>OY288239.1:73679048-76179048 GCA_958450325.1 Agrostemma githago | reverse complement strand
CGTTGGCTCCAAAAGTGTATGAAACGAGTCAGAATCGTTCCAATTCTCCATGAATGGTCTTGGGAACCTAAAACGAACTAGAAGAAGCATAAGTAGCCCAGAAACCGCTCCCAAGAAGCGATTCCACAAGAGAAACCGGGACTAAACACAACAAATTAGGCACTGCAAACTACACTTATCAACTCCCCCACTTTTAACCATTACTCGCCCTCGAGTAAGCACAAACTAACTAAAAGCTAAGAGAAACTAAATTACTAGCCGAGCGGGTATTAGCTCACCCTACACCCTTTCAAATCACGCGTGTACACCTAGAGGAAAAGTGCATTTCGTAAGGCAAGTGAGGTCTTGCGACAAAACTGTGGATGCAACCGGACACAAAAACACCCAACAAACAAACAATCGGTTGCATCCAAGAAGAAATAAATACCGCTTCCCTCTACAAAGCGGTGAAAGAAGCACCGGTTTAGGACTCAAGGCAAGTGACAACGTTCCCAAGCTAATCATACAAATCGAAATTAACAAAGGCCTAATAGTATGACAACAAAGCAATAAAAACGTTGGTAACTTACCTTGATTCCTCCTAACCTTCTAAGAACGTACTACGGGACGATCGGCGGGATGGAAAATGGATGAACCACGATGTTAGTCGACACTGTAGGTAAGTGAGACCCCGCCCCCTTTAGTGATAAGCCAAGAGGGTCGTCCTATGTTCAAGAACCGCCTAACTAGTCCACGTAAAAAGGTGGATAAGGTTTGCAAAATGAGGGAAGACCGATCATTACCGCTATCATCCTTCCTAGGGACTCGGTCCTTTGGTAGGCTCTTCACGGTAACGATAGGAAAAAGTCTTATTTTGAGAGGGCGAGAATCTTTTTGTGAAACGGTTTTCTTTTGGCATTTTTCTTTTTTTGCATTTTTGCTTTTTGTGTTGCTATGTCATTTCTTTTTCATCTTTTGTATTTTCTTTTTGGCTTTTTGTGCCTTTTCTTTTTCTTCAATCTTTTCTTTTCTTTCATTTTCTTTCTTTTCTTTTCTTTTCTTTTCCCTTTTGGCTAGATTTGAGTTGTAGGCATTTCTTTTTCGCAACTAAGAGAGAGAGATTTCAACAAATTGCAACTTTATTTTGTGGATATGTGTAGGAGGTTGGTGAATGGGTAAGTCGGGATGGGCCCTTCCCTTCAAACCCACACAAAGGGGAGAAACTTGGACTAGTCAAAGCAATTCCGAACATAGTCACCTAAGGGACGGGACTCGGCAACCAAGGCCTTTTCACACCGTGGGTGGTCATAATGGTCAAAATGCAAATCCCGTAGTAAATCCCTAGGAAGCTAGGTGGACTCAAGGTAAGAAACCAACGAAATAATTGATTTAGGGTCATTCTACAAGACCAAGGTCCAAGACTCAATTCATACTTCTAGAAGGGGAAAGTAAACATTTGCACACTAGCCTCAAAACCGGGTTTTCGAAAATCTTTCTACAAACTAGACAGAACTACACACCACAAAACAAAGACACGACAAAAACGAAAGAAAAAGAGACAAAAGGCAACAAGACAAAACAAAACAAAACAAACACACAAAGAGAACAAACACCACCCCAAATTTCCAAGCAAGTCACCAAATCAACCACAAACTCTACAAAGCTCCACCCGAGCACACAACATCACAAATCTCCTCCAAACTTCACAAGAGACAAAGAAGAAAAAGGGACAAAAGATGTTACCGGATGTCTTGAAAGCCCTCCAAAGTTGACAGTGAATAAGCGACCTACAAGGAAAAAGGGGGCAACACGCACAACACAACAAAAGTACGACACAACGACACAAGAGGAAAACACACAAAAGAAAATCTTTTTGATTTTGTGAAAAAATTTCAAATTTTTATGGTTTTGAAAGATTTTTCGAAAAAACTACGAAAATAAAACTAAACTATACTAGAATATCGCTCCCCCACACTTAAACCGAGCAATGTCCTCATGCTCGATCGTAGTGTACGGAGACTCTAAAGGAAAGAAAAGAAACTACAAAAATAAAGCTAAAAATCAAAAATAAAGCGGAGAAAAGGGTAGAATGTGTCCGGCCGTGGTGTAGTCAAGTCACCATGGGCCGAGACGAGAAAAGATATGGATGGGGGAAAATAAAAAGAAGGAAATAAAAGGAGATGGGAGGGGAGGACTAGGTGTAATCAAGTCGCCTAGCCCGGATTCCGCCCGAATCCGACTAAATCCTAACAAAAAGGGTGAAAATCTTGCAAATTTGGATTTTTCAAATGACTCTCGATGTAGTCACGTCATCGAGAGTCGGGAGCAACAATTACCAAGGCCCCGAGGGCCACCATGACAAGGGGAAGGGGAGTAACCAAAGGGAGATAAGCAATAAAAGACGGAAAAGAAATTAGAGGTGCCTTACCGATAGGTTAGCAACTCACGAACTCCATCGTCTCAATGATCAATATAGGCACTTTTGCTTGTCTTTGTTATTGTCATCCCACTTCAAACTCGATAGGCCCGCATGGTTGAAGTATTAAGCTCGCAAAGGTATAGGGAGGTGGGTTTTGATGTGAAACTCGGTGTAAAGTGAAGAGAAAAAGAGGTGAATATGTGTATATGAAGTATATGGGTTATGTGATATGAACAAGGATAGGTAGGGAGGTTGGGAGGGGGTATAAAGTGGTAGGGTGGGCTCACATGACAAAGAAAAGGCAAAAGGAGGAGCAGGGGACCATCCCGGTCGGGATGGATGGTCCCGGTCGGGATGACATGCCCGTCCCGGTCAGGAAGTTCTCATCAGGAGACCCGATTTTCGGTACCCTCATCCCGATCGGGATGGCTCCTTCCCGGTCTGGATGGGTCATCCTTCCCGGTCGGGACGCACTCTTCTCGGCCGGGAAGAGTCTTCTAACCCTCTATAACCCCAAAAGCTTGTCCAAAGCTTCAAAAACCGACTCCCTTGCTCACACTCCAAGCTCTATCAATAACCACTCCTCTCTAGGATTCATCTTCACTTCACACCTATCAAATAAGCTCAAAACATTCATTAAAATCCCTCCCTCACATCGCTCATCAAAATGAATTCCAACTTACAAGAATTTCACAAAACCTAAAAGAATTACAAGAAAGAAATATATACAATAAGACGGTTCTTTTGGAACTCCGTCAAACCAAAGGTGGTGCATTCTTCAATCATTTTTTAACAATACTTGGCCAATTTCATCTCCATCAAGGGCTCGAAGTAACAAATCGAAGGCTCTCGCAAAGTCTTCAATCAAGCTTATGGTATAACCATCCACACTCCAAGGGTCTTCATGATGTAACCTCGACGTTCCCGGGGCATCCCGATCTACTAAGTTCAATGGCTTGAACTTGTATTTACGATTTTTTGGGGTATACGCAAACGTCCATCTATCTTCATGTGGCCCCAAGGAAGGCTCATCTTTCTTCTCACTTTGCAACTTGTCCTCAATATCACGATATTGGCATTCATCCGCCCCAAGCTCGGAATCATCATCCTCAATTCCATAGAAGTTGTTCTTCAAGCTTTTACCCGACTCATCCCCTAGATCGATGTCTCTCATGGCGGTGATCATTTTACAAGACTCATCATTAGTAGGCGAGGTGTTGCCTTGGAGGTCAAACACGAGCTTCTCGTTGCCTAACTCAAATGTGATCCTACCGTTTTTTACATCAATCATAGCACCGACGGTATGTAGAAATGGGCGCCCAAGGATAATGGGAGTGATAGCATCTTCCGGCATGTCAAGCACAAGGAAGTCGACCGGAATGAAGAACTTCCCGATTCTTATTGGCACATCTTCCAACATCCCCAAAGGTCGGTTGAGAGAACTATCGGCCATTTGGAGTGTAATGGAAGTACTCTTGAGCTCCTTCATCCCAAGTCGCTCACAAATGGAATAGGGAATGATGCTTACACTCGCACCCAAATCACATAGTGCTCTCTCAATCTTGAAGTTGCCTATGGTGCACAGGATCGAGTAACTACCCGGATCCTTCAACTTGGGAAGCGTAGAACCTTGAATAAGCTCGCTCACCACTCTTGTGAACGCTATGGTCTCTTCCTTGTTGACGGATCTCTTCCTAGCCAAGATTTCTTTCATGAATCTTCCATACGACGGGATTTGGGTAAGTAGATCGGTAAAAGGGACACTTACATCCAATTTCTTCACAATGTTAGGGAACTTGTCATATTGAACATCCACCTTAGTCTTCAATTGCCTTGTTGGGAAAGGCAACTTGATATGCACCTTGTCTTGCTCATTAAGGTTGGACTTTTCAAATGACATTTTCCCTTTTCCTTTGTCTTTTCCTTGAAGTGGGGGAAGCTTGTCTTCATGGGGTTTCCCAATCTCCCACAAAACTTGTTCCTCCATTGGATTTCCCAAGCTTGAATTATCTTGAAGTGGAGATACAACCTCTTTCATTGGTTCTTGCTCATTAGGGAGTAAGGGGGAGTTATAAGATGAACCACTCCTCAAGGTAATAGCATTCACATGCTCAAATTTCGCCGTTTCACCTTGAGGAGGTAGTTGCCCCTTTTGCCTTGAAGAGCTACCCGAAGCAAGTTGAGCTATTTGGGTCTCGAGCATCTTCATATGCGCATCTCTTGCCAAGTTATCCCTTTGAAGTTGAGCAATAATTTCTTGTTGTGTTCTTTGTGTCTCCAATTGACTTCTTTGCATGTCCAACATTGACTTTTGCATGTCGAAATCCCGAGGGGGAGATTGTTGGTTATGAGGAGTGTTGGTGATGGCTAGAGGAATGCCATAATCATGAATAGGAGATCGACTCCTTTGCTTGCTTTCATGTTGAGTACCTTGAGATCCTTGTTGTTGTTGATGGTTCCCTTAGAACCCATGAGAGTTACCTTGGTTGTAGTTATGGTGTCCTTGGGAGTGCTGGTTCCCTTGGAAACCACCTTGATTGAAGTTCCCTTGTTGGAACCCTTGATTGTTGTTGAAGGTACCTTGGTTATGTTGCTTGAAATTGTTGAATGGCCTAGGGTTGCCTATATAACCTTGGTAGCTTTGATTGTTGTCCCTTAAGGGAGGTGGCACATATGGACGGTGTTGTAGAGATTGTTGTTGGGGAACTAGTTGGGAAGCTTGAAACATATGGGTATAAGGGGCACCTTGCTTGAACGCTTGAAAGGCGTTCACTTGCTCAATACTACCACGACAATGTAAAGGCTCATGTCCCACTATCCCACAATTATCGCATATCCCATAATAAGATGTAGGAGATACAACTCCCAAAGCATTAACTTGTTGAATGGAATGTTGGTGGGAGGCACTTGCACTTTGACTTTGATCAAAATGGGTTTGGAGCTTCTTGTCAATAGATTCCATGTGGGTTTTTAGTTGAGCTCCAAGATCAATGCTTAGTTGTGTAATGGCATCGATCTCGTGCCTTCCTCCTCGATTCGCCTTCCTAGGTCTTGAGT
The DNA here is from genome assembly GCA_958450325.1 of Agrostemma githago. NCBI lineage: Eukaryota > Viridiplantae > Streptophyta > Magnoliopsida > Caryophyllales > Caryophyllaceae > Agrostemma > Agrostemma githago. Next base: position 76,173,593 of record OY288239.1, on the reverse strand, counting down.
ATTGAGAGTTGTGTACCGCCATCTCTTCGATTCTTGACCAAGTTTGGTCATCATCCACCTCGGTAAACCTTCCATTCGATCCCATGTTGAGAATGGCCCTTGAGTCTTCATATAACCCGTTCCAAAATTGTTGAACAAGGAACCATTGTGATAGACCATGGTGAGGACAAGAACGGATCAAGGCTTTGAATCTTTCCCACGATTCATAAAGGCTTTCTTCATCACGTTGTTGGAATCCCATGATAGAGGCTCTCAATAGATTTGTCTTCTCCGGGGGATATAATTGTTGGTAAAAAGCCAAGGCTAGCTTCTTCCAAGTATCAATACCAAGAGTCGCCTTGTCTAACCCTTTGAACCATTGCTTTGCTTTACCGATCAAAGAGAAAGGAAATAATACCCACCGGATTTGGTCTTGGTTTATTCCCGTTTGTGAGATAGCATCGCAATAATCCGAAAAGGTTTCCATGTGTTGATGAGGATCTCCGGTTGGTAGCCCACTAAATTGACTTCTTTCGACCAATTGGATGAATTGCGTCTTTGCCACAAAGTTGCCGGTATAAGCCTCCGGTAAAGCAGTTGGACCGGGCAAAACGTCTTCCGTAAAGGTTGAATGAGAAGAGAACTTAGGCATTATTGGATATGCGGGAGAGGACGGTGTAGATGGTGTTGATGTAGAAGTAGAGGGAGAACTAGGTTGAGAAGTACCAAAAGGATTAATGAAATTCCCTTCGGCCGTCTCACGAGGTGTTTCGTCTAAGTCAGATCCTTGAGCTTGTTCTTGATTGGTATTGCTAGCACTTGGTTGAGAGATTCTAACCCGGTCAATCGTCCGTTGGCGAATGGCTCTAAAGAGTCTTTCCGGCTCTGGATTGAAGAGAAAGAAATCACCTCCCCTCCTAGGCATACACTACGCACTCAAACAAACGTGAGAACACCTAGTGCTTTATGGGCACTAGGCAAAGACAATAAACGAACACAACGGGAGACAAGAAAAAAGAAATCTATGAAAACGAGAAAAACATACAAAATATGCACAAGAGAAAGAAGAATAGCACAAGAAGGGTAACTAAGTCAAGCTAATAAGCAAACTAAGTCTAAACATGCACCGTCCCCGACAACGGCGCCAAATTGATGGGAGGGAATTGCCGCGATCCCCACCGTCAAGTAGAGTCCAACTAATCCTAACAGTAGCTAGGGTAAGTCGGGTCGTGTCCACGGAGACGGTTATAAGTGTCTATACTAGGTCTACCTAGAAACAAGGCTAAGTCACACAAACAAACACAAAGAAGACGATAATTGACAAACTATGATGGTTGAAGAGGTATGAACTAGACTAACAATGAACTAGCTATAACAAGAACTAATGAACAACTAAAGACTAAGGAGACTATTAAACTAGAGAGGATGACTAAAGAGGTAGAGAAATCAAATATGGGAAGGAGTAGGTTAGGTCGGGTTCATAAGTGTAGTAGGATGGTTGGGTAATCAAGGGTGTAGGTGCCACTTAGTTACTAAGGTCGGTTTGCGCTCTCGCACCAAAGCCAAAGTCCGCACTCTCGTGTCAAAGACTAGACCCAAACACTCATGCTAGATGCTACTCAAAACACAAGGATTCAATCACAAATTAGCCAAACAATGAGAAGAGGAAAACAAGTATGAGAAGCATTGACCACTACTACCCACACAAGCAATACAACAAACACATAGTGTGCCCAATAAGTGACTAGCAACAAAGGAATCACCTTTACCCACAATTAAACCCTAATCACCCATAATCCACACTTAATCCCCCTACTAAACCCACAAAGAGTCTACTCTCTCATATTGAAACTAACTATAACAATGATAAGAGAAATCAACATAAATAACCAAACATTCATCATGAACAAACAAGAACAATGAACAATATGTAAAGATTGAAACTTGAGAGATTAACAAAGATTAAGAGAAAAGAGATTATACCAACTAACAAGGAGATAAAAAGATGACAACTTGTATTAATAAGAAACCCAAAATAATCTCCAAGGTTGTCAATCTTGGATGAGTCTTCAAGAATCTCCTTAATACAAGACTAATAAACTAGATTAATCTAAGATTAATAAGAGTTTAAAGAGAGATTAAGCTAATGAGAGGAGAACTAAATCTAGGGTTTAGAGCAATGTATAGAGTCTAAGATAGTCTAGGGTAAAGTAAGTTGCTTAAACAATACAAGGGAGGAGTATTTATAAGGTTACAAGAGTGAAGGAGAGGAAAGGAAAGTCACGCGGCTACAGCACAGCCCATCCCGTCCGGGATGGAATGGTCCCGTCCGGGACGAAGTGGTCCCGTCGAGGACGACCCCAAAACAGGCGTTGTTCAATTTGTGCACCCCTTCCCGGTCGGGAAGGCTACTATCCCGCCCGGGAAGGGTCTTGTTGGCCTCCAATATGATCTTTAAGGTCCCTCCTTGATTCTCATGGGCTTCTCATCGATTCTCGGGTCTCGGGATCGAGTCTAAGGGGCTCGGGAATGGGTCCCAAGGTCTCGGGATCGAATCCAAGGCACCGAGTGATCGTTCCTTCTTTTCGTTGGCTCCAAAAGTGTATGAAACGAGTCAGAATCGTTCCAATTCTCCATGAATGGTCTTGGGAACCTAAAACGAACTAGAAGAAGCACAAGTAGCCCAGAAACCGCTCCCAAGGAGCGATTCCACAAGAGAAACCGGGACTAAACACAACAAATTAGGCACTACAAACTACACTTATCAAGTACATACTACCTCTAGTGTGAACTTTGTAGGTATACAACCCGCTTCTTTAGCTTATGCTGTTACTTCTACATATCATACTCATACTTGGATAGTCAACTCAGGGGCCTCAGATCACATATCACCCTATGAGCACTTGTTAACTGATATATCAAACCCATTAGTATTGCTCTACCTGATGGGGGTGATAAAGGTGGTGTATAAGGCAGGGAAGATGAGGGTCAATGAACATATTACACTTCATCATGTTCTTCTTATGCCTGACTTTAAACAGAATCTTCTCTCCATTGGTAAAATGCTTGATCATTCCAACATACTTATTACCTTCACTAAGAGCGTGGTTTTGTTCCAAGACCCTTTCAGTAAAGTTGTTTGAGCTCAAGCCAAGAAAGTTGATGGCCTCTACAGACTTGACACAAGGACCACTAGTTGTCAGGTTGTAGCTAATAGTCTCACTCACATGAATTGTAATAATTTTGTCAACTTGAGTTGTAGGAATGATACTTTTGCAGTAGTACATGCTAGGATAGGGCATTCCTCTATGGATAAACTAGCTCATATCCCAGATGTACCTAAACCTCCTAGAGGTTTCTTTTTAGATACTTGTATGCTCTCCAAACACCATGCACTTCCTTTTTCTAGAAGTGATTCCCAGGCTACTCTTTGCTTTGATATGATTCATATGGACCTCTGGGGTCCGTACAGAGTACCTAACATCGCAAGTGCTTGATTTTTTTCTTACCATCTTAGATGATTGTTCAAGGAGTACTTGGACCTACCTCCTTCAAACTAAAACACAGGTTCCAAGTCTATAAAGGATTTTCTTAAGATGGCTCAAACATAATTTAATGCTCAAGTTAAGGTCATTCGAACAAATAATGGGACAGAATTTATTCAACACTCATGTGCACTATTATTCAGAGAGTTATGAATTATTCATCAAAAATATATAGTTGGGCGACCTCAACAAAATGGCAAGGTTGAGCGCAAGCACAAGCATCTTATTGAAACTGCACGTGCCCTCATAATTCATGCTAATCTACCTATTAAGTTCTGGGGAGACTGTATTTTTGCAGCTACTTATCTGATTAATAAGATGCCAACCCCAGTCTTACAGTGGAAAACACCATTTGAAGTGCTTCATAACAGGTCGCCTGATTACACAGAGTTGAGGGTCTTTGGATCCTTGTGTTATGCTACCATGCCAGCTACTCACACTGACAAATTTAAGGCTAAAGCACACAAGTGTATTTTCATTGGCTACCCTTTTGGCCAAAAGGGTATAAGCTTTATGACATTGATACTCATCAAGTCTTTGTCAATAGAGATGTGGTTTTCAAAGAGCATCTTTTTCCCTTTAAAGACCACTGTACTACTTCTGAAACCCCTGGACACAAGAGTTGCCCACTTGTGAATCTAGTTGATGACATATATTCCTGATATGTCACTGTCACCACTGCCTAGCACAAGTGAGGTACAACCTTTTCCTCAGAATTTTGCAGCTGATAGTACTACACATTTTCACAATTCAAATATTACACCTCACACTTCCAACTCTATACCTCACACTTTCATTTCTACATCTCATAATTCTATTTCAACACCTATTTCTACTATCCCAGATAATATTTCTACTACAGCTAGTATTCCTATTGAAGCTTCTATTTCCCATCCCCCAGACCAACCACTCAGACGCTCAACTAGAGTTGTGCAACCCTCTACAAGGCTTTAGGGGTTTAATTGCCCCTTTGAAATTGCCAGTCACACACCCATCCGCATCTACTGGTTCCACTTATTCTTCTGCTTTTCATACTAAGGTTCTTCAGGGTCTCTCAGACTTTGATGTGTCTTATGTTGCTACTTTGGGAAATGTGTTTCAAGTACCAGAACCATGCTCCTTTGAGCAAGAAATCAAAGATCCTCGGTGGGTTGAATTGAAGCAATGCAGAAAGAATTAACAGCTTTGGAAGAGAATCAAACTTCGGATTTGGTATCTCTTCCATCTATACACAAGGCTATAGGTTCGAAATGGGTATTCAAGGTCAAACATCGAGCATATGGCTCTGTTGAACAGTACAAGGTTCGTCTAGTAGCAAAAGGTTTTACTCAAGTTAAGGATAAGGGCTATAAATTAACTTTTTCTCCTGTAGCCATGTTTACTACAGTCAGGACTCTTCTTGCTCCTTCTTCAGCCAAGGGTTGGCCTCTTCATCAACTTGATGTCAATAATGCATTCTTGCACGGTTATCTGGATGAGGAAGTGTATATGAAACCTTGTTGTGTGCTAAATTTAGATCGTTTTTCCCCTCATTTAGACTCGTTTTTCCCTCGTTTTGCAAGTTTAGAGTGCGATTATCGCCATATTTTGAGTACTTCTCGCATTAGCGTCCCTCTTGTGCGTTTTACGTGTTTTTGGTAGTTTTTCTATCAATTTTGATAGGATTTGGCACCGAAATCACAATCGAGCTTCCACGAGCACAAGAGAAGGGAATACCGTCCAAGAAACAAAGCACACAACTTAAAGTTTAAAGTCATCCAATCAATCGACGAAGAATGAGAAAAGGAAAGAGGCCAGAGAGATTGACCGGGTGAAATTTCACCCGATGAAGTACCACCGGGCGAAATTTCACCTGACGGTAAAGTGCCTCCTCGAAGATTTTTCGAGTTATCTCACCGGGCGAAATTTCGCCCGATGGAGAAAAGTGTCAGAAATCGCAAATTGAGAAGAAAATCTCACCGGGCGAAATTTCACCCGGTGGGATTAGTTCGATAGACCGCAGGGCGAAGTTTCACCCCATGAAGATGCAAAGGGTGATTGTCTCACTAATGAAGCAAAAGTTGGATTTGGGTTTTAGGTTAAGAGACCCATTAAGGCATTACTATATATATTACTACCCTAGTTTGTTGCCCAAGGCATCCTCATAAGTCCATCATTAGTGTAAGTAGTAGAGACCTCTATTAGTGTAGTTACACATCCATTAGTAGAGTAATCTAGTAGTATGTATTCTAGTAGTAATTCTCTATAATTCTAGTAGTTTACATAGTAATTAGTAGTAGATCTATTTAGTTTTCATCAACAATTTCTCTAGATTTCAAGTTTGTAGAAGATTATTTTAAGTTTTATTTGAAGATTTGTGGGTTTATTGAAGAATTAGTGACAAGTTCTTCATCTTCTCCATCAAAGATTCAACCTTTATTTATGCAACCTTCTTATTTCTTGTAGATCTTCATAGTTGGTACATTTCTTTCCACTCTCTAATCTCTAGTTTAAATCTAATATAGTTTTCTCATCATTATCTTGTTTAGATCATCTTAGTGTTGTTAGTTTCTCTAGATTTTATTTATGTTGTTCTAGATTATTCTCTAGTTTAATTTGGTAGTTTCATAGTTTAGTGGGTAATTGTTATATTGTAGTTTTCTCATTACTTTGTTGTTAGTTTCTTTAGATCTAGTTAGTATGCATGCTTTAGTTAGTTTCTTCTTAGTTAATGTTTTGTTGTCTTCCATTATGATTAGTGAGTAGATTTCTTGTTGGGGGGTTTAGGGATGAGGACTTGGATTATTTGAATTAAGGGATGTTGGTGGGTTGCTTGCTTGTTGGTTTATCTTGTTTGTGGTTGTTGTGTCATTGTTGTTTTAGTCCGGCCAACTAGACCGACCTTGACTCGTTTCTATCAATATGGGGAAACTCGAGGTAGAAATTACCAAAGCTAGAGACTTACTCTTCTTCGCCGCGAAAGCGGGTTTTTAGGTGGGTTGGGTGAAGAAACCGAAAGGTGGCTTTCTCTCTTTATCAATGTTGCGACAAAAACTCGATCCCGACCTTCTTAAACTCCATGTTCCGAATCCCGACTTCCCCCTAACGCCTTTCCCTAGATTGATCACCCCTAACTATTCTCGTAGTCATTTATCTAGTACAGACTCGACCCTTAGAAACCCCCCTCTAGACATCAAACACGCCGCTTTAAACTCGATAAAACACTCCGTTCCCTGTGGACCGACCTCGACTTACCACGATTACTCTAGTATTTTTTATGTTATTCCGAGTCTATAAATATTGGAGTGCCCGTCAAACCTACTCAAGGGTATACTACAAGCCTTGATTTGATTTGCAGATTGAAGAAATCTATCTATGGCTTGAAGCAAGCCTCCAGACAGTGGAACATTGAACTCACAAAACACCTTGCAGGGCTAGGTTTTGCTCAGTGCAAAGAAGACTACTCCCTTTTCTTTAGATAGACTGGTAATTCCTGGCTTCTGGCATTGATATACGCTGACGACATTCTTGTCACTGGTGATGATATTTCAGGAATTATTCATACCAAAGATAGCTTGGATAAGAAATTCACTATTAAGGACCTTGGTCTTATGCTCCATTTCTTAGGACTTGAGGTGGTAAGGAATAGTTCGGGTATTATGCTCAATCAGATGAAGTATGTGTCAGATATCCTCAAAGATATGGGCATGGAAGAGTGTACAACTGCTACTTTTCCTCTTCCCCAAGGTGTCAAGTTATCCATAGATGATGGTGATATTTTGCCTGATCTAGAAAGATACAGACGGATGGTTGGCAGGCTTATTTACCTCAATCTCACCAGGCATGACCTATCCCATTCTGTCCAGCATCTTAGTCAATTCTTGGCACAACCATGCCTTCCACATTTTCAAGCTGTTATCCAAAGGGCACTGTTAATACATGACTCTTTTATCCTTCTAACAGTGATTTGCAGCTTGTGGCGTACAGTGATGCTGATTGGGGCACTTGTGCTTTCAGTCGACGTTCACTGAGTGGATATGCTGTGTTCTTAGGTAGGTATCTCATTTCTTGGAAAAAAAACAAAAAACATTTAGCAAAGGCAGTACCGAGACGGAATACAGAAGCATGTCTTATGTAACCAGTGAGCTAGTTTGGTTATATGCTTTGTTGAAGGGGATGCAAGTAGAGGTACCATTGCCTATTCCACTGCATTGTGATAACAAGGCAGCGGTACATATCACAGAAAACCCGGTATTTCATGAGCGAACAAAGCATTTAGAGATTGATTGTCATTATGTTTGGGACAAATTTCAAGACAAATTTCTGATACCCAAGTTTGTACGAACTGAGTTGCAACTTGCGGACATTATGACAAAGCCCCTCGGGATTGAGTTACATCACTTCTTCTCTTCCAAGCTTGGTCTTCATTGTATCATTCAGGATCCAGCTTGAAGGGGGATGTGAGTTAGTAGTGCTAATGTGTACTCCCTCCGTACCACTAAGATCTTCCCACTTCAATATTATATCCCTCACAAATGAATATAAGTGGGAAGATCTTAGTAGTACGGAGGGAGTAGTTGATTAGTGTTGTATATATATAGGATATATGTGTAATTATAACTCTAAGGAGGCGTTTATTTCATGCATAGGAATGGATTTGGAATGAGGAATCATACCAAAGTGGTATGAGGTTGGAACTTGATTCCTCATGCTTTGTGTTTGTTTTGATTCTAGTTGGTATCGAGTTAATACTTAACTAGTGTAAATAATCTTTAAAAAATGACATTTAAATTATTTACTTTTTAATAATTAAATTAATTTCATTTATATTATGCTTTAATCAAATATTTTTGTTTTATAACATTTCAAACAAGTACTCCGTATTATTTTTTTGTTAAATTGATTTCCATGGGTATCAATTTCATACTCAAGGAGGGGGTTGGGTATGGGAAATCCATGCCTCATGGGCTTGAGGTATGAGTATGAAAACAGTTTTTTTCGCAAACAAAAACAAGTATGGGGTTAGATGATTTCAAACACATACCTTATAAGTTATGCCCAAATTTGATCAACCAAAAGCCCCCTAAGTCATCATAATACATTTCCTTTATTTACCTCCTCAGTCCTCCCTCCATAGTTTCTATCACTATAACAAACTTCAACTACTTCTATAACAAACAACCCAGAGCTCATCATCAATGGCGTTTCCAACTTCTTCATAAATACAATTACCTACAATTATCGAGTTTAAATTTAACTCCGTACATGAGAAGCGACAACTTTGAAAGCTAGCAATAACTCCGTACATTTTTTCTTGTTTGTAGAGTTAAATGATTTTTAGGCAAACTTAGTGTAAATTGTAAAGGAGACTCACTCAAGCCTCACGCGGATGAAACCCCTCCTTTTGAAAACTTTGAGGAGGATCCTAAATTGTTACTGTAAGTTAAAAGGAGTGTAGAGTATTGATCGCAAAAGTTTATCTTCATAATATAATCTACAGAAAAATCTGATGCGGCCATTTACAAATCATCATCATCATCATCATCATCATAGAGTTTATAAGAATATACATTAGAGTGAGTGAAGCAAAAATCAGTAATTAGAGAGAGAGAGCGCTAATGTACTATATACGCTTTTGAAAAATACCAAACGTATATAGCTGCTTCATATTCATATTCATATTGCATACATCTTCTTAAACTTCTCACCATGGAGCTCCGAATCCGACATGGCAGAAACCGAATACGACCGTGATTTGCTATCTAACGACTTCCTCATGCTCCTCAAATTCCTATCCTCCATTCGATGTTGGATGACCCAATAACACATTGTACCCAAGGTGGTCACCATGATTGTTGTTCCAATGATGGTCACCCCAATGGCCAGCCACCTCTCCTTGGCTCCCACCACTATGAAAGACAACGCCAGAAACGACACCGATATCAGAACACATGCCAACCACATCAGCTTGTTTATGATCGCCATCATCTGCTTCTTCGCCTTGCTCTCTATGACCACCACTGACGTCTGGACGACCACGACAGCAAGGGATATGAACAGGGCGATCGAGTCAAATACAAAAAAGATCAGAAACGCCGGAGTTGGAGCAATGTTTGCTTCTCCAAGGGAACTACCCGGTGGGATGTTAGTGGGGTCATCCACGTATTGTCCCGGGACAGTGAAGATGGCTGCAAAGGCAACGGTTGCGATTAGCACGGCCACAACCGTTGTTGAGTTGATTGCGTTGTTGAGTCCCTCCGCGTGCATCTTGTTCAGCCGCTTTGCGATGCCTTGTACTCGTTTTCTGGTTTGTCGGGTGTGTTCCAGCTGGTAATGGACTTCATGTTTTATGTCGCTCACAGTCTGCTTGAGCTCGCGGTTGGTGCTCGTCACAGGCGGTTTGATGACCTTGGCACTTTGAACCCCTTGCTCTCGAAGGATCGTTGCAATGTCTGGATGATTCATTTTCTCGGCTGTGTCGAGGGCCGTTTCACCCGCCCTGTTCACTGCTGTTGTCTCCGTCCCCTTTTCTGCTAACAATCTCATCACAATCTGTACGCCAAACATATCCATATCAGATGAGATCGAAACCATTGATACGCAAGATAATTAGAAGAATTAAGACGAGAGAGGGAGACTAGACTAACCGGGCCCCTGCCCTTTCGTGAAGCAATATGCAAGGCTGTATTGCTTTTAGTATCGACCATGTTGATGAGAGAAGGGTCGGACTTAATAAGCTCCTCAACCACCTCAAGATTCTGACCCTTGACGGCCATGTGAAGTGCGGTCTGACCCTTCTTGTCTGTTCTCGTCGTGATGCCAGGCTCTTTCTCCAACAGCGCTTTCACCACCGCCACATGACCATTCCTTGCAGCAGCGTGCAAGGCCGTCTTGCCATTACTTCGAGCAATGGTGGCCAGTCCACTTCCCGTCTCCAACAGAAAATTCACCACCTCCGTGTGCCCTTGGGTCGCAGCTGTCTGCAACGCCGTGGTGTTGGATGTGTCATATGTCATTGACAGATCCGGGTGTACGTCCATCAAAACCTTCAACGTTTCTGTGCCCAACATTAACAAATTAAACAAACACCCATCATCTAGGAGGAAATCATAAAACTTTCAAGGCGGTGTAGAAAAGATTAAGAATGTACCCAAATCGCCTTGTTTGGCGGCAATGTGGAAAGCATCATAGCCATTCTTAGCCTTGATACTAGCAGCAATGGGATCATAATAATTGATCATCTCCCTGATAACATCAACCTGACCATATTCAGCAGCAGAATAGAGAGCCGTTTCGCCAGCCTGATTTTGTTTCACAAGCATTTCCTTCAATTCTTCATCATCAGTATTATTCAATATATGCATCACCTCATCTATGTTCCCACCTCTTGCTGCAGCATGAAGTTTTGTGTCATCCCTCTTCCCTGTCAATTGCTTTGTCATCTTCTTTTGCTGCCCCTGCCCCTGCCCCTGCCCTTGGTTTTCTATGGATGTCTCCATCTCTTATCTTGAAAACTTTATCCCTCAGCCTCAGCCTCACATAAAACTTACCAATCTTTCAAAAATTCACACTTTTTTCCTAAAAATGTTTCATGTTTTCACCTGTTGAAGCAAAATGGACAGGAAAGTTACCAAGTTGATGACTTTTTATACATTGCATATATACATATACACCATAATGTCTTTAAAACATGAAGTTGTTTTATAAAAAAAACCAAGTAGTAATATTTAAAAGAATAAATGAATCATAAGACAACAAAAGAAGGATTGAGATTACAACTAAGAAGATTGAAGATTACCCTAAAAAAAGCTTAAAAGGGAAGAAAAAGAGTTTACCTGAAGATTAAGGAACACCCTACTTTTGCTCTCCACCATTAAAACACAAATACCCCAAATAATTTAGGACATAGCTACACCCATGTTAATTTAAGAAGAATAAAGAGAATAAGATTTGAAAGGGAGCCTTTTTTTTTTCTTTTAAAAAGAATTGAAGGGATTATATATAGTAATTATGTGAGATGATGAGTTCTAAAGACTAGATGGGAAGAAGACAATGGGGGGAAAAGAAATGCACATGTATGCAACAAACATGTAGGACGCATAAAATTAAAAAAGAAAGAAAAAGGTGTATGTTGTAAAATCAAAAGGCTTTTATTATGAGAAGCAAATTAGAACCAATAGAAAGATGGATTCTTTTATGAAAAGCTAAGTAAGATTTGCAATAATAATCAGAAATGGAGGGGAGACAGAGGCTAAAAACAATCCACTGCTAAATGTCTGGTTGGTATCCCTCAACCACGCGCTGTTAGCACTTAAACCCCACCTCCCTCTTGCATCAATTACAACTCCATCGTCCATAGTACGAGTATACTTCCTCCGTTGCAATAGGTTCTTTACGTTTGTTTTTTCGGCACTATTCATAAATGGGGGATTGTTGATATAACTTCTAATATATAACATATTATGTGAGATCTGGTTTAAATCGTCTAATCGAGTACGTTATAAATATCAAATTTTTAAATTTTTAAACATACGAAGTAAAGATATGGACAAAAGAAAATGTGCATTGACAAGTGTGAAAAAGCAAACGTAAATAATCAAATGAAACGGAGGAGTACAATTTACTCCTATCAATTTGGGTTGTAAAAGAAGATAACACTATTACTTCGTACTACTACTAATAATAATAATAATAATAATAATAATAATAATAATAATAAACATTTTTGGTGACCACGCGGTTTCGTGCGCTGGTACTGTGAGGATTAAACATCGCCATAACCTTGTCCGTGACATACTGTTGGATATTTGCTTTCGGACAGGGATCTCTGCAGGCAAGGAGGTGGAGATTGGCCTCTACGACGATAACGACAAACCCTTACGACCTGCCGACCTTCTGCTCTATTTGTGGGACAAGGGACGTGATGTTTGTGTCGATCTGACTGGGTTCTCTCCTTTGACCCAGTCCGGCTTGACTTCTTTTGAGCCTAGACGGGCCGTTGCAGATGCTGCTCGCCGTAAGTGTGCCAAGTATCAGGCACGCGGCACGACCATTGGGTATGGTTTCCTTCCTTTCTCCTTCTCCTCTCTCGGTGAGCTCGACATGGATGTTGTTTCTCTGTTCCAGTGGATTCGTAAATTCTCTATATCTCAGGATGCTGGAGCGCGTACCGCAGTTCATATTTTCATTAGAATTAGTTTTGCGATCGCTAAGGGAGTGGGGGCCCAGATAGTATCGCGGCTTCCCTCTAACTTCTTATAATTTGTTCTGGTGTTAATGGAAGTTCCGTTTATAATAATAATAATAATAATAATAATAATAATAATAATAATAATAATAACAATAACACTATTACTATTACTATTGAGATTTTCCCATATATAACTCGACTGCCCTATAATTTATTGTAAATATTTTTTGAGCTAAATAAAAGTTGCTAAATGTCGGGTTGGGCCAGACTATGAACGGTAGGACTTGCCGATGTGTGCTTAACTATCGATTGGGTGTTCCCTTGTTTTCAGTGTTTAGACTGTGCTCCGCCTGCTCTCGGGTTCTTTGGTGAGGATATCTTTGGGGATCATGTTGTATCGTGTGCTGGCGTTGTCGGTATCAAACATCGGCATAACCTCGTTCCAAAAACTCTTTTAGATATCTGTTTTCGATCCGGGATCTCTGCATGACTTCGGCCTGGCCGTGTTGTGGCCGACGTTGCTCGGCGCAAGCGTGTCAAGTATCAGGGTCTATGTGTGGGCTTGTTTATGGATTCGTGCCTTTCCCTTTTTCTTCGTCAGAAGAGCTGGAAATGGATGTTATTACTCTGCTCAAGCGAATTCATAAACTTTCTGTGTCTTAGGATGTCGGGCCCGTGCAACTGCGTTTATTTCTAGTTGAATTAATTTCACTATTGCTAAGGGGTGGGGGCCTAGATAGTATCTCGGTCGCCCCACCAATTTCTTGTAAAAATTGTTCTGATTCTTCAATAATAACTACTTAAAAAAGAAAAAAAATACTAATAGTATCTTGGCTGTCCACTAATATCTTGTAAAAATTGTTTTGATTCGTTAATAAAAGTACAATAATAATAGTAATAATAATAATATAATAATATAATTTGAGTTTCGATCTTAATAATTTATTATAATAATAATAATAATAATAATAATCCTTGATGTTTCGTTGTCTAGTGGTGTTGTGGGGTCCCCGACTATTGGATTTAACGTGACTTCTCTCGATCGTCTGTTGTTTAAGGGGTTACGTTCTGTTAAATTCATCCCCCTAAGTGTCAATGATGGGAGGGATTTGTCGTGGATCCCCACTGATCAATAAAAACCCAACTATTCCTAACACGTAGATAGGGCAAGTCGGGTCGAGTCCACGAGGACGGTAAAGAGGTGTCTAGACTAAGGTCTACCCCAAATACAAAACTAGGTCTCGAGACTAAGCTAATCTAGAACAATAGGAAGGGAATAAACTATGACTAGGACTAAGCTAAGGACGAAGAATAAGGAAAGAATAGGGTTAGGTCGGGTTCATAAGTGTGGTAGGATAGTTAGGAGATCGATGGTGCAAGGTTCGCCTAGTTACTAAGGATGATCCGCGCTCTCGCGTCAAGGCATATGTCCGCACTCTCGTGTCAAAGACAAAACCCGAATACTTATGCAAGGTCGGTCCGCGCTCTCGCATCAAAACCAAAGTCCGCACTCTCGTGTCAAAGACTAAACCCGAAAACACAAGAATTCAATCACAAGTCGACCACAAAATGAGAAGAAGAAGACTAGCATGAGAGGAATGGCCAATTCTACTCAAACAAGCAATTCAACAAACACATGGAGTGCTCAACATGTGACTAGTAACAAAAGGATCAACTTTTACCCTCAATCAAACCCTAATCATCCATAATCAACACTTAATCACCCTACTAACCCCACAAAAAGTCTACTCACACATATCTAAACAAACATTAACAAAAACAAGAGAAATCAACACAAACAACAAAACATACATAATGAAACTAGTGAAAACTATGAACAATGAACAATACAATGAACAAAGATTAAAACTTGAATGAATAAACAAGATTAAGAGAAGGGAAAAGAGAGATTATACCATACTAGAAGATGAATGGAAGAAGGAAAACTTGCATAAAAGAGAAAACCCAAATACATCAACCAAGGTTGTCAATCTTGGTAGAGATCTTCAAGAATTCAATTAATACAAGGATAATCTAAGATTAAGGATTAACTAAGGACTAATCTACACTAATATAGGCTAATCTAACCTAAAGTAGTCTAGGGTTTAGTGGGTAATGAAGAACATAAGCTAAGATTACAAGAGGGGGAGGGGGGGGGGGGGGGGAGGTATATATAGGGTTACAATGAATAAGGAGAAGAAAAGAAGTGAGGCGGAGCTGCAGGTGGCCCATCTCGGCCGAGATGAGATGGTCTCGCCCGAGATGGGACCCATCTCGGCCAAGAAGACCCCTTTCCCGCCCGAGACGGCCCATCAGTGGCTCGTCTTTTCTTGCACTCCTTCCCGACCGAGAAGGCTACTCTTCCCGCCCGGGATGAGTCTTGTAGGCCTCTAATATGATCATAAAGGTCCCTCCTTGCTTCTCATGGGCTTCTCATCGACTCTCGGTGCTCGGGATCGACTCTAAGGGGCTCGGGAATGGGTCCCAAGGTCTCGGGATCGAATCTAAGGCACCGAGTGATCGTTCCTTCTCTTCATTGGCTCCAAATGTGTAGGAAACGAGTCGGAATCGTTCCAATTCTCCATGAATGGTCTTGGGAACCTAAAACGAACTAGAAAAAGCATAAGTAGCCTAGAAACCGCTCCCAAAGAGCGATTTCCCAAGAGAAACCGGGACCAAACACAACAAATAAGCACTACAAAACATACTTATCAACTCCCCCACACTTAACCCTTACTCGCCCTCGAGTAAGCACCTACTAACTAAAAACTAAAAGACACTAGACTACTAATCCGAGCGAGTATTAGCGCACCCTACGCCCTTTCAACTCACGCGAGAACACTTAGAGGAAAAGTGCTCTCCGCAAGGCAAGTGAGGTCTTGCGACAAAACTGTGGATACAACCTAACACGAAAACACATAAACAAACAAACACAAAAAAAAAACAATCGGTTGTATCCAAGACAAAACAAATACCGCTTCCCTCAACAAAGCGGTGAAAAGACACCGGTTAAGGAGTGAAGGCAAGTGACAACGTTCCCAAGCTAGCAATACACATCGAAATGGACAAAACCCTAATAGTATGACGACAAAGCAACAAAAACGTTGGTAACTTACCTAGGTTCCTCCTAACCTTCTAAGAACGTACTACGGGACGATAGGCGGGATGGAAAAAGGATGAACCACGGAGTTAGTTGACACTGTAGGTAAGTGAGACCCCGCCCCCTTTAGCGATGAGCCAAGAGGGTCGTCCCATGCCCAAAAGTCGCCTAACTAGTCCAAGTAAAAAGGTGGATAATGTTTGCAAAGTGAGGGAAGACCGACCATTACCGCTATCATCCTTCCTAGGGACTCGGTCCTTTGGTAGGCTCTTCACGGTAATAGTCGGAAAAAGGCTTATTTTAAGAGGGTGAGAATCTTTTTGTGAGATTGTTTTCTTTTGGCATTTTTCTTTCTTTTGCATTTTGCTTTTGTGTTGCTATGCCATTTCTTTTTCTTCTTTTGTATTTTCTTTTTGACTTTTTGTGCCTTTTTCTTTTTCTTCTTTCTTTTCTTTCTTTTTCTTTCTTTTTTTTTGACTTGGCTTGCCTTTTGGATGATTTTATTTTGTAGGCAATTCTTGCAACCAAGTGAGAATTTCAACAATTTGCAACTTATTTGTGGAAATGTGTAGGAGGTAGGGAAATGGGTGAGTAGGGCGCACTTTCCCTTCAAACCCACAAAAAGGTGGAAAACTTGGACTAATCAAACAATTTCGAACATGGTCACCTAAGAGGCGGGACTCGGCAACCAAGGTCTTTTCACACCGTGGGTGGTCATAGTGGTCAAAATGCAAATCCCGTAGTAAATCCCTAGTAGACTAGGTGGACTCAAGGTAAACCACCAACGAAACTATTGATTTATGGTCATTCTACTAGACTAAAGTCCAAGACTCGATTCTCATCACTAGGAAGGGAAAGTAAACACTTGCGCACTAGCCTCAAAACCGGGTTTTCGAAAACCTTTTATTACACAAGACACAACTACACATCACAAAACAACACATCACAAAACAAAGACGCGACAAAAACGAAAGAAAATGAGACAAAGATGACAAAACAAACAAAACAAACACACAAAGAGAACAAACACCACCCCGAACTTCCAAACAAGCCACCAAATCAACCTCAAACTCTACAAAGCTCCACCCGAGCACACATCATCACAAATTCTCCTCCAAATTCCACAAGAGATAAAGAGGAAAAAGGGATAAAAATATGTTACCGAATGTCTTGAAAGCCCTCCAAAATTAACGGTGATTAAGCGACCTACAAGGAGAAAGGGAGGCAAAACACGCACAACACAACAAAAATACGACACGACATAAAAGGAAAAGACACAAAGGAAAAATCATTTTGATTTTTGCAAAAAAATTTCAAATTTTTAGGGTTTTTTAAGTTTTTTCGGAAAAAACTATGAAAATAAAACTAATCTACACTAAGATATCGCTCCCCCACACTTAAACCGAGCAATGTTCTCATGCTCGATCGTAGTGTATGGAGCCACTAAAAAAAAAGAAATTATGAAAATGAAGCTAAAAATCAAAAAGAAAAGCGGAGGAAAGGGTAGAATGTGTCCGACCGGGGTGTAGTCAAGTCACCATGGGCCGAGACGAGAAAAGATATGGATGAGGGAAGAAATAAAAGAAGGAAATAAAAGGAAATGGGAGGGGAGGACTAGGTGTAATCAAGTCACCTAGCCCGGATTCCGCCCGAATCCGACTAAATCCTACCAAAAGAAAGTAAAATTAAAGAAAAAGTGAAAATTCTTGTCAATTTGGATTTTTCAAAAGATTCTCGATGCAATCACGTCGTCGAGAATTGGGAGCAATGTCTACCAAGGCCCCGAGGGCCACCATGACACAACAATGATGGGGGAAGGGGAGCAAACAAAGAGAGACAAGCAATAAAAGACGGAAAAGAAATGAGAGTCGCCTTACCACACGGTTAGCAACTCAAAAGTCTCCATCGTCTCAATGTTCGATATCGGCACATTACTTGTCTTCATCAATGTTATTACTCTTCATTCTCAATATGGTCGCATGGTTGAAGTACTAGGCTTGCAATGGTATAATGAGGGTTGGATTTGGTGTGAAACTCGGTGTGTAGTGAAGAGAATATGAGGTGAAGGTGTATATATGAAGCGTAGGGGTCATATGATAGGTGCAAGGGTAAGTAGGGAGGTTGGGAGGGGGTATAAAGTGGTTGGGTGGGCTCAAATGCTGAAGAAGAGGCAAAAGGAGGAGCTGGGCACCATCCCGGTCGGGATGGACTTCTTCTCGGTCGGGATGGCTCCTTCCCGGTCGGGATGAACTTGATCCCGGTCGGGATCACACTCCAGAAAACCCAATTTTCAGCACACTCATCCCGATCGGGATGACATCCTTCCCGGTCGGGATGCTCTCTTCCCGGTTGGGAGAAGTCTTCTAGCCCTTCATAATCTTGATAGCTTCACCCACAAGGCCACCAATACAACGAGACCTAGAATCTCGTCCCCAAAAGCTTAAGAAAAGCTCAAAAACCCGACTTCCTTGCTCAAATCCAAGCTCTATCAATAACCACTCCTCTCTAAGATTCAACTTCACTTCGCACCTATCAAATAAGCTCAAAACATCCATCAAAATCCCTCCCTCACATCGCTCATCAAATACCAAATTACAAGGATTCCACGAAACACATAAATCCTAGAAACAAAATCACAATAACACAATTACAATCACAAAAGCTCAAAAGAAGAGGGAAAGGGGAATATACAACATGACGGTTCTTTAGGAACTCCGTCAAACCGAGAATGGTAGATTCCTCCTTCTTATCCATAGCCATCAAGGGCTCGGAGGAGCAAGTCAAACGCACGAGCCACACCATAATGAGGGCTCAAGCTAACGAGCCAAGCTATCCTCCATGGCCTCCAAGGTGGAGGCAAGAAGTAGTAATCCGAAGACCCATTATCATGCTTCATGTGGTCTCCCGGGTCTATCCATCCCACAAGCCTTACCGACCTCTTCCTCCCCAAGCACCGTCTCCTAGTACAACCAAAGCTCAAATTTCTAGCACAAGGGTCAAAAGGGAGTTTAACCCTCTTCTTTTCATCAAGCAAACCCAAGTCATCAACAAGTTCCGGCCCAATATCTTCAAACCCTAAGACATCGTTCTTCCCCACATCATCAATAAGAAGAGATTTGAAACTCAAGCAAGCGGTTTCAACCTCCTCTAAACCAAGATCCAAATTACACACAAGGGGTTCACAACATTTTATTGGATTATCACATATGGGCGACTTGATTTCTTCATTCATGTCCCATGACTTCACAACACTTATCACCTCACTTAACTCATCCTAAAGTTCAACATCCTCAACAATAGTCTCACAAGAAGCGGCATGAAGCTCAAGAGGAGGGCAAGCGGTGGGGATTGAAGGTTCAACAAGTATAGAGGGGGTGGACTCTTGATTCTTCAAATTCCCACTATCCTCACCCAGTTCTTCACCAAAAACTCCTCCATCAAGGATTATCTCCTCTTTCGCCTCTTCTAGGGTAGACGATTGAGGTTCTTCAAAGGAAATTTCGCTACCAAAAGGACCTTCATCGGCGGCTTCGTGATTAGGTTGCTCCCTTTGCTCAAGTGAGCACCCTTCATCGAGTTGCGATGTTTGGGATAAAAACATTACGGTTTTAAACGATAACGCATTTAATCGAGCATCCATCGCCTCGGATTCCCTTCGACAATGGGCCAAGAATTCTTGCATTTGAATGTCCATTTCTTGTTGGCTCCTTTGAAATTGAAGAAATGATTGGTATAACTCCAAGTTGGGCAATTGGTGGTCATTGAGGTTTTGGAGTGCTACTTGGTAGTGAGGTTGAGGTTGTTGGTGATACGGTGGGTTTTGGGGAAATTGGCTTCCATATCCTTGAAGCTCATACCCACGGGTTTCTTGATTACCAAATGAAGCTTGGTGGTAGTTTGGAGACATCATGGCATAGTCCCGATTCATGGAGGAAGAGGAGTAGCTTGTTGCGGCTTCTATGGGTGGGGAGTTTAGATCGAACCCCATGCTATACTCGAAAATCGTGGCTCGTACCCGGTTGAGGACCTCTTAATCTAGCAACCGTTCGTTAAAGCGGCTCTAAGTTGTAAAGAAGAAGATGGTCACCACCTCTAGGCACAAACTGTAGACTAGGAGCAAACGTGAGAAGTCTAGTGCTTTTTGGGCACTAGACAAGAAGGAAATAAACTTCGCACACACAAGAAGCAAAAGAACAAAAAGAAAAAAAGAAAACACAAAAACAAAAGACAAAGTCAAGTAAATAGGCAAACAAAGTCTAAAATAGCACCGTCCCCGGCAACGGCGCCAAATTGATGGGAGGGATTTGTCGTGGATCCCCACCGATCAATAAAAAAACAACTATTCCTAACACGTAGATAGGGCAAGTCGGGTCGAGTCCATGAGGACGGTAAAGAGGTGTCTAGACTAAGGTCTACCCCAAATACAAGACTAGGTCTCGAGACTAAGCTAATCTAGAACAATAGGAAGGGAATAAACTATGACTAGGACTAAGCTAAGGACGAAGAATAAGGAAAGAATAGGGTTAGGTCGGGTTCATAAGTGTGGTAGGATAGTTAGGAGATCGATGGTGCAAGGTTCGCCTAGTTACTAAGGATGGTTCGCGCTCTCGCGTCAAGGCATATGTCCGCACTCTCGTGTCAAAGACAAAACCCGAATACACAAGAATTCAATCACAAGTCGACCACAAAATGAGAAGAAGAAGACTAGAATGAGAGGAATGGCCAATTCTACTCAAACAAGCAATTCAACAAACACATGGAGTGCTCAACATGTGACTAGTAACAAAAGGATCAACCTTTACCCTCAATCAAACCCTAATCATCCATAATCAACACTTAATCACCCTAATAACCCCACAAAAAGTCTACTCACACATATCTAAACAAACATTAACAAAAACAAGAGAAATCAACACAAACAACAAAACATACATAATGAAACTAGTGAAAACTATGAACAATGAACAATACAATGAACAAAGATTAAAACTTGAATGAATAAACAAGATTAAGAGAAGGGAAAAGAGAGATTATACCATACTAGAAGATGAATGGAAGAAGGAAAACTTGCATAAAAGAGAAAACCCAAATACATCAACCAAGGTTGTCAATCTTGGTAGAGATCTTCAAGAATTCAATTAATACAAGGATAATCTAAGATTAAGGATTAACTAAGGACTAATCTACACTAATATAGGCTAATCTAACCTAAAGTAGTCTAGGGTTTAGTGGGTAATGAAGAACATAAGCTAAGATTACAAGAGGGGGGGTATATATAGGGTTAAAATGAATAAGGAGAAGAAAAGAAGTGAGGCGGAGCTGCAGGTGGCCCATCTCGGCCGAGATGAGATGGTCTCGCCCGAGATGGGACCCATCTCGGCCGAGAAGACCCCTTTCTCGCCCGAGACGGCCCATCAGTGACTCGTCTTTTCTTGCACTCCTTCCCGACCGAGAAGGCTACTCTTCCCGCCCGGGATGGGTCTTGTAGGCCTCCAATATGATCATAAAGGTCCCTCCTTGCTTCCCATGGGCTTCTCATCGACTCTCGGTGCTCGGGATCAACTCTAAGGGGATCGGGAATGGGTCCCAAGGTCTCGGGATCGAATCTAAGGCACCGAGTGATCGTTCCTTCTCTTCATTGGCTCCAAATGTGTAGGAAACGAGTCGGAATCGTTCCAATTCTCCATGAATGGTCTTGGGAACCTAAAACAAACTAGAAGAAGCATAAGTAGCCTAGAAACCGCTCCCAAATAGCGATTTCACAAGAGAAACCGGGACCAAACACAACAAATAAGCACTACAAAACATACTTATCAGTCAACTTGGGTTTTCTCGGGTTCTTAGGAGGGCCCTACACGATGTGGTTGTGTCCCCTAGTGATCTCTTCTGCTGAGTGACCTTACTTGCGTTGCCTCTTTGAAATATTAAGACTTTCTCCCCTAGGAGTAACCTTGAGTGTCGAACCGTTGTTCGGCGGCAGCGTCAGGAGGAGAATATTACTTGTGGCATTCGTACTTGGGGTGAGACGAGTGACCGTTTACAGCTTCTGCAGGATACTTTGGTTGAGGTTGCTCTTTCTTTTAGTGTGGATGAGGACCTTGACTTGAGTGAGCTCAAAATTAGGCAGTGTCGGACGAAAATTTGTGACGGTCATTACACTGCTACTGTTCGGGTGCTTTCTTTTTCCGACATTGCTCCTTACACCGATGATACTCTCGTGGCTTTGCAAGATAAGCACCTCGCCGTCCCTTCTTCTACCTTGCCTCTCATGCCTGGTAATCACCATTCCCTCACCGTGTCCGCGTCCGTAGTTCTGGATATGATTAAAGGTATTTCGTGTGACACTTCTTGTGGGAGGGATGGTTTTCATGCCCAACATTTGTTGGACTTTTTGAGTGGCGCAACGGTTACTATTTCGGACGATTTGATCACCTTTGTCTCTCGGGTGGTTAATCTCTTTCTCAAGGGCATTTGCCCGCAGGTTCTCGGAGAATACATTGCTAGCGCCTCGCTCACTCCGGTTGTTAAACCAGGCGGCAATATTTGTCCTATTATTGTTGGTATGATGTAGAGACGGCTTGTTTCTAAGGTTAGTGCCTTTTTGATTGGCCCGTCGCTGAGTAGCTATTTTTCTAGTCTCCAGTTCGGCGTAAGTGTATCTAATGGGGGTGAGGCTATCTTGCACGCCTTGAACCGGTTTGTTGAGGATGGAGCGGAGTAATGAGGTGGGTTTTTCCATGCTTTTGGTGGATTTTCAGAATGCTTTTAACATGGTCGATTGGGAGATCATGTTACGCGAGGTTCGTAACCATTGCTTTGTTCTCTCCCGGTGGGTGGAGTTTTATTATTCTAGTCCTGCCTGTTTATATTATGGTGAGCACAGCTTGTGGTCTTTCATGGGGTCTAGTAGGGTGATTCTTTGAGTCCTCTGCTTTTTTCTTTGGTGTAACATCCTTTGGTTTGTAAGATCCGAGACTCCTTCGACCCGAGTTTTCCAACTTGGTACTTGGATGAAGACACTATCGTCGAGGATACCTTGGTTATAGGGAAGGTTCTGGAGCTGATTGTGGAAGATGGTCCTCGCTCGGGACTTCTCGTTAATGTCAGTAAAACCAAGGTTTTTCGGCCAACGGAAGATCCCAGGGGCAGGCTTTATGGTGTCTTCCCCGTGATATCGCTAGGGCACGGTGTGGTGTCAAAATCCTTAGCGAGCCTGTTAGTGCTTGTCATGATTTCAGTAAGGAGCTCGTAATGAGTAGAGTGACCAGAACCATTGCGCTTATGGATTCCGTCACTCTACTTGATGATCCGCAGTGTGAGTTACTGTTGCTTCGGGCTTGTACTGGTATTTCCAAGTTTTATTTTGCTTTACGTACTTGTTCACCAGCTGTTTTTGAGCCGGCTAAGCTTTCTTTCGACGCGGCACTTCGTTCTCATTTAGAGCGTAATGTTATTGCTTCTGGGCCTGGGTTTGGTGATTGGCAGTGGCGGCTTGCCACCCTTCCCTTTTCTTTTGGAGGGCTTGGGTAATATGTCGTAGGAGATGTTCTTCATTATGTATTTTTGGCATTTCGCTTGTAATCCGCTGATTTGCAGGCTATGATGCTTCGTGCCTCTGGCGATTTGGCGCCTGGCTCTGCTTTTGATGCGGCCTTGCGTGGGTTTCAGGAGGTTCCGGGTTCTAATATATGTAATCCTAGCTTAGTGCGATCGTTGCCCCCAAACTTATGAAGTCCTTGGCAGATATATATTTCACGAATTGAAGGTTGTCGCTACTACATAATCAGATTTCTCTTCGACTCCTTGTCAGGTTACGTTGTGGAAGTCTCGGCATCTGATTGGCTAAGCATTATCCCTATTTTTGGGTTAGGCTAGATTATGAAAGGTTGAACTTACCGGTGTGTGCTTAGCTATCGGTTGGGGGTTCCCTTGTTTTCAGTACCTGGATCGTGTTCTGCTTACTCTCGGGTCTTTGACGAGGATATCTTTGGGGATCATGTTGTGTCGTGTGCGTGGGTTGTCGGCATCAAACATCGACATATCCTCATTCGCGACACTCTTTTAAAAATCTGTTTTTGATTCGGGATCTCTTCGGGTAATATGGAGATCGATATTGGCATGATCGACGACCATGATAGGTCATTGCGTCCCGCAGATTTGCTGATTTATTCATGGGACAAAGGTCTTGACGTGTGCGTGGATCTTATTGGGTCTTCCACTTTGACGT
This sequence comes from Agrostemma githago, assembly GCA_958450325.1. NCBI lineage: Eukaryota > Viridiplantae > Streptophyta > Magnoliopsida > Caryophyllales > Caryophyllaceae > Agrostemma > Agrostemma githago. Next base: position 76,149,573 of record OY288239.1, on the reverse strand, counting down.
GGTCCGAGCTTTCTAGATTCTTGCCTGGTCGTGCTGTGGGCGACACTGCTCGACGCAAGTGCGCTAAGTGACGAGGTCTATGTGCGGGACTTAGCTATGGATTCTTGCCTTTCTCTTTTTCTTCGCTGGGAGAGTTACAGGCAGATGGTATTGGCTTGCTTAAAAGGATTCAAAAAATTTCGATGGCTCATGATGCCTTACCCCTTTTATTTTTACTCGACTTAGGTTTGTTATAGCTAAGGGGGTGGGGGCTAAGATAGTATTACGGTTGCACACCAATTTCTTGTAAACTGTTTTTTTATCCATCAATAAAATTCTCATACTATTAAAAAAAATCAATATTACATAAGATCAATGGGCGAGAAAGTCATTTCAACTTTCCCGTCCAAATTCTACATCTATATTACATCAGTTTGGCTTGCCAAATTAAACTTTCACTAAAGTCCAATTTCATTAAAAGCCCAGTTGTCAATTGTTCATTTATAGCGTAACCAAACCCTAATTATCTATCAATTCTACTAATTATCAACATTGGAAAAAAAATGTAGTTGATAAATCATACCCGTGTTTTACTACTTCATACCCATTTTTTTCATTATTTTTCCTTACTTACCCCTCTTCTTAAAAAAGTACTCCCTCCATCCCACTATGATGTTCCCACTTTTATTCCGATGTGAGGAATATAATAATCAAGTGGGAACATCTCTTTGGGATGGAGGGAGTATCTTTTTTTCAATCCTCTTAACCTTAACAAATTCCCTCTTTTCTGATCCTCAAAACCTTGTCAAATTATTCAAAAACTCTACAATTATGGATCATTATTCACACGTGGAACAAGTAATTTTTTTTAATACACGAAATAAAGGTTATCTTATTGATTTTTTTGTTTAATTTCTATTTAAACCCTAATTAAATTCTTCTATAACTTTTGAATTACTAATATAATTATCATTTGAAACAATTAAGTTTGTTGATTTTATTAATGATTTTACTTTTTAATATAATCACTTGAGGTTATATTATTGATTAATTGTTTTTCCCAATTAAACCATAATTCGACACTCATCTTTTGCTTATGTAGCATATTTTTTTAATTAAGAATTATTAATTAATCTTTTAAAAAAATTACAATTAGGTGTTTTCATCTTTTATTAGTAATTACATTTTTGAATTTATTCTTTTTGATAATTGATGGGGTGATGAATTTATGGAGAAAAAAAATGATGGTGAATTGATTGGGAAAAGAGAGACTGAGGGAAAAGACATTAGGTTGATGAAATGAATGAGAAAAAAATGAGAAGGGTAATTTTGAAAATGTGGATATGAAATAGTAAAAAGATGAGCATGATTTAGCATGTTCCAAAAAAAAAAACTACTCCCTCCATTTTTTATTGTTGTACCCATTTTAATTTATACACGGTTCTTAAGGAAAATTAATAAAGAATAAAAATGAAGAGAAGTTGATACAAATGGGTCATAGTAGAAAGTATTAAAAAGTGAAGATGTGAGAGAGTGAGACACTAATATGGAAAGAATATAAATGGTAAGAACAATAAAAAGTCCCAAAGAGGAAAATGAGTAGAACATTAATAAAATGGAGGGAGTATAACATAACAACAAAAAATTAACAAAATTACTTTTTCCTAACGCAACTTTACTCAATCCTAGCGTATTTTTCTTAATATTTCCAAATTTACCCTTCTAATAGTTCACAGTTCTCCTAACCATGAACAACTTTTCTCTCATTTGCATACAACTATTCAAACCATAATTACAAATCGATTATGAGTGCTAATTCAATTAGTGATGAAATAATCATCGTTTTTCCTAAATTATTTGTTTGGTTACGGTAATTACTTTTTCTATTTACTCTTTAATTGAAATTTAAGGATTAAATTAGGGTTTTGTTACTTTTTTTCTTCTAATTATTGTTTAACTGAAATTGGTTGAGTAAATTAGGGATCGATTATTAGCCCTAATTCAATTAATGATAAACTAATTGTCGTTTTTCCCTAAATCAATTGTTTGGTTACATTAATCACTTTGTCTAATCAAAATTTAATTGAAATTGAAGGATTAAATTAAGGTTTAGTTACATTTTTTAATTATTATTTAATTGTAATTGGTGAAGTAAATTAGGATTTCGGGAATGAGGGTGGTGGTGGTGGTAACGGTAGTGGTAGTGGTGGTGGCGGCCGGCGGGATTCGATTAGGTCAAATTTGAGATTTTTTTAGAGAAAAAATCAACCTTACTTTTGAGAGCCTTCGGAAATGACGGGGGCAAATAGGTAAAATATCGTTAGGATTGAGTAAACGCTCGTTAGAAAAAAGCACGACTCAAAATTAATTCTCATACTTTCTAACCGACCTATCAAACGGGTCAGGTCGTACGAGTTGCGTAGAACACAAATCAAGTCAAATATATGTTATGGGTTAGATTAGGGTTATAATGCTAGGCAGAAATAATTTCCAACACCTTACCTTTTGTCAATTAAAAGTTTTAAAAATTATTTTCTTATCAATAGTAATAATTGTATTAAATATCAATAATGTTATTAAATTCATTAATTACCATATTTACAATTTAAAAATGTAAAAAGCTATATTATTTTATAAATATATTATTATTAAATGTTATAAAAATTATATTAAGTTATTTTTTAATTTAAAATATTACAGTCAATAATTTTTTAATAGTTATTTTAAATATAATACTCATATAAATACTACTCTCTCCGATATTTATTTATCTTCCCTGTTTTCTTATTGGGCTGAAACATCATTTCTTCCCTATTTCTATTTTGGGTCATCAACATGTGCTCTATAATTATCCTTACATTTCTCTCTCATCCATTTTCTCTTTTGAGCCACACATTCTTACACCCTTATTTTTCACCCAAAAGTCAAAGTAGAAGATAATTAAAAATCGGAGGGAGTAATATTGTACGAAGTAATAATTTTCATTAAACGTCATCGAACCACTGGGTTGACCCATTTGGCTTGAATTTTGATTCTAAATTAACGAATATTCTCGGGATCGAGCCCAAAGGGTAACAGGCCAAAATTTTAAGGTCTTTGACCCTAAAACCCGGATGGGTTTACGAATCGAGTTGAATCAAAATTTCACAGATCTATTTCCTAATTTTAGAATTCTTTATTACATCATAATCCCCTAAACCCCTCATTTCTTTTTACCTTTATAATTTTCTTAATAATAATCGTACTTACTACTACATCCGCTCAAGTCCAACCTTCCCTTTTACTTTTTTCACGTTTGCTAGCACGCATTTTGCGTCGTTAATATCTTTCATGACATATTAGTAACAATTATAAAAATTCGATATTAATAATGTACTTTTAAAGACGAATCAAACAAGCACATTGATATATTTTCTCTAATAGCTTGTCGTGAATATCAAAAGTTCTCTTGACGGTGAATAGTGTCGAAAAGAGAAAGAGAGAGATTAGACTTGAACGGAGGAGTATAAATAATGTTACTAATTTCAATAATTACAATATTTACAATTACAAAATGTAAAAAAAATTGTATTCTTTTATAAATACTTTATTATTAAATGTTGTAAAAATTATATTAAACTGTTATTTGTAATTTACGATATTGAAGTTAATAATTTTTTTAACATTTTTTTAAAATAGAATACCCATATAATACTAATATTGTAATAATTTTAATGAAATGTCATCGAGCTACTGGGTCAACCCATTTAGATCGGATTTTGATCCTAAATTAACGGATAATTTTAGGGTCGAGACAAAAGGGTAATGTGTAAAATTTTTATTGTCTTTGACCCTAAAAACTGGGTCGGGTTTACGAGTCGAGACAAATCGATGTATCGCAGATTTATTTCCTAATTTAACAATATTCTATCAAATCATAATCCCATAAAATTTTGTCATGTCACTAAAAATTTTTGTGCGAACAAAAATTAATTTAAAAACCGGGCATATGTTCGGGTTTTGCACTAGTAATAGTAGTAGTAGTAGTAGTAATAATAATAATAATAATAATAATAATAATAATAACCTCGTTCGCGAGTCTTTTAGATATCTGTTTTCGTTACGGGGTCTTTGCGGGTAAAAGATCGATATTCGCTTGATCGACGATCATGACAGATCCTCGCATCCCGCAGATTTGCTGCTTTACTCTTGGGACATGGGGTGTGATATTTGCAAAGATCTTACCGGGTCTTCCCCCTTTGACTCAGGCCGGACTCTCCAAATTCATGTCAGGTCATGTTGCGGGGGATGCTCCTTGGCGCAAGTGCGCTAAGTACCGGGGCCTGTGTGTGAGGCTTAGCTATGGGTTCTTATCTTTTTCTTTTTCTTCGCTGGGGGAATTAGAGGCGGATACTATCAGTTTGTTCAAAAAGTTTCAAAAAAATTCGATAGCTCTGGATGCCAAAGCACACACTGCTCCTTTTTTTTTACTCGACTTAGCTTTGCTATAGCTAAGAGGGTGGAGGCCCAGAAAGTATCTCGGCTGCCCACCAAGTTTTTTATAAACTTTTTTTTTAAGAATTCTCCTTAAAATTCTTCTTAAAAATCACCTTATTGGACTGTTTGAGTGGGGCAGCGATTGCTGTCGGATGATTTGATCGTCTCTGTCTCTCTCGGGTGTCTCTTTCTCAAGGGTCGTTGCCTGCTGGTTCTAGGGGATTACATTGCTATCGTCACGCTTACCCCGCTTGATAAACCTGGTAATGGTATTCGTACTATTGTTGTGGGTACGATTTGGAGACAATTTGTAATCCCCTAGAAAATCTAACGCAATACAGTGGCGGAAACACTGTAGAGTTGGGATTAAAACACACTGACAAACTATATCTTATTAAAAGAAATGGTAAGTCAATACAGATGCCTCTTTTTACAAAAGGGCTAAAAGTAAAATCTCCAAACGGGTTTATACAAATCCATAAATTACAAGAATGAAGAAAGAGTAGGATCCACGCTACTCGCTAGCTCACACCCAAAACCCTGCAGCAAATACCTGTCATGTTATAAACATAACAGCCACGTCAGTGGGGAGTAACTCGGACGTTCTCCCACCATATTATATCATATGAAAAAATAATAGTATTACTATATCAAAATAATTAAAATGAGAAAACATTAAAACGATATCATAAAAATAAGTTTTCAGCGAAACTTAAAGCATTTGCAAACCTGCAAGTCAATATCAATCGATAATAAAAAAAATATTCAAAATGGCGTTATGGATAGGAGTAGTGTAGACGGCTAGACTTTCACTAGGAGAATACTAAAAACTAGCTTCGAGAACTTAGTTCAAACAAATTAAACTTCGGTCTCTAACTAGGCTACTCAACCATAATAGAGCGGCGACTTATAAATGCGTGGCCCTAGTTTAAGATAATGCACACCCCTCCTGGGATTACCTGTCACCCAGTTCAACTTATGACGGCGACTTACTGCGAGGCCTAAGCTTAAGGTCAAAATGTACACAACTCCCGGGATACCTGTCACCCGGTTCAACAACCAATGTACCGATTCCTGATACACTAGCCTTATAGTTGATGGCAAAACCGTAAACCCCAGATTATATTACTCTAACCTCACACTTGTCCTTATTCCATAACTCCAAAACAAATCATTATCAATATTCAAAAGATATAATCAATATAACAATATGAGGATAAAATGAATAAACATTTTATATAAAAAGGGGAACTTTCTATAAATAGTAACTTACTAATTTTCGAAACTTACTTAAAATAGAAATATTGTTATAGAAAATACGTAAGTTATTAAAATAAGTGAAATGTATAAAAATAGCATTTCTAACGAAACTAACATTTTACTATTATCGTCGTTCTCGTAACTTTATTATATTTCTAAATTTGTTACTCAAAAAAAAGAATTTAATAAGTCAATATATAGTATTTTATAAATAATTAGTTAATCGAGTTAAAAATATAGACTTTAGAAAAGAGATATTTTAAGAAAAACGATAACGAAATTAATTGAGTCGACGAACTTTATAAATGAAATGAAATTTACGAAGAATTCAAATTATTTTTAACAAATAGTTTTTATTAATAAATAATATGGATTTTAATAAAAAAATAGTCAATCGGAAACAAATAGAAAATTATTAGTGAAAATAGTCTCGACTAAAAATATGTTTAAAACAAAATTGACTATTTTCTCGTTTATTAGAATAAATCGTAAAACGAAAATTAATTTATACGAATTTCGATTAAAATATAAAAATACAATTTTTAAGTGAAAATTATAAATTAACAAAATAAGACGAAATATGAAATCGACATTATTTAGTTACTAGTGTCACGATAACCAACAAAATATTATAATGATTATAAATAATAAAATTACTAACGATTTATAAAACGATATCGAAAGTTGTAAAAATATGGATAAGACATACGATTTAAAAATTACTATTATTAGCAATAATAAATAGCTAAAATTAGAAAACCGAAGTTAAAATATTTACTACATAATTAACCTTCAGGCGATAACCGAACTGCTCACGTAATTAACCTTGTCGGGGTCCTCACGAGATCCTTAATTTAGTATCTGAATAGAGCATTCAGCCTTCCTTGACGGGTCTTCAGGTAAGACTCAGGCTAGGAACGGGAAGAATTAGAACAAAAACGGAGCAAGATTTATGAACTTAAGAAGAGCGAGGGAGACAATGGTAGACTCGAAGGCAACAATAGCAGTACATCAACAGTAGACACGAAACAAGATTAAGCCGCAGAAATACGATGTCAGATTTCAGCAAATCGTAGTAACAAATGCGGACAGAAATAAAGGGAAATAAGAATAGGAAGAAGAAGAAGATCGAGAAGAAAAGAAACAGCAACAGAACCAAGAAAACGAGGCAACTGCATCCGAATACAACGACAAACAGTAGCAGCATATAACGCAGTAGCAACATCAACACGTAGCAGGACGAGATGAAGGGAAAGAAACAGGACGAAAGAAGAGGAAGAACAGAAGAAAGAAAACAGCAGCAAAACCACGAATATTAAAGATCGAGGACAAAAGTAATTAGTCGGAAAGTAAACAGAAAATGATCGATTTAACAGCGGAATAAGAAGAGAGGAAGAAGTAGACCGAACAGCAGCAAGACGTAGCGAAAGACATGAACGAACATCGATAATACATACAATCAGCAGCAACGCGCAGACAGCAGTAGCACCAGTAGTGCGATATTAATAGCAGCAACGAACAGGACGAAACAGGGGCACGAATTAAGAACGTACAGCAGGTCAGCAGCAGAGGGGGAGAGAAACAACAAAAACGCAGCATAAGAAGAAGAAGGAAAAGAAGGATAGAGCAGTAATAGGTCGAGAAGGAAAACCGATTAACAACAAAAATAAGATCGAAACAGCAGCAACAATAGAGAAGAAAAGAGGAAGATGAGCGAAGAAAGAAGAAGGGCACGAAGAAGATAAGAATTACCTTACAAAATCAGGCCACAGAGAACAACAACAGCAACAAACGACAGCCGTAGATGCACAAACAGTAGCAGCAGCGGACTGCAGCAATAGTGACAGAATTGCAGACCGAGGATGATGGAAGTCCGAAAAAGAATGAAGAGGATGGAGGAATGAAGAGGTGGAGATGATAACAAGGAGTAAGGGGGAGAGAACGTGAATGGGAAAAATGAAACGGTGGAGGAGGAGAAAAGAGGTGAACGTAAAGACAAGTGGAATGATTATTAAATAAAAAAAAACAAGTCTAAGAGGGATGAATGAGCTCGAATTAAAGTGGGTCAAAAACCGTAACGATAAGTTGACTGACCACGAATCGAATTAAGAACGGGTTAATAGAATTATTAAATAATCGGCCGACAAATAAAATGAGTACATAAAGTATTCGAGACGAAAACAGAGTTGATAGTAATAAATAATTAGACGATGAAAATATATTTCCCGATAAATAATAAATTTTCGATAAAGTGAATTAAATTGATTTCTCGAGAAAAGGAAATAAATATTTTGACGAAACTAAAAATAAATGAACTTCGAGCCGAAAATAGAAATTCGAGCTTAAATATAAATTAATGAAAGAATTTAGAATTTAAATCGTCGAAATAGATTTTGAATAAGAATTAAATGAATTGTATAAAATAAACCGAAACGGAAAAATATGTTTTAAATATAAGAAGTGTTTCTGAGTCAAATAGGATTTTAGGAGTTTGAAACGATTAAACGACAAATTTGTTTTATATTAATTTTAAGAATACGAGTTAAATCGTAAAAAAAAGAAAAATTTAAATACGAACAAAATTTTAATTTAATTTAATTTTATAAAATCAGGGGTGTTACACAATTTGTCTCTAAGGTTGGTGCTTTCTTGGTTGGCCCGTCACTGAATGTCTATTTTTCTGGTCTCCTGTTCGGCGTTGGTGTTTCTGGTGGGCGTGATGCTATCTTGCACGCCTTGAACCGGTTTCCTGAGGAGCGGGGTAATGAGGTAGGTTTTTCCATGCCATTAGTGGATTTTCAAAATGCTTTTAACATGGTCGATCGGGAGATCATGTTACGAGATGTTCGCAACCATTGCCCTGTTCTCTCTCGGTGGGTGAGTTTTGTTATTCTTGTCCTGCTCGTTTATAATATGGCGAGCACAGCTTGTGGTCTTGTCAGAGGGTCCAGTAGGGTGATCCTTTGGGTCCTCGGCTTTTTTCTTTGGTGTTAAATCTCTTGGTTAATAAGATATGGGACTCTTTCGACCTAAGTCTGCAGGCTTGGTACCTTGGATGATGGCACTATCGTTGGTGATACCTTGGTCATGGGGAAGGTTCTGGAGCTAATTATGGTAGATGGTCCTCGCTTGGGACTTCTTCTTAATGTCAGTAAAATTGAGGTTTTTGGCCTATAGAAGAGCAAGCTTCCTGGTGTCCCCCCCACCCCCCCGATATTGTCAGGCCGCTGCGTGGTGTCAAAGTCTTTGGCGGGCCAGTTAGTACTTGTCTTGATTTCTGCAAGGAGTTTGTGATGAGTAGAGTGATTGACAGGGGTAAGTCGTATCCCTAATCAAAGATACCCTAAGGTCCACTAACTAATGTAGATAGTGAAGTAGGGGTCGAACCACCAGGAGACGGGACTCAATTACTTGTTCTAAGGTCTAGACTTAAGACTACAGGTCACTGTTTTTCTTGTTTGTTTAATAGGCTGACAACTAATTACTAAAAGGTAAAGTCAATAATAAAAGAGTCTAGGGTCTCAGGTTCACAATGAATATCAATCGGGTCAGGGAGTCAACTAACAGGTCAATAATCGAACTGTCTAAAGTGTAGGTCCGGTCGGTACTACTACAGACTTTAGAACTAAACTTAACCTGCGGTCGCTAGTATTAAGCTAGTCTACCCAAAATATCGTGACCTAATTAGTCCTTAACCCGGTCGGTGAAAAGTCCTAATTGTGATACTAATTAATTAATCCTGGCCAGTAATTAATCAATCAGAATTAAAACAATATTCAAGCGACAGTTCATATGATTAAAAACAGGTCAGTTTACTATAAACCAATTAACATCCATCGATCCCCTTAAATCCTAGATAAAATTTAGCTACTCATGATGATTGTAATTAAACTCACGAAATATGAATTGCAAATAAACATGATGAATGCGAATTGAATTAAACTACACGAACAATAATAATTCTATACTAACAAATAATAAATAAAAACTGAAATCAAAATAACTACGAAAACTAATTAAGAACGAATTAAGAAAAGAATTAAAACTAGAAAACTAAAATTGAAATTGAAAATAAAATTAAAAGTAATCGATACCGAACAATTCGAGATCTGAAAAGGGAAGAACAAAATTCGATGTATCTTGCTAAGAAAAACGGGAAAAGGACGTTTATTTTGATGCTAAGAAAATGTAACGTAATATGTGTGAAAGTATGATAAAAGATGATGTCTAACAATCCTAAGAAAACTGATTTAAAGACAAATCAGTTGGACTTCCAAAACAGGCCCATAATTCTAAAAGAATTGAAATCCAATCCGGCCTGGGTCAGACGCACTCGATCGAGTGCATGCAGTGCCACTCGATCGAGTGAACTCGTAATTGCTCCAATCTTCATTCGTTTTTGGTCTAGAAAGATAAATCGGCCCAAATTTGCAATGCAGTCCAGTTGGACGCTAAAGTGAGGCACTCGATCGAGTGCTTAGCACTACTCGATCGAGTGGGTGCTGCTAGAAATCGTAGCTGAGTTCTTCATAGTTTATCGGCTTTTCGTTTTCTTCCTAGTCTTCCGTCCTCGTCTCGGCTATCCGGGTTATTACTCCTAAATATGCTCGAAATTGCACCTAACCTGCAAAATAGCACGAGAATCGACAGTATCGACTTTCTAATAGAAATCGACATCAAACTTATAATTTAGGAAAAAGAAAAGCTCACAAATAGGTATCGGGGGACTATAAAATACGATATAAAATATGTTGATCAAACTCCCCCAAACCAAACCTTTGCTTGTCCTCAAGCAAACAACTAATATATACAAACGAGGACAAGTGAAGTGAAACACGACTCAGAGCTGAATTACAATTATTCTCCTAAAATCGACTAAAACCGACGAGAAAACATGTAATGCTCAAGAATGCAATGAGATCAATAATCATGCCATAATCAACAATTGCCTGCCAAATTTTCAATCTTGCAAGACCAATAATGTCGGACTTCCTTACGGTTGTCACTCGACACTCATAAGCACGGGTAAGTATATATGTGAAGATAAGAAAGAAATAGGACACTCACTCGACTTATGAAATATGCATGCAATCGAATATGAAATAAATCTCCCCAATCAAATACATGTTCCACCAATCAGGACCATACTACATGCCAAGGACTTACAAAGGGTGGCTTATATGTGAGGGAATAAAATGGATTGTGCTTAAAGCACGTATGGAAATGTGGGGCTAACACCAGTAGTCGCAGCTACACAATAAAAACTATCCATCCAAAAACCTCATCTATGAATTCTGGCCATTAACTAGAAGTAAGACTCAAAAGAGCATAAGAGGGAATTTTGTCATCCTCCTAATTATAATTCAATTCTAGTTACAACATCTCGACCGTTCCCCGAAAATTACAAGAAGCATATATATGTTTTTCTTTTCTTTTTCTTGGAATTTTTTTTCTTCTTTTTCTAATTCCATTTTCTTTCTTTCTTTTTCATGCTTCTATATTTTTCAATTCAGATAAGGGGAAGGCGAATACAAAGTCACATAACAATATTACATACTAAGATCCAAAAGATGTAAAATTTTCAAATTATGATCTATTAGTGAAGTAATTTGAATTATGTTCGCTGCGACTGTCCTGGTAAGGTAGGCTATTCTGGGTTGTAGTTGATTGATATATATAATAAAAACAGGCTTACAACAGGTGAAATGGGCTGAACAAAGGAAAATGACCTAAATTCTACAGGTTAGTTGTAGACACCCACATTTTGCTGCCAGGTGTCTATAGTAGGTTCCGACAAACACCCGATGATGATCGGACGCAAACGTGCTTTAACGTACTCAGAAATGGGCTCGAAAATCACGGATATTTAGCTTGGGCTTTTTAAGGAGTACAAATCTCACAAAACCAACCTCAAATTCAGGCCCAGTGGGTCGTTTCGAGTCAAATAAGACTAATTTGGGTCGAATCCGACACCAGGGGTAAAACCGTCTTTTAGCGACCGAGTCAAAACCCGGTCAAAGATATTTCCCGAGACTCGTGAGTCAGCCGTGACACCTCACACGGTTGGTTCGGACTCCAACTCTACAAAAATCAGCTGCACAAAATATTAAACAAATTCCGTTTAAGGTAGAATTCGATCTCAAGTAGAAATTCCATCCGAAAACCGAATCGAGTATTCAACCGAACGTAGGATACTCGGCCGAGTGGCCCGATTTCGGCCGAGCTCCCCTTCCCAAACCGGGATTCCCTTTCTTCTTTGCCAAGTAACGGAATTCTCGTTCCTCACAAATTCTTACATTTCCTATCCCGGTTGGTATTTTTTGTCGTACAAGCAAAGCTACCTCTACCCCTATAAATAGGACCCTTTGCACACAATAGAGACACACGGAACATTCACAAATACTCACGACGATATATACAGAATTCCTGAGAAACATCAACACCTTTTTACAAAGCATCAACCTTAGCATCGAGAAACCGATAGTACATCCAAAACCTGAAGGAAACCGGCCCCGATACCCGACACCCTTCACACATCTCACATCCCACCGAGCCATCATAACCCACCGACGTTAAAACTCGACGCTCTTGTGCCCAAGCCACGTCCCGACGAGCCCCGATCCGAGTAAACCGAAGCATGTAGGTTGAGGGTGTACAAAACCCGATTTCTCTTTCTTCTTCTCTTCTCCTCCTCGTCCGTCCTTTTTTTTTTATGGGTCGTGTGTCGTCTATTTTTTTTTACGGGTCGCTCATCACCTTTTTTTATTTATTTTATTTCTAATATCGATACTACAAAAACTATTTTTTTATATAACGTTCTTAAAATACGATATCGATTCTCTAATCGAATATCGTATCTAACAAGAACAAAATAAATTAATTCTCGTTGATGCTAAATAAATCGTCACATCTTTTTAAACAAAATTCGACGATTTTATACGTGGAGAGAATTAACATCTTTTTCGTTCAAATTTTTTATTTTTTTTTTACTTTTCGTTCAAAACAAACTTTTTTTTCAAAACCTTTTCTAAATTCATTCCGAATATTCGATATCGATTTCATAATCGAATATCGGGTACGACGAATATCGAAAATATTAAGTCGAGTACGAATTATGCAATATTCGTACGCGGTTTAATAAAAAACATCGAACTTTCAAAAACCGACCTCGAAACAGGCCAGGGCGCGAGTCGCGCGCACCCCGGGCGAGTCGCGGGCAGCGCTGGAAACGCGACCCGTTTTCCTTTTTTTATTATTTTTCGAACATCATTTTTTATACAAAACAGCGTCTTTTTAAGAATATTTTTCAGATTTCGATAAATATTGTCTCGGTCTTGCATATTCATCATATTTGCTATATTATTTCTTCACAAATTGATACTAACTCGTTTGTTCATCTTGTAGCAAATTCGTTCTTTTTTTTTTTTTATTATTTTATCATTTGTTTTATTATACTAAAACGAACCTCACATGCTAAATTCAACTTTGACGTTAAATTTTTCATGCATTAAACCGACTTAGCAACCCATTCAATTATTCACATGCTTAGGAAAACAATGTTTGCATATCATTCATCGTTCAACTAACGCGCGTATTTAAAAATCATTCGGTATCCTAGTAGAGGCCGCTAATGTGCGGGCGGGGTTGGGTGTTCTTTGTGAACTTCCCAACACGTACCCTCACCCCTTACTCAGAACCGTGGTTTCCGGATGTCCGAAACCATTGGCAACGAGAGTCATTCAATATACGATAAACCGATCAAGTCGGCATCGGTATCGAACTGCAAAGGGACGAGCCCAATAAACTCTGACATCGGAAATGGGACGTATTTTGTATACGGCCCACTACGACATAGAGTGGGCTCGAATGGTTCCGAATAACCATAAAATTCGGTGGCGACTCCAACTTCGATTTAAATTTCTGACCATCTCATATGGAGATTCATTCGCCTCCCCAAACCCGCGCGTGGCCGCGTCGGGGTGGACCTATGTCATGTCCACAATTTGGCGACTCCGCTGGGGATTAACTGATGCGTTACTAACCTTCGGCATCCTCAGGGTGAGACTCGAATAGAAATCGTTTGACTAGTACTATACGCGTTTTAGTTTTACGGTTCATGCATAACCCCATTTTTCCCGGGCCGGTACTGGTGACCGACGTCCCACTATACCATTGATGTAGTCCAAATTGTATATGTCAAAAGGTGTGCATAGCAGATTCGTATGGGTTTTACGGCATGTTCTAAGCTCAACTCGACTTAGGAAGTCCGCCCCGATTCTCGAATAGGCTATGTACACTGGTATAGACCCTTATAGACTGACCAAGACTTAGCTTAAGAGCATACATGGTGTCATTATACTGTTTCCATGACTACGTGCTACTTGATCCACATCTTTTTTCAAAAATTTGCATCCTTTGCAAAATATCCAATTTCAAAACCCCGGACATATACCGAATTCAGGACTTATGATTTTACTCAAATAGCCTTTTTTCTAGCCGGTATTATGCCCAATTCAAAACTCGAAATTATTTTCGAAATTTTCAAACCGTCACCCGGCCCACCTTTTTCGTTTTCCTCGAAAAAAGGGCCGGTTCTCCCCGATCTTTTCGGGCCTTTTCAAAAAAAAAAAAAAAATTCACATTTCAAAACTTCCTCTTCTTAGACTTCCCGTATTTAGCAGTGTCGGGTCGTGTCATAAGTCGTTGAAGTCTCTAGCGTCGAAGCTCTGTCGATCTTACATCATGGATTTTCCCCCCTATCCTAGTCCGCCTTATTTTACTAAGGCAAGGCCCACCTACGTAGGACATACTCCTACAAAGGTTGGCCCAGTTTACACAATCGAGTCTAAAAGTCTGGGAATGTCTCACGTGAACCTTCCTTCAACAGGGCCCAACCCACATAGTTGGATCCTGAGGAAGGCCCACCTTTTCACAAGTCACCCGTCTAGGTGTCTTTTTCGAGTCAGTACCGTTTTAGTCTTCTTCCTTTTCCCTTGCTCGGGATGTACTTTTCTTAGGATTCAGTTTAAGTTGCTGATTACGCGATGTTCTTACATACATGCCACCTTTCACTCGAACCATGACGAAAGAAGCCATCGATGAGTTGACAGCTTCGTTGACCAAAATCCAAGATCAATTGCGACAAATGAGGGAGGACCAGATTGCCATCGTCACTCGGGTTAGTGCCGTAGAACAAGGAACCCCCAATGCTTCGATCGAAGATGACGGACCTTTGGCCGCATTGGCCGGCGCGGTCCAAAAGCTGCAAGAACAGGTCCACTCGACCACCAGAAACACTATTCTCACGGAAAATGCTCGTATTTATTCACCCTTAACTGATGAAGTGCCCGCTAACCTCAACTTAACGGGCTTGCCAATGTTTGACGGAACTGAAGACCCGGTACTCCACATTCGAGCTTTCAAGGATTTTATGGCTGTTAAGGGGGTCAAATCGACCATGTTCAAGCATCTCTTTGCTTCCTCTCTGGAAAAGCACCCGAAAGCCTGGTACTACAAGCTTGACCCCAAGAAATACAAAACCTGGGACGATGTTGCAATGGAATTCGCGCGAAACTACGCGGATAATGCTGAAATCCAGACTACCACGCGTACTCTGGAAGTTATGGCCCAAGAGCCTAAGGAGGGTTTCACTAAATACCTTCAAAGGTGGAGGACCGAAAGTGTCAAGCTGGTGGACAAGCCCAGCGAAAAAGTACTAGTGGAGGCCTTTGTCAAAAACCTCCTCCCCGATTACCGAGTCCATCTCCGGTACGCCATCATACCCGACTTCGCCACTTTGACCGAAATGGGTACTAGAATCGAAGACGATCTAAGGCTATAGAACCTTACTAAGGCCTCTACCAAGGGGTATCAAGGAGCCAGTTCATCCTCCAGCAAGCCCGTAACCGCAACGGCGGCCCGAAGCATCTTCGACGAGGTTAATTCATTGGACACCTCGACCAAAAAGAATACTCCAAATTGGGTATTCACCGACATAGGGACAACCTATGCTAACGCCTTACAAAGGTTGTCTTCGAAAGGCCTAATCCAACCGATAAGCCCAATTCCGGAAGTTCCCGTGGAAAAGCGATCCAAGAGCTACAACATTCAAGCCTATTGCCACTATCACCAAGGCAACGGGCACGACACGGAAAAGTGCTGGAAGTTGAAACATCTTATTAAAGATCTGATCGAAAGTGGGAAGATACCACTACCCAGTGATAAGCCGAGTAACAAAAATAATCCTCTTGCTAATCATGCCATTTTTACTGGAGAGGTAGTCGACAGCTCTCATCTCATTTCTCCTTTCATTTCCCAAATCAACGGGATATGGAACGACGATGAAGATGATGTTTACTTGGTTAAGAGGGAAGCTGTCCCCGTTACCATCGAAGAGATCCGGAAAGCTAAAGCCAGAGCTCTGGCCGGCACACACACCATCACAGCCGGTCTCGCCACTCCGGAAACTGTCACTGAACCTTCCAGGACGGAACTCACTCCCGAATAGCCAAACGCTGACACGGCCCTAGTCAGACAACTAAAGAGGGTCCGAACTGATATTACTATATGGCAGCTTTTGGTTAGTTCTCAGGAGCATCGGGCAGCACTTACTAGGTCCCTTGATGAAATCAAGGTCGACTCATCGGTTACCCCCACCGAGATGGTAGCCACTATCTTGCCACACCTCAAGGATAAGTCCAAAGGAGAAAGCCCACTTATCACTTTCTCCGAGTCCGACCTTCCACCATTCGGGACCACCCATAACTTGGCCCTATACATCACGGTGATCTGCCGCAACAAGTATCTCCCAATGACCCTGATTGATGACGGGTCCGCCGTAAACGTCCTTCCCTTAAGGACAGCCAAGGCCCTCGGCATTACCGAGGCTGATTACCTTCCGACTGCACAAACTATCCAGGCTTTTGATGGGAGCCCAAAATCAGTTGCTGGGGCCGTTAAGCTGACAATCATAACAGGCCCGATCGAGAAGGAGTTAGAATTTCAAGTGATCGATGTCACTTCATCTTTCAATCTGCTACTCGGGAGACCATGGATTCATGCGGTCAAAGCCGTGTCTTCCACTCTTCACAGGAAGGTCAAGCTACCTTTACAAGATGGGATCGTCAGTCTCGAAGCTACTCCTATAGCCGTGTCAAGCTGCAACACGGCAGGCTCAACCGACCCACGAGGTTTCAACTTTGTGGGAATGATCGAGGAAGAATACCTTTTCCGGCCATACTTCACTACTAGCATCGATACGATGCTACAGAATCTGGGTTGCCTACCAAGAGTTACATCAAGGCCCTATCTTCCAGCTGGGAAGATTATCGAAGCCCTGAACAACGAGCAATCTCGCCTCGGTCTAGGCTACACTATGACACCAGGATGCGCGGACCAAACCAAGGCGGTCACGTTCGTCACTCCAGTGTTTGGAACTATTCAAATGGGCCTCTATCAGCCCATCATCTCATATCCCGGGACCAAACTGGCTCGGGAATGTAATTTCATCCCAAATGATATCTTTGCCCTTATCCCGGCCGAATCAAAGGAGGGCACCAGCAATACTGAGCCCATCCTAGGACTCCTATTCGGAGAAGACAGGGTCATCCCGACCCCTAAACAGGAATTAGTCAGCCTGATTCTCCGCAGCAACAGGTTCGATCCAACTAAGCTGATCTCTGAAGTTGGTACCAACACTGGGAAGAGAGCTTGGAGGAAGACAACTAAATGGACCGACAGTCAGGGTCGAGTCTAGAAGCTAACTACTGGTGAAGAAGATATGCATACTGCCGAGTCCGAGTCCGAGTCAGAGTCAAAGTCGGAGTCTGAGTCGAAGTCTAGAGGGTCCAGTACTAGGATCGAGTCTGTAACCCCTCTCCCTTCTTTAGTCACACCACCGGGAGCCCCGGAGTCTGTCCCGAGGGCTCTCCCTATCCCGCCCCTGACCAACGATCAGATGGCAGCTCTCTTCGAGCTATTTTCAAAATTCACTATCAATAATAACGATAACCGTTCTGCTTACGACTTGGCTTATTTTCAAAACATTTTCAAAAATCTTATTTGCAATGACATTGAGAAACCCGACGAACAGGTGCCATTGCCTCCGCATCTAATCGAGCAACTCGAGCAAAGGGAATCCCAAAATCCGGTAATCGAAGAAACCGATTCCATCAACGTAGGAACCCCTTTAGAACCTCAGATGCTTAAGTTAGGCCTATCTTTGGATCCCGAGGAGAAACAACAATTCACGGATCTCCTCCAAGAAATCAAAGACGTCTTTACATGGTCCTACAAGGACATGCCAGGAATAGACTGGGAAATAGCTGAACACCGAATACTCATCAAAGACGGGTATAAGCCGGTAAAACAGAAACTTCGAAGAATGAGGCCCGAATGGTCTCTCAAAGTCAAGGAAGAAGTCGATAAACAATTCAAAGCGGGCTTTATTCAAGTGTCTGAATATCCAGACTGGGTTGCGAACATAGTACCAGTACCCAAAAAGGATGGCAACGTCCGAGTATGTGTAGATTTTCGGGACCTTAATAAGGCCAGCCCAAAAGACGATTTTCCGTTGCCACACATCGACATACTGGTGGATAACACAGCCGATAATGCCCTTCTATCATTCATGGACGGGTATGCCGGATATAATCAGATCAAAATGGCGGAAGAAGATATGAGTAAGACCACCTTCATCACACCTTTGGGGACTTACTGCTATACTGTGATGCTATTTGGGCTTATTAACGCGGTGCCACTTATCAACGGACCGCCACCACTTTATTGCATGACATGATGCATAAGGAAGTGGAGGTCTACGTCGACGACATGATTGTCAAATCCAAGGACCGAAACAGGCACATTGCAGCCCTAAGGAAGTTCTTCACCCGACTACGCAAGTACAACATGAGGTTAAACCCTCAAAAATGCAGTTTCGGGGTAACATCGGGCAAGCTACTGGGCCACATTGTCAGCCAGCGTGGCATCGAAGTCGACCCAGCAAAAATCAAGGCCATTACCGAGATGCAACCGCCTAGAACCGAAAAGAAGATAAGAGGGTTTCTCGGGAAAGTCCAATATATAAGCCGGTTTATTTCAAAGCTAACCATGGTATGTGAACCCATCTTCAAGAAACTGAAGATAGGAGAACGAACACTATGGGACGACAAATGTCAAACGACTTTCGATAAGATCAAGGAGATTCTATCCTCTCCACCGGTGTTAATGCCACCCCAGCATGCTATCACTATACTTGACAACGAGCGAGACGGCCATGGGCGCTATGCTAGCCCAGACGGTCGATTCCGAAGAACGGGCTATTTACTACATCAGTAAGAAGTTCTTAGAATACGAATGCAAGTACACAATGCTCGATAAGACGTGTTTAGCTTTAGTATGGGCCACTAAAAAGCTCCGACACTACATGCTTAGTCACGAGGTACATGTGCTATCCAAAATGGATCCAATCAAGTATCTATTCGAGAAGCCCATCCTCAACGGCCGTATATCCAGATGGACTTTAATGCTAGCTGAGTTCGACCTCAAGTTCGTACCTTTAAAAGCCATTAAAGGCCGGGTAGTAGCGGAATTCCTCGCCGATAGTCCGGTATCCGAGGAATAACACACCGATACTTGGGCCTTCCCAGATGAAGACATATTCCATACCGACACCAACACATGGGATCTGTATTTCGACGGAGCGTCCAACTTCCGAGGATTTGGTGTCGGGATTTTACTAATCTCACCACAAGGGGAACACACCCCGTTATCCATCAAGCTAGATTTTGACGTAACTAACAACGCAGCCGAATATGAAGCATGCATTCACGGGCTGCAAGCCGCCGCTGATTTAGGAGTAACAAACCCCCGGGTCCACAGTGACTCATCTTTAGTCATAAATCAAGCCTTACAAAAATGGAAGACTCGGAACGCAAATCTTGTGGCTTACCAAACACGAGTAAGGGTTCTCGAAAAACAATTCCAAAAAGTAGAGTACATTTATCTGCATCGGGAAGAAAACCAGTTTGCAGATGCTCTCTCAAAATTAGCATCTTTACTGAATATCCCAGCACATCTAACCAGCATGCCCATTTGCGTCGAAAGACGATCCGAGCCGGCATACATCCACGCTATCCAAGATATTGAGATAACTGATCCAGAACCTTGGTATCAAGCTATTCTAACCTACTTTACGTCAGGGGAATATCCTCCGGGAGCTGAAAACCGGGCCAAGAAAGCTCTACGAAGATGGGCAACCCAGTTCATCCGCACGGACGATGGACAGTTATATAAGAAGACAGTACAAGGGGCTTTACTCCTATGCATTGACAAAACTCGAGCTGAAAGAGTCATGGCCGAGGTATATGATGGTGAAAACGGTCCGCATATGAACGCCCATATGTTGGCCCGGAAAATCGCGAGACTCGGTTATTATTGGAATAGCATGGAAACTGACTGTCAGTTATACGTCAAACACTGCCATAACTGCCAGATTTTCGCCAATGTACAGCATATGCCTTCATCCCTATTATATACAATGACATCACCATGACCATTCTCAACATGGGGAATTGATATAATCGGGAAAGTAAACCCTTCCGGGACAGGAGGTCACTGCTTCATCCTAGTGGCTATCGACTATTTCACTAAATGGGTCGAAGCCGAATTATACCGGATCTTGAATGCCAAACATGTGGCTAAATTCTTCCAAAATAAGATTATATGTCGATACGGGATTCCGCACGAGTTCATCAGTGATCACGGGACCCATTTCCAAGCTGAAACTGCCACTTTGCTGGAAAAGTACAAGATCCAAAGGCATACATCATCGCCTTACCGTCCCCAAACAAATGGAGCGGTGGAGGCAGCTAATAAAACAATTGTCACCATACTTAAAAAGATGGCTGAGAATTACCGGGACTGGCCCGACAAGATACCCTTCGCCTTGTGGGGATATCGGACATCAATTCGAACCGCAACCGGAGCAACTCCATACTATCTGACATATGGAATGGAAGCAGTCCAGGCAGTCGAGCTAGAAGTACCATCCCTTAGGATTCTGCTCGAGAGCCAGGTACCTGAAGCAGATTGGGTCCAAGCCCGATATGACTCACTAGTCCTCTTAGACGAACGGCGATCTCGGGCTCTGAATAATATTCAGATATATCAGAAAAGGATCCAACAGACTTTTAACAAAAGGGTTAGGCCCAGGAATATCAAAGAGGGCGATCTAGTCCTAAAATCTCTTCGAGCTTTACTACCGGTCGACCCAAGGGGAAAATTCAAACCCAAGTGAAAAAAATTCTTTCGGGAGGAGCAGTAATGCTAACGGATTTGGACGGAAACGAGTTCGTCAACCCAACAAACTTGGACCAACTGAAGCGTTACTACCCATAAGCCCTATCTCAATGTCATTTGCTAAATTTATAAAAAATTTCTTTTTATGAATTTTCAAAAAATTTAAGCAAGTCAATAAGCTAGGATTATTTATCCTACCGTTGCACGTCTCGAATTAATAATCTTGATGTATTTCGAAAAAATGCAAAAAATACTTCTGAACTACGGAAGGTTTGATTTCGTTAATTTTGGATACGTAGGCAACCCCTCAAAAGGGTACAACCACTGCAATAACAAAAAGACGGGAACAGTATTCACTAATATGTCTTTTTATTATTTAAGAAAAACCGATAAACTCAGGAATTTCAAAAAATACATCACAAAAAACAACAACAAAATCACACCACAAAAATAGTAGTAATACTTAAATAATAAATTTAGGAGACTACTCGTACATTTTTCCTTTCCCCTTATCTTTCGGGTCACGTGGAGCCCGAGGCCGACGGGGCGGGGGCGAACGTTCCCTAATCACAAGGGGAACTTCTTTTGCTCGAACCCGCTTCTTCGATTTTGGGTCTTCCACCATCTGCACCGGTCCAAGCCGAGCCCTGACGGGCTCGGGAAGTCTGTCTCGAGGACCAAGTCGGTCCTTGACTGCCAGCTTTGGCCCTAGTCTCCTTTCTAAATCCGTCTGGGGGCTCACCTTCCCCCGTGCACCCTTAGTACTGGACCCTTCAGTCTGAGTCCTAGATTTTCCTTTCTGACCTGTCGGAGTAGTGTCCTTATCAAAGAAGCTTCTATTATCTTTAGCGTGTTCCCGACGTAACAGGTCGAAGGCCTCGTCAGTCTTCAAGGCAGCTCGGGTGTTAGCTGAATCAGCTCTTGTCCATCTCACATAAGAGTCAGATACCCAGATCGAATGAGGATTTTTAGGAACGGGCCAAGTAGCTCGTGTATACCACCTTTGCATCCAGGTGTCACACATTACATCCGTCAACTGAGTAGATTCACTCACGACTGCCTCGATTTTTGGGATTCTTTGCGCCCGACCATACTGCCTAAGTATGCGATCAGGAAAGAGGTGAATTGTCTGTCTAAAAGATAGGATTACTTGATATCGAGCCCTATCCCGAGACTCTAAACCGGTCCGAACATAAATGGGCCACCATGGGACGGTCCAGCGGATCAATGGGCCTTCATGGAAAGATAGCACCTCATCCCAGTGTTTTTGGGTGTTGAAGCGAGAAAAGGCAATAGTTCGTCTCCTCATCATTACTTGCTTGGGTTGATACCGGCTCACGTCCATGGGAGGATCCAAGACCGATAGCCTCTCGAACAACCACAACTGAAAAACCCACAAAAATCAAAATCGCGAAAAATTGTCAAAATCGCGTAAAAAAAAATGCGAAAAAACGTGAAAACCGAGAAAACCGCAGAAACCGGGAAAATCGGGAAAAAACCGCAGAAACCGGAAAATTGGAAAAACCGGAAAAATCAGAAGAAAAAACCGAAAAAACAAAAAAAAAACCGGTATACCTGTAAAAGACGGGTACTCCCGGTCAGCCGGACTGACGGATCCCTTTTACGATTATCCAAACCTGGGATAATCTCTCCTGTAATCAACCAAGTCGGGCTGTGCTCCGTTTCCATTAAATCAGCCACAGTGAAAAGTCTAACATGGCCCATGCAAGATAATAAATCCATATGACCTTCGAAGGCATAGACATGGAGCATGCAAAAAGTAAAGGCCCTACGGCTGTGGACCGGCCTGACCCGGACGTCATCTGGGTCCATAAATTTTTCAGCTAGATCGATCAAGGAAACGGTATCTCCTTCCAGCATACGGGATACCTCCATATGAGAAGGCCCTAAAAATTCCCGTAACTTCCTCTTTGCGTCAGAAATCGAAAAAGGGATAGCAGGGCGAAGTATGGGATTCCATCCTCTTGCAGCAGTAATTTCCTGAGGGATAGGGCAGATTTCGCCTCGAGGAAAACCAAATACATGATAATTATCGTCCCAATAGGACAGGCAAGCATCCAAGAAGTGACGATCTACTTGCATCTGACGGATCACGAACAATTGGGTAACGCCATTCTGATTTAAGATGACCCTATCGACATCTCTGAAATATTTGGACCATTCATGCAGCATTCCAACTAATCGGTCGATTCCCATAATTGGATTTCTAAAAGAAAGAATAAATTTCTCAGGACTTGTCTTTTCTTTAAGGAAGAGAGGGAGTTGTGGGATTATGAGAATTTATGAAGCAAGGAGGGGGTATTTATAGCTTAAACCCAAATTCTCCTCCTCACCTTAGGATTCCCAATCCTAGAGTATTTAGCGTACAATCTTTATCCTGAGATTTAGCTAAGTCATCCCGAGCATTCCTATTCCTTTTCAGAGTCAAAGATTCTCTAATTTTCAAAGACTCCTACAAACTCAAAAAATTCAGAACCTTTCTCAAAATTTTTATTTCCCAGCGCGAGTCATTTATCCTACAAATGTTACGTGCAAAACTTTGCTACTTTGCATAAATATGTACAGGACGGCTCAAGCAGGACCATGCAACTCACATAACTCCCCAGCGGCATTTAGCAAGATGAGCCCATATATATAGGCCCATTTTAAGTCTTATACAACGAGTTCAAACGCCCACGGAGTTATCATTCAACTCAGGTACATTTCTAGTCTCTGGCCGGCGGGCCCTTTACGCAGGTCTAATGGACTTTAAACGACCCGATCGGAAGTCTGCCAGGTCTTAATTTTTGATTGGCCTGGTAGCTACTCTGACTTTCGCCCTGTCCAAGCCTCAGTCAGAGTGGGGGCTCTATAGACACCCACATTTTGCTGCCAGGTGTCTATAGTAGGTTCCGACAAACACCCGATAATGATCGGACGCAAACGTGCTTTAACGTACTCGGAAATGGGCTCGAAAATCATGGATATTTAGCTTGGGCTTTTTAAGGAGTACAAATCTCACAAAACCAACCTCAAATTCAGGCCCAGTGGGTCGTTTTGAGTCAAATAAGACTAATTTGGGTCGAATCCGACACCAGGGGTAAAACCATCTTTTAGCGACCGAGTCAAAACCCGGTCAAAGATATTTCCCGAGACTCGTGAGTCAGCCGTGACACCTCACACGGTTGGTTTGGACTCCAACTCTACAAAAATCAGCTGCACAAAATATTAAACAAATTCCATTTAAGGTAGAATTCGATCTCAAGTAGGAATTCCATCCGAAAACCGAATCGAGTATTCAACCGAACGTAGGATACTCGGCCGAGTGGCCTGATTTCGGCCGAGCTCCCCTTCCCAAACCGGGATTCCCTTTCTTCTTTGCCAAGTAACGGAATTCTCGTTCCTCACAAATTCTTACATTTCCTATCCCGGTTGGTATTTCTTGTCGTACAAGCAAGGCTACCTCTACCCCTATAAATAGGACCCTTTGCACACAATAGAGACACACAGAACATTCACAAATACTCACGACGATATATACAGAATTCCTGAGAAACATCAACACCTTTTTACAAAGCATCAACCTTAGCATCGAGAAACCGATAGTACATCCAAAACTCGAAGGAAACCGGCCCCGATACCCGACACCCTTCACACGTCTCACGTCCCACCGAGCCATCATAACCCACCGACGTTAAAAATCGACGCTCTTGTGCCCAAGCCACGTCCCGAAGATCCCCGATCCGAGTAAACCGAAGCATTTAGGTTGAGGGTGTACCAAACCCGATTTCTCTTTCTTCTTCTCTTCTCCTCCTCGTCCGTCCCTTTTTTTTTATGGGTCGTGTGTCGTCTTTTTTTTTTACGGGTCACTCATCACCTTTTTTTTTTAATTTTATTTCTAATATCGATACTACAAAAACTATATTTTTATATAACGTTCTTAAAATACGATATCGATTCTCTAATCGAATATCGTATCTAACAAGAACAAAAAAATTATTTCTCGTTGATGCTAAATAAATCGTCACATCTTTTTAAACAAAATTCGACGATTTTATACGCGGAGAGAATTAACATCTTTTTCGTTTAAAATTCTTTTTTTTACTTTTCATTCAAAACAAACTTTTTTTTCAAAACCTTTTCTAAATTCATTCCGAATATTCGATATCGATTTCATAATCGAATATCGGGTACGATGAATATCGAAAATATTAAGTCGAGTACGAATTATGCAATATTCGTACGCGGTTTAATAAAAAACATCGAACTTTCAAAAACCGACCTCGAAACAGGCCGGGGCGCGAGTCGCGCGCACCCCGGGCGAGTCGCGGGCAGCGTTGGAAATGCGACCCGTTTTCCTTTTTTTATTATTTTTCGAACATCATTTTTTATACAAAACAGCGTCTTTTTAACAATATTTTTCAGATTTTGATTAATATTTTCTCGGTCTTGCATATTCATCATATTTGCTATATTATTTCTTCACAAATCGATACTAACTCGTTTGTTCATCTTGTAGCAAATTCGTTTTTTTTTTATTTTATCATTTGTTTTATTATACTAAAACGAACCTCACATGCTAAATTCAACTTTGACGTTAAATTTTTCATGCATTAAACCGACTTAGCAACCCATTCAATTATTCACATGCTTAGGAAAACAATGTTTGCATATCATTCATCGTTCAACTAACGCGCGTATTCAAAAATCATTCGATATCTTAGTAGAGGCCGCTAATGTGCGGGCGGGGTTGGGTGTTCTTTGTGAACTTCCCAACACGTACCCTCACCCCTTACTCAGAACCGTGGTTTCCGGATGTCCGAAACCATTGGCAACGAGAGTCATTCAATATACGATAAAGCGATCAAGTCGGCATCGGTATCGAACTACAAAGGGACGAGCCCAATAAACTCTGAGATCGGAAATGAGCCGTATTTTGTATGTGGCCCACTATGACATAGAGTGGGCTCGAACGGTTCCGAATAACCATAAATTTCGGTGGCGACTCCAACTTCGATTTAAATTTCAATTTGACCATCTCATATGTAGATTCATTCGCCTCCCCAAACCCGCGCGTGGCCGCGTCGGGGTGGACCTATGTCATGTCCACAGTAGTAAAAATGGGTCGTTTTGGCTATGTGGAGCTCATCAAAAACAGAAATGCCTTTCCTCATGTACCTCCTCCTCAAACCAAACACGTATTCGATATCAAGAGACGGATGTCGTATTTATGCAAATTTATGTTACACATTCCATAAGGAGAAACCACTCAATTCCTAAATAATAAATGAGATCAGTTATGGATGTTACTGGCCTAGGAAGCTCAAAATTCTAAGAATTTTTGTGGTTTGCCGATAAAATGGTCAAATTTACTCATTTGGCAATCAACAGTTTAATAGGCAATCATGTCAAAATCATCTTATCTCAAGTATTACATGCATTCAGGTACGGAGTCAGCTGTCAATTAGGAGAAATCATGTAAAACGCAATGTCATCATCACCGTTTTGCATGTTTCACATCAGACACAAGACAGACACAAGGCACACAAAAATAAAATCTTTTTGAATTTTTCTGATTTTTCAATTTTTTTGGATTTTAGAATTTTTGAAAGCAATAAAAGCACACAACGAAAAATGAAAGCACACAAAAACACACAAACTCTCCCCCAAACCTAAATGTCACAGTCTCCTCAATGTGACTCTACAGCATATAAGATAGACAAATCCACAGCCAATCCTAAGGACAACTCGACCTAAGGGAAAGAAAAATCTAGGAAAGAAATAAAAATAGAAATAAAAATGAACGAAAGTACCGTATATACAGTGGTAGCTCCCCCAAACCGGCTAATCAGCCATATCATCCTCTCCACCGGTCCCAGATGGACCGGCTCCAGTATCGCCCTGGCCTGAGCCGCTAGTACCACCTTGCTGACCCGGTTGTCTCAAACCTCGCAGCCACTGTGCTCCTAGGCCGCCGTAGGTGTGCCCGTAATCCGGACCCCAAGTAGCTGGATCAACCCCGTAGTCGTGGAATATACCACTAGTGTCACCCGGACCTCTCCATTAGGACCGGTGCTGAGGCGCCGAGATGCCTTGAGTAAGCATGAACTCGTGGATCTCGCGGTTGACGATGCTCTGATTAATCCCCTCGTGTATCCGTCACTGGTGCTCATAAACTGGATCATACATAAACGGATACGGGTGCGGAAACTCGGCACCCGGAGTGTGGAACGGGAAATTCAGGGTGGGTGTAGGTGTGGCCCTAGGTGGCTCGGTCTCGTCGGGTTCGGTCTCTACGCGAACCCTACGTCGAGGGGGTTGAACGCCCTCGTCAAAAATGAAGAGCTCCTCAAAAATGAGGTAGCTCGGTGGGTCGGGTGTGCTCTCACCCTCGGGAGTGGGTTGTAATGCAAGGAGTCGGGGTAGGATAGTTCCTTCGGCGACTGGGAGGTTCATCCAAACCTTGTCCCTGACACGCCACTGAAAGTTCGGGGGATTTTCCCTAAATCCACTTCAAAGTGGAAGTGAGGTAGCCACGTCCTCGCAAAGAGACGTGCTCAGTGAGACTCTCAAATAGGGTCGTTTCCCCAAAACCCTCAATATAGCGCTTCGCTAGCGCAGTGACAATGACTCCACAACCGAGCGGTCCAGATCCACTGATCTGTCGATCGATTCCGACACAGATCATACCCGATGCACTAAATGCCTTCAGGGATCGCCTAAGGGGGTTTAGGTAGTGTCCTAGGATCAACACCTCCAATGAGTGAAGTTTACTCATGTTGGAGCGTGGAAAAACCAAATGACTCAAAATCCGCAAGAAGAGGCGGATTGTAGGGTGTGGGATGGTGTTGAGTGCCATCGCAGTGACACTGACACTTCGACCCAAAAATAACTTAAAATATGGAGGGGCTTTAGAACTATCGGGTATGTCGTGGATGTCGGAATACCGGTCATAGGTACGCCTTAGACACTCAAATAAGGAACTAAGGGGAATGTGTCGCTGAACATTATTCAAGTGGAAGGATATCGTGCTATCTTGTCTATTGTACTCAAATGAACTAAGGAATTCTAAAGTGAGTAGTCGGTAAGATAACTCACGAAGTGTCCATAGTTCACCGAATCCGGTCATGAACAAGAGCTGCAGCAATTGCTCGTTCAAACCAAGCTCAATCGCGAACTGCGATAAGCAACACCAGGTGGCCTCCATCGTCCTTGGTATCAAGGCAACTAAACGAGTTCGCTGAGCCTCGTTCCCGCAGACAATCTCCTCATAGCCTGGTACAGGCTGAACAACTAGGACAGCTGGAACAGCCGGCTGCCCTGCGTTCCTGTTCCTATTGTTATTCCGGGGTGGATTCCTTCTTCCTGCCATGACTATAGCATAATAACAAAACAGAATTACACAAAAATCCCACAAAAAATACAAGATCTCGGCCAAAATCAGTCTTTATACACAAACATCAATTTTTGAGCACAAAGTAGTGAGATTAATACAAAATCAAGCATGCAATGGGATTAGTATATAACTAAGGATGAAATTAAACTATAAAATCAAGAAAAGAAGCAAGAAATTCACAAACCCGAATTGTACCTTAAGGGTGACGGTTTGGACGAAATTCAGGGGAGAGGGGGCGAAAATTTTCAGAAATCAACACCAAGAAACACGAATAGACACTCCCAATTGCAATTTAGAAGCAAAAATTGTGAAATTTGGTGAAGAATTGATGAAATAGGAGTGAATTTAGTGATTTGGGGGTTAGGGTTCTTAGGAATTATGAGGGGAGAGGTTTTTTTTATTCATAAACTGATTTAACAAGGAGTCAAAAGTAAGCAATAAAATGAAGAAAATCGACTCGGAACCCGGTCCAGGGGCACTCAATCGAGTTCCTATAGGGTACTCGATCGAGTGAACCCATGAAAAGTAGGCAGGCTCCCATTCATCAGGTGATGGTGGGATTTGTCGTGGATCCCGCCGATCAAATAAATAACCGACTATTCTTAGTGGGTAGCTAGGGCAAGTAGGGTCGATATCCACGGAGACGGTATTGTAAGGTCTAGACTAATTCGGCCTAGAAACGAGACTAAGTCACAAACAAACACAAAGAAATGATGATTGACAAACTAGGATAGGAGAAGAGGTGAGACGAGGCTAACAATGAACTAGACTAAAACAATGCTAAAATGGAATAATTAATGATCAAACAAGCTAGTAAACTAAGAGAAACAATGACTAACTAAGAAGATGAAATCAAATATGAAAAGAAGTGGGTTAGGTCGGGTTCATAAGTGTAGATGGGTAATTGGAGTGGTCAAGGGCGTAGGTGTCTCCTAATTGTTAGAGTCGGTCCGGGCTCTCGCTACTTAGACCGATGTCAAGGTGGGTTCGCGCTCTCGCGTCTAAACCCTAGTCCATATTTTATGCATAACGACTATTCTCAACATAATCACATACTAGACAAACAACGAGTAGAGGAAGACTAGCATGAGAAGCATTGGCCACTACAACTCACACAAGCATATCAACAAACACATAGAGTGCCCAATATGTGACTAACAACAAAGATTCACCCTTTACCCCTAATCAAGCCCTAATCACCCATAATCTACCCTTAATCCCCCTACTAACCCACAAGGAGACTACTCACTCATTATCAAACTAAGAATAACATAAACAAGAGGAAACAACATCACAAACCAAACATCCATTATGAACAACAAGAACAATGACAAGAACAATATCAAAAGATTCAAACTTGAATAAATAAACAAGAACAAGAGTAAAGAAGATTATACCAACAACAAGAGGAAGAAAAAGATGTAAACTTGCATAAATAAGAAACCCAAATCAACTCCAAGGTTGTCAAGCTTGGATGAATCTTCAAGTATCTTCTTAATACAAGACTAACTAGACTAGATTAACAAAGATTAACTAAGGATTAAGGAGAAGATTAATCTAAAAGGATGAACTCTAAATCTAGGGTTTTATCTTGTAGAGAGGCTTAAGAGAGTCTAAAATAAGATAGGATCCCTAAACAATACAAGAGGGAAGTATCTATAAGGTTACAAGAATGAGGGAGGATGAAAAGAGGTCACGCGGGTTCAGCATGCTCGTCCCGCCCGGGACGGTTTTGGTCCCGCCCGGGACGGTCTGATCCCGACCGGGACGGGATTGGTCCCGACCAGGACGGGATTGGTCCCGACCGGGACGGGTTGGTCCCGACCGAGAGGGGTCCAAAACAGGAGCAGTGCTAAATGCGCACCTCATCCCGGACGGGATGAGGCCATACCCGTCGGGGATGAGTCTTGTAGGCCTCCAATATGATCCTTAAGGTTCCTTCTTGCTTCACGTGGACTTCTCATCGACTCTCGGGTCTCGGGATCAGGTCTCGGAGGCTCGGGATTGGGTCCCAAGGTCTCGGGGTCGAATCCAAGGCATCGAGTAATCGTCCCTTCACTTCGTTGGCTCCAAAAAGTGTATGTATTGAGTCGGAATCGCTCCAACTCTTCACGAATGGTCTCGGGAACCTGAAACGAGCTAGAGGAAGCATAAGTAGCCCATGAACCGCCCCCAAAGAGCGATTCCGCAAGGAAAATGGGACCAAAACACAGCAAAATAAGCACTACGAACTACACTTATCATCAGGGCACACGATCGAGTGCTTGGGCCACTCAATCGAGTGACCGCTGTAGCTGCTGATCTTCATTTTTCTCTCTTTAATTGCTTCTAAATTCCTGAAATTAATTCAAATAAATAATAAAATTCCCTCGTCCTCACTCGATAATTAATACTAACTCCCAAATTAGAGCTACCAAGCTAAATAAAATAAAAATGCGGAAAGGGAAATTACAAATATATATACAAGTGGTGCCGCGTTGCCTCCCGGTTAGCGCTGGTTTTAACGGTCCCGCTCGACCGGTTTACCTCAGTTGGTTTAGGTGGAATCGGAAGTGTTGTTGAAGTCCATGGTCTCTACAACACCGATATACGCACCCTCGTGATAAAGCTTGAGGCGTTGACCGTTCACCTTGAATATTTTGCCCTTGTCAGTAGTGAGTGTACCCGACCCGAATTTGTTCACTTCAGTTACCGTGAACGGTCCGGACCATCGGGATTTAAGCTTCCCGGGAAAGAGTCGAAGTCGGGAATTAAATAAAAGTACCTTATCGCCAACATTGAACTCTCGGGGGATAATGCGCTTGTCATGCCATCTTTTGGTCCGCTCCTTAAAGATTCTTGCGTTATCATAAGCGTGGAGACGGAATTCATCAAGTTCGTTCAATTGCATGAGGTGCTTCTCTCCGGCTAGCTTTGGATCAAGATTGAGCTCCTTTAAGGCCCACATTGCCTTGAACTCGAGCTCCACCGGTAAATGGCAAGCTTTGCCAAAAACTAGCCTATACGGGGATGTCCCAATAGGAGTCTTGAATGCGGTCCGGTAAGCTCAAAGAGAATCGTCGAGCTTCGAACTCCAATCTTTCCTTCAAGTATGGACAACCTTCTCGAGAATAGATTTGATCTCACGGTTCGAGATTTCGACTTGTCCACTAGTTTGTGGATGGTAAGCTAGCCCGGTACGGTGGTGAACACCGTATTTCTTCAAAAGCTTAGTGAGTTGGCGTTCGTGAAAGTGTGAACCGCCATCACTAATAATAGCCCGTGGGACCCCAAAACGAGGAAATATGGTCTTCTGAAAGAGCCGGATCACCACGTTGGCATCGTAAGTAGGTGAAGCGATGGCTTCCACCCACTTCGAAACATAATCGACGACAACTAAGATATACTAATTCCCATAAGAAGAAGGGAACGGTCCTTGATAATCGATACCCCAAACGTCAAATAATTCTACTTCAAGAATCCCGGTTTGAGGCATTTCGTGTAGACGAGAAATATTTCCCGTTCGTTGGCATGCGTCGCAAGAACGGACAAAAATGGTGGCATTCTTGAGAATAGTGGGCTAATAAAAGCCCGATTGCATTACCTTTGCCAAAGTCTTCGAAGGACCGTGATGTCCACCATAAGGGGAGGAGTGACATCTAGTGAGGATAGAATGTACCTCACTCTCGGGAATGCACCTCGTAAATAAGTCATCTGCACCTTCTGGGAAAGGGTATGTGTCGTCCCAGAAATAACGCTTCACGTCATGTAGGAATCGCTTCTTCCGCTGATAGTGAAGGTCGGGAGGAAGAGTACCTCCAACTAAGAAGTTACCATAATCAGCGAACCATGGAGTATCCATGGTAATAGCGAGCAAGTGATCATCCGAGAACGAATCATCAATTGGGGTAAGGTCCCCACCATCGTATCTTAGCCTGGATAGGTGATCGGCTACGACATTCTCGGCCACGGACTTATCATGGATCTCCAAATCGAATTCCTGCATTAATAGGATCCATCTAATAAGTCTCGGTTTGACCTCCTTCTTCGCTAGAAGGTACTTCAAAGCTGCGTTATCTGTATACACTATCACCTTCGAGCCAATGAGATAGGCTCAAAACTTGTCTAGAGCATAGATAATGGCCAATAATTCCTTCTCCGTGGTAGCATAATTAATCTGCGCCATATCTAACGTCCGACTAGCATAATAGATCGCATGTAGAGCCTTTTCTTTCCTTTGACCGAGCACAACTCCTATAGCGTAATCGCTAGCACCGCACATAACCTCGAAAGGTAAATCCCAATCGGCTGATCGAATAATCGGTGCGGAAACAAAAGCTTTCTTAATCCTGTCGAAGGCTTGAGCACACTCGTCAGTAAACACGAACGAGGCATCTTTGAGGAGCAGCTGAGTCAGAGGTTTGGCAATTTTGGAAAAATCTTGGATGAAACGGCGGTAAAAACCCATGTGACCAAGAAAACTCCGCACACCCTTAACATTAACCGAGTATCGAGGATCAATCCTTCTCGATAGTGCTTTCCTTCTCGTTCCGCATGCGTTTTAGCTCATCCACTTCCGCGCTCCATGATTTCTTTTCGGCATCAACATTATCGGATGTCAGCAATTTCTCCAAAGGGTCCCTGCCAAGATAATCGTTAATATAGTTTTCAATTTCCAAATCAATGACATCTATACTATAGCAGGACTCTTCTATCATGGGCTTCTTAAGAGCTTGATCGAGACTAAAAGTCACGGTATCATCTCTTAAGGAGAGTGTGAGCTTCCCGTTTTTGACATCGATGATCGCCCCTGCCGTGTGTAAGAAAGGGCGACCAAGGATGATAGGAATTATGATCCTCAGCCATGTCCAAGACTACAAAGTCTAACGGAATAAAGAATTTCCCTACTTGGACCGGAACATCCTCTAAGACACCAAGAGGACGTTTGACCGATCTGTCGGCCATCTGTAGAGTCATATTAGTACATTTCAAAACACCCATATTCAATTTTTGACAAAAACAATACGGCATAACACTAACGCTAGCTCCTAAATCACACAGGGCCTTATCAATAGCTAATGTCCCTATAGTACAAGGGATAGAAAAACTTCCTGGATCCTTGAGCTTGGGCGGGGTACGACTCTGTAGTAGCGCGATGCATTCTTCTGTAAAAGCAACCGTCTCAGTTTCACTAAAATATCGTTTACAAGTTAGTATTTCTTTCATAAATTTGGCATAAGCATGAACTTGAGTGATTAAATCAGTAAAAGGAACACTTACCTAGAGATTCTTGATGACTTCCATAAACTTACCGAACTATTGATCGATCTTTGTCTTACGCTGTCGGTTGGGAAATGGAAGCATGATCAGAATTGCAAGCCCCTTGACTTGAGACGAGGATGCTTTATAAGAACTAGCATCCTTGGACGAAGACGGAGACGGAATGACCGTTGTACCACGTGTTACAGGCTCCATTCGATCGAGTCCGGGTTGACTCGGTCGAGTGACATCATACTCGATCGAGTCACCTGAAGGCACTCGAACGAGTAGTATCGTGGAGGGGCTTCTGGTCGATTTTGGAGGGTCTACTCGATCGAGTAGGCTAACTTCACTCGGTCAAGTGACCTCCAACTCGATCGAGTCTGGCATGACTCGGTCGAGTGGACTCCGTGAAAGCTCTCTGTCGGTTTTTAGAGGGTCTACTCGATCAAGTGGGGTGATGTTACTCGATCGAGTAGCCTCAACTCGTGGCCCACTCAATGCTTCTTCGGCGAGCTCTTGTTTCTCCAACTCGGTTTCAACAACCACAATCCTCGGGCATTTTCGGACCGTCATAATGGGTTTCGCTTCTCAATGTAATCGCGTTGGCTTGCTCGTGCGATTGTTCGCCTTGAGGAGGTAGAGTACCCGTTGGCCTAGCTTGCTTTTGGGCGGCAAGTTGTGCTATTTGAGTATCTAGGATCTTGTTATGGGCAAGTATCTGGTTAATTTGGGTCTCTTGCTTATTGTGAGCTTGGATACCTTGCATCAATAAAGCCTTGATCTCCGCATATTTGGTATTGGTTGGAGATTGAGCTTAGGTTTGGTTTTGTGGGATCGGTTGGAATTGTTGTTGGTTCCCCCACCCTTGTTGGTTACCCCAAGGTTGGTTATTACCCCATTGTTGGTTACCCCAAATTTGTTGTTGTCCTCCTTGAAATTGTTGTCGGTTATTGTTATGGTTTTGGGAGGGTTGGTTATGGGGTGCTACATATGGGACAGTTTTGTTACCACCGGGTGGTGGTGGGTTAAGCACGTTCTGGCTCCTATAAGACAACAAGGACTTGTCATAGCCCGATTGGTTCATGTATGGGAGGTTTGGTCTGATGGATTGGAATGCATTCGCCGTTTCTAAACTTACACACTCTTGTGCATAATGACCCATATTC
The DNA here is from genome assembly GCA_958450325.1 of Agrostemma githago. Classification (NCBI taxonomy): domain Eukaryota; kingdom Viridiplantae; phylum Streptophyta; class Magnoliopsida; order Caryophyllales; family Caryophyllaceae; genus Agrostemma; species Agrostemma githago. The sequence goes on along the minus strand of OY288239.1, from coordinate 76,114,758 downwards.
CCACAATTCTCACAAAGTACCTCGGACATTGCATTAACTTGGAACATACCGCCTTGTTGTTGTTGGTTTTGGGTTCTAGCAAGCTCCATGGTATCAATCCGCTTAGTTAAAGCGGCTAGGTGGCTAACTATGACATTTGATGACTCGGAGTCGCCACTATTTCCTCGGGTGTTACCTCGTGGATTTCCCCAACGTGAATGATGAGTAGCCATATCTTCAATCAATTTACATGCTTTATCATCATCAACGTTGTTTTGAAACCTGCCATTAGCTGCAGAATCGAGCGTAGCTCGGCAATTGTCATATAAACCATTATAAAATTGATTGCACAAAAACCATACCTCGAATCTGTGATGTGGGCACTCCTTGACTAGCTTTTTAAACCTGACCCACGCCTCGTAGATATTCTCGTGAGATGTCTATCGGAAGTTAGTAATCTGACTCCTCAACATGTTGGTCTTCTGCGGCGTGTAGTAATGCTTGTAAGAAGCTAAGGCTAGGGAGTTCCAGTCTGTGATTCCCTCGGTTGTTTTGTCTAGATCCGTGATCCAGTCTCTCCCGTTATCGCGTAAGGAGAACGTGAATAGCATCTCCATCATCTCTTCTTGTGTTACTCCCGCGGGGAATGGAATAGTAGAGCAATAGTCGGTGAAGCTTCATGTGCTTCGCCGGGTCTTCATCAGGACCTCCACCGAATTGATTTCACTCCACCAATGGCTTCGGTAGGGCTCTTTGCTCCGGCTCGTAATGACTAGCAAGTTTGGGAGGCATCTTGACTAGCGGTGTCTTGGGGGCAGTAGTAGAATTATCCCCTTCAAAGGACAGCGACTCGGATATGTGCTCGTCGTCCGAATGTTCCACTGATTTTGATCTTCCTGTCTCAGAAATCTCCTTGTAGAATTTCCTAGACCTGCGGAGAGTTCTCTCTGGTTCAGGATCGTATGGTGGTACGTAGCCTGAAATTCGAGAGGACCTGGGCATACGAGGAAACTACAGGAAAAATATGAGAAACGGTCTCAAGGAACTGAAGTTCCTCGAAACAAGCAATCAAAAGGCTAAAACACAAAACAAGTAAATAAATAACACCGTCTCCCCGTCAATGGCGCCAAAACTTGACAGGGGTAAGTCGTATCTCTAATCAAAGATACCCTAAGGTCCACTAAATAATGTAGATAGTGAAGTAGGGGTCGAACCACCAGGAGACGGGACTCAATTACTTGTTCTAAGGTCTAGACTTAAGACTACAAGTCATTGTTTTTCTTGTTTGTTTAATAGGCTGACAACTAATTACTAAAAGGTAAAGTCAATAATAAAAGAGTCTAGGGTCTCAGGTTCACAATGAATATCAATCGGGTCAGGGAGTCAACTAACATGTCAATAATCGAACTGTCTAAGGTGTAGGTCCGGTCGGTACTACTACAGACTTTAGAACTAAACTTAACCTGCGGTCGCTAGTATTAAGCTAGTCTACCCAAAATATCGTGACCTAATTAGTCATTAACCCGGTCGGTGAAAAGTCCTAATTATGATACTAATTAATTAATCCTGGCCAGTAATCAATCAATCAGAATTAAAACAATATTCAGGCGAAAATTCATATGATTAAAAACAGATCAGTTTACTATAACCTAATTAACATCCATCGATCCCTTAAACCCTAGATAAAATTTAGCTACTCATGATGATTGTAAACTCACGAAATATGAATTGCAAATAAACATGATGAATGCGAATTGAATTAAACTACACGAACAATAATAATTCTATACTAACAAATAATAAACAAAAACTGAAATCGAAATAACTACGAAAACTAAGAACGAATTAAGACAAGAATTAAAACTAGAAAACTAAAATTGAAATTGAAATTAAAATTAAAAGTAATCGCTACCGAACAATTCGAGATCTGGAAAGGGAAGAACAGAATTCGATGTATCTTGCGAAGAAAAATGGGAAAAGGACGTTTACTTTGATGCTAAGAAAATGTAACGTAATGTGTGTGAAAGTATGATAAAAGATGATGTCTAACAATCCTAAGAAAACTGATTTAAAGACAAATCAGTTGGACTTCCAAAACAGGCCCATAATTCTAAAAGAATTGAAATTCAATCCGGCCTGGGTCAGACGTACTCGATCGAGTGCATACAGTGCCACTCGATCGAGTGGACTCGTAATTGCTCCAATCTTCGTTCGTTTTTGGGCTAGAAAGATGAATCGACCCAAATTTGAAATGCAGTCCAGTTGGACGCTGAAGTGAGGCACTCGATCGAGTGGGTGCTGCTGGAACTCATAGCTGAGTCTTCATTGCATGCTTATCGGCTTTTCGTTTTCTTCCTAGTCTTCCGTCCTCGTCTCGGCTATCCGGGTTATTACTCCTAAATATGCTCGAAATTGCACCTAACCTACAAAATAGCACGAGAATTGACAATATCGACTTTCTAATAGAAATCAACATTAAACATATAATTTAGGAAGAAGAAAAGCTCAAAAATAGATATCGGGGGACTATAAAATACGATATAAAATATGTTGGTCAGGGTGTGAGCTAGCGAGTAGCGTAGATCCTACTCTTTCTTCATTCATGTAATTTATGGATTTGTATAACCTGTTTGGAGAATTTTCTTTTTAGCCCTTTGTAAAAAATGGTCATGTATTGACTTACCATTTCTTTTAATAAGATATAGTTTATCAGTGTATTTTAATCTCAACTCTACAGTGTTTTCGCCACTGTATTGCGTTAGAATTTCTAGGAGATTACACCAAATGTCCTCAGCTTTCACGTTCGGGTTAGCAAACACAAATTAGGTTACAAACTGCGTCTCGTAAGGTTCCAAAATCTCACAATTGAATAGAGAGCAGGTAAAGGTGAGCACGATTGTATTCTTTTTCATCTAACATCCTAGATCTCCCAATTGATTAAGATTTTTCATCATCCTTACTTTGAAAAAACACTGGAATGGAAGGATCAATCGTCTTGGGTTTTTCTAAGTTAAGGTTCTTGGTTTTGGTTTCGACATGATTCTCAAAGTATAGAGAGCAGAAGTTCGTAATCTCCTTTGTTAAATAGGCATTACATATAGAACCCTTTACCCTCGCCTTGTTACCAATTTTTTTCTTCAAGTGGTTAAGGAACCTATATTTAAAAGTTAAGAAAATCAATTAATAAACGTTAAAAAATATTAGAATTTAAAAGTATTGTTTAGTCAGAAATCACCTTTTAAATGGGTACATCCATCTGTATTGGACAGGTCCTTCAACCTTTGCTTTGTAGGGCAACTGGCCCGGTAGATGCTCTATCGGAAAGAATGACGGTGGATAGATCATCTCAAGTTTGCAAAGTATCAGTGGAATTTGATTCTCTAGACGAGTCATATTGTCAACTGAAAATGTAGACGAACACAAATCTCGTAAAAACTGAGATATCTCAGTTATACGATTCCAAACTGATGTTGGGAAAAGGTACTTTAATGATATAGGTAGTAACCTCTCCATAAATACGTGGCAATCGTGACTCTTTAAACCTTGCAACTTTAGATTCTTAGTATCAACACATCGCCTTAAATTTGAAGTGTACCCATCAGGGAACTTCAATTTCCCTAACCATTCTAACAGTGCCTTTCTCTGAGCCTTGTGAAGGCTGAAAACGGCTCTCGGTTTAGATTCATCCTCCTTGCATGTGCAACTGGCGCTGATCACAAATTCTTTTCAAATCTTTTCGTGATCCTGTAGTGTCACAAGTCTTACCATCCACATCCATAACAATGTGAATTAGTTGCTCGAAGAAGTTGTTTTGGATTAATAAAGTACTCTAATACGGAAGGTCAAAAAAAATGCTTTTTTTAAACCACCCATTTTTCCACTTCTTTAAATCCTTGAACTGCTAATCTGTGCCATCAATAATAGAGGGGAACTCGGAAATCAACTCCCATATTTCATCTCCCGAAATTCGATTAGGTGCATCATCAAACACCATTTCACCCTTCTTGAATGCTCTCTCGTTCTTCCTATATGGGTGACCTTCTGATAGAAATTGTCTATGACAATCAAACCAACTAATTTTACTTGAATTCAGAAGCCAAAATGCTTTGCTTTCATCCGTACAACAAGGGTAGGCTTTTTGACCCATGGTAGACCACCCAGCGAGCATACCTTATCTAGGGAAGTCGTTTGTAGTCCACAATAGAGATGCTCTAAGCTGAAAGTTCTGTTTCAAAGATACATCATATGTTTCCACCTCCTACTTCCCACAAGTGTTTCGATTAAGCAATCACTGGTTGTAAATAAACATCAAAATGATTTTTGGGGTTTTTTGGTCCGGGAACAATAAGAGTGTAGACACCCAGATTTGGACCTGGTAGTTGCAAGAGTGCCCATCAAACACCCGATGACGATCGGACTGCAACACGACACAGGTTCCCGATGTTTTAGATAGCTTTTCTATAGAACTGATCAAATAGCTACTTGGAAAAAAAATAAATTAACATCATGGTAGCCCAAGTCGTGTCATTACTATCGCATAAACACTAATAAGAGTCAATTCTAACACCGGGACCCCGAGTCGGTCCTGAAACACGAACCGAGTCAACACCATGCCAAGCGAACCTCGGGACACGCACCCGAGAACCACTAGGCGCAATGGCACTAGGTCTAGAAGGGGGGAGACTTAATCCCCAAGACATGTATAATACGCGCACTTTTTGATTTTGGAAAGATCAAAATCGTATCTTCAAAATCCCGAGCACCTCACCTTGCGCGCTTGAGTCTTCACACGCCTAACCCTAGGTACCTGAGTATTGGTGCGCCTGAACTCAGGCGTCCATCCGGGGTGACGAGAGCCGAAAACACCTATAAATACCCCCTCCACCCCCTTCATTCGACACACAATTCAATTCATTTTCTCTTCCCTCTTCACTCGTTAAGAGTTTCTCGCTAAGGGCTCCCACTCCGACACCCGAGGCAACCAATCCACTCGATCGTAGTTTCGATAAAGCGAAATCGACGCTACTCCTCACCTTCGAGCACTCTACTCGATCCCGAGGTGCCTGTGTTCGACTAGCCACCCCGAGTCTAACGGAGTTCTGCCGGATTAGCCGCAAAACTAGCAAGTAGTAGCGGAGCTCTGCCGGATTTGCCGCAGGAAGGGCCAACGGTAACGAAACTCTGCCGAAATCACCAGGCAAGCTAGGAGGATCCGCCTTTGAAGTCGAATTGTCACTAGGTTGTCATCTAAACAAAACTTTACATTCCTGCACTTTCATTATGCACTACGATAATGACAAACGTGGACACTACTTTGTTCACACATGCTAAAACACGTAACGTCCCAACTTCAACAATAAACACTAAAACACCCTAAATAGACCCGAGTAGTTCCGAGATCCGTTCTCAACTATCTATGCATTGTGTCCCGTTTAGCGTATACTCCGAGGGTGCAACTCCTCGCTACGTGATTTATTTACGTTCGCATTTAAAGTTTTCGTATGATTTATTGCTTTTATGACCTTATAATCGCATGCTAAATCACCTAACACGAAAATCAAAACGTAAATAAGCTAAAACTGAACAAAGCGATGGTCGGGTTCCGTGTTAGTCCCGGTGCTCGCCATGCATGGTTCGACGCATCCCTATTAATACCGAGCCGACGCATCTTAAGCAGAATACTGGGTAAGGTATACGACGAGAACGACTAATATTTCATATTATCGCGTTAAAACTGATTTGCTAATACGTATAATACTAGTACTCTCTACTCTCCTACGTGCATCTTTTCATGGCCTGCTTGTCACGTGAAATCGCATGCAAAGAATGTAAACACAACTACTTCGACGACAAAACTTACTTGTCCTTAAACAACCGACATAGCAAAAAGGCATAGGGTTAAAACAATGGATGTTACAGTATTTCCGCCACAACAAAGGAACGAAGTTATCAGCCCACCGATTGATTAGTAGAGGCCGCTACGTGCGGGCGGGATTGGGTGTCGATTTCTAACGGACGTTGGCTTCCCAATACGTACACTCACCTCTTACTCAGAATCGATGGTTTCTGGATGTCCGAAACCATTGGCAATGAGAGTCATTCCAGGCATGCAGTGCTTAAGGGTACAAGTCTTTATCTTGAGGTCCCGTGCCTCTCAGCTTTGAGTCGGCTAAGGATCAAAGTTGACTTGAACGGTTTCCGAGTCCCCATAATTGACTCGGTGGCGACTCCACAAATCGGCAACGAATTCGGTTCACTAAAAAGGTCGCCTTACCAAACATATCGGCCTTTAAACATTTACAACCACGACTTGATCGATTCTAACGGAAACACGAGTGCTCGCGCCCATCTAGTACAAGTCCGGATCATCATCCAAATCGAGGTCCAAAACTTCGACCCGAAGGCGAGATCGGACCGGCCCCCGATAGGGAGGAGGCCGTGTGGGTGGCCGCCGCGATTGAAAAAACGGGTCGGTCCCGCACGGGGGCGCGCGGGACGCCGGGCGGTGCGGGCGGACGTCCACAAAGAGATAAAAAAACGAACGGTTGTTTCATACCCAACCATAGAGGTAAGTTGTATGGTGTGATCATCACAGGCCAACAAGAGTACGACTTACCAAACTGACCAAAGGGGGCAAATCCATCGGTACACAGCCCAAGCCGTACATTTCGGAGTTCCGCGGAAAAATGAGGATGATTTGCATCAAAGCACTTCCACTCATCGCCGTCACTAGAATGACACATCTTTCCCGGTACCCTAGTTTCTTCTTTGTGCCACCTTGTTTGCTCGGCCATGGTTTTGGTTGCATACAATTTCAGAAGTCTAGGTGCGATGGGGAAGTAGGTAAGTTGACTAAGTGCTATTGGTTTCTTATTGGTCTAGCGTGTTTTCTAAGTGTTTATGACGGAGATTTGAGCTAGATTTGGGGATTAAAAGTGCGGATTAGAGTTGAAATCGTCTATTTAGTTTTACGAAGGAAATTTGGGTTTAGTGAAGAAAAGAAGGTTTTAAGAGCTCTTAATTTCTTGATGTGTGATCTGGGCCCAAGACGAAGAGTGTAAAAAACAGGCCCGACTAAACCGAGTGGAAAGTCAAAGAGCAGCTCGGGATTTGAACACGAAACCGCTTTGGGTTATGTGTCAGATTATTTTTTATTATTATTATTATTATTATTATTATTAATAATATTATTAATATTAATATTATTATTATTATTATTATTATTATTATTATTATTATTATTATTATTATTATTAAAACCGGAACTTGTATTAAGAACGAAACAAATTACAAGAAGTTGGTGGGTAGCCAGATACTATATGAGCACCCACTCCCTTAGCAATAGCAAAAGCTAAGTCTAGTGAAAATAAAAGAAGCTGCACGAGCCCCCGCGTCCTGAGAGATAAAAAATTTCTGAATCCGCTTAAGCAATGCAACAGCCTCTGCGTCAAGCTCCCCCAGTGAAGAGAAAGAGAAAGGCAAGAACCCATAACTAATCTTGGTGCACAAATCTCCATACTTGGCGTACTTATGTTGAGCAACATCAACAACTGCGCGACCCGGCAGAAAATCAGACATCGCAGACTGAGTTAAAGGGGACGACCCCGTCAGATCGACACATACAGCACGCCCCCTACCTGAGGAATAAAGAAGTAAATATGCCGGGCGTAGGGGCTTGTCGTGCCCATTAATCGAACCGACATCCACCTCCTTACCAGCCGAAATACCAGATCGGATGCAGATATCCAAGGGGTGTCGTGAACCATGTTATGTCTAAGCGTAATACCAGCGATACCAGCACAAGACACAACATGATCTCAAGAAAAAGTTCCCAACAGATACTCGGGAGTAGGCGAGATAAGGTTTAGGTACCGGGAATAAAGGGACACCCAATCGATAGCTAAGGACAGAGTGGTAAGTCCTCCCATTCATGGTCTGCCTCAGCCCGGAGATAGGCATTGCGTGAGCACCCTACAGAGGCTTCCACAATGCAACATGTCGCCGAGTCAAGGAGAAATCTGATTCTACCGAAGCAGCAACCTTCGTGAAATATATATCTGCCAATTTCTTCATGAGTTTGGGGGCAGTGATCTCACTAGGATTACGCGGAAGGTCGGAACCGGTGGTCTCGTTAAACAGAGCCAAGGCCACATCGAAGATCGGCCCGGGAGCTAAGATAGCTGAAGGCCGAAGGAGCATAGCCTGCAACTCAGAGGACTGTAGGCAAGAAGCCAAAAAGGCATAGTGCGGAACATCCCCGACACTATACACACCAAGCCCTCCAAAATTAAAGGGCAGTGTGGAAAGACGCCACTGCCAGTCCCCAAACCCGGGGCCGGACGCGGTGACAATGCGCTCCAAGCTAGACCGCAGTGCCGCATCAAAGGTCTTACCCGAGTCGAAAACCGTAGGGGGGCAGGTGCATAGAGCAAAGAAAAGCTTAGAAATACCAGTACATGAACGAAGTAACAACAGCTCGCACTGGGGATCCTCAATCCTGGCAACAGAATTTATAAGCTCAATGGTCCTAGTAACTCTCTTTGCCACAAGCTCACTGCTGAAAGCACGACAGACACTGATGAGGCTAACAAGAACTTTGACTCCACGCAGCAGTCGAGAAATATCGGGGGGAAAACACTAGGGAGTCGATTCATAGAATCTTCCTTAGGCCAAAAAACCACGGTTTTTTGCCGACATTAAGGTGAAAACCCAAGCGAGGACCATCCTCCATAATCAGCTTCAAAACCTTCCCCACGACCAAAGTATCTCCAACAATGGTGTCGTCGTCCAAGTACCAAGCCTGCAAGCTCAAGGCAAAAGAGTCCCGGATCTTACAAATCGAAGGATGTATGACCAAAGCAAAAAGAAGAGGGCCCAAAGAGTCACCCTACTGGACCCTCTGACAAGACCATAAGCTTTGCTCCCCGTAAAAAAGCCTGGCAGGCCCAGAATAACAAAACTCGACCCAGCGGGAAAGAACAGGGCAACAACGACGAACCTCGCGCAACATGGTCTCTCGGTCGACCAAATTAATTAAAGGCATTCTGAAAGTTGACCAAAAGCATGGAAAGGCCCACATCGCCACCCCGATCCTCAATGAACCGATTCAAGGCATGCAAAATAGCCTCTCCTCCACCGGAGACCCCGACCCCAAACTGGAGACCCTCAAAATAACCACAAAGCGACGGACCAATCAGAACAGCTCCAACCTTAGAGACAAGGTGTCTCCAAAATGTGCCCACTGCAATAGGACGAATCTCACCACTTAGTTTAACAAGCGGGGTGAGCGGAGCACTAGCGATGTACTCACGGAGAACCTGCGGGCATCTGCCCTCAAGAAAAAAGATTAACCACCTTAGTGATAGAGGTGATCAAATCATCCGAGATAGCAATCGCGGCTCGGCTCAAACAATCCAGAAGATGTTGGGCACGAAAACCGTCCTACCCACAAGAAGTGCAACGCAGAAAACTCTTGATCATATCCAACACAACGATCGCGGATGCGATGAGTTGAGGGTGAGCAGCAGGCAAAGGCGGCAAGGAAGGGGGCAGAACAGTGGGGGTGCTTATCTTTCAAATCCTGCAGAGTATCGGTCGTGTAAGGAGCGACGCCAGGTGAAGAGAGCACCCAGACAGCAGCAGCATAATTACCATCAAAAATCTTCCCCCGACACTGCCGAAAGTTAACCTCTCTAGAGTCATCGTCCTCCTCCAAATGAAAATAAGGAACCTCCTCAGCTAAAGTCTTTTGCAGAAGCTGAGCAATACCACTAGGGCACCCCAAGTACGAATCGCACTGGTAATACACTCCTCCTGACGCTGGCGCTTCACAACAGCCCTGCACTCAAGGTTACTCCTGGGGGAAAACGTCTTAAGTATACAGAGAGGCAAAATAAGAAAGCTAACCCAGTGTGAAACATCACCAGGGAAGTCAGCCACTAAGTCGAGGGCCCTCCTGAAGACCCTAGAAAACCTAAGACGACATTTGGGAGGGATAACATTTCACAATGTGCACCCCCAAAGACAGCAAGCGATCTAGAGAATCCACGTCAAGACAACCCAACCCAGCAGACCCCACAACATCACCAGAAGACGAAGATGGAGCGGGCGGTCTAGGGATGCCAAAGATAAAAAAACGAGAAACTCCATCACCACAATCAGGGGGTGCAACAAATCAGACCCCGGCCCGTGCCGACACTTGGCAGAAAGAGAACGTGAAGTAAAGCAAACCCCACAAAGCCAAAGGCCCATACGCATAAGCGTAACTTCCGCCTAAAAAAAACAGACAAATTGGAAGAAAGAGCATGACGCGAAATTACCTGAGCATCTCCAAGGCCATGTCGATCTCGGAGGTGGACGATCAAGGACGCGAAATTATTATTGTTGTTGTTATAGTTAGTAAATTACTAGAATTTCCTATTATTATTATTATTATTATTATTATTATTAGACTATAATTAGGCTTTTAGTATCAATATTATCATCATTCATTATTAGTTGGACGTTACTTTCACATTAGAAGATAAGAGAAGAAAATCCTAAATTATGAGTAACTAATCTTTCTTCTCGGATCAAGGATTTGAAGCTTTCTAGTTAATTGATTGTGAGACTTTCTTAATCTTTATTTAATTACTTTAGTATTGTTTATTCTTTGTGTCTAGTTTATGATTGTTGTTTGTTTGATCTTTTTGGCCAATTGATTATTTCAATCTTCAATCTACTAGAATCCATGTGTTTGAATCCGTAGTTGTTCAATTCACCAGATAAAGTTACAATTGATCGGCTCCCAATCGGATCGGTCGTTTAGCGAAGGATGAGGGATCAAACAATACTTATAAGGCTCGCAATTAACACAAAAACAATTAAGCGTATTCGTGGTAAGTCGAGGTCGGTCCACAGGGGAACGGTACAGAATCGAGTAGAAGCAATGTGCATGGGATCTAATGGGGGGTTTTAATGGTCGAGTTAATGCTAAAATGCGATAAATAACAAGAGATTAAATAAGGAAAAGGTGTTAGGGAGAAGTCGGGATTCGGAAATTGGGGTCTAGGAATCTCGGAATTCGGGTCGGTCACAACAACGGTAGAGAGAGAATGCCACCTTTCGGTTTCTTCACCCAACTCACCTAAAATCCCGCTTACGCGGCGAAGAAGGGTAAGTCTCAAGTCAAGATAATTTCTACCCCGAGTTTCCCCATATTGATATAAATGAGTCAAGGTCGATCTAGTTGGCCGGACTAAGTCAACAATGACACAACAACCTTGACCAAGATAAACCAACAAGCAAGCAAACAAACCAAAATTCCTCAATTCAAATAACCCAAGATCCTCCTCCCTAAACCCCCCAACAAGAAATCTACTCACACTTCATGATGAAAACCACAAAAACATCAACAATAGAGAAAACAACAATAGCATGCATAATGATTAAATCTAGAGAAAATAACAACAAGACAATGAAGAAAATTGTGATCAATAAAATAAACTACATAAGCAATCTAAAAACAACGCAAGTAAAATCAATGAAAACGGTGCAATAATGAAAGAGCAATAGTAAATCTAATCCATAGATTAGAGAGAAGAAGAGAAATATAACAACTACGGAGGAAAATGACAATAATAAAGATGAAGATTGCATAAAGTAAGATGAAGCTTGATGAAGAGGACAAGGGATTTGTCACTAATCCTTTAATAATCTCCAAGAATCTTCAATAAAGCACTAGAAATCCTTACAAAGCTTGAATATAAATCTAGAGAAATGATGAAGATTTGATGAAAACTATGAAGAACTACTAGCTTTCTATCTAAGCTAATGGATGAAGATGGAAAATGAAAAGTGTATTAAGATGACCTAATGAATGGTAATGTGCAACTAACTAAGGAATATATATATATATATATATATATATATATATATATATATATATATATATATATATATATATATATATAGTAAAAGCTTAATGGATCCTTAAACTCAAGCCCAAATCCATATTTTTGCTCCATTACTGAGACTTTTGCCCAATGAGTCTTCATATGATGAAACTTCACCCTGCAAAATTAGTCAATCACGAGCCAATACTGTCGGGTGAAACTTTACCCGGTGGTTTCACCCGCTGAACTTTCTTTGAGTTTTGCGTTTTTGGGGCCTCTTTACCGTTGGACGAAACTTCACCCGATGGGTGAAAGTTTCGCCTAGTGGAGTAAGTTTTCTGAAGATCTTTGGGGAGGTCGAATTGTCGTCGGGCGAAACATCGCCCGGTAGTATCTCATCGGGTGAAACTTCACCCGATGGTTCCTTGACCTCTTTTCTTGTCTCGCTCTTCGTCGTATGATTGGATGACTTGAAATTTAAATTTTGTGCTTTGCTTTTCGGACGGTATTCCCCTCTCTTGTGCTCGTGGAAGCTCGAACATGCTCTCGGTGTCAAATCCTATCAAAATAGATAGAAAAACTACCAAAAACACGTAAAATGCGCAAGAGGGACGCTAATGCGAGAAAGACTTAAAATAGGGCGATAATCGCACTCTAATCTCACAAAACGGGGAAAAAAATGAGTCTAAATGGGAGGAAAAATGGTCTAAATTTAGCACACATCAGCAACCTTTAGACCTAATTATTTGTATGTGTTTCATCGTAATTGGGGAAAGGGGGGATAAACATATAATTTGAACCAATAACTGCGTGTGTTAAAAGTCGTTACTTCTATTGATTTGTTCATATCGTTCATGCTGTTATTGAATTAAATCTAGACGCGTGGATTAGGTTGTTCAATAATTAGGTTGCTTAGTATCGCGTTTCGACCTAAGTAATATTATCTACGGAACAATTGAAACTTTCAGTTTCACAATAGAATACTCAAGGGATTAAATCAAGATTGGTAGTCGATGATCAGTCGTTTAATTAGTTAGTGTATTTTCTTTGGGTCGAGTCCTTTAATCATCTAAATTCACATTATTAGTTATTTTATTCTCGTTATTTTAGTTATTAGATAAATCACTCCTAAAACCCCCCATAAACTTGTTACATTTTTTTTTATATTATTCACATATTAATTTACATAGCCTTCCCAGCGGATTCGACACCCGACTTACCTCTACTATATCGTTAAAGGTAATAGGACTTAATTATCTATCTTTGGGAGCATTACGACTTCGGCTCACCACTTACCCCTCCCGCCGCTCTTTCCTTTTTACCTCTTAGAACGATATCTCCATCAAAGATGTTATACCTACCCTTATCACATTTCTTACATTTATCAAGTGTAGCATCATCCTTCCAAATAAAAGAGCATGCACCCATCGGGACATGCATCAATCCTTTGACGCGGAAGTTGAAGACATTTTACTACTTTTTTCGTAGTATAGAATGTTCGGGTCATAATGTTATCTTTTGGGAGAACATCTTCAAGCAAGGCAGCAAAATCTTCTACACTTCCAAAGGACATGTTAAACTCACATTTTAGACTCACTATCCTAGACGTGAGTTCTAACAACGTCATATCGACCCTCCATATAACGGCTTTTCTGAAGCATTTAACATGTCGAAAAATGTTTTTGCTCGTGGGTTTGACACTTCTGTGTTTGGCTCTTCTGGGTTTGACTCTTGTGGGTTCCATTGCTCAACATTCATATACATGTTCTCGTAGTTAAATACATTACAATCAACAACATCAAAAATCATTCCTCTCAACCCCCTTCATTTTGTTGGATCTCAGGTTCCTCAATAGGAGACGTCTCACCATGAAAAATCCAACGATAATAATTTGCAGAAAACCATTTGGGATGACATGTTCCTTAACCACAATGATCTCAAAAAATTTAAGGTTCTTGCATTTAAGACAACGCCACCTAACTTCAACTTTCGACACATAGTCAGGTGAACATTTAGCAAACTCCAAAAAAACGTCAACACCCTTTAAAAATTCAACAGTATGACATCTTTTCTTATCAAGTCTTCCCTCGTACATCCATTTTCATTCAATTCTCTTCATTTTTAATCTAATAAAAAAATTATATAACAACCGATTACACACTATTATGGATAGTTAATTAAATAATAACTACTACTAATATATTTACTAAAATAATGAACAACTCACCTTCTCTTAACTAAGTCAGGTGAACAACAACAACAATAACAATAACAATAACAATAACAATAACAATAACAATAACAATAACAATAACAATAACAATAACAATAACAATAACAATAACAATAACAATAACAATAATTAGGGCATTGCGCACCCGTCGCGTCTGCCAGCGTCCGTCGACCCTGTCCGCCGCCGCCGGTCCGCCTCCGGTCCGCCTCCCTGTCCACCGGCCTCCGTCGGCGCCTGATTGTGAGTTCGAGGGGAGGCCTGACTTGCGGTTAGGGAACAGGTGACGTTAGTCTCGTCGTCCAACGCCACCACCACCAGCCCACTTTCTGGCCTCACGCCACCACAGGCCTCACGCCACCACCACCGCGCGCGCCGGTAGCCCCCCTTTTGGCAGCGTTCGAATTTGAGGGAGGAGAGGGGTTGCTCCTCTGTTTTGCGCGTAACACCGAGGAGTTCGCGTGCTGTCGGAGTTCGCGTCGCCGCATTTTGGGACGGAATCGTGCCGGTGCTGGGCATCTGCTCTCGCCAGAGTCGCTGGGCGTGGATTCGTCGGACCTACAGGAGCGTGGCGTGCTCGATTTTTGTGTGGCGTGGGTTCGTTGTCGGGGTTCGGTTTGCGTGGGTCCTTTCGTCGTGGTTAGGATTCTATTTCCTTTTTCGTTTTCGGTTTTTGGTTTTCGATTTTCACCTGCCTTCTACTTTTGTTTGCTTGGGTTTCTTTTTCTTTTGGGTTGCCTTTGCGTGTCGATCCTTCTGTCTCGGCATGCCTGACCTTGTGCGGTTCCACTGTCCTTTTGTGGGCCTCAGTAGGTGTAGGGATGGTTGGGGTAAGGGTTTTGTTAAAACTTCTCTGCTTTTCCATCTCCGTGATCATCATTGTAAGGAAGGTGCCCGGGACACCACGCGTCTATCTCTTGCTTCTTTACCTATTTTTTTGGCTGCTGAGTCTACTTTTCGGCGGATGGGTATTTGGCTGTGTGGGGTTTGCTTTCGGACACATACTCATAACAAAGGCTGTCGGCACGACGCTGAGTCCTCTGTTGAGGCCCCTAATTGTGGTGATGGTGTTATTCACTATGTTCTTTACGGTTTTCCCCGACCATCTGCCCCTACAGTTTCATCTTCTTGTGGTGTTGTTGATCCCCCGGTTGTTGGGTTTAACGTGACCTCTCTTGATCACTTGTTGGCTAAGGGGTTACGTACTGTTAAATCCATCCCTCCAAAGTGTCGTTTAGGGTTTTCTCGGGTTTTTCGGGGGGCTCTTGATGATGTGGCTGCCTCTCCTCGTGATCTCACGTGTTGGGTCACTTTGCTTGTGCTGCCTCTTTGCATACGTAAGACTTTCTCCCCTCGGAGTAACCTTGAGTGTCGATCTGCTATTCGACGGCAGCGTCAGGAGGAGAGTATTTCTTGTGCCATTCGTTGTTGGGATGAGCCGGGTGGTCGGTAGTCGCTCCTGCAGGATACTCTGGCTGAGGTTGCTCCTTCTTTTAGTGTGAATGAGGATCTAGACTTGAGTAAGGTCAATGTTAGGCAATGTCGTAGGAAGATTTGTGACGGGCACTACACTGCTGCTGTTCGTGTGCTTTCTTCTTCTGGTGTTGCTCCTTACACCGATGATACTCTAGTAGCTTTGAAGGATAAGCACCCCGTCGCCCTTCTCCCGTTTTGCCATCCTTGCCTGATAATCACCACTCCCTTGTCGCATCCGCGTCGGTGGTTTTGGATATGATTAGAGGGTTTCCTCGTGGCACTTCTTGTGGGAGGGACGGTTTTCGTGCCCAACTCCTTTTGGATTCTTTGAGTGGGGCCGCAGTTGCTGTTTCGGACGATTTGATCGCATCTGTCACTCGAGTCGTAAATCTCTTTCTCGAGGGCAGCTGCCCGCAGGTCCTCGGGGAATATATTGCTAGTGCTCCGCTTACCCCGCTTGTTAAGCCAGGTGGCGGTATTCGTCCTATTGCTGTTGGCACGATTTGGAGACGCCTTTTCTAAGGTTGGTGCTTTCCTGATCTGTCCGACGCTGAGTGGCTATTTTTCTGGTCTTCAGTTTGGAGTTGGGGTATCTGGGGGGGCGAGGCTATTTTGCATGCCTTGAACCGGCTTGGTTAGGATCGGGGTGATGAGGTGGGTCTTTCCATGCTCTTGGTGGATTTTCAGAACGCTTTTAACATGGTTGATCGTGAAATCATGTTACGAGAGGTTCGTTACCACTGCCCTGTTCTCTCCCGGTGGGTGGAATTTTGTTATTCTAGTCCTGCCCGATTATATTATGGTGAGCACAGCCTGTGGTCTTGTCAGGGGGTTCAGCAGGGTGATCCTTTGGGTCCTCTGCTTTTTTCTTTGGTGTTACATCCCTTGGTTTGTAAGATCCGGGACTCTTTCGGTTTGAGGCTGCAGGCTTGGTACTTGAATGATGGCACCATAGTTGGGGATACCTTGGTTTTGGGGAAGGTTTTGGAGCTGATTTTGGATGATGGTCCTCTTTCGGGGCTTCATCTTAATGTCGGTAAAACAGAGATTTTTTGGCCTTCGGAAGATCCTAGGAGCAGGGTCCCCGGTGTCTTCCCCCCAGCTATCGCCAGGCCGGATGCGCGGTGTCAAAGTCCTTAGTGGGCCTGTTAGTGCGAGTCATGATTTCAGCAGTGAGCTCGTGATGAGTAGAGTGACCAAAACTATCGCGCTTATGGGTTCCGTCGCTCTACTTGATGATCCACAGTGTGAGTTGCTGTTGCTCCGGACCTGTACTGATATCTCCAAACTCTATTTTACTTTGCGTACTAGCCCACCGACTGTTTTTGAGTCGGCTCAACTTGCTTTTGACGCAGCTCTACGTTCTCATTTAGAACGGGTTGTTGATGCGTCTGGGCCAGGATTTGGGGATTGGCAGTGGCGGCTTGCCACCCTTCCATTTTCCTTTGGGGGGCTTGGGGTGTATGCTGCTGGAGATGTCCTACATTATGCTTTTGTGGTATCCCGATTGCAATCTGCGGGTTTGCAGGCTACGCTCCTTCGCGCTGCGGGCATACTGACTCCTGGCCCGGCTTTCGATGCGGCCTTGTGTAGGCTTAAGGAGGTTTTGGGTTCTGTTAAGTGTAATCCAAGTGAGATCGTTGCCCCTAAACTTATGAAGTCTTTGGCAGATATATATATATATTTCACGAGGGTTGTGGCTACTGCGGAATCGGATTTCTCCTTGACCTCCCGTCAGGTTGCCTTGTGGAAGTCTCAGCAAGGCCGTCATGCTTCTGATTGGCACCGCGCTGTCCCTATTTCTGGGTTGGGCCAGACTATGAACGGTCGGACGTACCGTTGTGTGCTTAGCTATCGGTTGGGCATTCCTTTGTTTTCTGTACCTGGGCCGTGTTCTGCCTACTCTCGGGTTTTTGGCGACGATATTTTCGGGGACCATGCCGTGTCTTGCGCGGGTGTTGTCGGTATTAAACATCGACATAACCTCGTTCAAAACACTCTTTTGGATATCTGTTTCCGTTCCGGGGTCTCGGCTGGGAAGGAGATCGATATTGGCTTGATTGATGATCATGACAGATCCTTGCGTCCTGTAGATTTGCTTCTTTATTCGTGGGACAGGGGGCGTGACGTTTGCGTAGATCTTACCGGGTCTTCTCCTTTGACTCAGTCCGGGCTCTCTGATTTCGCGCCAGGCCGTGCTGTGGGTGACGCTGCCCGGCGCAAATGCGTTAAGTACAAGGACCTATGCTCGGGGCTTGGGTATGAGCTTTTGCCTTTTTCCTTTTCTTCGCTGGGGGAATCGGAGGCGGATGCTATCGGCTTACTCAAGAGGATTCAAAAATTTTCGATAGCACAGAATACCGGAGCACGCGCTGCTCCTTTTATTTTTACCAGACTTAGCTTTGCTATAGCTAAGGGGGTGGGGGGCCAGATTGTATCTCGGTTACCCACCAATTTTTTGTAAACTGCTTTTTGATTCATCAATAAAATTCTCCATTTAATAAAAAAAATAACAATAATAATAATAATAATAATAATAATAATAATAATAATAATAATAATAATTTTCCCTCTCTTCTCTCTCTAGGGAAAGTTTTACCTCGCCTCCTTCATCGTCACGATGATGAATTCGACGGTGCCTAGAGGACGGGGATGGAGATGACCAAGGAAAATCATGAGAGAAGGCTTGCACATGCAGAAGTACGATCAGGATTTGGAAACTCGTTCTAATAGTACACAATCGAAGGATTTAGAGTTTGATGTTGGTCCTGAGAAACAGGGTAAGAATGATATCAATGATTTAATCTATCGTGTTAAAATCTGCAGTTAGTCTCGCAGGTGCGAGTGGATCGTCAAAGGGAAGGAAAAAGGAAGTTGTTAAGGAGGGTGATTCGGGAGAAACTGATGGAATTCAGGGTACTACGGAACAGCCAGTCACCCTGAATTCCCATGCTCGATATGAAGGTGTTCAGGGTACTACGGAACAGCCGGTCACCCTGAATGCTTGGTGAGCATCAGTCGGCGGTCTTGGGTGGTGAATTAGGGAAGGAGGAAGGCGGTCAGGGTAGTACGGAACAACCAGTCACCCTGACCAAAAACGGGAATCAGGTATCTGCTCAGACTTGGGCGGGTAAAGTTAAAGAACAGAAGATGGGGATGCGTCTTTATTTTGACGATTATTATGCAATAGCAGTGGAGGTACAAATTAAGCAGGAGGATTTTGAATCTGAATTGCAGGTTTGGAAGAATACTCTAATAGGAATTGTGATAGGAGGACGACCTATATTGGCTAAGGTTATTGAGTTCGTTCAGAAAAATTGGAATCATATTGCATTGCCTGGGGTCAAATATTATAAAAAAGGATGGTTTTCTTTTCAATTCAAGAGTAAGGATGCTATGGGTATGGTGCTAAAAGGGGGTCCATGGCAACTCGGGCAAAATACTTTAATCCTAAAACAATGGTCTCCATATTTTTCTCAGGAAATGGATAGGATTTCAGTGGTCTCTACATGGGTCCTGTTTCCTAACTTGGATCCTTATTTAAAGACTCAGAATGTCCTGAGTAAGATGGCTAGTCAGATTGGGAAGCCTTTGTTTGCGGATGCTACTACAACTTTCAAGGATAGACTGTCTTTTGCTCGGGTAATGGTGGAGGTAGATGTTGCTAAGGAACTTCTTGAAACAATTACTATTAACATTCCTTTTCCTGGCAAATCAGTGCAATCTATCGTTTATGAGTGGCTACCTTATTACTGCTCTGGATATGGGAAGCTGGTACACTTGAAGGAAGCTTGTAAGAAGGAGAGGAAGGTTTGTCTTGTTGCAACAAGATACACGCCAATTAAGAAGATAGTGCAGAAAATAGAGGTAGAGAAGGTCCAGGCCCACAGTTTGATTCAGAATGAATCATGTGGAGGGATGGACAGTGGAGGTATCTTGGACATCAACTTGAACCCTGATGTTGTCTTTCAGAACCCAGGTGGACTAGGGACTGAGGACCTGGATCCCAATCTGGTTTCTGGAGGTACAGATGTTGTAGAGAAGGATCTTGAGGGGATGACGGGGAAGTATAAGAATGGCTTTCAGAGTGTTCTCTATAAGCATTCTGGGGCTGGTAGGGGTAATTTAGATACACTAAACATGGAGAAGGAGGTCAAATTAGAACTAGTTCATGCTAATAGGTACGGAATTCTACAAGACCAAATTGAGGAGGAGGAGGATGTAGTGGAATTGGCTGGTTCAGTTCATGATAGCATTTCACCAGATATTCAATGAAAATTGCATCCTGGAATATACGAGGGGGGGAATGAGGTGGGGAAGCAGGTGGAGGTTATTAAGTTTATTGCTAGCAAAAAAATTTATGTATTAGGGACGTTGGAAACAAGAATTAAGGAGAATGAAGCTAGAGGCATCATTAGGAATAAATTTCATAATTATAAGGTGGTTTGTAATTATTCTCATCACTATAATGGGAGGATTTGGCTGATTTGGAATGCTGCTACTGTCACAATAAATATTATTACTGTCAACACACAGTATATACACAGTTTTGTCTTTCACATGGCTTCGAACATCGGGATGTATATGACTGTGGTGTATGGGAGCACTAATGGAAAAGATAGGCTAGACTTATGGACTGACATGAAAAAGCTTAATACTACAGAGAGATGGGTAGTATTGGGAGACTTTAATATTGTTCGTACGACAGAGGAGAAGATTGGTGGGTTGGCTCCTGATGAAGGGGATATGGATGATTTCAACCAAATTATTGTTGATAATGATTTTGGGGAGCTTATTGGCCAGGGGTGTGAGTTTACCTGGACAAATAAGCAGAATCCAGAGGCTAGAGTCTGGTCAAAATTGGATAGGGTTTTGGTAAATTATGAATGGGGGAATACTTTGCCTAATTCCTTTGCTAGTTATTTACCTGCAGGGGTTTCAGATCATACACCTATTATGGTCACCATTCAAGCTGAAGAGAGGAAGAACAGGAGATTTAGTTTCCTTCATTGTTGGGTGAAACACCCTGACTATCATTAGGTTGTGCAGGAGGCTTGGAGTTTTTCTGTCAAAGGTACAGCATGATTCAAATTATTTGGTAAACTTAAGCATTTTAAGAAAGCTCTACCAACTATGCATAGGAGAAACTATACTAATGTGGGACTGAGAATTAAGGAGATAATGCAACAGTTGATGGTCTGCCAGGAGGAACTTCAAAAAATGTCTTTCTCTCAGGAGCTCATTAATAAGGAGCAAAGACTTATTGAAAATCATCATCTCCTCACTAATGTTGAGCAAAGTATTCTCAGACAACGGGCTAAGATGAATAATATTAGGCTAGGGGATGAGTCTACTGCTTATTTCTATGCCAGGATAAAAGAACGAAGACAGCAGCAGGTCATTGGTGTTATCTAAGATAGTAAAGGTGTTACTAGAAAGGGGTTGAAGGAAGTAGCTCAAGATTTTGTGGAGTATTATGAGGATCTTCTGGGAACTACTACTCCTGTTGAACGGATGGCCGAGGGGATAGCTAAACAAGGAAAATTAATTAAACAGGAGGATTTGGAAAAGACAACCAGAATTCCAACTGAGGAGGATATTAGACAAGTAGTTTGCTCAATTGGGTCTGAAAGAAGTCTAGGGCCGGATGGATTCTCATCTGAAATCTTCAAGGCTTCCTGGCATTGTGTCAAGAAGGAGTTTTGTGCTACTATTTGGGAATTTTTCACAAAGTCTAAGATGATCAAACAGGCTAATACAACACTAATCACACTTATACCTAAGAAGGAGGTCTCTCAGACTATACTTGAATATAGACCTATATCTTGCTGTTCAGTGTTTTATAAAACTGTTAGTAAGCTATTGGCTATCAGAATTCAGGATGTTTTAGTGGATATCGTGGACATGGAGCAAGCAGCTTTTGTGAAAGGGAGAAGTATTCATGAGAATATTTCTCTTTCTCAATCCTTGATTAAGAATTATGATAGGAAATATCTAACTCCTAGGTGCTTAATGAAGGTGGATCTCCGGAAAGCTTTTGACTCGTTGCAATGGAATTTCATACATGATATGCTTATGGGATTGAATTTTCCCCCTGTTTATTATGTTCGAGGGATTATGGAATGTGTGCAGGGGTCCTGGTTCTCCATTAAGGTTAATGGTTCAACTCATGGTTTCTTTAAAGGAAGAAGTGCTATTAGGCAAGGTGATCCTTTATCGCTTTATTTGTCTGTCCTTAGTATGGAATTTTTATCAAGAATGCTTAGGAATATTACCTCTTTACCCCATGTATCATACCATCCAAAATGCTGTCAGATTAAGCTAAATCATATGGTGTTTGCGGATGATCTGTAATTTTTATAAGAGGGGATAACCCATCTATGGCTGCTGTCTCTGAGACTTTGGATAAGTTTGTTGTAATATCAGGTCTTAGAGCTAATAGATCAGAGAAAAAAACAAACATCTTTTTTGGGGGTGTTTCTGAAGGAGTGAGGGAGATATTTCTGAAGCAAACTGGTTTCCAGCAAGGACAATTCCCTTGTTGATATCTGGGTTTGCCCCTTAATTCTGTTAATAATAGAAGAGAACAGTATCAAGCAGTAGTGAGCTAGGAAGATTCAGCTGTGTATCTCTCACTGGTCTACTCATTTATTGACTTATGCTGGAAGGCTTCAATTATTAAATTCTGTGGTGTTTGGGTTGAATAACTTTTGGGGCGTTAATGCTCTATTTCCTGTGAGTATTATTTGGAGGATAAATCAACTGAGTATGAGATTTTTCTGGCCTGGTAAGGATGATACAAAAATGGTATTTAAAAGCTGGATGGATATTTGCAAACCTGTGGAGGAAGGAGGGTTCAATATCATGAACTTAGCATGCTGGAATAAGGCTCTGGTGGTTTACTGGCTATGAAAATTTCAGATGGGAGGAGGGAGTTTATGGAAGCTGTGGCATGATAAGTATATGCTCAAAGGGATGGATATTTGGAATGCTAACGGAAAGGAAAGGTACACTGCAACTTTGAATAACATTATTAGTGTTAAGGATGAATTACTCGAAGCTACAGGGGATAGATTTGGTGCAATATCCCTGTTACAGTCGTGGACTGTAAATGGTAAGTATAATGTGCTAAAGGCTTATGATTGGTTTAGACCGGCTGGGATTAAGATACTTTGGATGAGGAGGACTTGGATGGGAACAATCATTCCAAAGCATAGGATTATTGTGGCTTTAGCAGGTCAAGATGCTCTAGCTACGCATAAGAAGCTTAAGATGAGGGGTTTTCAGCTGGCAAGTAGATGCAGTCTTTGCCAGCAAGCGGAGGAAAACAGTTCTCACTTGTTCTTTGGGTGTACATTCTCAAGACAAGTTTGGCAACATTTGCTTAATTGGATACAAATCACGGGTAGAAGCATGGATCTGGGTACTGAGCTTAGATAGAGTATGAGAAGGACCAAGAGGAATCATTGGAAAAGTGGCCGGTTTTGTAGTTGTCTTTCAGCTGCAGTTTATTGCATTTGGCAGGAAAGGAACAATAGAGTCTTTGGGAACACTTGTCGTTCTTTATCAAGCATAATTAAGCTAATTAAGTTTACGGTTTTTACAAGATTGCGAGATAGAGGTCATGATCTTGCTGTAAAGTTTTTGTTATAGGTTGTTAGAGGGGGCTTAGTTCATTAGAGGTTATCCTTTTTGTAAGATCGAGTCATATTTAATGACAAGGCATACTTTTTCTTGCAAAAAAAAATTTTAAAAAAAAATTAATAATTGTGGACATGACATAGGTCCACCCCGACGCGGCCACGCGCGGGTTTGGGGAGGCGAATGAATCTCCATATGAGAATGGATCGAATTGAAATTTAAATCTAAGTGGAGTCGCCACCGAACTTTGTAGGAGTTCGGGCCCGTTCGAACCCACTCTATGTCGTAGTTGGCCGTGTACAAAATACGGCCCATTTCCGATGTCAGAGTTTATTGGGCTCGTCCCTTTGCATTGCGATACCGATACCGTCACTACCGGTTATCGTGTATTGAATGACTCTCGTGCGCCAACGGTTTCGGGCATCCGGAAACCGAGGTTCTGAGTAAGGGGTGAGGGTACGTGTTGGGAAGCCCACTAAGGACACCCAACCCCGCCCGCACATTAGCGGCCTCTACTAGGATATCGAATGATTTTCTAATACGCGCGTTAGTTGAACGGGAAAATGCTTATGCAAACATTGTTTTCCCTAGCATGTGAGAAATTGAAGGGTTTCTATGTCGATTTAATGCAACTAAAATCTTAACGTCAAAGTTGTATTTTAGCATGCGGGTTCATTTTAGTACAATAAAATAAACAGGAATTAAATCGACAAAAGAACAAACGGTTAGTAACGGTATATTAACGGTTTGCAAAGATGTAGAATGATATGGAATGATGCATGGTTTTTGGAAAGTGATGTTTCACGTGATTGATTTGACACGCGTTGACCTAAGTCGTAAAAAAAAAGCCAACGAGACTCGAATGATATTGTAGGACTCACGGCTTGACGTGATAGAGGGCCACTCGACCGAGTCATTGGGGGACTCGACCGAGTGGACCCCTGAAAAGGGTTTTGTCCCGTTTTTAGACCCTACTCGGTCGAGTTATTGGCGAACTCGATCGAGTACACTGCCACTCGACCGAGTCATTGGGAGACTCGACCGAGTGGAGGTCGAAAAAACATTCTGTTCGGTTTTTGTGATGTCACTCGATCGGGTGGCCTATGGGACTCGGTCGAATGGCACCTGTACGAACTATTGGTTCGCTTGCAATTTTGTTATCGATTTCGGAATTGCAATTGATTTTGACAATTTGACGATTTTGTTGAATCGGGGATAAATATTGTATAATTTATGCTCGACTCGGATTTTTATGAATCATTGATGTTGTTGAACCGAATATAAATATTATGGGATTTATACTCGATTCCAAATTTGAATACTCGTTGTATCCCATATTCGATTATTGAATCGATATGAAATAATTAGAGTGAGATAAAAAAAAAATTGTTATAAGTCGTTTTAAATTAACCAATGCGATATGAAGTTTCCTCCGCGTTATAGTGTCGTAATTCTAGTGAATTAAATGACATCTACGTCTGCATCAACGAAAAAATCGAATTGGTTAAATTATTTGACTAGATCGTTAGACTCGATATCCAATTATGGAATTGGTATCGAATCAAAAAGATCGACGCTTTTCTTGAATTGAAAGACTTGATTCCCTCCGCATCCCGACATCATAATTAATTCTTGCGAATTGTTTGATGTCGGATCCGCATCAACGGGTTTCGACCCTAAAAAAAATGCTTTTAACATAATTTCTAGAAAAACGATGAAATATGCGATTGAATGGAAGCTACGCGAACGAAAACAAAAATTATTGTTTAAGTTGACTTGTTTCAATAATCAAGTGATCGGGGTGATGGGATAAGGGACCGGGAACGCTGTGTGCAGTACACTTGTATATTCGGGTTTCCTTATCCCACCATCACTCACACTCGACACAAATCCACAAGTATTTTAGTATTTTCTACTAATAATACTATCGATATTAGAATGCGATGGTAAAATAAATAAAAACAAAGACAAAAGAACGACGAAGAAAAGAGAGAATCCGAGAGAGAGGAGAAGGGAAGAAGACAGGTTTTGCACCCTCAACCTACATGTTCTTGTTCTCAGTATAGACTCGTCTAGTTGTGGCTTGCACGGGAGTATCGAGTATGTAGGCTAAGTTGTGGTGGTTAGGGTTTGGATTCCTAAACGCTAGGGTTAGGGTTTGCTAGTATAGTACTAGGGTTTGATTAGGGTTTGCTTACGGTAGAATTAGGGTAAAAAGAGATGTCCAAAAAAAGTGTGTGAAAGGTTGTGCATGGGGGTGTATATATAGGCTTTGCTATGGACCCCCGGCTAGGGTTACTCGACCGAGTCAATCGGTCGAGTGGCCCTGGCGTCAGCAGCCGGGCTCAAATGAGGGCCCACTCGATCGAGTGGACTGAGCACTCGATCGAGTGGCTCAGCTGGGTCGCGCGGGTCAACTTTTGGACCGTGGCTTTGGTATATATTTGATGGGTTTTGTGTTTGAGTTGGACTTTTTGATGTTTGTGTGGCTGTTTTCATGTGTTTCAGAAACGGCTTTGACCGGGGTTGACCCAATCGCAAAAAGTCGGTTTTATTTCCGGTGTCGGTTTTGGCCCAAATTAGTCTTGTTTGACTGGAAACGACCCACTGCGCCTGAATTTGAGGTCAGTTTTGTGAGATTTGTACTCGATAAGTGCTTAAGCCAACGACTAATGGTTTTGAGCCCATATCCGAGCGCGTAGAAACATGTTAGCGTCCGATCATCATCGGGTGTTTTTTGGAAACTATTATAGACACCTGGCAGTTAAAATGCGGGTGTCTACAGAGCCCCCACTCTGACTGAGGCTTGGACAAGGCGAAATTCAAAGTCGCTACCAGGCCAATCGAGAATTGAGACCTGGCAGACTTCCGATCGGGTCGTTTATAGTCCATTAGACTCGCGTGAAGGGCTCGCCAACCATAAGCTAGAAGTCATACCTGAGCTGATGACGGTAACTCCGTGGGGAATTGGACTTGTCGCATAAGTCCTGGGTGCGCCTGTATGTAGGCTCATCCCGTGTTATTCCGGGAAAATGCCACCTAGGGCCTTCCGCTGGGGAGATTTGGTGGGTTGTATGTTCCTTCTTGAGTCGTACCTGTATAAGTCACATAAAATTTGCATGCAACACGTAGGTACTAAAATGACTCGCGCTGGGGAAAAATGAGTTTTTTAAATTTTTTTGAATTTTCGAAAGTTTCAAAATGTTTAAAATTTTGAAATTTGGAATTTTTTGAAATTTTTGACTCCTAAAGAAAATTAGGAACGTTCGGGATGATTATTTCCGTGCTAGTATCGAGACTAGGCTTGTGGCTTGATTCCGTTTAGGATTAGGAAACTATTGTGCAAGGAGAGATATGGAAAGAGGGTTATAGAATTAATACTATAAATACCCCTCCCTTGTCCTTTGATTTCTTCATAACTGATATTACAATTCATCCCTTCTCAAAAGAAAGTCTCTTTACTCCTTCCAAGAAGAATAACCATGGGAATCGACAGATTGATCGTTATGTTGCAGGAATGGTCCCGACGTTTTAGGGACACGGATAGGGTAGCTCTTAACCAGACGGGTATTACTCAATTGTACCCGTTTCGTCAGATGCAGGTTGATCGTTATTTTCTGGATGCGTGCTTGTCTTACTGGGATGACATATATCATGTCTTTGCCTTTCCTCGAGGAGAAGTTTGCCCTTTACCCGAGGAGATTGCTGCTGTGGGAGGATGGAACCCGATACTCCGACCTGCCATACCTTATTTTGTTTATGACCCGAGGAGGAAGCTTCGAGAATTTTTGGGGCTTTCTCACAACGAGGTATCCCGTATGATGGAGGGTGATAGTATTTCTCTGATCGACCTGGCTGAGAAATTTATGAATCCTCTCGATGTCCGGGTCAGACCGGCTCACAGCTGTAGGGCCTTTTCCTTTTGCATGCTCCATGTTTATGCCTTTGAGGGTCACATGGATTTATTGTCTTGTATGGGTAACGCCCGCCTCCTGACCGTGGTTGATTTGATGGAGACGGAGTACAGCCCGGCTTGGCTGATCACGGGTGAAATCATACAAGGCTTAGATAATCGCAAGAAGGATTCATCGGCTCGTCTCACCGGAAGCACCCGTCTACTTCAAGTATGTTACTTTGCATTTTTATTTTTCCCACTTTCTTGATTTTTGATTTTTTCCGCGATTTTTCCTGCTGCACTGGGCACTCGATCAAGTCACCCTGGCACTCGATCGAGTGCCCTCGTAAAAAGCCCCCTGTTCGTATTCAGAGGCACCACTCGATCGAGTGTCCCAGGCACTCGACCGAGTGGCCTTAGGCGGACGCCTATTTCGTCTTGGGGAACTCATATTTTTGCATTCTTTTTCAGATTTTGCTATACGAGAGGCTATCAGTGATAGATCCTCCTCTTGATGCGAGCAACTACCGTCATAACCAGGTGATGACGAGGAGACGGGCCATTGATTTTTCTCGCCAGATTACCCAGAAGTATTGGGACGAGGTGTTATCATTCCATGGTGGCCCGTTGATTAGATGGGTAGTGCCGTGGTGGCCCATCTACGTTTGGACTGGCTTGGACCCGAGGGATAAGGCTCGTTAGCAAGTAATATTGTCCTTCAGGCAGACAGTTCATCTCTACCCGGACCGCATACTAAGGCAGTATGGATGGACCCAGCGAATCCCCGATGTTGAAGCAGTTGTGAGTGATCCTACCCAACTGACTGATGTGATGTGCGATACCTGGATGCAAAGATGGTACACCCGACGTACTTGGCCTATTCCCACATCTCGCCACTCCATCTGGGTTTCAAATTCTTATGTGAAGTGGACCAAAGCAGGCGATGCCAAAGCCCGTGCCGCTCTGAAGGTTGACGAGGCTTTTGACCTGCTGCGAAGGGAGCAAGCTAAAGACAACAGGGGCTTCTTCGATGAAGGAGACACCCTGGCTACCCTGGTCCGCCTAATGTCAGGTCACAAAAAGAAGACTAAGACTCAAGCTGAAGGGTCTAGTGCTAAAGGTGCGCGGGGGAAAGTGAGCCCCCAGACTGACTTGGAGAGGAGACTGGGCCCAAGACTAGCAGTGCAGGACCGACTTGGCCCACGGGATAGATTTCTCGAGCACGTGCGGGCCCGACTTGGACCGAAGACTGTTGCAGAAGACCCGTTGTCAAAGAAACGGGTTCGAGCTAAGGAGGTTCCCCTTGTGATTCGGGAACACTCGACCCCGCCCCGGCGACCTCGGGCTCCGCGCGACCCAAAGGATAAAGGAAAGGGCAAGATGCCTGGATATTAGCCTCCCTTGTTTTATTATTTGAGTATTATTATTATTTTTTGGGTGTGATTTTTTGTGGGTGTTTTGCCATTTTTTTTTTTATTTCCTGAGTTTATCGGTTTTTAATAAATACGTATTAGTGAATACCGTTCCTGTCTTTTCGTTATTGCAGTGGTTGTACCCTTTTGAGGGGTTGCCTATGTATCCACAATTAGCGGAATCAAACCAAACGTAGTTCAAAATATGAATTTTTTCAATTTTCGAAATACATCAGGACTATTAGTTCTAGATGTACGACAGTAGAATAATTAATTCCAACTTATTGACTTGTCTATAATTTTTGAAAATTTATAAAAAGACAATTTTTTATAAATTCTTGCAAATGACATTGAGATGGGGTTTAGAGGTAATAGCGCTTCATTTGGTCCAAGTTGGTGGGGTATTCATTCCCGTCCAAGTCCGTCAGCTTCACCGTTCCCTCTGATAGGACCTTCTTGACTAAGTATGGCCCAGCCCAATTGTGTTTGAATTTACCCCTTGGGTCAACCGGTAGTAAGGCACGAACCGATTTTAGGACTAAATCCCCCTCTTTGATGTTTCTGGGCCTAACTCTTTTGTTGAAAGCCCGTTGGATCCTCTTTTGATATATTTGAATATTGTTGAGGGCCCGGGACCGCCGTTCGTCTAAAAGGACTAGTGAATCGTATCGGGCTTGGACCCAATCTGCTTCCGGTACTTGGCTTTCAAGTAAAATTCTTAGGGATGGTACTTCCAACTCGACCGGTTGGACTGCCTCCATTCCATATGTCAAATAATATGAGGTTGCCCCGGTTGCGGTGCGAATTGAAGTGCGGTACCCGTCGGGCCAGTCCCGGTAATTCTCAGCCATCTTTTTAAGTATGGTGACAATCGTTCTATTGGCCGCTTCTACCGCTCCATTTGTTTGGGGACGGTAGGGAGAAGATGTATGCCTCTGAATTTTGTATTTTGCTAGCAACGCAGTGGTTTCAGCTTGGAAATGGGTCCCGTGATCACTGATGAACTCGTGTGGGATCCCGTATCGACATATGATCTTATTCTGGATAAATTTGGCCACGTGCTTGGCGTTCAAGACACGGTATGACTCGGCTTCGACCCATTTGGTGAAGTATTCGATGGCCACCAGAATGAAGCAATGACCTCCCGTCCCGGAAGGGTGCACCTTTCCAATTATGTCAATACCCCATGTCGAAAATGGCCATGGTGATGTCATGGTATATAATACGGAAGATGGCATATGCTGTACGTTAGCAAAGATCTGACAGTTATGGCAGTGTTTGACATATAGATGACAGTCTGTTTCCATGGTGTTCCAGTAATACCCGAGCCTCATGATTTTTTGGGCTAGCATATGGGCGTTCATATGCGGGCCATTTTCGCCATCGTGCACCTCAGACATAACCTTTTCGGCCTGTATTTTGTCGATACACAGGAGGAGAGCCCCCTGTGCCGTCTTTTTGTATAACTGCCCGTCATCCGTGCGAACAAATTGAGTTGCCAATCTTCGCAGGGCTTTCTTGGCCCGGTTTTCGGTTTCCGGGGGATACTCTCCCTTTGCCAAGTAGGTTAGGGCGGCCTGATACCAAGGTTCCGCGTCGGTTATCTCGATATCATGGATGGACCGTCTTTCAACGCAGATTGGCATGCTATTTAGATGGTCTGGTATGTTCAGCAGGGATGCTAATTTGGAAAGTGCATCTGCAAACTGATTTTCGTCCCGAGGCAGATAGATATATTCCACCTTCTGAAATTGTTTCTCTAGAACCCTTACTCGTGCTTGGTAAGCCACGAGATTGGCGTTCCGAGTTTTCCATTTTTGGAGCGCTTGATTGATGACCAGTGATGAGTCACCGTGGACCCGGAGGTTTGTTACCCCTAAATCAGCGGCGGCTTGCAACCCGTGAATGCATGCTTCATATTCGGCTGCGTTATTGGTCACGTTGAAGTCCAACTTGATGGATAAAGGGGTGTGCTCCCCTCGTGGCGAGATTAGTAGCACCCCGACCCCAAATCCTCGGAAATTGGATGCTCCATCGAAATACAAATCCCATGTTTCGGTATCGGTATGGAATATGTCTTCATCAGGAAAGGCCCAAGTATCGGTGTGGCCCTCTTCGGATATCGGACTATCGGCAAGGATTTTTGCCACTACCCGGCCTTTGATAGCTTTTAATGGCACAAATTTGAGGTCAAACTCCGCGAGCATCAAAGTCCACCTGGACATTCGGCCGTTAAGGATGGGCTTCTCGAACAGGTACTTGATAGGATCCATTTTGGACATGATATGTACCTCGTGGCTAAGCATGTAATGCCGGAGCTTTTTAGTGGCCCAAACCAAAGCTAGGCCCGTTTTCTCGAGCATTGTGTACTTGCATTCGTACTCCAGGAATTTCTTACTAATGTAGTAAATAGCCCGCTCTTCTGAATCGACTGTCTGGGCCAACATAGCCCCCATGGCTGTCTCGGTCGTTGTTAGGTATAACGACAAAGGCAAACCGGGTTGAGGTGGCATTAATACCGGCGGTGCAGACAGGATCTCCTTGATTTTGTCAAAAGCCGTTTGACATTTATCGTCCCATAGTATCCGTTCTCCGATCTTCAGTTTTTTGAAAATGGGTTCACATACCATGGTTAACTTTGAAATAAACCGGCTGATGTATTGGACTTTCCCGAGAAACCCCCTTGTTTCTTTTCGGTCTTGGGTGGCTGCATCTCGGTGATGGCTTTGATTTTAGCTGGGTCGACCTCGATGTCGCGTTGGCTAACGATATGGCCCAGTAATTTGCCCGACGTTACCCCAAAACTGCATTTTTGAGGGTTTAGCCTCATGTTGTATTTGCGTAGTCGGGTAAAGAATTTTCTTAGGGCCGCGATGTGCCCACTTCGATCTTTGGACTTGACGATCATGTCTTCCACATAGACCTCCACTTCTTTGTGCATCATATCATGTAGTAAAGTAGTGGCGGTCCGCTGAGAAGTAGCCCCGGCATTGATAAGCCCAAATGGCATAACGGTGTAACAGTAAGTCCCCCAAGGTGTAATGAAGGTGGTCTTACTCATATTCTCTTCTGCCATTTTAATTTGATTGTATCCGACATACCCGTCCATGAATGATAGAAGGGCATGATCGGCCGTGTTATTCACCAATATGTTGATGTTCGGTAACGGAAAATCGTCTTTTGGGCTGGCCTTGTTAAGGTCCCGGAAGTCCACACATACCCGCACCTTGCCGTCCTTCATAGGTACTGGCACGATGTTTGCGACCCAATCTGGATATTCAGACACTTGTATAAAGCCCGCTTTAAATTGCTTGTCGACTTCTTCTTTGACTTTGAGGGACCATTCGGGCCTCATTCTTTGGAGTTTCTGTTTTACCAATTTGCACCCATCTTTGATGGGTATTCGGTGTTCAGCTATTTCCCGATCTATTCCCGGCATGTCCTCGTAGGACCATGCGAAAACGTCTTTGAACTCTTGGAGGAGGTCTGTGAATTGTTTTCTCTCCCCTGGATCTAAGGATTCCCAACTTGAGCATCTGGGGCTCAAAAGTGGTTCCCACATTGATGGACTCGGTTTCTTCGATTACCGGATCTCGGAACTCCCTTTGTTCAAGCTGCTCAATCAGATGCGGAGGTAGAGGTACCTGTTCGTCGGGTTTCTCAATGTCATTGCATATAGAATCTTTGAAATTGAGAGAATTTTGGAAATAAGACAAGTCGTAAGCAGAACGGTTTTCGTTATTATTATTAATGGTAAATTTTGAGAAAAGCTCGAATAGAGCGGCCATCTGCTCGTTGGTCAGTGGCGGAATAGGGAGAGCTCTCGGGACAGGCTCCGAGACCTCAGTGGATAAGGGAAGAGGGGTTACAAACTCGACTCTAGCACCAGACCCTCTAGACTCGGACTCAGGCTCCGACTCTGACTGTGACTCAGACTCGGACTCGGTATCCGGCATGTCTCCCTCGCCGGTGGTCAGCTTGTAGGTCCGTCCTTGATTGTCGGTCCACTTGATGGTCTTCTTCCAGGCCCTTTTCTCGGTGTCCGCACTCACCTCGACGATGAGCTTTGTAGGGTCGAACCGATCGCTGCGGAGGATCAGATTGACCAAATCATCTTTTGGAGCGGGGAAGGCCTTCTCCAAATAAGAGGCCCAGCACGGGCTCAGAGTTGTTTTCCTCTTCCTCGGACTCGGTTTGAACAAGGGTAAATATATCATCGGGGATGAAATTGCATTCCCGAACCATTTTGGTCTCAGGATATATGATGGTGGGTTGGTAGAGGCCCACTTGAATAGCTCCGAAAACTGGAGTGACGAAGTAGTCAGTTAACTTCGGGCTATAAGGGCCTATGTAAGTACCCTTGAGGATGTTGGTGGCCTTATGAATACCGGCCCGGACCATGTTTTCCGGGGTCATAGCTTACCCCAATCCGAACTGTGATTCACCATCGTTTAGGACCTCAATAATCTTCCCGGCAGGAAGATTTGGCCTCGAGGTAGCTCCCGGTAGATGTTCTAGGCTCTGTAGCATCGTGTCGATGCTAGTGGTGAAGTAAGGCCTGAAGGGATATTCCTCCTCAATCATGCCCACGAAATTGAATCCCCGCGGTTCGGCCCGGCTCGTGGCGTTGCAACTAGCCACGGTCATAGAGGTCGCCTCCAATGTGATGACACCGTCTTGGAGTAGCATCTTGACTTTTCGGTGGAGGGTAGAGGATACGGCCTTGACCGCGTGGATCCAAGGCTTTCCGAGTTGCAAGTTGAAGGATGAGGTGACATCAATCACCTGGAACTCCAGTTCTTTTTCGATTGGGCCCGTTATGATTGTCAATTTAACAGTCCCGGCTACCGATTTTGGGCTTCCGTCGAAAGCCTGAATAGTTTGCGCTGTCGGGAGATAGTCGGCATCGGTGATGCCGAGGGCTTTAGCGGTCCTTAGAGGAAGGACGTTCACGGCAAATCCGTCATCAATAAGGGTCATTGGGAGGTACTTCCCTCGGCAAATGACCGTGATGTATAGGGCCAGATTATGGTTGGGCGCGAACACTGGCAGATCAGACTCGGAGAAGGTAATAAGTGGGCCTTTCTTCTTGGATTTGCCCTTGAGATAGGGCATGATGGTGGCTACCATTTCAGTGGGGGTAACCTGAGAGTCGACTTTGATTTCATAGCGATGATGCCTTAGTCAGTGCCTCTCGATGTGCTTGCGAGCTAACCAGTAGTTGCCATATGGTTAGATCAGCTCGAACCCTCTTCAATTGCTGGAGCAAAGCCGTGTCACTGCTTGGTTCTTCGAGGGTAGGATCCGTCCTGGTAGGTTCAGTGACGGTTGTTGGAGTAGAGCGCCCCGCTGTGGCTAGGTGGTTGGTGGCTAAGGCTTTGGACTTAGCTTTTCGGACCTCTTCTCTCGTGACGGGGACAGTTTCCCCTTTTGCCAGGTAGACATCGTCCTCATCATCAAACCATATCCCGTTGATTTGTGGGATATAAGGGGAAATGAGGTGAGAACAGTCAATTACTTCGCCGGCGAATATAGCATGGGTACTGAACGGGTTTTCTTTGTTGCTCGGCTTGTCCCCGGGCAACGGTATTTTCCCACTTTCGATCAGATCTTGGATCGGATGCTTCAGTTTCCAGCAT
This sequence comes from Agrostemma githago, assembly GCA_958450325.1. Taxonomy (NCBI): domain Eukaryota; kingdom Viridiplantae; phylum Streptophyta; class Magnoliopsida; order Caryophyllales; family Caryophyllaceae; genus Agrostemma; species Agrostemma githago. The sequence goes on along the minus strand of OY288239.1, from coordinate 76,080,613 downwards.
TTTTCCATGTCATGCCCATTACCACGATGATATTGGCAATAGGCTTGGATATTGTAGATCTTGGGTCTCTTCTCCACTGGAAGTTCGGGAGTTGGGCCTATTGGTTGGATAAGGCCTTTAGAAGATAGCCTTTGTAAGGCGTAGGTATAGGTTGTCCCTATATCCGTGAATACTCGATTTGGTGTATTCTTTTTGAACGAGGTGTCTAGCAGATTTACCTCGTCGAAAATGCTGCGAGTTGCAGCTGCAGGGGTGGGCTTGCTCGCAGATGAGCTTGCCCCTTGATAGCCCTTGGTAGAGGCCTTAGTCAGGCTCTCTAACCGTAAATTGTCCTCGATCCTCGTACCCATTTCTTTTAGGGTAGCAAAATTGGGGATGACAGCATACCGGAGATGGACCCGGTAGGATGGGAGGAGATTCTTGACAAAAGCCTCCACTAGCACTTTCTCGCTGGGCTTATGAACCAGCTTCACACTCTCGGCCCACCATCTCTGCAGATATTTGGTGAACCCTTCTTTGGGCTCTTGGGCCATTACTTCCGGAGTACGCATTGTAGTCTGGATCTAGGTATTATCAGCGTAATTCCGAGCAAATTCAGTCGCCACATCGTCCCAAGTTTTATATTTCTTGGAATCGAGCCTGTAGTACCAGGCCTTAGGATGCTTTTCAAGGGAGGAAGGGAATAAATGTGTAAACATGGTGGACTTCACCCCTTTTACCGCCATAAAATCTTTGAAAGCCCGGATGTGGTGGACCGGGTTCTCAGTACCCTCAAACATTAGAATTCCCGTAAGGTTGAGGTTAGCAGGTAGCTCGTCATTCAAAGGCGAATAGGAACGAGCAATTTCAGTGTGGATCGAGTTGTTTGTTGACAGGTGAACCTGTTCCTTGAGCCTGCGAACAGCGCTGACTAGTTCAGCTATGGGCCCAGTGGGCTCAGATCCAGGAGGAGAAGCTTCTTTCTCCATGGCGCTCACACGAGTGGCGAGTGTCGTTTGGTCAGTCTGGATGGCAGTCAATTGGGCCTCAATTTTGGCTAGGGCATCCTTCAATGCGTCCATCTTGCGTTGGTATCTGGTTTCGGGTGGCCTGTCTGTAAGAACACCGCGTAATCAGAAACTAGCCCGAATCCCAGAATAGAAAGTACATCCCGAATAAGACTGAAAAGGGAAATGACTCGGAAAAGACACCTAGACGGGTGACTTGTGAAATTCGGCGGGTGGGCCTAGTCCTGTTCGAAAGAAGGTCCATGCGAGACATCCCCAGACTTTGGACTCGATTGTGTTGACGGGCCCTCCTTTGTAGGAGTATGTCCTACGTAGGTGGGCCTTGCCTTAGTCAAATAAGGCAAACTGGGATAGGGAAGAAACTCGTGATGTAAGATCGACAAAGTTTCGACGCTAAAGACTTCGACGACTTATGACATGACCCGACACTGCTAAATACGGGAAGTCCTAAGAAGATGAAGGTTTTGAAAATGGATTGTTTTTGAAAAATCAGAGCAAACTCGGGGAAGGGCCCGATTTTTCGAAAAAAAATCGGAAAGTGTATCGGGCCACAAATTTGAAAGTTCGAAAGTTTTTTCGAGTTTTGAAATGAGCAGAATACAGGCTAAAAATAGGCTATTTTGAGTAAAATCATAAGTCCTAAATTCGGTATATGTCCCGGGTCTTGAAATTGAATATCTTGAAAAAGATTATTTTTTGAAAAGTTGAAGGTTTTTGAAAACGACACGGAAACCAAGTAGCATGTAGTCAGGCAAGCATTATAACGACGCCATGTATGCTTTACACTAAGTCTAAGTCGGTCTAGATAGGGTCTATACCAGTGCACATAGTCTAGACGTTGATCGGGACGGACTTTCTAAGTCGATTTGAGCTTAAAACATGCCGCAAAACCCACTTGAATCGACTATGGACACCTTTGACATATCCATATTGGACTAAATCATGGTATAGTGGGACGTCGGTCGCGAGTACCGGCCCGGGAAAATATGGGGTTATGCATGAACCGTAAAACTAAAACGCGTATTGTACTAGTCAAACGATTTCTATTCGAGTCTCACCCTGAGGATGCCGATGGTAAGTCACGCATCAGTTAATCCCCAGCGGAGTCGCCAAATTGTGGACATGACTTAGGTCCACTCCGAGGCGGCCACGCGCGGGTTTGGGGAGGCGAATGAATCTCCATATGAGAATGGATCGAATTGAAATTTAAATCGAAGTGGAGTCGCCACCGAACTTTGTGGGAGTTCCGGCCCGTTCGAACCCACTCTATGTCATAGTGGGCCGTGTACAAAATACGGCCCATTTCCGATGTCAGAGTTTATTGGGCTCGTCCCTTTGCATTGCGATACCGATACCGTCACTACCGGTTATCGTGTATTGAATGACTCTCGTGCGCCAACGGTTTCGGGCATCCGGAAACCGAGGTTCTTAGTAAGGGGTGAGGGTACATGTTGGGAAGCCCACTAAGGACACCCAACCCCGCCCGCATATTAGCGGCCTCTACTAGGATATCGAATGATTTTCTAATACGCGCGTTAGTTGAACGGGAAAATGCTTATGCAAAAATTGTTTTCCCTAGCATGTGAGAAATTGAAAGGGTTTCTATGTCGATTTAATGCAACTAAAATCTTAACGTCAAAGTTGTATTTTAGCATGCGGGTTCATTTTAGTACAATAAAATAAACAGGAATTAAATCGACAAAAGAACAAACGGTTAGTAACTGTATAACGATATTAACGGTTTGCAAAGATGTAGAATGATATGGAATGATGCATGGTTTTTGGAAAGTGATGTTTCATGTGATTGATTTGACACGCGTTGACCTAAGTCGTAAAAAAAAAGCCAACGAGACTCGAATGATATTGTAGGACTCACGGCTTGACGTGATAGAGGGCCACTCGACCGAGTCATTGAGGGACTCGACAGAGTGGACCCCTGAAAAGGGTTATGTCCCGTTTATAGACCCTACTCGGTCAAGTTATTGGCGAACTCGATCGACTACACTGCCACTCGACCGAGTCATTGCGAGACTCGACCGAGTGGAGATCGAAAAAGCATTATGTTCAGTTTTTGTGATGTCACTCGATCGAGTGGCCTATGGCACTCGGTCGAGTGGCACCTGTACGAACTATTAGTTCGCTTGCAATTTTGTTATCGATTTCGGAATTGCAATTGATTTTGACAATTTGACGATTTTGTTGAAACGGGCATAAATATTGTATAATTTATGCTCGACTCGGATTTTTATGAATCATTGATGTTGTTGAATCGAATATAAATATTATGGGATTTATACTCGATTCCGAATTTGAATACTCGTTGTATCCCATATTCGATTATTGAATCGATATGAAATATTTAGAGTGAGATAAAAAAATTGTTATAAGTCGTTTTAAATTAACCAAAGCGATATGAATTTTCCTCCGCGTTATAGTGTCGTAATTCTAGTGAATTAAATGACATGTACGTCAGCATCAACGAAAAAATCGAATTGGTTAAATTATTTGACTAGATCGTTAGACTCGATATCCAATTATGGAATTGGTATCGAATCTAAAAGATCGACGCTTTGCTTGAATTGAAAGACTTGATTCCCTCCCCATCCCGACATCATAATTAATTCTTGCGAATTGTTTGATGTCGGATCCGCATCAAGGGGTTTCGACCCTTAAAAAAATGCTTTTAACATAATTTCAAGAAAAACGATGAAATATGCGATTGAATGGAAGCTACGCGAACGAGAACAAAAATTATTGTTTAAGTTGACTTGTTTCAATAATCAAGTGATCGGGGTGATGGGATAAGTGACCGGGAACGCTGTGTGCAGTACACTTGTATATTCGGATTTCTTTATCCCACCATCACTCACACTCGACGCAAATCCACAAGTATTTTAGTGTTTTATACTAATAATACTATCAATATTAGAATGCGATAGTAAAATAAATAAAAAGAAAGACAAAAGAACGACAAAGAAAAGAGAGAAGTCGAGAGAGAGGAGAAGGGAAGAAGACGGGTTTTGCACCCTCAACCTACATGTTCTTGTTCTCGGTATAGACTCGTCTAGTTGTGGCTTGCACGGGAGTATCGAGTATGTAGGCTAAGTTGTGGTGGTTAGGGTTTGGATTCCTAAACGCTAGGGTTAGGGTTTTCTAGTATAGTACTAGGGTTTGATTAGGGTTTGCTTAGGGTAGAATTAGGGTAAAAAGAGATGTCCAAAAAAAGTGTGTGAAAGGTTGTGCATGGGGGTGTATATATAGGCTTTGCTATGGACCCCCGGCTAGGGTTACTCGACTGAGTCAATCGGTCGAGAGGCCCTGGCGTCAGCAGCCGGGCTCAAATGAGGGCCCACTCGATCGAGTGCTCTGGGCTGAGCACTCGATCGAGTGGCTCAGTTGGGTCGCGCGGGTCAACTTTTGGACCGTGGCTTTGGTATTTGATGGGTTTTGTGTTTGAGTTGAACTTTTTGATGTTTGTGTGGCTGTTTTCATGTGTTTTGGAAATGGCTTTGACCGGGGTTGACCCAATCACAAAAAGTCGGTTTTATTTCCGGTGTCAGTTTTGGCCCAAATTAGTCTTGTTTGACTGGAAACGACTCACTAGGCCTGAATTTGAGGTCAGTTTTGTGAGATTTTTACTCCATAAGTGCTTAAGCCAACGACTAATGGTTTTGAGCCCATATCCGAGCGCGTAGAAACATGTTAGCGTCCGATCATCATCGGGTGTTTTTTGAAACTACTATAGACAACTGGCAGTCAAAATGCGGATGTCTACAATAATAATAACAATAACAACAACAACAACAACAATAATAATAATAATAATAAATTGCTAAGGGAGTGAGTGCCCAGATAGTATCTCGCCTACCCACTAACTTCTTGTAATTGGTTTCATTATTAATGCAAGCTCCCATAATAATAATAATAATAATAATAATAATAATAATAATAATGAGGGAGTGAGTGGTCATATCTCGGCTATCCATTAATTTCTTAAAAATTTGATTTTGTCATAATAAAATATTTGGGTTATTTCATGGGAATCCAACTATGCGTGTGCTTCTTAAAATAATCCAAACTATACGTAATCTCTTTTTAATATGAACTACGCATTCATTAATCTCGCTTTGCTATGTATGAAATTATAACTTGTTATTACCGGGCATAGTGACTTGTTGTAACTTTCTAGGGTTTTATTAGAAACGTTGCAGTCATCGTGAAAGCCAACATTACAATAAAAACATTTTTTCCATAGCTTCTATAAGACTAATTGAAAAAAAAAATGAAAGATTAATTTTCGGAAAATTAAATTTTTTTTACGTATAGTTTGGATTAATGTAAGAAGTACACGCATAGTTGGTATTATTCCCATGAAATAACCCAAAATATTTAAGGATTTTCTACATGGTATCCGTAGTTTTAGGTTTTCTACATGATACCCCTGCACTTTTATAATCACACACGGTACCTCTCACTTTTAGTGTATTATATCTGTATACACTTAATTATGTTTTTCGTCTTTTATGATTTCTTTTTTCCGTTAGTTGTGTAAAATAGTGAGGTGATAGGTATAAAGACTCGAGAAAATGGTTGTTAAAATTTCACTTCTCATTAATTCATGTATAGAATATATAATTGGTTACAATGTCTAAGATTACAGAATAATAATCTAGTCTAAAGATTATAAAATAAGTTAGTCGCTCTCTTACAGAAGATTTGATAAGAGAATAAATTACATAACGATAATACACACAAGATAACGATATGAAAAATATATGAGATATATTATTGTTTCCTAATAATAGGAGGGAGTGAATAAAAAAACCAATGGCGAACTTGGGGGTGGCCTAGGTAAGCACGTGCCCACCCCTGCAGATTTAGTATAAATTTTTATAAGGCCATCTATTTATGCATCCCTTTCCACTAAAAGAATAACACAACTAGAGTTTTTCCCGCCTACTTTTGCATGGACTATTGGTTGGGCTTATCTTCATTGGATCATTTAGTTATTAAGGCGGTTGGGTTGATCCATATATCAATCTACATTATCAATCTAACGTGATCCATATAGTAACCTCTTATAACTCAATCTCAACATTGTTAATCTAAGTAATTTAAGTAGATTGACGTCATTGATATAATTAAATTATACTCGTATCAAGTACTAATTATAATCCACATATCAAGTTATGATTATAATAATTATGTCATGGATATATCAATCTACATTATTTTTCATATATTATATCATAAATTTCAAAGTCTATTAAGATTTTGTGTCAATCTAATCTAATCAATCTTAATAATTATGTCAGCCGTGAACCATATCATTATGTTATATATCAATCTACATGCAATTTTCCATATAATTATAACATAAATTCTAAATTTTATTAAAGTTTATAAACAGTAATAATATTAAGGAGTCTTTAGAGTAATTTTGTATATTTGAGTATCTTTGACAATATAATTTTTAAAGAGTAATAATACTAGAGTGTCTTTGACAGTATAATTGTGTATATTCCAAGAGTTCTTTACCAACATTAAAATCCATTTTGTATACATTAAAATTCCAAGATGGGACTAAAATTCCAAGATAGACTAAAATTTTGAATAATTCTGAATACATCTTTGTATACATTAAAATCCATTTTCCTATCAATATAATCTAATCACACTGAATCTCCTTACTACAAATAGATTATCCCCCCCCCCCAATAAACAGTATATTTTACAATCTATGTTATTTGCACCAGTGAATACTAAATACAGACTTTATATATATCAGCGGAAATACATTTTATTTTTGTAATAATCATGACTGATATAAGATTGTAATTAAATATTGTAATCCTCTTTTAAGTAAGAAAATAAAAAATTTCAAAACTTTTCATGTCTAAATTTTAAGCTATCAATCTCTATTAACTAAGAGAATAAAAATTCTCAAAACTTTTCTCGCCTAAATTTTAAGCTCTCAATTTGGACAAAATCAATAGAACAAATGAGGGAAGAATCACACTCAATTATCATATAAAAAATTCTTACGGTTTAAATATTTAAAAACTAATAATGGGTGTATCGATACAAATAAATTGTAGAAATATAGTCGCTTAAATTTCTAACAACAATTAAGATAGTAATTTTTTTGGACTACATATTTCATGATATTAGTCGAGATTGCGATTTCAAGTTATTTTATTATTATCCAAATACAATGATAGAATCGTGAAAAATTATCAGGTTGCTAAATTAAAATCTATTTTGTATAAATAATTAACTAAAAATATTAAAATTCTATAAATACCGTGCATACATGCACGGGGTGTACACTAGTTATCTATGAGTTGCATAGGTGGTAAAGGTTTGATGGTGTTGCTTAGACAACCCAGGTTTGATCCTCGTATGCGGCATATTTTGTTTATTTACCCTTATATTTTTTAAATTTTGTTTTAGCATATTATTACTACCACCCATTCAATCCATTGGTTTCACTCTTAATTGCGCGGAGTATATTCATTCTTATATTTTATATTTTTGGGTAAAAAATACTCGTAAATTCACTCCATATATTAAGGTGCTAAATTAAGGGTACAACTTAGGAGCACCAATGTCATTTCACGAACAACACGTAGTACTAATGTTTTGTACAGTACATTTTTCATTATTCAATGATGAAAAAATTCATTAAAAGTACTCCCTTCGGTCACTATTTTTTATGTCATTTCAATAAAATACTTCTCATAAATATTGAGGTAATGGGGCAAAAAATAGTGACAAGGGGGAGTAATTTCTTTTGCATTTTTTTATCATTATTAGACAAATTCGCTTTAAAAAACATTTAAATATGGTGGATAACTTATCGGGCGAAAAAAAGTCAGTGCCTACCCTAGACCAAAATCATGCATCTGCCCCTTAAGAAAACATAAAATACAAAATTTGTAACATTACACATTTAATTTCATTAAAGAGTTATTTAACAAAAATAATCACAACTTTGGGTGGTATTCCATAAATAAAACCAACTTTAATTAATCTGTGAATAAATCGATGTACGAGACACGTCAAACATTAATGGAATTGCCTCATTAATGACCGGTTCCAGCAGGTTTATGTGGGTCTCATAGTCATTAATTAACACAACTTTATTTTCTTCATTCCACATTAATGTCGATTCTTCTCCTAAACTCAAAATTTCTCCCCTAATAAATCCTAATTTTGTGCAACAATAACCCCTAAAAATAAATTTTCGTCAATATTAATGCCTAATTATAAGGATGGACGAAGCTTTATACTTGATATACAAACAAAATCTTCAACAAAAGATTACCTTCGAGAAAGATCAATGGAGAAAGAAGTGAAGAGAATAGATGAAGTGAAGAAGATGAAGTAGATTAAATTAGAATTCGAAATTATTGAAGTTAAAAGTTGAGAAACGTGGAATTTAATGTGTACTTAGTAAAATAGTGTACGGGCTTAGTAGCTATCAGGTGACCCGAATCCATTTGTATCTGATGTGTCTCATACATGTATTTATTCACAGATTAATTAAAGTTGGTTTTATTTATAGAAGACCACCCAAAGTTGGTTTTATTTATAGAAACCATCCAAAATTAAAATTATTCGTGACCCTTCATTAAATGAACTATTGTTATTGTTCTAACACATAATTTTGTAAAAGAAAATCGTAATTGCTAAATCATACCCAACTTTTACTACTTCATACACAATTTTTCACTAGTTTTTCCTTCACTACCCTTTCTTTTAGAAAAGTTCTCTCTTTTCCAATCTTGTTGAAACCTAAAGAATACTCCGTACTTCTTTTTAAATCGCTCAAAACCTTACTTACTTCTTCCATAATTACATCATTATGGATCATAATTCGCACATGGACAAGTAATTTTGTTGTCTTTATAATACTTTTACTTTTTAATATACTTATTGAAAACTATCGTAATTGAATAATTTTTTTATTTAATTTCTAATTAAAACCTAATTAGATTTTCTCTAACTTAAATTTCACTTTTTTATTTTGAATGTTATCATATTGATTAATTCCTAAATAAACCCAATTAGATTCTTTTTTACAATTGAGTTTGTTGTATTTATTAATAATTTTACTTTTTAATATAATCATTGGAGGTTACAGATGATTTTTTTTCTAATTAAACCCTAATTAGGGTGGTTTTCGGAGGAAAGGTGGTGGACCTGGTGGTTAGGGTTACGGATAGGTGATCAACGTGATGGTTACTGATTAGGGTTACGAACAACGTCGATAGACAGTGAATTGATTGATTAAGATAAGAAAAAGGGATTGTGGAGATGAATTAATAGAGGAAAAAATGAGAAGGACAATTTTGGAAATGTAGGTATGAATCAATAAAAACTTGGGTATGATTTAACATGTCCCTTAGAGAAATTTAGATTGTACTCTTATACTACTCCGTGAAATTTATGAGTTAGTATAAAGATAGCACAATGTAGAATCCAATGTTAGCATATTATTAACATGACATAAATAAAACATAATTCTCATAAATCTTTGAACAACATGAAGGTCACAAAAGATTAGTTAAGAGAGATCAAGACATACCTCCTGACATTGTGGAATAAGTCGAGATCTAATACGAACGATATTAGATCTCTATAAGACGTCTTCAAATAATAATAAGATGACCCCAAAATAATAATAAGACGACTTCAAATAATAATAGGTCTGTTTCTCTCTCTTTTCCTTTAATAATAATAAGTGTTGTGTTTCTTAATTTTTGTATATGGAGTTTCTGATGGGGAAGACTCCTTTATATAGGCAGAAAGAGGACCGGTTTTCCTATTAGGGTTTTAGATTACCGTAATCTCGACCTTCCATCAAGGTTGAGTAAATATGGAAAGACTCCTTATTTAGTCCGATATTATTGTGATAACATATCTCTATAGGATCCCGAATTCCAATAAGACCATAATTTTGAGGAAGAAATATTACCATAATAATAAGGAAGATATAACATATCCCGTAATATTATTAAGCATAAAATATTCTTACAGTCTCCCACTTGGTCGATTGGAACATCTATAATGTTCGTTAGAGAATATATAAGTTGCGCATACTATGCTAAAACAGATATTTTAAATCGGTGTTCATAAGCACCTTGACTGAACCAATCGTTAAAGAGAGTCATGGCGTGCATATGTCAATCTGCAACATGTTTATTTCCATGTACCACTACATCAACGATTGAAACAGTTAGGTCATAAGTGGAGTTTTAACGTAATGGTCCCATAATGTCTAAAAAGACTATCTGTTATCATTATTCCAATAATAAGTGTGTACACAATGGAAAAACATAAAATTTTATATAGCAAGTGAAGAAATTGTTAAGAGATCTCAATAAATGTCTTACATAAGAACATAGATATAAAATGGTACAGACTCGTAATCAATGACTGTCTTCAAGACCCATACGAAGAGTATGTCCTTGAAAAACTTTCGGAAACAGTCCTTTTGTAAAGATGTCTGCAACCATAAGATTTGTTCCTATATGTGTAATGACAAATTTCTGTAATCTAACATCTTGCTTCAGGGAGAGGTATTTAAGGTCCAAGTGTTTTGATCCCTTAGATATCCTATCATGCTTGGAGAAAAAGATTGCAGCTTCATTATCACAGTAAAGAGAAATTGGCTTAGAGATGAAATTCAAAAGTCCAAACTCCGAGATAAAATTACAACCATGCTCCTTGAATTGAAGCCTCGTAACAAGCCACATATTCAGCTTCCATGGTTGAGGTATAAAGCAACTGTGATTTCTGGCTTTTCCATGATATTGCACCTCCACACAAGAGGTAAACAAATCCAAGAGTACAGTGCCTTGTGTCAGAACATCCCCCAAAATCTGAATCAGAATAACAAGCCACCTGTAGGTGATCTGATTTTCTATATGTGAGCATGAAATTCCTTGTTCCCTTTAGATATCTCAGCACTTTCTTTCCAGCTTTCCAATGAGCGATTCTTGGGTTACTCTGAAATCTACCCAACATACCAACTGCATGACTAATGTCAGGTCGAGTGCAAACCTGAGCTTACATTAAGCTCCCAACCAGAGATGCATAAGGATATTTAGCCATTTCAATACGTTCTAACTTGTTCTGTGGACACTGCGTGAGATCAAGTTTATCTCCTTTCTGCAGTGGTACAGGACTAGAAGAACATGTCAGCATGCCAAATCTTTCTAAAACTCTATCAATATATGCTTTCTGAGACAGACCCAAAATCCCTAAGGACCTGTCACGAAATATTTCTATTCCAATGACATAGGTTGCCTCACCCATATCTTTCATTTCAAAGTTCTTAGAGAGATAGGCCTTGGTTGCATGTAATAAACCAAGGTCGTTGCTGGCTAATAAAATATCATCAACATACAGAATCAAGAATATGAACTTACTCTCACTGATCTTGAGATATATGCAAGGATCAACGATATTTTCTTTGAAACCAAAATTAGTAATGATTTCATCGAACTTTAAGTACCATTGTCTCGATGCTTGTTTCAGTCCATATAATGATTTCTTAAGTTTACAGACCATGTCCTCCTGACCTTCAATAATGAAACCTTCAGGTTGACGCATGTAGACTTCTTCTTTTAAGTCTCCATTAAGAAAGGCAGTTTTCACATCCATTTGATGTAACTCGAGGTCATAATGAGCTACTTGAGCCATGATAATTCTAAGAGAATCCTTCCTTGACGCGGGAAAAAAGGTCTCAGTGTAAGCAATACCTTCTTTCTGAGTGAAACCTTGGGCAACAAGTCTGGCTTTATGTCGTTCAATATTGCCTTGAGAGTCGCACTTAGTCTTAAAGACCCATTTACAGCCAACTGTTTTGTGTCCTTGAGGCAAATGAACTACGTCCCAAACTTCATTTTCAGCCATAGATTTCAGCTCCTCTTTCATGGCATCGATCCACTTACTAGAATTAACATCTTTAATGGCTTGTGAATAAGTGACCGGATCCTTTATTTTCCCTTGATCGGATTCTACTTGATAAAGATAATAATCATCATTAGAAATGAGCGTTGAAGGTCTTCTATCTCTAGAAGATCTTCGTAATGTCGCTTCTTCTGATAATTGTTCATTTTCATTTACGATGTTTTCATTAGATGATTCTTGATCATCCAGTAATATCTCCTCATTAGGTTGTTCAACAATGGGAGTAGTCTCACTCGCTTTCGAAATAAAAGGCATAGGGATATTCGCCCTTATTTCATTTATGATCACATCTTTAAATTTATGACTCCCACTAACATCGCCATTCTCGTAGAATCTAGCATTACCGGTTTCAACAATTCTCGTAGTATGGTTAGGACAATAAATTCTATATCCTTTGGACTTCGCGGGATAACCAATAAAATATCCACTTATCGTTCTTGAGTCCAATTTCTTTTCATTTGGATTATAAATCCTTGCCTCAGCTAGACATCCCCAAATTCGAAGATGTTTTAAATTGGGTTTCCAGCCTTTCCACATTTCAAAAGGGGTCTTTTGAACTGCTTTGCTGGGAACTCGATTTAATATATAAACAGCTGTGCGAAGAGCATTCATCCATAATGATATAGGTAAATTTGCATAACTCATCATTGATCTAACCATTTCTATATAAGTACGATTACGCCTTTCAGCTACACCATTCTGCCAGGGCGAACCAGGCGTTATGTATTGAGCTACAATTCCAAACTTTTGGAGAAGTTTTGCAAAAGGTCCAGGATGTTGTCCTGTTTCATCATACCTTCCATAAAACTCACCACCTCTATCTGACCTTACAATTTTCACTTTCTTGTCTAATTGTCTTTCAACTTCAGTAATAAACACTTGTAAAGCATCTACGGACTGAGATTTTTCATGCAATAAGTACAAGTAACAATAACGTGAATAATCATCGATAAAAGTGATAAAATACTTTTCTCCGCGAAAAGATGGAACATCAAAGGGTCCACAAATATCTGTATGTATAATTTCAAGAAGCTGTGTACTTCTTGTGGCTCCCTTCTATGTGTGCTTTGTTGTTTTACCCTTAATACAATCTACACACGCTTTATTATCAGTAAAATCTAGAGTCGGAAGGATTCCTTCTTTTACTAACATTTTAATTCTTTCACTGGATATATGACCCAGCCTTTTATGCCACAAGAAATATGAGTCATTTTTAGACGACTGTCATTTTGTTTCAGTATTAACATGCAAAGCAAGACGATTTTTAGCAAACTGTTTATCAAGACTAAGCTTGTAAAAACCATCAATCAAAATTCCAGAACCAATAGGACTAAAATTCTTAAATAAACTGAAATTGCCTTTGCCGAATTCAAACGAATATCCAACTTTATCAAGTTCACTAACAGAAATCAAATTACGAGAAACAGACGGTACATAAAGAGTTTCACATAAGTCTAACTGAAAACCGCTATCTAAAATAAGACAAAAAGTTCCAATAGCTTTCACTGGAGCTTTGACTTTATTTCCTATAATAAGAAAGTTATTGCTTGGGTTTGTGATTTGGGTCATAAGGAATCCCTGCATGGAATTTGAAACATGGACATTAGCACCGGTATCAATCCACCAATCATTAGAGGAAACATAACTAAGATTTGATTCAAAATGACTTACAAAACCCATTGGTTTACCTTTCTTTTCGAACCATTCTCGACGTTTAGTGCAGTCCTTCTGGAAGTGTCCAGATTTCTTACAGAACTTGCAGTTTGTTTTCCTTTTCTTATTGGGTTGTTGGTCAGCCTCAATAGTTTTGGATGATTCCCTTTTCGGTCCTTTGTGGTGCTTTTTTCCATCATTATTAGATCCAGCTCCTTGAATGAAATGAGCTGCTTTAATACCTTGTTGATTCAGCCTAGCCTCTTCTTGAACCAATTTGTGGGCTAATTCATTAGAGCTCCACTTTTCAGTGAGAGTGTTATAATTCACATGAAATGGTCTGTATGCAGGAGAGGAGGATAAACTATTTAGGATAAATTGGACAAGAAAAGAATCGTCCATCGTCATTCCTAAACTCATTAGTTTGGCCGCAAGGTTGGTCATTTCGAGAACATGATCATGCATATTGCGAGTACCATCGAACTTCATGGTTGTAAGTTCTGCCATTAATTTTCCAGCAAGGGATTTATCAGCAGTCTTAAACCGTTCTTCAATATCCTCAAGGTACTTCTTTGCACTTTCAGCTTTAGGTAGGGAGGTCTTAATGTTGGTTGCAATGGTCCAACGCAAGAATAAAATGCATAGTTTGTCAGATCTCTCCCAAGCTTCATGGAGAGATATTTGAGCAGCAGTACTTTCAGGAGTTAAGGCAGCTGGCTTGTCTTTGCGAAGACAAGTATCTAGTTCCATTGACACTAAGGTGAACTCAACTTGCTCTTTCCATTCAGAGTAGTTAGTTCCATTAAGCTGAACAACAGAATTAGCATATGATTGCACTTGATGATTAGGTACTTTAGCTGTGATTTAAAACAAGATAAAATAAATAATAAGGCCTCAATATGAAACAACACATATTTATTAGTGCTCCTGTGAGTAGTCACTAAAAGATTAAATAAAGTGTTACACAAAACAATATAATCTACCAGCGGGTAAATATATACTCCCTCCGTTTCAACCATTTGTATACGTTTGCTTTATGCACGTACGTCGATACTCGTTTTCTTTTGTCTATATCTTTAGTTACGTGTTACTAAAAATTATAAAAATTTGATATTCATAATGTATTTTATTAGACGATTTAAACAAGATCCCACATAACTATCTTTTATCTTATATATTAGAAGTTACATTGACGATTCACATCACTTATAAATAGTGTTAAAAAACCAAATGTATACAATTCGTTGGAACGGAGGGAGTATCATTTATCTGTGTAAACGATGTTATGACTGTAGTAAGTCAAAATTAAACTTTAAGTTGTAAATTCACTACGGTGAAATTTAACCATAAAAAATTTCATATTAACATCATCTAAAACCGAAAAATATGAAATTATATTTTATTATAAATCATTATTTGTCAGACGATTAAATTATATCGAATGAGCATAAATAATATGGTGAAAATAAATCATACGAGTACGAGTACATCATAATTATATTGTCATGGAATTACCAATTAGTAAAATTTCAAGCGCTCCACATTATAAAATTTAAATTAAATACTAATCAATATGTATATATTAAATTTATATAATCTTGACAAAACCAGTTTAACTTGAAAATCAAACTATATAATAACTTAATATCTAGTATATAATAATTTGCCAAATTGATAAATTACACCATATATATAAACATAATGATAAGGTGAATTAGTATGACCTAATATGCACAAACATATAATCCGTACGGAGTATCATAGAGACGATAAATAAATTGGCAAAATATATACTATATTATATTATTCGTAAAACTCCATCAAGTAACTTGGAAAACAAAACAATAATCAATGGTTAATCCAACTAACAAGTGCAGGAGTGATAACATTATATAGTTGATTATAATATGATTAAAATTAATTGCATGAAACGAATTATGAGCAACTATTGGTCAGGTGCAAACAAAATCATATATATACTCTAATCATTGACTCGTGCGCATACAACATTCGTACTAGCGGCAACATAATATGACATGCGGAGTATATAACTAATTGACGTATAATATGACGGATAAAAATAGTCTTAATTAAAGGACAATCATGAGTTCAATAACCTAAGCTCTGATACCACATGTTAGCATATTATTAACATGACATAAATAAAACATAATTCCCATAAATCTTTGAACAACATGAAGGTCACAAAAGATTAGTTAAGAGAGATCAAGACATACCTCCTGACATTCTGGAATAAGTCGAGATCTAATACAAACGATATTAACTCTCTATAAGACGTCTTCAAATAATAATAAGATGACCCCAAAATAATAATAAGACGACTTCAAATAATCTTCAATCTTCAAATAATAATAGGTCGGTTTCTCTCTCTTTTCCTATAATAATAAGTGTTGTGTTTCTTAATTTTTGTATATGGAGTTCCTGATGGGGAAGACTCCTTTATATAGGCAAAGAGAGGACCGGTTTTCCTATTAGGGTTTTTAGATTACCGTAATCTCGACCTTCCATCAAGGTTGAGTAAATATGGAAAAACTCCTTATTTAGTCCGATATTATTGTGATAGCATATCTCTATAGGATCCCGATTTCCGATAAGACCATAATTATGAGGAAGAAATATTACCATAATAATAAGAAAGATATAACATATCCCGTAATATTATTATAGCATAAAATATTCTTACATCCAACATCATCATAATGTCACGTACATAATGTTTTTGTTTGATTTGTGTTATGATGACTATTATTTTTTTACATCAAATCTCTCGTTGTTTGGAAACGTTTGGATTTCAGCCTGCCCTGCCCAGTGTTTAATGTTTTTGTCATACGTTGTTTGCAATAATATCGTGAATAATGTGACTGAAAGTATGCTTGGAGCATAAACTATACAATTAATCAAATTAATGGTCGTATTTCCATGTGGTATTATGCATGCGGCGTATATAATTGAGAGTATGAGTAGTATGTATGTATGAAGCATAATTTAGACGATTAAACTCAATCCTATCAACATTATTTATTATGACTGATTTATAATTAGATTGACATTGTTGTATATACATATATGCACCATCATTCATGCCACTATATGACCGACGGATTCTGAAATTTGAATCAAGCAATCCTACGATTGCGGCTGGGCTGCCTATACCTAAATTTAATTCAAAAATTACCATTAAATGATTAAAAACTATTACGACTATAATCTTATTTAAACAAAATATCCATTCTTAAACCTTAAAATATGTCGAATACTAACGCATGATGATAATAAAGACGAAATATTTGACATTTCTAAGATAATTTACTATGACCCTGCTTGGTAAACAACGGATTAATATTGGTAGAAGCAAATTAAGAAAGCTGATTAGATTAGCAGAGTCAATTGATAGTTTTGATTAGCAGATTTAATTAGTAGATTGTTATTGTACTGTTTGGTAATTAACAGATTTAAATTAGCGGATTGTTTAACTGCCTTGTAAAATGACAAAAAAGGACGTGAACAAATATTTGATTAAATATACGTCAACATATACATACATCCCACCAACAACTTTAATAATATCTCTGATCTATTCTACTAGTCATTAAAGTTGAACAAATATTATTACAGACTTGATATTTTTTTAGTTTATGAAATCTCGATCGGAGATTACAAATTGATTTAAACGAAATAACCACACATGAATTAAAGAGTGCATAAAGTCATTGTATATCAAATTGATGGCATAAAAAATTAAGGAGAAGACGAAAGCATACATGCCTTTCAACTAATTAGAAATTGTAATTTATGAAAGAATTAGAATAACTAATATAGGGTTAAGGATTTGCAAAGGGTAAAAAAAATTTAAAAAAATAACTCAATCCACTAACTCAATATGCTGCTCCTAGAAGCATATTGCAAAACGACGTATTGGACCCCAATATGCCATTACAAAATGCAATTTACAAAACACCATAATCAACATATTTTTTGATCAAACATGCCAAAGGTTCTCAATATGTTGTTTTTTAGCGATATGTTATTTATCAAACACCCCCTATTTAGTATTTGACTCATCTTAAAGCGTACGACGGATAGTGTCGTCACAAATAAAATTATTCCACCTAATTTCTACATGTAAATTATTTTACTATCTTCCATGAATATATACTCCCTATTCGGATAATTTCTTTCCCATCTATTTTGTGATGGTTCATTCAATCATTCATCACCAATAGTTTGGTCTATATGTGATCAAGTAACAATATTTATGATTAATGCCCTCATATATATCGTGCCTCATTTGTCTTTATGCCAAAAATGAAATTGAAATACGGAGTAATAGATTAGGAGGGGGTATTGAACTACTGGTCAACTTTTAAAAACCGTGGTATATATACTGGTTTTGACTCGCTAAACAAAGGGGCTCTAGTCTCGCTCCATATTGACGATAAATCATTCTTACATGTCATACATTAAAAAAAAAAAAGATATTTCCCACGGTACCCTTGAATTTTGACACATTACACATGGTACCCCTCATTTTAAGTTTGTTCCTATGGTAACTTGTGTTTTGCGTTTAGTGTCCGTGGTACCCCTGATCAATTTTCCGTCATAACGACGTTAAATGTTAGTTTAGTTAAAGTGATGATGTATGGTTGAGATTTGTTGACCATTGGATGAAGGATGATGTATAGTTGAGATTTGTTCTCAAAACACAAATTTCCATCCTAATTCACACTCCCTATGTGCAATTACTATCCTTACTAATCTTTTCTCTCTCCTTCTCCCACACTAATTAACTCTTAATTACTCTTCTACCAATAACCAATAATTCCTACACACTAATTAACTTTTTTTACCAATAATAATCTTTTCTCTTCTTCCATACAATCATAATTTAAAAAAAAATCTGAATTCTTTAATTTCTCTAATTTTCTCTCATCTTGTTTTGTTTTTGTTTTATCATCCTCATCACCGTCCATTTTGTTTCTTAGTAGGAGTATTTTTTTGCATGATTTCAAGTGCATACAGTATAACTTCGAATAAACGTAGTAAATAATTTTATTTATCTCCTTATTTGTTATTTTTAATATGTAATTTATTGTATTTTTCGTTATTGCTACAGTATAATTTTATTGATTTGAAGTTACAAAATAAATGAACTGAAGTTACAAAACATATGAACTAAAGTTACGAAATATGTGAAGTTACAAATTTTTATTAAGCTTATGTTGTTATGGAAATGAAGTTACAAATTTATCAGTTAAAGTGGCGTTATAAAGTAATTGAAGTTGCATATTGACCAATTAAAGTGAAGTTACAAACTGAAACAATTGAAGTGACAAATCAATACAGTTGAAGTTTCTCTACATACACTTAAAGTTACGGATACTAAAGTTTCAAAACAATTGAATTGAAGTTATAAAACAAATGTATTGAAGTTTCAATACATACACTTGAATGTTTACACCAGTACGAAAACAAATATTTATTAAAGTTATGTTGTTACAGAGATGAAGTTACAAATTTAGCAGAAAGTTAAACTATTGTTTCTCCACCATTACTATCTCTAAGTCAATTATAATCTACTATCGTTCCAATTAAATATTGTTGAAGTTACATTTGTTGTCAGCTGAAGTTTCATTATATATTGACCAATCAAAGTGACGTTAAGCTTCATTGAGCTTCAAAATCAGCTTCACAAGTCTTCGTCCCCTACGTTTGACAAGGACATTACCGACATCTTCCTTCGCTACCGCCTCATTTTCCGCAACTCCAACAATTTGACCTTTGGACGATATCTCGGCTAACACATATGCAATGAAGAACAAAAAACACAATATCACATAAACATCATGAAAAAAACGCATAAAACGCATGTAGTCCGCACAAGATTATAAACATCTTAATAATATAAGATGTACGACATTAACTAAATCCATCTTAACAATGCATCATAAAATGCATGTATTAACTGTAAACATTTTAATAAATGGACTTGTACACTTTAATTATAAAGAACGCACAAAACAAAATTGTTTTAACCCTAAATCTGTGTTATATGTTTAACTCTAAACCATATACTTTCACAATTGAAACTTATGAAACTTATGAATATTATTTTACAATCCGATTGTAAATTATGAATATGAATATATATATATATATATATTATACAATTCATTTTAACTTATGAATATACATATTATTATACATACATATTTATACAATCTATTTCAATTCAATTTGATTATCATGCAATCTATTTAATATACAAAAGCAAACCATACAAAAAAATTCTTAATAACTTATGACGATTATCATGCAATCTATTTTCGAATTGATTTCACAATAGTTCTTCTAAACCCTAATTTGACAGTAACTAACAAATATTAATGGACAAATTTGAAGAAAAACGATAAAAATTACCTGTATTGGAGAGGGAAAATGTCAGAAATGTTGACAATGGAGATTTGGAGGTATGGGAATGGAGGAAAATAAACTGAAGAAAATGAAGGTAGGGAATGAAGAAAACTGGAAAAAGGTAGAGAATGAAGAGGGGAATGAGTATGATGGGAAAAATAGGGTGAGAAAAAAGAGGGTGGGAAAAAGGAGAAGCTACTTGGAAATAGGTAAAATTTAATACTCTTGTTTGAAAAATAAATAAAAAACATCAAAATCTCAGCCATTCATTTCATTTGATCCAATGGCTGAGAATAAGACTTATGCACTTATTGAGATCAATGAGACTTATATGATCCCTTCTATATATATATATATATATAGAGAGAGAGAGAGAGAGAGATAGGTTCTCATAAGAACCATACCTCTTATAAGTCCATAAGTCCTATTGTTAGTCATTGGATTAACCTTGGATGAAGGGCTGAGATTTGATTTGCAATTAAGTGATGGCATTAAATCAGAAAATATCTAACCTATCACTATCACCTTCTCTCTCCAAAAAAGAAGCCATTACGTTTTCCCCACCATTTCCATTAATTAACCATGCCAAATCCCAATAATGCTAAAAACCTTCCTCTTGGTCCATCATCTTCTCCATTGTTGCTTAGAATAAAATTATTCAAAGATAGTAGCAGATTCATGGCAAATATTGGTTCATCATTTTCTTCATCAAAAGAAATTGCTTTAATTTTTTGGATCTTCTTGAGGGCGGTAAATCAGAGTACGATTGTTTTTAATTGAAGTTTTGATCTGGGATTTTCTTCACGAAGATAGGCAGATTATCGAAGTGTCGCCTAGTAAGTGACTCTTTAATTCGATTTTTTGTAGTATTTTTTAGGACCTTGATGTTTGTTTCATATGTTCTATGTATTTTTTAGGAATCCATTTTTAGTATTTTTTTTGTAAGTTCTGATGTTCGATGTTGATTAACTTTTTTTTTACAATGGTTGATTATTTATTAGATACATGATGAAAATAGAGTAGCTTCATTAAACTATTTGTATAACATTGTTTATGTTTCGAATTATAATTACACAATATAAGAAGTGAAGTTACATTTTCTTTTGCTTAAAGAAGTATTTTAAAAGAGGAATTTGGTTAAGAAATCATTTAATAAGACGCCTAAAATAGCGGTGAGTAGAAATTGCCTGAAGTGTTAAATGTTTAAAATTAAAGTTGCGAAATATATTATTTAAAGTTACATTTTGTGGCCTAAATATATTATCTGAGAAGGTTAATTTGGCGGTGCAGTGGTAGAGGTTTTGCAGGTTGTAGAATGTACCCGTGCGTGAGTATTGTATGGTTGTTTGACACCATATGTCGGGCAACAATCCAATCATGTTGAGGAGGTGGTTGAATTCTACAAAAAAAAATATGGCCTTGCTTGTGATTTTAATGTTCAGAGGTGGTCCACGAAGAGGTTTGATGATGGCAAGTAAGACCATAACAAAGTCTTCCAAATCGTATTCGGTAGAAGAAGGTTGTGCAAGTAAGACCGTATAAAAGTCAAAGATATCTAATTTGGTAGATATAGGTTGTGCAACTGTAACTCTTTTCGTCATATCAAATTACACGAATGTGTAACTTTATACATTAACTTTAACAACGAAGAGGAGACGGTTGAATTCTCTGAAAAAATATGGCTTTGCATGTGGTTTTGATGTGCGAAGGTATTCCACGAAGAGGTTTGATGATGGTACATTAAAAACGAGGTTGCTATTTTGTAACCGAGAGGGGTACATGCACTTACCTGTATATTCATGGACGTAGGTTGAAGTGTTAAATAAATAATGTTGAAGTTACAAATGAAGTGCACTAAAGTTGCGTTAATTCCAGTGAAGTGGGTAAATTTATTGAATTACAGTTTCAAACATAAAGTAGAAGGTTTAATGAAATGTTTTAAACCATATTTATATAATTTGGATTAGATAAAAGGTAGTAATGTTAAAGTTTTACCAACTACTGTTGAAGTTACAAATCCGAGACACTGAAGCTGCACAAAAACCAGCAAATTTGGAATTCAAACATAAGCTCTAGAAACAAATTGATGAAGTTACAAACTGAATCAATAGAAGTGACAGATAGATAAAGTTGAAGTCCCTCTACATACACCTAGAATTACGGACATTGAAGTTTCAAAAGAATTGAGTTGAAGTTATATAAATAATGTATTGAAGTTTCAATACATACAGTTGAATGTTTACAACATGGTATGAAAACAAATGTTTATTAAAGTTATGTTGTTATTGAGATGAAGTTACAAATTTAGCAGCTAAAGTGACCTTATAAATTAATTGAAGTTGCATATTGACCAATTAAAATTACAAACGGAAACAATTGCATATTGACCAGTTAAAGTTACAAACTGAAACAATTGAAGTGACAGATAAATATAGTTGAAGTTTCTTTACATACACCTATAATTGAGTTGAAGTTATAAAAAAAACTTAGTAGTTACAAATGTATAAAATAATCATGGACCTCATGTTTAGTAGCACTGCACTCCTTCAACTCTGATGCTCAAGATACGTGTGAGATTACCGACACCTTCCTCCGCTATTGCCTCGTTTCTCTTCAACAACCCCTCTTTGGACGACATCTCAGCTAACACATATGCAATAAAGAAAAAAAGCACAATATTACATAAAAATCGTACAAATGGCAAATAAAATTCACAACAATCAGCCTATAAGACAATCCAATTGAGATTATTATACAAACTGCTATTATACAATCATTTTAAAACACAAACTGGAGTTACAATATATTAATTGAGATGAATTAAAGTTACAAAATATAAGAACTGAAGTTACAAAAATATATGAACTGATTCGAAATAAAGTTACAAATATATGATCTGAAGTTACAAAATATATGAACTGAAGTTACATAATATATGAATGACGCATACTGTAGTATGAATGAACAAACAACTCGGAAAGATCAATTTCCTCCCACGTTTCTCCATAAACACATCAAAATCAAAAACGCTTTTCACAAAATGCAAAAATTGTTGAAATATTCAATAACCCTAATTTGAAGGAAAATTATTATACGCTAATTTGAAGGAAATTGTTTGAAGGAAAATTAGGGTTATTATTCAAGAACCCTAATTTGAAGAAAATTGTTGAAATATTATACGCTATTCACATAACCTAATATTCACAATAGCTCACCTAAACCCTATGAAATATATTATACGATCTACACATAGTAACTAACAACGATTATTATACAAAATTTTAAGGAAAAAAGATCGGAAATTACCCGCGACAATCAGAAATTATTAATTTGAAGGAAAATTATTATACAATCAAAAATTAATGCCGATGAAGAGGAAAACGGTGGAGAGAATGGACAATGGAGATTTTTGAACTGATATTTTTTTCATTGTTCTATAAAAGATGAGAATGGATCTGGAAAAACTAATGGAGATGAGAAGGTGTAATGGAGATGAGAATGAATCTGGAGAGAGTAATGGAGTATGAAAAAGGAATTGAATATGGTGGAGAAAAAGAGGGTGTGAAAAAAGAGGTGTAGTTGGAATACGTAAACTTCATTTTTCTTTTTTAAAAATAAATAAAAACCATTACATCTCAACCATCTATTTTATTTGATCCAAAGGATAATAACAAGACTTATGGACTTATAGCTCAAATTGAACTTATATGATCTCATCTCATCTCTCTCTCTCTCTCTCTCTATATATATATATATATATAGTATTTATATTATTTATCTTTTTGAAAATTTTAATATGTTAGTAATATATTTTTTTCAAAAAATTTAATTATTAATTATTTATTTTAATATATTTACCTTATAATAATAATCATAATAATCATAATAATAGTTAGTTAGAGAAAGTTTTCTCTCTCTAGGAAATTTCTCTCTGAAATTCAGTTAGAGCATACTAACTCTACGCAACTCTGATACGATCTCCGATCAGAGGACAGGGCCCAGGGAGGCCGACGAACAAGGCTCAGCAGACACATAAGTCACCTCCTCGATCTGATCATCTGAATTTAGATGAAGGAGATGTCATCCAGATGGAAAAATCGCAAGCTCAGATAAATCCTCCTAGAGGTAATTTCAATGTTAATGACTTAATTTGTGAAGCCATTAATGTTGTCTGTCCTCCCCGTGGTGGTTCTGCGGAAATTGTGAAGCCTATAATTGTTTCGGAACTCACTGAGGGATCTGCTAAGGAGGTTGAACAAAGAAGTGATACAGTGGTACCTGAGGCTGAAAAGCCAAAGATATGGGTGGATAAGATAAAGGACAAGGCGGTGCAGGGAATGAGTATGTTTTATCATGAGGAAAGCGTTGTAGCATCGGAGATTGACATAGAGTTGGAGGAAATTGCGGATGAGATGAAACAATGGAAGCATACCCTCATGGGGAATGTACTGGGAGCGAAACCGTCGGCGAAGCAGATGAAGGATTTTGTGCTGAAGCGATGGAATTTTGGAGAATTGCCTCTTGTGCAATACTTCAAAAAAGGCTGGTTCAACTTTAAATTTCCCTCGGAGGAAGCAATGGCGGAAGTTTTGAAGAGGGGGCCGTGGGCGTTAGGCTCTAATTCAATGATCTTGAAGCAATGGTCGCCTTATTTTTCGAGCATCATGGAGAGTGTTGTAGTGGTGCCGATTTGGGTGATATTCCCTGACTTAGACCCTTATATGTGGACTGATAATGTACTTAGTAAGATGGCTAGCAAGGTGAGGAAACCATTGTTTGCGGATGTCACTACCACATGTAAATCTTGGCTTTCCTTTGCCAGGGTTATGGTGGAAATGGACATTTCTGCAGATTTGGTTGATCATGTTACCATTAATACGCCGTTCATTCGGCAATCTGTGCAGAGAGTGGTTTATGAGTGGGTGTCGTATTACTTTAAATCATGTAAGAGGTTGGGTCATGTGAAGGATTCTTGCAAGCAGAATAAGAAGAAGAACACCGAATATGGAAATAACACATTGAAGGTGTTGGCTCTAGTCAAGAGGAAGGAGAATGCTGAGGGTGTGAGGACGAATGGTGCGTTGGCCTCGGACCCCAATCTGGCCTGTGGTGCTGGTCATGATGGATCAGTGACCATAGGTTCAGGTGGATTGGGGAGAGGTAGGGATAGCCTGGACCCCAACCTGCGTGGCTCAGGTGGATCAGGGAAGGCAGTGGGAACCCCGGACCCCAATCTGACCCAGGGTAAAAATATGGGTTCAGGTGGATTACGGAGGGGAGGTATTGACTTGGATCATGAGGAGGCAGAGGATGATTCAGAGACTATTGGAGCCCCGGACCCCAATCTAAACCTTGGACCTGCCATGATTTTAGATGGATCGGGGAGGGGAAGAGGAACCCTTGACCCCAATCTAGCCTGTGAGAGACTAGGTGGATTAGGGAAGGGTACTATGAAGAAGACCTTGATCTCTAAGGATACTTTTACCCTGGTGAGATCAGGGGGCCAAGGGATGCAAATAGAGCTGCACAAAAAAGGAGAAGTAGATATACAATCTACTCCTAATAGATTCGAGATTCTTCAGACTGTGGAAGAAAGCATGGAGCCTATTCCCCCTGATATTATTCAATGATAATCGCATCTTGGAATATTAGAGGTGGAAATGAGGTATTGAAACAAGAAGCAGTATTGTAATTGATTAGAGAGAAGGGTATTGATATTATTGGTGTTCCGGTATTGGAATCAATTAACCCGACGTGGAATTCGGGTTCGTATCGTTCAATGTTGCTTTGAATGTCAATCGATCAATCCTGACAGGTTCTCCTTCCTCCTACTCCTTCAGTCGGACCTTCCCGGCGGAACGGGCTGGCTCCCTGCACACAGAACGCACAGGGCCTCGGAGGTTGTCCGAGGAAACCCTCTCCGATGCCTAAGTCAGTCCGTGAATGCCTTAAGAAACCTAGCTCGTGAGGAACTAGGTGGCGATTTAAGAGTAAGAGTTCTAGAGAGAGAAAATCCAACCCCCTTCTTGTGGGAAATGGAAGAGTATTTATACCTTCCCACAAGAGAGGGAAATAGAAGGAGAATGGGTGGATAAGGAGGCGACAAGTGGCGTCCTCTCATCCACCCATTCTCAATTACCTTAGGCAAAATGACGAGGAGGCCCCTGGTGATCCCTGCCCTGCCTGCGGAGATTTCCCCAGGGGGTATGCGGGTATGAGTTTGTGAGGGTTAGGCTCTAGCAAGCTGCGTCACCCTGCTGGCCCGACGGTCGGCTGTAATCCTTAGTAGGTCTTCCCACTTCTATGTTTTTGTTTTAACTGTTTGCCGGGTCAGTTTCTGGGCTTTCTAGGCAATCCTCTGGGAGCCTGCCTAGCATGCTGTTAGTATCAGGCCGCCGACCCTAATCAATTGGCCCTCGCAAGCTGGGGGGAGCAAGGCTTCCCTCCGGTTGGTGACTTTTGCTTAGATGGAGGGAGGTTGACTTATTTCCACCTTCGCTGCTGCATTTAATGCTTTGTACTTTCCCGAGGAATGAAGCTCAATTGTGTCAGGCATGCAAAGAGTTGAGGGGTTTCTTGCAATGATTACCTTTTTTGCTCGATGGATTTTCGGGAAATGTGAAGACTTCGTGATTGGTGGCTTTCCTTTCCAGGGCGGTTGGGACACCATTTAATGCTGCGTTTCACTTGTATAAATTCCAGCTTTTCTTGCCATTTTCGTTTAACTCATCCTCAATCCTTCCACTTCTCTTTGTTGAATTATGGTTTGGATCAAAAAGTCCATTACTTGCCATGGAGTTCGTACTGTCACCTTTCTTTTCAAAGGATTTTGGAGACTCCGGTATGCTCGGGCGGCTTACCGGGCCATCTGCCGAAGCCGTCGTTCACGGCCACACCCTCGTCGGGGTGGTCGGAAAGCTTCCATCAGGGCGGGCAAGCGCCCTAAGAGATCTTCGCCTCCTGCTGCTTCCAGGTTTAAGCGCTGTCCTCAGGGAGGTGGGTGCTTTGACCGGGGTTGCCACGAATGTTTCCCGTGGCTGCACCCTGAACAATTTGACCCCGACTGCTCTGATGCAGATTCTTCCTTGGGGTCAGGCCCCTCTTCTCCTGTGAAGAGAACAGGTTGTCGTACTTGTGATGAATCCCAGGTTGTTCCCTATGGCAGGGATTGGGATGACAGTAGCCGAGACTCCGAAGACAGTGAGGGTCTAGGCTGTTTGAGTGACAGGGATGAGGATGGACTCCCTGATGACCCTTTCAAGGACTCCCCAGACTGGGATTGGGGATCGGACTTCGGGGGCCAAAGTAGCCCTGGAGACCATTCTCCAGACTTAGATGATGATTAGGCCTGCTTAACAGGGCATAGGTGCGTCGAGCCGGAAATTTAGGCTCCTTATGTATTTTCCTTATTTGCCAGGCATGCCATGTAACCCGTCCATTTTCCCTTAAGGCTAATGAAAGAAATCCGAGTGACTTTGTTGCTTCTTATATGCTTCTCTCTTTTTTTTCTTTTTTTCTTTTTTTTTGCGGGGATGACGTCACCAGCCGATTGTCCCTCTGACACTTTTTGCCTTTTCGAGGTTCTTCTTGGGAAGGGGTGAACGGCTCATGTTCAAAGAGTGACACGTGGGGTAGATTGCTAGAGACGCTTTGTCAGAGAGGTGGCCTTTTTGGCTTCCTGAGCTTTATATATGCCCCTTCTCCTCTTCCATTTCTTTCTTTTACTCTTTTTGAAATTCGAAACTTCTCTCATATTCTCAAACCGTCTTCGTTGCTGAGAACTTTGTGAGATCAAGAAGTGTTTACTGTCACATTTTCCGGCGAAGACCGACTTTCTAGGTTAGAATCTTTCTTTGAATCTTCGTCTTCTTTCCCTTTCATCGGTACTTTTCTTCATACCCAGTATGTCTCGAGTCCGCGCTTTTTCTTTTGGTTCTTTACTTGAGAGGAATGAAGGTGGAGACGGGGATAGGCGCGATTTAGCCTCCTCTTCTGGGGTTGGACCCAGGGAAGAGGAGGATCTTGACAGGGGGGGAGGGTGCTGAATCACCCGAACCCGCTCCCTTTGACGTTATTGACTCTGATAATGAGGCCCTGGAAGTAGACCCTTCCAGGATTGCCGGCCCCCTCATCCGTAGGGAGAGGGGGAAAACTTACTATTTGGATAAGAAGAAATACTTAGTTCCCTTAAAGACCTACCCCGAGGCCAAGAATAGGGACTTGATCTTAGAAAGCAATGTTGCCGAGGAAATCGAGAAGTTCTATAATTTTGGGGAGGGGTATACTGTCGTAGTCCCACGGGAAAAGGACACGGTATGCTGCCCCCCGGAGGGTTGCGTGGCTGTCTATCACAAGGCTTTAGAATTTGGCGATTCCCTCTTCATCCTTTCCTGGAGGAGACCTTCAGGAGGATGAATGTTGCTATAGCTCAGCTGACTGCCTCAGCTATCAGGTCCCTGATTGCTTACACTTGGACCTGTCTGTTCCATGGCGAGGGGCCTTACATTGATGCCCTTCGTTTCATGGTGGGTCTTCAAATGGTATCTTCGTCAGGGGGAGACGGTTCCCCTGGGTATTGGTCCTTGCAGAGACAGAAGAAGTACGCTCTGGTCTGGCCCGCTTTGAGCAGCCTGAAAGACTGGAAGAATAATTTCTTGTACGTACATAGCGCGTCAGGGTGGAAGATTCCTAGGCATTTTAGGAACCATGTCCATACCCGTATGGAAACTCGCAAAGAGTACCACCCAGGCGTCGGGGGGAGGGCCCTGGAGGTAAAGCTAAGTGCCAGAGAGGAGATTTTAGTAAAGAAGTTTGAAATAGTTGCGGATAAGTCCGGTGTCTTTGGCCCTGCTTTCTGGCTCCCCCATGCAGAGCTCATAGCCACAGATGAGTACTTGCTCCCATTGGGCCTGATTACTAGCCGTGAAGGTAGTTCTGGGGGGCTTTTGCAGGCGCGATTTTTCTGAATTTTTTTTTTATTCTTTGGCTTTTTAACTGACTGCCCTTTCTCCTCTTGCAGACTTCGCTTCTCGTCGTTGGACAAGGAAGCAAGTTAAGAGGTTAGGTTTGAGTGAGGAGTTTGTCATCCTTTCCAAGCGTCCCTCCCTCCCTTCAAATTTCAAGAAAGGGGAGAAAAGCTTGATGAAGCTCGTGAAGGATTTCGCTGCTGGTCGGAGGCTGCCTCCCCCCCCCCCCCCCCCTACTGTCGTCAGGAAAGCCGGCGACCCCTTCCCCCCAGTATCCATAAAGGGGAGGCTGAGGTCACCTCAGGGGCCACCCCTTCCCCTGGTCAGAAGCAGGGCGCCTCTCCAGCCGGACCTCGAGCTTCCCAGGGATCGCACCCTGTGAATTCAGAAGGGACTGGGGAGAGTGCCCCCTTGGAGTCGAGGAGGAAGAGGGGTAGGGAGCCCTCAGGAGCTGATGTGGTGGATTTGGAGGCAGATGTTGCTACCCCTGAAGCAAAGCGCCCTGCACGTGAACTTCTGAGCATTCCTTTTCCAGAGGAGAACACGGAGTTCCATTATACTGCTGGTGATAGTGTAGACGTATCAGGCCTGCTTTCCGACTCTGGCGTCGTCTTGGCTGATCGCCTTACCAAGTCCGTGACTTCGACCTCTCACCAGGTGCTCCAATATATCCAGCGTACCTCTAAGGTTTTGCTGGCATCTGCCGAGCTGGCGGCCCTCGGCCATCTGAGTGATGAAGAGTTGACCGTCACACCAGGGGCTCCCCCTCCTGACCGCCTGGCCATGGTGGAAAGGGACATAACTTTGATAAGTAATCTGAAGGACAAGCTGGCGAGGCAAGAGAGTGAGCTGGAGGAGGCAAAGAGTCAGGCTGGCCAGTGGAGGCTTCAGGGAGAGAGAGCTGTGAGGGAAACAGCCAAGCTTGAAGCTGAGCTGAAGGAGAGCCGTTTAGCGATGGAACAGGCTACCCTTTCTCTGGCTGAGATGGGGCACCTAAAAGGAAAAGTAGCTGATTTGGAGGAGCAATTGTCCAGAGCTAACTCAGCCTTTGAGCAGGCCAAGGGAGAGTGGAAGAAAGAAAAAGAAACCCTTGCGGAGGAGACCGAGGCTGCGGTGGATGCAAGCTTCGTGAGTGGTGCCAACTCTTCCCTGGAGTTGGTGATGGAGGTGATTGGGGAAATGTTCCCTGCGTTTGATGAGGAGGCTTTCCGGAGTCTCTACTCTGCTAAGAATGAGGCTCAGGCGGCCAGACCACCTGAGGCAGCTGCCGGCCCAAGCCAGGATGCTCCATGATGCTCATCTTTTCTTGTAATAGCCTTACTCTCTGTGCTGAGCCTTTGCTATGGCCAGCTGTCTGTAATATCTATTCTTCCGAATCTTTGCTTTAGTTGTTCTGCAAAAGCTTTCTACCCTTCATGGGTTTTGTTATGGAATGCCTTTCCTTTGTTTTAGTCTGCTTCTTTTGCGTTTTTTATACAAGGTTGGGGGAATTGCCCCCAGCCCTTGTTAGCTGTGCGCAGCCTGGCCTGTCCCTGGCCTCTGCTCGGAGTCCAGGGGGCCTGCCCAGAGGTAGGCAGGGAAGGTTTTTGCGTTTTTTATACAAGGTTGGGGGGAATTGCCCCTAGTCCTTGTTAGCTGTGCGTAGCCTGGCCTGTCCCTGGCCTCTGCTTGGAGTCCAGGGGGCTTGCCCCCTGCCTGCCCAGAGGTAGGCAGGGAAGGCTTTTGCGTTTTTTATACAAGGTTGGGGGAATTGCCCCCAGTCCTTGTTAGCGGTGCGTAGCCTGGCCTGTCCCTGGCCTCTGCTTGGAGTCCAGGGGGCCTGCCCCCTACCTGCCCAGAGGTAGGCAGGGAGGGCTTTTGCGTTTTTTATACAAGGTTGGGGGAATTGCCCCCAGTCCTTGTTAGCGGTGCGTAGCCTGGCCTGTCCCTGGCCTCTGCTTGGAGTCCAGGGGCCCTGCCCCCTGCCTGCCCAGAGGTAGGCAGGGAAGGCTTTTGCGTTTTTTATACAAGGTTGGAGGAATTGCCCCCAGTCCTTGTTAGCGGTGCGTAGCCTGGCCTGTCCCTGGCCTCTGCTTGGAGTCCAGGGGGCCTGCCCCCTGCCTGCCCAGAGGTAGGCAGGGAGGGCTTTTGCGTTTTTTATACAAGGTTGGGGGGAATTGCCCCCAGTCCTTGTTAGCGGTGCGTAGCCTGGCCTGTCCCTGGCCTCTGCTTAGAGTCCAGGGGGCCTGCCCCCTGCCTGCCCAGAGGTAGGCAGGGAGGGCTTTTGCATTTTTTATACAAGGTTGGGGGAATTGCCCCCAGTCCTTGTTAGCGGTGCGTAGCCTGGCCTGTCCCTAGCCTCTGCTTGGAGTCCAGGGTGCCTGCCCCCTGCCTGCCCAGAGGTAGACAGGGAGGGCTTTTGCATTTTTTGCTGGGGGTCCATTTTCCTCGGTTTTAGCAACAGGGGGGCCTCCCCTTATTGCCCCCTGCTCGTATGTGTGTGAGAGCGCAAGCTTAAACAGACAACGACTATGAATTCTTGAGTGTTATAGAAATTTTGTTCAAAACATAAGATTGGTCGGAGCCGTCGACATTCTTTTTTGATCGTCCTCCGCCAGTTTTTTTTTTTTCTAAAGACGTGATTTCCTTAAGACTTGGTTACACATAGTATCTTTTTAGGGTGTCGGCATTCCAGTGTGCGTTCAGCTCTTGGCCTGCTGGGTTGGCGATTTTGTACGTGCCTGTTCCCAAGATCTGGGTCACTTGGTATGGGCCTTCCCAGTTGGCGCTTAGTTTGCCGTGTTCCCTAGATTTTCCAACAGCCTGTGTCTTCCTTAGTACTAGGTCGCCTACCTGAAATCTTCTCTCATGCACCCTTTTGTTGTATGCTTTTCTCATTCTTTGCTGGTAGGCTGCTATATTGGTGCTGGCCTCCTCCCTGACTTCGTGGACCAGGTCAAGAGCTTCGGCCATTGCTTCGTCGTTGTCAGCCTGGTTGTGTTGCTGAGATCGCAGGGTAGGAATTCGCACTTCGATGGGTAGCAAAGCCTCTACTCCATACACCAGGCCAAAGGGTATCTGACCTGTTGACTCTTTTCTGGTGGTCCTTATTGACCAGAGGATACTTGGTAGCTCGTCTGCCCATCTTCCCTTGAGGTCATCTACCATTTTTCTGAGTCCGTTTAAGATCTGTTTGTTTGCGGCCTCGGCCTGCCCATTGGTCTGGGGGTGGCAGACGGCGGAATAGGCGACGGCTATCCCATGCCCCTCCAGCCAGGCTCTTAGGGGGTCATTATCAAATTGCCTTCCATGGTCAAATACCAATGTTTTTGGGATGCCAAATCTGGTTATAATGTTCCTCCATATGACCTTCCTGACCGCTGGCTCGGTGATGTTTGGGACTGCTTCAGCTTCAACCCACTTTGTGAAGTAGTCTATCCCCACGATCAGAAATTTTTGTCCCCCTGTAGCTGTGGTAAAGGGACCCAGTATGTCCATTCCCCATTGGGCGAAAGGAATAGGAGATAAAATCGGCCTGAGTTCTTGAGCTGGGACATGGATTGATGGAGCGAAGAGTTGGCATTTTCTGCATTTTTGGGTTAGGCTCCTAGCATCTGCTAGCATGGTAGGCTAGTAGTAGCCTGTCCTGAGAGCTTTGTGGGCCAATGACCTTCCTCCAATGTGATGTCCGCAGATTCCTGAGTGGATGTCCTCTAGAACTTCAGCGGCCTGGTCTGCCCCTAGGCATCTAAGCAGGGGGTAAGTGAAATATTTCTTGTAGAGCTCTTCGTCAATGATTATGAACCAGGCTGCTTTGGTTTGTATTTTCTTTTTCTATATCGGATCAGGTGGTAGGATGCCGAACTTTTTGAACTGAATGAGGGGGGTCATCCAGTTTTCCTGTCCTTCCTCAATGGTGCTGACTGCCTGACAGGCAGTGGTGGACTTCTCATGCATAACATCAACCCAAACTGACCTCCTTATGTCTTGTAGGCTGGAGCTGGCCAGCTTTGACAGAGCGTCAGCCCGATTATTCTGTGATCGGGGTATTTGCCTGATTTCATAGGACTTCAGGCTTGATAATTCCTGTTTCATTTTTTCAAGGTAGGTGGCCATGGTCTGATTTCTAGCCTCATATTCCCCATTAATTTGATTAGCAATGAGCTGGGAGTCAGTTGCTAGTACAACCCGTTCTGCCCCTGCGGCTTTAGCCAGGTTTATCCCTGCGAGTACGGCCTCATATTCCGCCTCGTTGTTTGATGCAAGGAAGGTGAATCTGAGCGCATGCTCAAAATCTACTTCCTCAGGGCTGGTCAGTACAACGCCTGCCCCTGCACCATTGGCTGTTGAGGATCCGTCAGTGTGCACGATCCATTCTTCGGCGGGGGGCTCTTCTTCCCCTGAATGGGAACATTCAGCCAGGAAGTCAGCCAGGGCTTGTGCTTTGATGGCTGTCCTTGGTTGGTATGATATCCCCAGCCCGCTTAACTCGATTGCCCATTTTAGCAGCCTTCCTGATTTCTCAAATTTTTCCAATATCTTTTCCAGTGGCTGGTCGGTGAGGACCACAACGGGGTGTGCGTCAAAGTAGGGTCTGAGTTTTCTGGCTGCAATGATGACTGCATAGGCGGCTTTTTCTATCAAAGGATAGTTTCTTTCGGTTGCCCCTAGGGCGTGACTCACAAAGTAGATGGGCTGCTGTGAGCCTGCTTCCTCCCTTAGGATGACTGCACTCACTGTTGTGTTGGTGACAGCAATGTATAGGTATAGTTTTTCTCCGGCCACTGGTATGCCAAGGTGGGGAGTTTCTTCAGATGTTCCTTCAATTGTTCGAAGGCTTTCTTTTGTTCATCTTCCTATTTAAATTGCTTATTGCCCTTCAACACTTTGAAGAAAGGGGTGGACTTGTCTGCCGATCTGGCGATAAAGCGGGCCAGGGCAGCCATCCTGCCTGTGAGCCGCTGAATGTCCCTTATGGTCTTAGGCTCCGGGAGGTCTAAAACCGCCTGAATTTTCTCGGGGTTAGCATCTATCCCCCTGGAGCTGACTAAGAATCCCAAGAATTTTCCGGATCGGACTCCAAACATGCATTTTTTCGGATTCAGCTTCATCTTGTATGACCGCAGGGAGGAGAATGTTTCCTGCAGGTCTGTTAGATGCTCCTTGTCCCCCTTGCTCTTGACAATCGCGTCATCGACATAGGCCTCCAAGTTTCTCCCTTTTTGGTTTTCAAAGACTTTGTCCACCAATCGCTGATAGGTGGCGCCTGCATTCTTCAGCCCGAATGGCATCATCTTATACATGTAAGTGCCATGGCTGGTTATGAAGGCGCACTTCACCCTGTCAGGCTGCCAGAGGTACACTTGATGGTACCCTGAGAATGCATCCAAGAAACTCAACGTGGTATATCCACTAGTGGCGTCCACCAGTTGGTCTATCCTGGGTAGGGGGTAGCAATCTTTTGGGCAGGCTTTGTTAAGATTTTTGAAGTCTACGCACATTCTCCATGCGCCTGACGACTTTTTTACCATCACAACGTTTGCCAACCACTCAGGGTAATCACAGACTGCGATGAAGTCTGCCTTTAAGAGTTTGTCTATTTCTTCTTTTATCGCCGCGTCTTTCTCTACGGACATGTTTCTTTTCTTCTGCTTTACAGGGCGAGCTTCCGGGCTAACGTTCATCTTGTGAACAATAAAAGCCGGGTCGACCCTTGGCATCTCATCTGCAGAGTAAGCAAATACGTCCCTGTTTTCTCTCAGGACTGCAATTAACTCCTTCTTGTATGACTCCTCCAGGTCGGCCCCTATGAGGACCTGCCTTCCTGGTTCTAAGTCCACCAGCATGCTCTCCCCTTCAGGCTCTAAGTGGGCTGCTTTTTGTTGGACAGCCGGGATTTCACCCTCCCTGCTGGGGGAGCCTTCGGCTTTTCGTTTTCCTTTTCTTTCTGTTTCATGGGCTTGCAGGGCCACGGAATAACAGTGTCTGGCCGACTCCTGATCCCCATGGACCTTCCCTTCCATGCCAAAGTCTGTTACATAGGCTATGGTGAGGGCCCTGATTGACACAGCGGCTTCGATTTCATCTAGGGTGGCCCGCCCTATCAGGGCGTTGTATGCAGACTTGGCATCCACCACAACAAATGATGCCCTGACATTCCTGGCAGAGGCCCCCTCCCCGAATGTTACCGGCAAGTCGATAACCCCCATGGGAAGTACACCTGCCCCACTGAACCCATACAAAGATCCAGGGGCTGGCTTCAGATGTCTTTTTTCTAGATTCATTTTTTCAAAGGCGTCTTTGTACAAGAGGTTTGTGTAGGCGCCAGTGTCCACCATGCACCTTTTGACAATGTGATTGCTAATTTCAAGGGTTAAGACCAAAGGGTCACTATGCGGGTATATGACTCTCCCAGCATCTTCAGGGGTGATGCTCAGGGTAGTGCCTCTTGGACTTTCTGCCCTCTCGGCGTAGCAAATTTGGTTCCATAATTCACGGATCTGCCTTTTCTGGCTTCGTCTGCTGGTTCGCCCCTCTGCATCTCCTGACACTACATGGATGATCGTGCGATTTTGGGCTGAGCCTTCAGGTTTGTCCGCCGCCTTCTTTTGGGGTTT
This sequence comes from Agrostemma githago, assembly GCA_958450325.1. NCBI lineage: Eukaryota > Viridiplantae > Streptophyta > Magnoliopsida > Caryophyllales > Caryophyllaceae > Agrostemma > Agrostemma githago. Next base: position 76,044,979 of record OY288239.1, on the reverse strand, counting down.
GTTCCTTGCTGCATAGTTACTCAGCCAGCCGTTTCTTATGAGTTTCTCTATTTCGTCTTTTAAGTGTCGGCATTCTTCTGTGGTGTGTCCTATGCAATCGTGGAACGTGCAGAATTTTTTAGGATCCCCTTTTGGGTTGCGCGGCTTGTTTCGACGATTCCATTTTGCTGTTTCTTTCTCCAACTCAAAGATTTCTGCCCTCGGCCTGTTGAGGGCCGTGTAGCTGTCAAACCTTGCCTGGTAGGCAGTGCGTTCTTTCTTGGGGGTATCTCGCTCCTCTCTTTGTTTGCCTGGTTCGTTTCTGCCGCGTCCACCCTGCGGTCCCCCTTGCGGCTTTGTCTGGCCTGCAGGGGTGTCCGGCAGGCTGTGAAACTCTTCCTGCAGAATAAACCCTTCAGCGATTTTTCTGGCTTTAGCCAAAGTTTCTGGCTGGGCCCTGATCATCTGATTCTTCATTTCCCCTGGGAGCAGGGAGATTGTCAGGGCGTAGGCAGCGGTGGAATCATCAATCTCTCTGACTTGCTGGTAGGACAAGTCAAACCTCCTTAGGTACTCCCTGACGCTTTCGCCCTTTTTCTGCTTCAGGGTCATGAGGTCGAACCGAGTGAGTCGCCTCCTTTTGTTCCCTGCATATTGTTCAAGGAAGGCCTCGGCTAACTCTATAAAGAAGTTGATTGATCCCTGGCGAAGATCCCTGAACCATCCTTGTGCAAGCCTTACCAGGGTGGTTGGGAAGATTTTACACCAGATTGCGTTATCCACGTCATACATGCCCATGTGACTCTCAAATGCCGCCAGATGATCCTCTGGGTCTGTGGTTCCGTCAAACTTGATGGTGGGCATTTTGATTTTCGGGATGGGGTATTCTTGTACATCAGGATGAAGAGGAGTTTTTGTGGGCCTGCCTACCATTCGTGACCTGCTTTCCCCAGACTGGTTACCGTGGATATCCCATTGTCTAGGGATCGGTTTCCTCGTACTGGGGGAGCGGTGCCTCGGTGGCTGCCTGCTTGCTGCTTCGTCCTCCGTATCAGGGGAGATTTGCCTGGATCGTTTCCTCCGGGACTGGCAGAGGTTGTCATCCTGGTGGTATCTGGACTCAAGAGGCTGCCCCCGGTTAAGCCTAGATTGCAGGCTTTGGGACAACCCCGGGGCTGGCTGTCCCTTGGCTGCTGGCGTTAACCTGGAGAAGACTCCGCCCTGCTTTTCCCCCAGGCGCTTAGATGCAGGCTCCTTGTGCCTCATCCGCTCCTGCAATCCCTGGGATAGACCTCTCTGCTCTCCAGACGCGGACACCGTGGTGTGAATGGAGAACGCCTATTGTTGGGCAGGCGGCTCTTGGCTGCCTGCTGTGATGCGCCTCTGTACCTGCGCGTATACTTGAGCTGTCCTTCTTGCTTTCCTCTGGGCGTTTCTGGCGGCGGTTCGCTTCGTGCCCCCAGCTCCATCCCTGCTCATTGAGGGAGGCTGCCTGCAGGTGTGCCTTGGATGTGCCCCCAACTCTGGTGTTACAGCTGCATTTGGCAAGCCCAGGAGACTGGTTCCCCCCATCCCCAGGATCGTGGTGGGAGGAACTCTCTCCGGCTGCGGCATGCCGTATAGGGGGGTCACCGGTGGGACCGTCGGACCGACCCCTACACTAGTGTCAACGATTTCCGGCATGATTACTTTGATTGGTTTAGTTTTTGTAATTGGGAATGGTTGATTTTTGTGGGTAATTCGTGGATACAACCATATCTTCCCCACAGACAGCGCCAAATTGTTCCGGTATTGGAATCAATTAACCCAACGTGGAATTCGGGTTCGTATCGTTCAATGTTGCTTGGAATGTCAATCGATCAATCCTGACAGGTTCTCCTTCCTCCTACTTCTTCAGTCGGGACCTTCCCGGCGGAACGGGCTGGCTCCCTGCACACAGAACGCACAGGGCCTCGGAGGTTGTCCGAGGAAACCCTCTCCGATGCCTAAGTCAGTCCGTGAATGCCTTAAGAAACCTAGCTCATGAGGAACTAGGTGGCGATTTAAGAGTAAGAGTTCTAGAGAGAGAAAATCCAACCCCCTTCTTGTGGGAAATGGAAGAGTATTTATACCTTCCCACAAGAGAGGGAAATAGAAGGAGAATGGGTGGATAAGGAGGCGACAAGTGGCGTCCTCTCATCCACCCATTCTCAATTACCTTAGGCAAAATGACGAGGAGGCCCCTGGTGATCCCTGCCCTGCCTGCGGAGATTTCCCCAGGGGGTATGCGGGTATGAGTTTGTGAGGGTTAGGCTCTAGCAGGCTGCGTCACCCTGCTGGCCCGGCGGTCGGCTGTAATCCTTAGTAGGTCTTCCCACTTCTATGTTTTTGTTTTAACTGTTTGCCGGGTCGGTTTCTGGGCTTTCTAGGCAATCCTCTGGGAGCCTGCCTAGCAGGCTGTCAGTATCAGGCCGCCGACCCTAATCAATTAGGTTACTGGAGACTAGGATAAAAGAGAATAAAGCAAAGAAGATTATACAGCGAAAGTTCCACCAATTTATGGTGAAATGTAACTATGAAAGTCATTATTTGGGCAAGATTTGGCTTCTTTGGAGGCCTAATACAGTAAAGGTCACTATCATTTCGGTTCATGAGCAGTGTATACATTGTTTTATTCAACACTTTGCATCTGGGATGGAGTTCTATGCTACAATTGTTTATGGTAGCAATAGAGGTAATGACAGGACTGCGCTTTGGAGAGAATTGGAGGTAATTGGTAGGAATGTTGGCAAGTGGATAATATTAGGAGATTTTAACATTGTGAGAAATAATGAGGAAAAGATAGGGGGAGATGCCCCTGATTTCAATGATGTGGGTGATTTCAATGACTGTGTTCTGAACTGTGGGTTGCAGGAGATGGCGGGTCAGGGCTGTGAATTTACAGGATTGCCACACTAGAGTATGGTCACAACTGGATAGGACTCTTGCCAACTCTAACTGGATGGGTACTTATGCAAATTCGCAGGTTCTTTATCACCCAGCAGGGGTCTCTGATCACTCGCCAATCCTGGTGACAGTGTTTCAGGAGGAAAGAAAGAGAAAGAGATTTAGCTTTCTCAATTGTTGGACTACACACAAGGATTATCATGGTTTAGTTCAAGAAGCTTGGAGTACAAAGGTGGAAGGTACAGTAGCGTACAAGTTTGTGAACAAGATGAAGAATGTTAAATTAGCTCTAAAGAGATAACACAAGAATCATTTCACTATGTTGGGGGAGAGAATTAGCTCTATTCAGAAAGATATGGAGGAGTGCCAACTAATGCTGCAGCATTCTCCTTTTCCTGAGGATTTAATAGCTAAGGAAAGGTTTTTAACTCAAACATATACTGAGTTACGGAAGGCTGAATTAAGTGTATTATGACAACGAGCAAAGATGGAACATGTATTGAAGGATGATAATGCAACAAGATATTTTCATTCGCGAATCAAGGAAAGACGACAGGAGCAAGCAATAGGAAGTATTAGGGATTGTCATAACAAAGATAGATCGGGTCCTAGTGAAGTGGCTAAGGGTTTTGTCGAATACTATCAAGAACTATTGGGTCAAGAGGTTGAAGTGGATGATCTTGATGATAATATAATTAGACAGGGTAATATTTTAAATGAAGACGACTGGCAGGGCTTACTGACAGTTCCAGAAGATGAGGAAATATACAAAGCAGTTCATTCTATCCCTAATGAAAAGAGTCCTGGACCAGACGGATTTTCCTCTGGTTTCTTTAAGGTTTCTTGGCAAGTTATAAAGAAGGATTTTTGTGATGTGGTGAGGGAATTTTTCGCTAAAGGGAAGATGTTAAAGCAGGTTAACTCTACTCTGATCACCCTCATACCTAAGAAGCAGATTTGCCAATCCGTCATGGATTTTAGACCTATATCTTGCTGCTCAGTCCTGTACAAAACAATAAGTAAACTTCTTACTTATCGAATCAAGGGATTAATACAGAAAATTGTTGGACCTGAACAGGCTGCGTTTATTGAAGGACAGAGCATACATGACAATGTTGCTTTGTCACAAACGCTCATAAAGAATTATAATAGGAAGTATATTACTCTCCGATGTCTCATGAAAATAGATTTACGGAAAGCATTCGACTCAATCTGATGGAAATTCCTTGAAAGAATGTTGCAAAGATTTAACTTTCCAAAGCAATTTATAGGTTGGGTTATGGGGTGCATTACGGGGTCTTGGTTCTCATTGAAGATTAATGGGATGTCGCATGGTTTTTTCAAAGGAATGAGTGGGGTGAGGCAGGGAGATCCTCTCTCCCCATATCTCTTTGTGATGAGTATGGAAGTCCTCTCTCGAAGATTACGAGCTATGAATGTTATACCTCAAGTATCTTTTCACCCAAAATGTTGTGGGATTAGACTCAATCACTTAATATTTGCGGACGATCTTATGGTTTTTACTCGTGGTGATGTTTCGTCAGTGGAGGTTGCAGTTTCAGCTTTGGATATATTTGCAAAGAAGTCAGGATTGAAAGCGAATAGGGACAAATCAAATATATATTTTGGGGGGTGCAGGAGCCTGTAGAGAGATTGATTTTGGATGCTACTGGTTTTCAGAGGGGTTCTTTCCCCTGTCGTTACCTGGGGATCCCATTGAATGCTATAACTAACACTGGGGAGAACTATACTGATTTAATCATGAAGATAAGGAGTGGTATTTTGGGTTGGGCAACACAACAACTGACTTATGCAGGGCAGGTCCAATTGATTAATTCTGTTTTTGGTGGATTGTTAAGCTATTGGTGCGAGAATGTATTACTTTCAGCGAATATTGTCCAATGTATCACAAAAGACTGCAAAAAAAAAATCTGGACAGGCACGATAGAGGGAAAGGGGATGGATTTTCAGAGTTGGGATAACATGTGCTTGCCATGGGAGGAAGGGGGTTTTGGCATTAGACATTTGAAGTCATGGAACAAAGCCTTAATGAGTAAGTGGCTGTGGGAAATTGCTAATAATCACGAGGATAACTTGAGCCAATGGCACAAGTATTATTTTCTTGGTGATCAGAACATGTGGAATCTTCAGGTGAAGGAGCAACATACTGCTTCACTTAAGGGGGTTATTTGCATCAAAAATGAACTGTTGCAGATGGTGGGAACAAAAGGGGAGGCGGAAAGAATTGTGCAGAGTTGGGCACAAGGGGGCAAATTTAGTGTCGCTAATGCATATGATTGGTTCTGCCCTAAGCAATTGAAGAGGAAGTGGTTAGCAAGTCTGAGGAAGCGAAGTGTAATTCCCAAACATGGGATCATCTCTTCTATGGCTGTTCAAGAAAAACTGGCCACTATTGATAATCTGAAGAAAAAAAAAAGAAAGAGGAATGGTATTAGCAAATAGATGTTCTCTTTGTCAAGAGGCAGAAGAAACACATAGACATTTGTTCTTCCAATGCTAATACTCAAAACAAATATGACAGGAGTTGATGGAATGGGTGAATGTACAGGGGCGAGGATGCAAGAAGGCAACTACAGAACTGCAATGGGCAGCGGCAAGGGGCAATCGTAAACATTGGAAACAATCTTGGTATGTGAGTACAATTGCAGCTACAATCTACCAAATATGGAGAGAGCGAAATAATAGGATCTTTATGGACAGTTATAGAAATTGTAGTATAGTAACAAAACACATCAAATTTGAGGTTTTTTTGTAGGCTTAGGAAGTAGGGGATAAGTAGGGTTTATTTTGGATGATGAATGTTTTTTTAGGGGGTATATCTTTGTAAGACAAGTCTCTTTTTTATTAATAAAAAGAGTCATAAACTTTCTTGCAAAATAAAATAATAATAATAATAATAATAATAATAATAATAATAATAATAATAATAATAATAATAATAATAATAATAATAATAATAATAATAATAATAATAATAATATATTAAGATTTTAAAAAAGCAGAAAAATGTAATCATATTAAATAATTGTACAATTTAAATTAATCGAAAATATATTAACAATATATATTATATTTCAAGAAAATGAAAAATGCAAAATAAAAACAAAATTAAAAAAAGTTTCTAAAATCAGGTTAACTAGAATAAGGTTAACGATTAACTAAAGATGCAAAATTACAAATCTAACCCTAGACTAATCACCTTGGGTTTGACACGTAGCGCGATATGGTTCGTTGGGTATGAAAATTTCATACACCGCGTGTAAGTGTATAGATAGTAGAGTCAAAATATAAGTAAGAAATAATATCGAATGTCTTACTTTGGACCTATTTTAGATCGGGAAAAAAATATTTTTAATTTTACACTATATTCGACATTACTATTCTTATCATATATATTAATTATTGTATACCTATATTTGAAAAGATTAAACGGAATATTGTAGATTTAGCGATTAGTAGAGTATTTTTTGGAAATTAATTTGTTTACAAATTTTAGGGGATATGATTAGATAGGAAATTTTTGAATTAGAAAAAAGTCATGTCAAATTTCGACTCTACTCGTAAATCCGCCCCAGTTTTTAGGGTCAAAACTTTAAAATTTTGACCCGCTAAGGCCGCTATCCAATTGACTCAAACCCAAAATGATCCGCTAACTTAGGAAAAAACCCAGGTTGACCCGTTGATTAGATGATGTGTCATACAAAAATAATTAAAATAATAGTAATTGTATATGATTTTATTGATAAAATGTTTATAAAATAATACTCTGCATAATTTTATTTTTTTCAATTTTTTGATCGTAAATACGATAAGTATTAAATTTAATAACATTAATCATTGTTTTGGTAAAAATTTACCGAGATAACTTAATATCGGTTGCGGGTCAAAGTAATCGTCCTATAACCACGAGTTGGTGAAATCGAGGCAAAAATAGAAAACGAGGAACATCGAAAGAAAATAACAACACACAAAAGTTTGGTGACGCGGAAACCCGATGTGGGAAAAAAACCGCGGGGGGAGTCGGAATCCCACCAAAGTTCCACTAGAAATGAGAAAAGAATGATAAAGAGCATACAAGTATGAGTAATTGGACAGTATTGTGACTATGCAAGATTATGCGTGGGTGTGCTGGTGTCGGGATGCCTTCGAATGTCCTTCTCCCTCTCTTTTATACTGCTGGCGTTCGTTATCTCCATCATCAATGGAGAATCTCCATCATTCATTCTCCTTTATTGCCTCTTAATGCCCAATTCACTACCGTTTTATGGCTGTTATGATTGATTTCTCATTAATAGTGAATCTTTGCCTTAACTCTCATAGTAATTACAGCTTCTCCTTCTTATCCTTTTGGTTTTGGAGTTGATTTTGACTTCTTCCTTGTTTTTATTCCTGGTTGGAGTGGGGGTAGATTACTATACATGTTGGGCTGGGTTATTGTCTTCCCTTGATCCGGCCCATTTCTCCTCCTGATGCACCTTTTCGCAGCCCGTTTGTCTTTTGATGTTCCGGGTTCAAGAATGGCCCAATAATGCCGATTTTGGCCTTTGATCCTCGGTCTCTGACTCTGACTTGGTTTTGACCCTCGGTTTTTTACTGTCGTCCCTTGACTTTCCGACTTTGACTTTTGTCCTTTTGACCTTTGACCGTCCATTCGTAGCGTGCCACGTTGCACTCTTGATGGTGCAAATTTTTGCCCGAACAAATGCCCCCAAATTTCCGACTAAGCTCATCTTAGGCGGGAATTTCCGTTTGCGTCCATTGTAGGTAGTCGGCTCTGCTTCAGCTGGCCTTAGCTTGCTGGTTCTAGGAGAAGGCGTAATCCGTTCTCTCTCTCTCAGAAATTGCTCCTGCAGAAACTGGACCTCTGGTGGCAGACCTTTCTAAGTCTACCACTTATTCTGCCTCCAGATCCGTTGATGAGGTTTCTGCTGAAGTGGTGCTCAAATTTCCTGAAGGCTTTGGTAAGTCTGCAGAGGATATGACTTTCCTGGGTCATATGCTACTTCCTGGTCCCAGGTCTGTGCTAGAAGATGGTTCTCTGAAGGAGTTGGACTTGGTTCGCAGATTGTTGGCGGAGGAATCTGGTTGTAGAGAAGAAGTGACTGAATGAGGAATTTCCTGTGGCGCCTGACCTGGATGCTCTTTCTGATGTGGAGGCGGGGGATCTGATGGAGTCAGCTGATTTCTCATTGCTGATCAGGAGGCTGATGGGCAAGAGAGCGTGGACCAGCAGGATGTCGTCTGGGGAGATTCTGTTGCTGTTCATCAGAGACCCAGGTTTCTGCAGGAGAATCTGCTACAGTTCAGCCTCCACTAGAGGAGAATGTCCAGGCTGTGGACCAAGTTCTGCTGGAGTGATGTTACTCCTCCTTTGTTTTCGGCTTGTGAATCCTGCATGGCATGAACTTCCGATTTGTTAGTGTTTGCAAAAAATTCTGTAATGACTTCGCCTTTGCTCAAGGGAGCGAAGTGTGTTAGTACTTTGTGGCACTTCGTGCCTTAACAGAAGATCGTAACCGTTTGCTTTTGATCGTGGTTGTTTGCGTTTGATTGTAATCGTTTGTTGTAGTTTTGTCTAACTACCTTCTGTTGTATGCATGCCTTATGTTTGTATGGTCGACCTTTAATATAGTGGTGGCCTGGGGTTTAGTTCGCCCACTCAGTCGGAGGTGCCACGCTTTGCGTGGGTGCTAAGTGGCGCAGGAGACTGTAATGTCCCGGTTGTAGGCACTTAGCCACAGACGCACGCCCTCTGTAGAAATTGTACACTCCACCAGATTAGTTACCAGCACTCAGTTTGAGAAAACTGACAAAAATTTGGCAAAGATAGGGAACACAATATTTGAGGACATATGTGGAAGCAAAAAATCAAATTTCGAAAATATATGGAGAGAGAAAATTAAATTTCGAAAATGTACGCAATAAGAAAATCAAACCTTAATGCCAAAGAAAATTGAATTTTGACGACACACGTAAAAAGGAAATCAAAATTTTATCTGATTTAAATATGCGGGAAAAAATTTGAATTTTGCTAAAAGAAAGAAAAGAAAACAGAAGAATGATAGGAAAATTTAAATCCGTGTTTGCGAGCTTTGAAAAGATTAAACCTGGGTTCTGGTGGAGGTGCACCTGGCAGAATAGATGCCACGTTTCTGGCGGCTGTAGCCCAGATTGCTGGCGGCTGTGGCCCACTCAGAAGAAGTATTTCTTTAGGTGTACGATGTTCCATGGCTTTTGGATGATCTTCCCCTCCATGGTCATAAGTCGGTAGGCTCCGTTCCCAACTACTTTCTCTATTTGATAGGGTCCTTCCCAATTGTAAGCGAACTTTCCTGCTCGTTGGTTCCTGGTGTTCTGGAAGACTTTTCTGAGGACTAGGTCTCCTTCCTGCAGGATTCTTACTCTGACATTCTTGTTGTAACTTCTGGCGACTGTTTGTCTGTAGGAGGCCATCCTTATTTGAGCGTCGGTTCTGAGCTCATCTATAGTATCCAAGCTGCTTGCCATCTCTACCTGGTTCCTATCTTCGGTTATGCATCCGTATCTATGAGTAGGCACTCTCACCTCTGAAGGGATGACCGCCTCAACACCAAAGACCAAACTGAAAGGTGTTTGTCCTGTAGCCACCTTGGGTGTAGTTCTGTCAGACCACAACACCAAGGGGAGTTCTTCTGCCCATCTGCCCCCTGCCTCCTCCAGCCTTCTCTCCAGGTTGTCTATCACAATTTTGTTGCTAGACTCCGCCTGACCATTAGACTGAGGGTTTCTGGGGGTAGACTTGCTTAGTGTGATGTTCCACCTGGCGCAGTAGGCCTCCATCTTGTTGCCAATGAACTGGGATCCGTTGTCGCAGACGATCTCTGAAGGAATGCCAAACCTGCAGATAATGTTACGTTTTATGAAGGATATAACCTGCTTCTCAGTCACCTGAGGGAATGCTTCTGCTTCTATCCACTTGGAGAAGTAGTCAGTCATGGCCAACATAAAAATCTTGTTTCCTGGGGCTCTCGGTAGCTTGCCAACAATATCCATCCCCCATTTCATGAAGGGCCAAGGAGAAATTACTGGGTGCAACGGCTCTGCTGGCTGGTGATTGACCGGTGCATGTCTCTGGCAGGCGTCACATTTCTTAACATATTCCCTCGCGTCCTTGCGCATTGTCGGCCAATAGTAACCTTGGCGGAGTGCTTTGTTGGATAGACTCTTGCCCCCTGCATGATTTCCACACTCACCACTGTGGAGGTCATGCATAACCACCTCTGCCTCCTGCTGACTTAGGCACCTCAAGTATGGTCCAGCGGCTGATCTTTTGAACATGACACCATCAATGAGGGTGTACCTGGACGCTTTCATTCTAAAACTTCGGGCTTCCTTCTTGTTTGCTGGCAGGATATCGTTTTGCAGCCATTCTTGGTAGGGTTTTCTCCAGTCTGGGATTCTTTCTTGTTCTGCTGAGGTGCTGCAGACTCCTGCCTCCTGCAGCCACTGCAATCTCTGGTCTAGTGAATTGTCCTCCTGCCTCAGCATCTGGTGTTCCTGTGTGCCTGTCCAAACTGCTGGCTCCAGTACATGGACAATGGGTATGGTGGAAACTACGCCTGGTTTGAAGGTTGCCCCCAGGGTGGCTAGGGCGTCTGCTTCCACGTTCTGGTCCCTAGGGACTTGGTTGATTGAGAAGGCTACGAACCTGAGGGAGAGCTCCTTTGCCACTTCAAGGTAAGACACCATCTTGGAGTCCTTAGCTGCATACGAACCATTCATGTGATTGACTATTAGCTGGGAATCGCTGTAAGCCTCTAGGCGCTTGATTTTGAGGTCTAGAGCCAGCTGGAGACCCAAGATTAGAGCTTCATATTCTGCCTCGTTGTTTGTTGTTCGGAACTCACACCGTACTGCTTTAACTATGAGATCCCCCTGAGGAGACTTCAGAACTAATCCTGCTCCAGATCCTCGCATGTTGGAGGCGCCATCTACATTTAGCTTCCACACCTGTTCGCCTTTGTCCTCCTCAAGGAGGAGGATGTCTTTCTCTGCCTGTGTCTGCAGTGCTGGGCTGAAGTCGGATACGAAGTCTGCTAACGCCTGGGAATTATCGCTGTTCTGGGGACAAATTTCAGGTCGAAGCCGCTCAAGTGTATAGACCACTTGGCCATTCTCCCTGATAACTCAGGTTTTCTCATAATAGTTTTTAGCGGATAATTTGTTATTACGGAAATAGCATGCGATTCAAAATAAGGTCGAAGTTTGTAAGATGCTGTAACAAGTGCAAGTACGAGTTTCTCAAGGGATGTGTACCTGGTCTCTGCAGGAAGCAAAGACTTACTAACATAATATACTAGGCATTGTGCTCCTTCGTGCTCACGTATTAATACCGCGCTGACTGCTACCTCGGTTACTGATAAATACAGGAAGAGTGGTTCTCCAGGTTCTGGTTTTGACAGCAGAGGTGGAGTGCTGAGGTAGTGCTTCAGGTCGCTGAGCGCCTTCTCGTGCTCTGCTGTCCAATCAAACCTTTGGGCCTTCTTCAGGATATCATAGAACAACCGACATCTATCTGAAGACCTGGAGATAAATCTGCTCAGAGCATCAATTCTTCCAGTCAGCTTTTGCACGTCTCTTGGCTTTTGTGGGGATTCCAGCTGGAGGATGGCCTTGATCTGCTCTGTGCTAGCTTCAATTCCCCTCTGGGTCACCATGTACCCCAGAAACTTCCCACATGACACTCCAAATGTGCACTTTGAAGGATTTAACTTCATCTTGTATTCCCTCAAGGTGTTGAAGGTATCCCCCAAGTGTGTTGTATGTTGCGAAGCTTGTTTTGACTTGACGACCATGTCGTCAATATATACCTCCATTGTGTCCCCAATTTGTCTCTTGAACATCTTATTGACTAGTCTCTGGTAGGTGGAACCTGCGTTCTTCAGACCAAAAGGCATTACATTGTAACAGTATATACCTCTCTCAGACCTGAAGGCTGTCTTCTCCTGGTCTGCTGGATGCATCTTGATCTGGTTGTACCCACTCCATGCATCAAGAAAGGTTAGCATCTCGTGGCCTGCTGTAGCATCCACCATGGCGTCTATATGCGGTAGGGGGAATGGATCTTTCGGGCATGCTTTGTTTAAGTCGGTGAAATCGACACACACCCTCCACTTGTCATTCTTCTTTGGGACCACCACCACGTTAGACAACCACTCTGGATACTTTACCTCCCTGATTTTGCCAGCAACCAGCAGACTGTCAACCTCCTGATTTATGACTTGATTTCTTTCTGGGGCAAACTTCCTTCTCCTCTGCTGGACTGGTTTGTAGCTTGGGTCCACGCTTAGCCTGTGAGTGATAACGCTCGGATATATACCTACCATATCATCATGCGACCAGGCAAAACAATCCATGTTAGCTTTTAATAATTCAATGAGGTTTTGGCGGATATTACCTGTGCATTCTGATCCGATTAACACTTTTCGCTCTGGATGTTGCTTGTCCAAGTTGACTTCATCCAACTCCGCCTGAGGTGGATCTACGTACTCCTGCAGAGGCAGATGAAGGCTCTGTAATTGCTATGCTGGGGGGCTCGCCGTCTTCTTAAGGGCTACCCTGTAGCAGTCTTTGGCCTCTCCTTGGTCTCCGGTGATCTTCTGCACTCCCCAGGGTGTAGGGAACTTCAAGCACTGGTGGTAGGTGGAGGTGATTGCCTTCATCTCATGAATCCAAGGCCTTCCTAGAATCACGTTGTAGGTGGAGGGTCCATCAATGAGTAGGTACCGTACTTGCTTGTTCACTCCTCCGGCATAGGTAGGAATGGTGATCTCTCCCAGAGAATGCTTGGTCTCACCACTAAAACCCACTAAGGGAACCGCCTTCCTCGTTAGATCCTTCTCGCTAAACCCCATGTTCTGGAGAGTTTCCAACATGATGAGGTTGACTGAACTCCCTGTGTCCACCAGAATCTTCTTCACGGTGCAATTCCCTATAGAGAGGGTAATTATTAAGGCGTCATGATGCATCTCTGGAGTAGCTTCTGCGTCAGTTTCGTCAAAGGTGACAGCTGGAAGATCCTTGCAACTGATTCTGCAGGAGTGCTCGGGTCTGTCTCCTCTGGTCTGAGAGGCATGTCTCTTGGCTGCTGAGTAGGTCAGTCCGCATAATTCCGATCCTCCTGTTATCACATTGACAATTCTGGTACATATTGGAGGTGGAGAAGGCAATACCTGATCTGCTGCATTTATTCTGCTAGAGTTTCTGGACATGAGATGATCCAGATTCCCCTGATCATATTGGAATTTAACCTCTCTCCTGAGCTGGACACACTCATCGATATGGTGTCCGATATCGTCATGGAATTCGCACTTCTTGCTGGCGTCTCTTCGGTCATTGGTGTACTCCTGTCTCGTAGGCCACCTGACTCTGCGCCCTAACTCCCTCAGAGCCTTGAGCACCCCATCAAGGTTGGTAGAGAACCCATACTCACTTACTTTAGGTGGCAATCCTGGATTGTCCTTCCAGTCTTTCTCCTCGGAAATTTTGCTCACGTTCCTGTCATAGGGCTTTGATCTTTCACCCCTCTTTTCTGCTGGCGCCTTTCTGGTGACATAACCATACGCAGCCCTTCTGGGGCCTGAATCTTCTTCTAACCTGATGGCCGCCATCGCCTTGGTCTGCACATCCTCGAATGTGGCACATGGGTACTTTGTGAGGTCTTTATAGAGGTCTGAATCCTGGTGGAGCCCTTGGCGGAAGGCTTCTATGGCGGTGGGCACATCACATCTGGGGATGGTGACTTTCTCCTTGTTGAATCTGTTGAGGAAGTCACGTGTAGATTCTTCGAACTTCTGCACTACCCGATACAAGTCACTGGTCTGCTTCTCTGGTTTTCTGCTGCTGGCGAACTGCTGGTTAAAGGCATTGACCAGGTCAGCGAAGGAGGTGATGCTTCGGTTAGGCAGACCAACGAACCAATGGAGGGCTGCTCCTGACAGATTGGAGCCAAACCCCTTGCACATGCAGGCTTCCTTCAGGGGCCCCGTAGCGGTCACCACCATCATCTTCTGTTTGTACTGGTTGATGTGATCTAGGGGGTCTGCAGTGCCATCATAGAGCGTCATGGCTGGTGGCACGAAGCCCTTGGGCACAGCAACGCAAGCTAGATCGTCGATGAAGGGTGAATCTGCGTAGCTGTCCCTAGTCGCTCTCTCCAGGGGGCGTGGCATCCCAGGAATCTTGTTGATCAGGTCCCTTAATTCCTTCAGTTCCTGGCGTTGCTGATCTGCTGTGCTGACTGTTCCTGCAAGAGGGTTAGAGACAGGAGGAGAAAAGTTGAAAAGAGTACTTCCTGCATAAGGTCCTCCTGGGTGCTGGCTACTAGGAGAAGGAGGCAATGGCAATGCTGCTGTCGTGGTCTCAAGCTGCCATTCTGGTGTCTGCTGGACAGGGGTGCCTGCGAAGGATAATGAGTTAGTTTCTCGATTTTCGATGCTGGAGAGAAGGTTACCTGTGATAGGAGATCTGCCGGGTGTGGGGCCGTAGGTCAGGTAACCCAATCCCTGGGGCTCAATGACTGGGTCTGGTAGAGCCAATCCTAACTCCAGCCTGGTGACCAATTCTGAGGGGACTTCTCTGGTGGTCTTCCTGCTGGTCATTGGCTCTCTGCGGGTGCTAGGTTCTCCCCTAGGCATTAAGGGCAACATCTCTGGTGACATTTGGAACGACGCAATGGGAGTCTTGTCTGCTGCCAAGATCCGAGCCTTGATATCTTGGTTGTCCCTCTGCAGGGTTTCTACTGCTTGGCGCAGGGCATTGATCCCTTGAAGCATACTCTGCATCAGGTTTGGTGACCCCGCTCCACTGGAAGCTTCTCCTACGAATCCTCCAGGAGTCACGGTTCTGGTGGGTATGCTTTCCTTCCTGACCTTGGAGGAGCTGGTAACCCCAGAAGTTTTAGGTGTCTGAGGGGGCTTAGACACCGATAACGTGGGCTTCACCGCTTGGCTAGTGGGAATTCCCAGGGTGAGGGGCGTGAAGACCGGCTCTGCTGATCCCGAGAATGACCCTCCTCCTATGGGCTGAGTTGATGCTCCTTGACTGCTGGAAGAACTTTGTCCGGATCCGGTCATGATGGCACGAGGTTGCTTCGCGGTAGGGTTTGGCTTACAGGATATGATCACTATTCCCCACAGACGGCGCCAAATTGTTTTGGTAAAAATTTACCGAGATCACTTAATATCGGTTGCGGGTCAAAGTAATCGTCCTATAACCACGAGTTGGTGAAATCGAGGCAAAAATAGAAAACGAGGAACATCGAAAGAAAATAACAACACACAAAAGTTTGGTGACGCGGAAACCCGATGTGGGAAAAAAACCGCGGGGGGAGTCGGAATCCCACCAAAGTTCCACTAGAAATGAGAAAAGAATGATAAAGAGCATACAAGTATGAGTAATTGGACAGTATTGTGACTATGCAAGATTATGCGTGGGTGTGCTGGTGTCGGGATGCCTTCGAATGTCCTTCTCCCTCTCTTTTATACTGCTGGCGTTCGTTATCTCCATCATCAATGGAGAATCTCCATCATTCATTCTCCTTTATTGCCTCTTAATGCCCAATTCACTACCGTTTTATGGCTGTTATGATTGATTTCTCATTAATAGTGAATCTTTGCCTTAACTCTCATAGTAATTACAGCTTCTCCTTCTTATCCTTTTGGTTTTGGAGTTGATTTTGACTTCTTCCTTGTTTTTATTCCTGGTTGGAGTGGGGGTAGATTACTATACCTGTTGGGCTGGGTTATTGTCTTCCCTTGATCCGGCCCATTTCTCCTCCTGATGCACCTTTTCGCAGCCCGTTTGTCTTTTGATGTTCCGGGTTCAAGAATGGCCCAATAATGCCGATTTTGGCCTTTGATCCTCGGTCTCTGACTCTGACTTGGTTTTGACCCTCGGTTTTTGACTGTCGTCCCTTGACTTTCCGACTTTGATTTTTGTCCTTTTGACCTTTGACCGTCCATTCGTAGCGTGCCACGTTGCACTCTTGATGGTGCAATTTTTGCCCGAACAATCATATTAAATATGATTATTATTATTAAACAAATCAATATATATATATATATATATATATATTAGGCTTTTTTCGAGCGATCACATTGGTCCGTTTCATCAAACCTGAAATTAGGAAAGTATCCTGAATAATAAAAAAAAATCAACTAGAGAATCTTTTAATTATTATAATATATATTTAATTTATCATATTAATGGGATGTTTTACCATTCTTAGTTAAAAACCTTTAGAGTTCATTTTCTAAAAACATTATCGTAAAATAAATTATAAAAATAAAATAATTATATTCGTGGTAAAAAATGCTTTTATTAGAGTATAATTTCATATTATTTGTTTCACATTATGTAATGAATTTATTACATATAACGGTTTTAAAATTATCTCACATCAACAAATTATAATATGATGATGAAATTCTATATTTTAAAATTAACGTTCTTAAGACTATACACTTAAGTAAAAAAATTATAATAAGGAGAAGAAATTATATATTATAAATAAGACATAATAATTCTTCCTTAAACATCAACTAAAATTCATCGTTTAACATTGATGATGAAACGTTATAATATGATGTTTCATCATCAATGTTTTATTATTTATGAAATAAAACATTATCCGACATCGAATTATAAATCACATGATATCTAAATCATATCGAATTCATATATATTATAAATCACATCGAAAAATAATAAGACATTAGAGTATAAATTTCATATTATTTGTTTCACATTATGTAATGAATTTATTACATATAACGGCTTTAAAATTATCCCACATCGACAAATTATAATATGATGATGAAATTTTATATTATAAATAAAAAGTAACAATTCGTTCTTCGATATCTACCAAAAGTCTTTTGAATCTCAGAAAGAGTTCCTAAGACTATAAACCTTAATTAATTATCTTTTCAATCTCAAAAGGAGTTACTAAGACTATAAACCTAATTTTATATTATAAAGAAGAGTAATTATTCGATTTTAAATAAATATCGACCAAGAAAAACATTTAAATTATCCACATCTAAAAATTATGATGGAGTGATGTATTCTATATTATAAATAATAGTAATCATTCAATTTTAAATATCGACAAAAAAACTTTTAACTCTTAAAAAAGCTTTTAATATACAAGATTACAAACTTAAAATCATTTCACATTGAAAAATTGTGATGGAGTGATGAAATTCTATATTATAATCAAAAGTAAGGACATACTTTTTTTAGTTTTAAAAAGAGTTTTTAAGACTATAATCTTAAGTAAATTATCTCACATCGAAAAATTATGATGAGGTGATGGAAGACTATAAACTTAAATAAATTATCCCGCATCAAAAAATTATGATAAGTTGATGAATTCTATATTATTAATAAGACTAACTAATCATTCGTTCTTAAATATCAATCAAAAAAACTTTTAACTCTCTAAAAGTCTTTTAATAAGACTACAAACTTAAGTTAAATTAAAATAAGATACGGTGATGTTTTTATATTATAAATAAGGATTCACATTTTAGTTAAATTATCCCACATCGACAAATTATAATAAGACGATAGATTTCTATATTATAAATAATGGAGTACTCCGTAGTAATCATGTGCTCTTAGATATTAACCAAAAAATCTTTTGAGTCTTAAAATATATATTAAGACTATATAAACTTAATTAAAACTATCCACATTCGAAAAATTATAAAGTTTCATTAAACATAAATTTTTTGAGTCTTAAAAAAGTTGTTAAGACTATACACTTAAATAAAAAAAATTATAATAAGATGATAGAATTCTATATTATAAATAAAACTGAAAAAAAAATCCTTAGACATCAACTAAAAGTAATCATTGTTATTAAATATCAACCAACAAAAAAACTTTTGTTTTTTTAAAAAATTATGATGGAATTCTATATCATTTTTTTTTTAAATTATGATGAGGTCATAAATTTGTAGTCTTTTTAAAAAAACTTTTGATTTTAAAAAAGGTCTTAATAAGACTACAAACTTAAAATTATCCCACATCGAAACAATTAAAATAAGTTACGGTGATATTCTATATTATAAAGACGACTACAAATTTTAGTTAAATTATCTCACATCGACAAATTGTAATAAGGTGATGAAATCTATATTATATAAAGACTAATTGTTTGTTCTGAGATATCAATCAAAATCTTTTGAGTCTTAAAAAACTCTTAAGACTACAAACTTAAGTAATTATCCCACATCGAAAAATTATACCCTTCTCTTTTGAGTCTTAAAAACACTCTTGAGTCTTAAAACACTCTTAAGACTATAAACTTTTATTTATATAATAGAAATCCATCGTATTATCATATTCTCTTCGTTCACTATTAAAATACCCCTCACCTTAATATTTGTGAGGGATATTTTAATGAAATGAGGAAAAAAATAGTGACCGAAGAGAGTATGATAATACGATGAAATTCTATTATATAAATAAAAGTAATCGTTTCTCCAAATTATGATGAGGTGATGTAAATCTATATTATAGATAAGACTAATCATTCGTTCTTAGATATCAACAAAAAAAACTTTTTAGTCTTAAAAAAAGTTAAATTAGATTATCACATATCGAAAAATTATAATGAGGTGATAGAATTCTATGTAATCTTTCGTTCTTAGATATTAACCAACAATCTTGTGAGACTAAAATGAAGTTCCTAAGACTAAGACTATATAGTTAAAGTATATTTATCCCACATCGAAAAATTAAGATGGGTTGATGAAATTCTATGTATTATTATTAAGTGTAATCATTCAATTCGTCTATAAATAAAAGTTCTTAATTAGACTATATCTAAACTTAAATAAATCTAAGTAAAATTATCCCACATCGAAAAATTATAATAAGGTGAATTTTTTTATTATATAAATAACAATTATGATGAGGTGATGAAATTCTATATCATAAATGAGTCATTTTTCGGTTTTAAATATCAACCAACAATTTTTTTAGTCTTAAAAAGCTTTTAAAAAGACTACAAACCTAAAATTATCCCACATCGAAAATATTAAAATAAGGCGATGATTCTATATTATAAATAAGAGTAATCGTGCGTTTTTTTGGATCTTAAAAGCAGATCTTAAGACTATGAAACTTGAGTAAATTATCCTACATCAAAAAATTATGATGAGGCGATATAATCTTATATTATAAATAAGACTAATCTTTCATTCTTAGATATCAATTAAAAAATTCATTCGTTCTTAGATATCAATCAAAAACTTTTGATTCATAAAAAATCTTTTAATAAGAATACAAGCGTAAAATTATTTCCACATCGAAAATTTATAATAAAGTGATGAAATTTTATATTATAAATAAGAGCAATCATGTGTTCTTTTGAGTTTTAAAATAAGCTCTTAAGACTATAAATTCAGTTGAAATTAAGTTTGATTACTAATATCATGTGACCATCTTATTTATGGTAATGACATAGTTTGATTAAATTTCTTATTTAACGAATGTACATCATCAATGTAATTAAGCCAACTAACCCGTGCAGCGCACGGGCTTTAATCTAGTATTTTTAATTTTTAATTGGTAAAATGTAAGTCGCCAGAAATTATATCAACCTAATATTTAGAAATTATATCTATCACGTAATATAACCTTTGTTCTATTATTACTATTTTTATTTTATTTTATTTTTGCAAGAAGGTATGACTCTTTATTCATCCATAAAGGGAAAAAGAAAGAGCCTAGGCTTACAAAAATTAATAACCCCTATAGAGTAAAAAAGACGTCAATCACCTATACATAGTTAAGTTGTATCGTAAATCTATATGCAAACTTCTCAATCGAACAAAAATATCGAATTTGATCTGCTGCAAAAGCTGATGCGCTTGTCTTCCTTTGTTCTCAAAAATCCTTGCATTTCTTTCTCCCCAAATGAAATAAATGGCAGCAGCCAATGAGGCCGAGAACCATTTACTCTTCCAATGCTTCCGAGCTCGTCTAGTACTGCACCAAACCAGCTCGGTCTTGTAATTAAAACTCCTCATCGGAGAATCCATCCAGTTAAGTAAACCTCCCCAGATCTGCCTAGCATAATTGCACTCAAAAAACAGATACGCGTGGCTTTCAGCTGCAATACGGCATAAACTACATCTATTAACAATATTAATTCCCCTAATACACATGTTATCCAGCGTAGCCAACTTATCTTGACCTGCAATAGAAGCAATAATCCGATGCTTAGGAATAACTGCAATACCCGCAATGCCTCGAAGCCAATTCATTCTCCTTCTCTTTATTCTAAACCACTCATAAGCTGTACCGGCACAAAATTCATCCTTAATCGTCCAACTCTGCATAAGTTCTCTGGCTTTTCCCTCCTCTCCCACAGAACGGAGAATTTCATCCCTCACATGAAGTATTCCCCTCATAGTACCAGCATGGAATTCCTTAGGTTCAACATGCCCGATGGATTTATCTCCCAAGGAATAGGCCCTCGACCACTTACACTAAATTCCTCTCTTGTTGTTTTGACACTTCCAGATCCAAAATCCCATAAGAGCTTTATTCCAAGCCATGAGATCCTTAGCCAAGAAGCCCCCCTCTTCCCACGGACCGCACACACTAGACCAACTTTTGTACGCTGTACTTCTTTTCTCCGGAGAACCGGTCCAAAAATAGCTCCTGCACAATTTAATAATTCTAGCCATAACATTAGCAGGTATAAGAGAATTAGCACACCAGTAGTTCATGACTCCAAAGGTTACTGAATTAATCAACTGAATCCGCCCGGCATATGATAGACAGTTAGAGGACCAAGCGGCAATAGAGCTCTGAATCTTACTAATTAAACCTGAATAATGCTCCATTTTGTTCACCACATCATTGAGCGGAATCCCAAGATATTTACAAGGGAAAAACCCTTGCTTAAACCCGGACTCAGACAAAATAAACTGTATCACATCCTGCCGAACTCCCCCAAAGTAAATTTCAGTCTTGTTCCGATTAGCATAAAGACCTGCTTCCTTAGCGAATCCATCTAAAGTAGAAGTAACAGCGCCTATAGAAGGAGCATCACCTCTCATGAAAATCATGAGATCATCTGCAAAAATCATATGATTAAGATTGATCTTTCTACACTTCGGGTGAAGAGAGATCTGCGCTTTCTGATCCAAGTTCCTCAAATGTCGGGACAAAACCTCCATGCTCAGCACAAAGAGGTAGGGGGAGAAGGGGTCCCCTTGCCTCACGCCACTCATCCCCTTAAAGAACCCATGCAATGACCCATTAACCTTCAGCGAAAACCAAGATTCTTTCACACATTCCAAGATCCAATTAACAAATCGTGGAGGAAAATTAAATCCCTTGAGTATGTTCTCGAGAAAAGACCATTGCAACGAGTCAAAGGCCTTTCGGAGATCAATCTTCATTAAACATCTAGGAGTAAGAAATTTCCTCCCATACCCCTTAATTAAAGCCTGAGAGAGCGATGTTTTCATGGATACTCCTTCCTTGAATAAAAGCAGCTTGCTCGCATCCAATAAGCTCTCCAAGGACACCTTGAATTCTATTAGTAAGAATCTTGGTAATGGTTTTATAAAGAATAGAACAGCAAGAAATCGGGCGGAAGTCAAAAACTGATTGACAGACTTCTTTTTTAGGAATTAAAGTAATAACAGTCGTGTTAGCCTGCTTAACCAACTTGCCTTTATCAAAAAACTCTAAAACAGCCTCGCAAAAATCATGCTGAACTATCGACCAAGCCGATTTGAAGAACCCTGCAGTGAAGCCATCGGGTCCCGGACTTTTATTGTCACCCATAGAGAACACCACTCGTCTGATTTCATCCTGGGTAGGTACCTGCAAAAGAGCCTCCCATTCATGATTCAGTACAGTTCTACCCTTACCAAATATACTAGCATCCATTTCCCCCACCTCAGTAGCTTTACCTAATAAATTTTCATAATATTCAACAAATCCTCTAGCAACCTCTTGCTCTCCCTCTCTAATTCATATCAGTAATAGTCCCTACAACCTGCTGCATCCGACGTTCTTTAATTCGAGCATGAAAATAAGAAGTAGGAGTATCATCCAATTTAATATTCTCCATCTTGGCGCGTTGTTGTAAGATACTAATCTCAACCTGTTTCATTTTATTACAGTTCGTGGTAAGTTCCCTCTCTCGTTGAATCAAATCCTTCGAGAAAGGGGAGCCTTGAAGCCTGTTCTGACAATCAACAAGCTCAGCCTCCAAATCCTTAATCCTCTTTCCAATGCTAGTAAAGTTCCTCCTATGCAATTTTTGCAAATCTTTTCTCACATTCTTCAGCCTACTAAACAATTTGAAACCTGCTGTACCAAAAAATCTTCTATTCCAAGCCGTCCTAACAGTCGATTGAAAAGAAGGATGCGTGGTCCAACAGTTTAGGAAACTGAAACGTGCCCGTCTCATCTTACTCTCAAACATTTGCACAATAATAGGGGAATGATCTGAGACACCAGCAGTCAAGTAATTAGCAAAAGAGTTAGGAAAATTAGAAGCCCAATTTAAATTAATGAGAGCTCTATCTAACTTGGTCCAAACCCTCGCGGATGGATCTTGCTTGTTCGTCCAAGTAAAATCGCATCCCTGGGCATTCAAATCTTGTAACCCACTACGCACAATACATTCATTAAAATCATCAATTGCATTATCATTAGGAGCAGCACCCTCAATCTTCTCTTCTCTACTTCGTACTATGTTAAAATCTCCCAAGACCAACCAACTATGAACTCCTCTGCTAAGACCCACTAGGTGATTCCAAATATCTATCCTACCTTGAGAATCATTCAAACCATAAACAAAAGTAATATAAAAGTCTTTCCCGGAGGCAAAATGCTCGACCAAGCAATGAATACATTGCTCATGGACCAAAATAGGAGTAACTCCAACTTTGGTTGGATCAAAAATAACCCAAATCCTACCATTATAGTTGCAACTATAGTTAAAAAGAACCTTATACCCTTTAAATCTTCCTTTGGCCAGTTTCCTCGCCTTATTCTCTTTAATTCTTGTCTCAAGAAGCCCAAGAATGTCAATACCCCTACTTCTCATAAGATTAATTACTTCATTTTGCTTGAGAATCTCATTAGCCCCCCTAATATTCCAAGAAGCGACTATCATACTCGTAAATCAGGTGGAACAGGATCAACTACTAGAGGGATAGGAGTCTCCAAATCCTTCAAACCAGCTGACTGCAATATGATGAACCTGTTAGGAGAAAGAATCTCCTCCTCACCCGATTGCCTACTACTCTCGGAACTTTCCCCAGAGCCTTTCACCTTAAGGCCTATCCCTCCGCATCCTTGACGCCTTACAACCGGTATGAAGACATCATCAGAACCAGAGTGGACAGACTAACCTAGCTCTACGCATTCTGAGTCAGAGTGTGTCCCAAACTGTTCCTCAGACTGCCTCAAACCAGCTGAGATACCGCCTAGCGACTGGGGTCCTGAGCCAGTGATAATCAGGCCTCCGGGGTGTTCCGTCTCAAGGGGTCCTTGATGCATTTCAACATGGGTAGAAGAATTCAATTCTTCACCTGTTGAGGTACCACCTAACCCTTGAGATGTCATCTTCTTTGGTGTGTATCTTTGCTTCTGCATAATCGGAGCAGAAACAGGCTTTGTAACCTGCCTCTCCTTCTTGCATTTTGCCTTCACATGGCCAAGTTTACCACACCCATCACAATAATAAGGTAACCATTCGTATTCAACTTGCTGATCAGACCTCCCAATCATAGGCAAATTCAAAGTTATAGAACCTGGCAACTCTTTAGTAACATCCACCTCCACAAGAACCCTTGCAAAGGATAAACGATCCTTAAAAGTAGTGGTTAAATCAGCAAACATCGGAGTACCAATCTTACTCGCCATTTTACTTAGAACTCTATCAGTCCATAAGTAAGGATCAAGATCTGGAAATAAAACCCAGGTTGGAACAACAGAGATTCTATCCATTTCAACTGAAAATAGAGGACTCCATTCTTTAAGAATCAATGAATTCTTACCACACAACCAAGGCCCTCCACGAAGAATCGCATCCATATTTCCTTTTTCCTTGAATCTGAATGAGAACCAGCCCTTTTTATAGTATTGAACTACCGGCAAAGACACATGGTTCCAAGCTTGTGCAACAAAATCTTGCATCTGCTTCGTCGTTGGTCTAGCCCCAATCACATTCCCCATCAATGTATTTTCCCAGAATTTTAGCTCCTCAACAAAATCATCAATATTAATGTCCACTTCAGTTGAATTAGCACAATCCTTATCAAAGTAAAGACCCATACCCATCTTATCCGTCTTAGCCTTCTGAACCCATGAATCGTTAGGAGGCTTTTCGGCCACCTTCTGATGATCCGTCCCTCCCAGCGTTAATTCCAGCTCCGGAGGAAGGTTGACCACATCATCAGTCTTCGATTGTGATGAGTTACCCCCCAACCGCAACCCTGAACCTGATTTCACTGCCTGGAAAGCAGAGCTAATCAGATCGTTTAGCGTAGGACTCCCCTGCTTCTCCAGAAGATCGGAATCCCCCTGCTCAGGTTCACCGATCAAATCAATGAAAGCATCCTTCGCCTCAGACTGAGACGTCTGACCAGAACGGGATTTGTTTTTCGGTGGCCTCCCCCTCCCTCGACCTGTTCCCGGCATGATCAAAGTACGTTCATGAAGATCGTCGTCTATTTCGAGAGAGATTTCTATCTCTAGATCTAGAGAGAGAGTTCTATTATTATTATTATTATTATGTATTTATTTGCCTATTTTGTAGCCTAATAGGCTTTTAAGGAATATAATACTCGTAATTGCTAAAAATTAGGGGATATATTTGTTAAGTATATACTCCGTATATATTTTTCCTAAAATTATCTTGGTGAATCATTGTGCCCATTTTTTAAATAAAAAATTTGACAACATATGACGTACAAATTCATTGAACTGGACTTTAAATGCTTGAATCAAATTGTTAGGTTAAGAAACCCATTTTCACAATTATGATAAGTATTTTGGCGGGAAAGTTGAAAAGTCCTTATTGGTCATTGGTTTTGTTTTAGTGAATAGGGGATAGTGTCATACGGTACTTACAGTCAAGATCTATAATACAATCGAATCTAATAAAAATCAAAGAATGCAATTTCTTTTATAAGCTAGGATCTCAGAACATCTGACAATTCGGGATGTATCCTCGTTTCGTTATGTTGCAGCTTTTGATGAGGGGATCGTTCTTCGTTTAATTCATAATGAAAGAAAACTTACCTCTTCTATTGATCTCAGTAATCATTCACAAATTACTTGTATCCATTGAATTAATGAGCGGTGAAACATCAACAAATTAATCTTGTCATTAACACTCATAAAACAAAGGACAAAAACCTAAATAGGAAAAACACCTAGTCTCATGAAAGTAGAGACTTGTATACTGCATATCATGTTTGTAATTAAAAATTAAACAATTTTTGGGATTTGCCTCGATCAATTATCGTTGGAGTCCTGAATGAAAGATGGAGGCTAGGATTTTTCAGAAGAGGGTGAAGATTTTAATTTGATGATCAATCTACTTCATAAGTGTCACATGTCAAGTAGACCTGACAAAATTGACCAAATCGAATAAGTCAACCCAAACTCGACTCGACACCCGAACTGAAGAGCCGAGTTTGACTCGTAATCCGATTTGACCGGGCCTAACCCGAAACTGACTAGAATATTATTATAGAAAACGAGCTAATATTCCTAAAAAAAATAGAAAATAACATCCGAAAATGATCCAAATCAGAAATGATCCGACCCGATCTGAAGTCAAACCGAACTTAATAACCTGAAAGTGACCCAACCCGAATCCTACCTGATTGATCCGTTTGTCAGGTTTACGGTGCCAAGTAGTATTGTACAAAGATCAATCATCAAAGGTAAACCATTGGGGTCTAGTAGTAAAAGTAGTTCACCTGTACACTATTTTTTGTTTCATTAAAATATATTCCCTCCGTCCCAGTGAATTTTTTACGTTTGCTTTTTGGCACTATTCATGAGGTGGAATGATCTCGAATATAATTTTTAATATATAACGTAAAACATAGTCATGTGAGATCTTTTTTGAATGCTCTTAATAAGTACATTAAGATTATCAAATTTTTAGAATTTTTAATAACATGTAAATAAAGATATGAACGAAAAGATATATATCTCGACAAGTGTGAAAAAAGAAACATAAAGAATTCATTGGGAGATAGGGAGTATATCTCATAAATTGATGAGAAGAAAAAATAATAACGGAGGTTAAGTTATAAAAGTAAAATGTTGATTATGATGAACTGATGATTGATGATTGATGATTGATGATTGATGATTGATGAGTGAAAACCATTCACCGAGATGTGGAGCTACTCACACGTGCATAATCGCATGTGGTGTAACAGACAAAGAATCAGATGAGATGAGTCAGTTCCTCATCCACTATCCATCCATGTACCGAGTAGGCGAGTAACATTCAGCGTTACAACCACTACATAGACATAGTACATACAGTATCATTCATTTACTCCCAAATACTGTCCTTTTCAGGGAATCTATCATCACTTTTCTCACACTGAACTTGAACAATTTAAAATAAATGTATGATACTTCCTCCGTCCCTAAATGATTGTCCCATTTCCCTATTATTTGTGAGGAATATTTTAATGAAATGTGACAATCTTAGTGGGACGGAGGTAGTAATAATAAAGTTAACTGAGTGATGACTTTCTATACTTCTCTATGAATAGCAAGGGCAATTCGCCTTCTGGTAAATTGTACGAGTAATAATCTGTTACTACCAGAGTATGGTCTACAAAGTGTCAGTCAGTGGTGGACCTAGGATTTTTTCGTTAGGGGGCACAATAATTTTTTAACAATGACATCTATCAAAAAAATAATGCGACCCGAAAATGATCCTAAATGACATACCCAATATTAACTTGAATATTTATGGTCATAACCCAATTAATATAAAATTTTTGATTAAATATTCTTTAATACTCCATAGCAACCATAAAAATTTATTAAAATCATTACAAAATTAAATGAAATAATTACATTATCTAACAAACTAGGAGTAAAAGAATGAAAATGTATAAGAGATTGGTTACGTGATGGAGCTAACAAGGATCGAACCCTCACCATTTGCCTAGATGACAAAGGACTAAACCATTGCACCACCACCAATATAATGACATATCTCATTGTTAAAAATTAATTATTTCGAAATGAGCTGGGGGCCCGTGACCCCCTGGGCCCTCTCCTAGGTCCACCCCTGGTGCCAGTTGACGTTACCACGTACCCTAACTCATTAGAAATTTTTTAGTCAAGTAAAATCACTTTCTCTTGGTGCACGACCCTTTCAAAAAGATAAATGATGACTGAAATATGGATTATGAAGTAGTTGTACGGAGTACTACTTTCTTAGGAAAGATAACACCAAGAACGGCTATTATCACAAGGCTACTATAAATATTTAGTTGATGTAACATTGTGAGGACCCAAGGTTCGAATCTCATCATTATCAAATTGCCTTCATAGCTCTCTTTACATCAATATATTTGCAATTTATACTAAAAAGTAATCACTTTAGATTAGTTAGTTACCACTTTTTTGTATTAAAAAATGGTCACTAAATAACATAAAGTGATACAGAGTAACTTTTTACCATAAATTCATAGTTTTAAGAGTTGTTGCACGTTACAATGATGATATACTATAATTTGTGAAACAGAAGAGCAATCATATCTGTATCTAAGGTGGTCAAAATGCCGATAAGCCAAACACATCCCAACTTGGCTTGAAAACTAAGGTAACCAGCCCATGGGTCCTCTCCCTTGCCAGGCCTAGCACGCAGGTTGAGCTCGACCCATGAGATGGTAATATATACGGAGTATATAAACACATTGTTATGTAAGGTGGTCTTTATCTTATCAGACGAATCCATTATCTAAAAGCCCAACTAATCAACCTAATGACTTTCCCTTTTTTCATAATAATCACCACTTTCAATTTATATTTTTTCTCCTATTGGATTAGTCTTATACTATATGACAATCCTATAAAACATTTTCTCATAAATACTCATAAAACATTTGACTAGATGAAGCCTTACACCATTGCTCCGGTCATGAGACAGGCATGATACAATTCAACAAGGCTCATTTGTCACTGTCCCCACTCCCAGTTCAGTTCAGCTCTCAGTTCAGTTCAGCTCAACTCAAGGCCTGTCTACCTAAACTGCATCCGACAGGCCTGATGTGTGAATTGTGATGTCCATCTCTAACAGTCCACAACTGTAGAATGTAGACTGAAAACTATTGACAATGATATCGCAACAGTCAACAATTGACCATTGACTCCAAAACATAAAGAGATGCTGTGCTTTACTTATGTACGATTGGAGTAGTTCTTTAATGGGTTTTATGAGTGAATCAATTACAGTGAAAGCAAAGATAAAGACAAGTTGAGGGCCGTGCATTATGCATAATGCATACAGCATACGTACTCCACTGAAGAGCCCAAATTCGATAGTTTTGAAAGGCAAGTTAATTCTAAATTCTGCAATTTGGGTTTGAGTTAGTAGTTGATAAAGACCATAAAACAGTACATACATCATACATGTATTAATCAGTATATATACAAGTAATAATGACGTAGTATGAAAGGCAAGACTAGAATATATAAATGTCAACGTCATTCTTTTTCGCAAAAGCCCCTAGGCAATGTGGAGCTTTGTTAAAGCCCTCGGTATGTAACACAAGGAAAAACAATGGAAGGAAGCGAAAACAACAAACATGCTTTCTAGAATTATAAAATTAAAATAGACGGGTGAGCTTCATCCTCCCCAGCTATCTATCTATCTATCTGCAAGACACGAGCGAAAGACAGTCAAAAACACCGAGATATGAAGGAAGGCATGCATTGCAGCCTAGTAAACAACTTCATAGACTCCAAGAGCTTCTGCTTGGAGAGGGGAGACTGCCCAAAACATCTTTGAGTGAGAGGACATGAATTTGTCGATAGAATCATAAACTACGTGCCCAACCTGTTGCGGCTTTTGAACTGCTAACCCATGAAGCATCCACCTTGATGTGAGATCAATGATCACAAAGGCTCATATTTTTAACAATATAGACGGAATAACTAACTATCAATAATAAGATCCCTCAAAAGTTTTTTTTTTCTTGATTCGCTCCGAAGTAGAGGCGAATACCACATCCTTTCCCATGATCTCTAGATAGCTCAAAGAGATTGACAATTGAGAATGGAGCATTTGCCCAACCATCTCAAAAAATACTTTCATTCATAAGAACCCATAAACCCACATAACATCTATGCATTGGCATTTGGCAAGTTAGCAAATCCAATTGACAACCTAGCTCTTATGACTTAAATCTTGGTCCATAGCGATATTAATACCCAGATCGCATCCAAACCATAGTTTGTTGTTGGGCAGCTAACCCTAAGTACTTCACAAAAGGGGTGTGAGATGAGATTCCAAATTATCTATTCGGTAAAAAAAATCATTTTCAGAATTCGCAACAAATAGTCGGTCAAAGTTAACCATAAGTAACTCTTCCCACAAGTTTTGAAAATTACGAAAAAAAAAAATCAAATCGAAAATCTTGTAAAGACAATGATTTTGAAAAGCAAAATCATCGCTCTTGGAACTCATACGTCGGTCAAGTTATTTTGACTAAAAGAAAGAGTGTAATATGGAAAATGGAAAAACATGAGGGTACCACATAAAATATCCCAAAATCAAAATAAAAGCAACACTAAGCTAATTTGGAGTGATCTGATGCTATTATGATAGTACAAGACAATCACATTCGAGAATGTTTTAAAACTTAACTACTCCGTATCTGGGATTCTTTACACCAGGAAAAATGTACCAACTAAAGGAAGGTCTGATCCACTATGAAAGAGAATAGGAAATATCAAAATCAAAGACAAAGGTTATACTCTCAAAAATTGGGAAAATTTGGCAACAAAAGTCAAGGACCTTTTATCCAATTCTGTGGTTGCTAGGATGTCTGCATCCTATCCTACCTAAATAAATAACAATGCAGATGTTTTGTTCAGTCAATTACTCTGTAGAATATAAGATGCCAAAACGTCGTTGGCCACCCAACAACTGCCCTTTTTTTATTTTCATCAAGGTCAACATGACTACATTGCCCCAAATACAGTTGGATACCATAACACTAATACAACACCTAGTGAGTGATACTAATACACTTTTTTTCAATAGCGTGCACTTAGTCACGTCACAATAAAAAAAGGAATAGAATCTAAGACTTATTATCCAGGGTACTTCGCCTTAAACACTAAGCTCCGCTCGTAGTGAGTATATAACAAAAACGACCTTAGACATCAGTACATCACCATTTCACCAAACTTCCCCCTTAGCCTTTTGCTGAGAGGGGACTCTTGATACCATTTTATATCTCATCTTTTGTCCCTTGACCACCTCATTTTGAACGATGACTCTTCCACTTAAAAAAAATCAGTTATGAATTTACAATACTACACACAACTGATCGTAATTATTGTGTGAGGCAGTCTCATACCATGAAAGGATCTCTTTGTATAAAAGATTAGTCGTTTATCAATAAGAACTCTCTTTATCCCAACCAAGAGGTTGAGGGTTCAATTCTTACTTACGATATAGTGTGCCCCTTCAAAAAAATTCCTCTCAAATTTGAAACCTATGAGGTCTGATGTCATTTATTCATATCCCTTTATTAATCCAAAAACAATTTACAGCATCATTGCCTTACTCCTATGCTTACGGTGCTTCATAATTTTTCACAGGATTAAAAAAACTCTCGAGAAATATAACCCAACCAAACCGAGAACAAGATAAGGAGATCATATCCAAAGTCCGAAACTTAACAACTCAACCCATCGCCCATATTCATAATCCACAGTAAAGACTTCTAACAATTAAAATGAGTCACTGCTCAAAAGCCACATAGATCAATAATTATAGAAGTGGTGCCAGAAACTTCACGCAGGAGGTAAAAAGTAAAAACCACACATTAACAATTATCTTTACAGTGGTGGCCTCAACTAGCCCCCTCCCTTTGCTCGTAATGAAACTAGTTAATAAACTTTGTGCACTTGCTAATATTCATGCCATTGCCAATGAGCAGCCATCAAAAATCACAAAAGAGAGGTGACGAGAAGCTAATAAAGCTCAAGCAGTAATAGTCTACCAATTCAAACCTCAAGGCTTGGGAGGAAGCACGGAAATAGGAAGTCTATTTAGGTCAATCCCAACCATAAAGTTCAGAGTTATTATGCTATCATATTACTAGGTTGACTCCGTTTTCAAAATACCTTCTGAGCTCAGGTTTCCATTACGGTCTTTTAGTTGGTTCACATGAATCATACTACCTCTCAATCTCTCATCCAATCCAAAGCTTACATGGGCCCAATTTTCTCCTCACAAAAAGTTGGACCATGTAAGCTTTGGATTGGATGAGATTAGTATATGATAACAAGATACTTGGAGAAAGACAAAGTTATTTGGGTTATGAGAACTATAACACATTAAAAAGCTCTTGGACTTTAACACCAAAACAGCCGGCAATGAAATATAGATATTAAATCCTCAAGATTTTTTTTTATCATGCTCAATAAATATGGCATTTCCATTTCATACAGCTCTAAATGGTTAACTATAGTCCAAGAATATCTCACACTAAAACAGCAACATTCAGCAGCAATTGAATGATAAAATTATCGATCTACATGTGCAGACGTTGGGAGTCCAAGGATGCTGGAAAAATTACAATTTCGTACCTTATGATTTAGAAGCCTCAAGCTCAACCATCTGTCGGAACAAAGCATAACCACCATGGTGGCAACCAGGCATCTTCCATGCCATGTTCTCTAGTTCATCCTGGCATTAAGATTTATAATTCAAAGCTCCAACATAACTAGTCAACTACTACGGGTGAACACCAAAAGGCAATGCCTAAAGATCATATCTGTCATTTCCCATCCAAATCTAGCAATTGTCGTATCCTCCATAGTTCACATAAATAAAGTATACACCGTTGAACCATACACCAGTTCTGACTGACAAAAGATGTAGGCAAAACATAGTTGAAAGCATCATATTTCGACAATATGGGAACCCAGAAGCTGAATACATAGACAGAAGGCACAATCTAAAGAGAATGGGCCAACTAACCTTTGAAACTGCGTGAAGTTGAGTGGACTCAAAACCATCCTGTGCAGAACCATATAACTTCTGAACTTCATTTGACTGAAGCGAGCATTTCATGAAGAAGAAAGCAGTTGGTCGCACATTTAACTCCCTCCTTGATATACCAATAAAAACGGGCTCACACTGTGTAGAAAGCAAAACTACCTTAAACATCATAATAAATTAACAAGAAAATACCACTTTGCCGAGCCATATACGAATGCTTCTCTAGAATCTTCCTTATGCTTTCACAAAAAACTTCTTGGAGTACCAGTAAGCGGTAGAAAAATAAAAGATAAAAGTAATGATCCAAATAACAGATATAGAGTTGATACAAAGTAGCGAATACATATATAACACACTAAACGAATGGGCATACACGCAAAGTGTGATGTTCTACACATTTCAACCCTTCAACCTTTTATGCATGTATGTATTATTTTCATCAATAGTTATAAGTCATGCTCGCCGGATTCCTCCCTGCAATTAACTGAGAACCTTGACAATAGTATATTTATGTTTCCGGGGTTGTTTAGCACACTATTTGGCACAAGTAGGGTGTAAATTATCAGAGCCAACTCGTAGAGCCTTCGGAATCGGCTCGGTCAATATGAGCTCGAACTCGAGCCGAGGTTGTTCGAATCCGAGGCGATCCCGAGCTCGGTAAGGCTCGGCTCAAAAACTCGTTTGGTTTTTTTTTTACATGGTAAGTTTAATCATTTCAGATTCTAATAATTCTAAACATATGTTAATTTAATATTTATAATTATTATACTTTAGATTTTATAACAATTTTTTCTAAAAAAAAGAAAGTTATTTTTAGTTAGATATTTATAAAGAGATGAAAAAAAAATGTTAACCGATCTTGGTTTGAGCATGAGCTTCAATTTTTTGAGCTCGACGAGCTTTGAGACGAGCCTGAGTTCAAAATTATTGCCTAAGCCCAACCTCAGCCAAGCTTGAGCCAAGCCTGAATTCAAAATTATTGGCCAAGCCCGCATCGACTCGTTTACACCCTAGCCGCAATTAACCTTACCTATGAATAGTTGTGTACTATCAAAGTACCTTCCTTAGGTATGCTAGCCAACGAAAATTAACAGCCCACCATAAACTTTTGTTATTGGTTATTGTTTATAATCAATATACTCCCAATAATAAAATATTAGTGCATCTGGCAATAACTAGTGAAACCAATGTCAGATTGAGTGATGACCTTCGACGCATTTGTGCTCCATACCTCAAGGAGGTGATCTAGTTTGAATAAATGCTCCACAACCTGGAGTCCTGGATGCAATGGTGAGTGGTGACAACCCTAGATTTGAAGGTGATCAAGTATGGTACCCAACTTAAGGCCATCCAGAAGCATTGGTTGTTCTTTATATTTACGAGGTCTTAAGATTAAGTGCGCTATTTTGGGCACTCAATGCTTCTTGTCAACACTGTGTAATACAGAGTATGAAAATCCTTCACAATTACTATAATACTGCGTAGTGCGTACAATGGTGGTCAGAGTTAATAGATACTATAACTCTAATACACTTGTGAAATCACCCTTGCTTTTGAAAACAATACATTATATGGCACTAAGTATTCATCTGTAAAGTCAAAACAGCACCACACAAATGAAAATTTTGGACTAACCAGAGATTTAGTCGGTACCCCAGTTTCCTCTACTACTTCACGGATGATACTATCAAACATCTCTTCAGCAACTTTCCTATGTAGATCTGGTGAGTCCAATATGTCATGAGAAATAATTCCAATCTCTTCTGGCTGCAGAAAATGAACGTTCAAGGAACATAATTAACATATGGTTAAGTATTTATGATTCCAAACATTTAATTTCTTTCAAGAAATGCTAGCATTTGGCAGCAAGGTGATGCTCAACCAATATCAGCAATCCCCTATTCACTAAAACAAAAACCAAGGGGCAAAGTAGTCATTTCAACTTTCCCGCCTAATTTCAACCCCTTCATTACCTAAATTGGGCTTGAATTTTTTTTGTCCAAATTCATTACAAGCCCAATTGTGCAAATGTGCAATATTACCCATACAATAACCAAAGCCCTTACGTATTTAACTATCAATTAATCAATTCAACTAATTGAAAAATATTAATCATATTTAATATCACTAACGCAATTAAATTCAATAATTAATACTATTGTTACTTATAAAAAATTATATTTTATTATATTTTATAAATATTGTTATTATAAAATGTTATAAAAATTATACGAATTATAAAATTATTATTTTTTACTTCAGTTTACAATATTAATGTTAATATTTTTTTTTAGTTATTATTTTAAATATGATATACTCACATATATAATAATATCGTAATAACAGTTTTGACACTTCATCAATCTAGCGGGTCGACCCGTTCGACGAGTTTTGATCCTAAATTATCATTTCGGGTTTGAGCAAAACTGGTCGTGGGGCAAAATTTAGGGTCTTGACCTTTGAACCTACAAATTAAAATGGGTCTAATTTATGAGTCGAGTTGAAATTTGACAGATCTATTTCCAAATTTAAATGTCCGCTATCTAATCATAATCTCTTAAATTTAGAACAAATTAATTCCAAAAAATACCTACTAAACGTTAAATATACAAAGTTATGTGTAATTTTTTTTAATATAGGTAGGATAATTAATTAAGGCATCCTATATCATTTATTACTTATATTCTGACTCTATTATGTGATATACAGATTATAAATTAGGGACAATTCGATCTATTTATCATGTATACTTTTGATAAAATACTAATTTTATGGACGACATATAAATAGAAGATAAAAGCGTGAACAACATATCTATTTATTAATAAGACTAATTTTATAGTCATTTCAACCTAATAGAATGCTACTACGTACTTTATATCGAAAGATAAGGTAGCGACTAATTTTATACTCATTTCATTATAATAGAACGTGACCCCATATAGAAAAATAATGTACTGACAGAATATATTTTTATTATGGTTAAAAAAAGTAAAGGTTAAAAAATTTACCGAGAGCGAAAACATAAACGATAGACTGAAACACTAAAGAAAGAAAAATGTAAATTATTGACTTAATCTAAGGGAATAATTTTGTAAGTAGCTAAACTATTTATATAAGCAAAAATTAACGAAAAACCGTGCGTAGGCACGGGTTTTGTACTAGTGCAGTGAACAACATATAAATTGGAGCAGTGGTTTCAAACATATCCCAAAAAAAATTCCACATGCAGACTACTTAGATCAAGCAGACTTGAAGATTGAAACTATTCTGTGATAATTGTAATCACCTCTGGATGACCCCCAGGGAAAACAAAGTGTCCTGGAAATTCCCCCACGTTGTTGCTCCGTCTCAGCACAAGAATTTTTCCATCATTGGTCTCCACAATGGCACCATTGCCTAGTGGGTTGGACGTGTGTTGACATCTCACAGTTTCATCTGTAAAATTGTCCAACACTCGACTAATTAAGTTAATAATACTCATTAAACTAGGTCTAAGGGTTTAATGTTTACATCTTATGTCTAATCATTTGTTTACATTTGATTCAAATATCCTATACAAAGAAAATAAAAAGATAACAAATACATAGATGAATGTGGTAGAAAACACTTTGTTGATAGTAGATTGAATCGTGATAATTTGAAATCATAACATCATATACTAAAGAGTACATGCGTGCATGATCTGGATTCTGGGCCTTTATAGATTTGATGGACGGTTCTGTTCTCGAAGTTTCACCTAAGGCGGTGTTCTCACGTAATTCGACCCTATAAATATATAATTATATACTATATACTCCCTCCGGTTTAAAATGATTGCCCCATTTGGGTAATATATGTGAGGAGTATATTATAATGAAACGGGGCAATCATTTAAAACCGGAGGGAGTATAATTATATATAAATAAAAATTGAGGAAAATTGACACGATGGCAAGACAACCAGAATCTTGAACTTGGAATTGGGTTTAACTGTTTAAGTAAAATAAAAAGATGTCGACTTGAGCTTGATTGTTACTCACATGACAAACTTGCAGGACAACCATTTCTTCACAATAAAACAATTTGCACTTGCTGCATTCCCATTTCACTATCAAATTTCCATGGAAAGGTTTGGCTAGTCAACTAATATGTGGCCAAACTTGCTAATGGGCATCAAAAAAGGGTTTCTAATTAAGCTTAAAAACTACTTTGTACTTATCATGCTTCAGATTCAGAATCAAATATCCTTTGATATTTCATATTCTCATGTTATGGCTATATTTAGAAATGTAAAATTATATGGAAGTACAAAACTTGACACCAAATCTCAACACAAGTCCAAACAGATTAAATAGAATATCCATTGATTTACCTTCTGATTGAACTAGAAATTTTTCCCACAACGGATTTAAATTGGTCCCCATGAAGGTCCTATATGAATTAAATCAAAGTGGTTGTTAGTAATAAATGAACAATGCCACTCACTAAGAGAACACTACAGTAAAATGGGAGGTAATTTAGCTGCCCAGAAGGAGGGCTGCAAAGACAACCAGCTTATCATACGGAATGATTCTAGTACTGAATAGTGGATATGGAATAGTTCCAGTACTGAGTGGTTGCTTATGATCGATAAAGGGTGTAAATAGAGCAGATTGGAAAAGATAAAATGTGAATTGATAATGTAGTTGATAGGTGGTCAACTGACCATAGTTAGATGTATTCATGTATAGCATTACATATGACGATAACTTTGATGTATAGGCAAAGTGTGGCACTCCTAACCAGATCCTAATAAAGGAGTAGCATTTTGGAGTTTCAAGTGCCTCACTACCAAGAATGTTAATGAGTGAACTGTTAACCTCTCTCCGAACAGATCCTGAAGATACTCCTTTAACCCCATGTCATTCAACAACCAACAGCACATATCAGGAATGCCCATGACACTCTAAAACTGACAAGAAAACAAATACACAGCAAAACACACCAACAACCATGCTCAATGCGCAAAGTAACCTGTAATCCGTCAAACCAAGGTGCAGATGTACACAATGGTTTTGAGTTCCATCACCATCACTTGAATGATGCCCTCCATACTGCAAATTGCAAAAACAATTTTCATGAGCCAACTTGTATTGGTTTGCCCATCTGCAGCCAACAAAGAAAAGGACTGCATGTATAGAATCTACACCAACTTTCAAGTTAAATCAAATACGGAGCATTTAAAAAGAAGTATTATCTAAGTGGAGAGGTGACATACTCTGAACTTTTTTCCATTGTACAACGAGGAGTTACTTTGAGCCTTCCGATCCCATATCTTCCATATGAACAAGAAAAACAAAACAAGAAGCATCATCATCCAGCAACACGCCAATTTCTCGAAACTAAAAAATTCTCATCTCATGGCAAAACTTAGACAGCTACTCCCACAATCAAAATACGGTTGGTGCGGAACTAAGGAGCTAGCCAAGTCGATCATCCCGATTACCACATTTCATCTGATGTACATTAGTTTCATCATTTGCACTCTCTCCTAAATAAAAATCCAGGTTCCGCCATTGCGTCACTACGGAATCAAACGCATGGATGATACTCATATGTGTACACGGGCAAGGAGATGATTAGAGAGAGAGAGAGAGAGAGAGAGAGAGAGAGATAGGATGATGCGAATAATACCTGGGCGATTGAATTTTCGAGATTAATATCTGGATGCGGGATCCTATCGTATGCTTTCTCCAACACTACTGACACCTTCAATTTCATTCACCATTAGCAACATTATTGAAAAACAACTGTAAATAAAATGATGGATTCCATTAATTAATTAATTAATTAATTAAGGTTGGGGAAAACGAAGAGAAAATGGAGAAAGAGGGAAGACCTGAGAGCGGGAGAGACCAGAGGGAGAAGATAGCAAGAGCTTGTATGCTTGATGA
Organism: Agrostemma githago; assembly: GCA_958450325.1. Taxonomy (NCBI): domain Eukaryota; kingdom Viridiplantae; phylum Streptophyta; class Magnoliopsida; order Caryophyllales; family Caryophyllaceae; genus Agrostemma; species Agrostemma githago. The sequence continues at coordinate 76,006,829 of OY288239.1, read as the reverse complement.
CTGCTGTCGTCGCCATTTCTCTCCATCGCCCTTGATAATCGCCGCTCATTGTCTTCTTCACTCATACTCATGTTTGTTTTCCCGGCCTTTCTAGGACTCCCCAAAGTCTGTGCTACGGGTTGTCAAACCTCCGGTTCAGTCCGGCCAGCCCGGACCCAGTCATTTCCCCGACCCACTTTTAATCCGGCATGTCTGTCACGTGGTTGCCCCAAATGGCCAAATAGGTTAAAAAAAAAGTGGCACCAACATGACGGATTGTTAAAAAAACTGAGTTGTGCTAAATTGATTAAAAAAAAGTGGCATTTAAGTGATAAATTGTTATAAAAAAACGCAACTCCGTCTAACTTTTAAGAATTTTGGTTTTTGATTCGATTTTTTTTTGTCCGTATTGGTTTAGTTTGAACAAATTGAAATTATTTTAATTGATTTTTTCTTATAATGTTATTTGATTACTTAATCCAGTTTAATCGGCCCGGTCTAAAGGACGAAATTTTTGACCGGAATTCGAAGGTGGGTGAATGACCCGTCAAAACTCGACCCGACCTACAAATCCAACCCGACCGACCAATTCTTTTAGGGTCATGAATGATGAATCCGTTTATTTTGACCCGAACCTGAATGACCCGCTTATATGGGTCAAAACCCAATCCATCCCGTTGAGTCAAAAGTTTAAATTAAAAATAATTTTTGACTTAAAAAAAGGGTAAAAAATTAGCGTTCGAAACTATTTCTGACCTCTAACCCAATCTGTGATCATTATAACCCGATCCGTGACCCGTAACCCACCCCATCCGTATTTTCAACTTGGACCCGTATTTTCAACTTCTTTTGGATATTAGTTTGTACGATGACAATAAATATTCTAATAGAGTCGGGTGAGACCATGTCAATATAGTCAAATTAAAGTTAAGTTTGGTCTTCCGTCAATGTTTTGTGCCGGGCAGAACTCAGAAGTGTGCACCGACCAAAAATTGGACCAAAATCAGAATTGATAAAAATCCAGAATTTGTCATTACTCATCCAACTTCAAATTCTGATAAAAAAAATTCGACCCCGGACCGATTAATCGGAATAAGTAGGCAAACAATATTATTACAAACATATTCTAATAAAAAATCAATTAAAAATAATTCTAATTTTTCCAGACTAAACCAATACGACGGGAAAAATCAAGTCAAAAACCAAAGTTCTTAAAAGTTTTACGAAGTTGTTTTTATACCAATTTGTCACTTACAGGTTGACGACACTTTTTTTTACCTATTTGGCAATTTGACCCATGTTTCATCCCATGCTCGAGCCTGATTCGAGTCGAGTTGGGGTTGACGATCAGTCAGCCCGACCCGTCAACCCCACGGGTCGGGTACGAATCCCCCTTACTCAGCCCGCCCCAGAACCGACTTATGACAATCCCTATTAGAGACGAATGATTGATGATTTATATCTAAAAATGAATGATTGCTTTATTTATAATATAGTCTCTCAGTCCCGGTCATTTGTTGACTTATTTCATTTTGGGGTGTCTGGATCAATTATTATCCTTTCCATTTAAGGAATGGAATTGATGAATAATATGATATTTCACACCTAATTTGATCCACTTATCATTTACTAATTGACTTCCTCTAATTTTCTTAGTCTTTGTGTCCAAACCAAAGGACAAAATTGATCGGGACGGAGGGAATAAAATTCCATCACCTTATTATAATTTTTCGATATGGGATAATTTTACAACTTTTATATGTAATTAATTCATCACATTTTTTCGAGCAAATAGTATGAAATATTGAAATTCATATAATAATAAAAACATTATATACCACGAATCTCATTATTTCATTTTTATAATTTTTTTACAATAATTTTTTTAAAAAAAAATGAACTTTAAAAGTTTATATCTAAAAATTAAAAGATTCTCTTGAAAATAGCCTTTATATCGAGCTTTTATATTTATAATACTTTCTTAAATCGAGTTTTTATGAAACGGACCAATCATGTCGCTTGAAAAAAGCCTTTATATTAAATGTCAAACAAACCACCACATTTCACCATTTCATTTTCAAGAGATTTAAAGATGTCATGTCACCTCTATCTTATTGGTTGAAATTTAACAAATAAAAACAATAGATTTATTAATTATGAAACATTAAAGGTAAATATGTGCAATTATAAATAAATTCTAAACTCTCAATTTTAAACTCAAAACTTTTCTCGCCTAAATTTTAAACTCTCAATTTGGACAAATCAATACGACAAATGAGGAAGAATCACACTCAATTATCATATAAAAATTCTTATGGGTTAAATATTTAAAAACTAACAACGGGTGTATCGATACAAATAAATTGTAGAAATATAGTCGCTTAAATTTCTAACAACAATTAAGATAATAATTTTTTTGTACTACATATTTCATAATATTAGTATTGGTTGCAATTTCAAGTTATTTTATTATTATCCAAATACAATGATAGAATCCTGAAAAATTATCAGGTTGCTAAATTAAAATCTACTTTGTATAAATAATTAACTTAAAATATTAAAATTCTATAAATACCGTGCATACATGCACGGGGTATACACTAGTTTCATTTTCAAGAGATTTAAAGATGTCATGTCACCTCTATCTTATTGGTTGAAATTTAACAAATAAAAACAATAGATTTATTAATTATGAAACATTAAAGGTAAATATGTGCAATTATAAATAAATTCATGTTATTATAGTTGTTGTTGTTGTTTTTACTACAACTCCTATACTTATAAATATTACTACTACATACTCCATATATGATTTATTATTATTATTATTATTATTATTATTATTATTATTATTATTATTATTATTATTATTATTATTATTATTATAAACTGCAACTTATATTATGACAAACTACAAATTTATTATTATATTTTTTTTTTGTTATATATAAATCCCGGAACTTGTAATAAGATCGAAATAAATTACAAGAAGTTAGTGGGTAGCCGAGATACTATCTGGGCACCCACTCCCTTAGCAATAGCAAAGTTAAGTCTAGTGAAAATAAAAGCAGCAGCGCGAGCCCCCGCGTCCTGAGAGATAGAAAATTTTGGAATCCACTTGAGCAATGCGACAACCTCTGGCCTCTGCATCAAGCTCCCCCAGCGAAGAAAATGAGAAAGGCATGAACCCATAACCAATCTTGGTGTACAAATCTCCATACTTGGCGCACTTACGCTGAGCAGCACCAACGACCATGCGACCAGGCAGAAAATCAGACATCGCAGACTGGGTCAAAGGGGATGACTCCTTCAGATCAACACACACATCACGTCCTCTATCCCAGGAATAAAGAACCAATTTCGCCGGGCGTAGGGGCTTGTTGTGTCCATCAATCAAACTGACATTCATCTCCTTACCGGCAGAAATACCAGATCGGAAGCAGATATCCAAAAGGGTGTTGCGAAGCAGGTTATGTCGATGCCTAATGCCAACAGTACCGGCACAGTACACGATACAACATGATCCCCAAAAATGTCACCGACAACTCGGTAACAGGCGGAGCAAGGTACAGGTGCCGAGAACAAAGGGACACCCAACTGATACCTAAGCACAGAGCGGTAAGTCCTCCCATTCATGGTTTGTCCCAGCCCGAAGAATAGGCACTGCGTGCAACCAATCAGACGTTAGAGCACCTTGCAGAGACTTCCACAATGCAACCTGTCGCAGAGTCAAGGAGAAATCTGATTCTACCGAAGCATCAACCTTTGTGAAATATATATCTGCCAAAGTCTTCATGAATTTGGGGGAAACGATTGTAGACACCCGCATTTTTGACTGCCAGGTGTCTATGGTAGTTTCCCAAAAAACACCCGATGATGATCGGACGCTAACGTGTTTCTACGCGCTCGGATATGGGCTCAAATCCGTTAGTTGTTGGCTAAAGCACTTACGGAGTACAAACCTCACAAAACTAACCTCGAATCCAGGCCCAGCGGACCGTTCCGAGTCAAACGAGACTAATTTGGGCCAAAACCGACGCCGGAAATAAAACCGACTTTTTTACGATTGGGTCAACCCTGGTCAAAGTCGTTTCCGAGACATACAAAACAGCCATTCACAACATCAAAAGTCCAAGTCAAACACAAACCCATCAAAAAACCCAAGTCACGGTCCAAAAACAATGGACCCGCGCGACCCAGCTGGGCCACTCGATCGAGTGCCCCACCCACTCGATCGAGTGGGCCTGTTTCAAGCCCGACTGCTGGCACATCGGGCCACTCGACCGAGTCAGCTGGTTACTCGGTCGAGTAACCCTAACCGGGGTCCTTGCCTTTGCCTATATAAGCAACCCCATGCAACATCTTTTCACAACCTTTTAAAAACCCTAAACAACCTTTTTTTCCCTAATCAACCCTAGACTTCACACAACTCAAGATCCCTAATCAAACCCTACTATACACCGAGCAAACCCTAACCCTAGCCTAGGAATCGTAACCCTAAACCTAGCTTTAGGAATCAAAACACCTTAACCACCACAACTCAACCTCCATAAGCCTCGAAGCTCCCGTGTTAAAGCCGCGACTACGAGCCTATACCGAGCACAAGAACATGTAGGTTGAGGGTGCAAAACCCTTTCTTCCCTTCTCCTCCCCTTCTCGTCGTCTTCCTCTTTTTTCATCGCGTCTTTATTTTCGTTTTTTATTTTGTTCGTTGCGTCATAATATCGGTAATACCATTAATATCAAAACATTAAAATACTTATCAATTTGTGTCGAATAAGAGGGATATCGGAATAAGAAAACACGAATATACAAGTGTACTGCACACAGCGTTGACGGTCGCTTATTCCGGTACCCCGATTATTTGATTATTGAGATAAGTTAACTTAAACAATAATTCGTTATTACTTTTGTCGGCATCATCACTGACCTTGCATCCATCTATTTCTAAAGTCAATTTTCAATAAGGGTCGAAACCCGTTGACGCGGATCCGACATCACAATCCCTAGGGATTTATTCGATGTCGGAAAAGCCGAGGGAATCAAGTCTTTCACTTCTAGCATAATGTCAATCTCGTAGATTCGATACTAATTCCCTAATTAGACGTCGAATCTAACGATCTAGTCATACGAATTAGCTAACGCGATTTCTATTGATGCTAAGATAATTGTCATTCGATTCATTAGAATTACGACATTATCAAACGCGGAGGAAATCTACTCATATCGCGATAGCTAGTCCACACGACTCAAAGCAATTTCTTTTTATTTTCACTCTAAGTATTCCATATCGATTCGGTAATCGAGTATGGAATACAACGAGTATGTAATTTCAGAATTGAGTATAAATTCCACAATATTTATGCCCAATTCATCGAGTCATCAAAAATCAAAAGCAATTTCAAAATCGATATTTAAAACTGCAAACGAACCTGATTCGTACAGGTGCCACTCGACCGAGTGCCCACGCCACTCGATCGAGTGACATCACCAAAACCGAGACAGAATGTCTTCTACGACCTCCACTCGGTCGAGTCTCACAGTGACTCGATCGAGTGGCGATGTACTCTGTCGAGTTGGCCAATAACTCGGTCGAGTAGGGTCGTAAAACCCGGACAGAACCTTTTTCAGAGGTCCACTCGGTCGAGTCACACAATGACTCGGTCGAGTGGCCCTTAATCACGTCAAACCGTGAGTCCAACAATAGCATTCAAGTCTCGTTAGTCATTTTTCGTGACTTAAGTCAACACATGCCTAATCTATCACGTGAAACATCTTTTTCAAAACCATGCATTAACTCACTTGCATCTTTCTACATCATTCAATATTTTCATAAACCGTTATATCGTTACTAACGCGTTTATTGTTTCTCTTGTCAATTTTGTTTATTTTATCGTATTAAAATGAACCCACATGCTAAAATACAACTTCGACGTTAATATTTTAGTTGCATTAAATCGACATAGAAACCCGTTCAATTTATCACATACTTAGGGAAAACAATCCTTGCATAAGCTTTTCTCACCGAATTACTAACGCGCGTATTAGAAAGTCAATCGATATCCTAGTAGAGGCCGCTAGTGCGGGTGGGGTTGGGTGTCCTTCGTGGGCTTCTCAACACGTACCCTCACCCCTTACTCAGAACCTCTGTTTCCGGATGCCCGAAACCGTTGGCGCACGAGAGTCATTCAATACACGATAACCGGTATTGACGGTATCGGTATCAAATGCAAAGGGACGAGCCCAATAAACTCTGACATCGGAAATGGGCTGTATTTTGTATACGGCCCACTACGACATAGAGTGGGTTCGAACGGGCCTGAACTCCCACAAAGTTCGGTGGCGACTCCACTTCGATTTAAATTTCCATTCGATCCGTTTTCATATGGAGATTCATTCGCCTCCCCAAACCCGCGCGTGGCCGCGTCGGGGTGGACCTATGTCATGTCCACAATATCACTAGAATTACGCGGAAGGTCGGAACCAGTGGTCTCGTTAAACAGAACCAATGTCGCATCGAAGGTCGGCCCGGAGGCTAAGACAGCTGAAGGCCGAAGGAGCTTAGCCTGCAACTCCAAGTGAGAAGCATAAAAGGCATAATGCAGAACATCCCCAACACTATACACACCAAATCCTCCAAAATGAAAGGGTAGTGTGGAAAGACGCCACTGCTAGTCCCCAAAATCGGGGTCGGGCGCGGTGACAATGCGTTCCAAGCTAGACCGCAAAGTCGCATCAAAGAAAAGCTTAACCAACTCAACAAAAGAAAGCTTAGAAATACCAGTACATGCGTAAAGTAATATGGATGTCCGTCCGCACCGCCCGGCGCCCCGCGTGCGCCCGCGCGGGACTGACCCGGTTTTATCGCGGCGGCCACCCATGCGGCCCCCTCCCGGTTGGGGGCGGTCCGATCTTGCGTTCGGGGTGATGTTTCGGACCTCGATTTGGATGACGATTCAGACTTATACTAGACAGGTGCGGGCGCCCGTGTTTCCGTTGGAATCGATCGAGTCGTGGTTGTAAATGTTTAAAGGCTGATATGTTTGGTAAGGAGACATTTTTAGTGAACCGAATTCGTTGCCGATTTGTGTAGTCGCCACTGAGTCGATCATGGGAACTCAAAAACCGTTCAAGCCAACTTTAATCCTTAGCCGACTCAAAGTTGAGTGGCACGGGGACCTAAAGATAAAGACTTGTACCCTTAAGCACTCCATGCCTGGAATGACTCTCATTACCAATGGTTTCGGACATCTGGAAACTGTCGATTCTGAGTAAGGGGTGAGGGTACGTATTTGGAAGCCAACGTCCACTAGACATCGACACCCAAAAACCCCCCGCACATAGCGGCCTCTACTAATCAATCGGTGGGCTGATAACTGTGTTCCTTTGTTGTGGTGGAAGTACTGTAACATCCATTGTTTTAACCCTATGTCTTTGCTATGTTGGTTGTTTAAAAATGAGTAAGCTTTGTCGTCGAAGTAGTTGCGTTTAGATTCTTTGCATGCGATTTCACGTGACAAGCAGGCCATGAAAAGATGCACATAGGAGAGTAGAGGGTACTAAGTATTATACGTATTAGCAAATCAGGTCTAACGTGATAATACGGATATTAGTCGTTCTCGTGGCATACCTTACCTGGTGTTCTGCTTAAGATGTGTCGGCTCGGTATTAATAGGGATGCGTCGAGCCATGTATGGCAAGCACCGGGACTAATACGGAACCCGACCATCGCTTTGTTCAGTTTTAGCTTGTTTACGTTTTGAATTTCGTGTTAGGTGATTTAGCATGCGATTATAAGGTTATAAAAGTGATCAATCATACGAAAGCGGTAAATGCGAATGTAAGTAAATCACATAGTGAGGAGTTGCACCCTCAGAGTATACGCTAAACGGGACACGATGCATAGATAGTTGAGAACGAATCTCGGATCTACTCGGGTCTATTTAGGGTATTTTAGTGTTTATGGTTGAAGTTGAGACGTTACGTATGTTTATAACGTGCCATGGAACGTCCACGTTTAACATTATCGTAGTGCATAATAAAAAGTACAGAAATGTAAAGTTTTGTTTAGATGACAACCTAGTGATGGTTCGAATTCGAGGACGAATCCTCCTAGCTTGCCTTGTGGTGATTTCAGCAGAGTTCCGTTACTACGGCTAGTTCTGCGGTTAATCCGGCAGAGCTTCTGCTGCTAGACTCGGGTTTAGCTAGTCGAGCGCAGGCTCTTCGGGATCGAGTGGGGTGCTCGAAGATGAGGGGTAGCGTCGATTTGCTTATCGGGACAACGATCGAGTGGATCGTTACTTAGGGTCGGAGTGCGAACCTAATTTTAGAAGAAGAGGGGGAGAGCGAGTTGTGTAGAAGTAGGCACGAACTCGTGAATTGTGTGTTGAATAAGCGAAATGAGGGGGGTATTTATAGTTGCTCGCGCAGTTCAAATCGCCCTGAAGGACGCCTGAGTCCAGGCGCACCAGAACTCAGGCGCCTGGGGTCATGCGCACGAGGTGTAGGACGCCCGGTGTGAGGCGCCTGAGATTTTGAAGATACGATTTTGAAACTTTCCAAAACCGAGAAGATGCGTATAATTCATTAGCTTGGGGATTAAGTTTTCCCTTAACCCTAGCGCGTCATTGCGCCGGGTGGGCTTCGGGTGTGCATCCCGAGGTTCGCTCGGCGCGATGTGTTATTCGGGTTTGACTTTATGTATTTCGGGACCGATTCGGAGTCCTGGTGTCGGAATCGACTCTAATTAGTGTCGATGCGACCGTAATGACACGACTAAGGTTGTCTTGATGTTAAATTAATTTTTCCGAGTAATTATTTGATCCGTTCTATAGAAAATTTATCTAAAACATCACAATCTCGTGTCGCATTGCAGTCCAATCGTCATGGGGTGTTTTTCGGGCACTCTTGCGGCCACCAGGTCCAAATCTGGGTGTCTACAAGTAACAACAGCTCGCACTGTGGATCCTCAATCCTGGCAACGGAATCCATAAACTCGATGGTCCTAGTCACTATCTTCACCACAAGCGTGTTGCTGATAACACGACAAACACTGACGGCCCCCCAAGAACTTTGACATCATGCAGCGGTCGAGAAATATCGGGGGGTGAAAACACCAAGAAGCCGATTCCTAGGATCTTCCTTAGGCCAAAAAACCCGGTTTTTCTGACATTAAGGTGAAGACCCAAGCGAGGAATGTCCTCCATAATCAGCTTCATAACCTTCCCCACAACCAAAGTATCTCAAAAAATGGTGCCATCGTCCGAGTACCAAGCCTGCAAACTCAAGCCAAAAGAGTCTCGGATCTTACAAATCAAAGGATGTAAGACCAAAGTGAAAAGAAGAGGACCCTAAGCCGAATTGGACTTAGAACATGTCGTGAAACCCATACGAATTCGGCCATAGATGTCTTTAGCGCACCCATGTAGAAATGCATCGCGGTATAGTGGGACGTCGGTCACAAGTAACCCGCCCGGGCAAGATTGCGGTTATGCATGAACCATCTAACTAAAACGCCCACTGTAGTAACCGATCAATTTCTTTTCGAGTCTCAGTACCCTGAGAATCCCAATGACAAGTGGTACATCAGGTATCCCCAGCGGAGTCGCCAAATTGTGGACATAACATAGGTCCACCCCGACGCGGCCATTCGCGGGTTTGGGTAGGCGAATGAATCTCGTGATGAGATTGCACTCGGATTGAAATTTAAATCGAAGTTGGAGTCGCCACTGAACTTTGCGAGGGTTTGGACCCGTTCGAACTCACTCTATACTTAGGCGTATCACGCACAAAGCACGGCTTGCCTTATAATATTAGAGTTTGTGGGGTTCGTCCCTTTGCATAATGATACTGATGTCGAATTATCGAATATCGTATATCGAGTGACTCTCGTTGCCAATGGTTTCGGGCATCCGAAAACCAAAGGTTCTGACTAAGCGAAGGGGTGAAGATACATGTTGGGAGGCCCACAAAGGACACCCAATCCCGCTCACACATAGCGGCCTCTACTAAAATATCGATTGGTGTTTAAGTGCGCGCGTTAGTAAGACGATGGAAATGTATGACAACCATTATTTTAGGCTATACATGTGAAATATGCATTTGTTACGTCGTTTAATGCATCTTAAAATATGTCGAAGTTGTTTTAGCATGCGATGTTTGTTTGAAAACAATAAATGTCAAGCAACGAAAGTAAATTACTTGAAAATAAAGGTTACAAGTTACACGGGCGGAATAAACCCGGAATTCACAATACGACAAACAATAATAATATCAAGTTAGAAACGGTAATATAAACTATATACAGGCTCGTAAATAGAAACTCGAACTAAAACCGTAACCCGAACGATTGGACAGACTCCGATCAGTTACGCATTACGTTGCGTATTGATCAAAGGACAGAGGCTCAGACACGTAAGCCGGTGCGACCTGGAACTCAAGCGCCTGATACCTCGTTTTGGCCTTCATTGAGTATTTGTTCCTAATCATCCTGATTTATGATTTAGACTTAATGTATCGACTTAATACGAATATCAGAGTCCTCCGTATCGCGACGTCGTTGTCGGGTGTTGTGGTCCGTATGGCGCTCGGATTGATGTCATTAGGTTTCATATTAATTCGATTCTCGATGGCTCTTTATGCGTGACTTTCGATAACAGAATCGACATGCAACATTTTAGAGTGACGCTTATAAATGACATCGAAAACACACGACGAAGGATTCCACGATCGCGTCACAACTCGAGGGTCAAGCGCCTTACTTGGGGCGCCCTGACCATCAGGCGCCTGGGATGGCGCGTCTCAATTATGAGGCGTCACCACCTTAGCGCCTTGTCTGATGGTTATGCGGACTTTTGACAGAAACTTTATTTGAGTGCGTTCGTTTTTAAAAGAAAATCGATTCGGATTAAATGATTTGCACTATCAACATCGACATTGACCATGGGTCAATGATGTGCGAATTTGGCATCATATGGCGTTTATTCCAAATTGATAATGACTTGTCCTCTTAGGCATTAGGTCCTACGTATATTGACATCGTAATTTGATCGTTGAGACCTACGATGTCGATACCGTCATTGGACGCCTACTCGAGTCGTGTTAGAATAGTTTTTGATTATATATACACAGTAGTAATATAATGAAATCGTAAAAGCATTTTAGGAGGTTGAATCGCCTTGAACAACCAAATACGCTGGGTGACGAGATAAGCGATCGACGACTCGAGTGCGGTACTCTTGTGTTCGTGTTTCCTTATTTCGTCACCCTTAGTACTCAATACGTAAAAGAACGATTATTTTATCATTGAAAAGTTAGTAGTTAGATGTTTGGAACGAAAAAATAAATGTTAGATGCGAGAAGTTAAATGTTAGTATTGTTAGAATACGATAAATAAACGAGTTTAGGGATTAGTAATGGGGTTTAGACACCCTCAACGTACATGTCAAATGCTTCGAATACGGGCTCCCAGAGTATTGTCGTAGACACGGAGAGCGGTTCGAGGTATATAAGAAGAGTTAAGGTGTGTTTATGGATGTATGTGAGAATGGTAGAGCTATTGCACTCTTTTTTTTGGAGATGAAAATGAATGTTTTCGACCCTTGAAATGGTGTGCATAAGGGTGTATTTATAGAGTTTTGCGAAATGTTCTGATTTCGAAATTCAGACTCCTGGAGGCTAGTGCCCTGATATTGAGGCGCCTCAGTTCTGAGGCGTCTAGGTTAGGGATGGCAACGGGTCCAGGACCCGGTCCAGACCCGGCGGGTCGGACCCATATGGGTCGGGTCTGGGTCTCATTTTTTCAGACCCGGCGGATCCGGGTCGGGTCTGGATCTTATTTTTGAAAACCGGGTCCGGGTCCGGGTCTGAAATACTGGACCCGGACCCGACCCGTGGACCCGGCACTTTAATTAAAAAAAAAAAAACAAACAAAAATCTACCAACATACATACGCAAAACTGCTAGAAAACAACTAAATTACTAAAATAACTCACTCTCTCACTTCTTTCCTCAGCATTTCAATGTTCATTCAAGGTTTCCTAAGACCGTTATGAATGAGTTTGTAAGAGTGTTTAATTTCTTAGTACAATATATGTCGTAGATAATTTTGTACGTGATAAAAAATACCGGCAAAATTTGAAATTTGGAAGAAATGAGGAATGTAGGACAAAATAAAATAAAATAGTGAGACCCGCGGGTAGACCCGGACCCGAACCGGACCCGGCGGGTCTGGATCCGGGTCTTAAAATTTTGGACCCGGCCGGGTCCGGGTCGGGTCCGGGTCTAGGGTAATTTTGACGGGTCCGGGTCCGGATCCTAGTGGACCCGGTCCAGATCCGGTCCATTGCCATCTCTAGTCTAGGTGCAGGCAGTTGAAATCACACGTATCGGAAGTTGCTCAAAATACGGATTGATATCCGGGTTATTCGAGGTATGATTTTATTCCGTTTGACTTTGATTTTGAGTGTATTTGGACGCTCTTTTGAATTTGTTTTGTTTCGGGTTTCGACTTTGACCGAGTTTGATTAGGTCGACAAAGGCGGTTTTGCCTCCGGTGGCGGTTTTGGCTCAAGTTAGCTTTATTTTATTGGAAATGACCCACTGAGTCTGAATTTGAGGTCGGTTTTGAGAGATTTGTACTCCGCTAAGTGCCCACGTTGGTAACTATTGATTCTGAGCCCTTATTTGAGCGTACTGATGCATGTTAGGGTCCGATCATCATCGGGTGTTTTGTTGGAGACTACTACAGACACGAGCAGACAAAATGCGGGTGTCTACCTTATCATCATCATCCTCATCATTATTATTATTGATGGGGTCAGCTACCAGTAGGTAGATACCCGCCAACCGAAGACCCAGGGCCTACCCATCGCTGGAGGGGTCCCGACCCCGTAGAGTTGATACCGGGGGATCATGCCGGCCCCTGCCGGCCGACCCCCACCGGCTGACCCCCAAAAAAGCATTGCCAGGGAAGCCGGTCGAGCCCGGCCCCGAGGTCTGACCTCCGGTCAGGCTGGCTAAGCCTTCCCACGTATGTCCCCACCGGGGCATGCATAACCCTCGGTCGTCCGGGCCTAGGGGGTATGCACCAGCACGGGCCAACCTGTCTCCAACCTAGGATAAGGGGCACGCGTAAAGCACGTGCCCCCTTTTCTTTTCTTTTCTCTCTCTCTCTCTCTCTCTCTCTCCCTCTTATGAAAACCTATAAATACCCCTTTATGTTCATTCATTTAAGGGTAATTAACTTCCTCTCACTGAAATCTCTTTCTAGAAAACGCCACCTTGTTCCTCACGAGCAAGGCTCCTCAAGTGCATTTCACGGACTGACTTAGGCATCGGAGAGGATTCCCTCGGACACCCCCGAGGCTCTGTTTGCTTCATGTGCAGGCACGAGCAACCCGATCCGCCAGGGAGGTCCGACCCTAGAAGAGAAAGGTGAGACGCAGAGATTAAAGAGAACCAAGAATACGATTCGACTTAGATCCAAACCCGATTTGGAGTTAATTGTTTTCGACCCGGAACAATTTGGTGCTGTCTGTGAGGAATTAAATCTAATTTTCCATAGAACAAAAGTCACCAAGAAGATGCACTAAATTGAAGAAGTCATTACGGTAACAGATCTGACGGGGCAGGCCATTGTCCCACGTTAGGGAATGCCTACGACGCCACGAGACGTCGCGCCAGCCGCCACTCTCTGGGGGAGGCGAGCAGGCCGCGACTCGTGGCACCCCGAGTAAGGCAGTAGGGGCCGCGAGGGCATAGGAGACAGAGCGGGGGGTAAACCTCAAGCTCACCCCAGCCCAAGCCGCAAAGGCCGTTAGCTTCTTCATAACAATGCTCAACAAAGAGGTTACACCGGAGGATCTGGTCAGTGGTCTAGCAACGACCCCGAGGCGTCTTGAGTTCCCAAGTTCAACGCCGCCAGGCGGAACTAAACGAACTGCGGCCACGATAATCCAAAGGAAAGCAAAAATAGCCGCCCGGGGGTACGTGTAGGCTAAAAGGCGTCTGCAGATCACCCCTCTTGAGCAGGAACCTCCCAATCAGGATGGGTCAGTGCACACCATTGAATCCACCGCCTCCGCAGAAAAGGGATCCTTGTCCCAGGGCATGCAAGAGCAACTCAAGCCACAGGGGGCATGTTATAACACATCTGGGCTCAAAGCGATCCGGAGTGTTTGACAGAATAACCCTTGCGAAAAAGCGTCCGAAGATGATGGGTCTGTCCAAAAGCTTGCAGGTTAGGTTTAACAAGGGTCCACTGCCCGAGCCGAGGCATCACCAAACTGGTGGGGCTAAGGAAGGTTTGGAAACGAGGTTTGACCCGCCGCCCCAGGGCAAACGCTCGAGGTTCCAGTACCAATCCTCCGAGAGGCCGAATGAAGCTGCAAGCCAACATAGCCACTCATGTCAACACCGCCCCCTGAGCAATAAGACCCCGACTCTGAGCAGGTGGAAGGATCAGGGGACCTAAAACTACCAGTCGGAGGTAGGTAGGACAAGAATGTTGGGCAAGCCCATCAAGACCCCGCTGCATTTGGATGTCCATGGGTGCCCCATCCCTAAAATCAAAATGCCAATGGTTCGGTTCGATGGAACCACAGATCCTGAGGATCACTTTGTTGCCTATGAAAGCCATATGGGGATGTATAATGTAGAGGATGCAATGTGGTGTAAGATTTTCCCGACAACCCTGGTGGGGCTTGCTCAATTCAAGGTTGGTTCAGAGAACTCCTTTGGGGGGTCCATTTATACGTTCTAGGAGTTGACCACTGTCTTTCTAGACCAGTATGGCGGGAACAAGAGGGGTAGGCTCACCCTCTTTACCCTTATGACATTGAAGCAGAGAAAAGGCGAGTCCATCTGGGACTACTTAAAGAGGTTCGACCTCGCTTTCCAACAAGTAAGGAAGATCGACGATCCCACTATGGCCTATGCGCTGACTAATTCACTTGTACCGGGGGAAATAAAGAACCAGCTTATCTGCGCTCAGCCCGAGTCTCTCGCCAGGGCTCAGAAGATAGTTGAAGGGTTTATGCTGGAGAGAGGAATTTCACAGCTTGCAGGATACCCCGCCGGTGTCAAACCGAGCTCAGGGTACGTCGCAGAGTGCCCGCAGCAAAGGCGAGTCAGCCAGCAGGCCGAAGGGAGAAGAAAGCAGCACCCCAAAAAAGAACGAGTACCTTATCAGCCCAAGTTCCACAGTTATACCGCCCTCAATAATCAAGGCAGAGATCTTCGAATTGGAGAAAGAAGCAGCCAAGTGGAACCGACCGAGTAAGCCCCGACACCCTAAAGGTGACGTGAAGAAATTTTATACTTTCCACGACTGCATAGGGCACACCAACGAAGAGTGCCGACATCTCAAAGATGAAATAAAAAATCTCAACAGGAACGGCTGGTTAGCCACCTATGCTGCCAGAGAAAAAAGTCAGAAGACACCTTTGGAAAGACCAAAATGGTCAAAACAAGATCGGCTAGTCATCCACGTGGTATCCGGAGACGCCAAATGTCAAATGAGTTGTAGAGGTCGAAAGCGGCACTTGCGCGAACTCCATAATCAAATTTGCTACGCCGTAGTGGCCGGAGCCCCAACCACTCTAACACTTAGCATTACCTCAGAAGACTGTGGGCGAATTGTGTATCCACACAGCGACCCATTAGTTCTGTCCCTGGGTATCAACAACCATATTGTCAAAAGGTGCATGGTAGATACAGGTGCATATACCCATCTAATTTACAAGGATGCATTTGAGAAGACTGTGGGCGAATTGTATATCCACACAGCGACCCATTAGTCCTGTTCTTGGGTATCAACTGTAATCCCCTAAAAATTCTAGCGCGATACAGTGGCGGAAACACTGTAGAGTCGGGATTAAAACACACAGAACTATGTCTTAATAATTTAAATTGGTAAAGTCAAACATGCGCCATACATAAAAATGGCTAAAATTTAAAACAATCCATAAAGAGGTTAAACAATCCTTAAAACATGATTATTAAAAGATCAGCAGGATCCAAGACTGCTCGCTAGCCCACACCCACCGGAAAATAAATACGTATACCTGCCATGTTAAAACATAACAGCCACAATCAGTGGGGAGCAACGTCAACGTTCTCCCAGCCGTATAACAGGATTTTAAAACAGTAATTACTAATATAGGAAAAATAGTAAAAATGGAAACAGTAAAACATCATATTAAAATAAGATTTAGTGTAAAACAAATTAATTAAAAGGGTTGCCGAAGAAACATAAAAATATTTGCCAACCTGCAAACCAATTTATATCGATAATAATAAAATAATCAAAATAGCGTTATGGATAGGATTAATGTAGAATCTAGACTTTCACTAGGATAATACTAAAAACTAGTTTCGAGAACTTAGTCAAAACAAATTAGACTTTGGTCTCTAACTAGGCAACTCAACCATAACAGGACTGCGTGCAACGAGGTCCTGGCTTAAGTAATGCACACCCCTCCTGGATACAAACCATATCCAGTTCAACCCGACGCGACTGATACGATGCGATATCTAAGTTTAAGGTAAATATACACTCTCCTGAACACAAACCATGCTCAGTTCAACAACCAATGCGCCCCATAAAGACACACCAGCCTTACAGTTGATGGCAAAACGTACATCCCAGACTATATTACTCTAAACCCACACTTGTCCTTATTCCATAACTCCAAAACAAACCATTATCGATATTTAAAAGATGTATTCATCATAAACAATATGAGGATAAAAGAAGTAAACATTTATATTCTAAAAGAGGAAACTTTCTATTTTAGGAAACTTCTATTTTAGGAAACTTCTATTTTTAGAAAACTTCTATTTTTAGAAACTTTACTAAAAATAGCATCATATCAAAGTAGTGAAAATATTAGTTCATACTAATACCACATTTTTAGTAAACGATATAGATTTATAAAACTAATACTTTCGGCCTTAACGACATTAATTATTAAAGTAAGAACATTTGATTTTATGAAACTATTAAAATATCGTACAAGTGTTATAAAATGATTAGAGACATCTAAAAATATTTAATAATACTAATTAGGGTGTTTTCGAAAGTTATAAAGCTAAAATTCCCTAATTATTATTAGTTTCGACGATAAAATTATAAATAGGATTTTACGGCAAATACTAAATTAAATACTTGAACGTCTTTATTTAATTAAACCAACAAATATATTTAGAGTATGTTAAGGGATGATTTAACTCCTAAAGTTTCAGATTTAAATACTTTCAAAATTGCTGGAAAAATAATTCTTTTAGGTAAGACGAAGCAATTTAGCGATAAATCACAATTTGACCGAAAATCAATATTTATTAATTAAAGACTATAATAAATAGTACAAAAATTACGTAAAATAGTTAAATTATATTTATGGACATTCTTTCCAGAAAAGAAAATTTCCAGAATTCTAAAAACTCGGTTTTTAAAGCGTTTTCTCGTTAATCGTCCAATCTCGACAATAACGATTAATAAAAATAGTAATTACAAAACGATTTAAGTATTAATATCCAAAAATTATTATTACACTTTAAAATCCTGATTTTACAGAATATAAATTTTTTCCAGATTTTTCCAAAACCCAGATTCAACAAATTTCAACAAAACCGTCATTTAAACCCGTTTTCGCAATTAACGATTTTATTAATAAACCTATCGTTCCTAACATTTTATTAAGGCACTAAAAATCATAATAATACATTTTAATATGAAATCATCAGAATCATAATTTTTTCCAGATTTAAACCAAAGACCAGAAATCGAGAATTTACACAACAAACACGGTTTTAACGATAAACGATGATTTAAAGTGATTAATTAATTCATCCACTTAACAATTCCGAAAAATTATGAAAAAAATCAGAAAATTCTATTTCACCAGAAAGTTTCACCACGTCAAAAATCAGATTAAAATAAAATGTTTAAGTACTAGAACTAAAAATCGGTTTTTAATCGTTTTTGTTCGAAAACGATAATAATTCAATAATCGATATCAAAAATATCAGAAAAATACTAAATTACTAAAAATCATTAAAAACAACATTTTTCCAGAATATAAACATATATTACATGTTTAGGCCGATTATTACGATTTTACAAATTAATATAACAATTTAATCGTTAATCTCGTAAAAGCGATAAAAATATCGAAACATGCAAAATTTCAACTTTAAAATTTTTTCCAGAATTCGTGACATACATATATTGCCAAAATAAAATATAAAAATATATACATGCAAATACTCAATTAAAATCTTGAAATACCGAGTAACATCGACGTTACCTCTACTCCAAGTCTGAATCAACGATATATTCGTCGGCTTCGGGATCGTCCAAAAATCCTACCAAACACGTAAATCATGGCAGGAAAATACCATGAGAAAACTAATAAAAAACAAGGTAAAAATTGATCGAAAATGACGTCGATTAATACCTCAACGAAGGAATCGGAAAGAGAATTATTATGACGATAAAAATGATGCGATTGGGACTTGAAATGGAGCAAAAATCAGCCCAAGGAGGGTAAGAAGTACACGGCCAAAATAGAGAGAAGAAAGAAGTGATGAATATTTTTGTTAATGCAAAAATGAATGTGGAGTGAAGGAGGAGATGGATGTTACTACACTTAAAGGAGTAAGCATGAATTAAGGCTTCAAAATGAGGAATCCAAAATGTATCTAGACCTATAGTTGGCCGGCCAAAAGGATAAGAGAGGGAGTAAGAAAAGTTTTGACATAAATGCTACAATGAATGAAATGATTTATCTTATGATTACGTTTTAATGTGATAAAATGAAACGTTTAAATAAAATGTAATAAAACTTGTGACCAAGAGCTTAGTCGGTCCAAAATGTGAGAAAACAGTCTCAAATAATTTATAAGTTGATAAAAAGTATAATCGTAAAATAGTTAAAGGCATTTCGAAGTAATTCGAGTAAACCTCGCGTAAGAAAATAATTATTCGCGAAGCTTCGTAATAAAATCATAAATGGCTTGTTTTTAGTAACTAAAATATATCTTAGTAAAAAAAATATTCCATAAACGTATTCAAACATTTTTAGGAAAAGGAATAACTTAAATCCAAGCTTAAAAATGTCAATTGGGAGAAAAATAGAATTCCTCGCGGAAAAATTACTTAGTTTACGAAGAAACCAAATATATGGATTTAAAAGAATTTTAAATCTTTAAAATTAAAAATAGAAATTATTAAACTCAAAAATTAAAATAAAGCTTAGTAAAATGATAAAATATGAGGCCAAAAGTGACAGAGTTAAGACGAAGTCCTAACAGAAAGAATAAAATGCTTAGGAAAAATAGCGGGTGTTACATCAACAACCATATTGTCAAAAGGTGCGTGGTAGATACAGGTGCATATACCAATCTACTTTACAAGGATGCATTTGAGAAGATGAACTTAGACGTCAGACACCCAAAGCCCGCTCCAGAGTCTTTGTACAGGTTCAATGGTGCAGGCGTCGTCCCTATGGGCACCATTAAAATGCCAATACGGAGAAGGAGTCTCAGCTTGCAATATCAGGGCGTTGTTTGTCATTGTCAATGCAAAATCAATCTACAACGCCAACGCCCTGATAGGCCGAACCACCTTGGACGAGATTGAGGCTGCCATTTGTATCCGAGCACTCACTATAGCCTATGTCATTGACTTTGGAGCTGAAGGCAAGATACATGGCGATCAAGAGTCAACCCGCCAGTTTTACTAAGTAGCTTTGCAGAGCCATGAGGCTGACCAAAAGGGAAAAAGGAAGATGTGCAGCTCCCCCACCAGAGACGGTGATATGTCGGCCGAACATCTAACCATTAAATAGCCAGCTGACCGTCCAGAGCCTGGGGGCGAGAGCATGCTGGTGGAGTTGGAGCCCGGACGACCACTCCTAGTGGGCACTGATATAGAGGAAACTTCAGGGAGAAGTTGATAAAAGTGCTACAAGACAACAAAGACGTCTTTGCATACCCGGCCGACGAGATGACGAGGTTAAACCCGAGCCACATTGTGCATAAATTGAATGTCGACCCAAACGCCATACCGGTCAAGCAGAAGAAGAGAAATATGTCCGTCGAGAAGGACCAGGCCATCAAGGAGGAAATTGAAAAGCTCCTGTAGGGTGACTTCATTGAAAGCTGTGACTACCCTGAATGGCTAGCCAACGTTGTTATGGTAAAGAACGCCTCAGAGGCATGGAGATGTGTGTTGACTTCACCAATCTCAACAAGGCTTGCCCAAAAGACTGCTACCCCCTGCCAAGGATCGACCAGTTGATCGACACCACGAGTGGACATTCAACGCTGAGTTTCCTGGATGCCTTTTCATGGTACCACCAAGTGTACTTGTGGAGACTGGACAGGGTGAAATGCACGTTTATCACGAGCGCGGGAACGCATATGTATAAAATGATGCCCTTCGGTCTCAAGAACGCATGTGCCACCTACCAACGCTTGGTAGATCAGGTCTTCCAGAAACAAAAGGACAGAAATCTGGAAGCGTATGTGACGTCATAGTAAAAAGCATGGGGGACGAGGAACATCTTAAGGACCTGAAAGAGACCTTCACCTCACTCCGAGCTTATCAAATGAAGCTCAACCCCAAGAAATGTACTTTCGGGGTTAGATCGGGAAAGTTCCTCAGTTTCTTGGTCAATGACCGAGGAATAGATGCCAACCCCGAAAATTTAAGGCCATCTAGGACTTACCAGAGCCCAAAACAATCAGGGACATTCAACGGCTGACTGACCGAATGGCCGCCCTTGCGCAGTTCATATCCAGGTCGGCCGATAAAACAACATCTTTCTTCAAAATTCTCAAAGGAAACAAACAGTTCAGATGGGAGGCTGAACAAAAAGAAGCGTTCGGGCAGTTGAAAGAGCAACTGAAGCGACTACCGACCTTGGCTAGGCCGGTGACTGGGGAGAAGCTGTTTCTATACATAGCCGTTACCAACACAACTGTAAGTGCAGTCATCCTAAGGGAGGATGCTGGAACCCAACAGTCAATTTATTTCGTAAGCCACGCCCTCAGACCAGTTGAGAGAAATTACCCGGTGGTCGAAAAGATGGCGTACGCAGTAGTGGTGGGGGCACAAAAGCTCTGACCATACTTTGACGCGCACCCGGTCATCGTGCTTACAAACCAACCCGGGGAGAAGGTCCTCGAAAAGTTTGAAAAATCCAGAAGTCTGTTGAAATGGGTCATCGAACTCAGCGGCCTCGGTATATCATACCAACCCAGAGCCGCCATCAAGGCCCGGGCTCTGGCCGACGTCGACTTCCTCGCTTGGTGCTCCCATTTAGAAGAAGACAACCTCCCCCCCCCCCCCCCGTCGGGGAATGACTGGTATTCACTGATGGATCATCCATGGCCAATGGCGCGGAGGCAGGGGTCGTACCAACAAGTCCAGAAGGGGTCGATTTCGAGCATGCGCTCAGATTCACCTTCCCCGCATCCAAAAATCAGGCGGAGTATGAGGCTGTGCTAGCAAGCATTACACGACCGCCGAGGCAGAGATGATCGTCCTAGCCACAGACTCCCAGCTCATTGCTAACCAGATCAATGGGGAGTATGAGGCCAGAGACCTTACCATAGTCTCATATCTAGAAAAAGTGAAAGAGGAGCTGTTAAAGCTCAAATCCTATGAAGTCAGGCAAGTCCCCAGATAACAGAACAATCGAGCGGATGCCTTGTCTAAACTAACAAGCTCTAGCCTACAAGACATCAGAAGGTTAGTCTGGGTAGACGTTCTAAAGAGAGATCAACAGCTGACCTCTAGCAGGTCAATGCGATCGAGGGGTCCGGATTCGAAGGCTAGATAGCACCAATCATCCGGTTTAAGAAGGGCGGTATTCTACCCGAAGATCCCGCGCAATGAAAAAGAATGTTATCATTCTCCTCGCCCCTACTCAGACGACATATACTCAGGGATTTGCGGGCACCACAGTGGAGGGAGAATCCTCGCCCATAAAGCACTGAGGGCAGGATACTACTGGCCCATCATGTTGGCTAATACGAAAGACTTAACTTCCAAATGAGAAAATGGCAACTCTTCGCACCCGTGATACATGCTCCAGCCCAAGACCTACGACCAATCCTCTCTCCCATTCTCTATGCTCAGTGGGGGATGGATATCCTCGGCCCATTCACCGTTACAACGGGGGGGGGGGGGGGAGAGTTTCTTATAGTTGCCTTTATTACTTCACCAAATGGGTGGAAGCAGAGGCGGTCCCCAATATTACCGAGCCGACGGTCAGAAAAGTCATATGGAGGAATATTATCACACGATACGACCTGCTCAAGGTATTGGTGTTTGATCATGGAAGACAATTCGAGAACGACCCTCTGAGGGTTTGGTTGGAAGGACATGGGATTGCAGTGGCTTACTTTGCCATGTGTCACCCGCAAACCAACGGCCAGGCCAAAGCAGCCAACAAGCAAATCTTGAACGACCTAAAGAAGATGGTGGATAATCTTAAGAGAAGATGGGCAGACGAACTCCCAAGCATTCTATGGTCAATCAGAACAACCAGAAAGAAGTCCACCGGGCAGACTCCCTTTGGGCTGGTCTATGATACCGAAGCCCTCTTACCCATTGAAGCTAGAATCCCAACTCTTAGATCCCAGTTGTTCGGCAGAGCCAGTAATGAGATGACAATGACTAAAGCCCTCGATCTAGTAGGTGAGGTAAGGCAGGAAGCCAACTCAAACATCGCAGCACACCAGCAAAGGATGAGGTGAGCTTACAACAGGAAAGTAAGTGTGAGAAGCTTCTAGGTAGGATACCTAGTCCTAAGAAAAACCCAAGCGGTAGGAAAGGCCATGAAGCACGACAAACTGAGTGCCAATTGGGAAGGCTCCTATCAAGTCACTCAAATCATGGGCCCCGGTACCTACAGGCTCGCCAATACTGAAGGACAAGAGCTAGCATTGCATTGGAATGCTGACACTCTAAGGACATACGATGTCTAGTTTTTTTTTTCAGATGTTTTTTTTAAGTTCCCTAAAAGTGACGGAGGACACTCAGATAGCAATGTCGACGGCTCCATGGAAACTGTCAATTTTTCAAGAAATGAAAGACCTATCTGTTACTTATACTCGTTGTTTGTTTGACTCGCGCCTCACAAATAAATGAGCTGGGGGCAATAGGAGGAGACCCCCTGTAGACACCCAGATTTGGACCTGGTGGCTGCAAGAGTGTCCAACAAACACCGATGACAATCGGACTGCAACGTGACGCGGGTTCGCGATGTTTTAGATAGTTTTTTTATAGAACGGATCAAAAAAATTACTCGGAAAAATTAAACTAACATCTTGGAAGCCTTAGTCGTGTCGTTACGGTCGCATAGACACTAATTAGAGTCAATTTTGACACCGGGACCCCGAGTCGGTCCCGAAACACAAACCGAGTCAACACCGCATCAAGTGAACCTCGGGATGCACACCCGAGGCCCACTAAACCCACGGCGCTAGGTCAAAACAGGGGAAAACTTAATCCCCAAGCTTCGTATTATACACTCGCTCCTCGGTTTTGGAAAGTATAAAAATCGTATCTTCAAAACTCCGGGCGCCTCACCTCGCGCGCCTAAACCCAGGCGCTTGAGTTCTGGTGCGCCTGGGCTCAGGCGCCTATTTGTGTGACGAGGACCAAAAAGCACCTTTAAATACCCCCCTTCACCCCCTCATTACGACACACACACACACAATTCATTCTGTTCCCTCTTCACTCGTAAAGAGTTTCTCGCTAAGGGCTCGCACTCCGACACCCGAGGCAAACGATCCACTCGATCGTAGTTCCGATAAAGCGACACCGATGCTACTCCTCACCTTCGAGCACTCCACTCGATCCCGAGGTGCCTGTGTTCGACTAGCTATAGTCTAGCAATGGAATTCTGCCGGATTAGCCGTAGAACCAGCCAGTAGTAGCAGGGCTTTGCCGGAATAGCCGCAGGAAGGGTCGACGGTAATGAAACTCTGCCAAAATCGCCGGGCAAGCTAGGTGGATCCGCCTGTCGAAGTCGAATCGCCACTAGGTTGTCATCTAAACAAAACTTTACATTTTTGTACCTTTATTATGCACTACGATAATGTCAAATGTGGACACTAGGTCCATTACACATACTAAAACACGTAACGTCCCTACTTCAACCGCAAACACTAAAATACACTAAATAGACCCGAGTAATTCCGAGATCCGTTCTCAACTATCTATGCATCGTGTCCTGTTTAGTGTATACCGAGGATGCAACTCCTCACAACGTGATTTACTTATATTCGCATTTACAGTTTTTCGTATGATTTATTGCTTTTATGACCTTATAATCGCATGCTGAATCACTTAACACGGGATTCAAAACCTAAATCAACCAAAATTGAACAAAACGATGGTCGGGTTCCGTATTAGTCCTAGTGCTCGCCATGTATGGTTCGACGCATCCTTATTAATACCGAACCGACGCATCTTAAGCAGAATACCGGGTAAGGTATACCAAGAGAACGACTAATATCCGTATTATCGTGTTAAAACTGATTTGCTAATACCTATATTATTAGTACTCTCTACTCTCCAATGTGCATCTTTTCATGGCCTGCTTGTCACGTGAAGTCGCATGCAAAGAATGTAAACACAACTACTTCGCCGACAAAATTTACTTGTCCCTAAACAACCGACATAGCAAAAGGTGTAGGGTGAAAACAACGGATGTTACAGTATTTCCGCCACAACAAAAGAACTAAGTTATCAGCCCACCGATTGATTAGTAGAGGCCGCTATAGTGCGGGCGGGATTGGGTGTCGATATCTATTGGATGTTGGCTTCCCAATACGTACCCTCACCCCTTACTCAGAATCGACGGTTTCCGGATGTCCGAAACCATCGGCAATGAGAGTCATTCCAAGCATGGAGTGCTTAAGGGTACAAGTCTTTATCTTTAGGTCCCGTGCCCATCAACTTTGAGCCGGCTAAGGATCAAAGTTGACTTGAACGGTTTCCGAGTCCCCATAATTGACTCGTTGGCGACTCCACAAATTGGCAACGAATTCAGTTCACTAAAAAGGTTGCCTTACCAAACATATCGGACTTTAAACATTTACAACCACAACTCGATCGATTCCAAACGGAAATACAAATGCCTGCACCCGTCTAGTACAAGTCCGGATCATCATCCGAATCGAGGCCCGACACATCGCCCCGTATGCGAGATCGGACCGGCCCCCGACTGGGAGGGAGCCGCGTGGGTGGCCGCCGTCATACATTGAAAAATTGGGTCGGTCCCGCGCAGGCGCGCACGGGGTGCCGGGCGGTGCGGACGGACGTCCACAGTTTGGCGACTCCGCTGGGGCTTGGAAACAAGTTTCCAGCGGTGGTGTAACTTGAACGAGGTCAGTGAAGCTCATTTCCTAGTTCCTAGTTGTGGTCACTACAGGTTTTGGCCCTAAAAAGCCCACCCTAACCAATATCAGGACCAATCGACCTCGCCGCGATAAGATCCTTATGGACACGCGGAGAGATCCTTAGTTGACGTTCCGGCCGCCTAACGCGTACCTTGCGGATATTAAACGAGTAGTTCTGAACGGACGGTATGACACTCATCTCCCCAGATGATTTGTCAATACCTAAGCAAAGGCTATTCGTGGGCGGTAGCCTACCCTAACCTACCCGTGTTTGCATCCTGCATGAGTGTATGCATTCCTAGTTATGTGTAGCGTGTTTGAACAACCCAAATAAAACAATAAAAATATGGATTCCACCACAAAAACATATTCTACCGCACCCAACTCCGTTTTCGAAAAAAAGAGGAGTCATCTCCAAAACTGTCATTTTAGCGCCAATACTCCGGCCAATTCAAAATGATTTTCGAAAACCTTTTAAAAGCACCGTCATCATGACAGATTTTTCAAAAGACTTTCTTGAAAAAAAGAGATGCCATCGCCTTGGCCAAAGTAAAACCCGTCAACAACGAGTATCATTAATACCACCAAAAATCCCGACTAATGGGATCAAGGTACATCAAACGGTTACATTTTTACCTTTTAAAAAAAAACGTTTTTATGCACATACCGTTGACACGACCGAAACTTCAATTAATGAAGTCAAGGAATCGAGACGGTCACAAAACATCATTTTCAAAGCACCGTCACAGACATCACGTTCTTTCACGAGCACCGCCTACACCATAATTGTCGAACTGACTAATAATAGTAGTTTCGATAAAGGCACCACGTCATCATTTTCAAATCTGGTCCCCCTAGGAAGCGTGCTCCTTTTGAAATAAAAAACAACACACCATTTATGATTTTGCTATCGTCAAATCTTCGACGCACATGTAGGAACACACTTTCACGTCGCAAACGATGTCAACGCGCCATCGTCACTGTAATCCCCTAGAAATTCCAACGCAATACAGTGGCGGAAACACTGTAGAAGTGGGATTATAACACACTGTAGCTATGTCTTGATTAAATAAAAATGGTAAGTCAATACATAAGCCATAAAATAAAAATGGCTACAAAATAAATAAATAAATAAATAAAATCCATAAAAAGGGTTTTAACATTCCATAATACAGTGATCTGATTAAAACAAGCAAGATCCATAACTGCTCGCTAGCCCACCCGAAGGAAAACACATATACCTGCCATGTTAAAAACATAACAACCACAATCAGTGGGGAGCAACGTCAACGTTCTCTCAGCCGTATAACTGGATTTTAAAACTGTAATTACTATTATAGAAAAATAGTAAAAATGGAAAACAGTAAAACACATTATAATAAAAATAAACTTTCAGTGAAAAAGTTCACGTATCAAAACAATATAATAAAAATGAGTTTTCCGAAGAAAACATAAAACATTTGCCAACCTGCAACCAAATTATATGGATAATAATAAAAATATTCAAAATGGCGTTATGGATAGGAGTAGTGTAGACGGCTAGACTTTAACTAGGAGAGTACTAAAAACTAGCTTCGAGAACTTAGTTAAAACAAATCAAACTTCGGTATCTAACTAGGCTACTCAACCATAATAGAGCGGCGACTTATAAATGCGTGACCCTAGTTTAAGATAATGCACACCCCTCCTGGGATTACCTGTCACCCAGTTCAACTTATGACGGCGACTTACTGCGAGGCCTAAGCTTAAGGTCAAAATGTACAAAACTCCCGGGATACCTGTCACCCGGTTCAACAACCAATGTACCGATTCCTAATACACTAGCCTTATAGTTGATGGCAAAACCGTAAACCCTAGAATATATTACTCTAACCTCACACTTGTCCTTATTCCATAACTCCAAAACAAAGCCATTATCGATATTCAAAAGATATAATCAACATAAATAATATGAGGATAAAAGAAGTAAACATTTATATTCTAAAAGAGGAAACTTTCTATTTTAGGAAACTTCTATTTTTAGAAACTTTACTAAAAATAGCATTATATCAAAATAGTGAAAATATTAGTTCATACTAATACCAATTTTTAGTAAACGATATAGATTTATAAAACTAATACTTTCGGCCTTAACGATATTAATTATTAAAGTAAGAACATTTGAGTTTATGAAGTTATTGAAATATCGTACAAGTGTATAAAATGATTAAAAATGTCTTAAAATTTTTAATAATACTAATCGGGGTGTTTTCAAAATTTACAAAGCTAAAATTTCCTAATTATTATTAGTTACGACAATACGATTACAAGTAGGATTTTACGGCAAATGTCAAATTAAATCTTTTAACGTCTTTTATTTAATTAAACCATTGAATATATTTAGAATATGTTAAGGGATGATTTAACTCTTAATGTTTCAGATTTAAATATTTTCAAAATACCTGAAAAAATAAATCTTTTAGGTAAGACGAAGCATTTTAACGATAAATCGTAATTTGTCCAAAAATCAATACTTATTAATTAAAGACTTTAATAAATAGTACAAAAATTACGTATAATAGTTAAAATATATTTATGGACATTCTGTCCAGAAAAGAAAATTTTCCAGAATCCTAAAACTCGATTTTTAAAGCGTTTTCTCGTTAATCGTCTAATCTCGACAATAACGATTAATAAAAATAGTAATTACAAAACGATTTAAGTATTAATATCCAAAAATTATTATTAAACTTAAAATTCATGATTTTCCAGAAAATACTATTTTTCCATATTTCCAAAAATTCCAGCTTTAATAAATCCCATCAAAACCGTCTTTAAAATCCGTTTTCACAATTAACGATTCCATTAATAAAACTTATCGTTCCTAACATTTTATTAAAGCACTAAAAATCATAAAAACACATTTTATTAAGAAACCATCAGGATCATAATTTTTTTCCAGATTAAATCAAAAGACCAAAAATCGAGAATTTAAACGACAAACGCGGTTTTAACGATAAACGATGATTTAAAGTGATTAATTAATTCATCCACTTAGCAATTCCAAAAAATTACGAAAAACTTCAGAAAATTCGATTTCATCAGAAAGTTTCACCACGTCAAAAATAAGATTAAAATAAAATGTTTAAGTACTAGAACTAAAAATCGGCTTTTAATCATTTTTTGTCCGTAAACGGAAATAATTCAATAATCGATAACTAAAATATCAGAAAAATACTAAATTATTAAAAATCATCAAAAACATCATTTTTACAGAATATAAATATATATTACATGTTTAGGCCGAATATTACGATTTTACAAATTAATATGACGATTTAATCATTAATCTCGTAAAAGCGATAAAAATATCGAAACATGCAAATTTTCAACTTTTTTAAAAATTTTCCAGATTATATGACATACATATATTGTCAAAAATGAAATATAAAAAGTATACATGCAAATACACAATTAAAATCATGAAATACCGAGTAACATCAACGTTACCTCTAACCCAAATTCGAGTTGATTATAAATTCGTCGGCTTCGGAATCATTCAAAAATCCTTCAACACAAGAAAAGCATGGTGGAAAAATACCATGAGAAAACTAAGAAAATCAAGGAAAATAACGATCGAAAACAACATCGATTATTACCTTAACGAAGGGATCGGAATGACGATTATTTAGGAGATGAAAACGAGACGATCGAGACTCGATTTGAGACAAAATTTGGCTAGAAAAGCTGCTGGAAAATCTCAGCCAAGAGAGAAAAAGGGAGGAAATATTGTTTAATTTTTTGTAAAATGAATGATAAGAAAGTGGATGGTTTTCTAAAGCATAAATGATAAGTAAATTTTGATGAAAACTATGTCATAATACATGTACAAATCAGCCAAAATGAGAAAGGAAGGGAGTGTGAAGAGTTTGTGTTTTAGGCCAAAAATAAATGGGTGAGAAAAAGAAAATATCTATGGCTTAAACATCATAAAATGAAATGTATACAAAGTTGTAGTGTAAAAATGTGACATGGGTGTGTCACGGTCCAAAACATGGGGAAAATGTCCCAAATAATTTCAAAGTTGATAAAAGATGAATCGTAAAATTGTTAAAGGTATTTCAAATCAGTTCGAGTAAACCGCGCGTTGGAAAATAATTATTTACGAAACTTCGTAATAAAATCATTAAAGGTCAAATATTCTTAAATAAAAATATTTCTTAGTTGGAAATATCATATAAACGTGTTTTGATATTTAGGAAAAATAAATAACTGAATTCAAAGCTTAAAACGTTAGTTCGTAGAAAAATAGAACTTCACGCGCAAAAATAAATAGTTTACAATGAAAATCAAATAAATAGGTTTACAAGAATTAAAATCTTTTAAAATAAAAATAAATATTATTTGACTCAAAAAAAATAATAAGAATTCAGAAAGATGAAGGAAATAGAAGACGAAATTGACATAGAGTCATGACGGAGTCACAACAGAATAATTAACGGCACTAGGAAAATAGTGGGTGTTACAGTCACGCTAATTTTACAAATTCTCCTTTTCGAAAAGACTTCCTTTGCAAAAGCTCAATTGTTTTAAAAAAAAGCATCAAAACTCCTTGATCCTGAGCCGGGATCGCGATCAACTTCTTACGTCGTACAACCGTGTGATTAACTGTCTGTGTTAGTTACTAGGGTCACCTCTACCTGATACGTGCCGTTCCTATTCGATTTTTCACCTATTTTGGCACGCATTTCTGTGTCGTTTTATTATTTTTAGGAGTCAGATTACGTTATTTTCTCCCATATGTGCTACTCGGGTATTCTTTTGTTGTTCTGCAGATAATCGAGGCCGAGTAGTTAAAAGAGGAAAAAATTACATCAAAAATTGTTAAAGCTCTGAAACTGATTCATTGTAGACTAAGAAGAAGGAAGGAAATCTATAGAATAGACTGAGTCTGTAGACTAAGAAGAAGGAAGTAAGAAAGCTGTAGACCAAGTAACAAGTCTATAGACCAAGTAACAAGTCTATAGACTAAGAAACAAGTCTATAGACTAAGAAAGTGCAGCAAACAGACAAGTCCGTAGACTGAGGAGAAGTCGGTAAGAATTGGAGGCCTAGACTGAAGAACTCAATAGGCAGACTTGAGATACAAGTCTACCAGCACAAAATCCAAGTCTGCAGAATAGGATACGGCATCCAAAGACCAATTCAGGGCAAATATTTTTGAAGCTACCCACGATTCCCCCTCTTACGCATCTTCTGTTCTTCCCACTACTTCAGTTCTTCCTAGTTAATGGGATTGAAGATAGCAGTTTAAGGAGGGAATTAAGGAGCAGTTATGGAGGGCTTGAGCAGTTGAGCACTATAAGTAGAGATGTAATTCTAGGATCAGGAAGGCCATCTTTATCTTTTACTCTTTCATTCAATCATTCACACAATTATGTAAATAGTTAGTTTTAGTTTATTTCTAATTAATTTTCTCATAATTTCATTGTTCTTATTATTCGGTTTTTATTATTTTCATCTTTATTTATTCCGATCACTCTAGTAATTTCTAATCTCGGTAATCTCCTTCTTCTTCCCTAATCTCCATCTTCTTAGTTACTGTAATTATTATTTTTCTTCTTTCCGTTACTTTTTATTTTATTTTTTTTCTTCATCCTTCCTGTTTCCTGTAACTTTTTCAGCTTCTTTTATTTTATTTTCATTCATCCTGTTGTTTTATTTCTTTCATTTCGTTAGTATCATTATCGTTATTATGCTTAGCTAATTTTCCGTCACTAGAGTTTAGGTGAATTACGAGTTGAACGAGTTTATATGTGATATTTGAATAATCGACTTTTATGAGTTAAAACGCTCTTGCAACATTATAACGACGAGTAATTAATTATAGGCCGTAATTGTTTATTTGTATCTTGTAAATCCTTGACCTAAGATCGAAAGCCTGGAACGGATTAGACTCGTACGTTGTAATCGTTAGAATTCCCTAATAAGTAGCGAGAGCCCGTTAGGTGACTTCTAGGATGACTAATGATCCGAGAGGACCGTGTCGATATTCTTTAACCCGTCTTAACTGATTATTTGGAAATCGTATGTATTCTTGTTTTAATTCGTGATGATCTGATAACTCTGGTGCTTTTCTTTAATTGATTAATTTCATATTTTTATTTTCTTAATTAATTTAGTTTTTATTAGATCGTCATTCCCCTAACAAATTATAATCGTGACTCGATAGATTAATTGACTAGCTTATAATATTCAACCTAACCCTACCTACCGCTAACTACCCGTTAGTAGTAATCTAGGATTATTTTGATTACGGTGACGCGACTAACCCGTATCAGTACCCGAGATCTTACATTTTGGGTCGTCTCGTCTAGAGAAAGTCCTCTTTTAAATCTCACCCCCGAGGTTAGTGTCAAATCGTCTCGCTCTAGAGACAAGTCTCCATTAGGCGTTTCGCCGAATACACCAAGAGTCTAAAGCACCCGAGTCGTTGAGCCAGCGACCGCACACACGCGCGAGTCAAGGGTCTCATTTCCACTTCGCTCAATTGCGAGCGTTCCTCGAGTCCATAAATTGTCTGGTGGATCCGACCTCACGTTCCTATTTTTGTTCCACTAGACCCAGGAATGGCGCCGAGTGGCAACGAAAGTAGCATCGACCAACTCAATGCCCTGATGAACGTGGTCCACGGGGTACTGGGGATAGTGTCGTCAATCTCCTCCATCGACGTTGTCAGACGTCGCCTCGAGACCTTGGAAGGCCCCGATTGGAAGCCCCAAGAAGGACCCATAGGCCGGGAATTGGTGCTCAGTGGGGATCCAAATGTCGAGTATGCCAGGCTTGCACACCTTGTCGAACCTGCAGGCCTTCGCCGTCCCTTTAGGCAATTCATCGAATTAGGAGAATCCTATGCTGAAGCCCTCAGAAAATTGCAGGAGGCCTGGCTATTATGGCCAATAGGACCCACCCCAGACCCACCTATAGAGAAAAGGGGAGCGGCTTGGAATCCAAACGCTTACTGCCTATATCATCAAGGTCGGGGTCATGAGACCCAAGTGTGCACCGAACTCAAGCATGAAGTGCAGGATCTGATCGATAAAGGGATCTACGTCCCCGTAGGGTGTCTTCGGAGGAGGACTAGCTCCAGGTACCAAGCCCATCAAGAGGGCGACCCGCGTGAGCACCGAGAGCCCAACCAACGGAGGTTCTTCTAAAGACACGTATAACCGGTCTTGGTCAGAGCCTAGTTCATCCTAGGGCCTAGACTAAATAATAGTAATAAATGTCTTTTTTTTCATGTCAGGGAGATGCGAGGGGACATGTCCTCCACCTCCCTCGTCAAACAAACTCGCGGGCACCTAGCCCGCCTATTTATATCAATAAACAATTATCTTTCCTTTTACAAGCATGCCTCGACAATCGCTTGCCTTATTTCAATAACTTACTTTATCACTTAAGACTCAATACTATGCCATTTATCGATAACGTTTAACTAAAAGCACAAGGGCTACAACAAACGGCCCACTTAACTTCACCCTAAAAAGAGATCAGGAACAACAACCCTAGATTCAACCTATCACCGATCCGCCTAACCGAATAACGAGCAAGTCTACAACAAATGAGCCTTCACACAAACTAGACTTCCCCGTTACCAACAACGCAGCCGGATACGAAGCCTGCCTAATAGGACTAAAAGCCGCTGTATCTCTAGGAGTTAAAAACCTTAGAGTACATGGGGATTCATCCCAAGTAGTCAACCAAGCCACGGGCACCTGGAAGGTTTATAGCGAAAGTCAAACCCCATACCAAACCAAAGTAGAAACAATGTCCTGGGAATTCACCGAATTCGACTTCATACACATACCCCGCGAAGAAAACCAATTCGCCGACGCCCTATCCAAACTAGCCTCACTAATAAACATGCCCGACCATCTTTTCTCTATGCCTATATGCATAGAGAGAAGCGAACAACCGGCCTACATCCATAACCTTGAAACCGATGACACCTCTGAGGAACCCTGGTACAAAGCAATACTAGACTTTAAAACCAACGGGTCATATACACCCAACGCAAACACCAAAAACAAAAGGGCACTACGAATACAAGCCGCCTATTACGTCCTAAATCAAGGACTATTATACAAACGAATCCCACAAGGAGGTCCTCCTTAGATGCATAAATAAAACCTAATCCGAGAGAGTCATGGAAGAAGTACATGACGGAGGGTGCGGACCCCACATGAGCGCCCACCTATTAGTCCGAAAAATATTGAGACTGGGCTATTACTGGATTACCTTAGAGGCAGACTGTCGATGTCACGTCCATCACTGCCACAATTGCCAAATATTTGCCAACATCTAACACCTACAGCCATATCCTCTCCATACTATAGCCACACCTTGGCCTTTCTCTACTTGGGGAATCGATATCATAGGAAAAGTACACCCGTCCGGGACCGGCGGACACTGCTTTATACTAGTGGCCGTCGATTATTTCACCAAATGGGTAAAAGCCGCTTCTTACACCGTACTAACCTTGAAACAAATAGTCAAATTCTTACAAAATAACATCATCTGCCGCTATGGCATACCTCACGAAATCATCAGTGATCAGGGGACTCATTAAGAAAATGATAGACAACTATCGGGATTGGCTAAGCAAAATACCCTTTGCCTTATGGGGGTACCGAACACCCATCGGAGCCACACCATATTACCTAACCTATGGCTCCGAAGCCGTGCAAGCCGTAGAGCTAGAAATACCGTCAATAAGGATACTAGCCGAGAGCGGTATTCCCGAAGAAGATTGGGACAAAAAACGATACGACGAGCTAGTACTCTTAGATGAGCGTAGGATACATGCCCTATCCAACGTACAAGCCTACTAACAACGTATACAACGAGCCTTTAATAAACGAGTGAAATCCCGAAACATACACGAGGGAGACCTAGTAGTCAAATTCATTAGAGCACCTCTTCCCGTCGATCCCAGAGGGAAGTTCAAACCAAACTGGGCAGGCCCCTACCTTGTCCAGAAAATACTCTCGGGGGGCGCCGTGATTCTCACCGACTTAGACGGCCAAGAGTTCTCCACCCCGACCAACATGGACCAACTTAAGCGATACTACCCGTAAGCACCCTAACAATTTCACCCTGATCTCCAAATTGGGGGAAAACCCACGCAAAGCAAAAAAAAACAACAAACAAAGTCGCATCGATAATTAGCATAACGAGTCTAAAGCAAAATCACTCACAATTTGGAAGAACTACGAACATGGTTTGATTCCGTCTAAAAGCGGATACGTAGGCAATCCTCCTTCGGATACAACCAACCAAACAAAAAAAACAATCGATTACTCGATTCACATGCAAACCGTAACCTTTTCCCACGTTCCGATTAATGAGTGATTCAAATAACGAAGCACAAACGACGAGCTGAGGACGCGGTGAAAATCCGAAAGGGCGTCCCGGGCAAAATGAAGAAACGAGTTGCGAGCCGTCGTTAAAAAAAAATGACAAGCCAAGGACGGGGTGAAAACCCGAAAGGGCGCCCCGGACAAAATGAAAAATCGAGCCGCGAGCCACCACAAAAATAATAAAAATAATAATAATAATGTGCTTCTTAATAAAATTTGGTTAAGTCGAGCCTTTGTCGAGGCCTTTACATCAAGCGTCTGAAACCCAGCTATTGCAGAAAATGACAACGTGTCAAAATTCCACAAAAAAAACTAGTAATAATACGCCACATAATACAAACTAATAGAACATAATATGAAACGGCTGAACTCTACTAGTCCAACTTCTCATTCCCACCGACATCCGGGCAAGCTTGTGCGGGTCTTTCACCATCGACCCCTTAGGACACAAGCCCCCACCGCCCTAGTCAAAGGCGAGTTCAGCTGACCATGTTTCTTCTCATCACTAGCACCTTCAACATGATTCTCATTAGTCTTGGCTCGTATAGATGAACTGACGGTACAAGGATCGGTAACGCTATCTTTGGTCAGGCACTTAGTGACATTTCCTCGAGTCGCCTCCTCCTCCCCTAGTGCCGCGGTCTTCCTAACTTTCGAGTTGCCCTTTCCTGACAGGTGTTCACACACCCCTGCCGAATGGGAGCAATGTCGGTCGGTCGGACGCTCTCTATGACAACGGGACGCGAAAACTTCTGTTCCCAAGACACCCTAAACTCCCCGAACGAACTCTCTGTTCATGAGTCGAACCTAGAAACACCCTTAGCGGTCTCTGAAATGGATGGTTTAATGCCCATTTGATTCGACAACTTCCGCGGATAGATATAAACAGGATCCCTCATGAATAGTAGTAACAAGGCCTGGGTCGAAGACGAAAAAGGAAACCCGGTATGCCCACTGATGTTCCACCACGGGACAAACAACCTAATGACCAACTGCCCTTTAGGCAAATAGGAAAGCCACTCATTTTCGCTGTGATCTTTACTCCACACCTGCACCGTCTTCTGGCCCGTAAAACCCCTGTAGTTATAATCTTTGAAGCCCCGGGGAGGGTCGACCAAACCAAGTTGCTCCTGTAGCCAAACCTGCACAAACCACGACAAAGCGTCACACCTTCAAACCAATGCAACCACAAAAACAAAAAAGATGACGTCCAAAACACCAGTAAAATGATCCTGGAATCCCGAAAAGATGTCTTGTGGAGTCGGGCACGAGCATCGAGACCTAAAATAAGCTCACCCAAAATAAGAAAAGAAGGTGATCGTCCGTGTTCCATTCCCATTACAACATCCAAAACTCGAGGATTACCCCAACCCTCGCGCGTCCTCGCATCCTCGAAAAGATAATGACAAGTTACCGTAATGTTGAAAGCACGCCTACATGCTAGAGCCAAAATATCGTAAGAACCAGCCTGTGAGAATATCCTAAAAAGCAACTCTAGGTCAATGCCATCTCTCCCGAATAAAACCTTAGCCTCCTCCA
This sequence comes from Agrostemma githago, assembly GCA_958450325.1. Lineage (NCBI taxonomy): Eukaryota > Viridiplantae > Streptophyta > Magnoliopsida > Caryophyllales > Caryophyllaceae > Agrostemma > Agrostemma githago. The sequence continues at coordinate 75,970,491 of OY288239.1, read as the reverse complement.
ATGAAGAAAGGTCCAAAAAATGACAAAACCGCTTTACATAAGCATCATCTTCCGAAGGCACACAAGGTCGAACCGAATTCCACCCACCTATAACGTCTAGTTCTTCGGGGAGAGGACAAATTTTACCCCCGGGAAAAGCAAAAATGTGACCTTTTAAGTCCCAAAACTTGGAGCATGCTAGTAGGAAGTCATCTTGAATATTGACTTGACTCAACGCAACAATCATTGACAAACCGTCATTTGAGCAAACCTCGGGGTCACATTTCTTAAGATAACCCGCCCACTCGGTTAGGAGATTCCCGAAACCTGACATGACCCTGAGTATAGATATTCTAGACACTATGGATATTCTAGTACGTCTAAAACAAGCACCCACAACCCGTATATATAGCCCTGATCCCACAACAATTAGGAAACAACAAAAATTTCCATAAACAGGGCTTGAACCGCCCAGGTCTAGGCGCCCAAGTCTCCAGCCGCCCGAGCTCAGGCGACCCTGAACCCGAAAACCTTAGCCCAAGCGCCTATCCCTAAGCAGACAGCCTCTCAAGCAACCCAAAAGTAGAAACGCCGATCCCAATTGTCGCCATAACTACCACCTGACATCTCGGACATCGGGAACGACCTCCCGAAGTTACTAAAATCCTCTTCGGAGACCGAAATGCCAATGCAGGAGCTGCAGGAACACCGGTTCACCCGTCGGACACACCAGACTTAGGCGTCTTTTCATTTTTTTAGGGGGATAAACTACCCCACCCAGGCGTGTTGTAGCCTTTAACAGTTTTTGTCAAATCGCATCTGTAGCCCAATAAGGCACTGTCATGAGTATGCAAAAAGTGGTCTATTTTTTTTTTTTTTCAAAAGTAGCCTAGATTTCCTCATTGTCAATTATGAGGATAAAGGGACTTTCCGTCTCAAGTCAAAACATTTTAATCGACGTACTATCTGATTTGATTCCCGGCTCAAACTAACGCATTTCAAAATATCCAAAAAGAACTTTTTTCGTACTCTCGTGCAACCCCAACGCATCCTAAACCAAGATTAAATTACAAATAAAGCAAACGCGAACTGATTACTTGTCAATCTAGGTCAACACTTTACAGGACGAAAACATAAGACTAATCCAACTAATTCTAATACTAAAAATCTTAAACAAATATACAAAACATACAAATCCATACACAAATCGAGTTCATAAACTAGGGAGGACCCCCAGAAGCTGCACCTATGGGTATCACGAGCTCACTAAGGTTGTCACTCAAACCTAGGTCCTCTAGAACAAAGGTAGGAGACCCACTACCATCCATCCCCAACAACATATCCAAGGTAGTCGTCTCGAGAGTCCAACATCCTCGATAGCACTTGTGACATGGCCCGTGGCCTCAGCCTCAGCATCCCTCTCCATCCCGACCCTTTGTTTGACCTCACCCTGCGCGGAGGTCTCGTCTTGAGACTGAGTTAGCCGCTCCTTAAGTTGAGCGATCTCGTCGGCCCGAGATTGCAGGAGCTGTCGTGCCTCGGCCGCTTCCGCCTCAAGCTCAGTCACCCAAGTCTCTAACTGCCCCACCATGTCCGGGGTATCCTGCAAGTACACTTAAGCATTAGGAAAACACACAGACAGCCTAGAAAACCACTCTAGTCATACAAACTCACCGATCGAGCACCCAAAGTGTCACGGGAAACTCTCGAGGCGTAAGCCCGGAAGCAGTTGGCGGCCTGCCACAACCGCTGATGGCAAGCTGATGAAACCTGAAAGACGAAACCACGCGAATTAGCCGAACGAACCCAACTCTTAGAACCTGAATCCAAAACAGAAACCAAAACCTACCCGGTATACCCGGTCACGCCACTCTATCCCAGCATCCATCTCCTCGGCAGAGCACGGGGGGAGAGGCTCAGTGAAAGCAACCCCAGCTGCATCTACCCTAAGCAGCGTCAAGGGGAAGTCTGGGGGTTGAATAGCATCAGCCGGGTCGGCCAGCTGAAGGGAAAGCAGGTCGGTCAGAAAACAAGTAAACACTAAATCATAAAATAAAACAAACTTTCGAACCAAAGATTAAACCCTTACCACGAGACGGTGGCAAGCTAGCCGCTGGCTGACATGAGACAAATAAGAGGCACCGGGCACCAGGAGTGCATCACCTCCTTCTCCATCCCTACCCTTGAGGACCTCTGCAGTGGTCGGTGGTCTGAACATGGTCAAGGGAGGATCAACCGGCACCCTGAAGTCGTCATATAAGCACTAAAGCTCCAACCGTTCGCCCAGATACCAAATCGGACGAAACAATGCAGGAAGGAGCATCCTTCTATAGCTCTGAGGCCTCAACTTTTGCAGCCACATACCCAGGCTCGCCCTCATAATTGGCCCAAGGACGGGCCACAAACTACACAAACGTAATTAGCATTTCTACAACCCTAAACCCACGATAGACGCAAAATAAAGCGAGACATAAGAAGAAAACTTACATCCTCGAGGCGTAGCTGGTTAACCAGCACGTTCTCCGACGGGTAGTGGCTGATTGTACTCTTAGGCTGAGCCAACCTCCATTCGATTCCTGCCGGGAATCTGGTCGGATGAACCCACACCATTTTGGGCGCCAGACAAGGGAAGTAGGAATAGATCCAAGCCTGCAAAATCTCAAAACACCTTTAGCAAAACTAAGCCAAACTAAGCAAAACCTAAAATACAAAGACGGGAATAGAAACTAACCTCCAGTACAAGACCTGGACCCACAATGGGCGAAGCTGAGGCCGACTCCACCTCCAACGGCCTCACCATGACTTGCAAATAGCGAGTCATCTCCGGGAAAGCCGCGGTCACCCAATCAAAACGTCTCAGCTGTTCTAGATCAGCTAGGAGAGGTAAAATCCTAGTGCTAAACCTCTCGCCCTTGTCCGAGAAGTGGGTCGACCCTAGGAAGTAACACAATCACAACCGGGCATCCTGCTCCGGCGTGTTGTTGCTCGATCCTCTAACACCGCCACCCTCTCTAAGTGATCGGTGACGTACGAACTCACCAAAGCATGAGGCGTACTGTAAGCCTCACGCTCCAAACAATCCCCGATAAGGCCCAGCACCTCATCACTATCTAGTCTAAGGCCCTCAGCAGCCCATCTAATCCTCTCCGGACCCCAAGGTTAGCCCGTAATCACCCCAAAATCCTCTAAAGTCAACCTCCCCAAAGGTGATGCGTAACGAAAGCGAAACGAATAGAACGGATAAATGATATTAATGAGACGCCGATCTCATGAATATCGGTGAGTAAGGACGAACGCCAATTCAGCCTTAACTCGAAAAATCGAAATACCTTTTGATTTATGAACACAACGAACCTTTTTGTATTTAATACTCCCTCCGGTTTTTAATTTTCGCCCCATTGTGTTTAGCACATAAATTAAGAAAATTTGATAAATTATTGATAAAGAGATAAATGATGATGAAATTTGGTGACTAGGCACCAATGAGTCATCAAATTGAAGGAAATATAATGTTAGTTTAATCAATTCAATGGCATAATGGGTAAATAATAGAAAAGTATAAGGATAACATGGTAACATATACATGACAAATAAGGAAAGTTAAGAAGTGGGGCAAAAAATAAAAACTTGCCAAATAAGGAATACGGGGCAAAAATTAAAAAACGGAGGGAGTAAAACTATGTTTAATCCTTCCATGAATAAAAATACAACCTTAATCCCTTATTTATACTACTAAAATAAAATAGTCCTAAGTATGAAAATTATACTCTAATATAATATAATTTCTAAATAGCACTAGGAAATAAAATAATTATATACTTATATTCGTAAATAAGAAAAACGACTAAATAAAGAAAACCAATACTAATAATCTCCTAAACGGCTAATTAGATACTTTTATTTTCGTATCAAAAGGACATATGGAAGGTCGAGGTAGTATCGTGAAAACGATCTACCATCGTTCTAATCACCATGAGGTTGCACTTAGTCTTGCAACCCACCAACCTAACCCACTGATCGACCACGGGACCTAGAGCGGTCCACGCGATAATCCCCTTTGCCGCGGAGGTCAACTTTTGAGAATAAATCTCATGGCATGTGGTAAAACCTGAAAAGGTCCTCATCGGACCTAGGGACTGCAAACGCAAGCAATACAAATATAAGCAAAACAAACCAAATCCAGCCAAAACCAAAGTTGAAAGCGTAAAACTAATAAATATAAGCTAAATACTCACCAGACCCTGCACAATACAGTAAGAAACGTGTAGTCGGGACGAAACAACAACTGGCGACCGTCCCAGCCCCGAGCGCACTTAGGATCCTCGTAGCCAATCTCGTTCTCCGGTACGGGAATCAGGACATGAGCCCTCCTAGCAACCGTCTCGGGAAGCCCACACTTCCTTACTCTATCGAAATCGGCTTCATCTATGGTCTCCGGATCACGACGCAGAGACGAAATGCTCCGTCGTCTCCTACGAATCCCGCGGGGAGTCAGTGAGCTCGTCCTGGCGGCCTCGCCACTAGTACCAACCGAAGGAGCTCCCTCGGAACGCTCGGTATCACCTCTAGCTGCAAAACCAAAAAAAACAAAAAAAAATCCCTTAGGTCATGCAGAAACAGCTCAAACAGGTCGAACTGAGGTCAAAATTTCGAATAAAGATATTGAAGTTCCAAAAAGCCCACTAACACCTATTTTTGACCCCGATCACAATGGAAGTGGTTTCGGGAAAATCCGGCACCGTTACGACATCTTTTGGTCCATCGTAAGTCACACAAAACCTCACGGAAGGCCCTAGAGGCCATTCTAGCTCAAAAAAATCGACAAAGGGTCCACCCATGTCATCACAAACACTAATCGAGCATGATTACGTAAGAGAAGTACGGGAATATCCGGGAAAATGATTCCTGACCCTAGCATTTTGAGCCTACCACTATAGGGAGCCATTGTCGTACCTCGAAATCCCCTATTCAACTTACAATCACCCTAACAAGCTCTAATCGGCCCTAATTTAACAATGGGATTAAGCACAAGCATCGAAACTTAGCAAATCAAAAACACCCAAATCGATTTTCGAGGGTTTCAACAAAACGACTCACAATCAACCAAATCAAGCAAAACCGACAATAGACGAGCAAAGAGCACTTACCCGGAGTCGATATTCTCACGTATGGTAGTAATCGAGACGGAAATTGGGTAGGAAAATCGAAAAGGCGATATAGGGGAGAAGTGGGTGACGCGTTCGAATTTTGGGACGAATGAAACGAAGCCCCCAACCTTCACTGGCTTAAAAGAAACCCGACCTAAAAGAGTCCGACCGCCTTTGGTGACGCGCCCAAGTCCTGAACCGCTGGGGGGTAGGCGCCTGAGAATTGAGGCACTGATGTACGCGCGTCTGACCAGTCCAACGCAGACTAAGACAAAACAAACGAGGCTTAACGTCCAATATACACAAAACACGCATCCTTTTAAAACAAATAAGCTAACAACGACAAAGCAATTACTAATCGATGCCGATAAAGCACACCCGTAACAAAACGATAATAAAATAAGCATGAGAACCACACCTAACAAGAACACCCGCACTCAAAACAAATAAAGCCGATCTAAGCAAACTCCGAACAAATCCCAAATGCGTAACGAACCAAAACAAAGCAAAGCAAACCCAAACCAAATAAGACAAACCCGCAAAGCAAATACGGATAAACAACAGCAATTTTTGCCTAACGGGTCTTAGTTATCCGAGAGGCATTGGAGTCTTATACCTCCACAACAATCTTTGCCCAACGGGTCTTAAATATCCGAGAGGCATTGGAGTCTTATACCTCCACAACAAGTTTTGCTTAACGGGTCTTAGTTATACGAGAGGCATTGGAGTCTTATACCTCCACAACAATTTTTGCCTAACGGGTCTTAGTTATACGAGAGGCATTGGAGTCTTATACCTCCACAGCAATCTTTGCCTAACGGGTCTTAGTTTTTCGAGAGGCATTGGAGTCTTATACCTCCACAACAATCTTTGCCCAACGGGTCTTAGTTATCCGAGAGGCATTGGAGTCTTATACCTCCACAACAATTTTTGCCCAGTGGGTCTTAGTTATCCGGAAGGCATTTGAGTCTTATACCTCACAGCATTTTCGAGCCCAAGGGGTCATAGGCATCTCGAAGGCAACTGTTTGGGTGGAGACTGGCGCCCTCAAACATTTTACCTCGTTTCATTTTGTCCAAGGGGTAATAGACATCCTGAAGACAACTGTTTGAGTGGAGACTGACGCCCTCAAACATTTTATCTTGTTTCATTTTGTCCAAGGGGTCATAGGCATCCCGAAGATAGCTGTCTGAGTGGAGACTGATGCCCTCAAACATTTTATCTCGTTTCATTTTGTCCAAGGGGTCATAGGCATCCCAAAGACAAGTGTTCGAATGGGAGCTGGCACATTGAACATTTTCTCCCGTGTACACACTTAACGCATCACACACACACGATAAACAAACTCGGACGGATCCTTGAGCATCCAAAAAGGGCAAAAAACACGAACATGGAAAACCTGGAACAAGATGACAAACACCGGCCCGAGCCCAAGCAAGCGACCACAAGAAAAGACGTCAGGTATGATTTCTGAGCTTTGGCTGGCGAGCCTCAACACGTAGTCTAACGGACTTAAAACTACACGACCGGACAGCCACCAGGTTGTAATCCTCGATTGACCTGGGTTGCTATACTTTGACTTTCGCCTTGTCCAAACCTCAGTCAAAGTGGGGGCATCGTTAGACACCCAGATTTGGACCTTTTGGCTGCAGGAGTACCCAACAAACACCCGATGACGATCAGACTGCAACGCGACGCGGGTTCGCGATGTTTTAGATAGTTTTTCTATAGAATGGATCAAATAAATTACTCGAAAAAATTAAACTAACATCTTGGCAGCCTTAGTCGTGTCGTTACGGTCGCATAGACACTAATTAGAGTCAATTCTGACACCGGGATCCCGAGTCGGTCCCGAAACTCAAACTGAGTTAACACTGCGTCAAGCGAACCTCAGAATGCACACCCGAGGCCCACTAAATCCACGGCGCTAGGTCAAAACTGGGGAAGACTTAATCCCCAAGCTTCGTATTATACACCCGCTCCTTGATTTTGGAAAGAATCAAAATCGTATCTTCAAAACTCCGGGCGCCTCACCTCGCGCGCCCGTGTTTTCACGCGCCTAAACCCAGGCGCCTGAGTTCTGGTGCGCCTGGGCTCAGGCGCTTATCAGTGTGACGAGCACCAAAATGCACCTATAAATACCCCCCTTCACCCCCTCATTTCGACACACACAACACAATTCATTCTCTTCCCTCTTCACTCGTAAAGGTTTCTCGCTAACGGCTCGCACTCCGACACCCGAGGCAAACAATCCACTCGATCGTAGTTCTGATAAAGCGACATCGATGCTACTCCTCACCTTCGAGCACTCCACTAGATCCCGAGGTGCCTGTGTTCGACCAGCCAGTAGTAGCGGAGCTCTGCCGGAATAGCCGCGGGAAGGGTTGACAGTAACAAAACTCTGCCGAAATCGCCGGGCAAGCTAGGAGGATCCGCCTGTCGAAGTTGAATCGGCACTAGGTTGTCATCCAAACAAAACTTTACATTTTTGTACCTTTATTATGCACTACGATAATGTCAAATGTGGACACTAGGTCCATTACACATACTAAAACACGTAACGTCCCTACTTCAACCGCAAACACTAAAATACACTAAATCGACCCGAGTAATTCCGAGATCCATTCTCAACTATCTATGCTTCAAGTCCCGTTTAGTGTATACTCCGAGGGTGCAACTCCTCACAACGTGATTTACTTATATTCGTATTTACAGTTTTTTGTATGATTTATTGCTTTTATGACATTATAATCGCATGCTAAATCACTTAACAAGGGATTCAAAACCTAAATCAAGCAAAATTGAACAAAACGATGGTCGGGTTCTGTATTAGTCCCAGTGCTCGCCATGTATGGTTCGACGCATCTTTATTAATACCGAACCGACGCATCTTAAGCAGAATACCGGGTAAGGTATACCACGAGAACGACTAATATCCGTATTATCACGTTAAAACTGATTTGCTAATACCTATAATATTAGTACTCTCTACTCTCCAATGTGCATCTTTTCATGGCCTGCTTGTCACGTGAAATCGCATGCAAAGAATGTAAACACAACTACTTCGACGACAAAATTTACTTGTCCTTAAACAACCGACATAGCAAAACGTATAGGGTGAAAACAACGGATGTTACAGTATTTCGCCACAACGAAAGAACTAAGTTATCAACCCACCGATTGATTAGTAGAGGCCGCTATAGTGCGGGCGGGATTGGGTGTCGATATCTATCGGATGTTGGCTTCCCAATACGTACCCTCATCCCTTACTCAGAATCGATGGTTTCCGAATGTCCGAAACCATTGGCAATGAGAGTCATTCCAGGCACGGAGTGCTTAAGGGTACAAGTCTTTATCTTTAGGTCCCGTGCCCCTCAACTTTGAGCCGGCTAAGGATCAAAGTTGACTTGAACGATTTCCGTGTCCCCATAATTGACTCGGTGGCGACTCCACAAACTGGCAACGATTTCAGTTCACTAAAAAGGTCACCTTACCAAACATATCGGCCTTTAAACATTTACAACCACGACTCGATCGATTCCAAATGGAAACACGGGCGCCTGCACCCGTCTAGTACAAGTCCGGATCGTCATCCGAATCGAGGTCCGACACATCGCCCCGTATGCGAGATCGTACCGGCCCACGACCGGGAGGGGGCCGCGTGGGTCGTGGTCGCCGCCATACATTGAAAAATCGGGTCAGTCCCACGTGGGCGCGCGCGGGTCGCTGGGCCGTGCGGACGGACGTCCACACCCCCCTGTTTCAAAACCCTTGTAAAATGGACACCCCAAAAACAAAGTTCCTTTTCCTGCCTCCAGCCACATTCAGGCTCGGCGCACAGAAAAGTTAGATTAAAAACAAGGAAGACATGAAAGGCGATGAAAGGAGACACAAGACCCTATCTACTGAGACTGGAGATGGTAGTGTCAAGACGTTCAGAGGGGTAGAAACATGAGCCCTGGGAGGACGACTGCCCTAAATCTTACGCAGGAGGCGCTCCCTGGGCAGGGACTGACAACTCGTCAGGAGTCTCCTGTGATGGTTTTCTGACCCTGGCCTCATCCTTTGGAGTGTACAGTTGGTTGAAGGCATCCTTATCAAAATCTGGAATCAACTCCTTCATAACTTCCACACAGAAGTCAGTAGCTGAGGAGTCCCCTTCCCCAAAGGCATGGTCTATCTTCTCGTTGGCCTCGTTCACAATCTCCTCCTTCTTCTTCAGCCACGCCTTCTGCTGCGTTTCCAGCTCCTGACACTTGTTTCGAACTCCTGATAGCTCAGACTCCACCACTGATAGCCGATCAACAGAGTTCTTAACCTGCTCTTCCAGCTCCGCCGAATGTTTCTTCGCCTGGACCAATTCAGCCTCCAACCCTGACGCCTCCTTTAAAGCTCTCTCCTCTTATTCCTTCCACCTGCTGATCGACACTGAGCCTCCTTCTGCTCGCTCTCCCGCTCAGCCAGCTTGTTTCGCAGGTTAGATATGAGTACAACATCTCTCTCAACCACACCAATACGGTCAGAGAGGGAAGACCCCGGAGTGATAGTCAACTCCTCGTCGCTCAAATGGTTGAGGGATGCCAGCTCGGCAGACACTTTGAAAACCATAGAGCATCGGTAGAGGAGCTGCTAAGCCTGAGCGCTGTCATGTGCCAATACTTTGGAAGTCTGATCCAAGGTGAGAGTTAAAGAGTCAGAAAGAAGAGCAGAGGCATCTATAGTATCCAGAGCGTAGTTCCATTCCGCGTTCCCCTGACTGAGCAACGTCTAAGGAGGACTGGGGGCATGACGCTTAGGCTGAGGTGTACTAACCTCAGCCTCCAAGAAAATCAGTTGCTCGGCTATCATGAGTTCCTTGTCCTTTCTTTTCTTAATCAGAGGAGAGACTGGCTCACCAATCTCCTCAGCTGACGGCCTAGTAAGGACAACGACAGTAAAAGGCTGACCTGCAGCAGAAGAAACCTCACGTCTGGCCGCCGTCGGAGAGCTCTCGCCTCTCCCTTGGGCAGGTCCTGCAGCAGGGACTGACCCTTGAGCACGGTTAGTCGACCCCGGGAAGGGAACCTGGTCTTCCCAGGGGCCAAGTTCTTTGCTCTCTTTCTTATAGTCTAATGGGGTAGAGGGATGTGACGTGGAAGGTGAGTATCTATGTTGAGCCCAAGAGCACGCAGATGTCGGCCGGTCCAGTAGAGGCCGTAGGAGTCTACAAAAAGTAAAACAAGGAGAGATTAGCATGCAAGTATATCTATAAGGTAATATGCGCATGTAGACGACCCCCGTCTACCTTTGGTGTGCGAAGGGTTCAACCCCACAGGGGTCAGAAACTCATCAGTCGCTATGAGTTCCACCGGAGGAAGCCATCTAGTAGGAGCCACGGTGCTCCCATATTTCTCGCACTTGAAGAAGTCCACTATCTTCTCCTTCGACGTCAGCCTCACTTCCAACCCCCGCCCTCCGACTCCAGAGTGGTATTTCTCGGCTGTCTCCAAGCGGGTATGGACATTGTTTATAAATCGGCAAAGGATAGACCACCCCCTTCACACGGGATGTAGAGAAAATTATTCTTCCATTGCTTAACACTGGACAGCACCGACCAAATCGGTGAAAAACCCTTCATCCTATTCAAGGAAAGATAGCTTGAAGGACCTTCTGTCGAGTGGCCCATTTGCAGGCCCATCATAAACCTAAAAGCAACAATGGAAGGCTTATACCGCTCAAACAAGCAGACCCATGCATAAGACACCATGGTCCGGATAGACACCGCTGTCAGCTGGGCGATGGCCACATTCATACTTTAAAAGCTTCTTCAAAAAAGGGATGGAGAGGGAATCGAAGCCCATACTCCAGACACTTATGTATCCTTCTCCCCCGACATGACGACCGAATATTCTGACCCCAAGTCGTAAAAATTCGCAATAGTCTCCGCGACGTTTCTAATAAGAATCTCCTCACGCGCCGTCGGATCCAGATACATATGTAAAAGGATCCTATATTTGTTCTTATCCAGTCGATAAGAACCCTCAACTACTTTCGCCCTTGAAGGGCCGGTAATGGTGAGCGGATCAACCTCCAAGGCCTCCGAATCCGAGACGTCGGAAGGAGCAGGCTCAGGAGAGCTCGCACCCCCACTTTCGTCAAGAGGGGGAAGCCTTGCAGGCACCATTGAGGGTGGCGTTGGCGCCACAGTAACGCCATGGCCCGCGGAGGAAGAGGGACAGCTAACTTAGGATTCCTCGTCCTCCCGCCCCAGAGCACCAGAGAGAGGGTCAGAAAACAATAGCGATCGTCATCGGGGTTGTGTCATTTTTCCAGAAACTAGTGATGAAGAAGGAAAATCAGAAAGGAAAGAGCTAATGGTTGAGTTCTAACCTATTTAAGTCTTCAAGGTCGCCTAGGAAAAGTGCTTGAACAACCAAGATCAAGCTCATTCCAGAAATAATGAAGATTCAGAGAAGAAAAGATGAAGATGGCTAGGTTTTTGTTTGAAGAGTGAAAAGGGGAAATAAAAGGAGTGAGGGTATATATATACAAGGGAGGAAGCGAAGAGCCCTCTGTTGTCAGAACACCCCCCATGGCGTCCTTACACGTGTCACTCCTCCAACTAATTAACCCACCCATCACATCCTAAGGCATAGAAATTCAAAAAGGCGGGAAGCTGAAGAGCCACAATACGTCATTAAAAAAACAACAAACCAAAGGATTTACTTTTCATTAAGAGGAAGAAACCCACACAAGGGTCAAGGTTACAAAGCGAGTACAATTCAAAATAAGTCATAAGAAGCCAGAATATGCCTAGAATCCGTCTTAGCTAACAGGAGGTCAGGAGGAGCTTCAGTCTTCGTTAGAGCCAGGAAGAGAATACTCCCTGGGGCTATCGCGACCTCCACCATCAGACCCCCAGTCCCAGTCAGCAGGGATGTCCATGGGGTCATCCGCTCCCTCTGCATCACTCTCCTCTATCCCACCTTCCTCTGAGCCACCTCCGCCTCCACTATCGTCTGAGGTGCGGTTGCTGTTATCATCCCAACCGCCACCAAGGTCTGTGAGCTCGAGACCCTCAGAGTAGTCGGAATCATCCCTCAGCTCCCTGGGAGTGGCCGGGGTTGAAGGGGAGGATCCGGAATTCGGAATGTCGGGATTAGCGTTTTCCGATAGCTAGGGAAAACATCGGCGGCAGCCTCGGTAGCCACAACCCCCAACGCAGGTACAAAGGTCAGGTTTTGGCTTCATATAAAAGGAGGCCTTCCTTGGGCGGCGAATGACCGCAGGCAGTTCACTAGCGTCAGGGGGCAAAGGGTGACCGACGGGCTATCAGCTTACATCGGTCGAGGATCCTCCGAACCAGCCGAGGATACTTGAAGTTGGGGGGTGGACCCACGTGCCTGACAACCTCGGTGTTAACACCTCTTTTGAAAATTCGATCAACAATCCAAACCATGGTTGTTGGAAGGAGCAAGAGAATAGAAATATTTCCAAAAAATTGGAAGAACTTGGGCAAATGACTCTCCCCTTTATAGCCAAGGGAAGAGAGGAGCAGGGTAGTTAATGAAGTCCCAAGTGTCCCTGTGAAATGCGCCAAGTGTCATTGAAGTGCATGTCTCGAGGGATATTATGAAAAAGTAATTATAATGGAGGTGAATATTCTGATGCTTCATTTACCCTAAGTATCTAAGACAATCCGCCTAGAGAATAAGCACAACATTTAATGCGAGACGATAATAGGGCAACTTTCCATCTGACCCGCCAGACAACGGCAGCCGACAAAATCTCCGCTCCCCCAACTGCCGAGGGGCAATTGATGGGTTCAGCTACCAGCAGGTAGCTACCCGCCAACCGAAGACTCGGAGCTGACCCATCACTGGAGGGCCCCTGACCCTGCAGAGTTGATACCGTGGGATCAGGCTGCTCCCCACCTGGCGACCCCCAAAAAAGCATTGCCAGGGAAGCCGACTGAGCCCGGCCCCGAGGCCCGTTCTCCGGTCAGGCTAGCTGAGCCTTCCCCTGTATTTCCCCGCCAGGGCATCTATAGCCCTCGGTCGTCTGGGCTAGAGGTTTGCAACAGCACGGGCCAACCTGTGTCCAGCCTAGGGTAAGGGGCACACGTAAAGCACGTACCCTTTCTCTCTCTCTCTCTCTTATGAAAACCTATAAATATCCCTTTATGTTCATTCATTAAAGGGTAATTAACTTTCTCTCACTAAAATCTCTTTCTAGAAAACGCCAGCTTGTTCCTCACGAGCAAAGTTCCTCAAGCGCATTTCACGGACTGACTTAGGCATCAGAGAGGGTTCCCTCGGACACTCCCAAGGCCCTGTTTGGTTCCTTTGCAGGCACGAGCAACCCGATTCGCCAGGGAGTTCCGACCCTAGAAGAGAAAGAGGTAAGACGCGAAGATTAAAGAGAATCAAGAATACGATTCGATTTAGATCCAAACCCGATTTGGAGTTAATTGTTTCCGACCCAGAACAATCATCATCATCATCATCATCATCATCACTATTCCTTATTATTATTATTATTAAAGATGAGACTTAGGGAAAAAATTAATTAATTTAATAAAGTTAATGATACACATTTTCCTACTTTTACTTAATTTAATTTAATAATCCGCAAAGTACAATTTTTTTAAAGAGACCATCTAATTTTTTTTCTTGATAACTAAACTAATTTTATTATAATATGAGGCATTTTAATTTTTTAAAATTTCTTGTAATTTGTTTTTTCGTGTAAAATTTTGTATGAAAATTAAGAACTTAGGGATCAATGAGTAATTTAGAGAAATTTTGAAGGACTAAATCTGCAAATTCTATAAAGATTAAGGTGTTTTTAGTAGAAGCGATGAGAATGCTCGGAATAAGAAATGAAGAGACTGCGCCACGTAGGCTGCTTTGGTCCCATATTTTATATAATAAAGATTGCATTAACGTGAAATAGTGGATTACTCCATTTAATGCTTATGATATTGCAAATGATTTTGAAAGTAAATAAAGTTACAAAGACATGAAATCGAAACAAAAATGAATAAACAATTAAATAAATATTGGACAATGAGGCAAAAAAGACGAAATTGCGAATTACAAAAAGTATAAAAATAATATAGTCCCGTGCGGTGCACGGGTATGGCGACTAGTTATTATTATTTGACAAAAGATGATATTCACTAGAGATGGTATATAAAGGATAGAATAGCTGTTACACAAGGATTACCAAAATTTTCTTATAGTTGAGTAAAATTAAGTTATGAAAAATTAATTCTCAAATTATATGATCATTGTTTAAAAATGAATTAATTTGAAGTGCTTGTTTGGCTATTTGAAATCATTCATTCTTAATTAATCCTCTACAGGTGTGTAAACCATCTAAATTTGCTGACATCTCTTATTCCCTTCAAACACTCTTCTCCACCCGTTTTCCTTAATCTACGTACTCCCTCCCTTCCTTGCATAATAATATTTTCTCAATCATTACCCACTAATAAACGTTTAAACTACAGGCTTATCATAAGATTAATTAATTTTCACCACTTCTGATCTTAATCCATAACTACAAGACTCTATAATAAAAAAAAACAAAATGGAGGAAAGTATGGACGAAGCCATACGAATCATCTCGAAATGGGAGAACTACGAGTCGTCATCGGATTATTGCCCCAATACATCCCTGTTCAACCACCATAGCCGAGACGAAGTCCTGGAATTTATGCGCGCCATCAAAGACCTTCAAGCCGCACTTCAATTTCTAACCTCCGCAAATGCAGCCCCGACTACCTCCTCCAAGAAAATCGTTACTAGCCAGCATCTGTTGCGGATGTCGAGGAAGAGGCTTAGTCGTGAGTTTTTCTCCCTTCTCAAGACTAACAAGGACAGCTTGTACCCCAAATATGTCCACACTCCCGTTCCTAATGTCTACACCATATCCGGATCCACCGCCGATGATAGAAGCGTTTTAGAAGAAGAAGAAGAAGATCAAGGCTCCGCTATGGCCGACCTCAAACTCATCGCGGATTGCATGATGAGCGCCGGATTCACCAAGAAATGCTTGAAGGTCTATCGACTGGCCAGAAGATCCTTTGTTGAGGATTCTATTCAAAAACTCGGGGTTCGCAAACTTAAGAAATCTCAGGTCGTTAAGATGGACTGGGATACTATTGAAATGAAGATGAACAATTGGATGAACTCTGTTCCATTCGCTGTCACCCAAGTTTTCTCCGGAGAAAAAACTGTTTGCGATCATCTTTTTTCTACCAGCTCTCAACCTTCTCTCGTCACTGAATCCATTTTCTCTGATGTATGTAAAGACTCTGCCATGATGTTATTTCGTATCCCCGGGAAACTAGCCAAACACTCGAAGAAATCACCAGAAAAATTGTTCAAGTTTCTTCAACTCTATGAAACTATCATCGACCTTTCTCCCGAAATTGATCGCATCTTTGCGTCCGAGCTAACCTCCGGCGTGCGCTCCCAGGCCAAATCATCCGTTAATCGAATCACTGAAGCCGTCAGAATGACGTTGGCCGATTTCGAAGCCACAATTCAAAAGGATAATTCCAAGAGCATTGTCCCAGGGGGTGGGGTCCACCAGCTGACACGCCACGTCATGACATATTTTTCCAATTTAGTTCAGCACACTGGTGCGTTGGACAAAATCTTGGCAGATTACCCTGCCAGCTTACAGTCTCCATTACCCGAGAGTTACTTTGAAGGTGAAACCACCACGTCTCCTGTCGCGTTACACTTCGCTTGGTTACTCCTAGTTTTATTGTGTAAACTCGACGCAAAATCCGAGCTTTACAAGGACGTGTCGCTGTCCTACCTATTCCTCGCCAATAACTTACAGTACATAGTGAAAAAAGTGAGGGGGACTAAACTTTTTGGAGTGTTGGGGGAAAAGTGGGTGACCAAACACGGCGCCAAGGTTTCACAATACGCGGCCAACTACGAGAGGAACGGGTGGGGGAGGGTGATTGCAGCACTCCCAAGCGATCTGACGGTGGAGATTCCA
Organism: Agrostemma githago; assembly: GCA_958450325.1. Classification (NCBI taxonomy): domain Eukaryota; kingdom Viridiplantae; phylum Streptophyta; class Magnoliopsida; order Caryophyllales; family Caryophyllaceae; genus Agrostemma; species Agrostemma githago. The sequence goes on along the minus strand of OY288239.1, from coordinate 75,954,364 downwards.
CTGGATAAAGTGAAGGATTGCTTTAAGAGATTCAACGCGGAGTTTGAAGAGGAGTACCAGAAACAGGTGGACTGGGTTATACAGGATACTAAACTAAGAGACGAGATGAAGACGTCGATAAGGAAGAAGGTGGATGCTAGGTACCGAAAGGTGTACGAGAAGTACAAGATATTGTTGGTTAAGAACAGGGAGAGAGGGAAGATCGAGTCAGTTGTTAAGTACACCCCTGAAGATTTGGAAAATTACTTGTCTGACTTGTTGGATGGTCCTGACGTCGATGATGTTGTTACCACTACTGGTGCCGGAGAAATGACCTCCGAAGGAGGGGCCGAGGCTCCCGGGTTGCAACGACGTCGTAGGCGTCTTCTGCTTCTCATTCGACAACAATAATCTCACATGCTTAGACCCCTCCACCAAATTCACCATATAGTTGTTGTTGTGTATGTAAAAATATTTGCATTGTCCATTAGAAGTTAGCATCATGACTTTATGATACAAAGTATTTGTTTTTTTCCCGCTATCTATACTTGTGTTGTTGTTTTGTTTTATATTTGAAAGCATAACATTATTTTTTATGTGACTATTATGTTTGATTCTCCAAGTTTGATTGATTTTTTTTATTGCTTCTTACAAAACTATTTATTGCTTTAGTGTTTTCTTGAAATTACTTATCCCAAATGGGTTCACATCAGTTCTTTATTTTTTTTTAATTTTTTTTTAAAATTTACCAATATGAAGAAAAATGGTATTACCCCGACATAATACACCATAAGAAGGCAGAAACTCGAGAACATTGGGGTGCATGACTATACCATTATTTAGGACAACGTTATAGTTTGGCATAAAACGCCATACGGAGGCTAAAACTCTCGAATTGGGTGCGAAGACTATTCCGCTATCCAAGATGACAATATAGAACTAAAAACGTTATTCTAGACAGAGTATGAAAATAAAAATGTTATCCTGTAGATAGGTATTATACTTGTAGTAATGGAAAATTATAATTTTCTTCTGCCCAAGCCATTTCTATGATCTGTCAAATACTGTACATTTTTTCGCACCTGGCAACATAGAAAAACCAAAAAAAAATGTCATATTCCTCCCATATCATTCAACACTTAATAAACTAATAAATCTTTAACTAACCAACTCTAAGCTAAAAGTTTAACCAAAACATGAAAAGTTCAAATAAAATATAAAAAGTTCAACATAACACCAACTAAACTAAAAGTTAATCTAGCTAGCCTTTAGTGAAGTACTCCGTATATGATTCATTTTTCGATTGTATCTGCTTAAGAAATGATTCTCCGACAAACGTGTCTTGTGTGCTCCTTTGTGACGAGTGTCAAAAATTATATTTGATCTAGACTATCTTATTCAAGTTGTTACGATCGCGTTGACACTAATTAGAGTCAATTTCAACTCTGAATCGGTCCCAAAATGCAAAGTTAAACCCTAGTTAACAGGTCAAACCGATTCGAACCTCGAAAGTCAAACCCGTCCAATAAGGTGGACCGCGTCACCTTGACGCTCAAGCAAACCCGAGGTCCAAAAAGTTGATACTCCGTATTAATACTTAAATTACCTAGCATTAAGATTTTCGTATTGTAACTAAAAAAAATGGAAAATAATATTATACCACCAATTGTATGTACAACCATCTCAAAGTTGTTGAGCTTTTGTGTATATTTATTGAGCTTATACAAGTTTCTGAGCTGAGTTGTAAGTTTGACCTCGATAACTTTACACTAAAGCTCAGAAAATTTAAAACAAAACTCGAAAATTAAACTTTGTGATAACACTCAAAATCATAAAACCAGTTGTTCATAGAGTTATGTACAACTGGTTGTATAATCTACTCATTGAAGATGAAGTTGCGTATAAAAAAATACTCCGTATAAAGCAATGAAGGGTTGACACAAAGCATTCAGGAGTTCGTATTCACTTTTCATTCACTTTTATTTTTCGAATGTTTTTTTTGTTCTTTATGAAATGAATTTGCTGTTTATCGACTTTAATTTTATCCTTTTCATTTGTTTTTATTCAAAGATCTTATGCGAAGCTAATCGTCAATTTCACAATTTCTCATTGTTTAAGTATAATATTATATTTTTAGGTGTTTTTTTCCTAACGAACTTTTACTCAATCCTTATCATTTCATCACATCATTTTTTTTGTTTCTCTCTATAAAATATCTTAAAATCCAACTACCCATAAACACACCATGAACCACCACAAGCATCTGAATCGTCCGAGTCTGTACGGAGGTATGGTTCGGGTCGAGGGTGATTGGGTGGCTATGGTCAGTGGAGGCTGGGTGGCTGGGGTCGGCGGGTGGATGGATGAGGGTGGTCGAGGTGGTGGGATGATGGAGTTTTAAACATCGCAAGCGTACGATGTAATCGTAGCACAAATGAGCGAGGATCGATCCCACAAGGAGCAAGGGCGATTCCTAATTGTTTTAATCCTAGTTGTTTATCTAAGTCGATGGAAGTATGGAGAGGTGGACTGAAACTAGAATAAGAAACGATAAACTAGAGCGAGAAATAGAAAAAAAAGTAGAAAACTAAAATTGAAACAAGCGAAAGCTAAAGATAACTAATAATCCAGTATGAAAGGGACTAGGGGACGATGTCTTTACAATTTACCTAAATCACGCTAGAGTATGTCGAATATCAAATAAATCGGGTTTTAGGGTGAGGATGTACGCGTTCTAGGTCGACCACCTCCCTCTCGGGTTCGTGAAACGACTAATTACCCCATTTACCTCCCTCTTGGGTTCGTAAGACGAAATCATAAAGACAAGTCTGAGGGTCACTCTCGTGATAATCCCCAAACTCACTCGAGTCAAAAAGGCACGCGCGAAAATGTACTAGCGTAAAGGGTACCCCGCCAGACACCAATCCCGTGTTCGATCTAGTTGAGTAAGGCAAGGAAGAGGGGTTAAACCGGTTACCTATCCTAATAGACTCTCGTCGATTACCAAGGGACTAGGGCCGTCTCAAACCCCAAAATCAAGCCGAGTTTATCCAAAATCCCGTGCAACTCTTCACCCAATCACCCAATTTAATCGATACAAGACATACAATTGGCGTAATCTAGGCAAATCTAAGCTTCATCGACTCCTAGTGGGAAGATTATTCACTAATCATGGTTGCAAGATTAATTAAGACTATGGAAATAATAATTTTTGGATTAAACATGATTGAAAAGTGATTAATATTACTAATCATGCAAATGTTATCAAGAAGGTTATTTATAATAAGTTAAACTAAAGAGGAGAGAGAAACATGCACAACAACGGTGATAAAAATCACAATTACTAAATAATCAAGATAGATGAAATTAAAACTAAGTGAAACAAGCAAAAATAAGGATAAATTAAGATAAAAGAGAAATAGAAATTACCTAATAAAGAAGTGTTACGTTTTAATTTATAGTTCTGCAAGCGTACGGGTATTGTAGCATACGGGTCGAACTCAGGGAGGTGAATTATTAAGTACTAGCTAATTCTGAGTATATGTTATCTACGTCGAATAAAGAAGGTGTTGATTGTATAACTAATTTTAACAAACTAGATGTAACAAATCGAAATGAAATCAATAATATAAAGACCTAGGGCAATGGTTCACCATTAACATGGATTCTCGATGCAATCAAAAAGTAGCACAACTTTGTCAAATTACTGTCTTGGGTGAGACTAGCATTCCTATTTTAATCAATACTTTAAATTCTCCGTCGAGACATAAAAAGCCTATCTAGCATGTTATAAATCCTATTCTCATGGCACGAATAACAAAACTAGACGCATTAAGAATCGATACTAACATGTCCCAATTATTCCGATTCACTATTCTCATGTGAAAATTCAAATCTTGTTTCGATTCTCTAAATTAAAACCCGACTCTCGTCGTAATTAGAATTGAGTAGAAATTAATCGACAAAGATACAAACTTTTAGGTATGATTCATATGAAAACATCCAACTCTCGTTGTAATGATAATCTAGACTCAAACCAAGCAATTCAAACTAATCATTCAATTATTAAGCACAACCGAAACAAACCCAATTCAATAATTCAACAAAGCGCGATTAAAATCAAAGCATCAATAACCCATATTATCGGCTCACCGAGCCCTAGATAAAAGAACTACTCACAATTCATAATAACAATAACAATCAACAAATAAAATAAAGAGTAGAGAATTAGGAAAACTTATTCTTGATTGATGAACAAAATGATGAACGATCGTTTCTTCAAAGTTTTGGAATAATAAAACTAAAAATGCATAAATCTAATAAGATTGTATAACTTTTATGTATGTAGTCTAGGAATGATAAGCATCTTCTAATAAAAATAGTAATCCAATATAAGTCGGAAAAAATAGAGGGAGATCAAAAGTGACACGTGAGTAACTATTCGCTAGTAGCGGCACATTTCGCTACTAGCGGCACTCTGGAATCTTCACTAATTGCATGAATTCTGATGAAGCCTCTAATAGCGGTAGTTTTGCTCTTCGTCATCCGCTAGTAGCGGCACTTGAAATTCTTTATTCTCTCTTCTTTGCTTTCCTTTGATTTCTTCTCTTCTTTTCTTCATTCAATCCTCGATATAACCCGACATTTGACACGTATACCACAAATATCATCCGGGCATAATAAAAGAATTTCTCGGCTCTTCAAAATAGTTAGAACCGTCATCAAAAATCATACATAATCAAACCATGTGAGATTATCGGAAATGCTTCAAAAGTCACTATATCGCCCCAAAATTACTCTCAACACCACAAATACGACGATATATACTCACAATTAGTGCTAAAAATAGCACTTAACAAGAAGTTGAAAAAATAAAGAAGAAGAATAACAATAAAGGAAGGAAATAGTCTACAACAATGGAAAACCAAAGATGAAGAAGATGAAGATCTACAATATTCTTTGATTATACCTTAATACAAAGCATAAACCCTAGATCTAGAAATAAAATGATGCATAATGAAGGGAAAAATCCCCAAAAGTAACTTTACATGAGTTCAAAAGAGGTTTAAACAACTAAACAAGGCCTAAAGAATGCAATCCAATAGGTGAAACTTTGGCCTCAAAGGGTGAAAGTTCACTAGGTGCAAAATAATCTACAAACCATGAAATAGCCCCAGGGGTGAAACTTCACCTCTGTCAGAGATCCAGATGGTGAAGTTTCACCCGGTGGAAAAATGCTCAAAATCCAGAAATGCCGAGGGGTGAAGTTTTACCCCTCCAAAATCTCAGCGGGGTGAAACTTCACCTTTCGACTTTAGAAGGCTCTATCTTGCTCATTTCTTCACAAAATGGGTCGTGTGATATATCGTTGGAAAGCTATGACGACAAGATTTCACCTTCAACTTAAATCACCTCAATCAGAGGTCTAGATATTTATATATTGTTGTTTGAACCTCGATCTTACATGAACGACACATGGAAATTGATATTCGGGGTTTAGTTTCGCCTCCTAGGGACATGATCACAAGAGTACGGTCTCTCCTTGGTCCAAGGATTCCTCTCCTATTCGGTTAGCACCCGAAAACTCTCCAAAGTGGCATAGATAGCTATGATAGCTAGCAAAAGTGCACAAGATATCCAAGTGTGGAGTTTTAAAGAAATAAAAGTAAAAGTAGGTCCTAATGCCACACAAAACACGTATAAACGAGGATAAGTTAAGGTAAAAGAGCATATAGAAAGGTGTTAATAACAGATTTATCATGGGATGACTGGGTGGCTTGGGTCGATCTAAGCGGTGGATCGGTCGAGTCGAGTCTGGTGGTGGGTAGATAGGTGGGAGTGGTTAGGGTGGTGGGGTCATGGGTGAGCGTCGGGGGGACGGAGGGCTGTAAGTAGAGATGGAAAAAGTTGATCCGACCCGTCAAACCGATGTGACCCACCCGACACCCGACCCAATAGTACCCGAAAATTAAACGATCCGAAATCGACCCAACTCGACTCGCTATCACATGCATCATATCAACACTATTCTCTTACTTTTTCACATTTTCTTAAACTTTATGCTAAACCCATATGAGGCTTATTCAAGAAGATGGAGGAAGTAACAAATTAATTGAACCAAATAATAATGATCAATAATTAAGATTATTTGGATAATATCAAATAATATGATGTACTCCGTATTAACTAGAACCGATAATGACCCGACAAAAACCCGATGTGACTCGATATATCAGTTGACCTTATAATGACCTGACCCGAACCAGACTCGACCCGGAGGTATGTACCCGATATAACCTGACCCGCCTTGACCCGACTCAAACCCGACCCAATTGACACGATTGTCACCTCTAGCTTTAAGGTTGTAAGTTTGAGTTTTTGGTTTTTAATTTTAATTTTTTAGTTTAAATTTCCTCTTTTTTTTACTCATATATTTTTTTTCCTTTATTTTTTGTTATTTTTTGTTTTTATATTTTCCTCTTTTTTCTATGTAACCTTTTTTGTTTTATATTATATTATATTTTTAGGGTTATTTAACGACAATAATACCAACTATAGGGCGTCTTCCAAAAATAATACCAATTTCAATAAATCTGAGAATAATACGTATTATTGAAGTAGTTAAACAAGAGTAGTATAAGTCACTTTATAACCTGCTACATCAGGTCACCTAATTAATATTTAACCTGCTACTTATCTTCCATCCTTATAATTAGACATGGATAACGAGTGAGCCGTGTCTGGTCAGCTTTGGGTCGGGCCACTTTCGGGTTATAATAATCGGGTTGACTTTGGGTTGGGTTCAAGTCATTCTCGGGTTTGTTGTTTTCAACTTTTTTAGGGATATCGACTCGTTTTCTATAATAATAATGGGGTCAGTTTTGAGTTAGCTCGGGTCAATTCGGATTACAGGTCAAAATCAAGTCTTCAATTCGGGTGTCGGATCGGGTTCATTTTGGCTTATTCGGGTCGGGTCAGTTTTGGCAGGTCTACTCCTCCTTAGTTCTCTCCTTCATCCTCTCTCTCCATTACCCTTCATCCTTCTTCAGCTTTTTTTCTATACGTTTCGTTTAGATTAACGTGCTGGCTTTGGTGTAGGATTGTGTTGTTAGCTATATTTGGTTAGGTTGAAGACTTGAAGGAAGAGGAAGACGGAGGACATGAATGACGTTTAATGCCCCGTACACTGAGTAAGTGAAAAGGAGTGAATTAATGTGAAATGAATTTAAGGCGAAAAAGGAAGGTGAACGGGTTCTACCGCTAATTAGTCATTTATACTACTCTAGTTAAACTACTCCAAAAATACGTATTATTCTCAGATTTATTAAAATTGGAATTCGGAAGACACTCTATAGTTGGTATTATCGCCGTTAAATAAAATTAAAGGTGAAAAAGGAAAGTGAAAGAGTTCTACAAGTAACTGGTCACCTATACTGCTCTTGTTTAACTACTCCAATAATACGTATTATTCTCAGATTTATTAAAATTAATATTATTTTGGGAAGACGTCATATAGTTGGTATTATTATTGTTAAATAACCCTATTTTATATATATATTTTTTTATTAGTTGAAAATTATTAAATTCAGTTGATGGTAATTTCATACTCGTATTACGTATGTATACACTAATTCTTATATACAAAGAAATCGAGTTTCACTATTATTTTAAAAATGATATTACGTTTGTAGACACCCGCATTTTTCCTGCTCGTGTCCATAACAGTCTCCAACAAAGCACCCGATGATGATCGGACGTTAACATGCACCAATACGCTCGAATACGGGCTCAGAATCGATAGTATCTGACGTGGGTACTTAGCGGAGTACAAATCTCTCAAAATTAAACCAACCTCGACTCCAGACTCAGTGGATCATTTCAAATAAAATAAAGCTACTTTAAGCCAAAACCGCCACCTGGGGCAAAACCGTCTTTGTTGATCGAGTCAAACCCGGTCAAAGTCGAAACTCGAAAACAAAACAAGCCACAAAAACATCCAAATACGCAATCAAACCAAGTCAAAATGGAATCCAAAACTTCCTCATTTATCACGGATATCAATCCGTATTTTGAGCAACTTCTGATACGCGCGAATTAAATCGTGCGCATCCCTGCGCCTCAGAATTGGGGCGCCCCAAGTGTCACGCCTGAATATCAGGGCGCAAGGCCTGTCGCGCCTGAGTCTCGAAATAAAAAATGTTTCGCAAAACTCGCCAACACTATAAATACACCCCTTCATTCACCATTTCGAGGGACGACTTTTCAGAATTCCAAAACCGAGTGCAAGAGACTTACCTTTCCCACATACACTCAAAACCCACCTTAACTCTTCCTATATACATCAAAGTGCTCCCTATGTTCACGACGATACTCCGCGAGCCCGTATTTTGAAGCATTTGACATGTAGGTTGAAGGTGTTCAAATCCCGATTCTAAACTCTAAACTCTTTTAATTATTGTAACTAACCATACTAACATTTTCATTATTTGCATCTAACATTTACTTTTCGTTCCTAACTTCTAACTGTTAACATCATTCGACGTTAAAATGCTCGCTCTTTCAGGTATCGAATACCAAGGGTGACGAAATAAGGAAATCCGAACACAAGAGTACCGCACTCGCTTCACCGGTTGCCTATCTTGTCACCCCGCGCATTTGGTTGTCTAAGGCGAGTCAACCCTTAAAACGTTTTTACGCTTTCGTTTTATTACTACCGTGTATATATAATCATCAAAATTTGGAACGAAGCAACTAATAAGGTATTTGATGGGGTTGGATTAAAGTGGCAATTAAGAACGAACATTAGACTTACTGAAGAAGGAAGAATTTGGATTATTTGTGTTCCGGTATGGGAACAATTAGCCCGAATCGGATCCGGGTCTTAGTATTCAATGTTGTTGCTTTGGTGATGATCGTCAAATCTCTCGGATCTCTCCTTCCTCTCACTCCGGTGATCAGACCTTCCCGACGGAGTTGGCCAGCACCCTGCACAAGGAACACACAGGGCCTTGGAGGTGTCCGAGGGAACCCTCTCCGATGCCTATGTCAGTCTGTGAAATGCCTTAATGAACCTTGCTCGTGAGGAGTTAGGTGGCGGTTTTAAAGTGAGAGTCTAGAGAGAGAAAGTCCAACCCTTTTTTTGTGGGAAGTGGCAAAGTATTTATACCTTTCCTAAGAGAGGGAAAGGAGAGAGTGAGAGAGGAGGTGTGAGTGGATGAGGGGGTGACACGTGGGTCCACCTCGTCCACTCATACCTCTTTACCTTAGGCCTGGTCGGAGGGGTTCTGGTTCCTCCCCTGGCCCTGCCAGGGACCAGCTCGCCCTGTCTGGCAGGCAGGGGGGCTTGCCTTGGGGCTGTGAGCAGCTGAGGCCTTCTGGAGACTTCAACTAGGCTTCGTTCTGATGGCCTGCCAAGCAGGCCGCTTCTTATTCTCGGGTCGGGCTTCTCCAGGGTCTGAATTAATGGACGACCCGTGGCCAGCTACCGACCCCCATCAATTTGGGATGAGAATGTATATGATGTGCAGGTTCTGGTTAGTATGATGAAGTTATCCACACGAAAGTTACAACTCTCTATAATCAGAAAACATGGTTTATGTCCTTTGTTTATTGTTTCAATAAAGTAGCTGATAGAAGAACTCTTTGGGCAGCAATGCAGAATTTTCAACTTAGTCAAGGGCATCCTTGGATTCTAGTTGGAGATTTTAATAATGTGCTGAGTGTTGATGAAATAATTGGAATCCATTAACTGATGCTGAGACTAGAGATTTCCAAAAATGTCTAGATGCTTATGGCGTTTGAGAATTACCTACATCAGGAGCGTTTTTTACACGGAACAACAAGCATGAAAATGGCATAAGGAGATTCATTAGATTTGATAGAGTGCTAGGCAATGAAGAGTGGATTAGTAGTGTGCCCTACCGCTCAATCCATTTCTTGCTTGAAGGAACCTATCTATGATCACAGTCCTTGTGTCATCTAAATTAGGCAAGATGAGGAGAAAAGGCAGAAGATTTTAAAATACTTCAATATGTGGGGGAAGGACAGTGAATTCCTCACTATACTGAAGCGTATTTGCGACTCCCCGATACATGGGTCTAAGATGTTTCAAATTGTTAGAAAGTTAAAATTGCTCAAACATCCGCTTAAGAAACTCAACAATGATGGTTATGATAATATTGAGGGCAATGCTGAGGTGGCGCTTGCTGCTCTCCATGAGACCCAAAGGCAATTACACTTGAATCCTTCTAATATTCAACTGCAACAGATGGAGCATGATGCTGCGGTGGGATTTAGAACTCTGGAAGAAGCTAGGAACTGTTTTTGGCTCAAAAAGCGAAGTGTTAGTGAAGTTTGGATGGGGATGATAACACTAAATACTTTCATAGCTCCATTAAAGCAAGAAGAACGATGAATAGAGTTTTTCAAATAGCTGATATTAATGGGGTAGTTTGTGATACTCCCGGTAGCATTGATAATGCATTCTTGGAGTATTATAAAGAGCTGCTGGGTACATCGCAGGTCACTGATGCAGTTAACAGTCAAGTGATTGGTAATGATGGAATTGTGCAGGAAAAGGTAGGGAGGAACATGATTCGACTTATAACCCCAGAAGAGATTAAGAAGGCCCTATTTTCTATCCCTGAGACTAAATCTCCTGGACCAGACGGATACACGAGTGAGTTCTTCAAAGATTCTTTCGCCACCATCGGTCATGATATTATTCAGGCGATGCCAGAGTTCTTCCTCTCTGGTCAGCTGTTGAAACAAGTTAATTCTACCACTATCACTCTGATCCCTAAGAAAATCAGACTAGTGAGTGTGGCTGATTATAGGTGTGGACATAACATAGGTCCACCCCGACGCGGCCACGCGCGGGTTTGGGTAGGCGAATGAATCTCCATATGAGAATGGATCGAATTGAAATTTAGGTCTATGTGGAGTCGCCACCGAATTTTGTGGTTATTCGGAACCATTCGAGCCCACTCTATGTCGTAGTGGTCCGTATACGAAATACGGCCCATTTCCGATGTTAGAGTTTATTGGGCTCGTCCCTTTGCATTTGATACCAATACCGACGTTATCGGATATTGTGTATTGAATGACTCTCGTGCGCCAACGGTTTCGGGCATCCGGAAACCAAGGTTCTGAGTAAGGGGTGAGGGTACGTGTTGGGAAGCCCACAAAGGACACCCAACCCCGCCCGCACATTAGCGGCCTCTACTAAGAATTCGAATGACTTTCTAATAAGCGCGTTAGTTGAACGGGAGAATGATATGCAAAGAGTATTTTCCCTAAACATGTGAATGGAATTGAAAAGGGTTTCTAAGTCAATTTAATGCAATTAATTCTACGTCAAAGTGGAATTTTAGCATGTGGGTTCATTCAGTACAATAAATGAACAAGAATTAAATTGACAAAAGAAACAAGCAAACGGTTAGTGACGGTAAATCGATATTAATGGTTTGTGCAAATATTGTACTGAATTGAATGATGTACAAGATGATGCATGGTTTGAAAAGATAGTATACACGTGATTAATTAGACACGTGTTGACCTAAATCGTAAAATACTATCGAATTTAAAAAGAAGGATGTACGACTCATGCTTTGGTCGTTATGAGGTCACTCGATCGAGTGGTCGACAGACTCGATCGAGTAGACCCTGAAAAGAGGTTCCTGTTTCGCGTTTTAGACCATACTCGGCCGAATTATTGACCAACTCGGTCGAGTACATAGCCACTCGACCGAGTCACTGTGAGACTCGATCGAGTGGAGGTCGTGAAAAACATTCTGATTCATCTTTGGGGTGCCACTCGACCGAGTGGGCGAGGCACTCGGTCGAGTGGGCTAGGCACTCGGTCGAGTGCCCCCTGTACGAATTGTAATTCGTTTGCAAATTTAATTGTTGATTTTGAAATTGCTTTTGATTTTCGAGAGTTTGATGATTTTATCGAATCGGACATAAATATTGCACAATTCATGTTCGACTTGGCTTTTGTATAAATCGCGAATTTTGTTGAACCGAATATAAATATTGTTGAATTTATGCTCGATGATAATTCTGAATACTCGTTGTATCCCATATTCAATTATTTGAATCGATATGGAATATTAGAGTGAAATAGAAAAAAAAAAGATAAATTGATTTTAGTCGTTTTAAATTAATTATCGTGATATGAACAAATTGCGTTAATTAATTCATATGACTTGATTGTCAGACTCGACATCCAATTATGGAATTGGTATCGAATCTAAAATGGACGCTTTACTTGAAATAATTAAAAAAAAGAACTTGATTCCCTCGACTTCTCCGACATCGAAGTAAATCCCTAGGGATCGTGATGTCGGATTTGTGTCAACAGGTTTCGACCCTTATTGAAGTACGATGTTTGTTCTTTGAAAAACGATGCTATTACGTAACTTGAATAACAATAATGATACAAACGATATGAAAATTATTGTTGAAGTTAACTTATCTCAATAATCAAGTAATCGGGATATCGGAACAAGCGACTGGCAACGCTGTGTGCAGTACACTTGTATATTCGGATTTCCTTATTCCGATATCACTCATACTCGATACAAATTGATAAGTATTTTAATGTTTTGATATTAGTACTATCGATATTAATGATGCGATAATAACGATAAAACGAAATAAATAAAAAAAACGACCCGTACAATGACATGACGCGAAAAGAAGGAAGAGAAGAGAAGAAACGGGGTTTTGACACCCTCAACCTACATGCTCTTGTCTCGGATTAGAACTCGTAATCGCGGCTTTAACACTAGAGTCTTCGAGGTTTATGGAGGTTGAGTTGTGGTGGCTCGGGTTGTTGATTCCTAAACTAGGTTTAGGGTTAGTGCTAATGTATTGTTTAAGGTTTGCTTAGGGTGTATTAGGGTTGTAAAAGTGTGAAAGAGAGGTTGAGTTTGGGGTGTAAAAAGATGTTTCCCAGATGTCTTGAAGTGTGTGCAAAGAGTTGCTTATATAGGAAAAGCTAGGGCTCCGGTTTAGGGTTACTCGACCGAGTGGGCAGCTGACTCGGTCGAGTGGCCTTGTGCGTCAGCCGTCGGGCTTGAATAAGGGCCCACTCGATCGAGTGGGTGGGGCACTCGATCGAGTGGCCCAGCTGGGTCGCGCGGGTCAGTCTTTTGGACCTTGACCATGGATGTTTGATGGGTTTGTGTTTGAATTGGACTTTTGATGTTTGAGGGTTTGTTTTGCATGTCTCGGAAACGACTTTGACCGGGGTTGACCCAATTGCAAAAAGTCGGTTTTATTTCCGGTGTCGGTTTCGGCCCAAATTAGCTTTATTTGATTGGAAACGGCCCACTGGACCTGGATTTGAGGTTAATTTTGTGAGGTTTGTACTCTGTAAGTGTGCTAGCCAGCGATTAATAGATTGAGCCTATATCCGAGCGCGTAGAAACACGTTAGCGTCCGATCATCATCGGGTGTTTTTTGGGAAACTACCATAGACACCCGGCAGTCAAAATGCGGGTGTCTACAGAGCCCCCACTCTGACTGAGGCTTGGACAGGGCGAAAGTCAGAGTATCCACCAGGCCAATCGAGGATTGAAACCTGGCGGACTTCCGGCCGGGTCGTTTATAGTCCATTAGACTTGCGTGAAGGGCTCGCCAGCCGTAAGCTAGAAGTCATACCTGAGCTGATGACGATAACTCCGTGGGGCATTTGGACTTGTCCTTTAAGTCCTATGTGCGCCTGTGTGTTGGCCCCTCCCGTGAAAATGCTGGGGAATTGGACTTGTCGTATAAGTCCCGGGTGCGCCTGTATATGGGCCCATCCCGTGTTGATTCGAGAGAAAATGCCGCCTTGGGCTTCCGCTGGGGAGATATCGTGGGTTGCACGTCCCTGTTTGAGTCGTACCTGTATAAGTCACATAGAATGCATGCAACACGTAGGTAGTAAAATGACTCGCGCTGGGGAAAATGATTTTGAAATTTTGAAAGTTTTGAAAGTTTTGAAATTTTGATTTTTGAAATCTTGAAACTTTGATATTTTTGAAATTTGGAAACTTTGAGATTTTGACTCCTAACAAAGATTAGGAAAGTCCGGGATGGAGATTTCCGTGCTAGTATCGAGACTTGGCTTGTGGTTTGATTCCCATTGAGATTAGGAAATTTTCCTAAATAGTTTGCAAGGCTAATGCTATATATAGCCCCTTCTTGCTCTTGATTTTCTTCATAAATCCCATCACAAATCAAACTCTTCTTAAAAGAAAGTCTCTTTATTTTCCTTAAGGCAAAAAGAAAGTCTCTTTATCTTCTTAAGAAGTTTAGCCATGGGAATCGATAGATTGACCATTATGCTGCAGGAGTGGTCCCGTCGCTTTAGGGACACGGATAGGGTGGCTTTGAATCAGACGGGGATAACCCAATTGTACCCGTTCCGTCAGATGGTGGTTGATCGTTATTTTCTGGATGCATGCTTGGCTTATTGGGATGACATATATCATGTCTTTGCTTTCCCTCGGGGCGAAGTCTGCCCTCTACCTGAGGAGATTGCAGCTGTAGGGGGATGGAACCCGATACTCCGCCCCGCCGTCCCGTACTCAATCTATGACCCGAGGAGGAAGCTGAGAGAATTTTTGGGGCTCTCCCACAATGAGGTGTCCCGTATGATGGAGGGTGATAATATTTCTCTGATCGACTTGGCTGTGAAATTTATGAATCCTCTTGATGTTCGGGTTAGACCGGCTTACGGTCGTAGGGCTTTATTTTTTTTGCATGCTCCATGTATATGCTTTCGAGGGTCACATGGATTTGCTATCTTGCATGGGAAGCACCCGTCTTTTGACCGTAGTAGATTTGATGGAGACTGAACACAGCCCGGCTTGGCTGATCACGGGCATGATTATCCAAGGATTGGACAATCGTAAGAGGGACTCATCAATTCGTCTCACCGGGAGCACCCGTTTGTTGCAAGTATGTTACTTGGCCTTTCTTCAATTTTTTTGATTTTTGATTTTTTTGCGGAAATTTCTTTTTACTGCGGGGGGTACTCGATCGAGTCACCCAGGCACTCGGTCGAGTACCCTCAATGAAACCCTCCTGATCTGTCTTCGGAGGTGCCACTCGATCGAGTAACCCTAGCACTCGATCGAGTGTCCTCGTAAAAAGCCCCCTGTTTGCGTTCAGGGGTACCACTCGATCGA
This sequence comes from Agrostemma githago, assembly GCA_958450325.1. Lineage (NCBI taxonomy): Eukaryota > Viridiplantae > Streptophyta > Magnoliopsida > Caryophyllales > Caryophyllaceae > Agrostemma > Agrostemma githago. Next base: position 75,939,203 of record OY288239.1, on the reverse strand, counting down.
GTATCTCAATCACTCGACCGAGTGGCCTTAGGCGAACGCTTATTTTGCCTTGAAAACTCATGCTTTTGCTTCTTTTGCAGATTTGGCTATATGAGAGGCTATCAGTGATAGATCCTCCTCTTGATGCAGGCAGTTACCGTCATAACCAGGTGATGACGAGGAGGCGGGCCATTGACTTTTCTCGTCAGATTACGCAAAAGTACTGGGACGAGGTTTTGTCTTTTCATGGCGGCCCTTTAATTCGATGGGTAGTTCCGTGGTGGCCCATCTACCTTTGGAGTGGCTTGGACCCGAGGGATAGGGCCCGCTATCAGGTGATCCTTTCTTTCAGGCAGACGGTTCATCTTTACCCAGATCGCATACTAAGGCAGTATGGATGGACCCAGCGCATCCCCGAAGTTGAAGCAGTTGTGAGTGACCCTACCCAACTGACTGATGTGATGTGTGATACTTGGATGCAAAGATGGTACACAAGGCATACTTGGCCCATTGTCAAATCTCGCCGCTCAATCTGGGTTTCAGATTCTTACACGAAGTGGACCAAAGCAGGAGATGCTAAAGCCCGAGCCGCTTTGAAAGTCGATGAAGCCTTTGACCTGCTGAGAGGAGAGCAAGCCAAAGAAAATAGGGGGTTCTTTGATGAAGAAGACACTCCAGCTACCCTAGTTCGTCTAATGTCAGGTCACAAGAAGAAGACTAAGACTCAAGCTGAAGGGTCTAGTGCTAAAGGTGCTTGGGGGAAAGTGAGCCCCCAGACGGACTTGGAAAGAAGACTAGGCCCTAGGCTAGCCGTGCAGGACCGACTTGGCCCACGGGATAGGCTACCCGAGCATGTGCGGGCCCGACTTGGGCCGAAGACTGTGATTGAAGACCCGTCGTCAAAGAAGCGGGTTCGGGCTAAGGAGATTCCCCTTGTGATTAGGGAACGCTCACCTTCACCTCGGCGACCTCGGGCTCCACGTGATTCGAAGGACAAGGGAAAGGGGAAGATGCTCGGATATTAGTCTTCTTATTTAATTATTTGAATATTATTATTATTTTTGTGGTGTGATTTTTTTGTGTGTATGCCGTGTTTGGCGTTTTTTTTTCATTTTTTTTTGTAATAAAAGACATATTATTGAACAGCCGTTCCCGTCTTTTCGTTTATTGCAGTGGTTGTACCCTTTTGAGGGGTTGCCTACGTATCCACAAATAGCGGAATCAAACCAAAGGTAGTTCAAAATTGATTTGATTTTTTTTGCAGTTTTCAAATTACATCAAGATTATTAATTCGAAATGTGCGACAGTAGAATAATTAATTCTAACTTATTGACTTGTCTATAATTTTTGAAAATTTATAAAAAGACAAATTTTTATAAATTTTTGCAAATGACATTGAGATGGGGTTTAGGGGTAATAGCGCTTCAGCTGGTCCAAGTTGGTTGGGTTGACAAATTCGTTCCCGTCCAAGTCTGTCAGCATCACCGCTCCTCCCGATAGGACCTTCTTGACTAAGTATGGCCCAGCCCAGTTGGGTTTGAATTTACCCCTCGGGTCAACCAGTAGTAAGGCACGAACCGATTCCAGGACCAGATCTCCTTCCTTGATGTTCCTGGGCCTAACCCGTTTGTTGAAAGCCCGTTGGATTCTTTTTTTATATATTTGAATGTTGTTGAGGGCCCGGGATCGCCGTTCGTCTAAAAGGACTAGCGAATTGTATCGGGCTTGGATCCAATCTGCTTCAGGTACTTGGCTTTCAAGTAAAATCCTGAGGGATGGCACTTATAGCTCGACTGGTTGGACCGCTTCCATTCCGTATGTCAAGTAATACGGGGTTGCCCCGGTCGCGGTGCGGATTGAGGTTCGATATCCCCATAGGGCAAAAGGTATCTTGTCGGGCCAGTCCCGGTAATTCTCAGCCATCTTTTTAAGTATGGTGACAATTGTTTTATTGGCCGCTTCTACCGCTCCATTTGTTTGAGGTCGATAAGGCGAAGATGTATGCCTTTGAATTTTATATTTTGCCAGCAATGCGGTAGTTTCAGCTTGGAAGTGGGTCCCGTGATCACTGTTGAATTCGTGAGGGATCCCATACCGGCATATGATCTTATTCTGGATAAACTTGGCAACGTGCTTGGCGTTCAAGACACGGTATGACTCGGCTTCGACCCATTTGGTGAAGTAGTCGATGGCCACTAAAATGAAGCAATGATCTCCCGTCCCGGAAGGGTGCACCTTTCCAATTATGTCTATACCCCATGTCGAAAATGGCCATGGTGATGTCATGGTATATAAGAGGGAAGATGGCATATGCTGTACATTGGCAAAGATTTGACAGTTATGGCAGTGTTTGACATACTCCTGACAGTCTGTTTCCATGGTGTTCCAATAGTACCCGAGCCTCATGATTTTTCGGACTAGCATATGGGCGTTCATATGCGGGCCGTTTTCACCATCGTGTACTTCGGCCATTACCTTTTCGGCCTGTATTTTATCGATGCTTAGGAGTAGAGCCCCATGTGCCGTCTTTTTGTACAGTTGCCCGTCGTCCGTGCGAACGAATTGGGTTGCCGATCTTCGTAGGGCCTTTTTGGCCTGATTTTCAGTTTCCGGGGGGTACTCTCCCGCTGTCAGGTAGGTTAGAACAGCTTGATACCAAGGTTCCGGGTCAGTTATCTCGATATCCTGAATGGCGTGGATGTAGGCTGGCTCGGACCGTCTTTCGACACAGATTGGCATGCTGGTCAGGTGATCCGGGATGTTCAGTAAAGATGCCAATTTGGAAAGTGCATCTGCGAACTGATTCTCTTCCCAGGGCAGATAAATGTATTCTACCTTTTGGAATTGTTTCTCTAGAACCCTTACCCGTGCTTGATAAGCCACGAGATTGGCGTTCCGAGTTTTCCATTTTTGGAGTGCTTGATTGATGACCAATGATGAATCGCCGTGGACCCGGAGGTTTGTTACCCCTAAATCAGCGGCGGCTTGCAACCGTGAATGCATGCTTCGTATTCGGCTGCATTATTGGTCACGTCAAAGTCCAACTTGATGGATAAGGGAGTGTGTTCCCCTCGGGGTGAAATTAACAGGATTCCGACCCCAAATCCTCGGAAGTTGGATGCTCCGTCAAAATACAAATCCCATGTTTCGGTATCGGTATGGAATATGTCTTCATCAGGAAAGGCCCATGTATCGGTGTGGCCTTCTTCAGATATTGGGCTGTCAGCAAGGAACTCGGCAACTACCCGGCCTTTGATGGCTTTTAATGGTACAAATTTGAGGTCGAACTCGGATAACATTAAAGTCCATCTTGACATCCTGCCGTTGAGGATGGGCTTCTCGAATAAGTACTTGATAGGATCCATTTTGGATAACACATGTACCTCGTGACTGAGCATGTAATGTCGGAGCTTTTTAGTGGCCCAAATCAATGCTAGGCACGTCTTTTCGAGCATTGTATATTTGCACTCATATTCGAGAAACTTTTTACTGATGTAGTAAATAGCCCGTTCTTCTGAATCGACTGTCTAGGCTAGCATAGCCCCCATGGCCGTCTCTATCGTCGTTAGGTATAACGACAAGGGCAGACCGTGTTGAGGTGGCATTAGTACCGGCGGAGCAGACAGAATCTCCTTGATTTTGTTGAAAGCCGCTTGACATTTGTCATCCCATAGCACCCGTTCTCCGATTTTCAGCTTTTTGAAGATGGGTTCGCATACCATGGTTAGTTTCGAAATGAACCGGCTGATGTATTGGATTTTCCCGAGAAACCCCCTTATTTCCTTTTCGGTCTTGGGTGGTTGCATCTCGGTGATGGCTTTGATTTTAGCTGGGTCGACCTCGATGCCGCGTTGGCTAACGATATGGCCCAGTAATTTGCCCGACGTTACCCCAAAACTGCATTTTTGTGGGTTCAGTCTCATGTTGTATTTACATAGCCGGGTGAAGAACTTTCTTAGGGCTGAAATGTGCCCGCTTCGGTCCTTGGATTTGACGATCATGTCGTCCACATAGACCTCCACTTCCTTATGCATCATGTCGTGGAGCAAAGTGGTGGCGGTCCGTTGATAAGTGGCCCCGGCGTTGATAAGCCCAAATGGCATGACGGTGTAACAGTAAGTACCCCAAGGTGTAATGAAGGTTGTCTTACCCATATCCTCTTCTGCCATTTTAATCTGATTGTACCCGGCATACCCGTCCATGAACGATAGAAGGGCATGATCGGCCGTGTTATCCACCAGTATGTCGATGTGTGGTAACGGAAAATTGTCTTTTGGGCTAGCCTTGTTAAGATCCCAGAAGTCCACGCAAACCCGCACCTTGTCGTCCTTCTTGGGTACCGGCACGATGTTTGCAACCCAGTCTGGATATTCAGACACTTGTATAAAGCCTGCTTTGAATTGTTTATCGACCTCTTCCTTGACTTTAAGAGACCACTCGGGGTTCATTCTTCTAAGTTTTCGCTTTACCGGCTTGCACCCATCTTTGATGGGTATTCGGTGTTCGGCTATCTCCCGGTTTATACCCGGCATGTCCTTGTAGGACCATGCAAAGACATCTTTGAATTCCTGGAGGAGGTCTGCGAATTGTTTTCTCTCCTCTGGATCTAAAGATAGGCCCAACTTAAGCATTTGGGGCTCTAAAGTGGTTCCCACATTGATGGACTCGGTTTCTTCGATTACTGGATCTCGGGATTCCCTTTGCTCGACCTGCTCGACCTGCTCGACCAGATGTTGAGGTAGGGGTACCTGTTCGTCGGGTTTCTCAATGTCATTGCATATAAAATTTTTGAAATTGAGAAAATTTTGGAAATAAGACAAGTCGTAAGCAGAACGGTGTTCGTTATTATTATTGATGGTAAATTTTGAAAATAGCTCGAATAGAGCTGCCATCTGATCATTGGTCAGTGGCGGGATAGGGAGAGGTCTTGGGACAGGCCCCGAGACCTCAGTGGATAAGGGAAGAGGGGTTACAGACTCGACTTTAGCACCAAACCCTCTAGACTCGGACTCACACTTCGATTCTGACTCAGACTCAGACTCGGTATCCGGCATGTCTCCCTCGCCGGTGGTCAGCTTGTAGACCCGTCCTTGACCGTCGGTCCATTCTATGGTCTTCCTTCAAGCCCTCGTCTCGGTGTTGGTACCGACCTCGGTGATTAACTTGGTTGGGTCAAACCGATCGCTGCGAAGGATCAGGTTGACCAAGTCGTCCTTCGGAGCGGGGACGGCCTTGTCTTCTCCGAATAAGAGCCCTAGCACGGGCTCGGAGTTGTTTTCGCCCTCCTTTGATTCGGCCTGGACGATGGTGAATATATCATCAGGGATGAAATTGCATTCCCGAGCCCTTTTGGTCTCGGGATATGTGACGGTGGGTTGGTAGAGGCCCACTTGGATGGCTCCGAAGACCGGAGTGACGAAGTAATCCGTTAACTTCGGGCTATAAGGGCTTATGTAAGTACCCTTGAAAATGTCGATGGCCTTGTGAATACCGGCCCGAACCACGTTTTCCGGGGTTATAGCATACCCCAATCCGAAATGTGATTCGCCATCATTTAGGACCTCGATAATCTTCCCAGCTGGAAGATATGGCCTTGAGGTTATTCCGGGTAGGTAACCCAGATTTTGTAGCATCGTGTCGATGCTAGTTGTGAAGTAGGGCCTAAAGAGATATTCTTCTTCGATCATGCCCACGAAATCGAATCCTCGTGGGTCGGCCCGGCCCGTAGCGTTGCAACTTGCTACGGTAATTGGGGTCGCCTCCAGCGTGATGATACCGTCTTTGAGAGGCATCTTGACTTTTCGATGGAGGGTAGATGACACGGCCTTGACTGCGTGGATCCAAGGCCTTCCTAGTAAGAGATTGAATGACGAGGTGACATCTATCACCTGAAATTCCAACTCCTTTTCGATTGGGCCTGTTATGATTTTCAATTTCACGGCCCCGGCGACAGGTTTTGGGCTTCCGTCGAAAGCCTGGATAGTCTGCGCTGTCGGAAGGTAATCGGCATCAGTGATGCCGAGTGCTTTTGCAGTCCTTAGAGGTAGGACATTAACGGCTGATCCATCATCGATAAGGGTCATCGGGAGATATTTACCTTTGTAGATGACCGTGATGTATAGGGCCAGATTGTGATTGGGCCCAAACGGTGGTAGGTCAGCTTCGGAGAAGGTTATGAGCGGGCCTTCTTCTTTGGATTTTCCCTTAAGATAGGGCATAATGGTGGCTACCATTTCAGCAGGGGTAGCTTCTGAATCAACCTTGATTTCATCGAGAGCCGTAGTCAATGCTTCCCGATGAGCTTGCGAGCTAACCAATAGTTGTCATATGGTTAGATCGGCTCGGACCCTTTTCATTTGCTGGACCAGAGCCGTGTCAGCGCTCGGTTCTTCAAGGGTAGGTTCCGTCCTGGCAGGTTCAGTGACGGATATAGGAATGGAACGCCCAGCTGCGGCGAGGTGATTGGTGGCTAAGGCTTTGGACTTAGCCTTTCGGACCTCTTCGAGGGTGATGGGGACAGCTTCCCCTTTGGTTAAGTACACATCATCCTCGTCGTCGAACCATATCCCGTTGATTTGTGGGATATAGGGAGAGATGAGGTGAGAACAGTCAATTACCTCACCGGTGAAGATAGCGTGGGCGCTGAACGGGTTTTCTTTGTTGCTCGGCTTGTCTCCGGGCAACGGGATTTTCCCGCTCTCGATAAGATCTTGGATCAGGTGTTTTAACCTCCAACACTTTTCAGTATCATGCCCGTTACCCCGGTGATACTGACAATAGGCCTGGGCATTGTAGGTTTTGGGCCTCTTTTCTACTGGAGGTTCTGCAGTTGGGCCTATCGGCTGGATCAGGCCCTTTGAGGATAGCCTTTGTAAGGCATAAGTATAGGTAGTCCCTATATCTGTGAATACCCGATTTGGTGTATTCTTCTTAGATGAGGTGTCGAGCAGGTTTACCTCGTCGAAGATACTGCGAGTTGCAACCACAGGTGTGGGCTTGATCGTAGATGAACTCGCCCCTTGATAGCCTTTGGTAGAGGCCTTAGTCAGGCTCTCTAGTCTCAGGTCATCCTCGATTCTCGTGCCCATTTCAGTAAGGACAGGGAAGTTTGAGATGATGGCATACCGGAGGTGGACCCGGTAGGATGGGAGTAGATTTTTGACGAAGGCTTCCACTAGGGCCTTTTCGCCGGGCTTGTCAACCAGCTTCACACTCTCAGCCCTCCACCTTTGCAGATACTTTGTGAACCCTTCTTTGGGCTCTTGGGCCATTACCTCCAGAGTACGCATTGTAGTCTGGATTTCAGTGTTATCGGCGTAGTTCCGAGCAAATTCGGTCGCCACATCATCCCAAGTCTTGTATTTCTTGAGGTCGAGCCTGTAGAACCAGGCCCTGGGATGCTTCTCCAAAGAGGAAGGGAATAGGTGCTTGAACATGGCGGACTTTACCCCTTTGACTGCCATGAAGTCTTTGAAGGCCCGGATATGATGGACCGGGTCTTCGGTACCCTCAAACATAGGAATTCTCGTCAAGTTGAGGTTAGCCGGTAGCTCGTTACTCAAAGGTGAATAAATGTGAGCATTTTCGGAGTGGATTGAGTTGCTTGTTGATAAGTGAACTTGCTCCTCGAGCCTGCGAACAACACTGACCAATTCGGCTATGGGCCCAGTGGAATCAGCTCCTTCAACTGGAACTGTCTTCTCTACAGCGCTCAGGCGAGTGTCCAGAGTTTCTTAATTAGCGAGGATGGAGGTCAGTTGAGTCTCGATTTTGGTTAAGGCATTTTTCAATTCTTCCATCTTGCGTTGATGTCGGGTTGTGGCTGGCCTGTCTGTAAGAACACCGCGTAATCAGAAACTAGCCCAGAAATCCCGGAATAGAAAGTACATCCCGAACGAGACTAAAAGGGAAATGACTCGAGGAAGACACCTAGACGTGTGACTTGTGAAGTGTGGGCCTTCCTTAGGATTTGGCAAGTGGGCCTAGTCCTGTTCGAAGGAAGGTTCACGTGGGACATCCCCAGACTTTTGACTCGATTGTGTTGACGGGGCCTCCTTCGTAAGAGTATGTCCTACTTAGGTGGGCCTTGCCTTAGTCTAATAAGGCGGACTGGGATAGGGAAGAAGCTCGTGATGTAAGATCGACAGAGCTTCGACGCTAGAGAAACTTGACAACTTAAGACATGACCCGACACTGCTAAATATGGGAAGTCCTAAGAAGAGAAAGGTTTTGAAAATTGATTGATTTTTGAAAAAAAGACCGAGTGGACTCGGTGAATGGCCCAAATTTCCGAAAAAGAGGACGAAAAGTCATTGGGCCATGAGTTTTGAAAGTTCGAGTTTTGATTTGGGCAGCATACCGGCTAGAAAATAGGCTATTTTGAGTAAAATCATAAGTCCTAAATTCGGTATGTCCCGGGTTTTGAAAATTGAATATCTTGAAAAGGAGGATGTAATTTTTGAAAAGTTGATATTTTTGAAAATGACTCGGAAACCAAGTAGCACGTAGTCACACAAGCATTATAACGACGCCATGTATGCTCTACACTAAGTCTCGGTCGGTCTGAAAGGGTCTATACCAGTGTACATAGTCTAGACGTTGATCGGGACGGACTCTCTAAGTCGAATTGAGCTTAGAACATGCCGCGAAACCCACTCGAATCGACTATGGACACCTTTTGACATATCCATGTTGGAGTACATCAATGGTATAGTGGGACGTCGGTCACCAGTACCGGCCCGGGAAAATATGGGTTATGCATGAACCGTAAAACTAAAACGCGTATTGTATTTGTCAAACGATTTCTATTTGAGTCTCACCCTGAGGATGCCGATGGTAAGTCACGCATCAGTTAATCCCCCGCGGAGTCGCCAAATAGTGGCCATGACATAGGTCCACCCCGACGCGGCCACGCGTGGTTTGGGTAGGCGAATGAATCTCCATATGAGAATGGATCGAATTGAAATTTAGGTCTATGTGGAGTCGCCACCGAATTTTGTGGTTATTCGGAACCATTCGAGCCCACTCTATGTCGTAGTGGTCCGTTTACGAAATACGGCCCATTTCCGATGTCAGAGTTTACTGGGCTCGTTCCTTTGCATTTGATACCAATACCGACGTTATCGGATATTGTGTATTGTGTATTGAATGACTCTCGTGCGCCAACGGTTTCGGGCATCCGGAAACCGAGGTTCTGAGTAAGGGGTGAGGGTACGTGTTGGGAAGCCCACAAAGGACACCTAACCCCGCCCGCACATTAGCGGCCTCTACTAAGAATTCGAATGACTTTCTAATAAGCGCGTTAGTTGAACGGGAGAATGATATGCAAAGAGTATTTTCCCTAAACATGTGAATGGAATTGAAAAGGGTTTCTAAGTCAATTTAATGCAATTAATTCTACGTCAAAGTGGAATTTTAGCATGTGGGTTCATTTAGTACAATAAACGAACAAGAATTAAATTGACAAAAGAAACAAGCAAACGGTTAGTAACGGTAAATCGATATTAACGGTTTGTGCAAATATTGAATTGAATTGAATGATGTACAAGATGATGCTTGGTTTGAAAAGATAGTATACACGTGATTAATTAGACACGTGTTGACCTAAATCATAAAATACTATCGAATTTGAAAAGAAGGATGTACGACTCATGCTTTGGTCGTTATGAGGTCACTCGATCGAGTGGTCGATAGACTCGATCGAGTAGACCCCGAAAAGAGGTTCCTGTTTCGCGTTTTAGACCATCCTCGGCCGATTTATTGACCAACTTGGTCAAGTACATAGCCACTCGACCGAGTCACTGTGAGACTCGATCGAGTGGAGGTCGTGAAAAATATTCTGATTCATCTTTGGGGTGCCACTCGACCGAGTGGGCTAGGCACTCGGTCGAGTGCCCCCTGTACGAATTGTAATTCGTTTGCAAATTTAATTGTTGATTTTGAAATTGCTTTTGATTTTTGAGAGTTTGATGATTTTATCGAATCGGACATAAATATTGCACAATTCATGTTCGACTTGGCTTTTGTATAAATCGCGAATTTTGTTGAACCGAATATAAATATTGTTGAATTTATGCTCGATGATAATTCTGAATACTCGTTGTATCCCATATTCGATTATTTGAATCGATATGGAATATTAGAGTGAAATAGAAAAAAAAAAAGATAAATTGATTTTAGTCGTTTTAAATTAATTATCGTGATATGAACAAATCGCGTTAATTAATTCATATGACTTGATTGTTAGACTCGACATCCAATTATGGAATTGGTATCGAATCTAAAATCGACGCTTTACTTGAAATAATTAAAAAAAAGAACTTGATTCCCTCGACTTCTCCGACATTGAAGTAAATCCCTAGGGATCGTGATGTCGGATTCGTGTCAACGGGTTTCGACCCTTATTGAAGTACGATGTTTGTTCTTTGAAAAACGATGCTATTACGTAACTTGAATAACAATAATGATACAAACGATATGAAAATTATTGTTGAAGTTAACTTATCTCAATAATCAAGTAATCGGGATATCGGAACAAGCGACCGGCAACGCTGTGTGCAGTACACTTGTATATTCAAATTTCCTTATTCCGATATCACTCATACTCGATACAAATTGATAAGTATTTTAATGTTTTGATATTAGTACTATCGATATTAATGATGCGATAATAACGATAAAACGAAATAAATAAATAAAAACGACCCGTACAATGACATGACGCGAGAAGGAGGAAGAGAAGAGGAGAAACGGGGTTTTGACACCCTCAACCTACATGTTCTTGTCTCGGATTAGAACTCGTAATCGCGGCTTTAACACTAGAGTCTTCGAGGTTTATGGAGGTTGAGTTGTGGTGGCTCGGGTTGTTGATTCCTAAACTAGGTTTAGGGTTTTTGCTAATGTATTGTTTAAGGTTTGCTTAGGGTGTATTAGGGTTGTAAAAGTGTGAAAGAGAGGTTGAGTTTGGGGTGTAAAAAGATGTTTCCCAGATGTCTTGAAGTGTGTGCAAAGGGTTGCTTATATAGGAAAAGCTAGGGCTCCGGTTTAGGGTTACTTGACCGAGTGGGCAGCTGACTCGGTCGAGTGGCCTTGTGCGTCAGCCGTCGGGCTTGAATAAGGGCCCACTCGATCGAGTGGGTGGGGCACTCGATCGAGTGGCCCAGCTGGGTCGCGCGGGTCAGTCTTTTGGACCTTGACCATGGATGTTTGATGGGTTTGTGTTTGAATTGGACTTTTGATGTTTGAGGGTTTGTTTTGCATGTCTCGGAAACGACTTTGACCGGGGTTGACCCAATTGCAAAAAGTCGGTTTTATTTTCGGTTTCGGTTTCGGCCCAAATTAGCTTTATTTGATTGGAAACGGCCCACTGGACCTGGATTTGTGGTTAATTTTGTGAGGTTTGTACTCTGTATGTGTGCTAGCCAGCGATTAATAGATTGAGCCTATATCCGAGCGCGTAGAAACACGTTAGCGTCCGATCATCATCGGGTGTTTTTTGGGAAACTACCATAGACACCTGGCAGTCAAAATGCGGGTGTCTACAATAGGCCAATAGCGTGTTGCAATGTTATTCATAAATGCATAACAAAGATCCTAAGTGACAGATTTATAGAGGCACTAGTCACATTTATTAGTCCTAATCATAGTGCGTTTATAGCTGGGAGGGACATTGTAGTTAACATTCTCATATGTCAAGAGTTGGTACGATTGTATAGGAGGAAGAGTTTCTCTCCGATATGCACAATGAAGGTGGACTTGAGGTCAGCATATGATTCGATTGAATGAGAGTTTGTAAGGCAACTGATGTGTGCTTTTAAATTCCCTGAGAGAATGGTGACTTGGGTTATGGAATATATAAGTTCTCCTACTTATACTCTTTCCTTGAATGAATCCTTGTTTGACTTCTTCCATGGACAATGTGGTATCCGTCAAGGGGACCCTATGTTGCCACTTATGTTTACACTTTGTATGGAATACTTCACGAGACTCTTGAACACATTTAGTATGCAGAAGGGATTTAAGTTTATTTCATTATGCAAGCAACTACGACTTAACCATATATGTTTTGCTGATGATATCCTAGTGGTCTCCTATGCTAATGAGGCTTCGGTACAGATTATTACTCAAGCGTTTAGATGGTTCTCTAAAGCATCTGGACTGGAGGTAAAACCAAGGCGAAGTATGATATGATAATGAATGGGGTCAATGCTAGTCTCAAGAGTAGGTTACTGGACATGTCAGAGTTTGCTCAAGGGTCGCTACCATTTAAGTACCTTGGGGTTCCTATATCGCATAAATGTCTGAGTGTGACTGATTGTAGCAGCTTAGTAGATAAAATTGCTCAGAAAATAAGGGGATGGGGGGCTAGGAAGCTCAGTTACGCGGGTCAAATAGTACTCCCTCCGTCCCAGTGAATTGTTTTCCTATTCCATATTTGGGCGTCTCAATGAATTGTTTGCCTTTCTATTTTAGGAAAGCTTTTTACGTGTAATTTGACCGTTTTCATGAGTTTTGTTCTACATGTCACCCCTCATTGGATCTCTTGCCCTTGATGCCAAAAGTAAAGGCAAACAATTCAATGGAACGGAGGGAGTACTAGTTAAAGCTGTTTTATCTCAAATGCATAGTTATTGGTGTCGGATCTTTGTGCTTCCTAGTGGGGTTATTAAGCGAATTGAGGCGGTGTGCAGAAATTATCTTTGGTCTGGAGAAGAAAATTTTCATAAGGTCCCTCTCGTGGCGTGGGAGAACTGCTGTAACACCAGAGAGCAACTGATTAATCCATGAGACAATCCAAATCTTAGTGTCATCAATAGACGAGAGCATTGTGGAGGTAGAGAAGGGGGAGCCATTCCCTTAATTATGAGAAACATTTATGAATCGAACGGACAATTAGCAGTTTAGTACTGGTACAAGCTAAGAGCGATTGATTAGTTGTTAACAGAAAGTATGAACAGAGAGATAATTACTACTGGTAGCACATTAGCATGTGCAGTAGAACAAAAATTGCATTGATTTGGAAATGGTCCTTGCTAATGTAGCACGCCTACTAAAACCATTGCTTTGTCCTAACGTAACCACTTTTGATTGCACTAAATAGAAATGGCACCTAATCATGCTCCCTCTATTCATGCTCCTCGACCTATTTCTGGAAGTTTGGCCATTCCTTTCATACCCATTTCCACAAACCCATCCATTTTATTCCTACCTCCCTAATTACACATCTTTCACAAAGCTTAATTTATCGGAATTTCTGAAGAAAAGAAAAACAAAGACGGTTTTACACTACGAAACAAAAGAAAATAAATTTTTGAGGATGCAAATAAAGCATACATACGAAGTACTCCTATCTTTTAGTAACTGTAGGCGATTTTATTACTTTGTGAAGGCACACACACATGAATCATATTCATCCCCCTACCAAAAGGAAAAAGGCACAAATGCATGCATATACGATCGAGTACACTATAATGAGTTGTACATTCATCTTTTGTTGCTAAGATCATGTTCTTTTTTATTGAAGTGAGATGAATAAGCTCGATCAAACAAATTAAATCTAATGGTCGGAGCTGACCTAGAATGAATTGAACTATAATTAGCTTAATTGAACTGAACTACAGTGAAATGAGGTAAAAATAATCTGAAAACATGCATCTCCTGAGTGACATAATCTAATACTCACTCATTAAACATTCCGTTGAGATTATTGTCCTACATCACCAAATTAGTGGTTCATTTTTATGGTTCAAAAGAAAATCTTTTGCCTTTTGTCCATTTTTATGCTTCAAAAGAAGTTTTTTTCCTTGGTTGATTACGTACGGTAGTAACTTAAAGTGGACTTTTATGAAGGTGTGTGGGTTTGGCCCCAAATCACACGCGCTTGCACGCCTCGCTCGGGTTCGGGTTTTGGAATACTCTGTCCTTATTCTTAGGATAGTGACTTATCACGCCACAACAGATAAGTTTGTTCCTTTATTCCTTTTACTAGTCTATTGCTAACACATTCGAGATCAATTATCATTGGATATATAGTGTTACGTCCATTTGATTTGATTATGACTTATGAAGATGAAATCATTTACTGCTCCGTCCGTATTGGATAGTCATCATTTCTTAATGTCTGTTTTGTTACATCCATAAATGGTTAGAAAGAAAGAAAAATAAGTAAAACAATGAATTTATGAGGCAATGGAAATTGGAAACTATTTCACCCTTATTGTCTAAGTTAAGTGGCCTGGTGACTCAATCAATGAATGCACACCACTTTTCTTACCTGCTGTTATAAATGGCATCGGATCTTTCTGTTATCTTATAACATCCCTAACTATATGCATACACACATATAAAGGTGAGTTTAGATGAGTTCTTCTATATATTTGAAACCCTAAGTACTTATATCATCTATTGTATGATAATTCAATGGATGGATGACAAGACTTGGAGTAACACACTTGTAACAAAATTACTTAGAGTAACACACAATATCTATGAAAGTAATAAGTTTGTAATGTTGGAGTAACATCATTCATATGTTATTTTAGAGTAACACAAATATAACTTTAATTTATACTAAACCAAACAACCATTGTTGGAGTAACATTAGTCATACCTTATAGTAATATTATTCATCTACCCCTAATCAAGTGAGTTCGTTGTTAAAATAACATTAGTCATACGTTAAAGTAACATTAGTCCTACGTTGGAGTAACATTCATTTATCCATACTCCAGAAGGACTCACGGACTCAATATATATAGAAGGACTCACCCGATTCTTTTTTTTAAGTGGACATCAATTTCATTAATAATAGGTCATACGACATCTACAACGGATATCAAATTAAACCGAATACAAATTTGTAATAAATAAATAAAGATCATTCTTCCTTAGACAAGAATCGTTATTAGAATAACACGTTTCTATATAACCTTCTTCTGGAGACAAAGATCGTTATTGGAATAACACGCTTCTGCATAGCCTTCAATATATCGTTGTTTATTGACACAACCTTTCGTGAAAGAATCTATTGATATGATGATATAGTCTTCAAAAGAATGAACTTTCTCTATTTTGACAAATAGTAGACCAAAATCTGACCTCAATTGTGGCACCATAGGTAGAAATTTCACGGCTCTTATGATCTTGCATATAGTTCTTGCACCTCTCCATTGGAGAGAACAACCCACCAAAAACACGGGAACAAACTCATCAAAGACAAATAAATGAATAAGACGGATGGAGGGACTGATACATGTTACAACTAAGAGTAGTACTCCGATCCGTAACTAACTAACATGCATTATTATTGATGATGTGTTCATATGATGATGAATGTAATGAGTTTAGCTAATTAATTAAGCACGAAATTTCCTCTAACGAACATTGATTAATTCATGATGTCGTCTTAATTAGTATGTAGCTCAATACGAGTACTACCCACTTTTCTCATAGAAATGGCTCAAATCTCGCAAGCTTTCAACGTAATGAGCGTTGAACATGGCCCCCGCCTTCATTAATGTATACCTCACCACCACCTTTATCATCTTCACAAATCATGCATTTCTCCATAATACCCATTTTTACTGCTACCTAGCTACCTATTAGTTGTGCTGTCCAATAACAACAACAACAACATTTACCAAATTCTTCTTCTTTTTTCAAGCTTTTAAATACTTGCATTTCCTTAGCTACTTCTTCTTCACAAATCCACTCCACTCGCTTCCCTTCGCTTCTCGATTTCATGTACCTAAAACAAGAAAGAAGTAACACACAGCTTTTCTATCTTCTTGAATTGGGAGTTAATCAAATTCTCCACTCTATTAATTATGGGGTTTTCAATAATCTTGGTCTACTTTTTGGTTCTAATCCCTTGTGTTTGTCTGTTCTTCCACTTTGTTATGTGGGTTAGAGTGTATAGGCACCAAGACTGCTACATATTGGGATATGAGTGCTTCAAGCCCAGTGATGACAGGAAGGTGAGCACCCAATTCAGCGGCGACATCTTGATCCGCAACAACAACTTGGGCTTAAACGAGTACAAGTTCCTCCTCAAGGCCATCGTCAACTCCGGCATTGGAGAGCACACTTACGCCCCAAGGAACGTCCTCATGGGCCGCGAAGAAACCCCAACTTTACAGGATAGTCATTCTGAGATGGACGAGTTTTTCCAAGATAGTGTGCAAAAACTCTTATCAAAATTCGCGATTTCTCCTACAGAAATCGACGTTTTGGTTGTTAATGTATCGATGTTTGCTTCGGTACCATCCCTAGCCTCCAGGATAGTGAACCATTACAAAATGAGGGAGGATGTCAAGACCTATAACCTTAGCGGGATGGGGTGTAGTGCTAGCTTGATTTCTGTGAATTTAGCCCAAAGCGTGTTTAAGCACGAGAGGGACCGTTACGCTTTGGTAGTCACATCCGAATCTCTAAGCCCAAATTGGTATTCCGGGAATGACCGCTCTATGATTTTATCCAATTGCCTATTTAGGTCCGGTGGGTGCGCCATTCTATTGACCAACAAATGGGCCCAAAGGAAGAGGGCCATTCTCAAACTCAAGCATCTCGTACGGACCCACCACGGGGCCAAAGACGAGTCATATGGATGTTGTATCCAGACCGAGGACTCCAAGGGAATGGTCGGTTTTCATTTAAGTAAAGACCTGCCCAAGTCCGCGGCCAGGTCTTTGGTTGATAATCTTAAGGAGTTAGCCCCCAAGATTTTACCAATTAGAGAACTTGCCCGGTTCATGTTGGTGGTCATGGCCCATAAATTTAGACCCCGGCCTAATAAAATGGGTACAGCTACGGGGGAGCGGCCGTCCATTAATTTTAAGGCGGGGGTAGAGCATTTTTGTATACACACGGGTGGAAAAGCGGTGATAGATGGGATAGGAGAAAATCTAAAGCTGTCGGAATTTGATCTCGAGCCAGCTAGGATGACCCTCCACCGGTTTGGGAATACATCGGCGAGTAGCTTGTGGTATGTCTTAGGGTATATGGAGGCAAAGAAGAGGCTGAAGAAGGGGGAGAGGGTGTTGATGCTTAGTTTTGGGGCAGGGTTTAAGTGCAATAGTTGCTTGTGGGAAGTAGTAAGGGACTTGGATGGGTGTGACAATGTTTGGATGGATTGCATTAAGGACTACCCTCCTAAAACTTTGGTTAATCCTTTCTTAGAGAAGTATGGATGGATCCAAAATGAAGACATCAATACCTTCAAAATCTCACAAGAATATGCCAATCTTACAGCTTAGTTTCAACAACATTTGGTAAGTCAAGAACAAATATGTACAAGATTTTTCATCTTCACTGATTTTGTCTTGGTAATTTAATTATACCCGCCAATGTCATGGCATGATAGATTACGAGTCACTAAAAAGGCTATTCTGTGAAGGTCAATAGGTTTAATCCTTATACGAATATTGTATTAATTGTGTTATTTATTTATACCATTTGTTTGTATACAAGTTTTATAGTTTGAAATATAAATACAAATACTACACTTTTCTTTGAGCATGTTAGACCATTTTTTTTGAGTTTATTTTCTGTTCAATTCAGGTAAGCCCACTTTAGACGAAAAAAATGGGACCTTAGACGGTTCACGGTTACCCCGCAATACGGTTTGGGACACTCTATAGTGTACAACTCCTAACATTTAATACTTGTGAGAAAAACTTTTCATGACAATGCATATATGAAGAGTTAATGTTACTGAGTTGGTTGCCATTAATTTTAGTACCTTAGAAAGTTGGAATTTTTCGAACTGAAATTCAAAGCAATGCAAGCACCATATAATTACATTAGTGAATACAAGTTGGAAGACAAAACAATGGAGTATTGAGGTAGATAGGGTACAAGTATTAATTTTCATCTACATGCCCTATTGAAATCTTCCTTCAATTTTTCTGCCAATGCTTTATTAGAAGAGTACAAGTTCACAGCCTGCTCTTGCGTAGAGTTCAACATTTAAACCATGTTGTTGGCATTTATTTTTGGATTATGTAACAGGAATAATCCAAATGATTTTTTAAAAATAAATCGAAATTTATTTAATCAGAGAATAAAAACAAGTATTGGACATATCTTACATATATTAATGATATTGGGTTTAAAATGGCGACTCCCTTGGTCGATCACACATTGGCGACCGACTTCGGTAGCTCGTGTAAAAAAAGGGACCGAAGACGGTCACCAATGACGGACGCCCGAGTCCTTTGGGCTACTTGGTTCACTCAATTTAGGTATGAGGTATGGGTTTAGAATGAACCAAACTCATACCTCGTGTTTGGTTGACAAGTTTTTCATTTCGATACTCATACCTCAAACCCTCATGGTATGGGTTTCTCATACCCAAGGGAGGAGGTGGGTATGAGATTTATACCCTTGGAATCAAACTTTGTTTGATTTTCCGAAAGAATTTGTTCCAACTTTTTTTTGTTGAAATATTATAACTGAAATATTTTTATTGAAAACACTAATTTAAAATACTAAAAAAAATTATTTTAAAATTTTATTAATGTAACTCAGTGTTTTATATGGCTAAAAAGAGTTGTTTTAATTTTTCTTTCAAGCTAAATTTTTAGATTTTATATTGTCAGTGATATAAATTTTTATATATTTAAAATATAATTATTAAATATAATTTTAAAAAATAAATTAGAATTTCGGATTTGAATCTCAATCATCTAAAAAATAAACCAAACACCAAGTTTTAGGAATCAAGTTACAAACCCATACCACCCTGGTTTGATTCCTGATTCCATTCTCATACCCTTTCACGAACCAATTAAACGGCCCCTTATTCTTTTAGTGATTCATGTTAAATACTCGTACGTAATCCTTTTTTTTTTTGAGATATTAGGTATATTTAGATGAAGAGATTATTGGCATGTATTAGAAGGATTTTTGACATATTTGACCAATCAATATGTCAGTCTGTTTGCTTGATTAACGACATATTAAAACAATAAAATTATTAAATGTAAGACTCAACCGTTTATACAAACCCAAACAGCTAATGAACTACAGGGTCATACTTATTTAAGAGCCAGTGTAATAGTAATTTTTATTTTTGGGTTTGTCAACAAAAACTTCTTTTATAAAGTTATTCTACTAAAATATAAATTGTGTTCTTAATTTTAAGAACTAAGGAGGCGTTTGGTTAGAACATAGAAAAAGGGAAAAAGAATAAACATGGGAAACATGAGAAACATGGGAAACATGGATAAAGGAAACAAAATAATCAAATGAATTCTCTTAGATTTTCTTTGTTGTATGTTTGTTTAGATTTTTGCGATGATGACGAGGTGGTCACGGTGTCAGGGTGACGGTCCACAGTAGTGATGAAATCGGTGGGGATGACATTGGTGGTGGTATCGAAGTGGTGGTGGTTTTAGGGTGGTGGGTGATGAGTAGGGGAGGGTGGGGGAAACAAAATCTAAATCCTACGGGGGTGGGGGATTGAAAATAGAGGACCATGGGGTTTGAAAGGTAATGCAAAGGGGAAAAAGAATGCACAAAAGTTAAAACAAACAAATATAAAGGGAATGAAGGATACTGATTCCCTTTCCCTTTCTTATAACGCCTCAACCAAACGCCCCCTAAGTTCCAAAATAAGAACTTGGTTTGTATGCATAAAGAAATGTATGTGATAACCAATAATCAATTGATCATATCATAGGATAATGTGGATGATCTTTAAACTTTCTCTATTTCCCAAACAAAAAAATCTTTTATTGTAGATTTAACTTGTCGATATCATAGGCTTATTGTTTATTTTTGCTAAATTATAACTAATGTTTAACCACTTCTCTAAAATTACAAGTTCTTATCACTAGGATAAAGATAATGATGTCTGATAATGGACGACGATAATTAAATTAGTTTCATAGAAAATAGAATGAAAGCTACTAACTTAGGGCTTACGCATTAATATAGCATCAAAATAAACTTCACGACTATGATATCAGCAAATTAAAATAACTTATTTTGATATTATCAAGCCTGAATAGTGATTCTAATAGTATTTGACAAAAAAAAACACTTCGGGTACTCCGTTCGGTTCTTTAGAATTTCAACCTATACCTTTTAAGGTATTTTCACTAGAATTACCACATTTCTATAACGGGTATATTTTTGTTAGTGAAGATGTTTTACTTTATTAGTGAGATCCTTCATCCACATTCCACACCCACAACCTTATTCAATATGCAAAAAGTAAATGTTGTAATTCCAAATAATGAGAGGAAGTACTTTTTAACAGGTAAAATATTGTAAATAAGATAAGTGTATCCGTCTTTTTTTGTAACCGGTTAAATATTTTAAATAAGACAAACTCACAATGTTTAGGAAAAAACAAAAACATTATCGCTTCCATCATTCTAACTTCCAACTACATGAGATATTATTTAACCCACTAAACTTTAAGATGGATATATCCGCCTTAAAAGAGACGGACTACTCCTTATAACTTATACCGGTAAGAGTAATATAATCGCTACTAATTAATCAACGACAAGTTTACAACCTCTACAAAATTTTGTTCGTGACGAGCGTACATACCGGTCAAAAACTTATAACGCATAGTCACATATTGTTGTGCGGAAGCTAACAAACACGGCAATAATAATAAAAAAAGACCGAGATTTACGTGGTTTACTAACAACTTGTTAGCTACATCCACAGGCGAAGGGAAAAAACTTTTACTATGTCAAGAATGCAAATTACAGACTCGTATGAGCTCTCTCTATGTAATGACTTAAGAGACTCAAATATTTTGGATGAATTCTAAGGTGGAGGGGAGACTCCTATTTATATGAATAGAAACATCTCACATTTCCTAATCTTTCGATGTGGGACAAAAATACAATATATTGGTTGTATATGAACCACACTTTCCTATTTCCGTATATGTGGGACAAACCACCAAACTAGGAAAATCCAACTTCAAGTCACATATACTCTAACACATATCATTCACGTAGGCAGATACTAATCATTTGTTACTCACTAGTCATTCTAATTTATTTTTCTTATCTATATATGTGGGGTATGGTTTTGTGAGTATTGTGACTAATATACCTACCACAATAGACCTTAAGTCCATGTTGTTTTCAACTTATTTTAAGCTATGTTCAATTGAGTTCATCCTCATTCAGTTTAGTTGAACGAAGTTTAATCTCATTAATTTAAGTTTATTTTAATCAATAACTCGACCAACTTATTTTATTTTGATTGTTAGTTCGATCTCGATCTTTATTTGAATTCGGTTCAAAGTTCAAACTTCCTAGTTTCAATTAGAAGGAATGGGATCTGACGTAACGGATGTACGATGCATTAGTAAAGATGAAAATGGATCTCAGATTCTGTCTAGATCCAGATATTATGGTCGGATATGGATCAAAATATTTTGGATCATGTGGATAAAAATATGGGTCTAATAAAGATAAAATTTTACCTAATTCGAATATGGATCCAAATTTTAGACCCTACAAGATAAAAATCTGGATCTAGATTACGTGGAATCCTATCCTAATTATACCTTTTCTATCCTAATCTTGTATATACTGGTCGTCATCGGAGAAGTCAACGTTTAGGTTGTTACTCTCGAATGACCTAGAACGCTTAAAGACAAGCCCGAACAAGGTGGCCTGGGTGGACGGAGGCTGGCCACCATAGAGGATACGTATTTGCGAACCCCCAGACTGAGTCCGTGACCTCTTTAAGCTCATCCCCTCTACTAGAGGACTCAGGGTCTATATATATCTACATAGCAGACGAGGACTCTGGTGGCCCCGTATGTGAGGGTCGCAGTCTAGTGTGCTCAGAAGGCATCACCAAACTGCTAGTGACTGACCCGGCTACCCCATCCCGCCTGCTTTTGTCTTTTCGAACAATTTTTTAGTATCTACCCCGGCCCGTGTCTAACCCGAATCCGCATTTGAACAACTCCATTATATGTTAGTAGCTTAGTAGGCGAGTAAAAGATTCTACAATATCATAAGATATTATTACAATATTTATTGATAATTATGTCTAACAATAGATGTCCCTCAAGACTTGTTGTACAAATGACTTCGACGTCAGTTTCAACTTTGTCTCGAAACTTGGTAGATAGACGTGAGGTGAAATTTGCTTGCTGTAGACACCCGCATTTTGCCTGCTAGTGTCTATAGCAGTTTTCAACAAAACACCCGATGATGATCGGACGTAAACGTGACTTAATACGCTCAAATTTGGACACGGAATCAGTATTATCCGGCATGAGCTTTTAGCAGAGTACAAATCTCACAAAACTGACCTCAAATTCAGAATTCAGGCCCAGTAGGTCATTTCTAGTCAAATAAGACTAATTTGGGTCAAAATCGACACCGAAAATAAAACCGTCTTTTAGCGACCGAGTCAAACCCTGGTCAAAGTCGTTTTTGAGACGAAAACGGCCACACATGCTTCAAGAGTTCAACTCAAAGTCAAAAACCTCAAAATATCTCGACCATCAGACCCACTCGATCGAGTATCAGCCACTCGATCGAGTGGACCTTCAAAAGGGCCGCTGTTTCCGTTTACTGGGCCACTCGATCGAGTCAAGCAGGGGCACTCGATCGAGTGACCCTAGGACGGGGGGGCTGAATTTTCTTATAAATACACTCCTTTATTGCAACACAATTTCTACACACACAATTTACAATTTTCCCATACAAAATTTCAGCAATCTTAAGCGTCCTATACACTACAATCACGATTTCCTCTCTAGAAATTCTCTAGGAGTCCCGAGAATATCGGTCCTACACAAACACCATAACTTTTCCTATATCCTCGATACTCCCGTGCAAACGCCATTGCTACGAGTCCAATATCGAGGCCGAAATAAGCATGTAGGTTGAGGGTGTAATCAAATCCCGCTTTCTCTCTTTTCTCTTCTCTCTCCTTCTTCTCGTTTTTCTTCATCTTTTTTTTTGTTTTTTCCGTTTGAATCGTATCCGTCGTAACACTATAAAATACTCGCCTATTCGTGTCGAATATAGGGGATGATGGGATAAGGAAACACGAATACAAGGGTAACGCACCCGATGTTGCCGATCGCTTATCCTATTACCCAAAGTATTTGATTGTTGATGCGAATCAACCTTAAAAAGAACGTTTTTTTTATCGCGTTATTAGTCTCGTCTAGCATTCTCATAATCATCATCATTAAAATCGCATCCTTTATCCTTTATATATTAAAGTAGAAACATTTAGAGCTTCCTCATTCACCCACATCATCAATCCTACATGTACATGATGTGGCGCTTACGTGGCATTCGAGTTATATCATTTAAAAACAAAAAAAAGACCCAATGCCTACTGCACTGTAACCTCTACTCTCTAACTGCAGTAGTTTTCCAATACAAATCTACAACTTCCTATTAACTCCTCACTAAAGTTGTGGGAAGTTATGTTGTCCATCTTCTTTAAATTCTCTTCAAATTCTGATTCCAATGCTTCCATCTTATACTGCTTCAGTTTGTCATACAATAGGCAAATTATGTCGTTTCAGTATCAACCTGTATTGATCTCGGAAATTACTGAAAAAATGAATGGTGTGTCAATCATTTAGGGTCACCAGCACATGTTGGTCTTTATCTTCCAAAGCCTGTCTTCACACATGGTCAATTATATGTTGCTTTGTCAAGGGTCACCAGCAAGAGTGGATTGAAAATTCTTATTTTTGATAGTAATCAATGCACTTCAGACTCTACTACCAATGTCGTGTACCAAGAAGTTTTCCAATATTTGTAATTATATGTGTATATTTGTTTCCTTTAGACAATTGTTACTATAGTTTTGCATCTTAATGTTTATGTTACTGTAATTGTTTATTTTATTTTATTCATTTGTTTTAATTTTATTATTTTATAAGTATTGTATGTAAACGCATCTACTACCCTACTAACTTTATTTCAACAATATTATCGCCACCGCGCAATTTGCGCGGGTTTTAAACTAGTATAACTATATAATTAAAACAATCTCGTATCGAGTATACTTAAAGACAAATCCCGTTTAAAAATCCTTTTAATCCCTTTACGAGTCGTAACAGAGGTGACACCCTTTCGAGGAGCGCCGCCCTAAACACTCAAGGGCGTAATGCGATCGCGGATATTTGTCGTTAAATGTACTCGGTCCCGTTTTTAAAAGGCTAGTACGAAACTTGTTTATGCTGAATCGAACATCACATAATCCGAAAGGATTAGTATGATGTCGTGATGCGGAAGGAATCAATTTCGTTCTAGCCAAATTCAAATCGGTTTTACATCACTTTTCTAAAACTTCCGATGTCGGTCTTATATTCATACAATGCATATTATGAGCACCGTAAAAACTGAGTCTAGTTTAAATCATACAATATTTTCACATAACTCGGTTAGTCATCGATTTTCAAAGCAATAAATTCGGATCCACCAGGCCACTTTTCGAAATCGAGCAAAAGCTCAAACAGGGGGCACTCGATCGAGTGCTATGGCCCACTCGATCGAGTGCTATGGCCCACCCGATCGAGTGGCACCCCAAAACAGGGGCATAAGGTTTTTCTGAGAGGCACTCGATCGAGTCCCTCACATGACTCGATCGAGTGGCCTCTGTCACGCCAAAACCATGAGCCTTCTACATAATTCAAGCCTCGATAAACATTTTTTAACGATTTCAGTCATCACGTGTTAAGTCAATCACGTGCTTTACTCCTCTCAAAATCATGCACCGTACAATTCGCTAATCCTCTAGTCTACTTATTATTGTTATTATATCGTTTATTGCAATTATTTTATTTTATTCGTCGTATTGTATTTTTGGGTTGTATTCCGCCCGCGTATTTGTAATCTATTTCTTTTGTTTATTTTCGTTATTCGCATTTGTCGCATTAAAACGAACTTCGCATGCTAATAAAATAACTTCGGCGTTAGTTTAGATGCATTAAAAGACGTAGTTGAACATAATTCACATGTTTAGTTAAAAAGCCTTGTTTGCATAACATTCAATCGTCAAACTAACGCGTGTACACGAAAAACGAATAATATCTAAGTAGAGGCCGCTAAAAGCGGGTGGGGTTGGGCGTCCTTCGTGGGTTTCCTAACACGTACTCTCACCCCTTACTCAGAACCATGGTTTTCGGATGTCCGAAACCGTTGGCACACGAGAGTCATTTGATGCACGATTCCCGATAACTCGGCATCGGTATCGCAATGCAAAAGGACAAACCCCTAAACTCTAGCATTGAAAGCGGGCCATGCTTTGTGCACGATTCGCCTAAATGTAGAGTGGGTTCGAACGAGTCCGAATTCCCATAAAATTCGGTGGCGACTCCTAATTAGATTTAAATTTCGACCCGAGATCAATCTTACCACGAGATTTATTCGCCTACCCAAATCCGCGCGTAGTCGCGTCGGGGTGGACCTATGTCATGTCCACACTTGCTCCATCATACGTCTCCAAATCTTTTGGTCCTTTGAGATTAGAGATGCAGAGCAAAAATTGTCCCACTGGGCGTGCTAATTTTTGAACCATAAAAACATCAACCCTGTGATAATAAAATAACAAGGCGAGAAAATAATACGGATAAAAGTATTTTTATTATTAAAAGATTGTGGTTAACGTGTGAGGGTGGTATCGAGTTAATCCCGCATTAGGATAGTTTTCCTACAATTTGGTGGTAGGGAGGAGAGAAACTTTTTGTGGTTTTATTTCTCGTGTTGTCAAACTTTAAGACGAGATTTCAATTTATAGATAAATTCCGTTTTACAGAATAAGAAACGAATATAATTCTTTAATATTTAAAGATATTATCTCATACTCCCTCAGATTCATTTGTTTCTTTGTATATGCTTTTTGACACTATTCATGGGTGAAGATAAACTCTAATATAATTCTCAATAAAACGTAGTCACGTGAGATCTTTTTATCTTAATGTACTCATTAAGGATACTAAATTTTTATAATTTTTAATAATACGTAAATAAAGGTATAAACAAAACAAATGATGCATTGACAAGTGTGATAATAAAAGAATCAAATGAATCAGAGCGATTACTATTTTCGGATAATATCTTCAGATATCTAAAAATATAGAATGAGGGTCCGGTGAGTCCACCTTCTTAAGTGAGTCCCTCCCGTAATTGATGACCATTTGATCTAATGAAATCAATGGATCTTCTTGAGCGACGTCACAAATAATTGGAAGAAATGAAAAAGTTGTAGCGTGTCTTTCATTTGCTCTAGGTTTACATCCCCTCAAGAAATCCTCTCCTTCTCTTCAGTCATCATCCCCCTTTTCCCATATTATTCCAATTAAAAAAATGCAAAAAAAATAATCCTTGAATCGTAAAAAAATATTGTAGATTGCAAATCATTTCTACAATTTTATTTGGTTAAAACGCTCACAAAACTATTGGAAGCTTTATAAAATCAACTATAACAATTCATGTTCAAAAGATCAAATTAATTGAAAATCACACAAAAATGGAGTGATGAAGATGAGAATGAGCGGATTATACAACCAGTTGTACATAGCTCTATGTACAACCGGTTTTATAATTTTAGCTTTATCACAAAGTTTTCGAATTTTCTTGTAAACTTTCTAAGCTTTAGTGATAGAGGATACCATAGTATCACGGGAGTTTATTAGGAAAGATTAGCAAGATTACGGTATATTGCTAATCTTGCTAATCTTTCGTAAAATCTAGCATGATACGGTATCCTCTATGGAGTATCATTTAGTGTAAAGTCGTTGAGCTAAATCACATAAATATTTGAGCTCAAAAACTTACCACCTGCTCAGAAACTTGTATAAGCTCAATAAGTATATACAAAAGATCAACAACTTGAGTTTACAATACCATTGTATAACTAGGTGTATAACCCTATTTTCCACATTAAGGAGATTGACTATTTATTTATGGAAATTATGTAAAGCGAAGAAACTTGGGTTATTTTATGTACGGGTTTTATTGAAGGAGTTACTATTATTATGCTCTGTGCGTACATCATATTTAGGTTAAGAAGAAGGGTATCCAATTTAGTTGGGGATTTCAATTCATAGATAAATTTCATCTTACATAATAAGAATAGAATATTATTTAGTATCTAAAGATATTATCTCATATGAAGTACGGAGTATTATTTTAGGATAATACCTTTAGATATCTAAAATTATGTGGGTTAAACAATACGAAAAGTCACTTATAAATGATTTGTCAATAATAGTCAACATTGTACTTGGATATATGTAATGTTTGATAAGTAGTTAAAATTTAGGTAGATTACGATAATACTGTAATACTCCGTAATAGATTATATCAATGAATGAACATTGTTAGTATGATGAGTTGGTTAAGTTACATGTCGAAATCTCAAAGATTAGTCAATTTTTTAGGAATGCAGTTGGATATAACTATAAATATAATATAAATCCATATATATGTGCCCACTTTCTTAAAACACAAGCTAAGCAACGATTAATTAGATAGGATTGCGACTTACTAAAGCATCCATATATGTCTAAGGATAGACAACGAAACATTACTTTACAAAACTTGAAAGATGAGTCTCGTTGCATGTAATTAATTAGGACACATGCATTATCATGCATGTTAGGTGAACGATCGATAATATGTTTTGTGGTGCATGTAGTTACTTAATGCTTTTGTCAGAGTGATTATTCATATATACGAACTTGCATCAAAACGAATTTGTGGTGGTGCATGCTGCCTATCTATAATACTCCCTCCGATCTTAAAATATTGTCCTATTTTCCTATTACATGTGAAGAGTATTTTAATAAAATGCGACAATCTTAATGGGACGGAGGGGATATGTTTTGACTGAAATCTTCAGGAAAAGGTCGCATTCAAAATATTGAATTTCAATCACATCCTAAACGCATGATAGGCTTTTAACGTAAGAGACTAACAGCCCATGCATGTGATAATAATGTACGTCGTCATTGATCTTATTAATTGCTGATGGGAATGATCCAACGTAAGAAACTATTTGCTTCGGGATCATTAACATCATTTCTCACTTGTGGTAGGGTTCAATGTTGCAAAATGCAATTTGACGAAAGTTGTAAGGATTTATATTCATTATAAGTAGATCTGGTAAAATTGGGCCGACATCGAATGACTTGATCCGGAAATAAGTTAATTCGAACCCAACTTGACACCCAAACTGAAGATCCGAGGTTGATCCGGGCTAACCCGAAAGTGATCCGACTATTATTATAGAAAACGAGTCGATATCCCTAAAAGAGTTGAAAATAGCAAACCCGAAAATGACCCAAACCCGAAATGACCTGGCTTGACCCGAAGTCAACCCAAACTCTATAACCTGAAAGTGATCTGACTCGAACGAAGTTGATCGACCCGAACCCGATCCGGTTGAACCGTTTGCCAGTCTAATTATAAGTAGCATAACCCATTATGATTTAGAGTTCGCTTGGGATGAGAATATGAAATCGCTTGGGGTGAGAGTAATTACTACAAGGGTAATCGAGTAGAAATGAAATACAAAATGGAGAGCAATGATGGTGGTAATCAGAAATGGAGAAAAAGAGAGGAATGTATCTATCTTTATATATATATATATATAGATAGATAGATAGATAGATAGATAGATTGATTGATTGATAGATAGATAGATAGATAGATAGGTTCAAATAAGGTCAACTATTTTTTTAAGTCTATATTAAAGTTACAGATGACATACGTTAAAGTTGCATTTTTTAAAATTGATATGTAACTATAACATTCAGCACTTTTATCACTCATCTCGTGTAACTTTAAGCACTTTTGGTGTAACTTTAACACTGGAACTTAGGAACTTAAAAAAGTTGTTGACCTTATTTGAACCTACCTCTCTCTCTCTCTATATATATATATATATAGAGGGGGATCAAGGGAGTTACTAACTCTCCAAGAGTCTCTTAGTGTTGATCCCCCCATCACTTGTAGAATATAAGTGATTGGCATCAGTTGTAAATGGTCATTCGCATCATTTTTCCGGCGATGCCAATCAAGGCAATGCTAATGGGAAACAAAACTGGCATAAGTTGAGAACTGATGCCAATATTCCAAAACTGGCATCGATCACAACCGATACCAATATATGTCATTGGTATCTGTTGTAAATCGATGCCAGTGAAGCGAAAATGGCATCGATACAACCGATGGATGTACTGATGCTAGCGGTTGCATCCGATACCATTGTTACAAAAGTGGCATCAATCAATTTCGATGCTAATTTGACATACAATATTGTGACTGATGCCACTTTCGCTTCATTGGCATCGAATGCCTTGACAACCGGTGCCAGTTTTATGAAAGTAGCATCAGTTATAGTCGATATCGTTGTAGTGAGATTGACATATCATCGTTCACGTTTTACGTACAACGACCTCCAAATTTTGTTTCGTTCAAACTCTATACAAAATGCAACATCTCCCTCATCATTTGAACAATCCAAATAGAATAATTAACTATAAAATTTATATAATAATAAAAATTTGATACAACTATCCACAATAAATCTAGTGCTTCATTCACAATTATTTACAATAAAATCTTTCACCGTGTGATTCCCTACTCTAAAAAATCTACTATAATGTCTAAGTCAAGCGTTCACTATGTACATTATTATATTATCTTTGCAATATATAGCCCAAAGCTCCCGAACCTCGTTCATTTCTTTACTTGTAATTGTTGATCCTGAAATACACTACATAAAAAAGTGTGACAATGAGATGATGTCAAAAAATGTTAAATATACGAGTTTAAAACTTTAAAATACCTTTTCAAAGTTATCTTCAAAGGTTGAATGATATAGAATGATGTCAAATATCCATTCCATGACAAAGTAGGCACACTCGTAACTAGATGTTTGTTGAGGCCACTACAATTTATTAAGTAAAGTTTTAACTATGTTAGCTTATATAAGCTTTTCTTCTCTTTTTTGTGTGGGTATGTATGACACATTTTATAATAAATGGCTAAGCTACTTAGTAGTACATACCTCAATTATTTTTACTTAAGGTTTTTTCTTTTTGTGCGGATGACACCTCCCCGTCCCCGTCTCCGCCCTCCAAGTATATAATCTCCAAGCACTTCAATTTTAAAAAAATTAAATATTATTATGAACACGTACTTTATATGTATAGCAAACCCTGAATTAACCAACTCATCCAAACCATTTGACCCATTTGCCACCTTTACATGGAATAGTCGAGATGAGTTCATACTGTAGGTGGCTTATGCATATTTTTTTTAAGCATGAAACTTATATCATATCAATGCCACATTTTTTTTCCTTAAAGTATGGAAATCAGCCTAAATGTAGAAGGTAAATGTATAGCTGAGTTGTTTGACACATTCTTTTACCTTTAAGTGATGGATGTTACAATAGTACCAATTTTGATAAGATATTTGTTGCATACTTGACTACTTGTGGGTATTAAATTACTCATCAAAAAAATGACTAAGACACCTAAATAGAATGGTTAAACAAGCAAGTTAGACTTATCAAATTAACCAAATAACATGAAAAATTGTTCTCTTAATCTATAGACATTAACCAAATAACATGAAAAGTTGTTCCCTTAATCTATAGACAAACTGAAGTGAGATTTTTGTTGTATATAGCTAAAACAACACAAATAACGCACCTCAATTTGACCTCCTCCAGCAGCTGAATGCATGATAGTTGAACCATGAGTATCTCTAAGCTCCAAAATATCATAAGAATCACCAAGAAGATGCTTTGGAAACCAAAGATAAACGGGCAGTATATAGGTGGTGGGGTTAACAAAATCAAGATAACAAAGTATTGAACTTTATAAACACCATTAGCTACAATTTAATCCATTTTGGTGTACCTATCATCATAAAACAACTTAAAGCTGATCATCAACCTGAACACATGCAAAAATACACAGATCAGTATCCACACAAGCCCACACTGACAATGCTACATACATCATAATAACCTCAGAAAACATACAGCGTTATATATGGAAAAGAAAAGATGCCATTGTCAAAAACTTCTATTACGGTTTTATAGAAAGCAAGAAAAAAAATCGGAGAACCGACTGAAATGTCACTTTTGGTTATCCGAGATAAATTCCATGAAAAACAGGGGAAAAAGAACCTGCAATCGAAGAAACAGAAGGAAAGCTGTTGTCAATGTAACGTAAACAGGCTGCAAGTAATCCAGGCTGCAATCCGAGTGCTGAGATGAAGAAGAAAACAACAAAGAAGAGACGCGTTGATCAAACTAAAGAAGACGGAGAAGAATTAGATCACGAGTATAGGGTACTTAAGAAGTTCAAAGGCCTCGTTGATGAAGCTCAAAATATACGCTCATTTGATGGGCGTCGATGATTTGCTATAGGCGAGCGCACTTGTTCTCGGCCTCCAAAATTGTTTACCTTACAAAAAATCGCAAGTTTTTTTACCCGTTGTTTCTTGTATTCCTACGAGAAATAAGACACCGCTTTATATTAGAGCTTTATCAATCACAAAAACTTGGAAGAGACGGTCTCTTGTTAACTCGTCACAAACAAGAATATGAAAAATGCAACTAATTGAAAGTTGAAAGCTCATAAATTAAAATGAACTAAAAAATCGCACAACTAAAACAAGAATAGAAGATGCAACTGAAATTACAATTATGAACCAACTAAATTCAATACGCTTTTGAGAACCATCTTCCTTATTAAAAACATAAAAGTTTAAAAACCAATGTTAGAAATTAAGGAAATAATGTTAGAACTTTGTTTAGTACGGAGTATTTAGCATTGAAAAGAGTTAGTTTACCTAAATTAATCACTTATTTACATTTTTAATCAGAGATACACAAATGACCAAAATAGAGGGAATAATAAGGAAAAAATGTGTACAATTGAAGGAAGTTGCTTGGTTTATGGTGTACCACTGACAACGCATGCATTAACACCAATAAAAGTTTGAACTGAAGGGAAAAAAACATACTCCGTAGTTCTCATCAGAAAAAAAATCACTATAGGAATACTTAGTCTCATGCAGGACAACAGATACAAATCGTTTCATACTTAAACTAACCTTTAGGGGATCGAAATTGGATTACTTTATCATCTTCAAAATATTGACGTCCTCGATTGTCGGAATAAAGTTTAACTCTATTCTCTTCAAGGTAC
Organism: Agrostemma githago; assembly: GCA_958450325.1. Classification (NCBI taxonomy): domain Eukaryota; kingdom Viridiplantae; phylum Streptophyta; class Magnoliopsida; order Caryophyllales; family Caryophyllaceae; genus Agrostemma; species Agrostemma githago. Next base: position 75,907,033 of record OY288239.1, on the reverse strand, counting down.
TCTGTAGCCTTTTTTCATCTGTAGTCATAGTTTTGTGTGGCCAGCCTTCTTCTTTCTATCAACTAAAGGTCGTGAAAATAAACTAGACTTGAACTTCCCTCTTTGATATACACCATCAGTCATCAACCAAAACAAAAGCTTTGTATCAACAGAGAATTTTTTTGTCAAACTCAACTATTATTATTAACTAGCTACAGAGTATTTTTTTCAAGTTTGTTTCTGATCCTCCACCAATAACAATAAACATGCTGGCAAAAAGTATCCCTTCCTTGGAAAATCAGAATATCTAAACTATAATACTACATAACCGACCGACAACAACTCTCTTGTAAGACCGTCCTACTACCATCCGAAAACGAGTCCATATATAGCTCTATAGCTCTCCAGTAAGATAGTCCTACTATTATCACGGAACAATGAGTACATAATAATAAAAAATGATAAGCTGTATATATGTAGAAGAGATAGACATATACCAGGAGCTGGAATAGTGGAAGAGTTTGGCAGTAGAAGAGAAAATGATGCAGGCGACGTCAGCATCGCATAGAAAGCTAAGTTCATGAGCTTTCTAGAACAAACCTCTTCTCCTCTTTGAAAATGTCACTTGTCTTGCTGTTGCATTCTCTATTTTCTTAATCTCTATCCTAATCACCATTCAATGTTCAAACCCTAACATTCTTTCCTAATCAATCAAATACTGCATAATAATTAAGTCAAATTGAACACAAACAATTCATAAAATAATTACTAGTACTTGATTTCTGCAATCTCCTTAGCTTGGCTCACAATCTTTCAAAGACATTTGACATCAATTAACAATCGATTACTCCTAAAATCAATCAAAAACCCTAACATTACCTCAACAATTTTCTAAGATAAAATTACATACCTTGTCGAGACGCGGACTGACGTGAAGACGAAACGGTGGTGAGGAAAACGAGACGCCGTTGACTGAAGGACGGAGGCGGAGGCAGTGAAGGGCGGAGGCGGACGTGGTGGCGGAGGGTTTGAAGTCGAATTTGGGCGGAGGTTGTGGTGGTAACTGTGTAACTGTTAATTTGGGCAAAGATTAATAAACAAGGGAATGGAATTTAAGGATGAAATTAGGGGTAGATTGATTGATTAATAAACAAGTAACAACAGTTAAGAAAGAAGAAGCAATGGACGAGAACTAGAAGGCGAGGGAAGAGTTGTCTCCAAATAGACCAAGATCTAATATTCTCCCTTTTCTTCCTTTCCTTTCTTCTAGATATGGGAGTACTAATATTCTGTAATCTCTACCTCATATATTCTCATTTTCTATATTATACTCGTGTATCTTCCTTTTTCGTAAATATTTTAACTAATCACATCTCTATGTTACGAGTATCGAAAGTGGCGACTTTTATATAAAACAGAACATCTCCTATAATCACTTATAAAACTCATGATAAAGAGATTGTCGGTCAATGTTTTTTCAATTAATTTTTTTTTACTGTATAGTACAGTTTTGAAAGTAACGATTTTTTTTCAAGGGTAAGGACAATGAATTTGGGCAGTGGTTTGTAAAAGTTTGATAGGTTTTGACAAAGAAACAACGTGTAACTGTGAATTAATGTGAGCATTGAATAGGACAGTGTTATATTTTTACACAAAATCTTGGGAGAGATGATCTCTCCATGAGTGATTGAGAGACCATTTGTCGGTACCACTTTAAGTCTTATTCGTACCTATTTTATGATTAGATGTATCTCTTAATGACAACTTTGTTTGTACCACTTTTTATAACAAGCGTACCCCATTTATATTTGTACCTATTTTTATTACACTCTTTTATGATTAGATGTATCTCTTAATAAGTGATCACAAATTCTTACTTGTGACGGTCATATCCGTCACAAGTGTGCAGCGGGTCAAATACTATCCATGTGGGTAGATAAGACAAAAACAAAATGTCTACCCATGTTTTGTCTTATCTACCGCATGGGTAGTATTTGGCCCGTCGCAGGCTTGTGACGGATATACCCGTCGCAAGCAAGACTTGCTGATAAGTGATTCGGTACATATTAATAGGATGAGTTTTTTGTATAACCGTGCTTTTAAAATATTTTAACAGCACGGGTTTAACCTACAAGCGTGCCTTTTTATTTATGAGGACGGTTACATTGACCAACCGCGCTAATAATAAAAATAAAAGGATGGTTCTTTTACTGAACCATGCTGTTTAACCAAGGTCATGGGGCACCAAAATTTATCATGACATAGAGAACGGTTCCTTATATAAGCATCTTATTAATTTGGGGCGTCTTATATAATCGAAATTGTAGTAGTGATGGTAGTTATTGGGATGGCAGTGAGGGGGAATGGGGGAAGTATAGTGGATTAGTGGGTACTTAAACTAAAGATTTAGGGAAATGTCATTAATCTTCCGCTTGGACCCCAAATTTAGAGCCGACAAGAGCTGAACCAACCCGATAAATCAATTCATACGTCCGAAATTCGGTGCGATAAAACCCAAACTTTGGATGAACTAATTAAAATTTGGCGTTTATGTGTCACATCTCTTTCAAGTTGGAATAGGGTAACAGGACAGATACGTGAAGTGGTACATGGTCACAATTTAAAGTGGCGGTTAAAGATCCTACTCTATATTAAACATGTTTGCATTGGTTTTACAAAGCAATACAAACATATCCAAATATAACTACTTATATAAAAGTCCACGCAACTATGAAAATAGATTGTTATAATATTTTAATCGACGCAAAAGGTAGAAAAGCTAACACATTGGGGTTTTAGAACTAACGTATAATTCTCAATTTTAGCGTTGATTATGATGTTAAATAGACACAGATACCTTTAAAAAAAACTCTGCGCAAATTTCATTACTTAATGCATCACACATATTAAAATTCGACGTATTCCAAGGGACGAAATAAATAGAAGACTTTTCTACTAGTGAATTTAACGCGTGATAGCAATCTATATTTTTGGCATTGATTCAAATCAGTGCGATAATATACATTAACTACCAATGTCACCATTACACAAAATTGGCATCGTTTTGATTTATAATCGATGCAAAAATAAAATAAAATGGCATCGGTTTCAATTTAATAATCGATACTAATATATTACCCGAAATTGGCATTGATTTGATATAAAAACCGATGCCAAAAAAATAAAAGTGGCATCGGTTTTAAAGAACAACCGATGCTAGTGATTTTTTGTATATACTAAAAAATATTGGCATCGTATCTGATCCAACAACCGATGCTAATTCCGAAGAATTGGTATCGGTTCTATGTTAACACCCGATGCCATTAAAAAATAGCATCGCTTTTGAAGTCACAACTGATACCACTAACACTTTACTTAATTGTTGGCATCACCTTTTTCTAAAACCGATGCCATTGTACCGATACCATTCGCTTGAATTCTACTAGTGCATCCATTTAGCTTAATATGAAGGGTGGATGGATGAGTTTAGATTGTATAAAAAAAAGGGCTACGGGACTGACATGCTGCGGACAGCCATCACCCATCAGCCATCAACCCCATCACTAGTCAATAGCCCCCTCACCTTACCCCCCAATTAATTTCCCTCCTCTCTATACTCCCGTTCAAAGCCTTTCACCTTTCACCTTCCCCATTCACCTATTTTCAATTCATTTCCTACCTAATCACTCATCGCTCTCTAAAAAAAAACCAATCTCCATCTCCATTTCCATCTCCATTTCCGCAGCTTCTCCATCTCCAATAAGGTATGTTGAATGTTCGATTTTTGACGTCCGATTTTCCTTTTGTTCAACCCTTTTTTATTCCATTTTCATGAACATTAAAAAGAGCATTTTTGAGTTAAAGAGCAATTTCATGAACCCTAAAAACACCAACTCCCGCATGCATGAACCATAAAAAATGGTAAAAGAGCTTTTTTCCAACCCGATAACCCTGATTTTGAGTTAAAGTTGTTGTAGTTGTACAGTGGTTGTAGTTATAGAGTCGAAGATGAAGTTTTTTTTCTTTGACAACTAATATTCACACAGTTTTTATTCTTGATTAATCGTTATTCCTCTAGTTATAACCCTAATTTTGAGTTGAAGGAGTCGTAGTTGTACACTAGTTGTAGTTATAGAGCTAAAGATGAAGTCTTTATTTCTTTGTTGAAGTTCATGTTGAAGTTCCCATAGTCGTCATTGTAAGTATGCATGTGCCATCGATTAGACAGTTCTTTGTTGAAGTTTTGCATGCTTCCTTGTTGAAGCTTACGTTAAAGCAGTCTTATAGTCACAGACTTGGTGTTTGGGAAGAAATAAAATTAACATTTGAAGAGTCATACAGAGTTGGTTGTACAGTCATACAGAGTTGCTTGTACAGTCATACAGAGTTTGTTGTGAAGTCACAGAATGATGTACAATCACACGTTTGAAGCCACACAGTCGCAGTCTTATGATGCAAAGTCACACGCTTTATATTGTATAGTCACAGAGTTGTAAAGTCACAGAGTTGGTTGTACAGTCATACGGAGTTGGTTGTACAGTCACCCGTTTGAAGGTACATAGTCGCACTCGTTACATTTTGTTGTGAAGTAACAGAATGATGTACAATCACATCTTTGAATCTGCACAATCTTACTTGTTATGATGCAAAGTCACACGCTTTATATTGTATAGTGTGGACATGACATAGGTCCACCCCGACGCGGCCACGCGCGGGTTTGGGGAGGCGAATGAATCTCCATATGAAACGGATCGAATTGAAATTTAGGTCGAAGTGGAGTCGCCACCGAATTTTGTGGTTATTCGGAACCATTCGAGCCCACTCTATGTCGTAGTGGTCCGTATACGAAATACGGCCCATTTCCGATGTCAGAGTTTATTGGGCTCGTCCATTTGCATTTGATACCAATACCGACATTATCGGATATTGTGTATTGAATGACTCTCGTGCGCCAACGGTTCCGGGCATCCGGAAACCGAGGTTCTGAGTAAGGGGTGAGGGTACGTGTTGGGAAGCCCACGAAGGACACCCAACCCCGCCCGCACATTAGCGGCCTCTACTAAGAATTCGAATGACTTTCCAATACGCGCGTTAGTTAAACGGGAAAATGATATGCAAAGATTATTTTCCTTAAACATGTGAATGAAATTGAAGAGGGTTTCTATGTCGATTTAATGCAATTAATTCTACGTCAAAGTGGAATTTTAGCATGTGGGTTCATTTAAGTACAATAAACGAACAAGAATTAAATTGACAAAAGAGACAAGCAAACGGTTAGTAACGGTAAGTCGATATTAACGGTTTGCGCAAATAATGAATTGAATTGAATTGAATGATGTACAAGATGATGCAAGGTTTGAAAGGATAGTATACACGTGATTAATTATGCACGTGTTGACCTAAATCATAAAATACTATCGAATTTTGGAAAGAAGGATGTACGACTCGTGTTTTGGTCGTTACGAGGTCACTCGATCGAGTGGTCGATGGACTCGATCGAGTGGACCTGTAAAAGATGATTCTGTTTTGCGTTATAGACCGTACCCGGCCGAGTTATGGACCAACCCGGTCGAGTACGGGCCACTCGACCGAGTCATTGCTAGACTCGATCGAGTGTGGGTCGTGAAAACATTCTGGTTCGATTTTTGGGGTGCCACTCGACCGAGTGGGCTAGGCACTCGGTCGAGTGCCCCCTGTACGAATTGTAATTCGTTTGCAAATATAATTGTTAATTTTGAAATTGCTTTTGATTTTTGATAATTCAACGATTTTACCGAATCGGGCATAAACATTGCACAATTTATGTTCGACTTGGTTTTTATAAATCGCGAATTTTGTTGAACCGAATATGAATATTGCTAAATTTTGTAATCGATCCTAAAATTTGATGGCTCGTGGTATTCCATATTCGATTATTAAATCGATATGGAATACTAGAGCGAAAAGGAAACAAAGAGATCTCAGAAAAAGTGATTAGCGAGACTTGAATGTTATTTAGGACATACGGTTTAACGTAAATAGAGGCCACTCGATCGAATCATTGAGGGACTCGACCGAGTGAACGCCTGAAAAGCATTCTGCCCAGATCTGGTGACCCTACTCGACCGAGTTATTGACCAACTCGACCGAGTAGGCCTTCACTCGATCGAGTCACTGTGAGACTCGATCGAGTGGAGGTCTCATAGACCATTCTGTCTTGGTTTCGTGATGTCACTCGATCGAGTGACGTAGGCACTCGACCGAGTGGCACCTGTATGAAGTCAGAAATCGTTTGCAATTGATTAGAATCGTTTAAATTAACCGAGACAATATAGGTATTCCTCCGCGTTTGTAGTGTTATAATTGGATAACATCTACGTTAGCATCAACGGAAAATTGAATCGGCTAAATTATTTGATTTGATTTATTAGACTCGACATCCAATTATGGAATTGGCATCGGGTCTAACATATCGACACTTTGCTTGAATAAAGAAAAGGACTTGATTCCCTCGACTTCTCCGACATCGAAATAAATCCCTAAGGATTGTGATGTCGGGTCCGTGTCAACGGGTTTCGACCCATAAAAAATACGTATCTTGAAAAAGGCATTTTTATGAAATCGATGCAATGTGCGACTAACGATGATGGTACAAACGATAATAAAAATTATTGTTGAAGTTAACCTATCTCAATAGTCAAGTAATCGGGATATTGGAACGAGCGACCGTCAAAGCTGTGTGCAGTACACTTGTATGTTCGTGTTTCCTCATTCCGATATCACTCATACTCGACACAAATTGATAGGTATTTTAATATTTTGATATTAATTATACTATCGATATTATGGTACAATGAATAAAATAATAAAAAACGAAAAGAAAGAGGACGAGAGGAAGATGAAAACGACGCGAAGAAGAGAAGGAGAAAAGAGAGGGTTTTGACACCCTCAACCTACATGTTCTTGTCTCGGCGCGGACCCGTAACCGTGGCTTTAACACTTAGAGTCTTCGAGGTGGATGAAGGTTGAGTTGTGGTGGCTCGGGATTGATTCCTAAGACTAGGCTTAGGGTTTTTGCTAGTGTCGAATTGCTAGGGTTTGACTAGGGTTTGTAAAAGACGTAGTGTGTATGCGTATGGTTGCTCTAGGGTTTCGAAAAAGTTGTCCAAAGTTGTTGCATGAGGGTTGCTTATATAGGAAAAGCCAGGGCTCCGGTTGAGGGTTACTCGACCGAGTAGGCAGCTGACTCGGTCGAGTGGGCTTGTGCGTCAGCCGTCGGGCTTAAATAAGGGCCCACTCGATCGAGTGGGTGGGGCACTCGATCGAGTGGCCCAGCTGGGTCACACGGGTCACTAGTTTTGGACCGTGACCATGGGTATTTGATGGGTTTGTGTTTGAATTGGACTTTTGATGCTTGAGGGTTCGTTTTGCATGTTTCGGAAACGACTTTGACCGGGGTTGACCCAATCGTAAAAGGTCGGTTTTAATTTCGGTGTCGGTTTTGGCCCAAATTAGTCTTGTTTGACTCGAAATGGTCTGCTGGGCCTGGATTTGAGGTTGATTTTGTGATATTTGTACTCTGTAAGTGTGTTAGCCAGCGATTAATGGATTTGAGCCCGTATCCGAGCGCATAGAAGCATGTTAGCGTCCGATCATCATCGAGTGTTTTTTGGGAACTGCCATAGACACCTGGCAGTCAAAATGCGGGTGTCTACAGAGCCCCCACTCTGACTGAGGCTTGGACAGGGCGAAAGTCAGAGTAGCCGCCAGGCCAATCGAGGATTGAAACCCGGCGGACTTCCGGTCGGGTTGTTTATAGTCCATTAGACTCGCGGGAAGGGCTCGCCAGCCATAAGCTAGAAGTCATACCTGAGCTGATGACGATACTCCGTGGGGCATTTGGACTTGTCGCGTAAGTCCTGGGTGTGCCTGTGCGTAGGCCCATCCCGTGGAAATGCTGGGGAGTATAGCGGCTTGCATGTCCCTGTTTGAGTCGTACCTGTACAAGTCACATAAAATGCATGCAACACATAGGCAGTAAAATGACTCGCGCTGGGGAGAAATGATTTTTTGAAATTTGAATTCTGGAAATCTTGAAAATTTTGAGATTTTTGAATCTAGAATACTTTGATATTTTGACTCCTAACAAAGATTAGGAAAGTTCGGGATGGAGATTTCCGCGCTAGTATTGGGACTAGGATTGCGGTTTGATTCCTATTGAGATTAGGAAATTTTCCTAAACAGTTTGCAAGGCTAATGTTATATATAGCCCCTTCTTGCTCTTGATTTTCTTCACAAATTCCTCACAAATCAAACTCTTCTTAAAAGAAAGTCTCTTTATTTCCCTTAAGTCAAGAGGAAGTTTTTCCTTTTTTGTTAAGAAGTTTAGCCATGGGAATCGATAGGTTGAGTGGGATGTTGCAGGAGTGGTCCCGTCGCTTTAGGGATGCTGATAGGGTGGCTTTGAATCAGACGGGGATAACCCAATTGTACCCGTTCCGTCAGATGGTGGTTGACCGTTATTTTCTGGATGCTTGCTTAGCTTATTGGGATGACATATACCATGTCTTTGATTTTCCCCGGGGCGAAGTTTGCCCCTTACCTGAGGAGATTGCAGCTATAGGAGGATGGAACCCGATACTCCGTCCCGCCGTCCCGTACTCGATCTATGACCCTAGGAGGAAGCTGAGAGAATTTTTGGGGCTCTCCCACAATGAGGTGTCCCGTATGATGGAGGGTGATAATATTTCTCTGATCGACTTGGCTGAGAAATTTATGAATCCTCTTGATGTTCGGGTTAGACCGGCTTATGGTCGTAGGGCTTTCTCTTTTTGCATGCTCCATGTATATGCTTTCGAGGGTCACATGGATTTGCTATCTTGCATGGGGAGCACCCGCCTTTTGACTGTGGTAGATTTGATGGAGACCGAACACAGCCCGGCTTGGCTGATTACGGGTGAGATTATCCAAGGATTGGACAATCGTAAGAGGGACCCATCAATTCGTCTTACCGGGAGCACCCGTTTGTTGCAAGTATGTCACTTGGCCTTTTTTCAATTTTTCGATTTTTGATTTTTTTGCGAAAATTCCTTTGCAGGGGGTACTCGATCGAGACACCCAGGCACTCGGTCGAGTACCCTCGACGAAACCCTCCTGGTCTGTCTTCGGAGGTGCCACTCGATCGAGTCACCCTGGCACTCGATCGAGTGCCCTCGTAGAAAAGCCCCCTGTTCGCGTTCAGGGGTACCACTCGATCGAGTATCCCAAGCACTCGACCGAGTGACCTTAGGCGAATGCTTATTTTACCTCGGAACCTCATGCTTTTGCTTCCTTTTGCAGATTTGGCTATATGAGAGGCTATCGGTGATAGATCCTCCTCTTGATGCGGGGAATTACCGTCATAACCAGGTGATGACGAGGAGGCGGGCCATTGACTTTTCTCGTCAGATTACGCAAAAGTATTGGGACAAGGTTTTGTCTTTTCATGGTGGTCCGTTAATTCGGTGGGTAGTTCCGTGGTGGCCCATCTACCTTTGGAGTGGCTTGGACCCGAGGGACAGAGCCCGTTATCAGGTGATCCTTTCTTTCAGGCAGACGGTTCATCTTTACCCAGATCGCATACTAAGGCAGTATGGGTGGACCCAGCGGATCCCTGAAGTTGAAGCAGTTGTGAGTGACCCTACCCAACTGACTGATGTAATGTGTGATACCTGGATGCAAAGATGGTACACACGGCATACTTGGCCCGTTGTCAATTCTCGCCACTCAATCTGGGTTTCAGATTCTTACATGAAGTGGACCAAAGCAGGAGATGCCAAAGCCCGAGCTGCCTTGAAAGTCGATGAAGCCTTCGATCTTCTGAGAAGAGAGCAAGCCAAAGACAACAGAGGGTTCTTTGATGAAGGAGACACTCCAGCTACCCTAGTTCGTCTAATGTCAGGTCACAAGAAGAAGACTAAGACTCAAGCTGAAGGGTCTAGTGCTAAAGGTGCTTGGGGGAAAGTGAGCCCCCAGACGGATTTGGAAAGAAGACTAGGCCCTAGGCTAGCCGTGCAGGACCGACTTGGCCCACGGGATAGACTACCCGAGCATGTGCGGGCCCGACTTGGGCCGAAGACCGTGATTGAAGATCCGTCGCCAAAGAAGCGGGTTCGGGCTAAGGAGATTACCCTCGTGATTAGGGAGCGCTCATCTTCACCTCGGCGACCTCGGGCCTCACGTGACCCGAAGGACAAGGGAAAGGGGAAGATGCCCGGATATTAGTCCTCTTATTTTACTATTTGAATATTATTATTATTATTTTTGTGGTGCGTTTTTTGCGTGTATGCCGTTTTGGCGTTTTTTTTTTTTTTTTTTTTTGTAATCCCGAGTTTATCGAGATATTAATAAAAGACATATTATTGAACACTGTTCCCGTTTTTTCGTTTATTGCAGTGGTTGTACCCTTTTGAGGGGTTGCCTACGTATCCACAAATAGCGGAATCAAACCAAACGTAGTTCGAAATTGATTTGATTGATTTTTGCAATTTTTGAAATATATCAAGATTACTACTTCAAGATGTGCGACATTAGAATAATTAATTCTAGCTTATTGACTTGTCTATAATTTTTGAAAATTTATAAAAAGACAAATTTTTATAAATTTTTGCAAACGACATTGAGATGGGGGTTTATGGGTAGTAGCGCTTCAGCTGGTCCAAGTTGGTTGGGTTGACAAATTCGTTCCCGTCCAAGTCTGTCAGACTCACCGCTCCTCCTGATAGGACCTTCTTGACTAAGTATGGCCCAACCCAGTTGGGTTTGAAGTTACCCCTTGGGTCAACCGGTAGTAAGGCACGAACCGATTTTAGGACCAAATCCCCTTCTTTGATGTTTCGGGGTCTAACCCTTTTGTTGAAAGCCCGTTGGATTATTTTTTGATATATTTGAATGTTGTTGAGAGCCCGGGATCGCCGTTCGTCTAAAAGGACTAGCGAATCGTATCGGGCTTGGACCCAATCTGCCTCAGGTACTTGGCTTTCAAGTAAAATCCTGAGGGAAGGCACTTCTAGCTCGACTGGTTGGACCGCTTCCATTCCGTATGTCAAGTAATACGGGGTTGCCCCGCTCGCGGTGCGGATTGAGGTTCGATATCCCCACAGGGCAAAAGGTATTTTGTCGGGCCAGTCCCGGTAATTCTCAGCCATCTTTTTAAGTATGGTGACAATTGTTTTATTGGCCGCTTCTACCGCTCCATTTGTTTGAGGTCGGTAAGGCGAAGATGTATGCCTTTGAATTTTATATTTTGCCAGCAATGCGGCAGTTTCGGCTTGAAAGTGGGTCCCGTGATCGCTGATGAACTCGTGAGGGATCCCATACCGGCATATTATTTTATTTTGGATAAATTTGGCCACGTGCTTGGCGTTCAAGACACGGTATGACTCGGCTTCGACCCATTTGGTGAAGTAGTCGATGGCCACTAAAATGAAGCAATGACCTCCCGTTCCGGAAGGATGCACCTTTCCAATTATGTCTATACCCCATGTCGAAAATGGCCATGGTGATGTCATGGTATATAAGAGGGAAGATGGCATATGTTGTACATTGGCAAAGATCTGACAGTTATAGCAGTGTTTGACATACACCTGACAGTCTGTTTCCATGGTGTTCCAATAGTACCCGAGCCTCATAATTTTGCGGGCTAGCATATGGGCGTTCATATGCGGGCCGTTTTCACCGTCGTGTACTTCGGCCATTACCTTTTCGGCCTGTATTTTATCGATGCATAGGAGTAGAGCCCCCTGTGCCGTCTTTTTGTACAGTTGCCCGTCGTCCATGCGAACGAATTGCGTTGCCCATCTCCGCAGGGCTTTCTTGGCCCGGTTTTCAGTCCCCGCGAGATATTCTCCCGTTGCCAAGTAGGTTAAAACAGTTTGATACCATGGTTCCGGGTCAGTTTTCTCGATATCCTGAATGGCGTGGATGTAGGCTGGCTCGGATCGTCTTTCGACACAGATTGGCATGCTGGTCATGTGATCCGGGATGTTCAGTAGAGATGCTAATTTGGAAAGTGCATCTGCGAACTGATTCTCTTCCCGGGGCAGATAAATGTATTCTACCTTTTGGAACTGTTTCTCTAGAACCCTTACCCGTGCTTGGTAAGCCACGAGATTGGCGTTCCGAGTTTTCCATTTTTGGAGTGCTTGATTGATGACTAAAGATGAATCACCGTGGACCCGGAGGTTTGTTACCCCTAAATCAGCGGCGGCTTGCAACCCGTGAATGCATGCTTCGTATTCGGCTGCGTTGTTGGTCACGTCGAAGTCCAACTTGATGGATAAGGGAGTGTGTTCCCCTCGGGGTGAAATTAACAGGATTCCGACCCCAAATCCTCGGAAGTTGGATGCCCCATCGAAATATAGATCCCACACCTCCGTATCGGTATGGAATATGTCTTCATCAGGAAAGGCCCATGTATCGGTGTGGCCTTCTTCGGATATTGGGCTGTCAGCGAGGAACTCGGCAACTACTCAGCCTTTGATGGCTTTTAATGGTACAAATTTGAGGTCAAACTCGGATAACATTAAAGTCCATCTTGACATCCTGCCGTTGAGGATGGGCTTCTCGAATAAGTACTTGATAGGATCCATTTTGGATAACACATGTACCTCGTGACTGAGCATGTAATGTCGGAGCTTTTTAGTGGCCCAAACCAATGCTAGGCACGTCTTTCGAGCATTGTATATTTGCACTCATATTCGAGGAACTTTTTACTGATGTAGTAAATAGCCCGTTCTTCTGAATCGACTGTCTGGGCCAGCATAGACCCCATGGCCGTCTCCGTCGTCGTTAGGTATAACGACAAAGGCAGACCGTGTTGAGGTGGCATTAGTACCGGCGGAGCAGACAGAATCTCCTTGATTTTGTCGAAAGCCGCTTGACATTTGTCGTCCCATAGCACCCGTTCTCCAATTTTTAGCTTTTTGAAAATGAGTTCGCATACCATGGTTAGTTTCGAAATGAACCGGCTGATGTATTGGACTTTCTCGAGGAACCCCCTTATTTCCTTTTCAATCTTGGGTGGTTGCATCTCGGTGATGGCTTTGATTTTAGCTGGGTCGACCTCGATGCCGCGTTGGCTAACGATATGGCCCAGTAATTTGCCCGACCTTACCCCAAAACTGCATTTTTGTGGGTTCAGTCTCATGTTGTATTTACGTAGCCGGGTGAAGAACTTTCTTAGGGCTGAAATGTGCCCGCTTGGGTCCTTGGATTTGACGATCATGTCGTCCACATAGACCTCCACTTCCTTATGCATCATATCGTGGAGCAAAGTGGTGGCGGTCCGTTGATAAGTGGCCCCGACGTTGATAAGCCCAAATGGCATGACGGTGTAACAGTAAGTACCCCAAGGTGTAATGAAGGTGGTCTTACCCATATCCTCTTCTGCCATTTTAATCTGATTGTACCCGGCGTACCCGTCCATGAATGATAGAAGGGCATGATCGGCCGTGTTATCCACCAGTATGTCGATGTGTGGTAACGTAAAATCGTCTTTTGGGCTTGCCTTGTTAAGATCCCGGAAGTCCACGCAAACCCGCACCTGCCGTCCTTCTTGGGTACTGGCACGATGTTTGCAACCAAGTCTGGATATTCAGACACTTGTATAAAGCCTGCTTTAAATTGTTTATCGACCTCTTCCTTGACTTTAAGAGACCACTCGGGCTTCATTCTTCTGATTTTTTGCTTTACCGGCTTGCACCCATCTTTGATGGGTATTCGGTGTTCGGCTATCTCCCGGTCTATACCCGGCATGTCCTTGTAGGACCATGCAAAGACATCTTTGAATTCCTGGAGGAGGTTTGCGAATTGTTTTCTCTCCTCTGGATCTAAAGATAGGCCCAACTTAAGCATCTGGGGCTCTAAAGTGGTTCCCACGTTGATGGACTCGGTTTCTTCGATTACCGGATCTCGGGATTCCCTTTGCTCGAGCTGCTCGACCAGATGTTGAGGTAGGGGTACCTGTTCGTCGGGTTTCTCAATGTCATTGCATATAAAATTTTTGAAATTGAGAAAATTTTGGAAATAAGACAAGTCGTAAGCAGAACGGTGTTCGTTATTATTATTGATAGTAAATTTTGAAAATAGCTCGAATAGAGCTGCCATCTGATCATTGGTCAGTGGCGGGATAGGGAGAGGTCTTGGGACAGGCCACGAGACCTCAGTGGATAAGGGAAGAGGGGTTATAGACTCAACTTTAGCACCAGACCCTCTAGACTCGGACTCAGACTCCGACTCAGACTCAGACTCAGACTCGGTATCCGGCATGTCTCCCTCGCCGGTGGTCAGCTTGTAGACCCGTCCTTGACCGTCAGTCCATTTTATGGTTTTCCTCCAAGCCCTTGTCTCGGTGTTGGTACCGACCTCGGTGATTGGCTTGGTTGGGTCAAACCGATCGCTGCGAAGGATCAGGTTGACTAAATCGTCCTTCGGAGCGGGGACGACCTTGTCTTCCCCGAATAAGAGCCCCAGCACGGGCTCGGAGTTGTTTTCGCCCTCCTTTGATTCGGCCTGGACGATGGTGAATATATCGTCAGGGATGAAATTGCATTCCCGAGCCTTTTTGGTCTCGGGATATGTGACGGTGGGTCGGTAGAGGCCTACTTGGACGGCCCCGAAGACCGGAGTGACGAAGTAATCCGTTAACTTCAGGCTATAAGGGCTTATGTAAGTACCCTTGAGAATGTCGATGGCCTTGTGAATACAGGCCCGAACCACGTTTTCCGGGGTTATAGCATACCCTAATCCGAAATGTGATTCGCCATCATTTAGAACCTCGATAATCCTCCCAGCTGGAAGATATGGCCTTGAGGTTATTCCGGGTAGGTAACCCAGATTTTGTAGCATCGTGTCGATGCTAGTTGTGAAATAGGGCCTAAAGAGATATTCTTCTTCGATCATGCCCACGAAATCAAATCCTCGTGGGTCGGCCCGGCCCGTGGCGTTGCAGCTTGCTACGGTAATTGGGGTCGCCTCCAGTGTGATGATACCGTCTTTAAGAGGCATCTTGACTTTTCGATGGAGGGTAGATGACACGGCCTTGACTGCGTGAATCCAAGGCCTTCCTAGTAAGAGATTGAATGATGAGGTGACATCTATCACCTGGAATTCCAACTCCTTTTCGATTGGGCCTGTTATGATCTTTAATTTTACGGCCCCGGCGACAGGTTTTGGGCTTCCGTCGAAAGCCTGGATAGTCTGCGCCGTCGGAAGGTAATCGGCATCGGTGATGCCGAGTGCTTCTGCGGTCCTTAGAGGAAGGACATTCACGGCTGATCCATCGTCGATAAGGGTCATCGGGAGATATTTACCCTTGCAGACGACCGTGATGTATAGGGCCAGATTGTGATTGGCAGATCAGCTTCAGAGAAGGTTATGAGTGGGCCTTCTTCTTTGGATTTGCCCTTAAGGTAGGGCATAATGGTGGCTACCATTTCAGCAGGGGTAGCCTCTGAATCAACCTTGATTTCATCGAGAGCCTTAGTCAGTGCTTCCCGATGAGCTTGCCAGCTAACCAACAGTTGCCATATGGTTAGATCAGCTCGGACCCTCTTCATTTGCTGGACCAGAGCCGTGTCTGGGCTTGGTTCTTCGAGGGTAGGCTCCGTCCTGGCAGGTTCAGTGACGGATATAGGAATGGAACGCCCAGCCGTGGCGAGGTGATTGGTGGCTAAGGCTTTGGACTTAGCCTTTCGGACCTCTTCAAGGGTATGGGGACAGCTTCCCCTTTGGTTAAGTATACATCATCCTCGTCGTCGAACCATATCCCGTTGATTTGTGGGATATAGGGAGAGATGAGGTGAGAACAATCAATTACCTCACCGGTGAAGATAGCATGGGCGCTGAACGGGTTTTCTTTGTTGCTCGGCTTGTCTCCGGGCAACGGGATTTTCCCGCTCTCGATAAGATCTTGGATCAGGTGCTTTAACCTCCAACACTTTTCAGTATCATGCCCATTACCCCGGTGATACTGACAGTAGGCTTGGGCATTGTAAGTTTTGGGCCTCTTTTCTACTGGAGGTTCTGCAATTGGGCCTATCGGCTGGATCAGGCCCTTTGAAGAATGCCTTTGTAAGGCATAAGTATAGGTAGTCCCTATATCTGTGAATACTCGATTTGGTGTATTCTTCTTAGATGAGGTGTCGAGCAGGTTTACCTCGTCGAAGATGCTGCGAGTTGCGACTGCGGGTGTGGGCTTGATCGTAGATGAACTTGCCCCTTGATAGCCCTTGGTAGAGGCCTTAGTCAGGCTCTCTAGTCTCAAGTCATCCCCGATTCTCGTGTCCATTTCAGTAAGGACAACGAAGTTTGGGATGATAGCATACCGGAGATGGACCCGGTAGGATGGGAGTAGATTTTTGACGAAGGCTTCCACTAGGGCCTTCTCGCCGGGCTTGTCAACCAGCTTCACACTCTCGGCCCTCCATCTCTGCAAGTATTTTGTGAACCCCTCTTTGGGCTCTTGGGCCATTACCTCCAGAGTACGCATTGTAGTCTGGATTTCAGTGTTATCGACGTAGTTCCGAGCAAATTCGGTCGCCACATCATCCCAAGTCTTGTATTTCTTGGGGTCGAGCCTGTAGAACCAGGCCCTGGGATGCTTCTCCAAGGAGGAACTGAAAAGGTGCTTGAACATGGCGGACTTTACCCCTTTGACTGCCATGAAGTCTTTGAAGGCCCGGATATGATGGACCGGGTCTTCGGTACCCTCAAACATAGGAATTCCCGTCAAGTTGAGGTTGGCAGGTAGCTCGTTACTCAAAGGTGAATAAATGCGAGCATTTTCGGAGTGGATTGAGTTGCTTGTTGATAAGTGAACTTGCTCCTCGAGCCTGCGAACAACACTGACCAATTCGGCTATGGGCCCAGTGGAATCAGCTCCTTCAACTGGGGCCGTCTTCTCTACAGTGCTCAGGCGAGTGTCCAAAGTTTTTTGGTTAGCGAGGATGGAGGTTAGTTGAGTCTCGATTTTGGCTAGGGCATTTTTCAATTCTTCCATCTTGCGTTGATGTCGGGTTGTGGCTGGCCTGTCTGTAAGAACACCGCGTAGTCAGAAACTAGCCCAGAAATCCCGGAATAGAAAGTATATCCCGAACGAGACTAAGAGGGAAATGACTCGAGAAAGACACCTAGACGGGTGACTTGTGAAGTGTGGGCCTTCCTTAGGATTCGGCAAGTGGGCCTAGTCCTGTTCGAAGGAAGGTTCATGTGAGACATCCCCAGACTTTTGACTCGATTGTGTTGACGGGCCCTTCTTCGTAAGAGTATGTCCTACTTAGGTGGGCCTTGCCTTAGTCTAATAAGGCGGACTGGCATAGGGGAGAAACTCGTGATGTAAGATCGACGGAGTTTCGACACTAAAGACCTTGACAACTTAAAACTCGACCCGACACTGCTAAATGTGGGAAGTCCTAAGAAGAGGGGAGTTTTGAAAATTGATGGTTTTTGAAAAAGGACCGAGTGGACTCGGTGAATGGCCCAAATTTCCGAAAAAAAAAAGGATGAAACGTCATTGGGCCACGAGTTTTGAAAGTTCGAGTTTTGATTTGGGCAGCATACCGGCTAGAAAATAAGCTATTTTGAGTAAAATCATAGGTCTTAAATTCGGTATGTCCCGGGTTTTGAAAATTGAGTATCTTGAAAAAGATGCAATTTTGAAAAGTTGACATTTTTGAAAACGACTCGGAAACCAAGTAGCACATAGTTACACAAGCATTATAACGACGCCATGTATGCTCTACACTAAGTCTCGATCGGTCTGAGAGGGTCTATACCAGTGTACATAGTCTAGACGTTGATCGGGACGGACTCTCTAAGTCGAATTGAGCTTAGAACATGCCGCGAAACCCACTCGAATCGACTATGAACACCTTTTGACATATCCATGTTGGAGTACATCAATGGTATAGTGGGACGTCGGTCACCAGTACCGGCCCGGGAAAATATGGGTTATGCATGAACCGTGGAACTAACATGCGCATTGTATTTGTCAAACGATTTCTATTCGAGTCTCACCCTGAGGATGCCGATGGTAAGTCACGCATCAGTTAATCCCCAGCGGAGTCGCCAAATTGTGGACATGACATAGGTCCACCCCGACGCGGCCACGCGCGGGTTTGGGGAGGCGAATGAATCTCCATATGAAATGGATCGAATTGAAATTTAGGTCGAAGTGGAGTCGCCACCGAATTTTGTGGTTATTCGGAACCATTCGAGCCCACTCTATGTCGTAGTGGTCCGTATACAAAATACGGCCCATTTCCGATGTCAGAGTTTATTGGGCTCGTCCCTTTGCATTTGATACCAATACCGACATTATCGGATATTGTGTATTGAATGACTCTCGTGCGCCAACGGTTTCGGGCATCCGGAAACCGAGGTTCTGAGTAAGGGGTGAGAGTACGTGTTGGGAAGCCCACGAAGGACACCCAACCCCGCCCGCACATTAGCGGCCTCTACTAAGAATTCGAATGACTTTCCAATACGCGCGTTAGTTAAACGGGAAAATGATATGCAAAGATTATTTTCCCTAAACATGTGAATGGAATTGAAGAGGGTTTCTATGTCGATTTAATGCAATTAATTCTACGTCAAAGTGGAATTTTAGCATGTGGGTTCATTTAAGTACAATAAACGAACAAGAATTAAATTGACAAAAGAGATAAGCAAACGGTTAGTAACGGTAAGTCGATATTAACGGTTTGCGCAAATAATGAATTGAATTGAATTGAATGATGTACAAGATGATGCAAGGTTTGAAAGGATAGTATACACGTGATTAATTATGCACGTGTTGACCTAAATCATAAAATACTATCGAATTTTGGAAAGAAGGATGTACGACTCGTGTTTTGGTCGTTACGAGGTCACTCGATCGAGTGGACCTGTAAAAGATGATTCTGTTTTGCGTTACAGACCGTACCCGGCCGAGTTATGGACCAACCCGGTCGAGTACAGGGCCACTCGACCGAGTCATTGCTAGACTCGATCGAGTGTGGGTCGTGAAAACATTCTGGTTCGATTTTTGGGGTGCCACTCGACCGAGTGGGCTAGGCACTCGGTCGAGTGCCCCCTGTACGAATTGTAATTCGTTTGCAAATATAATTGTTAATTTTGAAATTGCTTTTGATTTTTGATAATTCAACGATTTTACCGAATCGGGCATAAACATTGCACAATTTATGTTCGACTTGGTTTTTATAAATCGCGAATTTTGTTGAACCGAATATGAATATTGCTAAATTTTGTAATCGATCCTAAAATTTGATGGCTCGTGGTATTCCATATTCGATTATTAAATCGATATGGAATACTAGAGCGAAAAGGAAACAAAGAGATCTCAGAAAAAGTGATTAGCGAGACTTGAATGTTATTTAGGACATACGGTTTAACGTAAATAGAGGCCACTCGATCGAATCATTGAGGGACTCGACCGAGTGAACGCCTGAAAAGCATTTGCCCAGATCTGGTGACCCTACTCGACCGAGTTATTGACCAACTCGACCGAGTAGGCCTTCACTCGATCGAGTCACTGTGAGACTCGACCGAGTGGAGGTCTCATAGACCATTCTGTCTTGGTTTCGTGATGTCACTCGATCGAGTGACGTAGGCACTCGACCGAGTGGCACCTGTATGAAGTCAGAAATCGTTTGCAATTGATTAGAATCGTTTAAATTAACCGAGACAATATAGGTATTCCTCCGCGTTTGTAGTGTTATAATTGGATAACATCTACGTTAGCATCAACGGAAAATTGAATCGGCTAAATTATTTGATTTGATTTATTAGACTCGACATCCAATTATGGAATTGCCATCGGGTCTAACATATCGACACTTTGCTTGAATAAAGAAAAGGACTTGATTCCCTCGCCTTCTCCGACATCGAAATAAATCCCTAAGGATTGTGATGTCGGGTCCATGTCAACGGGTTTCGACCCATAAAAAATACGTATCTTGAAAAAGGCTTTTTTATGAAATCGATGCAATGTGCGACTAACGATGATGGTACAAACGATAATAAAAATTATTGTTGAAGTTAACCTATCTCAATAGTCAAGTAATCGGGATATTGGAACGAGCGACCGTCAACGCTGTGTGCAGTACACTTGTATGTTCGTGTTTCCTCATTCCGATATCACTCATACTCGACACAAATTGATAGGTATTTTAATATTTTGATATTAATTATACTATCGATATTATGGTACAATGAATAAAATAATAAAAAACGAAAAGAAAGAGGACGAGAGGAAGATGAAAACGACGCGAAGAAGAGAAGGAGAAAAGAGAGGGTTTTGACACCCTCAACCTACATGTTCTTGTCTCGGCGCGGACCCGTAACCGTGGCTTTAACACTTAGAGTCTTCGAGGTGGATGAAGGTTGAGTTGTGGTGGCTCGGGATTGATTCCTAAGACTAGGCTTAGGGTTTTTGCTAGTGTCGAATTGCTAAGGTTTGACTAGGGTTTGTAAAAGACGTAGTGTGTATGCGTATGGTTGCTCTAGGGTTTCGAAAAAGTTGTCCAAAGTTGTTGCATGAGGGTTGCTTATATAGGAAAAGCCAGGGCTCCGGTTTAGGGTTACTCGACCGAGTAGGCAGCTGACTCGGTCGAGTGGGCTTGTGCGTCAGCCGTCGGGCTTAAATAAGGGCCCACTCGATCGAGTGGGTGGGGCACTCGATCGAGTGGCCCAGCTGGGTCACGCGGGTCACTAGTTTTGGACCGTGACCATGGGTATTTGATGGGTTTGTGTTTGAATTGGACTTTTGATGCTTGAGGGTTCGTTTTCCATGTTTCGGAAACGACTTTGACCGGGGTTGACCCAATCGTAAAAGGTCGGTTTTAATTTCGGTGTCGGTTTTGGCCCAAATTAGTCTTGTTTGACTCGAAATGGTCTGCTGGGCCTGGATTTGAGGTTGATTTTGTGATATTTGTACTCTGTAAGATTAATGGATTTGAGCCCGTATCCGAGCGCATAGAAGCATGTTAGCGTCCGATCATCATCGGGTGTTTTTTGGGAACTGCCATAGACACCTGGCAGTCAAAATGCGGGTGTCTACATATAGTCATGCAGTGTTGGTTGTATAGTCACCCGTTTGAGGCTGTATAGTCACATTCCTTATGTTGCAGAGTCGTTCTCTTTTTACTGTAGAATCACACCGTTGAAGACGTATACTCATTTGTAAAATCACACTCTTTTCGCATGTTGTTATTGCAGCAGAATGTCGGGTGCAAAGAAGAAAGTTCGAACGAAGACCAGTAAGAAGAAGGCCGTGGCAGAGACATCGGTCCGCGAAAATGTAATTGATGATAGATTGGTTGTGGACCAAAATTTGGGTAAGAAGAAAAAGAAGAAGAAGAAGAAGACTGTTGTAAAGTCTGTTGAAGATACATCAGGGGACCACATCGTTGCCGAGACGAATGTGGTGGGGACAGAAATCGTTGATGAAGGCAGACACAAGAAAAAAAAAGGTGACTTTTGATTCACCGGTCGCCGATCTGGATGTGGGTGAGACAGAAAGTGTTGAGGAAAGCAGGCCAAAAAAAAAGAGGAGGGTCAAATCTGATACACCGGTCGTCGATCTGGATGTGGGTGAGACAGAAAGTGTTGAGGAAAGCAGGCCCAAAAAAAAGAGGAGGGTCAAATCTGATACACCGGCCGACCCCACATACGTGTGTGTGTCTCGGAGGAAGAGGGCGGAGGACCGCCGAGAGAGTCAGCCAGATATTCACTGTAGGCCCAAGCGGTTGCACCAACTAATTACGCAATTATCGAATGATCAGAAAGAGAGGGTGCGTGCTGTTGGCTTCGGCGGGCTCTTGGAGCTGAGGATCGAATCGGTCCCCACTGACCATGCACTTATGTTCCTACGTGCATTTTCTGACGGGTCCCATATTTTTCGCGCCTTACGCCGGGAGACATTCATGATGTCAAAGTACGATGTCCACGATTACCTCCAGCTACCTTTAGGCCCTCATCCGGTGAAAATAATCCCAACACAAAATAAGAAAGGGGCAGACTCATCTGACGTGATCAGGTTAAAGAGTACCTGGAGGAAGGGGTTCGATGTGGTTAGCAGCAGCGGGACAATAACATTAGGGAGGGTGCACGAAAAGTTAATGGCAACCAAAGCCGCTGACGACGACTTTGTCCGCAGGTTCGTGTTGTTCGCGTTGTCATCATTCCTCGCGCCTACTACGAACAACTCACTGGACCTGAGTCTGCTGGCCACACTGGAGGACGTGGACTTGATTGGTGAACAGGACTGGTGTAGCTTTGTCCTGCAGGATCTGGTGCGGGCGGGTAAGGGGACGCGTGACCCCAACAAAGTCGTCAACTACCTCCGGGGGTGCATCCCCATTCTGATGATTGCGTACTTCCAACGCTACAATTTCCGTAGCGAGACTTGCAAATGCGACATACCATTTATCGCACATTGGGATGCACGGAGAATAAGCAATCGTCTTGCTGGGGAATTGGAGACGGGATCCCTGGGAAATCAGCTGCGTTCGAAGGTGTCGTACCCACCTACATGTGGGAAAACAGGCAGCTAGTGCACCCCCGCTATGACGATGCCCTCTGATAACCAGCACTCTAGTCCAAAAAGAATAACGACAGGGAGGAGAGAGGCGATCAATCGGAAGACAACGCGGTTGACGTAAGTGATCTCCCAGCCACTCTATAGATCATCAATTAATTGTTCGTGAAACGATTTAATCTGAAAGCCTTACCTATGTTTTAAAAGCATATACGATTCATAAAACTGTGTTATAATACAGTTGAGATTCAATAGTCACGGTCATTATTATCACACTCATCCTGATGTATAGTCACATACTATTAGCTGTATAGTCACACACTATTACTTGTATAGACACACGCATTATGTTGTCCAGTCAGTACTATAACCTACACAGTCACACGCTATAAACTGTATAGTCACACACTTTATTCCTTACAGTCACACACTTAGATGCTTAGTCATAGTCACACTGCCAGCCTCAACACCACTGAGCTTCGCACTAATGATTTGACTTCAACTAAATTATAGGACGACCGACGTTTTTTCATGGAATTCCGAAGGTGTGCGCTAGCCTTTTGCGGTTTCTGTGAGCAGGTTGCCTCCAAAGTAATAGAAATGTCGACGAGGAACAATGCAGTTCCAAGTCAGGACCCGTCCTCCCAACAATTCTGGGAAGATCCATATGTCCTCCGGTATATCGATGAAGTTGTTTCGTTGGCCGGCCAGTTGAAGCAGACTACCCAGAACGCCCCCGTCGTTGAGGGTGAGGAGCAGCACGATGCTGAAGCCTGTAGGTCTGGTATGCCAAATTATGCAAGACTTGCGTGATTCTGGATACGCGGATGAAGATATTGAGAAATCAAGTTTCTACGTGGGAGATGGTGATGGAACAGAGGGTTGCGATGATGAGGGCACTTTTGATGGTGGCATCGTGACACCAGGTTTCTGTGAAGGGGAAGTTGAAGAGAATGACACCGCTGTAGAAATAAACCAAGATTCCGCTGTGGAGGGTTCGGTGGACATGAGTCCGACCGTAGTGGTGGCTCTACGGCAAGCAGGGTGGGGGACAGCAGACGCACGGTCGGCTTTAGATGTAACACCGGCTCCGCCCGATGCGACAGTCAGTTCTAGCCTTGAGAGGGAACTGCACAAAGTAGGCTGGGCTGTAGCGGACGTTGTTGCCACCACGCTTGCGACGGCAGAAATCGTCACGACCGATACTCAGCAGACAGGCGATGGTTCAGTGACCAGGACGCACCCGGAGGCTAAACATCATTGGTACATCTTCCACTCCGACGTGGCGTTTCAGTGCATGGACAGGATTCCGGACAATTTGGGCTGCACGTTGGACTGTGGAAGAATATTGAGGGGCCAGCTTGTAATCTCTGGATTCATGTGCTCCAACATCGTCATCTTCTGGGATATCCTCAGCATACGGAAAGACGTAATCGACTACGTCTTCGACCGGGCAACGCCACGTCCGTCGGGGTACGTACTTATTGTCCTGCTCATGTTGTTTTTAAAAATGCATGTGCTAATCGGGACTTCGTTTGTTCTGCAGCGAAATGCTGGTCGAGTTCACAGCTTACGACTGTATCGTGAGGGGCGACATGCAGACGCTCGAGCCTGGCCTGGAGGTGATGAATAACGTCATTGACTGCTGGTGTAGGCTGCTAAACCACCTGGTGCATGACAAAAAAGCATCAAGAGTAACCAGTAGATGTTACTTCTCTCTTGGACATACGGTACGTTCAACCCCCAAATTAAGTGTATAATCGCAGACAATTGGCTGTATAGTCACACACTGTTACCTGTATAGTCACACACATTGTGTTGTCCAGTCACCGCTATAAACTGCACAGTCACACGCTACAAGCTGTATAGTCACACATTTTACGCTGTACAGTCGCACTCATGTCAAACACACACTGACTACATGTATTACCATCAATGCATGTGAGCAGGCCCCAGTGTTGTCATTTTGGAAGGAAGGAGGCAAGGGTAATAGATATGACGAAGAAATATTTTACGTGTGGGGCGAGTGGATACAAAATAGTTTTTCCGACTTTGCTTTGGACTCGGACATGGTATTATCCTGGACATACTGTCTATTCGTAGTTGTTATCAGCCCATAATCCTGACGCATTGTTTGCAGGTGTTCGTCCCGATCTTGACGGGTGACGAGGGTCACTACAGTTGCGCCTGCATCAACTTCAATTCTGAGCAAATAGAGTACCTCGACAACCAGTTGTACGATAAAGATTTTACAAAGTTGCCTTACTATGGCATTGCTCGGACAGCGGTCAGGCCCTTTTAATTTAATATTGAATCAATTATGTGACCGCGAATGTGTTCAACAACTGATCCTGTTTGAACTTGTTTGCAGGTTGATAAGATGGGGGAGTTCATGGTACAACGAGGGATGGAGAAAGGTGAGAAGCTCCGTGCGTTTAAATTGGTAAACGTTCCCTTATCATGGCAGGGAGTGGGGTACTCCGCCAATGACTGTGGAGTGTACCTGATGATACACATGATGCTGTACACCGGGTCCCCATTCAACTGCTCCTTGGGGACAATGGCGGCCATGAATATGTGCAGGGCGGAGATCACGGCGACCCTTATACTGAGCGACGCGAACAAGATGAGGAACGCTGTTTTGCAGAAAGTGATTGAATTCAGAAAATACAAGGAATCGTTGGAATCTGCCCGTACGTTTGAAACCACTCCTGTGAAGGCAACCACCAAGAAGCGTCAGAGCAAATCACCGAAAACACTTGGACCCACCCCCAGATCAGTCCCAGAAGAAAGACAGTCGGCATTTAAGTCACGGATACGGGACTGTGGAGATGGGTTGGGTTGCTCCTTGAACCAAGGTGAACCTGCCCCGGACGCCATTGTCATGTCAGTCTTGTTTCGCCTGCGAGTGGGGCTGACGAGTGGGATGCTCAGCCTGCGAAAACACACCGCCGACTACTGCTTCCTCGACGATAATGGGTACGACGAAAAGTAAGTGACCGTCTTTTGTTCCTGATGCGTGTTTCATATTACATCTACTAACCGGTGTCAACAAATCCGCAGTGAACGCTTTGGGTCCTACGGCACTCGTGCGCAGCTAGAGAAGCGTGACATTCAATCGCTCTTCTCCGTCAATGGCATGAGCGCCGCTGTGCTGGAGTGTTGGTCGCACCTAATGAACTGGTACGAATCAGACGACAACCGGCGTGGGTTATCCTCCCCCACGGACCCAACGATGGCGTGGTTCGGAATTCAACACATGGTATGCCCCCATAACCTCCTACCTATCACATTAAATAGTAAAAATGATCCCCATCCACATTAAATAGTTAGAAATAATCACAAAGTTCACTTAGCACAGTCACACATGTTGACATGTACAGTCATATGCTATGAGTTGCACAGTCACACATATTGAGGTGTACAATCACGTGAAATACGTTGCACAGTCACAGATGTTAATGTGTACAATCACTCTTGTTGAGGTGCACAATCACACTGTCATGTATAGTCACACTCTGTACGCTGCAAAGTCACGCAGCTTAGTCTGTACAATCAGGTGCTATAAGTTGCATAGTCAGGCATTAAATAGTACAAATGACCCCATTCACATTAATAGTCAGACATCACTTTGCAGAGTCACTCTTGTTAAGGTGCACAATCACGTGATATAAGTTGTACAGCCACGCACATGATATAGTCAGACATCCTAGAATTTGCAATCACACTGTCATGTATAGTCACACTCTGCACGCTGCAAAGTCACGCGGCTTAGTCTGTACAATCACACACTTTAGTCTGTACAATCACACACTTTGTGATGTGCAGCCACGCACATGATATATTCCATTCTCGCATCCTGTCACTGATGACAACTAATATTCGCCATCCGTTAGGACTCACTGACCCGTATACTGGAACGACCCGACTCAAGTACCCCTGCGGACGAAGACACTGACGGTCTGTACGAAGCGTGAGACAGATTCATACAAGACTGCGCCGGGACATTTGACTTGAACGCCGAACTGTTGTTTTTCCCGGTGCATACTATGGGGCACTACGCGTGCGTGTGCGTCAACTTTAGAGAAAGAACAGTTGATATCCTCGATCACCAGACACACGCCCCAGGGTCACATATGTTTCGGGTGTCCAGCGAGATAGTAAGTTGCACGCATATGCTTTATTTCACCACGTCAAAAATATTCTACTGCTTGAGTGCTGATGTTTTCTATTACCTAATACTGCAACAGATGCAAGCATTGAGAGTGTACATGGACGAGAAAGGGCTGATTAAGGGCAGCCACCTGGCGAATTTTGAGCATCGCCAAGTAAAATTGGAATGGCAGAGCGCCCGGAAGAACGATCCGGAGTCCGGCATTTTCTGCTTGATGCACATGTGCCTGTACGACGGTGCGCCGTTCACCCACACTGATATTGGGTCAAAGGTCGGGAGGCGTTACTTGTCGTTCGAGGTGGCAGCAAGTCTCGTACTTGCTGACATGAATGAAGCTCGCGAGGACGTGTTGCCGAAAATTCACGCTTTCATAGCAAACGCGCCGAGCATATGGAAGGAACTCGATGACAAATGTAAGCTGGGGAGACTCGTGGAACGAAAGACCTCAGCGAACCGTAAGGCATGAATGTGTAGTGAAGTAAAAATATTTTTTTGTGAATATAGAAAAAATCTCATGTTCGAGTATCTTCTGAGTATCAGATGAATGACAACTCAGTATCAGGGTCGCATGTGCGACGTGATACAGTCACGCAACTTTTGATTCATAGTCACAGTCAAACTCCTGCAGAGTCATGACAGACGACCACAAAATCACTAATTAATTATACTAACTACCCCTGCATATATGTCCATCCATTTACTTTCAGTTTATTTCACCTTAAAAAAAACCGATGGTTCCCTTATTTACAGAAGACACCAAAAAAAACAATACACGCACCGTAAAATCGGATTATTTCCCCAATAAGAAAACGATGGTTCGAAAACGATGTCGACAAAATATAAACTGTACATTGAGTGATGTTTGTGAGTGCGACTGCGAAGTGATGTTTGTGAGTCTCAATGCACATTGAGAACACAAACCATCACCTCACTCTGCTAACCTTATTTACTGAAGGATAGGACCCCCACCTAACTCAATTAATATTTACTGCCCCCTTTACTGCCTCCCCCCCTTCAAATACCAACGCCATTTTTACACCAACTACTTCCAACTTCACCTCTTTAAACCTAACAAAAAATGGCAAGCAAAAGAAGAAATCAGAAAAATGATCGAGGAGTACGATGGTTTGTTGAATACCACTAGATCCAATGAATTAAGAGCCATGCAGCTAGTCGCTCCTGCCATAGACGCGAGGACCTATATGGCATCCATTGGCAATACAGAAAAGGAGACCGAACTGGACGACTACATCGAATTCTTGATGAAAAAGTGTATTGGATGTTTCCACACTAAGAAAGCGTTGCAGTGTGATTTGACCAACTTGAGGAAGATGCTTCAAAAAACGGGGGTTAATTATGCATGTAGTGAAAATGACGCGTGTAATGGATGTATCATGTTTCAAGTAATGGATGTTTTAATGTGTTTTGAGGTATAAAATATATATAAGTAATGTATGTTTTTACATTTCAAGAATATTTTTATGTATCAGAATGTGACTTTTTCTATTTTTTCGCTATTTCTCTATCGTTGTTTCACTATCTCTCTATTTTTATGGACACATGGTGCATAATCACAGTCATCGTATCATAAAACTAGTTTAGGTTTCTATGCTTCATTTTGGAGAATCACTGTCAGTGTATTGAAGAATCACAGTCATTATCTTGTACAATCACACTCCCACAATTAGTGTAACCACACTCTACCTCTTGTTCTACAATCACACACTGCCTGCTGTAAAGTTGCACTCATTGTGTTGCACAATCATACTCACTTGTTTCTTGTCACCCCAATACTAAGGGCATAATGTTCCTGTACAGCTATATTTGTAGCCAAAGATGCTGCATTCCAGAATAAAAACGACTGCTATTTCAATGTATTCTTACAGTAAAAAAAACAAAAACAATTTTACGAACCCCCACGCTTTACGACTACGCCATATTGGAAATAATTAAGGTCCACAATAGCATATACAATATCACGGACCTTGACCATTTCAAACGTCGACAAGTCTTTATGTTTCACAAAAAAGGAAATTGCCCCCATGATCTACGACTTACACCATATTAGAAATGATTGAGGTCCGCAATATACGAAAATAATGTCACGGACCTTGACCATTTCAAACGTCGACAACCTTTGTGTTTCCAAAAAGAATGTTCCTAAGTAACAGATGATATTCATGAACAATCCTCCTCGGCAATCCCTGCCGGGTCCTCCTCCTCCTCCTCCTCCTCAACATCAACAGGTGGGTACTCAGCAAATGGGTTGGGGCAGTTCCTCTTGTCATGGTGCCCCATCCTCTTGCAGTTCTTACACAGCCGTTTAGGCTTGGCGGCAATTGCAGCAGCCTTGTTCTTGGCTTTCTTCGGGGGCAATATGGTTATTTCAATTGCGCTCGTACAGCCGAGGATCTCCTCTAATTCTTGCGTCTTGCTACAAGGGCCAGCAGAGGCAATATCGGACCTGAAGTCGCGAATGACGTCAGCTAGATTACTAACGTCTTCCTTACCCATTTTGCTGACATGACTAACGGTCTCATAGAACTCCGAAAACAGCATCGTGACTGTAACAACCTTCTCATCGCGTAGGCAACTCTCTGACAGGGGACACGCATTAACATTACGTAGAGCATCCTTTGTCCATCTACATGCCACGTACCGTTCCGGGATCGTCTCCCGTCCTTTCGAAGAGTATATCCAAATGGCGTGCCTGCAAAGAATTTCATACCGACCGAACTTCCTGCAAGTACAGCTGACCTCACAGGTACCTGCGAGTGCATTAAAAAACACATAAAGAGTGCGACTGTTGATCGTACAGACGGTGGCTACGCAACGTACGGGATGAGACTTCCTAAAAGTATGATCACAACCTTGACAGGATACAGTCACACCCATTATGCTGCATAGTCACAGTCCTTACGACGCAGAATCAAACGAATTACGTTGTACAATCACACGCACCGCGTTCCAGAGTCGCACCCTTTATTGTGTACAGTCACATTCAATGAATTATGGAAAAAAACTCGTTACGTTTAGAATCACAACGTTTAGATCGTATAGTCAGGCTATGTGACTATGGCTACACGACATGGACAGTGACTTTCTATGCCAGTACCTGGGTTGTATTCAACAATGTAGTTGCGGTCTCGGATGGAGTCCAGTACTGTTGTCGCTTCGATCCCGTCCTTCTCCTGATACCCACGAACGCTGCACGTGTACAGCGAAAACTTAACCTCTTCCTGAAAGTGTGCAAAGGCCACGTGCGTGTACACCCTTGCCGCGTGGCTCTCCATCGGATTCGTCGATCCAATTTTTGGGAATGACTGTCGGTTATCGTTGTCTAGTCTCTTCTGCTTGTGCCTTTGTTGGTTCATCGCACTTTCGAAACGCATCCAGAACTGGACCAACGTACCATTGTTGTCTTCAAACTTTTTGAAGAAACTGTTCTCACTCTCTGATCTCTGCGTTGTCCTCATAATTCCGGACATCCTCACCTCCCTGCAATGCGCGGCGACCCATTTGCTCCTGTCTTCGAACATATTTTCGAACCATTCGATCCCAGCAGCATCATGGTCGATCATAATCCGCCTCCACCTGTCGTCGAACTCCGAGGCCTCGATGTCATCATCCCATATAATTGCATTGAGGGCTTTTACAAAGTCCGAGGCCTCCTCTCTTGATTTGCCGTACTTTGTTGGAACCTTGTTCATGATGTGCCACGTGCAGCACCGTTGGTGCGCTGCTTTGAATATTTCGGGGACGGCTTTTAAAATTCCGGGATCCTGATCTGTAATGATATAACACGGTTCCTTCCCGCCCATGGCTTCCAGAAACCGGGAGAGGACCCATATAAATGACTCGTAGTCTTCCTTAAATAGCAACGCCCCACAGAACATGACAGACCGTTTGTGGTTGTCCATGCCAGTGAACGGTGTGAACACCATAGAATAAACGTTGGTTCCGTACGTTGGGTCGAACGAAACTGCATCCCCGAATGCCGTGTAATTCCTTCGAGCTGCACCATCCGCCCAAATGACCCTGCGTAAGCTTCCGTCTGTATCCACATCGTAGTCAAAGTAAAAATCCTTCTGACTGTCCCTCAAACTCTTGAACCGGTCTATGAACAACTGACCATCCTGCTCGTGGACGAAGCACTTGACGTCCCTCCCCCAGTTCTTGGAATCAACCAACGATGCTCCGATGTTCTGATATCCGCCCGACAACTCCTTGCACATCCTGTATGTCCGAGTCGCCCCGATCTTCAGCTGCACACACAAAAATGCAACTGCATTGGTCTCGCACAGTTAGCAGTCAACCATACACTAACAACATTGTTAACAGACATTACGAACCCTCGAGTTGCAGACGATCATCTCCTTGTGATATCTTGATAGATTTCGAGATGACTTTTGAAACTCTCTGTCCTTAACCATCACAAGATCGTGGTTATGTTCCTCGATGAATTCTTCAATATAAAACCCCCCGATCATTGCACAGAGCCTAATTCTTGCTCCACATTGCGTCCTCGTCGCCTTCGTAATCCTTTTGGGTTCGTACGATCCCACATACTCTTGCCCCTCCTTCTCTCCCATGCTCGACAGCTTCACCATGCTCTGGCTGGCTGTTTTGCCCTCCTTGTTACAAGCCAACAATTTCTTCTTGATCGAACCATCAAATGATCTAGTTGTCGTGTACCTCTTCGCCTCGAAACCAAAATAAAATGCGTAAGCTTGATAAAACTTGAATGCTCCATTGATGTCCACGAACTTCTGCCCTACGTAAGGGACAGTCACTGTGTCTTCAGCTGGCATATAGGTTGGAACAAAAACAAATTATCAAAGGTTGGAACAAAAAAACCCTATATTATACAATAAAAAAGAGACCTTAAATTACACACTATCAATCTTGCAACGTACGCATTCATCTCTGACCTTATTGAAATGTGAATTTTCTCAACAACGACTGTGACTTTGCTCGTATAACAACATGATTGTTAGAGCTTAACACCCGCACCGCATAACAAAAGCAAGTACAACTACAACCCAAGATGCAATACCAATAATAATAAATATATCACTACAACAAAATCACCCTTTCGTGGCGATTATATCGTGGCGATTGAAAAATCGACACAAATAACCCACAATGACTCATATATACTAAACAACTTATAGTATCAAATAACAATTGACACTAATTAGTACTCCCTCCCCTTCACTAAGATCTTCCACATTTCCTTTTTAGGAAACTTCACTAAGATGTTCCACTTTCCTTTTTAGTAAATATTTTGTGGTTCTTATTGCTTGTGACCCCACTTCCTTTTCTCTATCTTCATTTTCCTCCACATATATCCATTTTCTTAATTTCTTCCCACAATCAAATGTGGAACATCATAGAAAAGCGGAGGGAGTATACATAAATGACGCTAATAATAACTCTTAACATATTCTAAATACTGAAAAACATAAATCAATAGAGCGCCAAACCAACTCCCAAATTTTTTCATATTGCGCTTCCTCTAATTTATTTCCTAAACTTAGACTTTTTTTCCTAAAACTTACTCAGGTTCGTAATATATGTCTTCATCTTCATACCATGAACCTCGCTCGACATATGCGTGCTGTGTAGAACCCCCAATCATCTTCATCTTTCTTCCCGAAATTCAATCGATATCACACGATTATATCGTTGCTTTCATTAAGGTACGTTTTACCCAATTCAATCCCAATTACTATTGTACAATTATTTCCATTAAGGTACGATTATTCGATTATATCGCTGTTGTACGATTATATTACTGTTGTACGATTATTCGATTACTGTTTGTATTAGGATTATCGAGTATAATCGAAACTGAGTTTTACCCAATTCAATCCTAATTACTGTTTTTCCCCAATTCAAACCCATATTACTGTACGTTTTACCCAATTTGATCCCAATTACTGTTTTTCGATCCCAATTACTACTGCGCAGGTACTTTTTAATTATCGATTATACTCTTTAATCTCATTTATTTGATTGTATCAGCATATAATTGGGATTTATTGCATACTATATTGTTGTTTTGATCTATTGCATAATAATAGGATTGCTAGTTCGATTACTGTTTCGATTACTGCTTCGATTACTGTTTCGATCCCAATTTAATCCTAAATATTGTTGTTTCGAACTGTTTATATTAGATTATCGAGTATAATCGAACCTGTTTATAATTGCTCCCAATTCAATCCCAATTATTACTGTTTTTTTTCGATCCCAATTACTACCGCTTAGGTACTTTTTAATAATTAATTATACTCTTTAATCTCTTTTATTTGATTGTATCAGCATATAACTGAGATTTATTGCATAATTTACCCAATTTCAGTTGATTTACTTCTTTACCCCTAGATTTTATTGCAAAATTTGAATGAGGCCCCTAGATTTTTTAAATTTTAAGTTAATGATACAGTAACAATGCTGTGCTAAGACAACAACCACCAATAAGAACATCTCTGTCATAAAAGATACTGTGATCCGATAGCCTTTGCAGAGCATATCCAACAGCCATTGTTAATATCAGGATTGGTTTATTGAAAAATTTTAAGTACCAATCGCCCTACTTCAGTGGTCTAGTATAACACAATAATTTTGACACACCAAAGAACATCTTTCTTACTATCAGGAAAAAAACCGGTAATAATCAAATTGGTTAATTGCTTGTGTTTGTCACCTCATTCTCATCTCTTTCCAGTGTGAAGTATAGTTCTCAGTTAACAAATGTGTCTTATCATGAATGTATATTTGGCTATTTCTGAATTCTGAATACATTCAATGAAATACATATCCGGGTGTATTATGTGGAGGGTCTTACTTTTTGTGTTTATCATGCAGGCACATCGAGCAAAGCATAGGTATAAGCAGGTAACATACAAACTGAAATACAAACTTTTTGATTTTCATCATAATTTTCCACTGTTCCTTTCCTTTCCTTTTCCTCTCGTCCAGTTTCTAATTTGAGTGGTGATTGCTAGGTGATGAACTTTTTTATTTTTACTATATACATTCAATTGAACCTTTTGATTTGGGTTTCTAATCTCTTTGAGTGTCCTCTCTATCACTCTTTTTGTATGAGCAATGCATTGTTCCTTCCTACCTGTATTCCTTTAATGTCCTAGGTTATAGTGAGTAGCTAGTCAGAAAGTATTCTAAACATGCTTTTGTAGCTTTGACCAGTGGCGGACCTAGGAATTTTGGAGAGGGGGTTCACTTTAAAAAAAAATTGTGGATACTATAATAAAAATTGAAATTCATACTGCCGTCACATAATTACGTATCGTCATTTAAAATCCAATTAGATTTTTCGTAACTAATTTGAAATAGGTAAAACATTATCACATTTATAACCCAACTAAAGAAATAAGGGTAAACCAACAAATAAAGACTTCCTCATTTTCATTGATTTTTTTTCGCCTTAAATGTGATATATTTCTTAAGAAAATTATACTTCGTACCAAACAAGAATGTAATGAAATCAAAGAAATATTTGAAAAAAAAAATGTGTAACATGTCAATGAAATGAGGGAGTAATATAAGAACCCAAATTAGAGTTACACAATTGGAAATTATATTTAATTGACTCTAATTGACATTTAAAAAAACCCAAAAATTGACATAAAAATGTATCTAAAATACTAAAATATCTATAACCTAAATAATAAATTGATGGGAAACCAACAAATAAATAACATTAAAAAAGAAATCCAAAATTAGGTTCCACAAATTAGGAGTTATATTTAAATTAAAAAGTTACAAAATAATTGACAATAACAAAACAAAAACCAAAACATGACATAAAAAAGAACCAAAAGGCAAAATAATTATTGAACTAGGAAGGAGAGCATAAAGAGATTCGAACCCCCAACAACAGCCAACACTACCACCCAACAACCTCCTAACCACTCCGCCACACAACTTTCAATTACACATTCTCACTCAAATTGTACAAGTACCTACACATCAGTATTTTTCTTTAAAGAAAATTGAAAACCGAAGGGTGCGCACGTGGGGTGTAGTGCGCTCCCCTAGGTTAGCCATTGGCTTCGATCCCCTCGCCTTGCTACACCACTCTATCAAACTATCTTCTTTTAGTACGTCCCCAACCTTCTCCTTAAACCTCTTCCATATCAATTTGCTATATGCACATTCATAGAAGTACTAGCGTCTCTTCCACGTGCCCACACAACAAGCACTTAATGTCATAAGTGATATGGGCTAAAAGCATTGGTCATAAATGATTGGGTATAACTATTTGTTTCTGATATTTGATAATCATATGATTTTACTTTTGACTACCATGATTCACGACTGAATTTGAAATGCTATTCCTTAAATAGATAATCATTTTATGGCTGGACAAAAGCGTAAAATTTGGTCCGACTATGATCTTGGAAGCAATGATTATTTAATGGGATTGACGAAGTTCGTTAAATATGCATTTGAGAAAACTTCTAGTGAAGATAAAACAATAGCTTGTCCTTGTGGCGTATGTGTACGTTACCATCGTTGCAGCGAGAAAGACGTTTATGACCATTTAGTGATAAATGGACCTATGCGTGACTTTGAGAAATGGTATGATAACTATGATTTTGGGTCCTCTTCGATGCCTAGTCACGACGACGAACTTACTAAATCCATTGCAAATAATAGGATATTAGAAATGTTAGGGGATGCTTGTGGAATTCATTCCAATACTACTAATAATGAGACTCTTGGTGGGAATCCTAGCAATACTCCTAATTCTAACGATTGTGTCGAGTTTGATGAAGGTTTCACTAGGGTGGAAGACCCACTTGAGTCAATCCCTTCTAATTTTGATACGTTTAATAAGTTGTTAGAAGATGCTAAGTTGGAGTTGTATCCTGGGTGTAAGGAGTATTCTAAACCTTCATTTATCCTCCATCTTTATAATCTCAAATGTAACTCTGGATGGTCCGATAAGTCATTTACAGAATTACTTGAGATCTTTAGGAAGGCCTTACCACAAGGTGCAGTGATTCCCGACTCCCTTTATGAAACAAAGAAGATTGTAGATAAACTGACTCTTAAGTACGAGAAAATTGATGCATGTCAAAATGACAGCATGTTTTTTTTGGAAAGAGTACGTCAATCACAATCAGTGTATAGTTTTTGGAGTATCTCGTTGGAAAACCATAGATGAGTCCAGTGTCAATGTGTCTAATAATACGAAAAACAGTAGCGGAAAAGTAATAAAAAGGAAAAACATCCCCGTCAAAGTACTCCGGTATTTCCCTTTGAAACCAAGGCTTCAAAGACTCTTCATGTCTTCTAAAACAGCTGAACTTATGAGATGGCATCACAAGGACCGACCAAATGAAGATGGTGTTTTAAGGCATCCAGCGGACTGTGAATCATGGAAGAATTTTGATAATCGATACCCGACTTTTGCTGCGGATCCTCGGAATGTTAGATTAGGCTTAGCTAGTGATGGTTTTAATCCATTTGCAGAAATGCGTAGCACCTATTCCACTTGGCCCGTACTCTTGATGATATATAATTTGCTTCCTTGGTTGTGCATGAAAGAGCCTTTCATTATTCTTTCTACATTGATTCCTGGTCCAAAGTCTCCGGGAAATGACATTGACACTTACTTACAGCCATTAATAGATGAACTGAAAGAGCTTTGGGATGTAGGTGTTAAGACGTATGACGTCTTTGAAAAAAAAGTTTCCAATTGCATGCTATTCTCATGTGGACTATAAATGACTTTCCGGCATATGGTAATTTGTCGGGGTGGTGTGTCTATGGAAAAAATGCGTGTCCATGTTGTAATAATGATAAGTGGTCCAAGCGATACAAGTACAGTGGGAAGGTTTGTTATATGGGTCATCGGAGGTTCTTGGATCCTTTGCATAACTATCGTTTTGATGAAAAATCTTTCGATAACACCACAGAAACCAGGTCTCCCCCTAAACCGCCATCTGGTTCAGAGGTGTTACAACAATTGGAGAATATCTCTTTCACTCTAGGTAAAACTATGGAAGATCACCTCTCCGGGGTAGAACCAAACACTTGGAAAAAGAAAAGTATCTTCTTTGATCTTCCTTATTGGGAGCATAATATTTTGCGTCATAACCTCGATGTGATGCACATAGAAAAGAACGTGTGCGATAATGTAGTTAACACACTCTTAAATGTTCCTAACAAGTCAAAAGGTAACCTCAAAGCTCGTCAAACTCTACAAGAGATTGGTGTGCGAAAACATTTATGGCCTCAACCTCAAGGGAACAAAAAGTTATTTTTGCCCCCTGCACCTTATACTTTGAGCAATTTGGCAAAAGATCGATTTTGTGAAGTTCTTAAGAATGTCAAATTTCCGGATGGTTATGCGTCAAACATCTCTCGTTGTGTGCTAAAACGGAAGTTGTCTGGATTGAAAAGTCATGACTGTCATGTGCTAATGCAGCTAATGTTACCTCTTGCGATAAGAGAGAGCTTACATGAGAAAGTATCCGATCCCCAATTTTAATTGAGTTGTGTGATTTTTTCCGAGCATTATGTTCAAGAACACTGTACATTAGAGAACTTGAACGATTAGAGACAAAGATTGCTACTATTCTTTGTAACTTGGAGAAACTCTTTCCACCAACTTTCTTTACTATTACGGTACACCTTGTGGTTCATCTAGTCGCTGAAGCTAAAATTGGTGGTCCGGTGCATTACCGATGGATGTACCCTATTGAGAGGTAATAATGTTTCCTTTATTTAGTTTTCATTAGTGGTGTATCATAAAACGAAACATGCCTAATAAGCTAATTATTTTAGGTATTTATCTACACTCAAGTCATATGTCGGCAATAAAGCACGTCTTGAAGGATCGATTGCAGAAACTTATCTAATTCAAGAGTGTATAACATTTTCCTCTCGTTACTTGGGAGAAGGTGATGACATTAGGAATTCCTCAAATAGAAACAATGCACAGTGTACCTATGGTTATGAAAATAGTGGAGAATCATGTCTTTTTCCATCGGTTGGTCAACCGTATGGACGAGTTGAAGGTTTTATGATGGATGAGAAGACAAGGGTACAAGCACATCGATACGTTCTGTTCAATTGTGATTGCAAAGATATTGAATCTTTAAGAGAGTATGAAATTTAATTTTGCATCTTTGTCTCTAACTTTGATGATGTTTAAATATATTTTATAACTAACATGAATAATTGATGTAGGGAACATGTATCTTTCCTCAAGAGAATACATAGACGTAATCGTTTAACTCAAATTGTCCAAGATCGAATGCACAACGAAGAATTTGTCGACTGGTTGAAAACATTTGTGAGTATTTACTAAAACACATAATTTCATAAAAAAAGAAAAATATATATTGTACTTATCTTGAATTGAACCTTGTTTTCTCATGTTCAATTTATTAGGTTAATGATCCTGACAACAAGAATGACATAAGAATCACAGATGATGTTAAGACACTTGCACTTGGTCCATTGCCCATGGCTAGAAGATTTCAAGCGTTTGATATGAAAAACGGTTATAGATTTCGTACTAAAGAATTTGAGAAAAATAAGACTACACAAAATAGTGGGGTGAAGGTTGTAGCAAAGACACAAAGTTATGCTAGCTCTAAGGATACAAATCCGATTCTCGGAGATGTTATATATTATGGGATCTTAACTGATATCATCGAGTTAAATTTTTACAGTAAATTTTCTATACCTATGTTTAGGTGTGATTGGGTTAATGTTCATAGTGCGAGTGGTTTAAAGAAAGACAAGTTGGGATTTACTCTTGTTAATTTTTCTCATCTTATGTATAATCTCAATCGAGTAAGCGATGAGCCATTTGTGTTTGCTTCTCAAGTTGATCAAGTTATATATGTGCAAGATGGAACAAATCAAGATTGGTTTATTCCAAAGTCGATAAAGCCCAGAGGTACTTTCGATTTAGGAGATGATCAATGGGAAGTTGATTCAGAGATTGAAGAACACCGTTTGACATCCGTAGAAGATGTTTTCGACATGGATATTGACTT
The DNA here is from genome assembly GCA_958450325.1 of Agrostemma githago. Lineage (NCBI taxonomy): Eukaryota > Viridiplantae > Streptophyta > Magnoliopsida > Caryophyllales > Caryophyllaceae > Agrostemma > Agrostemma githago. The sequence continues at coordinate 75,868,278 of OY288239.1, read as the reverse complement.
GTCTGGTGTGGAAGGAACATACGTGGATGATACATGAGCCATTGTTTTATATTTTTTGGTTAGATTTTAGCAGTGATGTTGGTTTGGTATTGTATTAGAATATTAGTAATATTACTAATTTATTTGGATGTTTCCCTCATCGTGGTACGCTTTATCTTTCTTTTTAGAATATAAATTTTTAGTCTCTATGTTTTATCTTACGAAGTAATTGTCAATGCAAGGTTTCTCATAAAGCCATGCAATATAAATTTTCAGATTGTATGTCATTTCCACTAAAAGGTAATTTATCTCTCAAATGGTAGATGGTGTTGCGTTCTTTGTTGTTGAATTGATTATCATATATGCATTCAGGTTATGAAAGCAATCTGTGAAACTTTCATTTTATGAATTTTATCCCCTTACTTTTGTGAAACTACTAATAGACTAATATGATGTTTTTTATGTTATCATTTCAAAAATCATGACAAAAAGGAGACGTTTGACAAAAATCAGCTTGCGAGATGACGCTTCTTTCAATCTTGATGGAGATGGTAATGCAGACACTTTTTCAACTTTAACACCTGGTGAGGAGCATAATATAAACTCATCAGTCGCTAATGGAGGTGATAACACAAGAAATGTGTTAGATGAGGTAATACAAACATCAGATTCTACCGAGGATAATCCTAATGAAACAGATACTGATACGGTTGAACGTTCAGGTATGTAATTGAATTTTTTTGCCTTGTTACCTAATGTTGGTCCTGTAGAAATTTGATACGATTAATGCTAATAATATTTTCTTGGGTGATAGTGAGACGTAGAGGACCGACTATTTTAACTGATATTTGGAATCAACCGGCTGATGTACGAACGGTCGTTGATTTCAATAAGGAAGGTCAGCCTTATGGCGATGGATCTGTCGCTTTGTCTAGTTTCATTGGTACAATGGGAAGAAATCCTGAATTAGCACCACAAGGCTATTCCGATTGGAGGCTTGTACCGCAAGAGTACAAAGTTAGATGTATGACTGAGATAAAGGTATAAAAGAAAGTTATATTTACGATAAATGTTTTATTAACCTTCGCAACATTTAACAAAAAAAGTGTTCAATGTATTATATAGTACATTCGTATAATATCAAATCTTTTTTATTTTTGTATGTAGTTGCGATTTACATTCCCACATAAAGGGGAAGATCATATTCTTAAGGCATTAGAAAACGTGGTTAAGGATTTTAGAGGAGAACTAAAAGCTATGTACTATGAGCCAAACAAATAAAATCGATCAAGCTTGGTTAATGCGAAGCCTTCACGTGTTCCTATGGATCAATGGTTGAAGTTGATTTCTTACTGGGATCAAGACAAGACAAAGGTGTTTGATATTTATATTTATTAGGACTAGTATTATTATATTATTGTAAAATTTAATAAATAATTAACAAAGTTATACCTCTATATATGCACAGAGACGTGCAGCAATTAATAGGATCAAACAAAAAAATCAAACTATGCCTCACTGCGCAGGGAGACAAAGTTTTGCTCAACTAAGAGCTAAAAGGGTGATACTCTTTTTCATAAATTGTTTAATATCTGTGCTCTGTTATTGTTTCCTTTCTATTATTTTTGTGTGCAGTAAATAATCTAGTGTTTTATATTCTTTATCTAGACGGTTAATGGTGTTGAGCCCAGTCGCGCTCAAATTTTCATTGAGACTCACAAGGATAGAAAAACAAGAGAGAAGAAGAAAATTGATGAAAAGTCGTCAAAAGCAGTTGTAAGTTTTATTTAATTATTGCACATTTTTTTAATGTAGAGTTCAATACCATTACAAATCGACACTTTAAAAGCAAAAAAAGTAGTAGCGGTTATCCTTTTATTTTTTTATTCTCTTTGTCACTATTTTAATGATTATTTCAAACATTTTTTATATACATTAGGAATTAATGAAACAAAAATTACAAGAGTTACCTAATCAAATAGAGCAAATGGATGGAAAGATAGCTCGGAAAGGAGATATATTTGATCAAGTAATAGGAAAAGAAGAACGACGTGGACGTGTGCGCGGAGTTGGTGGAGGCTTATGTGCTTTCAAACTGTGGGGTAATTCTAGGGTACAACCATTGTCAGACTTTGTAGAAAACAATGTCGCCTCCAATGAGTTAATGAACAAGTTTCGTGATGAGATGAACCTCATGCAACAGAAACATACCGAAGAATTGAAGATGGTACAAGCAAAGAGTGATGCGGAGGTAAATAAGGTATTGGAAAAGCAAAATCAACTAGAGAATGTATTCCATGAATTGTTGGCCCTCTTTAAGGTAGAACATCAAAAGAATATTCAAAATACGATCAGACTAATACGGTATGTTCTTATTTCATTTTTTTTATATAATTGGTTTGTACTTAGTACACAATATGTTACAAATATGATATTATATTGAACTGAACTAGATAATGGACTCACGTCATATAATATTCGGTGTGCGTTTCAATTGTTCGTACAGGATGATTATTGCAACTCAAGCGGCTGATTTGTGACATTTTGTTATATGTGCCATGGAACATACATGAACCAGTGAGTGTGTATATACATACATACATAAATCTATTTCATTTATTTACTTGCACGTGGGAAATGACTAAAAATTCGGTATAACTTGGTATATACATGATATTTGTTATTGCAGTTTTTTCGAGGCGCAGCTACTCTATGTAATTTGGAATAGATGGTTTGAAGCTTTCCTTTGGGGTTGAAGACCTAGTTAATTTTTTTAGGTTCTAAAAGGATTGTTTGCACTTATTTTGGACCTATTTTTATTAATTTAATTTAGTCGATGTTGGATACATATAATTTTGGGATTTTATGAGTTATATATAAGTATCCTGTTTTTTCGCTTGTCCTTTCTTTTTATTTTCGCATCATATTTGAGAGATAGAAATGATATTTCATATCGAATGAAATCGATACCAATTTACCTTGTCGTTGCAATTGTAATACATATCGTGTCGAATCCAATTGTTAAGATTGTTTGTAAATACTTATCGCGTCGAATACTATTGATAAAATTGTAAAAGGAATGATATTATAGTAATTGCTTATCGTGTCGAATACAATTACAACAATTGCCACTAAATGATGTTTTATTGTACTTATTATGTCGAATACAATCGCTACAATTATTATTAGTGGGAAAATCAAAACATTTACCGCATCAATAATAATCGACACTAAAATCGCCACTAAACCTCATCTTCTTTCACGTCGCTTTTGAGAACCTAACCCAGCGAATAGATTATTCGACACGAAAGGCTACGGCAACGCCGCCTACCTCCACGAATACACAATCGATGGGGAAACCTTTCGCGTCGAATAGAATCGCCACGAATTACCAAAATAATCGCCGCGAAAGGGTGATTTTGTTGTAGTGATATATATTTTCTCAACAAAAAAAAAACACCAACAATAATAAATATAACAATGATAAGGAAACAAACATATATATTTTGAATAGTAAAGCAACTTCAACGTAATACAACTACGCCTACAGCTAAAACTACAACTACATGCAACCAACAAAATAATAATTTGCCTTGAATAATATCCACAACACATAAGAACTACAAGTACAACTACAAACCAATATGCAATACTCAACAACAAAAAAAATACAATGATAAATATAACAATGATAAAGAAACCAAAATAAATATTTGGAATAATAAAGAACCTTCAACGTAATACAACGTAATACAGCAGAACAACTACAACAACAGTGAACGTGTGACTGTCTATCATATTAAGTATGACTGTCACGTTATAACGGTGTGACTCTGCAAAAATATCAAACCAAACAAAACAATATTCGACTGCACATTTCCGTGACTCTTCTCATTTAACAAACCAAATATATATGTATATATCCATCTTACCTCCTACATGTTGCCCAGAAATTTTCAACTGCACATTTTCAAGCATATGATCATCGCGTGGTTCTTCGAGGAACAACACCATTAGAGCATAAAGACGTACAACAATTTACGAATTAGGGTTTAGTTATTCTGAATAATGGTATAGATAGAGGGATGCTTTTTTATTGGGGATAAATTTCGAATTTTAGTGAGAGCTTGGTGAGAGATTTGGGATGATTTTCAAATTTTGGTGAGGGAGTGAATTTTGTTGATGGAAAGGGTGATAGATTTGGTGATAGGAATGATGATTGCATGCTGTACTTTTGCCCTGCTGCTGTCTGCTACTGCCTGCTGCTTGTCATTCACGGACATATTCTCTTTTTTTTTTTATTAATCTTAGCCATCCATCCAAACCAAATGAAGGGCCAAAAACACAACTTCCCAACTTCCCACTTTTCACCAAACTCCCTTGATCCCTTTTCTATATATATATATATATATATATATATATATATATATATATATATATATATATATATATATATATATATATTAATTGAGTGGATCCACCACGTAGCGTGGATGCACTCCTTCGCTGACATGACCTGCTCATATGCATTCTAATCTTTTGGAATCAGAGTTACTAAAAAATATTGATGATTATTCTACGTACATAAATGATCAACTCAATTCAATTAATGTAACATTTACGTAATATTATTATTATTCACATAAAATTTATATAAAATTATTATTCATGTAAAATTATTATAAATATTAAATATATTAAAAAACTTCTGGTATTTTCTTAAATATATTTAAAATAATTTTTTATTTTTTATTTTTAGAATACAAAAAGTTGATATTGCAATATTAATTTTTAATACCGAAATTATCGTCATGCAATAATCGTCATATAAATATAATATGGGTTTTTCTATGGGGTACCCCTCAACTATCGACTTTTCCAAGTGGTACCCCCGCCGTTTTCGAATTACAAGATGTACCCCTAAACTTTGTAAACTAGTCTATATTGTAACCAAAGTTATAGTTTTCCAATGAAAATTTCTCAATTGATGATATAAATAGTGATTATTCCCTATTACTTTCATCAACCATGATATATTTCTTCAATTTGCATCCTTTACTCAAAAAAATCCATTCCACCACACTACGACATGGGGGGTGACGGAGAGATTGAGGTTGAAGGATTTAAAAGAGTGAGGGAGATAGGTCGATGTCGGCCGACAACAATGTGCATTTTGATGGGCATTTGGTGGCTTGGTGAATGATAAAGAAAAATAGGAGGTTTGTAGCATCAAATTGGATTGATTAATATGTTAATTATTCATTATAAAAAAATAATTATAATACACTTATCACTTTGGTTATGATATGGACTGATAGGTAAAGTTTAGGGGTACACCATGTAATTCGAAAAAGGCGGGGGTACCACTTGGAAAAGCCAATAGTTGAGGGGTATCCCATAGAAAAACCCATATAATATAGATTGATTTCATCGAACAATAAATGAAAAATAATAAATTCTATGCCTAATTCATCATGTATGTATTTTGTCATAGATTTTATATGTCTAAAAATATCAAAACTGATTGAAAGATAGTATTTAAGAGCAAGTCCAATAACAAGATATAAGTGCTTGTAGTTTGCGTTGTCATATCAATTTCTTTAGCTACTTCATTTTTCGACTCCGTGTCATTCAAATAGTGGATTGTAACATGTTGTAACTTGCTTGGTCCCACATTATTATTTTTAACCAATGTTTTTTTTTTTATATTTTTTAATGCAAGTCATTGTAGTTTTGTAGACCTAGAATGCTGGTAAGCTACAATGAAAATATTCATGTCCAATAGTGAGCTTGTAGCTTGAAATTTTTTCTAAATTGCTAGCGAGTCCCTTTTACTCACCATTGGACTTGCTCTAAGGGTAAGATTAGCACCCGAACTTTGCCTTTAGTTCCATTTAAGGGTCCGAACTCTCTAATTTTACGATTAAGTGTTGAAAATTAACAACGACAATTAATGTTATTCAACCCCGCAAAAAATAAAGTGGGAGCATAATATGAAACCATGTCAAAAGGAACCAATTGATCTGGTCATACGGGCCTGATACAAATATAGGTCGTATCAAATATGTGTCGCGTTATACAGGTCAAGGAGTTTAGGGTCAAAAATAGTTTCGGACGCCTATATTTATTTACCAACTTTTTAAGTCCAGCAAAAACAATTTTAATATTTTTTTATTTTTTAATATTATTATTATTATTATTATCATTATTTTATTTTTTAATAAAAAAACAAAACTTGCATTAACACCATAAAATTTTTTTACAAGAAGTTAGAGGGAAGCCGAGATACTATCTGGGCCCCCACTCCTTTAGCAATCGCAAAACTAATTCTACTAAAAATATGAACTGCAGCACGCGCTCCAGCATCCTATGATATAGCGAATTTACGAATTCGCTGGAGCAGAGAAACAGCATCCGTGTCGAGCTCACCGAGAGAGAAGAAGGAGAAAGGAAGGAAACCATACCCAATGGCCGTGCAGCGTGCCTGATACTTGGCACACTTACGGCGAGCAGCATCGGCAACAGCCCGTCCAGGCTCAAAAGAAGTCAAGCTGGACTGGGTCAAATGAGAGGACCCAGTCCGATCAACACAAACATCACACCCCTTGTTCCACGAGTAGAGCAGAAGGTCGGCAGGTCGTAAGGGCTTGTCGTTATCGTCGCAGAGGCCAATCTCCACCTCCTTGCCTGTAGAGATCCCCGTCCGGAAGCAAATATCCAACAGTGTGTCACGAACAAGGTTATGGCGATGTTTAATCCCCACAGTACCAGCACACGAAACCGCGTGATCACCAAAAATATCCTCTCTGAGGACTTTGGAGCAAGAAGAGCAAGTCCTGGAAAGCGGAAACAAAGGGACTCCTAGGCGGTAACTAAGCACACTGCGATATGTCCGGTCGTTCATGGTTTGCCCAAGCCCAGTAATAGGGACAACCCTCAACCAGTCAGAAGAATGGTCCCCCTGCTGAGATTTCCAAAGGGCAACCTGTCGAGGAGTTAGGGAGAAAACAGATTCCGCTGCTGTAGCAACCCTCGTGAAATATATATCTGCCAATTTCTTCATAAGTTTTGGGGCAGCGATCTCAGTGGGGTTACTCAAGAAGTCAGAACCGGTAGCCTCAACAAACCCACTCAAGGCAGACTCAAAGGCAAATCCAGGGGCGACAATCTCGGAGGGACGAAGCAGTTTAGCTTGCAAATCGGCAGACTAGAGGCGAGAGGCATGGAAGGCAAAGTGCAAGGCATCAGTGGCGGCAAAGACACCGAGCCCCCCTAGGGAAAAGGGGAGGGTGGCTAGCCTCCACTGCCACTCCCCGAAACCGGGTCCGGACGCCGTGACAATACTCTCAAGACTAGATCGGAGCGCAGTGTCGAAAGAAAGGTGGGCCGACCCAAAAGCAAAGTATAACTTAGAAATACTTGTGCACGCCCGGAGAAGAAGTAACTCACACTGGGGATCCTCAATCGTAGCAACCAAGCCCATGAGCTCTATAGTACGGGCAACCCTCTTCGAGACAAGAGCACCGCTGAAAGCAGGACACACGCTGACCGGGCCCCCCAGAACCTTAACACCATCAAAGGGTCTGGCAATAGCGCTGGGGAAAACACCAGCAAGCCTACTCCTCGGGTCTTGAATAGGCCAGAAAACCTCCGTTTTAGTCTCGTTGAGATAGAGGCCAGAACGGGGGCCCTCATCCATAATCATCTGGAGAACCTCCCCAACAACAAGCGTATCCCCGACAATAGTACCATCATCGAGGTACCAAGCCTGGAAGCAAATATCAAAGGAGTCTCTGATCCTACAAACCAGGGGATGCAGAACCAGAGAGAAAAGAAGGGGGCCTAAGAGGTCACCCTGTTGGACCCCCTGACAAGAGCGGAGGCAGTGCTCCCCGTAGTAGAGACTAACAGGACTGGAATAGCAAAACTCAACCCAATGGGAGAGGGCAGGACACTGACGATGAACATCCCCCAGCATAGTCTCCCTGTCAACCAAGTTAATGGCATTCTGGAAACCGACAAGTAACATGGAGGGACCCAAATCAGCGCCACGATCCTCTACAAGGCGGTTCAAGGAATGCAGAATAGCCTCAGCCCCGCTAGAAATAGCTACCCTGAATTGAAGGCCCTCAAAATAGCCACCTAAAGATGGGCCAACCAAGTAAGCTCAAACCTTGGAAACAAGGCGCCTCCAGATGGTGCCCACAGCAATAGGACAAACCCCTGCCCCTGGCTTTACAAGCGGGGTGAGCGGCGCACTGACAATGTACTCACCTAACACCTGCGGACACTTCCCATCGAGAAAAAGGTTGACCACCCGAGCGATAGAGGCAATCAGATCATCAGAAATGGCAATAGCAGAACCACTCAAACAATCCAGCAGATGCTGGGCCCGAAACCCATCCCTCCCACAAGACGTGCCCCGGGGGAAATTTTGAATCATGTCCAAAACAACAGACACCGACGCATCAAGGCAGTGGCCAAAAGGCTCAGACAGAAGGGTAGGAGGAAGAGCAGCTGGGTGCTTATCCTGGAGGGATTGAAGGGTGGCATCAGTGTACGGAGCAACACCGGACGAAGAAAGAACACGAAAGGCGGTCGTGTAATGACCATCAGAAATCTTCTTACAACACTGACGGTGTTGAGCTCACCTAAGTCAAGCTCCACTTCTGCACAAAAAGAAGGGGAGACCACCGCTAGGGCATCACGCAAGAGCAACAACTCCCCCCCCCCCCCCCCCCCCCCGGCGCACCCCAAGTTCGAATGGCTCCAGCAATAGCCTCTTCCTGACGTTGATGTCTAATGGCAGTTCTACCCTCCAAACTACTCATCGGGGCAAAGATCTTCAAGACACAAAGGTTATTATTATTACTATTACTATTACTATTACTATTACTATTACTATTACTATTACTATTACTATTACTATTACTATTACTATTATTATTATTATTATCTTTAATAGTAACGTTTGTACTTCAAAAATATTAATTCAATTTTTAAAATTACTTTTTTAAATGATAAAAAAAAAGTTGTATTAAATTGAATATTTATAATTTAAAATACATATTTTTAATTATATATCCAAATTTAATATTTAAAATTTAATATTTTATTAATATCACTCACTCAACATTAGTTCCAAATGTCACTAAAGATAATGTAACCTTGGACATAATTTCAGGGGGAACAAAGGATGATTCTTCTAAAGATAATGTAACCACTAACAATATAACTCCTGACACGAATTCAGGAGGAACCAAAGACAATCTTTCTAAGGTTGATGTAACCACGAGCACTAGTTCAGAGGGAACTATAGGCAAAGATAATATAACCTCTGGTAACAATCCAGAAGACCTCTCTAAGAGAAGTAATAACGTTCCCACAAATCTCAAAAAGTGGAAACACCAAAGGTCACATACTACGGACGCAATTCTGAGTGATTATCATAAAGGAATCCAAACCAGAAGGTCTCTAAGAAATCATTGTGTTCTAAACTCTTTTCTATCTACTATAGAACCCAAAAATATCAAGGAAGCGCTTACCGATTCTGACTGGATCGTAGCCATGCAAGAAGAGTTGGGACAATTTGAACGAAATAAAGTCTGGCATCTGGTTTCCAGACCGTTAGATAGAAAAGTGATAGGGACCCGTTGGGTATTCAGAAACAAACTCGATGATTCTGGAACCATTGTTAGAAACAAAGCAAGGTTGGTCGTACAAGGTTACAATCAACAAGAAGGAATAGACTTTGACGAAACTTTCGCTCCGGTGGCAAGATTGGAAGCCATTCAGCTACTAATTGCATATGCCGCACACAAAGTGTTCCGGTCACGGAAACAATTTACCCGGCCTAAGATCCGGGTTGTACAATCGGGTTAATGGTGAACAATTGGTCGCTTGACTTCCTTTGGTCTCCCCTTTCTCTCAACCCCCTGGATCGGACCTTCTCGGCGGAGATGGCCTGCTCCCTGCACAATGAACGCACAGGGCCTCGGAGGTTGTCCGAGGAAACCCTCTCCGATGCCTAAGTCAGTCCGTGGAATGCCTTTACGAACCTAGCTCGTGAGGAACTAGGCGGTGTTTTTAGGGAGTAAGAGTCTAGAGAGAGAAAATCCCACCCCTCTCATGTGGGAAATGGGGAGGTATTTATACCTTCCCACAAGAGAGAGAATGGGAAGAGGAATGGTTGGATAGAGAAGTGACAAGTGGCGGCTTCTCATCCATCCATTCCCAATTACCTTAGGCAAAATGACGAGAGGGCCCCTGGGGGTCCTGGCCCTGTCGGCCAGGGATTTTCCCAGGGCAGACAGTCTTCCGGCAGGGAGCAGCCAAGTTCCGACAGGCTGGGTTGGCCTGTGCTCTCTGCAGCTGACGGCCAACCTTAGCGTTTTATGCTTCTTGTTCTAATTTCTTGCTAGGGGCTGGTCTTTCAACTCCTTGATAGGGACCGTCTCAGGGTTTGCCTAGCAGGCGGTTAATTGACAGGCGGCCCACCCCAATCAATTGGCCTTCGTCAGTAGGATGGAAGTGAGACTTCTCTTCTGCTGGCGACTCTTGCTTGGAGGGGGGTTGACTTCCATGTCTGTTGCAGCATTTAATGTTTCGCACCTTCCCGAGGAACTTTGCACTGCCCATGTCAGGTATGCAAAGAGGTGAGAGCGCTTTTGTAATGATTGCACTTCTCTTCTGGGCGGATTTTGGGGAACTGTGAAGAGTTCCTGATAGGTGGCTCTCCTCCCGGGGTGGTTGGAGCGTTCATTAACGCCGCGCTTCCTTTTGTATAAAATCCTCAGTTTCCTTTATCATTTGTGCTTCAACTCATCCTCAATCTTTCCATTTTCTTTGTCTTAAACATGGCTTGGATCAAGAAAAGCGTAATTCGCCACGGGGTCAGACATGTTACCTTCATATTTAGAGGGTTTTGGAGACTCCGATATGCTCGGGCCGCTTATTTAGCTGTTCGCCGGAGTCGCTGTTCACGACTTCACTTCCGTCGGAGGAGTCAGAAGGCCTCCATTAGAATGGGCAAACGCCCTAGGAGGTCCTCGTCTCCGGCTACGCCTAGGTTTAGGCGCTGCTCCCAGGGAGGGGGCTGTTATGATAGGGAATGCCATGAATGCTTTCCATGGCTGCACCCTGAACAATTTGGCCCCAACTCTGACACCGATTCCTCCTTGGCGTCGGGTCCCTCTTCGCCTGTGAAGAAGACAGGCTGTCGCACCTGCGACGAGTCCCGAGCTGTTCCCTTTGGAAGGGACTGGGAAGACAGCAGCCATGACTCTGATGACAGCGAGGGTCTTGGCTGCCTGAGCGACAGGGATGGAGACGGGGCCTCTGATGACCCTTTTCAGGGTTCCCCAAGCTGGGACTGGGGTTCGGCTCTCGGGAGTCCAGGCGGCCCTGGGGATTATTCTCCAGATTTGGGCGACGATTAGACCTGCATGGCAGGGTGTTTGGTTTCTGTCGGGCCGGAATTTTTGTGCCTTATGTATTTTTCTTTCGTATCCGTCCCACGATGTAGCTTTCCTTTGCAGGGTTTCAATGAAATGAATGTTTTGTGTTTTTGAATTTTCAATATGAGTTATTATTATTGTTGTTTTTTTTTTTTTTTTTTTTTTGAATGAGGTCGTTGAGTGACCTTTCTCTCTGACGTTTCTGTTTATCGAGGCTCTTCTTGAAAAAGGTGAGCAGTTGGTGTTCAGTATGTGACACGTGGACGATCCTCGAGGGTTTTGTCAGGGGATTCGTCCTTCAAACTTCTTTGGGCTTTTATATAAACCCTTCTCTCCCTCCATTCTCTTCTTTTACTCTTCTTGATGCTTCACACCCCATAATACTTCTCGAATCTCCTTTATTGGCCGAGCGTTTTTCTTTTCGAGGAGCAAGGAACACTTCTTGTCGCCGTTTCCAGCAACTTCACCGGCGTCCTTAGGTTAGAACTTTAGAATCTCTCGCCTCTTTTCTTCCCTTCCATTGCCTATATGTCGCGAGTCCATCCCCTTTCCCTTGATTCTTTGCTCGGGAGAACTAGCGGCGTCGGTAGTCGTCATGACGTTGCTTCTTCCTCCGGGGTTGACCCCAGCGAGGAAGTCGATCACCACAGGGGAGAGGGTGCTGAGTCACCCGAGTCGGCTCCCTTTGATGTGATTGATTCTGATGACGAGGCCCTGGAGGTGGACCCTGCCAGGGTCGCCGGCCCCCTTATCCGCAGGGACAAAGGGAGGACCTACTTCTTGGATAAAGAAAAATATGTGGTTCCCCTACAGACCTATCCTGAGGCTAAGAATAGGGACCTGATCTTGGAGTGTAACGCGGCTAAGGCCATTGAACAGTTTTACAATTTTGGGGAGGGGTACACAGTGGTAGTCCCTGGGGAAAGAGACACAGTGTGCTGTCCCCCAGAAGGGTGTGTAGCCGTCTATCATAAGGCCCTAGAATTCGGCCTGCGATTCCCGTTACATCCCTTCCTGGAGGAAACTTTTAGGAGGATGAACGTTGCTATTGCCCAGCTGACTGCAACGGCCATTAGAGCATTAGTGGCCTACACCTGGACTTGTCTTTTCCATGGCGAGGGGCCTTATATTGACGCCCTTCGCTTTATGGTTAGCCTCCAAATGGTGTCTTCATCTGGGGGGGGATGGCTCCCCTGGCTACTGGTCTCTGCTGAGACAGAAAAAGTACGCCTTGGTCTGGCCGGCCATGAGCAGCCTCAAAGACTGGAAAAATAATTTCATATATGTCCATAGTGCGTCAGGGTGGAAAATTCCTAGACATTTTAGGAACCATGTTCATACCCGCATGGAGACGCGTGAGGAGTATCACCCTCGCGTTGGGGGGAAGGCTCTGGAAGTCAGGCTGAGCGAAAAGGAGAAGATTTTGATAAAAAAGTTTGAGATTGTGGCGGATAAACACGGGAACTTTGGTCCTGTCTTCTGGCTCCCTCATGCGGAGCTCATCACGACAGACGAGTACCTGCTTCCCCTGGGCCTGATTCGTGGCCTTGAAGGTAGTTCTAGGGTTTTTCTTGTTGTCACGATTTTCCAGGGATTTTATTTCTCCCTGCTTTTTAGATGACCGCCTTTCCTTCCCTGCAGATTCCTACACTTGGAGCTGGACCAAGAAGCAGGTCAGAAGGCTAGGCTTGAGCGAGGAGTTGCACGTTCTTTCAAAGCGTCCTTCCCTTCCGCCAAATTTTAGGAAAGGAAGTAAGGCCCTCATGAAGCTTGTGAAAGATTTTGCCGCTGGTCGAAGGTTACCTCTCCCCCCCCCCCCCCGGCTGCCTTCGTCGAAGCCGGCGACTCCTACCCCCAGCATTCATGAGGGGGAAGCAGAGGTTACTTCAGGAGCTACTCCTTCCCCTGGTCAAAAACGGGGCGCCTCTCCGGCTGGCCCTCGGATCTCGCAGGGAACGCAGCCTGGAGATTCCGAGGGGACTGGGGAAAGTGTTCCCTTGGAATCGAGGAGGAAAAGGGAGAGGGAGCCTCCTAGTGCTGACGTGGTGGACCTGGAGGCGGATGTCTCCACCCCTGAGGCGAAACGCCCTGCTCGTGAGCCTTCTAGCACTCCCTTCCCAGAGGAAAATGTAGAGTTCCACTATACGGCTGGTGATAGTGTGGATGTATCAGGCCTGCTTTCTGACTCCGGAGCTGTCTTGGCCGACCGTCTTACAAAGATGGTGACTTCCACTTCTCATCAAGTGCTTCAATATATCCAGCGTACCTCCAAGGTTATGCTGGCTTCTGCGGAGCTGGCGGCTCTTAGCCGCCTGAGTGATGAGGAGCTGACAGTTACTCCTGGGGCCCCTCCTCCCGACCGCCTGACCATGATAGAAAGGGATGTCTCCTTGATAAGTTTTTTGAAAGATAAAATGACAAGGCAAGAGGGGGAGCTGGAGGAGGCTAAGAAGCAGGCTGATCAATGGAGGCTGCAGGGGGAAATGGCTGTGAAGGAGGTTTCCAAGCTAGAGGCCGATCTGAAGGAGAGCCGGCAGTCGTTGGACCGAGCCAACCTATCTTTGGCCGAGATGGGGCACTTGAAGGGGAGAGTGACTGACCTGGAGGAGCAGTTGTCCAAGGCTAAGTCGGCTTTTGAACAGGCTAGGGGAGAATGGACGAAAGAGAAAGAGACCCTGGCTGCGGAGACTGAGGAAGCGGTGGGTGCCAGCTTCGTGAGCGGAGCCAACTCCTCTCTGGAATTGGTGATGGAGGTGATAGGGGAAATGTTCCCTTCTTTTGATGAGGACGCCTTCCGGAGCCTCTATTCCGCCAAGGATGAAGCCCGGGTGAACATGCAGCCTGAGGCAGATGCCAACGCTCACCAGGATGCTGCGTGACCCCCCTTCTCTTTTACAAAAGCTTTAATCCTCTTGTACTGAGCCAGTGTTTATGGCTGTTCTGTAATATTTTGCTACTCGGTTTTTCCTCTGACTTTGTAAAGACTTTTCCACCCTTCGTGGGTCTTGTTCTGTGGGATATTTCTTTCCTCTTTTTATGTCAAACTGTTTTTTTTTAAATTCTGGGGACTCCTTTCTTGTTTGTTTAATTGCCTGCCATAGCCTGCCCCCTGTCTGCCTAGAGGTAAGCAGGGTGGCTCTTACGTTTTTTATACAAGGTTGGGGGGCTTGCCCCCAGTCCTTGTTAGACTGGCCCGTCCCTGTCTTTTCGTTCAAAGTCCAGAAGGCCTGCCCCCTGCCTGCCCAGAGGTAAGCAGGGTAGCTTTTTCGTTTTTTATACAAGGTTGGGGGGCCTGCCCCCAGTTCTTGTTAGTACGGCCTGCTCCTGGCTTTTTGTTCAAAGTCCAGGGGGCCTGCCCCCTGCCTGCCCAGAGGTAAGCAGGGTAGCTTTTTCGTTTTTTATACAAGGCTAGGAGGCCTGCCCCCAGTCCTTGTTTGCCTGGCCTGTCCCTGGCTTTTCGTTCAAAGTCCAGGGGGTCTGCCCCCTGCCTGCCCAGAGGTAAGCAGGGTAGCTTTTTCGTTTTTTATACAAGGTCGGGGGGCCTGCCCCCAGTCCTTGTTTGCCTGGCCTGTCCCTGGCTTTTCGTTCAAAGTCCAGGGGGCCTGCCCCCTGCCTGCCCAGAGGTAAGCAGGGTAGCTTTTTCGTTTTTTATACAAGGTTGGGGGGCCTGCCCCCAGTCCTTGTTTGCCTGGCCTGTCCCTGGCTTTTCGTTCAAAGTCCAGGGGGCCTGCCCCCTGCTTGCCCAGAGGTGAGCGGGGTGGCCTTTGATTTGCGTTGGGGGGTTCACTTTACCCAATTTCGGCAACAGGGGGGCCTCCCCCTATTGCCCCATGCTCGTTTGTGTGTGAAAAATGCAAGTGTGAACAGGCAACGAGTATAAATCTGTATCTTCTCATTTCTCTTAAAATTCTTTTTGACATTGGGGTGGTCGGAGCCGTCGACATTTTTGACCGTCCTCCGCCTTTTTTAGTTAAGGTAAAAACTGCCTGTATTCTTGTTCAGACGTAATATTTCTTTAGTGTGTCTGCATTCAAGTGAGCATGTAGCTCTTGTCCCTCCAGGTTGGCTATTTTGTACGTGCCTGGTCCCAGAACCCGAGTTACTTGGTATGGGCCCTCCCAATTGGCACTCAGCTTTCCATGTTCTCTTGACTTTCCAACCGCCTGCGTCTTTCTCAGAACCAGTTCGCCCATCTGGAAATTCCTCTGTCGCACCTTGCTGTTAAAAGCTTTCCTCATTCGCTGCTGGTAGGCAGCGATGTTGGTACTGGCTTCCTCCCTTAGTTCATTCACCAGGTCTAAGGCTTCAACCATTGCAGCTTCGTTTTCAGCCTGGTCATACTGCAGGGAACGCAGAGAGGGAACCCTTGCCTCAATTGGCAATAGTGCCTCTGCTCCATATACCAGACCAAATGGGGTTTGGCCTGTAGACTCCTTCTTGGTAGTTCGGATTGACCAGAGTATACTGGGGAGTTCGTCAGCCCACCTACCTTTGCAGTCATCCACCATTTTCTTCAGGCCGTTCAGGATTTGCTTGTTGGCTGCTTCTGCCTGCCCATTGGTTTGAGGATGACAGACAGCTGAGTAGGCGACTGAGATGTTGTGGCTTTCCAGCCAGATTCTCAGTAGATCATTATCGAACTGCCTGCCGTGGTCAAATACCAACATCTTTGGTAGACCGAACCTGGTGATGATATTTCGCCAGATTACCTTCCTGACCGCCGGCTCAGTGATGTTGGGCACGTCCTCGGCTTCCACCCACTTGGTGAAATAGTCTATGGCGACAATCAGGAATTTTCTGCCCCCTGTGGCCATCGTGAAGGGTCCTAGAATGTCCATCCCCCATTGAGCAAAGGGGATGGGAGATAGGATTGGCCTGAGCTCCTGGGCCGGGGCATGGATCGATGGGGCAAAGAGCTGGCATTTTCTGCATTTCTGGGTCAGGCTCTTGGCATCTGCCAGCATGGTAGGCCAGTAGTAGCCTGCCCTGAGGGCCTTGTGGGCCAGCGATCTCCCACCAATGTGATGTCCACAAATCCCTGAGTGGATATCATCCAATACCTCAGCGGCCTGATCCGCTCGTAGACATTTAAGCAGGGGATAAGTAAAAGATTTTTTGTAAAGTTCTCCATTAATGAGTATGAACCAGGCTGCTTTAGCCTGTACCTTCCTCTTTTGTAACGAGTCTGATGGTAAAATACCATGCCTCTTATACTGGATGAAGGGAGTCATCCAGCTTTCCAGCTCTTCTTCCACGGCATTAATCGTTTGACAGGGATTAGTAGACTTCTCGTGTAATACGTCGACCCATACCGATCTCCGGATGTCCTGCAGACTGGAGCTTGCCAGTTTTGAGAGGGCATCTGCTCTGTTGTTCTGGGATCGGGGGATTTGTTTGACCTCATATGATTTTAGGCCGGACAACTCTCCCTTCACCATCTCCAGGTATGTGGCCATTGCTTGGTCTCTTGCTTCGTATTCTCCATTGATTTGGTTGGCGATGAGCTGGGAGTCTGTCGCCAAGACAATTCGTTCTGCCCCTGCGGCTTTAGCTAGCCTGACGCCTGCGAGTACTGCTTCGTACTCTGCTTCATTGTTTGATGCTGGGAAAACAAATCTGAGAGCATGCTCAAAGTCAGTCCCTTCTGGGCTGGTTAGTACGACGCCTGCGCCCGCGCCATTGGCTGTCGAGGATCCGTCAGTATACACGATCCATTCCTGGGCAGGGGCTTCTTCCTCCCCTGAATGGGAGCACTCAGCCAAAAAGTCTGCCAAAGCTTGGGCCTTGATGGCTGTCCTCGGCTGGTAAGATATACCTAGCCCACTTAGCTCAATTGCCCACTTCAACAATCTCCCTGATTTTTCAAATTTTTCCAACACCTTTTCCAGGGGTTGGTCGGTGAGGACTACGACTGGATGCGCGTCAAAGTAAGGTCTGAGCTTTCTGGCAGCAATTATGACCGCGTAGGCGGCCTTTTCAACCATCGGATAATTCTTCTCAGCTGCCCCCAGCGCATGACTCACAAAGTATATAGGTTGCTGGGCGCCTGCCTCTTCTCGTAGGATGACTGCGCTGACAGTTGTATTGGTCACTGCAATGTAGAGGAAAAGTTTCTCTCCTGCTACCGGTCTTGCCAGGGTAGGGAGCCTCTTAAGATGGTCCTTCAATTGCTCAAAGGCCTCTTTCTGCTCGTTCTCCCACTTGAACTGTTTGTTTCCTTTCAGTATTTTGAAAAAAGGAGTGGCTTTGTCTGCTGATCGAGCAACGAATCGTGCTAAGGCGGCCATTCGACCCGTCAGGCGCTGGACGTCTCTAATGGTTTTGGGCTCAGGGAGGTCTAGGACTGCCTGAATTTTTTCAGGGTTGGCGTCTATCCCCCGAGAACTGACCAAGAACCCCAGGAATTTGCCGGAGCGGACTCCAAATGTACATTTTTTCGGATTAAGTTTCATTTTGTAGGCGCGCAGGGAGCCGAAGGTTTCCTGCAAGTCTATCAGGTGTTCTCTGTCTTCCCTGCTTTTCACGATGGCGTCGTCAACGTAAGCCTCGATGTTTCTGCCTTTTTGTTTCTCAAACACTTTATCGACCAACCGCTGGTACGTAGCCTCTGCATTTTTGAGCCCGAAGGGCATCATCTTGTACATGTAAGTACCCGAACTAGTGATGAACGCGCACTTCGCCCTGTCCGGCTGCCACAAGTATACTTGATGATACCCTGAAAAGGCGTCTAGGAAGCTCAGCATGGTGTAGCCACTGGTGGCATCCACCAGTTGATCGATTCGAGGGAGCGGATAGCAGTCTTTCGGGCAGGCCTTGTTCAGGTTTGTAAAGTCGACGCACATTCTCCATGCGCCTGACGATTTCTTGACCATGACAACATTTGCCAGCCATTCTGGGTAGTCGCAGACTTCAATAAAGTCTGCTTTCAAGAGTTTGTCAATTTCTTCCTTGATTGCTACGTCTTTTTCCGCAGACATGTTTCGTTTCTTCTGTTTTACAGGGCGAGCATCCATGCTTACATTCAGCTTGTGAACGATGCATGATGGATCAACGCCGGGCATCTCGTCTGCAGAATAGGCAAATACGTCTTTGTTCGCCCTCAGTAGTTTGACCAGTTCGGCCTGGTAGGATTCCTCTAGGCCTGCTCCTACCAGGACCTGTCTTCCTGGCTCTAAGTCTACCAGCATACTTTCGCCCCCTGGCTCCAGGCGGTCAGGCGCCGGGTGCTCGACTGGGACTTCACCTTCTCTGCAGGGGGAACTGTCGGCTTTTCTTTTTCCTTTTCTGTCTCTCTCGTGCTCTTGCAGGGCCACGGAGTAGCATTGTCTGGCTGACTCCTGGTCCCCACGCACCTTTCCTTCCAGCCCGAAGTCTGTGACATACGCGATGGTGAGAGCCCTGATGGAGATGGCCGCCTCGATTTCGTCCAGAGTGGCCCTGCCAATCAGGGCGTTGTAGGCAGATCTCGCGTCCACAACAACAAAGGTTGCCCTGACATTCCTGGCAGCAGAGCCTTCCCCGAAGGTTACAGGCAAGTCGATGACTCCCATGGGCAGCACGCCTGCCCCACTGAACCCATACAGCGATCCGGGAGCAGGTCGCAGGTGCCTTTTTTCCAGGCCCATTTTTTCGAAGGCGTCCTTGTACAATAGGTTTGTGTACGCGCCTGTGTCCACCATACACCTTCGCACAATATGGTTGCTGATCTCTAGAGACAGCACCAAAGGATCACTGTGCGGATATACCACGCGCCCTGCATCGTCAGGGGTGATGCTCAATGTCACTCCCCTTGGACTCCCTGCTTTCTCAGCATAGTAGATCTGGTTCCTTAGCTCGCGCATTTGTCTTTTTTGGCTTCTTCGACTGAGCTGGCCTTCGGTGCCCCCTGAAATTACATGGATCACCATGCGGTTTTGCACTGACCCTTCGGGTTTTTCAGATACTTCCTTCTGGGACTTATTTTTAGCTGCGTAGTTGGCCAACCATCCGTTCCTGATTAATTTCTCAATTTCGTCCTTCAGGTGACGGCATTCTTCGGTGGTATGGCCTATACAGTCGTGGAAAGTGCAGAATTTCTTGGGGTCGCCTTTTGGGCTGCGAGGTTTGTTTGGGCGGTTCCATTTGGCAGTTTCTTTTTCCAGTTCGAAGATTTCCGCCCTGGATTTGTTCAGAGCGGTGTAACTGTCGAATCTGGGTTGGTAGACTGGGCGCTCCTTCTTGGGAGTGTCTCCCTCTTCCCTTTGCTTGCCTGGTTCACTTCTGCCCCTTCCACCCTGCGGTCCCCCTTGAGGCTTTGTTTGGCCTGCAGGGGTGTCCGTCAGGCCGTGGAACTCCTCCTGCAGAATGAACCCTTCAGCAATCTTTCTGGCCATGGCCAAGGTTTCTGGCTGGGCCCTGATCATCTGGTTTTTCATTTCCCCTGGAAGTAGGGAGATGGTCAGGGCGTAGGCGGCAGTGGAATCATCGATCTCTCTAACCTGTTGGTAGGATAGATCAAACCTTCTCATGTATTCCCTCACACTTTCACCCTTTTTCTGTTTCAGGGTCATGAGATCGAAACGGGTAAGGCGTCTTCTCTTATTTCCGGCATACTGTTCGAGGAAAATTTCAGCCAACTCTATGAAGAACCTGACTGACCCCTGGCGGAGGTCTCTGAACCATCCCTGCGCAAGCCCCACCAGGGTGGTAGGGAAAACTTTGCACCAGATGGCGTCATCTACGTCATACATGCCCATGTGGCTCTCAAAGGCTGCCAGGTGGTCTTCAGGGTCTGTCGTCCCGTCAAATTTGATGGTGGGCATTTTGATTTTTGGAATGGGGTACTCTTGTACCTCAGGGCGCAACGGGGTTTTCGTGGGTCTGCCTACCAGTCGTGACCTGCTTTCCCCAGACTGGTTACCGTGGGATTCCCATTGTTTATGGGTCGGTTGCCTCGCGCTGGGGGAGCGGTGCCTTGGTGGCGGTCTGCTAGCTGCCTCATCTTCTGTTCCCGAGGAGGCCTGCCTGGGCCTTTTCCTCTGAGAGTGGCAGTGGTTCTCACCCTGATGGTACCTGGACTCGAGCGGTTGTCCCCGGTTGAGTCTGGATTGCAGGCTTTGGGATAAGCCGGGGGCCGACTGTTCCTTGGCCGCAGGTGTTAGCCTGGAGAAAACTCCGCCTGGCCTTTCTCCCAAGCGTTTTGACACAGGCTCCCTGGGCCTCATGCGCTCTTGTAATCCTTGAGATAAGCCTCCCTGTCCTCCAGACGCCGATTCTGTTGTGTGAATGGAGAACGCCTGCTGGACAGGTGGCTCTGGGTTGCCAGTAGTAATGCGCCTCTGCGCATGCGTATACACTTGAGCTGTTCTTCTCGCTTTTCTCTGAGCATTTCTGGCGGCGGTCCGCCTCGTGCCCCCGGCCTCGTCCCTGCTGACTAGGGACGGTTGCCTGGGAGCCGATGCGACCCTGCCCACCAAGTCCTCAGGTGTGAATTCCTGATTCAGCATCGCAGAGAAGAACGCGGCCGCTTGTGCCATCTGAGCTGGGGTTAGATTGAGAGCACGCCCTGGGTGTGTCCCCAACTCAGGCGTCACAGCAGTGTTAGATCCATCGAGGGGATTGGTTCCCCCCACCGCTAGGATCGTGGCAGGAGGAACCCTCTCCGACTGCGGCATACCGTACAGGGGGGTCACCGGTGGGACCGTCGGACCCGCCCCTGTACCGGCATCACCGATTTCTGGCATGATTGTGTTTAATTTTGTGATTATGAGTGGTTGATTTTGGTGGGTAACTCGTGAGCACAACCGTAGGTTCCCCACAGACGGCGCCAAATTGTTCCGGTCACGGAAACAATTTACCCGGCCTAGGATCCGGGTTGTACAATCGGGTTAATGGTGAACAATTGGTCGCTTGACTTCCTTTGGTCTCCCCTTTCTCTCAACCCCCTGGATCGGACCTTCTCGGCGGAGATGGCCTGCTCCCTGCACAATGAACGCACAGGGCCTCGGAGGTTGTCCGAGGAAACCCTCTCCGATGCCTAAGTCAGTCCGTGGAATGCCTTTACGAACCTAGCTCGTGAGGAACTAGGCGGCGTTTTTAGGGAGTAAGAGTCTAGAGAGAGAAAATCCAACCCCTCTCATGTGGGAAATGGGGAGGTATTTATACCTTCCCACAAGAGAGAGAAGGGGAAGAGGAATGGTTGGATAGAGAAGTGACAAGTGGCGGCTTCTCATCCATCCATTCCCAATTACCTTAGGCAAAATGACGAGAGGGCCCCTGGGGGTCCTGGCCCTGTCGGCCAGGGATTTTCCCAGGGCAGACAGTCTTCCGGCAGGGAGCAGCCAAGTTCCGACAGGCTGGGTTGGCCTGTGCTCTCTGCAGCTGACGGCCAACCTTAGCGTTTTATGCTTCTTGTTCTAATTTCTTGCTAGGGGCTGGTCTTTCAACTCCTTGATAGGGACCGTCTCAGGGTTTGCCTAGCAGGCGGTTAATTGACAGGCGGCCCACCCCAATCACAAAGGATTCAAATTGTTTCAAATGGACGTTAAAACGGCGTTTCTGAATGGATACCTAAAAGAGGAAGTCTTTGTAGAACAACCCCCAGGATTTGAAAGCACGGATTTGCGAAATCATGTTTTCAAACTAGATAAGGCTCTCTACGGGTTAAAACAAGCACCGAGGGCCTGGTATGATAGATTGTCTCAGTTTTTGCTCCTAAATGAGTTCAAAAGAGGGTCAGTCGATAAAACACTCTTCATTAAAAATGTCGAGAAAGACACGTTAATCGTTCAAATCTACGTGGACGACATTATTTTCGGCTCTACTAATGAGAAACTATGCAAGTATTTTTCAAACCTTATGCAATTGGAGTTCGAAATGAGCATGATGGGTGAGGTAGGTTTCTTCCTGGGTCTACAAATTAAGCAGTCAAAAAGAGGGATAACTGTGCATCAACAGAAATATGTGAGTGAACTTCTTAAAAAGTACGGGATGGAAAAAGCAAAATCTGCACCTACTCCTATGGCAATCACGACTAAACTTGACAAAGATGAAGGAGGTAAGTCTGTGGATAACACATCTTAGCGAGGTATGATTGGATCTCTGCTTTACCTGACCACCAGCCGACCTGACATCATGCACAGCGTATGTGTATGTGCCCGTTTTCAGTCCGACCCTAAGGAATCTCATCTTACGGCTGTCAAACGCATCTTGCGCTATTTAGTTGGTACACAAAATCTTCAATTGATTTACCCTATGCATGATAACTTTGATCCAAAAGGTTATTCAGATGCAGATCACGGAGGATGCTACATTGACAGAAAAAGCATTTCAGGAACGGTAACGTTTCTAGGATCATGTATTATATCATGGGGCTCTAAAAAACAAGCAACGGTGGCACTTTTGTCCACTGAAAGTGAATATATTGCTGCATCTCTGGTATGTACTCAATTACTTTGGCTACGACAGCAATTAAGGGATTATGGTGTTAATATTAAATCCGTACCTATATTTTGTGACAATATTAGTACCATCGCCATCTCTAAAAATCCAGCCCATCACTCTCGTACCAAACATATTGACATCCGACATCAATTTTTAAGAGACCATGTAGAAAAGGGTAATATCGAACTTGAATTTTGTCCTTCTGACTCTGACATCCTTACAAAACCTTTACCCAGGGAACGGTTCGAGGAATTAAGGTTAGAACTCGGTTTAATAAATGAAAACTGAAAAGTTGTTGGTTGCTTTTACTTACCCTAAATGAATGACGAAGACTGGGGTGATGTTAATCTGTGTCCGTATTGTCTTGATTTGTGCACTGGTAAGTATTTTCTTTATATGTATGTCTAAGGGTGCATCTTGATTTTCCTATATTGTGCTTGCTGCCATTTCGTGACCATATCTTATATCATATGTTATGTAATTTTACTTCCATATATTCACGAATAATCTTGAATATTTCAGGAAATTCTAAAAAGAATTATTCCTTCCGTAAAATTACACTTCATACACTATACGGTATATTCACTAAATATTTTTTGCCTTTTGAGCTCTCGATAAAATCCTCTCCTCACATGCCTAAACTAAGAAGCAAATCTGTACAAAATCTGTACAAAATCTTCTCTTCCCATAAATTGCTCCTCATATACCTTTTCCATAGGGGTAATAATTACAACTATTCCCTTTAAAACCCTCTTTAACCGCCTCTCTCTTCACCCTTTTTCACCTACTCCTTTAAATTCTTCACTCTTTCACCTCACACCATTACCATGGCCCCAAAGAAAGAATCAACCTTCACCCCTCACAAGAAAAATCTCCGTTCAGCTTCTCGAGATTTGGCTCTCAACACTCCGCCTGTCGACATAAAAGAAGAAGTAGAGATTCTCGAGGATATGGCGGTGGCCGGAAAACGGAAGAGGGCGAGTAAGGGAAAGAAGTATGCAAGTGAAATTACCGAGGGATTGCATGGAAAGGATCTTATCCTCAGTGAGCTAGAAAAGGTGCGGATGACGAAACAAGAGTTTGATCAGGTAAAAACTATTGTCCTAAATTACTCTTTTGTTTTGGGTCGTCAATACCTTGCTGCATGGTTCGATGAGAACCCAAGCGTGTCACAACTACGTGATATTCTTGCAGCACAAGGATGGGGTGAGTTACTTGACATGGTACACCAGATTTACCCAGTTCAGATTGCTCAGTTTTGGGCAACTCTGAATGTCGATAATAAGGTCTTAAGTGCAAATTTTGGGGGAAAGTTCTTTAAAATTACAATGGAAGATCTAGGTCAGATTTTGGGAGTTCCATGTGAGGGGAAAGAAATTCAGTCCTGGGTTGGGTGGAAAAATTATGACACCGAAAAAATCTTAAGTGTTAAGAAAACCCTTGACCCTAGGGCTACTGAGAATTCTGTGATGACTGGAGTCAACTTGTCACCTATTACCAAACTTTTATTCAATGTGTCTTACTCTTCATTGTTGCCCAGAAAAACTGGTACAAATAAACTACATGTCCACGAGATTATCCTACTTTATCACCTTCTCGAAGGCACTAAAATTAACCTACCCTTCTTAATGATGAGTCACATTGAACATGTGCTTATCGAACTAAAAGCTCCACAAATCAATGGCTCTACTTGTATTCCTTATGGGATGTGGCTGTCTAAGGTCTTGAAAAATAGGGGGATTGTGAGCAAAACATCTCCTAGCGAAACACCGTCTGATATCATGACCACAACCTACCTCAAGCAAATGTCTATCATGGGCGACGATGGGAGTCTTAAGTTTAAGGTTGAGGGTTCCTCCAAGGGAAAGGAGGTAATGAATGAGGTGCCTGAAGATTTATCTGCTAGTATTTTGAGCAAATTGAATGAAATTGTTGGTTTAGTTGTTACCCCTCCTCCTCCTCCGGTTGTGGTTAATGAATCCATAGATGTGCTTAAGAGACTTGAACAAAAGGTGGATAATCTAACACCCTACTCACTTCGTCTCGAGCTGAATTTGGGGCAGGGCTGACTAAGATGGAGGGTCACGTGGCGCACCTTAGGACCCGAGTTCAAGTCATGGGTAACGATATTACAGCATTCAAAACGGCAGAACATGAGATAGGGCTAGGGATTAATGAGGCAGTGAAAGAAGTGCGGTTCGCCAACACTAATCATCTCAACAGGCATGATGCTATTATGGAAAGGCTTCGACAGATCTTCGAGGAAATCTCCAAAGCTGTGTATCTTCTGCGGGGACAGCGCGGAGGATAAGGAGTCAAATCTCTTAAACCCAAAACTCACCCTCTCAATAATAAGCTCCTAGTATAGCATCGTAGGGTCTGTGGTCAAAAAAACTTGTGATCTTTTGCTAAATAACTCGTTATCTTTTAGCTCGGATTTGGCTGTGACTATTTTGGATAATGCTTGATATAACTCTATGATCTACTTGCTTTGATATGCTTCCTTGTTGTGTTCTCTTGTATGATATTCTCACAGCTGATTGACCCTTTTCGATGATGTCAAGAGGGGGAAGTGGATCCATCTACCGTCCTACTAGGTCTTTGTTTATTTAAGTCGTGTTTACCCAAGGATTTCCATTGACCTCTTCGGGTCCGGGTTAGTAAAAAGGGGGAATTTGTCTCGTCACTTAGAAATTTTGTAGGAGACTTGACATAATCAAAAAGGGGGAATTTGTTGGACCTATACTATATGTGTTTTGCTTATATCAATTCAATATTCTCTAAGTGACGATATTACTCCGTGTAAATCAGAATGTGCTAGAACAAGTATACAAGTAAAAGGAACAAAGTCAAGAGGGCAAAGCTCGTTCAAAATCTCGAAGGGAAGAAGTGCGTCCTAGGAACTCTAATGTAAAGGGAGCAATGCAATTATATGACAAGGATGGTATAACCTTGTACAAGGTTATATTAACCTTTGTAAACAACCACACACGAACCGCCAAGAGTTAAAATCTAAAATATCTTTTTTGAATTTGTCAGCCTTGTCAAAGAAAATCTAGTCTTTGAAGAAGATATTATTAAGAAGGAAATAATCTATCAAGAGGATAAAGTTTTCAAAATAAATGATTCTCAAAATTATCTTGATCCTTCAAAGATATTTGAAAATCATTAACGAAGGAAACTTAAATATATCATCTTGATTGATTGATATTCCACCTACCATATCTTCTTTAAATGAGGAAGAACATCAATTAATGTGATCTTATTTCCTTTGTTAAGGAAAATAATTCACCTATAAATACAATGCTCTTCCTCACTCTAACATACGACTTGCTCACACATTTCTTACATTGCAAAAATCAAATCACCATTTCTTTCAAAAAGCTTTTGCAATAAATTTCGTTTTAAGTCTTGGCTAAATAAAATCGTGTTGAATTGTTTACGCATAGAAGTCATATAGTTTCATTATTCTCTCTAGACAATTGAAGTGTATTCATAGCTAGAGAAATCTTGTAAACTAGAGTTGTAAAGTTATACGAGTAGAGTAGTGGTTTACTCAATCAAACGACATACATCGTTCACACCTTGAACGCTTCACATCGTTCAAAAACTCGAGGGCTTCACATCCCTCGCACCGGAGGCTTAACATCCTTCATTGTCGTGGGCTTAACATCCCACACACCGAGTGCTTAACATCACTCACACCATCACGATTAGAGTTAATCGTGATAGTCTTATTTGTAAGGTATTTGTAAGGTATTTGTAAGGTAATCCGGAGTAGGTACGCTTATAAATAAAGACACCGGTGGACGTAGGCTTTTCAATTGGGCCGAACCACGTTAAAACTGCTCGTGTTATTTACTTTACGTTTTTATCGTGTTTTGCTATTTCTTATACTTGTACTCTTTAATTAGTAGTAAGTATAGTAGCAAACATTTCGATACTTCCTTTTATTTAAGCCATGCATACAACTAACGCAATATTACACTATATCTTTCCTAATAAGATTTGAGTGTAATATATCGTTTAAAATTTTAAAAAGTACCTAAATACTCTATTCACCCCCCCCCCCCACTCTAGAGTATTTCCTTGGATCGCTAGTCTCCTCAGAATTTTAAAATTTACTCCCTTTTGAAATTTTTGTTAAAAATAACTCCCGAAATCTATCAAAAATTCAAAAATTGCTCCAAATATAATTTTTCAACGAAAATGCCCCTAACTTTTTTAAGCCATATTACTTCACCTTACCCTCTCGCCAAGGGCATTTTCATCCTAAAAATAAATTTGAGAGCAATTTTTGAACTTTTGATAGATTTTGGGAGTTATTTTTTACAAAAATTTCAAAAGGGAGTAAATTTTAAAATTGGTATTTTAAAAGGGAGTAATTTTTAATTTACTCTTAATTCAATGTAACTCCAGAACTAGATATACCATCTGCCTTTATAGCCATTATTGACAAGACGAGCCTTACTGTCTCATTATCGAATGAGTACGTCTTGGTAACAAATAACCATTTGTAACTAATAACCATTTGAAACCAATATGTTTTATACTTTTGGCAATGAAACAATTCCAAAGTGTCTTTATAGATCAAATGACCTAATACTTTATTGATGACATATATAAATTCACATGTATTAGTTAGAACTTTCAATGATTCGGTAAAACGCTGAATGAATACTTTTCTACCATTTCATCATCTAACTCTTACTCTTAATGTGTGCAATATATAAACCTGTTATTACATTGTAATATACCAGTCATGACATGAAAACACTGTAATCTTCTGAAACCGCATTCATTCTTCTCTGAGTGAATTTCTTTAACAACAATTGTTCTTGAGGTATTTGAGTTTGTTTTACTAGAATGATCTTTCAATCTTTTATAATGAGATGTAGGATCATGTCCATAAGTCTCTTTTCTTCCCGCCAAACTCAATAACCTCAATGAACCATATTATCCGTCTTAAAGTAACTTGCATGTGGGATCATTACTTTATATATTACCCTTAATCCTTATAAAATTATACAACAGAATAATTATTGATTGTCCACAAAATCCAACTATTGTACCCTAAAATATAAGGTTATTTTATAACAATAATCCCAACTACGAGGGTGCTTCTTATATTAATACAACTATACGTAATCTCATTTTAATATGAATTATCCCCTCATTAATCTTTCCTTATAACAAGTTACCGGCTACCTGATGAGTCGATTCCCTTCTCCTTTTAATTTTTTTTGAATTAAAGTCTCTCTCCCACACCATCCTCCGTACACTTCCTCCCTCATTACTTCGTACTCTCCTCTCGCCATTATTGAACTTGACATCTCTTCTCGCCATTGCTTTTCTTTAATTTTCTGAAATTAGGTAAATAGATTGGAGCATTTTACTTTGAAATTGTGGTAAATGGATTGGAGCATCTTAGATGACATTTGCAAAAAAAGATTCTGACATTTGAAGGATACGAATTTGAGGAGGATCGAGATGAATAACCACATCTTAATATGTCATTGAGGTTTTTGAACGTTGATAATGGAGGATGACTTTTAATTTGATGAAGATAAAGGGGAAGAAGAAGAGGCATACTGTAACATACACCCCGGCCCAAATTAGGACCGTAAATGTTAGTCGCGGTAGCCTGCCAGACTTTGTACTGGTCCCACAGACCAACACGAGTCCTTTCCAACCCATTTTGTCCTCACTTATGCGCATCCCGGAAACCTTCCCAGGAGGTCACCCATCCTAAGATTACTCCCACTCTAGCACGCTTAACTATGGAGTTCTTTTGCATGGATGACCAGAAAAGAAAGTGAACTTTGTTGATATGAGTAGTACTTCAAATCCCTTTAAGTCCCTTTAAGCAAAGCTCATAAATAGGACATCTTCAATCAATGTGAGGTGTTTCAATCACTCCCACTTGAAGAACACAACGTCCTCGTTGCGCCTGGCAGCACAACTGCTAACCCAGAATCCACCCCCGCTAGGTGCCAAATGCACGATCGCAGGGTTGCTCTGATACCATTTGTAACACTCTGACCCGAACTAAGACCGGAAATGTTAGTCACGGTAGCCCGCCAGGCTTTGTACTGGTCCCACAGACCAACACGAGTCCTTTCCAGCGCATTTTGTCCTCACTCATGCGCATCCCGGAAACCTTCCCAGGAGATCACCCATCCTAAGATTGCTCCCACTCAAGCGCGCTTAACTGTGGAGAGTTCTTTTGCATGGATGACCATAAAAAAAAGTGCACTATGTTGATATGAGTAGTACTTCAAATCCCTTTAAGAAAAGCTCATAAATAGGACATCTTCAATCAATGTGGGGTGTTTCACACACCAAAAGCCTAGCAGGTCACAATTACCGGTTTTTACCGATAAAAAAGACGTTGATTATAAAGAGAGATGAATG
This sequence comes from Agrostemma githago, assembly GCA_958450325.1. Lineage (NCBI taxonomy): Eukaryota > Viridiplantae > Streptophyta > Magnoliopsida > Caryophyllales > Caryophyllaceae > Agrostemma > Agrostemma githago. The sequence goes on along the minus strand of OY288239.1, from coordinate 75,839,008 downwards.
AAAGGATAGTTCATATTAAAATGAGATTACGTATAATTGGTATTGATATAAGAAGCATCCCCATAATTGGTATTATTGTTATGAAATAACCCTAAAAAATATTCTTAATTAGTTGGACGTATATTAAGTCTAAATAACTTACACTAAAATGCCATAATTTATCATGTTTGGAGACAGCGGAATTTGTGCAGAATTGAGGGTGTAGTCCAACACCCGAGTTATGCTGTTAAGATGATTAAGATGGACGTGCGAAATCGAATAATGTGTGAGATTAGATATCCTATTCTTGCTTAAGATGCTAGATTGCTACTCCCTCCGTTCCAATGAATTGTTTGCCTTTGCTTTTGGCACCAAGGACAAGAGATCCAATTAGAAGGTGACATGTGGAGCCAAGAGTCAATTACACATAAAAAATATTCCTAAAATAGAAAGACAAACAATTCATTGAGACGCCCCAATATGAAATAGGCAAACAATTCATTGGAACGGAGGGAGTACATAATTTGATGTAGTCATATCCTTGTAAATTGGTTACGACACACACACACACACACACACATAATTAGGTGGATGTACATTAAGTGTAAATAACTTACACTAAAATGCCATAATTTATCATGTTTAGAGACAGCGGAATTTGTGCAGAATTGAGGATGTAGTCCAACACCAGAGTTATGCTGTTAAGATGGACGTGCGAAATCGAATAATGTGTAAGATTAGATATCCTATTCTTGCTAAAGATGCTAGATTCTACATAATTTGATGTAGTCATATCCTTGTAAATTGGTTATGACACACACACACGCATACAGGGCCGTCCTTGGGCCCGTGCAAGATAGGCGACAACACAGGGCCCTCAAACTAAAAAGGCCCAATTGAAAAGATTATATAAAGAATATATATTAATTTATGTTTAAGATAGACATGCTGATTGATGTAGCTTGGTGGTAATTGTTTAATGGGAACTTTCATCCTCTTACCAAGAGGATGCGTGCTCGATTCCTCAAGGGTGCATTTTTTCCTTTCTTTATTTCCTTTATTTCCTAGTATATTTTAATTAAAGTCGGAGGGAGTAACTGACTAGCTGCTAGGAGGGTATGATTTGAAACAATTGCTTTTAAATACATTTAAACCACAATTCTTGAGTCTTGATCATATAACAATTACTCGTATTATGAATTAGTTCATACACCTAGTATTATTTATATTCTGTGAAATATACTACGAAAATCGAAAATCATCATATGAAAGGTACATTATGAATTAAAATACTTACTGAAGTCCTATTTCGCTGAAAAATGAAATATATAAAAAGTTTATTTATTTATTATATTAATGTATATAAGTTTAGGACCCTACAATTGAAATTTCGTACCGGGCCCCCGAAATTACCGAGACGGCCCTGCACGCATATATATATATATATATATATATATATATATATATACACACACACACTTACCCTTTAACAAAAAAAAACTTACACTATAATTAATCAATCAATAGTATTTTTTGTAGTTTTATCCAAGAAAAAATAAGTTGCAATTCTAAAATTACTTCTATAGTTATCTAGGAAACAGTGTGTATAATCATACTCCTACCAATCCCCAAGATCTTACTTTGCATACGTAATATACCATACATATTCAGACCTTCATATGGTGCGATATTTAATGTAAGATCAAACTTCTCAAGAAAGTATCCGAAATAACCTTGACGTTATTATTTTTGAATAGTCAATTTGTTAAAGTGTTTCCACTTATGATCAACATGACATCTTTAATCTTTTACCGAGCAATATATCTCAGTCAAATATGTGATAAAAATGTCTAAAATTTGAAACTTCTCAAGATTGAGATATAAATATCATAAATAATTTTGTCTAAAAATTAATATAGTGATGTGAACTAATACAACTTAAAACATAAAATAGTTCACATACACTTATATATCAATTATAAGACATCTAGAGTTCTTTTGATATCTATTTTCTATTTTTGTTTTTATTCCCCTTCAATATGAGAGCTCAGAGTAGAAGGATCGATAATTTCATTTTGCCACAAAACTCTAATATTCCTTTTAATTTGTCATACCGAAAAGAAATTATTGTTTCTTAATTCTTTATTATATCCACTGAATTTTAAATGCAAGTAATTTAGAAGACATTTCATTCTCAACTATATAAATTTATCAAAAAATGATAGATTTACCATTATTTGAATTAGGAAAATACAAAAATTAATTGTTTCTCATTGGGCAATAAACCAAATTTGGCCAAATGAAAAACAATTGAACTCAAGCAAAAGGCAATACTGAAAGTATTTTCCAGGTTCAAATAAAATAAGAAGTCATTAATGATAACTAAATAAGGCGATTGTCTCAAACTCGGATGATGACATATGCCTCGAATAGATGAATCTTTCATCACGAATTGACATACAACATCTTAGATTCTTACTTACACTTGCAATAATGTACGTATGTGAATGAGAAACCAAATCCACTCACAAAACATAATTGGATATAATGATTAACCTTAGACGACAAATCTTAAATGAGACGTGTACCCTTATCGACACGCGACAAGGCGACAAACTTGTACTATATTCCTTATGTGTCCATACTCGTAACAAGCCAACGACCAATAACGCTACCCTTATCTTCTTATTCTTTGAGTTCGACACTTGCAGCTTATTTAATAGAAACATTGTCCTTTAATATTTCCTTAATGTCGCATTAAAATAATCATTAAACACATGCATTAAATTTTCTACTACACAAAAAACATGTGAGTCCACACGATATTTTTATTCTTATGACTAACAAAATCATACATTCTGAATGTTGTGTTAAGATTGTGACGACCCAAAATAAATATTTACATTCTCTTACCATTCATTTAAATAAATGGCGTTATTCGACTTGAGAATGTAACTTGAATATGATAGATATAATGAACAGTGATGTCAATTTGATAAACAAAACAATATTCTCATATTTTGAATAAATTCAAACAGTATATAGTTTTTTTGCAAATTTAACATTTAGCCGTTGAGCATAAATTATTAACTAAGCATCGACACTACAATTAAATAATCGTGATTGAATATTGACGATAAACTCATGTCGAACAATAAACCTTCCTTTGGGCCGACTTAGTATACACATGAAAATACTGAATAATCGTCACATATTTATCACCCGAAATTGTATATGTATTCGACCAAATAATGGTCTTCCTTTGGGCCGACCATTATTCGCATGATTACACATACTACCAAATTTAAAACCAAATGTTCGAATTTACTCTTCATTAAAAAAACTTTATGTACATAATCCTTATGAGTGTCATAAACTTAACAACACTCTCTTAACTTGTGATTCAGTTCGAATATTGGCGTTCAATATAATTCCCATCATAACAAGATACCTAGCATAACATCTAATCTCATCTTTGGACAAGAATTAAACTTGTAAGTGGTACTTTTGGTGTAGTAATCAAATATTAACAGTAAGATCGTGTCAAATGTCAAGTCTTCCTTTGGGCCGACTTAACATCTACACGAGAACCAAATTACTGTTACATATTTATCACCACAAGTATGAATGAATTTCAGCCAAATAATAGACTTCCTTTGGACCGACCATTACCCGCATGAAATTCAATCACACACAATAGTCTAATTATTTAAACTATCTAATCTACGCAATAGAGGTTAATTTGGCAACGTATTGTTTCGATCAAACAATCCAAAATATTATACGTCTTATAAAGTCAAAAGGCCAATATTATTCAAACTGAAATCAAGATCGTTTAATTAAACCGTAATTAACAAGTGACTGAAACCTTAAATGATAAAGAAATTATAACCCAAATTAGTTCTTTCATCATATAAGTCAACTTGTTAATTATAGATGTATGATAATTACCGCAACCAAAATTTCAAACAGATCTCAATTCACACTATCAGGCCCGTCTCAGGGCAGGTGTTATTGGCTCAATTGAACTGGGCCTCCATTTTTGGGGGGCCTCACATCCGAAGTTGAAATAAAATAAATATCAAATGCTTCATTAATAAGGCATGAATTCTTGTTGCAGGAGTGGTAAACTCCAGCACACCCCTAGTTTGAGTCCCACCACACACCAATTTCTAGAGAAATTAATGTTCTGTGATAAAAAAAATTGAACCTTTCCTCCATATAATTCTTTTACTTCTTACTTTCTCATTTTCTTGAGAAATTAGCTCATGTTAATTTTCTTGTTTTTTAAATAATTTTTTATTATATTGATAATATATTGATAGTAATAGATAAAGAGTTATTTATCATTTTTTTTCATTCATAGCATCTGTGGTTATTAAAATAATTCTCCACTAATGATTATAAATTAATTACTTGAATTTTGGCATGAAAGTTTAGGATCTTACGAGTCATTTTAAATTGATAATTAAATGGTATGGACTATGGAGTACTTCTCGCTACACTAGTCAACACACTCGTTTCACTAGTTACACTCTTTGAGTTGGAATCTTCTTTCACAGTATCTAACACACTTGCTAGAATCGTTTCACTCATCGTTAAATGAAAGAAACTTTTTTTTTCATAGTATTTTATGGTCAGATATCCAGTTTGCGGAAAACTTTGACTTTATTCGAAATTATCACAAAATAGTTAGAAATAACATACGGAGTATATAACATATTGGTTCAAGTAATAAAATTTTAATATAAAACCGCTTATAGCAAAAGGACCTCATATTTTAGTTTCGCTCCGGGCCTTCCTTGACTCTAAGACGGCCCTGCATACTATCAAAGCCTCATGTAAAGATTCATAAAAACATAATATGCAATAATAATCATACAATATGCATCATATGACTGAATACGAAACAAAATTATGAACCAACCGCAATAAAAATATATACATTACTAAATATGGATAGAATTATAACTTAACCGAATAAGTAATTGATATAACCTGATTCTTATTCATGTAACACGAAAGTAAGCCATAATTTCGTGGATTGGCACATAGTAAACATAATCTCATTATTCTGACCATAGCTCATAGGTATGATACAAACCAAATTAATTAGTATTATAAGTTATTTCTATTTTATGTTTATTTCTTAAGTTAGTTACGTTATTACCCCTTAGTTTACTTTATAAGCCTAATTTCTCATTTAGATGTAATCAACCCAGAATTTGTTAAGAATGCAAATCCACTATCATCACTTTCTTCTCTAAATATTCTTTTTTTCTTATTTATTATCTATAATCCCAAGTGGTCATCTCCACCCAAATCCACTCCAGATTATAGTATATACAACCTATCGATTCCAGAAATCAAACAGTTGTAATTAACAGTGGTATCAGAGCTAGTCCATCCTCGGACTACTGACTGCCATTTTAATACTTTTTGATCATCAAGCCCGAGAGTATGTCGACACTTTCCGGTGAAATTGCATCCGTCTCCGCACAAATGAAAAAACTGACGACTGCTGTTTCGAATTTGGTACTACCAAGGAGTTTGCAAGGAACCCTTGATATGCTTAAACTACCAAGTAAGTGTCTCATTGCATTGAAATTAGATCAACTTGTTAAGGATGAACACCAACTGTTCAACGAAAATCCAGCATCAAATTCTTGTTGTAATCTGGTAACACGGAGGGGAATCAGTCAACAATCTCTTCTTATTGATGATTTGTGTAAAAACCATGTACACAAATCGTCTTCCACTTTAAGCATGTTGAACTCCACAGCTCCTGTAGTTCAAGCACACCAAGTGTTTGACAAAACTCTTACACCAACTCCTTGCATAAATTACTTTCAAATGGTGGAACCAATTTTAAGCCCAATCACCATAATCGTTGTTGAAGACCCTCATCTACACAATAATGGGGAAATAACAGTTCGCTTAGATGTTCTTAAGCCTCAAATTGGTTATCATGATGCCGACGATGGCCAAGAATCAGACCCCTTGCAGGTGCTTGATGAAATTTATCTGCCAGGCTCCTACTTAAATATATCTGAGTCTATGCAATTGGTGAAGACTACACTTGGCGCACTCATTCCTAAGCCCTATACTACCATAGATGACTTACTACAAAAAGGCTTGGTCATCACCGTTCTTATTAGTGAACCATGCCATTCAAAACTACATACAAGTTCTTGGGAGTGCTATGGTGGGAAGTCAAACCAAATGGTATTGGAGTAAATAAAGTTGCACGATTCCATTTTGATTGTGATGAAATTCATGAAGCTAAAATTTCAAATACACTTGGTGTTCCAAAAATTGCATCCATCTGACGACATTCTTATTTCAAGACTTGACCCTTTTGAATTGAGTACTAGAATCAATCTTTCAAAGTTGAAAAATGGGTGGCAATCTCTTATAAGCAATAAAGAGATACAAAGTTGGGGTAAATTAAAAATGGGATCGACTTTTAATTTCGAGGTACGATTGCTATTATAATTGAGCTCCCTTCATTCTAATATATTCTTACTTATTTCGTGTTCAATAAGATGTTCCCATATGATTTGATAATTATTGTGGACATGACATAGGTCCACCCCGACGCGGCCACGCGCGGGTTTGGGGAGGCGAATGAATCTCATGTGAGATGGATCTCGAATTGAAATTTAAATCGAAGTTGGAGTCGCCACCGAACTTTGTGGGAGTTCGGGCCCATTCGAACCCACTCTATATCTTAGTGGGCCGTGCACAGAGTACGGCCCATTCCGATTTCAGAGTTTATGGGGTTCGTCCCTTTGCATTGCGATACCGATACCGACATTATCGGTTACAGTGTATTGAATGACACTCATGCGCCAATGGTTTCGGACATCTGGAAACCACGATTCTGAGTAAGGGGTGATGGTACGTGTTGAAAAGTTCACGAAGAACACCCAACCCCGCCCGCACTTAGTGGCCTCTACTAAGATATCGTTCAATGTTTTAATACGCGCGTTAGTAATTCGGTTGAAATGTTATGCAAACAGTATTTTAACTAAACATGTGAAGATTTGAATAAGTTGCGACGTCGTTTTAATGCATCTAAACTAACGTCAAAGTTATTTTAGCATGTGAGGTTCGTTTTAGTACAATAAAACAAACAACGAGAATAAAATGCTAAAAAAAAAACAAACGAGTTAGTAACGATTATAACGCTTTGCAAATAGATTAGAATGATGTAAAAGATATGATGCATGGTTTTGAAAAGGTGTAGGACACGTGATGGACTTGACACGTGTCGACCGAAGTAATAAAAAGAATTTTATCGAGACTTGAAATATGTTGAAGGGCTCACGGTTTTGACGTGACAGAGGTCACTCGATCGAGTCATGGAGGGACTCGATCGAGTGCCTTTTGAAAGACCCTCCTGCCTCAATATTGAGGTGCCACTCGATCGAGTCAGGTGTGACACTCGATCGAGTGGTCCTTGAAAAAGCATTCTACCTCTGATTTGGGGTGTCACTCGATCGAGTGAGCTAGGCACTCGGTCGAGTGATTCCTGTACAAACTATGGTTCGTGAATTTGCTTTTAATTTTGAAATTGATAACTTTGCTAAATCGCGTGTAAATATAATATGATTTACACTCCATTCAGTTTTCGATACTCGTTATATTCGATATTTGATTATAGAATCAATATCTAGTATTTAGAGTGAATTATAGAAGAGAAAAAATGTTGTAAGTCGTTTAAAAATCGAACTAAGACGAAATAATTCTCTTCGCATTGTAACGTCGTATTAGTCCTTTCGGACTATGTGACGATTATCTTAGCATCAACGAGTTCGTATTAGTTTGATTTATTGACTAATTCTTTTAGACATGATATTCGACTATAGAGTCAATATCGCATCTAAAGAACGATTATTTTTATGTAAATTAGATAGTAGTAGCAATAATATTGATATTAGAAACGGGGAAAACGAAAAGAAATAAAAAAACGCGACGATGACGAGAAAAAGACGGACGGACGAGAGAAAGAGAAGAGAAGAAAAGAGAGAAGTCGGGATTGAATTTGCACCCTCAACCTACATGCTTTATATTCTCGGAACGGGGCTCGTCTAGTTGTGGCTTAGGCATGGGAACGTCGAGATGTATATAGGAGAGTTATGGTGTGTTTAGTTAAAAAGGGTTTTGACGAGGTTTGCTCTCGGGTTTCCTAAAGGATTTCTAGAGGAAAGATCGGGATTGTAAAAGTGTGGGATTGCTGAAATTTGTGGTCGCAAATTGTTTTTTGTCGTTCTCGAAATTGTGTTGTGTATTGTGAATTGTATTGTTGACGTTTGGTGTTGTGTGTCAATTGAAGGTTGCAAAGGGGTGTATTTATATGAGGTTTCCAGCTTTGGCTAGGAAAGGTACCCGACTTGGATGAGAAGAAAGACCCACTTTGGATGAAGTAGGATTCCGATTGTGGATAGAAAAAAGAATCCGGTTTCAGCTGGAAAAGAGGTCACTCGAGCCTGCTCGACCGAGTTTTGGTGGGTTTTACGAGCCTGCTCGACCGAGTGGGCCGGTCCACTCGATCGAGTGGGTCTAGCCAGGTGGAAGGCTCTTTTTAGAGATCGATAGCGGAGAAGTTTAGTTGCTTAATTCTTCTTCATTGCTGATTTTTGTGGTAATTGACTTCGAATCGGATTTCCAAAGCTGTGTGACAGATTTTTCTGCCTCGGAAACATCTTTGACCGGGGTTTGACCCGGTCGCTAAAAGACGGTTTTGCCATCTGTAACACCCCGATTTTATAAATTAAATTAAATTAAAATTATCTTCGTATTTTTATTTTTTTCAATTTAACTCGTAATTCTTAAAATTATTATAAAATGAATTTATCGTTTAATCGTTTTAAACTCCTAAAATTCTATTTGACTCGGAAACTCTTCTTATATTTAAAACAAATTTTTATTTCTGTAGACACCCGCATTTTGACTGCCAGGTGTCTATGGCAGTTTCCCAAAAAAACACCCGATGATGATCGGACGCTAACATGCTTCTGTGCGCTCGGATACGGGCTCAAATCCATTAATCGTTGGCTAACACACTTACGGAGTACAAATCTCACAAAATCAACCTCAAATCCTGGCCCAGCGGGCCGTTTCCAATCAAATAAGGCTAATTTGGGCCAAAACCGACACCGGAATTAAAACCGACTTTTTGCGATTGGGTCAACCCCGGTCAAAATCGTTTCCGAGACACAACTTTCGAAACCCTAGTGCAACCATACTCATACATACTACACCTTTTACAAACCCTAATCAAACCCTAGCAATTTGACACTAGCAAAAACCCTAAACTAGCTTTAGGATTCATCAAACCCGAGCCACCATAACTCAACCTTCATAAACCTCGAAGACTCTTGTGTTATAGCCACGGTTACGAGTCCGCGCCGAGACAAGAACATGTAGGTTGAGGGTGTCAAAACCCCGCTTCTTTTCCTTTCTTCCTCCTCCTCGCGTCGTGTCGTCTTTTTTTACGGGTCGCGTTCCTTTTTTTTATTTCTTATTATCGCATCATTAATATCAATAATACTAGCATCAAGACATTAAAATATCTATCAATTTGTGTCGAGTATGAAGTGATATTGGAATAAGGAAATCCGAATATACAAGTGTACTGCACACGAGTTGACGGTCGCTTGTTCCGATATCCCGATTACTCGATTATTGAGATGGGTCAACTTCAACAATAGTTTTCATATCGTTATACTATTATTATTGTTCGCATATCTCATCGATTTCTCAAAAGCAAGCATCGTATTTCTATAAGGGTCAAAACCCGTTGACACGGACCCGACATCACAATCCCTAGGGATTTATTCCGATGTCGGAGAAGTCGAGGAAATCAAGTTTTTTTATGTTTTCAATTAAAGCGTCGATTTTGGATTCGATACCAATTTCATAATTGGATATCGAGTCTAATAATCAAGTCATACGAATTAATTAACGCGATTTATTGATATCACGATAATTAATTTAAAGCGACTAAAATTAATTTATTTATTCTCTATTTCACTCTAATATTCCATATCGATTCAAATAATAGAGTGTGGAATATAACGAGTATTCAAAAGTAGAATCGAGTATAAATTCAACAATATTTATATTCGGTTCAACAAAGTTTGCGATTTATAAAAAACCAAGTCGTGTGTAAATTGTGCCATATTTACGCCCGATACGGCCAAATCGTCAAACTCTCAAAAATCAAAAGCAATTTCGAAATCAATTTTCAATTTGCAAACGAATTACAATTCGTACAGGGGGCACTCGACCGAGTGCCTAACCCACTCGGTCGAGTGGCACCCCAAAATCGAACCAGAAAGTCTGTCACGACACCCACTCGGTCGAGTCTCACAGTGACTCGGTCGAGTGGACGTGTACTCGACCGAGTTGGTCAATAACTCGGCCGAGTACGGTCTGTACCACGAAACAGAAACATCTTTTCAGAGCCTACTCGATCGAGTCAATCGACTACTCGATCGAGTGACCTCATAACGACTCAAACACAAGTCGTACATTATCCTTTTTTTCAAAACTCGATAGCATTTTACGACTTAGGTCCACACGTGCATAATTAATCACGTGTATGCTATCTTTTCAAACCGTGCATCCTCATATTTACCATCATTTAATTCAATTCATTATTTGCACAAACCGTTAATATCGATTTACCGTTACTAACCGTTTGCTTGTTTCTTTTGTCGATTTAATTCTTGTTCGTTTATTGTACTAAATGAACCCGCATGCTAAATTCCACTTTGACGTAGAATTAATTGCATTAAATTGATTTAGAAACCCTTTTCAAATTCAATTCACATGTTTAGGGAAAATACTCTTTGCATATCATTTTCCCGTTCAACTAGCGCGCGTATTGTAAGTCATTCGAATTCTTAGTAGAGGCCGCTGATGTGCGGGCAGGGTTGGGTGTCCTTTGTGGGCTTCCCAACACGTACCCTCACCCCTTACTCAGAACCTCGGTTTCCGGATGCCCGAAACCGTTGGCGCACGAGAGTCATTCAATACACAATATCCGATAATGTCGGTATTGGTATCAAATGCAAAGGGACGAACCCAATAAACTCTGACATCGGAAATGGGCCGTATTTTGTATACGGACCACTACGACATAGAGTGGGCTCGAATGGTTCCGAATAACCACAAAATTCGGTGGCGACTCCACATAGACCTAAATTTCAATTCGATCCGTTTCATATGGAGATTCATTCGCCTACCCAAACCCGCGCGTGGCCGCGTCGGGGTGGACCTATGTCATGTCCACAATTTCTGTTTCGATTCATTTAATACATTTAATTTAATTCTTATCGAAAATCTATGTCGACAATTTAAATTCTGAATTCTTTTTGTTTATTTATATTTAAGCTCAAATTTTCTATTTTTGGCTCGAAGTTCATTTAATTTAAGTTTCGTCAAAATATTTATTTTCTTTTTCGAAAAATCAATTTAATTCACTTCATCGAAAATTTATTATTTATCGGAAAATACTATTTGATCGTCTAATTATTTAATTCTATAAACTTGTTTTCGTCTCGAATAATTATTTATATATCGAGAAACATTTATATTACTCATTTTATTTGACGGCTCAATTATTTATTAGTTTATTAACTCGTTCTTAATTCGTTTCGTTGTCAGTCAACTTATCGTTACGGTTTTTGACCCACTTTAATTTTAGCTGATTCATCCCTCTTACGCTTGTTTTTAATTTTCAATCCCTTGTATTTACGTACTTTGACTCCCCTCATTCTAATCACCTCTTCATTCATCCTCTTTTTCAATTCATTCCACCGCTTGAACCCCTTTACCTTGCATATCTCTTTTCCTTTTCTTTCATACTCCGTATGTCACCTCTTCTTTCTTTCCCATTTATGCGGTTCCTCTCCCAATTCTTCGTTCATCCTCATTTTTCCTCTGTTTCTTTCTTCCTTTTCTCCTTTTTCTTTGTTCGATACCGCTTCTACTGTTTTTTTTCCTTCTTCTTTTCTCTTCGTGCTTCTGCTCGCTGCTGCAAGTGTTGCTGTTTCGTGTTGATGCTGCTGATGTCCGTGTTTGCTGTTGTTTTCCGCTGTGCTGCTGCTGTGTTTTCTGTATCGCTGCGTTTTGTTGCATTTACTTCTGCTCTTATCATTCTTCGTTGCTCATGTCTGCTGCTGCAAGGCTCCCTCTGTCTGCGGTAGTCTTTGTCTTTGAACTCGACTTTTAGTCAGGGTACGTTCTTCTCCTTTTCTCCTCTTCTTCTTCTTCTTCTTTGTCGGGTTTTGTTTTGTTGTTGTGTGTCGTATTTCTGCCGCTGTCCGCTTCTTTGTGCGTCCTGGTCGTCATTATTGATGTCGATTACTCTGTCGCTGCTAGTCTCGTTTTGTACGTCTGTTTTTGTTGTTCTGTTTCTCTTCCTCGAGTTCATATTCTATTCGTGTGCGACCTTCTTCGTTTGCTGTCCTCGGTTCGGGTCTGATTCCTGCTATCCTTTATTCTCCTTCTTAATCTTCCTCTTATTTTCTTTTTTCTCCTTCCCATGCGTTTTGTTGTTGTTGTTGGTCTCGCTACCCAACGCTACTGTTGTCCGAGTTTCATTGCTTCTTTTCTCTTTGTGCTGCTACTGCTGCTGTTTTTGATGTTCGTTACTGCGCTATTTCCCGTCATTTGTTTCTGATCATCACACTGCTGCTTTTGGTCGTATGTAACTCGGTTGCTGCTGTTTCTATTTATTTTCCATCTATGCCATGTTTTGGTCCTTCGTCTCATCTATGTTACTGTTGTGTGGGTTGTTTATCAAGCCCCGATTCCTTGTTTCCTCTTCTTCGTTCCTTATTTTGATTCCTCTGTACTGTTTCTATTTGTCTCGATCTCCGTCGGAGCCTCGAAGTTCTTTTTGTAAGACAAATATCAAAGCGGTTGGAGCTTGGAGTCGTCAAGAAGGGCAAATATATAGCATTTGGATATCGACTCAAGGTAACTTTGGACGTTACTCGATTTTATATCGTATGTTTGAGTAGTAGTATGTAGTAAATATTTTAGCATCGGTTTTCTAATTTTAGCTATTTATTATTTGCTAAAATTATTATTTTAAATTGTTACCTTATAAATATTTTACAAGTTTTCGATATTGTTTTATAAATCGTTAGTGATTTGCTTATTTACCATCGTCATAATATTTTGTTGGTTATCGTGACACTAGTAATAACGATTTCATATTTTCTTCACATTTCGTTAAATTATAATTTTAACTCAAAATCGTATTTTTATATTATAATCGAGATTTGTGTACTTGTTCAATAAATTAATTTCGTTTCACGACTTATATTAATAAATGAGAAAGTAGTCAATTTTGTTTTAAATATATTTTTAGTCCAGACTATTTTCGCTAATAATTTCTCATTTGGCTACGATTTATTTTTTTTAGTAAAATCAGTATTATTTATTGATAAAATCTATTTGCTAAAACTAATTTACAAACTTTATAAAATTCGTCAACTCAATTAATTTTGATATCGTTTTCTTAAAAACATCTCTTTTCTAAAATTTATAGTTTTACCTCGATTTCCTAATTATCTATAAAATACTATATATTGACTTATTATATTTTATTTATATTTTGAGGAACGTATTTAGAAATATATTAAAGTTACGATAACGACGATAATAATAAAATGTTAATTTCGTTGGAAATGTTATTTTTATACATTTCACTTATTTTAATCACTTACGTATTTTCTATAACAATTTTTCTATTTTAAGTAAGTTTCCAAAAAATTAGTAAGTTTCTGTTTGTAGAAAGTTTCCTCCCAATATAAAATGTTTATTTCTTTTATCTTCATATTATTTATAATGATTATATCACTTGTATATATCGCTTAATGGCTGCTTTGGAGTTATGGAATAAGGACATGTGTGAGGTTAGAGTAATATATTCTAGGGTCTACGTTTTTGCCATCAACTATAAGGTTAGTGTATCAGGAATCGGTACATTAGTTGTTGAACCGGGTGACAGGTATCCCGGGAGTTGTGTACATTTTGACCTTAAGCTTAGGCCTCGCAGTAAGTTGCCGTCATAAGTTGAAGTGGGTGACAGGTAATCCCAGGAGGGGTGTGCATTATCTTAAACTAGGGCCACGCATTTATAACTCGCCGCCCTATTATGGTTGAGTAGCCTAGTTAGAGACCGAAGTTTGATTTGTTTGAACTGAATTCTCGAAGCTAGTTTTTAGTATTCTCCTAGTGAAAGTCTAGCCGTCTACACTAATCCTATCCATAATGCCATTTTGAATATTTTTATTATTATCAATTGATTTTTCATTTGCAGGTTGGCAAATGTTTTATGTTTTCTTCGAAAGCTTATTCTTATTATATCATTTTAACGTTTTCCATTTTAATACATTTTGATATAGTAATACTATTATTTTCCATATGGTATAATATGGCTGGGAGATCATCCGAGTTACTCCCCACTGACGTGGCTGTTATGTTGATAACATGACAGGTATTTACTGCTGGGTTTTGGGTGTGAGCTAGCGAGTAGCGTGGATCCCACTCTTTCTTCATTCACGTTTTATGGATTTGTATTAACATGTTTGGAGAATTTCCTTTTTAGCCCTTTTGTAAAAAGAAGCTTTTGTATTGACTTACCATTTCTTTTAATAAGATGTAGTTTGTCAGTGTGTTTTAATCCCAACTCTACAGTGTTTCCGCCACTGTATTGCGTTAGAATTTCTAGGGGATTACACCCTTGGTGCCGGTTTTGACCCAAATTAGTCTTATTTGACTGGAAACGACCCAGGGCCTGAATATGAGGTCGGTTTCGTGAGATTTTTACCCTGATAAAAGCTCGCGCCAAATGCTATTGATTTCGAGTCCAAAATCGAGCGTATTAAGTCATGTTTACATCCGATCATCATCGGGTGTTTTTCGGAAACTGCTATAGACACCTAACGGCCAAATGTGGGTGTCTATAGAGCCCCCACTCTGACTGAGGCTTGGACAAGGCAAAAGTCAGAGTAGCTAGCAGGCCAATAAAGGATTAAGACATGGCAGACTTCCGGTCGGGTCGTTTATAGTCCATTAAACCTGCGTGAAAGGGCTCGCCAACCATAAGATAGATATCATACCTGAGTTGTGTTGTCAGGGATAGCTCTGTGGGACTTGTTTTTGAAGCCGTGGGTGTATCTGTATGCGGATACATCCCATCTTTGAGCTGCGCGGGAGCTTGCCTAAGAAGCCCTGGGTGTATCTGTTTGCAGATACATCCCATCTCATAACTATGCGAGAGCTTGCCTAAGAAGCCCTGGGTGTGCCCGTTTGCAGACACATCCCGATTACGCGGGAGCTTGCCTAAAAAGCCCTGGGTTTCCGTTTGTAGACACATCCCGATCCGAAATTATGCGGGAGCTTGCCTAAAAAGCCCTGAGTGTACCCGTTTGCAGACACATCCCGTGTTTCTTTAAGAGAAATGCCACCTTGGGCTTTTCGCTGGGGAGTTTTGGTGAGTTGCGCAGGCCTGCCTCTGAAGCCTTGAGCTGTACATGCTTACGGTTACACAAAACTTTGCATGTAACATTTAGGTAAAACACGACTCACGCTGGGGAATAAAAACTTGACGTTCCATTGGAAAGCCCAAGCTGGTACCTGAAATGTTAGATATATAGGCAGAAATAGCAATATAGCAGATAGCAAGACAGCATACAAGAAATGCAGTTAGCATCTATAGACTGGCTTGCGCTGGTGAAAATGATTTTTGCTTCATTTTGAAATCGAATTCCTGAAAGCAACTTACGTGCTAGGAGATAGGTTTTCAAAATTAGAAGGGGTAGAAAAGAAATTTGCAGCTTAAATAGACAGAAATTTGACCTTGTCGAAAAGGATTTTTTCAAATGGCTAAGTTTTGCAAACTTCAAACCAAGAATTTGAAAATAAAGGCATATCGACAGACTCGACTCTGGACGCGACAGGACGAGTTGACAGACACGAACTAGACTCTCGAGGGGTTGGATCGTGACTCGGTAGGGAGGTGGGCCGCCTAAGATGACAAGACTCTTAAGTTGTACTATTCCGTAGCCTAAGCGAGTGGCAACACGGTCGGATCCTCGGAATGGGAAAGATATGTACTCTATAATGACAGGACTCAGTAGCAGCAACGCTGTAGACTGGTGTTCTTTTGGATCTTCTTTGGTTTTGGGGTATATTTCCAAAGTGGGTGTCGTTCGAGTCCCTGACGGATTCTCGTCTTCGACTGAGCCGAATACTAGGACACACCATAGAAAGGAGGCCAGATTTTGAAAGTATTTGGATTATGTGAGTGGATGGAAAACTTTTTCCTAGGATAAGCCTCCAGGACGACAAAGCGAACTGTTGAGAACATAACAGTGTCGTGACTGGAACGATGGTACTTTTTTGAATGTGTGTCAATGTGGGTAGTTGTTCCTTTGTTGAAAGGCTGCCTACGTATTCACGTGTGGTGAAATCAAACCAAGCCGTAGTTCCGTGAATTGGAAGATATGTTGTGGTGCCTAGTTTATTAGGGATTTGTGTGTAACTAGCCATAGCGATGGTGTAGGCTAGGTGCATTCCCAATGATGTCTTGATCAAAGAGCTAGAATTGTTAGGGTGTTGATCCTGTGACTGTGAGCGTTCTCCAGAGTAGCCCCCAGAGGTGGTGTGAACTATTTAGGCATGTTCTATGCCGAGCGCAAGTTGAGTTCCCGTGTTTTGGGCTGGTAATTGGTTTGGATGTTTTTGGAAATGTGGTGCTAGGTCGTAAGTGGTTTTGATATTTTGACATCTGGAGCTCGATTTTGTGGAGCTAAGGCTTCGAGGGTAAGGTATTGCAATGTGGTAGAAAATGGGGAAGTTGAGTAAAAATGACTCGAACTTCGATTGGGCAGGTTTGATAATGCGGGATCTGATTTCCATGTCTTGTCCTAATGGTTAGGGGTATCCTATGGAGTTTGAATCCTCAAAATTCCGGGCTGTCTCTTATCTTAGGTCTCGAGAAGGTCTTGAGGGTTGTAATGTGGGAAGGCAAAATGTGGTGTTAGCTAATCAGCTTAATTGTTTCTCCCCTATTTGATGGTATGGGTTTTGATGATTCTTGAAGTGACCGTACCCCGGTCATGGGACTTTCACTTGAGTTGACCGCTAAACATGGTCAGGGATTTTTTTGAATTTTATTTTATTGACCTTTTAGCCCCGGTCATGGGATTCTTTATTTGAGTTGACCGTGCCCCGATCAAGGGATGTTAAGAGTTCTTTTGGTCATGATCAGCTCTTTTGTTTTGGCCTTTTGCTTTTTCCTTGGACCTTGTGATTTTTTTTGTCCAGTTTTTTCTTTTTTTGTTGGTCAGACTAACACCTAAGGTAGAGATTGGTTTGTCTTATTGGAGGGGTGTTTATTGTGAGAAATGGGCTTGCCTCCCGTCTTGAACCCAAACTAGGAGACTACCTAGGTTTGTAATAGGATTCGATACCGCTCCTGCTAAGGGTAGTTTTGTAGCTTTCTATACCAGGCACAGAACAGGTAAAAGAAAACACGGGTCTCAATTTCCTGCAGTCATTATAGATATGCTTATAATAGTCACGTGCGTGTGCTCACAGTGTATGATGGTGTTCATCATGTTCTTGGAAATATATAAGGAAAGCATATATGAGAAACAGAAAAGCTGATTTTATTGAATTGAAAGGAGGACAGAATACAACTGACTCTGACTCCAACTTGAAAATTGAAAGAAATAGAACATCCTAGACTCGGACTCAAACTCGGACTTAAACCAAATCCAGACTCCTGAATAATGTTGTCAGTAATCTTCGGCTTCTAAGGACTCGAGTGGATGTCCAGTATATCCTTCAGTAGAAGTTTCACCCGGATCTTCATTGTGTCGAAGATCGTCTTCAATCCTAGTGCCCATTTCGGTAAGCACCACAAAGTTTGAAATACCGGCATACCTAAGATGGACACGGTAGGAGAGTAGGAGGTTGTTGATGAATGCCTCCACTAGCGTCTTCTCGCTGGGCTTGTCTACCAGCTTAACACTCTCAGCCCGCCAACGTTGAAGATATTTGGTGAAACCCTCTGTTGGATCTGGGGCTATGACTTCTAAAGTCCGCTTGGTAGTCTGAAGTTCAGTATTATCAGAATAGTTTTTAGCGAACTCGGTAGCCATATCTTCCCAAGTTGGGAATCTCTTTGTGTTTAGCCTATAGAACCAGGCTTTTGGATATTTCCCGAGGGATGCGCCGAACAAATTGATGAACATGTCGGCCTTGATCCCCTTGACTGCCATAAATTCTTTGAAAGCTCGGAGGTGTAATAATGGATCCTCCGTCCCTTCGAATATGGGTAACCCCTCTAGGTTGAGATTTTTTGGTAGTTTCTCACCAATGGGTGTATAGTCTCGGAAGTTTTCAATATGAATACTATTCCCCTGAAGGGCGTGAAACTGTTGTTCGAGCTCACGCACCCTGCTGATCAGTTCGGTAAATGGCCCAGTATTTACCGGCCCAGAATCGAGGTCTTGTCGTTCAATGACAGTTAAACAAGCATTCGTGGCCTCTAGGTCGGTTTTCATGAACCATAGTTGGGTTTCAAACATGGCCTGCTTAGTGACCATTGTCTCTAGCAAAGCCTTCATTCTATCAATGGTGTCTTCCATGCACTTACTCCCGGATGCGGACGCCATACTCTGCGAGAATACCCACGTAATAAGGAAAGTTGCTTCAGAACCCGAATACACCAAGGCATAGGAAATAGCGCGGGAGGAAAGATAACTCAGGTTCGACTCGGGTTAGACTCTCCTAAGACGAATATGCAGGGTGCGATTCTCGGAGTGATTGTGATTAATTGCTCCGTCGGAGAATGGCCCCCAAGTGAGACTAAAGACTCTGATATGACTCAGATGGTGTGACATCTAAGTGACTCGAAAGTGGGGTACGTGTGACAACACGTGTAAGACCTGACCCTTAGAGCAACCGTGATTGATCGCTCTGCTGAAGGGTAGCCCTCGAGTGGGATTGAAAACTTTGTTCAGACTCGAGTGTCGGACGAGTGACCCTTAGATGTAAGGATCACGAACCTTTTGTTATAGGGCTATGCCTTGTAAAAGGTTGACTCGGCCTCGAGGAAAGGCAGACGGGGTAGGGGAAGAAACTCGTGATGTAAGATCGGTAGAGTTTCGACGCTAGAGACCCTCGACTTGACTTGAATAAGGACGGCCCTGTGATTAGGGTAGACCCTTAAGCTAAAGGATTCTCGAATTGGGATGACTCGACTAACGAATTGAAAGATGGGCGAAATTCCCTTAGGAAAGGTCGTGGGGACCGTCCTGCTAGAGGGAAAGATCGCGTGAGACTTTCTAGTTAGAACTCGAGTGTTTAGATGAAGCTTCCATTTATGAGCGTATGACTCGTGTTGGTTGGTTATGCCTTTGACGAATAAGGCGGACTGGGATGGGGAAGAAACCCGTAATGTAGAATCGACGGAGCTTCGACGCTAAAGACCTTTGACGACTTATGACAAGACCCGACACTACTAAATACGGGAAGTCCTAAGAAGAGGAAAGTTTATTTTTTTTTAAAGGGAGTTGGAAATCCGAGAAAATTGGTGGGCCGCCCGATTTTTGAAACCAGCAAAATGCCATCGAGCCGCCATTTCGAAGGTTTGAAAATATTTTTAAATTTTGAAATGGGCAGCATACCAGCTAGAAATAGGCTATTTTGAGTAAAATCATAAGTCCTAAATTCGGTAGCTTTCCGGGTTTTGAAATTGTATGTTTCAAAAAGACGCATTTTCGAAAATGACGGTTTTTGCAAACGACTTTAGAAACCAAGTAGCACATAGTCACGCAAGCATTATAACGACACTATGTATGCTCTACACTAAGCATTATAACGAACATTGCACAGCTGCTGCTGCTTCAGAAACATAATGAACTGATGAGGAATCCAACTGATTTGAGACTAAGGCAGGAAGAATATGAGGCGCATAAAGATTATATACAGCTTGATCAGGCATGTCAGGAATTTCTACAACAAAAAGCTAAAGTCAAGTGGATTCAGGAGGGAGATTCTAATAGTGCTTACTTCCATGGGGTGCTGAAGACTAGGCGAACTAGAAACATGGTATCCGCGATAGAAGACCAACATGGGGTTCTTCACAAAGAGAAAGAGCAGATTCAGTAATGTTTCTTGAGATACTACGAAGACCTGTTGGGCAAGAATAGCCAGACTGAATCCGTTCATGGCAAGGTTATTGAATATGGCAAGTGCTGTAATGAGGAGCATCATCAGACCCTTCTCTCGACCATCTCAGATGAGGAGATAAAGGAGACGGTTTTCAGCATTCCTAATGATAGAGCTCTGGGCCCGGATGGATTCTCGAGCAAATTCTTCAAAGATACATGGCATATAATCGGTAATGACATTTGTGCAGTTGTTCATGATTTTTTCAAATCGGGGAGACTGTTAAAACAACTAAATACCACAGCGGTGACTCCTATCCCGAAAGTCACGAGACCAATCTCTGTCTTACAATTTAGACCCATTGCCTGCTGCAATGTTTTATACAAATGCATCTCGAAGTTGCTATGCAAGAGACTTAGCAAAGTCCTGCCTGACATTATATCGCCAGTTCAGGGGGGGTTTATCTCAAGAAGAAGCATTATTGAAAACATTTTGATCTGTCAGGACTTGGTCAGATTATACAATAGGAAGTCCGCTTCTCCAAGGTGTCTTTTCAAAATTGACCTCCAAAAGGCTTATGACACGGTGGAGTGGGAGTTCCTCAGCCAAATGATGACCTTCCTAAAATTTCCGAGGAAGTTCCACGATCTGATCATGCAATGTGTGACCACAGCTACCTATTCTCTTAACCTAAATGGAGATTCTTTCGGTTTCTTCAAAGGGGGCAGAGGCCTTAGGCAAGGGGACCCTTTATCTCCTCTGTTGTTCACTCTCTGCATGGATTACCTCACTAGATTGCTTCAGTTCACTACTTCAACTATGGATTTTAATTTCCATCCTCTCTGTAAGCCTATGAGACTCTCTTGTCTTATGTTTGCGGATGATTTGCTTCTTTTTAGCAAAGGAGATATTAAATCCATGATGGTCTTGCTCAGAACTTTCTCCACTTTCTCTAAGGCTTCTGGGCTAAATATGAGCAAAGGAAAATTGAATGTGTATTTCAACGAAGTGAAAGAGCACATAAAATAGGATATCATTCATATTTCGGGGTGTAAAAAAGGCCTAATGCCTTTCCGATACCTTGGGATCCCTATCAAACCAACTAAGCTGAATATAAAGGATTGTCATCTTTTGATTGAGAAAGTCGTGGAGAGGATCAGGCTACTTGGGAGCAGGAAACTAAGCTACGCAGGAAGACTTGTGCTAGTTAAGGCTGTTCTTTCCACTTTACATAACTATTGGGCCACTATATTCATCTTACCTAGCGCAGTTCTGAAACGAATCGATGCCATATGTAGGAACTTTCTCTGGGACGGGAATTCAGAATATGGAAGAGTTCTGATGGTGTCATGGGATAAAATTTGTACTCCGTACAAAGAAGGCGGCCTGAATTTAAAACAGTCAAGCATCTGGAATAGAGCTGCTATCGGAAAGTTGGCTTGGTGGATTGATAATAATCCTAATAGGTTATGGGTCCAATAGGTTAATCCTGTCTACTTAAAGGGACGAGATTGGGGCCCATATGAGCCGCCTATGGACTCGAGTTGGTATTGGAAGAGGATTTGCAGAACTAGAGAAAGGCTGAATGCTTGCTGTACTGCTGCTGCGTGGGACTCAAAAGGGTCGACATACACTATCGCTATGGGATATTCCTGGATGAGAGAGAAAAGGGACATCGTGGACTGGTATAGAATGATTTGGAGCAGATGGAGCATTCCTAAACACGGATTCGTGAGCTGGCTTCAGCTAAACAAAGCTATGAATACCAATGACAGGCTGCTGCAAATGAACATGATAACTGATGCTCGGTGCCACCTCTGCTCGCTGCAGGATGAAGATCTCTCGCACCTGTTTGGTGGGTGTTGGTACAGTCGTGAAATACTGCTAGGGATTGCGAATTGGCTGCAAATTAAAGCGGATTTCTCGATGAATGTCATACAGAGGAGAAAGTTTAAAGGCACTAAACTACAAAGGGAAATAAAGAATAGTGCCATCAATGCGGTCATCTATCACATTTGGAAACAACGGAATCAGGCCAAACATGAAGCTAGTATCAAGAGATCCGAATATGTAATAAAAGAGATTAAAAGTGAAATTGTTAGATTCATTATGTACAAAAACCAAATCGGGCTTAGTGGCAAGGACAAATCCTATTTATCAAGGATGACTTGCTAACTAATCCTATTTGTACAGTTCTTTTTATATATAATAACCCTTTAACAAAAAAAATAAGTCTCAGTCAGTCTAAAC
Source organism: Agrostemma githago (assembly GCA_958450325.1). Classification (NCBI taxonomy): domain Eukaryota; kingdom Viridiplantae; phylum Streptophyta; class Magnoliopsida; order Caryophyllales; family Caryophyllaceae; genus Agrostemma; species Agrostemma githago. The sequence goes on along the minus strand of OY288239.1, from coordinate 75,816,571 downwards.
AGGGTCTATACCAGTGAGCATAGCCTTTTCGAGAATCGGGGCGGACTTTCTAAGTCGAGTTGATCGTAGAACATGCCGCGAAACTCATACGAATTAGCTATGAACACCTTGACATAACCAATTTGGAATATATCACGGTATAGTGGGACGTCAGTCGCCAGTACCGGCCCGGGTAAAAATGGGGTTATGCATGAACCGTAAAACTAAAGCGTGTATTGTACTAATCGAACGATTTCTCCTCGAGTCTCACCCTGAGGATCCCGATGGTAAGTTACACATCAGTCTTCCCCAGCGGAGTCGCCAAATTGTGGACATGACATAGGTCCACCCCGACGCGGCCACGCGCAGGTTTTGGGAGGCGAATGAATCTCATATGAGATGGATCTCGAATTGAAATTTAAATCGAAGTTGGAGTCGCCACCGAACTTTGTAGGAGTTCGGGCCCATTCGAACCCACCCTATATATTAGTGGGCCGTGCACAGAGTATGGCCCATTCCGATTTCAGAGTTTATGGGGTTCGTCCCTTTGCATTGCGATACCGATACCGACATTATCGGTTACCGTGTATTGAATGACTCTCGTGCGCCAATGGTTTCGGACATCCGGAAACCACGGTTCTGAGTAAGGGGTGAGGGTACGTGTTGGGAAGTTCACGAAGAACACCCAATCCCGCTCGCACTTAGCGGCCTCTACTAAGATATCGTTCAATGTTTTAATACGCGCGTTAGTAATTCGGTTGAAATGTTATGCAAACAGTATTTTGACTAAACATGTGAAGATTTGAATAAGTTGCTACGTCGTTTTAATACATCTAAACTAATGTCAAAGTTATTTTAGCATGCGAGGTTCGTTTTAGTACAATAAAACAAACAACAAGAATAAAATGCTAAAAAAAGAAACAAACGAGTTAGTAACAATTATAACGCTTTGCAAATAGATTAGAATGATGTAAAAGATGTGATGCATGGTTTTGAAAAGGTGTAGGACACGTGATGGACTTGACACGTGTCGACCGAAGTAATAAAAAGAATTTTATCGAGACTTGAAATATGTTGAAGGGCTCACGGTTTTGACGTGACAAAGGTCACTCGATCGAGTCCCTCCATGACTCGATCGAGTGCCTTTTGAAAGACCCTCCTCCCTCGATATTGAGGTGCCACTCGATCGAGTCAGGTGTGACACTCGATCAAGTGGTCCTCGAAAAAGCCTTCTGCCTCTGATTTGGGGTGTCACTCGATCGAGTGGGCTAGGCACTCGGTCGAGTGACTTATGTACAAACTATGGTTCGTGAATTTGCTTTTAATTTTGAAATTGATAACTTTGCTAAATCGCATGTAAATATATTATGATTTACACTCCATTCAGTTTTCGATACTCGTTATATTCGATATTTGATTATAGAATCAATATCTAATATTTAGAGTGAATTTTAGAAGAGAAAAGAACGTTGTAAGTCGTTTTAAAATCGAACTAAGACGAAATAATTCTCTCCGCGTTGTAACGTCGTATAAGTCCTTTCGGACTATGTGGCGATTATCTTAGCATCAACGAGTTCGTATTAGTTTGATTTACTGACTAATTCTTTTAGACATGATATTCGACTATAGAGTCGATATCGCATCTAAAGAACGATTATTTTTATGTAAATTAAATAGTAGTAGCGATAATATTGATATTAGAAACGGGGAAAACGAAAAGAAATAAAAAAACGCGACGACGACGAGGAAAAGACGGACGGACGAGAGAAAGAGAAGAAAAGAAAAGAGAGAAGTCGGGATTGAATTTGCACCCTCAACCTACATGCTTTATATTCTTGGAATGGGGCTCGTCTAGTTGTGGGTTAGGCACGGGAGCGTCGAGATGTATATAGGAGAGTTATGGTGTGTTTAGTTAAAAAGATTTTTGACGAGTTTTGCTCTCGGGTTTCCTAAAGGATTTCTAGAGGAAAGATCGGGATTGTAAAAGTGTGGGATTGCTGAAATTTGTGGTTGCAAATTGTTGTTTGTCGTTCTCGAAATTGTGTTGTGTATTGTGAATTGTGTTGTTGACGTTGTGTGTTGTGTGTCAATTGAAGGTTGCAAAGGGATGTATTTATAGGAGAGGTTTCCGGCTTTGGCTAGGAAAGGTACCCGGCTTGGATGAGAAGAAACACCCACTTTGGATGAAGTAGGATTCCGATTGTGGATAGAAAAAAGAATCAGGTTTCAGCTGGAAAAGAGGCCACTCGATCGAGTGGTGCATAGCACTCGATCGAATGCCCGGTCTGACGCCAATTTTGGTGGGTTTTACGAGCCTGCTCGACCGAGTGGGCCGGTCCACTCGATCAAGTGGGTCTAGCCGGGTGGAAGGCTCTTTTTAGAGATCGAGTTTTATCTCTAGCGGAGAAGTTTAGTTGCTTAATTCTTCTTCATTGCTGATTTTTGTGGTATTTGACTTCGAATCGGATTTTGTAGACACCCACATTTTGATCGCCAGGTGTCTATAGCAGCTTCCAAAAAACACCCGATGATTATCGGATGTAAACATGACTTAATACACTCGATTTTTCGACTCGGAATCAATAGTAGTTGGCACGAGCTTTTAGCGGAGTAAAAATCTCACAAAACCGACCTCAAATTCAGGCCCAGTGGATCGTTTCCAGTCAAATAAGACTAATTTGGGTCAAAATCGAGACCAAGGGCAAAATCGTCTTTTAGCGACCGGGTCAAACCCCAGTCAAAGGCGTTTCAGAGACAGAAAAATCTGTCACGCAGCTTTTCTATCTACAATCGGAATCCTACATCTCCTAAAACCGGGTGTTTCTTCCCCCTTAAGCATGCTTCTCCTATCCACAAACGGAATCTCACTTCACCCCAACCGGTTGCTTTCTTCCTTTGCAAGCCATCTATCTCCTATCCCAAGTCGGGTATTTCATCCTATAAATACCCCACCCCCGACAAATCAATTCATACATAGAATTCCCGACATTCAACATACATTCATGACATCGACAATTCACAACAATTCATCCTCGAAATTCTAGGCAATTTTAGGCAAGCTACACACAATAATTCTAATCCCGACACACAATACAACGATTCACAACCCGGAATTCTAACAATACTAGGCATATTATATTCCGATCTATCCTCTAGAAATCCTATAGGATTCCCGACCATTCACAACCCGAAATTCTAGGCAATTTTAGGCAAACCATATACAAACCCGAGAGCAAAACTCGCCAAATCCCCTCCCTAGCCATACACACCATAACTCACCGATATACATCTTAACGCTCCCGCGCCTAGGCCGCTACTACGAGTCCGTTTTCGAGATAATCAAGCATGTAGGTTGAGGGTGTCTCAAATCCCGCTCTCTCTCTCTCTTCTCTTCCTTCTTCTCGTTTTTTCCGTCGTCCAGCGTCGTTGTCGTCTTTTTATTTTTATCGTTTCTAATATCATTATTAATATTACTACTACCATAATTAGCAATAGAGTGTCATCCCTAAGGATTCGATATCGAATCTACAGTCGAATATCGGATCTAAAGGAATCAATCATCAAATCATGTTAAGCATAATTCCGTTGAAGCCGAGTAATGATCACATGCTCCGAAAAGACTAATTACGACATTACAACGTGGAGGAACTATTTCATCTTAATACAATCAAAAATGATTTACAAACATCTTTTTCAAAATCCACTCTAAATATTCGATATTGATTCTATAATCAAATATCGAATATGACGAGCATCGAAAGCCGAATTGAGTGTAAATCATACTAGATTTTCACGCGATTTAGCAAAATCATCATTCTAAGGATGCGATACCGACTCCATAGTCAAATATCAAATCTAACGAAATTAATCAAGAAAGCCAAAACAGCCCTCCATGCGAGTCGCGCGGATCCCATGCGAGTCGCGCGTGTGTGCAAGTCGCTCGAATTTTATGCAAGTCACGCGGTTGCCTGAAAATTGCGACACAAAAGGGATTATTTCGTCCTAGTTCAATTTTAAAATAACTTAAAACATCTTTTCTAAAAATCACTCTAAATATTGGATGTTGGTTCCATAACCGAGTATCGAGTATGACGAGCATTGAAAGTTAAGTCGAGTATAAATTATATAATATTTCTACGCGATTTAATAAATTATCGATTTAAAAATTAAAAGCATCGTCAAATATTTTTTCGTGACCTCGGTCAAACATGTGTCAAGTCCGTCACGTGTCCTACTCTTTTTCAAAACCGTGCATCATGTCTTTTACATCTTCTAACTCATTTACGCTCCGTTATTATCGCAATTGTTGTATATTATCGTTTCTCGCATTGTATTTTCGGGTGGTATGCCACTCGTATATTGTAATTTGTTGTCGCACCTTTTTTTCGTTGTTTGTTTTATTGTACTAAAATGAACATCGCATGCTAAAACAACTTTGATGTTAGTTTAGATGCATTAAAACGACTTAGCAAACATAATTCACATGTTTAGTCAAAAAGCATTGTTTGCATATCATTCAACCGTCAAACTAGCACGCGTACACGAAAATCGAACGATATCTAAGTAGAGGCCGCTAAGTGCGGGCGGGGTTGGGTGTTCTTAGTGAACTTCCCAACACGTACCCTCACCCCTTACTCAGAACCATGGTTTCCGGATGTCCGAATCCATTGGCATACGAGAGTCATTCAATACCCGACTTCCGATAATGTCGGAGTCAGTATCACAATGCAAATGGACGAACCCAATAAACTCTGAAATCGGAATGGGCCGTACTTTGTGCACGGCCCACTACGACATAGAGTGGGTTCGAAAGGGCCCAAACTCCCACAAAGTTCGGTGGCGACTCCAACTTCGATTTAAATTTCAATTCGAGATCTATCTCACATGAGATTCATTCGCCTCCCCAAACCCGCGCGTAGCCGCGTCGGGGTGGACCTATGTCATGTCCACAGATTTTCAAAGCTGTGTGACAGATTTTTCTGCCTCGGAAACGTCTTTGACCGGGGTTTGACCCGGTCGCTAAAAGACAGTTTTGCCCTCGGTGCCGGTTTTGATCCAAATTAGTCTTATTTGACTGGAAACGACCCAATAGGCATGAATTTGAGGTCAGTTTGGTGAGATTTTTACTCCGCTAAAAGCTCGCGTCAAATACTATTGATTTCGAGTCCAAAATCGAGCGTATTAAGTCATGTTTACGTCCGATCATCATCGAGTGTTTTTCGGAAACTGCTATAGACACCTAACGGCCAAATGTGGGTGTCTACAATTATCATCAAAACTAGCAACGCTGATCCCAACTTTTGGCTCATAATTTACTTTCACAACCACAGTTTTTCCATGCTCGAGGTCATAGTTATGTATGGGGTGGTAAGTGTGATAAGATCTTTTCTTTCTTGTCTCACCCTTGAGGACAAAGGTCTTTTCATCGGTGAGGGAATGGTAACGAAGAATGGTGGATCTAATTGCTCACACATCACTTGCTTACAACCACTAGAAGCAATGATTCAAGAATTGATGGATTCATTTATCATTGGCTCTTCTTATTATAAGATTTTCCTAGATGTGAAGTATGTTTGTCAAGGTGAAGCTAGATGCAAGTCGTTAGCGGGTGTAACTGTTATCTACAACTATGTAGCTATTCGAGTGAGCACAAAAGCAACCAACCATAAGTTCACTCTACTTGACTCAAATAGTGTGATATCATCATATGACTATAAAACTCTCCATGCTACATCACTTTGTACTTATGTTGAGAATTGTTCGATGAAGGTTTGGGTCATTGTTCCTTGGTGCCTAAGAAATCATTCTAATGGCGCAAAGGGTTTTATGCCATCGGAAATCCAGCCTAGTAACTCCAGCAGTTATTCCTTGTACAAAACATTTGGGCATGCGACTCCTTGGCTTCAAAAAATTGGGCATGAGCACATGAAGAGCAATTTGGTGCCTCTAATTCTTTCTGCCCCTTCCAATGAATTTTAAAGTCAGTTCTTTGCTTTTGAGTTAAATGGGTGTACGACTGGCAACAATAAAAACTTTATTTTTGATCCGGGTGGATTAAATAAATGTCTCTCTTATGCTGAATCTCTTAATATTAGTTTTACTAAGGTCTATCGAAGCTTAGTACTCAAGCAATATCATTTGGCAACTATTATTGTTTGTATTTTGGTCTTTGACCCGGAGGAAAGATGAATTAATGATGATTCATTGGGCTTCATGTCAAATAGGAGCTGCATCCCCTGTTGTTCCATCTACCAAGACATACTTGAACGTCATCAGAATCGGAAGTTTATTCTCACCCTTGAGGACAAGGGAGTTTTCAAGGGGTCGGAAATGATGCAAACCAAATTAATTAGTATTATAAGTTATTTCTATTTTATGTTTATTTCTTAAGTTAGTTACGTTATTACCCCTTAGTTTACTTTATAAGCCTAATTTCTCATTTAGATGTAATCAACCCAGAATTCGTTAAGAATGCAAATCTACTGTCATCAATTTCTTCTCTAAACATTCTTTTTTTTCTTATTTATTATCTATAATCCCAAGTGGTCATCTCTGCCCAAATCCACTCCAAATTATAGTATATACAACCTATCGATTCCAAAAATCGATTTTAGGCAAATTCCAAGTAAATAAAGAATCAGTAACATGGATGGAAAAAAATTTCACTGCAATGATTGTGTACGGTTGAATCATCAACACAAATTTTATCATGTTATTCATCTTTCACGCAAAACTCAAGCCAATAGATGAACCGAATCCTGCGGCTCCAACAGAATACCCGAAAAAAGAATACAATGAAAATTCAATTTGTAAAGAACAAATATGCGCAGCGATACGGAGCAAATTAAACATAAATCAATCCCAAAATAATCAATATGAAGACGGCTCTAATACCACTTGTTAAATTTAATCCGACTAAAGACTAAAACTATTCAATTGGAGAAGGGAAGTGGAACGGAAGTCACTGATTATAGTCTTCTAACAGACACAGTCACCTTCATGTCTCTCTAGTCTCTAGATGTATAAAAGATTAGGTTAAAGTGTGCTTTCAGAACCATAACTCTGACTATATATAGAGAGGCGGTTAAACTCTAATAACCCATATCAGTCGTCTTTAGTGAGTACGTCCATATGTATCAAATAAAATCCTAATTGGTCTCTACACTATTATAGTATCTGGCCCATACTTTATAAGACGTAAATAAGCCCGTATTATTTGTATTATGACCGATTACATATTTGAGCTCAACTTTAATGATAGCTAATAAATATATAAGGGTTATTTCATGAGACTAATCTCAACTATGCGTGTGATTCTTAAAATAATCCAAACTATACGTAATCTCATTTTAATATGATGAACTACGCATTCATTAATCTCTCTTTCCTATGTATGAAATTATGACTTGCTATTACGGTCATAGTGAATTTTTGTAACTTTCTAGGGTTTTATTAGGTCCGTTGAAGTCATCGTTAAAGCCAAAATTATAATAAAAACATTTTTTTCATAGCTTCTATATCTATAAGATTAATTGAAAAAAAAATGAGATAAATTTTCACAAAATTTAATTTTTTTATCCATGGCCGAAAATGAACACGAAATGTGAATAAGAAAAAAAAAAAGAACTAGAGGAAGAGTTGAATAAGGGAGGTTCAACAGGTAGCCGGTCATCCATAGTAAAGCAAGGTTAATGAAGGCGTAGTTCGTATTAAAATGAGATTACGTATAGTTTGGATTAATTTAAGAAGCACACGCATAGTTGTTATTATTCCCATGAAATAACCCTAAATATAATAGGTCAGAATAATCTTATCCACTTGAATTAGGCCCATAATTCTTACCTAAGGACTCGCTTGGGATGGGAAATTATTCTGGGAGTAATAGAGCAAAAATGAACTAGAAAATGACGGAAAGTAGTGATGATGCTGTAACGACAAATTTTGTATCGCAGAAAACTGAAATACAAGACAAGGAAACAAATAAATTTTATTAGTATTTATCAAAAGTTCGTGTACAATCTCTAATGTATCCTCTAATTCTAACGCCGTTTAGGGAACACGTGTACGCGGTACACGTGAGGGACGCGTGCGTAGCTGACTTGTACTGCCTTGCGCGCGTTGTAATTTGATATTCTCGAGAGGTTCGCTCGGAGTTGAATCTCCCTTAAATGTTTGAATTTGTCTTGGATCTTCCGACTGCTTGCGACGGATTTGAAGGAGAGCTTGTAGCGGCTTCTTGTCTTTTTCTCTCTAGACCATTTGCTTCAGAATTTTCCAATTTCCTTCAAATGAATGAGAAGGGCTCTATTTATAGAGTTTTGGTTCTCCTTGGTGGACTTTGTAGTCACAGGCCCGTTTATGGGCTTATGAGTGACATTGGACTAATTTGTCTTCTTTTCGGGTTTAATGATCCAAATAAGCCAATTTGTAATTCGGATCGTCCCATATTTCATTTACTCGGGACAAAATAATTAAATTGAGTTAAAATTTCGTATTAACTCAAAATAATTAATTAATTTAATTTATTCGGCACTTTAATAAATTTTTATTGCCTACAAATTGCCCCCTCGGGACCTTGTCACGTACATCGTTTGGGTGTTTTTGGAGTGGCATGGTCTCGAATTTTTTTTGTTTAACTTTGACTTGGAAGCCGACGAGCACCGGACTTTGTACAGGTAGCTCTATCTTTTTTTTTATCGTCACCCTGTTATTATCTAACTTGACAGGTGACCTGGGAAATCTTGAATTTAGCTCGACTTCGAATCCTAAAAATAAACCCATGTTTATTATAAGATGGATTTTTTTTTCCAAAGCCAATTTCCTGATATCGTAAAACAAGATTAGGAAACGACAGACAGCATTCAAGTTTTGGGTCTCTTTGGAAAGTGCATATGACATTAGGAAACCTCAACCTTAGCAAGCAATACCAAGGATCCTGGTTCCTATCCTCCGTAGGAATTAAAATCAAACCGACTTTCCTTAATTCTTCACTCATAATAGGATTAGGAAACCACCCATACCTATATAACCATGAAGAGTCCATTTTTTTTTTCAAAGCTTCGCTGCATCTTCCTCTCGTGAGGTATGCCTCCCTTCTCCATGCCATATTTCGTCCTTATGCCATACTTCTTCTTCCCGTTTCCTCCTTTGATAGCCACATCATGACGATTTTTTTTAATTCTCTTTCCAACTTGTTTTCTTGACAGTATTGAACTTTGATGAAGTAACTATCATACGTGGCTAATATGTTTCATGAATTTCACCTTGTTTTGATCAAGCATGAATTCTACTGCTTGTTCAATTTTTCCCTCTTTAGAATGAATTTGAATAGTTGCATGAGGACGTTCTAAAACTTGGTGCCGTCTTGTCTCTGCCTTGATACAATCTAGTCTTGACTATGAATTGATCAATAAACCGCCATTCTTTTCCGTTAGATCAAAGATCATTGTCATTGCCTTCATCGAATTTGTAGCGACTCCTTCTTTTATTTGTTTCCAGAGTGACTACCGAGTGATCTCTCTTTTATACTCGAGTATGTTTGTGTGCGTGTGGAACGGTGGGTACTGCAAGGGATGATTTTAAACCTTGTATTTATGTCAACCTTCAAGCATTCACCTTCTTTCTTTTTTTAGTAATAATAAACTAACCTCCTTCCTGCATGATGAAGTGATACTTGTGTGGCCAACATGTGCCCTCTACTCCATGCATATTTATCATTGTCGTGGCTTCAACTTACATGTACACCTCTCTTTATTCATTATTATTTGCGTGACTAATATGTAGTTTGTGCTTAATTTGCAGTTCCAGCTATTTGACTGATTTGCTCCACCCATCTCAAGAATCTCGTATTCGATTGTGAAGGTAAATTCTTTTGTACCTTGACTTTTATAGTTATAGGTGTATACCGTCCATAGCTCTATATGTGTAGGTACCTTACTATATTTGGGTCAAACTCACTTACTTGTTCCTCAAGCTTGGGTCGATTCTTGAAGATTTTATTATTATTCCATTTACTCTTACGGAAGAAACCTAGCCCGATTATATTTTCATCTTCAGCCGAGTTGTTATGAGGTGAACCCCTTCGGGTCATCACGATGCTCGCATGGAGGAAGCACCCGAGTTCTCACGAGGTGAACCCGTTCGGGTCATCACGACGCTCGCATGGAGAAGCACCCGAGTTGATATGAGGTGAACCCATTTGAGTCATCACGACGCTCGCATGGAGAAGCACCCGAGTTGTTACGAGGTGAACCCGTTTGGGTCATCACGACGCTCGCATGGAGAAGCACCCGAGTTGTTATGAGGTGAACCTGTTTGGGTCATCACGACGCTCGCATGGAGAAGCACCCGAGTTGTTACGAGGTGAACCCATTCGGGTCATCACGACGCTCGCATGGAAGAAGCACCCGAGTTGTTACGAGGTGAACCCGTTCGGGTCATCATAACGCTCGCCTGGAGAAGAAGCACCCGAGTTGTTACGAGGTGAACCCGTTCGGGTCATCACGACGCTTGCCTGGAGGAGAAGCACCCGAGTTGTTACGAGGTGAACCCGTTCGGGTCATCACGACGCTTGCCTGGAGGAGAAGCACCCGAGTTGTTACGAGGTGAACACGTTCGGGTCATCATGACGCTCGCCTGGAGGAGAAGCACCCGATGAGTTGTTACGAGGTGAACCCGTTCGGGTCATCACGACGCTCGCAAAGAGGAGGCACCCGATGATTCTCCTTTTGTTTGAAGCATGCTAACGATCGCTTTGCTTGACCTTACTTATCTCAGGTGTACCTTTTACCAATTTCTTACCCTCTTCATTTTTTTTATCCTATTTGCAGGACTACCATGGTGTTTCTGAAGAGTTGGAGGGAAGGTTGTGATGAATATTTATCCATCGTTGGTCGCAAGGAAGATGATGCTGCATCTGGACTCTGTTTTCCCACCCGTCTATCCCTTCGTTCGTTAGTTGGCGGGGCAGCTGACATCACCAAAAAGGATTTTCCGGAGAAAATGTCACTGAAGATAGATCCTAAAGAACATGATGCTAAATCGCGTTACCTGTTGCAGAGCGTTGTGAAGGTGAAGGATGAGCTGCATTCTACTTATCCGCTCCTTGGGCGCAGAATTATTGACGGAGACGTAAGATGGGGTCCTACAACTTCAGAATCCAAGGCGAGCCAATTTTCATTCCAAGATATTTAGAGTGGACTGAAGATGTGCTCGCTCGGTTTAAGGGTATTCTTTCGTCAGCTTCCCTCTACTCGGCGATCTATGCTTCTTTGTATTCTTATGATAAGAACTTGCACGTGATGCGTGCCTTTTGCGAAGGATGGTGCCCCATTAATAACACACTCCACACCAAGGCGGGTGAATTTTCTATTTCCCTATATGATTTGCGCAAGCTTGGAGGCCTGACTGTTGTGGGAGAAATATACGATGAAACGGTGTCACCACCGAGCACTTTATTACGGGCGAAGGATGCGAATGACAAGTATATACTTCCTAGCACGTGTGAGATCTTGCTTAAGGCATTTTACCATCTTGACAGGAGATCGACGGTCCGAGGCGAAGTTCCCGCTAAATAGTGGATTAATTTCTGGTGCAAGAAAGAAAAGGTATATTCGTCGCGAGAAAAAAGGCGGGAGACGAAGAATGCACCTAGACATCCAAAAAAATCCCAATGATGAGAGCAAGCCCCGACCACCTGATGAGTGGACAGAGGAAGAGCATGCGGTGTTCAGAAAATTGAGGATTAACGACTCTCGACGTACAAAGGCTTACTTAGCTGCGTATTTGTCATGTTGGCTAATTAGACTTGCGTATTTGTCATTTGTCATGCGTATTTGTCATGTTAGCTGCGGTGTTCATGTTGGCTTACAAAGGAAGAGCATGCAGCGTTTTACTGGAGAATACCGATCGACTAATTAGACCTACGACCTTTGAAATTGCGAGCTTGATGGCAGAGGGATAAGTCTTTAGTTTGGTGATTCCAGTCTTGGCCAGTATTTACCGGGGTCTAAACAATATAGCCACAGATTCGAACCCTAGGTATGCCAAGTCGTTTTTTTCCGGCCCATTATCTTTATGCATGGACCGCTCACTACTTTGGCACTCATCATGCTATGGAACCTGCTCTTTATGGTCCTACCATGGCAAGGTATTCCCTCGGAGTAAAAAGGACCGATGTTGTTGGAGCCCGAAAGCTAATTCATGAGGGAACTAATGTCAACCCGAGGCGTTTCATAAGGAACAGAAAAGATTTTTATATTCTGTCAGACAACGGGAGCCTTAAGAATTATGAACTTGATTATTTTGCCTCGATGCGCTCTTCGTGCTTGTGTTTGCGTTCCGGTGCTGTTTTTCATGTTGAACATTATAATCCTCATCGATTTAGCAGACAATTCGACTTTTGTCAGGATATTCCTGGTTTACTAGATTGCGGCTCCAGCAAAAGAAACGCTACACGAATTGAGGCATTGAGGTATTGGAGATTAATTTTGTTTACCAGAAGCATGGTCCAAGTTCGCCTTCCTAGTCCGGTACTTGATTGGCGGGAAAGTGTCACTCCTTCTTTCACCAAATGGTGGGAAGTGAAATGTCCGAATGATTTGAGAGATAATGCGAACATTCTCATTCATAGCACTGATAATAGTGATTCCCAAAAACCAAGGAAACGGCATCTACAAAGAGATACCGCCGATCAGCCTCAGGAGCAAAGAAGGAAATTACAATCTGAAGTTGTCGTTGTAAGATTAGACGAACATGCTGAAGAGGATGATCGGAATAGTGATAGAGATTCCGAGGTCGATCCTAAACACGATCGTTGAGGAAGAAAAGAGACTCGTGCCCCCGTTACGAGTAACCTCGGGCTGGATACCCAGATATTTGATGGGATTCGTAGTGCTTCGTGTATGCCGTCGCAGACACTGGTACCGTTTTCTTTTAGGTGTTTCTAACTTGCTCACGCATTTTCAGGAGGTGACTTAGACTTGGAGTTAGCTGGGATTCCCGAGGAACACGATTTAATGCCTCTTCAACCAAACACACGACCGGGTAAGGGAAAGCAGCTTGTCATGCTTGATAAATCCGCGCCCTTGGAAGATTGCCCTACTCCATCTTCTCATGGTAGCCAGACTAGGAGCTCCTGTGCCGCTGTAGATGGACTACCCTCCGTAGAGAGGCATCCCCAGTGTAGGCGGGAAGTGCAGAAAACTTTGCATGTCCCGATCAAGCCTATTGTTCTGCCTACTTGTTCTATGAACTCGTTTCGGCCAGCCTCTCCGTACGAGGGAGTATTTGAAAAAGCAGTGCGAGAAGTTCGTTCGACATTTCTTACGGAGTTGAAGAATGCCAGTTGGTCTAAAGTGAGCGAGGTGTCGATGCAGGCCAAAGATTGTTATGCAAGCATGCGACGGCTTCAAGGCGACCCTTCTTCGTTGCGGGCTGAAGTTAACTCTTATGTGAGTGCGGTTAATGCCTATCTTGCGCTTGAGAGGCAAACATTGAAATGTCACCAACTCGAGGATAGAAAACTTGCATTACCTAAGAAAATTGAGCAAACCAAATCCCTTGAAGATAAGGTGAAAGAGGAGCACCAGGCGGAAACCGTGAAGCTTTCCGTTACTCGTGAGAAGATTGTGAATCTTGAGGCCCAGCTTAAACTGGCGCGGGAGGAGGAAAGTTTACTGCAAAGTAGCGGGACAGCAAAAGATGGAACCCTCAATTTATTGCAGACAGAAATCCAGGGTGCAACGAGATCACTAGAGAAGCTTGAAGACATCCTTGTTCCGACTGCCAAGGAACAGGCTATGATTGAAGAGCAGCAAAGAGAACTGGAAAGGATGCGTGCCTCCTTTGATACCGACTAGTAGTAACTTAGGATGTTTAATTATTTCCTCTCTTTGTAGTTCCATAGAATATAGTCTTACTGCTTCATTAGTGACTGTCATCATGTTTGTTTGTTTCTTTACAATGCCTCCTTTGTTTGGATTCACAACCTCAAATTTTATAGCAAAGTTTATTTAGCCGTTCACAGTTTAGGCTCTTGCGGGCCAGGAGCATTGTTTTATTTTTTTATTTAGGGGGGCGGCTGCACTTGAGCTACATGTTCACCCAAGCGCCTACGTACCTGCAAAACAAAATAATGCTTTACAAGATCAAGCCAACGTAGTTCGATAAGGGAACGGGTGGTTTGTTTGGTGGTGTGGCTGCACTCAAGCTACATGTTCACTCGAGCTGCCTACGTACTTGCAAAACACAGATGATATTTTACAAGATCAAGCCGACGTAGTTCACGGGATTTTTTTTATGGTGTGCAGTTTAACCTCTTGCTTAGGAGTGTTCATTGCATTTTAGCCTCTTGCTTAGGAGTCTTCAGCGTGGAGATTTAAGAATAGTAGCGTTTCAGAAATTTTCCTTTGATCGGGCCTACGCGCACACCATCTTCATCTACAAATTTGTATGCACCATTTGTGTAGACTTCTCGCACCACATACGGACCATCCAACTTGGCGGTGAATTTTCCTACCGGCTTGTGAGAAGTAATGATCGACCTTCGTACTGCAAGGACCAAATCTCCTACTTGGAAGGAACGAGGGCGTACCTTTTTATTGAACGCTCGTGACAGCCGTGCTTGGTAACATTGAAGTTTTTGTTGGGCTTGGAGCCTCTTTTCATCGAGAGCCTCTGGCTCTTCTAGTCGCAACTTATCGTTTTCATCTTCTGTAAGTCCTTCTTGAATGGCTATGCACAACGATGGGATCTGCAACTCCAGGGGCAACACAGCTTCTACTCCATATACCAATGCATACGGGGTCGCTTGAGTTGGCGTTTTGTATGTGGTGCAATATGCCCATAAAGCTTCACCGACTCTTTCATGCCAGTCTCGTTTTGACTTTGCCACCACTTTTCTTAGCAGGTTACAGAGTGTCTTATTAAAGGCTTCGGCTAGACCATTCGCAAGAGCATTGTACATTGATGACTTGTATTGTTTGAACTTGAACTTTTCTGCTAGCTAGGCTTGTCACCAATTGGTTGACAAATGGTTTTCCATTATCGGTTATGATGCGTTGTGGTACACCATACCTGTAGATGATTTGAGTTCGGATGAAGTCCACAACATTTTCTTTCTTCACTTCACGTAACGTGACTAGCTCTGCCCACTTTGAGAAGTAGTCAGTACCGGCGAGAATGTACTCATGTCCATTGGAAGCCTTGGGAGTGAGTGGTCCAACAACGTCGAGTCCCCAGGCTTTGAAAGGCCAAGAAGAAACGGTAGGATGCAATGGCTCAGGCGGCTGATGTATGAAGTTTGCGTTGAATTGGCATGCGGCACATTTTCTTGCGAAGTCTATGCAATCTTGCACCATGGAAGGCCAGTAGTATCTCATTCTTTTGACGCGATCATAAAGTTTTGGACCTGACTGGTGAGCTCCGCATATGCCAGAGTGAGCTTCATGCATGGCTTCAGTGGATTCATCCTTCCCGAGACATCTCAACCATTGTCCAAGAAAAGAGCGCCTGTAAAGTGTTCCTTTGAAGTGGATGAATTTTGGGGAACGTCGGCGTATCTCTACCTTGTGCCTAGGATCGTCTGGCAACTTTTGATGGTCCAAGAAGTCGATGATGGGTTGACGCCAATCATCTTCATCAATTGTGTAGACGTTGATCATGTTCGTCTTGTTCCTATTTTCTTCCTCCTCGAGCAGCGGTATTGCCCAACGATTACAGACTGGAACTTACATTGATTCTTCTGCCCCCAGTGCCAATGTGGCTGCAAGGTTAGCAAGCGCATCAGCCAACTTATTGGCACTTCTCAGTACATGACCAATGTTGACGGTGTCAAGTTGATTTAACAGTCGGAGTGCTTATTGATGATATGGGACCAGATCCTCTTTTCGCACTTCATATTCATCGAGGACTTGACTGATCACGAGCTGCGAGTCTCCGTAGATGTCCATGTCTTGAACGTCTATCTCGAGCGCTATTTGGAGACCAAGTATGAGGGCCTGGTATTCTGCTACATTATTTGAGCATAACTGAGTCAATGAAAAGGAGTATGGCAAAACATGGCTTTGTGGAGATACAAACACCACTCCAGCTTCAGCTCCGTCTCGTCTTGCAGCACCGTCGAAGTACATTTGCCAGACTGGTAGAACATGCACATAGAAGATCTCTTCCCCAGGCAGGTCATCAGAAAGTTCCCATTCGGCTGGGACTGGATGGTCGGCGAAGAAGTCGGCGATGGCTTGTCCTTTCACAACTTTTTGAGGCACGAAAACCAAATCATAGTGCAAGTCTTCAGCAACACTTTCAGCAACACTGCCCATTTTGCGAGTCTTCCCGAAAATACTGGTCTTGAGAGTATGTATTTGATTGGATCTGCCTTGGACACCACGTGTATAGTGTGTGCTTGCATGTAGTGCCTCATCTTTGGATCGCAAACACCAGTGAAAGACATATTTTCTCGATTGGAGAGTAATTTACTTCAGCTCCAACCAAAGTACGACTCAAGTAGTAGAGTGCCCTCTCTTTGCGGTCTTCAATTTCTTGAGCACACATTGCCCCCAGGGATCGTTCTTGTGCCGCGATGTATAAGATGAGCGGCTTCTCAGGAATAGGTGCCCCTAGCACTGGTGCACTGGCCAAGTATTTCTTTATGATTTCGAAAGCATTTTGACATTTATCGTCCCATTCATATGGAGCATTCTTCTTCATCAAATGGTTGAACGGCTGACAACGCCCTGCAAGGTTGGATATAAACCTTCTAATGTATGCGAGGCGTCCCTGCAATCCACGTAATTATTTCAATGTCTTAGGCACCGGCATTTCTCGGATCGCTTTGATTTTGGTTTGGTCGATCTCGATGCCTCGATGTCTGACAACGAATCCTAAGAATTTTCCTGAAGTGACACCAAAGGCACACTTGAGTGGATTCATCTTCAGTTGACATTTTCTGAGCCTTTCGAAGACAGTTTGGAGGTCTTTAATGTGCTCTTGTCTTTTCTTTGATTTGACAACCACATCATCGACGTAGCATTCAAATTTTTTTATGCAACATGTCATCGAATATCTTCTGCATTGCTCGGTCATATGTCGCGCCGGCGTTCTTCAATCCGAAGGGCATGACTGTGTAACAGAATATCCCTTTCGGCGTGCGGAAGGTTGTGGCTTCTTGATCTTCCGGCGCCATGTGTATATGGTTATACCCTGCAGTAAAATCCATGAACGAGAGCGCTTCGTGCCCAGTAGTTGCATCAATCATCAATTCAGTAACTGGTAAAGGGAAGTCATCCTTCAGGCATGCGTCATTTAGATCTCTGAAGCCAATGCATATTCGCAACTGTCCATTCTTCTTTCTGACTGGGACAACATTGGCTATCCATGTAGGATACTTTACTTCACGGATGAAACCAGCTTCGATGAGTTTGTTGACTTCCTTTTCAATTTCAGGCACAAGCTCAGGTCGGAAGCGACGTTGGGGTTGCTTCTTAGGATTAACTTTATTTTTGATTGCTAAACGATGTATTGCAATCCTTGGACTGAGTCCCGGAATTTCCTTGTAGCTCCAAGCAAAAACATCTTTGTACTCGAGCTACAATTTGTATTACTCGTCCTCTTCCTCCTTAGTCAGCAGAGCACTCACATATATGGGGCGTGGGTCTTCAGAAGTCCCCAGGTTGAGTTCTTTCAACTCATCTACCGTTGATTGCCCCCCCTCCCCCCCGTCTTCCAATGGTTCAGGTGCTTCGTCTGTATCCACCTCTTTGTTATCGTTAGGGATTTCCTCCACCGTGATATGATAGGAGGTTGTCACTTCTGAAATTTTTTGCCTTCTTGATGCTGCCCCTATTTGATGATGACGAGTCAACATGCTCACCGTTTTTTGAATGACCAGTGAGAATCAAGACGCGACTCCTTACTTTGAGTGGTGTATGTTGCATGATGTCCACTGCTTGCAAGCGCTTCATGCGGGAGGGTATTGCGCTTCTTAAATAATCGTCTAATTTCACATCCTCTTCGGGAGTTGAGGCACTATGACCTTCACCTTTATCCTTTTTGGGGACCCCTAGGCGACTGAAGACTGTTTTTGTTTGGGCGCTTAGGCGACGATGTGTTGATTTTCGACAGATGCCTTGTGGTATAGGGTTTGACAATACTGCTTCACTTCCCCCTTGGTTGCCCAACCT
This sequence comes from Agrostemma githago, assembly GCA_958450325.1. NCBI lineage: Eukaryota > Viridiplantae > Streptophyta > Magnoliopsida > Caryophyllales > Caryophyllaceae > Agrostemma > Agrostemma githago. The sequence goes on along the minus strand of OY288239.1, from coordinate 75,798,413 downwards.
GTTGAACACAGAACGATGATTTTGCTGAAGAATCCATCATTCCTATCCTGTCAAACACAGAAGTTCGAGTTGTCACCACGGGTGTACTTATTCTATCGAAAATCGATGTGGGTGATGGCTTCATCGTGCCCCCTGCTTCATCATCCTCGACCTCTTCCGCCGTGATATGTTGCGATGATGTAGTATCACTTTCCTTGCGGCTTCCGATCTTCACTGGTGGAGTAGGTTGATAGTTTATCCCAGGTTTGGCAACTCTGCATACGCCTTCTTTTTCGTACTGGTCTTGTTGTGCTTTACAGAGGCCATATGGTTTTGGAATTTCATCGACAGTCGTCCCTATGGGATTTGGTTTTGAATAATCGTAACCTGCTTTTCCTAACATTTTATGCGCATTGGGGTTACAAAATTTGTCGAACTCTTTCAGCCTTTGGGTATCTTCAACTGCTCTGTCGAATCCATCTAAAGGTGGTCAAACGATCTTGGTTTCTGATGAACTTGGCAGAGGTGTGGTGACCTTGGCTACCCATTCTTGCTTAAATGTTTGACTTTGTTTGTTTGTCTCCCTAGATTCCGTCTTTGTTGGAGTACATTCTGCAAAAGGACTCTCCCCTTCTTTGTGACCACACTTCGGAATGTATCGAAGGACGGGTAGTATAGGCGTCAGTGGCACTTCTTGCTTCTTGGGAGTTACCACTGGACTGATAAACTTGACAAATTTGTTTTCTTTTAGTTCGTCTTTCTTTTCTTCAGCTGCATCCTTTTTTATGGTGTTTTTCTCCAGCTTGCCTCCGGCCCCAGTTGAGAAAATGGTGGTTGGCATAAACTCATTAGGCGTTGCATCTTCATCAAAAAACTTTGCATCCACGAAGAAGGTATCGGCCTTGGAAAATGGTTTGATATCTCCATTTATTTTTCTTTCACCCCCTCGGTAGTACTTCAGACATTGATGAAGGGTTGAAGCCACGATGCCATTCTCATGCTTCCAGGGTTGATAACACGCTAATTATTCATAATTTCATCCCGTTTTTATGTGTCGTTAATATTATTTATAATATTATTTGGGCTATATAGTATACTTTTTAGTAAGTTGATTAATTATTCAAGTAATTATGATTTTAGAATAAATTGGGCTAAATTGTATTTAACTATGAATTATAGGTACGAGTTGATGGGTAAAAAAGGACGATCGAACGAGGACGACTAGATACAAGAGCAAGAGAACAATACGAACCCAAATAAAGTTAGAAGATTCACTTCATCAATGAATTAAAGGAGAAAAAAAAGGAAAAAATACAACCCACAATCTTCAGTTGTAAGAAAATGCAGGAAGGAGCCAAATCCCCTCAATTTTCCATACTTGCAACCAAAAATTATACCCCAAATCTTTCCTAATTTTGACCCAAGGCAACTATAAATACAATCTCCAATCATGAGAAAAGAAGAGAAAAGAGGAGAACAAGGAGCCACAAAAAAAACACATACATATGAATAGGGCGAAAGCCTTGGTCTTCATGGCCAAGGTCGGTATAAATTCAACCGGATTTTAATGCGGGACGCGATCAATTCAAATCCTAATTTATCTAACGGTTGTATCTATCTCTTTTATTTAGTTTATTTATCGTTTAATTAATTATTTTATTTAATCTTTCAGTTATTCGAACATGTAATGTACCGATTATTGTCAATGAGTTATGAGATTACGTTATTGTTTTAACGTTTAATTAGTACTTAAATATTCGTATGAAATTCACGATTTGACTGTTGTTTTCATGTTTATTAATTTAGCCTGATCACCTAGATTATTTACATGAGTCGATTGTTAAATTAATAGTGTTTTAAATTAGGTTGCAGCTTACTGGTCTAATTTAACTGCTAGAATTTTGTATGATAATTGAGTTATATTTAATTGCAGCTTTCTGGTTCTATATAATTCAATTGATTGGTGTTCTTAACGCGATTAAATTTATTGACTTGATACGTGCTCACATGGTTGAGTCAATCTAATTTAGTTAGGATTAAACTTGCGTGGTTAACGGAGTTTAACGAGTAAGAAAGATAAAACTGTTAATTTACTTGCTTACAAGGGATTAAATAGTTACCGATCTATTTGAGTCTAATTAATTGAATCGATGATTAACCCGACTATATCATATATTGCATGTCTCGAATATTGTTATGATTAATATTTTTTATTTTTTATTATGTTTTTTTATTTATTATTATTATGTTCAAAACCAACAAAAACCCCCCTTTTATATATTTATACTATTAAATAATAAATCGTCTTAGATAATAACGTCAGTCTCTGTGGGATCGACCTCTACTTACCCTATCTACCGTAGAGTTAGTAGTGTTTATAAATTTAATTTTGACTGCGGAAACAACACGCATCAAGGGTCGTCCTAGCAGTAACCCATAGGATGTCTTGGCTTCGATCACATGGAACAACACGTTAAAAGAAAGGTCATCCATGGTAAGGCTTACGCGGATCATCCCGATTGCACGCTCTCCTGTCAAATTGAAACTGTGAATAACCGTCCGACTGCTGGTAAGTTCCCCCACGGTGATGCTCAATTCTTTCATTGTAGCTTTTGGCATTATGTTGACTCCAGAGCCTTCATCTATCAAGATTCGCTTGACCTTTTTCCCTTTGATATAGTCGGACACGTAGAGTGGCCTATTATGAGGCTTAGATCCGAGGAGTAAGTCTTCATCCGATAAAGTCAAGGCAACGTTGCAGGAAAGACATTGGCTTGATTGCTCTGGGGGTTCTGCTATATCCTTCATCTTGCCGGCATATAGCTCTGGCTTCTCGAGTCCTTGGAGGATCAACTCGCGACTCTCTTTAAGAAGATGAAATATTTGTCTTCATCCCATATTTGCAGGAAGTCCATCCAGAGCCCTGACGACCTTCATCTCCTTTTGAGGTTGCGCCTGTTGTGCAGGTTCGGGCTCGTCTACCTCACTTTCATCCACCTCTTCATCGTGATCAGCAGGTGAGGTGGAGACGGTGTAAACAGCCACTTCATCCAGGTAATCTTCTGGAAAGAACTCTTCGAGAGTAATCGTACTAAGTGGCTCCTGTTCCAGCAGATCCTCAGGTAAGACATGCGACTTGACGATCGTTTTAGACTTCTTCTTTCCTTTTGGATCTGCGAGGCCGCGGCTTTCTCGCTTGTTTCCGACGGCGGTGAATAGGCTTGATTGTTTGTTTAACTTGTTTCTTTGGCTTCTTGCGTGTCACCAAGATCCATCCTTCATCATCATGCGCATCTTCTTCATCCTGAAGACTTGCTTCTTCCTTGGAATCCACAATGTCACAGGCTTGAGGGTCCCAAACTGTAGCATATGCGCAGTCAATTCATTATTTGCTTTTGTTGTCTCATATCCCGGTTGCTCTCCGACTGCAGTAGCTTGGTTTGTTGCCACCGTTTCATCAAGATCAAGGATTATCTTCCCGTCCCTTGAAAGATGCATGATTTTTTCTTTGAGTGTTATACACTTCTCGATGGGGTGACTCACCAGACTGTGATAACGACGATACTTAGGATCATTTGTCTTATCAGCTTGCTCGGGCCGCTTGGACTCTGGTAGCTGTATGATCTTCTTTTCCAGCAGATCGTCGAGCATCCCTGACAATTCTGAATCAGGAAACGGGTATTTCTTAGCCTAAAGTTCTTTCAATGTAGGCCTATTCCGCCGGTAGTCATAGGAGAATGATTCATTTCGTTTCTCATCTTTTGACCTGCATGAGATCTTAACTGGTCCATTACTGGCGTCAGCAACCATTGTCTATTTTGTTTTTGACCCTTTTTCGGTCTTCTTGAATTCCTTCTTTTCACCAGATGCTTCAGAAGAAGACGCTCGATTTTTGCCGCGCCCTTGTTTGATGGTGGTTTCCATGTCGTGCGCTCGGGTTGCCAAATCCTGAAAGCTCCTCGGCTTAATCCCGTGTAGAATGTAAAGGAGATCCCATTTCATGCCATTGATGCACATTTCGACAGCGGAAGCTTCACTCAAACGGTCTTTGCATTCAAGACGTAGCGCACGCCAGCGGTTGATGTAGTCGATGACCGGCTCCTCATCCCACTGGGCAGTGTTTGTCATCTCGGTCATGCTAACGATGCGTCTGGTACCGTAGAACCGGTTCAAGAATTCATCTTTTATCTGAGTCCAGCTGTCGATTGATTCCGCTTCTAAATCCGTGGACTAGTCAAAAGCTATTCCCTTGAGAGAGCGTACAAACTGCTTGACAAGGCGATTACCCTCAGTTTCAGCGTTGTTGCATGTCTCCACGAAGTGTGCGACATGTTGTTTCGGGTTACTCTTCCCATCGAACAGCTGAAACTTCGGGGGTTGATATCCGGGAGGCATGCGCAGATCATCAATCCTTTTGGTGTAAGGCTTGATGTACCGTCCAGTGGAATTATTTTCTCCGAGTTGGGTCTTGATCGCGTTGGCTATCAGACTCTGCAACTGCTCTGAGGTGTAAGCTCAAATCCCTTTCTTTGAAGGCTTTCCACCTTCAACTCCATCATCCTTTTCACTGTCCCTCCCGCGGATGCTGCTCTTCTCATTGTCACTGTCATTGTGCACACTAGGAGTAGGCTTTTCGCGGAGCTCAATCACCTCCTTTAGAAGATCTTCGATCTTCTGGTTCTTCTCTTCATTCTCCATTTGCAGTTTTTCAACGAGTTTAGCCAGCTCCGCGACTTGATCTTCAAGGCTAGAACCACTAGCCATCATCACCGAAGCGTTGATGGGAGTGACGGCTTCCTTCTTCATTGGCGACACCTTAGGCTTGCGCGGGGAGGCGGTGTTGCTCCTAGAGATTCCATCCTTGCGTGAAGGAGAAGAGGCCGCAATCATGTCTTTTGCAGCAGCAAATATCTTACGTGGCCTAGTAGGAACGTGGGCAGCGCGTAGGCTGGCGGCAGCAGCATCGAGGGCAGCCTTTTTCGCCTTTACCCTGGTGACCATGCCAGCAGATTGTTGGAGAGCGTCAGCGTAGGTCTTCTTGGGGGTGTTGAAAGTGTTGTTTTGATTGGTAGACATCTTATCGAAAAGTTGCCTTGGTTGCTTCAGCGGTAGAGATGAGAGGTAGAGATTTTCACGTCGGGTTCACCAAAATTTGTAACGACAAATTTGGTATCGCAGAAAACTGAAATACAAAACAAGGAAACAAATAAATTTTATTAGTATTTATCAAAAGTCGTGTACAATCTCTAATGTATCCTCTGATTCTAACGCCGTTTAGGGAACACGTATACGCGGTACACGTGAGAGACGCGTGCGTAGCTGACTTGTACCGCCTTGCGCGCGTTGTAATTTGATATTCTCGAGAGGGTCGCTTGGACTTGAATCTCCCTTGAATGTTTGAATTTGTCTTGGATCTTCTGACCGCTTGCGACGGATTTGATGGAGAGCTTGTAGCGACTTCTTGTCTTTTTCTCTCTAGATCCTTTGCTTCAGAATTTTCCAATTTCCTTCAAATGAATGAGAAGGACTCTATTTATAGAGTTTTGGTTCCCTTTGGTGGACTTTGTAGTCACAGGTCTATTTATGGATTTATGAGTGACATTGACCCAATTTATCCTCTTTTCGGGTTTAATGATCCAAATAAGCCAATTTGTAATTCGGATCGATCATATTTCATTTACTCGGGACAAAATCATTAAATTGAGTTAAAATTTCGTATTAACTCAAATTAATTAATTAATTTAATTTATTCGGCACCTTAATAATTTTTTTGTGCCTACTGATGCTAAGTGAAAATGGAGAAAATTAAAAAAATCTAGCTTATTTGGGGAATTATTAATTCTCCCAAGTAATGCATTACCTTCCAATGGGGGTAATTATTCCCTCATATCTCTTTTATACCATAAAATGTCACAACCAAGCAACAAGTTCATCCATTTTTAGTTCATTTTTGTTCTGTTACCCTGAAATTATTACCAGGCCCGTCGGAACCCATGTCCACCCGGTTCCAAGCACAGGGGCCCAAAATTTGTTGGGGCCTCAAATAGTTTTCAGTGCATAATTTATAGTATATATTGTTGTGGTGCAGTGGTAAGTGGCTTAGTATTTGGGTGAAGGGCCCAGGGTTCGATTCTACTGGGCAGCTTTTTTTTTTGACTTTTGCTATTCTGCGGAAAAATTTCATTTTTAAAGCTCTAATAATTCATTTGTTTGCATTTCATTTTTTAAGCTCTAATAAATCATCTGTTTGCCTTTAATTGATTAAAATACTTCTTCTCATTGAATATAAAAAGACAAACGAATAAAAGGGCCTTAATTGGCTATTCAATAAAAAAATCTCTCTACATGATAATACTTAATTATAGTATAGGGGCCTCCAACAAAAATTGGAACCGGGCCACCTAATATTATTTGACGACCCTGATTATTACCCCATCCTAAGCGAGTCCTAAGAAACACTAGATGGGCCATAAGCGAGTCCTAAGAAACACTAGATGGGCCATAAAAATGGAGAGATATCTCAATTGTGATACATATTTCCAACCTTTTTCGGATAGGTTGTTGCCTTGTTGGACAGTAGGAAAATATCCCGAATTAGGATTTTTAAGATTGAAGATCAAGTATTGTATGGAGTAGGGAGGGAGTTTCTTCTAATTTGGGTAGAATTAAGAGTCTACAACTATATATTCCATATATAAATCATTCATTAATTAATTCATATGAATCCCACGTTTCAATATTGCCAATTCTTTCCCCATCTAGTGGAGGAACGTATCTAATACTCTGTTTCAGTAACCCTCACTTTAGCATCACATCTTATCAAAACGAATTGAATCAAACAACATCCCTAATTTTTTTCGTGTTCGACTCGATTTCTGGCTCATTAAGTAGTAGGAGTAGCTGTTGTTGATGATGATGATGATGAGTATCCTCTCCTTGTTCACAAGCAAATATGGCAAAATCGTATGCTAAGATCCACTGCTGCTGCTTCATCCTGTTACTTATTGTGATTTTACCACGCGTCATGTCGATGTCAATGTCAATGTCGTCACACACAGCAGGAGGCTCTGTAGTTGCTGCAACAACCCCTCTCATATCATTCCTCGAGAAAATACAGGAAACTGCTCTCAAGACCTTCGGCCCCACCCACTTCGACCCTAAGCTTTACATCGACTTCTCTCTCAAATCCAACCTCTCTGTCACGGAGCAGGCGTTCGCGAAGCTGCCAAGGGGCCCAAACGGGAGCGTATCGGCGGGGGATTTGAACAGGTTTGTGTCGGAGTACTTGAATGGAGCAGGGAGTGACCTGGTGTATTCGGAGCCGGCCGACTTTGTGAGGGAGCCACAGGGGTTTCTGCCAAAGGTGAAGAATTCAGAGGTGCGGGAATGGGCGTTGCAGGTTCATGGGCTGTGGAAGAATTTGAGCAGAAAGGTGTCGGAAGAAGTGAAGTCCAAGCCTGAAATGCATACGCTGCTGCCACTGCCTCAGTCCTGCGTTATTCCTGGCTCCAGATTTAGGGAGGTTTACTACTGGGATTCTTACTGGGTCATCAGGTTTGCTTCTTCTTCTTCTTCTTTCTCTTTCTACTCAGCATTCTTAGTACTGATATATGTCATAACTTACAGTTACAGATTCCAAACAAATATTGAGATTTGAGCATGTATAATTAAAAAGGAACATCTTAGTTGCTTAGCTTGCTATAATCTGCTGGAGTTTGAGTTATTGATAAGAGGCTTATATTAATAATGCGTGAAACTGTCTTTTAAGAGATTCGATTTAATTGATATGTGTGAGACCGTGTCTTAAGAAATTTGCTTCAAATGGAAGCTTGTATTCTCATCTGAGAATAAATCATTCTCAATTTTTTTCCGCCTAAACACACTCACTCAATTGGCCATATATTGTGCACTATTAGAAATTTAGGATCCTAACTCCTAAATAATGAATATTAAAATATACTCGTATGAGAATAATAGTTTTTTTACTTCGTAGTGATATTTATTGTGATTTCAGGGATACAAATTTTGTTTGAGTTATTATGTCAACGAAATCAATTGTTTAAATATTCAATATTCAATCTTTCTTAGTATTAAGATGATAAATTTAGCACTACGGATGTGACTGAAAAATATCCTCTTAAAAGCATTTTTTTTAAGTAGATCTAAGACACAAACATTTAAGAAAACAACAATTAATTTTTGATAATTATATAATGTTAAAGATGCTTCCTACTCTGAGCAGTGGACAGTTCTCACTCCTTCTCTTATAAAGAGCATGTCAGTGGAAAGCACTCCTGTAACATACTTCTTCTATTTTGTTGTTACCTTGTTGTTGTCCTACTTGGAGGTCAACTCCAATTGTCTTTTAGCTTTGGGCTTCTAGTACTTTTGCCTAAGAGCTGTTGTTGAGTTGTAGCTTTCATAGTTTTATGTGCAGGTCATATATAAGACCCACATAACCTTCCTTGTAGGGGAGATCAACAAAATGAATGGAAACACAACAGAACAGCCACACAAAAAGATGGACTGTCTGATTGCATAAACAACAACGTTTTCACTTATACAAAAGCTCAACCCAAACTAATTCACATGGTATCAGAGCTGAGCTTTTGATACCTGTTTACCCCCCAAAGCTCCAAAGTCTTTCACCTCACTTCTCCATAACTATTCCTATTAAGGGTCCTTAATCTTCATCTCAACATGCCGGGTTCTGATGAAGTTATTAACAGCAATTCCGCTGCTGATCCCCTGTACTACAACCCTACTGATGGTACTCAAACTCTCAGGATCACCCCTATCCTGAGCGGGTCTGAGAACTACACTCCATGGAAACGCCAAATGGAGCTCGCTTTGTCTGCAAAAAGAAAGCTTGGGTATGTCACAGGAAAAGTCTCGAGGCCTGAAACAAATGAGGAGAAAATAGAAGCATGGGTGGTTGGAAACAACCTTGTTATCTCATGGATTCTACAAAATGTGAGTGAAAGAATTAAGCTCATCATCATGTATGCTGAGACAGCTAAAGATGTGTGGGAAACACTTGAGAGGAGGTACACAGTGGCTAATGGGGCGCGTAAGTTTAAACTAAATAGAGACACTTACGAGATAAGCCAAAACAGGAGAACCATTGAAGAGTACTACACCCAACTTCAAATAGTATGGGATGAATTGGAGAATATGAGCAGTCTACCGCCACTAAAAAGTTCCACAGTTGAGATCAGGACATTCCTGAATGCTCTACACAAACAGGATGAAGAAAAGAGGTTGTTTCAGTTCCTCAATGGACTGGACAAGGAGTATGGATCATTGAGGAGTACCATTCTATTAATGAATCCTCTGCCAAATGTAGAGACTGCTGTCTCCATAATGCTCCAAGAAGAGGCACAAGCAGCCAATCTTCATGAGACAAAAATGCCAGAAATGGCAGCTCTTATGAGTAAGGGGGAGGAAGAAGAAGACAAGTGCAAGCACTGTAACAGGAACAACCACAAATCTGAATTGTGTTGGGATGTCGTGGGATACCCTGTAGGGCATCCTAGACACAAGAAGGCAAACGGAAAACAAGGTGGCGGCAAGAATCAAAATTCTGGCAAGAATCAAAAACAATACCAAGGAAAGGGAAACACCACATCAGGAGGCTACAAAGGCAACAAGAAATATGCAGCAAACTCTGCTACTGAAGAACAAGGTCTGGCAGGCGCAATCAGTGCTGCTACACAACAGTTGGAGAACCTACTAAAAATGGTGCCTAGCAGCAGCAGAAATCAGCAAAAAGGGGGAGAAAGTGAAGATGAATTGGAGTGCAATTACGCAGGTATGAGTCATAATGTCAAAACTGAACATCACATGAATAGATGGATCATAGATTCAGGTGCCTCAGACCACATGGTAAACCAGTTTGATATATTGTTCAATGTACAAAAGGTGCAACAAGGGGCAAAAATAAGCCTCCCAAATGGTGAATATGCCAAAGTCACCCACAAGGGTGATGTTATCCTAAACAATGGTCTAAAACTGTTGAATGCACTATATGTTCCTGAGTTTAGACAGAACTTGGTGTCTGTCCAGAAACTCATCAAAGACAATAATTGCTACATGGTATTTTATGAAACTCACTGTGTTGTGCAGGACTATGATAAGTGTGAACGCAGGGTCTTAGGGAGAGTCAACAGTGGTCTGTACTACCTTACCAGTCCTCAAGACAAAATCAAACATCCAAGACAAGATGTAGACAAGAAGAGTCTAGAGAAAAATGAGTCCAGATGCTTGTCTTTTAACTTTTGTACTCCTAAATTAGGACCTTCTGAACCTGAATTGCTAGAAAGAAAATTCAGTCAGTGTAATCAAAACGCATCCTTCAATGTTATGTCAGATTGTTCTTCCTATTCCTTGTGGCATTATAGACTTGGTCATGCTCCATTTAGTAAACTCAAGAATATAACAGACCTCCCTATTAAACCAAATAGCCAAGGAAACAACTTGTGCTTGTCGTGTCCCATGGCTAAACACACAAAATCACCTTACACCCACAGCAAGACCACTGTTGGCCAACCTTTTGATCTCATTCACATAGATATATGGGGACCTTATAGAGTCAAGTTCAGAGGAAAATTTAGGTTTTTCCTAACCATAGTAGATGAGTATTCCAGGGGGACATGGGTATATCTTCTTGTACATAAATCAGATGCATTTGAACATATAACGATGTTCTTCAACTATGTGAAAACTCAGTTCAATAAGAGAATCAAATTGGTTAGGTCGGACAATGCTCTTGAGTTCGATGATAGGCAATGTAAATTACTGTTTGCTCAAAATGGTGTGATCCATCAAACAAGTATAACTGATAGACCACAACAAAATGGGGTGGTAGAAAGGAAACACAGGCATATCCTTGAGATCGGTAGAGCCCTGAGGTTTCACTCAGGTCTATCTTTGCAATACTGGGGTGATTGCATTCTGACTGCAGCATACCTCATCAATAGACTCCCATCCTCAGTCAAAAATAATAAGACACCATATGAGTTAATTCATGGAACAAGACCAGAATATGGACACTTAAGGGCATTTGGTTGTCTTGTAATGGCCTACAATCCTGATAGAAACAAGGATAAGTTTCAGGCACGAGGAGTCCCATGTGTGTTCTTGGGTTATCCAGCAAACCAAAAGGGCTACAAGGTTCAAGAACTAGTTTCAAAGAGGAGATTTGTCTCTAGGGATGTAAAATTCCATGAACAATTGTTCCCATATGCAGAGGGTGGGAAGGATAAATACATGATGCCTAACCCCATTCCCATGCTTTCAAGGGATGACAACACCACCCTTGATGAAGTTCAGGTGATAGAAGAACCTGAACTTGAGTCAACCAGTGATGAAAGTGTGATGGATCTAGGTGGAACTGTTGAGGAACAACAAACTGAAGAAGACAACATCGTTGAGCCTCAACAATCCCAAAGGAAATCCAACAGAGAAAGGAGAGTTCCTACTTGGATGAAAGACTTTGTGCTTAGTACACAAGGCAACAAAGATCAGGGTAAAGCTGCTGAAATCAGAAAGGTTACAGACACCAATGTCCATGAGAGCTTTGCTAACCTTGTGCAACAAATTACAGAGAACAAGGAGCCTCAATATTTTAATGAAGCCGTTACAAAAATGGAATGGGTCAATGCTATGAATAAAGAACTTGAGGCCTTGGAATTGAATCAAACGTGGGAAGTCACGCCACTTCCACCAAGAAAGAGAGCCATTGGATGTAAATGGTTGTACAAGATTAAATTTAAGGCTGATGGAAGTCTTGATAGACACAAAGCAAGGCTGGTCATACAAGGATGTAGACAAAGGGAAGGAATAGACTACAATGAAACCTTTGCACCAGTGGCGAAGATGACCACAGTGAGAGCTCTCCTTGCCATTGCAGCAATGCAGGGTTGGTCATTGTATCAAATGGATGTCACAAACGCCTTCCTACATGGGGATCTGAGTGAAGAGGTCTATATGCAACTGCCACCAGGATACACAGCACATGGAGACAGAATGAAAGTCACCAACTCTGCCCTAGCCAAGTATAATGGTCCAATGGTGTGCAGGCTAAGAAAGTCTCTATATGGGTTGAAACAAGCACCCAGACAATGGTTTGCTAAACTATCTCAGACTCTAATTAAATCAGGATTCAAGCAATCTTCGTCAGATCACTCCTTGTTTGTCAAGGTGCAAGCAGCCTCAATTACTGCTGTCCTAGTATATGTTGATGACATGGTCATCACAGGCAACAATAAGAAAGATATTGCACAGCTAAAATCTGTTCTGAGCTCTGAGTTTCGGATGAAAGATCTAGGGGCACTCTCTTACTTCCTAGGTTTGGAAATTGCTCATGTATCCCAGGGATTATTTGTTTCTCAACAAAAATATGTGCAAGATATGATCAGGGAGTTTGGTGTCCACAATGAGAGGTCCCTAAAGGTGCCTTTGGATGTCAACACAAAATTGGAACCAGAAAAAGGGATCCCTCTCCATAAACCTGATGTGTATAGAAGGCTAATAGGTAAGTTGATATACTTGACTATCACCAGGCCTGATATAGCCTATTCTGTACAGATCCTGAGCCAGTTCATGAAGCAGCCCACGTCTGATCACTGGCAAGCCGCAAGAAGGGTTCTAAGGTATCTAAAAAATGCTCCTGATCAGGGCATACTGTTGACCAATAACTCTACTGCAAAATTGACTGCCTATTGCGACTCAGACTGGGCATCATGTCCATTCTCAAGAAGATCCACCACAGGTTTTTGCATTCTTATTGGTGATTCACCCATATCATGGAAGTCAAAGAAGCAAGGGGTAGTCGCAAGATCCTCCGCTGAGGCTGAGTATAGGGCAATGGCACTAACAACGTGTGAGGTTACATGGATTATGACTCTACTCAAAGATTTAGGCATCAAACACGCGTCCTCAGTTATCCTAAACTGTGATAATCAGGCGGCCATATCAATTGCAGCCAATCCTGTGTACCATGAGCGTACGAAACACATAGAGATAGATTGTCATTTCATACGTGACAAAGTGACTGAAGGAGTTATCAAGCCTAACTATGTTCCCTCTCACAGACAGCTTGCTGATGTGTTCACTAAGCCTCTCACCACAACTCAGCACCAATACCTTCTCCGCAAGATGGGAGTGTTGCCAAAACCCCACTCTCATCTTGAGGGGGAGTGTTAAAGATGCTTCCTACTCTGAGCAGTGGACAGTTCTCACTCCTTCTCTTATAAAGAGCATGTCAGTGGAAAGCACTCCTGTAACATACTTCTTCTATTTTGTTGTTACCTTGTTGTTGTCCTACTTGGAGGTCAACTCCAATTGTCTTTTAGCTTTGGGCTTCTAGTACTTTTGCCTAAGAGCTGTTGTTGAGTTGTAGCTTTCATAGTTTTATGTGCAGGTCATATATAAGACCCACATAACCTTCCTTGTAGGGGAGATCAACAAAATGAATGGAAACACAACAGAACAGCCACACAAAAAGATGGACTGTCTGATTGCATAAACAACAACGTTTTCACTTATACAAAAGCTCAACCCAAACTAATTCACATATAAGTTTAAATCATATGGAGTACTGTTTTGGATGGATTACGGAGTATAAGTCTTAGAAGGGGAGAAAAAAGTATAAAAAGCATGCACAAGTTGTTACGTGCTACAAAATAATTTTTTAAATCCAATTGAATAAAAGAAACCAGGATCAGTAATTAAAAAAAATCTACATATACTAGACTATTATGTGCATAAATTAGGAGCTAAGAGAAAATAAATATGTGGAAGCAACTAATAAAAGATATACTTATGAATGTAATTAACATGGAAGCAATTAGGAAGATAAAAAATAGGGAGTAGACAGCATCATATCGGAGGCTTGAACCAGCGGCATCACTACAACCATGTTACAATTCTTACAATACCTTAAAACACTGATTGATTACCCGAGCTCGAACCAGAAGCTCGGTGTTACAATAATGCCCAACATTTAATGTTACACCGATCGAGCGTCTCACCTAAACCTTACATTTGTTTTAAGGGATTCATTCGTACGTTACTACGAAAATCGTGATGTAACATTCATCTAGATCGAATCTAGATAATTAGTGTCCACCACTTCTCAATTTATTTCATAAACATTAGACTGAAGACAAATGAGGAGTTCTTTGGTACAAATGAGGACAAGAGTTTCTAAGAAAACTTTTTTTGGATCCTCTCTGGTAATTCAATCTTTAATAATTAAGTACGTGATTAAACATTGGGTTTATTTTATGCCTATTATTAATACTTCCTATATTCACTATTTTTTTCCTTATTTCATTAAAATATTTCTCACAAATAATCATGAACTGAAGTAGAGAATATGACTCAAGTATTGGCGGACTAGTCGTCCTTATTTGATTGTGTAAATTAGTCAAAGTCAGTTGTTCATTGATTTAGAAACCGTCTAAGTGTACGTTTCCACATCTATCTTTGTGCACGCAGGGGCTTACTTGCCAGTAAAATGCACGAGACTGCTAAAGCCATTGTAACTAATCTCATTTACTTTGTTGAAAACTATGGCTTTGTACTTAATGGTGCCAGATCCTATTATACAAATAGAAGGTAATGCATGCTTTATGTATTTAGCTTTGTTATATTGTTCTACGTCTTTATGATTTTCTAAAATTACCAATTTTATTGTCATATATATTGACTAATAGATTTAAGAAATACTTCATCATAAAGAAATACTGTAACATTTTTTACCTACTATATATATGGAAACTGGAAAGACGGCAATAAATTTGAGATAGACAAATAAGGAAAAAAAGACAATAAAAGTGAAATGAAGGAAATATAGATCTCCACTCTCCACATGACTGTCTAACCTAAAATTATTACAAGACATACTAATAAACCTATTTGCATACTATCTCATGATACATCTTTTTTTTTTCTTTTTTTCTTTTACTTTAAAAAAACCCTTTTTTTCTTAATATAGTTGTAAAGTTTGCTCGAGAGTACTCCATACTTTATAAGCTTAGTACCAAAATATATATATTGAGCTTAATACAAAAATATAATGCGCTGAAGATTGACCGACTCATTTCTTGAATAATTAGTTAATTAAGCTAGAGATATGTGATTTTAAAATAATCACTCATTCATATTTAGACGATTATAACTAAAAAATAAAACATTGTCACTCTATACTGTTGGGCTACAAATAGAGTAGCTCCAATTGATTTTGGAAACATTGTCGTAAATGGTCTTATTAAGTGGTTGCTTATTTTTATTGATGGATAGTCAACCTCCTCTTTTGAGTTCTATGGTATATGAGATTTACCAAAGAACAAAGGATGTGACTCTAGTAGAGAGGGCTCTTCCAGCGTTGATTAAAGAGCACGAGTTTTGGAATTCAGGTGTTGTAACTTGTCTATTTGTACACTCTTGGTTTTGCGGTTCATTTTAATTAATAGTTAATTTCGATAGGATCATATTATACATTTATTTTGAATTTAAAATTCAATTTGGATTATCTTAGGAATTCATAAGCTGACAATTCATGATTCAAAAGGAGAAACTCACGATGTGAGTAGATACTATGCGATGTGGAATAAACCAAGACCAGAATCTTACACTATTGTATGTTTCCATCTTTGATACCAAATATATTTCAATTGCTTTCTTTTCAAAATGTCAAATCTCTTATACGAAATACATATTTTTTTTTTCTTTCAAAATGTAATTGCAGAGATATTTAGATGACTATGTAAAAGAATTCTAGAAAAAAAATAATGAAAAAAAATTCTATCCAAACTATCAATTTTTTTAACATGTTAAATTATTTCTTTGGTTTATCAAAATTATATTGTTTTATTTTAGTGGGTAATATCTTTTTTTTTACATATAACAATATATCTAATTATTTAAATGAATAATTATGTATCATAATATTATTTGAGAAACTAATGAATGAGTATCTTTTGTTCAAATTATCACAATTTTTTTCCATATGATGTTAAAAGAATTATTTTTGCATATAGCTTCAATAGTTTTATTGAAATTATTTGATGCAATGATGTGTTTTATAAATAATATACTCTCCTGGGCGTTTTATACTTTATGATTTGTTGGGAGTATTTTATTGAAATCGGATAAAAGAAAAAAAAATCCAAGGGAATATCGTGTAATTTTGTATTAAAAAATATTGTCATTAATACGAAGATTTCACGACCTATTTTCTTGATTAGTTTTGCAATTTCTTTATAACTTATTTATGCTCGTTAATATATAGAGAGATGCAACCTCTGTGTTGTACATTTTATTATACTACTCTGTAACAATTTTCTTCCTTTGTCAGGACAAGGAAACAACTTCCAAATTGAGTAATGAGTTCGACAAAGAGATTTTGTACCGAGAGGTAGCTTCAACTGCTGAATCTGGATGGGATTTTAGCACAAGATGGATGAGGTATTATAATGCGTGGTTGGACTTGAAAGATCAAATACATGATCCCGTAAATTCGACTTTGCCTCAAATGTTTTTATATGATTAATCTGTGCATGTATGATGTGATGGACCGATTATAATTTATTGCAGAAACGCTTCTGATCTTACAACATTGGCTACCACAAACATAATACCGGTTGATTTAAATGCGTATATACTCAAGGTATTATTTAGAAATAAAATCTTAATATATAGTTTAGTTTGAAAGGTGGTGTTTATTAGATAAAAATCATTGTGTTTTATATATATGTTAGATGGAGCTTGACATCGCGTTCCTTGCAAAAGTTGTTGGAGAACCTATTGTTTTTAGTAAGTTTATAGAAGCTTCCCGTTCGAGAGAGAAAACATTCAATTCTATCTTTTGGAATGAAAATTTGAGCCAATGGCTTGATTGCTGGGTTAATTACAGTGACACATGTAAGGTTAGAATCATGATATATACTTACAGTAGTAGTTTGAGAAATCCTATAATTAACCATGAATAAGTTTCATATATTACTATATATTACTATATATGTTGATTCGCAGGAAGATCAAACAAGAGAGACATGGTACCAGAATCAGAACGTGTTTGTTTCCAATTTCATTCCTTTATGGATTAAACCATTTGATTCAGGTGTTAATTAACCTTGCTTTTTTGTGGTTTGCCTTCAATATTAGATGAACATTTTTCATTCTTGTCACAAAACTACATACTCATATTGCATGTATTATGAAGTTGAGATGACGGAAAAGGTGATGAAAAGCCTCAAGGCTTCAGGCTTGGTTCATGCTGCTGGTATCGCCACTTCTTTAACCAACTCGGGACAACAATGGTGAGTGACCTTGTTTTATTCTTCTGATTTTCTATGGAAAGATAAGGTTGTATTTATTTATTTTTGTTGTCAATGTATATGCTTGTTTTAGAATGATTTGTAATCAAGCTAGAAAATATCATATGGGCATGCAGGGATTATCCAAACGGGTGGGCTCCAATGCAACATCTAATAATAGAAGGACTAGCAAAGTCAGGATCGAAAGAGGCATGGTCGATGGCGGAAGATTTGGCGACGAGATGGATCAGGACAAACTATGCGTCGTATAAGAAAACCGGAGAAATGCACGAGAAGTACGATGTGGAGAAGTGTGGAGCATACGGGGGTGGTGGTGAATACATACCACAGGTAGGTTTTATTTTACATACTACACATTGTTAATTGTGCATCAAGTTTTGAAACTAATACTCGTATGCATTTGTTATTTGTGGAAATCTGTAGACTGGTTTTGGGTGGACAAACGGAGTAGTATTGGCATTGTTGGAAGAGTTTGGATGGCCTGAGGATAGTAAACTCGACTATCAGTGATGATTAGAAGCTAATTGAAAAATTGTAATGTATCAATTTGCATTGTAATACTCCGCAATAAAGTTGCACCAGCATTTTAAATAGTATACAACTGATAACTAGTTTTAAATAATTGTACACAACTGTGGACATGACATAGGTCCACCCCGACGCGGCCACGCGCGGGTTTGGGGAGGCGAATGAATCTCCATGAGATGGTCAAATGGAAATTTAAATCGAAGTCGGAGTCGCCACCGAATTTTATGGTTATTCGGAACCGTTCGAGCCCACTCTATGTCGTAGTGGGCCGTGTACAAAATACGGCCCATTTCCGATGTCAGAGTTTATTGGGCTCGTCCCTTTTGCATATCGATATAGATGCCGACTGGAGCGGTTAATCGTATATTGAATGACTCTCGTTGCCAATGGTTTCGGACATCCGGAAACCACAGTTCTGAGTAAGGGGTGAGGGTACGTGTTGAGAAGTTCACTAAGAACACCCAACCCCGCCCGCACATTAGCGGCCTCTACTAGGATATCGAATGACGTTTTAATGCGCGCGTTAGTTGAACGATGAATGATTATGCAAACATTGTTTTCTAAACATGTGAAAAATTGAATGGGTTGCTAAGTGGTTTAATGCATGCAAAATTAATTAATGTCAAAGTCGAATTTAACATGTGAGATTCGTTTTAGTATAATAAAACAAATGAAATAAAAGGATGAATTTGCTACAAAACAAACAAACGAGTTAGTATCGATTTGTAAATAATAATAGCAAGAAATAAATATGCGAAATCGAGAAAATAAATATTAATCGAAATCTGAAAAATATTGTTGAAAAGAACGTTGTTTTGTATAAAAAACGAAGTTCGAAAAATAATAAAAAAAGACGGAAAAGGCTGCGGCATAACAGCCGGCCGCGCGACTCGCCCGGGACGCCGGCGGGTCGCGTGGCGGCCTGTTTCGGGTCCGGTTTTCGAAAACTCGAAGTTCGTATTAAATCGCGTATGAATATTGCATGATTCGTACTCGACTTAATATTTTCGATATTCTTTATATTCGATAGTTGACTACGAAATCAATATCAAATACTTGGAATAGTTTTTAGAAAAGATGTAATTTTAGAAATCGATCGAAAAATAAATAATAAAACGAACGAAAACGTAGAAAAAAGAAATCCCGGATTCCAGGCCCGCGCGCGAGTCGCCTGGGCATGGCGCGACTCGCGTGCGGGTCTGTCCGTCTTTATATTTTGTTCGAAAATTGTTATTTTGAACGAAAAGTAAAAGAAAAGAATTTTGACAAAAAAGATGTAACGATTTCTGATATCGTCGAAATCTTAATATAATTCTTTTTGATACGATATTCGATTATAGAAAAATCGATATCGTATGTTTAAGAATATTCGTTATGAAAATAGTTTTTCGTTAATAACGATATTAGAACAATAATAAAAAAACGACTCTTGACCCATAAGAAACGGACGAAGAGGAAAAAGGGAGAGAAAGGAAGAAATCGGGTTTGATTACACCCTCAACCTACACGCTCTTGTTGACTCGGATCGGGACTCGTCGGAATGTGGCTAGGCACGGGAGTGTCGAGGCAACGTCGGTTGGGTTAGGGTGATACGGTTTTGACGGGTGAAGGGTGTCGGGTTTCGGACCGGTTTCCTTCGGGTTTTGAACGTATTATCGGTTTCTCGATGCTAAAATAACTATGTGTGTGTGTGGATAATGTGTAGGAAGAATTGTTGGTAAAATCGTCGTTGACAAAATCCTATTTTTTGTGTTGGATGCAAGGGGCTATTTATAGGAAATTCCCGACCTTGGCTTGGGAGAGTTTGACTACCGCTTAGGATAGGAAACGAGGGAACTTGAGAGAAATAAGGATTCCGCTTTCTTGTGGAGGAAGAAAGGCAACACGGCTGGTTTTGGGCTGTTTTGGCCGAGTGTTTTACACTCGGTCAGGTGCTCGAATCGGTTTTTGAATAGGATTCCCGTTTGAGCTAGAATTACCGTTTGAGTAAGAAGCTGAGGAGAACGAGAATTCCGTTTTCTTGCGAGGGAAGAAAAGAGGAATACCGACTGGTACGTACTACTTGGCCGAGTGGTTGCACTCGGTTGAGTGTCTGAATCGGTTCTCGGATAGGATTCCTACTCGAGATCGAATTCTACCTTAAACGGAATTGTTTATTATTTTGTGAAGCTGATTTTTGTGGAGTTGGAGTCCGAATAGGACGTGTGAGACATCACTGTCGGTCCACAAGTCTTGGGAAATATCTTTGACCGGGTTTTGACTCGGTCGCTAAAAGACGGTTTTACCCCTGGTGTCGGATTCGACCCAAATTAGTGTTATTTGACTCGAAACGACCCACTGGGCCTGATTTTGAGGTTGGTTTTGTGAGATTTGTACTCCTTAAAATGCCTAGGCCAAATGTCCATCATTACGAGCCCATTTCCGAGTACGTTAAAGCACGTTAGCGTCCGATCATCATCGGGTGTTTGTCGGAAACTACTATAGACACCTGGCGGTCAAAATGTGGGTGTCTACAACAACAATCCAACATTTTTATTCCTTTTATTAAACCTGCTACTTCTATCCGTCAAACTATTGACTTGGATAGGGTCGTGGGTGAGCCAAACTACTTGATCCGATTCGTAAAGTTCGGCTTGAAAAAGGTTTGATTCGTATTCGATTCATCCGATCAAATGTAGGCCCAAATAATAATTTGGTATTCGGACCAAATCAAGTCAAATATTCGGCTCGATTTGTTTCAACCCATTCTTTGATCCATTTTTTTGGCCAAATTAAATTCACGGTCCATTTTGAAAATTTACTTTAAAATTAAAAATACTGTGACAAGTTTTTTAAAAGATTGTGACAATTGTTTTTAAAAAATTAATTGTGATAAAAGTTGTATGAATTACACCGTTTTTATGGAGTTTGTTTTGCTATTTATTTTACGATTTTTTTGATAATCAGTAAAAATATATAATTAAACATGTATATATGTGACCAATTTACTCTGTAATATTTAAAATACAAAACATTTGGATTTACATGTAACTTTACCCGATTTATCTTAGAGTTTATTTGCATTTTGTTTTGTTTTTTATTTCATTAGGTCACATTATATATTATTCGATTATTCGATTCGATAAATCAAATATCAAATTAAATATCAAATCAAATAACGGTTTTCATTATTCGACTATACAAAACAAATCAAACGTTGGTTCGAAAAAAATTCAAATCAAACCAAATAATGTCATTATTCGGTGTAGTTCGGCTTGATCACAACCCTAAACTTGGATGCTAGACCCATAAACATTTTAGGATTTTTCTAGGGTGGTGTTTTTTAATAACGAGCTTTTACTCAATCATCACGACAATTTATCAATTTGTCCCTTTATTCTAAAAAGTGTTTTGCTAATTCTCTCTAAAAAAAATATCCCTGAATTCAGACCACCGCTACCAACACTAACTACCACCGTCAAAAACATAAACAAATAACCACCGGAATCCGTCCCTCCGCACAATGACGTCGATCAACGCCGACCAACTGTAGTAGATATTTATTGTCATTTACATGTTGATAAGGAATTAAGGAATAATACTATTCATCAAAATTGGAGTACTTTGTAATTGTAATTCATGTTCGAATACTAGATCTGGCAGTAAAATATATGTTTCGTGTTTCTACCTTCTCTTCTAAACTTCATATTGAAGGGGAACAGTGACTTTCGATTTCTCGATTTTGGTGCCATATTTTCTTGTTTGATTTCAACTACAACAACAAGCAACATCTCCTTGCACATTTGGAATTTACCCACCCCACCATATCAATAAATAAATCAATTAAATAGTAATCAAACCCTAACAACTCAATTAAGTTAATAAGTAAAAATTAATATTACTTCATCAATGATTGAATATGAATTCATGATTCAGTTCAGAAGTGTTTGATTGATTAACGAATTAAGGAGGTAAATTGAGAAAAAAGGGTATAAATTGCTAGAAGAGATGATGTTAGTTTTGGTACAAATTGTTAGATTTGGTGAAAAATTCATAAAGGGTAAAGTCGTAAATTTTTAGAAAAAATTGTTAGGATTGAGTAAACCTTCGTTATGAAAAGGTAATTTCGTTTTTCTATGGGGTACCCATCAACTACCGACTTTTCCATGTGGTGACCTTGTCTTTTTCGAATTACTAGGTGTACCCGTAAATTTAAGGGTATTACTTTTTGTACTTCAATATTACTCGATCATACTCAAAAATTACAAGACTATCCCTCCTTTTTTTCCCTCCCCACCTAAATTAAAATCCCCTTTAACCACCAAATCGGCCACCACTCTGGTCACTATGCAAAATAGTTTTTTTAGATTGTTAATGTTATTATTTTATCAAGTAATTTTTATTGGAATAATGATTTATTTTAAGTTCTGTTTAGTATTAATATTGTGGACGCTGTCACCGGTGCCTTCCATGGCGGCCACCCACACGGTCGACGGGGGGTCCTCGTCGGCATGTGATAACTCCGTTATTGACCACTTTTTATGCCTACTAGATGTCTATTTAGCCTCGATTTATCGCATATTTCTAGGCATTTTAGCTTCATTTTAGATTGTCTAATAAATCATGTTACGCAGGTTCTGGTTGTTTTCTCGCATTTTCAGGCATTCCCGATCGAAAGAGTCGATATCGGAGCAGACCCAAGTAGAGAGGAACCATGGATCGAGCTTACCAAGCCCAAACAAACACGTAGAAGGTCGGAAACAAGAAAAAAAACGCAAAAGAAAGTTAAGCGTGGTCCACCGTACATAACTCTGGCAGACCAGTAGTCACCATGCTTAACTCACCGTGCTTAACTCAAGTCACCACGTTTAACTCCAGAATTTGTTTTTGCTTAAAACCGACTTGTTTTGTGTAACCTAATGACTCCATATAAATAGTGTTTTTGTTAATTTTGCCCCCAATCTTTAGAATCATTTTAGATCTACTTTGTTATTTTGGGATTTTTAGAGAGAGAAACACTTGTATTTGAGGAAGATCTTCATCTTCTTCTTCAAGATTCAAGTTCGTCTTATTATTATTATTACTTCTTCTTCTTCTTCTTCTTCCTCCTCCTCCTCCTTAGGGTAATCTCTATTTCCTCTTTTATTTTAGTTTCTACTTGTTATTAATCATTTCCTTAGTTTATCTTCATCTTGTTGATTATTTAGTTTTCCATTGATTTGTTTACCACCCTTACGGCTTACGCTTGTTTCTCTTTTCTATTTTGTTCATCTTTTTAGAAATCACCATCGAGATCAATTTTGCATGATTATTACCGAAGCCAATAAAAAGAAATGTTTAGAATTAAAATCTCTAATTTTATCATTAGTAATTTGTGTTTAGCCATGATTAGTGAGTAGTTACCCCTAGTAGGGGTAAATGAAGCTTAGATTTGCCTAGATTACGTCAATTGTATGTCTTGTATTGATTGAATATGGTGATTGGGTGAGGAGTTGTAGGAGATTTTGGATAAACTCGTTTTTGGGGTTTGAGATGGTCCTAGTTCTTGGTCATCGACGGAAGTCGAGTAAGATAGCTAACCGGTTTGACCCCTCTTCCTTGCCTTACTCTACTAGATCGAACACGGGAGTGGTGTCTAGCGGGGTACTCTTTACACTAGTACATTTTCGCGCGTGACTTTAGTGGATTTAGGGATTATCACGGGAGTGACCCCCCAGACTTGGATTCTGTCTTACGAACCCGGGAGGGAGGTAAACGAGGAAATTGGTCATTTCACGAACCCGGGAGAGAGGTGGTTGACCTAGAACGCGTACATCTTCACCATAAAACGCGATTTATTTGATATTTGGCATACTCTAGCGTGATTTAGGTAAATTGTAACGACATCGTTCCCTAGTTCCTTTCATACTTGATTATTCGTTATCTTTAATTTAGCTTTCGCTTGTTTCGATTTTAATTTTCTACTTTTTTCTATTTCTAGCTCTAGTTTATCGTTTCTTATTCTAATTTTAGTCCACCTCTCCAAACTTCTATCGACTTAGATAAAAAAATTAGGATTAAAAAAATTAGGAATCGCCCTTGCTCCTTGTGGGATCGATCCTCATTTGCGCTACGATTACATTGTACGCTTGCGAGGTTTAAAACTCCATCAGCCTGTTTGATCCTGCCTTCGGGGCGATGTGTCGGACCTCGGTTTTGTTTGACAATTTGTGGGTTGTACTAAACAGATGTACAAGCGCATCTGTGTTTCCGTTGAAATCAATCGATGCAGTTGTAAATATTTAATGTCCGGATCATTTGGTTTGACAACCGTTTTAGTGAACCGAACTTGGGATGTGATGTAGGAGTCGCCACCAAACAATTGTGGAGTGCTCGGAAACTATCCAAGTCAATTTTGATCCATAATCATGGTCAAAGCCAAATGACATGGGGACCTAAAGATAAAGACTTGTACCCTTAAGCATTATTCCATGTGTAGAATGACTCGCGTTTCAAGGATTATACAATCCACTATCCAGAGATTCGAGTAAGGGGTGAGGGTACGTATTGGGAAGTCGACGTTATGAATATCGACACCCAATCCCACCCGCACATAGAGGCCTCTGTTTATCAATCGATGATGGATGTATCGCGTTCTTAAGTTATTATGAAAAAGAAATTAACAACTATTGTCTTAACCTTAAATATATGTTTTGACGATGTCTGTTCATTCAGGAGAAAACTAACTAACATCGAAGTCGATATTTAATGTCCATTGCATGCGACATATGAGATAACACATACAACTTGAACATCGAGAGTTGCATGTAAAAGCGAGAACAGGGTTATTAGATATTAGGCATAATATGCGAATCTGACAAATAGGTTTAACGCGATATTACGAGTAATAGTTGGTTTACGTGATATTAACCCACCTGGTAATCTGCTTAGAATGCGTATGTAATGCATTAGGAGGGACGCCTGGTGTCAGGTATGTAGAGTCTAGCGATCCTGGAAAATACTCTAGAGGGGGGGGGGGTGAATAGAGTATTTACGTTCTTTTAAAATTTTAAACGATGTATTACACTAAAATCTTATTATGAAAGATGTAGTGTAATATTTCGTTAGTTGAATGGCTAATAAACGGAAGTAACAAAAATGTTCGCTACTATACTTACTACTAAAGAGTATAAGTATAAGAAATAGCAAACCAAAATAAAAACGTAAAGTAGATAACACGAGCAATTTTAACGTGGTTCGGCCCAATTGAAAAGCATACGTCCACCGGTGTCATTATTTATAAGAGTACCTTCTCCGGAATACCTTACAAATAAAAGTTCTCATGATAAACTCTAATCGTGATAGTGAGAGTGATGTGAAGCACTCGATTTGAGAGATGTTAGGCTCTCGGTTCGTGGGATGTTAAGCCCATGACAATGAAGGATGTTAAGCCTTCGGTGTGAGGGATGTGAAGCCCTCGGTGTTAGAACGATGTGAAGCGTTCAAAGGTGAACGATATATGTCGTTCGATTGAGTAAACCACTACTCGACTCGTATGACTCTACTACTCAAGTTTACAATATTTCTCTAGCTATGAATACACTTCAATTTTCTAGAGAGAATAATGAAACTATATGACTTCCAAGCGTTAAACAATTTAAACACAATTTTATATAGCCAAGACTTAAACCGAAACTTATTGCAAAAGCCCTTTTGAAAAGAAATGTGATTTGATTTTTTGCAAAGTGAAAATGTGTGTGCAAGTCGTGGTTTGATAGTAAGGAAGAGCACGATATTTATAGGTAGAGTAATCCCTTTAAAGAAGGAAATGAGATCACCTTAATTGATGTGCTTCCTCACTTAGTGAAGATATGGTAGGTGAAATAACAATCAATCAAGATAATATATTCAAGTTTCCTTGCTTAATGATTTTCTAATATCTTTAAAGAATCAAGATATTTTGAGAATCATTTATTATGAAAACTTTTATTCTCTTGATAGATAATTTCCTTTCTAATACTATCTTCTTCAAAGAATAGATAATCTTTGACAAACTCGACTGGATTTTTAAAAAGATATTTCGAAATTAAATCTTGGCAGTTTGTGTATAGTTGTTTACGAAGGCTAATATAACCTTGTTCAAGGTTATACTATCCGTGTCATACAATTGCCTTATTCTCTTTACATTTAGGATCCTATGTCGTCGTCCTTCCCCTTTGATCTCTTTTCCGAATGCCTTCTTGAGATTTTGCTTCTTTTATTCCTGTGCTAAACATCATGATCTTCCACAACAATCATGTTACTTTGAAATAATTAGAACTTTGATATAATCAAAACATATAAAGTATAAAACCCAAGGTTCAACAATTTCCCCTTTTTTTATTATGTCAAGTTTTCCTAGGGCGTTTCTAAGTAACGTGACAGAATACTTCAACCAAACCCAAAGAGGTAGATATGAATCCTTGGCCAAGCATGATTCAAATAAGCGAAAACATAATTAGTCATAGATGGACTCTTTCTTCCCCCTCTTGACATCATCGAAAAGGGTCGATCAGCTGGGAAAACATTACGCAAGAAAGCACAACAATTAAGCATAGTTAATGCGAATAAACATAAAGATAAGTGTCAAGCATACACCAAGCATACTGATAATGTCATCCAGACAATGGATAGAAAGCAGAAAAGTTCATTGGACAGAAAGACCCTACAGCTATACTAAGAGCTGATTTATTTAAGAGGGTGCGAAAGAGGCTAAGAGAAGTGACTATTTATCCACGCTGCTGTCCTCGCAGGAGGTACACGGCTTGTTTAGTCTCTTCAAAGATCTGACGCAGCCTGTCCATCACAGCATCATGCCTAGCAAGTAGAGTCTTGTTGGCAAACTTCACCTCATTAACAGCCTCGTTAATCCCCACCCCAATCTCTTGTCCTGCCTTTTTGAACGCGGTGATATCACTTCCTATACCTGAACACGAGCCCTTATGTTGGCTATGTGCCCCTTCATCTTAGCCATGCATGCACCAAACTCAGCTCGAGAAGTGGCGAGTAGTGTGGTTAGATTATCCACCTTTTGTTCTAGACGTGCAAGTACATCCATGGATGTATTAACCACAACATGTGGAGGCTGAGTCGAGATCAAGACCGCAAGTTCATTCAGTTTTCCAAGAATATCAGTATTGAAACTTTCAGGAGCAACACTCACAACTTCCTTTCCCTTAGACGAGCATTCACCTTTAACCTTAAGGTTACCACCATCATCCAAAATAGACACTTGTCTTAAGTAAGCCGTGGTCATGATGTCACAAGGTGTTTCAAATGGAGCTGACTTGCTTATAACCCCCCTGACTTTGAGTGCTTTGGATAACCACATCCCATACGGAATGCAAGTAGATCCATTTATGTGGGAAGACTTCAACTCATATAGCACATGTTCAATATGACTAAACATTAAAAAGGGTAGGTTTCGCTTTTTTCTTTTTAAGAACATGGTGAAGTAGGATAATCTCGTGAATGTGTAGCTTGTTGGTTCCAGTTTTTCTAGGTAGTAGAGACGAGTACGAAGTATTGAAAAGAAGTTTAGCAATGGGGTTCAGGCTTACTCCAGACATGATCGAAATTTCTGTGGCCTTGGGGTCAAGAGTTTTCTTAATATCCACAATCTCTTCAGAGCTATAGTTCCTCCACCCAGCCCATGCATGAATTTCTTCCCCCTCACACGGTATCCCCAGAATGTCACCGAAATCTTCCATTGTGATTTTGATATATTTGTCCCCAAAGTTTGCACACAACACCTGATTATCTATTTTTAAGGTTGCCCAAAATTGAGTAATCTGAACAGGATAGACATCATGACCCATATCTAGTAGTTTTTCCCATTCTTGAAGGGCAAGTAAATCACGGAGTTGTGAGACACATGGATTTTCATCAAACTAAGCTGAAAGATACTGACGACCAGAAACGAAAGAGTAATTAAGTACCTTATTTACCTGATCGTTTTCCAGTCTATTCATGCGAACACTCTCGAGTTCAGCCAAGATAAACTCTTTCCCATGCATGACCCCCTTTTCTCCACCATCATGTTCCTTTCCTTTCATGGACCTTTTCCGTTTACCAACTGCAGTCACATGCTCGGTTACCTCAACTTCGCCTGGTTCCTCTGTTTCGGCAGCCCGAGTGTCAAGAGTCAAATCTCTAGAAGCCGAGCGTAGGTTCTTTTTGTGAGGAATGAAAGAAGAAGCTTTCTTTGGAGCCATGGTGAAAATTTTGAGGAGAGAGGAAGTTGGGAAGTTGA
Organism: Agrostemma githago; assembly: GCA_958450325.1. Classification (NCBI taxonomy): domain Eukaryota; kingdom Viridiplantae; phylum Streptophyta; class Magnoliopsida; order Caryophyllales; family Caryophyllaceae; genus Agrostemma; species Agrostemma githago. Next base: position 75,770,312 of record OY288239.1, on the reverse strand, counting down.
AATAAAGAAGGTTGGTGAAAAAAGGTAGAGTGACGGTAGAGGAGGGTAAAAGAAGGGGTATAATGATGAGTTTTATGGAAAGAATATATTTTGAGGAGGATTTTTAGGAGGAGGAGATTTTAGAAAGATTTGTTTATTAAATAGAACACTTGTAAGAGATTATGGGAAGGAAAGAGATTTTATGAATATAACAACAAGGGATTTTGTGAAGGAAATATACCATAGATAATATATGAGGTATAATTTTACATAGAGAATAATTCCAATTTTGGAATTACTCAGAATATTCAAGATTTGACATGAATATAAGGAAGTAAAATTATATGTCATATGGTATATATGATAAAGCCCGAAATATCATAGCGAGGATGAATGAAACACAATCTTATGCAAATTTACAGAAGACAATACGAATCTGTACATGAATCAAGGCAATATAGACACAGGCTAACATCACCCCAGTCTTCGTCAAACATAATAGGAAAAGAGAAAAGAAACAACTAACGACCTCTTCAGTTTTCATTTATCAAACCAAGTTCTAACCGTAATTCCTCGAACCGTTCCCTGGGTAAAGGTTTAGTAAGAATGTCAGCCTTTTGTAAATCTAAAGGACAAAACTCAAGTTCGATATTACCCTTTTCTACATGGTCTCTCAAAAAATGGTGTCAGATGTCAATGTGTTTGGTACGAGAGTGATGAGGGCGATGGTACTTATATTATCACAAAAGATAGGTACGGTTTTAATAATTACACCATAATCCCTTAACTGCTGACGCAACCAAAGTAATTGAGTACATACCAGAGATGCAGCAATATATTCACTTTCCGTAGATGAAAGTTCCACTGTTGCTTGTTTCTTGGATCCCCATGATATTATACATGATCCTAGAAACGTTACTGTCCCTGAGGTACTTTTTCTGTCAATATAGCACCCTCCGTGATCTGCATCTGAATATCCTTTGAGATCAAAATTATCATGCATAGGGTAAATCAATTTAAGACTTTGCGTGCCAATTAAGTAACGTAATATTTGTTTAACGGCCGTTAGGTGAGATTCTTTTGGGTTAGACTGGAAACGAGCGCATACACACACGCTGTGCATGATATCAGGACGACTAGCAGTTAGATAAAGTAGAGATCCGATCATACCTCGATATGAAGTGTTATCCAGAGACTTACCTCCTTCGTCTTTATCAAGTTTAGTGGTGATGGCCATGGGTGTAGGCGCAGATTTTGCTTTTTCCATTCCATATTTTCTAAGAAGTTCACCCACATATTTTTCTTGATGCACAGTTATTCCTCTTTTTTACTGCTTGATTTGTAGACCTAGGAAGAAGCCCAGCTCACCCATCATACTCATTTCAAATTCTGACTGCATTAGGTTTGAGAAATATTTGCAAAGTTTTTCATTAGTGGAGCCGAAAATAATGTCGTCCACGTAGATTTGAACGATTAGCGTGTCCGTCTCGACATTTTTAATGAAGAGTGTTTTATCAACTGACCCCCTCTTGAACTCGTTTAGAAATAGAAACTGAGATAATCTGTCGTACCAAGCCCTTGGTGCTTGTTTTAGCCCGTATAGAGCTTTGTCAAGTTTGAACACATGATTTGGCAAATCCACGTTCTCAAAACCAGGGGGTTGTTCTACAAAGACTTCCTCTTTTAAGAATCCATTCAGAAATGTTGTTTACGTCCACTTGAAATAGCTTGAAGCCTTTATGAGCAGCATATGCAATAAGTAGCCGAATGGCTTCCAATCTCGCGACCGGAGCAAAGGTTTCGTCAAAATCTATTCCTTCTTGTAACCTTGCACAACCAATCTTGCTTTGTTTCTAACGATGGTTCCTGAGTCATCAAGTTTGTTTCTGAATACCCAACGGGTCCATATCACTTTTCTATCTAATGGTCTAGGAACCAAATGCAAGACCTTGTTCCGTTTAAATTGTCCCAACTCTTCTTGCATAGCTACGATCCAGTCAGAATCTGTAAGCGCTTCCTTGATATTTTTGGGTTCTATTGTAGATAGAAAGGAATTTAGAACACAATGATTCCGTAGAGACCTTCTAGTTTGGATTCCCTTATGATAATCACTCAGAATGGCGTCCGTAGAATGTGAACTCTGATGTTTCCACTTCTTAAGATTTGTGGGAACGTTATTGCTCTTCTTGGGATGTTCTTTTGAGTTATTACCCGAGGTTATATTATCTTTGTCTGTAGTTCCCCCTGAATTAGTAACGGTGGTTACATCAACCTTAGAAGGGTTTTCCTTGGTTCCCCCTGAATTCATGTCAGGGGTTACATTATCCTGGACATTGTTTAAATCTAATGTTGATGTCATCTTATCTCTAGACTCTGAAGAACTTTTATTTTGTTCTTCATCTGCTAGTGATATGTTTGGATCAACATTAATGTGTTCTTCTCTTAACTCAGCATGAGAGCCTTCTATTTCCTTAACTTCTTCATCAAGTTTGGGTGCCTCTTTTCTAGTGAGCCAAAAATCTTGATCGTCATCGTCTTCTTCTTCAATGTCGGTTTGGTCTAAGGAATTTGTCTCATCAAAAATTACGTGGACGCTTTCTTCAACACGTAGCGTTCTTTTGTTATATACTTTGTAGGCTTTGCTACGATCTGAGTAGCCTAGGAAGACTGCCTCATCACTTCGAGGATCAAATTTTCCTAGATTATTTTTCCCATTGTTGTGAACAAAGCACTTGCTTCCAAAACACCTGAGATGCGATATTCTAGGTTTTCTTCCTCTTAGAAGTTCATAGGGTGTTTTCTTCAACACGGGTCTGATCATAGCTCGATTGTGAATGTAGCAAGTTGTATTAACTGCTTCAGCCTAGAAGTTTCTGGGTAAACCGCTGCATAGTAACATGGTGCGAGCCATTTCTTCGAGCGTTCGATTCATTCTTTCGACTACTCCATTTTGTTGTGGAGTCCGTGGAGCAGAGAAATTATGCCCAACTCCATGTTCTCTACAAAAACTTATGAAGGATTCATTGTCGAATTCGGTTCCATGATCTGTTCTGATAGATACAAGATTATAACTATATTTGTTTTGGACTAGCTTCATTAGACATTCGAATTCATCACAGGTTTGATCTTTCGAGCTAAGGAAGACGGGCCAAACAAATCTAGAGAAATCATCTACAAGAACAAATACGTACCGACTACCACCTCTACTTCTTATTCTCATAGGTCCGCAGAGATCAATATGAATAAGTTCTAGAGGCTTGGCAGTACTTACGAACTTTTTAGGCTTAAATGAGGATCTCACATGTTTGCAGCGTATGCAGGTACCACAAGCTTTGGTAGTGTCGAAGGTTATGGAAGGTAACCCTTCAACAAGATCCAGAGATCTTAGTTTGTTAAGACTGAAAGGACTTATGTGCCCAAATCGTTTATGCCAATGAAGTGGATCAGAGATGGTAACGCTCATACACGTGACAGCATTGTCGGGTAAGGTTTTGATATAAGCTATGTAAACATTGTTTGACTGTTCCCCCTCCAGAATGACATTTGAGGATCCTTCTCTAATAATTCGGCACTTATCATTGTGAAACACAACTTTGTTTCCTCTATCACAGAGTTGAGATATGCTCAAGAGACTATGCCTTAGTCCTTTTACAAGCAGTACATTCTCAATACAATGTGAATCAGATAAGCCGATTTTTCCGATACCGATTATCCTTCCTTTCTTATTATCTCCGAAGGTAACACTTCCTCCGTCATATGCCTCTAATGACAAAAATTTCTTTTTATCACCCGTCATGTGTCTTGAGCATCCACTGTCTAGGTACCACCTGTTTGCCCCTGTAGTCTTGTGAACCTGCGATAGTCATTTTTGTTTCTTAGGTACCCAAACGGATTTAGGTCCTTTTACATTAGGCAATGAGTCTTTACGCACCCATATCTTTTTGTATCTACCACAGTGTTTATTATTCGATTTATCTTCAGACTTCTTTTTCCACTTTCTTTTGACATGTTTCTTTTTATTGGTTCTCTTTTCTTCAGTCTTTTTTTCTTCTTTTCCTTCCAAGTTTCTAGATACGCAATTATCCTTTTCATCCAACCTTTTCTGCATGACATCTTTTTCCTTTATCAATTCTATGATTTTTGAGGTAAGAGAGTTTTTTATTTTGTCAAGATTTATTTTCTCAATATTAATTTCATTATTTAATATGGATATGGTTCTTTTTAATTCCGCATTTTCTAAATTTAATTTCTTAACACTTGTACTGACTTTTTCATGATTGGTGCCCCTTTTTAAGTTCTCTTCATTAATGTTTGTATTCGAACAATCTTTTGAATCATCTGATACATCAAGTTTTGACTTTGAGATTACAGAAGATTTATTTTTATTTGTTCGAATATTTTCACATCTCTTTAGAGTAATATTTTCAAAAGCTATCTCATTTATTTGTTTTAGTAACTCATCTATTTCTTTCTTTTGTTGCTCACAGGTTTCTAATACCTTATCAAAGTGTGAAAAGAGTTTTTCCTTGGTAAGTTTCCTAAGTTTTTTCTTAAACTTTATAAAGCTTACCTCATTGCTTTCCTCATCTGAATCCGAGCTTGAATCGTACGTTTCTGCCATGAAGCACATGTCTTTGTGTTTTCGTGTTTTGGGCATGGATGTGTCGCTGTGCTGAGCACTTAGACAAATGTTTACCTCACCTTCATCTTCTGATTCCTCTTCTTCGTCTGAGTCTAATTCTCCCCATCCGCACGAAGCCAACATGGCTTGCTTGTGTTGAAACTTTGATCTTTCTCTTTCTCCTTTAGATTTGATTTTTTCCACGTCGGACAATCCTTGATCAGATGTCCAACTTCTCCACATTTAAAACATCCTTTATTGTTTTCTTTAGTATTAGAGTTGTTACCTCTTTCTCTAAATGAGTTTTTCTGTCCAAATTTAAAATTCTTTCGAAAGCGTTTGACGAAAAGGGCTAAGTCATCACTCATGGTTTCCTCGTCGTCACTAATAGAACATTTTAGGGCTATTCCTCTACTCTTAGATGATTCACTCTGACGTTGATTCAGAGAGAGCTCATGAGCCATGAGGTTACCTAGCAACTCTTGATAACTTAGTGAGGTAAGATCTTTTGATTTCTCAATAGCAGTAACTTTCGGTTGCCATTTATCAGTGAGACTTCTTAAGACTTTTCTTACAAGATCTTCGGTGTCAAATGTTTTACCAAGATTTCTTAGTTCATTAGTGATGTTAGTAAATCTTGCGGACATTTCAACAATGCTTTCATCTTTATCCATTTTAAACATTTCGTATTGTTGAGTTAATAAATCAATCCTGAACTTTTTGACTTGTGTAGTTCCTTCGTACGCAAGTTCTAAACTGTCTCAGATTTCTTTTTGCGGAAACACAAGAAGTAAGTCGATTATATTCTTTGGACGAAATTCCTCGTTGCAATAATGACATTGCCTGAGAATTCTTTTCGGCCTTTTTATAATCGTTCTCATCATAGTCCTCTTCATCCTTTATGGTGATGTTCCCAAGAACATCAAAGGATTGGATGGCGATTGGACCCTTGATTATAATTTTCCAGCATTCGAAATCTGTTTCTTTTATGTAATGCATCATTTTGTTTTTCCACAGCCCATAGTCTACACCATCAAACGTGGGAAACTTTGAGTTTTTGGAGTCCATTTAATCGAAATGGATTAATAAAGAATCGCTAGTGTAGGATCTACTCTTTTGATATGAATCAATCAAGAGAACATGCTCTGATACCAATTGTAGAGTCTAGCGATCCTGGAAAATACTCTAGAGGGGGGGTGAATAGAGTATTTACGTTCTTTTAAAATTTTAAACGATGTATTACACTAAAATCTTATTATGAAAGATGTAGTGTAATATTTCGTTAGTTGAATGGCTAATAAACGGAAGTAACAAAAATGTTCGCTACTATACTTACTACTAAAGAGTATAAGTATAAGAAATAGCAAACCAAAATAAAAACGTAAAGTAGATAACACGAGCAATTTTAACGTGGTTCGGCCCAATTGAAAAGCATACGTCCACCGGTGTCATTATTTATAAGAGTACCTTCTCCGGAATACCCTACAAATAAAAGCTCTCACGATTAACTCTAATCGTGATAGTGAGAGTGATGTGAAGCACTCGATTTGAGAGATGTTAGGCTCTCGGTTCGTGGGATGTTAAGCCCACGACAATGAAGGATGTTAAGCCTTCGGTGTGAGGGATGTGAAGCCCTCGGTGTTTGAACGATGTGAAGCGTTCAAAGGTGAACGATATATGTCGTTCGATTGAGTAAACCACTACTCGACTCGTATGACTCTACTACTCAAGTTTACAATATTTCTCTAGCTATGAATACACTTCAATTTTCTAGAGAGAATAATGAAACTATATGACTTCCAAGCGTTAAACAATTTAAACACAATTTTATATAGCCAAGACTTAAACCGAAACTTATTGCAAAAGCCCTTTTGAAAAGAAATGTGATTTGATTTTTTGCAAAGTGAAAATGTGTGTGCAAGTCGTGGTTTGATAGTAAGGAAGAGCACGATTTATAGGCAGAGTAATCCCTTTAAAGAAGGAAATGAGATCACCTTAATTGATGTGCTTCCTTACTTAGTGAAGATATGGTAGGGTGGAATATCAATCAATCAAGATAATATATTCAAGTTTCCTTGCTTAATGATTTTCTAATATCTTTAAAGAATCAAGATATTTTGAGAATCATTTATTATGAAAACTTTTATTCTCTTGATAGATAATTTCCTTTCTAATACTATCTTCTTCAAAGAATAGATATTCTTTGACAAACTCGACTGGATTTTTAAAAAGATATTTCGAAATTAAATCTTGGCGGTTTGTGTATAGTTGTTTACGAAGGCTAATATAACCTTGTTCAAGGTTATACTATTTGTGTCATACAATTGCCTTATTCTTTTTACATTTAGGATCCTATGCCTTCGTCCTTCCTCTTTGATCTCTTGTCCGAATGCCTTCTTGAGATTTTGCTTCTTTTATTCCTGTGCTGAACATCATGATCTACAACAACGATCACGTTACTTTGAAACAATTAAAACTTTGATATAATCAAAACATATAAAGTATAAAACCCAAGGTTCAACAAGGCATTTCAGTAATGAGTCGTCTGGTTTGGCGCACTTCATAACTAGGACGCCTAACTCTGGGCATTCGAACTAATAAGAAACAGGACCATTGATTGATTATTTTGAATAGTACAGAAAAAGAAATGTACATAGATTCAAACGCATTAGGTGTGGCTACTCTGAACTAAGGCGTTTCAGGTCAAGGAACAAAGTCAAGACCGACCATGAGTTTTTGTGTTCGTTAAAGTTTTAGACTAGTTTGTTGATTTATGTGTTATGATTTAGATTAGTGCTTTAACATGTGATTACGTCGTAAAAGCGATAAAACATGTGATTAAAAGTGATAAAAATGTGATAACGTAAGTAAATCATGTTAAGTGAGTTGTTACACCCTCAGATTATACACAAAGCGACTAAATACGATGCGTAGGTGATAAAGAACGGATCAAATAACGACTACTTGGATTTAAGCGTTTTAATTAGGAGTTTAAGTATAGTGTTACATAGATTAGACGAGTAAGGGTTTAAGGGTCGGACATGAACTACGACAGGAACAAAGTTATGAGCAAGCGTTGCATACTATGTTCAGAAAATGTTGGTGTGCGCGTCTATTTGGTGGATTATGAACTCATTGGTCTACAAAAATCACAATGCATGTGTAATTAAAGACCATTATTGAAATAGAATCGAGAGAACTATATTAAGTATTAACCTAGTGACGAATAAGACTTGGACGGGAAGAATGACGGCTATACAACGTCTACGATGACTCAGTTTACCTTAGGAACGAAGTGAATTATTTAGTTTAAGAACCCTATAATTCGTTTTCAAATTGCTAGTTTTAATTTATTGTGAGGGGTCATGTAGACACCCGCATTTTGCATGCTCGTGTCTATGGAAGTTTCTCACCAAACAACCGATGATGATAAGACGATAACATGCTTTTAAAAGCTCGAAATAGGCCTCACCACTACTACAAAATTAGTCATAGACATAACCTAATAGACATAGGTTAAAAGAAAAACTCACATCTATTTTTAATAGACATGGATTATTTAAAAAACCTATGTATATATAAGTGAATATACATAGGTCACAATTAAAACTCATGCCTATAAATTATAGACATAGGTCAAGGTCAAACCTATGTCTATAATGTACGAATAATGTAGGGAATATAAAACCATATATATTAAAATAAGACTAATAAACTAGTGCCCAAGTCAATTACTCTTAGCCTAATAAACCCTAGAATTTAGTCATTCTCCCTCCAGATTTCTAGATACTTCAACCTAAAGTATTTAAACTTTTAACCATACATTCTCCCAATCACCTATTTTCTTCAACTTTACACTTTTACACCGCAACATCGATAATCGAACCTCCAAAGTTTTGATTCCCGCTGATCTCAACTTCCAATCTGAAGCGCTTCATGTTCTTACGGTAATCTCATTAATCTCTTTCCGATCTACCCTACCATTCTTGTTCAATCAATCGATCATTCATACTTCACGATATCTTTCTATTTTTTCCAATTATTTCGAGTTTTTTTTGTCTATGAAGTAATTTGAAGCATAATCGGACAAACAGAGTACTGTTTTTTTATTTATTTAGGCGGAAAATGTCATATGCTGAGAATCGAGTTGAATTTGATTGATTTCAGTGTGAGAGGAGCTTGATTCGAGTGCGAAATGGAGAGTTTACAGTAATTGGAGGCGTTGTTCTTCAACTTTACGCTTTTACACCGCAACATCTATAATCGAACCTCCAAAGTTTTGATTCCAGCTGATCTCAACTTCCAATCTCTGAAGCGCTTCATGTTCTTACAGTAATCTCATCAATCTCTTTCTGATCTACCCTACCATTCCTGTTCAATCAATCGATCATTCATACTTCACGATATCTGTCTATTTTTTCCGATTATTTCGAGTTTTTTTTTGTTTATGAAGTAATTTGAAGCATAATCGGACAAACGGAGTACTGTTTTTTATTTATTTAGGCGGAAAATGTCATATGCTGAGAATCGAGTTGAATTTGATTGATTTCAGTGTGAGAGGAGCTTGATTCGAGTGCGAAATGGAGAGTTTACTGCAATTGGAGGCGTTATGTGAGAGGCTGTATAATTCGCAGGATTCGGCAGAGGGAGCTCATGCTGAGAACATTTTAAGATGTTTCTCCATGAATACGGAGTACATTCCGCAATGCCAGTACATTTCAGACAATGCATTGACGCCCTATGCTTTGATGCTCGCCAGCTCTAGCTTGTTGAAGCTGGTTCGCCCTCATTTCTAAGTCTGTTCTTTCTTCTATAGACACACATCCATCTACGCATATGCATTTCTAGCCCATTCATTGTTATTGCACGTGACTATGCTTATATCAACAATCATCTTCTGCCACTTATAACAACTATCAAAGACAACCATAAAAATACACAGATTTCACATCATTCAACATAAATTGCAGTACCATCATCATCAAAAACAAACCTATAAAATCGTCGGAAAACAAACCGAACCTTTCAAACCTCAAAATACTTCTACTCATTCACTCTTATCCAAGTCTCTTTACGTCTGCCGCTACCCCTCACCCACCTATGCTCTTCCATTCTCCAAGTCAGTATATCAGTGCATAATCAATAGTCTCATGCCTTACATGCCCAAACCATAAATCGTCTTAACCTGATACTCTATTTTCCTCTATAGCAAAAACTCATGCTTATCCCCCGATCACCTCATTTCTAACTTGATAATTTCTTGTATAACCAGATATCCATCTACGCATACGCATTTCTCCCTCATTCACTTTTGCCACTTATAACAACTATCAAACAATATCACTTGTTTAGAAAAGACGGGGCTTGGAAGTAACACATGGGTTTGTCTTTTTACCCCAAGTGAGTACTCCGTATTATTTAATCCGTTATATGTTACGAGTACATATTTGTGATGGATATTCACGTCACAAACAAGAATTGACCATTACTGAGTATTATGCAATGAATAAGAACCCATTTGTGTTTGATTTGTGCCCACCCGCTTTTGATTGTCTATTGACCAAGTCATTAATGGGAGCATTTGGCAGGTAGCATACATTTGTCTATTGACCAAGTCATTAATGGGTGAATTACTGAGTATAATACGGACGGACTATGCATTCGCTGTCATTGCAGCTTCGCCTTGATATCAGTAACCTTCTGCTCTTTATCAATATTTTCTTAATTTTTTTCCCTTTTGATGTTTAACCTGACAGTAATGACTTTCCCAGGCTCAAGTCCCTCTGGTCATCCTCTAGAAGATGCTGATTCACGTACCACTTTTGTCAACAATGTAAGATTTCTGCAAAGATTGTGTTTGAATATTCCCAACTTTACTGCTCTGCCAATTTGCCAGGCGTTAATTCCCTCCCGATTCATCGTGGTTTTATCTCAGGTTCATTTTGCTGCTACACTTGCTCAGCATTTTAATAAATTTGGAGAAGTATTGAAGTATTGAAAGTGATGATTTCAACTGATGCCGCCACAGGTCATCCAAAAGCGTGAGCTATTCTCCCTGTTACTATTCGTTTGTGATTATTGGTATGTCGTTGCTGTTTGATTGAATACATACTTTCGATGTAGGTCGGCATATATGGAGTTCATGAAGAAAGAAGCTGCAGAAAATGCTCTGACCTTGGACGGAACATCCTTCATGTCACGATTAATTAAGGCAATCTCTTTAATCATGCTAATGTTGCTTTTATCTCTGTTGCATGATATTAAACACCCCAATCATGGCTTTTACTCCTCTTTCTTCTCCATAAATAGGTGTTTAGTTCTCATTCCTTTCAATATCATATACTTGTTCATTCAACTGTTCAGTATTGGATTTAATTGTAGACTTTACTATTCATTTAATTTGATTTGTTGGTGAATTTTTACGAGATCCTGGAGTGCCACTGTTAGAAGTTCATCAAATTATAACGAAGAGGATTTGAGCCCTTAATCGATTGAGTTGAGTTTAGTTTAGTTCACAATTCAATTAAGTTGGATCCGGTTCAGTACTTGAGTTGAAGCGGGTCAAGTTGAGTTAGAAAAGAAGGGTCTGAAGAAAAATGAGTGATCTCTCCTGAAAGTGGAGTAGAGTAGATAGGGAGCGATATGGCGGGGGGGTTGCAGTCTTGTCGTTTGGTTTCCTCATTCGCCGGCCTCCATTACTCCTCTTTTTCACCTCTTTCGCTTCCATCCCGGTACCCTCTTCTTCTTCTTCTTCTTCTTCTTCTTCTTCTTCTTCTTCTTCTTCTTCTTCTTCTTCTTCTTCTTCTTCTTCTTCTTCTTCTTTCTTTTCTTCAGTTTTTCTTTTTTTATATGTTCATGATTAAAATGAGAACAAATATTTGTCCCTATTTTATTTTATTTTATTGGTTGATTGGTTGATACATGATTCTCAGTGATACAATACTTGGCTCGTTATAAGTTTATGACGAATATTTCCATGAATTCTTCCTTCTTCTATTTTTGGTAGTCAAACAAGTAGATATATTATCAAATATTTCCTGTTAGAATCACACTTGTCATGAATTTGAATGCTGATTGATTAATCAACTAGATTTCTACAGTATTACTCTATTGATTAAGGACTTGAAGGTGCAACTCAATTTTAATATGAAGTTACTATTTGCACACAGGGAGACAGTATGTGTGTATGCAGTTTTCGAGGACTCTCGTTGGCGTAACCAACCTATTATTCAATCGAAGGTGGCATCTTTTTTTCTACAAGCATTCCCGCACAATAGACTAATTTAGCCTGTTTATCTGTTTTTCACCTTTAAACGTGCAGAAATCGTGATCAATTGTCAAATGGACGTAAATGCCTAAGGCCTGGTAAACTCTCTCCATGTCGCCCTGTTCCTTCTCATATACAAAGACCTCCTTACAATACTCTAGTGCCTCCTGGAATTGCCGGTGGACATGAAGTGCATGGTGAAGAAGGAATCTAGTGCATGAGAGCTTCTGGCAAGCTGGCTGCTCGAGTTCTTCAATATGCAGGAACTTTAGTTAAGGTTATACTTATTACTGATGCTCCTTGTTTTTGATGGCTTGAATTAGTTCAACCGGTCGTACACAGATTATTCCACAACTAAATAACAAAATTTGGTTTATTAACTTCTTTAATCTTATAGCTCCTACGCTTTATTGCAGTACTTCTACTGATGGCAGGTAAGGCGAACTACAACCAAGAGTAAAAAGGAAAAAAACACTTAAAGATAACTGAAATATAACCTTTTCATATATGGGTGACGTCTACTGATGGCAGCTTTTTACATTTATGGGTGGTGTTTAGTGTCTAGTTGAAATATAACTTTTTCATACAGAATACTACCAAGAATAATATTTACTTCATCCTTGGAAACTCTTTAATGTTGTTAACCCTTGTTTGATTGATTGACAGGAGATAGTTCGGAGAAAGGTTAAGAGAAACATCATGAGCAGCGGCGTCTTAATTCTAGTCGCATTATTAACATGTTTAATTATTAGGTTTCATGATCGGGTATCCAATTTTAGATTTGTAGTTAAGTATGTCTATAGTGTGTGGAAGGAAGAGAGATAATGTGTTGTGACTGTAATTAATTGTTTGTTATTAATAAAATTTAGTTACTATTGTGAAAGTGGTGCGCCTATTTCGTATTTTTTTTTTGTAATTTAGTAGTTCAATAAACGTAGGGTGTACAATTAACCCATGTCTATACTATGACAATAAACATAGGACAAACAAATAACCCATGTCTATATTTACAAATATACATAGGGCGTACAGAAAACACATGTCTATTGCTTTTATAGACATGGATTAATTCTGCCAACCTATGTCTAATATAAAAATAGACATGGGTTATTAGAAAAACCTATGTCTATGTTTTAGATAGACATAGGTCATACGCCCTATGTCTAAGTATTTCACAATAGATGTCACCCAACTTAACATGGGTCGCAAAACTCATGTCTATTAGTGAAAATGACCCATGTCTATTTGATGTTTTGTAGTAGTGCACAATCGATGGTATCCAACTTAGACACATTAAGAAGTACAAATATCACAAAGCAAACCTCAAAATCAAACCTAGTAACCCATTTCCAAAAAAAAATAAAGTTATTCTAAGTCAAAACCGCCTCCGAGGGCAAAACCGTCTTTTACCGAGCAAGTCAAACCCGGTCAAAGCTGTAAACCCGAAACGTCCAAAATACCAAAAACATGTCCAATTACAAAAATCATGCGTGCTCAAAAATATCCTCAAATAAGTGCTAAGTGCATATTCAATCCTGCAAGTCAAGCAACTTTCAAACAACACTCGCTTAACTGCACGGAAACGTGCGTCCCAGAACTGGGGGGCCTTAACTCGTGCGCCCGAGCCTCAAGGTTCGCAACCCCCCGTGCCTAAACAGTGATCTCCGTATCTAGGTTATGGCGCCCAAATACGAATTCAAACCATCCTCAAGTCTATAAATACAAACGCATTTCGATCATTCCAAAAGGTCAGCAATCCGAAAACTCAAAGCCTAAACCAACCTTCCAAAGCCTATTCCAATAACTTCAATCGCTAATACAGACCCTAAGCACATCCTAACTCAACTACATATCGAAAAGTCTCCCCGTGTCATAATCGATACTGAAGCGGGTCTTAACTCAAAACAAGAACATGTATGTTGAGGGTGTCAAAATAAACTTCTTCTCCATTTTTGTTTCTAACATCTAACATTTACTTTATCATTTCTAACATCTAACATTTAGTTTATCACATCTAACATTTACTAACTCTTTACGTTTCGTTATTTACTCTTCTAATTTAATCAAATCATTTTCAAAAACATGACTTGGAGTGGTTGCCTATGACGCAAAATCGAGCATCGGAGATCTTATGGTCAAACAACAATGCCGACATGCGAAGGACCTAATGCTCACGATGACGATTCAATGCCGACTTAAAGCGAACATCCAATGACACCGAATTGAACATCGTAGATCCCAACGGTCAAACAACGATACCAAAAAGGGCAAAAAATCTAACATTTGCTATAACAAGTTGACACTTTCAAAATGATCGCATTCGACAATCAAATATTCCCAAAGTCCAAACAGTCGCCAATTCAGGCGCCTGGTCCCATGTGCTTGTGGTTCAGAGAGCCTCATGGCGTGCGTCCCTACCAAGGCTTGTTCGTTATCGCATAATCATTTTTCGTATATCCTCGATACATAATTTATATAACCTGTTGAATACGAGTATTTGATATTGATTCTGTAATCGAAACTCAAATGTTAGGACTTGTCGAAAGACGATTTAGGATGAGCACCCGTTAACGCTAAACCGAGCATCGTAGAGTTTAATAGTCAAATAACGATTTTAATGAAAGTCAATTAGATAAAAACGTTAGACATATATAATCAGTTAAGAAATTTTAATTGACAAATTATGATTTTAGTTATAATATAGAGGGTTATTTAACGAGAATCATAATACCAACTATAGGGCGTTCTCTCAAAATAATACTCCATACCAATTTCATTTAATCTGAGAAAAATACTCGTACTATTTAACCGGTTACATTAGGTAACCTAACTCATTTTTAATCGTTCGATGAATTAACAATCTGGGATTGATTGGTTGAATATGAAGATGAAGAAAGAGCAGAAAGAAATTAGGGTTTTTCTACGTGGTAACCCTGTATTTTTTGGAAATTCTATGTGGTAACCTGCTTTTAAAAAAACACATGTGGTAACCCTCTACTTTCTTAGTGTATAGAAATATGACCCTTAGATTTACTTTCGTCAATTTGGTTTGTAAAAGGGTAAGTGGGCATTTAAAATAGTTTTTCTACAACGTTTTTTTCTCTTTTCTTCACTCGATTTGCATCCAAAATTTTAAAAAAGAGCATTTAAAATGGTTAATCGAGGGATTAATTTTAAAATTTGCAATTTTGTAAGGTTGAATTACCGTGTAGGAGGAATACACGAACATAAGTAACCCTCATAAAAATTCATAATTTACTTTTCACTGCTTGATCATGGTTTAATCAATTATTTAACGAACAAATTTAACGTGATTAAAGTTAAGAGTCATGTCGTACATAAAAATTCATAATTTACTCTTCACTGCTTGATGATGGTTTAATCAATTATTTAACGAATAAATTTAACGTGATTAAAGTTAAGATTCATGTCGTAGAGTATTAAGAAAATAGAGGGTTACCGCATGTGTTTTTAAGAAATTAGAGGATTACCGCATGTGTTTTTAAATTTTCAAAAAAAAACAGTGTTACCACATAGAAAAACCCAAGAAATTAATAGAGGATGAAGATAGTGCTCTGCACACTGACAATAATGAAAAGAGTAATAGGAATATGAAATAAAATAAAAGCAAAAGTGAAAGTTGGACGGATTTACCAGGTAACAAGTCACCAATCTCGTTCTAGATTAACTAGTCCAATAATATGTATTTTTCTCATATTAAATGAAATTTGTATTATTTTGAGAAAACGTTGTACAGTCGATATTATTCTCATTAAATAACCCTAATATAAAGTAGTTTACATAATTTAGGGGGCAAAAACTTGCAATTCAGAAAGTGTAAAGATACCCCCATAGGAAAAAGAAGATTTCATGCTTGCCCAGTAAGTCAGTAACATCTAACTTTGACTTGCATAAGCAGAAAGCAGAGTACCATTTTCTTCAGCATTAGACTAATACAGTATAAGTGTATAACACTTTCTAGCAACGACCTAGTTACATTTTCTTCAGTATATTGCTACATTTTAGATAATACCATTTCAATATAACCTCGTCGCTGTACGTCCTCGCACGTTTGCCAGTAATATATCTTTCTGTTTGTGTTTTGACGTAAAAAAAATGGTAGAAGTTTAGTCAATTTATGAAAAAATTCATGCATTCCTCAACTGCTGGCCGGCTAGCCGGCCGGTTGTCCTAACACTTTGAATATACCTTAATAACGAGTCAGAATAGCCCGAAAATTGACTTCTTATCAAATATGCTGAGAAGCCTAACTATTTATACAAGAATGTCAACAGGAATACATTCAATGTGACCAGTGTTTCTAATCCAGATCATAAGAGCAAACAGTCCAAAATTGAATTTAAGGCAATCAGCACACAAATTTGCACCTTTATATTCAGGTAAACCGCACAATAACATGTTTTATAGTTTCTAGTATAATATAATAATTGTATGATTCTTGTGTTTTTGACAACATATATATGCTCTATTTACAGCGTTTTAGTTTATACTTTGACAAGAAGAGCCACAAAAGATGAGAAGCGGCGTCAAGAAAGATGATGGGAAGCCGGAGAATGAACATGTGACTTTAAGGGAAATCCATCGAGTGGCCGAGGCAAACCGATTGAGCCTCCAGCAACTGGAGCTATCGGTCAATAGTTTGACAAGCATTTGCACTGCACTAAGGAGTGAGATGTGTTCATTAGGCGCTATTTCGGTTCAAAAGGAGGAACCAAAGGCAGATGAGGTTAAACCGCAGTCTAACCGGTCAAGTTCACAAAGTCTAGATTTGAAGGATCAAATGCTGGGACTTAAGATGCAGCAATTAGTTGACCAAGCCGCTGCTCTAGCCATCTTTAAAGAAGCCAAAACCACACCTACTAGAGCTTCAGGTAATACTCCATCTGCTTTCTATTCAATACTTTGATGTTAGAAGATCTCCCTTCAAAGTTCAACCGCAGCATTTCGGGCTTTACATCTCGAGGGACATTTCATATCCCCTATTACGTATTGCAAGACACTTACAGTTTGACAAAATGGTTAAGGGGGTCGCGTTTGGGTCGGATCAATTTGAGTGTCATTTCGGGTCTTTCGTACATTTCACGGTCGAAACGAATCAAATTATTTTGAGTCAAGTCATTTCGGATTTGGCTATTTGCATCACTTCAGGTTTCGAGAAGAGCTATTTTCCGATATGGGTCATTTTGGTCGGGTAATTTTCGGGTTAGTGTTATAATACAAGTACTTGGATCAGTTTACTTTGGACTTTGACATTGGTGACTGACTTGCTAATGTTTCACTTGGCCAAATATGCATCAGTATTGGCAGGGAACGTGAAGACCATAATAATACCAACAAAAGAAGAATCAAAGAACGTGCAAGCAACAACACCAATCCAGAAAAGTTGCACAAAACTAGTGATCCAAAGCAAGGAATCAACCACGCAGAATAAAGTGTGCTCAAAATTAGATGCAGTCAATAACATGGACGCAACAAAACCTAAAGGAAAAAGTATTCCACAAAGCCTCGAAAAAAGTAACAAGGCAACACCTACAGCTAGAGTCTCCCTCAGATCAACCGTCCAGAAAACCAGAACCACGATTTCAGAAGTTAGTGTAACCAACAACAGCAAACAAACATCGAGATCAAACATTTCAGTGAAATCATTGGTACGCAATGTACAGACAATCCAAAGTAAAGATTCCGTAAAGGTGAAGATCCAGTCTAATCAAGGTGGAGCTACGACAATTCCTGAGCCAGAGCTCAAACCTCGCAGGAAATGGAGCACAACCACACGCATTAACACTCTCATCAAGTAAATCAATGTAAATAAAGTCTCACCACAAAACCCATCATGTTATCGGATGCTTCACTTGCAAAGCCTCTACCAAATCGTTATCTTGTTAGTATTGGGAAAAATGAGGACCCATTTTTCGTAAGCTATTGAAGGCAACATTCAGCCTACTGACACACGGTCTCATCATCACATTTTGTGAAACCAATTGATTTAACTATAAACACTCCCCAAACCAATGATTTCCTTTCCAATCTAATTTTCATAAAGGTCTGTCTCCACAAATTAGTATCGCAAGGTAATCTCATACGAGAATTTATGGTCCAGAAAAAGAACATGGGTTAAAAACAAAGGTTGTAATGCTCGATCAATTTTTATTACGGAGTATATAAATACACACATGATCTTGTTGGCCTCGCAAAAAGCAGCAACACAACATACAAGTGATGATTACACTAAAAAGAAACCAGTCACACCACAACCAAGTCCAAATCGAGTCAATAGGACGAGCAAAGTCAACACTACTAAAATCCCTTGCCTGTGCATGTTATCACCCTGCTGAGATTCACCTCATTCAAACTGAAACACAAATCATATAAGTGATGCTGAAATAGAACTGATTGCATTGCTTGTTAAATGCTAATTCAATACAGACTACCACTAATGGTTCAGCAAAGTATTAATCTGCCACAATATTCTCAATGTTAGGTCGGGCAAAGATGTAATGAAACCATGATTTTTTCTCTGCAAGTTCTTCTATGAATAGTAGTTCTACATTTGTTCTTCTTAGGCTCCAATAAAATATTCGGGTAAAAAATCAACCCAATAAAGCACCAAATTAGCAAAAAAAGTACCAGGGAAACTGAGAAGGAAGTTCCACGACAGAGTACAGACCTTGAAACATCCAAGAGGGTAAGTCTCTGCTGATAGCAAACTTTTTCCTCACTCTGCCTTGGTTTTCAGAGTTCTCCCTGTTTGTGATCTTTCCAATCCGGAAGTACACCGTCCAATGAACTTAAGAATTTCGTCGATTAATATAACTGGAAGAGAACAAAGCAAGACCAGCAGCCATTCGTTTAGGCTGAGTGGAACAATGCCAAACACTTTGGCAAGGAAGGGCACATATAGGATCAAGAAATGCAGGCCAAAGGAGATGGACATAGCTAGAAGAAGCCACGGGTTAACCCATGGAGGCATAGTCACAAGGCTGCCATCTTCAGAAAGGGCGTTTAGAGAATTAAACATCTCGATGGCGACCAACACAGAAAGGGATAAGGTCATAGCTTTGATTTTCCCAGATTCAAAGTAGTCACAAGGATCTGCATCAAATTTAAACGTTTGAGCTCCAGCAGTGAAAGGTGAGGCAGTGAAATTGTCCCATGAACGGCATTGACCCCAATTTGCAAGCTGAGAATAGCTCACTAGACTGTGACCATCTTGGCTAAGGTCAACACCCATGAATGACCCGTGGGTGTACCAAATGATAAAAATGCCGACAGTTGCCAACCCAACATAAAGTCCAATCACCTGAATTCAAAAAACAAAACAAATCAACTTGAATTACAGGCAGTCAAATTAGTGTGGGACTTGCCAGATTCACCACTCCCAGTGGAATACTGGCAGCATATAGGCAGATCACTTACCAAGTAGCGGAATAGAGTCCAAGCATTGATTAATGAGTCGTCACTCCTTCGCGGAGCTTTCTTCATTATATCTTTGTCAGGGGGATTGAATCCCAAAGCTGTGGCAGGGGGACCATCAGTAACAAGGTTGACCCACAGAAGCTGAACAGGGATAAGACCTTCTGGAATCCCCAGAGCAGCTGTGAGGAAAATTGATGCAACCTCGCCAATATTTGATGATATCATATACCTGTATTGAATGAGAAGAGGAAATTAAAGGTCAAAAAAAATACACCTATCACAGTGTCCCCATTTGACACTGATATAGAAAGTGTCCCCTCAACTAGACATGCCATATGAGCTTATCGTTCACTCAAATATTCTAGTGGGGACGACAACATACACAACAAGATAACAAGAACCCTCCTAAAGTTACTCTCATATATTGGCAAAATGCAACTGCCTGCAGTCACACTGACAAATTTATATAGACTTGCTTACAGCACTAAGATAAGCAAAGCCCGTTAAGTAACCTATGCCTAAAATCCCTTACTAGCTTTCTCATATTGCCACCGCTAAGACAGTAAATCAGTACAACTTGCACTTGAGTTGCATAGATATAAGACATAATCACTTAAATTGCCAGAAATGAAAACAGAGAAAAAAATAGTAGTACCTAATGAATGCCTTCATGTTATTATAGATTGATCGACCTTCAGCCACAGCAGAAACAATCGTGCTGAAATTATCATCTGCCAGCACCATGTCAGAGGCTTCTTTTGCTACCTGGTATAGTAGAAACAAGGTCAGATGAAAACAAAATGAGAGATCATAGCTAAAAGCCTATAACCATGATAGAAACATTGGCCTAGAAACTGGTGGTACAAACATCTGTCTCTGAAACAGAGGTTTGAATAGCAAGACAAAGTAGAAGAAAGGAACACATCTATGTTCAACTACAGAAGGAAAAACAGCATAGTATGCGCAACCGTTTGGTCTTGAATCATGTCTCTTTTTGTAAAAAAAACAAAACACTTAAACTAGATAATAGTCATAAAAGACAAACCTCAGTTCCAGCAATGCCCATAGCTATTCCAATATCAGCAAGCTTTAAAGCGGGTGCATCATTCACTCCGTCACCAGTCATTGCAACCACTTCACCATCCTCCTTCAGCAACCTTACAATGTCTTGCTTATGCCTAGGCTCAGCCCTGGAGAAAAGCAAACCACCAGACTTTCTCAGATGAGTTTTCTTGTCATTAAGCTCCATGAACTCTCTTCCTGTAAAACTTCTTGAGCTAATGTCATCATGAGACCCAAAAACGCCTATCTCCCGACAGATAGCCTCTGCTGTATTCTTGTTGTCTCCTGTGATCACCATTACTCTAATACCAGCAGCTCTGCAGTCCTCAATAGCTTGACGCACCTCTTTACGTGGAGGATCCTTTATAAAAAAGTAAAGGAATAACATCAGAAACTTATATATACAAGTCTCAAATGGACCTAACCATAAGATTGTTGCAATCTAAAACTTATCATCATAGAAAAAACATACTCTTAAGCCAGCAAAACCAACAAAGACAAGGTTGCTCTCAATGGAAGGGTAGTTGGCTGGATTGAGCAGAAGTTCATGGGCTGGGTGATCATCGCCATCATAGCTAGTAAATTCTGAAAGGTCCTCCTTGTATGCAAATCCTAGACAACGCAAGGCACTGCTGGACATTTCATGTAGACGGTCCAATATTTCACGCTTTGTATTATGATCCAACGCTTGAATAGAGCCATCAATCAATTGTACACAGGAGCTTCTTTCCAACAAATTCTCCACAGCACCCTGCCCGAACGACATTTAACTATTATGTTCACATCTCAGTACGCATACAACTATACAAGACAACACTATAAATCTCCTTTCTCTAAAAATCTTCCAAGCAAAGACATTCACGAAGAGGAGACAGACCAAATAAACATGGAAAGTGATTTCAGTAAATTAATGATTTAAATGACTCAAGTATCCAAAGAGTGGTTTCTCTACAAATTTAGAGTAGAGTAAAAAAAATTAGACTAGAGATTATGAACAATAATTATACAACTATGAAGAGGGTAGAGGGTCATTATGTAAGACCATAACATATCAAGTGGGTCATTTAACATGCTTCCAGCAACCCAATGAAACTCAACTGAAGTCCTCTGAACTCCACACTCTATCTTCTTCACTCAATTGGTTTATAATATATAGTTTTGTCGTCAGATAAGCAGTTAATAGCAATGTGTAGAATCAAGTACCTTCACTAGCAATGTATTCTTCCCAATGCCCGAAGCAGCAATGACACCCATTGACTTCCTATCACGGTCAAACTCAAGAGTGGCAATACGACGGTCGGACGAATTCCACGCTCGGCAGCAGGCTTCAGAAAGCCCGATAAAACATGAGCATATCAGAAATCAATTCAACACAAAGTGCAGTAAGTAAAATAAAGAAAATAACTGTTACATACATAACAAATCATCAGAACTTGAAGACACACGGGCCAATCCTTGCGGCAGCTTCATTTTCTCAACCATAACCTGATAAAAAAACACAAATACGTCATATATCTCTAATATATGACGATAACAACAACATTACCTCAGTGTCTCCACAAATTGTACACAGCCATTTATCAATAGTATCATCCAACAAAAAAACAAAAAAAAACAAATATATGAAGTTTGCTAGTCTAACCTTTAATGCAGCCTCAGTAGGCATACCACTGGCAACAAAGTGATTATCAGCTTGTTCAACCCCAGCATCATTGCAAACAGCTGCAACTCTAGCAATCATTTGAAGATTTTGATCCATATTGCTAGGCCAATCCTGTATCCCCCCATCAGCGGGATCATAGGTGGTCCCCTCTACGTTGAAGACCCTGAGAGCATCTCCCCTGGGGCCCATGGCAACGAGTTTTGACACTGCCATCTGATTGGTGGTCAAGGTCCCCGTCTTGTCTGAACAAATGACAGTTGTGCAACCCAGGGTCTCAACACTTGGCAATTTTCTAACCAAAGCATTCTTCTGAGCCATCTTTCGTGTTCCCAGGGCTAAGCAAGTTGTTATAACTGCAGGTAACCCTTCAGGGATTGCAGCAACAGCGAGTGCTACAGCAATTTCAAAGTAATAAGTACACTTTTCAAACGAGAACTTAAAGTTCGTAGGCCACCAACCATCGTCAACATATTCCCAGGTAAGGAAATACTTGACATTGATCATCCAAACCAATGCACAAATGACGCCAATGATAGCTGTCAACATTTCACCAAATTCATTAAGCTTCTTCTTCAGGGGAGTGTCTTCCTCATTCTCAGAAGCCTCTTGTATCTGGGAGTGAACCTTCCCTATTTCAGTACTCATACCCGTATTTGTAACCAAGCAAATACAGTTCCCATTGACGACTGTGGTCCCAGCGAAAACCATACATTTTTTTCCCTGGATATCAGTGTCTTCAGAAACGGGTTTCACAGTCTTACTCACTGCCTCACTCTCCCCCGTCAAAGAACCCTGCTCAATCCTCAAAGTAGAGCTTATCAAAGCAATAACCCGCATATCAGCAGGCACCTTGTCACCAACCCTAAGCTCGACAATATCTCCAGGCACCAACTCCTTGGCAGGCAAACTAGGATCCTTTTTCCCATCACGGATCACGGAGGCATGCTCGGATTGAATCTCCTTCAACGCCTCCAACGCTTTCTCTGCGTTACTCTCTTGCCACACACCCACAAAGGCATTGACGATCAAGATCAGGAATATGACGAGGGGCTCAACAAAGGCTGTGATGGCCATTTCCCCACCCTCATCGCCGTCATACCAAGCCAGCACAAAGGAAACCACAGCAGCACACAGCAAAATCCTAACTAAAGTATCATTGAACTGATCTAATATCAATCTCCAAATGGAGGGGCCGTCGTGCTTATCCAATTCATTCAATCCATACTGTTCCTGCCTTTTCGCAACCTCGTCGCTCGACAGACCGACGGCTCGACTAACTCCGAACTTCTCCTCACACTCCTTGACATCTTTAGCCCACGCCGCAAACGAATCCTCGGATTTTACACCCTTATTACTCGGATCATCTCGTTTTTTCGCATCATCCTCCCCTCCTTTCCCCATTTACCTAAATAGATTACCAAATCTAGGATTCAGGGTGTCAGTAAACTCCTGAAATCAACAAAATACAACCAATTAATCAATCAATCAGGAGATCTAGTGTTTTAAACTGTCAAAGCACAAAATGCATAAACCCTAACAATAATTACCACGTCAATCTACAAAATAACACAGAATTGAAATCAATCAAGTTATTATTAAAAATCAAAAGAAAAGAAAATCAAAGTGTGTGATCGAAGAATTACCGGGAAATTGATAGTGAGAGGAGATTGAGGAAGATGAAAAGTCAAAGAAGAATTAACTGGAGATGAGATTGGTATTGTATTGGGGTCACGCTTGGATTTGGAATTGTTGTTTTTACCAAATCCCAGAGATTTGTCAAGTGAGGGAGAAGATCCGAATTTTATATAAGGAAGGAGGAACAACCCGGATATCAAATGGGCTTCTTGTTTCCGGGTTTAGAATTAATTCGGGTTTCTTAGGTAGTACGAGTAGTTATAATTTTATATTGGTATCCACGGGGTTCCCAACTTCAAGGGGAAACCCGAATCCATGTCAAGTACTCGTCGTACTAGTGCAACTCTAGCATGTGCCGGATTCTGGGGGGGTTTAATTTGCTTCATATCTTTTGTTAATCCTGCCCATTAGAGTAATTTGTGAAACATTGCCTACTATTTAGGTCATTTTACGAAAATCTATTTGAAGTTTTAAATTTTGTCACACTACCTAAAGTTTTGATTTTTTTTGTGAAACACTACCAAAAATTCTATTTAACCACTAAAAATGTGAAAATAAGTAATTTTAAGTGTCGATATCATAGCCTTCAGGTTGATTTTAGCAAAATAGACTAATGTTTCACCTAAGTTAGTAATTTTCAACCAATTTTGTACGAAAAGACTTTAATAATTATTGACCTCTAATACCGATCAATATATTCGTTCTAGTGACACGAGCTTATTTTCCTTACATATTAAAAAGAGAATTGTGCCAACAATTCTCTTGTGAACAGTATTTTTTTTTTAATAGTGTTCGCTTATGAACAGTGCCTCTCCACTTCTCATCCGTTGATTTGTTTGGCATGTTTTTGACTATTGATTTGGTTGTTTAGCATTTCGATCACTCTGAAATGCTACTCCTTCAGTTCTCCTACTTCATCTTCTAGCTTTTCCTTCTTTTCCTTCAACAATTATCATCCACTCAATTCCCGATTCTCAATTATCATCCATTCAATCCCTCATGTTTTAGGGTATCATCATCAGTCCTTCTTTGCTCTGCTGTCCTCTGCTTTTCAGTTCCTCTCTTCCGTTCTACCTTTCTCATTTCCTCTCTAAATCAACATTTTTTTCACTTCTTTTTTTGTTAGATCTGTTTGTATCTAATCGATTTTGATGGGTTTATCTGACTTCAGTTTCATTTAAGCTTATATGTCTGATTGCATTGATTTTTGGTTTTGAGATAATTGTCGGATTCGTTAGAGAAGGATATTGTTGATCGCGTGAAAGTGTTACGGGTGAAGGAGATCTGGTTTTTTTCGCTGTTTTTTTGTTGTTTTTCGTCTGGATTTGTGAAGATGAGTTTCGATCCGATGCCTTCCTCTAACTCGCATCTTAATCTCGATGAACAGATCGCTCAGCTTATGCAATGCAAGCCTCTTTCTGAACAGGAGGTTCAATTTTCTTTCTTGATTCTGTTTGATTTGTTGTTGTAATTGAATTTTTGAGGTGTATTTGGGATTTTTTGGGTGAATGTTGAGGAAAATGAAGTTCGATTGTTTTGTTTTTCTACCTTATGTACTTTTTCCAGTGAGTAGACTACCACGAGCAACCTGATTAGATCGGTCTAGGTTGGGCTGAATATAAGAAGGATGAAAATTTCTTCTTAATTTAAACCTACAGTTCATCCGAATTAGGTCGAAATATTTGACATGACGTGACCCATCCTGTTATTGATGGTCGGAATTTCGATGAAGTGTTGGTTTTTATTTCACTTGGAATATTGCAAAATTCGGAAGTCAAAGTAATGTAGCATAAACTTGATGTATAAACACTCTAAATGCGGTTTCCGGTTTTTTGAAGATTCTTTCTTGATTTTTTGGGTGAATGGTGAGGAAAATGAATCGTTTTCAACGATTTTGGGGTTGAATCGATGTGAATTGAAAGTCTGATTGTTTGGTTTCTCTTGATTCTTGAAACGGTGTAATCTGTTGTCGTAATGTCATTTTTGAGTTTTTTGGGAATTCTGTAGTGGATGTTGAGGAAACTGAGTTGTTTTGGACGGTTTTAGGGTTGAATCGATGCGAAGATACTGCTCCCATTTAGCGGCTCCAAAAAAACTGGAATTTTTGAAGCTGCTGTAGCAAAGCAGGTTATGAAATCACATGTTCTCATTAGTATCTCTCTCTGATTTCACTAGATTTCTCGTCGTTTGCGTGGGTAGTGAGTCGGAGATCTATTCTGTGCTCCATCGTTTGCGACTTTTGTACTTGTTTGGCTCACATTTTTGGGTGGCTTTTGAAGGAGTTATGTCCACTGTCCTACGGATTTACCCGCTTAAGTCTATGTATCCGATATGTCTTGCTAGAGGTCGATGTCGGGTTGACATATAAATGGGTTATATGTCTGGTAGTCTTAAGTGGGCCCATTGGGTCACACACAATGTGTGCGGGATATTATTAATATATCGGTATATTAATATATCGGGTCAGTAGTAATATGACTCAGCTGTGTTGTCGGGTTATGGTAATTAGAGTTATAGTAATAATCTAGTTATGGTAACTAGAGTTATTGTGATAATCTAATTATACCAATATTAGTTGTGAAATAACTTTTATATGGTAACTAGAATTATTGTGATAATCTAAATATACCAATTTGAGTTATGGAATGACTTCTAGGTTAAGTAACCTAACTCTCTAGCTCTCCTATATAAGGAGGTTCATATGATGAACCAAAACATACAATTCAGAGTATTATTCCATATATTATTAGAGAGAGAGAGAATTTTGTGAGACCGTCTCACAAAACCCTTATACTAGCATATACACCGCAGTTCCGTACCTGTGTGGATACTAACGGAGGCATCACATCTGGGTTGCTTTATTCTGTCCGTGGGGAATTATATATACTTCTGGGTTATTATATTTCTTATTATTCTTATTAATACGCTCTTCCGCTGCCAATAAGGTACATTCGTTATCCCTCTATTGTTTGTCTTTTCGGTTAATACTTATAACAGATCCTTGGGTTTAAGGGTTGTAACCCTTCAGTGGCATCAGAGCCTCTGTTATTAGTATTAATCAAATCGACTTGAATTCATGGCTCATAATTGGTTATGAGGGATTCAACCCGCGTATTAATTTGATTATATTTTTCCTCAAGAGAATTGTTCTAAGTACTTGACGTTTTATGCTTGCATGAAAATAATAAGTTGTTGTAAAGGATGCAATAGGCAGACGTATGCATATTGTAACAAGTTTTGTTTTTGTCTCTACGTGCACACAATATATGATATTGTATGAATACTGTGTAGGGTTGATTGTCTGTACGTGCCACATGTTGATTAGTCATTTCCCGTGATTATGATTACTCCGTATGAATATATGATATTTAGTAGTCGTATGTGACTCATAGTTAAGGGAATTTTCGCTCAAGTTTAGGGTTTGTTATAATTTATGAATTTAATTGTTAAAATTCTAAAATTGATCTTTAAAATTAATTTAAAATATAATATTGATTATGATTTAATTTAATTTACCCTAAATTGAACCATCATAATCCCAAATTTCCTTGTTAACGATGAGACTAATTAGATTAGTCAAGATTCGATTGAAATTGGGAACATAAAATTATTAGAATTTATTGTTGACGATGAGACCTAATAAGATTAGGACAAGATTCGTTTTAATTATGGTGGAGACGGAACGAAACAAGGTCAACCCGGTTGACACAAGTGTGACTCGGTCGGAACGGGTGTGACTCGGTCGGAACGGGTGTGACTCGGTCGGCACGAGTATGACTCGGTTGGCACGAGTATGACTCGGTAGGCACGGGTCTGTCCCGGTCGGAACGAGACGACCCGGGCGGCAAAGGTTTGACCAAGACGACACAATATTTACTCGGACGACATGGTGTCGGGTCGAGCGACGCTTCTAAGAAAAATCGTTTTCTCGCGTTTGTGTGTTGATTATGAATCAAAATGGATTATACTTTTATTTTTCTGAATCAATGAAAAATTAGTTTTCTAAATCGGCTAAATAATATTATGCATTTTAATTATCATATTATCATAAATAGATCGGGAAAGGAGTTTCTCGAGTATTATTTGATTTTGATGAATTGTTCATCTATATGACAATTATAAGTTGCAGATCGATTGTGAATCGAGTTTTGTATATCCGTTCAATTTTTCCGGGTGGGAAATTGTTTCTCGTAGTTGGAAAAATGAAAGATATTGGTGAAATTGTTCAAACCAAATAGTAATTATGAATTGTAATATGATTATAAGTCAAAATATGGGATCTTTTAACTTGTTTTATGCACAAATCACTAGTAACAATTGAATTATTATGTCATATGATGCATGATTTTTATTGTTTGAGACTTGTGACTTGTGTGCCTAGAACTGATAGGTCGTCTTGTAAGTTGACCTAAGAGCATGTTTAGGACCCATAATGCATTTAATCCCTCGCACAAATATTAAGTATTGTCTTTCCAGAATTGACCACTACAACAATTTCATACCATTGGTTGAAGTGACTGCCTAAGCGGTGCTTTGCCGATGTGTGTGGACTGAGTAGGTGGGTAACGGTTACCCACAGGTTCAATCTGGTTTGCTTAACATTGCTATCAAGTCGGACTTGGGCTTTGAGGCAAATAGTTGGTGTCATATGATGACTAATTCCGACGAACCAAGAATTACATAGAGATGTAATTGACAAGTTTTTTGTGTACCTTTACTTTTGGAGCTTGAGCAGTGAGCCCAAGTTCACTTGAGCGACAAAAGGTTTAGGATCTTGGAATATTATGCGAACTTGAGGGTAGTTTTCATGATTTTATCTTAAAATTGTTTAAGATTTTTAATTAATATTAATTATCGTTTTACTTTGCATATACATATAGTTGTAATTTAGTCACCATTATCACATTTATTAAAGATGAGTTTGAATTGTTCAACCTTATCGATTGGTATCTTGAGAATCGTTCTCAAAATTAGAGATACGGATTTTGTCCTTGTGAAGGATAATTCCGACAAATTATTACCAATGTTAATGTACAGTATGGACTGTATAATTAGAGTCATGAAGATGATTATAAGTACCAAAATTAATTGTTTCAATAAAGGGAACCGTTCCCATTAAGTGAGAAAATGTTGAAGATGATCTAATTGATCCGTGTCATATGATGACGTGATTATATTGATAATCAGGAAATTTTGGATGTCTCTTTCTAAAGAATTAGGAATTGAAATCGTTTCAATTAGTCCTAAGTTTAGGTCACTTTATTATGAATAAACATGTGACTTAATAAAGTTTCTCACCTTTTAGCATGAGATGTTAAAAGACGATTGAACATTGTATCAAGAAGGCAAATAATATTAATGTTCTATGAGTTCATTAAGAAAATTGCTTGAGATAATGATTAATGAATCTAAGATGTTGGTTAAAGTAAGGGAAGAATAATTGTTATCATACCCAAACTTGTTGCCAAATTTAGATTAGGTACGATTTTATTAGTCATTAATGTAATGACAGATATTGGACATTGGGAGATAGTTTCTAGAAGTGTCTAGAAAATCTGCAAATCAATTGAAGTATGACTTCTGGTGTGTATGTTACTAAAGTAATAGTTACTTTCATTTCACTGTTTTGGTATAAAGATACCAAATGCAACTATTACATTGTGGATGTGATGACTCAAAGAGGGTGGAATAATGGTATATAAGTGAAGTATTTTATGATGAAATGGACAAACGTTGTTGTTTCATATATAAAAAGAAAATCACTTAATTTTACCATAAAGCTAAATACTGGAATTGAATAATTGTTATTCTTGTACTAGTCATAAGCAAGGACATTGATTCTGTTTCATGTATGGGCATGAAAAGTTTTGATAAAAGTAGAACAATTGTTGCTCTATACCTTGCAAGAATATGAGGTACAGTAAGACTAACATGATTGTTGAGCTTTACATTTCTAGTAGTGAATGCTTTTATTTACAACATAACGACCAAAAGGATTCAAGTCCCACGACTCAAGTTTTACCTATTATGCCATTGTCCTTAATCCATGAGACAAGAGACATAAGAATAAGTTTCATAATGATGAAATTATAAACCTTATTGATAATGATCAACTGAGGTAAATGGATCTTGTTTAGATGGATAAATGACATTACAAGTGACTCCTATTAATTGTAGTGGGAGAGTACTTAGACTTGTTAGACCACACACATACAGATATGTGTGAGTTTAACTAGTTATGTTGCAAAATGGGTAACACGTATGGTTTTGTTCGATATGATTGAAACAGGGAGGAATTGAACTAAAAGATTGTGATCATCTTAGAAGTAGTGAAAAATGTTTCAAACTATATCGAACCATATTTGATATGATTTGGTCTATGATGAGTCATATGCAGATATTGTTGACGCTTTAGAAAGTTATGCACTATAAAAGTCTTTGTACAAATGTTGATGAAATTGTCCATGTAAGTCGAAGAATAGACACCATATGAGATATGGATTGAAATGTTCTAAAATAGTCTTTTCTTAATTATCAAGTCTTAAAGTTTAAAGAAAAGAGTTTTCTAAAACTTAGACTGAATTATGACATGTGTTTTATTAGAGGTACTATGTTAATTCTACAAACCATCCAAAGAACAAACCTGTTTTGTTGCATGGAGTGGTATGTTTCTTTTAAAGAGATGTGATTTCTAATAGAAACAGTGGGAGTAGAATCGACCTTGAATTATTCAAGATTAACAGGAATTCTCTACAATTGTTGAAGAGGATATTGATGTATCCATGAAAAGCCATGATCATCTTACCTGCAAAATATTACCCTACATAGGTTTGACCTATGATAAGACAATAATGGGCAAAAATTCCAAGAGTCACATGAAGTCATAAATCTAATAGATTCCATATAATATAACTACCAAGTATAGACTTTGGTTAAATGGATCTTATAGTGAAGAATAGTCTTCAATATAAAGATGATATGGATTGATATAAGAGTATCTATGAAGCGTTGTTGGTAGTTAAGGATTGATCTCATAGTAATGACTATGGAAAAATTCTTCTTACAACATTATGCTTAAGTCTATTAAAATCGTTTTAGCATTTTGAATGTCATCACTCATTTGATGAGTTTTGGACATATATGTGTGAAATACATTTCTTGAGAGAGATGCAATATGATGTGTGCGCGACTCATCGTATGAATTTCATATTATCAAAATTGCAAGACAAATGTGAATGATCCAATTTGATTGGAGCAAGTACTATGGAGTTATATCTTCGTTCTTAATATGGTAATTCAAAGATGTTTGTTTTCCTTTGAGACGAAGAGAGACAAAGTGTGTACAAGAGGCTAGTGGGAGTGCATTTATCGTTATGATTTGGTATGTAAGTGACATACTTCTCTAACTAAACAACATTTGGTTGCTTTAGTCTATGAGACTTGGCAAGAAAGTTGTTTATTATGTGCTCGTGTGACGAGTAGATACTAATCTAGTGAGTGTCACTAAATTGCTATCTAAGAATTGTTCTTGTGCGCTTAAGAAGCAAAAGATGAATTATTTAAGAGATGCGCATGATGTGATAAGCGAATTATTGTAAACAAGTTACAACTATTCATATTTCCAAATAGACAAAGATGACGTGAGATTGTAATCTCAGTAAATTTTGTTTTGGATAAGAAGTTGTGTGTTGGAACGGTTCCAAAGGACAACTTTATGACTGATATTGTAACTAAAGTTAGTGTTCTATTGCTTTTGAAGCAAATAGACGTTTGATTACGAATCAAGCACACACTCAACTACTTTAAAGTTTATGAAGCAATTGTTGCTTATGAAACTAACAGTTTGCCTTAATTGAGATAAGGTAGATTGGTCATATGCTTGTAAATAACTTATACAAATGTTGTATGTCCCGAAACCTTCTCTACACAAAGATCATATTGGTTATGATCGGTATAAGACGCATGGGCGAGTGGTCTTAGTACTTTTAGAGGTGTTTGGTTTAGTGGGAGTTATTTCGATAATTGATATATGTATGACATATTGTCATTTGGTTAATGTAACCGAGTTTTGTCCCTAAATAATTTACATTGATGAAATAGATCACTAAGTACGTGACTTAGTCTTGGAACTCTATTTGGATGATGTAATTATTTTATCTCTAGTCAGGGTATTGTGTTGGGACATTTGAATACCCTTAAATGACTAATGTGTGAGTTGGTTGATGACTAAGTTCCTTGAGTCATAGGTATTGAGATACTAAACCAGGCACACGGGTGTATGTTAAGAACATGCATTAGACAGACCCGCCGAAAAGGATTTTACTAAGATTTCGCTTAGTGTCAGTAAAGTTCTTTGCAAGTTATGAACTTGTATGGTCTTTAGACCTGAGTCTTTGACTATTCTGTACATGTGATGTGTATGTTTTGATACTATTCCACGTCAGCTGTGAAAGGGGGCTATGGATGGTTATTGGGCATGCATGGATCATGTGATAGGATGTGGTTAGACAAGAGGGGATTTGCTCTTCCTTTATTGAAGGGAATTTATTGTTTCTTGGCCACTCGAAGAGTGTGACTTGTGCAAATGCGTGGCCGCGCTCAGATAGGATGATTGTCATCTATCTGCTCTTTTAACAAGTCAGCTCAAAGATTCGAGTAAAAGATTGAGATATGTGAGGATGACACTTCTTCTTACCTCATTCTCAATTGGAGACAATAGTAGCAAAGAGACTTAACGCCGTTCTTGAGAGGACATGTACAAGTGGGAGACTGAAGGAGTTATGTCCACTGTCCTACGGATTTACCCGCTTAAGTCTATGTATCCGATATGCCTTGCTAGAGGTCGATGTCGGGTTGACATATAAATGGGTTATATGTCTGGTAGTCTTAAGTGGGCCCATTGGGTCACACACAATGTGTGCGGGATATTATTAATATATCGGTATATTAATATATCGGGTCAGTAGTAATATGACTCAGCTGTGTTGTCGGGTTATGGTAATTAGAGTTATAGTAATAATCTAGTTATGGTAACTAGAGTTATTGTGATAATCTAATTATACCAATATTAGTTGTGAAATAACTTTTATATGGTAACTAGAATTATTGTGATAATCTAAATATACCAATTTGAGTTATGGAATGACTTCTAGGTTAAGTAACCTAACTCTCTAGCTCTCCTATATAAGGAGGTTCATATGATGAACCAAAACATACAATTCAGAGTATTATTCCATATATTATTAGAGAGAGAGAATTTTGTGAGACCGTCTCACAAAACCCTTATACTAGCATATACACCGCAGTTCCGTACCTGTGTGGATACTAACGGAGGCATCACATCTGGGTTGCTTTATTCTGTCCGTGGGGAATTATATATACTTCTGGGTTATTATATTTCTTATTATTCTTATTAATACGCTCTTCCGCTGCCAATAAGGTACATTCGTTATCCCTCTATTGTTTGTCTTTTCGGTTAATACTTATAACAGATCCTTGGGTTTAAGGGTTGTAACCCTTCAGCTTTGTGATATGAATGCTCTTTTATGAGAATTTGGTGTGCCCTTGCATCGCCCTCTGTTGGTATGATTTCGAATTGTTTCGGCCAGTTTTTCAAGGCTCTTAATGATTGTGTGTCGGTTTGTTGGTTACGGTTATTGGTTATATGTTTGTTGGTATTCTGCTTGCTACGTGACTGCAAGTGTGGATCTTTAACCGTGGATTGGTTTGGGTTTGTTGATACAGTCTTATACAATCTGGCGTCGCTTTTATTCCTTTCTTATTATTCTATGAAAGACAGTCATCTACTCCAATATTATTCATATTGCAAATCTGTGTGAAATAGGTGGAGGCTATTTTATCACTACATTCGGGTATTTCATCGGTTGTGGTCACCGGGATACCAAATGCACGCCTTACCGAAATGGTTGTTGCATGTATTCAAATCAGAGAAAATTGGGTTTGGGCTGAGAGAATTGATTCATTAGACAACATGAAGCTGTACTTGTCAAATGAAGTGCTCAGGGACTATTGTCGGCATAAACATTTGACAGGGTATCGCTCCTCCCTTACTAATTTCTTCCCCCTTTCCACCTTGTTCTTTATTCAATTTTTCCAAATTCTCCTTGCATCTTTTTGTCCTGCGGATTCAAGTTTTCACTATTCTGTCGTGAGATGACGGTAAATTAGTCTTTTCAGGTTTAAGATTCCTAAAGTTTTTTTTGTATGGAGAAAGCCTTTCCCTCTCACAAACACAGGAAAAATTGAGAAGAGATCAAATGAAAAGAAAAGCTATGATGCAGCTTCAACCTTTGCTTACCAATCTCTAATTGAGATTTTTTTTTGATACGGAGTATTCTTAATTCTCGTATATCTCCAATCTCTAATTGAGAAACATCATATTCTGTAACCCCAATCTATCTGTTGGTCCTTGTGTCAAATGATAGAAAAAGGATATCTCCCATTATGATTATTTGTTTACTTATTTTATTTTTGGAGATACAAAGGGCATATATGATAGCTTCGGTGTTGCTAAGCGGTAAATATATCGAGGCGGTCCGCTAATATGTTTTTATGAAGAATTTGTATAACACACTTGATTTCGTGGTTTTGTTTAGTGTACCTTCAACTATGGTCCTTTTTCATACCTTGCTTTGAATGGCGGGAAAAAATCAAGATTAATATTTTTTTGTATTAAACCAGCCTATTTTGCGCAATATGATATTACAACGCGTACTTCCTAGATTAGTAGATAGTTTTATCTTAGAACTATAAACGTATGAGAAAAAGAAAAAAACACAAACAATAGTTCGAATTATGTCAACAATTCGACAATCAATGACAACAATATGCGCCATCAAAATACATACACGAATCGTACCTAACCATACGTGCGCGTAGCGCGCGGCAAAGAAACTAGTTTAAAAAAAAAGATGTTAAACATTAATATAGCTTAGCTAAACAAACTTTAAAGTTATGTTATCGACAAGTTAAAATCACTTATTTTCACATATGCAAGCATGAAGAGTGATTTTGGTAGTCTTTGACAAAAAATATACTCTCTCTATCCATTTTTAATCTTCCTACTTTTCTTTTTGGATTGTCCAACTTTCTACTTACAATATTTTCTCTTTTGGTTGATTTTTGTGGTTCATATCATTTTTGACCTCACATTTTCTCTCAACTTTCATTTTCCACCACACACTACATTCCACCCTTAATTTGTGTGCCTACTCCCCTATGAAATTTAAATTTGGATGGAGGGAATATGAACTTTAGGTAGTGTTTAACAAAAAATAAAACTTCAGGTAGTTTCTCGCAAAATGACCTAAATTGTAGGTAGTGTTTGACAAAAAACTCTTTAACTTAATAACTTCAAGTTCTCAGGAGTTTGTGGGAATTTGTTTTACCAAAGTACACCAAAGATAGCGACTATGCGTTCCGCGTCATTCAAAATAAAAATAGATTAATTTGTTCTTCTTATTATTATTACTTGTATCTTATTTATCGTTTGTTTATTACAGTATGTCATACCGTTTAATTTATAATCGAGTACGCCAAATCACAAATAACCTTTCTCATAAGATAATAAACATCGTTATTGCAGTATAATGATTATTATTTTTAAAAAATGGTTGAAAAAAGGTCCCGACCTCGAAACCTAAGCTAGTTGTTCAACTTCCTCTATTTTATAATGAATAGGTAGATGGTCGAAGAAAAGTTACTAAGTAAAATTATTATGGACAATATGATGAGTTTGTGACGCATCATACTTTCTTTTATCTCAGATACGGTATTATTTGCAGATGACATCCACCATACACCCGAGCAATAAAATAATACGGAGTATTAAAATAGGATGATATGGAGTACGGAGTATTATTTTATTTTCTTGTGAGTATATATAATGGTAAAGAATTTCCTTATCATTCAGTTGTACCCTAGCACTAGTGGTAGATCATAGATGTGTGGGTGAAGTAGGATGAATTTACTATCCTTGGTGATATCCCTCGGTTCCATTTAATTGTTTGCATTTGTTTTTTCATATTTGTTTCCATTTGTCTATATTTTAGTTACATATTTTTAAAAATTATAAAAATTTGATATTTATAACGTATACTCGATTAGATAATTTAAATAAGATCTCACATGACAATAATTTATTAATTTATGTTATAGATTAGAAGTTATAGTGACGATTTCACGTACCTATCTATGAATAGTGTCCCAAAAACAAATGCGAAGTATCAAATGGAACGGACGGAATACACTACATTATTCATTACCCGTACGTCCAAAAATTCATTTGTAGAGTCGTAGAGATAAAATCCTCTTCAATACTCCGTAGTATTTAGTTATAGAGCGAGTAACGTGCTTAGACTTTAGGTAAGAAACGTGCATGGATTATTGTTAGAAACTAATACCAACGTAACGCAAAATTGTATTAAAAATAAGAAGTCAACAATTTGTTAATACATTCACACGTATGTAGCAAAGTATGTACTGGGGACTGGGGAGTAATAAACTAGTTACGGCATCTTCTTGTATTGTGGGAGATGGGATTTGTGGCATTTCACGGTGAATCACAGAATATTCGTCATCTACTCCGTCGTCAGTTTCCCATTTGAGATACTCCCTCCGTCCCAATGAATTGTTTGCTTATTTCATATTGAGACGTCTCAATGAATTGTTTGCCTTTCTATTTTAGGAATGCTTTTTATATGTAATTTTACCATTCTCATGAGTTTTGCTCCACATGTCACTTCCTCATTGGATGCCTTAACCTTGGTGCCAAAAACAAAGACAAACAATTCATTGGAACGGAGGGAGTACATCGCTATTCAATTGTATTCTTCATTTATATTTGACTGTTTGGTTCGCTTAAGATAGGTATGAGTTTAGACTTTAGAGTTTAGAGTTTAGAGTTTAGAATGAAAACTTTGTATTAACACTCAAAATCATAAAATCAATTGTAGATACGACCCAAAAACACGACACGAATTAATGGGATAAGGGTGAGACTTGATGACCCATTTATATATGTAAGTGGGTCGACACGAACACGAGACAAGCTTTAATTGGGTCGAGTTTGGGTTGATGAGGTCCGAAAACATGAACCCGATATGAATAACCTGTTGACTAAATTAGTCTAAAAATGTTTCTAATCATTTTTAACTTAATACTGTCCAAATATATCCAAAAGATTTGGATCCATCGAATATGGATATATCTAACTTTAAAATTTTCTAATTTGATTATCCAATCCAAATTAGCTTCGGATCGGATCAGATATTCGATCATGGCTCTTCCCTACTAGCAACTTAGGGATCGTTTGGTTACTCATCCAATTACCGGGAAGTGCAAGTTCCCAGGAAGTGCATTTTCAGGGAGTTGTTTGGTTGCCCACTTCCCGGGAATTGCCACTTCCCGGGAATTGTCACTTCCTCCACAATGGGGGAAGTTACTCACCAAGTCCCCCTTGGTGTGTAGAACTTCCCGCATGAAGCCATTTCCCACATGGCAACCAAACAATATTTTTTAATTCCCATGAAATACAAATTCACGTGAATTTAAAGTTCCCGGTAACTTCATCTTCCCATGGTGAACCAAACGAGCCCTTATTCAAGTAATCGGTCTTAACATATTTTCTTGATAAATAAGATGCATAATAATCTATTTATTTTTCATTTCAAATCTTATCTTAGAGTAATTAAATATGGGAGACATATATAGTGGAAATTTCTAAGCTGGTTCTTCAATCCAGAAAGGCAGAAGAGTATGTAGAAGTAGTGGGAGGTGTTTTCATAGTGTCTCGTGCAACACTGCAACGTACCTTCCACATTAGGCATGCAGATCCCAACCCTAGCATTTAGCATTATGCCATTATAGCAGTCGACATCTATTTTTAATTGTTTCATTGGCAAGGAAACAGATCCCGCTTCACATGTATAGCTGTCAATAATTTCAAACTTTGTAAGCTTTACCATAAATTAGATTTAGTCTTATGAACCTCCCTCGAATTTTCTTGGTACACTTGTCGTACGCCCATCTATTATTATACGAGTATTGTTTTGATTCGTTACATACCCTCGTCATTTTAGTACATGTGATAATTCGTATCTAGTGATCAATTTAAAATCTCGAGCATGGGCATGTAAGGTGGTATAGGGTCAATCGGATCGGATTTAGATCGAGTAAGTAATAGCTGGATCATTCAAGTTTATCATATATTTTGAGCTGATCATTTCGGATATGGGTCACTTTGGGGTGGACCGTCTGAGACAGATCATTTTTGGGTAAAGGTTAAAACATTTTGAATATATACAAATTTGACTAACATAAAGTATTTATCAAAAAATATGATTTTATATGGAATATTTAACATATGAACTCTTTGTTTGGATGTACGGATAATTATTATTATTAGTATGAACTACTAATCTACTATACCCAGGCCATTGTACCGTTTCAGGTCTTATTAGGTCACTTTAGATCATTTCAATTCAGGTTAATAGTGGATAGGGTGGTTTTAGGTCGGGGTAACGTCGGATCAATCAAGTTTTCAGGTTAGGTCGGGTGAGATAGAATTCTTAACTCTAAGAAGATCCTGGGGTCGACAATCGACAACTGTGAGATCGAGGCCACCATCTTGGGCCTGACTATCGACTACATCTGAGGTCGGGTGAGATAAAATGGGCGACCCACGTTTGTCAACTCCATTACGACATTTCGACGGTGGGGGTGGCGTATTGTGAAAAAGTGTTTTGAGGGTATAACCGTTTTGGTTTCCTTGACTTCATTAATTGAAGTTTTGGTTGTGTTAACGGTGTGTGCGAAAAAATGTTTTTTTAAAAAAAATGAGATGTGACCGCTTTAGGTGCCTTGGTCACATTGATTGGAAATTTGGTGATGTTAATGGTCCTCGTCGTTGTTTGAAAACGGCAAGTTTCACTTTGGCCAAGGTAATGGCGCTCAAAAAAGTTTTTTTTTTAAAGTAGTGAGTGTAAAATTTGTCATGGTGATGGTGTTTAAAGTTTTTTTTGAAAATAACTTTAATTTGGCCGGAACATCGGCGCTCAAAAGGTATTTTTGAAAAGAAGATGTTTTTTTTGAAAACGGAGTAGGGTGCGGTTGAATATGTTGTCGTGGTTAAATTCAGATTTTAGTGTTATATTTGGGTTGTTCAAACACGCTACACATAACTAGAAATGTGTACACTCATGCAGGATGCAGACACGGGTAGGTTAGGGTAGGTTACCGCCCACGAATGGTCTTTGCTTAGGTGATGACAGATCACCTGGGGAGATGAGTGTCGTACCGTCTGCTTAGAACCAATCATTTGGTATATCCACGGGATACGCGCTAGGCAGCCGGAGCGTCAACCGAGGATCTCTCCGCGTGTCCCTAAGGATCTTACCGCCAAGAGGTCGATTGGTCCTAATATCGGTTAGGGTGGGCTTTTTAGGGCCAAAACCTGTAGTGACCACAACAGAGAACTAGGAAATGAGCTTCACCGACCTCGTTCGAGTTACACCACCGCTGAAAACTTGTTTCCAATTCCCCAACGGAGTCGCCAAACTGTGGACGTCCGTCCGCACCGCCCGGCGCCCCGCGCGCGCCCGCACGGGACCGACCTAGTTTCAATCGTAGCGTGATGGTAGGGTTTTGCCATGGTTCCCCACCAACAAGTAGAGTCCAACTAATCCTAACGGGTAGCTAGGGTAAGTCGAGTCGAGTCCACGGGGACGGTAGAAAGTGTCTAGACTATGGTCTACCTAAAAACAAGGCTAGGTTACCAAAACAACACAAAGAGAAATAGTAATGACAATAATTGATTAACTAAGATGATTAGAGGGGATGAAAGTGGACTAACAATGAACTATGTATAACAAGAACTAATTAGAACACTAGAGCTAAATGAAACAAGTAAACTAGAGAAACAATAGCTAGCAAGATGGAGAAAATCAAATTGGGAAAAGGTAGGGTTAGTTCGGGTTCATACGTGTAGTAGGATAATTGGGAGATCGAGGGTGTAGGTGTCACCTAGTTACTAAGGTCGGTCCGCGCTCTCGCGTCAAAGCCAAAGTCTGCACTCTCGTGTCAAAGACTAAACCCGAATACTCATGCAAGATGTTACCCAATACACAAGGATTCAACCACAAATCAATCACACAATGAGAAGAGGAAGACAAGTATGAGAAGCATGGCCACTACTACTCAAACAAGCAATTCAACAAACACAAGGTGTACTCAATATGTGACTAGCAACAAAGAATTCACCTTTACCCACAATCAAACCCTAATCATCCATAAACAACACTTAATCTCCCAACTAACCCCATAATAAGTCTACTCACACATTATCAAACTAATACTAACACTAGCAAGAGAAATCAACATAAAAATCCAAACATTCATTATAAACTAACAAGAACAATGAACAATAAGTAAAGATTAGAACTTGAGTAACTAAACAAGGATTAAGAGTAAAGAGAGTAAGAAGATTATACCAACTAATAAGAGCATGAAAAATGAAAACTTGTATTATAAGAACACCCAAAATCTTCACCCAATGTTGTCAAGATTGAATGGATTCTTCAAGAGATCCTTAATACAAGATTAACTAACTAAATTAATCTAGGATTAACAAGGATTATGAATAGATTAATGTAAAGTAAACTAAGGATGAAGAGAGTATAATTAGGGTTTAGAATAATGTAGAGGAGTCTAACGTGCTTAAACAATACAAAGGAAGGGTATATATAAGGTTTACAAGAGTGAAGGAGAAGAAAAGAAAGAGTCACGGCTACAGCTGCTCCTTCCCGGCCGGGAAGGTGGTGGTCCCAACCGGGACGAGATGGTACCGACCGGGATGAGGTTGTTCCCGGCCGGGATGGCCCATCAGAACGTGCTTCTTTCTTGCACTCCTTCCCGACCGGAAAGGCTACTCTTCCCGCCCGAGAAGGGTCTTGTAGGCCTCCAATATGATCCTAAAGGTCCCTATTTGCTCTTCATAGGCTTCTCATAGATTCTCGGTGCTCGGGATCGAGTCTAAGGGGCTCGGGAATGGGTCCCAAGGTCTCGGGAATCGAGTCTAAGCCACCGAGTGATCGTCGCTTCTCTTCGATGGCTCCAAATGTGTCGGAAACGAGTCAGAATCGTTCCATTTCTCCAATATTAGTCTTAGGAGCCTAAAACAAACTAGAAGAAGCGTAAGTAGCCTAGAACCCGCTCCAAAGAGCGATTCCACAAGAGAAACTGGGACCAAACACAACAAATAGGCACTACAAACTACACTTATCAACTCCCCCACACTTAACCCTTACTCGCCCTCGAGTAAGCACAAACTAACTAAAAACTTAAAAGAAACTAAACTACTAACCGAGCGGGTATTAGCGCACCCTACGCCCTTTCAACTCACGCGAGTACACTTAGAGGAAAAGTGCACTCTGCAAGGCAAGTGAGGTCTTGCGACAAAACTGTGGATGCCACCGGACACAAAAACACACAAATAAACAAACATACAAACAAACAAGCAATCGGTTGCATCCAAGAAGAAATAAATACCGCCTCCCTTCATAAAATGGTGAAAGAGACACTGGTTAGGGACTCAAGGCAAGTGACAACGTTCCCAAGCTAGCAATACAAACCGAAATGGACAAAACCCTAATAGTATGACGACAAAGCAACAAGAACGTTGGTAACTTACCTAGGTTCCTCCTAACCTTCTAAGAACGTACCACGGGACGATAGCCGGGATGGAAAAAAAGATGAACCACGGAGTTAGTCGACACTGTAGGTAAGTGAAGCCCCGCCCCCTTTAGCGATAAGCTAAGAGGGTCGTCCCATGTCCAAAATCGCCCAACTAGTCCAAGTAAAAAGGTGGATAAGGTTGCAAAGTGAGGGAAAACCGACTATTTACCGCTATCATCCTTCCTAGGGACTCGGTCCTTTGGTAGGCTCTTCACGGTAATAGTCGGTAAAAGGCTTATATTGAGGGGTGAGAGTTCCTTTTGTGAGATGATTTTCTTTGGCATTCTTTTCTTATGCATTTGGCTTTTGAGTTGCTATGCCACTTATTTTTCTCCTTTTGTATTTTGTTTTTCTTTTGTTGTGCCTTTTTCTTTTTCTTCTTTCTTTTCTTTCTTTCTTTCTTTTTTTTCTTTCTTTTTCTTTCTTTTTCTTGGTTTGCCCTTTTGGCTAGATTTTTGTTTTGTAGGCATTCATCGCAACCAAGTAAGAGATTAGACAATTTGCAACTTATTTGTGGAAAATGTGTAAAAGGTAGGGAAATGGGTGAGTCGGGAGCGCGCTTTCCCTTCAAACCCACAAAAGGGGGAAAACTTGGACTAATCAAACAATTTTGAACACGGTCACCTAAGAGACGGGACTCGGGAACCAAGGCCTTTTCACTCCGTGGGTGGTCATAATGGTCAAAATGCAAATCCCGTAGTAAATCCCTAGTAGACTAGGTGGACTCAAGGTAAGAAACCAACAAAATCATTGATTTAAAGTCATTCTACTAGACTAAAGTCCAAGACTCGATTCACATCACTAGAAAGGGAAAGTAAACACTTGCGCACTAGCCTCAAAACCGGGTTTTTGAAAACCTTTTATTACACACTGGACACAACTAAACAAGACAAAACAAAGACACAACAAAAATGAAAGGAAAAGAGACGAACACAACAAAACAAAACAAAACAAACAAACAATCAAACACACAAATTAACAATCACCACCCCGAAATATCCAAACAAGCCACCACATCAACCACAAGCTCAAAATGTTTCACCCGAGCACACATCATCACCAAAACTCCTCCAAACTTCACAAGAGACAAAGAGGAGAAAGAGATAGAAGGATAATACCGGATGTCGAGAGCCTTCCGAAACTTATCGAAGATCACGCAACCTACAAGGAATTCAGGGGAGCAAAACACACAACACAACATATATACGACACAAAAGAAAAAGACACAAAAGAAAATCTTTTTGGTTTTTATGAAAATTTTCAAATTTTTAAGGATTTTTAAGATTTTTTCGAAAAAACTACAAAAGTAAAGCTAGACTAGACTAATATATCGCTCCCCCACACTTAAACCAAGCAATATCCTCATGCTCGATCGGTAGTGTGTGGAAGACACAAAAAAAGAAAAGAAAAAAAGGAAAATAAAAATAAAAATCAAAAATGAAAGTGAAGAAAGGGTAGAATGTGTCCGGCCGGGGTGTAATCAAGTCACCAAGGGCCGAGACAAGAAAAGATATGGATGAGGGAAGAAATTAAAAGAAGAAAATAAAAGGAAATGGGAGGGGAGGGCTAGGTGTAATCAAGTCACCTAGCCCGAATTCCGCCTAAATCCGACTTAACCTTACCAAAAAGAAAATAAAATAAGGAAAAAGTGAAATTACTTGTCAATTTGGATTTTTGACATGACTCTCGATGTAGTCACGTCATCGAGAGTCGGGAGCAATGACTACCAAGGCCCCGAGGGCCACCATGACACGAAAATTATAAGGGGAAGGGGAAAAAAATAAAGGGAGACAAGCAATAAAAGACGGAAAAGAAAAGAGAGTCGCCTTACCACACGGTTAGCGACTCAAAAGTCTCCATCATCTCAATGTTCAATATCGGCACATTACTTGTCTTCTTCATTGTTATTCCTCTTCGTTTTCAATATGGTCGCATGGTTGAAGTACTAGGCTTTCAATGGTATAATGAGGTAGGATTTGATGTGAAACTCGGTATGTAGTGAAGAGAAGATGGGGCGGAGGTGTATATATGAAGTATATGGGTCATAGATAGTTGCAAGAGTAGGTTGGGAGGTTGGGAGGGGTATAAAGTGGTTGGGTGGGATCAAATGTCGAAGAAGAGGCAAAAGGAGGAGCTGGGCACCATCCCGGTCGGGATGGACTTCTTCCCGGTCGAGAAGGGTCCTTCCTGGTCGGGACGAACTTGATCCCGGTCGGGATCACACTCCAGAGAACCCATTTTTCAGTACACTCATCCCGATCGGGATGTCATCCATCCCGGTCGGGATGAGTCTTCTAGCTCTTCATTTACTTGATAGCTTTACCCACAAGGCCACCAATACATCGAGATCTAAAATCTCGTCCCCAAAAACTTTTCAAAAGCTTCAAAAACCGACTCTCATGCCCAAATCCAAGCTTCTATCATCAACTACTCTCCTCGAAACTTCATCTTCACTATGACATATCAAATATGCTCAATAAACATCATCAAATTCCCTCCCTCACATCGCTAATCAAATTACCAAATTACCAGAATTCCACAAAACACAAAAGAATAAGAAAGAGATATAAATCAAGGGTAATGGGTTCTTTTGGAACTCTGTCAAACCAAGGGTAATGGGTTCTTCATTCATTTTTCA
The DNA here is from genome assembly GCA_958450325.1 of Agrostemma githago. NCBI lineage: Eukaryota > Viridiplantae > Streptophyta > Magnoliopsida > Caryophyllales > Caryophyllaceae > Agrostemma > Agrostemma githago. Next base: position 75,726,259 of record OY288239.1, on the reverse strand, counting down.
ACAACATCATAGATCACTCCATCGCCTTCAAGGGCACAAAGTAATAAATCGAAAGCTCTCGAGAAATCTTCGATCAAGCTTGTGGAGTACCAACCTCCACTCCAAGGGTCTTCACAACCTTGTCTTGACGTTCCCGGGGCATCCCGATCTACTAAGTTCAACGGCTTGAACTTGTACTTTCGATCCTTCGGTATATACCCAAACGTCCATCTATCTTCATGTATGTGGCCCCAAGGGAGGCTCAACCTTCTTCTTTCCAAGTAACTTGTCTTCAATCACATCACATGGGCATTCATCCGCCCCAAGCTCGGAATCATCATCTTCCATTCCACACAATTTGTCATCTTTCAAGCTTTCACCCGACTCATTCCCTAGATCTTTGTCATTGAAGGCATGGATCATATTGCATGACTCATCATAAGTAGGCGAGGTGTTGCCTTGGAGGTCAAACACTAGCTTCTTATCGCCTAGCTCAAAAGTAATCCTACCCTTCTTGACATCGATCATTGCACCGGCGGTATGTAGAAACGGGCGCCCTAGGATAATATGAGTGATAGCATCCTCCAGCATATCAAGCACGAGAAAGTCAACTGGCACTACTACGAAACATCAAATAGACAACTCCTAATAGACATAAGATGTTGTTAACAACTGATGTATAATGTTTATACATCTGTTTGTTTGAGAAACAGATGTCTTTATAGGATAATAGACAACTAAGTATTATAAAAACAGTTGTCTATATATTATACAACTGTTTTTATTAACCTCAGTTGTCTATTCTGTATTTAAGGACCACTGAAAATTGCTTGATAGCCAGCAACCCATATCAGCTTCTCAAGTACCTTTTGTTTAAGCATCTAAATCTAATCTATTAGTATCAGCAAAAAAATATACTCCACTATCTAAACCCTAAATTTACTATCTATTCCCTACTCCACTATCACTATCAGTAACAATCAAGTGCTTCTTCTCGACCCTAAACCCGACCGCTGTTGCTACCTCGTCGTTCTTCTTCAGTCAGTAGCAGAAGCTTCTGATTATCCTTCTTCTCTTATCCTTTCATCAACTTCTTCACTTCACCATGATTTCGTTCCCTAATTTCTTTTCCTGAATTTCGTTCCCTAATTTCGTTCTCTGCTATTTGTTGTTCTTAGTTCTTTGTTCATTCCCGCTCGCCGCTCACCGCTCGCCGTTCAGTGAATCTCCACCGTTGTTTGCCGTTCTCTCTACTTATTCCGTCTAGGTATTCCCATCCTGCTTCTTCTTTTCCTTCTTATTTCAGTCTCCTTATTTCACCCTCATTTTCAAACCCTAGAAATAAAAATTTGATTTCCAAATTCCATTTCTATTTTCTGTTAATCCTTAGTTGATTCTACTCCTCGACTAAAGTTCGAAATCTAAAGAATCTTCGATTTTTTCAATTTGGGCGAAACTTCTAATGGTTCTTTCATTTGAACCACAAATTGCTTCGTCGATTCCTTCAGTCAAGGTTCCTGAATTTGATCGAAGGTATGCGATTACTTTGATGCACTTATGATTTGAGGTCCTTAGGGTTTCAGAGATTCAACTTCCAATTAATTCCATCTCGACTTTCGTAATTCAGGTTGTTCAATCTCAATTGCGTTTAATTATGTCGAATTTATAGCCTTTGTCGCAGTCCGGATGCTTTTGGAGGAAGATTCTACGTTAGGTTTGAGATTTTTTCTGAGATTTGTCTCGGCATTCACTTTGATTATGCTTCTTTGTGAATTATTGTCATTTGTCTGTTATTTGAAACTTCTGTTTGATTACACTTTGTTGAAATCCACTCTCACGCTCATTCTTGAGTTTAACAACAAATTCAAGTCATTTTTTTGAGTTTTTTTTGGAAGAGTAATGTTAATGGTATGAGTGATTTGAATTATTGAATTGACAGCCTGTTGAACTACTCTTATTCCTATTTTAGCCAAATTAGGAGTCACAGAAGAAACCCCATATATTTTCACATGTGAATGTCCAGAGAATTTACTATGGAGTACTCATATCTTACAACCAAGGTTGTGGACATGACGTAGGTCCACCCCGACGCGGCCACGCGCGGGTTTGGGTAGGCGAATGAATCTCGTGGTGAGATTGTTCTCGGGTTCGAAATTTAAGTCAAAATGGAGTCGCCACCGAATTTTGTGGTTATTCGGAACCATACGAACCCACTCTATGTCGTCATGGGCTATTCACAAAGTAAGCCCACTTCGATTCCAGAGTTCATTGGGCTCGTCCCTTTGCATTGCAATACCGATTCCGTATAAACCGGCTTTCGTGTATGGAATGACTCTCGTGCGCCAAGGGTTTCGGGCATCCAGAAACCAAAGGTTCTGAGTAAGGGGTGAGGGTACGTGTTGGGAAGCCCACTAAGGACACCCAACCCCGCCCGCACATGGCGGCCTCTACTAAGACATCGTTCGTGTTCGTGTGTGCGCGCTAGTAAAACGGTTAAATGATATGCAAACAGCGTTTTCGGGCTAAGCATATTAATAGTATGTGAACTACGTCATTTAATGCATCTTATTTTTGGTCAAAGTGGTTTAGCATGCGAGGTTCGTTTATAAAGCGTAAAAGCAAGTAAATAAACAAAGCTCGAAAGTAAAGTAAAAAAACGTACAAGTTACACGGGCGGAAATACAACCCGGAATTCACAATACAACATTACGTAAAAGTAATAACCTGATACAAAGATAGGGACGGACCCGTAGGTAAGCTAGACCGCGAAATGTGTAAACGGACTAACCTCGCTTAAATGTACATTTTGTTGTACATCAAACGAAGGACGGAGACGTAGGGCCTAGGCGTGATGTTAGCCCGATCCTATGCCTCGATGCCTTGTCCCGACTTATCACATCGAAAAATCGATCAAAGTCGTTCTACGTGTCGAAATGTGCATGGTTTTGAAAATAGGATAGTCACGTGATAGTCTTTACACGTGATGATTAATGTCGATAAAAAGACGAGGCTTGAAAGCATGTGTCAAGGCCCTCGGTTACTGGGCTGCAGGACCCACTCGGTCGAGTCATGGTCTGACTCGGTCGAGTGCGCCCTGAGAGGAGTTTCTGCCCACGATTTGGGGTGCTACTCGGTCGAGTAGCAGGTGTACTCGGCCGAGTGGCACCTGTACGAGTTATGGCTCGTGACTTTATGTGTCTTAAATTTGAAGGTTGGCCGAATTAAATCAAAATATTGACGAATTTAGATTTAATTTGGTTTGTCACGATAAACGTGAGTTTTGGAAAATGAGTTCACGTGATTGGCTTTACACGTGTCGACTAAGAGTCGTAAAAAAAAGACGAGGCTTAAATGTTGCATCCAAGCTCTCGGTTTTCTGGGCTACAGGACCCACTCGGTCGAGTCATGGCCTGACTCGGTCGAGTGTACCCTTGGGAAGTAGTCTGCCCGGTTTTGTGGGCACTACTCGATCGAGTGGTCTATGCACTCGGTCGAGTAGTCCCTGTACGAGTGTTAACTCGTTTCGTTTTTTTTTTGAGGTTGAAAACGACGGTCGGTCGAGTTAAATACAAATATCGCGTGATTTGAATTTAACTCAACCTCCGGTGCTATAATCGTGTATATATACGATTATAATACCGTTGTCGGGACCTTATGAAATGTTTGTGAAGAAAATTTGAATTAGTAACGAAAGGCTTCCCTCTACGTCACGACATCGAGACTAATCCTTTCGGATTATGTGATGTCGGTTTTCGTGTCAACGGGTTCCGCACTAATTAAAATGGGATCGAATACGTTCAACTACGATTAGTCGCGATCACGTTACGCCCTTGAGTACATTGGGGCGGGGCTCCTCGAAAGGGCTCCACCTCCGTCGTTGCTCGTAAAGGGATTAAACGGATTTTAGGCGACAATTATAGTCAAACGCATCCGAAACCAAATTTTCGATACTAATTATATATATGTACGCGGTACGATAGTAATATGTTAGTAACGAAATGTAAAAGTTAGTGTGCAAAAAAAAAGTAAAATGTTAGAATGTTAGAGTGTTAGGATTGCAATACTAGTACAAGTACAAAATTAACGATGCAAAAACATAAGCGAAAACAACAAAGATAGTAACGAGGTTTGGGACACCCTCAACATACATGCTTAGTAGGGACCTCGGAAATGGGCTCGCAAATAGTGACGGGACTATGGAGTATCGAGGATGTATGTAAGTTACGGTGTGTGCGTGTGTGTGTGTGTTGTCGGTTTATCGAGGGACAAAGGACTCGGTTTGTGTGTATGTTTGCTTAGGGTTGTAGAGTAGGGAGTATGGCTGAAATGTGGGGTAAATGTAGGTAGAAAATGAGGGTGAAGAGGTTGATCAAAAGTTGTGAAATGAGTGAGGGTCATGGGGTATTTATAGAGTTTACCCTACGACCTAGGGTCACTCGATCGAGTGGCCCTAGTGCACTCGGTCGAGTGCCCTAGAAAATGGGCCTGATCCGGTTCTTGACGCTCCACTCGACCGAGTGGGTCAATCCACTCGATCGAGTGGATCAGATAATCCGAGATAAAAGAGGAAAGGTTGACTTGGTTGATTTGGTATCTTTTTTGAAATGGATTTGGGCGCCAGCTTCTAGAAGGTCCCACTTAGGCTGATTTTTGTGACGGGTTCGTCTTTGACCGGGTTTTGACCCGGTCGCCAAAAGACGGGATTTATTTTTGGTGTCGGTTTTGGCCCAAATTAGTCTTATTTTGCTCGGAACGACCCACTGGGCCTGAATTTGATGTCTGTTTTGTGAGATTATTACTCCGCTAAAAGTCCATGTCAGATATTATTGATTTCGGGTCCAAATCCGAGCATACTAAGTCACGTTTGCGTCCGATCATCATCGGGTGTTTGTCGGGAACTGCTATAGACACTAGCAGGCAAAATGCGGGTGTCTACAGTGCTATTCTTATTTCCAAGTGTGTAGGCTAAAAGACGGTCTTTGAGTAAATTTATTGAGAGACGATCTTTCCGTAGTTTTTGTTTTTGTTTTCATGATCAACACTTCAACATATTTGGAGTTTTCACATGTCAACCTGATATCATTAATAACTCCTCATTCACCCCCCTTTAGCATTTTGATTGGCCGAAGAAGACTATCCCCATTTACTACGTACAATGCCTCCCTGCTTTATAATTTGACGTACTTTGTGTTTCAAATTTTGATCATTAATACGAGTATGAATATCCTTTGTGGCTTTATCAAAGGCACAATCTTGAAGTTGTGTATTTTTGTATTATCATCAAGGTTGGTTATAATCGTAGGTTTAGATTGAAAGAGTAGGTTGGTGTACTCTCTATTGCATTTATTTAGACTATACGGAGGATAATGGAAGGACTAAGGTGTTTAATGTCATTTGTTTCCCCACACTCTCACGTTCATTCTTCTACTTCTCTGCCATTTTGAGATCGAGGAGAGAATGGAGAAAGCACTGTAAAAGGTAGGCAGCATTAAATCGGCAGCAGGAAGCTTCTGGATTGCTAAGAAGGCTAAAGAAGAACTTGATGATATTTCACACGATATCTCTGTATGTTCCCTTCCTTTTCTTTTACTCCATTTATATTGCAATTTGCATTATTGTCATTCCTGATTCCTGACCACCCTTAAAATTTCCGTTTCCTCTTTCTTAATTCTGTTAGAGCCATCATAGTGGGGGGATGAAGTAGCTAACAGTGAAAAAAGTAAATGAACTTTAAGAATTCACAGTTGTGGGGAAACCGCCAATGCAGATGATGTACGAAGTATGTTTATCCAAGGGTTGATGCATTTGTCACTTGGCAGTTATTCTTTCTAAGTTTCTATGGTTGTATACTTTTACGTTATGCTGTTGATGAGCAATGTATTGAATATGTCCATAAAGAAGTTGTATCCTTAAACAAAGGTCATTGAATATTCCGCGTACGTTTTTCCTCTTCCCTGAGTCACTACTCCACTGTTTAGTAACTCTAACACTAAACCACACAACCTCATATTGTAATTATTTTCAGTTGAGACGGTTTATAAATATTTTTCTTAGACAATTTGTTCTATAGATGATGTGTTGAGCTTCTCGTAAGTACTTTTGAACTAAAAACAGCCACCAAAGAGGCTAAGATATCGTAACAAGCCTGGCATTCATGGATTATTCTACATACTAAGTATAGGTTAGAAATAATGTCTATAGCGTACACCACCGATGTAAGGATTTAAGTAATAAGGTGCTCACTTATTTTGGGAATCTGCAGCAATGTAGCCAATTTTCGATTTGTGTTTGGGATTTCCAAGGTCTGTCCAAATGGAACTGCCTCTAGTGTTTATAAAAAAAATTGTCTTACTTTCCCTACTTATGATTCATTAAAGTGGACATAGAAGTCGTTTGAAATACTTTTGCATGACTTGTGTACGACAGCAAGGACATATAGCAGGCTTTTGGAGCCGACCAACACAATGAGCGGGGATGACTCGACAAATAATTTCTATAACTTGGGATCAAGATCACTCAACAGCTCATTTTAGTGGTATCGGCTAATGTCGCAATTCAAACGAATTGTATGACGATTATTTTAGCATCAACAAAAAATCGCATTAATTAATTCATTTGACTAGATTGCTAGATTCGACATCCAATTATGGAATTGGTATCGAATCTAGAAGATCGACGCTTTGCTTGAATCGAAATACTTGATTCTCTCGGCTTTTCCGACATCGTAATGAATCCTTGAGATTGTGTGATGTCGGATCCGCGTCAACGGGTTTCGACCCTTATTAAATAAAATAATTGTTTTGGAAAATCGATGTGAATATGCGATGCAAACAAAAACAATCGAATTATTGTTTAGGTTGACCCGTTTCAATAATCAAGCGATCGGGGTGATGGGATAAGCGACCGGCAACGCTGTGTGCAGTACATTTGTATATTCGGGTTTTCTTATCCCACCATCACTCACGCTCGACACAAATTCACGAGTATTTTAATGTTTTATAATACTAGTGATATTAGCGATATTACAGATGCGATAATTAAATAAAAACAAAAGGAAGAGAAAAAATGACGAGAGGAAGAGAAGAAGGGAAGAACGGGAATTGGCACCCTCAACCTACATGTTTCTTATGCTCGGTATGGACTCGCAGTGACGGCTTGCACGGGAGTTTCGAGATATGTAGGGTGAGTTGTGGTGGTTAGGGTTTACCTTCTAAGTACTAGGGTTAGGGCTTGAGTGTAGTATTAGGGTTTGATTAGTTGTGTGAAAAAGTTGTGAAAACTTGGGTTTCCCAAAGGTTGTCAAAAGATGATTGAAAGGTTGTGCATGAGGGTGTTTATATAGGCTAAGCCTAAGACCCCGGTTAGGGTTACTCGACCGAGTAACCAGCTGACTCGGTCGAGTGGCCCGTTGTGCCAGCAGTCGGGCTTGAAATAGGCCCACTCGATCGAGTGAAGGGGGCACTCGATCGAGTGGCCCAGCTTGGTCGCGCGGGTCCGCTGTTTTGGGCCACGACTTGGGTTTTTGATGAGTTTGTGTTTGACTTGGACTTTTGATGTTGTGAGGGGCTGTTTTGTATGTCTCGGAAATGACTTTGACCAGGGTTGACCCAATCGTAAAAAGGTCGGTTTTATTTCCGGTGTCGGTTTTGGCCCAAATTAGTCTTGTTTGACTCAGAACGGTCCGCGGGGCCTGGATTTGAGGTTAGTTTTGTGAGATTTGTACTCCGTAAGTGCTTTAGCCAACAACTAATGGATTTGAGCCCATATCCGAGCGCGTAGATACACGTTTGTGTCCGATCATCATCGGGTGTTTTTTTGGGAAACTACCATAGACACCTGAAAGTCAAAATGCGGGTGTCTACAGAGCCCCCACTCTGACTGAGGCTTGGACAAGGCGAAAGTCAGAGTAGCCACCAGGCCAATCGAGGATTGAAACCTGGCGGATTTCCGGTCCGGGTCGTTTATAGTCCATTAGACTCGCGTGAAGGGCTCGCCAGCCACAAGCTAGAAGTCATACCTGAGCTGATGACGATAACTCCGCGGGGAATTGGACTTGTCGCATAAGTCCTGGGTGCGCCTGTATGTAGACCCATCCCGTGAAATGCCGCCGTTGGCTTCCGCTGGGGAGATAAAGTGGGTTGTATGTTCCTGCTTGAGTCGTACCTGTATAAGTCACATAAAATGCATGCAACACGTAGGTAGTAAAATGACTCTCGCTGGGGAAAATGATTTTTGAAATTTTTGAAAGTTTTGAAATTTTTGAAATTTTGAAATTTGTTTGAAATTTTGACTCCGAAAGAAATTAGGAAAGTTCGGGATGAATATTTTGTGCTAGTGTCGGGACTAGGCTTGTGGGTTGATTCCGATTGAGATTAGGAAACCCTTGTGATATGGAAAGAGGGCTATAGAATTAATACTATAAATACCCCTTTAATGCCCTTGATTTTCTCACAAATCCATCACAATTCACTCCCTTCTTAAAAAGAAAACCTTTTCATCCTTCTCAAGAAACTAGTCATGAGAATTGATAGATTAACTGTGATGCTGCAAGAATGGTCCCGACGCTTCAGGGACACAGATAGGGTAGCCCTTAACCAGACGGGCATAACTCAGCTGTACCCGTTCCGTCAGATGGTGGTTGATCGTTATTTCTTGGATGCATGCTTGGCTTACTGGGACGACATATATCATGTCTTTGCCTTTCCCCGGGGCGAAGTTTGCCCTTTACCTGAGGAGATTGCAGCTGTAGGAGGATGGAACCCGATACTCCGTCCCGCTGTCCCGTACTCGATCTATGACCCGAGGAGGAAGCTTCGAGAATTTCTAGGGCTCTCTCATAACGAGGTATCCCGTATGATGGAGGGTGACAATATTTCTCTGATCGACTTGGCTGAGAAATTTATGAATCCCCTTGATGTTCGGGTCAGACCGGCTTACAGCCGTAGGGCTTTTTCTTTCTGCATGCTCCATGTTTATGCTTTCGAGGGTCACATGGATTTTCTATCCTGCATGGGAAACACCCGTCTTTTGACCGTAGTGGACTTGATGGAGACTGAACACAGCCCGGCTTGGCTGATCACGGGCGAGATTATCCAAGGATTGGACAACCGTAAGAGGGACTCATCAATTCGTCTTACCGGGAGCACCCGATTGCTGCAAGTATGTCGGATTTTTATTATTTTTTCAATTTCTCGACTTTTCGATTTCTTTGATTTTTCGCGGATTGCCTACTGCAGTGGGCACTCGATCGAGTCACCCTGGCACTCGACCGAGTGCCCTCGTAGAAACCTCCTGATCTGCTCTCAGAGGTACCACTCGATCGAGTCATCCTGGCACTCGATCGAGTGCCCTCGTAAAAGCCCTCTATTTGTGTTCAGGGGTACCACTCGATCGAGTGTCCCAGGCACTCGACCGAGTGGCCTTAGGCGGACGCCTATTTTGCCTTAAAAACTCATGTTTTTGTTTCCTTTTGCAGATTTGGCTATATGAGAGGTTATCAGTGATAGATCCTCCCCTTGATGCGAGCAACTATCGTCATAACCAGGTGATGACGAGGAGGCGGGCCATTGACTTTTCTCATCAAATTACCCAGAAATATTGGGACGAGGTACTGTCATTCCATGGTGGTCCGTTAATTCGATGAGTAGTTCCATGGTGGCCCATCTATCTTTGGACCGGCTTGGACCCGAGGGACAGAGCCCGTTATCAGGTAATACTATCCTTTAGGCAGACAATTCATCTTTATCCGGATCGCATACTAAGGCAGTACGAATGGACCCAGCGAATCCCTGAAGTCGAAGCAGTTGTGAGTGACCCTACCCAACTGACTGATGTAATGTGTGATACCTGGATGCAAAGATGGTACACCCGGCATACTTGGTCTGTTGTCAAATCTCGTCACTCGATCTGGGTTTCAGACTCTTACACGAAGTGGACCAAAGCAGGCGATGCTAAAGCCCGAGCTGCTCTGATGGTTGATGAAGCTTTCGACCTGCTGCGAAGGGAGCAAGCTAAGGACAACATGGGCTTTTTTGACGAAGGAGACACTCCTGCTACCCTAGTCCGTCTCATGTCAGGACAAAAGAAAAAGACCAAGACTTAAGCTGGAGGGTCTAGTGCTAAAGATGCTTGGGGGAAGGTGAGCCCCCAGACTGACTTAGAAAGGAGACTAGGCCCAAGACTACCCGTGCAAGACCGACTTGGCCCACGGGATAGATTACCCGAGCACGTGCGGGCTTGCTTTGGACCGAAGACTGTGGTAGAAGACCCGTCGTCGAAGAAACGGGTTCGTGCTAAGGAGGTTCCACTTGTTATTCGGGAACGCTCGCCACCACCTCGAAGACCTCAGGCTCCACGTGACCCGAAGGACAAGGGGAAGGGCAAAATGCCTGGATATTAGTCTCCATTATTATTATTTGAATATTATTATTATTATTTTTTTTTGGGTGTGATTTTTGTGTGATTTGCCTTTTTTTTTGTAATTTCCGAAATACATCAAGATTATTAATTCGAGATGTGCGACAGTAGAATAATTAATTCTATCTTATTGAGTTGTCTATAATTTTGAAACTTTATAAAAAGACAAATTTTTTATAAATTTTTTGCAAATGACATTGAGATGGGGTTTATGGGTAGTAGCGCTTCAGCTGGTCCAAGTTGGTTGGGTTGACAAATTCGTTCCCGTCCAAGTCTGTCAGCATCACCGCTCCTCCTGATAGGACCTTCTTGACTAAGTACGGCCCAGCCCAATTGGGTTTGAATTTACCCCTTGGGTCAACCGGTAGTAAGGCACGAACCGATTTTAGGACCAGATCCCCTTCTTTGATGTTTCTGGGCCTAACCCTTTTGTTGAAAGCCCGTTGGATCCTCTTTTGATATATTTGGATATTGTTGAGGGCCCGTGATCGCCGTTCGTCTAAAAGGACTAGCGAATCGTATCGGGCTTGGACCCAATCACTTGGCTTTCAAGTAAAATCCTGAGGGATGACACCTCTAGCTCAACCGGCTGGACTGCTTCCATTCCGTACGTTAAATAATACGGGGTTGCTCCGGTTGCGGTGCAGATTGAGGTTCGATATCCCCATAGGGCAAAGGGTATTTTGTCGGGCCAGTCCCGGTAATTCTCAGCCATCTTTTTAAGTATGGTGGCAATTGTTTTATTGGCCGCTTCTACCGCTCCGTTTGTTTGAGGTCGGTAAGGCGAAGATGTATGCCTTTGAATTTTATATTTTGGCAGCAATGTGGCAGTTTCAGCTTGAAAGTGAGTCCCGTGATCACTGATGAACTCGTGAGGAATCCCATACCGACATATGATCTTATTCTGGATAAACTTGGCCACGTTCTTGGCGTTCAAGACACGGTATGACTCGGCTTCGACCCATTTGGTGAAGTAGTTGATGGCCACCAAAATGAAGCAATGACCTCCCGTCCCGGAAGGGTGCACCTTTCCAATTATGTCTATACCCCATGTCGAAAATGGCCACGGTGATGTCATGGTATATAAGAGGGAAGATGGCATATGCTTTACTTTGGCAAAGATCTGACAGTTATGGCAGTGTTTGACATACAACTGACAGTCTGTTTCCATGGTGTTCCAATAATACCCGATGTAATCCCCTTGAAATTCTAACGCAATACAGTGGCGGAAACACTGTAGAAGTGGGATTATAACACACTGTAGCTATGTCTTGATTAAATAAAAATGGTAAGTCAATACATAAGCCATAAAAAAATGGCTACAAAATAAATAAATAAATAAATAAAATCCATAAAAAGGGTTTTAACAATCCATAATACAGTGATCTGATTAAAACAAGCAGGATCCATAACTGCTCGCTAGCCCACCCGAAGGAAAACACATATACCTGCCATGTTAAAAACATAACAGCCACAATCAGTGGGGAGCAACGTCAACGTTCTCCCAGCCGTATAACAGGATTTTAAAACTGTAATTACTATTATAGAAAAATAGTAAAAATGGAAAACAGTAAAACACATTATAATAAAAATAAACTTTCAGTGAAAAACTTCACGTATCAAAACAATATAATAAAAATGAGCCTTCCGAAGAAAACATAAAACATTTGCCAACCTGCAACCAAATTATATCGATAATAATAAAAATATTCAAAATGGCGTTATGGATAGGATTAATGTAGAATCTAGACTTTCACCAGGACAATACTAAACTAGCTTCGAGAACTTAGTCAAAACAAATCAGACTTCGGTCTCTAACTAGGCAACTCAACCATAACAGGACTGCGTGCAGCGAGGTCCTGACTTAAGTAATGTACACCCCTCCTGGACACCAACCGTAATACAGTTCAACCCGACGGCGACTTACACGATGCGATATCTAAGTTTAAGGTCAAAATATACACCCTCCTGAACACAAACCATGCTCAGTTCAACGACCAATGTGTCTCAACATAGACACACCAACTTTATAGTTGATGGTAAAACGTACATCCCAGACTATATTACTCTAAACCCACACTTATCCTTATTCCATAACTCCAAAACAATCCATTATCGATATTTAAAAGATGTATTCATTAATTCATCCACTTAACAATTCCGAAAAATTATGAAAAAATTCAGAAAATTCTATTTCACCAGAGAGTTTCACCACGTCAAAAATCAGATTAAAATAAAATGTTTAAGTACTAGAACTAAAAATCGGCTTTTAATCGTTTTTGTCCGAAAACGGTAATAATTCAATAATCGATATCAAAATATCAGAAAAATAATAAATTATTAAAAATCATCAAAAACAACATTTTTTCCAGAATATAAACATATATTACATGTTTAGGCCGAATATTACGATTTTACAAATTAATATAACAATTTAATCGTTAATCTCGTAAAAGCGATAAAAATACTGAATCATACAAATTTTCAACTTTTAAAATTTTTCTAGAATTCGTGACATACATATATCGCCAAAATAAAACATAAAAATATATACATGCAAATACTCAATTAAAATCATGAAATACCGAGTAACATCGACGTTACCTCTACTCCAAGTCTGAATCGACAATATATTCGTCGGCTTCGGGATCATCCAAAAATCCTACTAAGCATGAAAATCATGGCAGAAAAATACCATGAGAAAACTAATAAAAATCAAGGTAAAAATTGATCGAAAACGACGTTGATTAATACCTTAACGAAGAGAACGGAAAGAGGATTATTTGACGATGAATTTGAGTCGATTAAGACTAGAATTGAAGCAAAAATAATCCTAGAATAGGGGAAGAGTGCCACGGCCAAGAGGAAGAAGATAGATTTTTTTTTTAACTTGATGAATGAATAAAGTGTAGTATGGGAATGGATGATTTTCAAAATATAAATGAGATTAAAGTGTTGATGAAAACTATGTGCAACTATGATGAAGCGGCCGGCCAAATGGGATGATAAAGGAGTATGAAAAGTTTTGATAATAATGCAACAATGAATGAAAAGAAATTATCTTACGTTTACGTTTTAACGTGATAAATGAAACGTTTAAATAAAACGTAGTAAAACTTGCGACCAAGAGCTTAGTCGGTCCAAAATGTGAGGAAATTGGTCTCAAATAATTTATAAGTTGATAAAAAGTATGATCGTAAAATAGTTAAAGGCATTTCAAAGTAATTCGAGTAAACCTCGCGTAAGAAAATAATTATTCGCGAAGCTTCGTAATAAAAATCATTAACAACTAATTTTTTTGTAAATAAAAATATTTACTAGTTGAAAATATTATAGAAACGTATTCAAACATTTTTAGGAAAAGGAATAACTTAAATCCAAGTTTAAAAATGTCAATTCGAAGAGAGATAGAATTCCTTGCGGAAAAATTAATTAATTTACGAAGAAACCAAATAAATGGATTTAAAAAGAATTTGAATCTTTAAAATAAAAAAAATAAAAAAATTTATTAAACTCAAAAATTAAAATAGAGCTTAGTAAAATGATGAAATATGAGGCCAAAAGTGACAGAGTTAAGACGGAGTCCTAACGGAAAGAATAAAATGGTTAGAAGAAATAACGGGTGTTACACCCGAGCCTCATGATTTTTCGGGCTAGCATATGGGCGTTCATATGCGGACCGTTTTCACCATCATGTACCTCGGCCATTACCTTTTCGGCCTGTATTTTGTCGATGCATAGGAGGAGAGCCCCCTGTGCCGTCTTTTTGTATAATTGCCCGTCGTCCGTGCGAACAAATTGGGTTGCCAATCTCCGCAGGGCTTTCTTGGCCCGGTTTTCGGTTCCCCGGGGATACTCTCCCGTTGCCAAGTAAATTAGAACTGACTGATACCAAGGTTCCGGGTCGGCTTGCTCGATGTCTTGGATGGCGTGTACATACGCCGGCTCGGACCGTCTTTCGACACAGATCGACATGCTGGTCAGGTGATCCGGGATGTTCAGTAGAGATGCTAATTTGGACAGTGCATCTGCTAATTGATTTTCTTCCCGGGGCAGATAAATGTATTCTACCTTTTGGAATTATTTCTCTAGAATCCTTACTCGTGCTTGGTAAGCCACGAGATTGGCGTTCCAAGTTTTCCATTTTTGGAGCGCTTGATTGATGACCAGCGATGAGTCACCGTGGACCCGGAGGTTTGTTACCCCTAGATCAACGGCGGCTTGCAACCCGTGAATGCATGCTTTGTATTCGGCTGCGTTATTGGTTACGTCAAAGTCCAATTTGATGGATAAGGGAGTGTGTTCCCCTCGTGGTGAGATTAGTAGAACCCCGACCCCGAATCCTCGGAAGTTGGATGCCCCATCAAAGTACAAATCCCATGTTTCGGTGTCAGTATGGAATATGTCTTCATCAGGAAAGGCCCAAGTGTCGGTGTGATCTTCTTCAGATATCGGGCTATCGGCGAGGAACTCGGCTACTACCCGACCCTTGATGGCTTTTAATGGTACAAACTTGAGGTCGAACTCAAATAACTTTAAAGTCCATCTGGACATTCTGCCATTAAGGATGGGCTTCTCGAACAGGTACTTGATAGGATCCATTTTGGATAATATATGTACCTCGTGACTTAGCATGTAGTGTCGGAGCTTCTTAGTGCCCCAAACCAACGCTAGGCACGTCTTTTCGAGCATTGTGTACTTGCATTCGTATTCGAGGAACTTTTTACTGATGTAGTAAATAGCCCGTTCTTTTGAATCAACTGTCTGGTCCTGCATAGCCCCCATGGGTGTCTCGGTCGTTGTTAGGTATAACGACAAAGGCAAACCGGGTTGAGGTGGCATTAATACTGGCGGAGCAGACAGTATCTTCTTGATTTTGTCAAAAGCCGTTTGACATTTATCGTCCCACAGTACCCGTTCTCCGATCTTCAGTTTCTTGAAAATGGGCTCACATACCATGGTTAATTTTGAAATGAACCGGCTGATGTATTGGACTTTCCCGAGAAACCCCCTTATTTCTTTTTCAGTCTTGGGTGGTTGCATCTCGGTGATGGCTTTGATTTTAGCTGGATCGACCTCGATGCCGCGTTGGCTAACGATATGGCCCAGTAATTTGCCCGATGTTACCCCGAAGCTGCATTTTTGAGGGTTTAGCCTCATGTTGTACTTGCGTAGTCGGGTGAAAAATTTTCTTAGGGCCGCAATGTGCCCATTCCGGTCCTTGGACTTAACGATCATATCGTCCACATAGACCTCCACTTCTTTGTGCATCATGTCATGTAATAAAGTAGTGGCGGTCCGTTGATAAGTGGCCCCGACATTGATAAGCCCAAATGGCATAACGGTGTAACAGTAAGTCTCCCAAGGTGTAATGAAGGTGGTCTTACTCATGTCTTCTTCTGCCATTTTAATCTGATTGTATCCGGCATACCCGTCCATGAACGACAGAAGGGCATGATCGGCCGTGTTATCCACCAGTATGTCGATGTGTGGTAACGGAAAATTATCTTTTGGGCTAGCCTTGTTGAGGCCCCGGAAGTCTACACATACCCGTACCTTGCCGTCCTTCTTGAATACCGGCACGATGTTTGCGACCCAGTCTGGATATTCAGACACTTGTATAAAGCCCGCTTTGAATTGTTTGTCTACTTCCTCTTTGACCTTGAGAGACCATTCAGGCTTCATCCTTCGGAGTTTTTGCTTTACCGGTTTGCACCCATCTTTGATGGGTATTCGGTGTTCAGCTATTTCCTGGTCTATACCCGACATGTCCTTGTAGGAACATGCAAAGACGTTCTTGAATTATTGGAGGAGGTCTGTGAATTGTCTTCTCTCCTCTGGATCTAAGGATAGGCCCAACTTAAGCATCTGGGGCTCTAAAGTGGTGCCCACATTGATGGACTCGGTTTCCTCGATTACCGGGTCTCGGGACTCCCTTTGTTCGAGCTGCTCGATCAGATGTGGAGGTAAAGGTACCTGTTCGTCGGGCTTCTCAATGTCATTGCATATAAATTTTTTTAAAGAATTTTGGAAATAAGACAAGTCGTAAGAAGAACGGTTTTCGTTATTATTATTAATGGTAAATATTGTGAAAAGCTCGAAAAGAGCGGCCATCTGATCGTTGGTCAGTGGCGGGATAGGGAGAGGTTTTGGGACAGGCCCCGAGACCTTAGTGAATAAAGGAAGAGGGGTTACAGACTCGACTCTAGCACCAGACCCTCTAGACTCGGACTCAAACTCCGACTCTGACTCTGACTCAGACTCGGTATCTGGCATGTCTCCCTCGCCGGTGGTCAGCTTGTAGGTCCGTCCTTGACTGTCGGTCCACTTGATGGTCTTCCTCCAGGCCCTTTTTTCTGTATCTGCACCAACTTCGGTGATTAGCTTAGTTGGGTCGAACCGATCACTGCGGAGGATCAGATTGACCAAGTCATCTTTTGGAGCAGGGACGGCTTTGTCTTCTCCAAATAGGAGCACCAGCACGGGCTCGACGTTGTTTTCCCCTTCCTCAGACTCGGTTTGAACGAGGGCAAATATGTCATCGGGGATGAAATTGCATTCCCGAGCCATTTTGGCCTCGGGATATGTGATGGTGGGTTGGTAGAGGCCCACTTGAATGGCTCCGAAGACTGGAGTGACGAAGTAATCGGTTAACTTCCGGCTATAAGGGCCTATGTAAGTACCCTTGAGAATGTTGGTGGCCTTATGGATCCCGGCACGAACCACGTTTTCTGGGGTTATAGCATACCCCAACCCGAATTGTGATTCGCCATCATTTAGGACCTCAATGATCTTCCCAGTCGGAAGATTCGACCTCGAGGTTGCTCTCGGTAGATAGCCTAAATTTTGTAGCATCGTGTCGATGCTAGTTGTGAAGTAGGGCCTAAAGAGATACTCTTCTTCGATCACGCCCACGAAATCAAATCCTCGTGGGTCGGCCCGGCCCGTAGCGTTGCAGCTTGCCACGGTAATAGGAGTAGCCTCTAGTGTGATGATGCCGTCCCGAAGTGGCATCTTGACTTTTCGGTGGAGAGTGGAGGATACGGCCTTGACTGCGTGGATCCAAGGCCTTCCTAATAGTAAGTTAAAGGACGAGGTCACATCAATCACCTGGAACTCCAACTCTTTCTCGATTGGGCCCGTTATTTTTGTTAATTTAACGGCCCCGGCCACCGGTTTTGGGCTTCCGTCGAAAGCTTGGATAGTCTGTGCTGTCGGGAGGTAGTCGGCATCGGTGATGCCGAGAGCTTTAGCGGTCCTTAGAGGTAAGACATTCACAGCGGACCCATCGTCGATAAGGGTAATTGGGAGGTACTTCCCTCGACAAATGACTGTAATGTATAGGGCTAGATTATGATTGGGCCCGAACGCTGGCAGATCAAACTCGGAGAAGGTGATGAGTGGGCCTTCTTTCGACTTGCCCTTGAGATAGGGCATAATAGTGGCTACCATTTCAGTGGGGGTAACCTGAGAGTCGACCTTTTGATCTCATCGAGAGCCTTAGTCAGTGCTTCCCGATGAGCT
The DNA here is from genome assembly GCA_958450325.1 of Agrostemma githago. NCBI lineage: Eukaryota > Viridiplantae > Streptophyta > Magnoliopsida > Caryophyllales > Caryophyllaceae > Agrostemma > Agrostemma githago. Next base: position 75,708,340 of record OY288239.1, on the reverse strand, counting down.
TGTGAGCTAACTAGTAATTGCCATATGGTTAAGTCAGCTCGAACCCTCTTCATTTGTTGGACCAAAGCGGTGTCGTTACTTGGTTCTTCAAGGGTAGGTTCCGTCCTGGCGGGTTCAGTGACGGATGTAGGAATAGAACGCCCAGCTGTGGCGAGGTGGTTGGTGGCTAAGGCTTTGGACTTAGCCTTTCGGACCTCTTCAAGGGTGATGGGGACAGCTTCCCCTTTGGTTAAGTATACGTCATCCTCGTCATCGAACCATATCCCGTTAATTTGTGGGATATAGAGGGAGATGAGGTGAGAACAGTCAATTACCTCACCAGTGAATATTGCGTGGGCACTGAACGGGTTTTCTTTGTTGCTCGGCTTGTCTCCGGGCAACGGGATTTTCCCGCTCTCGATCAGATCTTGGATCAGATGTTTCAGTCTCCAGCATTTTTCGGTATCATGTCCGTTACCTCGATGATACTGACAGTAGGCTTGGGCGTTGTAACTTTTGGGCCTCTTCTCCATTGAAAACTCGGGCATCGGGCCTATTGGTTGGATCAGACCCTTCGAAGATAGCCTTTGTAAGGCATAAGTATAGGTGGTCCCTATATCTGTGAATACCCGATTCGGTGTATTCTTTTTGGATGAGGTGTCAAGCAGGTTTACCTCATCAAAGATGCTGCGAGTTGCAGCTGCGGGTGTGGGCTTGCTCGTAGATGAACTTGCCCCTTGATAGCCTTTGGTAGAGGCCTTAGTCAGGCTCTCTAACCTTAGGTCGTCCTCTATTCTTGTGCCCATTTCAGTGAGGGCGGCGAAGTTAGGGATGATAGCATATCGGAGATGGACCCGGTAGGATGGGAGGAGGTTCTTGACAAAAGCCTCCACTAGGACCTTCTCACTGGGCTTGTCGACCAGCTTCACACTCTCGGCCCGCCATCTTTGCAAATATTTTGTGAACCCTTCTTTGGGCTCTTGGGCCATCACCTCCAGAGTACGCATTGTAGTCTGGATTTCAGTATTGTCGGCGTAATTCCGAGCAAATTCGGTCGCCACATCATCCCAAGTTTTATATTTCTTGGGGTCAAGCCTATATAACCAGGCCTTAGGGTGCTTCTCGAGAGAGGAAGGGAATAAGTGCTTGAACATGGCGGACTTTACCCCCTTGACCGCCATAAAGTCTTTGAAAGCCCGAATGTGATGGACCGGGTCTTCAGTACCCTCAAACATCGGAATTTCCGTAAGGTTGAGGTTAGCAGGTAGCTCGTCATTCAAAGGTGAATAGGAACGAGCATTTTCGGTGTGGATCGAGTTGTTCGTCGACAGGTGAACTTGTTCTTCGAGCCTGCGAACAACGCTGATAAGTTCAGCCATGGGCCCAGTGGTCCCTGACCCGTCAACAGGGGCCGTCTTTTCTACGGCGCTCAAACAGGTGTCTAACGTTGCTTGGCTAGCCTGGATGGAGGTCAGTTGAGTCTCGATCATCTCTAGGGCCTCCTTCAATGCGTCCATTTTACGTTGATATCTGGTTTCGGGTGGCCTGTTTGTAAGAACACCGCGTAATCAGAAACTAGCCCGAATCCCGGAATAGCAAGTACATCCCGAACAAGACTAAAAAGGGAAATGACTCGAGAAAAGACACCTAGACGGGTGACTTGTGAAGTGTGGGCCTTCCTTAGGATTCGACGAGTGGGTCTAGTCCTGTTCGAAGGAAGGTTCACGTGAGACATCCCCAGACTTTTGACTCGATTGTGTAAACGGGCCCTCCTTTGTAGGGGTTTGTCCTACGTAGGTGGGCCTTGCCTTAGTCTAATAAGGCGGACTGGGATAGGGAAGAAACCCGTGATGTAAGATTGACAGAGTTTCGACGCTAAAGACCTTGACAACTTACGACACGACCCGACACTGCTAAATACGGGAAGTCCTAAGAAGAGGAAAGTTTTGAAAATTGATGGTTTTTGGAAAGTCCGAGAAAACTCGGGGAAAGGCCCGATTTTTCGAGAAAATCGGAAAGTGTATCGAGCCTCGGTTTTTGAAAGTTTGAAAACGTTTTCGAGTTTTGAATTGGGCAGCATACCGTCTAGAAAATAGGCTATTTTGAGTAAAATCATAAGTTCTAAATTCGGCATGCGACCCAGGTTTTGAAAATTGAATATCTTGAGAAAGATGTAATTTTTGAAAAGTTGACGGTTTTGAAAACGACACGGAAACCAAGTAGCTTGTAGTCAGGCAAGCATTATAACGACGCTATGTATACACTAAGTCTCGGTCGGTCTAAGAGGGTCTATACCAGTGCACATAGTCTAGACGTTGATCGGGACGGACTCTCTAAGTCGAGTTGAGCTTAGAACACGCCGCGAAACCCACTCGAATCGACTATGGACACCTTTTGACATATCCGTATTGGAGTACATCAATGGTATAGTGGGACGTCGGTCACCAGTACCGGCCCGGGAAAATATGGGTTATGCATGAACCGTAAAACTAAAACGCGTATTGTACTAGTCAAACGACTTCTATTCGAGTCTCACCCTGAGGATGCCGATGGTAAGTCACACATCAGTTAATCCCCAGCGGAGTCGCCAAATTGTGGACATGACATAGGTCCACCCCGACGCGGCCATGCGCGGGTTTGGGTAGGCGAATGAATCTCCATATTAAAACGGATCGAATGGAATTTAAATCGAAGTGGAGTCGCCACCGAACTTTGTGGGAGTTCGGGCCCGTTTGAACCCACTCTATGTCGTAGTGGGCCGTGTACAGAATACGGCCCATTTCTGATGTCAGAGTTTATTGGGTTCGTCCCTTAGCATTTGATACCGATACCGACGTTATCGGATATCGTGTATTGAATGACACTCGTGCGCCAACGGTTTCGGGCATCCGGAAACCGAGGTTTTGATTAAGGGGTGAGGGTACGTGTTGGGAAGCCCACGAACGACACCCAACCCCGCCCGCACTAGCGGCCTCTACTAGGATATCGAATGACTTTTGAATACGCGCGTTAGTTAAACGGGAAAATGATATGCAAAGATTATTTTCCCTAAGCATGTGAATGGAATTGAAAGGGTTTCTACGTCAATTTAATGCAATTTGATTCTAACGTCAAAGTTGAATTTTAGCATGTGGGTTCATTTTAGTACGATAAAATAAACAACCGAAACTGGCAAAAGAAACAACAAACGGTTAGCAACGGTATAACGATATTAACGGTTTGTGAAAATATTGAATTGTGTAGAATGATGCAAGTGAGTTAATGCATTATTTTGAAAAGATGTTTTACGTGATTAATTAGGCACGTGTTGACATAAGTCACGAAAAAACGATTGACGAGACTCGAATGCTATTGTAGGACTCACGGTTTAACGCGATAAAAGGGCCACTCGACTGAGTCATTGTGGGACTCGACCGAGTGGACCTCTGAAAAAGGTTCTGTCCGGATTTTGCGACCCTACTCGATCGAGTTATTGACCAACTCGACCGAGTACATTGCCACTCGACCGAGTCACTGTGAGACTCGACCGAGTGGAGGTCGTAAAGACATTCTGTTTCGGTTTTTGTGATGTCACTCGATCGAGTGGCGTGGGCACTCGGTCGAGTGTCACCTGTACGAACCATGTCGTTTGCAATTTTGTATTGGTTTTGAAATTGCTTTTGATTTTTAATGATTTGATGAATTGAGCATAAATATTATGGAATTTATACTCGATTCTAAATTTGAATACTCGTCGTATCCCATATTCGATTACTGAATCGATGTGGAATACTAGAGTGAAAATAAAAGAAAATTGCTTTAAGTCGCAATAAATTAACTACCACGATATGAATAGATTTCTCCGCGTTTAATAATGTCGCAATTCAAACGAATTGTATGACGATTATTTTAGCATCAACGAAAAATCGCATTAATTAATTCATTTGACTAGATTGCTAGATTCGACATCCAATTATGGAATTGGTATCGAATCGCGAAGATCGACGCTTTGCTTGAATCGAAATACTTGATTCCCTCGGCTTTTCCGACATCGTAATGAATCCTTGAGATTGTGTGATGTCGGATCCGCGTCAACGGGTTTCGACCCTTATTAAATAAAATACTTGTTTTGGAAAATCGATGTGAATATGCGATGCAAACGAAAACAATCGAATTATTGTTCAGGTTGACCCGTTTCAATAATCAAGCGATCGGGGTGATGGGATAAGCGACCGACAACGCTGTGTGCAGTACACTTGTATATTCGGGTTTTCTTATCCCACCATCACTCACGCTCGACACAAATTCACGAGTATTTTAATGTTTTATAATACTGGTGATATTAGCGATATTACAGATGCGATAATTAAATAAAAACAAAAGGAAGAGAAAAAATGACGAGAGGAAGAGAAGAAGGGAAGAACGAGAATTGGCACCCTCAACCTACATGTTTCTTATGCTCGGTATGGACTCGTAGTGACGGCTTGCACGGGAGTTTCGAGATATATAGGGTGAGTTGTGGTGGTTAGGGTTTGCCTCCTAAGTACTAGGGTTAGGGCTTGAGTGTAGTATTAGGGTTTGATTAGTTGTGTGAAAAAGTTGTGAAAACTAGGGTTTCCCAAAGGTTGTCAAAAGATGATTGAAAGGTTGTGCATGAGGGTGTTTATATAGGCTAAGCCTAAGACCCCGGTTAGGGTTACTCGACCGAGTAACCATCTGACTCGGTCGAGTGGCCCGTTGTGCCAGCAGTCGGGCTTGAAACAGGCCCACTCGATCGAGTGGAGGGGGCACTCGATCGAGTGGCCCAGCTGGGTTGCGCGGGTCCGCTGTTTTGGGCCACGACTTGGGTTTTTGATGAGTTTGTGTTTGACTTCGACTTTTGATGTTGTGAGGGGTTGTTTTGTATGTCTCGGAAATGACTTTGACCAGGGTTGACCCAATCGTAAAAAGGTCGGTTTTATTTCCGGTGTCAGTTTTGGCCCAAATTAGTCTTGTTTGACTCGGAACGGTCCGTGGGGCGTGGATTTGAGGTTAGTTTTGTGAGATTTGTACTCAGTAAGTGCATTAGCCAACAACTAATGGATTTGAGCCCATATCCGAGCGCGTAGAAACACGTTTGCGTCCGATCATCATCGGGTGTTTTTTTGGGAAACTACCATAGACACCTGGCAGTCAAAATGCGGGTGTCTACACTAGGGCTCGGTGAGCCGATAATATGGGTTATTGATGCTTTGATTTTAATTTAATCGCTCTTTGTTGAATTATTGAATTGGGTTTGTTTCGGTTGTGCTTAATAATTGATTGATTAGTTTGAATTGCTAGGTTTGAGTCTAGATTATCATTACAACGAAAGTTGGATGTTTTCATATGAATCATGCCTAAAAGTTTGTATCTTTGTCGATTAATTTCTACTCAATTTTAATTACGACGAGAGTCGGGTTTTAATTTAGAGAACCGAAACAAGATTTGAACTTTCACAAGAGAGTAGTGAATTGGAATAATTGGGACATGTTAGTATCGATTCTTATTGCGTCTAGGTTTGTTATTCGTGCCATGAGAATAGGATTTGTAACATGCTAGATAGGCTTTTTATGTCTCGACGGAGAATTTAAAGTATTGATTAAAATTGAAATGCTAGTCTCACCCAAGACGGTAATTTGACAAAGTTGTGCTACCTTTTGATTGCATCGATAATCCATGTTAATGCCCTAGGTCTTTCTATTATTGATTTCACCTCGATTTATTATTTCTAGTTTGTTAAAATTAGTTATACAATCAACACATTCTTTATTCGACGTAGATAACATATAGTCAAAATTAGCTAGTACTTAATCATTCACCTCCCTGAGATCGACCCGTATGCTACAATACCCGTACGCTTGCGGTACTAAAAAATAAAACGTAACAAGTTTTTGGCGCCGTTGCCGGGGAGGTAATGGATTAATATTAGCTTAGATTTTTGATTTGTTAGACTAAATTATTTTTCTCTAATTACGTTTTATCTCGGTTTTCCACAATATGAAGATGAAGAATTTTGGGCTTACCTTGATCGACTTAAACAATATCTTGTCTCGCTGAATGGTCATGTCTTTAGTGACGAAGAGCTATGTCTAACAATAGAGAAAGGTATCAACAGTTGTACACAATCAATGCTTAACTTTTCTAATGGAAATTTTCCTTCCAGGTCTGATTATGAAGCATTGAAATTTTATGTCTGGCTATCTCGTGACGGTTGTAAGCCAAATTTCTCTTTTTCTTTGTGTGTTAAAGACAATATTTATGTGGAAATTAGTGATAATTGTGAGCTTGTAAATAATAGTATTGAGCGTGAAAGGAGTGTGAGTGAAATTTACCATCCTATTGAGGGGTTTTTTACGGATGCGGAGGTTAAGGATTGTGATTATAGGGAGGAATTTGTTCCTCACAACCATTCTAATAACACTCTTTATGGTTGTACTTCATATGCATCTTTCAAATATAATCCCCTTAATATGGTTCCATCTTTTCCTCTCCTTTATCCTCCACCTTGTCTAAGCTCATTGCCCTCTTTTAATTCCATAAGTATGAAGGAGTTTGCTTGGTGTCGATCACCTTCTCTTTGTGATAGTTTTGGAACAGATAAAGATAGGCCTCCTGAAATTTCTAAGATGATTAATAATGAAAGTGTGCCTTTACCTTGTGATAATGTGGATAATGTCTCATCCTCAAAACTTCATGCTACAAAGTTTGATGGACTTAAGTCTCTAACATGGATAGATGTGTTTATACATGATAATAGTTCCTCAAAAATGTATGATAAGTTCCTAAGATCTTTTGGTTGGGTCTTAGTATATTGTTTAACATGTTGTTATTCACAACTATCTAAGTCGCATTCAGAGGTTTATGATCGACTTCTAAGAGCTTTGATTGCATCTTCTTAAGAATTACACTACAAAAGCATGCATCAAGCAAATGATGTTAAACAAGCGCTTCTTGGGAGGCAACCCAAGTTATGTATGTATTTTTTTCCAATTTTATTTATGTAAAGAAAAAAAAAGGAAAAAAAAAGAAAAAAAAGAAGAAAAAAATAAAAAGGTAAAAGAAAAAAAAAGGGAAAAAATAGTGAAGGTGCAGGGAAACTGCAATGGCTTACTTGTGAGTGTTGATGCTCGAAGCTTCGATGGTGTCTAATTGGGTTGACTTGTTTGTATTGAGCTGCCTTAAGTGTAGGAAGAACGTTAAATAAAAAAAGTAGTATGGGTGACATGGTCACAATGATACTTACCCATTTGGGACTCACTATTTGATGGTAGGGATTTGCCGTGGGTCCCTACCAACAAGTAGAGTCCAACTAATCCTAACGGGTAGCTAGGGTAAGTCGGGTCGAGTCCACGGGGACGGTAGAGGTTGTCTAGACCAAGTTCCACCTAAAGATTTGACTAGGTCTCGAGGCTAAACTAAACTAGAACGATAAGAAGGGAATAAACTATGACTAGGAACGAACTAGGTATAACAACTAAGGCTAAAGGATACAACTAACTAGAGGAGTAATAACTAAAAAGAAGAGGAAAATTATTAGGAAAAGGGCTAGGATTAGGTCGGGTTCAAGGGTGATGGTATGATCATGGAAGAGCTAAGGTGAAGGGGTAGTCGAGTTATCTAGGTATAGTCCGGGCTCTCGCTACTTAAACCGACCTAGAGGTTCCTCGCTTTCGCGCAAGAACCCAACCTAGCAACATACAAGACCGCAAGAAGAATGCAAGAAAACATGCATTTGCAACTACAAGTCATTCAAGCATTTCATCAAACATGTTCTATGCACAAAACTAGGAGGCAACCAAAACTTCCACCAACATCTTAAACAAACCCTTAATCACCCATTAAACCACCAAATTCCCTTACTAATCCTAGCAAGATCACTACCCACTCATGTTCAAGATAGTAAACCCAACACCCATAATGAAACAAACATAAACAAGAACATTCATAATGGATTATTGAAGATTACTAAACATAAACACAAATGAAAACTAAATAGAAGAGATTAGAGAGAAGAAGGATTATACCAACACTAGAAGAAAGGAAAAGGTAGAATCATTGCATAAATAAACCCAAAGGAAGATCTCCAATGTTGTCAATAGAGTAGATCAACCCAAAAAAAGTCTTCAATATTACAAAGATGAAACTAGGATTAAACTAAGATTAAGGACTAATTAAGGAGAGATTAAACTAATCTAAGCTAATCTAACCTAAAGAAGCCTAGGGTTTAGTGGGTAATGTCTAACCTCCCATAAGATTACAAGAGGGGGGGTATATATAGGGTTACAAGAGTGAAGGAGAAGAAAAGAAGAGTCACGAGCTGCAGCTGCTCCTTTCCGGCCGGGAAGGTGGTGGTCCCGACCGGGATGGAGTGGTCCCGGTCGGGAAGGATCTGGTTTCGATCGGGATCATGCATAACACCGGGCGGTGTTATGCATAACACCAGGCGGTGTTATTGCTCTTCCCGGTCGGGATGAATGATGATCCCGACCGGGATGGTTGGTCCCGACCGGGATGGCTCATCAGAAGAGCTGCTTTGTTTGCTCTTCATCCCGACCGGGATGGGCACTCATCCCGCCCGGGAAGGGTCTTGTAGGCCTCTATTTTGATCATAAAGGTCCCCATTTTCTCTTCATAGGTGTCTCATCGATTCTCGGCGCTTGGGATCGAGTCTAAGGAGCTCGGAAATGGGTCTCGAGGTCTCGGGATCGAATCTAAGGCACTGAGTGATCGTCCCTCATTTTCGTTGGCTCCAAATGTGTAGGAAACGAGTCGGAATCGTTCCAATTCTCCATGAAGGGTCTTGAGAACCTAAAACGAACTAGAAAAAGCATAAGTAGCCCAGAAACCGCTCCAAAGAGCGATTTCACAAGAGAAACTGGGACCAAACACAACAAATAGGCAGTACAAAACACACTTATCAACTCCCCCACACTTAACCCTTACTCGCCCTCGAGTAAGCACAAACTAACAAAAAACTAAAAGAAACTAGACTACTAATCCGAGCGGGTATTAGAGCACCCTACGCCTTTTCAACTCACGCGAGTACACTTAGAGGAAAAGTGCACTCCGCAAGGCAAGTGAGGTCTTGCGACAAAACTGTGGATGCAACCGGACACGAAAACACACAAACAAACAAACACCAAACGATTGCATCCAAGACAAAAAAAATACCGCTTCCCTCAATAAAGCGGTGAAAGAAGCACCGGTTAAGGACTCAAGGCAAGTGACAACGTTCCCAAACTAAAAATACAAACCGAAATGGACAAAATCCTAATAGTATGACAACAAAGCAATAAAAACGTTGGTAACTTACCTAGGTTCCTCCTAACCTTCTAAGAACGTACTACGGGACGATAGGCGGGTTGGAAAAAGGATGAACCACGGAGTTAGTCGACACTGTAGGTAAGTGAAACCCCGCCCCCTTTAGCGATAAGCCAAGAGGGTCGTCCCGTGCCCAAAAATCGCTTAACTAGTCCAAGTAAAAAGGGTGGATATGGTTGCAAAATGAGGGAAGACCGACTAATTACCGCTATCATCCTTCCTAGGGACTCGGTCCTTTGGTAGGCTCTTCACGGTAATGGTCGGAAAAAGGCTTATTTTTGAGGGTGAGAGTTCTTTTTGTGAGACGATTTTCTTTGACATTCTTTTCTTTTGCATTAGGCTTTTGAGTTGCTATGCCACTTCTTTTTCTTCTTTTGTATATTTTTTTTCTTTTGTTGTGCCTTTTCTTTTTCGTCTTTCTTTTCTTTCTTTCTTTTTCTTTCTTTTCTTGGCTTGCCCTTTTGGTCAAATTTTGGTTTTGTAAGCATTCAATCACAACCAAGTAAGAAGTTCAACAATTTGCAACTTATTGGTGGAAAATGTGTAGAAGGTAGGGAAATAGGTAAGTCGGGAGTCGCGATCTCCTTTCAAATCCACAAAAAAGGGGAAAACTTGGACTAATCAAAGTAATTTCGAACATGGTCACCTAAGGGACGGGACTCGGCAACCAAGGCCTTTTCACTCCGTGGGTGGTCATAATGGTCAAAATGCAAATCCCGTAGTAAATCCCTAGTAGACTAGGTGGACTCAAGGTAAGAAACCAACGAAATCATTGATTTAAAGTCATTCTACTAGACTAAAGTCCAAGACTCGATTCATACTACTAGAAAGTGAAAGTAAACACTTGCTCACTAGCCTCAAAACCGGGTTTTTGAAAACCTTTTCCCTACACTAGACACAAACCACACAATACAAAACAAAGTCAAAGGAAAATGAAACGAAACGAGACAAAATAGGACAAAACGAAAGAAAGGAAAGAAAACACACAAGAAAAACAAATACCACCCCGAGACATCCACATAAGCATCCAAATCAACCACAAACTCTACAAAGCTCCACCCGAGCACACGTCATCACAAAATCTCCTCCAAGCTCCGCAAGAGACAAAAGGGAAAAAGGGATAAAAAGATGTTAACGGATGTCTTGAAGCCCTCCAAAGTTAGCGGTGATTAAGGTACCTACAAGGAAAAGGGAGGCGAAACACGCACAATACAACAAATATACGACACAATGACACAAAAAGGAAAAGACACAAAAGAAAATCTTTTTGATTTTTATGAAAGTTTTCAAATTTTTAGGGGTTTTTCAGATTTTTCGGAAAAAACTACGAAAATAAAACTAACTAGGCTAGGATATCGCTCCCCCACACTTAAACCGAGCAATGTCCTCATGCTCGATCTGTAGTGTGTGCGGAGACACTAAAAGGAAAAGACACTACGAAAATAAAGCTAAAAAGCAAAAAAAAAGCGGAGAAAAGGTAGAATGTGTCCGGCCGGGGTGTAATCAAGTCACCATGGGCCGAGACGAGAAAAGATATGGATGGGGGAAGAAATAAAAAGAAGAAAATAAAAGGAAATGGGAGGGGAGGGCTAGGTGTAATCACGTCACCTAGCCCGGATTCCGCCGAAATCCGACTAAATCCAAACAAAAGAAAGAGAAATCAAAGAAAAAGTGAAAATACTTGCAAATTTGGATTTTGAAATGACCCTCGATGTAGTCACATCATCAACAGTCGGGAGCAAAGACTACCAAGGCCCCGAGGGCCACCATGACACAAATATGATAATGGGAAGGGGAACAAACGAGTAAAGACTAGCAATAAAAGACGGAAAACAAGGAAAGTCGCCTACCAACCGGTTAGCAACTCACGAACTCCATCGTCTCAATGGTTGATTAAGGTACAATGCTCGTCTTCATCATCAATACTCCTCTTCATGCTCAATGGAATCGCGCGGTAGAAGCTCTAGGCTTGCAATGGTATAAGGAGGTGAGATTTGACGTGAAACTCGGTGTATAGTGAAGAGAAGATGAGATGAATGTATGTATATGAAGTGTAGGGGTCATATGATAGGTGCAAGGGTAGGTAGGGAGGTTGGGAGGGGGAATAAAGTGGTTGGGTGGGCTCAAATGTCGAAGAAGAGGCAAAAGGAGGAGCTGGGCACCATCTCGGTCGGGATGACTTCTTCCTGGTCGGGACGGACTTGGTCCCGGTCGGGATCGCACTCCAGTGAACCCACTTTTCAGCACACTCATCCCGATCGGGATGACATCCTTTCCGGTCGGGATGGTTCCTTCTTCCCGGTCGGGACGGTTCCTTCTCGGTCGGGATGAGCTTCTAACCCTTCTTATCCTTGATAGCTTCACCCACAAGAGAACCAATACAACGAGACCTAGAACCTCGTCCCCAAAAGCTTGTCAAAAGCTTCAAAAACCGATTGCCTTGCCCAAGATCCAAGCTTCCATCATCAACCACTCTTCATACTATCAATCTATTAAATACGCTCAATAAACACCCATCAAAATCCCTCCCTCACATCGCTCAACAAAATTCCAAATTATAAGATTCCACAAAACAAAACAAATCCTAGAATCAAACAATCAAATCACACAAACACAATTACAAAAACTCAAGAGAAGAGGGAAAGGGGAATATACAACATGACGGTTCTTGAGGAACTCCGTCAAACCTAGGATGGTGGACTCCTCGTTCCTAGCCATAGCCATCAAGGGCTCGGAGGAGCAAGTCAAACGCACGAGCCACATCGTAATGAAGGCTCAAATAGTGCCCGAGCCAAGCTATCCTCCAAAGCCTCCAAGTCGGAAGCAAGAAGTAGTCACCTAAAGACTCAATATCATCTTTCACGTGGTCTCCGAGGTCTTTCCATCCTTCGAGCTTTATCGACCTCTTCCTCCCTAAGCATCGCCTCCAAACACAAGCAAGCTTCATATACTTCACATGAGGCATAAAAAGCGGTTTTGGCTCCACTTCCTTGTTGCACATCCTCATATCCTCCTCAAGTTGTGGTTCCCCATCTTCAAGTCCCGGAACGACACTTGTCCCCACATCATCTTGGAGGAGAGAATTGAAACTTCTACCGGCGGTTTCAATCTCTTCCAAATCATTGCATCGCTTACTTGCAAGGGGCTCTTGATGTTCTTCCCCATTCTCGCACAAGGGCAACTTGGGCTTGTCATTTTCACCCAACAACTTCACAAATTCCACCAACTCATTCAGCCCACTAACCTCCTCCAATTCTTCACCAACAATGCCTTCACCAAGGATCATGTCCTCATTCGTCTCTTCTTGGGTAGACGATTGAGGTTCTTCAAAGCAAGTTTCGCTTCCAAAAGGAACTTCATCGGCGACTTCATGATTAGGTTGCTCCTCTTGCTCAAGTGAGCACCCTTCATCTAGTTGTGACGTTCGGGTTAAAAACATTATGGTTTTAACCGCTAACGCATTTAATCGAGCATCCATCGCCTCGTTTTCCCTTTGATATTGGGCCATGAATTCATTTTGTACCTTTTGCATTTGGATGGCCATTTCTTTTTGGCTCTTTTGCACTTGAAGAATCGATTGATATAACTCCAAGTTGGGCATTTGGTGGTCATTGGGGTCTTGTAAAGCTCCTTCAAAATCTTGATGATGCCCAAGGGGTGGGGCATCATATTGTTGGTAGTGAGGTTGAGATGATTGGTAGTATTGTGGGTTTTGGGGCTCATATTGTGGTTGAGGTGAAGGGTAATATAGTGGATTTTGGGGAAATTGGCTTCCATGTGAAGAAATATGATGAAACATGGTGGGTTCACAATGATTGCTTGTGTAATAGCCACCATGATCATAGGATGGATAAGCATTCACTTGTTGGTAGCCGTTTCCATGTCCTTGAAACTCATACCCACGGGTTTCTTGATTACCCCATGAAGCTTGATAGTAGGTAGGAGGCGTCATGACATAGCTTTGATCCATAGAGGGAGAGGAGTAGCTCATGGTGGCTTCTAAGTGTGGGGAGTTTAGATCAAACCTCATGTTTTGCTCAAAAATCGTGGCTCGTACCCGGTTGAGGACCTTCTCAAACTAGAAACTGTCCGTTTATGCAGCTCTGAGTCGTAAGGAAGAGGATGGTCACCACCTCTAGGCAAAAACTGTAGACTAGGAGCAAACGTGAGAAGTTTAGTGCTTTTTGGGAACTAGACAAGAAAGAAATAAACTTCACACACACAAGAAGCAAAAGAAAACAAAAAAAAACTACAAAAACAAAGACAAAGTCAAGTAAAAAGGCAAACAAAGTCTAAACTAGCACCGTCCCCGGCAATGGCGCCAAATTGATGGTAGGGATTTGCCGTGGGTCCCTACCAACAAGTAGAGTCCAACTAATCCTAACGGGTAGCTAGGGTAAGTCGGGTCGAGTCCACGGGGACGGTAAAGGTTGTCTAGACCAAGTTCCACCTAAAGACTTGACTAGGTCTCGAGGCTAAACTAAACTAGAACGATAAGAAGGGAATAAACTATGACTAGGAACGAACTAGGTATAACAACTAAGGCTAAAGGATACAACTAACTAGAGGAGTAATAACTAAAAAGAAGAGGAAAACTATTAGGAAAAGAGCTAGGATTAGGTCGGGTTCAAGTGTGATGGTATGATCATGGAAGAGCTAAGGTGAAGGGGTAGTCGAGTTATCTAGGTATAGTCCGGGCTCTCGCTACTTAAACCGACCTAGAGGTTCCTCGCTTTCGCGCAAGAACCCAACCTAGCAACATATTAGACCGCAAGAAGAAGGCAAGAAAACATGCATTTGAAACTACAAGTCATTCAAGCATTTCATCAAACATGTTCTATGCACAAAACTAGGAGGCAACCAAAACTTCCACCAACATCTTAAACAAACCCTTAATCACCCATTAAACCACCAAATTCCCCTACTAATCCTAGCAAGATCACTACTCACTCATGTTCAAGATAGTAAACCCAACACCCATAATGAAACAAACATAAACATGAACATTCATAATGGATTATTGAAGATTACTAAACATAAACACAAATGAAAACTAAATAGAAGAGATTAGAGAGAAGAAGGATTATACCAACAATAGAAGAAAGGAAAAGGTAGAATCTTTGCATAAATAAACACAAAGGAAGATCTCCAATGTTGTCAATAGAGTAGATCAACCCAAAAAAAGTCTTCAATATTACAAAGATGAAACTAGGATTAAACTAAGATTAAGGACTAATTAAGGAGAGATTAAACTAATCTAAGCTAATCTAACCTAAAGTAGCCTAGGGTTTAGTGGGTAATGTCTAACCTCCCATAAGATTAAAAGAGGGGGGTATATATAGGGTTACAAGAGTGAAGGAGGAGAAAAGAAGAGTAACGAGCTGCAACTGCTCCTTCCCGGTCGGGAAGGTGGTGGTCCCGGTCGGGAAGGATCTGGTCCCGATCGGGATCATGCATAACACTGGGCGGAGTTATGCATAACACCAGGCGGTGTTATTGCTCTTCCCGGTCGGGATGGATGATGATCCCGACCGGGATGGATCCACGGTTCCGACCGGGATGGCTCATCAGAAGAGCTGCTTTGTTTGCTCTTCATCCCGACCAGGATGGCAACTCATCCCGCCCGGGAAGGGTCTTGTAGGCCTCCATTTTGATCATAAAGGTCCCCATTTGCTCTTCATAGGCTTCTCATCGATTATCGGCGCTTGGGATCGAGTCTAAGGAGCTCGGGAATGGGTCTCGAGGTCTCGGGATCGAATCTAAGGCACCGAGTGATCGTCCCATCTTTTCGTTGGCTCCAAATGTGTAGGAAACGAGTCAGAAGCGTTCCAATTCTCCATGAAGGGTCTTGAGAACCTAAAACGAATTAGAAGAAGCATAAGTAGCCCAGAAACCGCTCTAAAGAGCGATTTCACAAGAGAAACCGGGACCAAACACAACAAATAGGCACTACAAAACACACTTATCATTATTTCTAGCACAGTTACACCGGTGATGGGAGGTTATTTGCTTGATTTTGATACATTGGAGCGTACATTTATGCTTCAAGATTCGGTGGTCCGTGGTTATTTTTTATGGCGACGTGGTCCGAAAGCTTCACCTTACTTACGATTGCCTCATCCTACGGAGCAATCTATTCCTACCGGGCCAAAGACCGTCGATTTATATATACCACGTGACCCACTTACTCACTTGGAGCCGGGTGACAAAAGGGTAGCAAGTCGAGTTTTAGAAAATGATGATGAGATGTTAGATGATGATGCTATGGATGGTAGTGATGATGGAAATGTGACCGAGAGACCCTCTCCCTCATTCACACATGCTTCTTCTTCTTCTAGGGAGTCCGATATATATGTGGAGGTTGGAGGTCGATGATTGGAGGGCGGAACAAGGGTTAGCTATGCGGGAAGTCCTAGAGTTGTGTCGAGGTTTCGACAAGTTTTTATCGGCTAGGCATCCTAACACATACACTTCCCCTTTGGAGCAAATTTATGCAGAGTTGGCGGCTGAGAGGAGCGATATTAATAGTCTTCGGGAGGCACGTAGTGGCTCTCGTCAACTTTCTGAGGACTCCTCTGATTCTTCATGATAGGTGATTTGTCCCCTCTTTCCTATTTTATTTTTGTCTTTGTCGCATTGAGGACATTGCTCGATTCAAGCATGGGGGAGGGACATTTCACTTGTGTATATATATATTTTCTCAAAAAAAAGAAAAAAAAATGAAAAGAAAAAATCCCGGTAAGTCGAAAACCCGAAAGGGCGGCTTAGGCAAAAAATGGGAGGCCTCGCTAGAATGAAAATCTGCAAGGGCAGACGTTCTAGGCAACATTGAGGTTGTGTGTGGAAAAAGTGAGCTGAAAAAAAAATGAAAAAAAAGAGCTAGGTTGAAAACCCGAAAGGGCGGCCTAGGCAAAATGAGGGATTTAAAAAAAAAGATAAAAAAGAATAAAGATAAAAAAAATGAAAAAAAAGAGCCGCAAGAAAGAAAAGGGGCCATAATATCCCGTACTATGGGCAAATAGTAAACATCATGGCGGATGGCGACATTAGAAGACGACGTTTGGAGGTAAGGGTTAGGATTAGGATCTTTTTTTTTTTGCGTCGTAGTTTTGTGTTGGAATTGGATTGTGTGTTGGGGATCGTTGGTTGCTGTGATCCTATTTTGGTTATGATGATGTTTATTGATGTTGATATTATTGGCTTCTAATGATCTTGCATGATTTGAGTGAATATGTGATTTTTGATGACGGTTCTAGCTATTTTGAAGAGCCGGGAAATTCATGTATTATGCCCGGATTATAGTGGTGGTATATGTGTCAAATGCCGGGTTATATCGAGGATTGAATGAAGAAAAGAAGAGAAGAAATCAAAGGAAAAGCAAAGAAGAGAGAATAAAGAATTTCAAGTGCCGCTACTAGCGGATGACGAAGAGCAAAACTGCCGCTAGTAGCGGCTTTATCAGAATTCATGCAATTTGTGAAGCTTCCAGAGTGCCGCTACTAGCGAATAGCTACCCGTCCCTGACTCTTGATCTTCCCTCTATCCTATCCTACTTATATTAGATTACTATTATTATTAGAATATGCTTATCATTCCTAGACTACATACATAAAAGTTATGAAATTTTATTAGATTTATGCATTTTTAGTTTTATTATTCCAAGACTTTGAAGAAACGATCGTTCATCATTTTGTTAATCAATCGAGAATAAGTTTTCCTAATTCTCTACTCTTTATTTTATTTGATGATTGTTATTGTGATGATGAATTGTGAGTAGTTCTTTTATCTAGGGCTCGGTGAGTCGATAATATGGGTTATTGATGCTTTGATTTTAATTTAATCGCACTTTGTTGAATTATTGAATTGGGTTTGTTTCGGTTGTTCTTAATAATTGATTGATTAGTTTGAATTGCTAGGTTTGAGTCTAGATTATCATTACAACGAAAGTTGGATGTTTTCATATGAATCATGCCTAAAAGTTTGTATCTTTGTCGATTAATTTCTACTCAATTTTAATTACGACGAGAGTCGGGTTTTAATTTAGAGAACCGAAACAAGATTTGAACTTTCACATGAGAATAGTGAATTGGAATAATTGGGACATGTTAGTATCGATTCTTATTGTGTCTAGCTTTGTTATTCGTGCCATGAGAATAGGATTTGTAACATGCTAGATAGGCTTTTTATGTCTCGACGGAGAATTTAAAGTATTGATTAAAATTGAAATGCTAGTCTCACCCAAGACAGTAATTTGACAAAGTTGTGCTACCTTTTGATTGCATCGATAATCCATGTTAATGGTGAACCATTGCCCTAGGTCTTTCTATTATTGATTTCATCTCGATTTATTATTTCTAGTTTGTTAAAATTAGTTATACAATCAACACATTCTTTATTCGACGTAGATAACATATAGTCAAAATTAGCTAGTACTTAATCATTCACCTCCCCTGAGATCGACCCGTATGCTACAATACCCGTACGCTTGCGGTACTACAAAATAAAACGTAATAGGCGATCATTACCCTAGCGCGCCGTTGTGCCGAGTGGGCTTCGAGTGTGCATCTCGAGGTTCGCTCAGCCCGATGGGTTGACTCGGGTTTGACTTTGTGTATATCGAGACCGATTTGGAGTCCCGGTGTCGGAATTGACTCAATTTAGTGTCGACGTGACCGTAATGACACGACTAAGGATGTCTTGATGTTAAATTAATTTTTCCGAGTAATTATTTGATCCGTTCCATATAAAAACTATCTACGACATCGCGATCTCGCGTCGCGTTGCAGCCCGATCGTCATTGGGTGTTTGTTTGGCACTTCAACAGCCACCAGGTCCAAATCTGGGTGCCTACAAGTACATTCATCCTAAAGAAAACATTTTATCCCATACAAACACTCAAGAGCTAAACGGTGGTCTCCGGTACGTGCGCAAATACGTTGTCCAATTACGTGGTCGGCCGCTGTATCTTCCACGACCTTCTTCTTTTCACCGCCCCTTTTACCAAAATTCCTCTTTCTATCAGTCATTTCGCTGCGACAAACCACACAATCAATCTAAATCTCACAATGAATATGACTACACAACTGAATATGTGACTACAATGATTTTACATCTGTGTGATTGTACAACATAATGAGTGTGACTATACAACTTTAACTGTGTGACTATACAACATAATCAGTGTGACCCTACAACATAATGACTGTGATTCTACAACATAACGAGTGTGACTATACAACTTCAACTATGTAACTATACAACATAATCAGTGCGATTCTATAACATAATGAGTGAAAATATACAACATACTTACTGTGATCGTCCTACAACATAACGAGTATGACTATAAAACTTAAACTGTGTGACTATACAACCTAATCTCTGTGACTATACAACTAAATTATACTTATTTATACTTCAATCATCATTAGAAAAGATGATTACACACACTAATAACTGCAAGAATTTGTGTGATTCTACAATATAATGAGTGTGACTATACAACATCAACTGTTTGACTATACAACCTAAACTGTGTGACTACAAAACTGAAACCATACAATGGAAAATAAAAGTCATATAGTTAATTATACTTCAATCATTATTAGCAAAATCACATTCATAATTAGAAAGATGATTATATCTACGAATCAGAGCAAATTATTTAAACATTCATTAAATATTCAAACTCCATTCATCCATATTCAACCTTCATTTTTTTGTGGATAATGAAGATGAATAATTTTATAAATACAAAAAAAAGGAATAAAAAATAAAACAAGCATGAAGATGAAGATGATTAATTATTTTAAAGATGCTCTAAAAAGTTAAAAACAAATACCTGAAAATCGTCGAGGTTCGGAAGTAGGGGTTTGACGAACGTGGAATCTTGAACGTAGATAAAAACAAATAACTGAAAATAGTCACATACACTTTAAGTTGTATAGTCACACACTTTAAGTTGTATAGTCAAACTCATTTTGTGCGTAATGTTCTTGGAAAATTGTAAGGTCACACACTTTCAGTTGTATAGTCACACTCATTATGCTGTATAGTCACACTCATTATGTTGTAGAATCACGCAGTTGTATACAAAAGTCACGCCAAATACGTACATATGTACGCGACAAAATCATACAAAAGTCATCTTCATCCAAACGTGATTCTACAAGACAATATTCAACCTTCATTCATCCTTATTCAATCTTCATTTTTTTTGTGGATAATGAAGGTGAATAATTTTATATATATAAAAAAAGGTATGAAAAATAAAAGAAGCATGAAGATGAAGATGATTAATTATTTTTAAAATGCTCTAAAAAGATAATTTCAACAAATACCTGAAAATCGTCGAGGTTCGGAAGTAGGGGCTTGACGAACGTTGAATCTTGAAGGCGGAATTGCATATTTTTATTTACCTTGATGTTGATTTTTAGAGAGAGTTGAGAGGGAGAAGTGCTTGATAGAGAGGAAATGAAAATGAATTCAAAATGAGGAAGAAGAAATGAGGAAAGGCGTGTGAGTTTGTGTAATAGGGAGGATGTGATGGCTGCTGGGTAATAGGGAGGATGTGATGGCTACTATTGTCAAACATCTTACTTTCATCAATTTTTTTTTCCTGTTTTTAAAGTGGAGCCCATCCATCCATCCATCTTAAGATGGATGGAGGGGTAGGATGAAGGGTAAGGGACTTTAGCCCACATCTCTCTCTACATATATATATATATATATATATATATATATATCATATATGTCAGTTTAGAAGATTAATAAACAAAGTGAAACTTATATGTGTGTGTATCAGAAACTTCTCTGTTATAGTGTCTTTCACAACAGACCGATCTTTTCTCTCATGAGGAGTTTGCTTAAAAATCTGGTTTCCTTTTGTTCTTTTCTTCCTGTTAATCATCATCACAACATTTTTAATTCCATCTCAACTTGTATTTAATTCTAATCCATAAATAAAAAATAGATAAATAATATATATAGATAAAATAAAATAAAATAAAAAAAATTACAAAGTTCGCTCGTATATTAGCATAGCTGGTAGACCCGGTTGTATGGACATGATTTTGCGATGCTCGGGCTTCTTTACCACATTCAGCGAATCTCTGCATCAAATATTTATATGCAAGCATTATGGATTGAAAAAAAAACAAGATAAAACTAAACCAACAGTAGCACCTCCTACAACAAACATAAAATGTGATTACAGTGATGCTAGTGAAAATAATTAATTTAAATTTGGGCATATACCTTTCCTTTTTCGGAATACCAATAATCGACCAAGTCAATTCAGCTATCAAGATGATGCTTTGAAGGTCCTGCTTGATAAAATTTTTCTCTATTTTTGCTTGTGGGTTTAAAGTAAGTCTTCTTCAAGTAATGCCTATACTGTCTCACACTCTTGCCTACGCGCTTCAAAATCCCTTCTTCATAACGTTCACCATCTGGTATAACAAAATGTCCCTGCAAATATAATACAAATAAAATCATAAAACAAACAGAAAGTAGATAGAGTAGATTCATCGTGGCCACCATATTTCAACTTAATATGAAAGAACCATACCCGAATTAACTTAATGATATCGACTTTGTATTGTGCATTGACATGATGCCAATTAATTTGTCTAATTAACATTCAACAGTTATTAGTGGCATAAACATTCACACATATTGCATAACTGAGAATGAATAATGAATATGAATAATTAATAATAAAAGCGAATGGCAGAACTCAGTGCTTAATCCATAACTCGACTACTAGCCCACCGGGTGAAATTTCGCCCGATGGAAAGAAGTGCCAAAACGCGAAAAAAGGAAGAAAATCTGACCGGGTGAAATTTCACCCGTTGGGAATTATCGTCATGACCGCAGGGCAAAGTTTCACCCCATGAAGATGCAAGGGGTGATTGTCTCACTAATGAAGCAAGAGTTGGATTTGGGCTTTAGGTTAAATACCCAGTAAGAAGATTACTATATATATGTTACCCTAGTTTGTTGACCAATGCATCCTCCATTAGAGTAGTCATCCCCAATTATCACACCATTTATTGTAGTTACACATCCATTAGTAGTAAATTAGTAATATTCTTAGTAAACCTCTATAAATCTAGTAGTAAATTAGTAGTAGATCTACTTAGTTTACATCAACAATTCTCTAGATTACAAGTTTGTAGAAGATTATTCAAGTTTTATTTGAAGATTTGTGGGTTTATTGAAGGATTTAGTAACAAGTTCTTCATTCTCTCCATCAAAGCTTCAACCTTTTTTCATGCAATCTTCTTATTTCTTGTAGATCTTCATAATTGGTACATTTCTTTCCACTCTCTTATCTCTAGTTTAGATTTAATTTAGTTTTCTCATTATTATCTAGCTTAGATCATCTTAGTATAGTTAGTTTCTTTAGACCTTGTTCATGTTGTTCTAGATTATTCTCTAGATTAATTTGGTAGTTCCAAAATTTAGTGGGTAATTGTTAGATCGTAGCTTTCTCATCATATTGTTGTTAGTTTCCTTAGATCTAGTTAATATGCATGCTTTAGATAGTTTCTCCTTAGTTAATGTTCTGTTTTATTCCATTATGATTAGTGAGTAGATTTCTTGTTGGGGGGTTTAGGGATGAAGACTTGGATTATTTGAATTTAGGGGTATTGGTGGGTTGCTTGCATGTTGGTTTACCTTGTTTGTGGTTGTTGTGTCATTGTTGTTTTAGTCCGGCCAACTAGACCGACCTTGACTCGTTTCTATCAATATGGGGAAACTCGGGGTAGAAATTACCATAACTAGAGACTTACCTTTCTTCGCCGCAAAAGCGGGTTTTTAGGTGGGTTGGGTGAAGAAACTGAAAGATGGCATTCTCCCTTTATCAACGTTGCAACAAAAACTCGATCCCGACCTTCTTACATTCCATGTTCTGAATCCCGACTTCTCCCCAACGCCATTCCCTAGATTAATTACCCCTAGCCATTCTCATAGTGATTCCTCGACCATAGACTCGACCATAGACTCGACCCTTAGAAAACCCCCCTCTAGACATCAAACACATCGCTTTAAACCCATCAACACATCCGTTCCCTGTGGACCGACCTCGACTTACCACGAATACTTGCTTGCTTGTTTTGTGTGTTCTCGAGTCTTATAAATATCGTTTGATCCCCCGTCCTTCGTTAACGACCGAACCGATTGGGAGGCGATCAAAGTGGCGCCGTCGCCGGGGAGCGGCGAGTAATTGTTGTGTTTTTAGTTGTTGTGTTTGATTCTTTTCCCTTCTCTCTTTTCCCTAGTGCCGTAAGGTGCTAGGAGTATTATCGTTTAAATTGAGTTTTATGCTCAGGAACACGTCATCGCCCTTGTGGTTCGATCCGGAGCCGGAAAGTACTTTTAGAGCATTACGTTTTCGGGGAAATAACTCAACCACTATCATTCTACATCCTTCATTATCACCTCCTAACCTTAATCCTATCCTACCACATACACCCTCTACACCTTCTACATCACATAATCCCACTCCAAATAACCCTTCCATACCTTCCACTTCACAAAATTCATCACCATCACCACCATCACCGAAAACTCCACCACAAAATTAAATCCGATCCCCTCCAAACCATCCAAATTCAAATCCACCATCACCACCAATCCATCAAATGGCAACCCTAGGCTCTCATTCCCAACTCACACATGAAGAAACACCTTCTCCCGTCGATTTCAGAGAGATTCCTGAGAATTATGAATTAAAAGCTTCTTTGACAAATGCGGTTCAACAAGATACTTTTCACGGTTTTTCTCAAGAAGATGCTCAAGAGCACATCGCTTCATTTAAAGAAAAATTAGTAGGAGGCCGTCTCAATGGATTAACTTCATGCCAATTGCATCGTTTATTATTCTCGAAGAGCTTGAAAGATGGAGCTCGTAGATGGCTTCAAGGTCATCCCGCTAATACATTTACAACATGGGCTCAATTATCTAATGCCTTCTTGGAGAAATATTTCCTGCCGTCAAAGACTAACCAATATCGCATGGAGGAAATTATACATATTAGAGAATTTTAGAGAGAGAGTCTGGATTGTCTTCTTCCTCCGAATTGCAATGGCAAAGAGTAAGAAGAAGATGTCTAGATCGCATAATAGTAAGGCATAAAACTCAAATAATAGATCATACTATAATAAATATACAAATAGTAGTAGTACGTCAAATAATACAAATTCAAGCAAACATGGCAGCTCGAAGCATCAAAACCACGAGAACTCTGATGTTGAGGATGAGCTTGACATGGAGAGACTTGACCATGAGCAGACTCATGAAGACCAAGACATGGAGGAGGAGATTCAAGATATTCTGCTAGGGAATGGTGAAGAATGTCCTGAATGGATTACAATTCAACGCAAGACAAACAATCTAGCTGGTAAATCACTTACTCTAACTCATGAAGATATTCAATTGAAGATGGATTACTGGGCAAATACTGTGTTGTGTTATGTACTTTGAGATAATCCCCCGTGGTTTGTCCTGAGTGGGTTCTTAAAGCGGAAATGGGGTCAGAACAACATTGAACAGGTCTAATTCCAGCCTAATGGGATTTGTTTAGTCCGATTTAAGACTGCGGAAAAGAAAATGGAGGTATTGCAGAAGGGATTTCTATTCTTTGACACTAAACCGGTGGTTGTCAAGGATTGGAATCCCAACATGAAGTTGGAGAAAGCTGATGTGGCAAAGGTTCCTATCTGGATTCGATTTTACAACCTGCCACTTAAATATTGGGGCACTACGTTGTTTGAAATTGCAGAATTAGTGGGTAAACACTTGAGGACTGATACTGCGACTAAGGAGAAAACATTCCTTGCGTATGCGCGGGTGTTAGTTGAGGTACCTTTTGACAGTCAGCTGCCTGATTCTATTTCATTCCAGGATGAATTGGATGTTACACAAACCCAGATTATCCATTATGAATGGAAACCGATTAAGTGTAAGCTTTGTCAGGGCATTGGACATGATCGGGTGGTATGCTATAAGAAGAAGGAGGAAGTTAAAGCTGGGAGAAACATGGTCTGGAGACCAAAACAACCAAGTCAGGGTAATCCAAAGGCTCCTGAACCGGGGATTTCGGAACCTATATTGGAAGCTGAGGTTCTTGTCACGCCTATGCCAGTTCAGCCTGTGGAGAGCACTATCAGTCCGGCTAGAATTATAACCAAATATGCTTATCAAGATAAAGGAGGGATAAGAGTTCAAGGCAAATCTTTCTATGATGTTTTAAGTTCCACTTTCCATTTGAGGAATTCAGGGGGTATATTAGGAGGTGGAGGAGAATTAGGACCTAATGACTAGTTTTGGATTTTGGAATATGAGAGGAATAAATAGTCCTAATAAGCAAAAAGACCTTAATTGGTTCTTGCATAAGAATAATATCGGACTATTTGGAATAATGGAGACTCGAGTTAGGAAGACTTCTATTAATATAGTTTTTGATGGAATAGGTATTAATTGGAAGATGATATCCAATACTGTAGGGGATGAAGGAGGAAGGATATGGGTTATTTGGGAGCCATAGGTGTATGATGTAAAGGTAGTAAGTATAGAGCAGCAAGTGATCCACACAAACATTCATATGTTGTTGAGTAATGTGCGTTGGAATATGTCTTTCGTGTATGGGTACAATAGGGTGAGGGATAGACGTCCTTTATGGGAGTCACTTAGGAGGTTTACTAATTGTTGGCCAGGATCATGGTTAGTAGTAGAAGACTATAAAAATGTTCTCCACTATGATGAGAGGATAGGAAATCCGGTTACGCAAGCAGAGGTTGTCGATTTTCAGAAATGTGTAGCTGATTGTGGGTTAGAGGATATGCCTGCTACAGGGGCTTTCTTTACGTGGAATAATAAGCACGAGGAAGGTGTAAGACGCTTCAGCAGGATTGATAGGGTGATGGGTAATGACCATTGGGTTGTGAACATGCCAGAATGCAAGACGCAGTTTCTGCCTGAAGGCATGTTTGATCATAGCCCTTGTGTGATCAGTATTCTGAGGACTGTGGAACATAGAAAGGGTTGCTTCAAGTACTTTAATATGTGGGGAAATGACAGAATTTGAGAGGATTGTTCAGGAAGTTTGGGGTAAAACTATGAGTGGGTCTCGAATGTATCAGATAGTTAGGAGATTAAAGGAGTTGAAATAGCCATTACGCCTGCTAAACAAGACAGGATTTAGTAATATTGAGATGAGTGCTCAGATAGCTATGGCTGCGTTACTAGAGGCACAATTAAAATTGCACAGTGATCCTGGCAACACGTAACTACAAAGATTTGAGAGGGAATTATCTACGAGTTATAAGGAGCTCGATGATGCCAGATATAGTTTTCTTGCACAGCGTGCGAAATGTCGATGGATGCTAGAAGGAGATGATAACAGCAAATTTTTTCACTCTTCCATCAAAGCTAGGAGGAAGAGGAATAAGGTTTATTCTATTGAGGATAAGAATGGTCAACTGTGCACTACTCCTGATACCATTGAAAATGCCTTCCTTGAGTATTATATGCAGATGCTTGGGACTGCTCATGCTACCACACAAATCAGCCTCCCGGCAGTTCAGAGAGGCAAACTGGTTCAACAGGAGCATGGGTTGGAGATGGTGAGACCAGTTTAGGATGAGGAAATAAAGCGAATGCTGTGGGATAATCCTGAGAATAAGGCACCGGGACCTGATGGATACTCTAGTGGATTCTTCAAGGATGGTTTTAGTATAGTAGGAAAGGATGTTATTGAGGCTATTAAGGATTTCTTTATTACTGGAAGACTCCTCAAACAGGTTAATGCTACTATCTTAACTCTTATCCCTAAAAAGGAAAGGCCTAGGTCTGTAATGGATTTTCGTCCGATTGCTTGTTGCAATGTAATCTATAAATGCATCACGAAAATTATTAGTTCGAGACTCATGGAGGTGATACCTAATGTGGTAAGTCAAAATCAGAGTGCATTCATCAAAGGGAGAGATATAGTTGACAATATTCTTATCTGTCAAGACCTTGTTCGGCTTTACAATAGGAAGGGTTGTACCTCCCGGTGTCTTATGAAAGTTGACTTGAAGAAAGCTTACGACTCTATTGAATGGGATTTTATTCGGCAAATGCTATTGGCTCTGAAGTACCCTGATAAGATGGTCGGATAGATTATGGAGTGTGTGAGCAATCCTATGTACACATTGGCCTTAAATGGATCATTGTTTGGTTTTTTCAAAGGAAAACGAGGAATCGGGTAGGGGGATCCTATGTCGGCCCTCCTTTTTACATTGTGTATGGAATACTTCACGAGGCTTTTGGATGTGATGACCTTAAATCGAGGATTTAAGTTCCATTCACTATGCGACAAAATTCGATTGTCGCACTTGTGTTTTGCAGATGACCTTTTGGTCTTCTGTTATGCAAATGAGGATTCTGTGAGATGTATCAAAAAGACCTTTGATTGGTTCGCCTCTGCTTCAAGACTGGAGGTAAACCTGCAGAAGTCGGAGATGGTGATAAGTGGAGTGACTGACCGAGTTAAACAATCGCTGCTGCTGCTCTCTGGTTTCAGTTGTGGAATGTTGCCTTTACGATACCTTGGGGTACCTATTTCATACAAAAAACTGACATCTGCAGATTGTGCCATTCTAGCTGAAAAACTGACTAAAAGAATACATGGATGGGGTACTAGGAAGCTCAGCTATGCAGGACGATTATAACGCACCTACACTCTTATTGGAGTCGAATTTTCCTCCTGCCTAGTGGGGTGATCAAACGGGTTGAAAGCATTTGTAGGAATTATTTATGGTCGGGGGATGAGAATTATCAAAAAGTGCCGCTTTGTGTCCTGGGAAAGCTGCTGCAAAGGGTACAAGAGTGGTGGTTTGGGTATACTGAATGCTTCTGTGTGGAAGAAGGCAAATATCTGTAAGTACAATTGGTGGATACATGAGAAAAAAGACCATCTGTGGATTAAATGGATTAATGCGATTTATTTGAAAGGGGCGAATTGGCTGGAGTATGAACCGTCACAAGCCACAAGTTGGAGTTGGAGGCGGATATGCTCTATTAAAAATTTGTTTATTGCTCCATTCAGATCTGGGAAGTAGAACACGAATTCAGAATATACAATTAAGGAGGGGTATAATTGGCTTCTTGGTCAGACAGTGCAGGTCAATTGGCAGCCCATTGTGTGGTGTCGAATGGCAATTCCGAAGCACTCCTTTACTGCGTGGCTTCTTATGCAGATTCGACTATTGACGAGAGAAAGATTATGCAGATTTGGATTCATAAAGGCCGACTTATGTTTGTTTTATCAGACACAGCCAAAGACGGGTAGCCATTTATTTTTTGAATGTGACTATAGCAGCAGGTGCTTCAGGATGTTACAGCAATGGATTGACATCCCGATTTCTGCTGTCGATTCTGTGGCATGGTGCGTGAAATGGAGATCTAAGTCGATAGTGCAGAAACAGATAGTATCCACAGCTTTGTTGGGGTTGATTTACTTTCTTTGGCATGAGCGTAATACCTGTAGGACTGATTATTGTTTACGGAGGCCGAGTAAACTAATACAGGAGGTCAAAAGGGAGGTGTGCAGGAGAGTGGATGTTAAGATGAAATCAATTAACACCTGTGTTGATAGGAATTGGATTAGGCTACTGGGTGTCAATTACTAGTAGTAGTGGATATGTGGGTCTTGGTTATGTATTCAAATTGTGACACAAAGGTTATTAATACAATTACATTTTACCGAAAAAAAAATATTGCATGGAGATACAAACATTCAAGCAATATGAATTTGAAAGCCTAAGTGAGGCTTGGGAAAGATTTAGAGATTTTTTGCGCAAATGTCCACACCATGGAATACCCGATTGGCTAACTACCCAAACATTTTACAACACCCTTTCATCGAGAACCAAAGAAAACCTCAATTCGGCCGTCGGAAGAGATTTATCTTCTCTCACCGATGAGGCATCTAAGAGTCTTATTGAGAAGATGGCAAGGAGTGACTCTAGAATGGGTCAATCGAGGGATTCTAGAAAGAAAGTTGAAGTGAACTCATCTACGAGTTCTAATGAATTGAAGCTTCAAGCGGAAGTTGAAGAATTAAAAAAGAGAATGGATGCCATGAGTTCAAGGCCTACTCCTAGAGGTATGTACTAAATTCAAGGGAGTGTTCCACCAAGGCAACCATCTCCTAAAATCAATTAACATGGGAAGTTCAATGTGATCATTGTGGCAATTATGGCCATGATTCTAGCTCTTGCATTCCTAATGAAGAAGTTTATATTGAAGAGCCAAATGAAGTCCAAGCTATACAAGTGTATGGGCAAAGACCCCAATTTGTTCCCTTTTCCAATACTTACAATGCCGGCACAAGATTTCATCCTAATTTTTCTTATGGCAATCAAAATGTCCAAAATCCGATGCCACGTGCCCAAGGGAGTCAATTGAGGCCGTTCAATTAAAGTCAACAAAGGCCCTTTAACCAAGGTCCTCCAAGGATGCCCCCATATATGCCTCCTCATCAAAGGAGTAACTTCAATCAACAAAGTAGCAACTTCCATGCTCCTAACAATTACAACAATTACCAAAATCAACATGGTAATCATTTTAATCATCAATATAATCAAGGGTTCCAAGGCAATTTTCAAGGAAACCAAGGTTACAATCAACCACCATTCAATCAACCCTCTCAATCTTATGGCCAACCAAGCAATTTTCAATTTGGTCAAGGAGGAGTCCCATGGGAAAACTATAATGATTTGCAAAGAACTATGGAATGAACATCAAGACACCAAGGCAAGGCTAAAGGTTTGGGAATCACAAGAAGCAACAAAAGTCTTAGCCGCCCCAATTCATCCACCTCATGGTTTGCCTGGACAACCCCAAAACCCAAGAGACCCTTCGCACCAAGCAAATGCCGTTATTTTGAGAGGTGGCAAAGAACTTGAGGACCCATACAAGAATTTGAACTTGAACACCAAAAACACTCCATCCAAAGTCAATCAACCAAGTGCATCACAAGAATCATCTCCCACTTTCCCAAACAAAACCGGGGAATACAAGCGGAGTTCAACATCCTTCAAAATGCGGAGAATGAACAAAAAGAACAAAGTAAGAAGAAAGAGCAAATGGAAACGGAAGAAGCAAAAAGAAAAGAGGCGGAACGATTAGCCGAAGAAGAAGAAGAATCCAATGTTCCACCGCCTCCCACTTTTGTCCCTCCATTGCCCTTTCCCGAACGAGCTAAGCCGCGCAAGGAGAATGCCCAATTTAGCCGTTTCGTGGATATGTTGAAAAAGGTAGAGGTAACTTTACCCATTGCCGAGGTAATTTCTCAAATGCCCCTCTATTCTAAGTTTTTGAAAGATGTCTTGACTAAAAAAAGAACAATAGAGGATAAAGAATGTATTTCTCTCACGGAACAATGTAGTGTCATTCTTATGAACCAAATACCAAAGAAACTAGAGGATCCTGGTAGTTTTTCCATCCCTTGTCGGGTTGGAAATGTTGTTGTTAATCAAGCTTTATGTGACCTAGGGGCTAGTGTTAGTTTGTTACCATATTATATTGCTAAGAGACTTAGTGTGGGGGAGAAGAGACTCACTAGCATGTTCATCCAACTTGCGGATAGGTCCGTTAAGTACCCACTTGGGATACTTGAGGATGTACCCGTTCAAGTTGGTAGATTCTTCATCCCCTCCGACTTTGTTGTCATGGATATGCCCGAAGACACTACTACCCCCATTATTTTAGGATGACCTTTTATGGCTACCGGAGGTGCTATAGTTGATGTTAAGAATGGAAAGCTATCTTTTAACATAGGGAACAAATCGGTAGAGTTTTCCCTTTCTCAAGCTCTTAAACAACCAATGATTGAACAAATGAATTCCATTGAAGTTATTGACAGTTTGCTTGAGTATAGCTTGATAGATGATGATAAGCAAGAAGATGGACCATTTGACTCTCCACCCCTTGAAGATGAATGTTTGCATGATGAAAAGGTAGAACCACTACCGGTGGGTAAGAGTATGGTATCTTCTCCTCCTAATCTTGAACTTAAATCACTCCCCTATTCCCTCAAATATGCTTTTCTTGAAGGAACCAATTATCCCATTATCGTCAATGCTACTCTTGATGGACCTCAATTGGAAAAACTTTTGATTGTTTTGAGAAAACACAAAAAGGCCATTGGGTATAGCATTGCCGACCTCCAAGGCATAAGTCCAAATGTTTGTATGCATAGGATCATCCTTGATGATGACCACCATCCTTCGGTCGAGGGTCAACGTAGGTTGAACCCCACCATGAAAGAGGTTGTCATGAAGAAAGTCCTCAAGTTGTATGAGGCTAACATTATATACCCAATAACCGGAAGTAAATGGGTTAGCCCCGTCCAAGTTGTGCCGAAAAAAGGAGGAATGACGGTTGTAAAAGAAGAAAAGGGTGAGTCAATTTCTACTAGGACTATTACCGGTTGGCGCATGTGTATAGACTATCGAAAATTGAACACGGCCACCATAAAAGACCATTTCCCTCTTCTCTTTATTGATCAAATGCTTGAAAGATTGGCGCATCTTTCTTATTTTTGTTTCCTTGATGGTCATTCCGGATTTCTTCAAATTCCCATTCACCCCGATGACCAAGAGAAAACCACCTTTACATGTACCTATGGCACCTATGCTTATAGAAGGATGCCATTTGGACTATGTAATGCGCCGGGAACGTTTCAAAGATGTATGATGGCTATTTTCTCCGATTTTATTGAAAAATCTATGGAAGTTTTTATGGATGATTTTAGTGTCCATGGTACATCTTTTGATTCTTGTCTTGAAAATCTTGATCAAGTGTTAGCTCGATGTGAAGAGTATAGACTTGTTTTAAATTTGGAAAAGTGTCATTTTATGGTTGAAGAAGGTGTTGTCCTAGGTCATATTGTTTCTAATAGAGGAGTCGAAGTTGATAAGGCGAAAGTCTCCGTGATCAAAAACTGGCCACCACCTAAAAATGTTAAAGGGGTGAGGAGTTTTCTGGGTCACGCCGGTTTTTATAGACGATTCATTAAAGACTTTTCCAAAATTGCTAAGCCTTTGACTTCTTTGCTTATGAAAGATGCACCTTTTGTTTTCGATAACTCGTGTCTTGAGGCCTTTTGCAGGATAAAGACCGCTCTCACCACCACTCCGATTATCAAAGCTCCCGATTGGAATCTTTCATTTGAGATCATGTGATATGCATCCGATTTTGCCGTTGGTGCCGTTCTAGGACAACAGGTTGACAAGAAGCTACATGTGATTTATTACGCAAGCAAAACCTTAGATGAAGTCTAATCGAGGTATACAACAACCGAGAAAGAGAAGCTTGCCGTTGTCTATGCCATGGAGAAATTCCGAAATTATGTTACCGGTTCCAAAGTCATAATTCATACCGATCATGCGGCGATTCGTTACATCATGTCTAAGAAGGAGACCAAGTCCCGACTCTTTCGGTGGGTCCTCCTTTTACAAGAATTCGACATTGAGATTAAAGACAAAGCCGGATCGGAGAACTTGGTAGCGGATCATCTAAGTAGACTAACGGTTAGTAAAGAGAACAATGAAGAAGATGGTATCCCCATCAATGAAGCTATGAGAGATGAGGCCTTGATGGCCATTGATACTATTACTCCTTGGTATGCCGATATCGTCAATTTCTTAGTATCTCATTTTATTCTGGACGATTATTCCAAGCAAGAGAGGAAGAAACTACGTTATGAAGCCCGACGCTATTATTGGGACGAACCATATTTATTCCGCCGTTGTGTAGATGGAATTTACCGACGATGTGTTACGGCCGACGAAGGATATGATATAGTGAAGCACCTTCACTCGACATCTTATGGTGGACACTTGGCCAACCAAAAGACAATTGCCAAGGTTCTCCAAAGCGGGTTTTGGTGGCCTTCCATGTTCAAGGACATTCGAGCTTTCATTCTCACATGTGATGCTTGTCAAAGAAGTGGAAATATTACAAGAAGAAATGAGATGCCCCTTCAACCCATCTTAGAGATTGCATTGTTCGATGTTTGGGGAATTGATTTCATGGGTCCGTTCACATCCTCTTTTGGTAACAAGTATATCTTAGTAGCGGTTGATTATGTCTCAAAATGGATCGAGGCCGTAGCTTCCCCCACCAATGACTCTAAGGTTGTAATTAAGCTTTTCAAGAATGTAATTTTCCCTAGATTCGGTATGCCTAGAGCCATAATTAGTGATGGAGGCTCTCATTTTAGAAAAGATACCTTTGAACACCTTATTAGGAAATATGGTATCACTCACAAGATGTCCCTAGCCTACCACCCTCAATCAAATGGGCAAGCCGAGATCTCCAACCGTCAAATCAAGGGAATTTTAGAGAAAGTTGTAAATACACACCGAAAGGATTGGTCATTGAAGTTAAATGACGCCCTTTGGCAATTAAGGACGGCTTACAAAGCGCCGATTAGAACCACTCCTTATCGTCTTGTGTATGGTAAAGCTTCTCATTTACCGGTGGAACTAGAACACAAAGCCGAATGGGCAATCAAGGAGCTAAACTACAAGAATTGGAAGAACTAAGACTTGAAGCCTACGAAAATTCGAAGATTTACAAAGAACGAACTCGCCAATGGCACGATTCTCGGATACTTCGTAAGAACTTCTCCGTTGGTGATAAGGTATTACTCTTCAACTCTCGCTTTAAGCTCTTCCTCGGTAAGTTAAAATCAAAATGGTCGGGTCCATTCGAAGTGACCAAGGTGCAACCATATGGATCAATAGAGATATCAAGCCCGGAAACCGGGAAATTTATGCTTAATGGACAACGTTTGAAGATTTATCACCCCGGTCACGTTCGTGAGACCTTCGCTACCATGAAGTTTGGTGAGCTCCCATTGGGGAGCGATGTCTAACCCCCTCTCGAATTTGATGTAGGTTTGGTGGTATCCTCAACAACCACCTTGTACATATGTATTATATTTCTTTGTGTTGTTAGTTTGTTAGCTTGAGAAGAATGGTTGAACTTGGATTTCGCCATGGAGCACTTAATTTGGATGAAGATCACGCTTTTGGAGGAGTTACGGAGCTAAATTGAAGACCACAAGCATGTTTGTGGTATATATTGATTATGTAATGTGAGTTGAGTCAATATTTGAATCCTTAGGTGACTATTAGAAGAGCCATGAAACGGCAAGGCAGAAAAATGAAG
The DNA here is from genome assembly GCA_958450325.1 of Agrostemma githago. Classification (NCBI taxonomy): domain Eukaryota; kingdom Viridiplantae; phylum Streptophyta; class Magnoliopsida; order Caryophyllales; family Caryophyllaceae; genus Agrostemma; species Agrostemma githago. Next base: position 75,674,809 of record OY288239.1, on the reverse strand, counting down.
AAAACAAGACCGCCGGGCGAAATTTCGCCCGGTGAGACCTGACCGGGCGAAACTTCGCCCTACGGAAAGTTGCCAGAATTGAAGAAATTGAAGAAGATACCACCGGGCGAAATTTCGCCCGGTGAGATTTTGACCGGGTGAAATTTCACCCGGTGAGAAAAATGGCAAAAAAACGATTTTCACGACGAAAAGTCCGTCGGGTGAAATTTCACCCGGTGGTGCTTGACCGGGTGAAACTTCACCCGGCGGCATGGACTTGCTCAATCACCTAAAGCACACCTCCTCACTACAATTTCAATTCCCTCCAGATTTACAACCAATAACTTTCCCTCCAAAAATTTTTACACCAAACTTTTACCACCAACTTTAAAACTTTCACTTTCCCTCCCAACCACCCTTATTTATATCACCCTTTTACCTCACAATTCACTCCACATTTTCACCCATCATAAACTCATTAAACCACTTTCCATACCCATTCACATTCAAACCTCCACTCCATTTCCACTTGGTGATTATATTCTTGGGTCTTTGAAGAGGAAAAGCTAAAGTTTCGGGATTTTTCTTGCAATTATTATTATGGAGACAAGAGCCCAACGAGCCGCGCGAAAACAAGGTATGGCTTCGACTTCTAAACCTCCTAAATGTTCGTCTTCTAGTAAGCCTTCGAAGCCTAAACTTTCACCTTGTCATAATACACCCTTGGCTAAAACCTTTTCTGAAAAAGCTTTTCAGAGTACAAAGTGGCCTTGTCCATTCACAACGGAACTTTTAGGAATTGAGAACGATATTAGAGAGTTATCGTCTAGTATTGGTAATAGTAAGCTACTTAATTTTGTGCCTTGCACAAATAAAGACTTGACCTGTGAATTCCTAGGTACCTTTACCATCGATAACCCGACTACACCAAGAGAGTTTAAATTTAGACTCTTCGGTAGAAATCACTGTTTAAATATTTCTAACTTTGGCTTAGCTCTAGGTTTACCCTCGTCGGGTACCGGACTAAGTAAACCCCTAAGTGATTCACAAAGTAGTGCGACTAGGAGAGACTTGTGGGTCAACGTGATTTCGAACCCAATTCTAGCTTTACCGCCGAAATCCGTAACCCTGTCATCCCTTATTTCGCTTAAATTCTTTCCCACTGTCTTTTGTCATCTACCGACAATATTATCAACCTCAATGTGTGTGTCCTACAATTAATCAGTGACTCTTTGCTCGGTAACCCTAACCCTCTTGACCTACCTATTGTCGTGGCGTTATACTTTCATCAAATCATAGTTGCTCAACGCCCCTCTGTCGACTATGGTGGTCTTGTGACTTTAATAGCAAGGGATTTGGGTTATACGACCAACCATCTTATCCCACATGATAACCGTGTCTGGCTTGACGAGGCCTACTTCCCCACCTGGATCTTTAAAGTACCTGACCATCGCCTCGTCTCCATTAGCCATGACCGTGCTTTAATAGTCCCCAACAGAAACCGAACCAATATTTATAACTGTCAAAATTGGGACTTACCTCTAGGTCCCTGTGAATTCCGACTGACCGAATCGGGGGAGATATATGAGTTCGGGAGTATGCCGGTGGGGGAACTCCAACGGCTTCTTTTGCGTCAAATGACTATTCGAATTAGACACCCCTACAAGAATCGGTAAACAATATGGTTTGTTTGTGTTGTGGGTATTTGTGTGGATTGTGTCGGTGAGTCTCTAATCATCTACAATTGTATGTCTTTGAATTAATATTGTTCCTTGTTCCTTGTCCCATCATTATAATCTTTGTGATTGTTTTATATCGAACCAAATTTGCAAGCTGTCCCACTATCCCATCAATTTTTGTGGCCGTCGCGGCCTTGGTTTTGCTCCCGGTCTTTAGGCGATGTGATTACGCCATTGACCTTTTTAAAAAATCCAAATTTTAATCAACTTTTCTCAATTTTTCTTAATCGGGGCTGGGTGACGTGACTACACCTATGCCCAATTTTTCACCCTTTCGTTTTAATTTCTTTTCTTCTCTTTTACTTCTTTTTCAACTTCTTAGCCACTTGGCTAGGGTCTAGGTGATGTGATTTCACCTAGGCTCGCCACTATTTTATCGCTTTCTTCATTTTTCATTTTCTTTTATTTTCTCAAAATTTTTGAAAAAACCCAAAAACATTTAAAAATCATATAAAACCAAAAAGATTTTTCTTTTCCGTCTTTTTCGTTCTTCCCCTACTTGTCCATTGAGGACAATGTACAGTTTTAGTGTGGGGGAGGAATCCACTATCTTTTATTTTGCAAAAATCTTTTCAAATTCCATAAAAATTTGAAAAATTCGAAAAATCAAAAACATTTTTTCCCTTTTTCTTTTCTTTTCCTTTCTTGTTTCTCGTTATGTTTTCGTGCTCCGTGTACGGTCTTGTTCTCCACTCTTACAGGTAACCACCACCTTGAAGCGCGAATTGAAGAGATTATGAAAGCACTCTGCTTGGTAACTTCCTTCCTTCTTTCTTCAGTTTTGTAGAGAAGTTAGGTTGTTGCCATTGGAGGCTCTCGAAGTTGAGCATTTTGGGTGTTGTGGTTGATTTTTGTGCTCGAATGTTGATGGAGTATGGAGTACATGACTTTACTTGTGTTTTCTTTTATTTGCCTTTTTCTTTTTCGTGTGTTCCTTTTGTTTTTGTATAGTGTGTCTAGGACTAAATGTTTTCGAAAACCCGATTACGAACCTTTACAAGAGTTTACATTCCATTGTAGATAACCCATTGTAGATTTTGGACCTTGATCTAGTAGAATGACTTTTAATCAATGAATTTGTTGATCCTTTAGCTTGAGTCCACCTTTTCTACTAGAGGTTTACTTCGGGGTTTGCATTTGACCACCTTGACCACCCATGGAGGAGTTAGGCCTTGGTTCCCGCATCCCGTTTTCTAGGTGACCTTGCTCAAACGCCCATTGCACCTTTAGTCCAAATTCTTTCCGCCTTTTCGTGGGTTATCCGGGAATGACGCGTGTTCTCGTTTACCTAATTTCCTCCACCTATACATCACCACAATAAGTTTACAAAAATAACCTCCAAGCTTGGTTATGAACCACATCAAAATCAAAAAGCTAAAAAAGGGCAAACCAAAGCAAGAGAAAAGGGCACAAAAATATGAAAAACAAGGAGAGAAAAGGAGCTTCAAATGAAATCATATCATCAAAAACATCTCCTTAAAAAAAAGCCCTTTGATCGATTCGTCGTCGTGAAGTGCCTACTAGAGGACCGAGTCCCGAGGTAGGAAGATAGCGGTGATTAGTCGATCCACCCCAATAATTGTAAACACTCCATCTTTTTATTTGGGTTAATTTAGGAAATTCGAGTTTGGACCGACTCTCTTGGCTTAGCCAAAGAGAGCGGGGCTGCACCTACCTACAGTGTCGAACGAATCCATGGTTCACTTTTTCCACTCCGTTATACGCCCTGTTGTACCCCTTTAGAAGACTAGGAGGACCTAGGCTAAGTTATCAACATTTATATTGCGTAATTGTCATAGTATTAGGCTTTGGTCGTTATTTACATGGGTCATTTATCTTGGAAGTTTATTGTCGTTTTAGTTAAGTAATCGGTGTCTTCCCCGCCGTCTCGATGAGGGATTCGGTGTTTTAATTTTGCTTTGGATGCGTCTTGTAGACACCCGCATTTTGCCTGCTAGTGTCTATAGCAGTTCCCGACAAAACACTCGATGATGATCGGACGTCAACGTGACTTAATATGCTCGAATACGGACTCGGAATCAATAGTATCCGACGTGGGCATTTAGCGGAGTGCATAATCTCTCAAAACAGACCTCAAATTCAGGCCCAGTGGGCCGTTCCGAGCAAAATAAGACTAATTTGGGCCAAAACCGACACCGGAAATAAAACCGTCTTTTGGCGACCGGGTCAAAACCCGGTCAAAGACGAATCCGACACAAAAAACAGCCCAAATGCATCTTCTAGAAGCTGGCGCCCAAATTGAATTCAAAAAAGATAACGCAATCAACAAAGTCAACCCCTTCCTAAAATAGCTCGATTTGCTTGATCCACTCGATCGAGTGGATAGACCCACTCGGTCGAGTGGAGCACCAAAAACCGGGTTTGGCCCGTTTGCAAGGGCACTCGATTGAGTGCACTAGGGCCACTCGATCGAGTGACCCTAGGTCGTGGGGGTCTCCTATAAATACCCCATCAACCCATCACATTAAACAACTTTTTTACATCATAATTTCAGCCATCTCTTCGTCACACTTACACAACATTCAACCCTACATTTCTACTATATTCAACCTATACACTCACATCCTCTCTATACACACATACATATTCAAAATCCCGAGATCAAAACTCGTCAAAGACCCGAGAGCATCCTCTCCCTAACCAAACACACCCTAACTCACCCTGCATATCTCGACACTCCCGCGCACACGCCGCTACTACGAGTTCGTTTCCGAGGCCATTTAAGCATGTAGGTTGAGGGTGTCATCAAACCCCGTTTCTTTTTCTCCCTTCTCTTTTTACTGTTTTTTATGTATATATTATTATTATTGTTATTATTATTATTATTATTATTATTATTATTATTATTATTATTATTATTATTATTATTATTATTATTATTATTATTATTATTATTATTATTATTATTATTATTATTATTATTATTATTATTATTATTATTATTATTATTATTATTATTATTATTATTATTATTATTATTATTATTATTATTATTATTATTATTACTACTACTACTACTACTACTACTAACCCCTAACACTAACCTTTAATTTTGTGCATACTAACATTTTATTTATGTATTCTAACACTAACTTTCATTTTTGTATACTAACACTTTAATTCCGTATTCTAACATCTAACATTATTATACCGTGTATATATACATACTAGTATTAAAATCTCGGTTTCGAATACGTTTAACTATGACGATCGCCTAAAGTCCATCTAATTCCTTTAGGAGTAACGACGGAGGTGGCGCCCTTTCGAGGAGCGCCGCCCCAATGTGCTCAAGGACGTGATGTGATCGTGATCGGTCATAGTCGAACGTATTTGATCCCATTTTCAAGATTAGTGCGGAACCCGTTGACACGAAAACCGACATCACATAATCCGAAAGGATTAGTTCCGATGTCGTGACGTAGAGGGATGCAATTCCGTCACTAATTCAAAATTTCAATCTAAACGATAACATTTTCATAAAATTCCGATGACGGTATTATAATCGCTTGCATATGCGATTATAGCACCGAAAGCTGAGTTAAGTACAAATCGTACAATATTTGTATTTAATTTGGCCCACTATCGATTTTAACCAAAAAAGCAACACGAGTTGTCACTCGTACAGGGGCTACTCGACCGAGTACGTAGGCTACTCGATCGAGTAGCACCCAAAAATCTGGACAGTAGCTACTTTAAAGACACACTCGACCGAGTCAGACCATGACTCGATCGAGTGGGTCCTGTAGCCCAGAAATTCGAGAGCTTCAATGCAACATTTGAGCCTCATCATTCTTTTTACGACTTTTAGTCGGCACGTGCATAATCAATCACGTAATTCTAATTTTCAAAACTCATGCATATCACGACACCTAAAACGATTTTGATCGACGGTCTCGCGCTATTAATTTTATGTCGACGACTCTTTAGTCGTATCCGTCACATAATTAATTTAGACTCCATTTCTCGAGGTGATAAGTCGGGACAAGGCATCGAGGTTCGAGATCGGGTTAGCACCACACCTAGGTCTCGAACCTCCGTCCTTTGATTAATATGCAATATAATGCGTAATTAATTAAAGTTCGTCCGTCTAACTAATTCACGATCTAGTGTGCGGTTATTGTATACGGGTCTTTGTCGAGTCGTGTATTTATTTATCGCTCTTCTTATTTAATTCAATTATTCTATTTTATTGCTCGTTGTATTGTGAATTCCGGGTTGTATTCCGCCCGTGTAATTTGTAATTTATTTACGAGTTTTCTATTCTTGATGTTTGCCATTTATTGCCTTAAATGAACATCACATGCTAAATCACTTTGACGTGAATCAAGATGCATTAAATGACGTAGTTAATCAACAACTCGCATGCTCAGCCCGAAAACGCTGTTTGCATATCATTTAAAAGTTTTACTAGCGCGCGCACACGAACATGAACGATGTCTTAGTAGAGGCCGCCATGTGCGGGCGGGGTTGGGTGTCCTTAGTGGGCTTCCCAACACGTACCCTCACCCCTTACTCAGAACCTTTTGTTTCCGGAGGTCCGAAACCCTTGGCGCACGAGAGTCATTCTATATACGAAAGTCGGTTTAGACGGTATCGATATTGCAATGCAAAGGGACGAGCCCAATAAACTCTGAAATCGAAGTGGGCTTACTTTGTGTATAGCCCATGACGACATAGAGTGGACTCGTATGGTTCCGAATAACCACAAAATTCGGTGGCGACTCCAACTTTGACTTAAATTTCGAACCCGAGAACAATCTCACCACGAGATTCATTCGCCTACCCAAACCCGCGCGTGGCCGCGTCGGGGTGGACCTACGTCATGTCCACAATTTGGCGACTCCGCTGGGGATACCTGATGTATCACATGTCATCGGGGTTCCTAGGGTGAGACTCGAAGAGAAATCGTTCGTATATTAGTGTGCGCGCATTAGTTTAATGATTCATGCATAACCCAAATTTTGCCCGGGCCGGTTACTTGTGACCGACGTCCCACTATACCACGGTGCATTCCTACATGGGTGCGCTAAAGACTTCGATGGCGGAACTCGCCGGGGTTTTACGGCAGGTCCTAAGCCCAATTCGGCTAGGGAGTCCGTCCCGTTTCGCGAGAATGCTATCGTTGTTGGTATAGACCCTATTTTGACCGACCGAGACTTAGTGTAAAGCATACATGAGCGTCGTTATAATGCTTGTTTGACTACGTGCTACTTGGTTTCCGTGTCATTTTTCAAAAAACCGTCATTTCAAAAATGCATCTTTCCAAAAATACCAAATTTTGAAAAACCCGAAATACTTTCCGTGTCGGGACCCGTCTTTTCAAAATATCCAATTTTCAAAATTCGGAATGCAGCCGAAATTTAGACTTACGATTTGACTCAAAATAGCCTATTTTTAGCCGGCATGCTTCCCATTTCAAATTTCGAATTTTTGATTCCCTTTCGACTTTCGAATTTTCAAAATTCAACTTCAATTTTCAAATCTTCAAAAATCCACCTCGATTTTCAAGTCTTCGAGATTCCATTCTCGATTTTCAAATCTCCGAGATGCCGTTTTCGATTTTCAAATCTTCGGGATCTTATTTTCAACTTTCAAATTTTCGGAAATTTATTTTCGATATTCAAATTTTCAAAAATTCCAAATATTCAACTTATCAAAAAAAAAAAAACTCGATCCCGTCGGCATGCTGCCAATTTCAAAAGACGGGACCGTTTCCTTTTTTTTTTTCAAAATGCGAATTTACTCGCAACCATTCTAACCTTTCAAAATGCCCGATCCTATTGGCCCACTACCAATTTCAGGACTGTCCTCTCAATTTTCAAAATTCAATCATTTTTCAAAAACCTTCCTTATTATAGGACCTACCGTAATTCGTGTGTCGGGTCTTTTCGTAATGCGTCGAAGGTCTTTAGCGTCGAAACTCCGTTGATCCTACATCACGGGTTTCTTCCCCATCCTAGTCCGCCTTTTCCTAAAGGCATAACCGACCAACACGAGTCATACACTCGTAAATGGAAGGTTCGTCTGAACACTCGAGTCCTAACTAGAAAGTCACACGCGATCTTTCCCTTCGACAGGACGGTCCCCACGACCTTTCCTAGGGGAATCTTGCCCGTCTTTCAATCCGTTAGTCGAGTCATCCCAATTCAAGTCCTTTCACTTAAGGGTCTACCCTAATCACAGGGTCTATCCTTATTCAAGCCAAGTCAAGGGTCTCTAGCGTCGAAACTCTGCCGATCTTACATCGCAAGTTTCTTCCTCTACCCCGTATGCCTTTCCTCGAGGCCGAGCCAACCTTTTATGAGGCACAACCCTATAACAAAAGGTTCGTGATCCTTACATCTAAGGGTCACTCGTCCGACACTCGAGTTTTAGCAAAACCTCGATCTCACTCGTGGGCTACCCTTCAGCAGAGCGATCAATCACGGTTGCTCTAAGGGTCTGGTCCTACACGTGGTGTCTCACGTATGTCACTTTCGAGTCATTCGGATGCCGCACCATCCGAATCTTGTCGGAGTCTTTTGTCTCAACCGGGGGGCTGTCCTCCACTCGAGCATTCGACCACAGTCACCTTAAGGGGTACCTTACGTTCATCATACACCGGCGTCCTTATGATGTCTTCTTCGAGTCGTACCTATGCTACGAACACCCGAGCCTCCTAAAGGTTTAGGTCGCCACGGTTGGTCCAAACACGTGACGCGGTCAAACACGGTCGCCCCATTTTCGGACTTACCCTCGTGCAGCTTGAGTCTCATCGTCGAGTCCAAGCCAGAGTTGTTACCTCGTCTAGGTCAACGTTCGAGTATCCCGGTCCAAGAGTCTTTGTCGACCCGTCAGTCCGGGCCATGTCTAGTTTGACTCCCTCTCTTCCATTCGCGCAAAGTCGAGTTTAGGCGAGTTATGGCACCTGTCGTTTCCTCCAATCAAGGACCTTACCAAAAAGAAACGACCAACCAAGTATCCGAAAGTCCGGATTCGATTCGAGCCTAAGTCTGAGTTCGAGTCTAGGATATCCTACATCCTCATTTCAAAGTCAGAGTCAGAGTCAACTGTATTCTGTCCTCTTTCCAAAATTCAATAAAATCAATTTTTTCAATCTCTCCTATATGCTTCCCTTATGTGTTTCCGAGAACATGATGAACACCATCATACACTGTGAGCACATGCACGTGACTATTATAGGCACATCTATAATGACTGTAGGAACTGAGGACCGTGTTTTCCTTTACCTATTCCATGTCTGGTATAGAAAGCCACAAAACTACCCCTAGTAGGAGCAGTATCGAATCCTATGACAAATCTAGGTAGTCTCCTAGTTTAGGTTCAAGACGGAAGGCAAGCCCATTTCCCACAATAAACACCCCTCCAATAAGACTGATCAATCCTTACCTTAGGCGTTAGTCTGACCAGGAGCAAAAAAGAAGCATCGTGACTCTATAGGCTTGATGCCAAAAATACCCAACTCGGGACGATGCTCTCACTAAGCCTGCTCGGAATTATGATGACAATACCGAGATCCAAATCACCATGCTTACCGTAGAGTACTCCACCGCGAGTTGCACTCACCAACTAGGCTTACACCTTATAAAGGTTTAACTCCACAAGCCTAATCCAACCGATGGGCCCACCCCCATATCCACCCACAACATCAAAGGGAGGGATAGCCGTGAAAAAAAAAACTGGACAAAAAACAGAAGTCCAAAGAAAAAGTAAAAGGCCCAAAACAAAAGAGCTGGCCATGACCAAAAAAAGAACTCTCAACATCCCTCGACTAGATACGGTCAATCCCTTAACCGGGGCACAGTCAACTAAAATGAAGAATCCCACGACCGGGGCTAAGAGGTCAACCCAAAAAACACAAAACAATTCAAAAAACCCATGACCACGTTTAGCGGTCAACTCAAGTGAAAATCCCTTGACCGGGGTACGGTCAATTCAAAAATTATCTATGCCCATACCATCGAATAGGGAAGAGACAATTAAGCTGGTCAGCTAACACCACATCTAGCCTTCCCACATTACAACCCTCAAGACCTTCCCGAGACCTAGGCTAAGAGACAGCCCGGAATTTTGAGGATTCAAGCTCCATAGGATACCCCTAACCATTAGGGCCAGACATGGAAATCAGATCCCGCATTATCAACCTACCGCGATTGAAGTTCGAGTCATTTTTACTCGACTTCCCCCTTTCCTACCACATTACAATACCTTACCCTCGAAGCCTTAGCTCCACAAAATCGAGCTCCAGATTTCGAATCATCAAAGCCACTTGCGACCTAGCTCCACATTTCCAAAAACATCCAAACCAATTACCAACCCCAAACACGGGAACTCAACCTGCGGTCGGCATAGAACATGCCCAAATAGTTCACACCACCTCTGGGGGCTACCCCGGAGAACGCTCACAGTCACGGGATCAATATCCTAACTGTTCTAGCCCTTTGATCAAGACATCATTGGGAATTCACCTAGCCTACACCATCGTTATGGCTAGTTACACACAAAGCCCTAATAAACTAGGCATCATAATATATCTTCCAATCCACTGAACTACGGCTTGGTTTGATTTCACTACACGTGAATACGTAGGCAGCCTTTCAACAAAGGCACAGCCACCCACATTGACACAAGTTCAAAAAAGCACCATCATTCCTATCACGACACTGTCATGTTCTCAACAGTTAGCTTTGTCGTCCTAGGGGCTTCTCTTAGGCAGAAGTTCTCCATCCACCCACATAATCCAAATATTTTCAAAAACTATCCTCCTTTCTATAGAGTGTCCTAGTACTCGGCTCAGTCAAAGACGAGAATCTATCAAGGACTCGAAGCAACACCCACTTTGGGAATGTACCCCAAAATCAATAATTCAAAAAAGCACTAGACTATAGCATTGCCACTGCTGAGTCCTACAGAAGCAGTCTCATTACAGACTATGACACATCCTTCCCATTTCAATGTATGTTCGACCGTGTTGCCACTCGCCTAGGCTACGAAATAGCGCAACTTAAGAGTCTTGTCATCTTAGGTGGCCCACCTCCCTACCGAGTCACAGTCCAACCCCTGCGAGATGCCAAGTCGTGTCTGTCAACTCGTCCGGTCACGTCCAGAGTCGAGTCTGTCGATATGTTTCTCCTTTCAAATTCTCATATTAAAAATTTGCAAAACTTAGCCATTTGAGAAAATCCTTTTCGACAAGGTCAAATTTCGGTCTATTTAAACTGCAAATTTCTTTTCTACCCCTTTCAATTTTGAAAACTTATCTCCTAGCACGTGAGTTGCTTTCAGGACTTCGATTTCAAAATTAAGCAAAAATCATTTCCCTCAGCGTAAACTAGTCTATAGATGCTAACTGCATTTCCTATGTGCTATCTTGCTATCTGCTATGCCTGCTACTTTTGCCTACGTATCTAACATTTCAGGTGCCAGCTAGTGCTTCCCAACGGAACATCAAAGGCGGTGTTTCTCCTGAAATGCTACATGCAAGTTGTCATGTGTCAGCATACGGGTACACCCAAGACTTCAGAAGCAAGTCCCCGCGCAGCTACTTTACTCCCCAACACGAGTCAGTGTTTTGCCTATATGTTACATACAAGTTGTTATGTGTCAGCATACAGGTACACTCCAGACTTCAGAAGCAAGTCCCCGCGAAACTATTTAAATTCCCCAACGGAGTCAACTTTTCCTCGGTATGCTACATCCAAGACGTGATGTGTCGGCATACGGGTACACCTACGCCCCGAAAGGCAAGTTTTACTCCCCACGGAGCATCATCATCAGGTCAGGTACGACTCAAGGCTTCAAAAGCAAGCCCGTACAGCTCGCATATTTCCCCAGCGGAACGCCCGAGGCGGCATTTTCCCCGAAATGGTACGGGATGGGCCCACATATAGGCACGCCTAGGACTTATGCAACAAGTCTGACTCCCCGCGGAGCTATCATCATCAGGACAGGTATGACCCTCTGCTTATGGCTGGCGAGTCCTTCACGCAAGTCTACTGGACTATAAACGACCCGACCGGAAGGCTGCCAGGTCGTAATCCTCGATTGGCCTGGTAGCTACTCTGACTTTCGCCTTGTCCAAGCCTCAGTCAGAGTGGGGGCTCCGTAGACACCCGCATTTTGCCTGCTAGTGTCTATAGCAGTTCCCGACAAAACACCCGATGATGATCGGACGTCAACGTGACTTAATATGCTCGAATACGGACTCGGAATCAATAGTATCCGACGTGGGCATTTAGCGGAGTGCATAATCTCTCAAAACAGACCTCAAATTCAGGCCCAGTGGGCCGTTCCGAGCAAAATAAGACTAATTTGGGCCAAAACCGACACCGGAAATAAAACCGTCTTTTGGCGACCGGGTCAAAACCCGGTCAAAGACGAATCCGACACAAAAAACAGCCCAAATGCATCTTCTAGAAGTTGGCGCCCAAATTGAATTCAAAAAAGATAACGCAATCAACAAAGTCAACCCCTTCCTAAAATAGCTCGATTTGCTTGATCCACTCGATCGAGTGGATAGACCCACTCGGTCGAGTGGAGCGCCAAAAACCGGGTTTGGCCCGTTTGCAAGGGCACTCGATCGAGTGCACTAGGGCCACTCGATCGAGTGACCCTAGGTCGTGGGGTTCTCCTATAAATACCCCATCAACCCATCACATTAAACAACTTTTTTACATCATAATTTCAGCCATCTCTTCGTCACACTTACACAACATTCAACCCTACATTTCTACTATATTCAACCTATACACTCACATCCTCTTTATACACACATACATATTCAAAATCCCGAGATCAAAACTCGTCAAAGACCCGAGAGCATCCTCTCCCTAACCAAACACACCCTAACTCACCCTGCATATCTCGACACTCCCGCGCACACGCCGCTACTACGAGTTCGTTTCCGAGGCCATTTAAGCATGTAGGTTGAGGGTGTCATCAAACCCCGTTTCTTTTTCTCCCTTCTCTTTTTACTGTTTTTTATGTATATATTATTATTATTGTTATTATTATTATTATTATTATTATTATTATTATTATTATTATTATTATTATTATTATTATTATTATTATTATTATTATTATTACTACTACTACTACTACTACTACTACTACTACTAACCCCTAACACTAACCTTTAATTTTGTGCATACTAACATTTTATTTATGTATTCTAACACTAACTTTCATTTTTGTATACTAACACTTTAATTCCGTATTCTAACATCTAACATTATTATACCGTGTATATATACATACTAGTATTAAAATCTCGGTTTCGAATACGTTTAACTATGACGATCGCCTAAAGTCCATCTAATTCCTTTAGGAGTAACGACGGAGGTGGCGCCCTTTCGAGGAGCGCCGCCCCAATGTGCTCAAGGACGTGATGTGATCGTGATCGGTCATAGTCGAACGTATTTGATCCCATTTTCAAGATTAGTGCGGAACCCGTTGACACGAAAACCGACATCACATAATCCGAAAGGATTAGTTCCGATGTCGTGACGTAGAGGGATGCAATTCCGTCACTAATTCAAAATTTCAATCTAAACGATAACATTTTCATAAAATTCCGATGACGGTATTATAATCGCTTGCATATGCGATTATAGCACCGAAAGCCGAGTTAAGTACAAATCGTACAATATTTGTATTTAATTTGGCCCACTATCGATTTTAACCAAAAAAGCAACACGAATTGTCACTCGTACAAGGGCTACTCGACCGAGTACGTAGGCTACTCGATCGAGTAGCACCCAAAAATCTGGACAGTAGCTACTTTAAAGACACACTCGACCGAGTCAGACCATGACTCGATCGAGTGGGTCCTGTAGCCCAGAAATTCGAGAGCTTCAATGCAACATTTGAGCCTCATCATTCTTTTTACGACTTTTATTCGGCACGTGCATAATCAATCACGTAATTCTAATTTTCAAAACTCATGCATATCACGACACCTAAAACGATTTTGATCGATGGTCTCGCGCTATTAATTTTATGTCGACGACTCTTTAGTCGTATCCGTCACATAATTAATTTAGACTCCATTTCTCGAGGTGATAAGTCGGGACAAGGCATCGAGGTTCGAGATCGGGTTAGCACCACACCTAGGTCTCGAACCTCCGTCCTTTGATTAATATGCAATATAATGCGTAATTAATTAAAGTTCGTCCGTCTAACTAATTCACGATCTAGTGTGCGGTTATTGTATACGGGTCTTTGTCGAGTCGTGTATTTATTTATCGCTCTTCTTATTTAATTCAATTATTCTATTTTATTGCTCGTTGTATTGTGAATTTCGGGTTGTATTCCGCCCGTGTAATTTGTAATTTATTTACGAGTTTTCTATTCTTGATGTTTGCCATTTATTGCCTTAAATGAACATCACATGCTAAATCACTTTGACGTGAATCAAGATGCATTAAATGACGTAGTTATACAACAACTCGCATGCTTAGCCCGAAAACGCTGTTTGCATATCATTTAATCGTTTTACTAGCGCGCGCACACGAACATGAACGATGTCTTAGTAGAGGCCGCCATGTGCGGGCGGGGTTGGATGTCCTTAGTGGGCTTCCCAACACGTACCCTCACCCCTTACTCAGAACCTTTGGTTTCCGGATGTCCGAAACCCTTGGCGCACGAGAGTCATTCTATATACGAAAGCCGGTTTAGACGGTATCGATATTGCAATGCAAAGGGACGAGCCCAATAAACTCTGAAATCGAAGTGGGCTTACTTTGTGTATAGCCCATGACGACATAGAGTGGGCTCGTATGGTTCCGAATAACCACAAAATTCGGTGGCGACTCCAACTTTGACTTAAATTTCGAACCCGAGAACAATCTCACCACGAGATTCATTCGCCTACCCAAACCCGCGCGTGGCCGCGTCGGGGTGGACCTACGTCATGTCCACACGTCTATTCTTTCGTGTTACGTTTTTTTGTGTGTTTAGTCGCATCCACCATTTTGAGCAAGCCCCAACTTGCCTTGCATGGAAGTATTCTACCTCATGAATATTTCAATGTGAGTTGAAGGGACGGAGCGGGCCCGTTATTGCCCCGTATCGGCTTAGCATAGTCTAGCTAGTAGTAGTAGTTGTAATCTCTTTTTGGGTCTTTGCTCGAGGATGAGCAACGGTTTAGTGTGGGGGAATTGTTGTGTGCTAAATTTAGACCGTTTTTCCCCTCATTTAGGCCCGTTTTTCCCTCGTTTTGCGAGTTTAGAGTGCGATTATCGCCATATTTTGTGTACTTCTCGCATTAGCGTCCCTCTTGTGCATTTTACGTGTTTTTGGTAGTTTTTCTATCGATTTTGATAGGATTTGGCACCGAAATCACGATCGAGCTTCAACGAGCACAGGAGAAGGGAATGTCGTCCAAAGAGTAAAGCACACAACTTAAAGCTTAAAGCCATCCAATCAATCAATGAAGAATGAGACAAGAAAAGAGGCCAGCAGAATGACCGGGAGAAATTTCACCCGGTGAGACACCACCGGGCAAAATTTCACCCGACGGTAAAAATGTCTCCCCAAAGATTTTCCGAGACTTCCCACCGGGCGAAATTTTGCCCACCGGGTGAAATTTCGCACGATGGAAAGAAGTGCCAAAAACGCGAAAAAAGGAAGAAAATCTGACCGGGTGAAATTTCACCCGGTGGGAATTATCGTCATGACCGCAGGGCAAAGTTTCACCCCATGAAGATGCAAGGGGTGATTGTCTCACTAATGAAGCAAGAGTTGGATTTGGGCTTTAGGTTAAATACCCAGTAAGAAGATTACTATATATATGTTACCCTAGTTTGTTGCCCAAGGCATCCTCCATTAGAGTAGTCATTCCCAATTATCACACCATTTAGTGTAGTTACACATCCATTAGTAGTAAATTAGTAATATTCTTAGTAAACCTCTATAAATCTAGTAGTAAATTAGTAGTAGATCTACTTAGTTTACATCAACAATTCTCTAGATTACAAGTTTGTAGAAGATTATTCAAGTTTTATTTGAAGATTTGTGGGTTTATTGAAGGATTAGTGACAAGTTCTTCATTCTCTCCATCAAAGCTTCAACCTTTTTTCATGCAATCTTCTTATTTATTGTAGATCTTCATAGTTGGTACATTTTTCTTTCCACTCTCTTATCTCTAGTTTAGATTTAATTTAGTTTTCTCATTATTATCTAGCTTAGATCATCTTAGTATAGTTAGTTTCTTTAGACCTTGTTCATGTTGTTCTAGATTATTCTCTAGATTAATTTGGTAGTTCCATAATTTAGTGGGTAATTGTTAGATCGTAGCTTTCTCATCATATTGTTGTTAGTTTCCTTAGATCTAGTTAATATGCATGCTTTAGATAGTTTCTCCTTAGTTAATGTTTTGTTTTCTTCCATTATGATTAGTGAGTAGATTTCTTGTTGGGGAGTTTAGGGATGAAGACTTGGATTATTTGAATTTAGGGGTATTGGTGGGTTGCTTGCATGTTGGTTTACCTTGTTTGTGGTTGTTGTGTCATTATTGTTTTAGTCCGGCCAACTAGACCGACCTTGACTCGTTTCTATCAATATGGGGAAACTCGGGGTAGAAATTACCATAACTAGAGACTTACCCTTCTTCGCCGCGAAAGCGGATTTTTAGGTGGGTTGGGTGAAGAAACCGAAAGGTGGCATTCTCCCTTTATCGACGTTGCAACAAAAACTCGATCCCGACCTTCTTACATTCCATGTTCCGAATCCCGACTTCTCCCCAACGCCTTTCCCTAGATTAATTACCCCTAGCCATTCTCGTAGTGATTCCTCGACCATAGACTCGACCCTTAGAAAACCCCCCTCTAGATAGCAAACACATCGCTTTAAACCCGTCAACACATCTGTTCCCTGTGGACCGACCTCGACTTACCACGAATACTTGCTTGCTTGTTTTGTGTGATCTCGAGTCTTATAAATATCGTTTGATCCCCCGTCCTTCGTTAACGACCGAACTGATTGGGAGGCGATCATTACCCTAGCGCGCCGTTGTGCCGAGTGGACTTCGAGTGTGCATCTCGAGGTTCGCTCAGCCCGATGTGTTGACTCGGGTTTGACTTTGTGTATATCGGGACCGATTTGGAGTCCCGGTGTCGGAATTGACTCTAATTAGTGTCGACGCAACCGTAATGACACGACTAAGGCTGTCTTGATGTTAAATTAATTTTTCCGAGTAATTATTTGATCCGTTTCATATAAAAACTATCTACGACATCACGATCTCGCGTCGCGTTGCAGCCCGATCGTCATTGGGTGTTTGTTTGGCACTTCAGCAGCCACCAGGTCCAAATCTGGGTGTCTACAAGTACATTCATCCTAAAGCAAACATTTTATCCCATACAAACATTCAAGAGCTTAACGGTGATCTCCGGTACGTGCGCAACAATACGTTGTCCAATTACGTGGTCGGCCGCTGTATCTTCCACGACCTTCTTCTTTTCACCACCCCTTTTACCAAAATTCCTCTTTCCATCAGCCATTTCGCTGCGACAAACCACACAATCAATCTAAATCTCACAGTGAATATGACTACACAACTGAATATCTGACTACAATGATTGTACAGCTGTGTGATTGTACAACATAATGAGTGTGACTATACAACTTTAACTGTGTGACTATACAACATAATCAGTGTGACCCTACAACAAAATGACTGTGATCCTACAACATAACGAGTGTGACTTTACAACTTCAACTATGTAACTATACAACATAATCAGTGTGATCCTATAACATAATGAGTGAAAATATACAACATACTTACCGTGATCGTCCTACAACATAACGAGTATGACTATAAAACTTAAACTGTGTGACTATACAACCTAATCTCTGTGACTATACAACTAAATTATACTTATTTATACTTCAATCATCATTAGAAAAGATGATTACACACACTAATCACTGCAAGAATTTGTGTGATTCTACAATATAATGAGTGTGACTATACAACATCAACTGTTTGACTATACAACCTAAAGTGTGTGACTACAAAACTGAAACCGTACAATGGAAAATAAAAGTCATATAGTTAATTATACTTCAATCATTATTAGCAAAATCACATTCATAATTAGAAAGATGATTATACCTACGAATCAGAGCAAATTATTTAAAAATTCATTAAATATTCAACCTCCATTCATTCATATTCAACCTTCATTTTTTTGTGGATAATGAAGATGAATAATTTTATAAATACAAAAAAAAGGGAATAAAAAATAAAACAAGCATGAAGATGAAGATGAGATGATTAATTATTTTAAAGATGCTCTAAAAAGTTAAAAACAAATACCTGAAAATCGTCGAGGTTCGGAAGTAGGGGTTTGAAGAACGTGGAATCTTGAACGTAGATAAAAACAAATAACTGAAAATAGTCACATACACTTTAAGTTATATAGTCACACACTTGAAGTTGTATAGTCAAACTCATTTTGTGCGTAATGTTCTTGGAGAATTGCAAGGTCACACACTTTCAGTTGTATAGTCACACTCATTATGCTGTATATTCACACTCATTATGTTGTAGAATCACGCAGTTGTATACAAAAGTCACGCCAAATACGTACATATGTACGCGACAAAATCATACAAAAGTCATCTTCATCCAAACGTGATTCTACAAGACAATATTCAACCTTCATTCATCCATATTCAATCTTCATTTTTTTGTGGATAATGAAGGTGAATAATTTTATATATATAAAAAAAGGTATGAAAAATAAAAGAAGCATGAAGATGAAGATGATTAATTATTTTAAAAATGCTCAAAAAAGATAATTTCAACAAATACCTGAAAATCGTCAAGGTTCGGAAGTAGGGGCTTGACGAACGTAGAATCTTGAAGGCGGAATTGCATATTTTTATTTACCTTGATGTTGATTTTTAGAGAGAGTTGAGAGGGAGAAGTGCTTGATAGAGAGGAAATGAAAATGAATTCAAAATGAGGAAGAAGAAATAAGGAAAGGCATGTTATTTTGTGTAATAGGGAGGATGTGATGGCTGCTAGGTAATAGGGAGGATGTGATGGCTACTATTCTCAGACATCTTACTTTCATCATTTTTTTTCTGTTTTTAAAGTGGAGCCTATCCATCAATCCATCTTAAGATGGATGGAGGGGTAGGATGAAGGGTAAGGGACTTTAGCCCACATCTCTCTCTACAAATATATATATATATATATATAGAGAGAGAGAGAGGGAGGATCAGGGAAGTTGATAACTCCCTAACTCTCCCTTAGTGTTAATCCCACCCATCCATTAAGATTAATATGGACGGTGGATGGATGGGTTTAGATTAATAAAAAAAAAAAAAGGACGCTGCGGAACTGACGTGCTGCGGACAACCATCACCCATCACCCATCAATACTCAATAGCCCCCTCAACCTATCCCCAATTAATTTCCCTCCTCTCTATTCTCCCGCCCAACCCATTGCACTTCCCCATTCACCAGCTCTCAATCACTCAACGCTCTCTTCCTCTCTCTAAAAATAATCCATCTCCTTCTCCATCTCCATCTCCATTTCCGCAGCTTCTCCATCTCCAATAAGGTATGTTGAATGTTCTATTTTCGACCTCCAATTTTCTTTTTATTCCATTTTCATGAACCCTAAAAACACCAACTCCCGCATGCATGAACCATAGAAAATGATAAAAGAGCATTATTCCAACCAGATAACCCTGATTTTGAGTTAAAGTTGTTGTAGTTCTACAGTGGTTGTAGTTATAGAGTCGGAGATGACGATTTTTTCCTTTAACAATTAATAATCACACAGTTTTTATTCTTGATTAATCGTTATTCCTCTAGATATAACCCTAAATTTGAGTTGTAGTTATAGAGCTAAAGATGAAGTCTTTATTTCTTTGCTGAAGTTCATGTTGAAGTTCCCATAGTCGTCATTGTAAGTATGCATCTGTCATCGATTAGATAGTTCTTTGTTGAAGTTTTGCATGTTTCCTTGTTGAGGTTTACGTTAAAGCAGTGGTATAGTCACAAACTTGGGGTTTGGGAAGAAATAAAACTAACATTTGAAGAGTCATACACAGTTGGTTGTACCGTCATACAGAGTTGCTTGTACAGTCATACAGAGATTGTTGCTTGTACAGAATGATGCACAGTCGTACAGAGTTGGTTGTACAGTCATACACAGTCGCACTTGTTATGATGCAAAGTCACACGCTTTATATTGTATAGTCATGCATTGTTGGTTGTATAGTCACCCGTTTGAGGCTGTATAGTCACACTCCTTATGTTGCAGAGTCGCTCTCTTTTTACTGTAGAATCACACCGTTGAAGCCGTATACTCAGTTGTAAAATCACACTCTTTACGCATGTGATTTTACAACTGAGTATACGGCTTCAACGATGTGATTCTACAGTAAAAAGAGAGCGACTCTGCAACTTAAGGAGTGTGACTATACAGCCTCAAACGGGTGACTATACAACCAACAATGCATGACTATACAATATAAAGCGTGTGACTTTGCATCATAACGAGTGTGACTGTGTAGATCCAAGGGTGTGATTGTACATCATTCTGCACAACCAACTCTGTATGACTGTACAACCAACTCTGTATGACTATGCATCATTCTGTACAACCAACTCTGTACAACCGTATCACACTCTTTACGCATGTTGTTATTGCAGCAGAATGTCGGGTGCAAAGAAGAAAATTCAAAAGAAGACCAGTAAGAATAAGGCCGTGGCATAGAATGTAATTGATGATACATTGGTTGTAGACCAAAATTTAGGTAAGAAGAAGAATGTTGTTGTAAAGTCTGTTGAAGATACAAAAGGGGACCACATTGTTGCCGAGACGAATGTGGTGGAGACAGAAATCGTTGACAAAGGCAGGCACAAGAAAAAAAAAAAGGTGACTTTTGATTCACCGGTCGCCGACCAAAATTTGGGTAAGAAGAAACATAAAAAGAAGCATAAGAAGAAGAAGACTGTTGTGGAGTCTGTTGAAGATACATCAGGGGACCACATCGTTCCCGAGACGAATGTGGTGGGGACAGAAATCGTTGACGAAGGCAGGCACAAGGAAAAAAAGAGGATGACTTTTGATTCACCAATCGCCGATCTGGATGTGGGTGAGACAAAAAGTGTTGAGGAAAGCAGGCCAAAGAAAAAGAGGAGAGTCAAATCTGATACAGTGGCCGACCCCACCTACGTGAGTGTGTCTCGGAGGAAGAGGGGGAGGGGGACCGCAGAGAGGGTAAGCCAGATATTCACTGTAGGCCAAAGCGGTTGCACCAACTAATTGCGCAATTATCGGATGATCAGAAAGAGAGGGTGCGTGGTGTTGGCTTCGGCGGGCTCTTGGACCTGAGGATCGAATCGGTCCCCACTGACCATGCGTTAATGTTCCTACGTGCATTTTCTGACGGGTCTCATATTTTTCGCGCCTCACGCCGGGAGGCATTCATGATGTCAAAGTACGACGTCCACGATTGCCTCCAGCTACCTTTAGGCCCTCATCCGGTGAAATTAATCCCAACACAAAATAAGAAAGGGGCAGACTCACCTGACGTGATCAGGTTAAAGAGTACCTGGCGGAAGGGGTTCGATGTGGTTGACAGCAGCGGGCCAATAACATTAGGGAGGGTGCACGAAAAGTTAATGGCAACCAAAGCCGCTGACGACGACTTTGTCCGCAGGTTCGTGTTGTTCGCGTTGTCATCATTCCTCGCGCCTACTACGAACAACTCACTGGACCTGAGTCTGCTGGCCGCAGTGGAGGACGTGGACTTGATCGGTGAACAGGACTGGTGTAGCTTTGTCCTCCAGGATCTGGTGCGGGCAGGTAAGGGGACGCGTGACCCCAACAAAGTCGTCAACTACCTCCGGGGGTGCATCCCCATTCTGATGATTGCGTACTTCCAGCGCTACGATTTCCGTAGCGAGACTTGCAGATGCGACATACCATTTATCGCACATTGGGATGCACGGAAAATAACCGATCGTCTTGCTGGGGAGCTGGAGACGGGATCCCTGGGAAATCAGCTGCGTTCGAAGGTGTCGTACCCACGTACATGTGGGGAACCAGGCAGCGAGTGCACCCCCGCTATAACGATGCCCTCTGACAAACAGAACTCTAGTCCAAAAAGAATAACGACAGGGGTGGAGAGAGGCGATCAATCGGAAGGCAACGCGGTTGACGTAAGTGATCTCCCGGCCACTCTATAGATCAACAATTTATTGTTCGTGACTGGGTTTAATCTGAAAGTCTTGCCTATGTTTTAAAAAATACTGATGGTCATGGTCGTTATGATCACACTCATCCTGATGTACAGTCACATACTATTAGTTGTATAGTCACACACTATTACTTGTATAGACACACGCATTATGTTATCCAGTCAGTACTATAACCTGCACAGTCACACGCTGTAAACTGTATAGTCACACACTTTATTCCTTACAGTCACACACTTAGATGCTTAGTCATAGTTACGCTGCCAGCCTCAACACCACTGAGCTTCGCACTAATGATTTGGCTTCAACTGAATTATAGGACGACCGGCGTTTTTTCATGGAATTCCGAAGGTGTGCGCTAGCCTTTTGCGGTTTCTGTGAGCAGGCTGCCTCAAAAGTTCGAGAAATATCGACGAGGAACAATGCAGTTCCAAGTCAGGACACGTCCTCCCAACAATTCTGGGAAGATCCATCTGTCCTCCGGTATATCGATGAAGTCGTTGTGTTGGTCGGGCAGTTGAAGCAGACTACCCAGAACGCCCCCGTCGTTGAGGGCGAGCAGCAGCGCGATGCTGAAGCCTGCGGTCTGGTACATCAAATTATGCAAGACTTGCGTGATTCTGGTTACGCGGATGAAGATATTGACAAATCAGGTTTCTACGTGGGAGATGATGATGGAACAGAGGGTTACGATGATGAGGGGACTTTTGATGGTGGCATCGTGACACCAGGTTTCTGTGAGAGGGAAGTTGAAGAGAATGATGCCGCTGTAGAAACCAACCAAGACACCGCTGTGCAGGGTTCGGTTGACATGAGTCCGACCGTAGTGGTAGCTCTACGGCAAGCAGGGTGGGGGACAGCGGACGCCCGGTCAGCTTTGGATGTAACACCAGCTCCGCCCGATGCGATAGTCAGTTCTAGCCTTGAGAAGGACCTGCACAAAGCAGGTTGGGCTGTAGCGGACGCTGTTGCCACCACGCCCGCGACGGATGAAATTGTCACGACCGATACTCAACAGACAGACGATGGTTCAGTGACCAGGACACACACGGGGGCTAAACATCATCGGTACATCTTCCACTCCGACGTGGCATTTGAGTGCATGGACACGATTCCGGACAATTTGGGCTGCACGTTGGACTGTGGAAGAGTAATGAGGGGGCAGCTTGTAATCTCTGGATTCATGTGCTCCAACATCGTCATATTCTGGGATATCCTCAGCGTACGGAAAGACGTAATCGACTACGTCTTCGACCGGGGAACGCCACGTCCGTCAGGGTACGTACTTATTGTCCTGGTCATGTCGTTTTTAAAAATGCACGTGCTAATCGGGACTTCGTTTGTTCTGCAGCGAAATGTTGGTCGAGTACACAGCTTATGACTGTATCGCGAGGGACGACATGCAGACGCTCGAGCCTGGCCTGGAGGTGATGAATAACGTCGTTGACTGCTGGTGTAGGCTGCTGAACCACCTGGTGCACGACAAAAAAGCATCAAGAGTAACCAGTAGATGTTACTTCTCTCTTGGACATACGGTACGTTCAACCCCCAAATAAGGTGTATAATCGCACACAATTGGCTGTATAGTCACACATTGTTACCTGTACAGTCACACCCATTGTGTTGTCCAGTCACCGCTATAAACTGCACAGTCACACGCTACAAGCTGTATAGTCACACATTTTACGCTGTACAGTCGCACTCATGTCAAACACAAACTGACTAAATGTATTACCATCAATGCATGTGAGCAGGCCCCAGTGTTGTCATAGTGGAAGGAAGGAGGCAGGGGCAATAAATATGACCAGGAAATATTTTACGTGTGGGACGAGTGGATAAAAAATAGTTTCTCCGACTTTGCTTTGGACTCGGACATGGTATTATCCTGGACATACTGTCTATTCGTAGTTGTTATCAACCCATAATCCTGACGCATTGTTTGCAGGTGTTTGTCCCGATCTTGACGGGTGACGAGGGTCACTACAGTTGCGCCTGCATCAACTTCAATTCTGGGCAAATAGAGTACCTCGACAACCAGTTGTACGATAAAGATTTTACAAACTTGTCTTACTATGGCATTGCTTGGACAGCGGTCAGGCCCTTTTAATTTAATATTGAATCAATTATGTGACCGGAATGTGTCCAACAACTGATCCTGTTTGAACTTGTTTTGCAGGTTAACAAGATGGGGGAGTTCATGGTACAACGAGGGCTGGAGAAAGGTGAGAAGGTCCGTGCATTTAAATTGGTAAACGTTCCCTTATCATGGCAGGGAGTGGGGTACTCCGCCAATGACTGTGGAGTGTACTTGATGGTGCACATGATGCTGTACAACGGGTCCCCGTTCAACTGCTCCTTGAGGACAATGGCGGCCATGAATATGTGCAGGGCGGATATCACGGCGGCCCTTATACTGAGCGATGCGAACAAGATGAGGAACATTGTTTTGCAGAAAGTGATTGAATTCGGAAAATACAAGGAATCGTTGGAATCTGCCCGTACGTTTGAAACCACTCCTGTGAAAGCAACCGCCAAGAAGCGTCTGAGCAAATCACCGAAAACACCTGCACCCACCCCCAGATCAGTCCCAGAAGAAAGACAGTCGGCGATTAAGTCTCGGATACGGGGCTGTGGAGATGGGTTGGGTTGCTCCTTGAACCAGGGTGAACCTGCCCCGGACGCCATTGTCATGTCACTCGTATTTCGCCTGCGAGTAGGGCTGACGAGTGGGATGCTTAGCCTGCGAAAACACACCGCCGACTACTGCTTCCTCGACGATAATGGGTACGACGAAAAGTAAGTGACCGTCTTTTTGTTCCTAATGCGGGTTTCACATTACACCTACTAACCGGTGTCAACAAATCCGCAGTGAACGCTTTGGGTCCTACGGCCCTCGTGCGCAGCTGGCGAGGCGTGACATTCAATCGCTCTTCTCCGCCGGTGGAATGAGCGCCGCTGTGCTGGAGTGTTGGTCGCACCTAATGAACTGGTGCGAATCAGACGACAACCGGCGTGGGTTGTCCTCCCCCGCGGACCCAACGATGGCGTGGTTCGGAATTCAACACATGGTATGCCCCCATAACCTACTACCTATCACGGTAAAT
Organism: Agrostemma githago; assembly: GCA_958450325.1. Taxonomy (NCBI): domain Eukaryota; kingdom Viridiplantae; phylum Streptophyta; class Magnoliopsida; order Caryophyllales; family Caryophyllaceae; genus Agrostemma; species Agrostemma githago. The sequence continues at coordinate 75,649,736 of OY288239.1, read as the reverse complement.
AGTACAGATGATCCCCATTCACATTAAATAGTTAGAAATAATCACAAAGTTCACTTAGTACAGTCACACATGTTGTCATGTACAATCACATGCTATCAGTTGCACAGTCACACATATTGAGGTGCACAGTCACACATGTTGACATGTACAATCACATGCTATCAGTTACAATCACATGTTGATGTGTACAATCACTCTTGTCGAGATGCACAATCACACTCTGCACGCTGCAAAGTCACGCAGCTTAGTCTGTACAATCACGTGCTACTAGTGCAAATGACCCCCATTAACATTAATAGTCAGACATCACTTTGCAGAGTCACTCTTGTTGACGTGCACAATCACGGAATATAAGTTGTACAGCCACGCACATTATATAGTCAGACATCCTAGAATTTAAAGTCACACTCTGCACGCTGCAAAGTCACGCGGCTTAGTCTGTACAATCACACGCTTTAGTCTGTACAATCACACACTTTGCGATGTGCGGCCACGCACATAATATATTCCATTCTCGCATCCTGTCACTGATGACAACTAATATTCGCCATCCGTTAGGACTAGCTGAGCCGTATACTGGAACGACCCGACTTAAGTACCCCTGCGGACGAAGACACTGACGGTCTGTACGAAGCGTGGGACAGATTCATACAAGACTGCGCCGGGACATTCGACTTGAACGCCGAACTGTTGTTTTTCCCGGTGCATACTATGGGGCACTACGCGTGCGTGTGCGTCAACTTTAGAGAAAGAACAGTTGATATCCTCGATCACCAGACACATGCCCCAGGGTCGCATATGTTCCGGGTGTCCAGCGAGATAGTAAGTTGCACGCATATGCTTTATTTCACCACGTCAAAAATATTCTACTGCTTGGTGCTGATATTTACTATTACCTAATACTGCAACAGATGCAAGCATTGAGGGTCTACATGGACGAGAAAGGGCTGATTAAGGGCAGTCACCTGGCGGATTTTGAGCATCGCCAAGTAAAATTGGAATGGCAGAGCGCCCGGAAGAACGATCCGGAGTCCGGCATTTTCTGCTTGATGCACATGTGCCTGTACGACGGTGCGCCGTTCACCCACACTGATATGGGGTCAAAGGTCGGGAGGCGTTACTTATCGTTCGAGGTGGCAGCAAGTCTCGTACTTGCTGACATGAATGAAGCTCGCGACGACGTGTTACCGAAAATTCGCACTTTCATAAGAAATGCTGCGCGCATATGGATCGAAATCGATGAAAAGCGTAAACTGGGGAAAATCGTGGAACGAAAGACCTGAGCGAAACGTAAGGCATGAATGTGTAGTGGAGTAAAAACATTTTTTTGTGAATATAGAAAAAATCTCATGTTCGAGTATCTTCTGAGTATCAGATGAATGAAAACTCAGTATCAGGGTCGCATGTGCGACGTGATACAGTCACGCAACTTCTGACTCACAGTCACAGCCAAACTCCTGCAGAGTCATGAAGACGACCACAAAATCACCATTTAATTATACTAACTACCCCTGCATATATGTCCATCCATTTGCTTTCAGAATATTTCACCTTAAAAAAAACCGATGGTTCCCTTATTTACAGAAGACACGAAAAAAAACAATACACGCACCGTAAAATCGGATTATTTCCCAAAAAGGAAACGATGATTTGAAAACGATGTCGAGAAGATATAAACTGTACATTGAGTGATGTTTGTGAGTGTGACTGCGAATTGATGTCTGTGAGTCTCAATGCACATTGAGAACACAAACCATCACCTCACTCTGCTAACCCTATTTACTTTAGAAGGATAGGGCCCCCACCTAACTCAATTAATATTTACTGCCCCTTTACTGCCTCCCCCCTTCAAATACCAAAACCATTTTTACACTAACTACTTCCAACTTCACCTCTTTAAACCTAACAAAAAATGGCAAGCAAAATAGAAGAAATCAGAAAAATGATCGAGGAGTACGATGGTTTGTTGAATACCACTAGATCAAATGAATTAAGAGCCATGCAGCTAGTCGCTCCTGCCATAGACGCGAGGACCTATATGGCATCCATTGGCAGTACAGAAAAGGAGACCGAACTGGACGACTACATCGAATTCTTGATGAAAAAGTGTATTGGATGTTTCCACACTAAGAAAGCGTTGCAGTGTGATTTGGCCAACTTGAGGAAGATGCTTCAAAAAAACGGGGGTTAATTATGCATGTAGCGAAAATGAAGGGTGTAATGGTATCATATTTCAAGTACTGGATGTTTTAATGTGTTTTGAGATATAAAATATATAAGTAATGGATGTTTTTACGTTTCAAGAATATTTTTATGTTGTTTCAGAATGTGACTTCTCTATTTTTTTCACTATTTCTCTATCGTTGTTTCGCAATTTCTCTACTTTTAGGTTTCTACGCTTCATTTTGGAGAATCACTGTCAGTGTGTTGTAGAATCACAGACATTATCTTGGACAATCACACTCCCACAATGCTACTGTAGAGTCACACCCTGCCTACTGTAGAGTCACGTTCATTGTATTGCACAATCACACTCACTTGTTTTGTGTCAACCAAGTATTAAGTTAGTACTGTTTGTAGCGTTTAAAGATAATACATTCCAGAACAAAAACAATTTTTTTTTACGACTACGCCATATTAGAAATAATTAAGATCGACAAAACCGAATATGTAGAGATGAATGTGAAGGGATGTTTGTGAGTCTCAATTTATCGTTGGGAAACACAACACCCACCTCAATCTCTTAACCCTAATAAATATATGAGAATAAGCCCCCCACCTAACCCATTAAATTTTCACCCCCCCCCCCCCCCTTTACTGCCTAACCCATTCATTTTCAACCCTCTATTTACTGCCTCCCCCTCTTTAAATACCAACACCTTAACCATTTCAACTTCACTACTTTTACCAGCCACTACATACAACTCCACCACTTTAACCTTATAAAAAAAATGGCCAACAAAATAGAAGAGATCAGAAATTTGATCGAGGAGTACAATGGTTTATTGGATTCCACTGTGTCCAATGAATTAAGAGCCATGCAGCTAGTCGCAACTGCAATTGACGTGAGGCGCTTCGTGGCGTCCACTGGTGATACACATAAAGAGGCCGAACTGGACAACTACATCCAGTTCTTGATGAAAAAGTCTATGGAGTGTTTCCGCACAAGGAACAGGTTCCAGCGTGACTTGGCCAACTTGAATAAGATGCTTAAAAAGTACAGAGGTTAAGTATGTATGGGTTAAGATGTACCGTTTAGTAATGGTCATTTTTATGTGTTTTAAGTTTTAATGAATGTTAAAGTGTAGCGTTTAATGTTTAAGTGTAGCGTTTAATGGATGTTTTCCGCACTATGTCATAGAATGTTTTCCGCGTTTTAGGGTATGCAAGTATTGCATGTTGTGTAAGGGATGGACTTTTTCTAAAGTACAAATATTTCCATCACTATTGCGCTATTTCTCTATTTCCATCGCTATTTTTCTAATGTACAGACACATGGTGTATAGTCACACTCAACAAGTTTAATAGTCACACTAGACATGGTGTATAATCACAGTCATCATGTCATAGAACTAGTTTAGGTTACTACACTTCATTTTGGAGAATCACAGTCAGTGTATTGAAGAATCACAGTCATTATCCTGTACAATCACACTTCCACAATTAGTGAAACCACTGTCCACATCTTGTTCTACAATCACACACTGAATGCTGTAAAGTTGCACTCATTGTGTTGCACAATCACACTCACTTGTTTCGTGTCACCCAAATATTAAGGGCATAATATTCCTATACAGCTGTATTTGTAGCCAAAGATGCTGCATTCCATAATAAAAAAGACTGCTATTTCAATGTATTCTTACAGTCAAAGGAACAAAAACAATTTTACGGACCCCCACGCTTTACGACTACGCCATATTGGAAATAATTAAGGTCCGCAATAGCATATACAATATCATGGACCTTGACCATTTCAAACGTCGACAAGTCTTTATGTTTCACAAAGCAGGAAATCGCCCCCATAATCTGAGACTTAAACCATATTAGAAATGATTGAGGTCCGCAATATACAGAAACAATGTCGCGGACCTTGACCATTTCAAACGTCGACAGCCTTTGTATTTCCAAAAAGAATGTTCCTAAGTAACAGATGATATTCATGAAGAATCCTCCTCGGCAATCCCTGCCGGGTCCTCCTCCTCCTCCTCCTCCTCAACATCAACAGGTGGGTACTCAGCAAATGGGTTGGGGCAGTTCCTCTTGTCATGGTGTGTTCTTGCACAGCCGTTTAGGCTTGGCAGCAATTGCAGCAGCCTTTGCCTTAGAAGAAAGCATCCGCTTCCCACTGCCCTTGTTCTTGGCTTTATTCGGGGGCAATATGTTTATTTCAATTGAGTTCGTACAGCCGAGGATCTCCTCTAATTCTTGCGTCTTGCTAAATGGCACAGCAGAGACAATATCGGACCTGAAGTCGCGAATGACGTCAGCTAGATTACTAACGTCTTCCTTACCCATTTTGCTGACATGACTGACGGTCTCATAGAACTCCGAGAACAGCCTCGTGACTGTAACAGCCTTCTCATCGCGTAGACGACTCTCTGACAGGGGACACGCATTAACATTACGTAGAGCATCCTTTGTCCATCTCCATGCCACGTATCGTTCCGGGATCGTCTCCCGTCCTTTCGAAGAGTATATCCAAATGGCGTGCCTGCAAAGAATTCCATACCGACAGAACTTCCTGCAAGTACACCTGACCTCACAGGTACCTACGAGTGCATTAAAAAACACATAAAGAGTGCGACTGTTGACCGTACAGACAGTGGCTACGCAACGTACGGAATGAGACTCCGTAAAGGTATGATCACAACCTTGACAGGATACAGTCACACCCATAATGCTGCATAGTCGCAGTCCTTACGACGCAGAATCAAACGAATTGCGTTGTACAATCACACGCACCGCGATCCAGAGTCGCACCCTTTATTGTGTACAGTCACATTCAATGAATTATGGAAAAAAACTCGTTACGTTTAGAATCAAAACGTTTAGATCATATAATATGTCTACACGAAATGGACAGTGACTTTCTATGCCAGTACCTGGGTTGTATTCAACAATGTAGATGCGGTCCCGGATGGAGTCCAATACTGTTGTCGCTTCGATCCCGTCCTTCTCCTGATACCCACGAACGCTGCACGTGTACAGAGAAAACTTAACCTCTTCCTGAAAGTGTGCAAAGGCGACGTGCGTGTAGATCCTTGCCGCGTGGCTCTCCATCGGATTCGTCGATACAATTTTGGGGAAGGACTGCCGGTTATCGTTGTCTAGCCTCTTCTGCATGTGCCTTTGTTGGTCCTTCGCACTTTCGAAACGCATCCAGAACTGGACCAACGTACCATTGTTGTCTTCAAACTTTTTGAAGAAACTGTTCTCACTCTCTGATCTTTGCGTTGTTCTCATAATTCCGGACATCCTCACCTCCCTGCAATGCGCGGCGACCCATTTGCTCCTCTCCTTGAACATATTTTCGAACCATTCGATCCCAACAGCATCATGGTCGATCATAATCCGCCCCCACCTGTCGTCGAACTCCGACGCCTCGATGTCATCATCCCATATAATTGCATTGAGAGCTTTTACAAAGTCCGAGGCCTCTTCTCTTGATCTGCCATACTTTGTTGGAACCTTGTTCATGATGTGCCACGTGCAGCACCGTTGGTGCGCTGCTTTGAATATTTCGGGGACGGCTTTTAAAATTCCGGGATCCTGATCTGTAATGATATAACACGGTTCCTTCCCTCTCATGGCTTTCAGAAACCGGGAGAGGACCCATATAAATGACTCGTAGTCCTCCTTAAATAACAACGCCCCACAGAACGTGACAGACCGTTTGTGGTTGTCCATGCCAGTGAACGGTGTGAACACCATGGAATACACGTTGGTTCCGTACGTTGGGTCGAACGAAACTGCATCCCCGAATGCCGCGTAATTCCTTCGAGCTGCACCATCCGCCCAAATGACCCTGCGTAAGCTTCCATCTGTATCCACATCGTAGTCAAAGTAGAAATCCTCCTGACTGTCCCTCAAACTCTTGAACCGGTCTATGAACAACTGACCATCCTGCTCGTGGACGAAGCACTTGACGTCCCTCCCCCAGTTCTTGAAATCAATCAACGATGCTCCGATGTTCTGATATCCGCCCGATAACTCCTTGCACATCCTGTATGTTCGAGTCGCCCCGATCTTCAGCTGCACACACAAAAAAGAAACTGCATTGGTCTCGCACAGTTGGCAGTCAAACATACACTAACAATATTGTTGACAGACATTACGCACCCTCGAGTTGCAGACGATCATCTCCTTGTGATATCTTGATAGATTTCGAGATGACTTTTGAAACTCTCTGTCCTTGACCGTCATAAGATCGTGGTTGTGTTCCTTGATGAACTCTTCAATATAAAACCCCCCGGTCATTGCACAGAGCCTAATTCTTGCTCCACATTGCGTCCTCGTCGCCTTCGTAATCCTCTTGGGTTCGTACGATCCCACGTACTCTTGCCCCTCCTTCTCTCCCGTGCTCGACAGCTTCACCATGCTCTGGCTGGCTGTCTTGCCCTCCTTGTTACAAGCCAACAATTTCTTCTTGATCGACCCATCAAATGATCTAGTTGTCGTGTACCTCTTCACCTCGAAACCAACATAAAATGCATAAGCTTGATAAAACTTGAATGCTCCATCGATGTCCACGAACTTCTGCCCTACGTAAGGGACAATCACTGTGTCTTCAGCTGGCATATAGGTTGGAACAAAAAATAAATTATCAAAGGTTGGACACTATCAAACTTGCAACGCACGCATTCATCTCTGACCTTATTGACAAAGGTGTGACTTTTCTCGACAACGACTGTGACTTTGTGTGTATAACAACATGATTGTTAGAGCTTAACACCCGCACCGCATAACAAAAGCAAGTACAACTACAACCCCAGATGCAATACCAACAATAATAAATATATACGGAGTATATATTTTCTCAACAACAAAAAAAACACCCGCAATAATAAATATAACAATCATAAGGAAACGAAATAATAATATGCAATACTACAACTTCAATTGGGTATGATTATGAACAACTAAACATATTGAGTATGACTGTCTATCATATTGAGTATGACTGTCACGTTATAACGGTGTGACTCTGCAAAAATATCAAACCAATCAAAACAATGTTCGACTGCACATTTTCCTGGCTCTTCTCATTTAACAAAAAAAAAAAATATATCCCCCCTCTATATATCCCCCTCTTCTCAATCCATCTTACCTCCTGCATGTTGCCCAGAAATATCCCCCCTCTATATAAAACTACAACTACATGCAACCAACAAAATAATAATTTGCCTTGGTTAATATCCACAACACATAAGAACTACAAGTACAACTACAAACCAGTATGCAATGATAGATATAACAATGATAAAGAAACCAACATAAATATTTGGAATAATAAAGAACCTTCAACATAATACAGCAGAACAACTACAACAACAGTGAACGTGTGACTGTCTATCATATTGAGTATGACTGTCACGTTATAACGGTGTGACTCTACAAAAATATCAAACCAAACAAAACAATGTTCGACCGCACATTTTCCTGGCTCTTCTCATTTAACAAACCAAATATATATCTATACACTACTACAAAACATCAAATAGACAACTCCTAATAGACATCTAATATTTTTAACAATTGATGTATAATATATATACAACTGTTTTTTTTTTGAAAAACAGTTGCCTTTATCGGATAATAGACAACTAAGCTTTATAAAAACAGTTGTCTATATATCATACAACTGTTTTTATTTATCTCAGTTGTCTATTACACTTTGAGGACCACTGGTAAATAAACCGACCCATATCAGCTTCTCAGGTAACAAAATAGGCTTCTCAAGTAACAAAATAAGAAAACCCGATTAGTTCAGAAAAACCCTAAAACTAAGTATCATCTTCTATCATCATCAACAAATAACTGTTCAGTTGCTCTATCATCAGCAGCAAAATTTAAACCCTAAATCTAAGTACGATGCTCGTCGCTCGTCGCTCGTCGCTCATCGCTCGTCGCTCATCGCTCATCGCTCATCGCTTGTGTATATGGGATAAATCGAAAAGATGTCTTCACCATAAGCATATGGAACAAATCAATCATCTGTTTCTCTCTCCCCAAATTCCATCTCAGTCCTATGATCTGATCTTTTCTTTAACACTTTTGAATTGAATTGAATTGCATTTATATCAAGTTCAATTCAATGTTGATCGATTACTTGTTAGTTCCATATAAATTCGATTGATACTCAGGTGCGCTGAGAATCGTATCGTTTTCGAGGAATTCAGGTTGATGGTTGCTGTGAAATTCAATTCATTATGAAGCTCAAGCGAAGGAGGGCTTCTGAAGTGGTTAGCTTACTAGCTTCACTTATATTATGTTTTTTCTAATAAATTTGAATGGTGATATATCTGTATTAGGTTGAGAGTTTTCTTTGAATTGAATTGTTGTTTTAGTTTGTTAATTGCCTTTTTTTAATCACTGTTTTTCTGTGTGATGGTTTACGGAATTCAAAATTGATTCAATTGTGAATTGCTGAGAGCAAAATAGGATGGTTTATGGAACTATATGAATGTTTGAAGTTGATTAAATTGTCGTGCCTTATTTGTTTTCTTTCGATTTGATTTGCAAGTTTTGGTGATTTTAAATAGACTGAGTGGGCAGTGTCTTCTTCACGTTTCATCCTTTTGTTGTTAAAAGAATGTTCTGCACGCCTTTGCTAACTCGAATGAATGAATGAAATCGTGAGAGCAAGCTTTTGTCTTTGGGAAAAAATGGAAAGCTGATTGATTTTACTTCCTAGGAATACTCCCTCCAATCTAGATTTTTGGCGGTCTATGAGACGACTAAGCAAATGTCTCGATGAAACAATCCTAGACAGTAGACACGACACAGCATGTCTTAGAAAATATTAACCAGTCAAGTCTGAAGTTTCATTGAGCTTGCACTAAGTCAATAAAAAATGAGGGGAACAATGGTTGGACACCTTGCATTTTTTCTTAATCGTAACCAAATTCTCAAGCCAAACCATAACCATTGTTATACCCCAACCAAATAATACGGAAATTTAATTATAATTACCTTGCAGCATTAACCTACCTTTTCTGTCAGTCTACTCAATACATTTTGTAGCACCAACCCGACTCAACTCTAGATGAGTAATATGACCCGTTTGCCAGGTCGACATCTTCTGACTTCAGTATGTAGAAACCGTGTTGGTGAATATTGATGGAAAAATGCTTATAAAAATGTACAGCCTGCAATAGCATATGATCAACAAGCGCACCGGAATGCAATGATATGTTCATCGAACGACAGGCCGGTAAGGTGTCATTCTCACTCGTGCATACCTACGTATTCTTTCTCCTTTCCGATTTTAATGTCAGTTTACTACTCATTCCCTGGTTATTAGTTCTTGTCATATGACACCACAAGATTTTGGGTCCGCTATTTGACACTGGGTATTAAATCGATGCAGGTCCTTTCTGCACTTAATCTGTACACATGTCTTGATAACAGAATCAACAGGTGAACTTATTTTCTTTGCTTGAATCGACAAGAATACGTTGTGGATCATTGAGGGAATGCTTGCTGTTTACTCTAGTTTGCTCTTTTTGAATTATATACACAAAATGTTTACAAGAAATAAGTTGAATGCCAGAGTACTAATGTTACACGAAATGTTTACAATCGTGCAAGTTGGAGAACGTCGTCTGATTCAAAGAGCTTGACAAGATTATGGGCGCAAAAAAACATGGTTTCAGAGTACTACATGATGCCAAGGTAATGGTGGGAGGCTTGGTGACCTTAATGCCGAGTTTAGTTAGGAGTGATGTGAGCCATAGAACTTTTGAGGTAGGGTTAGCTGTAGCTCGAAATTGGATGTTTACCTATATTCATTCTCTTTTATTCGTGTCACAGGTGCACTTCCTTATTCCTGTTCATTTCCCCAAGCAACAACCAACTTTGATCTTACAAACCTCACAGGTAAAGTAGCTTGAACAATATTTGAGTTTTAAACACATCTTTACTGCATATAAAACAGATGACGAGTAAAATATCAAATAAGAATGAGGATTGCATATAACTTAGTAATATATCAAATAAGAGTAATCGAGTGGTATACTTGCTTACTTTGGGTTTATACGAGTAAGAAACAAAATGAGTGAGTTTTACATCTTAATTTGTGCCCTGTTTCTTAGTGTTTCTCAGTCGGCTAATGCTAATGCTCTTAGCCAGAATTACTACACCAATATTTGTCCGTAAGTCGAGTCCGTCGTCCAACGAGCCGTTAAGCTTAAAATAAATCAAACATTTGTCACCATTCCGGCCACCCTTCGCCTCTACTACCACGACTGCACTGTCTCGGTATGTATTAACATATACTCCGTACAATATATATATATATATATATATATGGATATGGATATGGATTTTAATTGTATTTGGGTTGCAGGATTGTGATGCTTCAATAATGATTCGATCGACGCCTACGCCTACAAACAAAGCAGAGAAGGATCACCCGACAACCTTTCATTAGCCGGAGACGTGTTCGACACGGTGATAAAGGCGAAAGCAGCTGTGGATGTGGTTTCCAGATGTAGGTGCCACTCGTGATGTCGTCAATATGGTACTCATTTAATTCAATTTTGTATCCTTAATTAAATTCATTTGTGTTAATTAATTAATGAATGGATGGAGATGATAATTAAGTTAATTGGGGATGTAATGTAGGCAGGAGGACCGTATTACAAAGTAGAGCTGGAGAGATACGATATCTTGACGTCGAGGGCGTCCATTGTTTATTATAATTATTCTCAAATCATTCTTTTGAGAATGATTATACATCACTAATTTCACAAGTGAACAATATTTCACATCTTTTCAGCAGATTACCGTCTTAACTTGATTACTAAGTTATCCATTTGTACTTATTCTCGATTTAGCATTGTCTCTTCCTCAAAAAATGTGAGAAAAGTTGATCACTTGTGTATATTCTACACCGTGTACAATAGATTCGTAGTTACCTATGTATACTGTGAAAATGAAAAGAGATGATGTATTGGGGATTAAATATTTTTCTTATTAATAAAATTTAAGTTCTCGGTATGTGAAATTAGTTTTTTTTTTTTTTGTTCGTTAGTAGTACAATAGACATCTAATATTTTAAAACCTCTGATGTCTATACCAGCAATAGACAACTAATGTTTTAAAACCTCAGTTGTCTATACACTAAAATAGACAACTGTTATTTTAGAAAACAGTTGTCTATTGATGAATAGACAACTGTTGTAAAACAGATGTCTATGCTTATATTAATATACAACTCCAAACTACTCAACTGTTGTAAATCAGTTGTCTATTGCAAAAAAATCAGTTGTCTATTTGATGTTTTGTAGTAGTGATATATCCATCCTTACCTCCTGCATGTTGCCTAGAAATTTTCAACTGCACATTTTGATCATCGCGTGGTTCTTCGAGGAACAACACCATGAGAGCATAAAGACGTACAGCAATTTACGAATTAGGGTTTAGTTATTCTGATATATACATATAATGGTATAGATAGAGGGAAGCTTTTTTATTAAGGATAAATTTCGAATTTTAGGATGATTTTGGTGAGAATTCTGGTGAAAAATTCTGGTGAGAATTTGGGATGTAGAACTTGGTGAGAAATTTGGGTTGATTTTCGAACTTTGGTGAGGGAGTGAATTTTGTTGATGGAAAGGGTGATAGATTTGGTGATAGAAATGGTGATGGCATGCTGTACTTTGCCATGCTGCTGTCTGCTGCTGCCTGCTACTTGTCTCTTCACGGACATATTCTCCCTTTTTTCTTTTTTCTTTTTGATTAATCTTAGCCATCCATCCAAACCAAATCAAGGGTCAAAAACAAAACTTCTTCCCACTTTTAACCAAACTCCCTTGATCCCTTTTCTATATATATAGAGAGGGAGGATCAAGGGAGTTACTAACTCTCCAACTTTCCCTTAGTGTTGATCCCCTCCATCCATTCATCCTAAGATGGATGGTGGATGGGGTTCAATTAAAAAAACAGACAATAAACTGACACAGCAGCAGTGGAGAGAGGAAACATCCCCCCACCCAAATCAATCCCTACATTACTTCCCTCATACACTTCCCAATCCCCTCATTTTCAATTCGTTTCTCAACTTAATTTATCTTTCTCTAACAAAACCCCAACAAATAATCACCATTAATAACTCCGACCATACTCCGTCAACTACTCCGACCATACTGCGTTTTTAACCCAACATACTCCGTCAGTAATTTCGATCATCATACGAAGGTATGTTCATCTTCATCATCATCTTCATCTTCATCTTCATCTTCATGCTTCTTTTTATTTTTCATGTCTTTTTTTTGGTATTTATAAAATTATTCATCTTCATTATCTAAAAAAAAAAGAACAACTTCATCTTTAAGATGGAGTTTGAAGATGAAGTTGTTATTTTTTTTTGTGGGATGAATGGAGCTTGAAGATGAAGATGAAGATGAAGTCATTTAGTGCGTAATGTTTTTGCAGAATTGCAAAGTCACACTCATTATGCTGTACAGTCACACTCATTATGCTGTACAGTCACACTCATTATGTTGTAGAATCACGCAGATGTACACTCATTATAGTCACATATTCAGTTGTATAGTCATACTTTTCATACCTTTTTTTTGTATTTATAAAATTATTCATCTTCATTATCCAAAAAAAATGAAGATTAAATATGAATTAAAATGAAGGTTGAATATGAATGAATGAAGATTGAATATTTAATTAATGTTATAATTTAGTTGTATAGTCACAGAGATTATGTTGTATAGTCACACAATTGAAGTTGTATAGTCATACTCGTTACATTGTAGGATCAGAGTCATTATGTTGTAGGATCACACCGTTTATGTTGTACAGTCACACAGTTAAAGTTGTATAGTCACACTCATTATGTTGTACAATCACGCAGCTGTACACTCATTGCAGTCACATATTCAGTTGTATGTGTGATTTAGATTGATTGTGTGTTTTGTTGCAGCGAAATAATTGGTGGAAAGAGGGATGTTGGTAAAAGGGGCGGTGGGAAGAAGAAGGTCATGGAAGATACAGCGATCGATCACGTAATTGGACAATGTATTGTTGCGAAGATTAAAATGAAGGTTGAATATTTAATGAATGTTTAGATAATTTGTTCTGAATCGTATGTATAATCATCTTTCTAATTATGAATGTGACTTTGCAAATGATGATTGAAGAATAATTGACTATATGCCTTTTATTTTCCATTTTACGGTTTCAGTTTTGTAGTCACACACTTTAGGTTGTACAGTCACACTCATTATATTGTAGAATCACACAAATTCTTGCAGTGATTAGTGTATGTAATCATCTTTGCTAATGATGATTGAAGTATAAATAAGTACGAGTATAATTTAGTTGTATAGTCACAGAGATTATGTTGTATAGTCACACAGTTGAAGTTGTATAGTCATACTCGTTATGTTGTGGGATCACAGTCATTATGTTTTAGGATCACACAGTTTATGTTGTATAGTCACACAGTTAATGTTGTACAATCACACTCATTATGCTGTACAATCATGCAGTTGTAGAGTCATTGTATTGTAGAATCACACAAATTCTTGCAGTGATTAGTGTATGTAATCATCTTTGCTAATGATGATTGAAGTATAAATAAGTACGAGTATAATTTAGTCGTATAGTCACAGAGATTATGTTGTATAGTCACACAGGTGGAAGGATAAGTGATTTTGATATAGACCTCGCGTGATTAATTATGAAACCAGAAAATAGCGATGAAAATATATTTACATTGGACAAAGTCCATCCTTTACATATAGTACGTCAAACATAAAAACATTCTAACCCACCAAACATCATTTACACATAGTACGTTCATCCTAAAGCAAATATTTTATCTCACATAAACACGCAAGAGCTTAACGATGGTCTCCGGTACGTGCGCAATAATACATTGTCCAATTACGTGGTCGGTCGTTGTATCTTCCACGACCTTCTTCTTCCCACCGCCCCTTTTACCAACATTCCTCTTTCCACCAACTATTTTGCTGCAACAAAACACACAATCAATCTAAATCACACAACACAACTGAATATATGACTACAATGACTCTACAACTGCATGATTGTACAACATAATGAGTGTGATTATACAACTTTAATTGTGTGACTATACGAATCAGAGCAAATTATTTAAACATTCATTAAATATTCAACTTTCTTTCATCCATATTCAACCTTCATTTTTTTGTGAATAATGAAGATAAATAATATTATAAATACCAAAAAAAAAGAAGGAATGAAAATAAAACAAGCATGAGGATGAAGATGATTAATTATTTTAAAGATACTCTAAAAAGATAAAAACAAATACCTGAAAATCATCGAGGTTCGGAAGTAGGGATTTGACGAACGTGGAAACTTGAATGTAGATAAAAAAATACCTGAAAAAAGTCACACAATTTAAGTTGTATAGTCACACACTTTAAGTTGTACAGTCACACTCAGTATGTTGCATAGTCACACTCATTATGTTGTAGAATCACGCAGCTGTAGAATACCTTGGGATTAGGGTATCATGCGTTTAACCATCTTCATTTTCATGCTTGTTTTATTTTTCATATTTTTTTTTGTATTTATAAAATTATTCATCTTCACTATCCAAAAAAAATGAAAGTTGAATATATATGGATAAATGAACGACTATGACTTTAAAAAAATGAAAATATCTAAAGATTCATTAAATATTCAACATCCATTCATCCATATTCAACCTTCATTTTTTTTGGATAATGAAGATAAATAATTTTATAAATACAAAAAAAAAGTATGAAAAATAAAACAAGCATGAAGATGAAGATGATTCAACGAATGATACCTTAATCCCAAGGTATTCTACAGCTGCGTGATTCTACAACATAGCGAGTGTGACTATACAACATAATGAGTATGACTATACAACTGAGTATGTGACTACAATGAGTGTACATCTGCGTGATTCTACAACATAATGAGTGTGACTGTACAACATAATGAGTGTGACTTTGCAATTCTGTAAAAACATTACGCACTAAATGATTTGTTCATCTTCATCTTCAAGCTCCATTCATCCCACAAAAAAAGAACAACTTCATCTTAAAGATGAAGTTGTTCTTTTTTTTTTAGACAATGAAGATGAATAATTTTATAAATACCAAAAAGAAGATATGAAAAATAAAAAGAAGTTTGAAGAAGATGAAGATGATCGAAGATGAAGATGAGGATGAAGAAGAACAACTTCATCTTCAAACTCCATTCATCCCACAAAAAAAGAACAACTTCATCTCCAAACTTCATCTTAAAGATGAAGTTGTTCTTTATTTTAGACAATGAAGATGAATAATTTTATAAATAACAAAAAAAAAGATATGAAAAATAAAAAGAAGTTTGAAGAAGATGAAGATGATCGAAGATGAAGATGAGGATGAAGAAGAACAACTTCATCTTCAAACTCCATTCATCCCACAAAAAAAGAACAACTTCATCTCTCCCTAAAAAAATGAAAGTTGAATATATATGGATGAATGAACGACTATGACTTTAAAAAAATGAAAATATCTAAACATTCATTAAATATTCAACATCCATTCATCCATATTCAACCTTCATTTTTTTGGATAATGAAGATAAATAATTTTATAAATACAAAAAAAAAGTATGAAAAATAAAACAAGCATGAAGATGAAGATGATTCAACGAATGATACCTTAATCCCAAGGTATTCTACAGCTGCGTGATTCTACAACATAGCGAGTGTGACTATACAGCATAATGAGTATGACTATACAACTGAATATGTGACTACAATGAGTGTACATCTGCGTGATTCTACAACATAATGAGTGTGACTGTACAGCATAATGAGTGTGACTTTGCAATTCTGTAAAAACATTACGCACTAAATGATTTGTTCATCTTCATCTTCATCTTCATCTTCATCTTCAAGCTCCATTCATCCCACAAAAAAAGAACAACTTCATCTTAAAGATAAAGTTGTTCTTTTTTTTTAGACAATGAAGATGAATAATTTTATAAATACCAAAAAAAAGATATGAAAAATAAAAAGAAGTTTGAAGAAGATGAAGATGATCGAAGATGAAGATGAGGATGAAGAAGAACAACTTCATCTTCAAACTCCATTCATCCCACAAAAAAAGAACAACTTCATCTCCAAACTTCATCTTAAAGATGAAGTTGTTCTTTTTTTTTTAGACAATGAAGATGAATAATTTTATAAATAACAAAAAAAAAAAGATATGAAAAATAAAAAGAAGTTTGAAGAAGATGAAGATGATCGAAGATGAATATGAGGATGAAGAAGAAGCTAAAAAAAATGAAGATGATCAAAGTTTATGCATAAACATACCTTGGTATAATTATCCGTCATGTTGTGTTAAAAACGGAGTATGATCGGAGTTGTTGACGGAGTATGGTCGGAGTTATTAATGGAGCTTATTTGATGGAGTTTTGTTAGGGAGAGATAAATTGAATTAGGGAAATGAATTGAAAAGGAGAGGAGGGAAGTAATGAAGAAGGGAGAGTTTGATTGAGGAGATGATGCTCCCCTCTCTCCACTGCTACGAAGTATGATTGAGGGGAGGTTTGCTTCCCTCTCTCCACTGCTGCTTGTCAGTGTTGTCTCCTTTCCTTTTTCTTTTTTTACCATCATCCATCTAAGCCATCCATTGAAGCCAAGATCAAGGGTCAAAAATACAACTTCCCAACTTCCCACTTTTCACCAAACTCCCTTGATCCCCTCTCTCCTCCCTTAATTATCTCCAACCAATACACGTTACTTCCTCACATTCAATTTTTTCATTCACATCCTAACTGAAACCCTTCACCTTCATCATCCCAAACACAATCGCTCGACTTCTGTTTCTTTTCAAAACACACCCGCGCATCCTCCCGTCTTCAACTCAAGCAAGGCTACATTGAAGCAACTCTCTAACTTCAGCAAAGATAATCTTCAGGCGGCATAATACAAGGTAACTCGCTAATTAATACTCGATTGTTGTACTAAAGAACTAGGTTTAGTTTATATTCGTATCTGATTTCATTAATTTTCTCGCTAATTATTGATTGATTTACTTTGCTGCGTTTGTGCCCTATAATTAATTGGTTTCACTAAAGATTGTTGCGGTATCTGGGTATGAATCTGTAGAGTTTAATTGAATTCACCTACTTCATATTATGCTTCTACTATGCTTCTACTCTTCATACTTAGTCTAACATATATTGAATGTTACTCTAATGCTCTTATGAGTTACTGTAATAAACTTGAGGTGTTACTGTAAGGGGTTGTTCAGTTAGTGTTACACATGTATGATGTTATTTTAAAGACGACCATGTGTTACTGTAATGTACAAGACATGTTACTTTTACTCCCATCTTTGCGTTACTTTGAATGCTAGTAATCTGGTACATTTAATTGTGTAGACGTGTTACTCTAATTTGCACTCTATGTTACTCTAACACTTTCTTTGTGTTACTTTAACGCGTATCAACTTTACATATGGTATTTCTTTCACTCGTATCAGTTGTACTTTAATTTTATATACCAGATTAAACTGTAACAATAGTTGTACATAATTATTGTACTTTTCAGATGGCAAAAGGAGGAGACAAATTAAGGTGCGATCGCGGTTGTTGGATAACATAGATAAGTATGTGGACACTAGGCAAAAGATCATCGATGGTCCCAAGAGCAAGCCAACAAAGGATCGAAAAAAATAACGTGTCTAACGAATTATGTCATCTTTTTCTAATTACGAATAATGCTTTGTATCGTTTTTGAAACTTGTTATGTACATTAGTATTTTGATTATCACCAATGGAACAACGCTGTTAAACTTTGTTACCCTGACTAATTGTTCCTGCCACTCTAATTAACGACCGGTGTTACTATGGGAATGAATGAAGTTTACCCAATATACAAATGTGGTCTCATAATCATTGTGTTACATTGACGCATTATAACTGTTACTTTAATGAACAAATGATGTTACTCTAAGTCATTAATGATGTTATTCTTTGTCTCATAGTTAAACAATGTTATTATCAATGACGCATTATATATGGTTCTTTAAAAAGTGAATGTTGTTACTTTGGTAATGAATGGTTCTAATCCAAGTTATCCTCAGTTACTTTGGTAATGAATTGTTTAAACAACGTTGCTGTCCTCAGTTACCTTCATGCATTATGTCTGTTACTGTAACTAATGAATGGTGTTACTCCAATAGACATGAGATGTTACTCTAACCAAAAACACATGTATTAAATAAATATATATAGTTAATTGCAACGTAGCACAGCGCTATGTGTAAAAAAATGTGTACAAAATCCAGTTCCTGTGTTTTGCCAACCCCCCCCCCCCCCCCCCCAAAACGGACTGTCTCTGCAACCTGAACTCCCGAATTAATCCGCACAAGCTTTTCAACATGAAAATTAATCCGCACAAGCTTGCCTTGTCTTTTGCCCTTAGAAGTCTGTATCAATGAAGCTTTAGTGTCGTGTCTGCTTCAACAAAAAACAAAACAATAATATCAGTGAAGCTTACGTTACTGTAACTCAGGAGGTATGTTACTTCAATGACGTTTCTGCGTTAATATAAAACAAAACAATAGTATCAGTGTATATTATGGAAAACCTAAATAAGAAATATAAAACCCTGGAATCTATAAAGATCGATAGAGCAACTAACCATTGATAGGAAACTATGATGAATGAAATAACAATGAAAGCAATATTAACATTAAAATTGACGGTTATATCAATTCATAAGTTGTGTTACTCTAACTATTACACTATGTTACTTTAACATCATCATCATCAAACCCTTTTTTCTAAACGTTCAGTGTGTTACTGTAATTGCAATTAAGTGTTACTGTAACTCAGAAGGTATGTTACTTCAATGACGTTTCTGCATATCATCAAACAACGTTACATCAATGCAAATAATGTGTTACTGTAATTCATAAGTGGTGTTACCCTAACGTGTACAATACGTTACTCTAGCATATCAAAAAACCCTCCTGAACGTTCATTTGTGTTACTGTAATTGCAATGAAGTGTTACTTTAACTCAGAAGGCATGTTACTTCAACGACGAATCTGCGTTAACTGAAATCAAAAAAATAGAATCAATGGATATCAGGGAACATCTTAATAAACAGCATAAAGACCTGTAATCTATAGAGATCGAGATATCAAAATACCATTGATACGAAACTGTGATATCAAAACGCAATGACATCAAAACAACGCAAATTGATATGGACTGTGATACGGAATGACAATGAAAGCACTATAAACATGAAGATCGACGTAAAAAAAACGCAATTCGACGCGATAAAACATTGATATGAAAACGCAAATTGAAAGCCATATGACTATTGAAATCCATGAAAAAAAAACGAATAAAAACGTGAATGAAACACTGAAACTCACCATTGTTATACTCGATTAGTTGCATATCAACCGTTGAAGACGATGATGCGGTCATTGAATCCATTGTAGCAGAATTTCGAGTTCAAAATCGATGAATGAGCGTGAATGAATCAGAGTTTTTTTTTAGGTGTGAATGAACGTGGAATGAAAATTGTGATAATGAACGTGAATGATAGGAAGTTATTGTTTCCTAAATTCTTGTGAGTTATTTTAGGAACGTAAATCTTCCTCTTTTTTTTTTAATGCAACGCATCTTGTCCATCCATCCTCATCTCATCCAATGGATGAGATGAGGACTCATGGACTCATATATAGAGAAGGACTCATAAGAGCCTTACTCTCTATATATATATAGAGAGAGAGAGAGAGATGGGATCAGGTGAGTCCACTTATATATATTGAGTCCTTGAGTCCCCATCTTAGCCCTTGATTCAATGTTAGATTAATGGACAAGATTTGATCTCATAATTAAGGAAATAACTATAATATCTATCAAAATATATTTTCTTTCTCTCTCTTCCTTAATTATCTCGGTACAAATTCTCTCTTTCCTATCAAATTTTTAATTGCCTCTTTCTCTCACACAACAAGTTTATTTAAAATTAAGTTTTTTTTCATCTTCAGCAAAAAATCATCTGTTTCTTACTGCCATTGTACGTATGTTACCCTGTTACTGCCATAATCCATAAACTATGTTACTGTAACTCATACGTTGTGTTACTCTAATTCATGAACTGTGTTACTTTAACTCATAAAATCTGTTACATTGCATAGTCTCTTGCAAAAACTGTTACTCTAACTCATACAATGTGTTACTTTAATTCATGAATTGTGTTACTTTAACTCATAAAATCAGTTACATTGCATAGTAGTCTCTTGCAAAAACAGGAGTTCCAATTAACAAAAAGAATAATGTTTGTTTTTATTAAGATACTCCAAAACAAAAAGTGGTACAATATTCCAACTAAATCAACTCCATTACAATTCCAATGTTTCACACTTGTTACTCTTAATGTCCTACTTATAATTCTGCTTCTTCTTCATCCTTCTCGTTTTCTCCGTCTTCTTCTTTTTCATCTTCTTCATCATCATCTCAGAAGCTTTGATTTAATCTCAATGGAGGAAACTCTCACCCACATCCCTACATCATTCATATGGATTAAAGTAACATATAACAAGAGTTAAAGTAACATATGAAGTGCATTGAAGTAACAATGAATTAAATTAACAGAGTATGCTTATACACCAGGTATAAAGTAACAGAGGTCAGATATTAAAGTAACAGATAGTATGAATTAAAGTAACAGATAATGTTCATTAAAATAACACCAGATATAAGTTAGTGTAAAAAATTCATATAATGATAAAAAATGATAGTATGATGCAGTATCTTACTCTTTGATATTGTTTCCTATTTTGAAGTCATCACGTTCCATAATTATAGGAAGTAGTATTTTTTTTTTCTTTTTTTTATATGACATTACTCTTTGATATTGTTTCCTATTTTGGTGGCAATCACGTCCCATTATTATAGGAAACAATATCTTTTTTTTAATTATTTTTTTAATATGGCAGTTTCCTAAATTCTTAGGACACTACAATGCACTACAATAACAGATGAAAAACACTAAAGTAACAACTGGAGTGTATTAAAGTAACACGACATATAAAGTAACAGATGTTAGACATTAAAGTAACAGATGCTCTACACTAAAGTAACACTAAAGTAACAACTGGAGTGTATTAAAGTAACACGACATATAAAGTAACAGATGTTAGACATTAAAGTAACAGATGCTCTACACTAAAGTAACACTAAAGTAACAACTGGAGTGTATTAAAGTAACACGACATATAAAGTAACAGATGGTAGACATTCAAGTAACAGATTCTCTACACTAAAGTAACGCAGTATATGAACTACAATAACTTAATATATTGTAAACGTAAAAACTAATAATTGAGTAGCATCTTAATGACTTCCATGGCGATTCCAGTATAAATTACAAAACATATATACTCACCGTTTGTGTGTTCTACGATTTGCATATGAATCTATGATGAATAACACGACCATGAAAACAATATCAACATGAAAATTGACGCAAAACATGAACACAAATTGACGCAAATTAATCAAGATAATGAATAAAAATTGACGCAAAACATGAAAGTAATATCGAAACTCACCATTGTTATACTCGATGAATTGCTTATCAACCGTTAATGAAGATGTCACGATCATTGAATCATAGTAATGGAATTTCGAGCACAGATTTGATTGAATGAATGAACGTGATGATCGATGGGAGCATTTTTTTTAAGGTTTTGATGAACCTGTGAATGAACGTGAATGAATGAATGAATGAGGAATGATTGTGATTATGGGAGTTATTGTTTCCTAAAATCATGGAAGTTATTTTAGGATACTAAATCTTCCTTTTTTTTTTTTAATACAAAATATTAGGATGCATCTTGTCCATCCATCCTCATCTCATCCAACGGATGAGATGAGGACTTAGGGACTCAATACTTATGAGGGACTCATATATATCATATCATATATGTCAGTTTAGAAGATTAATAAACAAAGTGAAACTTATATGTGTGTATCAGAAACTTCTCTGTTATAGTGTCTTTCACAACGGACCAATCTTTTCTCTCATGAGGAGTTTGCTTAAAAATCTGGTTTCCTTTTGTTCTTTTCTTCCTGTTAATCATCATCACAACATATTTAATTCCATCCCAACTTGTATTTAATTCTAATCCATAAATAAAAAATAGATAAATAATATATAGATAAAATAAAATAAAATAAAAAAATTACAAAGTTCGCTCGTATATTAGCATAGTTGGTAGACCCGGTTGTATGGACATGATTTTGCGATGCTTGGGCTTCTTTACCACATTCAGCGAATCTCTGCATCAAATATTTATATGCAAGCATTATGGATTGAAAAAAAAACAAGATAAAACTAAACCAAACAGTAGCACCTTCTACAACAAACATAAAATGTGATTACAGTGATGCTAGTGAAAATAATTAATTTAAATTTGGGCATATACCTTTCCTTTTTCGGAATACAAATAATCGACCAAGTCAATTCAGCTATCAAGAGGATGCTTTGAAGGTCCTGCTTGATAAAAATTTTCTCTATTTTTGCTTGTGGGTTTAAAGTAAGTCTTCTTCAAGTAATGCCTATACTGTCTCACACTCTTGCCTACGCGCTTCAAAATCCCTTCATCATAACGTTCGCCATCTGGTATAACAAAATGTCCCTGCAAATATAATACAAATAAAATCATAAAACAAACAGAAAGTAGATAGAGTAGATTCACCGTGGCCACCATATTTCAACTTAATATGAAAGTACCATACCCGAATTAACTTAATGATATCGACTTTGTATTGTGCATTGACATGATGCCAATTAATTTGTCTAATTAACATAATCTTTCCGTTTTCGTGACATCCCCGGTAAAACTAACAAGTATATGTCCCTCTTTCTTGAGTGGCTGATACAACTCATTAAAAGTGACACAATACTTCACACCAACCTCATACCATACAACACGGGGTTGAATTGATTCTTTGACATTAATGTAATTCCCTTTTGCATCTGCTAAATATATGAGGCAAACATAAGAGCGGATTTATCCATGCTTAATTTTACTGGTTACTGAACAACAACTACAAACTTTTTAGGATTTTAACAGCCAATAACATATATCTATCTCCTAACTCCAGATAACAACGCATTACCAAATTAAGATTAACTAATATCAGTTGCATATCGAAACTGCAAAGGCATGAGGCAACAACCACAAAATATGAATGGATAATGTTCAGATATACATAAAAATGACATTCATGTGACAGAATAAGGATCATTGTAGTTACTGGTTATTTTTATTACCGCTTAAGAATTTATAATTTATTATTGTACTGTACTGCTCTTCCCCGATGTTCTATTCTGATGATGTTCTGATATGTTCTAGTCATTCACGTTTATGATAATTTATCATTCTTATAATTGGTCGTCATTCACATTTAACAGTTATTAGTGGCATAAACTTTCACACATATTGCATAACTGAGAATGAATAATGAATATGAATAATTAATAATAAAAGCGAATGGCAGAACTCAGTGCTTAATCCATAACTCGACTACTAGCAGAACTACTGCTTGATTACAGATGAAGTTCTAGTACTCTCCATGTATCTATGTTCAAGAAACACATTGAAGAATTATCTCACACAACCTATATTCCATCACAGGATGATCCTAAAGTTACCAAAGAACCTAATGGTATTTTGGAAAGGAAAATGGCCTGGTAAAAGGACACAATGGAGCTGCTACAATGGTACTAGTGAAATAGTTTAACCATCCTTCCTCTAAGACCAGTATGTGTGGAATGTGGAGTAATGAAAGAGGAGTCGATCCTAATCAATTGATTTCAATATACTCCCTCCGTTCCAATGAATTGTTTGCCTTTGGTTTTGGCACCAAGGGTAAGGGATCCAATGAAGAAGTAACATGTGGAGCAAAACTCATGAAAATGATCAAATTACATACAAAAAACATTCCTAAAATAGAAAGGCAAACAATTCATTGAGACGTCCTAATATGGAATAGGCCAACAATTCATTGGAACGGAGGGAGTAATGCATAAAAAATACGATGTAGTAATAAAAAAGGCATATGAAGCATAGCTGAAGCGCTACCTTTTTGCAATATGAACTTCACCACATTGATACAACTAGTATCGTAATTAACTAAAAAGTAACACGACTAACTAAGGTGAGTGACCGAAAATGAACATGAACTAAACCAAACCGAATTCAAAATTAAGGCTCGCCCAAAGGTCAGCGACTGAAAAAAAAAGGGTAACATCAGTCTGATATATATCCGCATCATGAACGAAATATTACCAGCCTGCTATATAAAAACAAAATTGAACATAAAATTCTGTACAAAGCAAAATCAAAATCAAAATCAAAGCCACCCTTAGAGAATCTATTTAAATTGAACCTATCCACTAGCTAGATACTCAATGAGCAAAGATTTGTAACCTTCAGAAAAGAAGATGATATGAACTGAAAAAGTCAAAATAGAGGAGAAGGACGACCAGATAAGCAGAGAAAGAAGCACCGAAAATGAAATGACAAGGAAACTCATGCAGCTGTTGAGCATTATTATTATCACCATTAACAACAACAACGTTGTTATTGTTGGTTAATGATGATACTGATACCACCACCAAATCCAATAGCAATAATAAAGCTACTACCACACAACACCACCTATCTACTACTACTACAACTACTACTACTACTACGTTTACTTTGAGCAACACCATTATATTCCTTCTTTGATTCTGATTTCTTCCCTCTCTACTTCGTTTCGACCTATCTAGTATTAATCTATTTCACTCTTTCCTTTAATTTCTACATTCTTCCTTATATATTATACTTAGTATGTATGAAGTATATTTAAACTGAACCAAAATCAAAACAAAGGCTTTGTTCAAAGTAAGCAAGTAGAAACTACCGCAGTGGCTCTTGCTTCAGCCGGGAAGTACAAAAGACACATAGGTGAGAAGTGTCAAAATCACCAACAATCTATTAATTTAAACTAACATTCGACAAACAGGAAGACATATGAACAATAAATTATACTCACTAATTAAGACGCAACAACAACATCAACAAACCCTATATATAATAAAACATCAATTATACTATGCAGATAAATCATTTATACATGTATTAGGGTATGCTCGATCATAGGTATGAATCGCTGATTAACAGGGATAAAACATACTTATTCAGTTGCTGATGAATTATGTAAAACAAGCGGATGATTGATGACGAGAATATGATAAGAGTGAATGGTGTGTGATCTGAACGAAGTCGTTGATGAAGTTTGATGATGAACAAATGATTAATTAGTACGGTTGATTTGGGAATAAGGGTGAGCGGGAGATGATGAACAGATGATTAATTATAAGTTTATTTGGGAATGAGTGGTTGATTTGGCAATTAGGTATGATTATAATTGAAGTAGTGCGGGATTTTGTTTATTTGGTGATGAGAGTGAGCGGGAGATAAAAAATTTTGCCCTAAATTGCTAATGAGCGCGTATAATTTTGGAGAGGTGAGAGCAGCGTTCTTTTTTAATGAGTAAATTATAAAATTGTATACATCTTTACGGATGAAAGGGTAGAGAGTAAAAATGGGGTATAAAATAGGGCCAACACTTATAAAGGCGTCGACATTGAAGTGTCGAGAGTAAGGAGTTTGTAGGGGTAAGGCCTTTGTACTGGTCCGATCCCACAGACCAACACGAGTCCTTTCCAGTGCATTTTATCCTTACTCATGCACATCCTGGAAACAAGACTTCTTCCAGTCAATCACGCTTAATTGTGGAGTTTTTTACATGGATGACCAGGAAAAAAAATCCACTTTATTTATATGAGTAGTATTTAAATTACCTTTAAGCAAAACTAATAAATTTGACCTCTTCAAATAACATGGGATGTTTCAGTTAAGGATATTGAAAACATTAAACGTGGAAATGCTTGTTATAAATAATGCAAAGCCAAAATGTTGACAAATGTTGCATAGTAAAGGAATAATCTCCTCATTAATAGCATATTGAAACCAATTTACTATGATAGTTATGAATGTCATTATTTTTATAATAACGATCATTCATTTTCATCCATCATAAATTCGCTTGGATTCTTTTTGGTTTAATACTTTAATCTCATATAACTCTTATATAAATTAGAGTTATGGGAATGAGAAAGATGCATGAGATATATCATCTAATACTCCATCATCCAAATCTCTTTGATAAATTCTAAGTATACTATCGAGTTTGATAAATGTCATTTTAGTCATTATTTTACCCACATTTATTTACTTATTCGGGTCGATTTTATGTGCTTAATCGTTATTATAGCTCATTATAGTTTATTATATGATAATGAGCGTTAATTAATCGTTTTAGTTATAATTATAGTAAATAAATGTTATTTCCGAGAATTTGGTACTACTTTGTTCGTTTGTACTTTGTAGGTATCGTTTCGGGGTTAACCAAGTGAAGACGAGAGATGAAGCGGAACTTAGCGAGATGAAGTGAGCAAACCCGAGTCAAGGTTGAGTTTGACCTTGACCCAAATACTCCTAATGCCCGTCACCCACTCACCTTTTTTCCCCCTTCATTTTGATATCATACTCTCATCATCATACTCCATCATCAATCAAACACCTTTATCAACTTTCATCATCACCATCAATTCACCTCCATCCACCATTACTTCCGGCGACTAAGCCCAAACACCACCGGCAGCCCAGCTTCTTCCTCCATACCGAACTCCGGCCGGCCCAGAACTCCGGCGAACCTCTTCTGCTCCTACCAAGCTCGACCACCACCACGAAGCGCCGCTGCACTCCGGCTCAAGGACCTGCAACTCCGCCCATCCTCGTCGAAATCAGCCATGTCATAGCCGTGACTCGACCAGACCACGACTCCACTCCGGCGCACCACCGCCGTGCTCAGCCACCGACAACCTTGAACTCCGACGCGCCACCATCAAACGAACACCAACAGCCACAGTTGGATTTTCAATTGAAGAAAATCGAGTTCTGAAGAAATGAATTAAGAGGGAAATGACTTAGTTGCCCTTCATTTAATTGAGTGCGTTTTGCTATATGTGAGGATGTCGTTTCATCATGTGTGAGCTGGCAGTGTTTGGAGTATAAAAGAAAGAAAACCCTTTTTGTTTTGAGGGGAACACGGGGGAGGCAGTAGCCGCAAACCACAGGCAGCAGCAGCAAGCCGCACCAAATAAAGTAGAAAGTAGGAGTAGATTAGAAGAGGAGCAATAGCAGTCGAGCAAAGTTATTCTCCATTGCTCCTCCTTCTCCATTACTTTCCATTACTTTATCGATTTAGATGAGGTGGAGAGGTATTAATTATTTTATATTGTTGTATTAGAGGTAATGGAGAGGAAAAAGTAATGGTGAGGATCCATACTCGTAGCAGTCGGATAGCAGGAGTAGTGTTGATTGCAGTCTATTTCTTTACTCTTTCACTTTAATTCTCATCTTTCACTTAGTTTAATTAATCCTTCACTGAGTTTTAATTTATTAATTTTTCTTTCTTCAACCTTTAGATGTTCATATGTTTCAATTTCATATCATTTGTTAATTTGGTATAATCCTTTTCCCTCTTTTTAATTATGTTTTTTTTCTTCAATTTCTACATTTATGCTAAAGTAAATTTTATTGTTGAATTAGTTTAAAGTTAGCATCTTTATTAGTTATTATTGTTTATTATTATGTTTAGAGTAATTGGTAGTTTAATTAGTTTAGTTTTAATGATATTTGAGTAGTTAATTTCTAGGGTTGAGGAAGACTCGGTTTGTCTCGATTGTGGGGTTTGTTGTGTGTTTACGAACTTTGTCGACTTATTGTTGGTGTTCTTTATTGATTGCGATTTTTGTATGATTTACTTGTCTTGGCCACGATGGGTGAATTATATTTCCGAGCTTTCTTTGGGGTGGATCGACCTAGTAATAAGTGCGAGAGCCCGTTATTGGGACCGTCCCTGGTAGATAGAGACTCGAGAGAGATCCTTTATCTCCCCAATTACCATCCATAATCGACTCATTTGTGAACTCCGATAACTCCCTTGAGACTACCTCGTTGACCTTGACCTTAGTCCTTTTTATCGTATTTATTTCATTTGTTTGTTTGACTTGTTTATTCTGCTTTTGTTTCATTCGCTTAGTTGAGTAGTTAGACCTCTTTTCAAACCAAAACATTTTCTCTTCCGACTAATACCTTAGCTTGACCGAGACCCTTATTTAACTAGACCGTCTCTGTGGAGTTCGACCCGACATCCTCGACTACTCAAGTTTAGGATTAGTTGGTTTTTACTTTGATCGATCGAGATTCACGATAAACACAAATACTTAAATGAGACCGTCTCACAGTAATTTATTGTGAGACGGCCCATATACCCAACCCATATTCATCTGAGATCCACTTTCATATTGGTTTTATTTTTTTTAAAAAAAAAAAACAATATACTACTGTCATCCGTCACATATGTATCCAGCCATAAAAAAAAAACCGCTTCCTAAAATTTCTCAACCACATTTACCAAAAAAAAAAAAAAATTTATCAACCACAATCTCTTCTAGCAAACCCAATTCCAGCAACAATTTTAGATTATTTCCCAAGAAAAATTAAAATGGATTACTGCAACTCTTCACCTGATCAGGATAACGATGATGGAAATGATTTTGAATCAAAGCAGATTGACGACAATATAATCATCGAAGACGGTAAATTTTCTTCTACTCTCCGTACACTGAAAATTCACATTTTCATCTATGAAAAATTAATTGTTTGTTATTAAATTTTCAATTTTCAATTTTTGAAAATTGAAATTAGATACAAACATTGTAACTACGCTTAATTTTCAACTAGTTGTTTAGTGACGCACAAACATTATCCTTTCAATTTTGGTATTTTTGCTGATTAATTTTCGATTTTTGATTCATATTTGGTATTTATCCTTTCAATTTTGGTATTTTTCAGTTTTCAATTTTTATTAATTTTCAATTTTTGGTGATTAATTTCCAATTTTCATGTATTAAGAATTAATTTTTGGTGATTAATTTTCACTTAATTTTGGTGATTAATTTATCGATTAATTTTCAATTTTGCTGATCATTTTTCAATTTTTATTCATTTTCATTGTGGTGATTAATTTGTCGGGGGAAGACGGGATTAATTTTCAATTTTGATGAATGTTTATTATTAATATAC
The DNA here is from genome assembly GCA_958450325.1 of Agrostemma githago. Lineage (NCBI taxonomy): Eukaryota > Viridiplantae > Streptophyta > Magnoliopsida > Caryophyllales > Caryophyllaceae > Agrostemma > Agrostemma githago. The sequence goes on along the minus strand of OY288239.1, from coordinate 75,620,238 downwards.
AATAGGTGTAAATTGACTTGAATTATATCTTAAAAGAAAGTGTCATTAGTAGTTTGTCGATGGTGGATGCCGGATTTTATTTTGCCTGATCTGTCTTGTCTTTATTTTGCAGGTGATTACTCATCATCAGATGATGAACCATTGAATGATGATGTTGCAGGTATTCTAATTTCTAAATCTAGTACTTATGGTACCGTTTTCATTAGCTAGATGTTCACGTGTACCATGTTTGTTTGGACGCAATTAAAATGCTTGTGTCATGTTCTTCTACAGAATATAATGGCAACACCTTGGATCTTCATTCTTCACTTATCGGGGTGACAGGGAAAAAATGGGAGGAACTATATTCGTTGTACAAAAAGCATTCAAGAGTTATGGGATTTAGTGTACGAAGGTCAACCACAAGAAGGCAAGGTGATGCACCCGAGGGAAATGTTATCGAAAAGTATTTTGTATGCTCTTCTCAAGGGACACTCAACTCTGGTAAGAAGTCTAATTCCTCACATTTGGCGGTTGAGCCTACGGTTGAGCCTACGGTCGACCCTACTGATGTAGGTGGTAAAAAAAAGCGAAAACAACGTACAGTACAAGTCACAAGGACGGGATGCAATGCTGCATTTAGAGTCAAGTTTCTTAAGGACGATGGACACTGGAAAGTTATGAAGCACATTGTAGCACACAATCATCCTTTGACCCCTACACAGTGGCAGCATCACCATCGTTCTGAGAGGACCATCCCACCCGAAGAGGGTGAAATGATAAAAACAATGACGGAAGCAATGGTACCACCTGCGGTTCAATATCGTTATCTATCTGCTACTTCCGGTGGTGATAAATTCGTAGGACACAGTAAAAAAGATCACTACAACTTTGTAACTAGGCTTAAAATGAAAAAGATAGCCGCTGGTGACGCACAAACATTAGTTGATATCCTTTCGAAAAGTGCAGCTGAAGACCCGTCATTCTTTTTTAGGGTACAATTCGATGACAAATGCAGGGTACGTAATATATTTTGGAGGGATTCTATGATGAAAGAAGATTACTTACTGTATCATGATGTCCTCATATTCGACACCACATATCGAACTAATCGATACAACCTTATATGTGGCGCTCTCGTTGGGATTAATAATCATTGGTCAAATGTCATGTTTGGTTGTGCATTCATATCCGATGAAAAGCAAGATTCTTTTGAATGGCTGATGAAAACATTTAATGAATCAATGGGTGGCGATATCGTACCAACGTCCATATTCACTGATCAAGATAAAGCCATGACAAATGCAATCGAAGAGGTACGTATTCACGATTTTCTTCCTCATATTTATAAATTTGCTACAAATCTTCGAAGAGCTGACACTTCAGTCACCAGAGAAGCTTAGCTTGTTTGTGTGGTACCAAACGTACGGCTGACTATACAGGATAAACATTTGACAATATAAAAAAACTCAATACGTGTAAACATATTAGTATGGTAATAAGTATAAAGATGTAAATTTGTTTATTAGCACGTCAATTAATACGTGTGGTCAACTAGTACGTGCCAACTAAAAATTTGATTATTACAAATGTAAATCAACATATTAGTATGGTACCAACGTGCATTATTTCTATCAAAACTTGATTTACACTGGCAATTTGGTCAACATATTAGTATGGTATCAACGTGCATTAAGACCTATCTTATTATTATTTGTCTCTCAAAATAACCCGTTCATTGTATAGTTGTTTTTAAAACACTCCCGCATTATACTACTTTATATTAATCGTGTATATTTTATTGCGTTTGGTACCAATATAAATTAAAATTGTAATTTGTCTCTCATTGTAGGTATACCCTACTTCAATTCACAGATTATGCCAGTGGCACATTCAACAAAATGCTATCTCCCATTTCGGGTCCATGAAACACGACAAAACATTTCAAGGTACGTTTAATAAATGCCTACGGGGATGCTTTAGTGATGTTGAGTTCGAGGAAACATGGTCGAAGATGGTATCTGATTACGGACTTGCTGACCACCCGTGGTTTACACGTTTATACGATCTTCGATATAAGTGGTCAACCGCATTCAGCAAGGATTTCTTCTCAGCCGGAATCCTATCGTCCCAACGCAGTGAAAGTACAAATCATGCAATTGGATTTCGTGCATCAAAGACAACGTCTCTTACTGACTTTCATGCTATATTTAGTGACACTGTAAAGAGGTGGAGGGGTGAGGAGGAGAGAAACGAATTTCAATGTTCAAGGTCAATGCCATCTTCAAACCTTCCTATGATGGGTCTTCTCAAACATGCTGCAAATGTTTATACATTAAAGTTGTTCCAACGCTTTGAGCAAGAATTCATGGTTTCTCTAGGCACGAAAGTCACAACTGAGCGTGACGATTACCTGAGTAAGGTGTACCGAGTATTTCCTGAAGATTCACCTAATTGCCCCCATTTCGTGTCCTATGATGCAGCTAGTTCATTTATTTCATGCAGCTGTCGAAAATTTGAAGAAGTTGGTATCTTATGCTTCCACTCATTGCGAATCCTTCATTTACATTCAGTGACCAATATACCGGAAGCATACATATCAAAGCGATGGACTAAACATGCAAAAACAGAGGTACGATTCTAATTCTAAAATTTTAATTTTGTTTCATATATACATTTCATGAATATATAGATTTTTTTTCATGAATAAATTAAGAACCCATGTATTATTTTTTAATGGAATGAATACTAAACAAGTGCATTGTGTAAAACATTTAACTGAACAATAACATTGTACTGATTCGTTGTAAATCGCAGGTGTGGGATCGTTTGAAAAATCAGTCTCGGAGTAGCAATACCACCCACGAGTTCACTAATTGGCGTCAACAAATGCTTATGAATTTTCATAATTTGATCACTAAGTGCAATGATGTCAAGGAAGCTATGGCAGCAGTTGAACGGTCATACAGTAGTGCCTTAACTGAAGTCGATTCAATCATCGGACGGTCCATTGTGAGTCAAACTACTGGGTCGGGATTCTCCGAGTCCCCAGCCATTATTTTGGATCCTGCACGTTCCACTACCAAGGGCAGAAGTGCAAGAATAAAGCGCCAAACAAAACGACCGAAATCAAAGAAACATGACTCTACGACTACCGAGGAGACCACTATAATCCCATTTACACCCACACCTAGGTTAATTTAGCGTTTTTAATCCACGTTTTTGTGGATCTTAGGTTTTGTGGTTCTTAATTCACGTTTTTTCTTGAGGACTTTTTTCTATTGTATTTGTGACCAATTGTGTGTTGTTTTTTTGGTGAATTATAACTCGTTCTTTGAGTTACTTCTTCATTGTCTTTCTCGATACATTTTTTGGCGTTCACAATTAATTTGTATTTCTTCTACAACATGATTTCTCGTCAAACTTATTAAATATAAATTCATGTAACAATTATATAAAACCTAAGATGAAACATGTATTAGGTCATCCGATAGACGTCTAGTAATAAATGAGGTACAAATGACATATAAAGATGTACAAGAAAGGTGGTCTATCAATAACTTAATTACATACCGTATGTCCAAAGTTCATGTCCAATAGTGATACATTAGTGGTGGTACGTCTAATGAACGGTCTCTTGAAATTATGTATATAGTTATCGTACCCCTTAAGTTACTAATCACGAACTAAAACTCGTTTTTATTTTCGATACAAGTTGTCACAGGTAAATGTACCTATTTCATACAAATTTGTCTATTGGTAAGGTATTCTTGTACCTTAATCTACGTAATTATTCATTTGCTCTTAATTAATCATTAATAAGTTATTTCGTCCCCTTGCATTAGCAGACACCTCTTAATTCTTAAAGATGCTTATTAATTAGTCCTCTAAACATTTTTGAAAATTTTGCAAACAAACACAATCAAATAGAATCGATCTAATTGTCCTAGTTCCTACGGAGATACTTAAAAAAAGTTCATGCATGAAATGTAAAAAAAATAATTCAAATACGCAATAACAAACACATGTAAATTAATTCTTCCGCTTCTTCGACGGTTGCTTGTTCCTTGGACCAAGGGTACTCTGGCGGGTGTTGTACCTTGGAAAATTACTCCCGATGTCGCCGAAACCTAAATCAAAGGAAGGCATTTCTTGAGCAGCTCTAGTTGCCTCCATCAACCTTTCGACCCATCCATCGATTTCTTCTAGCACTTTTGGATCATTGAGGGCTTGAGTAAACGAAATTTCCTCTCCAGTATTATTAGCATCAACATTTCCGCTACCGAGTTCACTAAACTCTTTTGCTTTCACCTTCAAGCGCGACACTCTCTCCTTTGTCAACCTTGCAAACAGCTCTTGATCCCGACAAATAAGTGCACACTCCATCTCGTATTCCTACACCAAAATAATGATTAAGTTACGTTAATAGTAACAGAATAATTTATAGGCGGTACAAAAATGAAAAGGAAGGGTACACAATGTCCCTAGTAGTTCAAGTTTCTTACATTTTTGGCCTTTTGTTGTATTTCCTCATCAGTATGAATATCATCGGGGATTGTAAATGACACGATCCTAGATAAGGTTGAACTTCTTAATATTAATTCAGTAGATGCAGTCTCTTTTGATTCAATTCCAATGAGGTGCTTGCTCACAGGATAAGTTACTGTGTCCCACTGCCCCATCCCGTACTTTCCACCGGGTGACTCCGCCCCTGCCTTTTCTTCGGCAATTCTACTCTTCAACTCACTATCCATCCAATGTTGAAGGAGGGGTATCTGAGACGGCGATTTCTTCGACTTCCACACCAAACGGTGAAAGTACACTAGTTGTAGGAACAACATGCAACCACCAACATTTTTCAAATCCCTACTCCTCCACTTTTTAACCGCATCATCCAATTCCTCCAATATGTAAGTTGACCAATCCAACTTAGATATCTCACTAATATTTTCTACAGACGGTGCCAAATGAATATCCACAGTCTTATGAGAGGTAGGAGCTAAAAGTGTCCCCATTGCATATAATACAAAATACCTTTTAAACTCATCTCCACCGTTGCTTAATGTTAACATTTTTTGGGCTACCACTTCCGCCGAAATCTCTTTATTATGTGGGACGGAAAACTTATCCCTCCATGATTGCACTAGTGGCAGATAACAAGCATGTTCCTTCTTTCTAGTTGCCAGTTTCACTTTGTTACCCGTATCACACGGTAACATGAACACGTCATAAACATCATATGGAGTTAAGAAACACTCGCGTGAATCATCAACATAAAACCTCCGACTTCCTCCATGGTATGCATTGAGCAGAAACGGAACCATTCCTTGGTGAAAAGAACTTAGCTTCAACTGTAGTAGGCCCCCAAAACCTATCTCCTCTATATCGCTCTTTTGCTTTGATGTTAATGAAGAAATAAGATGGTTTAGTCCCCATGGAGATCCATACGAGTCTACGGTCTTCTTGGATCTGAAAAAGAGATTAGTGTTGACTAGCTTATCAAACTAAAAAATACGCAACAAACCATTACTACGTATATTAAAAAACATGGTACGACAACAAAAAGTATATGGAACACTACTTCATGGTACATAAACACATGGTCCATAAAGTGTACGTATACGCATGAAGGTAATTTGTGATACAAATGCATGGTACATAAACACATGGTCCGTAGAACATTCCTCTAGAACATACAAATGCATGGTACAAGTTATGTGGTACAATACAAGTAAAACAGTATACAAAATAATTGTGGCACGACAATCCAAAAAAATGGAACATTACTCAACAAGTAAACAACTAGATCAAGAGATACAAGACTGTTGAAAATAGGTACAAAATAATAACAAATAGGTACATATTGTATAAGGACATTACAAATTTATAGGTCTGACATAAATAACAACCTAAGGGGTACAACAGAAGTAGAAGAACACACATTACACACATGATACGACAACCGAAACAAATGGAACGAATAACATATTATGTGGTACAATACAAGTACAACAATATACAAAATCAATATGGTACGACAATCCAAAAAACAGGTACAGCACAAGTAAATCAATATACATAACACATGTGGTACGACAATCAAACCGAAGAGGATAATACAAATTAAAAAGGTACAACAAATACCAATGAGGATATTACAAACTAAATAGTTGTTATAAACCAAAGAACAAATTATGTGGTACAATACAAGTAAAACAATAAACAAAATAAATGTGGTACCACAATCCAAAAAAATGGAACATTGCTCTACAAGTAAACAACTAGATCAAGAGATACAAGACTGTTGAACATAGGTACAAAATAATAACATATAGGTACATATTGTACAAAGGACATTACAAATTGTACATATTGTACAAAGGACATTACAAAACAAACTAAGGGGTACAACAGAAGTAGAACAACACACATTACACACATGATACGACAACCAAAACAAATGGAACGAATAACAAAACATTTGGTACAATACAAGTACAACAATATACAAAATCAATGTGGTACGACAATCCAAAAAACCGGTACAACAAAAGTAAATCAATATACGTAACACATGTGGTACGACAACCAAACCGAAGAGGATAATACAAATTAAATAGGTACAACAAATACAAAAGAGGATATTACAAATTAAATAGTTATTATAAACCAAAGAGCAAATTATGTGGTACAATACAAGTAAAACAATAAACAAAATAAATGTGGTACGACAATCCAAAAAAATGGAACATTACTCTACAAGTAAACAACTAGATCAAGAGATACAAGACTGTTGAACATAGGTACAAAATAATAACATATAGGTGCATATTGTACAAAGGACATTACAAATTTATAGGTCGGACATAAATAACAACCTAAGGGGTACAACAGAACTAGAACAATACACATTATACACATGATACGGCAAACAAAACAAATGGAACGAAACAACAAATTTTGTGGTACAACACAAGAAAAACAATATACACAATAAATGTGGTACGACTATCCAAAAAAATGGAACATTACTCTACAAGTAAACAACTACATCAAGAGATACAAGACTGATGAAAATAGGTACAAAATAATAACAAATAGGTACATATTGTATAAAGGATATTACAAATTTATAGGTCTGACATAAATAACAACCTAAGGGGTACAACACAAGTACAACAATACACATTATACACATGATACGACAACCAAAACAAATGGAACGAAACAACAAATTTTGTGGTACAACACAAGAAAAACAATATACACAATATGTGGTACGACTATAAAAAAAATGAAACATTAAACTACAAGTACACACCTAGATCAAGAGATACAAGACTATTCACAATAGGTCAAAAAAAAAAATAGGTACATATTGTATAAAGGACATTACAAATTTATAGGTCCGAAATAAATAACAACACAAGAAAAACAATATACACAATATGTGGTACGACTATAAAAAAAAATGAAACATTAAACTACAAGTACACACCTAGATCAAGAGATACAAGACTATTCACAATAGGTCAAAAAAAAAAAATAGGTACATATTGTATAAAGGACATTACAAATTTATAGGTCCGAAATAAATAACAACACAAGTAAAACAATATACATGATACACAAACCAAATGGGACGAAACACCAAAATACATGATACAACACAAGTAAATCAATATACATAACACATGTGGTACGACAATCAAACCTAAGAGGATGATACAAATTAAACAGGTACAACAAAAAACAAAGAGGATATTACAAATTAACTAATTATAAATCAAAGAACAAATTATGAGGTACGACAATCAAAATAAATATACAAACTACATGTGGTACGACAATCAAAATAAATTTGTTTATTAGCACGTCAATTAATACGTGTGGTCAACTAGTACGTGCCAACTAAAAATTTGATTATTACAAATGTAAATCAACATATTAGTATGGTACCAACGTGCATTATTTCTATCAAAACTTGATTTACACTGGCAATTTGGTCAACATATTAGTATGGTATCAACGTACAAACTACATGTGGTACGACAATCAAAAATATACAAACTACATGTGGTACGACAATCAAAATAAATGAAACATTACTCTACAAATAAACAACTAGATCAATAGATACAAAACAGTTCAACATAGGTACAAAATAAGCACAATAGCAAATTAAGTGGTACACTATAAGCACAACACTATACATAATAATCATGGTACGACAAAATGGAATAATACAATAAATTATAAATATCATGGTACGACAAGTAAATTAAACGCACAAATAAAAATACAACAGATTAAAATTAAGATAAATTTAAATTAAGATGGTACGACAACTACAATAAATTAACACCTTCCATTTTTTTTCACTCTAACAGCCAAATTTGAAGAAGATTGATTATTATTTGCTTCCTCGGGGACTTCCACGTTCACCATGGTCGTGGTATTTTCAGAGTTGGACACCCCTGTGCGCTTCCCTTTCACTCCCCAATTTACAGCTTCATCCACTACACCGATTTCTTTCACATGCACACATTTCAAAATACAAAATTAAAAACAAAAGTTATGAGCAAATTATTTCTGCATGCAACTAACTACATGTGTTATCTAAAAAACTACTGTAGTAATTACTGTATTTAAAGAATTAAAATAATTAAATAATTATGAAAATAAAAAATTTGAATGTGATCATACCAGGTACTACGATTCTAACGCGTTTCGTCGGACTTCTAGTAATTTTCGACTTCCCCATCTTCAAACTAATCAGTATTTATTTTGTAAAATGAATATTCCACTGAAAAATAAAAAACAGAGAGCATTGAATAGAGAGAGCTCAAGAAGAATTTTAGGAATTTAGGAATTTAGGAGTTGGAGGGAGAGTGAGATGCAGTTTGACGGTTCCTAGATTTGAGTAGATTTTTTTGCAGTTTTTTTTTTTTTTTTTTTTAAAAAAAAAAAAAAAATCAGTTACGCAATATGGTATGCGGTATATTTGGGTTGACCCATTTGTTAAGTTGGTATACGTCTCACAATATTTACTGTGAGACGGTCTCTCAGGAGACTAATTGCACGATAAATCCCCGTCCGTCAGAGTTCCAACTCTTTGTGGTTAAGTACACAAACTAGAGAAGTGTTGTGTAACCTTGGAGACTACAGTACAAATCGATATAAGTGTCGTCCCCTAAGGTAAACGACAACACATTACCACGACATTTCTGCCTATTTTTAGAAAGGTAAAAGACAAAATTTGCTCATGGCTTCAACTAAAAAGTTGTAGCCCTTATTCTTAGCTTTCCAACGACATATTACACATCCAGTGGTTTAGAGACTGAGTTGTTACCATAATAGCGAACTATTGTCTTACTCAACTGACTGAATCTTACACGCAAAAACACATATCTTTGCCAATAGAAATCATTCCAACAACAAGAATGATGAACACAACAGCAACAATCGTGACAAAATTTTGTTTCTCAATTCAGTGACCTTCATACCACAACACAACAACATATATTTTCTAAACATATATTTGAAGGATTTTATCGATGCGAAAGCAGAATTTTAGGAAACAATTTTCTAGCACCAATCCAAGAATACAAGCACAATATAGATATGAATCATGACAAAAGTGGTCGAGAAAAACATATCCTCGTAGCGTAAATTTCTCTATATATAAGACATGGAGATATTAGAGCCCCACGTGTTGCTCCTCTACTCAGTCTACCAACTGTAATCCCCTAGAAATTCTAACGCAATACAGTGGCGGAAACACTGTAGAGTTGGGATTAAAACACACTGACAAACTATATCTTATTAAAAGAAATGGTAAGTCAATACAAAGACCTCTTTTTACAAAAGAGCTAAAAAGAAAATTCTCCAAACGGGTTTATACAAATCCATAAATTACATGAATAAAGAAAGAGTAGGATCCACGCTACTCGCTAGCTCACACCCAAAACCCAGAAACAAATACCTGTCATGTTATAAACATAACAGTCACGTCAGTGGGGAGTAACTCGGACGTTCTCCCAGCCATAATATATCATATGGAAAAATAATAGTATTATTATCTCAAAATACTTAAAATGAGAAAACATTAAAACGATATAATAAAAATAAGCTTTCGGAGAAAACTTAAAATATTGGGACAATAAAATAAGAACAAGTTTTCAGAAGAAAACTTCAAATATTTGCCAACCTGCAAACCAAAATGTATCGATAATAATAAAAAATATATTCAAAATGGCGTTATGGATAGGATTAGTGTCGACGGCTAGACTTTCACTAGGAGAATACTAAAAACTAGTTTCGAGAACTTAGTTCAAACAAATCAAACCTCGATCTCTAACTAGGCTACTCAACCATAATAGGACGGCGACTTATAAATGCGTGGCCCTAGTTTAAGATAATATGCACACCCCTCCCGAGCACCATAAATACTCAGTTCAACCCGACGGCGTCTTACACTACGAGGCACGAGTTTAAGGTCAAAGTGTACACACACTCCCGAACACCATATATGCTCGGTTCAACAACTAGTGTGCCCCATAAAGACACACCAGCCTTATAGTTGATGGCAAAACCGTAAACTCTAGAATATATTACTCTAACCTCACACTTGTCCTTATTCCATAACTCCAAAACAAGCCATTATCGATATAGAATAAATAATCATTATAAATAATATGAATAAAGGAATAAACATTTTATATTAAAAGGGAAACTTTCTATAAATAGAAACTTACTATTTCTAGAAACTTACTTAAAATAGAAATTGTCTTATAGAAAATACTTAAATATTAAAATAAGTGAAATGTATAGAAATAGCATTTCTAACTAAATTAACATTTTATTATTATCGTCGTTATCGTAACTTTAATATATTTCTAAATTCGTTACCCAAAATATAAATAAAATATAATAAGTCATTATATACTAGTAGTATTTTATAAATAATTTAGGAAGTCGAGTTAAAACAATAAATCTTAGAAAAGAGATATTTTAAGAAAAACGATATCAAAATTAATTGAGTCAACGATTTTTATAAATGAAATGAATTTTATAAATGTTTTAAATTATTTTTAAGAAATAGCTTTGATTTATAAATAATACAAATTTTAATAAAAATAGTCAATCGGAAACAAATAGGAAATTATTAGTGAAAATAGTCTCGACTAAAATGTATTTAAAACAAAATCGACTATTTTCTCATTTATCAGTATAAATCGTAAAACGAAAATTAATTTATTAAACAAGTATACAAATCTCGATTATAATATGAAAATACAATTTGGAGTTAAAAATTAGAAATTAACGAAATATGACGAAAATATGAAATCGATATTATTTAGTTACTAGTATCATGATAACCGACAAAATATTATAACGATCGCAAATAATAAAATTACGAACGATTTATAAAACTATATCAAAAATCGTAAAATATTTAAAAAGCATACGATTTATTAAATAATATAATTAGCAAATAATAAACAGTTAAAATTAGAAAACCGAAGTTAAAATATTTACTACATACTACTACTCAAACATACGATATAAAATCGAGTAACGTCCTAAAGTTATCTTAAGTCGATATCCAAACGATCGCGTACTTGACCAATCCCAAGCTCCAACTTCGTGCCCGACCTTTGCTTTCCAATGACGCAGGACCCAACAAAAAAACGGGAGTGAACACAAACATAAACAAAAGTCAGAATTAATGGAGATTGAAATGGAGCGGAGGAAACGCGAAAAACGTGACTAGGCACCACAAAGGAGAGAGAAGGGATCGATATCGGGACTAGGCAGGCTAAGATCCTGAATTGAGACGGAAGATAGTTCTATAACAACAACGGAATGAAAGAGCAAAACGAAACACGACAATTCGACCACAAGAATGGAAAAAGAAGCAAACACGAGTTCATAGAATCAAACGTGCTAACCACAACGAACAGTGAAAACAAGATGGCGTAGTGGTAGCAGCAGCTAATAGCACCAGTTACGGGATTAAAATAGCATCAAACAACGATGTACGACAATAACAACATTGACAGAGCAGACCGAGGGCAGCGAACAGAACACAAATGGATTCGAGCAGTACAATCACAACAGAACGAATAACATGAGACAACAACGATCAGCAGAGATGACAAGACGAACAAGAGAGAAAGAAGAATGAGAACATATTACATAGATTGACAACCCCGGAAACGGAGTAGATCGAAAAGACGAGGGAAAAGAGGAGTAGAAGAACAATGAAAAAGAAAGAGGAGATTGATTAAGCACATCAACAACCGCATCAACCAAAACAACGGAAAACAGAAGAGGAAGAAACGCAGAAGAATGACAACAAAAAAGACGGAAAAGAAATCGACCACCGCAACATACAACAATGTAGCAGAAGTGCACCAGCGCAAGAGACAACAGTAGACAGCAGCGGCAAAAGAAACAAAATGCAGCAGCAGCAAAAAGAAACACGCAGGGGACAGAAATACGACCAAACGAAGAAGGAGAAGAAGAAGAAGAAGGATAGAGGGACTAAAATCAGCAGCAGCAGATACAAAACGGGAGAAAGACAAAGAAAAAGAAATAGCAGAATAGTACCGCAACAGCAGCAGTACGCAACAGCAAGCAGCAGCAACACCCGAAAACGAACGTAGTAGAAGAAGAAGGACGAAGAAAAAAAAGGGGGGGTGAACGATGATGGTGGCTGCAGAAGGTGAAGAAGAGGTCGACGATGGCTACAAAAGGTGGTGATCCCAAGAACAGAAGAAGAAGGACGGAGAAACAGATGGGGAAAGTAAGAGAGAGTGAAGGTGAAGCGGTGGGAGTATAAGAAAGAAAGAAAGAAAGGAAGAGTGAATATAATAAGGGGGAGTCAAAGCACGTAATAAGTGGGTTAAATGAAGCAAATGAATTAAATAAATGAATCGGATACGAGATGAATTCCGTATGTTAAGTTGACTGACCCACGAATCGAATTAAAAGAGTTAATAAAATTAATAAATAATCGGGCTGTCGATTAAAATGAGTAAATAAAGTACTCGAGACGAAAATGAAACTTATAAATAAATAATTAGACGATGAAAATATATTTCCCGATAAATAATAAATTTCAATAAAGTGAATTAAATTAATTTTTCGAGGAAAATAAATAAATGTTCTGACGAAACTTAAAATAAATGAGCTTCGAGCCGAAAAATAGAAGTTCGAGCTTAAAAATGAATAAATAAAAGAATTTAGAATTTAAATCGCCGAAATAGAGTTTCGATAAGAATTAGATTAAAATGTATAAAATGAGTCGAAAAAGAAATAAAAATATGTTTTAAATATAAGAGTTTCCGAGTCAAAAAGAATTTTAGAAGTTTGAAACGATTAAACGATAAATTCGTTTCATAACAAATTTAAGAATTACGAGTTAAATCGTAAAATAAAATAAAAATACGAATAAAACTTTAGTTTAATTTATTTATAAAATCAGGGGTGTTACACCAACCTAATCAGAGTCCCACGCGTGTTAGGATGGAAGAGATAGAACGATTCTTTCTCTTACTTTTAGGGGTGCTTGAGGCAAAAATGAACTAACTTAGATTAAGGGTTTTCTCCTTGAGTTGATTTTTAATCACCTAATGACTCATAACTATATCCTTATATAGTAGTAGAGATTAGGTTATACCAAGAGACTAACCCGACCTCATAAGTAGTCACAGCCTAATAACTCACAAGTCCATATTGGGCATGTTATATTTCTTGACTGAGTTTGACCTTATAGGATTATATATCCATAGTCATCAGCCCAATCGAATTATACTAATAATCATAATTATTCATTAACAAGCAATTATGAATTACTATAATACATAACGATTATCTCCATAATAATATCCTATATTATATTTAGTAATTGTCGGAAATGTCTTAAGACATATTCTCTCAATCTCTCACTTGTCCGTGGACAATAAGACAATCTTGAAATTCCTTAAGTTGCTTAATGTCGAATTCGATCACATCTACATCTCATGATTAATGTGTCACTTATCAAATTCATTTCCTCGATCTTCGAGTTCGCACTGTCCATTCCTCACATGGCCATGCATTTTTCAGTTCTCCCTCATCCAGGGGCCGAGACACCAATCCTATCATATAGGAGGACTTATCCAGTCTTGTATCATCCAAAACTCTCACTCAATTCTTAGTTACCATGACGAATATCTTTATAACCTCCTTTTACGGTGCAGCGTTAGACAGTGTCAATGCATAACTAATTGTATCATGTTTGTAACGATATACTCATGTCAAAGGAATCCACCAAACATAGATTTTAATTCTACTTTAGAATCCACTTTGGTGAAGTCACAATATATCCACTCGATTGAACGAACATCTCCATGTTCCCATAGCCCATGAAACTGCGCTATCAAACAATCTCGTGCTAGTCATTCAATGCATCACTTATATCCAATTTAGTGACACTGACTAGGGACACATATAAGCTGTGACTGTGATCTCTGTTCACCAATAGTTTTCCACTTATCAAAACACTTTTGATAATTCTATAGAGAACTCACATGCTTTATGGACATTTTATTTAACACTAAACCAATGATTAAATAAGATATCAATGATATAGATGAGCATTCCAAAATATCAACTATGTTTTAATAACTGTATTTCTCCAAATACAATTCCAACACTAATCTCTATTAGCTTAAATCCTATAGATCTAGTATGACTCTCATACCTAGGTCATGGGAACGGTTTAGTCAAATAGATTTTTGACATTTGCATTGTTCCGAACCTTGCAAACTTCCTTTGCTTCATTTGTCATTGTTATATACTCGGTATCTTATGTAAAGTTTGCGAGAATCCATTGAGACAAAGAATGAAACCAGACTACTGCAGAAGTCATCTGTAGTCACTACAGAAACTCGCAACAGTGTAACTTGTAACAACGAACTCATATTTTCCACCGTATACCAAAGAAACCATCCTTAATTCTTCTCAAGTACTTAAGGATGTTCTTCACAACAACCCAGTGTTAAACACCCAAGTTTGTCTGGTATTTGTGTTATCATGAACATAACAAGAACCTTATCATCATAGGTCTCTTGACTAAGTCCAATCCTCATCCTCAATCTATCTCCATAGATCTTGATGTCCAATAAGTAATCTGCCTCTCCTAGATTCTTCATAGCGAAACAATGATATGACCATCTCTTGACTAACTCAAGCATGGATATATCGTCTCCTATGATTAGTATGTCATCCACATACAATACTAGGAAAGTATTAAACTCTCACTTAACTTCACATCCTCTTTCAATAACTCCTTCAAGAAAGCAGTTTGACATCCATTTTAGCACGACTACTCTTAGTCACCTTATGGAGTCGTGACTCACCAAAGCATCCTTGTAGATAGTATATTTCTTATTTTCCAAAATCATTATTTTGGAACATCCCGTCAAATAAGTTTCTACAAACCTTTTGTTGGAATATAAGATCTACTAGTTCTATAATGTGGAACGACAACCTTTAGATTAGCAGATGGATCGTGGGTCGAACCTACATGACCACCTTTTACAACATCCTTATGTTGTGCCATCTCATTCAGTTGTTGCTCGCCATCACGAACTACTTCGAGATGTATACTACTCCCACTTAATTGACTTTTTGGAAACAATGTTCTTTTCCAAAAAGACACCATCACAAGCAACAACCACTTTGTTTATGCTTTAGGTGTAGAAGTAATAAAATGTAGTCTATTCAGAACAGATAATTATAGACCACTTAGGAACATTTTCATCCATATCACGTATATGGTGTTTAATCTTATGCTTTGGTTAGAATCGTGTTAAGTGTGAATGCTGCATTCTAAATGCAAATCTTGATATGGAAAATGGAAGGTCATCAAGACTCATCATGAATCAAACCATATCCAATAGGGTTAGTGATAAGTGTAGTTTGTAGTGCCTATTTCGTAGTGTTTTGGTCCCATTTTCCTTGTGGAATCGCTCCTTGGGAGCAATTTATGGGCTACTTATGCTTCCTCTAGTTTGTTTCAGGTTCCCGAGACCATTCATGAAGAGTTGGAGCGATTCCGACTCAATACATACACTTTTCGGAGCCAACGAAGCGGAGGAACGATCACTCGATGCCTTGGATTCGACCCCGAGACCTTGGGACCCAATCCCGAGCCTCCGAGACCCGATCCCGAGTCCCGAGAATCGATGAGAAGTCCATGTGAAGCAAGGAGGAACCAAAAAGATCATATTGGAGGCCTACAAGACTCATCCCCGACGGGTATGACCTCATCCCGTTCGGGATGAAGTGCACAAAAGAGAGGGCTCCTGTTTTGGGTCCATCCCGACCGGGACCACCTCCTTCCGGCCGGGACCAACACCTTCCCGACCGGGACCACCTCCTCCCGGCCGGGAAGAGCCACCTGGCTGCCGCGCCTTTGTTTTCTCTTCTCCCTTCCACTTGTAACCCTATATATACTCTTCCCTTGTTATGTTAAGCTTATGTTAGACATTACCCACAAACCCTAGCCTAGTTTTAGCATAGATTAGATTAGATTAGTGTAGATTAGTCTTTAGTTTATCGTTAATCTTAGTAATTAGTCTTGTATTAAGGGAATTCTTCAAGATCTCCATTCAAGCTTGACAACCTTGGATGTTTGTTTTGGGTTCTTCCATTTATGCAAGTTTCCTTCTTCTTTTCATCTTCTAGTATGGTATAATCTTCTCCTTTTACTCTTAATCCTTTATTGTTCATCAAGTTTGAATCTTTAGTTCTTGTTTATTGTTTTGTTCATCATATTTGGTAGTTTCATTATGTATGTTTTGTTGTTTGTGTTGATTCATCTTGTTAGTGTTAGTTTTAGTTTAGATATGTTAGAGTAGTGTTCTTGCTAGGGTTAGTAGGGTGATTAGGGTGTTAATTGGGTGATTAAGGGTTTGTTGGAGATGTGGGTGGAAGATTTGGGTTTCCTCTTGGTTGATGCACATCACATGTTTGATGAATTGCTTGAATGACTAAGTAAGTTAGATTGCTTGTTTTTCTTGCCTTTCCCTTATGGGTGTTAGTTGTTATGGGTTCGGTTCCCTCATTAAGTTGCGAGAGCCCGGTGAGGGCGACCCCTAGGTTAGTCTAAGTTGCGACCGCCCGGATGCGATCTAGGCCATAACACGCTAGAACCCCGTTTGTCATGTGTGTCGCCAAAATGGGTTCCATGAGGAACCTCTAGGTTGGTTTAAGTTGCGACCGCCCGGACCGACCTAGATTACCCTACTACCTCCTTCACTCTAGCTCTCCCTTGACCATTTCGTTACCCCTTTGACCCCGACCTAATCCTAGCCCGTTTTCCTTGTTTGTTTCTTGCTTTAGACCTAGCTTAGTCCTAGCCTCCCCCTCCTTAGATTAGCTCGTCTTGAACATAGTCCTAGACCGTAGCATACCTTAGTCCGACCTCCCGTCCCTGTGGATTCGACCCGACTTACCCTAGCTACCCTAGTTAGGTTAGTTGGTTTTTATTTGACGGTTGGGATTCACGACAAATCCTTCCCCATCAAATTGGCGCCGTTGCCGGGGACGGCGTAGTTTAGACTTTTGTTTGCTTAATTTGGCACTTTGTTCTTGATTTTTGTGTTCTCTTCTCCTTGTGTATCTCCGTTCTTCTTCTTGTGTGTTACTCTCCCTTCCTAGTGCCTCAAAAGCACTAGGATACTAACGTTTGCTCAAGTGCTTCTAGCGCATCCTAGGTACCAAAGCAACGTTTTGGACATGGCGCGTCCAAGCTACCATCGATCATCACGGGACAACTATGGGGCGAATTACCATAACCCACAACTTTACCAACCATATCAACCTCATCAACAATCTTATGAACCCTCTTCTTATGGTTACCAAGAAAGTTGTCAAGGATCGTTCCCACATCCTAACAACTACCAAACACCCTCACATAACCCACGACCACAAGATCCCAACTTTGAGACTATTCAAATGATGCATCAATTGCTTAAGAGTCAACATGATTCGATAGATCTATTGCAAAAGACTCAACAAGCGATGGTGACTCAAATAATAGGGGTTAGGGAGGAGTTCAAGGCCCAAATAGCGGTGCAAGATGCTCGAATCGATGCACTCATGGCTCATATCACGATGTTGGCCACTCGAGCTCCACTACATGTTGAGGAAGGTTCATTTGGGCAAGAAGGTCGGGTGTCTCCACAAGAAAGTCAACCCGACCTTGTAGCCACGAATGAAGAAGAGAGGGTCGATCAAGAGACCATTGTTGAGTGTTGCTTGGGTGGTGAAGATAGGGGAAGAATAGAGGAAGTTGAAGCTTCAAGGGCCAACAATGAGGAGGGGAGTGAACATGATTCTCAAGATAACTCTTGGGGAGCCGATGTATTGGCTATCAAATTGGATTTGTTCGATTTTCTTCGTGATGAACCACTAGACAATCCAAAGCCAAGTGAAGACATACCTCCTCTAGGCCATATAGACAAGGTGAGTGAAAAGGAGCGCAATACTTGGGAAAAAGAAGTAGATGCCTTGGAACTTGCCTTGTATGGGAAATTGGAGGATCCTAAAGCCTCCAATGAAGAAAACTTGATGCCTTCTCCTCCTCTACCGCACTCGATGCCTAGTCCCTTGTCTTGTGAGACGGTTGGTGAAGAGGATCCTTGTCGGGCGGTGGAAAAGAGTCCCACTCTCGACCCCGTAGAAGAAGCGACACCCCTAGGGTGTGATCTCCCACATCATGACAATGAGCACGACTCTAGATCACTATACCTACCGGAGGGTCATAAGAGTCGTAGCTATGTTGGTTCCGAAGACCCGGAAGATCACAATAACCCCGAGCATAATGAAGTTGATCGCTTTTTCCCTCCGACTTGGAAGCTCTTAGCAGTGGCTAGGCTCGGCCATGAGAGCTTAAATGAAGATGTTGCTAGGGCATTTGACTTACTCCTTCGAGCTCTTGATGGCTATGGAGGTGTAGTTGGTGAGAGTACCTCATTGTATATATCTCTTTTTCTTGTTCTTTTTGCTTTTGTGTGTGTATATATGTTTGTTTGGTACCTTGGTTTCTAGGATTGGTAGTTTTGTGAAATTCTTGTCATTTGGATTGTTGATGAGCGTTGTGAGGGAGAGAATTTGATGTTGTATTTGAGCTTATTGTCATAGGTGTGAAGTGAAGATGATTCGTAGAGAGGAATGGTTACTTATAGAGCTTGGTTCGTGAGTATGGAAGTCGGTTTTTGAAGCTTCGGTGAAGCTTTTGGGGTTTTGGAGGTCAAGAAGACCCATCCCGGGGCGGGAAGGGAGCTTCCCGACCGGGAAGGTTATGCCATCCCGACCGGGAAGGATCCGTCCCGATCGGGATGAAGGTGAAAAAATTGGAGCTTACTGGAGTGCCGTCCCGACCGGGAAGGTGGCTTCCCGACCGGGACGAGTGTGTCTTCCCGACCGGGACCATCCATCCCGACCGGGATGGTCCCCTTTCCCCTCTTTTGGCCTCTTCTTCGACATTTGGGCCCACCCAACCATGGTATACCCCCACCCAACCTCCCTACCCATCCTTGCTCATGTCATATGACCATTACACTTCATTTACATACCCTCACCTCATTTCTCTTCCCTTTACACAGAGTTTCACATCGAATTTCCACCCCCTCACACCATTACTAACTCACCATGCGGTTTGATCGAGAATGAAGAGGAATAGCAATGACGAAGACAAGTTTTGTGCCTATATTGATCTATGAGACGATGGAGCGAGTGAGTTGCTAACCTATTGGTACGGCAACTATCCTTTCTTTCCCGTCTTTTATAGCTTGTTCTCTTTTGTGTTTATTCCCTTCCCCTTGTACACTTTTGTGTCTTGATGTCATGGTGGCCTTCGAGGCCTTGGTTTTGGTTGCTCCCGATTCTTGATGATGTGACTACATCGAGAGTCATTTTCAAAATCCAAATTTTACAAGTTTCTCACTCTTTCTTTTTGAGGATTTAGTCGGATTTAGGCGGAATCCGGGCTAGGTGACCTGATTACACCTAGTCCTCCCCTCCCATTTCCTTTTATTTCCTTCTTTTTATTTCCTTCCCCCTTCCATATCTTTTCTTGTCTCGGCCCATGGTGACTTGACTACACCCCGGCCGGACACCTTCTACCATTTTCTTCACCCTTATTTTCGATTTTTAGCTTTATTTTCGTAGTTTATTTTCTTTTTCTTTTGTGCTCCATGCACTACGGTCGAGCATGAGGACATGGCTCGACTTAAGTGTGGGGGAGCGATATTCTAGCGTAGTTAGTTTTATTTTCGTAGTTTTTTCGGAAAAAAATCTTTAAAAACCCTAAAAATTTGAAATTTTTTCACAAAAATCAAAAAGATTTTTCTTTTGTGTGTTTTCCTCTTGTGTCATTGTGTCGTATATTTGTTTTGTTGTGCGTGTTTTGCCCCCCTCTTTTCCTTATAGGTTGCCTAATCGTCATTAGCTTTGGTGAGCTTTCAAGACTTCCGGTAACATCTCTTCATCCCTTATTCCCTCTTCGCTTCTTGTGAGTTTGGAGGAGTTTTGTGATGATGTGTGCTCGGGAGGAGCTTTGTAAAGATTGTGGTGGATTTGGAGACTTGTTTGAAGATAGGGGTGGTGTTTGTGTTTTTTATTTGTGTTCGTTTTGTGTTGTTCTTGTTTTGTTGCTCTTGTTTCTTTTTCTTTTATTTTTTGTCGAGTCTTTGTTTTGTGTTTTGTTGTGTGTCTTGTGTGTAAATGGTTTTCGAAAACCCGGTTTAAAGGCTAGTGTGCGAGTGTCTATTTTCCCTTCCTAGTTGTATAAATCGAGTCTTGGACTTTAGTCTAGTAGAATGACCCTAAATCAATGATTTCGTTGGTCCTTTACCTTGAGTCCACCTAGCTTACTAGGGATTTACTACGGGATTTGCATTTTGACCATTTTGACCACCCACGGTGTGAAAAGGCCTTGGTTACCGAGTCTCGTCCCTTAGGTGACCGTGTCTAGGATTGTTTAATTAGTCCAAGTTCTCCACTTTTTGTGGGTTTGAAGGGAAATCGCGACCCCCGACTCACCCATTTACCTACCTCCCACACATTACCACACAATAAAATTGCAAATTGTTGATTCCTCTCTTTCTTGTCATACAAAGAAATGCCAAAAAGCCAAATCTTGCCAAAAAGGGCAAAGAAAAGAAAATGAAAGAAAATGAAAGAAAGAAAAGAATGAAGAAAAAGAAAAGGCACAAAAGCCAAAAAGAAAATAGAAAAGAAGAAAAAAGAAATGGCATGGCAACAAACCAAGCATAAATGCAAAAGAAAAGAGAAAGTGCCAAAAGAAAATCGTCTCACAAAAAGATTGTATCCCCACAAAAATAAGCCTTTTTCCGACTTTTGCCGTGAAGAGCCTACCAAAGGACCAAGTCCCGAGGAAGGATGATAGCGGCATTAGTCGGTCTTCCCTCATTTTGCATATTTTCACCTTCTTACTTGGACTAGTTAGGCGGTTTCGGATATGGGATGACCCTCTTGGCTCTTTGCTAAATGGGGCGAGGTCTCACTTACCTACAGTGTCGACTAACACCGTGGTTCATCCTTTTTCCATCCCGCCGATCGTCCCGTAGTACGTTCTTAGAAGGTTAGGAGGAACTGAGGTAAGTTACCAACGTTTTTATTGCTTTGTCGTCATACTATTAGGGTTTAGTCCATCTTGGTTTGTATTGCTAGCTTGGGAACGTTGTCACTTGCCTTGAGTCCTAAACCGGTGCTTCTTTCACCGCTTGTTTGAGGGAAGCGGTATTTGTTTTTCTTTTGGGTGCAACCTTTTGTGTGTTCGTTTGTGTGCTTGTTTGTTTTTGTGTCTTGTGTCCGGTTGCATCCACAGTTTTGTCGCAAGACCCGACTTGCCTTGCGGAGTGCACTTTTCCTCTAAGTGCACTCGCGTGAGTTGAAAGGGCGTAGGGTGCGCTAATACCCACTCGGCTAGTTTAGTAGTTAGTATGTGCTTACTCGAGGGCGAGTAAGGGTTAAGTGTGGGGGAGTTGATAAGTGTAGTTTGTAGTGCCTATTTCGTAGTGTTTTGGTCCCATTTTCCTTGTGGAATCGCTCCTTGGGAGCGATTTATGGGCTACTTATGCTTCCTCTAGTTCGTTTCAGGTTCCCGAGACCATTCATGAAGAGTTGGAGCGATTCCGACTCAATACATACACTTTTCGGAGCCAACGAAGCGGAGGAACGATCACTCGATGCCTTGGATTCGACCCCGAGACCTTGGGACCCAATCCCGAGCCTCCGAGACCCGATCCCAAGTCCCGAGAATCGATGAGAAGTCCATGTGAAGCAAGGAGGAACCAAAAAGATCATATTGGAGGCCTACAAGACTCATCCCCGACGGGTATGACCTCATCCCGTCCGGGATGAAGTGCACAAAAGAGAGGGCTCCTGTTTTGGGTCCATCCCGACCGGGACCACCTCCTCCCGTCCGGGACCGACACCTTCCCGACTGGAACCACCTCCTCCCGGCCGGGAAGAGCCACCTGGCTGCCGCGCCTTTGTTTTCTCTTCTCCCTTCCACTTGTAACCCTATATATACTCTTCCCTTGTTATGTTAAGCTTATGTTAGACATTACCCACAAACCCTAGCCTAGTTTTAGCATAGATTAGATTAGATTAGTGTAGATTAGTCTTTAATTTATCGTTAATCTTAGTAATTAGTCTTGTATTAAGGGAATTCTTCAAGATCTCCATTCAAGCTTGACAACCTTGGATGTTTGTTTTGGGTTCTTCCATTTATGCAAGTTTCCTTCTTCTTTTCATCTTCTAGTATGGTATAATCTTCTCCTTTTACTCTTAATCCTTTATTGTTCATCAAGTTTGAATCTTTAGTTCTTGTTTATTGTTTTGTTCATCATATTTGGTAGTTTCATTATGTATGTTTTGTTGTTTGTGTTGATTCATCTTGTTAGTGTTAGTTTTAGTTTAGATATGTTAGAGTAGTGTTCTTGCTAGGGTTAGTAGGGTGATTAGGGTGTTAATTGGGTGATTAAGGGTTTGTTGGAGATGTGGGTGGAAGATTTGGGTTTCCTCTTGGTTGATGCACATCACATGTTTGATGAATTGCTTGAATGACTAAGTAAGTTAGATTGCTTGTTTTTCTTGCCTTTCCCTTATGGGTGTTAGTTGTTATGGGTTCGGTTCCCTCATTAAGTTGCGAGAGCCCGGTGAGGGCGACCCCTAGGTTAGTCTAAGTTGCGACCGCCCGGATGCGATCTAGGCCATAACACGCTAGAACCCCGTTTGTCATGTGTGTCGCCAAAATGGGTTCCATGAGGAACCTCTAGGTTGGTTTAAGTTGCGACCGCCCGGACCGACCTAGATTACCCTACTACCTCCTTCACTCTAGCTCTCCCTTGAACATTTCGTTACCCCTTTGACCCCGACCTAATCCTAGCCCGTTTTCCTTGTTTGTTTCTTGCTTTAGACCTAGCTTAGTCCTAGCCTCCCCCTCCTTAGATTAGCTCGTCTTGAACATAGTCCTAGACCGTAGCATACCTTAGTCCGACCTCCCGTCCCTGTGGATTCGACCCGACTTACCCTAGCTACCCTAGTTAGGTTAGTTGGTTTTTATTTGACGGTTGGGATTCACGACAAATCCTTCCCCATCAGTTAGATTCCTCCATTCGGAAACTCCATTTTCCTAGCGGTCTGAAATGTGAAACGATTTCACAATCCTTGTAAATCATAACTCTTAAGAATAAATATTCACCAACCACGATTCGATTGTAGTGTTTACATTTTTTTCTCAAGTTGGTTTTGCATTTTATCTTGGAAATGTTCGAACTGTTGAAATAATTCTGTTATATGTAGTAAACCACACTCATCTCTTGCTAATGTGTTCACCAGCCAACACACATCCGTATGTATAAGGGCTAGAACAACATTTGCCCTGCAAGGGATGTTTGAATCATTAACCTTATGTATCATGTTGTCGATGTTATAGATGCGTGCTTCCGAAACATACAAACTATTTGATAATTTAACTTTCTAATCCTTTTGGTCTCAGCACATTACACATAATGTGACGACCACTTGCGGTATCGAATACCCGGGAAATAAAATTTGCTAAATTCACTTCTATAACAAATAAACCGAAGGTAGAAACACCGTGCTACTTGACCTTGCGGTACCTGGGAAAATCAACTTCCACGGCTAACTTTTAGACGAGAGAAGCATTGATGTTCATTTGCAACGTTTGCTTTTGAATCAACCTTTCCTTTTAAAAAGAATCCTGACTTGACAACTTGTTTGTCGTAGTCATTCTTAGAAATAGGTCTAACCCATCCTTTTGAACAATTTTCCCTTACGAGCCATAAGAACGTCTCCATGTTCCTTTTCCCGACTCGTTTGGGATGTAACTCTTAATCTGAATCAACATACACTCTTGCTAGTTTTGTTTTCCCTCATTGCATACTAAAGTTCAAACAAATTTTGAAACAAATTTTACAACGAATTGATACAATTCAATGGCCACACGAGCTATAACAATGATATGCTCTTCGGCTTTTAGCATTTGATGTTGTTTTAGGGATTTCGGCATAAATAAAGTTGTTCAAAACATACCCTTTCCTTCACATCTGAGAACCATTCTCAGTTTTGTTTCTATTCCAGGAAAAAATTAGCATTCAATTTGTTCTTCTCATGAATGGATCACAGATAAAAAAAAACGAGTTGTTGTTTGAGTCATTATTTCTACATAAATAAAGAACAAGCGAATATAAACGAAATCTCATCAAAGTAGTTTAAAACAACATTTTAAACTACAAAATGCCCTTTAAAAATCATCCCCTAAAATGCACAAAACCAAGACCATCTTGTAACACCCCTAATTTTTATAGATTAAATTTTATTTAACTTTTATTCTATTTACGATTTAACTCGTAAATCTTAAAATTATTATAACTCCTAAAATTATATGTCTCGAAAACTCTTCTTATATTTAAAATATATTTTTATTCTCGTTTTGATTTATTTTATACATGTAATTCTTATTGAACTTCTATTTCGACGATTTGAATTCTAAACTCTTTCGATTTAAACTCAAATTTATATATTTTTTAAACTCGAACTCGTTTTAATAAGTTTCGTTAAATCGTTTATTATTTTCCTCGAGAAATCAGTTTAATTCATTTCCGTCGTACATTCGTTAATTTTCTCAAGGGACGTTATTTTAATCGTAAACGTTTATTTTACTCTCGAGATACGTTTTTTTGTCTTTTGGGACGAATTAATTAATTTCGCTAACTTCGTTTTCGCTTCAAAAAATCATTTTAGCCCGAGAAATATTTTAATTACTCGGTTTCCTAACCTCGCTTTTAAGTTAATTGGAGACCACCTTGTTTCTTTCCCCCTTTTACTTATCTTGTTTCCACCGCTTCCCTTGTTCAGCTCTCTTTCCCCTTTATGTGCTAGTTTGAGCGCACCCTCCCTTCACCTTCTCTATCATTCATGTTTAACCCCTTGATGCTCCCTCGCATTCTTCACTCAATCGACATGATCTTCATCGCCAATCTCTTTATTATTCCTCTGATTTTCATGGTGGGCCTCCACCATCTCAATTCCTCAAATTGTCGCTCTCCTTTCCTCTATTCTCCTTACAACAACGCTGGGTGCATGTTGTTGCGGTCATCGTCGGATAGTGTCTAGTACGTCCTTCCCTCTTCGATTCCTCATTTTGGCTTTTGTCGTTCCTTGTATCCGTTATCACTCGATCCCTTGCTCTTGTTTCCTGCAGATGCTCTTTGTTTCTTTTTCTCTCGTTGTTGCATTTCGTTGCTGCTATACGTGATTTCGTTGCTACGTACATCATTGTTTCGTCTGCAGATTTGTTGCTTTTGTGTTGTCATCCGTACTACTGTTGCTCGTTTTTATCGGATTTCTTTCGTTGTTTCGTAGTCATCTTCGTTCTGTGTGACTGTTGTCGTCGTCCGTTGTTTCTGCTCCTGTTTTGATGCTGCTGTTATTTGATGCCCTTTATTCCTCTTCTTCCTTTTTCGTATGGCTGTTGCTACTATCGTCGCATAGTTGTTGTTGCTATCATTGTTTTGTTTCCATTACCATGTTGTGCTCGGTTTCGATATCGATTATGTCATTTTTCAGCATCCCTGTGTTCTGCTTTTTTCTTTCTCCCTTTCTCGGTGTTCTGTTTCCACATTTGCACGCCTGCTACAGTAATATCCTTGTTATGCTCTTGATGTCGTCGTCTTGTATGGCTGCTGTGCTTCACGTATGTGGTCTTTCCGTTCTCATTTCAATTCGTAGTCTTATTCTTCTTCTCCTTCTCCTTCTTCTTATTACTGCCCTGCTGTCACTGTCACTACAACAAAAAGCCTTTTCGCGACGATTATTTTGTAGCTATAGAAAAATCGACATGAATAACCCACAATTACTCCAATAATTAACAATTTATCGTAACGAATACCAACCGCCACTAATACACCCCATTAAACGATGGGGTAGCACCTCCTATTTCTTTTTATTTTTTCATTTAACCGACCCTTAGAACTTTCAATTAGCTCGTCCTAGGGTTTCTTCATCTTCTACCCAAAAAATACCTCATGCTCTCCCTACTCTACCACCACGGCAGCATACTACAGATTCATCCTCCGACGAACAGAACGCAACTGCAGATGCCCTCTTAATTGAAATCGAGTAGCTTTCAAATTGAAATCGAATGTTTCTCGGCTTTTGTCCAATTGCAGATGCTATTATGTATGTTCGACTTTCTCAACTGCAGATGCCCTCTTATAGGATGAATTCAAATTATGTATGTTCGAGTCTCTCATGTCCCTGGCTACGTACCGCTTTAATCTTCAATTATTTTGGTTTTCGTTACTTATAAAGTTAGGGTTAAGTTAATTTCAGTATATACTACTTAATTTCTCTATTATTTCTGAAGATTAATTGTTGTAAATAGTGTATATTGCTCAGTTTATTGTATCATCCAAACTGGAAATTTCGTACTCTCTCATCATCTCACCCGTGTTCTAAAACTACGTAATTTGCTTGATTTTGTTTTCGTTGTGATTTTTAAGTTTAGAATGTTACAGAGCATCCTTATGAATGTTGTTGTGAATGTTTCTTGAATTTCATAGGATTTTTCTACTAAATTATCTATAATTTTAGAAATTTGATGTCTAACAAAGGTTAGTCGCTTAATTTATCCTTATTCGCTGAATTTGAGTCTTGAAAAAGATATTTCGTGTTGTAATTTTTTCTAACTTACAGAAGGACACGAAATTTTTGTTTGTAGAAGTCCGATTTTGTGAAATTTTGGCGTTGGAATTCATTATGCTTCTGTTTTTTCCTGTAATTGACTGGTTGTGTTAGCTTAATGTATCAGCTAGTTTCATTCAAGTGCACGTGATAACTTTGGCAATATATTTCGCATATTATAAGCATTGGAGATATGAAAACAAGTGATTCATCTGTTTGTGTATTACTTTAAGTCTATAAATCTTTAAGTTACATGATAGAACTCATTTCATATGCTATAACTCTTTTTTTTTTTGCTATAGTTAATACTTGAGCCTTTTATTTTAGGATAGTGAATGATTTACAGTTTCAATTACTCTTTTATCCACCTCTATATGAATTTGCAATCTTCTTTTATGCTAATTTATTGTAGCTAGCCTTGAATCTTCTTCCTTGATGCTTCTTAAGAGAAAACGATCTATTTCCCCCCCTCAACTACACAAGAGACTGTTTCCGATTGACCCAAGATGAAAAATGCATCTAGAAGTGAATCGAAGGACTTTTCTTGAAAATTGTTAATCTTCATACTTCATAATAAATTGTTTGTTTTCCTGGGATCTGTTATTATAATATGCAATTGAATAGGTTTCTTATAACTTCACTATTACCTTATACACAGAGAATGGAGAAGACATTCAGGTTCTGAGATATGAGGAAGGACAAAAGTATGAGGCCCACTTTGAATATTTTGCTGACAAGGTTAATATTAAGCGTGGTGGCCACCGTTATGCTACAGTGCTTATGTATCTATCCAATGTTGAGAAAGGCGGTGAGACGGTTTTTCCTAATGCTGAGGTTTGTTGATTTGCCTTCTTCGAAGCAAAGGTTCTGTCAGTAGTGTTTGTGAAAGATGACATGGGTTTGTAAAGTTTAGGGAGTGTCTTAAGCTAGGAATTAGCAAAATAGCCTTAACACATAAAAACTCCACTAATCTCTCTAGTCACTAAAAACAGCTCATAACAATTCTCAACCAAAGACACTGATGTTTTTTTTCATGCCTTCATATATCCTAGAACTAAATTTATGTTTCTCTTCAGCTTTCTGAGCGTCAAAAAACAGCAATTGAAGCAAATAATGACTTTTCCGATTGTGCAAAGAAGGGCATCGCAGGTATAACATAATGGCTTTTTGAAGTTGCCTTTCGTGACTTTATATCACCTAATTTTGTAAAATGTAAGCAGTGAAACCCAGGAAAGGAGATGCTCTCTTATTCTTCAGTCTCTACCCAAGTACCATTCCGGACCAGTTAAGTTTCCATGGAGGGTGTCCTATGATCGAGGGTGAGAAATGGTCAGCAACCAAGTGGATTCATGTCGATAACTTTGATAAAATCCTTGAAGATGGCTGCAATGATCATAATCAGAACTGTGAAAGATGGGCAGCACTTGGCGAGTGTACTAAAAACCCAGAATATATGGTGGGCACCACTGCACCTCCAGGTTACTTCTAACCCATATTAGTTTGTTCAAGTGCGTCATCGTCTTTTACATAAAGAAAATCGTGAGATGAGAGGCTATTTTCGGATAACCCTTGATGAAAACCGCGTTACTAATTGATTGATATTTCGAAATAAGAAGAAAAACCAGCAGTAGCCTGCCTATATGAGTCATTTTCCTAATTTCATTGCTTTCAAATGAAATTTTGTTTTTCCCTATATTTGCATGTTCTTGATTCTTGATCATTCGAATATCAAATCAAACTATGCCTCACTACACAGGGAGACAAAGTTTTGCTCAACTAAGAGCTAAAAGGGTGATACTCTTTTCATAAATTGTTTAATATCTGTGTTACTTTCTATTATTTTTTTTGCAGTAAATAATCTAGTGTTTTATATTTTTATCTAGACGGTTAATGGTGTTGAGCCCCGCTGCGCTCAAATTTTCATTGAGACTCACAAGGATAGAAAAACAAGAGAGAAGAAGAAAATTGATGAAAAGTCGGCAAAAGCAGTTGTAAGTTTTATTTAATTATTGCACACTTTTTTAACGTAGAATTCAATACCATTACAAATCGACACTTTAAATAAAAGCAATAAAAGTAGTAGCGCTTATCCTTCTATTTTTTTTATTCTCTTGGTCACTATTTCAATGATTATTTCAAACATTTTTTATATACATTAGGAATTAATGAAACAAAAATTACAAGAGTTGGTATGAAACAAAAATTCATACATACATATATCTATTTCATTTATTTACTTGCATGTGGGAAATGACTAAACATTCGGTATAACTTGGTATATGCATGATCTTTGTTGTTGCAGTTTTTTCGAGGCACAGCTACTCTATCTTGGAATAGATGGTTTGAAGCTTTGCTTTGGGGTTGAAGACCTAGTTATTTTTTTTAGGTTTTAAAAGGATTGTTTGCACTTATTTTGGACCTATTTTTATTAATTTAATTTAGTCGATGTTGGATACATATAATTTTGGGATTTTATGAGTAATATATAAGTATCATGTTTTTTCGCTTGTCCTTTTTTTCGCATCGTATTTGAGAGATTGAAATAATATTTCGTATCGAATGAAATCGATACCAATTTACTATGTGGTTCAAATTGTATTACATATTGTGTCAAATGCAATTGTTATAATTGTTTATAATACTTATCGCGTCGAATACTATTGATAAAATTGTAAAAGGAATGACATTATTGTACTTGCTTATCGTGTCGAATACTATTACAACAATTGTCACTAAATGACGTTTTATTGTACTTATTGTATCGAATATAATCGCTACAATTCGTTTTAGTGGGAAAATCAAAATATTTACCGCATCATTAATAATCGACACTAAAATCGCCACTAAACCTCATCTTCTTTCGCGTCGCTTTTAAGAACCTAACCCAGCGAATAGATTATTCGACACGAAAGGCTACGACAACGCCGCCTACCTCAACGAATAGGCAATCGATGGGAAAACATTTCGCGTCGAATAGAATCACCACGACCTACCAAAATAATCGCCGCGAAAGAGTGATTTTGTTGTAGTTATGTTGTCTTTCTGCTACTGTTATTGTCAATTTCGATGTATTTTGTTGTCTTGTTGATCTGTTTTCCTTCTTCTCTTCCTCTTCCCTGATGTAATTATACACTGCGCTAGTCACTATTGCTGTTGTTGTTCGTTTGTTGTGCGTAGATGTCGATCATCGAGACCCCTGCTTCTCCTATGTTTTCTACTCCGTTTCTGATTGACTTTGTTGTCTCGCTACTGCTGTTGTCAACTTTTGTAGTTACTGCTCGTCGGTTGCTGTTTGAAGTTGTCGAGTCCGTGTTCTTCGTCTCCCAATTTTTATGTTCTGTTCTCTCAATAGTTTCCGTTCCTCTGCAATTTTATTGGATTTCGTAAGACCCGTCTTTGAAGACAAGTACGTGATCGACGCGAGTATCGACTCAAGGTAACTTTAGGACGTTACTCAGTATTATATCGTATATTTGGGTAGTAGTATTTATCGTTTTAACTCGATTCTCCTAATTATTTATAAAATACTATACTTTGACTTATTATATTTGATTTATAGTTTTAGTAACGAATTTAGAAATATATTACGTTACGATAACGACGATATTAATAAAATGTTAATTTTGTGAGAAATGCTTTTTTTATACATTTCACTTGTATTAACAACTTACGTATTTTCTATAAGATATTTTTATTTTAAGTAAGTTTCTAAAATTAGTAAGTGTCTATTTATAGAAAGTTTTCTTTTAAAATAAAATGTTTACTTCTTTTATCTTCATATCCTTTATATATATATATATATATATATATATATATATATATATATATATATATATATATATATATATATATATATATATATATATATATATATATATATATATATATATATATATATATATATATATATATTAAAGAAAGCACCAAGAGAAGTGACGTGACAGCAGGAAAATTGAGTATTTTGAAATACTTCACCCACATTCATCCATGATCAATTAGGCAACTAATAATGCATTCAAACTAATAATAATACACCAAAAAGTATGTCAAGGATTGAGTTTTCAAGGGCTTCACAAACCATTTACCCATTAAAAAACCTAATTAAA
This sequence comes from Agrostemma githago, assembly GCA_958450325.1. Lineage (NCBI taxonomy): Eukaryota > Viridiplantae > Streptophyta > Magnoliopsida > Caryophyllales > Caryophyllaceae > Agrostemma > Agrostemma githago. Next base: position 75,588,856 of record OY288239.1, on the reverse strand, counting down.
AAACTCTAAAGTAGTCATATAATTACCCTATAAAACAGATTCTTCAATAGTCAAAACTCATAATTACGCAACAGTCACATAATCACACGAGCAATTTCGCTACCGTGTAACAATCTATCAAATTTGTCTTCTAAAATGTCGTCTGCTATTAAGTCATTGGTTGTATATGTATATTCCTGTAACAGTATTTATAAATATATCAGTTGTGAATCAATGATGAACGTACGAAAAATGTAACAATATTTTATTTGCAGAGAAATATAATGAAACAAGTACATATGATTATATTTTAATGAATTATTTAAGAGTGATTGTATGATTGTACATATATTATAATGAATCAATATGATTATATTTTAGACTGAAAGATTATATTTTTGCAGCATGTTATTCTAAAGAAATATAATTAATTCAATACATTCGAACAATATATTAATTATTTGAATTGTGTACTTAAGATATTTGGAATTATTAGTACGGTTAATACCTTCAAAATTGTTGAACATGCTTTAAAAATTGATGAACAATCGAAGAATTTAACAGCATTCTTCCTGCGTCATTTATCTATAACTATGCGTCAAGATTACTTAATACGTGGGAATCGAAAAATTGATAAAGTTGTCTTAAAAATTGATTTGGTATTTGTCTACCTTTTGTCCAAATATTAAATTAGAAAAGGATTAAGTGTTTGTCTACCTTTTCTAATTTATAATGAAGTGTTTATCAATTTGGACAAAAGTAATATTTACCATTACTTTAACGTATGATATTTAATATTTGGACAAAAGTTAACAAAGTTTTATATTTGGACAAAACTTTATTATTATTATTATTATTATTATTATTATTATTATTATTTAATATTTAATATTTAACGTATGATATCCAAAAGTAATATGTGGACAAAAGTTAAATATCGAAATTCATATACCGTATGATATTTAATATCCGACACGAAAGCAACAAAGATTGTTTTTAGACACTTTTTACCTTCAACAAATCAAGTTATTATTTTTCACGGACTATCGCTTCAACTTCAAAAACCAATATCACTTCCATAACAACTTTAACATATACTCACTCCATCCCAAAATGTTTGACCCATTTACTTTTGCACAATAACTAAGAAAATGGTGTGATGATTGAGTATATAAACAATGATGACTCTCTTTATAAGGTAAGTTATAATGTTGTGTGAGGTGGTGTGAGTTAATGGAATGGGAAAATGGTAAATACTTTAACTTAGTAGGGACAAAGCTGTTAAAAAAGATGGACTAAAAAAGAAAGTTGAGAAATGGGACAATCTTTATGAACCTAACCTAAAAGGAATACAAGATAATCTTAGTGGGACGGACGGAGGGAGTACAATTAAAGTAGCGTAACGACACTGTCACTGTCACATCAACCGTCTAACATTCAAAAAACTGAAACACTAAAAAATCCGTGATGTTTCACGGGTCAATACACTAGTTATTTACAATGATTATCCTATTTGAATATCGATAATGACTTTGTTTTGGAGTTATGAAATAAGGACAAGTGTGAGGCTTAGAGTAATATATTCTGGGGTTTACGTTTTTGCCATCAACTCTAAGGCTGGTGTGTCTATATGGGGCACACTAGTTGTTGAACCGAACATATATGGTGTTCGGGAGTGTGTGTACATTCTCTTAAGTCCGTGCCTCGCACCATCAGGTTGAACTTGACACATATGGTGTTCAGAAGGGGTGTACATATCATCTTAAACTAGAGCCACGAATTTATAAGTCGTCGTCCTATTATAGTTGAGTTGCCTGGTTAGAAACCAAAGTCTGATTTGTTTGGATTAGGTTCTCAAAGCTAGTTTTAGTATTCTTTTAGTGAAAGTATAGCCTTCGACACTGATTCTATCCATAACATCAGTTTTGAATATTATTATTATCGATTTGTTTTGATTTGCAGGTTGACAATGTTCTAAGTTTTCTCCGAAAGCTTATTTTTATTAAATCGTTTTAAAGTTTTTCATTTTAACTATTGATATAGTAATACTAATATTTTCAAGCGGGTTTGGGCAGGCGAATGAATCTCGTGGTGAGGTTGTTCTCGGATTGAAATTTAAATCGAAGTTGAAATCGCCACCGAACTTTGTGGGAGTTCGGACCTGTTCGAACCCACTCTATACTTAGGTGTATCACGCACAAAGCACGACCCACTTTAGTACTAGAGCTTATGGGGGTTCGTCCTTTTGCATAAGGATATCGATGTCGAATTAGCGAATATTGTATATCGACTGACTCTCGTCCGCCAATGGTTTCGAGCATCCGGAAACCGAAGGTTCTGAGTAAGGGGTGAAGGTAGGTGTTGAGAAGCCCACGAAGGACACCTAACCCCGCCCGCACTTAGCGGCCTCTACTAAGATATCGATCGGTGTTCGTGTACGCGCGTGAGTAAGACGATGAAATGATATGCAAACATTGTTTTGAGCTACGCATGTGAAATACGTGTTTTGCTACGTCGTTTAATGCATCTTAAATATGTCGAAGTTGTTTTAGCATGCGGGTTCATTTGATAACGATGAATTGTCAAACAAGTAAAGCAAAAGAACTTGAAATATAGATTGCAAGTTACACGGGCGGAAGACAACCCGGAATTCACAATACTTACACAAATCGTAATAATTATGATCGGATTAGCAACGGTAACGTAAACTATAAACGGACCCGTAAATAGAAAACGTAAATCGAAATCGTAAATCAAAATAATTGGACGGACTCTAATCAGCTATGTATTGACCATAGGACAGAGGCTCGAACGCACGAAATGGCTCGGCCTGGAACTCAGGCGCCTGAGGTGAGGCGGTCTGATGTTCAGACGCTTGACCCTGGGCGCCCAGATAGGCAACGTTCGGGATCAAAGCGTGATGCTAGCTTGAATCCGAAGCCTTGATATCTCGTCACGACTCATCCTAGCGAAAACTGACAGTCTCAATCCGTTGTATACCGATTCCGACTAAGGAGTCGTCGATATAAGACTTACGTAATAAGACGTTCGCTCAAAGTCGTAAAAGAATAAAAATGAATGTTAAGTGTGGATTTGAAAAGGAGACACATGATAGATTAAAGCGCATCGACTAATGTCGCAAGTATTATTCCCTAAGCGAAATGTGTATCGTTGCGGACTATATCAGAAGTCTACGATATCTCATTTCGGCCATAATGGGGTACTTATCCTTAACCGTCTTAATTTATGATAGATCGACCATATCGACTTAATACGAATATCGAGGAGCCCTCCATAACACGAAGTCGTTATCGGGTCGCGTAGATCGTATGACTCTCGGATTGATGTCATTGGGTTTCGTACCACTTCGATTATTGATAGCTCTTTATGCACGACATTCGATTACGGAATCAACATCGGGCACTTAGAGCGACATTTGAAAATGGTATCGAGTACGAAACCGACAAAGAACGACTGCGATTGTGTTATAACCCGAAGTGTTAGGAATACACCATTAGGCGCCCTGACCCTCAGGCGCCTGGGGCGGCGCGCCTCAAAATTGAGGCGCCACCACCGGTGCGGCCAGTTCGGGGGTTATACGGACTTTAGACAGTGTTAATTATCGAATGTGTTCAATCAGAAAGTTCAATTTGTCGTCTTAAACATTAGGGCCTTTGCATTTCGACGTCGTAGTCTGCCCTTTAAGGCCTACTATACGACGCTAGATTTAACGTCATCGGACATTTGCTCGAATCGATTTTGAAAATAGTTTTGTAATAGTATACGCGGTATTAGTATAATAGAAAGTAAAAGCTCATACATGAAAATGTAAAGTGTCAGTAATTTTAGTAACGAGAAATAAAATGTTAGATACGGAAATGTAGAATGTTAGTAATGTTAGTAGTGTTAGTAATGCGAATATATAAAAAAGAGTTAGAGATTAGAAACGGATTTATACACCCTCAACTTACATGCCAATTGTCTCGGAAAACGGGCACGTGGAGTATCGTCGTTGACACGGGGAGCGGTTCGAGTATGTAGAATGAGTTAAGGTGTAATTTTGTGTTTAGGACTACCGAACCCTTGTCGAATGAAGGGAGTAGTTTTCGAGATTGACGAGATTTGACTCGGTTTGTGTATGTGTAGGAGAAAAAGAGCTCTCGGATTTTAGAAATGGCGTTTCAGAAATGAAGTTGTCGACCCTCGATACGACGCACGTAAGGGTGTATTTATAGAGTTTTGCGAAATATTTCGACTCAGAATTCGGGTGCCCGGAGGCCCGCGCTTTAGTATTGGGGCGCCCATGATGTATAATAAAATCCACGAATCTTATAGCGGAAATAAAGATTCGATCTTTGATCTTCTTACAATGAAAAGTAATGATTTTTGGTGTCTCAACGAGACTTTTTTTTGTAAATAAAAGGATAGTATTATAATCTCGCAAGATTACGATTTTGTGAAGTCTCAACCTCGCAAGGAATAAAGAACACGGGTTTGAGAACCATCAACCTCGCAAGGAAGAAAAGATTATTTCGATCTCACAAGAAAGAAATAAAGAACTTAAAACTCGCAAGTTATAAGAACAAACAAGAAACTCTTGTATTAACTCACCAATTCGATGCCCCAAAACTGATTACAATAGCCCTTATTTATACTAGATGAAGGCATAAAAAATAAGGAAACTAGAATAAGGAAAACTGAATTTAGGAAACTCTAACAACAGGAAACTCCAAAATGAGGAAACCATAAATAACGAAGCTAGAAATAACAAACTAGTAACTAACTACGAAAGTAAATAACTAATGAGACTCAATCTTAAATAACTAGCTAGATTCAATTTATGAACCTAATGCTCCTGCATCATTCTCCTTTTCTTCGAAAAGATTCGTCCTTGAATCTTAAAATTATTGAAGTTGAAATTTCCATCATCAAACCCTCCAGGATCAAATATGAACCTCGCAAAATTTGAATGCAAGATCAGTGATGAACATTGGCAATGAACTTGGATCATCTTTCAGCTCATCATCTTCTATAAAAACTTTACCCACGTCCATCTTGTTTGATTTCAGACTCTTCTCTTGCTTTCCATGCTCGTGCCAATTCAACTCGTACATTCCAAGCTTGTGCCTTCCTTTTTTGTGTCTTCCACCCCACAACTCTCCATTCATAATCATAGCATAATCCAACTAATAGTTGCTCGAAACAACACGATCTTCATGAGCATCCATAAGAATGGAATCCAAGAAGTAACAACAACAACAACAACAACAATAATAATAATAATTCCCAGCATATAACTTCTTGTTAATGTATTTATCAAGTGGTGATTGATACGGTTGCTTAATTTGAGAATCCAAATTAATGCCATCGTTCAAACACTCTTCATCCAAGATTGGCATAAGATTAAGATCATCTTGTTCTAGGTTAACTTCATCACAAACTTCGTTAAATATAATCGGTAGATTAGGAACAAATATCAAAGTATCATCTATATGAGATTCCTCCTTAGAAGAAAATAGTTCATCTTCGATCACATATTCTTCTTGATTATTGTCACTTGAAAAGTCGGCAATAATCTTGTCTTACACCTTTGATTCATCATTATAAGGCCCAAGTTTAAATAAACCAATGCATGCTTCTTAACTTGTATTCCATTGTCACCATTCAACCACTGCAATTTATATGGTTTTTTTTCATGATTCTTAGTTTGCAATCTCAACTCATCAACCAACTCCTTTGACACCACATTAGTACATGAACCACTATTAATGATAAGATTGCAAATTTTGTTATGTACTTGGCAACGAGTGCAAAATATTTGCTCTCTTTGTTCAGCTTCAATAGGACTTGTTTCCACGTGAAGATTACGAATCACCAAACACTCTTCTTCACTCAATGGGTCAACATCATAAGCCACTCCTTCTTCACTCTCCTCAATATCGGACAAATTTACTTCATGTTCGGGTGTAACAAATTCTGGAATCATATTGCAAAGCTCTTGTGTTGTTAGAGCTCGTTTTTTAGGGCACTCATTAGCGATGTGACCATAGCCTTGGTACTTGAAACAACATCTCATTGTGTTAGTCTTAGGTTCCACGGCAATACTCTTCCCTTTGTCCTTTACTTCCTCCTTTAGGACCTCCTTTGGTTTGGTTGTTGTTGGCCTTGAATAAGAACTTGAACCTTTTGGGAAGTCCCTTGAATAAACCTTCTTTGCTATGTCTTGCTTTTCAAATTTCTGAGCCAATCGAAACACATCATCGAGTCCATAATATATTTGTACTTCAACTCTATCAGCAATAGAGGGTGTAAGATCTTTAATGAAACACGCCACCCTAAGCTCTTCCTTTTCTTCAAGATCGCAAACAATAGTCATCCTCTCAAATTTATTTATATACTCGGCAACGGACATACTGTCTTGTGTCGAAGCTTGCAACTTTAGATAATTCTCTTGTTCGTAGTCTCTGGGCAAGAATCTCTTCATAAGGTGTTTCTTTACCTTCTCCCAAGTATCAATCTTAGCCTTCTTGTCACGTTTTCTTTGTCGTTTTAGATTATCGAACCATAAAGAAGCATATTTGGTAAGTTTGAGAATAGCTACCTTATATTGCTTGTGTTCATCATACTTCTTGCATTCAAAGACTCGTTCAGCTTGCCTAATCCAATCCAAAAACTTCTCCGGATCTAGGTCACCATTAAAATCAGGTATATCAAGTTTTAGGCCTCTATCATCATCGCTCTTACTCCTCTTAAGCTTGGATCGTGGCTCGTCATTCTCCGAATCCGAACCGCCTGACCTGCTCCTACATTGACTACGCATCCTACCACCGTCCTTCATTCCATCAACCATCATCTTAGAAAATTTCTTAATCATATACTTCATTTGACCCATGGCTTCCCTCATCTCATCCAATTGCTCATGAATGAACCAACCTTGAGTCACCACCAACCTTGCTTGAATCAACTTCTCCTGACATCTTTACCTCCCAAGATTAATTTGTTGAGAAACAAATTAAAAATATTAGCTCTGATACCAAATTGATGTAAAACTCACTCAAGTATTTGTGTGTTTTAGGTTAATGAAATTACAGCGAAATATAAAGTTTTTATGTTTGATTTTTGTAAGAAAAGAACGAAAACAACAAAGATAGGACGTGCACAAGCTCTCCTTCCTCGCAAGGAACTCGATCTTACCACGACTAACACTCAACCTCGCAAGGACGAATGCGTATTATTTCACTCTCGCAAGAACGAAATAATAAATCTAATAACTCGCAAGTAATTAGACTAACAAGAAAACTCTTGTATTAATCCTCCAACTTGAATGAATAAAATTGAATACAAAGCCCACTATTTATAATAGATTAGGTCATAAAAATAAGGAAACTAGAAATAAGGAAAGAATTAATTTAGGAAACTCTAACAACAGGAAACTCCAAAATGAGGGAACCATAAATAAGGAAACTAGAAATAACAAACTAGTAACTAACTATGAAAGTAAATAACTAACTGGACTCAATTTTAAATAACTAGCTAGACTCAATTTATGAACCTGATGCTCCTGCATCAGCCCCCCTTGAGGCGGCTCAGTTCTGGGGCGCCCAGATGCGAGCAGTTGAAATCGCACGTATCGAAAGTTGCTCAAAATACGAATTGATATCCGTGTTATTCGAGGTATGTTTTCTTTCTGTTTGACTTTGATTGATTGTGTACTTGGGCGCTTTTATGGCTTGCTTTGTTTTCGTGTTTCGACTTTGACCGGATTTGACTCGATCGACAAAAGATGGTTTTTGCCCCCGGTGGATTTTTTTGGCTCAAAGTAGTTTTATTTTATTGGAGACCCACTGAGTCTGGATTTGAGGTCGAGTTTAAGAGGTTTGTACTCCGCTAAGTGTCCATGTTGGATACTGTTGATTCCAAGTCCGTATTCGAGCGTATTGATGCATGCACGTTAACGTCTGATCATCATTGGGTGTTTTGTTGGAGACTGTTATAGACACAAGCAGGCAAAATGCGGGTGTCGTAATTTCCATATGATATAATATGGCTGGGAGAACGTCGAGTTACTCCCCACTGATGTGACTGTTATGTTTATAACATGACAGGTTTTTGCTGTTAGGTTTTAGGTGTGAGCTAGCGAGTAGCGTGGAGCCTACTCTTTCTTCATTCATGTAATTTATGGATTTGTATAAACCCATAGCCCTTTTGTAAAAAGTGACATTTGTATTGACTTACCATTTCTTTTAATAAGATATATTTTGTCAGTGTGTTTTAATCCCAACTCTACACTATTTCTGCCACTCTACACTGTTTCTGCCACTGTATTGCGTTAGAATTTCTAGGGGATTACACCGCTCCCACTATTCATCAAACGGACTTTGGCCCTGCCTTTGATTAAATAGTGATTCAGGTAAGTAACCACCTTACTAATTATGATTGCCTTATAATTCTTGGTCGACATGTTTAACAACTCCTTGTCAAAACACATCTTCTTTGTTTCGAAACCCAAAACTTTATCTTCTGATAGTTTCGTTGAGTCAAATCTAATATTAACTTGTGAATTTCATAAATTCATCCTATTATCCCCGGAATAACGATCAACACCCTGCTTTAGCAGAACCTATCAATCGTGTTCTAAGGCTTCATAGGTGTTGTTTGGAAAAACATAAGACTCAATATTACTTATTTAAGGATGATCATATGTCAATTATTTACGATGAAATCATAACAAAATAACCACATTCACAAAATAAAGCAAGCATAAAACGAATCTAAATATGTAGACACCCACATTTGGCTGCTAGGTGTCTGAAGCAGTTTCCAAAAAACACCCGATGATGATCGGACGCGAACGTGCTTCTATGCGCTTGGATATGGGCTCAAAACCGTTAGTTTTTGGCTTGGGCTCTTTACGGAGTACAAATCTCACAAAACCAACCTCAAATTTAGGCCCAGCGGGTCGTTTCCAATCAAATAAGACTAATTTGGGTCAAAATCGATACCGGAAATAACACCGTCTTTTAGCGACCGGGTCAAACCCCGGTCAAAGTCGTTTCCGAGAACACAAAAACCATGCAAATACCAAGAATCCAACCCAGAGTCAAAAACTCCGGATTTCTTCGCTCCAGCTGACCCACTCGATCGAGTGTCAGCCCACTCGATCGAGTGGGCCTTCAACAGGCCCGCTGTTACCTTTTTATTGGGCCACTCGATCGAGTCAGCAGGGGCACTCGATCGAGTAACCCTAGGTCGTGGGGTTGGGAATTCCTATATATACACTCCTTTGCATACACCTTCATACAACTTTTTGACAACCCTAACACCTTTTACACACATACAATTTTTCAACTTTTTTTTCCTCTCTACATCTTTTACCCATCACAACTTTGCAATACAACTACACACACAATCCAATCTTAACCCTTCTACACTTAAATCACCATAACTCATCTACATAATCTCGATACTCTCGTCCCTGAGCCACAACTAGACGAGTTCCATACCGAGAATACGAAGCATGTAGGTTGAGGGTGCAAAATAATCTCGATCTCTTCCTTTTCTCTTCTCTTCTCTCGCGTCATCTTTCTCTTCTCTTCTCTCGCGTCATCTTCCTCTTCTCTTCTCGTTTTTTTTCGTTTTTTTATTTTTTTCGTATCTAATATCGTTAATACCATTAGTATCAAAATATTAAAATATTCGCCTATTTGTGTCGAATACAAGGGATGACGGGATAAGAACATCCGAATACAAGGGTCTCGCACCCGACGTGGCCGGTCGTTTATCTTGACACCCCAAGTATTTGATTGTTGAAGCGAATCAACGTGAACAAGATTGTTTCTTTTCGTTATCGCGTCGTAAGTCTTGTTTTAGTATTTACATAATCATCATCATCATCATCGCGCATTCATCAATTTCTAAAATTATTTCGAACCAAACACGTCTAATTTAGGTTAGGGCGAAACCCGTTGATGCGGATCTGACATCACATAATCCGCAAGGATTCATTACGATGTCGAGATGCGGAGGAAATCAATTTTTAATTCAATCAAATATCAAGCGTTTATTCTTAAAGATGCGATATCGACTCTATAGTCGAATATCGTGTCTAAAAGAATTAGTCAATAAATCTAACTAACACGAATTCGTTGATGCTAAAATAATTGTCATATAGTTCGAAAGAACTAATTACGACATTATAACGCGGAGATAATTTATTTCGCTTTATTTTGATTTATATCGACTTACAAACATCTTTTCTAGATCTCGCTCTAAGTATTTGATATTAATTCCATAATGAAATATCGAATACGACGAGTACCAAAAAATTAAGTCGAGTATGAATCGTATCATATTTTTACACGACTTGGCAAAAAGTATCAATTTTCAATATTAAAAAGCAATTTCAAAATCCACGACAAATTGTGAAGCGAATCCTTGTTCGTATAAGGGGCAGACGATCGAGTGTGGCACCCCAAAAACCAAGGCAGAAGGTCTTCTTGAGGACCACTCGATCGAGTCCCTCAATGACTCGAGCGAGTGGCGCCTCAAATATTGAGCATAAGCTTTTTCCGAGGTCCACTCGGTCGAGTCCCTCAATGACTCGGTCGAGTGGCCTTTATCACGTCAAATCGTGAGCCGTCAACATACATCAAGCCTTATCGAAAATTTTTGGTGACTTCGGTCAACACGTGTCAAGTCAATCAAGTGTCATAATCTTTTCAAAACCGTGCATCATGTTGTTTATGTCACTCTATATTATTTACAAACCGTTATTATCGTTACTAACTTGTTTGTTTATATCTTTGCGATTTATTTTTTATTGTTCGTTTTATTATACTAAAACGAACCTCGCATGCTAAATACAACTTTGACGTTAGTTTAGATGCATTAAATCAACGTAGCAACTTATTTAAATCCTCGCATGTTTCGTCAAAAATATTTTTTGCATATCATTCAACCGAATTACTAACGCGCGTATTCAAAAATCAAACGATATCTTAGTAGAGGCTGCTAAGTGCGAGCGGGGTTGGGTGTTCTTTGTGAACTTTCCAACACGTACCCTCACTCCTTACTCAGAACCTCGGTTTCTGGATGTCCAAAACCGTTGGTGTATGAGAGTCATTTAATACACGGTATTCGATAATGTCGGTATCGGTATCGCAATGCAAAGGGACGAACCCGATAAACTCTGAGATCCGAATGGGCTGTACTTTGTGCATGGCCCACTAAGATATAGAGTGGCTTTGAATGGGCCCGAACTCCCACAAAGTTCGGTGGCGACTCCATTTCGATTTAATTTTCAATTCGAGATCCATCTCACACGAGATTCACTCGCCTCCCCAAACCCGCACGTGGCCGCGTCGGAGTGGACCTATGTCATGTCCACAATTTGGTGACTCCGCTGGGGACAACTGATGTTTGACATACCATCGGCATCCTCAAGTAGAGACTCGAATAGAAATCGTTTGACTAGTACAATACGCGTTTTAGTTTTACGGTTCATGCATAACCCCATCTTTTCCCGGGCCGGTACAGGCGACCGACGTCCCACTTTACCGTGATATATTCCAAATTGGTTATGTCAAAGGTGTTTGATTGGGGTCGGCAGCCTGACACTAATAGCCCGCCAGGCAGGCTCCCAGAGGATTGCCCATTAAGCCCAGAAACCGACCCTGCAAACGGTCAAGGTAAAGCACATAAAAGTGGGAAGTGCTAAGGAAAGCAGCCGACCCCTGGGCCAGCAGGGTGACGCGGCCTGCTAGAGCCTAGCACTCACAGTTCAAAACCCGCCTGCCCCCTAGGGACATCTCCGCGGACAGGGTAGGGATCCCCAGGGGCCCTCTTGTCATTCTGCCTAAGGTAATTGAGAGTGGGTGGATGGGAAGATGCCACTTGTCACCTCCTCATCCACCCATTCTCCTTCTATTTCCCTCTCTTGTGGGAAGGTATAAATACCCTTCCATTTCCCACAAGAAAGGGGTTGGATTTTCTCTCTCTAGAACTCTTACTCTAAAATTGCCGCCCAGTTCCTCACGAGCTGGGTTTCTTAAGGCATTCACGGACTAACTTAGGCATCGGAGAGGGTTTTCTCGGACAACCTCCGAGGCCCTGTGCGTTCTCTGTGCAGGGAGCCTGCCCAATCCGCCGGGAAGGTCCGACGGAAGGAGTAGGAGGAAGGAGAGTGTCAAGATTGATCAGTGAACATTCAGAGCAACACCGAACGATTCAAACCCGAATTCCACGTCGGGTTAATTGATTCCAATAACCGGAACAATTTGGCGCCGTCTGTGGGGAAGATCTGGTTGTATCCACGAATTACCCTAAAAAATCAACCATCCCCAATTACAAAAACTAAACCAATCAAAGTAATCATGCCGGAAATCGTTGACACCAGTGTAGGGGTAGGTCCGACGGTCCCACCGGTGACCCCCCTATACGGCATGCCGCAGCCAGAGAGGGCTCCTCCCACCACGACCTTGGGGATGGGAGGAACCAGTCTCCTGGGCATGCCAAATGCTGCTGTAGCACCAGAGTTGGGGGCACACCCAGGGCACACTCTGAACCTGACCCCAGCTCAGATGGTACAGACAGCTGCCTTCTTCTCTGCAATGCTAAACCAGGAGTTCACTCCTGAGGACCTGGTAGGCAGGGTCGCAACGACCCCCAGGCAGCCACCCTCAATGAACAGGGATGGAGCTGGGGGCACGAAGCGAACCGCCGCCAGAAACGCCCAGAGGAAAGCAAGAAGGACAGCTCAAGTATACGCGCAGGTGCAGAAGCGTATCACAACAGGCAGCCAAGAGCCACCTGCCCAACAACAGGCGTTCTCCATTCACACAACAGAATCCGCGTCTGGAGAGCAGAGAGGTCTATCCCAGGGATTGCGGGAGCGGATGAGGCACAAGGAACCTGCATCTAAGCGCCTGGGAGAAAAGTAGGGCGGAGTCTTCTCCAGGTTAACGCCGGCAGCCAAGGGACAGCCAGCCCCAAGGTTGTCCCAAAGCCTGCAGTCTAGGCTTAACCGGGGGCAGCCGCTTGAATCCAGATACCACCAGGATGACACCCTCTGCCAGTCTCAGAGGAAGAGACCCAGACAAATCTCCCCTGAGGTAGAGGACGAAGCAGCGAGCAGGCCGCCACCGAGGCACCGCTCCCCCAGTACTAGGAAACCGATCCCTAGACAATGGGATATCCACGGCAACCAGTCCGGGGAAAGCAGGTCACGAGTGCTAGGCAGACCTACAAAAACCCCTCTTCATCCTGATGTACAAGAATTCCCCATCCCAAAAATCAAAATGCCTACCGTCAAGTTCGACGGGACCACAGACCCAGAGGATCATCTGGCGGCATTTGAGAGTCGCATGGGCATGTATGACGTGGATGACGCAATCTGGTGTAAAATCTTCCCAACCACCCTGGTAGGACTTGCACAAGGATGGTTCAGGGACCTTCGCCAGGGATCGATCAGCTTCTTTATAGAGTTAGCCGAGGCCTTCCTTGAGCAATATGCAGGGAACAAAAGGAGACGCCTCACTCATTTCGATCTCATGACCCTGAAACAGAAGAAGGGCGAAAGCGTCAGGGAGTACCTGAAGAGGTTTGACTTGTCCTATCAGCAAGTCAGAGAGATCGATGATTCCACCGCTGCTTACGCCCTGACAATCTCCCTGCTCCCAGGGGAAATGAAGAATCAGATGATCAGGTCCCAGCCTGAAACCTTGGCCAAGGCCAGGAAAATCGCTGAAGGGTTTATTCTGCAGGAAGAGTTTCACAGCCTGCCGGACACCCCTGCAGGCCAAGCAAGGCCGCAAGGGGGACCGCAGGGTGGACGTGGCAGAAACGAGCCAGGCAAACAGAGAGAAGAGGGAGACACCCCCAAGAAAGAACGCACAACATACCAGCCAAGATTTGACAGCTACATGGCCCTCAATAGGCCGAGAGCAGAAATCTTCGAGTTGGAAAAAGAAACAGCAAAATGGACTTGTCCAAACAAGCCGCGCAGCCCAAAGGGGGATCCCAAAAAGTTCTGCACGTTCCACGATTGCATAGGCCATACCACGGAGGAATGCCGACACTTAAAAGATGAAATAGAGAAACTTATAAGAAACGGCTGGCTGAGTAACTATGCAGCAAGGAACAAACCCCAAAAGAAGGCGGCGGACAAACCTGAAGGCTCAGCCCAAAATCGCATGATCATCCATGTAGTGTCAGGAGATGCAGAGGGACGGACCAGCAGACGAGGCCAGAAAAGGCAGATCCGCGAATTGCGGAACCAAATTTGCTACGCCGAGAGGGCAGGAAGTCCAAGAGGCACTACCCTAAGCATCACCCCTGAAGATGCAGGGAGAGTCGTGTACCCACATAGTGACCCTCTGGTCTTAACTCTTGAAATTAGCAATCACATTGTCAAGAGATGCATGGTGGACACTGGCGCCTATATAAACCTCTTGTACAAAGACGCTTTTGAGAAAATGAATCTAGAAAAAAGACATCTGAAGCCGGCCCCTGGATCTTTGTATGGGTTCAGTGGGGCAGGTTTGCTACCCATGGGAGTTATCGACCTGCCGGTAACATTCGGGGAGGGGGCCTCGGCCAGAAATATCAGGGCATCATTTGTTGTGGTGGATGCCAAGTCTGCGTACAACGCCCTGATAGGGCGAGCCACCCTAGATGAAATAGAAGCTGCTGTGTCAATCAGGGCCCTCACCATAGCCTATGTGACAGACTTTGGCATGAAGGGGAAGGTCCATGGGGATCAGGAGTCGGCCAGACACTGTTACTCCGTGGCCATGCAAGCCCATGAGACAGAAAGGAAAGGAAAGCGAAAAGCCGAAAGCTCTCCCAGCGGGGAGGGCAAAATCCCGGCTGCCCAGCAAGAATCAGCCCACTTAGAGCCTGAAGGGGAGAGCATGCTGGTGGACTTAGAACCAGGAAGGCAGGTCCTCATAGGGGCCGACCTGGAGGAGTCCTACCAAAGGGAGTTAATTGCAGTCCTGAGAGAAAATAGGGACGTAATTGCTTACTCTGCAGATGAGATATCAGGGGTCGACCCGGCTTTTATTGTTCACAAGCTGAACATTAATCCGGAGGCTCGCCCTGTGAAGCAGAAGAAAAGAAACATGTCCGTAGAAAAAGACGCGGCGATAAAAGAAGAAATAGACAAACTCCTAAAGGCAGATTTCATCGAAGTCTGTGACTACCCTGAATGGTTGGCAAACGTTGTGATGGTAAAAAAGTCGTCAGGTGCATGGAGAATGTGCGTAGAATTTACAAATCTTAACAAAGCCTGCCCAAAGGACTGCTACCCTCTGCCCAGGATAGATCAACTGGTGAATGCCACTAGTAGATACACCACGCTAAGTTTTCTGGATGCATTCTCAGGGTACCATCAAGTGTACCTCTGGCAGCCAGACAGGGTGAGGTGCGCCTTCATAACCAGCCATGGCACTTACATGTATAAGATGATGCCATTTGGGCTGAAGAATGCAGGCGCCACCTATCAGCGGTTGGTGGACAAAGTCTTTGAAAATCAAAAAGGGAGAAATTTGGAAGCCTATGTCGATGATGCGATTGTCAAGAGCAAGGGGGACAAGGAGCATCTAACAGACCTTCAGGAAACATTCTCCTCCCTGCGGTCATACAAGATGAAGCTGAATCCGAAGAAATGCACATTCGGGGTCCGATCCGGAAAATTCCTGGGATTCTTAGTCAGCTCCAGGGAGATAGACGCCAATCCCGAAAAAGTTCAGGCGGTCCTAGATCTCCCGGCGCCTAAAACCATCAGGGACATTCAGCGGCTTACAGGCAGGATGGCCGCCCTGGCCCGATTTATCGCCAGGTCGGCAGACAAGTCCACCCCCTTCTTCAAAGTATTAAAGGGCAACAAGCAATTCAAATGGGAGGATGAACAAAAGAAAGCCTTCGAACAATTGAAGGAACACCTGAAGAAACTCCCTACCTTGGCAAGACCAGTGGCCGGAGAAAAACTGTACCTATACATTGCTGTCACCAACACGACAGTAAGTGCAGTCATCCTAAGGGAGGAAGCAAACTCACAACAACCCATCTACTTTGTGAGTCACGCCCTGGGGACAGCCGAAAGAATTTATCCTTTGATAGAAAAGGCCGCCTATGCAGTCATCAACGCAGCCAGAAAACTCATACCCTACTTTGACGCACATCCCGTTGTGGTCCTCACCGACCAGCCGCTGTAAAAAGTGTTGGAAAAGTTTGAGAAATCAGGAAGGCTGCTGAAATGGGCGATCGAGTTAAGCGGGCTGGGGATATCATACCAGCCAAGGACAGCCATCAAAGCACAAGCCTTGGCTGATTTCCTGGCTGAATGTTCCCATTCAGGGGAAGAGGAGCCCCCCGCCGAAGAATGGATCGTGCACACTGACGGATCCTCAACAGCCAATGGTGCAGGGGCAGGCGTTATACTGACCAGCCCAGAGGGAGTGGATTTTGAGCATGCGCTCAGATTCACCTTCCCTGCATCAAACAACGAGGCAGAGTACGAGGCTGTACTCGCAGGGATAAATCTGGCTAAGGCCGCAGGGGCATAGCGAGTTATACTAGCAACTGACTCCCAGCTCATTGCTAATCAAATTAACGGAGAATATGAGGCCAGAGACCAGACCATGGCCACCTACCTTGAAAAAGTAAAACAGGAGTTATCAAGCCTGAAGTCCTATGAAATCCAGCAAATACCCCGATCACAGAATAATCGGGCCGACGCTCTGTCAAAGCTGGCCAGCTCTAGCCTGCAAGACATAAGGAGGTCGGTGTGGGTTGATGTTATGCATGAAAAGTCCACCAGCGCCTGTCAGGCAATCAGCACCATTGAAGAGGGACAGGAAAGCTGAATGACCCCCCTCATCCAGTTCAAAAAGCACGGCATCCTGCCACCAGATCCGGTACAGAAGAGGAGAATACAGGCCAAAGCAGCCTGGTTCATAATCATTGACGAAGAACTCTATAAGAAATCTTTCACTTACCCCCTGCTCAGATGCCTAGGGGCAGACTAGGCTGCCGAAGTCCTAGAGGACATCCACTCAGGAATCTGTGGACATCACATCGGAGGAAGGTCATTGGCCCACAAGGCCCTCAGGGCAGGCTACTACTGGCCTACCATGCTAGCAGATGCTAGAAGCCTAACCCAAAAGTGCAGAAAATGCCAACTCTTCGCTCCATCAATCCATGTCCCAGCCCAAGAACTCAGGCCGATTCTATCTCCCATTCCTTTCGCCCAATGGGGAATGGACATACTGGGTCCATTTACCACGGCTACAGGGGGCCGAAAATTTCTAATCGTAGGGATAGACTACTTCACAAAGTGGGTTGAAGCTGAAGCAGTCCCAAACATCACCGAGCCGGCGGTCAGGAAGGTCATTTTGAGGAACATTATAACAAGATTTGGCCTCCCAAAAACATTAGTATTTGATCACGGGAGGCAATTTGATAATGACCCCCTAAGAACCTGGCTAGAGGGGCATGGGATAGCCGTCGCCTATTCCGCCGTCTGCCACCCTCAGACCAATGGACAGGCTGAAGCCGCAAACAAACAGATCTTGAATGGACTCAGAAAAATGGTAGATGACCTCAAAGGAAGATGGGCAGATGAGCTGCCGAGTATCCTCTGGTCAATAAGGACCACCCGAAAAGAGTCAACAGGTCAGACACCATTTGGTCTGGTATATGGAGCAGAGGCTTTACTACCCATCGAAGTGCGAGTTCCTACCCTGCGATCTCAGCAATACAACCAGGCTGACAATCACGAAGCAATGGCCGAAGCTCTTGACCTGGTCCAGGAAGTCAGGGAGGAAGCCTGCACCAACATAGCAGCCTACCAGCAAAGGATGAGGAAGGCATACAACAAGAGGGTGCATGAGAGAAGATTCCAGGTAGGAGACCTGGTAGTAAGGAAAACACAGGCTGTTGGAAAGTCTAGGGAACATGGCAAACTGAGCGCCAACTGGGAAGGCCCATATCAAGTAACCCAGATCTTGGGAACAGGAACATACAAAATCGCCAACCTGACTGGCCAAGAGCTGAACGCACACTGGAATGCCGACACCCTAAAAAAGTACTATGTGTAACTAAGTCTTAAGAGAATCACGTCTATAGTAAAAGGTACTGGCGGAGAACGATCAAAAAAGAAATGTCGACGGCTCCGACCAATCTTATATTTTTTCTATAAAAGAAATCATACTCGTTGTCTGTACAAGCTTGCGCTCACACACACAAACGAGCAGGGGGCAATAGGGGGAGGCCCCTTGTTGCCAGAACCAAGAAAAATGGACCCCCCACAAAACTTTAAACAAGGAAAGGAGAACGAGCCTCACGCGCCAAACTAACAAGGACTGGGGGCAATTCCCCAACCTTGAATAAAAAACGCAAAAGCCCTCCCTGCCTACCCCTGGGCAGGCAGGGGGCAGGCCCCCTGGACTCCGAGCAGGGGCCAGGGACAGGCCAGGCTATGCACAACTAACAAGGACTGGGGGCAATTCCCCCAACCTTGTATAAAAAACGCAAAAGCCCTCCCTGCCTACCTTTGGGCAGGCAGGGGGCAGGCCCCCTGGACTCCGAGCAGGGGCCAGGGACAGGCCAGGCTACGCACAACTGACAAGGACTGGGGGCAATTCCCCCAACCTTGTATAAAAAACGCAAAAAGCCCTCCCTGCCTACCCCTGGGCAGGTAGGGGGCAGGCCCTCTGGACCCCGAGCAGAGGCCAGGGACCGGCCAGGCTACGCACAACTAACAAGGACTGGGGGCAATTCCCCCAACCTTGTATAAAAAACACAAAAGCTCTCCCTGCCTACCTCTGGGCAGGCAGGGGGCAGGCCCCCTGGACTCCGAGCAGGGGCCAGGGACAGGCCAGGCTACGCACAACTGACAAGGACTGGGGGCAATTCCCCCAACCTTGTATAAAAAACGCAAAAAGCCCTCCCTGCCTACCCCTGGGCAGGCAGGGGGCAGGCCCCCTGGACCCCGAGCAGGGGCCAGGGACGGGCCAGGCTACGCGCAACTAACAAGGACTGAAGGCAATTCCCCCAACCTTGTATAAAAAACGCAAAAAAAGCCCTCCCTGCCTACCCCTGGGCAGGCAGGGGGCAGGCCCCCTGGACTCCGAGCAGAGGCCAGGACAGGCCAGGCTACAAACAACTGACAAGGACTGGGGGCAGCTCCCCCAACCTTGTATAAAAAAAAAAAAACCAGGAAAAGTATTCCAAAAAAGTCCCATGAAGGGTGGAAAAGTTTTTACAAAGTAACTAAGCTAAAGATCCAAGAGAGCAGATATTACAGACAGTTGGCCATGACAAATAAAGGCTCAGCGCAGAAAATAAGACTATTACAAGAAAAAGCATCATGGAGCATCCTGGCTGGGGCCGGCAGCTGCCTCAGGTGGTCTGGCCGCCCGAGCCTCATTCTTAGCAGAGTAGAGACTCCGGAAGGCTTCTTCATCAAAAGCGGGGAACTTTTCCCCAATCACCTCCATCACCAACTCCAGGGAAGAGTTGGCACCACTCACGAAGCTGGCATCCACCGCAGCCTCGGTCTCCTCTGCAAGGATCTCTTTCTCCTTCTTCCACTCTCCCTTGGCCTGTTCAAAGGCCGAGTCAGCTCTGGACAATTGCTCCTCCAAGTCAGCTACTTTTCCTTTCAGATGCCCCATCTCAGCCAAAGAGAGGGTAGCCCGCTCCATTGACAAACGGCTCTCCTTCAGATCAGCCTCCAGCTTGGCTACTTCCTTCACAGCTCTCTCTCCCTGAAGTTTCCACTGACCAGCCTGGTTCTTTGCCTCTTCCAGCTCACCCTCCTGCCTTGCCAGCTTATCCTTCAAGTTGTTTATCAAGGTAATGTCCCTCTCCACCATAGCCAGGCGGTCAGGAGGAGGAGCCCCTGGTGTGACAGTCAATTCTTCGTCACTCAGGCGGCTGAGAGCCGCCAGCTCGGCAGCCGCCAGCAAAACCTTAGAGGTACGCTGGATATATTGAAGCACCTGGTGAGAAGTTGAAGTCACGGACTTTGTGAGGCGATCAGCCAAGACAACGCCAGAGTCAGAAAGTAGACCTGATACGTCCACACTATCACCAGCAGTATAGTGGAACTCCGTGTTTTCCTCCGGAAAAGGAGTACTCGGAAGTTCGCGAGCAGGACGCTTTGCTTCAGGGGTAGTAACATCCACCTCCAAATCCACCACATCAGCTCCAGAAGGCTCTCTATCCCTCTTTCTCCTCAGCTCCAAAGGGACACTCTCCCCGGTCCCCTCAGAGTTTACAGGGCGCGCTCCCTGAGAAGTTCGGGGCCCAGCTGAAGAAACACCCTGCTTCTGACCAGGGGAAGGGGTGGCCCCTGAGGTGACCTCAGCCTCCCCCTCATGAATACTGAGAGTAGGGGTCGTCGGCTTTGATGACGGCAGTCGAGGGGGAAGAGGCAGTCTTCGACCAGCAGCGAAATCCTTCACAAGCTTCATTAAGCCTTTGCTCCCTTTCCTGAAATTCGCAGGGAGGGAAGGGCGCTTCGAGAGAACGACAAGTTCCTCGCTCAAGCCTAATCTCCTAACCTGCTTCCTTGTCCAGCGCCAAGAGGTGGAAGCGGCAGAAAAGGAGGGGCAGTCAGCTAAAAAACAAAGAGGAATAAAGTCTCTGAAAAATCGCGACAGTAAAAACCCCCTAGAACTACCTTCAAGGCTGGGAATCAGGCCCAAGGGGAGCAAATACTCGTCTGTCGCTATAAGCTCCGCGTGAGGAAGCCAGAAAGTAGGGCCAAAAATGCCGTGTTTATCCGCGACAATTTCAAACTTTTTGATCAAAATCTCCTCCTTCGGACTTAGCTTAACCTCCAGGGCCTTCCCCCCGACGCCTGGGTGGTATTCCTCGCGAGTTTTCATACGGGTGTGAACATGGTTCCTAAAATGCCTAGGAATCCTCCACCCTGACGCGCTATGTACGTACAAAAAATTATTTTTCCAGTCCTTCAGGCTGCTCAAAGCCGGCCAGAACAGGGCGTATTTCTTTTGTCTCTGCAGAGACCAATAACCAGGGGAGCCGTCCCCCCCTGAGGAGGATACCATTTGGAGACCAACCATGAAACGAAGGGCATCAATGTAAGGCCCCTCGCCATGAAAAAGACAGGTCCAAGTGTAAGCTATCAAAGACCTAATAGCTGAAGCAGTCAGCTGAGCAATAACAACATTCATCCTCCTGAAGGTCTCCTCCAGGAAGGGATGAAGAGGGAATCGCAGGCCGAATTCTAAAGCCTTGTGGTAGACAGCCACACAACCCTCCGGGGGACAGCATAAAGTGTCTTTTTCCCCTGGAACTACGACTGTATATCCTTCCCCAAAATTATAGAACTGTTCGATTGCCCCGGCGGCGTTGCTTTCCAGAATCAAGTCCCTGTTCTTGGCCTCAGGGTAGGTCTTTAAGGGAACCAAGTACTTCTTCTTATCCAAGTAATAAGTCTTCCCCCTCTCCCTACGGATGAGGGGGCCGGCAATCCTGGAAGGATCCACCTCCAGGGCCTCATCATCAGAATCAACTACATCAAAGGAAGCAGGTTCGGGTGATTCAGCACCCTCCCCCCTGTAATGGTCATCCTCTCCCCTGGGGCCAACCCCAGAAGAGGAGGCTAGGTCACGCATATCACCGTCGCCATCCCCAGTTCTCTCAAGCAAAGAATTAAAAGAAAGGGGGCGGACTCGCGACATACTGGCTATGAAGGGAAATACCAATGAAAGAGAAAGAAGGGGAAAGATTTAAAGAAAAGCTTCTAACCTAGAACGCCGATAGTCGCCGGAAAAAGTGACAGAAGATACTTCTTGTTCCTCACGAAATTTTCAGCAACGAAGGCGGTTTGGGAGTATGAGGGGAGTTATGAATTTCAAAAAGAGTAAAAAGAAAGAATGGAGGAGGAGAAGGGCTTATATAAAGCCCAGGAAGCCTAAAAGACTACCTCTCTGACAAGACACCCCCAACAACCTTCCACGTGTCGCGCGCTGAACACAAACTGTTCACTCCTTCCCAAGAAGGGCCTCGAAAAATGAAAAATGTTAGGGGAATAGCCGATTGACAACGTCATCCCCGCATTCAAAAAAAAAAAGAAAAAAAAAAGAGAGAGAGTAGTCAAGTTGCTCAGATCTTTTCATTAGCCTTAATGGAAAAAGGGCAAGTTACATATCGTGCCAGGCAAATAAAGAAAATACATAAAGCCTAAATTTCCGGCTCGACGCGCCTACGCATTGCTAAGCAGGTCTAATCATCCTCTAAGTCTGGAGAGTGGTCTCTAGGGCTACTTTGACCCGGCCCCAAAAATCCGATCCCCAATCCCAGTCTGGGGAGTCCTTGAAAGGATCATCAGGGAGTCCATCCTCATCCCTGTCGCTCAAACAGCCTAGACCCTCACTGTCATCGGAGTCTCGGCTACTGTCATCCCAATCCCTGCCATAGGGAACAGCTTGGGATTCATCACAGGTACGACAACCTGTTCTCTTCACAGGAGAAGAGGGGCCTGACCCCAGGGAGGAATCTGCGTCAGAGCAGTCAGGGTTAAATTGCTCAGGGTGCAACCACGGGAAGCATTCGTGGCACCCCCGATCAAAGCACCCCCCTCCCTGAGGACAGCGCCTAAATCTGGAGGCAGCGGAGGGTGAAGATCTCTTAAAACGCTTGCTCGCCCTGATGGAAGCTTTCCTACCACTCCGATGAGAGTAAGGCCGTGAACGACGACAACGGCGAATGGCCCGGTAAGCGGCTTGAGCATACCGGAGTCTCCAAATTCCTTTGAAAAGAAAAATGACAGTGCGAACTCCATGGCGAGTCACGATTTTTTTGATCCAAACCATGATTTCACGAAGAAAGTGGAGAAATTGAGGATGAGTTAAGCAAAAATGACGAGGAAAGCTGGGATTTATACAAGTGAAAATGCAACATTAATGGCATACCAACCACCCTGGAAGGGAAAGCCACCAATCGCAAACTCTTCACGGTTCCCAAAAATCCATCAAGCAAAGAAGTATAATCATTGCAAGAAACCCCTCAACTCTTTGCATATCTGACACAAACTGTGCTTCATTTCTCGGGAAGGTTCAAAGCATTAAATGCTGCAGCAAAAGTGAAAATAAGTCAACCTCCCTCCAAGCAAGAGTCGCCAGCCGGAGGGGAGAATTACTTCCCTCCCCCCGGCTAGCGAGGGCCAATTGATTGGGGTCGGCAGCCTGACACTAATAGCCCGCCAGGCAGGCTCCCAGAGGATTGCCCATTAAGCCCAGAAACCGACCCTGCAAACGGTCAAGGTAAAGCACATAAAAGTGGGAATGAAGTGCTATGGAAAGCAGCCGACCCCTGGGCCAGCAGGGTGACGCGGCCTGCTAGAGCCTAGCACTCACAGTTCAAAACTCGCCTGCCCCCTAGGGACATCTCCGCGGATAGGGCAGGGATCCCCAGGGGCCCTCTCGTCATTCTGCCTAAGGTAATTGAGAGTGGGTGGATGAGAAGATGCCACTTGTCACCTCCTCATCCACCCATTCTCCTTCTATTTCCCTCTCTTGTGGGAAGGTATAAATACCCTTCCATTTCCCACAAGAAAGGGGTTGAATTTTCTCTCTCTAGAACTCTTACTCTAAAATTGCCGCCCAGTTCCTCACGAGCTGGGTTTCTTAAGGCATTCACGGACTAACTTAGGCATCAGAGAGGGTTTCCTCGGACAACCTTCGAGGCCCTGTGCGTTCTCTGTGCAGGGAGCCTGCCCAATCCGCCGGGAAGGTCCGACGGAAGGAGTAGGAGGAAGGAGAGTGTCAAGATTGATCAGTGAACATTCAGAGCAACACCGAACGATTCAAACCCGAATTCCACGTCGGGTTAATTGATTCCAATAACCGGAACAGTGTTCATAGCTAATTCGTATGGGTTTCGCTGCATGTTCTAAGATCAACTCGACTTAGAAAGTTCGTCCCGATTCTCGAAAAGGCTATGCGCACCGGTATAGACCCTATTTAGACCGACCGATACTTAGTGTAAAGCATACATGGCGTCGTTATAATGCTTGCTTGACTACTTGCTGCTTGGTTTCCGTGTTGTTTTCAAAAACTGTCATTCCAAAAATGCATCTTTTCAAAACAATATCCAACTTTCACAAACTCGGAAAGCTGCCGAAATTTAGACTTAAGATTTGACTCAAAACAAGCCTATTTTCTAGCCGGCATGCCGCCCATTTCAAAATTCGAATTTTCGATCCACCATTCGATTTTCGAATTTTCAAAATTCAATTTTGATTTTCAGATTTTCGAGATGCCATTTTCGATTTTCAAAATTTCCGAGATGCCATTTTCAATTGTCAAATCCTCGAGATGCCGTTTTTGATTTTCAAATCTTCGGGATCTCATCCTCCATTTTTAAATTGTCGGAAATTCTTTTTTTTTCGATCTTCAAATTTTCAAAATTCCAAATATTCAACTTTTCAAAAACCCGGTCCTATTGGCCCAATGCCAGTTTCAGGTCCATCTTCTCAATTTCCAAAACTCAATCATTTCTCTAAACCCTTTTGTCCTTGGACCTACCGTAATTCGTGTGTCGGGTCTTTTCATAGGTCGTCGAAGTCTATAACGTCGAAACTTCGTCGATCTTACATCGCGGGTTTCCCCCCTATCCCAGTCCGCCTTCTTTGATTAAGGCATGGCCAACCAACGTAGGGCATACCCCTACCAAGAAGAGCCCGTTTACACACTCGGGTCCTAACAAGAGAGTCCCACGCGATCTTTCCATCTAGCAGGACGGTCCCCACGACCTTTCCTAAGGCAATTTCGCCCATCTTTCAATTCGTTAGTCGAGTCATCCCAATTCGAAAATCCTATAACTTAAGGGTCTACCCTAATCACGGGGCCACCCTTATTCGGGTCAAGTCGAGGGTCTCTAGCGTCGAAACCCTACCGATCTTACATCACGAGTTCATTCCCCTACCCAGTCTGCATTTCCTCGAGGCCGAGTCAACCTTTTACAAGGCATAGCCCTACAACAAAAGGCTTGTGATCCTTACGTCTAAGGGTCACTCATCCGACACTCGAGTCTTAACAGAACCTTCAATCCCACTCGGGGGCTACCCTTCAGCAGAGCGATCAATCACGGTTGCTCTAAGGGTCATGTCTTACACGTGTTGTCTCACGTACCCCACTTTTGAGTCACTTAGATGTCACACCATCTGAGTCCTATCCGACGGAGCGATTAATCACAATCACTCCGAGAATCGTACCCTACACATTTGTCTTAGGAGAGTCTAACCCGAGTCAAACCGGAGTCGTCTCTCCTCCCGCGCTATTTCTTATGCCTTGGTGTGCTTGAGTTCCGAAGCAACTTTCCTGATTACGCAGTATTCTGACAGACAGGCCACCGGTAACCAGACACCGACACAAGAGGCAAGAAGCTTTGGACAAGTTGACAGCCTCGCTGGCTCAGATTGAAGCCTAGATGACAGTTATCAAGTCCGACCAGATAGCTATTGTTACCCGTTTGAGCGCCCTAAAACAAGGGACTCCTAATGGTGGGGTTGAGACTACCGGGCCCCTAGCTGAACTGGTCAGCGCGGTCCGGAAGCTGGAAGAACAGGTCCACTTGTCAACTAAAACACTATCCACACGGAAATGCCCGTGCCTATTCACCTCTGAATGACGAACTGCCCGCTAACCTCAATCTTACGGGCTTGCCGATGTTTGATGGGACCGAAGACCCGGTGCTTCACATCCGGGCCTTCAAAGAGTTCATGGCCGTTAAGGGAGTGAAATCGACCATGTTCAAGCACCTGTTTGCTTCTTTCCTCGAGAAGCATCCGAAAGCCTGGTATTACAGGCTTGACTCGAAGAAGTACAAGACTTGAGACGACGTGGCAACAGAGTTCGCTCGGAATTATGCCGATAATACTGAGATCCTAACCATGATGCGTACTTTGGAGGTTCTAGTCCAGAAGCCCAAAAAGGGTTTCACCAAATACCTTCAACGCTGGCGGACTGAGAGTGTTAAGGTCGTAGACAAGCCCAACGAGAAGACACTAGTGGAGACGTTCATCAACAACCTCCTACCTTCCTACCGCGTCCATCTTAGGTATGCCGGCATTTCAAACTTTGTTGTGCTTACCGAAATGGGCACCAGGATTGAAGACGATTTTCAACACAATGAAGATCTGGGTGAAGCTTCTACTGAAGGCTATACTGGACATCAATTTGAGTCCTTAGAAGCCGAAGACTATTGACGACATCAGCAGGATCACAAACAAACGTCTAAGAGTCTAAATTTGATTTAAGTTCGAGTCTGAGTTCGAGTTTAGGGTGTCCTATTTCTTTCAATTTCAAGTTAAGAGTTAGAGTTAATCGTATTCTGTCCTCTTTTCAAAATTCAATAAAATTGGCTTTTCTATTTCTCATATATGCTTTCCTTATACGTTTCCGAGAACATCATACACTGTGAGCACATGCATGTGACTATTATAGGCACATCTATAATGACTGCAGCAAATTGAGACCTGTGTTTTCCTTTACCTGTTCCATGTCTGGAATAGAAAACCATATAACTACCCTTAACAGGAGCGGTATCGAATCCTATGACAAATCTAGGTAGTCTCCTAGTTTGGGTTCAAGACGAGAGGCAAGCCCATTTCCCACAATAAACGCCCCTCCAATAAAACTGACCAATCCCTACCTTAGGTGTTAGTCTGAGCAACAAAAAACAAAAAAATAGCTGGACAAAAAAAAAATCAAAGGTCCAAGGAAAAAGCAAAAGGCCAAAACAAAAGAGCTGGCCATGATCAAAAAGAATTCTCAACATCCTCCGACCCGATACGGTCAATCCCATGATCGGGGCTAAGAGGTCAACCAAAAAAATCAAAGAACCCATGACCGTGGTCAACAGTCGACCCAAGTGAAAGTCCCTTGACCGGGTACGGTCAATTCAAAATTATCAATACCCATACCATCAAATAGGGGAGAAACAACCAAGCTGGTCAGCTAACACCACACTTAGCCTTCTCACATTATAACCCTCCAGACCTTCTCGAGACCTAGGCTAAGAGACAGCCCAGAATTTTGAGGATTCAAGCTCCATAGGATACCCCTAATCATTAGGGCTAGACATGGAAACCAGATCCTGCATTATCAAACCTGCTCAAACGAAGTCCGAGTCATTTTTACTCGACTTCCCCCTTTCCTACCACATTACAATACCTTACCCTCGAAGCCTTAGCTCTACAAAATCGAGCTCCAGATTTCAAAACATCAAAGCCACTTACGACCTAGCACCACGTTTCCAAAATTATCCAAACCAGTTACCAGCCCCAAACACGGGAACTCAACTTGCAGTCGGCATAGAACATGCCCAAATAGTTCACACCACCTCCCGGGGTTACCCCGGAGAGCGCTCACAATCACCGGATCAACATCCTAACTATTCTAGTCCTTTGATCAAGATATCATTGGGAATGCACCTAGCTTACACCGTTGCTATGGCTAGTTACACACAAAGCCCTATTAAACTAGGCACCATAATATATTTTTCAACCACTGAACTACGACTTGGTTTGATTTCACTACACGTGAATACGTATGCAGCCTTTCAACAGAAGCACAACCACCCACATTAACACAAATTCAAAAAGCACCGTCACTCCTATCACGACACTGTCATGTTCTCAACAGCTAGCTTTGTCGTTCTGGGGGCTTCTCTTAGGCGGAAGACTGATTAGTGTAGTTTGTAGTGCCTATTTCGTAGTATTTTGGTCCCATTTTCCTTGTGGAATCGCTTCTTGGGAGCGGTTTAGGGGCTTCTTATGCTTCCTTTAGTTCGTTTCAGGTTCCCGAGACCGATTTGGAAGAGTTGGACCGATTCCGACTCCATACATACACATTTTGGAGCCAACGGAATAAAGGAACGGTGACTCGATGCTTCAGAATCGACCCCGAGACCTTGGGACCCAATCCCGAGCCTCCGAGACCCGATCCCAAGTCCCGAGAATCGATGAGAAGCTCATGTGAAGCAAGAAGGAACCAAAAGGGTCATATTGGAGGCCTACAAGACTCATCCCCGACGGGTATGCACCTCATCCCGTCGGGGATGAAGTGCACTTTGGAGGGAGCTACTGCAAGGCCGTCCCGGTCGGGATGGTGGGTCCGTCCCGGTCGGGATGATCCGTCCCGGTCGGGACCAAATCGCTGTAGCCCGCATTTCTTTCTTTCTTCTCCCTTCCATTTGTAACCCTATAAATACTTCCCTCTTGTATTGTTTATGGATCCTACATTAGTTTAGCCTCTCTTAAGCCTCTCTACAACATATAAACCCTAGATTTAGTTCCTCATATTAGTTTGAATCTCTCATTAATCCTTAGTTAATCTTAGTTAATCCTAGCTAATTAGTGCTTGTATTAAGAAGATACTTGAAGATTTCTCTAAGATTGACAACCTTGGGATTATTTGGGTTTCTCTTTTTTGCAAGATATCATCTTTTCATCATCCTATTGTTGGTATAACTTTCTTTTCTCTTGTTTATTGTTATTGAATCAAGTTTGAATCTTTACTTAGTGTTTGTTATTATTGATTGTTATTGTTTCTTGATGGTGAATGTTAGGGTTATGATGTTATGTCCTCTTCTTATTATTGTTAGTTTTTCTTTGATTATGAGTGAGTAGATTACTTGTGGGTTAGTAGGGGGATTAAGGGTAGATCATGGGTGATTAGGGTTTGATTAGGGACAATGGGGTAAATCCTTATTGTTAGTCACATTCTTGGCACACCATGTGTTTGTTGAAATGCTTGTTTGAGTTGTAGTGGCCATGCTTCTCATGCTAGTTTTCCTCTACTCATTGTTTGTTTAGTTTGTGGACACCTTTGACCACCCAAGTCACCCTACTACTCTTATGAACCCGACCTAACCCACCTCTTTTCCATATTTGATTCATCTTGTTAGCTAGTCATCATTTCTTTAGGTTGATAGTTAGTTGGATTATTAGCATTGTTTAGCATTTCTCTTAGTTTGCTAGTTGGGTTGTGTTTAGTTAGTATTTGATAGTCTAGTTCATCATAGCTCATCATTGGTCTACTTTCTTCTCCTCTCATCATAATTCATAAATTAGTAGCTCTTTGTGTTTGTTTGGTAGCATAGTCTTGTTTTAGGCCGATTTAGTCTAAACCTTGCAATACCGTCTCCGAGGACACGACCCGACTTACCCTAACTGCCGTTAGGTGCTAGTTGGTTGAATAATTGGTGGCGGGATCCACGACAAATCCCACCATCAATTTGGCGCCGTTGCCGGGGACGGTGCATTGTTTAGACTTTGTTTGCTTATTTCTAGACTTAGTTACCCTCCTTTGTGCCCTTCTATCATCTCTTGTGAATATTCTCTAGTTTTTCTTGATTTCTTAGCCTTCTTTTCTCTTTGTCTCTAGTTGTGCTTGCTTGTTGTCGTTACCTAGTGCCCATAAAGCACTAGGTATTCTCACGTTTGCTCTAGTGTGTAGTGTATGCCTAGGCGGGGAGGCGAATCCTTTCTCTTTAATCCAGAGCCGGAGAGGCTTTTTCGAGCTTTTCGCCAACGGACGATTAACCGGGTTAGGATCTCTCAACCAAGCGCAAGCAATACCCATCAAGAACAAGCCCAAGGAAGCGATAGTGAGGAAGCATATCGAGAGACGGCCGAAGGGAATTTCACCAATTCCTTTGGAGATTCTAGTCCTAGCTCCCCTTCTACATCTACTTCAACTCCATCTACACCATCTTCTCCCTTACATCCAATAATGCCGAAGTTTTCCTCCCACTCTACATTTACGGAAGATGTCTTGCCTGGACCCAATGCTCTACCGGCCGCTTATGCCGGAAATTTTACGGCCAAGACCCACTTCATTCAACTTGTGGAAAGGAACCAATTTAGTGGTTTTCCCACCGAAGACCCGCACCAACATATGGAGACCTTCTCCGATTATTGTGACGCTATATCTCAACCCGGGGTTACACAAGATCAAATCCGATGTGTTTTATTTCCATTTTCATTGATTGGAAAAGCGAAGCAATGGATTAAAGGTCTCGATAGGGCAACCATGGGCATCGACACTTGGAAGAAACTTGCATTGGCATTCTACCAAACTTTCTACCCTCCGGAGAAGACTAATTTGCTTAGGGCCTCCATCACCGGTTTCCAACAACGGGATGAGGAGAGCTTATATGAAGCTTGGGAGCGGTTTAAGTCTTTGGTTAGATCGTGCCCTCATCATGGACTCTCACAATGGTTCTTAGTCCAACAATTTTGGAATGGTCTTTATGAGGACTCAAGAACCATACTCAACTTTGGCTCCAATGGTAGGTTCACCGAGGTCGATGATGACCAAACTTGGGCGAGAATCGAAGAGATGGCGGTGCATAATTCGCAATATTCTAGGCCTAGAAAGGCAAACCGAGGAGGTAGGCACGAGGTTGACGCTATAACTCAATTAAGCATTGACCTTGGGGCTCAATTGAAGACACACATGGAATCCATTGACAAGAAGCTTCAAGGTCACCTCACTCAAGTCCAAAACATCGGTTCCTCCCACCAAGCCTCAATCCATGAAGTGAATGCTTTGGGATTTGCACCTCCTTTACCTTATTATGGGATGTGCGATAATTGTGGAATCGTTGGTCATGACCCTATGAATTGTAGAGGGAGTATTGAGCAAGTGAATGCCTTTCAAGCATTCAAGCAAGGTACTTCCTATTCTAATCAATACCAAGCTTCCAATCAAGTCCCTCAACAACAAGCCTTTCAACACCATCAACAACATCGTCCTTATGTTCCACCTCCCTTAAGGGACAACAACCAAGGTTACCAAGGCAACTCAAGGCCTTTCAACAACTTCAAGCAAAGTAACCAAGGTTCATTCAACAACAATCAAGGGTTCCAACAAGGGAACTTCAACCAAGGCTATCAAAACCACAACCATGGCAACAATCAAAGCCTTAATCAAGGCAATTATCATGGGTTCCAAGGGAACCGTCAACATCAAGCAACTCAAGGCAATCAACAACAAAGCAAGCCTAGGAGCCGATCTCCTACTCATGACTATGGTACTCCCTTAGCCCTCACCAATACACCGCATAATCCATCATCACCACCACGGGACTTCGACATGCAAAAGCAAATGGTGGATATCCATAGGGGTACTCAAGAATTGCAAAAGAGGCAATTGGATGCACAAATGTCACAACAAGGAGCCATTGATCAAATTTTAATGGAAAACAAGGAAATGAAAACTCACATGAAGATGATTGAGAATCAAGTGGCACAACTTGCATCGGGAAGTTCCTCAAGACAAAGAGGGCAATTACCTCCTCAAGGTGTAACTCCGACTTTTGAGCATGTCAACGCCATCACCACAAGGAGAGGTACATCTTATGATCCCCCTCCATTCCCTAGTGAGCAAGAGCCAATGCAAGAACCGACAAAGAAAAAGGCTTCTCCAATTCAAGAAAGCTCAACCCTTGATAATCCAATGGAGGAGCAAGTCTTATGGGAGGTTGAGAAACCTCAACAAGACAAGATTCCCCCACTTCAAGCTAAATATAAGGGTAAATTGAAAGTGTCATTTGAAGATTCCACCCCGATTGAGCAAAATAAATACCAAGTCACGTTGCCTTACCCAACAAGGCAAATGAAGACCAAGGTAGACTCTCAATATGACAAGTTCCTTAGTATTGTGAAGAAGTTGGATGTTAGTGTCCCATTCACCGAATTACTTACCCAAATCCCGGCATATGGAAAATTCATGAGAGAAATCTTGGCTAGGAAGAGATCCGTCGACGAGGAAGAGACCGTTGCGTTCACAAGGGTGGTGAGCGAGATCATTCAAGGTTCCACACTTCCAAAGTTGAAGGATCCAGGTAGTTTCTCGATCCCGTGCACCATAGACAACTACAAGATCGAGAGGGCATTATGTGACTTGGGTGCGAGTGTGAGCATCATCCCCTATTCTATTTGTTACCGGCTTAAGATGAAGGAGCTTAAGCGTACATCCGTTACACTCCAAATGGCCGATAGTTCGCTCAACCGACCATTGGGGATGCTTGAGGATGTGCCGGTACAAATTGGGAAGTTCTTCATTCCGGTGGACTTCATTGTGCTTGACATGCCGGAAAATGCTCTCACTCCTATTATTCTTGGACGCCCATTTCTACACACCGCCGGTGCCATGATCGATGTGAAGAATGGTAGGATAACCTTCGAGTTAGGCAAAGAGAAGTTAGTGTTTGACCTCCAAGGCAACACTCCGCCTACTAGTAATGAGTCGTGCAATATGATCCAAGCCAAGAAAGACATCGATCTAGGGGTTGAGTCGGGACAAAGCATGAACAAGGAATCTTATGTACTTGAGGATGATGACTCCGATATGGAGAAGGATGAGAGCCCGTGTCATGGGCTTAATGACAAGTTGGAAAGCAAAAAGGATGAAGATGAGCCTCCCTTGGGGCCACATGAGGATAGATGGACGTTTGGGTATATACCGAAGGATCGAAAGTACAAATTCAAGCCATTGAACTTAGTAGATCGGGATGCCCGGGAACGTCAAGACAAGGTTATGAAGGGCCTTGGTTTGTGGATGCTTATGTTACTAGCTTGATTGAAGACTTTGCTAGGGCCTTCGACTTGTTCCTTCCTGCCCTTGATGGAGATGGAACTAGTTTTGGATGTTGAAAAAGAATTGAAGAAAGTACCACCTTGGTTTGACGGAGTTCCACAAGAACCGTCTCTTTGTATATATCTCTTTCCCTTATAGTTTGTTTGCTTTTGTGAAATTCTTGGTTATTTGGATGATTGATGAGCGTTGTGAGGGAGGGAATTTGATGTGATAATTGAGTTTATTGTGATAGGTGTGAAGTGGAAGTGATTCCTAGGGAAGAGCGGTCATTGTTGGAGCTTGGATTGTGTGAAGGGAAGTCGGTTTTTGAAGCTCGGTACGAGCTTTTGGGAGCTATAGAGGGTTTGGGGACTCTTCCCGACCTAGAAGAGGTCATCCCGTCCGGGAAGGAAGGCCCATCCCGACCGGGAAGGATGCCATTCCGTCCGGGATGAGGTGCACAAAAGTTGGGTTCACTGACAGCTCATCTAGACCAGGACGAGGTCTTCCCGACCGGGACGCCATGGTCATCCCGACCGGGACCACCCATCCCGACCGGGATGGACTCCCTGCCCTCCGTTGGCTCTTTTCTTCGTTGTTTGAGACCACCCAACCACTTTATACCCCCTCCCAACCTCCCTACATGTCCTTACTCTCATTGTATGACCTTTACACCTCATATACACGTTTTCACCTCACTTTCTATTCACTTCAAACCGACTTTCGCATCAAAAACCCGCCTCATTTTGCATTTGTGCCCCAACCATGGAACCGGATCGCAATTGGAGAGGAATAACGACGACATGGACAAGCTAAGTGCCTATATTGACCTATGAGACGTTGGAGCGAGTGAGTTGGTAACCGTATGGTACGACAACTATCCTCTCTTTTCCGTTTTTATAGCTTATCTTCTTGGTTTATTCCCTTTCCCTCTTATCATTTGTGTCATGGTGGCCTTCGAGGCCTTGGTGTGCTTGCTCCCGACTCTCGATGACGTGACTACATCGAGAGTCATTTCAAAATCCAAATTTTTCAAGATTTTCACCTTTTTGTTGGATTTAGTCGGATTTAGGCGGAATCCGGGCTAGGTGACTTGATTACACCTAGCCCTCCCCTCCCATTTCCTTTTATTTCCTTCTTTTTATTTTTCCTCCCCCTTCCATATCCTTTTCTTGTCTCGGCCCATGGTGACTTGACTACACCCCGGTCGGACACTTTCTACCATTTTCTCCACTTTTTGATTTTTAGCTTTATTTTCGTAGTTTCTTTTGTGCTCCCATGCACTACGGTCGAGCATGAGGACATAGCTCGACTTAAGTGTGGGGGAGTGGTATTCTAGCATAGTTAGCTTTATTTTTGTAGTTT
This sequence comes from Agrostemma githago, assembly GCA_958450325.1. Taxonomy (NCBI): domain Eukaryota; kingdom Viridiplantae; phylum Streptophyta; class Magnoliopsida; order Caryophyllales; family Caryophyllaceae; genus Agrostemma; species Agrostemma githago. The sequence goes on along the minus strand of OY288239.1, from coordinate 75,554,891 downwards.
TTCGAAAAAATCTTTAAAAACCCTAAAAATTTGAAAAATTTTCACAAAAATCAAAAAGATTTTTCTTTTGTGTGTTTTCCTCTTCTGTCATTGTGTCGTATATTTGTTTTGTGTGCGTGTTTTGCCTCTCTTTCCCTTATAGGTTGCTTTATTCGCCGTTAACTTTGGAAGGCTTTCAAGACTCCCGGTAACATCTTATCTCTTTTTCTTCTTTATCTCTCGCGGAGTTTGGAGGAGAATGTGATGTGGTGTGCTCGGGAGGAGCTTTGTAATGCTCGAGGTTGATTTGGTTACTCATTTGGAAGATAGGGGTGGTGTTTGTGTTTTCTATGTGTTTGTTTTGTGTTGTTCTTATTTTGTTACTTTTGTTTCTCTTTCTTTCTTTTTCGTTGAGTCTTTGTTTTGTGTTTTGTTGTGTGTCTTGTGCGTAATTGGTTTTCGAAAACCCGTTTTAGAGGCTAGTGTGTGAGTGCTTACTTTCCCTTTCTAGTAGTATAAATTGAGTCTTGGACTTTAGTCTAGTAGAATGACCCTAAATCAATGAATTCGTTGGTCCTTTACCTTGAGTCCACCTAGCTTACTAGGGATTTACTACGGGATTTGCATTTTGACCATTATGACCACCCGTGGTGTGAAAAGGCCTTGGTTACCGAGTCCCGTCCCCTAGGTGACCATGTTTGGGATTGTTTAATTAGTCAAAGTTCTCCACTTTTTGTGGGTTTGAAGAGGGATCGCGACCCCCGACTTACCCATTTCCCTACCTCCTACACATATCCACACAATAAATTGCAAAGTGTTGATTTCTCTCTTTCTCAATTGTCAAGAAATGCCAAAAAGCCAAATCTTGCCAAAAAGGGCAAAGGAAAGAAAAAGAAAAGAAAATGAAAGAAAGAAAATAATGAAGAAAAAGAAAAGGCACAAAAGCCGAAAAGAAAATAGAAAAGAAGAAAAAGAATGGCATGGCAAAACAAGGCAAAAATGCAAAAGAAAAGAGAAAATGCCAAAAGAAAATCGTCTCACAAAAAGATCTTAACCTCACAAAAATAAGCCTTTTCCGACTTTTGCCGTGAAGAGCCTACCAAAGGACCGAGTCCCGAGGAAGGATGATAGCGGCATTGGTCGGTCTTCCCTCATTTTGCACGTTTTTCACTTTTTACTTGGACTAGTTAGGCGGTTTCGGACATGGGACGACCCTCTTGGCTCTTTGCTAAAGGGGGCGGGGTCTCACTTACCTACAGTGTCGACTAACACCGTGGATCATCACTTCCCACTCCGCCGATCGTCCCGTAGTACGTTTTTAGAAAGTTAGGAGGACCTAGGTAAGTTACCAACGTTTTTGTTGCTTTGTCGTCATACTATTAGGGTTTAGTCCACCTCGGTTTGTATTGCTAGTTTGGGAACGTTGTCACTTACCTCAAGTCCTAAACCGGTGCTTCTTTCACCGCTTGTTTGAGGGAAGCGGTATTTCTTTTCTTTTGGGTGCAACCTTTTGTGTGTTTGTTTGTTTATGTGTTTTGTGTCCGGTTGCATCCACAGTTTTGTCGCAAGACCCGACTTGCCTTGCGGGGTGCACTTTTCCTCTAAGTGCACTCGCGTGAGTTGAAAGGGCGTAGGGTGCGCTAATACCCATTCGGCTAGTATAGTAGTTAGTATGTGCTTACTCGAGGGCGAGTAAGGGTTAAGTGTGGGGGAGTTGATTAGTGTAGTTTGTAGTGCCTATTTCGTAGTATTTTGGTCCCATTTTCCTTGTGGAATCGCTCCTTGGGAGCGGTTTAGGGGCTTCTTATGCTTCCTTTAGTTCGTTTCAGGTTCCCGAGACCGATTTGGAAGAGTTGGAGCGATTCCGACTCCATACATACACATTTTGGAGCCAACGGAATAAAGGAACGGTGACTCGATGCTTCGGAATCGACCCCGAGACCTTGGGACCCAATCCCGAGCCTCCGAGACCCGATCCCGAGTCCCGAGAATCGATGAGAAGCTCATGTGAAGCAAGAAGGAACCAAAAGGGTCATATTGGAGGCCTACAAGACTCATCCCCGACGGGTATGCACCTCATCCCGTCGGGGATGAAGTGCACTTTGGAGGGAGCTACTGCAAGGCCGTCCCGGTCGGGATGGTGGGTCCGTCCCGGTCGGGATGATCCGTCCCGGTCGGGACCAAATCGCTGTAGCCCGCATTTCTTTCTTTCTTCTCCCTTCCATTTGTAACCCTATAAATACTTCCCTCTTGTATTGTTTATGGATCCTACATTAGTTTAGCCTCTCTTAAGCCTCTCTACAACATATAAACCCTAGATTTAGTTCCTCATATTAGTTTGAATCTCTCATTAATCCTTAGTTAATCTTAGTTAATCCTAGCTAATTAGTGCTTGTATTAAGAAGATACTTGAAGATTTCTCTAAGATTGACAACCTTGGGATTATTTGGGTTTCTCTTTTATGCAAGATATCATCTTTTCATCATCCTATTGTTGGTATAACTTTCTTTTCTCTTGTTTATTGTTATTGAATCAAGTTTGAATCTTTACTTAGTGTTTGTTATTATTGATTTTTATTGTTTCTTGATGGTGAATGTTAGGGTTATGATGTTATGTCCTCTTCTTATTATTGTTAGTTTTTCTTTGATTATGAGTGAGTAGATTACTTGTGGGTTAGTAGGGGGATTAAGGGTAGATCATGGGTGATTAGGGTTTGATTAGGGACAATGGGGTAAATCCTTATTGTTAGTCACATTCTTGGCACACCATGTGTTTGTTGAAATGCTTGTTTGAGTTGTAGTGGCCATGCTTCTCATGCTAGTTTTCCTCTACTCATTGTTTGTTTAGTTTGTGGACACCTTTGACCACCCAAGTCACCCTACTACTCTTATGAACCCGACCTAACCCACCTCTTTTCCATATTTGATTCATCTTGTTAGCTAGTCATCATTTCTTTAGGTTGATAGTTAGTTGGATTATTAGCATTGTTTAGCATTTCTCTTAGTTTGCTAGTTGGGTTGTGTTTAGTTAGTATTTGATAGTCTAGTTCATCATAGCTCATCATTGGTCTACTTTCTTCTCCTCTCATCATAATTCATAAATTAGTAGCTCTTTGTGTTTGTTTGGTAGCATAGTCTTGTTTTAGGCCGATTTAGTCTAAACCTTGCAATACCGTCTCCGAGGACACGACCCGACTTACCCTAACTACCGTTAGGTGCTAGTTGGTTGAATAATTGGTGGCGGGATCCACGACAAATCCCACCATCAAAGACCTCCATCCACTCACATAATCCAAATACTTTCAAAATCTAGCCTCCTTTATGTAGTGTATCCTAGTACTAGGCTCAGTCGAAGACGAGACTCTGTCAAGGACTCGAAGCAACTCCTACTTTGGGAATATCTCCCAAAACCAAAAAGATTCAAAAGAGCACTAGTATACAACATTGCTACTACTGAGTCCAGTCATTACAGAGTGCATATCTTTTCCATTCCGAGGATTCGACCATGTTGCCACTTGCCTAGGCAACGGAATAGCGTAACTTAAGAGTCTTGTCATCTTAGGTGGCCCACCCCCCTACCGAGTCACGGTCCAATCCTTAGAGCGTCCAGTTCGTGTCTGTCAACTCGTCCTGTTGCATCCAGAGTCGAGTATGTCGGTATGTCTCTCTTCAAATCCTCATTTTAAAATTTGCAAAACTTAGGCATTTGAGAAAATCCTTTTCGATATGGTCAAATTTCAGACTATTTAAACTGCAAATTTCTTTTCTACCCCTTTCAATTTTGAAAACCTATTTCCTATCACGTAAGTTGCTTTCAGGACTTCGATTTAAAAAAAAAAAAAAAACCAAGCAAAAATCACTTTCCCCAGCGCAAGTCAGTCTATAGATGCTAACTACATTTCCTGTATGTATCTCCTATGTTTGCTATTTCTGTCTACATATCTAACATTTCAGGTACCAGCTTGGCTTCCCAAAAGAACATCAAGTTTTTTATTCCCCAGCGTGAGTCTTGTTTCACCTAAGCTTTACATGCAAAGTTTTGTGTAACCATACAAAGCATGTACAACTCAAGGCTTCGAAAGCAGGCCTGCGCAACTCACTAAACTCCCCAGCGAAAAGCCCAAAGGTGGCATTTTTCCTGAAGAAACACGGGATGTGCCTACATATAGGTACACCCAGGGCTTCTTAGGCAGGCTCCCGCGTAATTTTGGATTGGGATGTGTCTGTGAACGGACACACCCAGGGTTTCTTAGGCAAGCTCCCGCATAGTTCTGAGATGTAATCCCCTAGAAAATCTAACGCGATACAGTGGCGGAAACACTGTAGAGTCGGGATTAAAACACGCTGTAACTATGTCTTAGAAAAATTAAAACGGTAAAGTCAGACAATAGGCCTTAAATAAAATGGCCAAAATTTAAAACAATCCACAAAAAGGGTTTGAACAATCCATAAGACATAATTATTAAAAATAAATAAGCAGGATCCACACTGCTCGCTAGCCCACACCCGGAACATGTATACCTGCCATGTTAAAACATAACAGCCACAATCAGTGGGGAGCAACGTCAACGTTCTCCCAGCCGTATAACAGGATTTTAAAACTGTAATTACTAGTATAGGAAAAAAATAGTAAAAAGAAAACAGTAAAACATTATAATGAAAATAAGATTTCAGTGAAAAACTTCACGTATCGAAATAAGATAATAAAAATGAGTTTTCCGGAGAAAACATAAAACATTTGCCAACCTGCAAATCAAAATTATATCGATAATAACAAAAATATTTAGAATGGCGTTATGGATAGGATTAATGTAGAATCTAGACTTTCACTAGGACAATACTAAACTAGCTTCGAGAACTTAGTCAAAACAAATCAGACTTCGATCTCTAACTAGGCAACTCAACCATAACAGAACTGCGTGCAGCGAGGTCCTGGCTTAAGTAATGTACACCTCTCCTGGACACCAACCGTAATCCAGTTCAACCCGACGGCGGCTTACACGATGCGATATCTAAGTTTAAGGTCAAAATATACACACTCCTGAACACAAACCATGCTTAGTTCAACGACCAATGTGTCTTAACATAGACACACCAGCTTTATAGTTGATGGTAAAACGTACATCCCAGACTATATTACTCTAAACCCACACTTATCCTTATTCCATAACTCCAAAACAATCCATTATCGATATTTAAAAGATGTATTCAATACAAACAATAGGAGAACAAAAGAAAAAGGAATCACTTTCCAAAAGAGGAAACTTTCTATTTTAGGAAACTTCTATTTTTAGAAACTTTACCAAAAATAGCATCATATCAAAATAGCAAAAATATTAGTTTATACTAACATCACATTTTTAGTGAACGATGTAGATTTATAAAACTAATACTTTCGGCTTTAACGATATTAATTACCAAAGTGAACATTTAATTTTATGAAATTATTAAAATATCGTATAAGCGTTATAAAATGATTAAAAATGTCTTAAACATTTTAATATTACTAATTAGGGTGTTTTCAAAAGTTATAAAGCTAAAATTCCCTAATTATTATTAGTTACGACAATACGATTACAAATAGGATTTTACGGCAAATGTCAAATTAAATCTTTTAACGTCTTTTATTTAATTAAACCATTGAATATATTTAGAATATGTTAAGGGATGATTTAACTCTTAATGTTTCAGATTTAAATATTTTCAAAATAGCTGGAAAAATAAATCTTTTAGGTAAGACGAAGCATTTTAACGATAAATCGTAATTTGTCCAAAAATCAATACTTATTAATTAAAGACTTTGATAAATAGTACAAAAATTACGTAAAATAGTTAAAATATATTTATGGACATTCTGTCCAGAAAAGAAAATTTTTCAGAATCCTAAAACTCGGTTTTTAAAGCGTTTTCTCGTTAATCGTCTAATCTCGACAATAACGATTAATAAAAAATAGTAATTACAAAACGATTAAAGTATTAATATCCAAAAATTATTATTAAGCTTAAAAATCATGATTTTCCAGAAAATACTATTTTTCCAGATTTCCAAAAATTCCAGCTTTAATAAATCCCATCAAAACCGTCTTTAAAACCCGTTTTCACAATTAACGATTCCATTAATAAAACTTATCGTTCCTAAAATTTTATTAAAGCACTAAAAATCATAAAAATAAATTTTATTAAGAAACCATCAGAATCATAATTTTTTCCAGATTAAATCAAAAGACCAAAAATCGAGAATTTAAACGACAAACACGGTTTTAACGATAAACGATGATTTAAAGTGACTAATTAATTCATCAACTTAACAAGTCCAAAAAATTATGAAAATATTCAGAAAATTCTATTTCAACAGAAAGTTTCACCACGTCAAAAATCAGATTAAAATAAAATGTTTAGGTACCAGAACTAAAAATCGGCTTTTAATCGTTTTTGTCCGTAAACGGTAATAACTCAATAATCGATAACTAAAATATCAGAAAAATACTAAATAAATAAAAATCATCAAAAATATCATTTTTACAGAATATAAACATATATTACATGTTTAGGCCGAATATTATGATTTTACAAATTAATATGACGATTTAATCGTTAATCTCGTAAAAGCGATAAAAATACCGAAACATGCAAATTTTCAAATTTTAAATTTTTTCCAGATTTGGTGACATATATATATTGTCAAAATGAAACATAAAAATATATACATGCAATTACACAAATAAAATCAAGTAATACCGAGTAACACCGACGTTACCTTCAATCCAAATCCGAGTCTACGATATATTCGTCTTCTGCGGGACCGCTTCGGAACCTTAAAAAAAACATGAATTCTATGGCATGAAAATACCATAATATCGCTGAAAAATTAAGGTGACAACGATTGGAAATGAAGTCGATTAATACCTTAACGAAGGAGACGGAAAGAAGATCGATATAGCGAAAATGGAGACGGAAAATGGAGATGATGAACACGAAATTTCTGGGCAGAAATGCTGCTGGTTTTTGGTCTGATTTCACAAGAAAAAAAATAGGGAGAAAAAGAGTATTTGCTTGAATAAAATGAATTAATGAATTATGAGAAAAATGTGAAGAGATATGGAGTGAATGGTGACTTTAAAATTGATGAAAACTAGGTACATTCATCTCCAAAATTTCAGCCAAGAGTGAATGTGAGAGGAGTGTGAAGAGTTTGCATGAGTCAACAATATTAATTTGTGAGAAAGAAATATCTTATGCTTTAATCATATTATTTTTATAAAAATAAAATGTTACACAAACAAAAATGTGTAGTGGTTGTGTGACATGAGTGTCATGAAAAAAAATGGTTCAAGGTGGTCCCAAAATAGTTGTAAGTCGATAAACATAAGGATCGTAAAATTGTTAAAAGCATTTCAAAGCAATTTGAGTAAACCTCGCGTAAGAAAATAATTATTCGCGAAACTTCGTATTAAAATCATAAATGGCTACTCTTTAGTAAATAAAAATATTTCTTAGTTGAAAATATTATATACGTATTTAATCATTTTTAGGAAGAGGACAATCTTAAGTCCAAGCTTAAAAACGTCCATTCAAAGAAAAATAGAATTCCTCGCGGAAAATAAATTAGTTTACGAAGAAAATTAAATAAATAGATTTGAAAGAATTAAATCTTTAAAAAAATTAAAAATAAAAATCATTAAACTCAAAAATAAAAACAGAGCTTAGTAAAATGATGAAATATGAGGCCGAAAAGTGACAGAGCGAGTTAAGACGGAGTCCTAACGGAAAGAATAAAAAATGCTTAGAAAAATAGCGGGTGTTACAATCCTTCCCACTAAAAGAAAGTTTCGTCCTCGAAACTAAGGATAAGTAGAAAGTAATAGAAATTACCTCACTCGAAAAGATGAGGATACAAAGTTCGCATAAAAATTTTGCTGTAAAAGAAAATTTTACAACTTTCAAAGTGATATGAAATCAAATGCAAATATTTATTTCGAATGGAATTTGGACTAAGCTACCCGGAGTTTAAAATCTTTTAATTAATGAAATTGTAAAGTAAAGTTATTTGATAAAATAACGACGTCAAATAACATTAGTAAACAAACTCGAAGGAAACAGGGTAACCAAAACATTTTCAAAATAAAAGTAAAACAATTTGATTAAGAATAATTCGATAATATTTCGTTTTATGACAAAACAAAATTTAGTTTTGAGAAATCAAATTTTGTTGTTAGTAAAAATCAAAGCACTCATCAAACATTTTGAATAACAGATTCAAAAGTTCACCGACAATAAAACGAAAACTAATTTCAAAATGTTAAAATTTCGAAAATGTTATCAAAGTAATTATGAAAGTTTTCAAAAATGTTATCAAACCCGAACATTCAAAATAATTTCGACAATGTTAAAACGTTTTATGTCATAATCATATAGAAATCGATGTTTTTGGAAATGTGAAAGTCTTCCTTCATAAATTCCGTTCGCTTGAAAAATCAAAATTTGAATCAATTTCAAAATACTTTGAAATAATTTGTTAAGGCATTTCGAAACAGGTCTAAACATGTGTTATCAACCAAAAAAAAAAAAACGAAGTATACGGTTATGAAATTTATAACTCAAGGTGTTAAAATTTCACGAAAACCCAAAATGCTAAATTGTTCACAGTTTTTAGAAAATGGGGAGTTTAAAAATTTGAAATTATGCTTCAAAATGTTAAAATTTCATGAAAATCAAAAATTTGTAGATTAGCCAAACTTTTCATAACACAAGTCTGGGGAAAATAATAAATGGATAAATAGAGTCAAAGTCAACGACAAATCGAAACAAAAGTTTTCAAACCTGATAAAGAAGTCGAAAGGGATTGGCTGAAGAAGAAGAAGCGGAATTCAAGAGAAACTAAGGGGAGGACAAATTTGAGAGTCAAATAGAACTCTCAAGGATTGAAGAATTAAATTAACCATCTAAAGATTCCCGGTACGACTCCCACAACCCGGGTCCCTAATTTCCATCAAATAACGTTAAGTCCAATAATATTAGGCACTAGGTGGTACTACTCGGTCACTATCTCCAAAAATGACTTACGTGACTATCCAATCATTCAAGCGGCACGATACTAATCCACAAATGCTTTAGAATCAAATCCACAATTAAGATTCCAACGGTTAACAAAACATACCCAAACCCTTGATCGATAAGGCTCCTAATTTCAAAACTCATAAGGTTTGAACTCGAGGTATGCTCCAAATTTCTCGAGTAAGGAACATTAAACAAGGTCCACCAATATAACAATGCTTGGGCACAGAATCCTCAAAATGATTACCAATATGTTTATAATGCCACAAGTAAAGAAGTTGGGGAAAGTATAACAAATCCTCAAATACGCTCAAACCTAAAGGTAATGGCGCAAACACTCACATCTTCAAACACGTCATTGAGCTAAGGTTTCTAAAAATTCCACCAAATTTCATATTGTATCAACGAAACCAACAAAATATTTATTAAATCAACAAAGCCACAATCTCGTTGGTCTAAGGTTATAACAGTCCCAATAAGATGATCCGTATTATAATACTCCTCAAAACAGCATAATAAAACCAAACTGTGATTGTGCAAGATAGTTCTCTTCTCTAGAGACAACAACAATTTATCCCAAGTTAGATCACTCAACTCCAAAGTTCATAGGTTACTACCTTAAACAACGATCAACTATCTAATCCTTAAGAAACACGGGAGGTCTATGTCCACCAAAATTTCTAACGCCATTAATGAAAACCTTCAATGGTACCACAACACTCAGTCTTAACACCATAAACAATACTCTATGATCCCAAATATTCGCGATGCATCCATTAAATAAGCATTAGGTAAAGAATCCAAAGTAATATTATCAGTTACCCATAGTTTGGTTCTAGCCTTCTAGGTTAGGTGCTAGGTATCCATCAAATGTGACATACTCTCTCTACTCCAAAATATATTCAACTCTAAGTACTCCAAAATAATCAAACCTATAACCCAAGGTTTAGTGTCTAAAGTATCATCCTAATTCCATCAATCAACCATTTGCCACTCAAATCAATCCTCAATAATTTCTTACTTGCTTAGAAGATAGGGTAGACTCACAGCCCTCAAATCAGGTAACAAGGGTTTACTAAACCTCAAACATCCATAACTTGGGGTTCACTAAGACTGAATCCGGTATAACCAAAGAATCTCAAGAGAAAGATGGTAGAATAGAAGAATAGAACAAGGATTCACCAAGAGAATAAAGTTGAAAATATAAAAGAGAAGAATTTGGAGAAATAGAGGAAGGAAGAAAAGAGTCGATGACCCTATATTACTAAGTTCTTGAACCAGAGGAGAATCTTCGGGCCTCCAGAGTTCACGAGGGGACAAAAAGGATTACTTCATCTTCTTGTAGAGGAACGAGCACGCAAGTCATGGGTCGCTCCATCTGGATCTACTGCGACATCATGGAACAAGAATCTACTCTTGATCATCTTGCCAGTAGCTTAAGTAAACTGAACCGGAGCTAAAAGTCATCATCGACATCTTTCTTGGAGCACCAAGTTGTTCACTCGAGTCAGCAGGCGTTGAGAGTTCTAAGAAGGTCTTGTCCCGATCTGGAGCAGCATCCTATCAACATCTTGTTCATTTGTCTTCTTACAACAAAAGCAACAAATATTCAATGCTAATCATTGAGTTTCAAGAACAGGAAAAACTTAACAAGTAAGTCCTAATTTGTTTCTACCCATTCCTAGTAATAATTTTTTTATTTACTGTTTAAATAATTTACTGGTATTTTCCCTAATTTCAGGTGTAAGCATTGGGAGCAGTGATGCTCTGATACCAACTGTAATCCCCTAGAAAATCTAACGCGATACAGTGGCGGAAACACTGTAGAGTCGGGATTAAAACACGCTGTAACTATGTCTTAGAAAAATTAAAATGGTAAAGTCAAACAATAGGCCTTAAATAAAATGGCCAAATATTAAAACAATCCACAAAAGGGGTTTGAACAATCCATAAGACATAATTATTAAAAATAAATAAGCAGGATCCACACTGCTCGCTAGCCCACACCCGGAACATGTATACCTGCCATGTTAAAACATAACAGCCACAATCAGTGGAGAGCAACGTCAACGTTCTCCCAGCCGTATAACGCGATTTTAAAAACTGTAATTACTACTATAGAAAAAAAATAGTAAAAAGAAAACAGTAAAACATTATAATGAAAATAAGATTTCAGTGAAAAACTTCACGTATCGAAATAAGATAATAAAAATGAGTTTTCCGGAGAAAACATAAAACATTTGCCAACCTGCAAATCAAAATTATATCGATAATAACAAAAATATTTAGAATGGCGTTATGGATAGGATTAATGTAGAATCTAGACTTTCACTAGGACAATAATAAACTAGCTTCGAGAACTTAGTCAAAACAAATCAGACTTTGGTCTCTAACTAGGCAACTCAACCATAACAGGACTGCGTGCAGCGAGGTCCTGGCTTAAGTAATGTACACCCCTCCTGGACACCAACCGTAATCCAGTTCAACCCGACGGCGACTTACACGATGCGATATCTAAGTTTAAGGTCAAAATATACACACTTCTGAACACAAACCACGCTCAGTTCAACGACTAATGTGTCTCAACATAGACACACCAGCTTTATAGTTGATGGTAAAACGTACATCCCAGACTATATTACTCTAAACCCACACTTATCCTTATTCCATAACTCCAAAATAATCCATTATCGATATTTAAAAGATGTATTCAATACAAACAATAGGAGAACAAAAGAAAAAAGAATCACTTTCCAAAAGAGGAAACTTTCTATTTTAGGAAACTTCTATTTTTAGAAACTTTACCAAAAATAGCATCATATCAAAATAGCGAAAATATTAGTTTATACTAACATCACATTTTTAGTAAACGATATAGATTTATAAAACTAATACTTTCGGCCTTAACGATATTAATTACCAAAGTGAACATTTAATTTTATGAAATTATTAAAATATTGTATAAGCGTTATAAAATGATTAAAAATGTCTTAAACATTTTAATATTACTAATTAGGGTGTTTTCAAAAGTTATAAAGCTAAAAATCCCTAATTATTATTAGTTACGACAATACGATTACAAATAGGATTTTACGGCAAATGTCAAATTAAATCTTTTAACGTCTTTTATTTAATTAAACCATTGAATATATTTAGAATATGTTAAGGGATGATTTAACTCTTAATGTTTCAGATTTAAATATTTTCAAAATAGCTGGAAAAATAAATCTTTTAGGTAAGACGAAGCATTTTAACGATAAATCGTAATTTGTCCAAAAATCAATACTTATTAATTAAAGACTTTGATAAATAGTACAAAAATTACGTAAAATAGTTAAAATATATTTATGGACATTCTGTCCAGAAAAGAAAATTTTCCAGAATCTTAAAACTCGGTTTTTAAAGCGTTTTCTCGTTAATCGTCTAATCTCGACAATAACGATTAATAAAAAATAGTAATTACAAAACGACTTAAGTATTAATATCCAAAAATTATTATTAAGCTTAAAAATCATGATTTTCCAGAAAATACTATTTTTCCAGATTTCCAAAAATTCCAGCTTTAATAAATCCCATCAAAACCGTCTTTAAAACCCGTTTTCACAATTAACGATTCCATTAATAAAACTTATCGTTCCTAACATTTTATTAAAGCACTAAAAATCATAAAAATAAATTTTATTAAGAAACCATCAGAATCATAATTTTTTCCAGATTAAATCAAAAGACCAAAAATCGAGAATTTAAACGACAAACACGGTTTTAACGATAAACGATGATTTAAAGTGACTAATTAATTCATCAACTTAACAAGTCCGAAAAATTATGAAAATATTCAGAAAATTCTATTTCAACAGAAAGTTTCACCACGTCAAAAATCAGATTAAAATAAAATGTTTAGGTACCAGAACTAAAAATCGGCTTTTAATCGTTTTTGTCCGTAAACGGTAATAACTCAATAATCGATAACTAAAATATCAGAAAAATACTAAATTATTAAAAATCATCAAAAATATTATTTTTACAGAATATAAACATATATTACATGTTTAGGCCGAATATTATGATTTTACAAATTAATATGACGATTTAATCGTTAATTTCGTAAAAACGATAAAAATACCGAAACATGCAAATTTTCAAATTTTAAATTTTTTCCAGATTTGGTGACATACATATATTGTCAAAATGAAACATAAAAATATATACATGCAATTACACAAATAAAATCAAGTAATACCGAGTAACACCGACGTTACCTTCAATCCAAATCCGAGTCTACGATATATTCGTCTTCTGCGGGACCGCTTCGGAACCTTAAAAAAACATGAATTCCATGGTATGAAAATACCATAATATCGCTGAAAAATTAAGGTGACAACGATTGGAAATGAAGTCGATTAATACCTTAACGAAGGAGACAGAAAGAAGATCGATATAGCGAAAATGAAGACGGAAAATGGAGATGATGAACACGAAATTTCTGGGCAGAAATGCTGCTGGTTTTTGGTCTGATTTCACAAGAAAAAAAATAGGGAGAAAGAGAGTATTTGCTTGAATAAAATGGATTAATGAATTATGAGAAAAATGTGAAGAGATATGGAGTGCATGGTGACTTTAAAATTGATGAAAACTAGGTACATTCATCTCCAAAATTTCAGCCAAGAGTGAATGTGAGAGGAGTGTGAAGAGTTTGAATGAGTCAACAATATTAATTTGTGAGAAAGAAATATCTTATGCTTTAATCATATTATTTTTATAAAAATAAAATGTTACACAAAAAAAAATGTGTAGTGGTTGTGTGACATGAGTGTCATGAAAAAAAATGGTTCAAGGTGGTCCCAAAATAGTTGTAAGTCGATAAAAATAAGGATCGTAAAATTATTAAAAGCATTTCAAAGCAATTTGAGTAAACCCCGCGTAAGAAAATAATTATTCGCGAAACTTCGTATTAAAATCATAAATGGCTACTCTTTAGTAAATAAAAATATTTCTTAGTTGAAAATATTATATACGTATTTAATCATTTTTAGGAAGAGGAAAATCTTAAGTCCAAGCTTAAAAACGTCCATTCAAAGAAAAATAGAATTCCTCGCGGAAAATAAATTAGTTTACGAAGAAAATTAAATAAATAGATTTGAAATAATTAAATCTTTAAAAAAATTAAAAATAAAAATCATTAAACTCAAAAATAAAAACAGAGCTTAGTAAAATGATGAAATATGAGGCCGAAAAGTGACAGAGCGAGTTAAGACGAAGTCCTAACGGAAAGAATAAAAAATGCTTAGAAAAATAGCGGGTGTTACATGAGATGTGTCTGCAAAGGGACACACCCAGGGCTTCTTAGGCAAGCTCCCGTGTAGTTCTGAGATGGGATGTGTCTGCAAACGGACACATACAGAGCTTCTTAGGCAAGCTCCCGCGCAGCTCCAAGATGGGATGTATCCACATATAGATACACCTAGGGCTTCAGAAACAAGTCCCTACGGATTTATTATCATCCACTGAGGTATGGTTTCTATCTTATGGCTGGCGAGTCCTTTCACGCAAGTCTAATGAACTATTAACAACCCGACCAAAAGTCTGCCAGGTCTTAATCCTCAATTGGCCTGATAGCTACTCTGACTTTCAACTTGTCCAAGCCTCAGTCAGAGTGGGGGCTCTGTAGACACCCACATTTGGCTGCTAGGTGTCTGTAGTAGTTTCCAAAAAACACTCAATGATGATCGACGCGAACGTGCTTCTACGCGCTTGGATATGGGCTCAAAACCGTTAGTTGCTGGCTTAGGCTCTTTACGGAGTACAAATCTCACAAAACCAACCTCAAATTCAGGCCCAGCGGGTCGTTTCTAATCAAATAAGACTAATTTGGGTCAAAACCGATACCGAAAATAAAACCGTCTTTTAGCGACCGGGTCAAACCCCGGTCAAAGTCGTTTCCGAGAACACAAAAACCATGCTAATACCAAGAATCCAACCCGGAGTCAAAAACTCCGGATTTCTTCGCTCCAGCTGACCCACTCGATCGAGTGTCAGCCCACTCGATCGAGTAGGCCTTCAACAGGCCCGCTGTTACCTCTTTATTGGGTCACTCGATAGAGTCAGCAGGGGCACTCGATCGAGTAACTCTAGGTCGTGGGGTTCGGAATTCCTATATATACACTCCTTTGCATACACCTTCATACAACTTTTTGACAACCCTAACACCTTTTACACACATACAATTTTTCAACTTTTTTTTCCTCTCTACATCTTTTACCCATCACAACTTTGCAATACAACTAGAGGTGGCAGTTCGGGCCGGGCCGCCGCCGCCGGCCCGGTCCGGCACGAACGGCCCGGCACGAGTGCGAAATCGGGTCTGGCACGGGCACGGCTCGTCGGGCCTCGGGTCGGGCCGCGGCGACGAAGTGGGCGAAAAGCCCGTGCCAGGCACGGGCCCGGCACGGTCCGGCCCACTGCAGGCCCGCTGATAGGCACGCGGGCTGGCCCGACCAGGCCCGACCGGCCCGAGCACGGCGGGCCCGAGGCACGGTCCGGCCCGGCCAGGCACGATACCTGCTATGCTGTGCTGCTGTCTGATGTGTTGTGCTACTGTCTGCTGTGTTATGCTGCTCTACTGCATGCTGCTGCCTCCAAGGCTCCAACGTCTCTTCCTCTTCTTTTTTTTTCCATTTTTTTCTTATAAATACACACATTCATCCATCTTCAATTCACACAAACCATTCTACTCTTCTTCTAATCTACTAAATTACTAATCATTCTTACTAATCTTCTTAAATCTCAATACTCTACATTTCTAAATTCTAATATATATAAAATACTCGTATAATATAACTTATTACAAATTATTACTAATCTTATAATAAAACCTATTTATATATAAAAAAAATATTAGCTATAAAAATTACTAATCTAAAAAAATATTAGTTATAAAACTAATAGTATTAGTTATAAATATTGTAATTTTAATACAATTAGTATTAAATATGAAATAGATCGAGGCACGACCCGAAAATCGGCACGAAAATTGAAGCACGGGCACGAGCACGAAACTAGCACGACGGGTCTGGCACGACCGGGCACGAGACCCGGCCCGAGCACGGCACGACCGGGCCCGTGCCTTGGGTCGTGCCTCGGCGGCTAGGTTGGACGGAGCTCCGTGCCGGGCACGGCACGAGCCCGGGTCTAGGCACGGCCGGGCCGGCCCACCCAGGCACGAAGCCCGGCCCGGCACGACTAAGTGCCACCTCTAAATACAACTACACACACAATCCAATCTTAACCCTTCTACACTTAAACCACCATAACTCATCTACATAATCTCGATACTCCCGTGCCTGAGCCACAACTAAACGAGTTCCATACCGAGAATACGAAGCATGTAGGTTGAGGGTGCAAAATAATCCCGATCTCTTCCTTTTTTTCTTCTCTTCTCTCGCGTCATCTTTCTCTTCTCTTCTCTCGCGTCATCTTCCTCTTCTCTTCTCGTTTTTTTTTTTTTTTCATTTTTTTTATTTTTTTTCGTATCTAATATCGTTAATACCATTAGTATCAAAGTATTAAAATATTCGCCTATTTGTGTCGAATACAAGGGATGACGGGATAAGAACATCCGAATACAAGGGTCTCGCACCCGACGTGGCCGGTCGTTTATCTCGACACCCCAAGTATTTGATTGTTGAAGCGAATCAACGTCAACAAGATTGTTTCTTTTCGTTATCGTGTCGTAAGTCTCGTTTTAGTATTTACATAATCATCATCATCGCGCATTCATCAAATTCTAAAAATTTTTCGAACCAAACACGTCTAATTTAGGTTAGGGCGAAACCCGTTGATGCGGATCTGACATCACATAATCCGCAAGGATTCATTACGATGTCGAGATGCGGAGGGAATCAATTTTTAATTCAATCAAATATCAAGCGTTTATTCTTAAAGATGCGATATCGACTCTATAGTCGATTATCGTGTCTAAAAGAATTAGTCAATAAATCTAACTAACACGAATTCGTTGATGCTAAAATAATTGTCATATAGTTCGAAAGAACTAATTACGACATTATAACGCGGAGATAATTTATTTCGTTTTAGTTTGATTTATATCGACTTACAAACATCTTTTCTAGATCTCGCTCTAAGTATTTGATATTGATTCCATAATCAAATATCGAATACGACGAGTACCGAAAATTTAAGTCGAGTATGAATCGTATCATATTTTTACACGACTTAGCAAAACGTATCAATTTTCAATATTAAAAAGCAATTTCGAAATCCATGACAAATTGCGAAGCGAATCCTAGTTCGTACAAGGGGCACTCGATCGAGTGCCTAGCCCACTCGATCGAGTGGCACCCCAAAAACCGAGGCAGAAGGTCTTCTTGAGGACCACTCGATCGAATCTCTGAATGACTCGATCGAGTGGTGCCTCAAATATTGGGCAGAAGCTTTTTCTGAGGTCCACTCGACCGAGTCCGTTAATGACTCGGTCGAGTGGCCTTTATCACGTCAAATCGTGAGCCCTCAACATACATCAAGCCTTATCGAATATTTTTGGTGACTTCGGTCAACACGTGTCAAGTCAATCACGTGTCATAATCCTTTCAAAACCGTGCATCATGTCGTTTATGTCACTCTATATAATTTACAAACCGTTATTATTGTTACTAACTTGTTTGTTTATATCTTTGCGATTTATTTTTTGTTGTTTGTTTTATTATACTAAAACGAACCTCGCATGCTAAATACAACTTTGACGTTAGTTTAGATGCATTAAATCGACGTAACAACTTATTTAAATCCCCGCATGTTTAGTCAAAATATTGTTTGCATATCATTCAACCGAATTACTAACACGCGTATTCAAAAATCAAACGATATCTTAGTAGAGGCCACTAAGTGCGGGCGGGGTTGGGTGTTCTTTGTGAACTTTTCAACACGTACCCTCACCCCTTACTCAGAACCTCGGTTTCCGGATGTCCGAAACCGTTGGCGCACGAGAGTCATTCAATACACGGTATTCGATAATGTCGGTATCGGTATCGCAATGCAAAGGGACGAACCCGATAAACTCTGAGATCTGAATGGGCCGTACTTTGTGCACGGCCCACTAAGATATAGAGTTGGTTCGAATGGGCCCGAACTCCCACAAAGTTCGGTGGCGACTCCATTTCGATTTAAATTTCAATTCGAGATCCATCTCACATGAGATTCATTCGCCTCTCCAAACTCGCGCGTGGCCGCGTCGGGGTAGACCTACGTCATGTATACAAAATGCAAGCATAAAAATAGTGATCAAGTATGACCCTTAAACTAACTAGGTTCAAAAGCTTCATCTGGATCTTCATCCTTCATAAAGCCTCCCTCAAATCTTTTGGATCTCCATCCTTCATCTTCTCGGGACTTCGTCTTCAAATTACATTAATTTTACTAATTACAAATTAACTAATAAAAATTACAATAAAGCAACAAATTATTACATTACAATACGATGCCCCCGCAATCGTATGAACTAAAATAATTATACATTGCACACGTAACAAGACGAATAAATAAACAATAAATATAATTACAACGAATAGCGATACGCAGATCGTAAACCATCCTAATTTAGGCCATACTAGTCACACGTCAATCTCATAACAATTATAATGACATTCGGGCGCCGCATTTACAATACGCAAAAATAAATAATGAATCATATTCACGTTCTAATTAACAATTAATTTGAATAAAACTTGAAATTAGTAACACAACTTAACTATTAAGTCGTAAACTAATCGCATAACCAATTTTATAACACGAAACTAAACAAACGAATTTATTATGACGCAATCTGTAATATTTTATCATGGTGTAATCGTATTACGAAAAATTAGCGTTATTGAATAACTTAAAGAATTCAATTTTTAAAAAATCCATAAACTCGAAATCCTCCTTTCAAAGTCATTATAGTGTCACTCACTTTGGGCCAAAGAAGTGATTCATCACAATTGTAACCACCACATCATATGTGGTCAACAATGGCCCAAAAGCCAGCAGACCAATCAATGGGCCAAGAGGGTGATACATCAATAACACATGGATGAAAATATGGGCTAACAAGTGGCATCTTGATCACATCAAGAGGAACCAAATAAGCGAACAGGCCACCCGTCAAAACTAATCCCCATAGCCAGGGACACGACCGCCACCACCACCGTGTCGAGCACTCCGCCTATCTTTAGAGTCGCGTCATCCACTTGCTCAGACGACGACCTCCTTGTGGGCGTTCGGAGTCCAGTAACTCACACCGGCCAACTACCGCCTGAGCTAGTTGTCGACAACCAAAAAAGTACCGACAATACTGATTTCAGTCCAACTGATGTCAGATCTTATCGAAAAAACTGGTGGTTCTCGCCACCATGAGAACCTTCCTCCTCGACCTAGTCACGTCCTACGTGCACTACTCATTCAGTTAGTCGTCGACGGTTCATTTATCGCCCAACGACGTTTAACCTGCTACCCTTCGTCAAGCCCTCTTACGAATTCATTCATCCAGGAATAGAATTGAAAACTAATTTTTCTAATTTATTCTACTAATTTATATTAAAACTCTTTTTAACATAATTTTGATTGATGAAATCACAATATTTAGTCCGTATGAATTATCGAATAATCATAATATTGTACGGAGTAAGAATAAAAAATTTAATCATGACCAAATAAATCAAATTTTATCGGTCTTCCTTAAAACATCCAATTAATCAATATCTCCATATTAGTTAGGCTAATTTTTTCATGATAAACTCGAGATTACAATCAAATCACAATAAAAACGCACCAATAATATAAATCTGATCATATAAATATTATGCTACAGACTTTGATACCGGTGCGAAAGCGAAATTTCAGGAAATAATTTCCTAGCACCAATTCAAGAATACAAGCACAATATAGATATTAATCAGAACAAAACTAGATCATAAGATGGAGATATATTAGATTCCCACGTGTTACTCCTCTACTCGGTCATGTCTGCTAGGACGGAAGAGATAGAACGATTCTCTCTCTGACGGAAGAGATAGAACGATTCTCTCTCTTACTTTTAAGGTGCTTGAGACAAAACTGAACTAACATAGATTAGGGCTTTCTCTTTGGATTGATTCTTAATCACCTAATGACTCATGACTAGACCTATCAAACGGGTCGGGCGGTCGAGTTTCGGGTTCGGGTAAAATACGGGTCAGGTGTATTTCGGGGTTGAAAAATACGGGTTTTATACGGGTCGGGTTTATACGGGTTTCGGGTCGAGTTTCGGGTCAAATACGGGTTATTAACACACTTTAAAAACATTAATTTTCTTTACTTCTTTTTACGAAATTACTTTTTTCCTAACGAGCATTTACTCAATCCTAATGAAAATGACGTCACTTTTCCAATTTTATCCTCTCCATAATCTAACCTAACTTGTAATTTTTGTCTCTTCTTCTTTGTCTCTTTACCTCCCCAATTTCTTTAATCAACTAAACTCTTTCGAATTCGATTATAAATTTTAGAGTAAATTAGAAATTACTCCCTTCAAAGTTGCGGTTTTTAAAATTTACTCCCTTATGAATATTTTTTAATATTTTACACCCAAAAAGATGCAAAAGTTCAAAATTTACTTGTAATCTAATATTCCGACGAGTTTATATTTTTATTGACCGATTTGCCCTTCTTTTATCGTACGCCCCTTCCCCCACCCCCACCTCTTATTCATTTTTACTTTCCCAAATCTTTCAATATCAATTCCAGGAAACCTAAATTCCCAAATCGAGAAGTAATGGTGGAATTTTTTTCCCAAATTTACTTGCAATCTAAATTACTCTTACAAAAACGTTCGAAGTGACTTGCATATTACCTGAAGATCGAGAAGTCCTTGAATACAATAACCGACTTGCAAACCTTCAAATTAACTATTTTAGGGATGATTCCAATGGTGGGGATTTTTTTTTTTTTTTTACAAATGACAGTATAAGGAAGATTTTTTTTAGAAATGAGACCATAAGGGAAGGGGGAAGAAGAGTAAGATGAAGACAGGGGCAATTTCGGTATTAACTATAGGAAAAAGGCAAAAAAATTCAAACTTGCCGGAAATACTCGTCGGAATATAGAATTGCAAGTAAATTTTGAACTTTTGCATCTTTTTGGATGTAAAATATTAAAAAAAATTCATAAGGGAGTAAATTTTAAAAATCGCAACTTTGAAGGGAGTAAATTTTAAATTACTCTAAATTTTAATTCAATTATCAATGAAGTAATATCATTTATAATTAATTATTGAAGTAATTGATTTATATTTTGTTCAGGGTTTAATTAATTTTTTAAATTAGGGTTAGAGATTTAGGGTGCATTATGGTTTTTCTTTTCATGTAATTTTTTTAATTCGATTTTTTACTATCTTATTTTTCTTTTATTATGTCAAATTAAACTTAATTAATTGTGTTTTGGGTGGTGTTTGTTGGTGTTTTGGGTGCTGGTTGTTGGTGTTGATAGGTTTAATTGTGTTTTGGGTGGTGGTTGATGGGTGGTTGAATTTAGGTTTTTTTAAAAGAAAATCAGTTTGGGTGAAATGACAATAACAAATTGGTAAAATGTCGTTGGGAGTGAGTAAACGCTCGTTAGGAAAAAGCACAACCCTTTTTTTTTATCAGAAATAGAATTTTATTCTTAATTTTCTTATTCATCTCATTTAATATAAGATATTAGTGAGAATAAACATGTTTTATTTAATATATTTTTTAGTATACATTGATATTTTATTTCTATAGGAGGTACGAATATATATGACGAACTTTGACTCGATTTATTGATTTTTTTTCTCATTATAATAATCATGTGATAAAAATACGGTTTTAAAGATATATACAAATATTATTTCTTAAAATTTTGAAAATAAAAAAATATTTCTTAGTGTTTTTGAGAAACTTTACTGTATAATAGCAATATTTTTTTAATTTATCTATTTTCGGACGGGTAACGGGTTCGGGCGAGTTTTGACCCAATAAATTCGGGTTTTTATCGGGCGGGTCACTTTCGGGTTTCGGTCATTTTCGGGCGGGTTTTTTCGGGCGGTTTCGGGTCGGGTCAGTTTTTGACAGGTCTACTCATGACTATATCTTTATATAGTACTCCATCCAACCCACTATGATTTACCCACTTATTATTTTAATCTCTCACATTTGAATAAAAGTGGGTAAATCATTGTGGGGCGGAGGGAGTAGTAGAGATTAGGTTACACCAAGAGACTAACCAGACCAAATAAATAGTCACAACCTGATAACTCACAAGTCCATATTGTGTCTGTTATATTTCCTGACTGAGTTTGACTGTGTGACCTTATAGAATTATATATCCATGGTCATCAGTCCAATTGAATTGGACTAATAATCATAATTATTCTCTAGCAAACAATTATGAAAACTATAATACATAACGATTATCTCTATAATAATATCCTATATTATACTTCCTCTGACACTTTAGAAAATACGGAACAGTCGACCGACCTCAACGACCGTCTTCTGTCGCTAAAAAAAACGGGCGACAGATAATAGTCGCTAACAGGCAATTGCCCTAGGTAGTCGCTTTAAAAAAAGGCGAGCGACTGATATCAGTCGCTAGAAAACACGTGCAACCGATATTGGTTGCTAAATGTAGCGACTGATATCAGTCGCTATATGATTAGCTCAGTGACTGATATTGGTCGCTAAAGGGGAGAGTTTAGCGACTGATACCAGTCGCCCCATGAGTTTCCCGACACACCTGGGAGAGCTTGGGCGACGTAGTTAGAGACTGTTATCAGTCGCTAATATTTTCCTTTAGCGACCGTTGTCAGTCGCTACTAGGCATGTAATTGGCCGATTCGATTTAATTCTTTTCTAACCAAAATCTGCACACAAAAAAATGACCCAACAATGACAAACACATTCCAAACACCATGTCATTCACACTTCATCAATTTCCAACCAATGTTACTAAATGTGGTGAATAAACTAAATTCAGAATCATGTTACAAACAGTTTTGAATCAACATTCAGAAATTACAAGGTTTATTAAACTACAACTACCGACAGTATCTACTCAACGGACAAGGAAACTAGCCGAAGCACCACTATTACCCTCATTGAAGGGGTCTCTAGGGTCTGTGGGTCGGGGCAATGGGGTCAGAGTTGCAGTTCTGCTGCTGAATGCTCCTTAGGCGGGCGAGTTCTTCTAGTATTTACCTGCCCATCTCAGCCTGTTGCCTCATTTGTTCAGACTGTTGCTTCACTTGTTCAGCAAGAGCAACCCGTTCCGCCTTTCCTTCTTCAAATTCTGACCTCATCTCTGCCATGGCGGACGGTACGTACTCGGTTGAGGTCGAATGCCCCCCTCGAGCATTTGGTGGGGTGAAGTACAGGTCGTGAGCGTTCCATGTACCGTACACTTCTCTCTTGTGGTACCCATTCACCACCTCGAACCATATTTGGTTCGGATCTCGCTCTATCTTCAGCTTCATCGGTGGATGTGGCTACCTGATATGTTTCCTAAAAAAACTGATTTGATGATTAGGTGAGATTTCGTCGACAAAGTCACAATATAAAGAATAATGAAAAGAAGCCTTACGTTAGAAACTCACCCAAATTTCTCTGTCACTCGCTGACGTGAAACGCCTTTGACCATTGCAGTCTACCTTACTCTTCGTTTGAACAAACAATTCCGTAGCATCAGAGAGTTTTTCTGTTTTGTTCTGAATCCGTTAACAGTACATGTAGATTTCCTGTTAATAATTTTAATGAAAACATAAAATAAGAAATCAAAAAAATGAAAGGTTTGAAATACTTACGCCCAAAGCTCGCTGGTAGTTGGACTGCGACCCACCGTAGTGCGTAGGCTCCACTCTAGCCTCAAGGTTTCTCTGCCTCTTGTTTTTTTTACTTGGACGGAACCCTTGAGGAAACTTGGGTCTAGGGATGGCAACGGACCGGATCCGGACCGGATCCGCATGGATCCAGATCCAGATCCGCATCTCCATCAGCGGATCCGGATCCGATCCGGATCCGACGGATCCCAAAATTGTAGATCCAGATCCAGATCCAACGGATCCGGACCGGATCCGGATCCGATCCGCGGTTCCAATATTTGACTTGATTAAAATTTCATATTCTTCAAGTTTTTAGATTAACTTGCGACAATTTTAGATTTTGATAATCTTACAAATAAGATTATACACCGTATGAAAAGATTCATAATCAAAGTTCTAAACCAAAGAAAAAAGTCTTAGAAATAACAAAAAAAATACAAATCAAAGAACATAGTTTACGAATTACAAATCAAGTTACATAGTTTACGAATTACAAAATAAAACGCTAATTTAGAAGTCGACACTTGAAGCTTCTTGAGTTCTTTCTTCCGTGTCTTCATAAGAGATAACATCAATATCCTAATGTCAAAGAACACATAGCATGTTAATATATGAAAACAAATATCACTAACAATAAAAGAGGCTAACTAACAAACGAATATAACAAAGTAAAGATGAACGAAATGGAATGACAGAAACAACTAGCAGCCACGCAGCAGCAACAAGGAATCTGTGCTAAACGGGTCATAACAGTAGCGAACAACAGCATAGTGACAAAACAAAGTGACAACAACAAAGATGCTCTCCGACATAGTAAACGTATAGGGAGAACGTGAAGAACAGAACGAACATAACCAAAAATAACGATAACAATTGCGACCACCACCAACTGTGACTCTGTGAGTCTGTGAATCGCAACATTAACATACACAAAACAGCAGCGAACAATAACGTACTTCAACACAAAATATAGAGAGAACGAAGAGACAAAATACAGAGCTAATTAACGAGACAAAAACAGTAACCGAAAACGCAGCATCAAGAACAAGGGCAGATAGAGTAAGAACGAAACAGAAGGAGACGAAGTATACCTAATTGACCGACGATCGAGTGATAAAATGCGACTCTAGAAACTCCGGCGACGAGAACGGCGAGAAAGTAGAAACTCCGGCGAAAAGAACGACGAGAGAGTAGAAACTCCGTCAACAGCAACGAATCTGGGCGAGTGATGATTGTTGATCGACAATTGATGATTGATGAAATGAAGACTTATTATTTGATGAAGAAGAAAGCTTGAAGAATGAAGATAGAGGCAGCACGCAGCAGCAGGCAGCAACACATCATAAATTCAAGATTAGGTCAAATTTAGAGAGGAGGGGAGAAGAAAAAGAGGCAGACTTTGTTTTGTCAATTTTAGTTAACACTTACCCACTTACCATCCACGGCCCAACTGTCCAACAGCCCAACAATATTTTTTTTAATTTTTTTTTAAACGGATATACGGATCGGATCCGGATCTTTTTCCTGGGATCCAGATCCGGATCCGTTTAAGACTAGCGGATCCGGATCCGATCCATATCCGCGCGGATCTGAAATTTCAGGATCCATATCCGGTTCGTGCGGACCGGATCTTGCGGATCTGGACCGGATCCAGGATCCGTTGCCATCCCTACGTGGGTCCGACCGGGCTTTGTTGAACTGCTCAAGTTCGACACCTACAATTCATATAAAGAGATCATTAAGCGAAAATATAACTTTCTATTCAAGTACGGACACTAATTGAGTAATCAAACCTTTAAGTAATTTGTCTGCCTTGTTCTCATTTGCCATCTTAAACATGTTGTCCTTGAAACGTGGTTTGGCAATCGTCATGTACCGGTCCTCACTACAAGAAAACCAGCTTCGGGCGTCCACCTAGTGGGCATCCTGGGCATATGGATGCCTAAATGGCGTCCGAAAATACATCCGGGCGTCCACCGTCAGACGCCAAACTTGGCGTCCGACATAACTGGGGGAGGAAAAAATTCAGGCTTCCGGGCGTCCACAAACGGACGCCATATTCCACTATATGGCGTCCACTGTCAGACGCCATGTAGTGAGATATGACGTCCACAGTCGGACGCCAGCTTGGCTGGATGTGGCGTCCGATAGTGGACGCCTGTGTGGCTGACTCGCATCAAATACCCGCCCAACCCCCTCTTCCCCTTCACTCTCTAAAAAATACACTCTCTAAACTCTCTCTAAACTCCCTCGCCGACCCCAATCTCTCTTCCTCTCCTCCATTTTCCATACTTTTTCTTAATTTTTGGTATGTTTTCTTACTTTACTTAGTTCTTATTCATTATAATTAGTTCTTATTTTTTATTGTTATCGTTATTTATTGGTAGTTATCTAGTTAATATTGTTTAGGTCTAAATTTTGATTAGGTTGATTAGTTTAGCCCAAATTCGATTAGGTAGATTAGTTTTGCCCATCACAATTTTGATTAGGGTTTGATGAATTTGGTTGAATTGAGCTAGAATGACCTCTAGGGCCTTCCATGAGGTTTTGTGTGACTTAGGACGGACCAAAAGGTCTCATAATAATGTCGGATTTTCCGAAACCACCTCTATCCTGATCGGGGTTGTAAATAGGTGTTAGCGCTGCTTTCGGAGTTTTGATATCTGTATCCAAAAATTTGACCTTATTTGACCTGTTTAAACTGTTCCTGTCTGACCTAAGCCTTGAATTTTTGTGTTTTGTTTGGTTAAATTGGGATTAAGTTGATAAATTAGCTAGGGTTTTCGTAAATTGGGATTAAATTGTGGTTACATTTGTGATTAAATTGGTGACAAATTTTTGTAAGGTCAATTCTAAATTAATAAGACATTTGACGTATTAGTGATTAACTTGAGGAAACTCAGTTATGGAAATTAAGTTAGAGAAATTAAGTTTAAGTTAAATGGTGATTAAATTTTTGTTTAGTAAGTTCTAAATTAAGTTAAAGAAATTAAACTTTAATTTGTTATATATATTTTTTGAACATAGAAAATGAAGAGAATTGAACGGAAATGAATGTATGAGGGAAGACTTGATAAGAAGAGACGTCCCACCGTCGAATTTTTTAGGGGTGTTGAATCATTTGTCGAGGTCGCAAAAAAGTCAGTAGACTACGCATCAAGGGGGGAGGTTAGGTGTTCGTGTACTAAATGCAAGAACCTAAAATTTTTTGAGGTCCTTGTAGTTAAGGAACATGTCATCTATAATGGTTTTTCACCTGATTATTATAATTGTATTTGTCATGGTGAGCCATCTTAGTCTGAGGAACCCGAAAACCATCAAAATAAGGGGGGTTGAGAGGTATGATAGTTGACGTTGTGGAGTGCAACATGTTTAACAACGAGAACACATATGGGAATGACGACTCACTTAACCCACGAGACTCACCCAACCCACAAGACTCACCTAACCCACAAGAGCCTAACCCACGAGCAAAGGCGTTTTTTGACATGTTGAACGCTTTGGAGAAACCGTTATACGGAGGGTGCGATGTGACTTTGTTAGAAGTCGCATCTATCGTAGTTAGCCTTAAATGTGAGTTCAACCTACTCTTTGCTTGTGTCGATGGTATTGCTGCCTTGCTCGAGTGAGTTATCCCAACAGACAATATCATGACCCGAACTTTCTACACAACCAAAAAGGTTGTGAAGGGCCTTCAACTCCCGCATCAAAAGATTGATGCTTATCCAGAAGGATGCTTGTTATTTTGGAAGGACGATGCGATGCTTGATGAATTTAGGAGATGTGGTAAGGATAGGTATAAGACGGTTGAGGGGGATATTGTTTTGAGGGGTAGAAATGGGAAAAGCGGTGTTAGGGGTGATGCGTGCTATTTATATATGATTATTCTGTCTTTTACGCACACATTTCCATGCATATCGAGTAGCATTGTCTACTATTTTCCCCCGAATTTGATACTTTGTGGTCATGTTGCATCTTATGCAGGTTTGAACCCGTGGACGCATAAACAAGGCAAAAATCGTGCTTAAAGATGAAATCTTTTGCGAAATACGAAAAGAGAATGATCATTTCCAAATGGGTCTACTTAAAACGTGAATATCTTCAGTTATACAACTTAAATTGATCTGATTCTTGTTGCGTTGGAAATATCTTTCTCTTAGCTTTCCAAAGGTATATTACAAGCCCAATTTGAAGAAGTAACGAAGAAATGGCAAGCGTTTTAAGTTGAGCGCGCAGTGCTGAGAACGGAAACAGGTCAATAATAGTCGAACGACTATCAAAATAGTCGAACGACTATCAAAATAGTCGACCGACTATTCAAAATAGTCGACCGACTATTCTCGAGAATGGACGAAGACCGAGACTTTCCTAATTCGATGTTTAGGGTTAATAAGACTTTTGGGCTTTTGTTTTAGCTTAGTATTTAAGAAATTATTAGACTAGAATTTAGATACAACTTCTCCCCTTATACTTTTACTTCTTTTTAGACTATTCTTTAGATTTCTCTCTACACTCAAACTTTTAGGTCTAGATTTATGAATTCTTTTCTACTCTTCCTTTAAACTCGGTAATCTAATTCTTTCTTTGTTCTTCCTTAATTCTCTTTGTTTTTAATTCTTTCTTTCTTAATCTTATTAATTAGTTTATGCTTATTTCTCTTTAGATATATTAGTTATGCTTAATTTATTAATCATCTTTATTATTGTTGTCGTAAATTTTTCTATGAGTAGCTAATTTCTCTTGCTAGGATTTAGGGAATCCTTGAATTGAATGTGGTCGCTAAATAATTTATAGATCTGTCAATGATATTGTGTCTGAGTTGTCAATTGTAGCATATAATCGCGATTAGTCAGTTAATGCGCATGATTTATTAATTGAATTCGGTAAACTTGAACCTAAGATCGGAAGCCTGGTAAAAGTTAGACATGCTACAACACATTAGTTTGCTCTAATAAGATCGGAAGCCTTTAGACGCATGCTAGGGTGAATAGCGGACCGGAAGGACCTTTTCACTACCCCTTAGACCAATATCTGCGACAGACCTGTGACTTAGACCGTGACCATAAGAAATTCGTAGTGAACTGACAATCCTAGTTTTCTCTCCATATATTAATTCGTCCTAATTCATTCTATTTAGTTTAGTTATTCTTCTTCTTTAATTCTCTTTCCTTCACTACTTTTAGATTAGTTAAAACAAACAAACAAAACCCCCAATTTGGGTACTTAGATAGACTTTAATTGCAAGTAGGATTTATTTGTCTCCCTGTGAAATCGATCCCGACTTCCCTAGCTATATTTTAGTTGGATCGTAGTTGGTTATTTTTGATAGGTACACGACTAGCTTATCAAGGGGTAAGAAACCGATCCCAATAAGTCAGCTTACGTACTTCCCTATTGCACCTAGGCTTCAAAAATTGTATGCCACGAAAACCATAGCGGAGCAAATGAGGTGGCACAAGGAGGACATTAGGGTACCAGGGAAGATGTGTCATCCGAGTGATGGTGAGGAGTGGAAGCGTTTCGATAGACTGCATCCCCACTTTGCATTAGAACCCCGAAATATAAGGCTTGGGTTGTGTACTGATGGATTTACACCTTTCGGCCAATTTGGTAAGTCGTACTCTTGCTGGCCTGTGATGATCACACCTTATAACCTACCTCCTTGGTTGTGTTTGAAGCAGCCTTTCATCTTCCAATCTCTTATTGTGCGTGGACCCAAAAACTCAAAAAATCATTTGGATGTTTACTTGCAACCTGTTATTGAGGAATTGAAACAACTGTGGGAGGTAGGGGTGGAAACTTATGATGTCTCTCTGAGACAAAACTTTCAGTTGAAAGCAGCTCTGTTGTGGACTATAAACGACTTTCCCGCGTAAGGTATGTTCTCGGGGTAGTCTACTGCGGGTCAGAAAGCATGTCCGTGTTGTATGGATGAGAGCAAAGCTTTTTATCTTCCAAATTCTAGTAAAATAAGTTGGTTTGACTGTCATAGGCAGTTCCTACTAGAAGATCACCCATATAGAAAGAATAAGAAGGCATTCAAGAAGGGTGAGGTTGTGCATGACGACGCACCTGATCGACTCCCCGGAGATGAAATACGGGAGTTGATTTCCGATTACCCGCACACTGTTGAGGGAACCGAGCAGGAGTTTAAAGACCTCAAAAAGTTGAAAAATAGTTGGTTTAAACGTAGCATATTTTTTGACCTACCATATTGGAGGACTTTGTTACTTCGTCACAATTAGATGTGATGCACATAGAGAAAAACTTCTTCGAGCAGTTGATTCACACTGTGATGGATGTGGAGGGGAAGAGTTGTGACACTACAGGCTCCCGGCGAGATGTAAAGAATTTTTGTGACCGTCCTCAACTGCACATAAAACGGGATGGGTCCAAACCGAGAGGCTTGTTCACCCTTGACAAGGCTTAGAGAAAGGCGTTGTTGGAGTGGGTAGATAAGTTGAAGT
The DNA here is from genome assembly GCA_958450325.1 of Agrostemma githago. Taxonomy (NCBI): domain Eukaryota; kingdom Viridiplantae; phylum Streptophyta; class Magnoliopsida; order Caryophyllales; family Caryophyllaceae; genus Agrostemma; species Agrostemma githago. The sequence continues at coordinate 75,524,523 of OY288239.1, read as the reverse complement.
TTCCTGATGGGTACGCCTCCGACTTCAAACGCTGTGTTGATCTTAAGAACCTAAAGCTGCAAGGGTTAAAGAGTCATGACTGCCACGTCTTCATGGAGAGATTGCTTCCGGTATCACTAAAGCAACTTCTGCCACCGACGATGTGGAATTCTATAACTGAGATATCTCAGTTCTTCCGAGATTTGTGTTCTTCTACAGTATCAAGTGAGGACATGAATCGGCTGGAGGATAAAATTCCACAGATACTATGCAAAATTGAGATGATCTTCCCACCATCGTTCTTTAATTCCATGGAGCATCTACCTGTCCACTTGCCCTACGAGGCTAAGGTTGGAGGACCTGTCCAGTATAGATGGATGTACCCATTTGAAAGGTATATAAATTTTAGTAACTTCATTTATAAATTTAATTTAAACATAGCTAATTTTTATTAATTGAAATACATAACTTGTTTATTTAGGTTCCTCAATCATTTGAAAAAGAAAATTGGTAACAAGGCTAGGGTAGAGGGTTATATTTGTAATGCATATTTGACAGAAGAGATTGCAAACTTCTGCTCCCTCTACTTCGAGAAAGATGTCCAAACAAAAACCAAGAACCTGAACCTAGAACATTCGGTGTCCATTGATCCTACTATACCCGAGTTTTTTTGAAAAGAAGGACGATGAAGGAACTTCATCCGTGGAGGGTTCTAGGACGCTAGATGAGAAAGAGTATAACCGAGCACACCTTTACCTACTCTCTAATTGTGAGATCTTAGAGCCTTAAGAGAAGCAATTTGTAACTGAATATGTCGCTGCAAACCCTGACGTGAACGCTGATGACGTTTGGAGTAAGCATGACGAACATTTTCCTAAGTGGCTCAAGGATCACGTAGTTGTCTTAGACGTACGTGATGATTTGGTTAGAAGTTTGGAATACGGACCAGTGCGAGCGGTTAAAACCTGGAACCGGTACTCGGTGAATGGGTTCAATTTTCACACATTCAACTACGGGAAGAACAAGGCTAGATGTAATTTTGGTGTGAGTGTGACATCTCTTGATGGTGATGAGTACTATGGTATTTTGGAGGATATTTTCGAGTTGTGTTATGCTGGCAAAGAACGGGGGTATAGAGCTGTGGTATTCAAATGTGAGTGGAAAAACAGCTCCGTGAACGGGACCCAAGTGCATGAACGTTACAAGATTGTGGAAGTTAATCACACCAGGAAATATCCTACGTACGATCCGTTCATACTCGCGCATCAGGCGAAGCAAGTCTACTTTGCTCCTTCTCCGTACACAAAAAATGATAGAAATCAAAGTCAATAGTGAGCAGTCTTTACGACTAAACCACGGGGGCAAATAGACAGTTCTCTGTTCCAGGAAGATGGGGCTTCAAGTGGTACACGCTTATCTCCTGTTGAAGAGACCATATTCTCCGAAGAAGATCAGAATGAAGGGGCAGAGGAAGATTTTGAGGATGATGATGATGATGGACAAGGAGATTACATGGTTAGGGATGTTCCAGAGATCCTTGAGGAGGATGACGGACACGATGAAGAGAATTTGGAGGGCGAGGAGACGGAGGAGGAGGATCAGACTGAGGAGGATGAGGCTGAAGACAATAATGACAGCGAAGATGACTACTATAGTTGTTGTAGTAGGTTAATTATATTGATCATTGTGTTACTTATTTGGTACATTATTTCAATCAAGTTAGATTGTAATTGCTAATTGTTGCTAACATTGTTTAATTTGTTGCAAGGTTAAGATAATGGCAGGCGGTAGATCGACTAGGAGACGTGGTGGGGGAAGTAAGTCTGTGCAGACATCCACCTCGCAACAGGATGAGGAGGAACGGGTCCCCGAAATGGGACCGAAGCAGAACGATGAGGAGCAGCAGCAGGGGCAGGAGGACGAGCTGGAGAAGGACGAGAACGGTCGGGTGATTATCGACCCTGATCGCGTATGGTAATATAATCTAACATGTCCATTTTCTTGAAACATATGAATTTTTGGACTACATCTTGTAATATTTCGTACGTATATGTGCTTCTTGACTCGGTGCAGGTTTCTGCATGGGGAGGTCACCAAAGGCTGTACTGCTAGCTACATGGCCGACATAGGGCAGGGGTATGCCTGCTGGACTCAGGTGCCGATGGACGTACGGGAGTGGTGGTTCAACAACTTCCGGGTACGTGGATTGTTTTTGTTACCGAGTTTATAATTTATAATGTAAACTTTGTAAATATTTTTCCTACTAATTAATAATCCGCCTTGATTGTGTAGTTGAAGTTCGCTTGGAAGCAGGAGTTAGAAGGAAGGGTGTGGGAGCGGTATAACGAGACTTGCACACGACGTTTCGCTGACGTAATGAACAAACGCCACACCCGAGGGACTGCGCTCAAAGACCTTAAAGGTGTAGTTTTTTATAGTACTCAATTTTAACAAACAATCTAACTTCAATCTTTTACTGTAGTAACAAATATATTAGTGTCGTCATATTTCAGGGGAAGCGTTGGAGAGGTGGGTTACGTACCACGACAACAAGGACTTCAAGGTTAGGTCGGAGAGGGCATAGAGAAACAAAATGAAGAACTGCGAGAAGGGGGAAGGCCGACCCGACACATCATCGGGGTTCTCAGTCTTCGTTGCATCGTGCCAAGAGGGTATGATTTCTATTAATATCGTACTCTTACTTGAATAATCATAAACTATGTTCGCATAATATATATTCGCCTAACATTCGTACTCATTTAATAGCTACAAGCTGAACTCGGGAGGATGCCAACCGCGGCGGAGATATTCCTGGACATGCACGGGAAGACCGACAATCAAGGGACTACTTTTATGACGAGGAAAGATCAAGCAATCTGGGTGAGTACTAACTATTTCAAATAAATCAACTTTGTCTGTACTTTGGGTGGTAGATAACTATCTTTAATGATTTCATCTAATAATAACTTGAATTGAAATCGCTGTTGTGTACGCAGGATGCCTACCAACAAGAGCAAGCGAACCTCGAGACTGCTCCTGATGCTACCGAAGTCGACCCGAATCAGACTTTTTTCAAGGTCGTCTCTAGGTACAAGAAAGGAAGTGTGTACGGTGTTGGAAATGCACACGATATCTACTTCACACCTCCTCTAGCGCAGCTCGGCACCTCTACACAGATGGAGTACACGCCGACCGTATCTCAACAGCCCGACCCGGAAAAGGAGGAAATGAAGGAGCAGCTGACACAGCAGCAGCAGCAGCAACTGAAGGAACAGGCGGAGCACATAAAGAAAATGCAAGAACAGATGGCGCTGTTTCAGGCCATGTTGGATCAGAGATGCAACCAAGGTCCTCCCCCACCCCCTCCAGACGACAGTGACCCCTTTAACGAGGATGGTAGCTCTGGTGCTTCAGCTAGCTTCACAGTTAGCTGATTGTTTTTTTTTGTTGCAACTGAATTTATGGATTATGTATCTTCGAACTAGTTTAGATTATTTGTGTACCTTCAAACCGTATGTTAAATCTTTTTTATATGAATGTTTTTTCAGCATAAATGTGTCGAGAGATGAAGTGTTTTGGTTGATTGAGATTGAATGAGGTTGAGGCATTGTGGATGGTCGACAGTTGTGATTGGTTGAGAGTTGTGGATGTGGTTTATTTTGTAGGTTTTGGCTAGACATTGAACGCATGTTTACGGCCATGCAACAACATAAATGGCGCCCAATAACGGACTCCATGACAGACGCCAGGGCATGCTAAAATCGATCAAAATTGGCAGCATTCAAGGAATGGCGTCTGACTGTGGACGCCAGTTATCCCTGGATGGCGTCCACAGTCGGAGGCCAACGTAAAGTATATGGCGTCTGACTGTGGACGCCATCCAGGCATAACTGGCGTCCACAGCCAGACGCCATTCATGGCGTCCGCTGTCGGACGCCCATTTTCTTGGCGTCCAACAGTGGACGCCCGGATTAATAATGGGCGACCGGTCGTGGCTTCCACTTTCTGGCGTCTGTTTGCGGACGCGCGTACCCGTATAGCGTCCACTGACGGAAGCCACTGGATGAACGCCTGGGCACCTTTTCTTATAGTGCCCGTGCAGCCACCTTGAGGCTCGGGTTCCACTAGAATTTAAGCGGAAAGAACGTTTGTTGTTAGTAGCTTATTAATCCATAAACAGTAATAGGTAACTACTAAACCAAAAAAACGGCACACCTTAAAGTTGTTGAACCAATTTTCCTGCTGCCACGCAGACAACTTAGTCCAACTGGTATAATAACTTGTCAGGTCACTCATGAAACTATCTGATACACCATTCACGACCGGTCGATGCCAAAACCTACACCATTTACGAAAATGTATATCACATTCAAAAAAATAATTGAAAACCTTAACATTTAAAAACCAATAATGAAGTTTCTAATATGATGTCTCACTATGTGTTATTGATACTCAAAATTATGCGTCCATCATCCTCCCTACGCCTGATCACATGAGGGGATGGTGGAGGTTGTTGTGGTTTCACCTCAATGACCTCCTCGTTCTCGTTCTGCTGCTCCTCGTGCTCCTCCTCCTCCTGCTGCTGCTCCCGCGCATGCTGCCTCCTCGTGCTCCCGCTCCCAGCCCTAAGTCGTCGGCTCAACGGCATATCTGCCGTCGAAGATAGAAAGTTAGAAATCAAAACAATTAACAATAATACAATCAACTAATCAAAAAAATTAACAACATAATCAACTAATCAAGATAATTAACAATGATTTAAATATTGAAATAATATAAATTAAAACTATACCCATCTAGCAATCATCGTCGCTATCGCTGTCATCTCCCACTTGCCTACTCGAACCAACTACATCCACCTCCTCGTCATCACCTTCCTCCTCCTCGTCATCAACCTCAAAATCAGTGGTGTCTTCAACTTTGCTGTCCTCCACCTCCTCAACCATATCCCTAAAAGCACCTTCATCGTCCTCACCATCCTCATCGTCTTCCGAATCCTCCCCCACAGCCACCTCATTATCACCCTCACTTGCAAAAAGAATTTCAGCAATCGAAGACTGATAAGCTAATCGTATACCTATTAAAGATAACCAACTCAGGTCTAACTAAAAATAAGCTCGGTAAGTCAGGATCGTATCCAAAGGGAGACAAATACATTCTACTTGTAATAAAAGTCTATCTAATTAGTAACCAATCGGGGTTTTTTTTTATGGTTGTGTTTAATTAATCTAAAAGTAGAGACGGAAGAGGAGTAAAAAGAAGAATAACTAAAATAAACAAGATGAATAAGGATGAATAAATATAAAGAGAAAACTAGGATTGTCGGTTCACTACGAATTTCATATGGTCACGGTCTAGATAACAGGTGTATCATAGATATTGGTCTAAGGAGTAATGAAAAGGTCCTTCCGATCCTCTTGTTCCGGTCACGGAAACGATTTACCCGGCCAAGGATCCGGGCTGTATAATCGGGTTAATGGTGAACAACTGATCGTTTGATTTCCCTTGGTCTCCCCTTTCTCTCACTCCCTAGATCGGACCTTCCCGGCGGAAATGGCCTGCTCCCTGCACAATGAACACATAGGGCCTCGGAGGTTGTCCGAGGAAACCCTCTCCGATGCCTAAGTCAGTCCGTGAAATGCCTTGACGAACCTAGCTCGTGAGGAACTAGGTGGCGTTTTTAGGAGTAAGAGTCTAGAGAGAGAAAATCCAACCCCTCTTATGTGGGAAATGGGTAAGTATTTATACCTTCCCACAAGAGAGAGGAAAAGAGAAAGAAGAGGAGGGAAATGGGTGGATGTTGGCGCGACACGTGGACTCACCTTGTCCACCCATTTCCCCTTACCTTGGGCAAAATGACGGATGGGTCCTCGGTTCTCCTTCGGTTCTGTTCAGGCGGGAACGCCCTGGAAGCAGGCGGGAGGCCTGGTTTGCTCTGTTTGGCGGATGGCTCAAGGGATTAGGGCCACACTTGGAGATTTCAATGACTTTGATGGAAAGGCTGCTGGGCAGACCTTTCCTCCTTCTGGGACTGGTCGCCCTGGGGCCTGATTGGCAGGCGGCCAAAGGCAGGCAACCGACTCCCATCAATTGGCCCTCGCCGGCTGAGGAGGAGCGGGGTTCCTGCTCGGCAGGCGACGTCTTGCTTTGGGACGGCGGGAGGTTGTCTCCTTGGATATTTGCATTAAATGTGTCGCATGTTCCCGAGGGGACATGCTTTAATTTCTCTGGGCACGCAGGGAGTTCAAACGTCTTTTGTTATGATTACCCTCCTTTGCCTAGAGAATTTTTGGGCAGTGTGCCAGTTCGATGATTGGCTCTCTTCCCTGCGGAAGTGGTTGGGGCACCATTAATGCCCTGCTTCTGTTTTCTGTATAAATTGCATCCTCCTTCACTATTTTTATGACCCATTTCCAATCTTCATTCTTTGTCTTTAATCATGGCTTGGATCAAAAAAAGTGTAACTCGTCGTGGAGTTAGGCATGTTACTTTCATCTTCAGAGGTTTTTGGAGGCTTCGATATGCTCGTGCTGCTTACCTAGCTGTTCGCCGGAGTCGCCGTTCATGACTTCATTTTCGCCGGAGGAGTCAGAAGGCCTCTGTTAGGATGGGCAAACGCCCTAGGAGGTCCTCGCCTCCTGCTGCGCCTAGGTTTAGGCGTTGCTCCCAGGGAGGGGGCTGTTATGACAGGGGATGCCATGAGTGCTTTTCATGGCTGCACCCTGAGCAATTTGACCCCAACTCTGACACTGATTCCTCCTTGGCGTCAGGTCCTTCTTCGCCTGTGAAGAAGACAGGCTGTCGCACCTGCGACGAGTCCCGGGCCGTTCTCTTTGGAAGGGACTGGGAAGATAGCAGCCATGACTCTGATGACAGCGAGGGTCTTGGTTGCCTGAGCGACAGGGATGAAGACGGAGCTTCTGATGACCCTTTCCAGGGCTCCCCAGACTGGGACTGGGGTTCGGCTCTCGGGAGTCCAGACAGCCATGGGGATTGCTCCCCAGATTTGGGCGATGACTAGGCCTGCGTGGCGGGGCGTTTGATTTCTGTCAGGCCGGAACTTTGGGCCTTATGTATTTTTCTTTTCGTATCTGTCTTAAGATGTAACTTTCCTTTGTAAGGCTTAATGAAATGAAGATCAGGCGATGCGTTTGTGTGTTGCGATTTTTTTTTTTTTTTTTTTTTTTTAGGGGGGACGTCATAGGGTGACCAATCTTCTGACACCCTTTGGTCCTCCCGAGGTTTTTCTTGGGAAGCTGCCTAGAGCAAACCCCCCTAGGGGCGACACGTGGACCGTAGCCCTTGGGTGAATTCCTGAGGGTTGGGCGACTCTTGGCATGCCTTTCTTTCTATAAAAGCGATCAGTTATTCATTCTTTCACTTTTTCCAATCTTTCTTTTCCTTCGACATTCCCTCATTCTCTTTGTCTTGTCAAAAACCCTTGAGTATTGACGGATCGTATCCTACCTTGCACCCCCATTTCCCTGAGACTCTTTCTTCGGGCTTGTGACGTGCTGTCAGGCGATCTTAGGTCAGATTTTCATCCTCCATTCTTTTTCTCTCTTCGATTTCCTTTTTTCCGCATATTTTTTAGAGTAACATGTCTAGAACCCGTGAAAGGATTTTGCCCCTTATCGACCCATCAAAGAGGGGAGAAGGGATGGATTTTGCCTCCTCCTCTAGGGAGGTTGGTCTTGAGGAAGAACACTCGGCGGGCAGTGGGGGCGGTAATTCTCCTGACCCCCCTTCATTTGATGCTATCGACTCGGACGATGAGGCGTTGGAAGTTAACCCTTCCCGAACTTCCGGCCCCCTCGTTCGTCGGGAAAGGGGTAGGGTTTACTATTTAGACAAGGCTAAATACCGGATCCCTCTGAGTACTTTCCCTGACCCGAAAAATCGGGAGACGATCCTTGCTAAGAACGCCGCCGTTGTGATTGAGCGGCTCTATAACTTCGGGGAGGGGTATACAGTTGTTGTCCCCGGCGAAAAGGATATTGTATGCAACCCCCCGGATGGGTGCATAGCGGTTTACCATAAATGTTTAGAGTTTGGCCTTCGCTTTCCCCTCCATCCTGCTTTAGAGGAGATCTTCAGGCGCATGAACGTCGCCGTCGCCCAGCTGACAGCCACAGCTGTCAGGGCGCTGATCTCATATGTCTGGACCTGTCTTTTCCACCACATGGAGCCTTCCATCGACGCCCTGCGGTTTATGGTGGGTTTACAGATGGTTTCTTCTGGGAGTACGGGCTCCCCTGGTTATTGGTCCCTCTTGAGGCAGAAGGGACATTGTTTGGTGTGGCCTGGTATGGACAGCTTGAGGGACTGGAAGAACAACTTCCTTTACATACACAACATCCATGGGTGGAGGATTCCTCGTCATTTCAGGAATCATGTCCACACCAGGATGGAGACCCCTGAGGAGTACCACCCTGGCGTGGGTGGAAAGGCCTTGGAGGTTAAGCTAAGTGAGAAGGAGAAGGAGTTGACGGCCTACTTTGCTGGCCACACTAACAAGTATGGGGTGTATGGCCCCACCTTATGGCTCCCTCATGCGGAGCTTATAGTGACTGACAATTATTTGACCCGGTTGGGCATGAATCCGGGTCTAGATAAAGGTAGTTCAGGAGTGTTGGTGATTCCTTCTTACTCTTTTTTCTTTTGAAAATGCCTTGACAGCCTGTTTGTTTGTCCTGCAGCTCTTGCCACTTTTATTTGGAGAAAAAGGGAGGTGAGACGCCTGGGCTTGGACGAGAATCTCACTGTTATCCAAAGTCGCCCTTCTCTTCCCCCTGGTTTTAAGAGAGGCGAGAAGAATCTGATGAAGCATTTGAAGGGCCTGTCATTCAGTAGGCCAAGGCTTCCCCCTCCTCCTCGAGTCACGCCTGCCAAGACGGCGGTTTCTGAGGCCACCCCCTCTCCAGCTGCGAAGGCGATTGCTTTCGAGGCTACCCCTTCGCCTGTTGGCAGGCAAGAGGGCCTTTCAGCAGGGGTTCATATTCCCCCGGGGTCGCGGGCCGCAGGTTCCGAGGAGACTGGGGAGAGTACCCCCCGGGCACTGACTAGAAAGAGCAGTCGGGAGGCTCCCAGTGCTGACCAGGTGGTGGACTTGGAGACTTCCACGCCTGAACCCAAGCGTTTTGCTCCGGAGATTCCCGCCACCCTTTTCTCTGAGGAGAACGTTGAGTTCCACTATAATGCAGGCGACAGCCAAGATGTTTCCGCCCTACTCTCCGACTCAGGGGCAGTTCTAACAGACCATCTTCTCAAGACTGTCAAGTCTGCTACCATTCAAGTGACCCAGTACATTAAGCGCACCTCCCGAATTATGCAGGCTTCCGCGGAGCTGGCTGCCCTCAGTCGCCTGAGCGATGAGGAACTGGCCAACTCTGATCGCCTTTCTGCAGTTGAGAGGGACGTTGCTCTCATTGCCAGCCTGAAGGATCAGCTGGCGAAAAAGGAGACTGAGCTAGAAGAGGCCAGGGGTCAGGCGATCCACTGGAAGTCTGAGAGCGAGAAGGCTACCAGGGAAGTGTCTCGCCTGGGGGAGGAGTCCAAGAGAGCACAGCAGGCCTTTGCTGAATTGGAGCAGGCCAGAAAGGCTTTGGCTGAACTGGACCATGCTAAGAAGAGCGTTATTGACCTCGGGGAGCGCCTTTCCAAGGCAAACTCTGATCTGCAGGCGGCCCTCGGCGATCTGGCGGCGAAGACCGAGGATTGGGAGAAAGAGAGGGATGAGATTCTTCAGGAGGTGGAAACGGCTGTGTCGGCGGGCTTCGTTAATGGTGCTAACTTCTGCCTGGGGGTTGTCATGGAAGCTGTCAGGGAGATGTTCCCTGGTTTCGACGAAGATGCTTTCCGAGCCCTTTACACTGCTAAGGATGAAGCTCAAATGCGCAGGCTGTCTGAGGGAGCTGCTGCTTCCGGCCCAGACGCTCCCCCTGCTTAACATGGAGGGCAGTCTTCCTCAGAGGGCTCTTGCTCGTCCCCTGCTGCGCCTGTGCCAACGTTTTAATTTCCTTACTTCTTTGCGCGCCGAGCCCTTTGGTGGCCGGCTGCCGTACTCTTGATTGTAACCATTTGTTTTGAAAACTCTTGTCCTGTATTGATTTTGACACTACTTTTTCTTTTATATGTGAATTCTGTTTGCTTTTGTATATTTTGATTCCTCATGAACTTGATTCGCAGCCTGCCTGCCTGTAGGTAGGAGGGTTCCTGTTTGTTTCACTTTTATATAAGGTTGGGGGGCCTGCCCCCAGTCCTTGTTAGTCTGGCCTGCCCCTGGCATTTGTTTAAAGTCCAGGGGAGCCTGCCCCCTGCCTGCCCAGAGGCAAGCAGGGTGGCTTTTTGTGTTTTTTATACAAGGTTGGGGGGCCTGCCCCCAGTCCTTGTTAGTACGGCCTGCCCCTGGCTTTTGTCCAAAGTCTAGGAGGCCTGCCCCCTGCCTGCCCAGAGGTAAGCAGGGTAGCTTTCGTGTTTTTTATACAAGGTTGGGGGGCCTGCCCCCAGTCCTTGTTAGCCTGGCCTGTCCCTGGCTTTTCGTTCAAAGTCCAGGGGGCCTGCCCCCTGCCTGCCCAGAGGTAAGCAGGGTAGCTTTTGCGTTTTTTATACAAGGTTGGGGGGCTTGCCCCCAGTCCTTGTTAGTACGGCCTGTCCCTGGCTCTTGTCCAAAGTCCAGGGGGCCTGCCCCCTGCCTGCCCAGAGGTAAGCATGGTAGCTTTTGCGTTTTTTATACAAGGTTGGGGGGCTTGCCCCCAGTCCTTGTTAGTACGGCCTGTCCCCTGCTTGCCCAGAGGTAAGCAGGGGGGCTTTTGATTTGCGTTGGGGGGTTCACTTTTCCCAATTTCGGCAACAGGGGGGCCTCCCCCTATTGCCCCCTGCTCGTTTGTGTGTGAAAGACGCGAGTGTGAACAGGCAACGAGTATAAATCTGTATCTTCTCATTTCTCTTAAAAATTTTCTTTTCGACATTGGGGTGGTCGGAGCCGTCGACATTTTTGACCGTCCTCCGCCTTTTTTAGTAAAAGTAAAAACTTCCTGTATTCTTGTTTAGACGTAATATTTCTTTAGTGTGTCTGCATTCCAGTGAGCATGCAGCTCTTGTCCCTCAAGGTTGGCGATTTTGTATGTGCCTGGTCCCAGAACCCGAGTTACTTGGTATGGGCCTTCCCAGTTGGCACTCAGCTTTCCATGTTCTCTTGACTTCCCAATCGCCTGCGTCTTTCTTAGAACCAGCTCGCCCATCTGGAAATTCCTCTGTCGTACTTTGCTGTTGAAAGCTTTCCTCATTCGCTGCTGGTAGGCAGCGATGTTGGTACTGGCTTCTTCCCTTAACTCATTCACCAGGTCCAAGGCTTCGACCATTGCAGCTTCGTTTTCAGCCCGGTCGTACTGCAGGGAGCGCAGAGAGGGGATCCTTGCCTCAATTGGCAATAGTGCCTCTGCTGCATATACCAGACCAAATGGGGTCTGGCCTGTAGACTCTTTTCTGGTAGTTCGGATTGACCAGAGTATACTGGGGAGTTCGTCAGCCCACCTACCCTTGCAGTCATCCACCATTTTCTTCAGGCCGTTCAGGATTTGTTTGTTGGCTGCTTCCGCCTGTCCGTTGGTTTGAGGATGACAGACAGCTGAGTAGGCGACTGAGATGTTGTGGCTTTCCAGCCAGATTCTCAGCGGATCATTATCAAATTGCCTACCGTGGTCAAATACCAACATCTTTGGTAGACCGAACCTGGTGATGATATTTCGCCAGACCACCTTCCTGACCGCCGGCTCAGTGATGTTGGGCACTGCTTCGGCTTCCACCCACTTGGTGAAGTAGTCTATGGCGACAATCAAGAATTTTCTGCCCCCTGTGGCCACCGTGAAGGGTCCTAGAATGTCCATCCCCCATTGAGCGAAGGGGATGGGGGATAGGATATTGGCCTGAGCTCCTGGGCCGGGGCATGGATCGATGGGGCGAAGAGTTGGCATTTTCTGCATTTCTGGGTCAGGCTCTTGGCATCTGCCAGCATGGTAGGCCAGTAGTAGCCTGCCCTGAGGGCCTTGTGGGCCAGCGATCTCCCACCAATGTGATGCCCACAAATCCCTGAGTGGATATCCTCCAATACCTCAGCGGCCTGATCCGCCCGCAGGCATTTGAGCAGGGGATAAGTAAAAGACTTTTTGTAAATTTCTTCATTAATGAGTATGAACCAGGCTGCTTTAGCCTGTATCTTCCTTTTTTGTGACGAGTCCGATGGTAAGATACCATGCTTCTTGTACTGGATGAAGGGAGTCATCCAGCTTTCCAGCTCTTCCTCCACGGTATTAATCGTCTGACAGGGGTTAGTGGACTTCTCGTGTAAAACGTCGACCCACACTGATCTCCGGATGTCCTGTAGACTGGAGCTTGCCAGTTTTGACAGGGCGTCTGCTCTGTTGTTCTGGGATCGGGGGATTTGTTTGACCTCATATGATTTTAGGCCGGATAACTCTCCCTTCACCATCTCCAGGTATGTGGCCATTGCTTGGTCTCTTGCTTCGTATTCTCCATTGATTTGGTTGGCGATGAGCTGGGAGTCTGTCGCCAGGACAATTCGTTCTGCTCCTGCGGCTTTAGCTAGCCTGACGCCTGCGAGTACTGCTTCGTACTCTGCTTCATTGTTTGATGCTGGGAAAACGAATCTGAGAGCATGCTCAAAGTCAGCCCCTCCTGGGCTGGTTAGCACGACGCCTGCGCCTGCGCCATTGGCTGTCGAGGATCCGTCAGTATGCACGATCCATTCCTCGGCAGGGGTTTCTTCCTCCCCTGAATGGGAGCACTCAGCCAGAAAATCTGCCAAGGCTTGGGCCTTGATGGCTGTTCTCGGCTGGTAAGATATACCTAGCCCACTCAGCTCAATTGCCCACTTCAACAATCTCCCTGATTTTTCAAATTTTTCCAACACCTTCTCCAGGGGTTGGTCGGTGAGGACTACGACTGGATGCGCGTCAAAGTAAGATCTGAGCTTCCTGGCAGCAATTATGACTGCGTAGGCGGCTTTTTCGACCATCGGATAATTCTTCTCAGCTGCCCCCAGCGCGTGACTTACAAAGTATATAGGTTGCTGGGCGCCTGCCTCTTCTCGTAAGATGACCGCGCTGACAGTTATATTGGTCACTGCAATGTAGAGGAAAAGTTTTTCTCCTGCTACTGGTCTTGCCAGGGTAGGGAGCCTCTTAAGATGGTCCTTCAATTGCTCAAAGGCCTCTTTCTGCTCGTTCTCCCACTTGAACTGTTTGTTCCCTTTCAGTATCTTGAAAAAAGGAGTGGCCTTGTCTGCTGATCGGGCGACGAACCGTGCTAAGGCGGCCATGCGGCCCGTCAGGCGCTGGATGTCTCTAATGGTCTTGGGCTCAGGAAGGTCTAGAACTGCCTGAATTTTTTCAGGTTGGCGTCTATCCCCCGAGAGCTGACCAAGAACCCCAGGATCTTGTCGGAGCGGACTCCAAATGTACACTTCTTTGGATTGAGTTTCATTTTGTAGGTGCACAGGGAACAGAAGGTCTCCTGCAGGTCTATCAGGTGCTCTCTGTCTTCTCTGCTTTTTACGATGGCGTCATCAACGTAAGCCTCGATGTTTCTGCCTTTTTGTTTTTCAAACACTTTATCAACCAACCGCTGGTATGTAGCCCCTGCATTTTTAAGCCCAAATGGCATCATCTTGTACATGTAGGTGCCTGAACTGGTGATGAACGCGCACTTCACCCTGTCTGGTTGCCACAAGTATACTTGATGATACCCTGAAAAGGCGTCTAGGAAGCTCAGCATGGAATAACCACTGGTGGAGTCTACCAGTTGGTCGATTCTGGGGAGCGGATAGCAGTCTTTCGGGCAGGCCTTGTTGAGGTTTGTAAAGTCTACGCATATTCTCCATGCGCCTGACGACTTTTTAACCATAACTACATTCGCCAACCATTCAGGGTAGTCACAGACCTCAATAAAATCTGCTTTCAAGAGTTTGTCAATTTCTTCCTTGATTGCTGCGTCTTTTTCCGCAGACATGTTTCGTTTCTTCTGTTTTACAGGGCGAGCATCCATGCTTACATTCAGCTTGTGAACGATGCATGATGGATCAACGCCGGGCATCTCGTCTGCAGAATAGGCAAATACGTCTTTGTTTTCTTTTAGCAGCTTGACCAGTTCAGCCTGGTAGGATTTTTCCAGGTCAGCTCCTATCAGGACCTGTCTGCCTGGTTCCAAATCTAACAACATGCTTTCGCCCCCTGGCTCTAGGTGGTCGGGCGCCGGTTGGTCGGCTGGGATCTCGCCCTCCCTGCTGGGGGAACTGTCAGCCTTCCTTTTCCCTTTCCTTTCTTTTTCATGTTCTTGCAGGGCCACGGAGTAGCATTGTCTGGGTGACTCCTGGTCCCCGCGCACCTTCCCTTCTAGTCCGAAATCGGTGACATACGCTATGGTGAGAGCCCTGATGGAGATGGCTGCCTCGATTTCGTCCAGGGTGGCTCTGCCAATTAAGGCGTTGTAGGCAGATCTTGCATCTACAACAACAAAGGTTGCCCTGACAATCCTGGCAGTAGAGCCCTCCCCAAAGGTTACGGGCAGGTCTATGACTCCCATGGGCAGCACGCCTGCTCCACTGAATCCGTATAATGATCCGGGGGCAGGTCGCAGGTGCCTTTTTTCCAGGCCCATTTTCTCAAAGGCGTCCTTATACAGCAAATTCGTGTATGCGCCTGTGTCCGCCATACACCTCCGCACAATGTGGTTGCTGATCTCTAGGGACAGTACTAAAGGATCACTGTGCGGATATACCACGCGCCCTCCATCATCAGGGGTGATGCTCAAGGTCACCCCCTTTGGACTCCCTGCTTTCTCAGCATAGCAGATCTGGTTCCTTAGCTCGCGCATTTGTATTTTTTGGCCTCTTCGACTTAGCTGGCCCTCAGTGCCCCCTGAAATTACATGGATCACCATGCGGTTCTGCACCGACCCTTCGGGTTTTTCAGACACTTCCTTCTGAGACTTATTTTTAGCTGCGTAGTTGGCTAACCATCCGTTCCTGATTAACTTCTCGATTTCGTCCTTTAGGTGACGGCATTCTTCGGTGGTATGGCCTATACAGTCGTGGAAAGTGCAGAATTTCTTGGGGTCTCCTTTTGGGCTGCGAGGTTTGTTCGAGCGGTTCCATTTAGCAGTTTCTTTTTCCAGTTCGAAGATCTCCGCCCTGGATTTGTTCAGAGCAGTGTAACTGTCGAATCTGGGCTGGTAGACTGTGCGCTCCTTCTTGGGAGTGTCTCCCTCTTCCCTTTGCTTGCCTGGCTCACTTCTGCCCCTTCCACCCTGCGGTCCCCCTTGAGGCTTTGTTTGGCCTGCAGGGGTATCCGTCAGGCCGTGGAACTCCTCCTGCAGAATGAACCCTTCCGCAATCTTCCTGGCCATGGCCAAGGTTTCTGGCTGGGCCCTGATCATCTGGTTTTTCATTTCCCCTGGAAGTAGGGAGATTGTCAGGGCGTAGGCGGCAGTGGAATCATCGATCTCCCTAACCTGCTGGTAGGATAGATCAAACCTTCTCATGTATTCCCTCACACTCTCACCCTTTTTCTGTTTCAGGGTCATGAGATCAAAACGGGTAAGGCGTCTTCTCTTATTTCTGGCATACTGTTCGAGGAAAATTTCAGCCAACTCTATGAAGAACCTGACTGACCCCTGGCGGAGGTCTCTGAACCATCCCTGTGCGAGCCCTACCAGGGTGGTTGGGAAAACTTTGCACCAGATGGCATCATCTACGTCATACATGCCCATGTGGCTCTCAAAGGCTGCCAGATGGTCTTCAGGATCTGTCGTCCCGTCAAATTTGATGGTGGGCATTTTGATTTTTGGAATGGGGTACTCTTGTACCTCAGGGTGCAACGGGGTTTTTGTGGGCCTGCCTACCAGTCGTGACCTGCTTTCCCCAGACTGGTTACCGTGAGATTCCCATTGTTTATGGGTTGGTTTCCTCGCACTGGGGGAGCGGTACCCTAGTGGCGGCCTACTGGCTGCTTCATCCTCTGTTTCCGGGGAGGTCTGTCTGGGCCTTTTCCTCTGAGAGTGGCAGAGGTTCTCACCCTGATGGTACCTGGACTCGAGCGGTTGTCCCCGGTTGAGTCTGGATTGCAGGCTTTGGGATAAGCCTGGGGCCGACTGTTCCTTGGCTGCTGGCGTTAGCCTGGAGAAAACTCCGCCTGGTCTTTCTCCCAAGCGTTTTGACATGGGCTCCCTGGGCCTCATGCGCTCCTGTAATCCTTGGGATAAGCCTCCCTGTCCTCCAGACGCTGATTCTGTTGTATGAATGGAGAACGCCTGCTGAACAGGTGGCTCTGGATTGCCAGCAGTAATGCGCCTTTGCACATGCGCATACGCTTGAGCCGTCCTCTTTGCTTTCCTCTGGGCATTCCTGGCAGCGGTCCGCCTCGTGCCCCCGGCCTCATCCCTGCTAATTGGGGATGGTTGCCTGGGAGCCGATGCGACCCTGCCCACCAAGTCCTCAGGAGTGAAATCCTGGTTCAGCATTGCAGAGAAGAAAGCGGCTGCCTGCGCCATCTGAGCTGGGGTCAGATTAAGAGCGTGTCGTGGGAGTGTTCCCAGCTCAGGCGTCACCGCAGTGTTAGGTCCACCGAGGAGACTGGTTCCCCCTACCCCTAAGATCGTGGCAGGAGGAACTCTCTCCGACTGCGGCATACCATACAGGGGGGTCACCGGTGGGACCGTCGGACCCGTTCCTGCACTGGCATCAACGATTTCTGGCATAATTGTTTTAGTTTTGTGATTATGAGTGGTTGATTTTAGTGGGTAACTCGTGAGCACAACCGTAAGTTCCCCACAGACGGCGCCAAATTGTTCCGGTCACGGAAACGATTTACCCGGCCAAGGATCCGGGCTGTATAATCGGGTTAATGGTGAACAACTGATCGTTTGATTTCCCTTGGTCTCCCCTTTCTCTCACTCCCTAGATCGGACCTTCCCGGCGGAAATGGCCTGCTCCCTGCACAATGAACGCACAGGGCCTCGGAGGTTGTCCGAGGAAACCCTCTCCGATGCCTAAGTCAGTCCGTGAAATGCCTTGACGAACCTAGCTCGTGAGGAACTAGGTGGCGTTTTTAGGAGTAAGAGTCTAGAGAGAGAAAATCCAACCCCTCTTATGTGGGAAATGGGTAAGTATTTATACCTTCCCACAAGAGAGAGGAAAAGAGAAAGAAGAGGAGGGAAATGGGTGGATGTTGGCGCGACACGTGGACTCACCTTGTCCACCCATTTCCCCTTACCTTGGGCAAAATGACGGATGGGTCCTCGGTTCTCCTTCGGTTCTGTTCAGGCGGGAACGCCCTGGAAGCAGGCGGGAGGCCTGGTTTGCTCTGTTTGGCGGATGGCTCAAGGGATTAGGGCCACACTTGGAGATTTCAATGACTTTGATGGAAAGGCTGCTGGGCAGACCTTTCCTCCTTCTGGGACTGGTCGCCCTGGGGCCTGATTGGCAAGCGGCCAAAGGCAGGCAACCGACTCCCATCACCTCTATTCACCCTAACATGCGTCTAAAGGCTTCCGATCTTATTAGGGCATACCAATGTGTTTAGCAGGTCTAACTTTTACCAGGCTTCCGATCTTAGGTTCAAGTTTACCAATTCAATTAATCAATTACGTCGACTTAATCAATAAATTTCAATTAATTGCTACAATTAACAACATAGATACAATATCATTGACGGATCTATAAACTAATTAGCGACCACATTCAATTCACAGATCCCCTAAATTCTAGCGAAGGAAATTAACTACTCATAATTAAATCAAGAACAACAATACTAATAAACAATTTTATTAGATTAAGCATGATGAATAATAATAAAATTGTAACAAGCATAAACAAAGATTAAGAGTAATTAAAAACGAAGAATAAAGAAAGATTAGATTAAATTACCAAAAGGAATGAAGGCGATTGGAAGTTTGCAATCTTACATTAACCGAATTTTTAAGAGAGAAACTAGAGAACTAGATGCAAAGTAATTATAAGAAAGGTTGGGAGTAAAAGTCTAAGGAGAACTATCCAAAAGTGTTTTTTCTAAACAGGTTGAAACTCCCTTTAAATACAATTAGGAAGAATTAAAACTGAATAAGGAAACTGCTTCTTCCACACGAAACTTGTCCGCGGCCCTGAAAATAGTCAGCCGACTATTTTGATAGTCTGTCGACTAATATTGGCTCATTTAACTTCTATAGATTTCCCAAATAGTCGGCCGACTAATTTAACTGTTTGTTGACTATAATCATGGTCGACCGACTATTCTAATAGTCGGTGGACTATAATTGGCCCATTTTTGCAATCAGCTCCTTCCATCTTCGTTTTGGCTCAGTTTTGGTTCGTTTTAGCTCATGTGGCTTCCGTTCCTGCAAAAAGACAAAGCACACCACAAAGTAGCCAATTTGGGGCAAAATGGTAGCTTACACTACTCGATAAACACCCGGGAATGCACGTATAAAAAGCATAAAAAGTGTATATAAAATACGCGTATCAGAGACAATCTTGTACCACTAAAAATAACATCCTCTTGGAAAAGGTCAGTGTCAATATTGGCTTAGTGTTAAACACCGCCCACCACTGATTTTGATTTATATTGTTCTTTGTGGTTGGATAAGGAGCAAAATACACTTGGTGTGCTTGATGTGCAAGTATAAATGGATCGTACTTAGAGTATTTTTTGGTATGATTAACTTCAACTAGTTTGTACCGTTCATGTACTCTCGTACCACGCGCTGAGTCGTCCTTCCATTCGCATTTGAATATCAAAGATCTATACCCACGATCACTTCCAGCATAGGCGCATACCACAACTAAAAGATGTCCTCCAGTAGACCGTAGTATGTAGTCGTCACCATCAAGTAATGAAACAGTCACACCAAAATTACATCTAGCTTTACTGCTACCATGGTTAAATGTATGGAAATTATAACCATTAACCAAATACCGGTTCCAAGTTCTAACCTTCTGTAAATGACCTAATGCTAGACTCCTAAGCAAATCATCCTGGATATTCTCAGCAATTACATGTGTAGACACCCGCATTTTGACTGCCAGGTGTCTATGGCAGTTTCCAAAAAAACACCCGATGATGATCGGACGCTAACATGCTTCTATGCGCTCGGATACGGGCTCAAATCCATTAATCACTGGCTAATACACTTACAGAGTTCAAATCTCACAAAATCAACCTCAAATCCAGATCCAGTGGGCCGTTTCCAATCAAATAAGGTTAATTTCGGCCAAAACCGACACCGGAAGTAAAACCGACTTTTTGCGATTGGGTCAACCCCGGTCAAAGTCGTTTCCGAGACACACAAACACAAAACCCATCAAACATCCAAAATCAAAGTCCAGGTCAATGGACCCGTGCAACCCATTGGGCCACTCGATCGAGTGGGCCTGTTTCGAGCCCGGCGGCAGGCGTAACGGGCCACTCGACCGAGTTAGCCACCTACTCGGTCGAGTAACCCTAAACCGGGTGCCCTAGCTTCTCCTATATAAGCAACCCTTTCCACACACTTCAGGACACTCTTTCCGAACCCTAATTTCACGAATGTTTTACACATACAACCCTAATCAAACCCTAGCAATTCTCCACTAGCAAAAACCCTAAACCTAGCTTTAGGAATCAACCCCGAGCCACCATAACTTAATCTTCATAAAACCTCAAAGACTCTTGTGTTCAAGCCACGGTTACGAGTCCGTTCCGAGACAAGAACATGTAGGTTGAGGGTGTCAAAACCCCGTTTCTTCTCTCCTCCTCCTCCTTCTCGTGTCGTGTCGTCGTTATCTTCATACGGGTCGCGTTCTTTTTTATCTTATTTTATCGTTATTATCGCATCCTAATATCACTAATATCGATAGTATCAACATCAAAGCATTAAAATACTTATCAATTTGTGTCGAATAAGAGGGATATCGGAATAAGAAAACACGAATATACAAGTGTACTGCACACAGCGTTGACGGTCGCTTGTTCCAATATCCCGATTATTTGATTATTGAGATGAGTCAACTTAAACTATAATATTTTTATTTCGTCTTCATCATTATTCAAGTCACATAATAGTATCGATTTTCAAAAGCAAACATCGTATTTTAATAAGGGTCGAGACCCATTGACACGGATCCGACATCACAATCCTTAAGGATTTATTTCGATGTCGGAGAAGTCGAGGGAATCAAGTCCTTTTTTTTATTCAAGAAAAGCGTTGGTTTTGTAGATTCGATGCCAATTCCATAATTGGATGTTGAATCTAACAATCTAGTCAATTAATTCAATCAATTCGATTTCTTGTTGATGCTAACGTAGATGTCAGGTTATAATTATTACATTACAAACGCGGAGAGAAATTCATGTCGTTTTGATCGACTTAAAATGACTCAAATCAATTTTCTTTATTTTATTTTTCGCTCTAGTATTCCATATCGGTTCCATAATCGAATATGGGATACGACGAGCATTCAAAATTGGAATCGGGTACAAATTCAAACAATATTTATATTCAGTTCAACCAAATCTATGATTTATAAAAAAACCCGAATCGAGCGTAAGTCATACAATATTTATGCTCAATTCGGTAAAATTGTCGAATTATCAAAAATCAAAAGCAATTTCGAAATCAATTCAATTTGCAAACGAATTACAATTCGTACAGGGGGCAAGCCCACTCGGTCGAGTGGCGCCCCAAAGTCGGATCAGAATGCTTACTACGACCCCTCACTCGGTCGAGTCTCACAGTGACTCGGTCGAGTGGGCATGTACTCGACCGAGTTGGCTAATAACTCGGCCGAGTATGGTCCGAAATGCGAAATGTGAAACTTCTTTTTAGGGTCCACTCGATCGAGTTTATCGACCACTCGATCGAGTGGCCTCATAACGACTAAAACAACGAGTCGTACATTCTCCTATTTTCTAAATTCGATAGTATTTCACGACTTAGGTCAACACATGCGTAATTAATCACGTGTATACTATCTTTTCAAACCATGCATCATCATAGTTGCATCTTTTCATCTCATCTCATATTTGCATAAACTGTTATTATCGTTATACCGTTACTAACAAGTTTGTTATTTTCTTGTCAATTTAATTTTTGTTCGTTTATTGTACTAAATGAACCCACATGCTAAAATTCAACTTCGACGTTAGAATTAATTGCATTAAATTGACATAGAAACCCTATTTTCGATTCCTCGCATGTTTAGGGAAAATAATCTTTGCATATCATTTTTCCCGTTCAACTAATGCGCGTATTAGAAAGTTATTCGAATTCTTAGTAGAGGCCGCTAATGTGCGGGCGGGGTTGGGTGTCCTTTGTGGGCTTCCCAACACGTACCCTCACTCCTTACTCAGAACCTCGGTTTCCGGATGCCCGAAACCGTTGGCGCACGAGAGTCATTCAATACACAATATCCGATAATGTCGGTATTGGAATCAAATGCAAAGGGACGAGCCCAATAAACTCTGACATCGAAAATGGGCCGTATTCTGTATACGGACCACTACGACATAGAGTGGGCTCGAATGGTTCCGAATAACCACAAAATTCGGTGGCGACTCCACTTCGACCTAAATTTCAATTCGATCCGTTTCATATGGAGGTTCATTCGCCTACCCAAACCTGCGCGTGGCCGCGTCGGGGTGGACCTATGTCATGTCCACAATTTGGCGACTCCGCTGGGGATTAACTGATGCGTGACTTACCATCGGCATCCTCAGGGTGAGACTCGAATAGAAATCGTTTGACAAATACAATACGCGTTTTAGTTCTACAGTTCATGCATAACCCATATTTTCCCGGGCTGGTACTGGTGACCGACGTCCCACTATACCATTGATGTACTCCAACATGGATATGTCAAAAGGTGTCCATAGTCGATTCGAGTGGGTTTCGCGGCATGTTCTAAGCTCAATTCGACTTAGAGAGTCCGTCTCGATCAACGTCTAGACTATGTACACTGGTATAGACCCTCTTAGACCGACCGAGACTTAGTGTAGAGCATACATGGCGTCGTTATAATGCTTGTGTGACTACGTGCTACTTGGTTTCCGAGTCGTTTTAAAAAATGTCAACTTTTAAAAAATTGCATCTTCTTTTTCAAAACACTCGATTTCAAAACCCGGGACATGCCTAATTTAGGACTTATGATTTTACTCAAAATGGCCTATTTTCTAGACGGTATGCTGCCCAATTCAAAACTCAAAAAGCATTTCGAACTTTCAAAACCCTCGGCCCAATACCCTTTTCGTTTTTTTTTTCGAAAATTGGGCCTTCAACCAATTTTCCTCGGACTTTTTTCAAAAACAATCAATTTTCAAAAACTTCCCTCTTCTTAGGACTTCCCGTATTTAGCAGTGTCGGGTCATGTCATAAGTTGTAGAGATCTCTAGCGTCGAAACTCTATCGATCTTACATCACAAGTTTCTTCCCTACCCCAGTTCGCCTTATTAGACTAAGGCAAGGCCCACCTAAGTAGGACATACTCTTACAAAGGAGGGCCCGTCAACACAATCGAGTCAAAAGTCTGGGGATGTCTCACGTGAACCTTCCTTCGAACAGGACTAAGCCCACTTGCCGAATCCTAAGGAAGGCCCACCTTTCACAAGTCACCCGTCTAGGCGTCTTTCCTCGAGTCATTTCCCTCTTAGTCTTGTTCGGGATGTACTTTCTATTCCGGGATTTCTGGGCTAGTTTCTGATTATGCGGTGTTCTTACAGACAGGCCACCCGCAACCCGACATCGACGCAAAATGGAAGAGTTGAAAGATGCCCTAACCAAGATCGAGA
This sequence comes from Agrostemma githago, assembly GCA_958450325.1. Classification (NCBI taxonomy): domain Eukaryota; kingdom Viridiplantae; phylum Streptophyta; class Magnoliopsida; order Caryophyllales; family Caryophyllaceae; genus Agrostemma; species Agrostemma githago. The sequence continues at coordinate 75,501,712 of OY288239.1, read as the reverse complement.
CTCAACTGACCTTCATCCTTGTCAACCAAGCAACCTTGGACACTCGCCTGAGCACTGTGGAGAAGACGGTCCCAGTTGAAGGAGCTGAGTCTACTGGGCCCATAGCCGAATTGGTCAGTGTTGTTCGCAGGCTCGAGGAACAAGTTCACTTATCGACGAACAACTCGATCCACACCGAAAATGCTCGTATTTATTCACCTTTGAATAACGAGCTACCTGCCAACCTCAACTTGACGGGAATTCCCATGTTTGAGGGCACCGAAGACCCGGTCCATCATATCCGCGCCTTCAAGGATTTCATGGCGGTCAAAGGGGTAAAGTCCGCCATGTTCAAGCGCCTATTCCCTTCTTCTTTGGAGAAGCATCCCAAGGCCTGGTTCTACAGGCTCGACCCCAAGAAATACAAGACTTGGGACGATGTGGCGACCGAATTTGCTCGGAACTACGCCGATAACACTGAAATCCAGACTACAATGCGTACTTTGGAGGTCATGGCTCAAGAGCCCAAAGAAGGGTTCACAAAATACTTGCAAAGATGGAGGGTCGAGAGTGTGAAGCTAGTCGACAAGCCCGGCGAAAAGACCCTAGTGGAAGCTTTTGTCAAAAATCTCCTCCCATCCTATCGGGTCCATCTCCGGTATGCCATCATCCCCAACTTCGCTGTCCTTACTGAAATGGGCACGAGGATCGAGGATGCCTTGAGACTGGAGAGCCTGACTAAGGCCTCTACTAAAGGTTATCAAGGGGCTAGTTCATCTACAAACAAGCCCGCACCTGCAGCCGCAACTCGCAGCATATTCGACGAAGTAAACTTGCTGGACACCTCATCTAAAAAGAATACACCAAATCGGGTATTCACAGATATAGGGACTACCTATACTTATGCCTTACAAAGGCTATCTTCAAAGGGCCTGATCCAGCCGATAGGCCCAACTGCAGAACCTCCAGTAGAGAAGAGGCCCAAAACTTACAATCCCCAAGCCTACTGTCAGTATCACCGGGGTAATGGGCATGATACTGAAAAATGTTGGAGGTTAAAGCACCTGATCCAAGATATTATCGAGAGCGGGAAAATCCCGTTGCCCGAAGACAAGCCGAGCAACAAAGAAAACCCGTTCAGTGCCCACGCAATATTCACCGGTGAGGTAATCGACTGCTCTCACCTCATCTCCCCCTATATCCCACAAATCAATGGGATATGGTTCGATGACGAGGACGGTGTCTACTTAGTCAAAGGGGAAGTTGTCCGCATCACTCTCGAAGAGGTCCGAAAGGCTAAATCTAAAGCCTTAGCCACCAACCACCTCGCCGCAGCTGGGCGTTCTACTCCTATATCCGTCACTGAACCTGCCAGGACGGAACTTACCCTCGAAGAACCAAGCCCGGACACGGCTCTGGTCCAGCAACTGAAGAGGGTTCGAGCTGACTTAACCGTATGGCAACTACTGGTTAGCTCACAGGCACATCGAGAAGCACTGACTAAGGCTCTCGATGAAATCAAGGTCGATTCACAAGCTACCCCTTCTGAAATGGTGGCCACTATTATGTCTTTTCTGAAGAGCAAGTCAAAGGAAGAAGGCCCACTCATAACCTTCTCTGAAGCTGAGCTGCCACCATTTGGGCCCAATCACAATCTGGCCCTATACATCACGATCATCTGCAAGGGTAAATATCTCCCGATGACCCTTATCGACGATGGATCAGCCGTGAATGTCCTTCCTCTAAGGACCGCAAAAGCACTCAGCATCACCGATGCCGATTACCTTCCGACGGCGCAGACTATCCAAGCTTTCGACGGAAGCCCAAAACCTGTCGCCGGGGCCGTGAAATTGAAGATCATAGCGGGCCCAATCGAAAAGGAGTTGGAATTTCAGGTGATAGATGTCACCTCATCATTCAATCTCTTACTAGAAAGGCCTTGGATCCACGCAGTCAAGGCCGTGTCATCTACCCTCCATCAAAAAGTCAAGATGCCCCTTAAAGATGGCATCATCACACTGGAGGCTACTCCTATCACTGTGGCTAGCTGTAATGCCACAAACCGGGCCGAACCACGAGGATTTGACTTCGTGGGCATGATTGATGAGACATATCTCTTCAAGCCTTACTTCACCGTTAGCGTTGACACAATGCTACAAAATCTGGGTTACCTACCCGGAGCCACCTCAAGGCCGTACCTTCCGGCAGGGAAGATCATCGAGGTCCTAGACAACGGAGAATCTCGCCTCGGTTTGGGATATACTATGAGCTCGGAAAACGTAGGCCGGGCATATGCAATCAAGTTCGTCACTCCCGTGTTTGGGGCGATCCAGGTGGGCCTCTACCAACCCACCATCACATATCCCAAGACCAAAACGGCTCGGGAATGCAACTACATCCCTGACGATATATTCACCATCGTCCAGGCCGAATCCTAGGAGGATGAAAACAATTCTGAGCCCGTGCTAGGGCTTCTATTTGGAGAAGACAAGGCCATCCCTGCTCCGAAAGACGACTTGGTCAACCTGATCCTCCGCAGCAATCGGTTTGACCCAACGAAGCTGATCATCGAAGTTGGTGCGGATACAAGAAAGAGAGCTTGGAGGAAGACCATCAATTGGACCGACAGTCAAGGACGGGTCTACAAGCTGACCACCGGCGAGGGAGACATGCCGGATACCGAGTCTGAGTCTGAGTCTGAGTCGGAGTCTGAGTCCGAGTCTAGAGGGTCTGGTGCTAGAGTCGAGTCTGTAACTCCCCTTCCCTTATCCACTGAGGTCTCGGGGCCTGTCCCAAGACCTCTCCCTATCCCGCCACTGACCAACGATCAGATGGCCGCTCTTTTCAAGCTTTTCACAAAATTTACTATTAATAATAATAACGAAAATCGTTCTGCTTACGACTTGTCTTATTTCCAAAATTTTCTCAATTTCAAAAATTTTATATGCAATGACATTGAGAAACCCGACAAACAGGTACCTTTACCTCAACATCTGGTCGAGCAGCTCGAGCAAAGGGAATCCCGAGATCCGGTAATCGAAGAAACCGAGTCCATCAATGTGGGAACCACTTTAGAGCCCCAGATGCTTAAGTTGGGCCTATCTTTAGATCCAGAGGAGAGAAAACAATTCGCAGACCTCCTCCAGGAATTCAAAGACGTCTTTGCATGGTCCTACGAGGACATGCCGGGTATAGACCGGGAGATAGCCGAACAGCGAATACCCATCAAAGATGGGTGCAAACCGGTAAAGCAAAAACTCAGAAGAATGAAGCCCGAGTGGTCTCTTAAAGTCAAGGAAGAGGTCGATAAACAATTCAAAGCGGGCTTTATACAAGTGTCTGAATATCCAGACTGGGTTGCAAACATCGTGCCGGTACCCAAGAAGGACGGCAAGGTGCGGGTTTGCGTGGACTTCCGAGACCTTAACAAGGCCAGTCCAAAAGACGATTTTCCGTTACCACATATCGACATTTTAGTGGATAACATGGCCGATCATGCCCTTCTATCATTCATGGATGGGTACGCCGGATACAACCAAATTAAAATGGCAGAGGAGGATATGGGTATGTAAGACCACCTTCATTACACCATGGGGGACATACTCCTACACCGTCATGCCATTTGGGCTTATCAACGCCGGGGCCACTTATCAACGGACCGCCACTACTTTACTCCACGACATGATGCATAAAAAAGTGGAGGTCAATGTGGATGACATGATCGTCAAATCCAAGGACCGAAGCGGGCACATTTCAGCCCTAAGAAAGTTCTTCACCCGGCAACGTAAATACAACTTGAGACTGAACCCACAAAAATGCAGTTTTGGGGTAACGTCGGGCAAATTACTGGGCCATATCGTTAGCCAACGCCGCATCGAGGTCGACCCAGCTAAAATCAAAGCCATCACCGAGATGCAACCACCCAAGACCGAAAAGGAAATAAGGGGGTTTCTCGTGAAAGTCCAATACATCAGCCGGTTCATTTCGAAACTAACTATGGTATGCGAACCCATCTTCAAAAAGCTAAAAATCGGAGAACGGGTGCTATGGGACAACAAATGTCAAGCGGCTTTCGACAAAATCAAGGAGATTCTGTCTGCTCCGCCGGTACTAATGCCACCTCAACACGGTCTGCCTTTGTCGTTATACCTAACGACGACTGAGACAGTCATGGGGGCTATGCTGGCCCAGACGGTTGATTCAGAAGAACTGGCTATTTACTACATCAGTAAAAAGTTCCTCGAATACGAGTGCAAATACACAATGCTCGAGAAAACGTGCCTAGCATTGGTTTGGGCCACTAAAAAGCTCCGACATTACATGCTCAGTCACGAGGTACATGTGTTATCCAAAATGGATCCTATCAAGTACTTATTCGAGAAGCCCATCCTCAACGGCAGGATGTCAAGATGGACTTTAATGTTATCCGAGTTCGACCTCAAATTTGTACCATTAAAAGCCATCAAAGGCCGGGTAGTTGCCGAGTTCCTCGCCGATAGCCCAATATTCGAAGAAGGCCACATCGATACATGGGCCTTTCCTGATGAAGACATATTTCATACCGATACGAAGGTGTGGGATCTATATTTCGATGGGGCATCCAAATTCCGAGGATTTGGGGTCGGAATCGTGTTAATTTCACCCCGAGGGGAACACACTCCCTTATCCATCAAGTTGGACTTCGACGTGACCAACAACGCAGCCGAATACAAAGCATGCATTCACGGGTTGCAAGCCGCCACTGATTTAGGGGTAACAAACCTCCGGGTCCACGGTGATGCATCATTGGTCATCAATCAAGCACTCTAAAAATGGAAAACTCGGAACGCCAATCTCGTGACTTACCAAGCACGGGTAAGGGTTCTAGAGAAACAATTCCAAAAGGTAGAATACATTTATCGGCCCCGGGAAGAGAATCAGTTTGCAGATGCACTTCCCAAATTAGCATCTTTACTGAACATCCCGGATCACCTGACCAGCATGCCAATCTGTGTCGAAAGGCGGTCCGAGCCACCCTACATCCATGCTATTCAGGATATCGAGATAACTGACCCGGAACCTTGGTATCAAGCTGTCCTAACCAACCTGACAACGGGAGAGTATCCCCCGGAAGCTGAAAATCGGGCCAAAAAGGCCCTACGAAGATTAGCAACCCAATTTGTTCGAACTGATGACGGGCAATTGTACAAAAAGACGGCACATGGGGCTCCCCTCCTATGCATTGACAAAATACAGGCCGAAAAGGTCATGGCCGAGGTCCATGATGGTGAAAACGGTCCGCATATGAACGCCCATATGCTATCCCGCAAAATCATGAGGCTCTGGAGCACCATGGAAACAGACTGCCAGTTATATGTCAAGCACTGCCATAACTGTCAGATCTTTGGTAATGTACAACATATGCCATCTTCCCTATTATATACCATGACATCTCCATGGCCATTTTCGACATGGGGAATAGACATAATTGGAAAGGTGCATCCTTCTGGGATGGGAGGACATTGCTTCATCTTGGTGGCCATCGACTACTTCACCAAATGGGTCGAAGCTGAATCATACCGTGTCTTGAACGCCAAGCACGTGGCCAAATTCATCCAAAACAAGATCATATGCCGGTATGGGATCCCTCACGAATTCATCAGTGATCATGGGACTCACTTTCAAGCTGAAACTGCCGCATTGTTAGCAAAATATAAAATTCAAAGGCATACATCTTCGCTTTACCGACCTCAAACAAACGGAGCGGTAGAAGCGGCCAATAAAACAATTGTCACCATACTTAAAAAGATGGTTGAGAATTATCGGGACTGGCCCGACAAAATAACCTTTGCCCTGTAGGGATATCGAACCTCGATCCGCACCGCAACCGGAGCAACCCCGTATTACTTGACATACGAAATGGAAGAGGTCCAACCGGTCGAGTTAGAAGTACCATCCCTCAGGATTTTACTTGAAAGCCAAGTACCTGAAGCAGATTGGGTTCAAGCCCGATATGATTCGCTAGTCCTTCTGGACGAACGGCGATCACGGGCCCTCAACAACATTCAAATATATCAAAAGAGGATCCAACGGGCTTTCAACAAAAGGGTTAGGCCCAGAAACATTAAAGAAGGGGATTTGGTCCTGAAATCGGTTCGTGCCTTACTACCGGTTGACCCAAAGGGTAAATTCAAACCCAATTGGGCTGGGCCATACTTAGTCAAGAAGGTCCTATCAGTAGGAGCGGTGATGCTGGCAGACTTGGACGGAAACGAATTTGTCAACCCAACCAACGTGGACCAGCTGAAGCGCTACTACCCCTAAAAGAAGCCCATCTCAATGTCATTTGCAAAATTTATAAAAATTTGTCTTTTTATAAATTTTCAAAAATTATAGACAAGTCAATAAGCTAGAATTAATTATTCTATTGTCGCACATCTCGAATTAATAATCTTGATGTATTTCGAAAATTGCAAAAAAAATCAATCAAATCAAATTTGGAACTACGTTTGGTTTGATTCCGCTATTTGTGGATACGTAGGCAACCCCTCAAAAGGGTACAACCACTGCAATAAACGAAAGACAGGAACTGTAATAACCGTATTTTAATATTCCTATTTTATGTTATCTCAGGTCTCTGTATGGACAGTAGTATGTTTATTGGTTAACATGTCTATTGTAACCTGTTACTAATACTCGTATAACGTATAATCTTTTCCGAGTTGAACTTATGTAAGTTAACCTATTCTAATATAGTACCCGTTTAAGTTCTAATATGTTCCCGAGTCAATTATTCAAACCTCCATAACAATAATATAATAATATAATCATATAATAATAATAATGATATAATAATAATAACAGCATGGTGTGGTGTCATGATAATAGTAATAATAATAATAATAACTTTGTCTAATGCAAGATAATTAGAGCAAGGTGTCCGCTAATGAGGGTAGGGTGGTCTAATTTAATTAAGAATGTATTGGTTATATAATACTATATTATGGCTAGGTCGGTGTCAGGTCTCATTTCATATTTTAATTACGTTAGGATCAATATTAATTTAAGTATAATATTTTATTAGGATTGGACTTCGTAGAATCTCCGTGGTGAATTGTACTACCGGTTCGTTGGTGACCTTCTAACTAGGTAAGGTTATCCTTACTCAGTTTACGTTGTATGTATGCATGTTCTATGATTTGTAATGGTATAATGATGATATTGAGATTGAGGCTTTGTGCCTATTGAGATTGAGGCTGTGTGCCTATTGAGATTGAGGTTGTGTGCCTATTGAAATTGCGGTTGTGTGCCGATTGAGAGAAGCTAGCAAGGACTAGCTAGGCCCGGTTGATCTCGGGACCTTCCCTAATGTTTCCTCCTAGGAGAGCCTATGAGGGGTGTGCACACTCGGACTGACGGGGCGTGACTGCGGTCGCGATAGATAATAGGAATGATGATGATGATGATACTGATACTGATGATTGCGATGTTGGTTGTACTAATGTTATTTAATATTATCGTAAACTGACCTTGTGTGTATGTTTATGTGTCTGTGATGATCCGATTGATGTTTCCGATCAATTGGGGAGCAGTTTATAATGCAGGTTATGTATATTATGATGTGTTTGGATGCTGGGATACATGTACGAGATTGGGGTGAGCGCGACTTATGAGTCCAGACGTAGTACGAGTGAATGCATAGGCATTTCCGTTTTTATAGAAGGTGTAGCTTCCGCTGTATAACCAGAGTTGTAATAGTTAATGAGTTGTAATGTTTAAATCATGTGGTCGGTTTGGCATTCCATATTGTATTGTAATGAGCTACTACCTCGGGGTAACCGAGATGGTAACGCCTTTATTTACTTGGGAATGTCTGGTAAGGCTCCTACGTAATGGGGGTGTTACAGGAACGGTGTTCAATAATATGTCTTTTTATATCGATTACCAAAAAAAAAAAACGCCGGACACGGCATACACACACAAAAAATCACACCACTAAAAATAATAATATTCAAATAATAAAATGCGGAGACTAATATCCGGGCATTTTCCCTTTCCCCTTGTCCTTCAGATCACGTGGAGCCTGAGGTCTTCGGGGTGGTGGCGAGCGTTCCCGAATCACAAGTGGAACCTCTTTAGCACGAGCCCGTTTCTTCGGCGGCGGGTCTTCTATCACGGTCTTCGGTCCAATGCGAGCCCGTACGTGCTCGGGTAATCTATCCCGTGGGCCAAGTCGGTCCTGCACGGGTAGTCTCGGGCCCAGTCTCCTTCCCAAGTCAGTCTGAGGGCTCACTTTCCCCCAAGCACCTTTAGCACTAGACCCTTCAGCTTGAGTCTTAGTCTCCTTTTTGTGACCTGACATAAGACGAACCATGGTAGCCGAGGTGTCACCATCATCGAAGAATCCCCTGTTGTCTTTAGCTTGCTCCCTTCTCAGCAGGTCAAACGCTTCGTCAACCTTCAGCGCAGCTCGGGCTTTAGCATCAGCTGCTTTGGTCCACTTCGTGTAAGAATCTGAAACCCAAATTGAGTGGCGAGATTTGACAATGGGCCAAGTATGCCGTGTGTACCATCTTTGCATCCAGGTATCACACATCACATCAGTCAGTTGGGTAGGGTCACTCACAACTGCTTCAACTTCAGGGATTCGCTGGGTCCATCCATACTGCCTTAGTATGCGATCTGGATAGAGATGAACCGTTTGCCTGAAAGATAGAATCACCTGATAGCGGGCCCTGTCCCTCGGGTCCAAGCCACTCCAAAGGTAGATGGGCCACCACGGAACGACCCATCGAATTAGCGGACCACCATGGAAAGACAAAACCTCGTCCCAATACTTTTGCGTAATCTAGCGAGAGAAATCAATGGCCCGCCTCCTCGTCATCACCTGCTTATGACGATAGTTGCCCGCATCAAGAGGAGGATCTATCACTGATAGCCTCTCATAAAGCCAAATCTACAAAAAGGAAACAAAAACATGAGTTCCCGAGGCGTCCGCCTAAGGCCACTCGGTCGAGTGCCTAGGACACTCGGTCGAGTGGTACCCCTGAACACAAACAGGGGGCTTTTTACGAGGGCACTCGATCGAGTGCCAGGGTGACTCGATCGAGTGCCCACTGCAGCAGATTCTCCGCGAAAGGAAAAAAATCGAAAAATCAAGAAATCAATAAAATAAATTGCAAAGTAACATACTTGCAGCAATCGGGTGCTCCCGGTAAGACGAATTGATGAGTCTCTCTTACGGTTGTCCAATCCTTGGATAATCTCGCCCGTGATCAGCCAAGCCGGGCTGTGTTCAGTCTCCATCAAATCTACTACGGTCAGAAGATGGGTGTTCCCCATGCAGGATAACAGATCCATGTGGCCCTCGAAAGCATACACGTGGAGCATACAGAAAGAAAAGGCCCTACGGCTATAAGCCGGTCTGACCCGAACATCAAGAGAATTCATAAATTTCTCAGCCAAGTCGATCAGAGAAATTTTATCACCTTCCATCATGCGGGACACTTCGTTGTGAGAAAGCCCTAAAAATTCTCGAAGCTTCCTCCTCGGGTCATAGATCGAGTACGGGACAGCGGGACGGAGTATCGGGTTCCATCCTCCTATAGCTGCGATCTCCTCAGGTAAAGGGCAGACTTCGCCCCGAGGAAAGGCAAAGACATGATATATGTCGTCTCAGTAAGCCAGACATGCATCCAAGAAATAGCGATCAACCACCATTTGACGGAACGGGTACAGCTGAGTTATACCCGTCTGGTTAAGCGCCACCATATCTGCGTCCCTGAAGCGCCGGGACCACTCCTGCAGCATTACGGTCAATCTATCGATTCCCATGACTAATTCCTTAAGAAAATAAAGGGATTTTCTTTTTCTTTTTTTTGCCTTGAGGGAAATAAAGAGACTTTCTTTAAAGAAGGGATTGATTTGTGATGAGAATTACGAAGAAATCAAGAGCAAGAGAGGGCTATATATAGCATTAGCCTTGCAAACTGTTTGGGAAAATTTCCTAATCCTAATTGGAATCAAACCGCAAGCCTAGTCTCGATACTAGCACGGAAATCTCCGTCCCGAACTTTCCTAATCTTTGTTTGGAGCCAAAAATCTCAAAGTTTACAAAATTCAAAAATCTCAAATTTTCAAGATTTCAAAAATTCAAATTTTCAAAAAATCATTTCTCTCCAGCGCGAGTCATTTTACTACCTACGTGTTGCATGCATTTTATGTGACCTGTACAGGTACAACTCAAACAGGGACATGCAAACCCGCTACACCTCCCCAGCATTCTTACGAGATGGCTCTACACACAGGCGTACCCAGGACTTACGCGACAAGTCCAAATGCCCCACGAAGTATTATCATCAGCCCAGGTATGGTTTCTAGCTTATGGCTGGCGAGCCCTTCACGCGAGTCTAATGGACTATAAACGACCCGACCGGAAGTCCGCCAGGTTTCAATCCTCGATTGGCCTGGTAGCTACTCTGACTTTCGCCTTGTCCAAGCCTCAGTCAGAGTGGGGGCTCTGTAGACACCCGCATTTTGACTGCCAGGTGTCTATGGCAGTTTCCAAAAAAACACTCGATGATGATCGGACGCTAACATGCTTCTATGCGCTCGGATACGGGCTCAAATCCATTAATCACTGGCTAATACACTTACAGAGTACAAATCTCACAAAATCAACCACAAATCCAGGTCCAGTGGGCCGTTTCGAATCAAATAAGGCTAATTTGGGCCAAAACCGACACCGGAAGTAAAACCGACTTTTTGCGATTGGGTCAACCCCGGTCAAAGTCGTTTCCGAGACACACAAACACAAAACCCATCAAACATCCAAAATCAAGGTCCAGGTCAATGGACCCGTGCAACCTGTTGGGCCACTCGATCGAGTGCCCGACCCACTCGATCGAGTGGGCCTGTTTCGAGCCCGGCGGCAGGCGTAACGGGCCACTCGACCGAGTTAGCCACATACTCGGTCGAGTAACCCTAAACCGGGTGCCCTAGCTTCTCCTATATAAGCAACCCTTTCCACACACTTCAGGACACTCTTTTCGAACCCTAATTTCACAACATACAACCCTAATCAAACCCTAGCAATTCTACACTAGCAAAAACCCTAAACCTAGCTTTAGGAATCAACCCCGAGCCACCATAACTTAATCTTCATAAAACCTCGAAGACTCTTGTGTTGAAGCCACGGTTACGAGTCCGTTCCGAGACAAGAACATGTAGGTTGAGGGTGTCAAAACCCCGTTTCTTCTCTTCTCCTCCTCCTTCTCGTGTCGTGTCGTCGTTATCTTCATACGGGTCGCATTCTTTTTTTATCTTATTTTATCGTTATTATCGCATCCTAATATCACTAATATCGGTAGTATCAACATCAAAGCATTAAAATACTTATCAATTTGTGTCGAATAAGAGGGATATCGGAATAAGAAAACACGAATATACAAGTGTACTGCACACAACGTTGACGGTCGCTTGTTCCAATATCCCGATTATTTGATTATTGAGATGAGTCAACTTAAACTATAATCTTTTTATTTTGTCTTCATCATTATTCAAGTCACATAATAGTATCGATTTTCAAAAGCAAACATCGTATTTTAATAAGGGTCGAGACCCATTGACACGGATCCGACATCACAATCTCTAAGTGATTGGGGGTGGGCCGCCTGACAATCAACTGCCTGCTATGCAGGCCCCGAGACGGTTCCCGTCGGAGAGTCGAAAGACTAGCCCCCAGCAGGGACCTAGAACGAAGCATGAAACGCTGAAGGTTGGCCGTCAGCCACCGAGAGCGCAGGGCCAATTCAGCCTGTCAGAGCTTGGCAGTCCCCTGCCTGGAGACTGTCTACCCTGGGAAAATCCCTGGCCGGCAAGGTCAGGACCCCCAGGGACCCTCTCGTCATTTTGCCTAAGGTAATTGGGAATGGATGGATGAGAAGCCGCCACTTGTCACTTTCCCATCCAACCATTCCTCTTTCTCTTCTCTCTCTTGTGGGAAGGTATAAATACCTCCCCATTTCCCACATGAGAGGGGTTGGATTTTCTCTCTCTAGACTCTTACTCTTAAAACGCCGCCTAGTTCCTCACGAGCTAGGTTCGTAAAGGCATTTCACGGACTGACTTAGGCATCGGAGAGGGTTTCCTCGGACAACCTCCGAGGCCCTGTGCATTCATTGTGCAGGGAGCAGGCCGTTTTCCGCCGGGAAAGTCCGATTCCAAGAGTGAGAGGAAGGGGGAGATCAAGGGAATCAAGCGACTAATTATCCATCATCAATTCAATTACACTACCCGGATTCTAGGCCGGGTAAATTGTTTCCGTAACCGGAACAATTTGGCGCCGTCTGTGGGGAACTTACGGTTGTGCTCACGAGTTACCCACTAAAATCAACCACTCATAACCACAAAATTAAACACAATCATGCCAGAAATCGTTGATGACAGTGCAGGGGCGGGTCCGACGGTCCCTCCGGTGACCCCCCTGTACGGAATGCCGCTGTTGGAGAGGGTCCCTCCTGCCACAATCCTTGGGGTAGAGGGAACCAATCCCCTTGGTAGATCTAACACTGTTGTGACACCCGAGCTGGGGGCACGCCCTGGACGTGCTCTCAATCTGACCCCAGCTCAGATGGCACAGGCAGCCGCGTTCTTCTCTGCGATGCTGGATCAGGAATTCACACCTGAGGACTTGGTGGGCAGGGTCGCATCGGCTCCTAGGCAACCGTCCCCAGTCAGCAGGGACGAGGCCGGGGGCACGAGGCGGACCGCCGCCAGAAACGCTCAGAGAAAAGCGAGAAGAACAGCCCAAGTGTATACGCATGTGCAGAGGCGCATTACCACTGACAAACCAGAACCACCTGCCCAGCAGGCGTTCTCTATTCACACGACAGAATCGGCGTCTGGAGGGCAGGGAGGCTTATCTCAAGGATTACAGGAGCGCATGAGGCCCAGGGAGCCTGTGTCAAAACGCTTAGGAGAGAGGCCAGGCGGAGTTTTCTCCAGGCTAACACCTGCGGCCAAGGAGCAGTCAGCCCCCGGCTTATCCCAAAGCCTGCAATCCAGACTCAACCGAGGACAACCGCTCGAGTCCAGGTACCATCAGGGTGAAAACCTCTGCCCCTCCCAGAGGAAGAGGCCCAGGCAGACCTCCTCGGGAACAGAGGACGAGGCAGCTAGCAGACCGCCACCGAGGCACCGCTCCCCCAGTACGAGGAAACCAACCCATAAACAATGGGAATCTCATGGTAACCAGTCTGTGGAAAGCAGGTCACGACTGGTAGGCAGGCCTACGAAAACCCCGTTGCACCCTGAGGTACAAGAGTACCCCATTCCAAAAATCAAAATGCCCACCATCAAATTTGACGGGACGACGGACCCTGAGGACCACCTGGCAGCTTTTGAGAGCCACATGGGCATGTATGATGTAGATGATGCCATCTGGTGCAAAGTTTTCCCTACCACCCTGGTGGGACTTGCGCAGGGGTGGTTCAGAGATCTCCGCCAGGGGTCAATCAGATTCTTCATAGAGTTGGCTGAAATTTTCCTTGAACAGTATGCCGGAAATAAGAGAAGACGCCTTACCCGTTTCGATCTCATGACCCTGAAACAAAAGAAGGGTGAGAGTGTGAGAGAATACATGAGGAGATTCGATCTATCCTACCAGCAGGTTAGGGAGATCGACGATTCCACCGCCGCCTACGCCCTGACAATCTCCCTACTTCCAGGGGAAATGAAAAACCAGATGATCAGGGCCCAACCAGAAACCTTGGCCATGGCCAGAAAGATTGCAGAGGGGTTCATTCTGCAGGAAGAGTTCCACGGCCTGACGGACACCCCTGCAGGCCAAACAAAGCCTCAAGGGGGACCGCAGGGTGGAAGGGGCAGAGGTGAACCAGGTAAGCAAAAAGAGGAGGGAGACACTCCCAAGAAAGAACGCCCAGTCTACCAACCCAGATTCGATAGTTACACCGCTCTGAACAAATCCAGGGCGGAAATCTTCGAACTGGAAAAAGAAACTGCCAAATGGAACCGTCCAAGCAAACCTCGCAGCCCAAAAGGCGACCCAAAGAAATTCTGCACTTTCCACGACTGTATTGGCCACACCACCGAAGAGTGCCGTCACCTGAAGGATGAAATTGAGAAATTAATCAGGAACGGATGGTTGGCCAACTACGCAGCTAAAAACAAGTCTCAGAAGGAAGTGTCTGAGAAACCCGAGGGGTCAGTGCAGAACCGGATGGTAATCCACGTGATTTCAGGGGGCACTGAAGGCCAGCTCAGTCGAAGAAGTCAAAAAAGGCAAATGCGCGAGCTGAGAAACCAGATCTGCTACGCTGAGAAAGAAGGGAGCCCAAAGGGAGTGACACTAAGTATCACCCCTGATGATGCAGGACGGGTGATATATCCGCACAGTGATCCTCTGGTGCTGTCCCTAGAAATCAGCAACCATATTGTGCGAAGATGTATGGTAGACACAGGCGCGTATACAAATCTTTTGTACAAGGATGCTTTCGAAAAGATGGGCCTGGAAAAAAGGCATCTACGGCCTGCTCCCGGATCCTTGTATGGATTCAGTGGGGCCGGCGTGCTGCCCATGGGCATCATTGACTTGCCTGTAACCTTCGGGGAAGGTTCCGCAGCCAGGAATGTCAGGGCAACCTTTGTTGTTGTGGACGCAAGGTCTGCCTATAATGCCCTGATTGGCAGGGCCACGCTGGATGAAATCGAGGCCGCAATCTCCATCAGAGCTCTCACCATTGCGTATGTCACAGACTTCGGGCTGGAAGGAAAGATGCGCGGGGACCAGGAGTCAGCCAGACAATGCTACTCCGTGGCCCTACAAGAGCACGAGAGGGACAGAAAAGGAAAAAGAAAAGCTGACAGTTCCCCCTGCAGGGAAGGCGAGGTCCCAGTCGAGCACCCGACGCCCGACCGCCTGGAACCAGGGGGCGAAAGCATGCTGGTGGACTTAGAACCAGGGAGACAGGTCCTGGTAGGAACAGGCTTAGAGGAATCCTACCAGGCTGAACTGGTCAAACTTCTGAGAGAAAACAAAGACGTATTTGCCTACTCTGCAGACGAGATGCCCGGCGTTGATCCCTCATGCATCGTTCACAAGCTGAACGTAAGCATGGATGCTCGCCCTGTAAAACAGAAGAAACGAAACATGTCTGCAGAAAAAGACGCAGCAATCAAGGAAGAAATTGACAAACTCTTGAAAGCAGACTTTATTGAAGTTTGCGACTACCCAGAATGGCTGGCAAATGTTGTCATGGTCAAGAAGTCGTCAGGCGCATGGAGAATGTGCGTCGACTTTACAAACCTGAACAAGGCCTGCCCGAAAGACTGCTATCCGCTCCCTCGGATCGATCAATTGGTAGACGCCACCAGTGGCTACACCATGCTAAGCTTCTTAGACACCTTTTCAGGCTACCACCAAGTGTACTTGTGGCAACCGGACAGGGTGAAGTGTGCGTTCATCACTAGTTCGGGCACCTACATGTATAAGATGATGCCCTTCGGGCTCAAAAATGCAGGGGCTACGTACCAGCGGTTGGTTGATAAAGTGTTTGAGAAACAAAAAGGTAGAAACATCGAGGCTTACGTTGACGATGCCATCGTGAAAAGCAAGGAGGACAGGGAACACCTGACAGACTTGCAGGAAACCTTCAGTTCTTTGCGCGCTTACAAAATGAAACTAAATCCGAAAAAATGCACGTTAGGAGTCCGCTCCGGAAAATTCCTAGGGTTCTTGGTCAGTTCTCGGGGTATAGATGCCAACCCTGAAAAAATTCAGGCAGTTCTAGACCTCCCCGAGCCCAAGACCATCAGAGACATCCAGCGCCTGACGGGTCGAATGGCCGCCTTGGCCCGATTCATCGCCCGATCAGCAGACAGAGCCACTCCTTTTTTCAAAATACTGAAAGGAAACAAACAGTTCAAATGGGAAAACGAGCAGAAAGAGGCCTTCGAGCAGCTGAAGGACCATCTTAAGAGGCTCCCTACCCTGGCAAGACCGGTAGCAGGAGAAAAACTTTTCCTCTACATTCCAGTAACCAATATAACTGTCAGCGCAGTCATCCTACGAGAAGAGGCAGGCACCCAGCAACCTATATACTTTGTGAGTCATGCGCTGGGGGCAGCCGAGAAGAATTATCCGATGGTTGAAAAGGCCGCCTACGCGGTCATAATTGCAGCCAGGAAGCTCAAACCTTACTTTGACGCGCACCCAGTCGTAGTCGTCACCGACCAACCCCTGGAAAAGGTGTTGGAAAAATTTGAAAAATCAGGGAGATTGTTGAAATGGGCAATTGAGCTGAGTGGGCTTGGTATATCTTATCAGTCAAGAACAGCCATCAAAGCCCAAGCTTTGGCGGACTTTTTGGCCGAGTGCTCCCACTCAGGGGAAGAGGAAGCTCCTACCCAGGAATGGACCGTATATACTGACGGGTCCTCGACGGCCAACGGCGCGGGTGCAGGCGTCGTGCTAACCAGCCCAGAAGGCACCAACTTTGAGCACGCTCTCCGGTTCGTTTTCCCAGCATCAAACAATGAAGCAGAGTATGAAGCGGTACTCGCAGGCGTCAGGCTGGCTAAAGCCGCAGGGGCGGAACGAATTGTTTTAGCAACAGACTCCCAGCTCATCGCCAACCAAATCAATGGAGAATACGAAGCAAGAGACCAAGCAATGGCCGCATACCTAGAGATGGTAAAGGGAGAATTGTCCGGCCTGAAATCATATGAGGTCAAACAAATTCCCCGATCCCAGAACAACAGAGCAGATGCCCTGTCAAAACTGGCAAGCTCCAGTCTGCAGGACATCCGGAGATCAGTATGGGTTGACGTTTTACACGAGAAGTCTACTGATCCCTCTCAAACGATTAATGCCGTGGAAGAAGAGCTGGAAAGCTGGATGACCCCTCTCGTCCAGTACAAGAGGCACGGTATCTTACCATCAGACTCGTTACAAAAAAGGAAGGTACAGGCTAAAGCAGCCTGGTTCATATTCATTAATGGAGAACTCTACAAAAAATCTTTTACTTATCCCCTGCTTAAATGCCTACGGGCGGATCAGGCCGCTGAGGTATTGGATGATATCCACTCAGGGATTTGTGGGCATCACATTGGCGGGAGGTCGCTGGCCCACAAGGCCCTTAGGGCAGGCTACTACTGGCCTACCATGCTGGCAAATGCCAAGAGCCTGACCCAGAAATGTAGAAAATGCCAACTCTTTGCCCCATCGATCCATGCCCCGGCTCAGGAGCTCAGGCCAATCCTATCTCCCATCCCCTTTGCTCAATGGGGGATGGACATCCTAGGACCCTTCACGGTGGCCACAGGGGGCAGAAAATTCTTAATTGTCGCCATAGACTACTTCACCAAATGGGTGGAGGCTGAAGCAGTGCCTAACATCACTGAGCCGGCAGTCAGGAAGGTGATCTGGCGAAATGTCATCACCCGGTTCGGTGTACCAAAAATGCTGGTATTTGACCACGGAAGGCAGTTCGATAATGACCCACTAAGAAACTGGCTGGAAAGCCACAACATCTCAGTCGCCTACTCAGCCGTCTGCCATCCTCAAACCAATGGACAGGCGGAAGCAGCCAACAAACAAATTCTGAATGGCCTGAAGAAAATGGTGGATGACTGCAAAGGCAGGTGGGCTGATGAACTCCCCAGTATACTCTGGTCCATCCGAACTACCAGAAAAGAGTCTACAGGCCAGACCCCATTTGGCCTAGTATATGGAGCAGAGGCTTTATTGCCAATTGAGACAAGGATTCCCTCTCTACGTTCCCTGCAGTACAACCAGGCTGAGAATGAAGCCGCAATGGTTGAGGCCCTGGACCTGGTAAGTGAGCTAAGAGAGGAAGCCGGTACCAATATCGCTGCCTACCAGCAGCGAATGAGAAAAGCTTTCAATAGCAAAGTCCGACAGAGGAGCTTTCAGGTGGGCGAGTTGGTTCTGAGAAAAACACAAGCGACTGGAAAGTCAAGAGAGCATGGGAAGCTAAGTGCCAATTGGGAGGGCCCATACCAAATAACTCAGGTCTTGGGTCCAGGCACGTACAGGATAGCCAGTCTGGAGGGACAAGAGCTGAACACTCACTGGAACGCAGACACACTAAAGAAATACTACGTCTAAACAGGAATATAGGCAGTTTTTACTAAAAAGGCGGAGGACGATCAGAAATGTCGACGGCTCCGACCACCTCTATGTCAAAAAAGAATTTTATACTCGTTGCCTGAAATGAGAAGATACAGATTTATACTCGTTGCCTGTTCACACACGCGTCTTTCACACACAAACGAGCAGGGGGCAATAGGGGGAGGCCCCCCTGTTGCCAAAATTGGAAAAAGTGAACCCCCCAACGCAAACCAAAAAGCCACCCTGCTTACCTCTGGGCAGACAGGGGGCAGGCTAACAAGGACTGGGGGCAGGCCCCCCAACCTTGTATAAAAAAAACGCAAAAGCTACCCTGCTTACCTCTGGGCAGGCAGGGGGCAGGCCCCCTGGACTTTGAACGAAAAGCCAGGAGCAGGCCGAACCAACAAGGACTGGGGACAGGCTCCCCAACCTTGTATAAAAAACGCAAAAGCTACCCTGCTTACCTCTGGGCAGGCAGGGGGCAGGCCCCCTGGACTTTGAACGAAAAGCCAGGAGCAGGCCGAACCAACAAGGACTGGGGGCAGGCCCCCCAACCTTGTATAAAAAATGCAAAAGCTACCCTGCTTACCTCTGGGCAGGCAGGGGGCAGGCCCCCTGGACTTTGAACAAAAGCCAGGGACAGGCCAGATTAACAAGGACTGGGGGCAGACCCTCCAACCTTGTATAAAAAACGCAAAAGCTACCCTGCTTACCTCTGGGCAGGCAGGGGGCAGGCCCCCTGGACTTTGAACGAAAAGCCAGGAGCAGGCCGAACCAACAAGGACTGGGGGCAGGCCCCCCAACCTTGTATAAAAAACGCAAAAGCTACCCTGCTTACCTCTGGGCAGGCAGGGGGCAGGCCCCCTGGACTTTGAACGAAAAGCCAGGAGCAGGCCGTACCAACAAGGACTGGGGGCAGGCCCCCCAACCTTGTATAAAAAATGCAAAAGCTACCCTGCTTACCTTTGGGCAGGCAGGGGGCAGGCCCCCTGGACTTTGAACGAAAAGCCAGGAACAGGCCGTACCAACAAGGACTGGGGGCAAGTCCCCCAACCTTGTATAAAAACACAAAAGCTACCCTGCTTACCTCTAGAGCAAGCAGGGGACAGGCCATGACAGGCGCGATCAAACAAACGAGAAGAAGATCCCTAAATTAAGACAGTTACGCCATAAAAAGCAAAGAGAAGTATCCTACAAACAACCCATGAAGGGTGGAAAAATTTTTACAAAGTCAAAGAAAAAACCGAGTAGCAAAATATTACAAGAAAAACCATGAAACGCTGGTTCAGCACAAGAAAATGAAAAGCTTCCGTAAAAGAGAGGGGGCATCACGCAGCATCTTGGCGAGCGTTGGCGTCCGCTTCAGGCTGCCTGGTCACCCGGGCTTCGTCCTTGGCAGAATAGAGGCTCCGAAAAGTGTCCTCGTCAAAAGAAGGGAACATCTCCCCTATCACCTCCATAACCAATTCCAGAGAGGAGTTGGCGCCGCTCACAAAGCTGGCACCCACCGCTTCCTCAGTCTCCGCAGCCAGGGACTCTTTCTCTTTCGCCCATTCTCCCTTGGCCTGTGACAGCTGCTCCTCCAAGACAGTCACCCTTCCCTTCAAATGCCCCATCTCGGCCAAAGATATGTTAGCACGGTCCAACGATTGACGGCTCTCCTGCAGTTCGGCCCCCAACTTGGAAACTTCCTTCACGGCCATTTCCCCCTGCAGCCTCCAACGATCAGCCTGCCTCTTGGCCTCTTCCAACTCCCCCTCTTGCTTTGACATTTTGTCCTTCAAAGAGCTTATCAGGGAGACGTCCCTCTCTATCATGGCCAGGCGGTCGGGAGGAGGAGCCCCAGGGGTAACTGTTAGCTCCTCATCACTCAGGCGGCTGAGGGCCGCCAGTTCCGCGGACGCCAGCATGACCTTGGAGGTGCGTTGGATGTATTGAAGCACTTGATGAGAGGTGGAAGTTACCATCTTTGTAAGGCGGTCAGCCAAGACAGCCCCAGAGTCAGAAAGCAGGCCCGAAACGTCCACACTATCCCCCGCCGTGTAGTGGAACTCCACATTTTCCTCTGGGAAGGGAATGCTAGAGGGCTCACGAGCAGGGCGTTTCGCATCAGGGGTAGAGACGTCCGCCTCCAAATCCACCACGTCAGCACTAGGGGGCTCCCTCTCCCTTTTCCTCCTCACTTCCAAGGGAACACTCTCCCCGGTCCCTTCCGAATCTCCAGGCTGCGTTCCCTGCGAGATCCGAGGGCCGGCTGAAGAAGCGCCCTGTTTTTGGCCAGGAGAAGGAGTAGCCCCTGAAGTAACCTCCGCCTCCCCCTCATGAATACTAGGAGTAGGAGTCGCCGGCTTCGACGAAGGCAGCCGGGGAGGGAGAGGCAATCTTCGACCTGCGGCGAAGTCTTTCACAAGCTTCATCAGGGCCTTACTTCCTTTCTTAAAATTTGGCGGAAGAGAAGGACGCTTTGAAAGAACGTGCAATTCCTCGCTCAAGCCTAACCTTCTGACCTGCTTCTTGGTCCAGGTCCAAGAGTAGGAATCTGCAGGAAAGGAGAGATGGTCATTTAAAAAGCAGGGAGAAATGAAATCCCTAGAAAATCGTGACAGCAAGAAAACCCTAGAACTACCTTCAAGGCCACGAATCAGGCCCATGGGAAGCAGGTACTCGTCAGTCGTGATAAGCTCCGCGTGGGGGAGCCAGAAAACAGGGCAAAAGTTCCCATGTTTATCCGTCACGATCTCAAACTTTTTTATCAAAATCTTCTCCTTTTCGCTCAGCTTGACTTCGAGAGCCTTTCCCCCAACACGAGGATGATACTCCTCACGCGTCTCCATGCGAGTATGAACATGATTCCTAAAATGTCTAGGAATTTTCCACCCCGACGCACTATGGACATATATGAAATTGTTTTTCCAGTCTTTGAGACTGCTCATGGGTGGCCATACCAGGGCGTACTTTTTCTGTCTCAGCAGAGACCAGTAACCAGGGGAGCCATCTCCCCCAGATGAAGACACCATTTGGAGGCCAACCATGAAGCGAAGGGCGTCGATATATGGCCCCTCGCCATGGAATAAACATGTCCAAGTATAGGCCACTAATGCTCTAATAGCCGTTGCGGTCAACTGAGCAATGGCGACGTTCATCCTCCTGAAAGTATCCTCCAGGAAGGGATGCAACGGGAACCGCAGGCCGAATTCTAGGGCCTTATGAAAGACGGCTACACACCCATCTGGGGGACAACATACTGTGTCTCTCTCCCCAGGGATCACCACAGTATACCCCTCCCCAAAATTATAAAACTGCTCGATGGCCTTAGGCGCGTCACATTCCAAGATCAGGTCCCTATTTTTAGCCTCGGGATAGGTCTGTAAGGGAATCACGTATTTTTCTTTGTCTAGAAAATAGGTCCTCCCTCTCTCCCTGCGGATGAGAGGACCGGCCACCCTGGCAGGGTCCACCTCCAGGGCTTCGTCGTCAGAATCAATCACATCGAAGGGAGCGGGGTCGGGTGACTCAGCACCCTCTCCCCTGTGATCATCTTCCTCCCGGGGGCCAACCCCGAAGGAAGAAGCTACGTCACGACGACCACCGTCGCCGCCGCTAGTTCCTCCGAACAAAGAATCAAGGGAAAGGGGGCGGGCTCGCGACATTTAGGCTATAGAAGGGAAGAAAAGAAGCGAAAGATTCAAAAAGTTCTAACCTAAAAAACGCCGGTGAAGTTGTCCGAGATGACGACAAGAAGTGATCCTTGCTCCTCAAAGAAAGAAACGCTCGGTCAATGAAGGGAATCCAAGAAGTGTTATGGGGAGTAAAGGTGTCAAGAAGAGTAAAAGAAGAGAACGAAGAGGGAGATGGGTTTATATAAAAGCCCAAAGAAGTTCAAAAGATGGAAACCCTGACAAAACCTGCAAAGACCTTCCACGTGTCACACACTGAACACCGACCGCTCACCTTTTTCAAGAAGAGCCTCGGTAAACAGAAACGTCAGAGAGAAAGGTCAATCAATGACCTCATTCAAAAAAAAAAAAAAAAAAAAACGCCAAAATATTCATTTCATTGAAAACCCCGCCAGGGAAAGATACATCGCAAAACGAGCATGAAAGAAAATTACATAAGGCTTGAAAAATTCCAGCCTGACAGAAATTAAAAGGCCCTGCCACGCAGGCCTAGTCGTCCCCCAAATCTGGGGAATAATCTCCAGGACTTCCCGGACTCCCGAGAGCCGAACCCCAGTCCCAACTTGGAGAACCCTGAAAGGGGTCGTTTGAAGCCCCATCATCGTCCCTGTTGCTCAGGCAGCCGAGACCTTCGCTGTCGTCAGAATCATGGCTGCTGTCTTCCCAGTCCCTTCCAAAAGGGACAGCACGGGACTCCTCGCAAGTGCGACAGCCTGTTTTCTTTACAGGCGAAGAAGGACCCGACTCCAGGGAGGAATCGGTGTCAGAGTTGGGGCCGAATTGTTCAGGGTGCAGCCATGGAAAACATTCATGGCACCCCCTATCATAGCAGCCCCCCCCCCCTGGAAGCAACGCCTGAACCTAGGCGCAGCAGGAGGAGGGGACCTCCTAGGGCGTTTGCCCATCCTAATAGAGGCCTTCCGACCCCTCCGGCGAAGGCGAAGCCGTGAACAGCGACTCCGGCGAGCAGCTAAATAAGCGGCCCACGTATATCTGAGCCTCCAAAACCCTCTGAAGATGAAGGAAACATGTTTGACTCCGCGGCGAACTACACTCTTCTTGATCCAAGTCATGTTTAGAATGAGGAAAATTGAAAGATTGAAGGTGGAATGAAACGCAAATGAGCAAGGAAGCTAAAGATTTTATACCAAGGAAAGCACCGCATTAATGAACGCTCCAACCACCCGGGGAGGAGAGCCACCAATCAGGAACTCTTCACGGTTCCCCAAAATCCGCCCAGAAGAAAAGGGCAATCATTACAAAAGTGCTCTTGCCTCTTTGCATTCCTGACAAGAACAGTACAAAGTTCCATTGGGAAGGCGCGAAGCATTAAAAGCTGCGACAGATATGGAAGTCAACCCCCCTCCAAGCAAGAGCCGCCAGCAGAGGAGAAGTCTCACTTCCCTCCTACTGACGAGGGCCAATTGATTGGGGGTGGGCCGCCTGACAATCAACTGCCTGCTATGCAGGCCCCGAGACGGTTCCCGTCGGAGAGTCGAAAGACTAGCCCCCAGCAGGGACCTAGAACGAAGCATGAAACGCTGAAGGTTGGCCGTCAGCCACCGAGAGCGCAGGGCCAATTCAGCCTGTCAGAGCTTGGCAGTCCCCTGCCTGGAGACTGTCTACCCTGGGAAAATCCCTGGCCGGCAAGGTCAGGACCCCCAGGGACCCTCTCGTCATTTTGCCTAAGGTAATTGGGAATGGATGGATGAGAAGCCGCCACTTGTCACTTTCCCATCCAACCATTCCTCTTTCTCTTCTCTCTCTTGTGGGAAGGTATAAATACCTCCCCATTTCCCACATGAGAGGGGTTGGATTTTCTCTCTCTAGACTCTTACTCTTAAAACGCCGCCTAGTTCCTCACGAGCTAGGTTCGTAAAGGCATTTCACGGACTGACTTAGGCATCGGAGAGGGTTTCCTCGGACAACCTCCGAGGCCCTGTGCATTCATTGTGCAGGGAGCAGGCCGTTTTCCGCCGGGAAAGTCCGATTCCAAGAGTGAGAGGAAGGGGGAGATCAAGGGAATCAAGCGACTAATTATCCATCATCAATTCAATTACACTACCCGGATTCTAGGCCGGGTAAATTGTTTCCGTAACCGGAACACTAAGGATTTATTTCGATGTCGGAGAAGTCGAGGGAATCAAGTCCTTTTTTTTTATTCAAGCAAAGCGTCGGTTTTGTAGATTCGATGCCAATTCCATAATTGGATGTTGAATCTAACAATCTAGTCATATAATTCAATCAATTCTATTTTCTTGTTGATGCTAACGTAGATGTCACGTTATAATTATGACATTACAAACGCGGAGAGAAATTCGTGTCGTTTTGATCGACTTAAAACGACTCAAATCAATTTTCTTTATTTTTTTTTCGCTCTAGTATTCCATATCGGTTCCATAATCGAATATGGGATACGACGAGCATTCAAAATTGGAATCGGGTATAAATTGAAACAATATTTATATTCGGTTCAACCAAATCTATGATTTATAAAAAAAACCCGAATCGAGCGTAAGTCATACAATATTTATGCTCAATTCGGTAAAATTGTCGAATTATCAAAAATCAAAAGCAATTTCGAAATCAATTCAATGCAACGAATTACAATTCGTACAGGGGGCACTCAACCGAGCCCACTCGGTCGAGTGGCGCCCCAAAGTCGGATCAGAATGCTTACTACGACCCCTCACTCGGTCGAGTCTCACAGTGACTCGGTCGAGTGGGCATGTACTCGACCGAGTTGGCTAATAACTCGGCCGAGTATGGTCCAAAATGCGAAACAGAAACTTCTTTTTAGGGTCCACTCGATCGAGTCTATCGACCACTCGATCGAGTGGCCTCATAACGACTAAAACAACGAGTCGTACATTCTCCTATTTTCTAAATTCGATAGTATTTCACGACTTAGGTCAACACGTGCGTAATTAATCACGTGTATACTATCTTTTCAAACCATGCATCATCATAGTTGCATCTTTTCATCTCATCTCATATTTGCATAAACTGTTATTATCGTTATACCTTTACTAACAAGTTTGTTATTTTCTTGTCAATTTAATTTTTGTTCGTTTATTGTACTAAATGAACCCACATGCTAAAATTCAACTTCGACGTTAGAATTAATTGCATTAAATTGACATAGAAACCCTATTTTCGATTCCTCGCATGTTTAGGGAAAATAATCTTTGCATATCATTTTTCCCGTTCAACTAATGCGCGTATTAGAAAGTCATTCGAATTCTTAGTAGAGGCCGCTAATGTGCGGGCAGGGTTGGGTGTCCTTTGTGGGCTTCCCAACACGTACCCTCACTCCTTACTCAGAACCTCGGTTTCCGGATGCCCGAAACCGTTGGCGCACGAGAGTCATTCAATACACAATATCCGATAATGTCGGTATTGGTATCAAATGCAAAGGGACGAGCCCAATAAACTCTGACATTGGAAATGGGCCGTATTCTGTATACGGACCACTACGACATAGAGTGGGCTCGAATGGTTTCGAATAACCCCAAAATTCGGTGGCGACTCCACTTCGACCTAAATTTCAATTCGATCCGTTTCATATGGAGATTCATTCGCCTACCCAAACCCGCGCGTGGCCGCGTCGGGGTGGACCTATGTCATGTCCACAACATGATTCTTAAGCCAACTGGGGAACTGTTTCTCATGCTTATTCCAAACATCATCATCATTTAAATTTGGATTAACAGCGAGAAATTCAGTTACCACTACAATAATCACTACAAGAAATAAGTTTCCGGGCATCCATAAATGGCCTGTGTTTATGGATGCCTTTTGGAGACAGGCGTTTCTTGTCAGATGCCTGGCTGTGGAAGCCCAGAGTGGTCACCTTTTTTTAAAGCGAGCATCCAAAGTTTGAAGCCAAAAAGGGCGTCCACAATGGCGTTTGACTGTGAACGCCCATATGAGAACGCGGGCGTTCGACTTTGGACGCCTATTTCAAGCTAATGGCGTCTGCAAGTAGACGCTCCCGTTGTTACTAGGCGTTCGCTTATGGGCGCCACATGCGCAAAAATGGCGTCCAGTTGCAGACGCCGGGTCGCTCCAGGAATGTTGTGCTGGAGCATGCTTAGCGTTCAAATTGGTGTCGGGAAGGGGACACCACCACTAGTCCTGGAAGGCCGTAAATATTTGTTTACGGCCTACCCAAAATCTGCCAAAAAACAAAATTCGTGGAAATATAATACGCAACATTCACAACACGTCGAACCACAACACATTCAATCGGACATCACTGTCCACACCACCACGCCCACTTCGCAGCACGCCATTGAAGAGGAAATGACGATAATATAAATAAATAGTTACAAATTCGTCGTTATAAAACTCAAGTACATAAAAACTAAAGAGTTAAGTACATAGAAGTTTGTTCGAAGTCCTGGTAATCGTAAGTAATTAATCTTACAAGCAATATCGATAGTACATAGGAAACTGGGAAGCTAGCGGGGGCACCTGAATTCGCACCACCCCCATTGAAGGGGTCTCTGTCATCTAGAGGATGACGAGTAGGTCCTTGGTTGCAGTTGGCGAACAAAGTGCCCCACCATTGCATTTCCTCACGCATCCTCCTAATCTCCTCGTCCTGCCGCGCCATGTGCTCTTTTATTTCTCGCTCTCTTCGGGCGCCTTCCCGTTTTTCCGCCTCGTACTTGGACTGAAACTGGGTCAGAGCGGCAAGGGTGTACTCCATGGATGACGAGGTGCCGCCAACACGTTCGGGGGGAGGCGTGAAAAACACTGGGTGTGCATTTTCTACGCCGTACACACCCCCTTTCCTGTACCCATCCACGACCTCAAAGAATGCAACATTCGGGTCTTGGGTCTGGTTGGTACAGGTGTCGGCGGTCTTCTCAACATAGGTATCCTAAATAAACGACAAACAAGAGTTAGCTCATTTTTAGATATTATATGAACACGATGGTGAAGTTATTACTTAACCAAATATATAGAATAAGACGAAGTGAATTATTTGAAGTAGGTAGTGCTCACCAAAATTGTCTGATCCTTCTTCGCGACCAATCTTGCCCTCCCTTTGTCGTCCGTCTTTGCATGCAAGTCCAAGAAAAGTTCTGCTGCGGTGGGCAGTTTCCCTGTGTCTTCTGGATCTGGTAAACGCAGTTGAATTTTAAGTAGTTACTACGTAAACATAATTTATGAGGATGTAAACAATATAACACTAATAGAAATCATGCTTTCAAAGCCCGACGGTAAGATGACTGTGAACCCAAATGGTGGGTGGGGTTTGCCTTCCCCTCCATCTCCGTGTTCTTCATCTTATTCTTCTTCGCCCGTTCCAATATTTTCTTGAATTTTGGGTTGTCATGATTGGCGATCCACCTTGCCAACGCTTCACCTGAAATTTGAAGTGTTACACATACTAATTAATTAATAGCGTACTCAAGTTAGATTCTTTGTTAGTAACAGAGTACTGCAAGTTTGAAAACTACACCTTCGAGGTCCTTCATCGCAGTTCCTCTCTCGTGGCGCTTGTATATGACGTCCACCAAACACTTCTTACAGATTTGGTTGTACCGCTCCCACGCCTGTCCTTCCAGCTCCGGGTTCCAATTTATACTTCAACTACGAAATTAAAAATTGTCAGTAACGAGAAGATGTACAAATCCTATAAATGTCAAAGTAAGTAAGTAAGAAATTAAAACACACGGACCTTGAAGTTGTTGAACCACTGTCGACGCTGCTGTGAGGTGGCACTTGAGCCCAGTAAGTGTATCTCAAGCCCTTGTCGGCCGCCATGTAGCTCTGCGTGCACCCCGACACTACATCCTGCTACCAAAACCTGCACCGTGTCGAGAAATGTGAGAGTCAAAAAATCTTAAAAAACATTCAAACAACTATATTAGAAATGTAGGTTAGATTATATTACCAGTAGTGGTTGATATCGAGTATCACCCTACCATCCTCGCCGATCGGGGGTTGATCCACCTGCTGACCCCCCTGTGGTGGCTCCTCCTCCTCCTCCACCGCCTCAACTGTCTCGGGGACCACTTCCTCCTCCATGTCCCGCTCCCGGAAGGATTCTGCCCTACTACTTCTGCCCTGACTTTTTCCTCTGCCCGGCATCTTAACCTTGCAAAAATACAGTACCTTCAATTACCAATCAGAATTATCGAGAAAAGACAGTTCTAATAAGCGTAAAGGAAACGAGTTAGAATAAAACCTATCAACTAATACCGATGTACTACTCTTCGCTATCCTCATTTACGTCACCCTCACCCTCATCGTCATTGTCCTCGTCCGTCTCCTAGCCGTCGATGACATCATCATCCTCCACACCATTCCACTCCTCCCTCTCCTGTTCGTCGTCCTCCTCCAGCGTCTCCCGATCGCCCATAAGGATGTTATCGTTGTCACCACCATCATCATCCTCAGAATCTTCCTCGACATCGTCACTATGATGTTCATCTAAGAATATGCTTTCATCACTTGGAGATAAGCGCGTACCCCTTGAAACAGCTTCCTCCTGAAAAAGAGTGTTGTCTATTTGCCCACGTGATTTTGTCTTGAAGACTGTCCACCATTTACCTTGATTTCTATCATTTCTAGTGGTCGGATAAGCGCGTACCCTTTGAACCTCCCCCCTCATTTTGTTCAACCTCAGATTCCTCAACAGGAGACGTCTCACCATGACAAATCCAGCGATAATAATTTGGATAAAAACTCATTTGAGATAATATGTTCCTTAATCACAATAATCTCCAAGAATTTGAGGTTCTTAAATTTCACACAAGGACATCTAAGTCTACCATCCGATGCGTATTCGGTTTGTTGTTTAGCAAACTCCAAAAAACTATCAACACTCTTTAAAAATTGTGTTTTGGGACATCTTCTCTTATCAAATCTTTTCTCATACATCCATTTTCGTTCAAATCTCTTCATTTTTTATCTAAAAAACTTTAGACAACCAAATACACATTATTTTCTCTAAATTAATTTACTAATATACACTACTCACATATTTAGTAAAAATTCTCAATTTGTTATAAAACGAGAGAGAAAGGAAAAGTAGAGATAAAATAGAGCGAGAAATATGTGAGAGAGTTGTACTATTCATATCATTGAGAGGGGTATATATAGTACGTCAGTGATGATAAGGGAGTTTACATATGGGTCGAAAGCCCAATGGACATTCACCTAATATGATTTTATAACACTCCCCCTTGAATGTACATTACGGAATAATATGCCTCATAAAAACCTTGCTCGAAAAAACCTCGTGGGAAAAAAACTAGTGTAGAATAGAGTACATTATTCCTCAAACACGCATATGATGTTGCCTCATCAAAACCTTTCCATGGAAAACCCAGTGGGACAAAACCATAGATAAGGAAAAAGAGTACAACGCGTGCATATATACTCCCCATGATAGTTACATCACTCGGAAAATAACTATATTATCCATGATGTGATCATAAATCTCGATATTGAACTAACAATCATCATAGTTGATAAACTCCATAGATGTCTTCGATAATTAGAAATCTGTCATTGATCTTCAAATAGTTATACGGATAATATGAAGATAGTCTTTGATTGTTGCGTCTTCATCCAAATATCACTTCAACATTTCAAAGTATAGTCAGATTATCAATAATTTGCACGAATATAATATGTGACTAAATTTAAACAAGATGAATATGAAATGATGTGATAAGAAAACTAATATGAAATGATATACTTAGTTTCTATATATCAGCATGATGACTCGATATGCAAACTGTATTGTATTCTTTTCAATATCATCAATAAATTTGATGAATTTCAGGATTATGAGCTCATTGATACCAATAAATATGTCAACGGTCATACGGATTTATAAAAACCTTATTCAATAGGCCACTTCATATTGCGCACAAATGTGTAGCCATTTCATATCGATGTAATTTCGTGGAATCATCATTCTACTTATATATTACTGTACACAATAAATACGCGTAATTTGATATGATAAAACTTCTTTTCTTTTACCAACTTGTCACTCACTTTCTCCCCGTAAGGTGGTAAAAAAAATTCAAGATAGATTGCAATCATTTACTTAACCACCTTAGAATGCGTTTATCATATCATATGCAAATAAGATTTCATTGATGGGTATTTTTGCAAGATTATGATATATTTCGGGGAGTACGTGGTTCATAAAATAATTGACTTTTAATGGCTGATTCTAAATGCCAAATTTAAGAGATCAATTTATTCACATGATAACGATCAAATTATAAATTCTAATAGCACAAATTACTCGTATTTGATATGTGGTCTCAAAGCCACTTAAAACAATACGATCAATTTGTAGAATTGAACTTAAAATATGTTTATTCAACCTCGAGTAATGTGCAATAATTGGATATCCAAATATCATCGTTCATAGTCTTAATTCACAATTCTTAAACTCATACTTTTAAGCACTTGTTGATCATATATGCTTAATCAGTTCATGTCAACTGTTGATATTTGTTCACAATTAATTGCAATAATGCATATGCGAAGTAGCTGATCTCAATATGTAGAATTTGCAATTGTATGCCAAACTATTGAATGCTAAACTTACTCAATATGACACAAATTTTATATTCATCTCGCAAAATGGAACACTTCAAGTGTCTCATGTAAATTTGCAAGATCAGTCATATATTAATATCATTTAGGGAAATATACAATATATTCTGTTTGAGTAATTACTCAAATGATGAATATTTAAGAGTTATGGAGTGAGATATTTTAAACTTTCAGATGAAATAAAGAATTGAAGAATAATTATGAGTAAGATTACTTCAGAAAGAAATACTCCTATAACATTAAACTTATTGGGGGATTGATGCAAGTTATACAGATCGAAAATCATAATTTATATGAAATCACCTCCCATTATAATGATATGATACCGTCTCACATTAATGCGATAAGAGATCAGCTCACATTTTAATGACAAATTTTTTGTCTAAGATTAACTCGATATAGGAGACTGTCTCGATTAAATTGATAGGAGACAATCTCACATTGAATAATCACATAACATTTCAAAATATATAGAACGTAACTTACATGTAACAAATATAACTTAGGAAATAATGAGCATGATTATGAAAACTTTGACATTCTAAATTTCCAATATTCGTAATAGATATACCATATGCATGTTAGTACGTATTTGTAATACCAAGGATGGTCATTACAATTTCATACAATATATTATGTAGGAAAATAGAAAGATAATAACCGTAATTACAAAATATTACTACTGTAACTACACTCCAATAATAAGTTAGAGTATATACTACTCCGTATTATAGGAATCAAATATTTACGATATCAAAATTTACGACTTTAGAAAATGTATATTTCAGATAATCATCCAATTTAACATCTAATCATATTGTTGAAATAATATAAAGTTGTCAAATTTTCCCTTTTAAATATATTGACAAAGAGACAAATAAAAGACTAATTTTGTAGTAACTAACTATATATATGCATAAAGTATATCTCAATTGTTAAAACGACTACATTAATATATATAATTCTTTGTCATAAAAATACAAAGATGGAGATGAATTGAAAATACTCCGTATATATAATGATCTTCTTATAGTCATAAAGAGATGATAAATCGTATGTATATCTTTAAAAGATATGAATTAACCCCTTGATGTAGTGATACAAGGATTGAGAAAAAGAATAACGATTTCTTTGCTATAAAGATGCAAGAATTGAGAGAAACATAAAATTATGCTCATATTAATCTTCTTGTTATAGAGATGCAAGAATTGAGAAAAAAAATAACGATCTCCTTGCTTGAGAGATGCAAGGATTGAGCGAAAAATTAAAATAAGAATAAGATGAATTCATTGATATAGAAATGCAATGATTAAGAAAAAATATATATAAAGAACTCCTTGTTATAAAGATACAAGGATTGAAAATTAACGAACTCTCCCTCAATTGTTCTCCGCTCAGTTATTAGAGTCTCGTACTGATAACGTGTTATAAAACGAGAGAGAAAGGAAAAGTAGAGATAAAATAGAGCGAGAAATATGTGAGAGAGTTGTATTATTCATATCATTGAGAAAGGTATTTATATAATACGTAAGTGATGATAAGGGAGTTTACATATGAGTCGAAAGTCCAATGGACATTCATCTAATATGGTTTTATAACACAATTCACCCAAACATATCACTATTTGTACCTAATCCGCCTAATTATATCACTAAATCAACCTAATTATATTTTCACTTTCAATTTACTAACACATTAAAAAAATTAATTCATTCGACTATCCAACCGTAAACCTTAACTTTATATTAGCAATCTACCTATTTCAAATTGGGGGAACCTATGGACAATTAACATGCTAACTAATTTAAGAACATGTTAACTCAATAACTAATTTATTAAAATCAGTAAATACAAAAATTAAGAAATAATTTAAACTAAGTATAGATCGAAAACATACCTTAATCAAGGAAAATGGGAGAAAAAAAAAAAGGAATGAAGAGGAGAAGAGGTGCGCGGTTTAGAGAGAAGAGGAGAGGAGTTTAGAGAGAGAGTGAAATGGGTAAATGACAAGGGGGAATGGGGTCTGCCGAATTTTTAAAAAACAAAAGTCGAAGGCTTAGCGACTAACAATCGTCGCCCGTCTTTTTACGTCGGTCGCTAAGCAAGTTTTTTCGTCACTTTGCGAATGATATCAATCGCTAGCCCTTCCTTTAGCGACTGATATCAGTCACTGTACATAATCTATAAATAAAGCTTAGCGACTTATACCAGTCACGCTTGTTTTTTATAGCGACTGATATCAGTCGCTAAGCTACGTTCATTTTTTTTAAATCCTACTCCCACTCGTTCTCCTCACCTAGCGACTGATATCTGTCGCGTGTGTTTTTTCTTAGCGACTGATATCAATCGCTAAGCTGTGTTCATTTTATTTTCAGACCTCCTCCCACTCGGTCTCTTTGCCTAGTGACTGATATCGGTCGCGCGTGTTTTTTTCGATCGCTACTTGAGTGACTGACAGTTTCAATCGCGCGTGTGAGGTCGCCCTTGGAGTATTTTCTTGTAGTGTGAGTTTAAGTGTTCTTCTCTCTTTACTTATTGAGCTGAGATTGAACTTCTTCCCCATTTTCTAGAAATCGACAATAATTTCTTTTTTTAGTCGAAAGTCATAGGAAGTAGTAATTTTCATCCTATACAACAACAAAAATCATCTAAATTGATGTTTAAATATACTAAAAATGATAAATAAGAAATTATAATTGTTAATGTGTGATGAAATATGCATAAAAATAAAGTAAAGTATTTTTCTAGTGAGTCCACGGATTGAGTCTGGGTCTCATAACTTAGAACCAAAAATATGGAACTCAAACTCGTCCCTTTAGAGTCCGTTCTAGCGGGTTTAGGTTGGATTCTGGACCTACCGTCATCCCTACCAGTGAGTAATTGTCAAAATAGAGGATGAAGGTGGGGCCATAAATGTGAAAGAATTTAGTAGTGGTAATAAGAGGTGACAATTGGGTCACTCGGGTCGGGTTTATTAGGTCGAGTCAAGATCACACTAGGTTCGGGTTATATCGGGTTAACATATTTTTCCGGGTCGAGTCTAGTTCAGCTCAGGTCATTATCAGGTCGGGCCATTTTCGGTCAACTGATATGTCGGGTCACATTGATGTAAGATCGGGTCATTATCAAGTCGAGTTAATTATATATCAAATTGCTTCAATATTTTCCAAATAATTTTAACTA
This sequence comes from Agrostemma githago, assembly GCA_958450325.1. Lineage (NCBI taxonomy): Eukaryota > Viridiplantae > Streptophyta > Magnoliopsida > Caryophyllales > Caryophyllaceae > Agrostemma > Agrostemma githago. The sequence continues at coordinate 75,468,145 of OY288239.1, read as the reverse complement.
TTAATCATTATTTAGTGTAATTAATTTTTTTATCGTGTCAAATGTATCAAGTATTCAAGTTATATCCTAAATCACTTTCATTTGAATCAATCTTTAAGATTAAAAATTGTCTGATTGTCAATCTGATTGAGTCGAGTTCAAATCGGGTTGGGTTGGGTGCGGGTTTGGTTTGCCCGTCGTCAAGTTATATCGGTTAACAGGTCAGAAGCGAGTCGAGTTGGGTTGGTTTTGGGTCGCTAAACTTTCGGGTTCTACCGGATCAAATGTCAGGTTGATCCAATCGGTTTGACGGGTCTGGTAAGGTTTTGGCAGCTCTGGAAATAAATAACGAAGCTAGGAAATATGTGCTTGGTTAAAAATAGTTAGTCTCCTGTGAGACGGTCTCACAGTACGATTATTGTGAGACCTCTCACGTAGAAGTATTTTATTATTTTAATAACTTCCTCCCATGTGAAAGGTCTCACAATAATCGTATCATGAGACCGTCTCATATGAGAATTTGTGGGTTAAAAATAAGGAAGCTAGGAAATAAATGAGACAATGAATTAGGGAGCAGGAAATTAAGTTATCTGGTGGAATCAAACGCAACTGTCAGTCGAAGCGCGAGTAAAAACTTGTCCTAGTACTTGTCAGAATAATGTCAACGGATACTAACTCATAACTCATAGCAGCTTCAGCAGTTACTTTCATGTCATTTTATGTATGTATATACTGTATATGTATTGCCGTTTATGTTCACGTGCCTCATTACTTATACTCCCTTGCTTCTTCCGTTACCTGTGATTTTCGCTTATTCAACACCTCGTTTCTATACATGTGTGATTCGTGGTAAAATATTTATTGCATGACCACGACTAATGACAGTTATAATCACCTGTACGATAATTTAGGTTTCGTTTTCTAACCAGGCCACCTGAATATGCTCCTGAATCGATGGAAGAAAACGGAGTCATATACTCATATATCCATAATATCTTGTGAAATTATAAGTGAGTTTAGTTTGTTCTATGGACTATGGGAACAAAAGATTAGGGATTAAAAACCATGACATATTAATTTTATGAAAACCAAATTAAAGGATATAATTTTACTATCTCATTATTTTTATTTCTTATAAGAAAAAAAAATACCTAATAAAAATAGATTTGAGGGTACATGATATATGGATGCTGAGACACGATCTAAGCCAAAGAATCCAAATCCGACTACTTTTCTACTCGTAATACTCTGTATATAATATAGATCTAATCTATATCCATATTGACTAGATTCAAAATACTATTATCCTATTTGACTAAAACTGGCAAACGGGTCATTCATTTCGATTTCGGGTCGGGTTAAATCGATTCGATCTTAATTGGGTTTGTATAAATTTCAGTTTCAGTTCGATTTCGATCGGGTTCATTTCAGTTAGTCACTTATATTGGTTTATATTATTTCGAGTCGGGTACATACGGTTCGGCTTGGGTCAATAGCCGGTTAGGTGAGTCTCGGGTCATAAATTTCTTCGAGTTAAAAAATAAATAATTTGATTTTGTGTTTGTTATACCTTCAAATTGTAGGTAATAATTTGTAAAACCATTAATAAATAAAGAATCAATGAAGAAAAATCCAAAATTCGGGTGTTTTTATGAAAAAAATAAGTATTTATTAATCAGGTCAATCAGTTCGGTTATATCCGGGTTCGGGTATCATTCGGTTATATTAAATTCGGTACAAATTCGGTTCGATTTGGAATGAATCGGGTTTCCGGTATTATTCCAGGTTAATCCTATCGGGTGTTCGATCGATTTCAATTCAGGTATTTTCGGTCGATTATTCGGGTTCGAGTTTAATTTGTCATGTCTATATTTGACTACTAAGAATTATTTGTGCCACTTTTGTAGTTTGTGTCAAATTTATGTGTCACCTCATACACTCCTGGCCTCACTACTCCGAGTAAATCTTCCTTGTGATGGAGGATGATGACGGGTCAAATAATACCTCATGTATGGATTAAACAAGGCTAGGAGGAGCAACTTGTTTGTCTTTATCTATCCAAAAGAATATTATTTGATCCGTCACAAATTTATGACGAATATGGTGGTTCCAAACAAGAATTTGCCCACTACTTTCTCCACCTCGTTCATTTATTCTTCTTTTATATTGAAGTATTTTAATCAATGACAAGGAAATGAAAGAGACGAAGAGATCATATTTTAATATGTATGTTATATATTACTCCCAACTATTGAATTGTGTCAAAAAGTAGCGTGTAGCAAAGAATTCTCTCATCGGGAGGTTCCGGGGAGGTAAAAAAAAGGCTTGCTATATTGCTCCGTATTTAGTACTGGACGAGTATTTAATTTGTTACACTCGGTAATCTTCAGCAACAATGATATGTTAATCATGAAATTAGGTAGTGTACGTATTTTTCGGGGAAAGTAGGTTACCTTCTCGCGTGTAATATTGTAATAAAATCGTAATGATGGTGTCCCTCAATAATTATTTCCAAATCACAACTTTGTTGTCTCGCCTTACTTATAATAACAAAAGATTAGGGCACACCATTGTCCATTGAAGGTCGACATATATCATCATATTGCATCTTTAAGGATTAAAGCAGGTAGTAGTTGTTAAATTTAAGGTAGGTAGGTCATCATCGCCCCCAAAAATTGGATAATACGAATCCGTATTTTTATGGTCGTGTATTAAATACTCCGTACATGAGAATTGAGTCTCCAATTTTATCAAGAATAAAAAGTTCTTATCGCTTGAGCAAACATTTGTTCTCATTTATCCATTTTTTAAGATAGTGGTAAACACTCAACCATTTTGATGTTATCGCTGTGCAATGCATCTTAATTAAACGTTGGTTGTCGATTTTTTCTTACATATATATATATAGGAAATTAAATTATTTTGGGGATAACACTACAAGAAAAGCGGTGATTAGCAACCGAGAATTACCGACCGACAAAAATTTTGGTCGGTAAACTTTATTACCGACCGCAAACAGTCGGTGTTAAGATCGCAGTCGGTATATTACCGACCGATTAGTAAACAGTCGACAAAATATCTTCTCGGTCGGTATTTACTAAGGTTACCGACCGATTTCATTTAATTACCGACCGATTGGGTCGGTAGGTAAGTTTTTTCAATTAAATTAACCCTTCCCAACAAACAGACTTCATTTCTTCCTAAAAAAAATTCCAAAAACCCGAAACCCCTCCGACGACCTACTCCCTACCAGACCCACACCCACCGCCGTCGTTTCCCTGCCGGCCGACGACCGCCGCCCTTCACCCGCCGCCCTCCCTCGTCGTCCTTCCTGCCGGTGCGGCCTCTTTCTTCTCCCCTTTGGTTGTTTTCTCAAAATCCCCAAATTGATTAAGGTTTATTTGATTTAGATTTGATTTTATTGTTGTATTTTGTTAAGATTTAGTTTGTTGTTGTTGTATACACATTAATTGTTGTTGTATTTGTTGAATTTATGTAATTGAATACTAGGTTAGGTTAATTTGCTTAAATTTGGGGTTTTAGATGAAATTTGTTGATTATTTGTCCAAATTAGTGGTAAATTAGATTTATTGTAATTGTTATTGTAGTATTTATCTACTAATTTGTGTTGTAGTTGATAAATTGATGGAAATTGGATCTTAGGTTAAGTTAGATTAGCTTTAACTTAAGGTGGTCCTTTAGGATGAATGAATGAAAATTTGTTATTTTGTTGCTTAGGTTACTGCTCCATAGTTAAATATAGTTCAATATTGATATTTAGATACTAATTTGTACTTCGTATATAGTTTAGGGTTTAGGGATGAAGTTGGATGATAGCTTAGGGTAGCTTAGTTTAAAAAATCATTTTTATGTTCTTCTATTACCATTAATCAACTTTGTAACAATGGTTTATTTGTTTTATCTCCTTTACAGCACAATTATTGAGCAAATGTATACCCATGTAATATTTCAAATATATACCAAAGAGAACGGTGACTAAGGTACGTATTTTAATCTAAGTCGCAGTTTTTTTAATTATATTTTATTTATCATTCAATCTTACCATGATAAGGTTTCTTTTGCATTCAGTTCAAGCCTCTATTGTGACTAACACTTGGTTGTCGGTGCTTCGTTACAAACTAAGAGTTGCAAACCATGGTCATAAATATATACTTTCATGGCCTAACCAACTGAGGTGAGGAATATGATCATCTATATCTCATATGATTGGATACTTATATCTAAAGAGTGGACGCATGAAGGGGTTACGGTGAGACGTTTGAATGGTATAGGACTTGGAATCATAGCTCTATTTCACAATTGGGATTCATATCTAATTTACTCTTTTATTTTGTGATTTTATTTGATCTTGCAGATGCTTGGCTTTGATATCTTTATAAGGACAAGTGAGTCGACTTATGTATGAGTACATATAGACCATTCCTAGTTGTTTATTTTCCTTAAGATATTGGTGCTTTCACTTTAGTGCAATTATTGGCATCCATAATGTGCAGGCATTTTCATCTATTGAGTACGGAGTACAAGCCTAGAAGTTGAAGGTGAAAGTGAAGGAGAAAACAAGGCTACTACGATGTCTCCTACAATCATTAGTACACTGCAATTTTGGCAAGCTTGAGATGACAGTCTTTAGTCAATAAGTTTTTGTAACTTGATGACCTTGTGAGTATTCACTTGTATTGGGTTTAATTTTAGGATGATGGTAGAATAAGGTTTTTTTGTCTGATAATGCTCCGTTTGAATATTGTATTTTATTTGAATGATCAATATATATTCAATTTCTGATTTGAGATCGAGTTCTGAAGATACATGGCTGTAAATTATGTATTCCATTTGCAATTAAGATTATAATTGTAAGGAGCATGAGGAAAGCCCGAACAAAACTTTTATATCATAGCCTAAATTACCGACCGAAATGCATAATTTCCGACCAAACAAAAAAAATTACCGACCGAAAATCGGTTGGTAATATACCGACCGACAATTTCAGTCGGTAATTTTTTTTACCGACCCGAGTTTCCGACCGATAAACTACAGTCGGTGTTTAAGAAAAAACGGTCGGTAAATGAAATTACCGACTGATTTGTTGCATCACCGACCGATTATTTCAGTCGCTATTTGACTGCATTCTTGTAGTGTAAAGTAGTACTCCCTCCGTTCCAATGAATTGTTTGCCTATTCCATATTGGGACGTCTCAATGAATTGTTTGCCTTTCTATTTTAGGAATGTTTTTTATATGCAATTTGATCTTTCTCATAAGTTTTGCTCCACATGTCATTCCCTCATTGGATCTCTTACCCTTGATGCCAAAACGAAAGGCAAACAATTCATTGGAACGGAGGGAGTAGTTCATAGAAATTAAATTAAACTTTATTAATAATCTTTTAATTCCTAAAATTTGTTCGGTTGCTAAAGTGGGAATAAATTCTATGTAAAAACTTTGATCCTTTGCTGATGCTAAAGCTCGGGATTTGTTGCCACAACGTCGAAATAGACCCAAAGTGTCGTGTTTCTCACCATATGAACCTAAAAGCACAACACATCACTAAAGGGAGCATTAGTATTTAGTAGCCAAAAATCGTTATCATATCAAGAGCGGTTTCACCAAAGAAAAACGAGACAAAACACATGCATTAAAATCAATATATATATATATATATATATATATATATATATATATATATATATATATTTTAGGCTTTTTTCGAGCGATCTCATTGGTCCGTTCCATCAAACCTCAAATTAGGAAAGTATCATAAGTAAATAAAAAATCAATTAGAGAATCTTTTAATTGTTATAATATATATTTAATTTATTATATTAATATGATGTTTACAATTCTAAGGTAAAAACTTTTAAATTTCATTTTTTAAAAACATTATCGTAAAATAAATTATAAAAATGAAATATTTAGATTCGTGGTAAAAGATGCTTTCATTAGAGTATAAATTTCATATTATTCACGTTATGTGATGAATCTATTATATAATATCACAGTTGTAAAACTATCCCACATCGATGAATTATAATATGATAATGAAATTCTATATTATAAATATGAGTAATCATTTGTTCTTTGATATCTACCAAAAGTCTTTTAAATCTCAAAAAGAGTTTTTTAGACTATAAACCTTAGTAATTATCCTGCATGGAAAAATTATAATTTTATATTATAAATAAGATTAATCATTCGGTGTTAAATATCGACCAACAAAAACTTTTAAATTATCCCACATCGAAAAATTATGATGGGGATGAAATTTTATATTATAAATAATAGTAATCATTTAGTTTTAAATATCGACAAAACAACTTTTGAGTCTTAAAAAAATTTTTAATATATAAGACTCCAAACTTAAAATCATCCCAAATTGAAAAATTATAGTGAGGTGACGAAATTCTATACTTCGTATTATAATATTATAATCAAGAGTAATGTATGATGTATTTTTTTTAATTTTAAAAAGAGCTCTTAACACTATAAACTTAAATAAATTATCCCACATCGAAAAGTTATGATAAGTTGATGAATTCAATAAATAAGACTAATCATTCGTTCTTAAATATCAATAAAAAACATTTAAGTCTTAAAAAGTCTCTTAATAAGACTACAAACCTAAGTAAAAATAATCTCACATCCAAAAATTATAATAAGGTGATGAAACTTTATATTATAAACAAGAGTAATCATTCGGTTTTAAATATCGCCAAAAAAACTTTTGAGTATTAAAAAAACTTTTAATATATAGGACTACAAAATTAAAATCATCCCACATTGAAAAATTATAGTGATGTGATGAACTTTTATATTATAATCAAGAGTAATGTTAGAGTATCATGTATTTTTTTTCTTATTAAAAAGAGCTCTTAAGACTATAAGGTTAAGTAATTATCTCACATCGAAAAACTTTTACGTCTTAAAAAATCTCTTAATAAGACTGCAAACTTAAGTAAAATAATCTCACATCGAAAAAGTATAATAGGGTTGTGGACATGACATAGGTCCACCCCGACGCGGCGAAGCGCGGGTTTTGGGGAGGCGATAGAATTTCCATATGAGATGGATCGAATAGAATTTTAAATCGAAGTAGGAGTCGCCACCGAATTTTATGGTTATTCGGAACCATTCGAACCCACTCTATGTCGTAGTGGGCCATACTTAAAGCCTGACCCATTTCCGATGTTAGAGTTTATTGGGTTCGTCCCTTAGCATATCGATACCGATGCCGACTGGGCGGTTAATCGTATATTGAATGACTCTCGTTGCCAATGGTTTCGGACATCCGGAAACCACGGTTCTGAGTAAGGGGTGAGGGTACGTGTTGGGAAGTTCAGCGAGAACACCCAACCCCGCCCGCACTTAGCGGCCTTTACTAAGATATCGTTCGGTTTTGTGTACACGCGTTAGTTCGACGATGAAATGATATGCAGAGATTATTTTCCTAAGACATGTGAGGAAAAATAAATAAAATGGGTTGCTAAGTCGTTTAATGCATGTTAAACTAATAACGTCAAAGTTATTTTAGCATGTGAAATTCGTTTTAGTCTAATAAAACGATAAAAAGAATATGAGAGAATAAATTGCTACAAACACGAGAAAACGGGTTAGTAACGATTGAAATAATAATATAGGAAATTGAAATCGAAAAAATAAATATTAATCGAAATCTGAAAAATATCGTTAAAAAAGTTGTTTTGTATAAAAACGATGTTCGAGAAAGAAAATAAAAAAAGAAAAAAAGATGGGTCTCGGCCGAGAGCCGCGCGACTCGCCCGGGACCAATGCGGGTCGCGTGGTGGCCTGAAATTGACAACGTTTTTCGGAAAATTTTGATTAAATCGCGTACTAATATCGCATAATTCGTACTCGACTTAATATTCTCGATATTCGTTATATTCGATAGTTGATTATCAAATATTTAGAATAGTTTTAGAAAAGATGAAAATTTAGAAATCGTTTCGTAAAATAATAAATAAACGAACGAAAACTTAAAAAAAATAGACTCGGGTCAGACTCAGGCGCGAGTCGCCTGGACCGGGCGCGACTCGCACGCGAGTCTGTCCGTTTTTTATTTTTTTGTCGAAAATCGTTATAAATCGCGTACAAATGTGGATTAATTTATACCCGGTTTATATTTTCGATATTCGTCGTATTCGATATTCGATTATGAAATCGATATCGAATATTCGGAATGACTTTAGAAAAGTTTTTGAAAAAGTTTGTTTTTGAACGAAAAATAAGAAAAAGATTTTGAACGAAAAGTTGTAAAAAGATGTAACGATTTCGTCGAAAACTTAATATAATTCTTTTGATACGATATTCGATTATATAGAATCGATATCATATTTTGAGAATATTCGATATAAGAAAAATAGTTTTAGTAATATCGATATTAGAAAAGAAAGACCGACGCAAGACCCATGATAAAAACGAGACGAAGAAGAGAGAAAAGGGAAGAGACGGGTTTGATTTGCACCCTCAACCTACATGCTTTGTGTTCTCGGTATAAGGCTCGTCAGACGGTGGCTTAGGCACGGGAGCGTCGAGATGATGTGGGTGAGTTAAGGTGTCGGTTTGGAGAGTGTGTGTGGCGTGGAATTCGGCCGGATGGTAGGACAGGATCGATTTCGTCGGTTTTTTGGAATTACTTTGGGATTACGTTGGATGTTTGATCTTCTCGGTATTTTTGGTGTGATATTTGGTTAATTTTTTCTGTCTCTTTGGTGTTGAAGGGAGGGTCCTATTTATAGGAACCGAGATGGTCTTGTTTGTGTGACAAGAAACACCGGTTTGGATAGGAAATACGAGAGTTTGTGAGGGAATAAACTTCTCGTTTCTTAGAGAAGAAGCCAAAGACTTGGCTGGCTGGGGTGATATCTCGGCTGTTTCAGCCGAGTATCTGAGCTCGGGTGGTATTTTGTTTCGGTTTCCGGATAGAATTCCTACTTGCGATCGAATTCTACCTTAAACGGATTTGTTTAATATTTGTGAAGGCTGATTTTTTTGGTGTTTGAGTCCGAATCAACCGTGTAATGTCACAGCCAGCTCGTGTGACTCGGGAAAAAATATCTTTGACCGGGTTTGACTCGGTCGCTAAAAGACGATTTTACCCCTGGTGACGGTTTCGACCCAAATTAGTGTTATTTGACTCGAAACGACCCACTGGGCCTGGATTTGAGGTCCGTTTTGTGAGACTTGTACCCCTTAAAATGTCTAAACCAAATGCCCATAATTACAAGCCCATATCCGAGTCTATCAAAGCACGTTTACGTCCTATCATCATCGGGTGTTTGGCGGGAACTACTATAGACACCTGGCGGTCAAAATGTGGGTGTCTACAAGGGTGATGAAACTTTATATTATAAATAAGATAATTCTGTGCTCTTAGATATTAACCAAAAATCTAATGAGTCTTAAAAATATATTAGACCATAAACTTAAGTAAAATTATCCACATTCGAAAAATTATAAAGTTTCATCAAACAAAAATCTTTTGAGTTTTAAAAAATTTCCTAAGACTATACACTTAAGTAAAAAATGATAACAAAGTGATGAAATTTTATATTGTAAATCAGACTAATAATAATTTTTCCTTAGACATCAAATCAACTTTAAGTATTATGAGTTTCTACTAAATAAGAATAATAATTGTTTTTAAATACCAACCAACAATATTTTGGGTTTAAAAAAGGTCTTAATAAGACTACAAACTTAAAATTATACGACATCGAAACAAGTAAAATAAGGTACGGTGATGATTCTATATTATAAATAAGACTACAAATTTTAGTTAAATTGTCCCACATCGACGAATTATAATAAGATGATGAATTTCTACATTATAAATAAGACTAATTATTTGTTAGACTATATACTTAAGTAAAGTATCGCACATCGAAAAATTATACTCCCTCTTTTTTGAGTTTTAAATTTTTTTTGAGATTATAATAAGACGATGGAATTCTATTATAAATAAAAGTAACAATTTCTCCAAATTATGATGAGATGAGGAAATTCACTATTATAAACAATTATCACATATCGAAAAATTATAATGAGGTGATAGAATTCTACGTAACCAACATTCTTTTGAGACTTAAAAAACAGTTCCTAAGACTAAGACTAAGATTATATAGTTAAAGTTGGAATTCTATATATTATAAATAAGAGTAATTATTCCTCTATAAATAAAAGTTCTGAATTAGACTATATCTAAACTTAAAAAAACTTAAGTAAAATTATCCCACATCGAAAAATTATAATAAGGTGAATTTTTTTATTATATAAATAAGACTAATCATTCATCAAAAACATATACTCCAATATGATGATCAAATTCGATTATATAAATAAAAACTAATCGTCTATTCTTTAACTTAGATATAAAAACAAATTCTTTTAATTCTTTTAAGTCTTAAAAATAGCTCTTAAAACTATAAACTTAATTATATAAATTATACCACATCGAAAAATTATGATGAGGTGATGGAATTTTATATCATAAATGAGTAGTCTTTCGGTTTTAAATATCAACCAACAATCTTTGAGTTTAAAAAACTTTTAAAAAGACTACAAACCTAAAATTATCTCACATCGAAAAAATTAAAATAAGGTGATGATTTTATATTATAAATAAGAGTAATCGTGCGTTTTTCTGGGTCTTAAAAGCGGATCTTAAAACTATAAACCTTGAGTAAATTATCCTATATCGAAAAATTATGATGGGGCGATAGAATCTTTTATTGTAAATCAGATTAATTATCTTTCGTTTTTAGATATCAATCAAAAAATTCATTCGTTCTTAGATATCAATCAAAAAAACTTTTGAGTCTTAAAAAATCTCTTAATAAGATAACGAACGTAAATTTATTTTCACATCGAAAAATTATAATAAGTTGATGAAATTTTATATTATAAATAAGAGTTGTCATGTATTATTTTAAGTTTTAAAATAAGCTATTAAGACTATAAACTTAGCTGAAATTAAGTTTGATTACTAATATCACGTGATCATCTTATTTATTATAATGATATAGATTGATTAAATTTCTTATTTAACGAATATACCTCATCAATGTAATTAAGTCCATTAACCCGTGCAACGCACGGGCTTTAATCTAGTAATGCTATAATCTAAGCACATCAAGCGAGCCAGCTTTAAGTGAGTTTCGACCAAGTCAAATTTGAGCTGATCGCGACTTATCTTGTCTCAATGAAAAACTCAAAACTCTCGCGCTTGATTTAATTTCTCTCCTAAAATACATCAAAACTCCTCTCAATTAGATCTTCAATCAATGGATATCAATATAATTCTCATAGCACGGAGTATTAAATAAGTAATTACTACCGAGATCTTCGTTTTATTTGACCAAACTTTATAAGACGTAAATTAGTCGGTGTTATACTTCTTGAGACGTATCAAATATTTGGACTAATTTCATTGATAGAAAATAAATACTTCATCTGTTCCTCCACTTCTATATAATAATCCTCACATATATTCAACAAAGTGGACAAACATATATATACAGATAGAGTACAATAATTCCAAATATATAATGTTGTCTATATAGTCCCTGTATTCATAATCTTTTACCTCATTTCATTATTATTTATGAGAAATATTTTAATGAACGGGATAAAAGACGGTGAACGGAGGGAGTATATATTAACAATAATTGTAACGCTATCCACCTCTATGGCTCTATCGATGAAGAATGACTAGAGGTGTGACTTGCAGGGATGGCATGACTGGTGAGGCTAGGCAGGCCGACGCGACTAGTAGCTACGGGTGGGATGTGCCGTGTACATACGTGGCTTTTTCTTAGCAGAGTATAACATACTTTTGCTGTAACAATAACATATTTGGATTTCCTACATGCATATGCTGCATGCTAGTATCGTAAGTTGTACCCATTTTTCTTGTTCATATGTGATAGTACCATTTGACTTTCTAAAACATTTGCAGTAAGTCGGTAACCTTAACTTTTATCAAAAAAAAAAACAATGAGCGCGACTAGAAGTCTCTAATCCAATCCTACAATAAATTCACACAAAACACATCTGAACTGTGAATTTACTAACAGAGTATCATAAAGAAGAGTATTTTTATTTGTTGTTATGCGCACATACGTTGGGTTGATATGCACCGAGTACAATATTCTTTTCAAATCTCTTTAACCAATAATCATTCGAGTTTATCAATGAACTTCTTCAATTAGGTATCCAACCTGAACAACATTTTTGGATGATCTGAAGTATTACAATATAAACTAAAGAGATCCAAACAAGTTGTCGTGTCAACAACTAATGGACCAATTTGACGGAATTGAAACTTAGTGGCGGACTTTGATTGGATACGTACTACTCAGTAGAAGTTAAGGGTGTCAAGAATAATATTTCGAGAATTAGGGGGTTAACATATAGGGGGAGGACAAAAAGGAAAAGAAAACAGAGAGATGGAACTTAACGATAAACCGTTTCACCATAATTCTGTGGTACAAAAAATTAAAATAAAAAATATTTTTAAAAGTAGAAAACTACACTGATATAATGTTCCAAAATTATATAGGTAAACTATTATTGTACTTCCTCCAATTTTTTTCTTTTATCTTTCCACTTTTTAATAATTGGGAGGAATTATATTTAAATTGGAAGATAAATTAAAATCGGATAAAGTATTAGAAATTAGGTAAAGTAGAATGATAAAAATTGGTAAGTTGATGGAGAAGCACCTCAGATCAGCTGGATGAAGTTGGAAGTGGATGTAATGATTATGTTTAGCACTGAATATTACCCTAAGATTCAGATTTTATTATAGTATGTAAATGGATCCGTAATAAATAAATAAATAATCAACTGAAAGAGAAAGTTTGGCACCACTAGGAGTAGGAGTAGGAGTAGGAGCAGGCACTAGCAACTTAGCAAGCAATAACTGAAAAAGGTGGGAAGAAACAAAGACTGTTGATCATCATGGATCTTATTGGAATTTTTCAAAATTTTACGTCAAGTCAATTGTATGAGCATTATATGAAACCCATCTTTTCCTCTTTCGGACAACTATTCACTCTCTTCTGCGCCTGTGGTACACCATGCATGGAATTTCCTACTCACATCATTACACATTCACTCCCTGTTCTATGCTAGTATATCCATTGTGATGGGTCAAATAATGTTACGGAGTATATGGTTAGATAAATTAAAATTTAGTTATATGGAGCAGTAAATTGCTCATCTTTATCCGTAGCAAATTGTTCATCTTTATTTAGCCAAGTAATTATTATTTGACCTGTTACAATTTTGTAATGAATATTTTCGTCAAGATTTTCTTTTCATAATTCATTATCATCAAAACAAAATATCTTTAAATTTTAAAAAAATATCACATGAGTTTAAAACAATGGACAAGAAGATAGTATAAATGTGACAATGATGGATGGGTTATGGGTATATGTCATCATCACCATTTACTACATACAATTGCTTATCATAATTTATATACTATCCTCATCGTTGATAATTGGCTCCTAAGACCCAAATAATCACATGTATCCCACATTGAAAGAAGAGAGAAAAATGATACACCTTATAAAGCAAGGGGTTACTCCTTCTATGGCCAATTGGTTTTAGAGTGAACCCTCTTGTCTTGTGAGTGGATTCTTTCCGACTCTCGGGTGTGGCCCCCATGCCCGTTATGTAATTTTGCATGGTATCAGAGCCCACGGTTAAATGGAATGGGTTTCTTGAATTTCTAAAGCATGTGTCCCACATTGAAAGATTCCACCTTGTGAGGCCCGTTATGTAATTTCACACTCACCTTAATAACTTTTCCCATAAAAGATACTTTCTCTATTCTTTTCACTAAGATGTTCCACATTTCCAACGTGGTTCATATTGTCTGTAACCTCGTTTTCTTCTCTTCACATTCATTTTCCTCCACATATTCCCTCCTCCTTAAAACTTTCCAAAACATAATATGGAAGAACATACAAAAGGGGAGGGAGTATCTGTGGACATGACATAGGTCCACCCCGACGCGGCGAAGCGCGGGTTTTGGGGAGGCGGTAGAATTTCCATATGAGATGGGTCGAATAGAATTTTAAATCGAAGTAGGAGTCGCCACCGAATTTTATGGTTATTCGGAACCATTCGAACCCACTCTATGTCATAGTGGGCCATACTTAAAGCCTAGCCCATTTCCGATGTCAGAGCTTATTGGGTTCGTCCCTTAGCATTACGATACCGATGCCGACTTGAGCGGTTAATCGTATATTGAACGACTGTCGTTGCCAATGGTTTCGGACATCCGGAAACCACTGTAATAACCGTATTTTAATAGTCATATTTTATGTTAGCTCGGGGTTCCTTTATGGGTAGTAATATTGTAATACCCGTACTTTTCATAAGCCAAACCGTTAGTTAAATCCGAGCAAGCAAGTTAACTTCATATATATTGTACCCACGATAAACTAGTCTATATATTAATACCCACCCATTGTATTATTAACCTAAAGTCTATACACTATATTATTAATAACCTAAAGACCAATAACTCATAAAATTACCACGCACACTCTCTCTCAATATTCTAACCTTACGCACGCCGTCACTTCCACGGACACTTGAGCAAATCAAAAATCGACCCAGCCGCACATCTCACCCTCATGTTGGATCAGCCACACGGGAAAGAGGAAGGAAGAGAGGACACACGTAACAATAGGTAATTCCTCTTTTAGCATCATGGGTGAACGTAGTGTCGATATAAGGGTCGGGAATGGATTTGTTGGGGCAGTTATGATCATTAATGTCGGTTGTATTGCTGTTATTGATGGTTGTTGTCATGTCGGGTAGTATATACGGTTGTTGTGGGTACAATTATTGTTGTTACGGGCTACTGGGGAGGGAGTAGCGAGGGTGTCGGAGTAGATGTTGGGCCGTGTGCTGCCATTCGTGGGGTATGTTGAGGTTGTTTGCTGCGTAGTATTGTCGTTGTTGCTCTGTAGTGTTGTCGTTGTATATTCTAGTTGATCGATGCTTGTCGTTGATCTGTCGAGTCGTTGGAGGCGGTGGCGTACTAGCTAGGCTCCTGTGTTGTTGTCGTTAATGTTAGTGTAGGTTGCTGTTGTTTATGTTGGTATAGGTGTATGTTGGTGTGGGGTAGGTTGTAGTGTAAGTTAATTAAGTTGCATCGATTTCGTTTTAATTAAGCTTGGGTCGTTCTTAATTTAGCTAAGTTAAGTTTATAATAATAAGTTATAATTAAGTCGGTATCAATATTAATTTAAGTATATAATATTTTACTAGGATTGGATTTCAAAGAATTTCCTTGGTGATGTGTACTCTACCGACGCGGTGGTGACTTGTTGACTAGGTAAGGTTCTCCTTACTTAGAATACGTTAATATTATTATGCATGTATGAGTTATGAGTATGATGTGATATTTTGATAATAAGAATAATGTTGAATATTGATGGGAGAATGATGGTTGAATAATGATATATTGGTGTTGGTGAGGCTAGCTTTAGACCTAGCCGGGGCCTTTGATCACGGTCCCCTCCCTGATTTCTCCTCGCGGGTTGTTGAACCTGTGGGGGGTGTGCACACTCGGAATGAAAGGGCCTGCCAGAAGAGTTGAGATGAGATTATTGATTGATACCGGGATGGTACTGAATGTGGAGATGAGATTATTGATAAGTACCGCGATGGTACTGAGAATGTAGAGATGATAATGTTGATTGGTATCGATGATGGTACCGAGACGATTGAGATTGAATGTTTTATATTATAATCTATGTTATAATGTTAACATGTTCTAATCGTTTTCTTTATTTATATTGTCACCCTATTTTTTTTATTGGGGACCTGTGATGATCCAATTGATATTTCTGATCAACTGGGGAGCAGTCTATAATACAGGTTGTGCATATTGTGATGTTTGGATGCGGGGATGCTTGTACGGGATTGGGGTGAACGCGATAATGATCCTGGTCGTAGCACGGGTTAATGCGTAGGCATTCCTGTTTATATAGATGGTACAATTTCCGCTGTGTAACTAGAGTTGTATTAGTTAATGAGTTGTAATTAGTGAATCAAATGGTCGGTTTGGCATTCCATGTTGTATTGTAATGAGCTATTACCTCGGGAAACCGAGATGGTAACACCTTTATTTATTCGGGAATGCCTTGATAAGGCTCTCGGGTAAATGGGGGTGTTACAAAGTGGTATCAGAGCGATCGATTCTGGAGCCTGAATAAAAGAACCTAGGAAATTAAAATGAACCCCGGTGATGGACCATCAGGAGCCCCTCTAAAACTCGGTTGAGGAGACGTCCTTATACCAATCCCGGCCCTCCTGGTCTTGACTCGGTAACCGCGTGTGAGAAATAAGATGGGGTATATATTAGGAAGGGATACGTTGTGATGCAATGAATGTTTTGTGATGACTGCCTGTGATACTGGTTGCGTTGTTTGACATATGTGATGTAGTGATCGAACTGTATAAGCTGAGATGTGACTAGTACGTACTTACGGTATTATCATGTTATAGTAATTAGTACGAGATCATATGAGGAATATGTTACAGCATGTAAGATTGGGGTAAGAGTCAACCACCCTGGGTGAGAGTAAGTTCATAGTCAGAGTTGGTAGTGACATTAGATACAACGTCAAGGTGTTTGTACGTAGTAGTGTCGTAAGCGATAAACGAGTTTTAATTAGTGGATTTGGTGGTAATCTGTGTCTGTCTTGTTGAAATAATATAAGGGAGTCGTTCACATTACTGGAAAGAGATTGTTCTTTGGTAATGGTACCTGTATCGCAATATGTTTAGAGGGTCGATAACTTTTTGTTGTTTAAGTGTGTTGTATTGTGCATGTTATTCAAAATACCTGGATATATACTTGTGTTCTGTTTGGAAGATTACTATGTGTTTCCTTGTCGATATAATGTCTTAACTGCCTTTGTGTTTCTTAATGAGGATGTATGGTTAAAAAATAATGGTTCGTAATGTATCCATGTAGTGTGTCATATTGCGAATAAAGTACGAGTTAATGAGCCTAATAGTCGAATAATGTAAGAATACTTGAGACCCATTTCGAGTTAACGTAATTTACTTGCTTTATATCAATCCGAGTGGTGTCCTTAGTGGTCCTCATTCTTCTCTCGTAATGGCGTAAATGAACTTGTCTATTAATCGGTTCTTGAAAGCATATGTGGTCCCTGGAATTATGTCGAACTGTCCGTATTATAGGGAGCAACAATGTATGTATGAATGCGTCGTTTCTATTTTGATCACCTTGATTAATACATTGACAAGGTAAAGTGTGAAATCGAAATCGGTTTATTACTTGAATTTGAGTATAACGTATTATTAAAATGATATATCTGTGGTGTCGTATTCATTAATGTAAATTCTGTCAAAGATACTTGGATATTTGTGTTTCATTCCGAGTTTATATGCTCCCCTGTCAATGTCATAGGTGTCAAGTTATACCTTGTTGTTGATTTCTATTCTTAATTGTTTAAATGAGTATTTATAAGAACCCGCATTGAGTTAATGACATACACATTTGCAACACTTTTGAATAATGTGTTATTGAATTGTTTCACTTGTTTACAATGTCTCGTCCACAAAAGTTTGAAAAAAAAAAGATTCACATTTATTTTAAGTCTAGTTCTTCACTGCGAAATTTCGGTATTTAAACCCAAGTACTTAAACCTATTTGCTGGTGGTCACATTTCCATTACATCACACCTTACTTAAAGATTAAATTATCATTGGGAATTTTTACGAGATCACTTTGAAGAGTTTGGATAATGATGGAACTTGGTTGCTCGAAAATTTGATTTAAAATAACTCGTTTTATCAATCGAAACTTTTTTTTTCAAAGTAAAAAAAAAATGTCAGTTCAGGAAAATGATTATACAAATCACTATTATGTTTGGAATTTGAAAATGATTTTAACTGGAAAGTTGTACAGGACTGTCTTGAGAGTCTAAGACCACTAGTTTCACATTGTTTTGAGTTATAATGGTTTAATTACGAATGTTCTATCATGACGACAATGTTCTGAAAACGTGTTTAAGTCCATTGAATGGTCATTGTTTCGTCTTGTTCAAGTGAATGCACTAATTTGATAATGTCTACCTTATCGTATCATGCAATTGAGTTAGACTTATATATTATTGATGAATTCTAAGTAAATTCGGGTCACGAAGTCATACTGGTTCATGTCGAATATATAATTGCCTTAACATATGTGTGGAACTTATGGATCAGATGTGTTGTTGTCTGGTAAATCTGTCATGGTCATTAGTCGTTTATGTGATAAAGGACATCGGCACATGTATCCATTAAGTAGGAATCGTTCCAATGAGAAGTCAAGAAAGGTCGAGTCATCAAACAACGAACTGAGTACACAACTTATGTACAGTTAAACATGACATCATTTTTTTTTCAGATTCTGGTCGTAATAATGTAAAGAGTTTGGACATGTTTGGTGACCAAGTCAAATGTTGATTTTAATTAATCCTGTACCTCCATGATGAGTTCCCCGTCCTTACTGATCGATGAGTAACGTATGCCTCGATGAATGAATGTTTATATATAATGCCTACGTGTTGATTGTTGGTCTTAATTCATATGCTAGTGTCTAAATTTAAAACTGATGCAAACATAATAAATGGACTACCTGGTCGATTGTTTCAATTACGAGGAATAAATGTCACCTGCTAATCGTTTCAAGGTCTGAAGTTGGTAACGTATTTATCTAAGCGTGTCCAGTTGTGTTGTGATGATTATATTGCCTGCTATGCTTTCTCTCAGTATATGTGTGTGTGTGTGTGCATGTGAGTCTGAACCTGTTAAAGATACAATTGTGTCAACGAGTTATCATAATACAGATTGGGAGTACGTGTCTTAATGATAAAATCAGGTCCTGAAATATAGTGAGGGGATATCGTGAGAATACAGAGTCGTTTAAATCACTTGTTAGAATGTCGCAAGAATGGTTGTTAACGAGTTTAACTGTGTAAATAAGAGTAACAGAAGGATAACATATATAATGATGGTACAAGGATCTAGATTTATGAACAGTGAGGAGTCAAATAAATGTATGATAAAGTAGTAGTAACAAAATTGAGCTGAGGGAAGACATACGTACGTACCTCCATGTCTGCAAGGTTCGAGTTATAAAATCCGCTCAGACTAGATATGTTATGTGCCTTGTGTCACCAAATTTAGGGTAAGGATGGTGTCAACCAAAATAGTTGGGGGTCCGGGGTATCTCCGTCAATTCGTTGTGTCATCACTTATGTTTCGAGGTTACCAGGTCGGGTTATAGTTAAAGGGTAGTAACTTCACGATCGCGAGTCTATGCAGTAAGTGGCATGTCACTAGGTATCACACCCTGAGTGTTGAGCAAACCGTGTTTGTATGACATAATCGTCTTACTTGAGTAATAGTAGTGGTGTCCATGAATGTAAGTATGTCTTGGAAGGAGGGTTCGCGTAAGTCTGTAATGTTACAAGTGTATTAGTTGTTGTCTGCCAGCATATGAAATGAGTCATGACAAGTATAATGAGGTTAAACATTGTAGTACTAATAAGCGGTCTGCTTATCTTAGATTATGTGAAATGCGACCTATGAGGATAAGTATGCAAATAGTTTGTTGGTACTTATGATGAACCATGAGAACAATCTAAGTCGGGATGTCGACAATTGTTAGTAAAAAGAGGATTTAGACTATGAAATGTGGATGAATGCGGGGATAGAAACCCCTCAAAATCAGTTGATAGGTAGGTAAGTTGAGAAATATAGATGAAACATGAATGAGCGGCTGCGTTAGGCATGATGCCAAAAGAGTTAGAGGTCATGAGTTGACCAAGTGATGTTATGTGTATAAGAAATGTGTTGAAAATCGTTATGCTGGATCGAATGAGTTGATTACAGATATTACTTAATTACTCACCCCTGGTCAAGGCTATAAGTATATATATTCGTTTGAAAAGTTTGCTGTGATGTCCTTAATTTGATCATTGAATAGTGTGTTATATAAGAGAGTCGAGAAAACAATGATCTCGTTAGTGTCAAGATAGTGTCGTCATGTATAAGATGTGTTGGTTAGCCTGATATGAGATCAGTGAACTTCGGGGCGAAGTTCCTTATAAGGAGGGTAGGATGTCATACCCCGTATTTCCTTGCTATCGTATGTTCGTTTAGTGACCGTGGCAGTCATTGCATAATAAGTTGGAATGGCCCTTTTAGTCTTAAGGGTGGGTATATCGTTACGCAGTAGTACCTGAGACGGGTGCAACAGCCAGTCATGTGATGTGGTCAAATAGTGTAAATCATACGAGGTGTCGGTTAGTCGACCTGTGTTGTTATTGGTTGGATCCTGAACTTCGGGGCGAAGTTTTTATAAGGATGGTAGATTGTAATACCCCGGTTCGCTACTCTCGTTGATATTAGTTACGACTTACGAATTATCCTATTAGCATAGGTTATCGTTCAGGGCAAGATTGAGTGTGTTTGGTTACGTCAGCTGAGTAGTGAACTTCGGGACGAAGTTCCTTATAAGGAGGGTAGATTGTAATAACCGTATTTTAATAGTCATATTTTATGTTAGCTCGGGGTTCCTTTATGGGTAGTAATATTGTAATACCCGTACTTTTCATAAGCCAAACCGTTAGTTAAATCCGAGCAAGCAAGTTAACTTCATATATATTGTACCCACGATAAACTAGTCTATATATTAATACCCACCCATTGTATTATTAACCTAAAGTCTATACACTATATTATTAATAACCTAAAGACCAATAACTCATAAAATTACCACGCACACTCTCTCTCAATATTCTAACCTTACGCACGCCGTCACTTCCACGGACACTTGAGCAAATCAAAAATCGACCCAACCGCACATCTCACCCTCATGTTGGATCAGCCACACGGGAAAGAGGAAGGAAGATAGGACACACGTAACAATAGGTAATTCCTCTTTTAGCATCATGGGTGAACGTAGTGTCGATATAAGGGTCGGGAATGGATTTGTTGGGGCAGTTATGATCATTAATGTCGGTTGTATTGCTGTTATTGATGGTTGTTGTCATGTCGGGTAGTATATACGGTTGTTGTGGGTACAATTATTGTTGTTACGGGCTACTGGGGAGGGAGTAGCGAGGGTGTCGGAGTAGATGTTGGGCCGTGTGCTGCCATTCGTGGGGTATGTTGAGGTTGTTTGCTGCGTAGTATTGTCGTTGTTGCTCTGTAGTGTTGTCGTTGTATATTCTAGTTGATCGATGCTTGTCGTTGATCTGTCGAGTCGTTGGAGGCGGTGGCGTACTAGCTAGGCTCCTGTGTTGTTGTCGTTAATGTTAGTGTAGGTTGCTGTTGTTTATGTTGGTATAGGTGTATGTTGGTGTGGGGTAGGTTGTAGTGTAAGTTAATTAAGTTGCATCGATTTCGTTTTAATTAAGCTTGGGTCGTTCTTAATTTAGCTAAGTTAAGTTTATAATAATAAGTTATAATTAAGTCGGTATCAATATTAATTTAAGTATATAATATTTTACTAGGATTGGATTTCAAAGAATTTCCTTGGTGATGTGTACTCTACCGACGCGGTGGTGACTTGTTGACTAGGTAAGGTTCTCCTTACTTAGAATACGTTAATATTATTATGCATGTATGAGTTATGAGTATGATGTGATATTTTGATAATAAGAATAATGTTGAATATTGATGGGAGAATGATGGTTGAATAATGATATATTGGTGTTGGTGAGGCTAGCTTTAGACCTAGCCGGGGCCTTTGATCACGGTCCCCTCCCTGATTTCTCCTCGCGGGTTGTTGAACCTGTGGGGGGTGTGCACACTCGGAATGAAAGGGCCTGCCAGAAGAGTTGAGATGAGATTATTGATTGATACCGGGATGGTACTGAATGTGGAGATGAGATTATTGATAAGTACCGCGATGGTACTGAGAATGTAGAGATGATAATGTTGATTGGTATCGATGATGGTACCGAGACGATTGAGATTGAATGTTTTATATTATAATCTATGTTATAATGTTAACATGTTCTAATCGTTTTCTTTATTTATATTGTCACCCTATTTTTTTTATTGGGGACCTGTGATGATCCAATTGATATTTCTGATCAACTGGGGAGCAGTCTATAATACAGGTTGTGCATATTGTGATGTTTGGATGCGGGGATGCTTGTACGGGATTGGGGTGAACGCGATAATGATCCTGGTCGTAGCACGGGTTAATGCGTAGGCATTCCTGTTTATATAGATGGTACAATTTCCGCTGTGTAACTAGAGTTGTATTAGTTAATGAGTTGTAATTAGTGAATCAAATGGTCGGTTTGGCATTCCATGTTGTATTGTAATGAGCTATTACCTCGGGAAACCGAGATGGTAACACCTTTATTTATTCGGGAATGCCTTGATAAGGCTCTCGGGTAAATGGGGGTGTTACATTCGAACCCACTCTATGTCATGGTGGGCCATACTTAAAGCCTAGCCCATTTCCGATGTCAGAGCTTATTGGGTTCGTCCCTTAGCATTACGATACCGATGCCGACTTGAGCGGTTAATCGTATATTGAACGACTCTCGTTGCCAATGGTTTCGGACATCCGGAAACCACGGTTCTGAGTAAGGGGTGAGGGTACGTGTTGGGAAGTTCATTGAGAACACCCAACCCCGCCCGCACTTAGCGGCCTTTACTAAGATATCGTTCGGTTTTGTGTACACGCGTTAGTTCGACGATTGAATGATATGCAGAGATTATTTTCCTAAGACATGTGAGGAAAAATAAATAAATGGGTTGCTAAGTCGTTTAATGCATGTTAAACTAATAACGTCAAAGTTATTTTAGCATGTGAGTTCGTTTTAGTCTAATAAAACGATAAAAAGAATATGAGAAAAATAAATTGCTACAAACACGAGAAAACGAGTTAGTAACGATTGAAATAATATAGCAAATAAATATACGAGATCGAGAAAATAAATATTAATCGAAATCTGAAAAATATTACTAAAAGGTTGTTTTGTATAAAAAACGAAGTTCGAAAAATAATAAAAAGAACGAAAAGGGGCGCGCTTGGACAGTCTGCCGCGCGACTCGCCCGGGACTCAGGCGGGTCACGTGGCGGCCTGATTTCGACGACGTTTTTCGGAAATTTTTTGATTAAATCGCGTATGAATATTGCATAATTCGTACTCGACTTAATATTCTCGATATTCGTTATATTCGATAGTTGACTATGAAATCAATATCAAATATTTGGAATAGTTTTAGAAAAGATATAAATTTAGAAATCGTTTCGTAAAAGAATAAAAATAAACGAACGAGAAACCAAAAAAATAGGACCGGGTCACAGACTCGTGCGCGAGTCGCCTGGACCGGGCGTGACTCGCGTACGGGTCTGTCCACTTTTATTTTTTGTTCGAAAATCGTTAGTTTTATAAATCGCGTACAAATATGAATTAATTTATACTCGGTTTATATTTTCGATATTCGTCGTATTCGATATTCGATTATGAAATCGATATCGAATAGTCGGAATAATTTTAAAAAAGGTTTTGAGAAAAAGTTTGTTTTGAACGAAAAGTAAAAAGAAAGGAATTTTGAACGAAAAGTTTGAAAAAAGGATTTTGAACGAACAAAAATATAACGAAATCGTCGAAAACTTAATATAATTCTTTTGATGCAATATTCGATTATATAGAATCGATATCATATTTTAAGAATATTCGATATATGAAAATATTTTTTAATAATATCGATATTAGAAAAGAAAAAGACCGACGAAAGACCCATAAAAAAACGAGAAGAAGAGAAGAGAAAAGGGAAGAGTCGGGTTTGATTTACACCCTCAACCTACATGCTTTGTTTTCTCGGGATAAGGCTCGTCGGGAAGTGGCTTAGACTTGGGAGCGTCGAGATGATGAGGATGAGTTAAGGTGTATCGGTTTGGGTGATTTGGGACGCCGGGTTTGACGTGCGGTCAAGGCTTCGAGGCTTCGGGAAAAGTGTTGGGGTTTGCTAACTATCGATTTTGTGTATGAACCGTGTGTGGAGGGGGTTTTGGACGGTTTTTTGCTGCTGTTGTGTCGTTGTGTCTCGGTATTTTTCGGTGTATGATCCTTGTAAATTGTGTTGGACGGGAGGTCCTATTTATAGGGAGTTTCCGACCTTGGTTTAGGAGAGTTTGAATACCGCTTAGGATAGGAAACGTAGGAGTTTGAGGAGTATGATAATTCCGCTTTCTTGGCCAAGAAGAAAGGGTGTCTCGGCTGATTGAGGAGTGTTTGGCCGAGTATTTGGTACTCGGTCAATGTCTGAATCGGTTTCCAGATAGAATTCCTACTTGAGGTCGAATTCTACCTTTTAACGGAAATGTTTAATGTTTTTAATGAATCTGAATTTTTGTAGGAATTTGGGTTGGAATC
Organism: Agrostemma githago; assembly: GCA_958450325.1. Classification (NCBI taxonomy): domain Eukaryota; kingdom Viridiplantae; phylum Streptophyta; class Magnoliopsida; order Caryophyllales; family Caryophyllaceae; genus Agrostemma; species Agrostemma githago. The sequence continues at coordinate 75,443,685 of OY288239.1, read as the reverse complement.
AACCGTGTGAGTTTCACGGCTGACTCACATGTCTCGGGAAAAATCTTTGACCGGGTTTTGACTCGGTCGCTAAAAAGACGGTTTTACCCCTGGTGACGGTTTCGACCCAAATTAGTGTTATTTGACTCGAAACGACCCACTGGGCCTGAATTTGAGGTTGGTTTTGTAAGATTTGTACTCCTTAATAAGTCTAAACCAAATGTCCATGATTACAAGCCCATATCCGAGTCTGTCAAAGCACGTTTACGTCCAATCATCATCGGGTGTTTGGCGGGAACTACTATAGACACCTGGTGGTCAAAATGTGGGTGTCTACAGTATCCTAAATGTATTATTCCATAAAATTGAGTTTTTTTAGGTTTTATTGGCCATGTCATTTTCTTTTTGTTTAAACTTTTAGGAATAATGAGCTAAAGTCACAAAACTTTATTTTTTTTAAGTTCCACCTTTCTTTAATATAATTACAATTATTATCATGTTGTTTACTTGCAATTGTTTCATACTCCCTCCATAACTTATTGTTTCATCTCCTTTAAATGAAACTAGGACCCATACCCGGTTTTTTAAATCGAGACTCAAAATCTAGAAGGCATATCCTCAAGTCATACAACTCCCACAATTTCGCGCTTGCAGAGGCTTGAACCTGAGATCCTTGAGTCGATGACCACAAATTTTAACCACTAGACAATATTGTTACGTACAATGAAAATTAATTAAAAGGTCACATTGGTCGCAAGTATTACCCATCCCTCTCACTATCATCTGATCGAATATGTACTCCACCTATTATCTGTCCAACCTTCTAAACATAGAATTTTCCCAACCATCTATAACCTTGCTTTCATGCGTGGCTCATGTTTTGAATGGAGTTTGTATATAACAGTAACACCTCCTGGTAGACAATTAAAATTATACTAGTTTTAACCCGTGCAAATTTCACGGTTGCTATTAGACTGCATTCATAAACTAATGAGTGCACAACAGTCATGTTATAAGTAATTCAACGTATTATACTACCCAGATAATTTGAACGCATTGTAATTAGTGATCGGAAACTGCAATTAATAATAACGCAATTCTAAATGTTAGCAAAACAACACACAGATAATAACAGCAAAATCATTACAAATATTGGAATACTTCGTGGTAAATAACATTAGTAGTAGTGTTCGTTGTACGCTTCTCCGTATCGTAAATAAGAATTTTCAATCCGCGCTTGCTGATGACTCTTGATAATGCAACATACAACTGCCCATATGTAAAAACAGGCTTAGGGAGGTATAGCCCAACATGAGATAGTGATTGCCCTTGACTCTTGTTAATAGTCATCGCGAAGCATACTGAAATGGGAAATTGGCGCCTTATAAACCGAACCGGAAATTTACTTGAATCAGATGGAGACAAAGAGAATCGAGGGATAAAGACTTTGTCACCCTTGTGACTACCTGTTAGCACTTTACAACAGATTACTCTTTTCGCTAGGTCAGTAATAATTAACCGCGTTCCGTTACATAATCCATGGAATTGGTTAATATTCCTAATGAGCATGACCATAGCACCCACCTTTAATCGGAGCTCATGATTAGGCACACCGGCGCACTTAATGCTGTTTAGAAATTCAGTTGAGTGAAGTTCAGGTTGGCATGCAGGTGAATCGGTTGACGATAGATAAGGTGTTTTTACAGGTGCTTCATCCATACAGGGCTCATCGGAGATTAAGTATACGACTTCTGGTTCATCAATAAGAGATAGGACATAGTCGTTAATCAAATCCACAAATTCATGGGTAGGAGCGAGGATTGCTCTTTCCTGTAGGTAACCATCTTCTGACATTCGGTCCAAAAGGTTAGGGTATGTCGAGGACACTATTGACGCAATTGGGTCATCAACATTATGAATTAGAACTTCCTCCGGGAAAGTACTAGCAACTTCGCCGTCATTTGGACCACCTTCTTTTCCTTCACCAACTCTTAACATCTAGTCGGAGAATTCGCGTATCTCATGTGCGTTAGTAGAGGAGTTCCCAACACGTAAACGCATATTTTGAGTCAACTCAATGACCTGCATGATATTTTCCCGGGAAAGTATTAAATCGGCAATAAAAAGTGCCAAGTTGTAAAGCATGAATGTTTTAATTAAAATAGCACTCCATAACGAAATTAAAAAGAGGTTTACAAACATGGGAAAACGAACCTTGCATGATGACCATATATGTGATGAACACAGAGCCGCATGCACGATATCCGACCTTCTGCCTCTAGGAACAACCGGAAGTATCTGCCTAAAGTCTCCCCCCAAAACAACAACCTTCCCACCAAAAGATAGATCAGCATTACTTGGCGAAACAACACGCATGACATCTTTTAAGCTACGATCAAGTGCTTCAAAGCTATGTCTATGCGTCATTGGTGCCTCGTCCCAAATAATGAGGCTTGTCTTCACTATTAACTCAGTCAAAAATGTCTCTGGCTTAATATCTGAGCAGGTGGACGTTTCAACGACATTAATGGGAATACTAAACCTGGAATGAGCCGTCCTACTACCAGGGATTAACGTAGCTGCAATTCCGCTTGATGCAACAGGGAGAACGATCTTCCCCTTGCTACGTAAATCGGCGCATAGAGTACGCCATATAAATGTCTTCCCTGTTCCTCCATAGCCGTATACAAAGAAGACAGCACCACGATTAGCTGCAACAGCAGCACTTATTTCATCATATACGGAGCGATGTTCGGTAGTGAACATGCGTAATGCAGCTTCGTATTCTCGCCGCAGTGTGGCCCTATCATACGCTAGCTCGTCTTGTACCAATGTGTTCCCAAGATATTCAATAATTGACTCGTTGGGGATAGGCATGTCAGAAAATCTAGTCAAGCTGCTGCCATTGCTTCGCAGTGATGCCTCAATTTCAAGAAGAGCTAAATTTTGTAGCTCTTCCTTTGACAGCTCTAAGTCTGAGATGCAAAGAACATGATGGTCATACATAACTAACTGATCCAATGGTGTGATGGTGAAGTCGAATAAGCATCTTAGATAATTTAATAGGTATTGGCAAGATGAACAAAATGTTGTCAATCAACTACTAAGAATGTATATAAAGTGAAGGTAATAATAATTGAACTAACCTGGATTCTGCAAAAATTTGCGCTGCTTGTAAAGGATGTCGTCACATAACAAAGGCCATGTTTTCTCCCAGACAATATGAGGCATCGACAGCGAATCAGATAGAAGCAATGATGTGAACAAATGCCTTAGGTACGCACCCAATTCCTAATAGTTCGCTTCTTCAATGGCGTCAATGTACTCCGTGTCATCCCCAACCAAGCCAAGAGCGTAACATGCTTCAAGAAAGGTTGGGTGCACCACGTCACCAATCTTTCGAATATCTTCATAACACCTGGGACCTCTAATGTGGTTTAACATTACTCTCATATAAAATAACTCACCACACTTTGGAGATATGTGGTGCAGTTTTCCAATTGCAAACCCTCTTTGCCTACGCTTCCACATCTTCTTAGTCCTGTCCCAAACATATTTTTGAGGGATTTCACAAAGCAACAGTTCATGTACAGCATGGTCTCTCTCATTTAGCTGTAGCCAGTCATTAAATTTTGACATGCCAACACTAGCGTCCTCAAGCACCTCATCGATTGGTTCATCATCGTCAAAGATAACAGATTCTTCCCCTGGAAGGTGGAATTGCAACCTCTCAACAGCAGGCGTTCTATAGTGGATATCAAAAGCAAATATCCTCCAGGTAGCTTCACATGCAGATATGTATCTACAGTCGTATAACTTTTTAATCTCGTCGAGCTTATTCTGGTTATTACGCCGACTATATGACGATTTCATTGTCGCACGATCGGGCCCCTTGTTAATGTACTTGAAGAGGTATTTGATCGACCTAGCCTGATTGCACCATTCCACATTAATGTGTGCCCGGTACTTGTCAATCAAGTCGGCATTATAAGGGACTACGTATCGATTGTCAATAGGGACACCATTTTTGTAAATGACACGACCATTATCCCTTCTTTGATAAATGGGGAATCAATGTTTGTCAACAGTTGTTTTTTCATTGAAAGGCTTCGGAAATTTGCGAATGCACACACCATCTGACATGCAGGGTGAGCTTGGGTTTGCAATGCCACAGGGACCATAAATCATTAGCTTAGACACACAGCAGCATGCAATCCCGGGTGTTGCCGTTCATCAGGAATCTCTGCAGAGATGATTCTGTCGACATTTGATACCTCTGGAAATTTATCATCCCGATGGAGGAATAGAAGAATATGTGCATGAGGGAGACTGCGCTTTTGAAATTCAACTGTGTACACAACTGCAAGTGATTTCAAGAGACAAAATATGTACATAAGATTGAATATCTGAAGACAGTCAATTCACTATAAGTAATAAGGGTAATTATGGAGTTTACTAACCTGCTCTAGTTCTTCCAAAGATTTCTCGGGTTTTTAGATCATGGATCAATTCATACAACTTCACCTGAAAGACACGGGACAAAATATCTAGTCAGTCTTCAGCACGAAGACCCCGCCTAGATACAAATCGTACAATTTCATGCCATTTTGGATTGCATGTGAAGGTTATGAATAGGTTTGGGTAGCCACACCACCTACAAATAGCAAGCGTGTCTAGATACTTCCCCCTCATGAAAGCATCTCCAAACGTGAAAGAAGCTGGAACAACATAACGACCACCAGTTGAGGACGGGTCGACATTACCTTCTTCAGTCGCGGTAACAATATTCTTTAGTTTGTCAACCCTGAGCAAGTTTTGGTTGAAACGTAAGAAAGATAGGCGTTGAGATTCGACCATCATATAACCATCAACACAAATTTGTTGAAATAAATTTCCAGCCTGCGACCAAGTTGGGAACTCCAGTTCCCGAGGCATGTCTTGTAAGCGAAAGGCGAAAAATTCACGTAACGTAACTTCTTCGCGTGGTTTCAGACTCTTGCTAATACCAAGAGATGCTTCGCTATGGGGTATGTGAGGACGGAAACCATCCTCACCATACGGAAATAGGATGGGGTATTGTAGGGCAAGATATGATGGATGAAGCTCAGAAATACGTTGCAGTGAACCGCACGTTTTTTCAACGATAATGTCATGTTGTTCCATCTCAGGCCCAATATCACCTTCGATTAAAGCAGCAACTTCAGAGGCAGTTGGCCGATTGTAAGTTCTACCATCGGTACATCTCCGTGCAATGAGCCTAATACTGACGTCACCCTCTATATCTGACGCCACTCTATCTCGAGCTCCACGGAATGTCTTTGCAAGAGGATTGTGCTCATCAATCATCTCCTTTAGTAACTACATGAGCTCCTCATTGAATCCGCGACCGCTGTCAGAACTTGTTTTAAAAAAAATGTCACAATTTGTTCATGGTTCGAAAAAGGGTATTTGTTTAGAACGACATTCAACATCGAAAATAGCTGGGTAATGTATGAAAAAATGAGTGGAGACATAACATAAGAGGAGATAAGTACCTTAAGGCGATTATTCGATTGTTTACCTCATCCTCTGTGTCATAAATGTACGGCTGACAAAACATAGGAATTGATTCGTCAGGGGGCAGCAAACTACCAATACGATGTATGTTTTGACTGCCCATTCGAAATGTATAGGGGCCACGTCCACAATTAATTGTTTTATCGATAATGCCACCCAAAGATGACCAAGCCTAGCCACAATTATATTTCTGAATATTTGTAACGAATGTGCTACTCAAGCGATGTTCACGGAGTAAAAGTGACTTCAACAAATCGGGGGGATCAGTTACATATGGCAGTGTAACTTTCCCATCCGAACAACACAGTGAAAATCTTGGTCTAGTTGTCCCACGATCCTGTCGAAGAATAGCCCCCAAGTGAGACTAAGGACTCAGATGGTGTGACATCTAAGTGATTCAAACGTGGGGTACGTGAGACAACACGTGTAAGACATGACCCTTAGAGCAACCGTGATTGATCGCTCTGGTAAAGGGTAGAGCCCGAGTGGGATTGAAGACTTTGTTAAGACTCGAGTGTCGGACGAGTGACCCTTAGACGTAAGGACCGTGAACCTTTTGTTATAAGGCTATGCCTTGTAAAAGGTTGACTCGGAAAAGACACCTAGACGGGTGACTTGTGAAAGGTGGGCCTTCCTTAGGATTCGGCTTTGTGGGCCAAGTCCTGTTCGAAGAAAGGTCCATGTGAGATATTTCTCAGACTTTGGACTTGAATGTGTAAATGGGCCTTTCTTTGTAGGAGTACGTCCTACGTAGGTGGGCCTTGCCTTAGTTTAATAAGGCGGACTGAGATAGGGAAGAAACTCGCGATGTAGGATCGACAGAGTTTCGACGCTAAAGACTTCGACGACTTATGACATGACCCGACACTGCTAAATACGGGAAGTCCTAAGAAGAGGAAGGTTTTGAAAATGGATTGTTTTTGGAAAAGAAGGTGGAGGGGCCCGACTTTTCGAGAAAAATCGGAAAACATATTGGGCCGCGGTTTTGAAAGTTCGAAAATATTTTCGGGTTTTGAAATGGGCAGAATACCGGCTAAAAATAGGCTATTTTGAGTAAAATCATAAGTCCTAATTCGGTATACGTCCCGAGTTTCGAAATTGGATATCTTGAAAAAGATGTATTTTTTGAAAAGTTGACGGTTTTTGAAAACGACACGGGAACCAAGTAGCAAGTAGTCAGGCAAGCATTAAAACGACGCCATGTACGCTTTACACTAAGTCTCGGTCGGTCTATAAGGGGTCTATACTAGTGCACATAGTCTAGACGTTGATCGGGACAGACTTTCTAAGTCGAGTTGAGCTTAGAACATGCCGCGAAACCCACTCGAATCGACTATGGACACCTTTGACATATCCATATTGGAGTATATCACGGTATAGTGGGACGTCGGTCGCGAGTACCGACCCGGGAAAATATAGGGTTATGCATGAACCGTAAAACTAAGACGCGTATTGTACTAGTCAAACGATTTCTATTCGAGTCTCACCCTGAGGATGCCGATGGTAAGTCACGCATCAGTTATTCCCCAGCAGAGTCGCCAAATTGTGGACATGACATAGGTCCACCCCGACGCGGCCACGCGCGGGTTTGGGGAGGCGAATGAATCTCCATATGAGAAGGGTCGAATTGAGATTTAAATCGAAGTGAAGTTGCCACCGAACTTTGGGGGAGTTCGGGCCCATTTGAACCCACTCTATGTCGTAGTGGGCCGTGTACAAAATACAGCCCATTTCCGATGTCATAGTTTATTGGGCTCGTCCCTTTGCATTGCGATACCGATACCGTCACTACCGATTATCGTGTATTGAATGACTCTCGTGCGCCAACGGTTTTGGGCATCCGGAAACCGCGGTTCTGAGTAAGGGGTGAGGGTACGTGTTGGGAAGCCCACTAAGGACGCCCAACCCCGCCCGCACATTGGCGGCCTCTACTAAGATATCGAAAGACTTTCTAATACGCGCGCTAGTTGAACGGTGAAAATGTTATGCAAACATTGTTTTCCCTAACCATGCGAGAAATTGAAATGGGTTTCCATGTCGATTTAATGCAACTAATTCTAACGTCGAAGTTAAATTTAGCATGCGAAGGTTCAATTTAGTACAATAAAATAAACAAAATAAATTGACAAGAAAACAACAAACTTGTTAGTAACGGTATAACGATAATAACGGTTTGTGAAGATGTAGAATGATATGGAATGATGTAAATAGGATGATGCATGGTTTCGAAAAGTGATATTTCACGTGATTGATTTGACACGTGTTGACCTAAGTCATAAAAAACGTTAACGAGACTCGAATGGCCTTGTAGGACTCACGGCTTGGCGTGATTAAAGGCCACTCGATCGAGTCATTGAGGGACTCGACCGAGTGGACCTCTGAAAAGGCTTCTGTCCCATATTTTAGACCCTACTCGATCGAGTTATTGACGAACTTGACCGAGGACGCTGCCACTCGACTGAGTCATTGTGAGACTCGACCGAGTGGAGGTCGAAAAAGCATTCTGTCTCGTTTTTTGGGTGCCACTCGACCGAGTGGGCTAGGCACTCGATCGAGTGCCCCCTGTACGAACCAGGGTTCGTTTTGAAACTCGTTATCGGTTTCGAAATTGCTTTTGATTTTGATGATTCGATGAGTTTGTTGAATCGGGCATAAATATTATGGAATTTATGCTCGATTCATATGGATCATGCTCGTCATATTCGACGTTTGATTATTAAATCGATATCGAATATTAGAGCGGAACTAAAAAGATTGCTATAAGTCGTTTAAGTTAACTAAAACGATATAAATTTTCCTCCGCGTTTATAGTGTCGCATTCTTATCGAATTATTGACATCTATATTAGCATCAACGAAAAATCGGATTAGTTAGATCATTTGACTAACCGTTGAGATTTGACATCCAACAATTGAGTTGGTATCAAATCCAACGGATTGACACGTTACTTGAATTGAAAGACTTGATTCCCTCGGCTTCTCCGACATCGTAATGAATCCCTAGGGATTATGTGATGTCAAATCCGCGTCAGCGGGTTTCGACCCTTAAAAAAATGCTTCTTTTGAAAGTAGTTTGTAATTGATGAAATATGCGATTGAATAATGATGCGAACGAAATAAAAATTATTGTTTAAATTGACTTGTTTCAATAATCAAATGCTAGGGGTGTCAGGATAAGCGACCGGCAACGGTGAGTGCAATACTCTTGTATATTCGGGTTTCCTTATTCCGACATCCTTCGCACTCGACACAAATCCACAAGTATTTTAATGCTTTTAATACTAGTGATATTAACGATATTACAACGCGATAACGGAAATTAAAAAAAGTAAAGAACAACAACTACGATGAACGACGCGAGAGAGAAAGAGAAGAGAGAAAAGACGGGATTTGGCACCCTCAACCTACATGTTCTTGTTCTCGGACGGGACTCGTTAGATGTGGATAGCACGGGAGTATCGAGATATAGATTAAGTTGTGGTGGTTTAGGGTTCAGATTTCTAGATACTAGAGTTGGGGTTTTGATGTATGTAGATTAGTGTAGAATAGGGTTGAATTAGGGTTGCAAAAAAGTGTGTTAAAGTGTGTGCATGGGGTGTTTATATAGGCTAGGCTATGCACCCCGGCTAGGGTTACTCGACCGAGTAGCCCCTTGACTCGGTCGAGTGGACCAAGCGCCAGCAGCCGGGCTTGAATGAGGGCCCACTCGATCGAGTGGGCTGAGCACTCGATCGAGTGGTTCAGCTGGGTCGCACGGGTCCAATGTTTTGGACCTCGAGATGGGTTTTGTATTTGGGCTGAGTTTTTGATGTTTATGTGGCTGTTTTTTGTGTGTCTCGGAAACGACTTTGACCGGGGTTGACCCAATTGCTAAAAGTCGGTTTTATTTCCGGTGTCAATTTTGACCCAAATTAGTCTTGTTTGACTGAAAATGACCCACTGGGCCTGAATTTGAGGTCCGTTTTGTGAGATTTTTACTCCGTAAGTGCTTAAGCCAACAACTAATGGTTTTGAGCCCACATCCGAGCGCGTAGAAACACGTTAGTGTCCGATCATCATCGGGTGTTTTTTGGAAACTGCTATAGACACCTGGCAGTCAAAATGCGGGTGTCTACACATATTTAAGTATGTGTTTAGGTTGATTTCAGTTATTTTCCATTTAAATCAGCTTCTGATATGTTGACTGAAGTGCATTTGTTTCCATTTATTTCTATTAAGTTTTTATTGTGTTCAGTAAAGTTAAAGTGTTTTTTTAAAGATTTAATAGTCAAATTTTAGTTTGTGTTATTAAAGATTTAATAGCCAAATTTTAGTTTGTATTATTAATATTAATATAAGGGATACTGTGTAACAACAAAAGAGGTGACACAAACTGTTATCACTATAAAAAGATACAACATCATATGTGGTGAAGCACAACATGCATTGATGTTAAATTAAATTAATCAACAGGTTGCAACGCTTAGTTGTAAGGTACATAGCATGGACGACTAAGAAATAAGACCAAAAAGGAAGATCTAGCTAGGCAGTATGAAAATGCAGCAGTTTTGGAACTGTTAACAATAACAATTAAGTCTTGGGCTGTTCATGCAGTGTACATTTTGACCTTCGGTTTCAGTGAAGTTATGTTGTTAACTGCCCGTGTAATTTCCCTTTTTATACCATTTACACATTTTCACTGTGCAAGTTACAGTGAGTTCATAAAACTGATTAATTGCAGAGATCATCAGCAACTAAGAATCTATATCACCCAATTTTTATATTTAAACTGAAGGAAAAATATCCAGTTCTAGATTATTCAATTTCGTGATGGGAAAAGCAGATGCACCGAGTTCAAGCCAAAAAAAATTCAAGGAAAAGGAGCAAGTTGGACAGAGATCATAGTAAGTTCTCCAACCCAAACGATATTAGGGTTATTCATTTTAGTGGATAATTTATTAAGAAGTCTTTTTACGTTATTAATAACCATCTTATTTTAGGATTAAAAGAGCCAATTCGAATAGGGAAATAAGACCTGGACCAAGTTTTTGAATGTTTTTTGGTGAGTAAAGAGTTCAGATGATTTTAGATAGATGCCTCGCCCAGACAACATAATGAATGGGTTGAACCTCAGGTTATTTAAGATGATATTTAATTTGTGAGAATATTTTTGTAAATCAAATGATTAAAATTTCAGATATACAGTTCGGGCAGCAAATGGTCAACTAAAAATGCATTCTTAGTTCTGAAAACTGTTTAGTCAGGAGAAAAAGAAGACCATCTGCCATAAATGCAATGAGTTCCCAAAAAGTAGATCTACATTTTAACTTTTACAGTGATAATTTTACAGTGATAATAGCATGAAGACATAGTCATTTCTGTATCATGAACCAGAAAACACAAGGTCAAGTTTAATATGTACTGATCTACTACTAAACCATCATGCATGTCGATTTTGAAGAAGGGGGAAGAAGGTTTGCATTTTGTTGAAACAATCGTTCAAATTTTTTGAATTCTTTGATTATTTGATTACTCGAAAGTTTTTGACTTTTCGAAAATTTTGCAGATCTGGTTATCCGAGCGTCTGTCGATCATAGAGCCCCCAGTGAACATATCCAGATATCGTAGTTGTCAAATCGGCTCAAGGTCTCGTCGAATAAGATCAAGTCATCACATAACTCGAAAATATTCCATGGTGGGCCTTTGATTAGGTGGAACGTCATCTGGTGGTTCCTTTCGAGGCTGACGGGGTTAGCTAGGAGGGACAAGGCTCGTTATCTGGTGATCTTGTCTTTGGACTGGACAGTCCATATCTATCCGGACCGTATTCTAAGACAGTTCGGTTCTTTTCAGGAGATCCCCGAGACTGAGGCAATTATTAGCGTTTCGATCCAATTGACGAACGCTATGTGTGACACGTGGCTTCAGCGCTGGTTTACCCGTGTCATGTGGACTATACCTCGCCCTTGTCAAACCACTTGGGTTTCAGAATCCTACCGAAAATGGACTTCTGAGGAATCCCAGGAGGTCCGTAAAATTCTGAAGACTGAAGAAGCTCTTGACTTGGCCCGCCGAGAATCGGCCAAAGACAACAGGCGGTTCTTTGAAGAGACTCCAACTTCCTTTGCTGAGCCGGGGTCGGGTTCCAAGTCAAAACCTAAGACTCAGACTAATGAGACCGGTGCTAATGATTTGGAGAGAAGACTTGGACCGAGGCTAGCGATCCGAGGCAGGCTAGGCCGGCGTAATAACGAGGTGCCCGGGGAGTCGAGTTTGAAGAAACGAGCCCGGGTTAAGGAGGTTCCCTTGGTGATTAGGGAGCGATCACCTCCACCTCGACGCCGATGGACCGAAATGGAGGCTAAGGGCAAAGGAAAGGGAAAAATGCCCTAGTTTTTATTATTCAAGTATTATTTATTTTGGGCTGATTTTTTTATTTTATTTTATCGGAGAGAGATTTTTTGAAATAAATAAGAAAAGGTTTATTAAAGAACCGTTCCTGTTTTTTTTTCTCGATTGCAGTGGTTGTGCCCTTTTGAAGGGCTGCCTACGTATCCACAATAAATGGAATCAAACCAGACGTAGTTCAGACTGAGTTAATGTGCAATTTCAAAATACATCGAGACTATTGGTTCAAGATGTTTGTAACAGTAGAATAAATAATTCTAGCTTTTGACTTGTCTTTAAAAGTTTGAAAAAAGGTGTTTTTAATAAACTTTTGCAAATGACATTGAGAAAGATGGGTTAAGGGTAGTAGCGCTTCAGCTGGTCTAGGTTAGTTGGGTTGACAAACTCGTTCCCGTCCAGATCCGTTAGCATTACCGCTCCACCTGATAGAATCTTCTTTACCAGATATGGCCCAGCCCAATTAGGTTTTAATTTTCCTCTTGGGTCTACTGGTAATAAAGCTCGAATAGACTCGAGAACCAAATCTCCTTCTTTGATGTTTCTGGGCCTCACCCTTTTGTTGAAAGCCCGTTGGATTCTCTTCTGATAGATTTGAATATTATTGAGGGCACGAGATCGTCGTTCGTCTAAAAGGACTAGCGAGTCATATCGTGCTCGAACCCAATCAGCTTCGGGTACTTGACTTTCGAGTAGGATTCTGAGTGATGGCACTTCTAACTCAACAGGTTGGACTGCTTCCATGCCGTATGTAAGGTAATACGGTGTCGCCCCGGTCGCAGTACGAATCGAGGTCCGATATCCCCAAAGTGCAAATGATATTTTGTCGGGCCAGTCTCGGTAATTATCAGCCATCTTTTTGAGTATGGTGACAATTGTTTTATTAGCCGCTTCTACCGCTCCATTGGTTTGGGGTCGGTAGGGTGAAGACGTATGCCTTTGAATTTTGTACTTGGTCAGCAAGGCTGCTGTTTCGGCTTGAAAATGGGTCCCGTGGTCACTAATGAACTCATGAGGGATCCCATACCGGCATATTATCTTATTTTGAATGAACTTGGCAACATGGCTAGCGTTGAGAATACGATAGGATTCAGCTTCGACCCATTTGCTGAAATAGTCGATTGCTACCAAAATGAAGCAGTGTCCTCTGGTTCCCGAGTGGTTTATCTTCCCAATTATGTCGATTCCCCATGTTGAAAATGGCCATGGTGATGTCATGGTGTATAGCAAGGATGGCGGCATATGCTGTACATTGGCAAAAATTTGACAATTATGGCAATGTCTAACATATTGTTGACAGTCGGTTTCCATGCTATTCCAGTAGTATCCGAGCCTCATGATTTTCCGGACCAACATCTGGGCATTCATGTGTGGGCCGCATTCGCCATCATGTACTTCAGCCATAACTTTTTCAGCGTTGGTTTTATCAATACATCGAAGGAGAGTCCCCTGTGCTGTCTTTTTGTAAAGTTGCCCATCGTCGGTGCGGATGAACTGGGTTGCCAGTCTTCGCAGGGCCTTTTTGGCTCGGTTGTCAGCTTCGGGTGGATATTCCCCGGTTGCTAGGTATGTCAACACAGCTTGGTACCATTGCACGGGATCAGGTATCTCGATTTCTTCGATGTCGTGGATATATGCTGGCTCGGATCGTCTTTCGACACAGATTGGCATACTGGTCATATGATCGGGAATGTTTAACAGAGATGCCAGTTTTGAGAGTGCATCTGCGAATTGATTTTCTTCCCGAGGTAGGTATATATATTCTACCTTAAGGAATTGTTTCTCGAGATCCCTTACTCGTGCCTGGTAGGCCATGAGATTAGCATTTCGAGTCTTCCATTTTGGAGCGCTTGATTAATGACCAGAGATGAATCACCGTGTACTCGGAGGTTCGTGACCCCTAAGTCGGCGGCGGCTTGTAGCCCGTGGATACATGCTTCATACTCAGCGGCGTTGTTGGTGACGTCGAAGTCCAATTTGATGAATACGGGAGTATGCTCTCCTCTTGGTGAGATTAGGAGAATCCCGACCCCAAATCCTCGGAAGTTGGATGCTCCGTCAAAGTATAAGTCCCACGCTTCGGTGTCAGTGTGGAAAATGTCTTCATCCGGGAAGGACCAAGTGTCGGTGTGTCCTTCTTCGGTTATGGGATTGTCAGCGAGAAATTCGGCTACTACTCGTCCTTTGATGGCTTTCAATGGTACGAATTTTAGGTCGAATTCTACCAACATGAGGGTCCATCTTGATATCCTGCCGTTGAGGATGGGCTTTTCGAAAAGGTACTTGATTGGATCCATTCTGGACAACACTTGTACCTCGTAACTGAGCATGTAATGCCGGAGCTTTTTAGTGGCCCAGAACAAAGCTAAGCATGTCTTTTCGAGCATGGTGTACTTACACTCGTACTCTAAAAATTTCTTACTGATGTAGTATACGGCTCGTTCTTCGGAATTGACCGTTTGAGCTAGCATAGCCCCCATGGCTGTCTCTGTCGTGGTTAGGTACAGTGACAAAGGCAAACCGTGCTGAGGTGGCATTAGGACCGGTGGTGAGGCCAAAATTTCCTTGATTCTATCAAAGGCTGCTTCACATTTATCGTCCCATAGTAACCGTTCTCCTATTTTCAGCTTCTTGAAGATCGGCTCACACACCATGGTTAACTTTGAAATGAACCTGCTGATGTATTGGACTTTTCCGAGAAACCCTCTTATCTCCTTTTCGGTTTTAGGGGGCTGCATCTCGGTGATGGCCTTGATTTTGGCTGGATCGACCTCGATACCTCGTTGGCTAACGATATGACCCAGTAATTTTCCGGATGTTACCCCGAAACTGCATTTCTGAGGGTTTAGCCTCATGTTGTATTTGCGTAATCGGGTGAAGAACTTTCTCAGGGCGGTGATGTGACCATCCATGTCTTTGGATTTGACGATCATGTCGTCCACGTAGACTTCCACTTCCTTATGCATCATGTCATGCAATAAAGTTGTGGCGGTTCGTTGGTAGGTGGCCCCGGCATTGATGAGACCAAACGGCATAACTGTATAGCAATAAGTACCCCAAGGTGTAATGAAGGTGGTCTTATCCATATCTTCTTCTGCCATTTTTATTTGATTATACCCCGCATACCCGTCCATAAATGATAGAAGGGCATGATCTGCTGTGTTATCTACAAGTATATCGATGTGTGGTAACGGGAAATCGTCTTTCGGGCTCGCCTTGTTAAGATCCCGAAAGTCTACACAGACACGAACCTTACCATCCTTTTTAGGGACTGGTACTATAATTGCAACCCAATCTGGATACTCGGAGACTCGTATGAACCCAGTTTTGAATTGTTTGTCGACTTCCTCCTTGACTTTGAGGGACCATTCGGGCCTCATGCGTCGGAGTTTTTGTTTAAACGGCTTGAACCCTTCCTTGATCGGTATATGGTGCTCGGCTATTTCGCGATCGATCCCCGGCATGTCCTTGTAGGACCATGCGAAGACGTCTTTGAATTCTTGAAGGAGAACTATGAATTGTTGTTTCTCCTCGGGATCTAAGGATAATCCTATCTTAAGCATCTGAGGCTCTAAGGTTGTTCCCACGTTGATGGATTTGGTTTCCTCGATTACCGGATTGCGGGATTCCCTTTGCTCTAGTTGCTCGATCAGATGTGGAGGCAAGGATACCTGTTCGTCGGGCTTCTCAATGTCATTGCACATAAAATTTTTGAAATTGAGAAAGTTTTGAAAATGAGACAAGTCGTAAGCAGAACGGTTGTTATTATTGATCATAAATTGAGAAAAGAGCTCGAAAAGAGCTGTCATCTGATCACTAGTCAGTGGCGGGATAGGTAGGGTGCCCGGGACAGACCCTGAGGCACCAGGAATGGCTAAAGGGAGAGGGGGAGTTACAGGATTGACCCTAGCACCAGACTCACTAGACTCAATCTTAGACTTTGACTCGGACTCCGACTCAGACTCAGACTCAGATTCTGGCATCTCTCCTTCCCCTGTGATCAGCTTGTAAGTTCTTCCTTGACTGTCAGTCCATTTGACAGTTTTCCTCCAAGCTCTGGTCCCGGACCCGACTTCTGAGATTAGCTTAGACGGATCAAAGGTGCGACTGCGAAGAATGAGGCTGACTAGCTCTTCCTTCGGTGTTGGGACCGCGAGTTCCTCTCCAAAAAGTAGCCCTAGTGCGGGCTCGGCATTCTTAGCATCTTTGGATTGGATGAGAGCGAAGATGTCGTCCGGTATGTAGTTGCAGTCCTGGGCCAAGTGGGTCCCAGGGCGTGTGGTGGCAGGCCGATATAGGCCAGTTTGGACAGTCTCGAACACTGCATTGACAAAGATAACCTTACCGGTTTCAGTTTGGCCCATGTTTTCTGGGGTTAGGGTGTAGCCCAAGCCTGTTTGGGTCCTCCCATTGTCTAGAACTTCGAGAATTTTTCCTGCAGGGAGATCGGGCCTTGATGTAACCCCTGGTAGAAAGCCCAAATTCTGCAACATCCGGTCAAGGTGGACCGTGAAATAAGGACGGAAGAGCTGGTCCTCCTCGATAGCTCCTACAAAGTCGAACCCCCAGAGATCGGTGCGGCCCGAGGTGATGCAGTTAGCCACAGTCATAGGTGTGGCTTCTATAGTGATGATGGTGTCATGCAAAGGTAGTTTGATTTTCCGATGCAAGGTGGAGGACACAGCCCTGGTCGCATGGATCCAAGGTCTTCCCAAAAGAAGGTTAAAGGAAGAGGTTACGTCGATCACTTGGAACTTCAGCTCTTTCTCTATCGGGCCCTTTATGATAGTGAGTTTTGTAGCTCCGGCTACTGACTTTGGGCTTCCGTCAAAAGCCTGTATGGTTTGAGCTGTAGGAATGTAGTCGGCCTCGGTGATGCCGAGGGCTTTGGCGGTCCTCAAGGGGAGGACATTGACTGCTGACCCGTCGTCAATTAGGGTCATGGGTAGGTACTTTCCACGGCAGATAACCGTGATGTAGAGGGCCATGTTGTGGGCTGGCCCAAATGGTGGTAGATCAGCATTGGAGAAGGTAATCAGTGGGCCTTCCTCTATGGATCTCCCTTTTACGTGGGGCAGGACCGTGGCTACCATTTCAGCTGGTGTAGCCATGGAGTCGATTTTGACTTGATCGAGGGCCTTAGTGAGTGCCTCTCGATGTTCCTGAGAGCTAACTAGGAGTTGCCATATAGAGAGGTCAACTCGAGTCTTGCTTAGCTGCTTTACAAGAGCCTTTTCAGCAGTCGACTCTTCTGGGGCGGGCTCCACCTTAAGTGGCTCGGCAATGATGAGGGCTTGACTAGTGGCTAAGGCCTTGGACTTAACCTTCTGAATCTCCTCAGGCGTGATGGGGACAGCTTCCCCTTTGGTGAGGTAGACATCGTCTTCGTCATCGCACCAGATCCCGTTTATTTGCGGGATAAGTGGAGAAATGAGGTGTGAGCAATCCATTATTTCCCCGGAAAAGATGGCGTGAGTGGCCAACGGGTTATCCTTGTTGTTGGGTTTACCCCCGGGCAAAGGAATTTTCCCGCTCTCAATGAGGTCTTGGATAAGGTGTTTTAGCTTCCAACATTTCTCGGTATCGTTCCCCTTACCACGATGATAGTGACAGTAGGCCTGGAGGTTGTAGGCCTTGGAGCGACGTTCGACCGGGATATCAGGTGTTGGGCCTATCGGGGTGATCAGGCCTTTCGATGATAGCCTTTGAAGGGCGTTTTCATAGGTGGTGCCTATGTCGGTGAATACCCGGGGAGTGCTAGTCTTCTGGGATGAGGTATCGAGTGCATTTACCTCGTCAAAAATGCTACGAGTGGTAGCAGTAGTAGTGGGCTTGCTTGTTGATGAGCTAGCCCCTTGGTATCCCTTAGTGGAGGCCTTAGTGAGGCTTTCCAATCTTAAATCATCCTCGATTCTCGTTCCCATTTCAGTTAGGATCGCGAAGTTAGGTACGATGGCATACCGGAGATGGACCCGGTAAGCTGGAAGAAGGTTCTTGACGAAGGCTTCAACCAGCACTTTTTCACTGGGCTTATCGACCAGTTTGACGCTTTCAGCCCTCCAGCGTTGAAGGTATTTTGTAAATCCTTCCTTAGGTTCCTGAGCCATTACCTCCAGGGTGCGCATAGTGGTCTGGATCTCCGTGTTGTCGGCGTAGTTCCGAGCGAGTTCCGTTGCCACGTCATCCCAAGTTTTGTATTTCTTGGAATCGAGCCGGTAGTACTAGGCCCTTGGGTGCTTCTCGAGAGAAGAAGCAAACAGGTGTTTGAACATGTTGGACTTAACCCCCTTAAGTGCCATGAACTCCTTGAAAGCCCGGATATGGTGGACCGGGTCTTCAGTACCCTCGAACATTGGCAAACCCGTCAGATTGAGATTGGCGGGTAGTTCATCGGTCAATGGGGTGTAGGTCCGAGCATTCTCCGTATGGATGGAGCTTTGGGTTGTCAGATGGACCTGTTCTTGCAGTTTGTGGACTGCGCTGGCCAATTCAGCTAAAGGCCCAGTAGTATCGATACTGCCGCTAGGAGTTCCTTGCTCCACGGCACTTACCCGGGTGAGGATGGCGATCTGTTCCCCTCTCATCGAGGTGATCATGTTTTCAAGCTTGGTCAAAGAGGCCTTCATGTCATCGATGGCTTGTTGCGTCATGGCTCGAGTGTGGGGTGGCCTGTCTGTAAGGGCACCGCGTAATCAGTAACTGACCCAGATCTTAGAATCAAAAATACATCCCGAGCAAGGAAAAGACTAGACTAGAAAAAAAAGACCGAAAACCGACTTCTAGATAGATGACGCGTGGATGGTGGGCCTTCCTTAGGATTCGGCAAAGTGGGCCTAGTCCTGTTCGAAGGAAGGTGTATGTGAGAATTCCCCAGACTTTGGACTCGAGTGTATAAACAGGCTTCCCTTTGTAGGAGTCTGTCCTACGAAGGTGGGCCGTGCCTTGACAAGTAAGGCGGACTAGGATGGGGTAGAAACCCGTGATATAAGATCGACGGAGTTTCGACGCTATAGATTCTAACTTATGACAAGACCCGACACTGCTAAATACGGGAAGTCCTAAGAAGAAAAGGGTTTTGAAAAGTGAATTTGAATTTGAAAACCGAGCAAAGTCGGATTGGAAGACCCGATTTTTTTTAAAAAAACGAGAAAAAGGGTTATCGGGCCGAGATTTCGGGCTTTTTTTTTGAAAAGGTTTGGACAGCGTACCGGCTAAAAAATAGGCTATTTTGAGTCAAAATCATAAGTCCTAAATTTGGCAGCTTTCCGGGTTTTGAAAAAGAATGGATTTGAAAAAGATGTAAATTTTTTGAAAACGAGGGTTTTTGAAAAAAGACCAAAGAAGATCAAGTAGTGTGTAGTCACGGAAACAGTATAACGACGCCATGTATGCTCTTAGTCTAAGTCTCGGTCTGTCGAATAGGGTCTATACCAACAACGATCGCATTCTCGCAAATCAGGACGGACCTCCTAAGCCGAATTGGTCTTAGAATCTGCCGTAAAACCCATGCGAGTTCCGCCATCGAAGTCTTTAGTGCATCCAAGTAGAAATGCACCGTGGTATAGTGGGACGTCGGTCACAAGTAACCGACCCGGGATAGAACGGGGTTATGCATGAACCATTGAACTAAAACGTGTACATTACTAATCGAACGATTTTTTTTCGAGTCTCACCCTGAGGATGTCGATGGTAAGTGACACATCAGTTAATCCCCAGCGGAGTCGCCAAATTGTGGACATGACATAGGTCCACCCCGACGCGGCGAAGCGCGGGTTTTGGGGAGGCGATAGAATTTCCATATGAGATGGGTCGAATAGAATTTTAAATCAAAGTAGGAGTCGCCACCGAATTTTATGGTTATTCGGAACCATTCGAACCCACTCTATGTCGTAGTGGGCCATACTTAAAGCCTAGCCCATTTCCGATGTCAGAGTTTATTGGGTTCGTCCCTTAGCATTACGATACCGATGCCGACTTGAGCTGTTAATCGTATATTGAATGACTCTAGTTGCCAATGGTTTCGGACATCCGGAAACCACGGTTCTGAGTAAGGGGTGAGGGTACGTGTTGGGAAGTTCATTGAGAACACCCAACCCCGCCCGCACTTAGCGGCCTTTACTAAGATATCGTTCGGTTTTGTGTACACGCGTTAGTTCGACGATTGAATGATATGCAGAGATTATTTTCCTAAGACATGTGAGGAAAAATAAATAAATGGGTTGCTAAGTCGTTTAATGCATGTTAAACTAATAACGTCAAAGTTATTTTAGAATGTGAGTTCGTTTTAGTCTGATAAAACGATAAAAAGAATATGAGAAAAATAAATTGCTACAAACACGAGAAAACGAGTTAGTAACGATTGAAATAATATAGCAAACAAATATACGAGATTGAGAAAATAAATATTAATCGAAATCTGAAAAATATTACTAAAACGTTGTTTTGTATAAAAAACGAAGTTCGAAAAATAATAAAAAGAACGAAAAGGGGCGCGCTTGGACAGTCTGCCGCGCGACTCGCCCGGGACTCAGGCGGGTCGCGTGGCGGCCTGATTTTGACGACGGTTTTCGGAATTTTTTTGATTAAATCGCGTATGAATATTGCATAATTCGTACTCGACTTAATATTCTCGATATTCGTTATATTCGATAGTTGACTATGAAATCAATATCAAATATTTGGAATAGTTTTAGAAAAGATATAAATTTAGAAATCGTTTCGTAAAATAATAAAAATAAACGAACGAGAAACCAAAAAAATAGGACCGGGTCACAGACTCGTGCGCGAGTCGCCTGGACCGGGCGTGACTCGCGTACGGGTCTGTCTACTTTTATTTTTTGTTTGAAAATCGTTAGTTTTATAAATCGCGTACAAATATGTATTAATTTATACTCGGTTTATATTTTCGATATTCGTCGTATTCGATATTCGATTATGAAATCGATATCGAATAGTCGGAATAATTTTAAAAAAGGTTTTGAGAAAAAGTTTGTTTTGAACGAAAAGTAAAAAGAAAGGAATTTTGAACGAAAAGTTTGAAAAAAGGATTTTGAACGAACAAAAATATAACGAAATCGTCGAAAACTTAATATAATTCTTTTGATACAATATTCGATTATATAGAATCAATATCATATTTTAAGAATATTCGATATATGAAAATATTTTTTAATAATATCGATATTAGAAAAGAAAAAGACCGACGAAAGACCCATAAAAAAACGAGAAGAAGAGAAGAGAAAAGGGAAGAGTCGGGTTTGATTTACACCCTCAACCTACATGCTTTGTTTTCTCGGGATAAGGCTCGTCGGGAAGTGGCTTAGACTTGGGAGCGTCGAGATGATGAGGATGAGTTAAGGTGTATCGGTTTGGGTGATTTGGGACGCCGGGTTTGACGTGCGGTCAAGGCTTCGAGGCTTCGGGAAAAGTGTCGGGGTTTGCTAACTATCGATTTTGTGTATGAACCGTGTGTGGAGGGGGTTTTGGACGGTTTTTTGCTGCTGTT
Organism: Agrostemma githago; assembly: GCA_958450325.1. Taxonomy (NCBI): domain Eukaryota; kingdom Viridiplantae; phylum Streptophyta; class Magnoliopsida; order Caryophyllales; family Caryophyllaceae; genus Agrostemma; species Agrostemma githago. The sequence goes on along the minus strand of OY288239.1, from coordinate 75,422,262 downwards.
GTGTCGTTGTGTCTCGGTATTTTTCGGTGTATGATCCTTGTAAATTGTGTTGGACAGGAGGTCCTATTTATAGGGAGTTTCCGACCTTGGTTTAGGAGAGTTTGAATACCGCTTAGGATAGGAAACGTAGGAGTTTGAGGAGTATGATAATTCCGCTTTCTTGGCCAAGAAGAAAGGGTGTCTCGGCTGATTGAGGAGTGTTTGGCCGAGTATTTGGTACTCGGTCAATGTCTGAATCGGTTTCCAGATAGAATTCCTACTTGAGGTCGAATTCTACCTTTTAACGGAAATGTTTAATGTTTTTAATGAATCTGAATTTTTGTAGGAATTTGGGTTGGAATCAACCGTGTGAGTGTCACGGCTGACTCACATGTCTCGGGAAAAATCTTTGACCGGGTTTTGACTCGGTCGCTAAAAAGACGGTTTTACCCCTGGTGACGGTTTCGACCCAAATTAGTGTTATTTGACTCGAAACGACCCACTGGGCCTGAATTTGAGGTTGGTTTTGTAAGATTTGTACTCCTTAATAAGTCTAAACCAAATGTCCATGATTACAAGCCCATATCCGAGTCTGTCAAAGCACGTTTACGTCCAATCATCATCGGGTGTTTGGCGGGAACTACTATAGACACCTGGCGGTCAAAATGTGGGTGTCTACAGTATCCTAAATGTATTATTCCATAAAAATTGAGTTTTTTTAGGTTTTATTGGCCATGTCATTTTCTTTTTGTTTAAACTTTTAGGAATAATGAGCTAAAGTCACAAAACTTTATTTTTTTTAAGTTCCACCTTTCTTTAATATAATTACAATTATTATCATGTTGTTTACTTGCAATTGTTTCATACTCCCTCCATAACTTATTGTTTCATCTCCTTTAAATGAAACTAGGACCCATACCCGGTTTTTTAAATCGAGACTCAAAATTTAGAAGGCATATCCTCAAGTCATACAACTCCCACAATTTCGCGCTTGCAGAGGCTTGAACCTGAGATCCTTGAGTCGATGACCACAAATTTTAACCACTAGACAATATTGTTACGTACAATGAAAATTAATTAAAAGGTCACATTGGTCGCAAGTATTACCCATCCCTCTCACTATCATCTGATCGAATATGTACTCCACCTATTATCTGTCCAACCTTCTAAACATAGAATTTTCCCAACCATCTATAACCTTGCTTTCATGCGTGGCTCATGTTTTGAATGGAGTTTGTATATAACAGTAACACCTCCTGGTAGACAATTAAAATTATACTAGTTTTAACCCGTGCAAATTGCACGGTTGCTATTAGACTGCATTCATAAACTAATGAGTGCACAACAGTCATGTTATAAGTAATTCAACGTATTATACTACCCAGATAATTTGAACGCATTGTAATTAGTGATCGAAAACTGCAATTAATAATAACGCAATTCTAAATGTTAGCAAAACAACACACAGATAATAACAGCAAAATCATTACAAATATTGGAATACTTCGTGGTAAATAACATTAGTAGTAGTGTTCGTTGTACGCTTCTCCGTATCGTAAATAAAAATTTTCAATCCGCGCTTGCTGATGACTCTTGATAATGCAACATACAACTGCCCATATGTAAAAACAGGCTTAGGGAGGTATAGCCCAACATGAGATAGTGATTGCCCTTGACTCTTGTTAATAGTCATCGCGAAGCATACTGAAATGGGAAATTGGCGCCTTATAAACCGAACCGGAAATTTACTTGAATCAGATGGAGACAAAGAGAATCGAGGGATAAAGACTTTGTCACCCTTGTGACTACCTGTTAGCACTTTACAACAGATTACTCTTTTTGCTAGGTCAGTAATAATTAACCGCGTTCCGTTACATAATCCATGGAATTGGTTAATATTCCTAATGAGCATGACCATAGCACCCACCTTTAATCGGAGCTCATGATTAGGCACACCGGCGCACTTAATGCTGTTTAGAAATTCAGTTGAGTGAAGTTCAGGTTGGCATGCAGGTGAATCGGTTGACGATAGATAAGGTGTTTTTACAAGTGCTTCATCCATACAGGGCTCATCGGAGATTAAGTATACGACTTCTGGTTCATCAATAAGAGATAGGACATAGTCGTTAATCAACTCCACAAATTCATGGGTAGGAGCGAGGATTGCTCTTTCCTGTAGGTAACCATCTTCTGACATTCGGTCCAAAAGGTTAGGGTATGTCGAGGACACTATTGACGCAATTGGGTCATCAACATTATGAATTAGAACTTCCTCCGGGAAAGTACTAGCAACTTCGCCGTCATTTGGACCACCTTCTTTTCCTTCACCAACTCTTAACATCTAGTCGGAGAATTCGCGTATCTCATGTGCGTTAGTAGAGGAGTTCCCAACACGTAAACGCATATTTTGAGTCAACTCAATGACCTGCATGATATTTTCCCGGGAAAGTATTAAATCGGCAATAAAAAGTGCCAAGTTGTAAAGCATGAATGTTTTAATTAAAATAGCACTCCATAACGAAATTTAAAAAGAGGTTTACAAACAGGGGAAAACGAACCTTGCATGATGACCATATATGTGATGAACACAGAGCCGCATGCACGATATCTGACCTTCTGCCTCTAGGAATAACCGGAAGTATCTGCCTAAAGTCTCCCCCAAAAACAACAACCTACCCACCAAAAGATAGATCAGCATTACTTGGCGAAACAACGCGCATGACATCTTTTAAGCTACGATCAAGTGCTTCAAAGCTATGTCTATGCGTCATTGGTGCCTCGTCCCAAATAATGAGGCTTGCCTTCACTATTAACTCAGTCAAAAATGTCTCTGGCTTAATATCTGAGCAGGTGGACGTTTCAACGACATTAATGGGAATACTAAACCTGGAATGAGCCGTCCTACTACCAGGGATTAACGTAGCTGCAATTCCGCTTGATGCAACAGGGAGAACGATCTTCCCCTTGCTACGTAAATCGGCGCATAGAGTACGCCATATAAATGTCTTCCCTGTTCCTCCATAGCCGTATACAAAGAAGACAGCACCACGATTAGCTGCAACAGCAGCACTTATTTCATCATATACGGAGCGATGTTCGGTAGTGAACATGCGTAATGCAGCTTCGTATTCTCGCCGCAGTGTGGCCCTATCATACGCTAGCTCGTCTTGTACCAATGTGTTCCCAAGATATTCAACAATTGACTCGTTGGGGATAGGCATGTCAGAAAATCTAGTCAAGCTGCTGCCATTGCTTCGCAGTGATGCCTCAATTTCAAGAAGAGCTAAATTTTGTAGCTCTTCCTTTGACAGCTCTAAGTCTGAGATGCAAAGAACATGATGGTCATACATAACTAACTGATCCAATGGTGTGATGGTGAAGTCGAATAAGCATCTTATATAATTTAATAGGTATTGGCAAGATGAACAAAATGTTGTCAATCAACTACTAAGAATGTATATAAAGTGAAGGTAATAATAATTGAACTAACCTGGATTCTGCAAAAATTTGCGCTGCTTGTAAAGGATGTCGTCACATAACAAAGGCCATGTTTTCTCCCAGACAATATGAGGCATCGACAGCGAATCAGATAGAAGCAATGATGTGAACAAATGCCTTAGGTACGCACCCAATTCCTAATAGTTCGCTTCTTCAATGGCGTCAATGTACTCCGTGTCATCCCCAACCAAGCCAAGAGCGTAACATGCTTCAAGAAAGGTTGGGTGCACCACGTCACCAATCTTTCGAATATCTTCATAACACCTGGGACCTCTAATGTGGTTCAACATTACTCTCATATAAAATAACTCACCACACTTTGGAGATATGTGGTGCAGTTTTCCAATTGCAAACCCTCTTTGCCTACGCTTCCACATCTTCTTAGTCCTGTCCCAAACATATTTTTGAGGGATTTCACAAAGCAACAGTTCATGTACAGCATGGTCTCTCTCATTTAGCTGTAGCCAGTCATTAAATTTTGACATGCCAACACTAGCGTCCTCAAGCACCTCATCGATTGGTTCATCATCGTCAAAGATAACAGATTCTTCCCCTGGAAGGTGGAATTGCAACCTCTCAACAGCAGGCGTTCTATAGTGGATATCAAAAGCAAATATCCTCCAGGTAGCTTCACATGCAGATATGTATCTACAGTCGTATAACTTTTTAATCTCGTCGAGCTTATTCTGGTTATTACGCCGACTATATGACGATTTCATTGTCGCACGATCGGGCCCCTTGTTAATGTACTTGAAGAGGTATTTGATCGACCTAGCCTGATTGCACCATTCCACATTAATGTGTGCCTGGTACTTGTCAATCAAGTCGGCATTATAAGGGACTACGTATCGATTGTCAATAGGGACACCATTTTTGTAAATGACACGACCATTATCCCTTCTTTGATAAATGGGGAATCAATGTTTGTCAACAGTTGTTTTTTCATTGAAAGGCTTCGGAAATTTGCGAATGCACACACCATCTGACATGCAGGGTGAGCTTGGGTTTGCAATGCCACAGGGACCATGAATCATTAGCTTAGACACACAGCAGCATGCAATCCCGGGTGTTGCCGTTCATCAGGAATCTCTGCAGAGATGATTCTGTCGACATTTGATACCTCTGGAAATTTATCATCCCGATGGAGGAATAGAAGAATATGTGCATGAGGGAGACCGCGCTTTTGAAATTCAGCTGTGTACACAACTGCAAGTGATTTCAAGAGACAAAATATGTACATAAGATTGAATATCTGAAGACAGTCAATTCACTATAAGTAATAAGGGTAATTATGGAGTTTACTAACCTGCTCTAGTTCTTCCAAAGATTTCTCGGGTTTTTAGATCATGGATCAATTCGTACAACTTCACCTGAAAGACACGGGACAAAATATCTAGTCAGTCTTCAGCACGAAGACCCCGCCTAGATACAAATCGTACAATTTCATGCCATTTTGGATTGCATGTGAAGGTTATGAATAGGTTTGGGTAGCCACACCACCTACAAATAGCAAGCGTGTCTAGATACTTCCCCCTCATGAAAGCATCTCCAAACGTGAAAGAAGCTGGAACAACATAACGACCACCAGTTGAGGACGGGTCGACATTACCTTCTTCAGTCGCAGTAACAATATTCTTTAGTTTGTCAACCCTGAGCAAGTTTTGGTTGAAACGTAAGAAAGATAGGCGTTGAGATTCGACCATCATATAACCATCAACACAAATTTGTTGAAATAACTTTCCAGCCTGCGACCAAGTTGGGAACTCCAGTTCCCGAGGCATGTCTTGTAAGCGAAAGGCGAAAAATTCACGTAACGTAACTTCTTCGCGTGGTTTCAGACTCTTGCTAATACCAAGAGATGCTTCGCTATGGGGTATGTGAGGACGGAAACCATCCTCACCATACGGAAATAGGATGGGGTATTGTAGGGCAAGATATGATGGATGAAGCTCAGAAATACGTTGCAGTGAACCGCACGTTTTTTCAACGATAATGTCACGTTGTTCCATCTCAGGCCCAATATCACCTTCGATTAAAGCAGCAACTTCAGAGGCAGTTGGCCGATTGTAAGTTCTACCATCGGTACATCTCCGTGCAATGAGCCTAATACTGACGTCACCCTCTATATCTGACGTCACTCTATCTCGAGTTCCACGGAATGTCTTTGCAAGAGGATTGTGCTCATCAATCATCTCCTTTAGTAACTACATGAGCTCCTCATTGAATCCGCGACCGCTGTCAGAACTTGTTTTTAAAAAAATGTCACAATTTGTTCATGGTTCGAAAAAGGGTATTTGTTTAGAACGACATTCAACATCGAAAATAGCTGGGTAATGTATGAAAAAATGAGTGGAGACATAACATAAGAGGAGATAAGTACCTTAAGGCGATTATTCGATTGTTTACCTCATCCTCTGTGTCATAAATGTACGCTGACAAAACATAGGAATTGATTCGTCAGGGGGCAGCAAACTACCAATACGATGTATGTTTTGACTGCCCATTCGAAATGTATAGGGGCCACGTCCACAATTAATTGTTTTATCGATAATGCCACCCAAAGATGACCAAGCCTAGCCACAATTATATTTCTGAATATTTGTAACGAACGTGCTACTCAAGCGATGTTCACGGAGTAAAAGTGACTTCAACAAATCGGGGGGATCAGTTACATATGGCAGTGTAACTTTCCCATCCGAACAACACAGTGAAAATCTTGGTCTAGTTGTCCCACGATCCTGTCGAAGAATAGCCCCCAAGTGAGACTAAGGACTCAGATGGTGTGACATCTAAGTGATTCAAACGTGGGGTACGTGAGACAACACGTGTAAGACATGACCCTTAGAGCAACCGTGATTGATCGCTCTGGTAAAGGGTAGAGCCCGAGTGGGATTGAAGACTTTGTTAAGACTCGAGTGTCGGACGAGTGACCCTTAGACGTAAGGACCGTGAACCTTTTGTTATAAGGCTATGCCTTGTAAAAGGTTGACTCGGAAAAGACACCTAGACGGGTGACTTGTGAAAGGTGGGCCTTCCTTAGGATTCGGCTTTGTGGGCCAAGTCCTGTTCGAAGAAAGGTGCATGTGAGATATTTCTCAGACTTTGGACTTGAATGTGTAAATGGGCCTTTCTTTGTAGGAGTACGTCCTACGTAGGTGGGCCTTGCCTTAGTTTAATAAGGCGGACTGGGATAGGGAAGAAACTCGCGATGTAGGATCGACAGAGTTTCGACGCTAAAGACTTCGACGACTTATGACATGACCCGACACTGCTAAATACGGGAAGTCCTAAGAAGAGGAAGGTTTTGAAAATGGATTGTTTTTGGAAAAGAATGTGGAGGGGCCCGACTTTTCGAGAAAAATTGGAAAACATATCGGGCCGCGGTTTTGAAAGTTCGAAAATATTTTCGGGTTTGGAAATGGGCAGAATACCGGCTAGAAATAGGCTATTTTGAGTAAAATCATAAGTCCTAATTCGGTATACGTCCCGGGTTTCGAAATTGGATATCTTGAAAAAGATGTATTTTTTGAAAAGTTGACGGTTTTTGAAAACGACACGGGAACCAAGTAGCAAGTAGTCAGGCAAGCATTAAAACGACGCCATGTACGCTTTACACTAAGTCTCGGTCGGTCTATAAGGGGTCTATACTAGTGCACATAGTCTAGACGTTGATCGGGACGGACTTTCTAAGTCGAGTTGAGCTTAGAACATGCCGCGAAACCCACTCGAATCGACTATGGACACCTTTGACATATCCATATTGGAGTATATCACGGTATAGTGGGACGTCGGTCGCGAGTACCGACCCGGGAAAATATAGGGTTATGCATGAACCGTAAAACTAAGACGCGTATTGTACTAGTCAAACGATTTCTATTCGAGTCTCACCCTGAGGATGCCGATGGTAAGTCACGCATAAGTTATTCCCCAGCAGAGTCGCCAAATTGTGGACATGACATAGGTCCACCCCGACGCGGCCACGCGCGGGTTTGGGGAGGCGAATGAATCTCCATATGAGAAGGGTCGAATTGAGATTTAAATCGAAGTGGAGTTGCCACCGAACTTTGGGGGAGTTCGGGCCCATTCGAACCCACTCTATGTCGTAGTGGGCCGTGTACAAAATACAGCCCATTTCCGATGTCAGAGTTTATTGGGCTCGTCCCTTTGCATTGCGATACCGATACCGTCACTACCGATTATCGTGTATTGAATGACTCTCTTGCGCCAACGGTTTTGGGCATCCGGAAACCGAGGTTCTGAGTAAGGGGTGAGGGTACGTGTTGGGAAGCCCACTAAGGACGCCCAACCCCGCCCGCACATTGGCGGCCTCTACTAAGATATCGAAAGACTTTCTAATACGCGCGCTAGTTGAACGGTGAAAATGTTATGCAAACATTGTTTTCCCTAACCATGCGAGAAATTGAAATGGGTTTCCATGTCGATTTAATGCAACTAATTCTAACGTCGAAGTTAAATTTAGCATGCGAAGGTTCAATTTAGTACAATAAAATAAACAAAATAAATTGACAAGAAAACAACAAACTTGTTAGTAACGGTATAACGATAATAACGGTTTGTGAAGATGTAGAATGATATGGAATGATGTAAATAGGATGATGCATGGTTTCGAAAAGTGATATTTCACGTGATTGATTTGACACGTGTTGACCTAAGTCATAAAAAACGTTAACGAGACTCGAATGGCCTTGTAGGACTCACGGCTTGGCGTGATTAAAGGCCACTCGATCGAGTCATTGAGGGACTCGACCGAGTGGACCTCTGAAAAGGCTTCTGTCCCATATTTTAGACCCTACTCGATCGAGTTATTGACGAACTCGACCGAGTACGCTGCCACTCGACTGAGTCATTGTGAGACTCGACCGAGTGGAGGTCGAAAAAGCATTCTGTCTCGTTTTTTGGGTGCCACTCGACCGAGTGGGCTAGGCACTCGATCGAGTGCCCCCTGTACGAACCAGGGTTCGTTTTGCAACTCGTTATCGGTTTCGAAATTGCTTTTGATTTTGATGATTCGATGAGTTTGTTGAATCGGGCATAAATATTATGGAATTTATGCTCGATTCATATGGATCATGCTCGTCATATTCGACGTTCGATTATTAAATCGATATCGAATATTAGAGCGGAACTAAAAAGATTGCTATAAGTCGTTTAAGTTAACTAAAACGATATAAATTTTCCTCCGCGTTTATAGTGTCGCATTCTTATCGAATTATTGACATCTATATTAGCATCAACGAAAAATCGGATTAGTTAGATCATTTGACTAACCGTTGAGATTCGACATCCAACTATTGAGTTGGTATCAAATCCAACGGATTGACACGTTACTTGAATTGAAAGACTTGATTCCCTCGGCTTCTCCGACATCGTAATGAATCCCTAGGGATTATGTGATGTCAAATCCGTGTCAGCGGGTTTCGACCCTTAAAAAAATGCTTCTTTTGAAAGTAGTTTGTAATTGATGAAATATGCGATTGAATAATGATGCGAACGAAATAAAAATTATTGTTTAAATTGACTTGTTTCAATAATCAAATGCTAGGGGTGTCAGGATAAGTGACCGGCAACGCTGAGTGCAATACTCTTGTATATTCAGGTTTCCTTATTCCGACATCCTTCGCACTCGACACAAATCCACAAGTATTTTAATGCTTTTAATACTAGTGATATTAACGATATTACAACGCGATAACGGAAATTAAAAAAAGTAAAGAACGACAACTACGATGAACGACGCGAGAGAGAAAGAGAAGAGAGAAAAGACGGGATTTGGCACCCTCAACCTACATGTTCTTGTTCTCGGACGGGACTCGTTAGATGTGGATAGCACGGGAGTATCGAGATATAGATTAAGTTGTGGTGGTTTAGGGTTCAGATTTCTAGATACTAAAGTTAGGGTTTTGATGTATGTAGATTAGTGTAGAATAGGGTTGAATTAGGGTTGCAAAAAAGTGTGTTAAAGTGTGTGCATGGGGTGTTTATATAGGCTAGGCTATGCACCCCGGCTAGGGTTACTCGACCGAGTAGCCCCTTGAATCGGTCGAGTGGCCCAAGCGCCTGCATGCAGCCGGGCTTGAATGAGGGCCCACTCGATCGAGTGGGCTGAGCACTCGATCGAGTGGGTCAGCTGGGTCGCACGGGTCCAATGTTTTGGACCTCGAGATGGGTTTTGTATTTGGGCTGAGTTTTTGATGTTTATGTGGCTGTTTTTTGTGTGTCTCGAAAACGACTTTGACCGGGGTTGACCCAATTGCTAAAAGTCGGTTTTATTTCCGGTGTCAATTTTGACCCAAATTAGTCTTGTTTGACTGGAAATGACCCACTGGGCCTGAATTTGAGGTCCGTTTTGTGAGATTTTTACTCCGTAAGTGCTTAAGCCAACAACTAATGGTTTTGAGCCCACATCCGAGCGCGTAGAAACACGTTAGTGTCCGATCATTATCGGGTGTTTTTTGGAAACTGCTATAGACACCTGGCAGTCAAAATGCGGGTGTCTACACATATTTAAGTATGTGTTTGGGTTGATTTCAGTTATTTTCCATTTAAATCAGCTTCTGATATGTTGACTGAAGTGCATTTATTTCCATTTATTTCTATTAAGTTTTTATTGTGTTCAGTAAAGTTAAAGTGTTTTTTTTAAAGATTTAATAGTCAAATTTTAGTTTCTGTTATTAAAGATTTAATAGCCAAATTTTAGTTTGTATTATTAATATTAATATAAGGGATACTGTGTAACAGCAAAAGAGGTGACACAAACTGTTATCACTATAAAAAGATACAACATCATATGTGGTGAAGCACAACATGCATTGATGTTAAATTAAATTAATCAACAGGTTGCAACGCTTAGTTGTAAGGTACATAGCATGGACGACTAAGAAATAAGACCAAAAAGGAAGATCTAGCTAGGCAGTATGAAAATGCAGCAGTTTTGGAACTGTTAACAATAACAATTAAGTCTTGGGCTGTTCATGCAGTGTACATTTTGACCTTCGGTTTCAGTGAAGTTATGTTGTTAACTGCCCGTGTAATTTCCCTTTTTATACCATTTACACATTTTCACTGTGCAAGTTACAGTGAGTTCATAAAACTGATTAATTGCAGAGATCATCAGCAACTAAGAATCTATATCACCCAATTTTTATATTTAAACTGAAGGAAAAATATCCAGTTCTAGATTATTCAATTTCGTGATGGGAAAAGCAGATGCACCGAGTTCAAGCCAAAAAAAATTCAAGGAAAAGGAGCAAGTTGGACAGAGATCACAGTAAGTTCTCCAACCCAAACGATATTAGGGTTATTCATTTTAGTGGATAATTTATTAAGAAGTCTTTTTACGTTATTAATAACCATCTTATTTTAGGATTAAAAGAGCCAATTCGAATAGGGAAATAAGACCTGGACCAAGTTTTTGAATGTTTTTTGGTGAGTAAAGAGTTCAGATGATTTTAGATAGATGCCTCGCCCAGACAACATAATGAATGGGTTGAACCTCAGGTTATTTAAGATGATATTTAATTTGTGAGAATATTTTTGTAAATCAAATGATTAAAATTTCAGATATACAGTTCGGGCAGCAAATGGTCAACTAAAAATGCATTCTTAGTTCTGAAAACTGTTTAGTCAGGAGAAAAAGAAGACCATCTGCCATAAATGCAATGAGTTCCCAAAAAGTAGATCTACATTTTAACTTTTACAGTGATAATTTTACAGTGATAATAGCATGAAGACATAGTCATTTCTGTATCATGAACCAGAAAACACAAGGTCAAGATTAATATGTACTGATCTACTACTAAACCATCATGCATGTCGATTTTGAAGAAGGGGGAAGAAGGTTTGCATTTTGTTGAAACAATCGTAGTAGGTTGAAATAACATGAAAACATAGTAATTTTTGAACAGAATCATGAACGAAAAAACATAAGGACACATTTAATATGTATTGATCTACTACTACATCATTATGCATGTTCATTTCCAAGAAGAAGAAAGAATACTCGCATTTTTTAAAAATTAGATTGTCAAAAATTTTATGATGTACTTATAGTGCGATGATTAACATGCAACAACAACGATTTTAATCTGGAAAAACATAAGGAGAGAGGGAAGTGATTGTGAAGGGAGGAAGTGAGTATACCACAGTTTTAGGCACTTCCGACTGTCGGCTGTCCAGAACAACTGCGTTGCCAGATCAAAGATCCACCGAACATGCGCCGGAGATGCATAAATTCCAGATCTGGCCACGACGTTTGACGCAGAACCCGCTAATTAAACCACCCGGCGTCGACCAATATATCGCAGAATCGTCAATGAAGTATGATCGATTGAATGTTCAAAATAGTGGCTGTGATTTAGGTTTCATTTAGGGGAGGAAGGCGACAAATATTCTAGATTAGGGAAGATGAGTGAGAGAGGGAGAGAGTCAGACAGAGCGGTATAAGGGGAAGTAGGCGAGTGAGTAGGGTTTCATGTAATAAGATAGTATGGAAGGTGGGTTGTAATGTTTTGGGGGGTTCATTTGGGCCATACATGTGGCATGTTCACCCCATTATTGGACACTCATGCTGGGCTCAAATCTGTTGGGCTAAGAGTTGTTGGGATCGAATATGTCGGCCTCGGGCAGCTGTGTGTTTAAATGATAACGACGATTGTGTTTGGGTTGCAAGTCGGGTTTTGTTATTGACAGCCATTAATATGAGAAGGTCTTACAATAATTTGTTTTCACCATACAAATACTATACATTTTTGTTGACTCTCTATCCGAGAGTTTTGACGAAAAGATTATCATGACATTGACTCACAAAAGGCCTATTGTTGTTTATTATTGTCGGAGTTTATTGACCACTGTTTGTCCTTTTGTTTTAGGCACTGAAAACAGCATGACCACGATAGGCCGGACAAATCCACATACTGAAGCCTATTGTTCTTTACTTTTTTTTATTTTCGTTATCGCGTTGTAATATCGTTAATATCACTAGTATTAAAAGCATTAAAATACTTGTGGATTTGTGTCGAGTGCGAAGGATGTCGGAATAAGGAAACCCGAATATACAAGAGTAATGCACTCAGCGTTGCCGGTCGCTTATCCTGACACCCCTAGCATTTGATTATTGAAACAAGTCAATTTAAACAATAATTTTTATTTCGTTCGCATCATTATTCAATCGCATATTTCATCAATTACAAACTACTTTCAAAAGAAGCATTTTTTTAAGGGTCGAAACCCGCTGACGCGGATTTGACATCACATAATCCCTAGGGATTCATTACGATGTCGGAGAAGCCGAGGGAATCAAGTCTTTCAATTCAAGTAACGTGTCAATCCGTTGGATTCGATACCAACTCAATAGTTGGATGTCGAATCTCAACGGTTAGTCAAATGATCTAACTAATCCGATATTTCGTTGATGCAAATAGAGATGTCAATAATTCGATAAGAATGCGACACTATAAACGCGGAGGAAAATTTATATCGTTTTAGTTAACTTAAACGACTTATAGCAATCTTTTTAGTTCCGCTCTAATATTAGATATCGATTTAATAATAAAACGTCGAATATGACGACCATGATCCATATGAATCGAGCATAAATTCCATAATATTTATGCCCGATTCAACAAACTCATCGAATCATCAAAATCAAAAGCAATTTCGAAACCGATAACGAGTTGCAAAACGAACCCTGGTTCGTACAAGGGGCACTCGATCGAGTGCCTAGCCCACTCGGTCGAGTGGCACCCAAAAAACGAGACAGAATGCTTTTTCGACCTCCACTCGGTCGAGTCTCACAATGACTCAGTCGAGTGGCAGCGTACTCGGTCGAGTTCGTCAATAACTCGATCGAGTAGGGTCTAAAATATGGGACAGAAGCCTTTTCAGAGATCCACTCGGTCGAGTCCCTCAATGACTCGATCGAGTGGCCTTTAATCACGCCAAGCCGTGAGTCCTACAAGGCCATTCGAGTCTCGTTAACGTTTTTTATGACTTAGGTCAACACGTGTCAAATCAATCACGTGAAATATCACTTTTCGAAACCATGCATCATCCTATTTACATCATTCCATATCATTCTACATCTTCACAAACCGTTATTATCGTTATACCGTTACTAACAAGTTTGTTGTTTTCTTGTCAATTTATTTTGTTTATTTTATTGTACTAAATTGAACCTTCGCATGCTAAATTTAACTTCGACGTTAGAATTAGTTGCATTAAATCGACATGGAAACCCATTTCAATTTATCGCATGGTTAGGGAAAACAATGTTTGCATAACATTTTCACCGTTCAACTAGCGCGCGTACATTTATACAACTTTTTAATATTGTGTTGACAATACAAAAGACAATTTCACTTCCGCTCTATTACGATATTTTATTACTGAAAAAAAAACTTTTTAATTCATCACTTACTATTTCACTGAATCTCATTTTTTAAAGCAACGATTTGTTTTATTTTTTACTCCACTTAGATGTTGGTGCTCATCTTCGAAGATATTGTGTTCGCATCCTAAAACCGTGACCATCTTACTGGTTCACTTAAAAGTAACTTACTCGAGTCTAATCTTTTCAATGTACTCCAGCTTCCGAGATGCTTGTCTTCGTGACAGAAAAACATACTTCCTTTTGTAATTGGTTTTTCTCTTAAAAAAACACGAATTTTCTCAATCTAAATGCATAACACACTTCATCCTTCTTCAATTTAGGTTTTATAACTATCGTGCAACAATATTTAATTTCCGTGAGAAGTAAATTAACTTTCTTTGGTAAGTTATACTATGCCTTCTTAATTAAAACAAAATGAAAATAAAAAACAACGAAGTCTGACTAAGTCCACAATCAGGAAAAAAGATAGCAGAAATAAAACAACCTAAAAAATAAATGGTTCTCGGAAATCAGCAGAAAAATAAATAGATTAAAATGACCACAATCCAGCCAAATAAATTGACTTCATACTGCCCTAATACCATTGGCAAAACAAAACAAAACAATATTTTATTCTGATACGCTGCCATCTGCACCGGGAGCATTCCACTTCACTTGGTAAATCTTCCTCTCACCGTCCGTACGATCGTAATTCCGTACTTCATGAATGTCTGGGTCTAAGTGTAGCTTTGTTGCTTTTGTTGCCTCCAGCACAATATTTCCAAGCACATCGTCCACTATAGTACATGTATGTCAATATACGAGAAATTGAATGTGCATATAACTTAAATATATCATTCATGTTAAAAAAAACGTAACATTAAATTTACTTACATGTATACTTGAATGCCACACATTGGAAAGCCAATATCGGTCTTCGCAAGAAGTACCCTTCATCAGTGGTCACTCGTTCCAATTGTCCGATGAAATCACCCCACAGCCACACTCTAGCTTTATCTCCACTTATTATACATATCAAATCACATAGAAATATAGAGTATGAGATTAACATTTTTTCAGCACAAAAGAATATGGAACATTAATCGAGGCTTTGAAGATAAAATACATACTTTACGTCACACAAATGCAAGTACACACATGGTACACGTCCCTTGAAGAGCACCCTGTATTCCACGATCTCAGCAACAAAATCTGTGAATGATATCAACAGCATCACAAACATATAGATAACTGCTTAATTGTAAACTATTTGCTTAACTGTATATAGAACATGTGAAAATTGTATTGGAATCAAACACACTGACCTATGAGCTCTCGTCCTCGTAAATTTTTTTTCAAGTATATCTCTAACTGAAACAAAATTGAAACCATAAAATGGAAATCTTGACATTACTGTTTCTACCACAGTGTTTCTGTCGAACCACACTTTAAAAGAATGGGAAGTAGCCACCTCAAATCCTTTGTTCACACCACATTTGATGTTGGATATTTTATAACAGTTGCCTTCAATGAACATACCTCCAAACAAATCCAGAAGCTGCTTAGGAACAGTACACTGTATTACACACCCCTGCATTTGATTTAGTTGATCATGGTTATTCATATACATGGAGATATATTATAAGTTATTAGTTATTAAAAATTAACAACGTAATGTAACCTTATCGTCAATTAACAGCAGCTCTTCCGAATTGATTTTTGTTTTTCCCTGAGTACAGTCAACAGCTTCCCATGACCAAACTCTGAGAATCCTTCCCTCAATAGGAGGGAAATCCATAGAGATAACCATAGTTGCGCTCACTGTGACTGCTTTTTCAAAGTTCTATATTCTGATTTTTTGGACTAAGATAGTACTGTTGATGCACCTACTCTATAACCCTTATAATCCTTATATACTAATATTTCAACATTCATGATTATTTAATTAGTCATTCTCAAAACATGCTGGTAAACCCTAGTGGAAAATATCCCCTTTTTTGGGCATATTTTTTTGTGATTCAAAGTAACTAACTTCTAAAAAAGATCCCATGAAGCTATCATCCCAGATTTTTAGGTCAAATAATGTTGTTCTCAGAAGTTGAAGGCCACTGGGTCGTTGTTTTTTCTTTCATTTGCTGATGGACTTGGAAGACTTTTTAATTATTAGAATGAAGTGATTCATAATTCCATATCTACTACTTTATGTCTTCGTTATTCATATTGCAAATTTGAAAAAATCTGTGTACCACATTTGTCTTATACTCTTATCTACTCCTTAATTAGGAACTGACGAACGACTATACTTTCACTGGACAGTTAAATAGACTGCTAAAATTATGGATACACTCGGCAGCTTATTCGAGGTAGCATCCCTACTTTAACCTAATCAATATTTAAGATTTCAAAAATAAAAATTGCCAGCACATACGGCAAACCGAGCCTATATTTCTAAACGGCTTACACTGACAAATACCTTCTTGTGTTGGCAGGCATGATTTATTATTGAGAGACACTGTTAGACGCCGACACAACTATTATTACGATCAAAGGCTCAAAGTAAGATGCTCTTAGAGTTATGGGTGATCACAATTGCCATTCTCTAATTGTAGTGACTGCTTGTGTCCGTAAAACTGTTTTAATAGGATGTGTGGTCTCCTAACCAATGTTGTTGCTTTCTCAATGATAAGCAGTACTAATGAGCAAATTATAAAAGCAGCAGTTAAGATTCGCACATATCCATAATTACGATCAAAGACACAATGTAAGATGCTCTTAGAGTAATGGGTAACTACAATTCCCATCCTCTAATTGTAGCGACTGCTTGTGTCCATAAATTTGTTTTGATAGGATGTGTGGTCTTCTAACCAATGCTGCAGCTTTCTCGATGATGAACAGTACTAATGAACAAAACATAAAACCGGCAGTTAAGATGCCTACTTATCCACCTTTACGATGAAGGACACAATGTAAGCCGTTCTTAGAACGATGGGTGACTTCAATCGCCATCCTCTAATTGTAGTGGCTGCTTGTGTCCTTTAATCTGTTTCGGTAGGATATGTGGTCTTTTATCTATTGTTGATGACTACAGTAAATGCCTGAGAGAAAGATGACAGCAGCAATTACAATGACTGCACTACCATCACTGCAATCAAAGACCCATTGCAAAACAATTTTAGAGTGATGGGTAACTCCAATTTCCCTCTAATTAGTGGCTGCTTGTGGCCTTGATTTGCATTGATAGGATGTGTAGGCTCATAATTGTTGATGACTCAGTAAAATGCATGAGAGAAGTGGTCAGCACCAAGCAAACAGTAAATAAGCTATCACAAAGTCAGAAATCTATAGGGGAAAGTCTGTCCAAAATCTGAAAAACAAAAATCTGAAAACCATAGTGAACTGTAAATAACTTAATCAAACTGCATGTTTTTTGCCGTTGTCAGTCCTATGCTTCTTGGTTTGCACACCAATGACTTCACAGCCGCTGTCACTATCGGCGTCCACCACATCAGTCACCTCACACGGCTCTTTGGCACACGTAGCCTCACCTGATGCACGTGTTTCTGTTATGGTTTCCCTACACTCTACCTCCACTGCTGTTGATTTTGCATCCACTGTTGTCTCTGTAAATTCTGCTGCAGTGGGCTCGGCAAATTGCTTCTGCAATTTAGAATCTCTTGTCTTAGATAGCTGTAAATCAGAAACCTGAAAGTGAAATGTCAGTATACGTCTGGAGACGTTCCCCACATTTGAGCATCGGGTACACACAAAGGTAAATCAAATATCAGTCACAAAACTTAATTTTAAAAAACATAAAACAAATGATGTCAAACCGTGCTAGTCTGTACGCATGGCGTTGAACTTTCCCCAGCGTCCTGCCTTGCAATAGGTTCATTCTACATTGGGATATTGTGTGTTTGTTAGTTTCTCGTACATGTTAGAAGTTATGAGTCGGTGATAGCCATGAAAATATATATGTGTAGACACCCACATTTTGACCGCCAGGTGTCTATAGCAGTTTCCAAAAAACACCCGATGATGATCGGACGCAAACGTGCTTTAACGTACTCGGAAATGGGCTCGAAATCAGTGGCATTTGGCCTAGGCATTTTACGGAGTACAAATTTCACAAAACCAATCTCAAATTCAGGCCCAGTGGGTCGTTTCGAGTCAAATAACACTAATTTGGGTCGAATCCGACACAAGGGTTAAACCGTCTTTTAGCGACCGAGTCAAAACCCGGTCAAAGATATTTCCCGAGACATACGAGCTGACCGTGATTCTCACACGTCCTATTCGGACTCCAACTCCACAAAAATCAGCTTCACAAAATAATAAACAATTCCGTTTAAGGTAGAATTCGATCCCGAGTAGGAATCCTATCCGAGAACCGATTCAAGCACCCAACCGAGTGTAAACCACTCGGCCAAGTAGTATGAACCAGCCGGTCTCCCTCTTTTCTTCCTTTACAAGAAAACGGAATTCTCGTTCTTCTCAGCTTCTTACTCAAGCGGTAATTCTAGCTCAAACAGGAATCTTATTCAAAAATCGATTCGAGCACCCGACTGAGTGTAAAACACTCGGCCGAGACAGCCCAAAGCAAGAGCAAATCAGCCGGTTTGCCTTTCTTCCTCCACAAGAAAGCGGAATTCTTATTTCCCTCAAACTCCTACGTTTCCTATCCTAAGCGGTAGTCAAACTCTCCTAAGTCAAGGTCGGGAATTCCCTATAAATAGGACCTCCCATCCAACACTTTGAAGGACCGAAAAATCAGATCACAACATCACATTATACCGAAAATATACAATTCACACACACACACGATTTTTTCAGCAATAATTTTCTGTCATCCCGACACACGTAGTTCCTTAGCATCGAGAAACCGATAACACATCCAAAACCCGAAGGAAAACCGGCCCCAATACCCGAAACCTTCACCCGTCTTAACCGTACCACCCTAACCCAACCGACGTTGCCTCAACGCTCCCGTGCCTAGCCACATTCCGACGAGCTCCGATCCGAGTCAACAAAAGCATGTAGGTTGAGGGTGTACCAAACCCGATTTCTTCCTTTCTCTCCTTCTCTCCTCTTCGTCCGTTTCGTTTTTTTACGGGTCTAGAGTCGATTTTTTTTTTAAATATCGTTATTAACGAAAAACTATTTTCATAACGAATATTCTTAAACATACGATATCGATTTTTCTATAATCGAATATCGTATCGAAAAGAATTATATTAAGACTTCGACGATACTAAAAATCGTTACATCTTTTCTTCGTTTTAAAATTCTTTTCTTTTCTCGTTCAAAACAAATTATTTTACAAAACTTTTTTAAACTCATTCTAAATATCCGATATCGATTTCATAATCGAATATCGGATACGACGAATATCGAAAATATGGATCAAATACAAGTTAATTCATAATTTGTACGCGATTCATCAAAATAACAATTTTCGAACAAAAAATAAAACCCGGACAGACCCGTACGCGAGTCGCGCCACGCCCGAGCGACTCGCGCACGAGCCTGAAACCCGGACTGTTTTTTTTTATTTTTTCGTTCGTTTTATTATTTATTCTTCGACCGATTTCTAAAATTACATCTTTTCTAAAACTATTCCAAGTATTCGATATTGATTTCGTAGTCGACTATCGAATATAAAGAATATCGAAAATATTAACTAGAGTACGAATCATGCAATATTCATACGCGATTTAATACGAACTTCGAGTTTTCGAAAACCGGACCCGAAACAGGCCACCACGCGACCCGCCGGCGTCCCGGGCGAGTCGCGCGGCCGGCTGTTATGCCGCGGCCTTTTCCATCCTTTTTATTATTTTTCGAACTTCGTTTTTTATACAAAACAACGTTCTTTTCAAACAATTATTTTTCAGATTTCGATTAATATTTATTTTCTCGATTTCGCATATTTATTTCTTGCTATTATTATTTACAAATCGCTACTAACTCGTTTGTTCATCTTTTGTATCAAATTCATCCTTTTTATTTCATTTGTTTTATTATACTAAAACGAATCTCACATGTTAAATTTGACTTTGACATCAATTAATCTTGCATGCATTAAACCGACTTAGCAACCCATTCAATTCCTCACATGCTTAGGAAAACAATGTTTGCATATCATTCATCGTATTACTAACGCGCGCATTAAAACGTCATTTGATATCCTAGTAGAGGCCGCTAATGTGCGGGCGGGGTTGGGTGTTCTTAGTGAACTTCCCAACACGTACCCTCACCCCTTACTCAGAACCGTGGTTTCCGGATGTCCGAAACCATTGGCAACGAGAGTCATTCAATATACGATTAACCGCTCCAGTCGGCATCTATATCGATATGCAAAAGGGACGAGTCCAATAAACTCTGACATCGGAAATGGGCCGTATTTTGTACACGGCCCACTACGACATAGAGTGGGCTCGAACGGTTCCGAATAACCATAAAATTCGATGGCGACTCCGACTTCGATTTAAATTTCCATTTGACCATCTCATGGAGATTCATTCGCCTCCCCAAACCCGCGCGTGGCCGCGTCGGGGTGGACCTATGTCATGTCCACAATTTGGCGACTCCGCTTGGGATTTTCTGATGAGTTAATAACCTTCAGTGTCCTCAGGGTGAGACTCGAATAGAAATCGTTTGACTAGTACAATGCGCGTTTTAGTTTTACGGTTCATGCATAAACCCCATTTTCCCGGGCCGGTACTCGCGACCGACGTCCCACTATACCGTTGATATAGTCCAAACTGGTTATGTCAAAGGTGTCCATTAGCCGATTCATATGGGTTTTACGGCATGTCCTAATCTCAACTCGAGTTAGGGAGTCCGCCCCGATTCTTGATAGGCTGTGTACACTGGTATAGACCCTTACAGACTGACCGAGACTTAGATTAAGAGCATACATGGCGTCATTATACTGTTTCCATGACTACGTGCTACTTGATCCACATCATTTTTTTTTAAAACCGTCATTTTTCAAAATTTGCATCCTTTTTCAAAATACCCAATTTTCAAAACCCGGATCATACACCGAACTTAGGACTTATGATTTTACTCAAAATAGCCTTTTTCTAGCCGGTATTATGCCCAATTCAAAACTCGAAATTACTTTCTAAACTTTCAAAACCCGTCATTCGGCCCACTCCTTTTTCTTTTTTCGAAAAAGGGTCGAATTTCTCCACCCGATTCATTTCGGGCTTTTCAAAAAAATTACATTTCAAAACTTCCTCTTCTTAGGACTTCCCGTATTTAGCAGTGTCGGGTCGTGTCATAAGTCGTTGAAGTCTCTAGCGTCGAAACTCCGTCGATCCTACATCACGGGTTTCCCCCCCATCCTAGTCCGCCTTACCTTACTAAGGCAAAGCCCACCTACGTAGGACATACTCCTACAGAGGTTGGCCCGTTTACACAATCGAGTCTAAAAGTCTGGGAATGTCTCACGTGAACCTTCCTTCGGACAGGGCCCAACCCACAGCGTTGGATCCTGAGGAAGGCCCACCTCTTTACAAGTCACCCGTCTAGGTGTCTTTTCCGAGTCATTTACCGTCTTTTTAGTCTTCTTCTTTATTTTCCCTTGCTCGGGATGTAATTTCCTTAGGATTCGGGTTAAGTTGCTAATTACGTGGTGCTCTTACAGACAGGCCACCCTTCACTCGAACCATGACGCAAAAAGCCATAGACGAGTTGACTACCACGTTGGCCCAAATCCAGGACCAATTGAGGCAAATGCGGGAGGACCAGATCGCCATTGTCACTCGGGTTAGTGTCGTAGAACAGGGAACCCCCAACGCCTCGATCGAAGATGATGGACCCTTAGCCGCATTGGCCGGCGCGGTCCAAAAGTTGCAGGAACAGGTCCACTCGACCACCAGAAACACCATTCTCACGGAAAATGCCCGTACCTATTCGACCCTAACTGATGAACTGCCCGCTAACCTTAACTTAACGGGCTTACCAATGTTCGATGGGACTGAAGACCCGGTACTCCATATTCGGGCTTTCAAAGACTTTATGGCTGTCAAGGGGGTCAAATCGACCATGTTCAAGCATCTCTTTGCTTCCTCTCTGGAGAAACACCCAAAAGCCTGGTACTACAGGCTTGACCCCAAGAAATTCAAAACTTGGGACGATGTTGCCATGGAATTCGCGCGAAACTACGCGGATAATGCTGAAATCCAGACTACCATGCGTACTCTGGAAGTTATGGCCCAAGAGCCTAAGGAGGGTTTCACCAAATACCTTCAAAGGTGGCGGACCGAAAGTGTTAAGCTGGTTGACAAGCCCGGGGAAAAGGTTCTAGTGGAGGCCTTTGTCAAAAACCTCCTCCCTGCTTACCGAGTCCATCTCAGGTACGCCATCATACCCGACTTCGCCACTCTGACCGAAATGGGTACTAGAATCGAAGACGATCTAAGGCTAGAGAACCTTACTAAGGCCTCTACCAAAGGGTATCAAGGATCCAATTCCTCCTCCAGCAAGCCCGCCACCACAACGGCGGCCTGAAGCATCTTCGACGAGGTAAACTCACTTGACACCTCAACCAAGAAGAATACTCCAAATCGGGTATTCACAGACATAGGGACAACTTATGCTAATGCCTTACAAAGGCTATCTTCGAAAGGCCTAATCCAACCGATAGGCCCAACTCCGGAAGTCCCCGTAGAAAAGCGGTCTAAAAGCTACAACATTCAGACCTATTGCCATTATCACCAAGGCAATGGGCATGACACGGAGAAATGCTGGAAATTGAAGCATCTTATCCAAGATCTGATCGAGAATGGGAAGATACCGCTACCTAGTGACAAGCCAAACAACAAAAACAATCCTCTTGCTACTCATGCCATTTTTACTGGAGAGGTAGTTGACTGCACTCATCTCATTTCCCCTTTCATTTCCCAAATCAACGGGATATGGAACGACGACGAGGACGATGTTTACCTGGCTAAAGGAGAGGTTGTCCCTGTCACTATCGAGGAAATCCGGAGGGCTAAAGCCAAAGCTCTGGCCGGTACACATACCATCACGGCCACCCCGGAAACCGTCACTGAACCTTCCAGGACGGAACTCACTCCTCAAGAACCAAACGCCGACACGGCCCTAGTCAGACAATTGAAGAGGGTCCGAACCGATATTACTATATGGCAGCTCTTGGTTAGTTCACAGGAGCATCGAGCGGCACTTACTAAGGCCCTTGATGAAATCAAGGTCGATTCATCGGTTACCCCCGCTGAAATGGTAGCCACGGTCTTGCCATACCTCAAGGACAAGACCAAAGGGGAAGGCCCACTTATCACCTTCTCCGAGTCCGACCTTCCACCATTCGGGACCACCCATAACTTGGCCCTATATATCACGGTGATCTGTCGAAACAAATATCTCCCTATGACCCTGATTGATGACGGGTCCGCAGTTAACGTCCTTCCTTTAAGGACAGCCAAGGCCCTCGGCATTACCGAGGCTGACTACCTTCCGACTGCAAAGACTATTCAGGCTTTTGATGGGAGCCCAAAATCAGTGGCTGGGGCCGTTAAACTAACCATCATAACGGGCCCGATCGAGAAGGAGTTAGAATTCCAAGTGATCGATGTTACTTCATCTTTCAATCTGCTACTTGGAAGACCATGGATTCATGCAGTCAAATCTGTGTCCTCCACTCTTCATAGAAAGGTCAAACTACCCTTACAGGACGGGATCATCACTCTCGAAGCCACTCCCATAACCGTGTCAAGCTGTAACACGACGGGCTCAGCTGACCCACGAGGATTCAACTTTTTAGGAATGATCGAAGAAGAGTACCTTTTTCAGCCATACTTCACCGTTAGCATCTATACGATGCTACAAAACCTGGGTTGCCTACCGGGAGTCACATCAAGGCCATACCTTCCACCTGGAAAGATCATCGAAACCTTGAACAACGGGCAATCTCACCTCGGTCTAGGCTATACTATGGCGTCCGGCTACACGAACCAAACCAAGGCGGTCACGTTCGTCACCCCGGTATTCGAAACTGTTCAAACGGGCCTCTATCGGCCCACCATCTCTTATCCCGGGACCAAACTGGCTCGGGAATGCAATTTCATTCCAGACGACATATTCGCCCTTATCCAGGCCGAATCGAAGGAGGGCCCAAGCAATACTGAGCCCATTCTAGGACTACTCTTTGGGGAAGACAAGGTCGTCCCGACCCCTAAGCAGGAATTAGTCAGCCTGATCCTTCGCAGCAGCAGGTTTGATCCAACTAAGCTGATCTCGGAAGTTGGTGCCGACACTGGGAAGAGAGCTTGGAGGAAGACAACCAAGTAGACCGACAGTCAGGGTCGAGTCTACAAGCTAACTACTGGCGAAGGAGATATGCACGCTATCGAATCTGAATCTGAGTCCGAGTCAGAGTCAGAGTCGGAGTCGGAGTCTGAGTCAAAGTCTAGAGGGTCCAGTACTAGGATCGAGTCTGTAACCCCTCTCCCTTCTTTAGCCTCACCATCGGGAGCCCCGGAGTTTGTCCCGAGGGCTCTCCCTATCCCGCCTCTGACCAACGATCAGATGGCAGCTCTCTTCGAGCTCTTTTCAAAATTTACTATCAATAATAACGATAACCGTTCTGCTTACGACTTGGCTTATTTTCAAAATGTTTTCAAAAATCTTACTTGCAATGACATTGAGAAACCCGACGAACAGGTACCACTGCCTCCGCATCTAATCGAGCAACTCGAACAAAGGGAGTCCCGAAATCCGGTAATCGAAGAAACCGATTCCATCAACGTAGGAACCCCTTTAGAACCTCAGATGCTTAGGTTGGGCCTATCTTTAGATCCCGAGGAGAGACAGCAATTCACGGACCTCCTCCAGGAATTCAAAGACGTCTTTGCATGGTCCTACAAGGACATGCCGGGAATAGACCGGGAAATAGCTGAACACCGAATACCCATCAAAGACGGGTACAAGCCGGTAAAACAGAAACTCCGACGAATGAGGCCCGAATGGTCTCTCAAAGTCAAAGAAGAAGTTGATAAACAATTCAAAGCGGGCTTTATCCAAGTATCTGAATATCCAGACTGGGTGGCAAACATAGTACCAGTACCCAAAAAGGATGGCAAAGTCCGAGTATGTGTAGATTTCCGAGACCTTAATAAGGCTAGCCCAAAAGACGATTTCCCGTTGCCACATATCGACATACTGGTGGATAACACGGCCGATCATGCCCTTCTATCATTTATGGACGGGTATGCCGGATACAATCAGATCAAAATGGCAGAAGAAGACATGAGTAAGACCACCTTCATCACACCTTGGGGGACTTACTGCTATACCGTGATGCCATTTGGGCTTATTAACGCTGGCGCCACTTATCAACGGACCACTACTACTTTATTGCATGACATGATGCATAAGGAAGTAGAGGTCTACGTCGATGATATGATTGTCAAATCCAAGGACAGAAACGGGCACATTACAGCCCTAAGGAAGTTCTTTACCCGACTACGCAAGTACAACATGAGGTTAAACCCTCAAAAATGCAGTTTCGGGGTAACATCGGGCAAGTTACTGGGCCACATTGTCAGCTAACGTGGCATCGAAGTTGACCCAGCAAAGATCAAGGCCATAACCGAAATGCAACCACCTAAAACCGAAAAGGAGATAAGGGGGTTTCTCGGGAAAGTCCAATATATAAGCCTATTCATTTCAAAGCTAACCATGGTATGTGAACCCATTTTCAAGAAACTGAAGATAGGAGAACGAACACTCTGGGACGACAAATGTCAAACGGCTTTCGACAAAATCAAGGAAATTCTATCCTCTCCACCGGTGTTAATGCCACCTCAACATGGTTTGCCTCTGTCATTATACTTAACAACGACCGAGACTGCCATGGGCGCTATGCTAGCCCAGACGGTTGATTCTGAAGAACGGGCCATTTACTACATCAGTAAGAAGTTCTTGGAATACGAATGCAAATACACCATGCTCGAGAAGACGTGTCTAGCTTTAGTATGGGCCACTAAAAAGCTCCGACACTACATGCTTAGTCACGAGGTACATGTGCTATCCAAAATGGATCCAATCAAGTATCTGTTCGAGAAGCCCATCCTCAATGGTCGTATATCCAGATGGACTTTAATGCTAGCTGAGTTTGACCTCAAGTTCGTACCTTTAAAAGCCATCAAGGGTCGGGTAGTAGCAGAATTCCTCACCGATAGTCCAGTATCCGAGGAAGGTCACACCGATACTTGGGCCTTTCCAGATGAAGACATATTCCATACCGACACTGACACATGGGATTTGTACTTTGATGGAGCGTCCAACTTTCGAGGATTTGGTGTCGGGATCTTGCTAATCTCACTACAAGGTGAACATACCCCATTATCCATCAAGCTAGATTTTGACGTGACTAATAACGCAGCCGAGTACGAAGCATGCATTCACGGGTTGCAAGCCGCCGCCGATTTAGGAGTAACAAACCTCCGGGTCCACGGTGACTCATCGTTAGTCATAAATCAAACCCTACAAAAATGGAAGACTCGGAACGCAAACCTCGTGGCTTACCAAGCACGAGTAAGGGTTCTCGAAAAACAATTTCGAAAAGTGGAGTACATTTACCTGCCTCGGGAAGAAAACCAGTTTGCAGATGCTCTGTCAAAATTAGCATCTTTACTGAATATCCCAGCGCATCTAACCAGCATGCCTATTTGTGTCGAAAGACAGGCTGAGCCAGCATATATCAACACTATCCAAGATATTGAGATAACTGATCCAGAACCTTGGTACCAGGCTGTTCTAACCTACTTGACGTCAGGGGAATATCCTCCGGGAACTGAAAACCGGGCCAAGAAAGCCCTACGAAGATGGGCAGCCCAGTTCATCCGCACAGACGATGGACAGTTATACAAGAAGACAGCACAGGGGGCTTTACTTCTATGCATTGACAAAACTCGAGCCGAAAGAGTTATGGCCGAGGTGCACGATGGCGAAAACGGACCACACATGAATGCCCATATGTTGGCCCGGAAAATCGCAAGACTCGGTTACTATTGGAATAGCATGGAAACTGACTGTCAGCTGTATGTCAAACACTGTCACAACTGTCAGATTTTCGCTAATGTTCAGCATATGCCTTCATCCCTACTATATACAATGACATCTCCATGGCCATTCTCAACATGGGGAATTGATATAATCGGGAAAGTGAATCCTTCCGGGACAGGAAGTCACTGCTTCATCCTAGTGGCTATCGACTATTTCACTAAATGGGTCGAAGCCGAGTCATACCGGATCTTGAATGCCAAACACGTGGCTAAGTTCATCCAAAACAAAATTATATGTCGATACGGGATCCCACACGAGTTCATCAGCGATCACGGGACCCATTTCCAATCTGAAACTGTCACTCTGCTGGAAAAGTACAAGATCCAAAGGCATACATCATCCCCTTACCGTCCTCAAACAAATGGAGCGGTAGAGGCAGCCAATAAAACAATCGTCACCATTCTTAAAAAGATGGCTGAGAATTATCGGGACTGGCCCGACAAGATACCCTTTGCCTTGTGGGGATATCGAACATCAATTCGAACTGCAACCGGAGCAACTCCATACTATCTGACATATGGAATGGAAGCAGTCCAGCCGGTCGAGCTAGAAGTACCCTCTCTTAGGATTCTGCTCGAAAGCCAGGTACCTGAGGCGGACTGGGTCCAAGCCCGATATGACTCACTAATCCTCTTAGACGAACGGCGATCCCGGGCTCTGAATAATATTCAGATATATCAGAAAAGGATCCAAGGGGTTTTAACAAAAGGGTTAGGCCCAGGAACATCAAGGAGGGCGATCTAGTCCTAAAATCCGTTCGAGCTTTGCTACCAGTTGACCCAAGGGGAAAATTCAAACCTAATTGGGCTGGACCATATTTAGTGAAGAAGATCCTTTCAGGAGGCGCAGTAATGCTAACGGACTTGGACGGAAACGAGTTCGTCAATCCAACAAACTTGGACCAACTGAAGCGTTACTACCCATAAACCCTATCTCAATGTCATTTGCAAAAGTTTATAAAAAAAATGTCTTTTTTATGAATTTTCAAAATTTTAAGCAAGTCAATAAGTTAGGATCGTTTATCCTACCATTGCACATCTCGAATTAATAATCTTGATGTATTTCGAAAATTGCAAAATGCTTCTGAACTACGGAAGGTTTGATTCCATTAATTTTGGATACGTAGGCAAGCCCTCAAAAGGGTACAACCATTGCAATAACGAAAAGACGGGAACGGTATTCACTAATATGTCTTTTTATTATTTCAAAAAAAATACATCACAAAAAAAAGCAACTAAATCACACCACAAAAAATAGTAGTAATACTTAAATAATAAACTTAGGAGACTACTCGTACATTTTGCCCTTTCCCTTATCTTTCGGGTCGCGTGGAGCCCGAGGCCGACGGGGCGGGGGCGAACGTTCCCTAATCACAAGGGGAACTTCCTTTGCTCGAACCCGCTTCTTCGATTTTGGGTTTTCCATTCTTTGCATCGGTCCAAGCCGAGCCCTAACCGGCTCGGGAAGCCTGTCTCGAGGACCAAGCCGGTCCTTACCAGCCAGTTTTGGCCCTAGTCTCCTTTCTAAGTCCATCTGGGGGCTCACCTTCCCCCGTGCACCCTTATTACTGGACCCTTCAGTCTGAGTCCTAGATTTTCTTTTCTGACCTGTCGAAGTAGCTACCTCAGTAAAGAAGCTCCTATTGTCCTTAGCATGCTCCCGACGTAACAGGTCATAGGCCTCGTCAATTTTCAAGGTAGCTCGAGTTTTAGCTGAATCAGCTCGGGTCCACCTTACATAAGAATCGGTTACCCAGATCGAATGAGAATTTTTAAGAACAGGCCAAGTAGCTCGTGTATACCACCTTTGCATCCAGGTGTCACACATCACATATGTCAGCTGAGTAGATTCACTCACAACGGCCTCGATTTCTGGGATTCTTTGCGCCCGACCATATTGCCTAAGTACGCGATCGGGAAAGAGGTGAATTGTTTGCCTAAAAGATAGGATTACCTGATATCTAGCCCTATCTCGAGATTCTAGACCAGTCCAAAGGTAAATTGACCACCATGGCACGACCCAACGGATCAACAGGCCTCCATGGAAAGATAGCGCCTCATCCCAATATTGTTGGGTATTGAAGCGAGAAAAGGCAATAGCTCGTCTCCTCGACATAACTTGCCTGGGTTGATATCGGCTCACATCTAAGGGAGGGTCCAAGATCGATAGCCTCTCGAATAGCCACAGCTGAAAAATCCAAAAAAATCAAAATCGCGAAAAATCGTCAAAATCACGTTAAAAAAACGTGAAAAGGCGTGAAAATCGAGAAAACCGCAGAAACTGGGAAAATCGGAAAGAACCGCGCAAAACCGGAAAAATGGAAAAAGCCGGAAATTCAAAAAATCAAAAAAAAAGGGCATACTTGTAGAAGCCGGGTACTCCCAGTCAGCCGAATTGACGGATCCCTCTTGCGATTATCCAAACCCTGGATAATCTCTCCTGTAATCAGCCAAGCCGGGCTATGCTCCGTCTCCATCAGGTCAGCCACAGTGAAAAGTCTGACATGGCCCATACAAGATAATAAGTCCATATGCCCTTCGAAGGTATAAACATGGAGCATACAAAAAGTGAAGGCCCTACGGCTATGAACTGGCCTGACCCGAACATCATCTGGATTCATGAATTTTTCAGCCAGGTCAATCAGGGAAACGGTATCTCCTTCTAGCATACGGGATACCTCCATATGGGAAAGCCCTAAAAATTCCCTTAACTTTCTCCTTGGGTCAGAAACTGAAAAAGGGATAGCAGGGCGAAGTATAGGATTCCATCCTCCTGTAGCAGCAATTTCCTCAGGAATAGGGCAAATCTCTCCTCGAGGAAAACTAAATACATGATAGGTATCGTCCCAATAGGATAGGCAAGCATCCAAGAAGTGGCAGTCTACTTGCATCTGACGGATCACGGACAATTGGGTAACGCCGTTCTGATTTAGGATGGCCCTATCGGCATCCCTAAAATATTTGGACCACTCGTGCAGCATTCCGACTAATCGGTCGATTCCCATATTTAATTTACTAAAAGAGAGAATAAATTTTTCAGGGCTTATTCTTTTCTTTAATTAGGGAATTGGGAGGATTATGAAAATTTATGAAGCAAGAAGGGGTATTTATAGCATAAAATATAAGTTCTCCTCCTCACCTTAGGATTCCCAATTCTAGAACATCTAGCATACAAGCCATTGTCCTAAGGCTTAGCTAAGTCATCCCGAGCATTCCTACTCCTTTTCAAAGTCAAAACAAAAATTCTTTAATTTTTCAAAGACTTTTGCAAACTCAAAAAATTCAAACCTTTTTCTCAAAATTTTTATTCCCCAGCACGAGTCATTTTTCTTACAAATGTTACATGCAAAATTTTGCAGCTTTGCATAAATATGTACAGGACGACTCGAGCAGGACCATGCGATTTGCATAACTCCCCAGCGGCATTTAACAGGATGAGCCCACATACAGGCCCATTTTAAAGTCTCATATGACGAGTTCAATTCCCCACGGAGTTATCATCATCAATTCAGGTACATTTCTAATCCTTGGCCGGCGGGCCCTTTACGCAGGTCTAATGGACCTTAAACGACCCGACCGGAAGCTACCAGGTTTTAATCCTTGATTGACCTGGTGGCTACTCTGACTTTCGTCCTGTCCAAGCCTCAGTCAGAGTGGGGGCTCTGTAGACACCCACATTTTGACCGCCAGGTGTCTATAAACAGTTTCCAAAAAACACCCGATGATGATCGGACGCAAACGTGCTTTAACGTACTCGGAAATGGGCTCGAAATCAGTGGCATTTGGCCTAGGCATTTTACGGAGTACAAATTTCACAAAACCAATCTCAAATTCAGGCCCAGTGGGTCGTTTCGAGTCAAATAACACTAATTTGGGTCGAATCCGACACCAGGGGTAAAACCGTCTTTTAGCGACCGAGTCAAAACCCGGTCAAAGATATTTCCCGAGACATACGAGCTGACCGTGATTCTCACACGTCCTATTCGGACTCCAACTCCACAAAAATCAGCTTCACAAAATAATAAACAATTCCGTTTAAGGTAGAATTCGATCCCGAGTAGGAATCCTATCCGAGAACCGATTCAAGCACCCAACCGAGTGTAAACCACTCGGCCAAGTAGTATGAACCAGCCGGTCTCCCTCTTTTTTTCCTTTACAAGAAAACGGAATTCTCGTTCTTCTCAGCTTCTTACTCAAGCGGTAATTCTAGCTCAAACAGGAATCCTATTCAAAAATCGATTCGAGCACCCGACCGAGTGTAAAACACTCGGCCGAGACAGCCCAAAGCAAGAGCAAATCAGCCGGTTTGCCTTTCTTCCTCCACAAGAAAGCGGAATTCTTATTTCCCTCAAACTCATACGTTTCCTATCCTAAACGGTAGTCAAACTCTCCTAAGTCAAGGTCGGGAATTCCCTATAAATAGGATCTCCCATCCAACACTTTGAAGGACCGAAAAATCAGATCACAACATCACATTATACCGAAAATATACAATTCACACACACACACACACGATTTTTTCAGCAATAATTTTCTGTCATCCCGACACACATAGTTCCTTAGCATCGAGAAACCGATAACACATCCAAAACCCGAAGGAAAACCGGCCCCAATACCCGAAACCTTCACCCGTCTTAACCGTACCACCCTAACCCAACCGACGTTGCCTCGACGCTCCCGTGCCAAGCCACATTCCGACGAGCTCCGATCCGAGTCAACAAAAGCATGTAGGTTGAGGGTGTACCAAACCCGATTTCTTCATTTCTCTCCTTCTCTCCTCTTCGTCCGTTTCGTTTTTTTACGGGTCTAGAGTCGATTTTTTTTTTAATATCGTTATTAACGAAAAACTATTTTTATAACGAATATTCTTAAACATACGATATCGATTTTTCTATAATCGAATATCGTATCGAAAAGAATTATATTAAGACTTCGACGATACTAAAAATCGTTACATCTTTTCTTCGTTTTAAAATTCTTTTCTTTTCTCGTTCAAAACAAATTATTTTACAAAACTTTTTTAAACTCATTCTAAATATCCGATATCGATTTCATAATCGAATATCGGATACGACGAATATCGAAAATATGGATCGAATACAAGTTAATTCATAATTTGTACGCGATTCATCAAAATAACAATTTTCGAACAAAAAAAAAACCCGGACAGACCTGTACGCGAGTCGCGCCACGCCCGAGCGACTCGCGCACGAGCCTGAAACCCGGACTGTTTTTTTTAATTTTTTCGTTCGTTTTATTATTTATTCTTCGACCGATTTCTAAAATTACATCTTTTCTAAAACTATTCCAAGTATTCGATATTGATTTCGTAGTCGACTATCGAATATAAAGAATATCGAAAATATTAACTCGAGTACGAATCATGAAATATTCATACGCGATTTAATACGAACTTCGAGTTTTTGAAAACCGGACCCGAAACAGGCCACCACGCGACCCGCCGGCGTCCCGGGCGAGTCGCGCGGCCGGCTGTTATGCCGCGGCCTTTTCCATCCTTTTTATTATTTTTTGAACTTCGTTTTTTATACAAAACAACGTTCTTTTCAAACAATTATTTTTCAGATTTCGATTAATATTTATTTTCTCGATTTCACATATTTATTTCTTGCTATTATTATTTACAAATCGCTACTAACTCGTTTGTTCATCTTTTGTAGCAAATTCATCCTTTTTATTTCATTTGTTTTATTATACTAAAACGAATCTCACATGTTAAATTTGACTTTGACATCAATTAATCTTGCATGCATTAAACCGACTTAGCAACCCATTCAATTCCTCACATGCTTAGGAAAACAATGTTTGCATATCATTCATCGTATTACTAACGCGCGCATTAAAACGTCATTCGATATCCTAGTAGAGGCCGCTAATGTGTGGGCGGGGTTGGGTGTTCTTAGTGAACTTCCCAACACGTACCCTCACCCCTTACTCAGAACCGTGGTTTCCGGATGTCCGAAACCATTGGCAACGAGAGTCATTCAATATACGATTAACCGCTCCAGTCGGCATCTATATCGATATGCAAAAGGGACGAGCCCAATAAACTCTGACATCGGAAATGGGCCGTATTTTGTACACGGCCCACTACGACATAGAGTGGGCTCGAACGGTTCCGAATAACCATAAAATTCGGTGGCGACTCCGACTTCGATTTAAATTTCCATTTGACCATCTCATGGAGATTCATTCGCCTCCCCAAACCCGCGCGTGGCCGCGTCGGGGTGGACCTATGTCATGTCCACAATATGTATTTTGCTTAGCGAGGATGAAGCAGGCTTACAGCTGAGCCGCTAACTAACACCCTCCAATCCTGCATCAAAGTAGTATCGGTACTAATCTCCACAACTCCATAACACTTAGACTTTTGAAGGATGTTGTATGTTCTTGTGACTCTAACTTTGAGCAAATACTCCTTCTCAATAATAGAGTGAAATATTGGGGGAGATAGGTCTGTCGAACTGGATTCCTAAGGGAAGACATTTGTGGAAGTGTATCTGTCAGTTTTTAAAACACCAAAAAATGAAGTTGTGGATGGTATTTAGTAATGTACCACTGTCTTGTCTAGCATTTTTTGGGCTGTCATTCCCAGCAGCTTAGTCATATCCTCATCCCAGATGCTGATATCAGCGAACTCGCATTCATCGTCAAAGATGGTAAACTTGGCTTGGTACCTGTCGTTGGTATTACAAATAAGTAGAAGTAGAGAAACATAATCGAAATGCCAGTATGTTTTCAGTGGGTCTAGCTGCTGACATGATCTTAGAGTCTGTGATAGGATTCTCGAAAAGTGTGCAGTTCGACTTTTCACAGTAATATTTTTCACTATTCTTTGTCGTCATTTTGGATCGACACACTGAACACGAATAGTAACACCATTCTGTAGATGTGTCCATTTAATATATAGTGGCAAGTACGACAAATGTCCCAGCCTGCAAAGTTGGTTGTTATAATCGGTCCCATATAATTAGGCATTAAGTGAGAGATTGTGCTAATACCAAATGCAGCCATGTACATTTTGATAACATACCATGGTGCTGTTTTTGATCTCTTTTAGCATCTTGCATCTAGATCCTGTAAGAATGTTTCTTTCAGTGTTCACAAACGCCCCCACTGACCATCGGTCTGCTCCACTGCTTTTTGGGTAGCTGCACAATTTACACATAACCATCATACTGCATGTCAATTAATTTAGCCAAAGTTGCCAAGATAATGTTGTATAATTTTGTTGTCAACTTACTTTTCCAAAAAAGTCTTGACCTCCTCAATCTTTGGGTTAGCTGCAACCCTTGTAGCATCCCGGGTCGTGACAGATATCTCGTCTACATAGTTCAAGTTGTGGTGTTGCATTAAAATGAAAAGGACGATAGTTCTTAGCACCATGATAGGCCAAATGCTACATAAACCAAATGTAACATCTACTACAGCAGAAAACATACTCCTCCAATTGTTGCGTTTGACGTGTCTTAGCACCATGATAGGCCGGTCAAGGAGCTTATAATAATTTACGATTGAAATAATGTCAGGAACACAATCCCCAAAAACTGAACATGAAATTTGTTCATTCCTGCATAAAAAGTAATGTTAGATATGAACATTAATTCCATAAAGCTTTGATAACATCAAAAAATTTTCAACAAATTGGTTATACTTTTACCTTGTATTTTCCAGCAGGATTTTTGTCCAACTATATCCTTTTGTTGATGTAAAAACTGGGTTGTATGCTACAAATTTTCCGATAACATCTGTGTGAATGAACAAAGTTGTTCTAGTGAAGGTTCAACCATAGTCAATAAAAAAAAGAATAGAAAACCATTTGTGTACCTAGGCACACAGTAAGAGTATCACCTATATACTGGTTGTTGGAGACGTTTTCTGCAACGATGTCTTCGTACTCCACAAAGTTGTAGACATACCTCGGAATATTGGGGCCGGGATGCATCTCCATTGCTTTTGTGCTAAATTCAATCCAAATCCGACATGGGTGTGTTGTAGCTAGCTCGTTCCCCATATTTGATGAGATTGAAAATTTGTGGATATTGTAAATGCGTCCTTCCTTGAAGCCGCTATTAAAGTTCGACACTAACATCTGCCTGATAGATGCTTGAATCGTAGAACCCTACCAAGTGAATAGCAATAAATAATGATCAATTTATTTACAATTTACTATTACTATGAAGGAAAAAGTTAAAACGTATCACGGCGACGATACAATTGTGTTAACACTTTGATTGTACTTACACTGCTGTCCACCAAAATAAGCTCAACACCGTAGGCTTCACCCCAATTTGAGTCGCGTCGTTGTCCGGTTTTCTGGCCTTCCGCAGCCAATTTGTCATAACTATGGCTTTAATTTGTATCATTCGCATTGATTCCGTAATCTCGGATATTGTGACAGGTTCGTACTCTAGAGACATTTTTTAATGATTGAATGAAAAATGCGGAAATTTGATAATTAATGATTAATAATTAATAATGATAATGTATGATTGATATTGATCTGATAATTTGATGGTTTGATGATTGATAAATTGTTGCATGAAAACTGAATGAATGGAAGTAGGATGCAAGTATGAGTGGATGAAACTTGAATGAAAACCGCAGGTAGTGGAGAGGTTTCCTTGCTAAACTACTCAACGCATGTAACTGCTTGGTAGTTACACCGACAGTTTTCCATCAAACTTGATTTTATGCCTTTTTTCCACTGCCACATATGCTGCCACATCGAGTCCATGTCACTTAACCCAAACAGCAGCCGACGTGGCGCAATATGGGAACAGCATTTGCTGCTACTTTAAGATATAAGGGATACTCCTCAAAAAAAACATATCATACGGATGAAGCCAGTAAAACACATAGCAAAGTGTAATGAATGGAGTAAAACATAACAACACACATTTACTGCTTACTCCATAATTTATAATGAAATTAAATGAAACAAAACAAAGATATGATGAATAAAAATAAGAGTGAAATTTATTTTAAAATTGAACACAAATTATAGTATACAACCGTTGTACCGTACGACGGATCTAATTTATGGTAAAAAGTCATCACTTTATGTTATTTAGTGACCATTTTAAGTTAAATAGTGACCACATTTTAATATGAAAAAGTGGTAACTATTTATCTGAAAGTGGTAACTAACTAACCTAAAATGGTCACTTTTATTATAAGTTGCAAACTTTTACTACTGTCGCATGGTACAACGATTGTACACAATAATTACTGTTGATTGAATATCCCAGGAAGAATCTCATGTTTCAAGTTCATTCAAAGCCTTTGTTGCTATTAAAGGAAGAATCTATTTCTAATACAACGTCATACAATTAAAACACTTAGCTTGCTCACCATTGGGCCTATGGAGTATAAAATACTGGTGTATATATGATTTGCGTAACATGCTTCATAATTGTTTTAAGCCAAGTATAAATGCTTCCGATCCTAAAAGATACTCGTAATAAATTCTACTGATATGTACGACTAACAGATTGCACATTCTTCAACTCTAACTCAGATCATAAGAATCGGATCCGAGTACTAAACTTGGTTATATACTTGCTCCCTCGACTTGATTGACTGAATCTACTCTAATCTACTATCTCCGTTTCGATCATTTATGGTCTTTTTATATTACTTGTAAGAAGCATACTCCGGAAATAGATGATAAATAGGTCTCCAAATTTTATAAGACAATCAAAATTATATTATACTCCGCCCGTTCCAACGAATTGTATACATTTGCTTTTTTTAACACTATTCATAAGTGATGAGAATTTTCAATATAACTTCTAATATATAAGATAAAAGATAGTCATGTGAGATCTTGTTTAAATCGTCTAATAAAATACATTATGAATATCAAATTTTTATAATTTTTAGTAACACGTAACTAAAGATATAGACAAAAGAAAACGAGTATCGACGTACGTACATAAAGCAAACGTATACAAATGGTTGGAACGGAGGGAGGACTTCCTCCGTTTCAACGATTTGTATACATTTGATTTTTTAACACTATTTATAAGTGATGGGAATCTTCAATGTAACTTCTAATATATAAAATAAAAGATACTCATGTGAGATCTTGTTTAAATCGTCTAATAAAATACATTATGAATATCAAATTTTATAATTTTTAGTAACACGTAACTAAAGATATAGACAAAAGAAAAAGAGTATCGACGTACATGCATAAAGCAAATGTATACAAATAGTTGAAACAGAGAGAGTAAACAACAGGATGGAAACTTTATCCAGATGATTTAAAATAGAATTAGATACTTATATAAATTCTTAAATTTCTATGAATAAACAATCAAATTTGATATAGATTCATGTACACGTTTACTACTCTCACCGTGCTTAAAAAATAATACTCCGTATTTTTTTTACTTCTTGTCGTCCATAATTTTATTTAGCATCGTCCGTATTTTAACACATATGCCCCTTTTATCTTTCATGCATTTTATTAACCCTTTCACCTTCTTCCTTTATCCACCTTTACTTCAGTCATATTTTTTAAAAAAAATTGAAAAATATTTTCAAGCAATCTCACTTCAATTATTTCTTTCGTGTCATCTCAATTCCGAGTTCAAGATAAATTATTTCTTACTTTATGTACTTTAACATGAATACGATTTCGGTTTGTTATAGTTTTTTTTAATTACATACTTCATATTTAGAAATCGATCTTCCTTCTAGAAATTGAACCCAGGCTGAGGCATAGAACATTTACACCCAACCCAGGCTCGAGTTTAGAACTCTCACGCCTCTCTCAAGGGAGAGGTGTAGAACTCTCACGCCTCTCTCCAGGGAGAGGTTCAACTATGAAACGCCTCCACTCCAGGCGTACGCTTAGATCTGCGACGACTTAAATTAGTCTTGATTGAGTCACAGGTATATTACGTCTAAACCCAGAATCGCTCTTTATATTGTTTTCGTTCATTCTTTCCCCCCACCTTTATGTTTAACGTGTTCGTATAATCAATCAATCAAGTTAAATGTTCCCTCCATCCGACCATCCCACTAAGAGTATCCTCATCTGTGAATGATTTTTTTCATTCTTGAATGCGACCCACATCATTATTTTTATCTTTTTTTTTATCCTAAAAGAACTCTCCACCCAAGAATGAAATTTTTATTTTTTAGTGGGTCAAACACATTTCACTACCCTACTCATTCATTTACACATCTTTTTAATTTATTTTAATATCAATACTTTTATTATCGGGATCCACGATTTTCATTCTCCACTTTATTCTTGAAAAAAAATGAATATCTTCTATTCTCCATGAAGAATGGTTTCTCCATGGATGGAGGAACCTTTTTCTCCATTCTCCTCCAAAAATGGAGGATGGAGGATGGAGGGAGATGGTGTAACATGCTCTCATTTACTTCGTACTTTATTTCCTTATTTGGTTAGTTTATTTTACAATACTATCCTTATAAACACTACCTATGACCACTTGTGATATTCTATATTAATCCTTAAAAGATGTGTCAATATCGAATGAGGAAATCTTTTTGGAATGGAGAAAGTATCCCGTAGTACAAAGTATAATATTACTCTCTCCCATCTATTCAATTCTTTACCTAGATCCATAATTTTTTGTCGCAAAAAATAAGATTCACACCAAAAAATTTGAATGGAGGGGAGAATGGAAATAGAGAAACATACATCAAATGAGACATTTAAATTCTTTTGAGTCAATACTTGATTCAGCCATTATATATATTGTGGACCCACATATGTTTTCCTTTAACTGCCCCTAGCAAGAGAGTGTTTTTTCCTCCCAACTCCCTCCAAGTCCAAGCCAACCCCCCCCCGGCCTATAAGTACAGTATATCTTTAAACAAGTAGTAGTAGTAGTATAGCTCCTACTTACACTACTTTCTTTCAAACGAACAACCATTTCCCTCTCCCTCCACCCCATTTCCTCCACCTTCAAACTCCAAAACACGTCATGCATATGAAAATGAAGAACATGAAAGGCATAGATCTGTCATGTGCCTCACCATCATCTACAGCTATCTGCTCTAGCGTGGACCAACGTTCCATCATTAAAAACAGCACTAAATCCCTACATCGTCTCAATACTTACTTAGCTGATCACTACAAAACTTTAACCACCACCACCAACAACAATAACCCTTATAACTACTACTCCTCCTCCTCCTCATCCCTTACTAAATCAGCTCCTTGCATCTCTGAACTACCTTTCACTCCTAGGCCTTCCTCCTTCTCCATCTACCGCGATAAAACCCGTAAACTCTCCTCCCAGGTTAAGCACAGCGATGTTGTCACTAGAGGAATAATTAGAAGAAGCTCTGTTGATTATAGAGATATCAAACACTATAACAATAGTAATATTACTAAGAATAATAATCATGATAAGTATAGTTATTATCATGATAATATAAGTAGTAGTACTAGTCATTCTTCAAGGTATCTCTTAGGTGATGAGTCCAAAACTAGAAGAAGAAGATGTACTACTTACTGTGATGATGGAAAAGATGATGATACCCCTACTACTCCGGTGTTTGGTTACGAGGGAAGGAGGAGTACGAGCTCGTGTGGGGTCGAGACGACGAGGCGTTTTGGGTCAATGTTGGATGATGAGAAGGAGAAGATAAGGAAACATTTCTCCTTGATTGATGTAGGTGGTGGTACTGGTAGTGATGAACATGGAAGGAGGGATAAATCCGGAATAAGGGAATATGATGGTCAAAGTCAACGGCAGAGGAGTATGGGTCTCAGCTCTTCCCAACGGAACAATGATTCCCTTCCCCGCAAAACCTCTTCCTCTTCTCCTCACCAGGTAAATTAACTATACTTAGTCACCTTTGAGATCGTCTTACATATATACACATATATAGAGCTAGTGTGCTTATTAATATTATATCTATACTCAATAGGTAACTATCTAGTACAGTGGTGATAAGCTCGCTTAGATTGATATTATGTTTGTTTGATACGAGTCTGTAAATATAAGGCCGGCCTACAAGTCGTTAATGGTATTCATATTTGAATTTGTGACTTGGTATACTCGAGTGTAGGTTAGGCAACAATAACATGCATGATTGCCGATACTATCATTAATTTCTCAATAATAAATAAATGGTTGTTTCATAAAAACGGATGGATTGTCCCCGTGTAACACTGTTTTATTCTAAATGGTTGGGGTCGATATTTAAGGAAGTGATGGAGATGCTTTTATTGGTAACATGATAATAGTAAAAGCCTAGTGATAATGAAGGAAGCTTAGCTTGTGGTAACGGGCATCTTGGTCAGACGATATTAATTAGTGGTAATAAGTAAGTAATTAAAGCTAATAATGGGACCAGATAAATGCTGGCGTAAAAGGCTTAATTGATGTTGGAGTATACAGTATACTGTATAAATAGTAGGGGTGGAGCGTTATTAAGAGTTAAGAGAGTGATAATATTATAAAGAGATGGGGTACAACTTTGATGATATTGTCTGTAGCTGTCCTTTTGAATCGGAATACGTACTACGAGTAGTTTTTGGTTTTATTTATTTATTTATGGTTGGTTGGTTGGTTGATTTGTTTTGTCATGCTCATGCTGATGCATCATTCAGGTGGTTGTACTGAGGGTCTCACTGCACTGCAGAGGTTGTGAAAATAAGCTCAGAAAACATCTTTCTAAAATGGAAGGTACCTAAGTTTCATACCCACGCCACTCTCCTCTCATTCATACTAAGTACGGAGTATTATACAGTATGTTTCATCTACATACTTGAATTGAGTCAGCCTTGATCGAGTACCACGACTCCGTAATTAAACATGTTTATCTATTTAACATCTTAATTTAATACAATTTATATTTTAGATCAAAATAACATTTCTCATATTATATAGAGTACTGTACGTAATTAATACAACGTTTTTTGTTAATGATTCCATACGTATAACTAGGATCTGAGTAATTTATTAATTTTTGTAGAACGGACTACTAATATAACTCTACGTAAATGATTAGAAGCGACTAATAACTTTATGTAAAATGAGTAAGTTTATTAAA
Organism: Agrostemma githago; assembly: GCA_958450325.1. NCBI lineage: Eukaryota > Viridiplantae > Streptophyta > Magnoliopsida > Caryophyllales > Caryophyllaceae > Agrostemma > Agrostemma githago. The sequence continues at coordinate 75,381,237 of OY288239.1, read as the reverse complement.
GGATACTTAACATAATTTACTCTCTTGTATTATATTACAGGAGTGACATCGTATAATATAGATATGGAAACTAAAAAGGTGACCGTTGTTGGACATGTCACACCGTCGGAGGTATTGACAAGTATTTCCAAAGTAAAGAATGCACAATATTGGCCTTCTCAAGCTTCATTGTCTTCATCAACATCGGCATCATCTACATCTTCATCCAGCTCATCAACAATATGATCGACCCAAAGGAATGAAGGGAAGGTCAATTAATGTAAACTTTAGCACTCTAGTTTGAGCTTTATTCCTATATGTTTCATTCAAGTGTTCTGTGTTTCTATCATCTAGTTCTTGAAAAATGTGTTATTTGTAGTCTTCCTAGCTACTACGAGTATTATCTAGTGTGATACGTACAATACAAATGCATTTTTGTGCATTTTTCTAATAGGTTAATTGTATGTTAATTAAGTGTTTAACTTCTCGCATAACTATTTTTAGACTTCATAATAGAAAGTAAGACCAACTTATGTTATACCGGGTATTATATGACAACTTATTTTTCCTCAAAAATCTAAAAGTAACATGACAAAAGTAAATAAAGCAAATACTCCAGTAACTAAGGTAATTTCATTCGAGTATCAATAAACTATAGTAGCCTAATAGATACAGTAGGTTACTTAAAAAGAAATAGTTATATGAAATGTATTGTACGAAAACGTGTACAAGACAATCTCATATATACCGGAAAAGAATAAATAGTAACAAAAATATAAGAATATATGTGGTTTAGTATTAATAGGTAATCAACTGGGAGTAACAAGTTGGTAGGAGTTGGTATGGAAATGTCGAAGTATGGCATGTATAGTGATACTTCATACTCCGTATTACCATGCAAAGTTCATGATCCAATAGCAGTACTACTGTATGTACTAGCTAGCTACTTAGCTAGCTGCATGCATGAATCTTATACTACACCCGATAATTGCCAATATAATCATACTCCCTATCATTTATTCATTATTGGGAACTTGGGAGTAGGTTTACGTTTATATCAAAAAAAGTTTTACTTGACTACTTTTACATGCATTTGGAAAAAATAATAACGTTACTTTGTATTCCATCTTTGAAATTTAGTTCATTTGTTAGAATGCCAATGAATGCTTCTTTTTGGATACTTTATTCTAACCTATTATCCTTTAAATTTTGTCTCATACTACATAACTTCCTCTGTTCCAACCATTTGTATACATTTGGTTTTTTAACACTATTTATGAGAGATGAGAATCTTCAATGTAACTCTTAATATATAAGATAAAAGATAGTCACGTATGATCTTGTTTAAATCGTCTAATAAAATACATTATAAATATCAAGTTTTTATAATTTTTAGTAACACGTAACTAAAGATATAGACAAAAGAAAAGGAGTATCGACGTACATGCATAAAGCAAACGTATACAAATGGTTGAAACGGATGGAGTATAAAGTAGTAAATCGGTTTTCAACTTCACCTCTTCACATGTGTAATGTCCTTTAAGAAAAAGAGTTAACTCGAGTGATAAAGTTTTATTTATTCCAACCGACAACCGTGAGGTTGCAGGTTCAATTCTAATAACCCACGACACAAAGTCGTAGACTCTTTTTTGAAAACAATAAAACACGTGAATATTCCATTTAAGTCTTTCAATTAAAGTGTAGGAGGAACTTTGGAATCAATATTTGAAGAAAAGCGGGCCGGGGTAGAAGCATATACTTTAGGCATGGCTGCCGCTTTCTGGCGATGAAGAAAAATCCATGGGAGGCAGAAAAGAAGTAGAATGTCTTGACTATCGGTAGTATATTTTGGAAGCAATCAAGCCAAAACACAAATTTTATTGTATCCACATTATTTTTAATTTGTTAGCCTTTTTCCTCGTTTCTCTTTCCTTTATCTAATCTATTTTTGTTTGGTAGTTATGGACGGCTACTAGAAGGAAATAATGTACTCGTATAGAGGAGAAGAATTAAAGCAAGCAAGCATCCACCTACTAAAGAAAAGAAGTGTGGATGGATTCGCTTACATGATTACATTTAGGACTTCTTTGATCAAAGTCATCAAACCTTTTATATTTTGATTTACACCGTTGCACCATCAATGCTTATATGATATGGTATAAAGTATATACTCACTTCGAGTTCTTATGATTGACTCATTTGATTTTGGGATAAAAAATAAGGAAGGAAAAGTGAGTGATTCAAAAAGAAAGAGGAAGAGAGAGAAATTTTTGGATAAATGTGAACCACATATTTATGTTCTAAAATGGAAGGTGGTAAAAAATTAAACTCAGTCGAGAAAAGAATATGGGTTAATGATAGAAACTCGGAGGGGGTACTTTTTTCGCCTCAGTCATTTGATTACATTTTAAAACTCTTTACGTCTCAATTATTTGTTTACTTTTACTCCATTTATTGTTTGTGACAAATATTTTAATTAAAGGTAAACATATGATTGAGATAAAGATAATATTATTTATGAAAAGTATTTTAATCAAAAGTAAAAAAATGTCGGAACAAATGGAAGTGAGTATATTAAGTGTTTTGATACCAGTTTTGTCCATAGAATTAATCAAGAGATCAATATGTTTTAGCCTCCAAATCCTTTATGTTCATTTCGCAATCCAAACAAATAATTTAATCTTATTTCAACTCTCAATTTCTCAATCCTAAATCCGAGCTTAGGGAAAATAATAGTATACCACCTGTTGTATGTACAATCACCTCAAAGTTGTTGAACTTTTATGTATACAAGTTTCTAAGATAAGTTGTAAGTTTTTAAACTTAAACATATATTTGATTTAGCTCGACAATTTTTTCCTATAACTCAACAAGTTTACAACAAATCATAAAACCAGTTGTACGTAGAGCAATATACAACTGGTTGCGTAATCTACTCAGATCATTGCGAACTCAGTGGACAATATATAATGTAAGCCATCAAATTAAATCAGCGGTTTCATAAGGGATTAATTAAACGCTCGCTTGGATCTCTCAATCTCTCATATTCAAGTCACCTAAAATGCTAATACAATACTAATACTCATATATAAGAGCAACTTTTGTACTCTTATCATATTTCACCGAATTTTATATTTATCATTCGTCGTTGAATTTAATTTATATGATTCGAATCTTGAATAAATTAGATGGTGCTAATAGAATACTACTGGTCCATACGTGTATATTATCACAATAAGATAGATGTATTGATATGAATATCAATTGATTTAGTTGGTAAAATCATGAACGGTGGTGCTCAATTGATCATACCATGGATTCCAACCTCGTTAGCATCAAAATCACCATTACGTCTCCCTTTACCTGAAACTAATAAGATGGATGAGAGAAACACTTGATCTCATGTCATGAACTTATAGAAATCATTCAAACCTCATGTAATGAAGTGTATATGTGGATGATTAGGGAAACCCACATGAATGATTCAAATGGTAAGGAATGAAAAGGATGGAAGGAGTAAAGAAGGTCGATCAGGGGTCCATGGCTAAGGCAAGAAAACAGCCTGAAAATGATGGATGCGGTGGAAAATGAGTTCTTGCCCGTAAAAAGTTGGATCGCATGCAACTTTAAGCCCACTTAAAGACACCTTTGGTTTTACTTTCTCCATTCACTTTACATTCTGAATCATAACAATAATCCAATTTCAGTCCTTCTGGATTAACTCATTGGCTTATTTATCATTATCCCAAGGATTGAAATATCTTTCACCCACCGTAGCATCACTGTTCATTTGATAGTTACACTTAGATTTTAAGACTGAAATATCTCTCGTCCCACTATTAAGGCCATCATTCTCAGTTTCACAGCTCCATGTTGACTGTTTTATCCTCAGGTTCGAGACCCACCTCGCTAATTAGACGGTGATTTGTCAAGAATTTCATTCGATCCCCTGTGAGTTTTGGGGCATCAGCGCCACGTAAACCTGAAATTCAGACTAAATGAAATAGTAACACTTACTGTATGTTCTATATCATCTTTGTTTGGACGAATAGTGTGCATAATTTAAATAAGGGAATCCTCAGCTTTACATGAATAACAGGATAATCATAGTTTACATTAAGACTTCAGAACTAATGTCAAACACCGCGTAATTTACACTCGCATAAACACCTTACTGAGTAAGGTAGACGTTAAACTCAAGGACTGTCTCCAAGCCATCAGTCTCGTGCTGAGCAACAGGAAGTGTTTTCACAAGGGCAAATCCCTTGGCACTCACATACTTCCCAGTCCCACCCATAATCGCAACCAAGGACTCAGAAACAGATGTTTGATGCACCCCGAAGAAGTTGAGACTATCAACATACCCACCTTCTTGGAACATTGTTGTGAAAGCCATTGTCTGGGTCTTCCCATCGACTGAGCTGTACACATAAAACCCTTGAGCACGTCCCACCATGCCTGAACCAAGGTCATGGCTCTCCGTCAATTCATCGTCAATTGCTATCATCGTCCCAAACATGAGCTGTTGCAGGGAGGTCTGTGCAGACAGTTGGGCCCCATTCACGACTGGAAACCCGTACCCCCCTACAAAGTTATTGTTGTTGTTCCCGTTGTTCTGCATAACATTTGGGTTGACCCCACCAAGCCCGGTAAGGAAAGGAACATTGTTGTTGTTAATGATCCCGTTGTTCGCATTGTTCTGTGGAAGCCCATTACTTGTGGGAAGCACGGCCCCATTGGGCTTAGCAAAAGGGACCTGACCGTTTACAGCCGGGTTGGTCACAATTCCAGTTATTGCTTTGGCCGACGGGTTCGTCCCACCTAGGATGTCATGCATGAAAAAGGTTAGATCAGGGTGTGCACCATCAGGTACATCACCGGCACTAGCCCCAGCTCCGGCACCAGAGGTCCCACTACCAGTGGCTCCACCACTGGACACAGTAGTAGCACCAGAGGTCCCACCACCAGTTACAGTGGCAGTACCAGAAGCCCCATTACCAGTGATGCTAGCAGTACCAGAACTCCCACCCACAGGAGAAACGGCATCATCATCAACTGGTGTGTATGGCTCAGGGACAGGAGAGACTGTTTCATCGAGGACTCGAGCTGAGGCGGCAAATGTAATGAGTAGGACTAGCGTGAGATGAAAGAGTTGGGATTTGATGGAGATTGCCATTGGTGATTTGCAAAATTGTGCGGTGATTAGAAGTACTAGATAGCTACTAGTTAGGCTTCCTTTGAAGATTGGATTATGAAAAGGAGTATACCAATGGAGTTTATATAAAGCAGGAATCAACTAAAGGTTGACAAGAATAAAAAGATGGAGTTGATAGATTGGAGTAGTTGTTCTTCCATTCATCCAATTTGTGGTGAATTAGTTAGAACTGGGAAACCTAAACCTCAAAATTCAACTGCTAAAGATACCAACTCATCAACCTTCATTATAATTTTTAAAAAAAAAATGCAAGGGACTACCTGTCTGTCTACCCGGGAAGTTCTTGTTAAGTAAAATGGGGCATTGGTGTTTCTAAACACCTAAGAATGGATGGAGAAAAGTTCAGTTACGAGCGCATTAGTATCATCACTAACAGCGCAGACATCGCCAACAAGAGATTCCCAGATTGCAAGTTGACATCTCATGTTCCTCTTTTCCATCTCTTCCAAAAGGAAACAAGCCTCATCCAACTTCCCACCTCTCAGCAAACCTGAAACTAAAGTATTGAAGCTTTCCAAACGAGGGCAATGACGACTCATTAGCATTGCATGAAGAATACTCAGACCCCTTTCAAATTCACCAACTCGACAAAACCCATCAACCAACATCCTATAAGTAGCGGCATTAGGCTCGCATCCTTTCATCTGCATCTCAACTAGCACCTTATAACCCTCATCAGCTTTCCCTTCCTTGCACAAAAAATTCACCAATATATTATAAATCACAACATCTGCCTTGAGCTTCTTTTTCTTCTTCATTTCGAGAATAAAACTTTTCGCTTCATCAAGTTTCCCATTTCGAGCAAGATCGGTAACCAAAACCCCCAAATTCGCAACCTTTGGTTTACACCCTCTATACTCCATATCAAACATCATCTTCTTAGCCTCACCATACTTCCTCAAAGAGCACAACCCTTCCATCACCAAGCTGTACGTAACCGCATTCGGATGCCTCCCTTTCTTAACCATATCATCAAGCAACTCCATCCCCTTCTCCACATCACCCTTCCTACACAAAAACCCGATCAAACTATTATAACTGACAACACTAGGCTCAACTTCACTCTCAAGCATTTCATCAAACACCTTCCACGCACCGCCCAAATCCCCTTTCACTAACCACCCCTTCATCATCACGTTATACGTAACCGAATTTGGCCGAAAACCCAGGTCCTTACTCGTCACAAACAAGTCATTCGCATCCGAAAACCGACCGCTATCAACGAGCACATTAAGCAAAGTATTAAAAGACACTAAACTTCGTTGACAGTTAAACTTGGGAATATCATGAAACAACGTAATTGCTTTATCAACTAAATCAGATTTTCCATAATGCTGTATCAAACCAATAAACAGAGATTCCCTGCAGCGCACATTGCGGCGCTTGATGAAATGTAGAAGCGGGTCGACACGATGGAAGCTTCTGGAACGAGCTAGTTTGTAGAGGAGACATGAGTAGGAAGGGTAGTCATGTTTGATACCCATTTTAGTGTAGTCATGGAGAAGAGACAGAGCTTGATCCGGGTCGTCCACTTGCTTCACATCAGCGATGAAGGGTACTGGTACGGGTTTGGGTTTGGGTCGTTTAGGGCGTGGATCGTTGGATCGGGTTTGGGTACGGGTACGGGCACGGTTACGGGAACGGGGACCCGTTCGGGTGGCGAATGTTTGGATTAGGGTGAAGGTTAATAATGGTGGTTTGAGGATGTGGAACCTGAACATTATGTGTATCTGGATTCTGAAACAAAGTGTGTGAGTGAGCAAAGGTAGACAATCAAGGTTTTTTAGTTCGTTAAAAGGGCGCGGAACCTGAATAAAAGTACTATTCTAAAATTTGGGTAATTCGCGAGTTGGTTCAGTTTAAGTCGGGTTAGACATTGACCCATTAATTTCGTTTTGAAATTTCGATTGTGTTATTATTTGTCGTTTACTTCAATTATATGTAGTGAAAGAAATTTTGAGCGAAAATATCATTTCATTAATAAAATAAAAAGTCACGCAACATCTACAACTTATATCGAAATTGAACACGGATACAGTACTATAAAATTTGAGGAAAAATAAATTCTCGTTAAAACAAAGATCTCTCACTATAATTTTGATCTCCGCTTCTGCACATCCTCTTTCAACATATCGTTGTTTAATGATACAACTTTTCACAAGAGGATCTTCGGATCTTTTAAAGTTTTGAGGAGAATTGATTTCATTTAACTTGATAGATTGTGGCCGCCAGTCAGTCATAATTTGAGATACCATATAAAGAACGATTGTGATATTGATCTTCCGCGTCCTCTCTGCTATAATAGATTCAAACCCATCAATTGATGGGGGGCAAAACTCTCCAAAAGGAGAGGACAATTATTATAATAACTAGAATATTAATACTGATATGAATACTAAAACTATATAATTAATTAAAATTTGGTAGTTACCACCAATTAATGGTGGTAGCTCTAAAGTTTTTTTTGGAGGCTAGGGGTTTTAGGGAGGAGGAAAGAAATTAATTGTATTAATTTGCATTTTTTTATTGTTTTTTTAATCAAACTATGTACGTGTAGCGTCTTTCTGAAATTACTAGTGTGATACCCGTGAAAAATTTCACGGGTTGTGGTTACTTAATTATTATTAGAAATTGCAGAAGAGAGATTTAGGTCCAACTACGTATTGTTGGTTATGTTAACTATCGGTCCAACTAATAAAAAAATGTACAATTTGTTGTAGATTGTTAATGAAGTAAAAGAATGAATTATAAAAACGGGTATAATATAGCCTCGTCAAGATACGATATTGCATTATTGTACATTCACAAAGGATAAGTGTTCGGTATTAGATGTGAATTAGTTGATTAGAAGATTAATATCAAAACACATAAGTGACAAAGGTGTACTAAATACTATTAGGATACGACATCAACTGACGTATTTCTATATATTCATTAAATATGGGTATAACAAAAAATGGGAACTTACAAAATTCACCCTCATGATAAGAAAATATACCATGGTGACAATATTACTCTCCTCAGTAAAATTTACTTTATGGTGTTACCATAAAACAGTGGGACATACGTTTAAAAGCGTAATTTATAATACATTGAATATGTACGGGTAACTCAAATAGTTTGCCTACAATAATGAAGATGCTATACTCGTAAGAAGTACAGTGAGAACAAAATACTGCTTCGGTTAAATTTGATTACGGACTATTATTAATAGGGATATTTGATTTTTTGGAATAAAAAAAGGTATGAACTAGTAAAACCCGGGTATGATTTAGCAACTACGATGTAAAATTTGAGAAATTAAATACAATCTCCAACAACCTCCTTCACATACGAAACCTAATACAAGTACCTTCGACTAGATACTTCTAATACAATCAAGATTCTGATATGATGATGAAGGCGTAGAAATTTGATCGTAATTGTAACTAATTCCAATTATGTTTTCATTAATCAATACTTTATATCAAATATTAATTAAAATTACGAATTGGGGATGCGTATGTTAGGGTCGAATTTGAGTTTTTTTTTCTGGTCTGCATTCTATTAGAGTATTGTCTGCTTTACTAACATACATTTATGTGGAATCATGATGATGTGTGAAGTGTAACCATACAAATTCTGGATTTGATTAGACATAATTCTACCCTAACTTGGGAACTGATGCAAGTAATTGAATGCAAAATTTGATGGATGGCTTTGAAACGTGTATTAAATGCAGTAAAATAATATCTCACATCTATATAATTGATCATTATAAATAGGTATAGAAGGGATATTGAGCATTCATATACCTCACTTTAATTAATTACAATTAGAGTAAAAGGAAAAAAAACCCAAAAAATGGCAGTAGAACTAATGTACCCAGCGAAATGCATAATAGATAATCTACCATTTGAATTAATTGGTAACGGGGTTGTGGGAAGATCACTGACTACCCAGTGGGTTACCCAGTTGGAGAAGATTATGCCGAAGTGAGTTGCTGGTCCAAACGATCCAATATTCACCAGATCAGCTGTTGTATATTTCGAAAGCGGTTATGAGAACTTCATCTTCGCGTATAAGTTACAGCGGGTTTTTGAAGACTTCGATAAAGGGAAAGATGAAATGGCAATGCAAATTGATCCTTACTCCGGCCCTCATTGCTGGATTGGCTCATGGATGGACGACCACTATCTGTCGAGGACAACAGACTATAGAATTGTTCCCCTGACGGTGGGGGGGGGGGGAGCATATGAGGCAGATAAGGAGGAAATTTACCACTATGATAGGAGGAAATTTACCACCATGAGATTTTTTACAGAGGTGAATGCATGGCTTAATCAAGCTATCCCCTCTATTGACTTTATGGAATGGTGGCTCAAGAAGAGAAGCAAATGGCATAGTCATAAGAAAGTTTGGGCGACAGTGATTAACGCTATGATCTATCATATGTGGTGGGCACAGAATAAGAGTGTTCATGATATGATATTAGTTCGACTAAGTTTGATATATAAGTTGATTCAGAAAGATGTAAGATATTGAATACTAGGGAATCATGCTATAGTGCAACAACAAAGTAAATGTTTCCCTGGTTAGAATATGATGATTGATACCCTTAATGTAATTGGGCCTTGATGCCAAGTTGTATGTTTTGGTTGGAATTAAATTACTTACATTTTACCAAAAAAATAAAAGAGATCTGTGTGGAGGCCTTGCACCAGATTTACCCGCATTTCTATCATTTTTAAGTGATCCTGGTATGTCAACAACAATCGAATTAATATTTTGTGAAGATTTGAATGGTTAATTTGAAAGCATATGATTTTTCTTAAATCGTACTGTACATATGCTTCGATGTTTATGCTAGGTTGTTATCAAGAACTTGAATCTTATTTAGTTTCCCGTGTACTGTAAATAATATTTAGCTTTTCGAATGGACTATTTTCGGTAATCAAATGCAAACGCTAAATTAGAGAACGATGTTCTCGCTATTAAAGATTTGTAGCTAGTATGTGCGTGCTTTTTTTCAGAATGTTTTTCTGTTTAGACCAAACGCCCAACTACAACATGTTGTTATAGTTCGAAAAACATAATCTTCCAAACCGAATAGAAAGGGGCGATTTTTCAAGGAAAATGAACTGACGTTGCCGAAGATTTTGGTGCATGTATGTGTGACATTTAAACATGTTATCTAAATTGAACGTAAAGTACTTAACTGTGTAGTATGAACATTGGAGTTAAAATTTTGAAGAACTTTGTTAGCATCCATCCGCAATCTGTGAGTAAAAGCTTTTAAACAGCGTTAGCACGTATTGAGTTGGGCTTCATTTAGAGAAAGGTTTGGGTAGTTAGCTATGAACATGGTAGCTGATAAATCAATATTTATACATATTTTTACCCATTTAATATTATCATTTTTTATGTCGTCTTTCCTATTATTTGAGCTAAAAACATATTTTTATGACTTACGGGTTAATATATTCGTTAATATTATTTATATGCTTAAGTTTTATTATCTATTTTTTAAATTATTTAGAATAATCCATTTAATTTGAAGGTCAAATAATACATTCTCATATATTCTTTGTGTAGGTCTATCTTAAGACGACGATATCTCACTCATACGATATCAGAATCAAGTGATTCAGAATGCGTTGGAAAGATGAGTTCGAGACCTACAAGTTTATAGAAGACAGAAACATCAAATTCCGTCATCTACTAGGACGAAATCGAGTTATAAGACAGCAGCCCAGTAAATATCGACACCAAACAAATGGGTTGAAGCCTATTACTACAAAAAATGGGTTAGGAAATAAGAAAAAAAGAAAATAAGGAAAATAAAAGGATTTAAAAACAAGAGGGTTTAGGAAAAAAATCATATATAATATGAAAGAAAAAGGAAAGAAGAATTTAATAAGAAAAAAAGAAGGAAAAAAGAAGAATATAAAAGAAGAGGAAGAACAGGAGGGAGGGAGACGCAGGGAAAAAAAAGAAGAAGAAAGAAGCCGCACGTGAAGAAGAAGCCGGCCGACGGATAAACAACACACGGACTTGACTCCGTTCTAATTCAATTCAATTCCGTCCCGATTTTTATGAGCTTTTCTAATCTTTATCTTATTTTTACTGTTATTATGTTTAGATTAGAATAAGTTTCAATTGGAGTATGTAATTGACTATTGGATGTTAGGGTTGATGAGATTATGATATCGTTTTGACTGATTAATTAGTTTGTTGGATATTTATATAAGATTCGTTATTTGACTATCTGATTCGTGTTTATTAATTTCGTTTGGCCAACTTAATTGTATTCATTGAATCGGTCGTTGAATTGATAGTAGTTTTGGTTAGGTTGCAGCGTTCTGGTCTAATCTTGATTGCTAGAATCTTGTGTAGTAGTTGAGTCAGATATAATTGCTGCGTTCTGGTTATGTTTTATTCAACTGATTAGTGATCTTAAAGCGACTTAATTTATTAATTTGATTCATGCGTTCATGGTTAATTTGATAAATTGGTTAGGATTAAACTTGCGTGCGTTCACGGGGTTTAACGAGTCAGAAAGATAAAATTGGTAATTTACTTGCGTTCAAGGATTAACCGATTAACTAATCTATCCAATATAATTGATTAAGAAAATCGATGATTTTACCCGACATCTATAGAAAATTACATATCTCCTATTTATTCATTCAAAGAACTTTCTACCTGTTTATTGCTATTATTAGTATTTTTAGTTTTATTTATTTAATTTTAGTTAGTTAGTTTAGTATAAAAACAACCCAAACAAACCCCCCATTATTATATTTATACTTATATAACTATATAAATATTACTAAATTAATCTGAGATAGTATCATTAGTCCCTGTGGGTTCGACCCTTACTTGTCCTACTACTAGTTAGTTAGAGTCTTGTAAGTGAATTATAAATTTAATTTTGACTGCGATTACGACACGCATCAAATTTTGGCGCCGTTGCCGGGGACTGATTTGTTTATTATCTTTGATTATATATTAGTTAGTTAGTAAATTCGTTACTTATTTATCTAGTTAGTTATTAACTTATTTTATTTTATATACTCGTTAGTTTTTATTTCAGGTACTTATCTACAATATTTGAGATGTCTGCTGGAGCGGAGAAGAGTCTAAGGGAGCAATTATTTCTTGCGGAGATACCTACTAGTATTATTTTTCCTACTTTGGAAAAATCGTTCAAGCTGAGTTCAGGTTTTATCCAAATCCTCCCTAACTTTTATGGCCGATCTAATGAGGATGCTCTAAAACATATACAAGAATTTTATCTTGCTTGTTCCATGTTATCTTTGGATGGTATTGATGATGATTGTATTAAATTCCGAGCTTTCCCATTTACTTTGCATGAATTAGCTAAAGATTGGCTGTTTAATTTACCTAGTGGATCTATTAATCTTGGGATTGTTTAAGAAAAGTTTTTCTTGATAAATATCAACCTGTGAGTATTACAAGGGCAATAAGAAAAAAAATTATGAATATTCAACCAGATAACAATGAATATTTAAATGATTATTGGGATAGATTTAACCGATTATGTAATTCTTGCCCACAACATGAACCAAGTGAAAAAATCTTGATTGAATGTTTGTATGATGGTTTGCTAGATGATCAAAAGAGGTTGATAAATACTGCTAGTGGTGGTTCTTTAATGGATAAAACTCCAACTGAAGCTAAAAAATTGATTAATAATATGGCCATTAGCAGTCAACAATATGGAACCGAGAATGAATGTGATTTGAAATTGCAAAAGCAATTAAAAGAACAAGCTAAAAAAATGAAAAAATTGAGAGATGTTGTGAATAATCAACTTAAAGTCATGGATAACCAACATCAATCTTAGAAAATATGGTAAAACAATTGGTAGTTCAAGTAGAACAAGTTCACTCTCAGAGCCTTAGTCGTCAAGAACAAACTGATAATAACTTGTGTCACTTGGATAATCAAATGAAATTGATTTGTACCACCCTTGCCAACATTGAGAATAATTTTGTTAGACAACCTAAACCTAATTTGTTGGATGAGTCTAAAGCAATAACCTTAAGGAGTGGTAAGGAGCTTAAAAATAGATTTGATGTTGAGGAAGAAATTGAGGTTATACCAAGAGCTACAAAACAAAACGACGTTGAAGATAGTCGAGATGAACCTCGTATTAGTGAGAGTGAAACGAAAATTAAGGAAAATGGTCCAGAATTAGAAAAGAAAAAGGTTATAGCTAAATCTACCTCAGATGGACCTACTTTTAAGACCAATGTTCCATTTCCTTCCAGATTTGCTCAGTCTAAGAAAGAAGAGAAAGATAATGAAATTCTAGAAATATTTAGAAAAGTTGAAATAAATATACCCCTCTTAGATGCTATTAAACAGATGCCAAAGTATGCTAAATTTTTAAAAGAGTTATGCACTAATAAAAGAAAGATTAAGAGTGGGGAAAAAGTGTTGATAGGAGAGAGCGTATCTGCAATAATTCAAAAGAAAATACCTCCTAAATGTAAAGACCCGGGAATGTTTAGTATTCCTTGTAAAATAGAAAATAGTAAATTTGTGGACATGACATAGGTCCACCCCGACGCGGCCACGCGCGGGTTTGGGTAGGCGAATGAATCTCTATATGAGAATGGATCGAATTGAAATTTAAATCGAAGTGGAATCGCCACCGAACTTTGTGGGAGTTCGGGCCCGTTCGAACCCACTCTATGTCGTAGTGGGCCGTGTACTAAATACGGCCCATTTCCGATGTCAGAGTTTATTGGGCTCGTCCCTTTGCATTTGATACCGATACCGACATTATCGGATATCGTGTATTGAATGACTCTCGTGCGCCAACGGTTTCGGGCATCCGGAAACCGAGGTTCTGAGTAAGGGGTGAGTGTACGTGTTGGGAAGCCCACAAAGGACACCCAACCCCGCCCGCACATAAGCGGCCTCTACTAGGATATCGAAAGACTTTCCAATACGCGCGTTAGTTGAACGGGAAAATGATATGCAAATATTACTTTCCCTAAGCATGCGAGAAATTGAAAGGGTTTCTATGTTAATTTAATGCAACTAATTCTAACGTCGAAGTTAAATTTAGCATGTGAGTTCATTTTAGTACAATAAAATAAACAAAAATAAATTGACAAGAAAATAACAAACTTGTTAGTAACGGTATAACGATAATAACAGTTTGCGAATAATGTAGTATGATGCATGGTTTTGAAAAGAATAGTAAGTCACGTGATGGATTAACACGTGTTGACCGAGGTCAAGGAAAAAAATATATCGAGATCTAAAAAAAATGTTTTGTCTAAAAAAAATGATGTTCGAAGAATAATAATAAAAAAGAGCGAAATTGTTTTCTTCGGAAAATTGATGATTTTATTAAATCGCGTACAAATATTGCGTAATTTGCACTCGACTTAATATTTTCGATATTCGTCGTATTCAATATTCGATTATGAAATCGATATTAAATACTTGGAATAATTTATACTCGATTTTAATTTTGATGCTCGTCATATCCCATATCCGATTATTGAATCGGTATGAAATGCTAGAGCGAAAACTTGAAGAAAATAATATAAGTCGTTTTAAATTAACTAACACGATATAAATTTTCTCCGCGTTTATTAATGTCGTAATTAATTCAATTGAATTAGAGGACATCTATATTAGCATCAACGAAAATCGTGTTAATTAATTTATTTGACTAAATCATTAGATTCGACATCCAATTATGGAACTGGTATCGAATCTAATAGATCGACACCTTAAAAAAAAACTCGCCTTCATTCCCTCCGCATCCCGACATCATAATTAATTCTTGCGAATTGTTTGATGTCGGATCCGCATCAACGGGTTTCGACCCTTATTAAAAGATGCTCGATAATTTTGTATTTGACGAAATATGCGATTGAACGAAAGCTACGCGAACGGAAATAAAAATTATTATTGAAGTTGACTCGTTTCAATAATCAAGTGCTAGGGTGTAAGGATAAGCGACCGGCAACGCTGTGTGCAGTACACTTGTATATTCGGGTTTCCTTATTCCGACATCCTTCGCACTCGACACAAATCTACGAGTATTTTAATGTCTTTTGATACTAACGATATTAACAGTATTATGACGCGAATAAAAAAAAACGACAATAACGAGAAAAGATGCGAGGAAGACGAGAAGGGAGAAGAAAAGGGGTTTTTTCACCCTCAACCTACATGTTTCTTACGCTCGGACGGGACTCGTAGTGGCGGCTTGCACGGGAGTATCGAGTATGTAGGCTAAGTTGTGGTGGTTTTGAATTCCTAAAGCTAGGTTTAGGGTTTGATTAGGGTTGAAATTAGGGTTTGAGTTTGATGTTTATTAGGGTTGTAAAAAAGTGTCAAATTGATTGTGCATGGGGATGTTTATATAGGCATTGCCCATGTACTTTGGTGTCTAGGGTTTTGTGCCCTGATGGACTTGACCTGATGGCCCGTCTGAAGGTGGACTGTTGGTTTTGCTTCTTGAGTTGGACTTTTTCTATTTGAGTGGCTGCTTTGATGTGTCTCGGAAACGACTTTGACCAGGGTTGACCCAATCGCTAAAAGTCGATTTTATTTCCGGTGTCGGTTTTGGCCCAAATTAGTCTTGTTTGATTCGGAACGGTCCGCTGGGCCTGATTTTGAGGTCACTTTTGTGAGATTTGTACTCCGTAAGTGCTTAAGCCAACGACTAATGGATTTGAGCCCATATCCGAGCGCGTAGAAACACGTTAGCGTCCGATCATCATCGGGTGTTTTTTGGAAACTGCTATAGACACCTGGCAGTCAAAATGCGGGTGTCTACAGTGCCCCCACTCTGACTGAGGCTTGGACAAGGCGAAAGTCAGAGTAGCCACCAGGCCAATCGATGATTGAAACCTGGCGGACTTCCGGTCGGGTCGTTTATAGTCCATTAGACTCGCCTGAAGGGCTCGCCAGCCATAAGCTAGAAGTCATACCTGAGTTGATGATGATAACTCTGTGGGGAATCGGACTTGTCGCATAAGTCCTGGGTGTGCCTGTGTGTAGGCTCATCCCGTGCTATTCCGGGGAAAATGCCGCCTTGGGCTATCTGCTGGGGAATTGGACTTGTCGTATAAGTCCCGGGTGCGCCTGTATATGGGCCCATCCCGTGTTGATTCGAGAGAAAATGCCGCATTGGGCTTCCGCTGGTGAGATTTAGCGGGTTGTATGTTCTGCTTGAGTCGTACCTGTATAAGTCACATAAAGTGCATGCAACACGTAGGTAGTAAAATGACTCGCACTGGGGAAAAAATGATTTTTGAATTTTTGAAAGTTTGGATTTTTGAAATTTTGAAATTTTTGACTCCTAAAGAATTTTAGGAAAGAAATTGCAGTTTAAATAGACCCAAATTTGACCTTGTCAAAAAGGATTTTCTCAAATGGCTAAGTTTTGTAAATTTTAAAGTGGAATTTGAAGAGAGAGGCCTACTGACAGACTCGACTCTGGACGTGACCGGACGATTTGACAGACACGACTGGACTCTCGAGGGGTTGGACCGTGACTCGATAGGGGGGCGGGCCACCTAACAAGACTCTTGAGTTGCGCTATCCCGTAGCCTAGGCGAGTGGCAACATGGGAATGATCTGTTATAGGGGGACTGCAGTAGTCTGTAATGAGACTGTTTTAGTCTGGTGCCCTTCTGGATTTTTGATTTTAGGGTACAGTTCAAAATGGGTATTGTTTCGAGTCCTGACAGATTCTCGTCTTCGACTGAGCCGAGTACTAGGACACACTGCAGAAAGGAGGCTAGATTTTTTTTGATTTTGTGAGCGGATGGAGGTTTCCCGCCTAAGAGAAGCCCCCAGGACGACAAAGCTAGCTGTTGAGAACATGATGGTGTCGTGACTGGAATGATGGCGCTTTTTGAATGTGTGTCAATGTGAGTGGTTGTGCCTCTGTTGAAAGGCTGCCTACGTATTCACGTGTAGTGAAATCAAACCAAGCCGTAGTTCAGTGTCGGAAGATGTATTATGGTGCCTAGTCTAATAGGACTTTGTGTGTAACTAGCCATAGCGATGGTGTAGGCTAGGTGCATTCCCAATGACGTTTTGGTCAAAGGGCTAGAATGATTAGGATATTAATCCTGTGACTGTGAGCATTCTCCGGGATAGCCTCCAGAGGTGGTGTGCACTATTTGGGCATGTTCTATCCCGACCGCAAGTTTGGTTCCCGTGTTTGGGGTTGATAACTGGTTTGGATGATTTTGGAAATGTGGTGCTAGGTCGCAAGTGGCCTTGATGATTCTAAATCTGGAGCTCGATTTGGTGGAGCTAAGGCTTCGAGGGTAAGGTATTGCAACGTGGTAGGAAATGGGGAAGTCGAGTAAAAATGACTCGGACTTCGATCGAGGTAGGTTTAATAATGCGGGATCTGATTTCGATGTCTGGCCCTAATGGTTAGGGGTATCTTATGGAGCTTGAATCCTCAAAATTCCGGGCTGTCTCTAGCCTATGTCTCGGGAAGGTCTTGAGGGTTGTAATGTGAGAATGCTAGATGTGGTGTTAGCTGACCAGCTTGATTGTTTCTCCCCTATTGGATGGTACGAGCATTGATAATTTTGAATTTGACCGTTTTCACTACGGTCATGGGTTCTTGAATATTCTTTGGCTGACCTCTTAGCCCCGGTCTTGGGATTTTTGAATTTTTGTTGGTTGACCTCTTAGCCCCGGTCATGGGTTTCTTGAATGTTTTTTTTGGTTGACCTCTTAGCCCCGGTCATGGGATCTTGAATTTTGGTTGACCTCTCAGCCCCGGTCATGGGTTTGTTTGAATGTTGGTTGACCTCTCAGCCCCGGTCATGGGTTTTTTGAATTTTTGTTGGTCAGACTAACACCTAAGGTAGGGGTTGGTTGATCTTATTGGATGGGTGTTTATTGTAGGAAATGGGCTTGCCTCCCATCTTGAACCCAAACTAGGAGACTACCCAGATTTGTCATAGGAATTCGATACCGCTCCTGCTAAGTGTAGTTTTGTGGCTTTCTATACCAGACATGGAATAGGTAAAAGGAAAACACGGGCTCGGTTTCCTGTAGTCATTATAGATGTGCCTATAATAGTCACGTGCGTGTGCTCACAGTGTATGACGGTGTTCATCACGTTCTCGGAAACACATAAGGAAAGTATATATGAGAAATAGAATATTGAAAGCTTGATTTTATTGAATTTTGAAAAGGGGACAGAATACAATTGACCCTGACTCTGACTCTGACTTTGACTTTGACTTTGGAGGGAATAGCACATCCTAGACTCGGACTCAGACTCAGACTTAAATCAGATCCGGACTCTCGGATGATGTTGTCATTAGTCGTCGGCTTCTACGGACTCGAGTTGATGTCCAGTATAGCCTTCAGTAGAAGCTTCACCCAGATCTTCATTATGTCGAAGATCGTCTTCAATCCTAATGCCCATTTCGGTAAGCACGACAAAGTTTGAAATGCCGGCATACCTAAGATGGACGCGGTAAGAAGGTAGGAGGTTGTTGATGAACGCATCCACTAGTGTCTTCTCGTTGGGCTTGTCTACCAACTTTACACTCTCGGCCCTCCACCTTTGAAGATATTTAGTGAACCCTTCTTTGGGCTCTTGGGCCATCACTTCCAGAGTACGCATTGTAGTCTGGATCTCGGTATTATCAGCATAATTCCGAGCGAACTCTGTTGCCATGTCATCCCAAGTCGGGTATTTCTTGGAATCGAGCCTGTAGTACCAGGCTTTGGGATGCTTTTCAAGGGAAGAAGCGAACAAGTGTCTGAACATGGTGGACTTCACCCCCTTGACAGCCATAAATTCTTTGAAAGCTCGGATGTGGTGGACCGGGTCTTCGGTACCCTTAAACATTGGTATGCCCGTAAGGTCGAAGTTGTCGGGCAGTTCATCATTCAGGGGTGAATAGGAACGAGCAATTTCAGTGTGGATCGAGTTGTTTGTTGACAGGTGAACTTGTTCCTCGAGCCTGCGAACAGCGCTGACTAGTTCAGCTATGGGCCCAGTGGGCTCAGATCCATGAGGAGGAGTACATTTCTCCACGGCACTTAGACGGGTGGCCAAGGTCGCTTGGTCAGTCTGGATGGTAGTCAATTGAGTTTCCATCTTGGCCAGCACGGCCTTCAGTTCGTCCAAAGTTCCTTGCATCTTTTGATGTTTGGTTTGCAGTGGCCTGTCTGTAAGAATACCGCGTAATCAGTAAAGTTGCTTCGGAACTCAAATTCACCAAGGCATAGGAAATAGCGCGGGAGGAGAGACGACTCCGGTTTGACTCGGGTTAGACTCCCCTAAGACAAATGTGTAGGGTACGATTCTCGGAGTGACTGTGATTAATCACTCCGTCGGAGAATAGCCCCCAATGTGAGACTAAGGACTTAGATGGCGTGGCATCTTAAGTGACTCGAAAGTGGGGTACGCGAGACACATGTAAGACATGACCCTTAGGGCAACCGTGATTGATCGCCCTGCTAAAGGGTAGCCCCCGAGTGGGATTGAAGATTTTGTTAATACTCGAGTGTTGGACGAGTGACCCTTAGACGTAAGGACCACAAACCTTTTGTCATAGGGCTATGCCTTGTAAACGGTTGACTCAAAAAAGACACCTAGACGGGTGACTTGTGAAAGGTGGGCCTTCCTTAGGATTTGACTATGTGGGCCGAGTCCTGTTCGAAGGAAGGTCCACGTGAGATATTTCTCAGACTTTGGACTCGATTGTGTAGACGGACCCTCCTTTGTAGGGGTATGCCCTACGTAGGTGGGCCGAGCCTTAGTCTAATAAGGCGGACTGGGATGGGGAAGAAACTCGCGATGTAGGATCGGCGGAGTTTCGACGCTAAAGACTTCGACGACTTAAGACACGACCCGACACTGCTAAATACGGGAATTCCTAAGAAGAGGAAGTTTTGAAAATGGATTATTTTGGAAAACCCGAGAAAACTCGGGGAAAGGCCCGACTTTTCGAGAAAATCGGAAAGTGTATCGGGCCTCAAATTTGAAAGTTCAAAAATATTTTCGAGTTTTGAAATGGGCAGAATACCGGCTAAAAATAGGATGTTTTGAGTAAAATCATAAGTCCTAAATTCGGTATACGTCCCGGGTTTTGAAATTGGATATCTTGAAAATTGAAAATTTGAGTGTCAGAAAAAAGGAATTTCCAACGATTTGAAAATTGAAGATAAGATCCCGAAGATTTGAAAATCGAAAACGGCATCTCGAAGATTTGAAATTTGAAATTGAATTTTTGAAAATTCGAAAATCGAATGGTGGATCGGAAGTTCGAATTTTGAAATGGGCGGCATGCCGGCTAGAAAATAGGCTTGTTTTGAGTCAAATCATAAGTCCTAAATTTCGGCAGCTTTCCGAGTTTTTGAAAGTTGAATATTTTTGAAAAGATGCATTTTTGAAAAAGTTGACGGTTTTTGAAAACGACACAGAAACCAAATAGCACGTAGTCACACAAGCATTATAACGACGCCATGTATGCTCTACACTAAGTCTCGTTCGGTCTAAAGAGGGTCTATACCAGTGTGCATAGTCTAGACGTTGATCGGGACGGACTTTCTAAGTCGAGTTGAGCTTAGAACGTGCCGCAAAACCCACTCGAATCGACTATGGACACCTTTTGACATATCCATATTGGAGTACATCAACGGTATAGTGGGACGTCGGTCGCGAGTACCGGCCCGGGAAGATATGGGTTATGCATGAACCGTAAAACTAAGACGCGTATTGTACTAGTCAAACGATTTCTATTCGAGTCTCACCCTGAAGATGCCGATGGTAAGTCACGCATCAGTTAATCCCCAGCGGAGTCGCCAAATTGTGGACATGACATAGGTCCACCCCAACGCGGCCACGCGCGGGTTTGGGTAGGCGAATGAATCTCCATATGAGAATGGATCGAATTGAAATTTAAATTGAAGTGGAGTCGCCACCGAACTTTGTGGGAGTTCGGACCCGTTCGAACCCACTCTATGTCGTAGTGGGCTGTGTACAAAATACGGCCCATTTCCGATGTCAGAGTTTATTGGGATCGTCCCTTTGCATTTGATACCGATACCGACATTATCGGATATCGTGTATTGAATGACTCTCGTGCGCCAACGGTTTCGGGCATCCGGAAACCGAGGTTCTGAGTAAGGGGTGAGGGTACGTGTTGGGAAGCCCACAAAGGACACCCAACCCCGCCCGCACATAAGCGGCTTCTGCTAGGATATCGAAAGACTTTCCAATACGCGCGTTAGTTGAACGGGAAAATGATATGCAAATATTATTTTCCCTAAGCATGCGAGAAATTGAAAGGGTTTCTATGTTAATTTAATGCAACTAATTCTAACGTCGAAGTTAAATTTAGCATGTGAGTTCATTTTAGTACAATAAAATTAACAAAAATAAATTGACAAGAAAATAACAAACTTGTTAGTAACGGTATAACGATAATAACAGTTTGTGAATAATGTAGTATGATGCATGGTTTTGAAAAGAATAGTAGGTCACGTGATGGATTAACACGTGTTGACCGAGGTCAAGGAAAAAAATATATCGAGATCTAAAAAAAATGTTTTGTCTAAAAAAAATGATGTTCGAAGAATAATAATAAAAAAGAGCAAAATTGTTTTCTTCGGAAAATTGATGATTTTATTAAATCGCGTACAAATATTGCGTAATTTGCACTCGACTTAATATTTTCGATATTCGTCGTATTCAATATTCGATTATGAAATCGATATTAAATACTTGGAATAATTTATACTCGATTTTAATTTTGATGCTCGTCATATCCCATATCCGATTATTGAATCGGTATGAAATGCTAGAGCGAAAACTTGAAGAAAATAATATAAGTCGTTTTAAATTAACTAACACGATATAAATTTTCTCTGCGTTTATTAATGTCGTAATTAATTCAATTGAATTAGAGGACATCTATATTAGCATCAACGAAAATCGTGTTAATTAATTTATTTGACTAAATCATTAGATTCGACATCCAATTATGGAACTGGTATCGAATCTAATAGATCGACACCTTAAAAAAAAACTCGCCTTGATTCCCTCCGCATCCCGACATCATAATTAATTCTTGCGAATTGTTTGATGTCGGATCCGCATCAACGGGTTTCGACCCTTATTAAAAGATGCTCGATAATTTTGTATTTGACGAAATATGCGATTGAACGAAAGCTACGCGAACGGAAATAAAAATTATTATTGAAGTTGACTCGTTTCAATAATCAAGTGCTAGGGTGTCAGGATAAGCGACCGGCAACGCTGTGTGCAGTACACTTGTATATTCGGGTTTCCTTATTCCGACATCCTTCGCACTCGACACAAATCTACGAGTATTTTAATGTCTTTTGATACTAACGATATTAACGGTATTATGACGCGAATAAAAAAAAACGACAATAACGAGAAAAGACGCGAGGAAGACGAGAAGGGAGAAGAAAAGGGGTTTTTTCACCCTCAACCTACATGTTTCTTACGCTCGGACGGGACTCGTAGTGGCGGCTTGCACGGGAGTATCGAGTATGTAGGCTAAGTTGTGGTGGTTTTGAATTCCTAAAGCTAGGTTTAGGGTTTGATTAGGGTTGAAATTAGGGTTTGAGTTTGATGTTTATTAGGGTTGTAAAAAAGTGTAAAATTGATTGTGCATGGGGATGTTTATATAGGCATTGCCCATGTACTTTGGTGTCTAGGGTTTTGTGCCCTGACGGACTTGACCTGATGGCCCGTCTGAAGGTGGACTGTTGGTTTTGCTTCTTGAGTTGGACTTTTTCTATTTGAGTGGCTGCTTTGATGTGTCTCGGAAACGACTTTGACCAGGGTTGACCCAATCGCTAAAAGTCGATTTTATTTCCGGTGTCGGTTTTGGCCCAAATTAGTCTTGTTTGATTCGGAACGGTCTGCTGGGCCTGATTTTGAGGTCACTTTTGTGAGATTTGTACTCCGTAAGTGCTTAAGCCAACGACTAATGGATTTGAGCCCATATCCGAGCGCGTAGAAACACGTTAGCGTCCGATCATCATCGGGTGTTTTTTGGAAACTGCTATAGACACCTGGCAGTCAAAATGCGGGTGTCTACAAAATTAGATAGATGCATGCTTGACTTAGGAGCATCTATTAGTGTTATGCCTAAATCCCTATACGAATCACTTAAGTTGGGACCTCTTTCTCAAACTGATGTAGTGATTCAGTAAGCGGATAGATCACATGCTTACCCTATAGGAGTTTTAGAAGATGTTTTAGTTCAAGTTGATGAGTTAGTGTTTCCCGTTGATTTTTATGTGCTTGATATGGGTAATTCTTTCGATGCTAAGGACGTACCATTATTACTAGGAAGACGCTTTCTAAAAACAGCTAGAACTAA
The DNA here is from genome assembly GCA_958450325.1 of Agrostemma githago. Classification (NCBI taxonomy): domain Eukaryota; kingdom Viridiplantae; phylum Streptophyta; class Magnoliopsida; order Caryophyllales; family Caryophyllaceae; genus Agrostemma; species Agrostemma githago. Next base: position 75,357,657 of record OY288239.1, on the reverse strand, counting down.
AATTGATGTCTATGAGGGAACTCTTTCTTTTGAATTTGATGGTGAAACAATTAAGCTTAATATATATGATGCTATGAAACACCCCATTGATACTACCGTTGATGTGAGTTCTGTAGAGACTGTTGATGTGATAGACACAATTACACAAGAGGAACTCAACGGGATTAGTGAATTTAATACACTTGATGATGATAATTATTTGGATCCTATATTATCTTTTGAGGAAAAGTTTGATTTTATTCATGATAGTCGTCTAACCACTAGTTTTGAGCGTGTTTCTAGTCTTGAATTGCCTAAAGATTGCCCTAAAGTGATTCCGTCTATTCAATGTCCGCCTGAATTGGAATTAAAACTCCTACCTAATAATTTAAAGTATGCTTTCTTAGGTGAACATGATATCTTACCTGTAATTATTTCTAGTTCACTTTCTGAATCGAAAGAGTTTAAATTGTTAAACGTGCTTAAGGAATATAAAGAAGCGTTAGGGTGGACCATTGCTGATATTAAGGGTATTAGTCCTACATTGTGTATGAATAACATTTTTCTTGAGGATGGTGCCAAACCAGTTAGAGAAACTCAATGTAGACTTAACCTGTCAATGATGGAAGTTGTGAAAAAAGAAATTCTTAAGTGGCGGGATGCGGGTGTGATATATCCTATCTCAGATTCAAAATGGGTAAGTCCAATCCATGTAGTACCTAAAAAGACCGGGATTACGGTTGTTGAAAATAGTAAAGGAGAACTAGTTCCCACTAGAGTATCAAATGGATGGAGGGTTTGCATAGATTATAGAAAGTTAAATCAAGTAACTAGAAAAGATCACTTTCCTTTACCATTCATAGATCAAATGTTAGAAAAGCTTGCGGGACGTTCTTACTTTTGTTTTCTAGACGGTTATTCAGGGTATATTCAAGTTCCTATAGCACCTGAGGATCAAGAAAAGACAACTTTTACATGCCCTTTTGGTACTTTTGCTTTTAGAAGAATGCCTTTTGGACTTTGTAATGCTCCTGGCACATTTCAACGTTGCATGATGAGCATATTTTCAGATTTGCTTGATAATTCCATGGAGGTTTTTATGGATGATTTTACTGTTTTTGGTGATGATTTTGAGTTATGTCTCCATAATTTATCTCTTGCTTTAAAAAGATGTGTCGAGACTAATCTTGTGCTTAACTTTGAAAAATGTCATTTTATGGTGGAAAAAGGAGTCGTCCTAGGCCATGTTGTCAGTGCTAAAGGGTTGGAAGTTGATCAAGCTAAAATAGATATTATTAGTTAATTACCCTATCCTAGTTGTGTGCGTGAAATAAGATCATTTTTAGGGCATGCTGGATTCTATAGACGATTTATACAAAACTTTTCGACTATAGCGTCACCTTTATCTAACTTACTTGCTAAAGATGTACCATTTGTGTTTGATGATAAGTGTAAGGAAGCATTTAATACGTTAAAAGATAAATTAACTTCCGCCCCAGTGATTAAACCTCCTAATTGGTCATTACCTTTTGAAATAATGTGTGATGCTAGTGATAAAGTGGTAGGAGTTGTATTAAGGCAAAAAGTAGGCAAGGAATCTCATGTTATATATTATGCGTCGAAAACTCTTGACCCAGCCCAATGCAACTATATTGTCACTGAAAAAGAATTGTATGTTGTTATTTTTGCTCTTGAAAAATTTAGACCGTTTGCTTGGTACTCACGTGGTAGTATACTCCGATCACTCTGCTTTGAAATATTTGCTAAAAAAGAAAGAGTCTAAACCAAGATTATTACGATGGATGTTATTGTTACATGAATTTGATTTGGAAATAAAAGATAAGAAAGGAGCAGAAAACTTAGTTGCTGACCATCTTAGTAGGATTATTAAGGAACAAGACATAACTGCCCTCACTTCTGATTTATTTTCTGATGAACAATTGTATGCATTAAATGTGAAATATCCTTGGTATGCAGATATGGTTAATTATTTAGTATCAAAGGAGTTTTCTAAGAAACTTACTAAAGTCCAAAAAGATAAAATTAAGCATGATGCTAAGTATTATATTTGGGATGAACCTTATTTGTTTAAAATTTGTTCTGATAATGTTATAAGAAGATGTGTGCCTGAAGAGGAAAGTAAATCTATTCTTGAATTTTGTCACTCATTTGAGTGTGGGGGTCATTTTGGTCCAAAACGAACAGCTCATAAGATTCTAGAATGTGGATTCTTTTGGCCCTCTTTGCATAAAGATGCTTATACTTTTGTGAAAACTTGTGATCAATGTCAAAGAAGTGGTAATATTTCTAGGAGAGATCAAATGCCTCTTACTTCCATATTTGTAGCTGATGTTTTTTATGTTTGGGGTATTGATTTTATGGGACCTTTTCCATCGTCTTTTGGGAATACTTACATTCTTTTGGCAGTTGACTATGTTTCTAAATGGGTGGAAGCCAAGACTACTAGAACGAATGATTCTTAGGTGGTTGCTGAGTTTGTTAGGGATCAGATTTTTAATAGGTTTGGTATTCTTAGAGCTGTCATTAGTGACAGAGGGACTCACTTTTGTAATCGTATCATTGAGGCTTTATTTAGGAAATATCATGTTACTCATAAGGTTTCTACTGCTTATCACCCCCAGACTAATGGACAAGCCGAGGTTTCTAATAGAGAAATAAAATCAATTTTGGAGAAGGTTGTGAGTCCTAATAAGAAAGATTGGAGTAAGCGTTTAGGTGATGCATTATGGGCATATAGAACTGCATACAAAACCCCAATAGGTATGTCTCCTTATCGCTTGGTATTTGGGAAAGCTTGTCACCTTCCAGTTGAATTAGAGCATCGAGCATTTTGGGCAATTAAGAAGTGTAATTTTAATTATGAAAAGTCTGCTGCTCACAGAAAATTAGAAATTCTAGAATTGGAGGAGATAAGGAATGATGCATATGAAAATTCTCGGATCTACAAAGAGAAAACTAAGGCTTATCACGATAAAATGTTATCTAGAAAAATCTTTAATGTGGGTGATAAAGTCCTCCTTTATAATTCTAGGTTAAGATTATTTTTTGGGAAATTAAGATCAAGATGGATCGGTCCCTTTGAGGTTCTTAAGGTGTTTGATCATGGAGCGGTAGAAATTAAAGGATGCGAGTCAGGAAGGGTACTTAAAGTGAATGGGCATAGACTTAAGCCATATTATGATGGATTCGAAGCCAATTGGGTGGATATTATTGATTTGGAGGATCCAACGTATGAAAATTGAGAAATAGCATGTCGAGCCACGACGTAAAATAAGGCGCTTCTCGGGAGGCAGCCCGAGCGTGTATATTTATTTTGTATGCGTGACTAATTATTTTTACTTAGTTTTATTTTTCCTTCATATTTCATTTCCCTATTTCACTTGTCTTGGTCCAGTGTTGGAATTTTGCAGGATAGAAAACAGCGATCCTTTGCTGAATATATGATAGCTAACAATGGGATGACGTTTTCAAAAATCAACCTGGACAAGATGCATATATTTATACTTCGCTAGACCCGCTAAGTACCTTTATCCCTCTTATATATTTATGTGTGCAAATTTTCACCTTTTGATGTTTCTTTTGACATTGAGGACAATGTCGGATTTAAGTGTGGGGATGAGGTAAACTGAAAATTGGATAGATTATTATTGAAAGTGGAGTTGGCGGGTGGCCATTACATTGAATGTGTGTTTTGCAGGGTATTTTAAAATTTTGGGATATGTGAATATTTAGGGAAAGTGCTGTCAAAATTTTTTGATAGAAATTTGAGTTTAAAAGTTTAGCGTTTGTTTTTATTGAACTACCTAAACTTGGAAAGTTGACGACGAATCCTAATCTAACATTTTGTCACAAAAAAATTTATTTCTATGAAGGACAAAAAAAATGTTTTGAAGTTATATATGCAATTATTTTTCCTCCCGATCGAACTTGGATTAATTAATTTGATAGCAAATAATATTTTAAGTCTCTTTTAAATTTGATTTATAGGTGAATTATAAAGAATAGCAGTTACTTTAGCTACCTTATTAACTACTTTTTTTTCCGTTGACTCTAGAGGTACGAGCGGTAAGCCGGTCTTGTTTCAATTAATTTACTTTCGTAGGTGACTCCTAATTAGGGCTATAAGGAAGATTAGATGCCTCAAAAGTGAGTGAGTCGGTCTTGTGACTCGAGTTAGTAAATCCGAGGGGAACCTAGTCCTAATGGGATTGGGAGAATGCCTAATGCCTTGTCCGGAAGGGCGGGAGTCATTGGTTGAAAGCTCGCTACATGGATCACTCGATCTTGGGAAAAAAATTGAAAAAAAAAAGAAGAAAAAAGTAATTGAAAAAAATAAAAAAAAATGAAGAAAAAAATCAAACAAAGAAAAAAAAATAAGAGCAGAAAAAGAGAGACGAGGTGTCTAGTTTGCCTTATGTGCTCGGGAGGACGATCCTCGTACTGAACTGGTAATAGGAATGTACCGAAAGTAAATCCCCTTCCCCTAAGACCTTAAACTGCTGAAATCCATCTTTTGGAGTCAATACAAATATATTTTTCAAAGGTAGTTAAACCGAGTGTGAAGGATGATGAGTTTATTTATAATTTAAATTTAGAAGCGGTTTAACATGTTATATATTGTTAAATTAGTTAATTGAATAGTTTAAGGGAGGAGAAATTTTATGTATATATATATATATGTATATATATATTACTTGCGAATCTAACTCGAAATTATTTTCTTAAGTTTACTAACTTATAAAAAATACTTTCTTAAATATTTTTAGTTTGTCGTCAATTGTACCTAGTTGGGCTGATTTAAAATATTTGAAGGTTAGTTTTTCATTTTATCTTAGCTCTTGAGTAATCATTGTCGAGGACGACAACGGACTAAGTATGGGGAATTTGATAAATCGATATTTATACATATTTTTACCCATTTAATATTATCATTTTTTATGTCGTCTTTCCTATTATTTGAGCTAAAAACATATTTTTATGACTTACGGGTTAATATATTCGTTAATATTATTTATATGCTGAAATAAGTTTTATTATCTATTTTTTAAATTATTTAGAATAATCCTTTTAATTTGAAGGTCAAATAATACATTCTCATATATTCTTTGTGTAGGTCTATCTTAAGAGAACGATATCTCACTCATACGATATCGGAATCAAGTGATTCAGAATGCGTTGGAAAGCTGAGTTGGAGACCTACAAGTTTATAGAAGACAGAAACATCAAATTCCGTCATCTACTAGGACGAAATCGAGTTATAAGACAGCACCCCAGTAAATATCGACACCAAACAAATGGGTTGAAGCCTATTACTACAAAAGATGGGTTAGGAAACAAGAAAAAAAGAAAAAAAAGGAAAATAAAACGGTTTAAAAATAAGAGGGTTTAGGAAAAAAATCATATGAATAATATGAAAGAAAAAGGAAAGAAGAATTTAATAAGAAAAAAAGAAGGAAAAAAGAAGAATATAAAAGAAGATGAAGAACAGGAGGGAGGGAGGCGCAGGAAAAAAAGAAGAAGAAAGAAGCCACACGTGAAGAAGATGCCGGCCGACGGATAAACAACACACGGACTTGACTCCGTTCTGATTCAATTCAATTCCGTCCCGATTTTTATGAGCTTTTCTAATCTTTATCTTATTTTTACTGTTATTATGTTTAGATTAGAGTAATTTTCAATTGGAGTATGTAATTGACTATTGGATGTTAGGGTTGATGAGATTATGATATCATTTTGACTGATTAATTAGTTTGTTGGATATTTATATAAGATTCGTTACTTGACTATCTGATTCGTGTTTATTAATTTCGTTTGGCCAACTTAATTGTATTCATTGAATCGGTCGTTGAATTGATAGTAGTTTTGGTTAGGTTGCAGCGTTCTGGTCTAATCTTGATTGCTAGAATCTTGTGTAGTAGTTGAGTCAGATATAATTGCAGCGTTCTGCTTATATTTTATTCAACTGATTAGTGATCTTAAAGCGACTTAATTTATTAATTTGATTCATGCGTTCATGGTTAATTTGATAAATTGGTTAGGATTAAACTTGCGTGCGTTCACGGGGTTTAATGAGTCAGAAAGATAAAATTGGTAATTTACTTGCGTTCAAAGATTAACCGATTAACTAATCTATCCAATATAATTGATTAAGAGAATCGATGATTTTACCCGACATCTATAGAAAATTACATATTTTCTATTTATTCATTAAAATAACTTTCTACCTGTTTATTGCTATTATTAGTATTTTTAGTTTTATTTATTTAATTTTAGTTAGTTAGTTTAGTATAAAAACAACCCAAACAAACTCCCCATTATTATTTTTATACTTATATAACTATATAAATATTACTAAATTAATCTGAGATAATATCATTAGTCCCTGTGGGTTCGACCCTTACTTGTCCTACTAATAGTTAGTTAGAGTCTTGTAAGTGAATTATAAATTTAATTTTGACTGCAATTACGACACGCATCAGTAGCTATCGATTTCGTTGATTTAGTTTAAGCTTCGTTAGCATCTACCGGTAATCGATTTACACTATTCGATACTATTACATTTAAGCCACACTATATACGGAGTAGGTGTCAACTAAATATGTAAACGTCTAAAATAAAGATAGTTACATATTCAGTTACTTGTATATCGTAGCAACTCGATTGTAGTCATCCAAACATTCAAAAAACAGGGAAATTTAAAATTTAATTTGGAGAACTTCGGTAGTTATACAATTTTCGTTGTAAATCTGTAGTATTAAATCCCGAGCAAATGTTTTAGTTGTCCGAATATTTTTAAGGTTGTAAGCTACATGAAAGACCGGTAGTCTAAACGAAATTAATGACTCAGGATGTTAAATTAGTGTTGTTAATTTTGCGAAAGTCAATTAATGAGTGGGTAGTTTAAAAGATCGGTAGTAAATTAATGATTAATGTTCCAGAGGGTGAGTTTGTCGACATTAGTATAGTTTGAAACACAGAGTGTTCCAAAACAATAAAAAGGGTGGGTCGTAGTGTACATTTTCCAATTGAAAATAAAGTCGTCTCATTTCAATTGTGATGACCGGTGCAAGTAAGTACTCGCAAGTAACTGAGAAGAAAATATCCGTTCTACCAATGACTTAACAAACACCAAAATTGGAGTAATAAATGGGATTTATACTTTCCCCAAATTTCTGTCTCAAAATCGAATTGGTACTTTCACAACACCGAAAAATGTATAGTCAATTAATGTACCACCGAAATGCATTCTAGATAATATGCCATTTGATTGGGATGGAAACTTTAGTATTTGCAAAAACTTACATCCTCTAAAGATGAGGTTAGAATGTTTGGGGTAAAATGTGGTCAGGATCGACCCTTGCATATTCCCTGATTACAACTTTAGGAGTGCTGTAGTGTTAGAGTTCGGTGAATCACTTGTAAACTACATCAATGCCTTCAAACTTCAAAGATTATTTGAAGATTTCGAAATGACTAAAGAAGCAATGGCGACCCAATGGGATCATGAAGCTGGTCCTCATTCTTGGGTTGCATCGTGGCAAGATGAGCGTTACCTATCTTGCGAAACCGATTACCGTATGGTTCCAAACTGGGAGCGCGCTCTTGGAACAATAGCGGGTGAGAGGACGGAATATTGTCACTACGAAATAATTAAGGAAGCTTTGGATGATATATATCCGGATTTCTATCCAATCGACTAAGGTATTTAAGGTATGTATGAGGTTTTCATCAATAACATTAGATACATCGCAATCATTGACAACATATAACATGCATGCAGGGAAGATACAGTTTGCTCTGTTAGTAATAGTCACCAGATTTGATATGTTTTGGAGGAAGATGTGGTTCAGATGAAGATTGAATTAACTATTGATGGAACGATCAATTATTATGTAATGTTCTCTATATTTTGGGTTACAGATTATATCGGACGACAATAGCTATAAATTCCATCAGTTGTTATAAATTGTATCAAAGTACATCAAAATCTTTCTGCTATGGGGCAATTTACTGACCACAATATCGTCTTGTTTGAAGGTTAAATGTGTTAGTTTACTGTGAACATTCTTTAAGAATTCCTTACCTGTTTTTAAGACTTATAGAAGTTTGATGTCGACGAACTGATAGCAAATTGTGGATGAATTCAAATAAACATCTACTGTATAGCTCCTCATGGTTTTATCATTACTGTCGTGCGTAGAGAAATTGGATATCAACTTCAATTAGAATTTGAATCTATATAAATTCATCTGATATTGGAGAAAATCTCTTGGTACACAACATTAGTTGTTGAATTAGAAACGTACTCATCTTCATCTATGATAATAACTTTGAGACCCTTCTTACATGTGACCCTCGAGAAGGCGACATATAACTGTCCATGAGTGAAGACAAGCTTTGGTAAAACAGGCCTACATTGGAGAGCGACTGATCCAGACTTTTGTTTATTGTCATTGCGAAGCAAACAACAACGGGGAATTGCCTTCTTTCAAATCGAATCGGGAACTTGGTCTCATCAGAAGGTGACAGTTTGATTCCGAGAATATAAACCTGAACACCTTTCCTGCTACCACCGATAACAATGGCCTCTAGTACACGATCCCCAAGTTTTGAAATCTGCAATCGAATACCGTTGCAAAGTCCATTTGCCTGGTCGAGATTTCTTAGTAGCATAACAATAACGCCGACTTTTAATGCGAGTTGATGCGCTGGAAGGCTAGAGCATCGGATTGAATTCAAAAATTCAATAGAATAGAGTTCATGAATGTGACAGCTTGTCTCGTCATTGCTAATCTCATCCGACAACAGATATACAACCTCTTTCTCCGGAATAAGAGATAGAACATACTCGTTAATCTTTTCGACAACATCGTGTGTTGGCACTAAGACTGCTCTTTCTTGAAGCCAATCTGGGTCCATTAGGTGCTGGAGCAAATAAGGGTATCTGTTGTCTACAATGGAGGCAGCTCGGTCATCCCCGAGTAGTATAAGAACCTCCGGTGGGAGATCAATGTTTGCTACTCCATCGTTTGGACAACCTGCTAAAGCATCGCCAATACTTAAAAACCATTCAGAGAACAACCTAATTTCTTCGGCATCTGAGTCCCCTACTCCAACCTGCAACCTCATGTTGGTTGTCAATTGTAGAACCTACATAGTACAACAAATGGATTAAATCAAGTATGAAATAATGAAATGTTAAAAACTTCACATTGGCCTGGTGACGGTCTTACTTATATATACTTTAATTAGAAGCGCTAACCTTTATATCTCTCCAAATCTATGAAGAACAAACTGAGGCGTACACTATGTCTTCTCGGCTTCCTTTCGGAACAACGGGTAGCATTTTCCAAAAATTACCACATAATACGACAACCTTTCCACCAAATGGTTTTTTCGGAATTCGATGGATCATGGATCACACATCGCATTATGTCTTTCAGACTTCTATCGAGTGCTTCAAAACAGTATCGACTTACCATGGGAGCTTCGTCTCAGATTATGAACTTAGCCTTTATGAGTAGCTCAGCAAGGTCGGACCCTGGTCTGATACCTTGACACATTAAATTCTCGTCCACATTGATAGGAATGCTGAATCTCGAATGGGATGTACGTCTCCGGCCCTAGGTAGTAGAATGACAGCTATTCTGGCCACTTGAAGCCACTGGTAGAACTATTTCACCCTTACTCCTCACGGCGGCGCACAGAGCATTCCAGATGAATGTCTTGCCTGTTCCGCCGTAGCCGTAGACCAAAAAAAAACCTCCAGTCATGTTGTGTACGACACTCATAATCTCATTGTACAGAGCTCTTTGTTCTTCAGTTATTGTTAACATGTACCTTTAATGGACAAGACGTAGTGTTTCACGTTTATAGGTGAGTTCATCTGAAATTAATCTATTGAGGTGCATTGAGTTCAGATTGTCGTCCGACATGGGCATATCAGGGAACTTCGACAAGGAACTACCATTGCCTTGTAGTAACGACTCAATTTCGGATAAAGCGTAGTTTTGTTGTTCCTCGTCTGTCATCTGCAACTCTGTGATGCAAATGTCACAAACAAACTGAGATACATATTTGATAAAATTACATCAATAATATAGATTGTTGTCTAAAATCCAAATTTGCGATGTTGAATAATTGACCTTTAATATGTGTATTAATATGTACAGCAGAAACTGTCCGGATTACTAATTAATATGAAAATAAAATGGTAATTGGAACTTCATGGTAAAACGAACTGACTCACAAAAATTTAAGAGTTCTCTCCTACGACGGGCCAAAATATCATCACATAGATGGTGCCACAACTTCTCCTAAACATATTTAGGCTTGATCAAACTTCTGGAGTAAAGCAACGTTGGGAAAAGGTTCCTAAGGAAGAAACTTGTACCCCAATAACTTGCTTCCTCTATAGCATCAGTATACTCCTTGTCGTCACCGAGTAACCCTAAAGCGTAGCAAGCGTTTTTTAATGTATCATGGACTACGCCATTAAATGTGCAAATATTGGCGTAGTTCGTAGGGCCCTTAACGAAGTTCAGTAGAGTTCTCATGTAATACCATTCACCATCGTTGAGAGACGTGTGAAACATTCTGCCCAAACTGAAACCATGTTTCCTTGGTGCCCATGATTTTTCTTTTGCATGCCAAACATACTTCGTTGGAAACTCAGCATAAGTTAGATCTCTCGACTCCTCATGATTGGCGTTGTACTCCAACCAAGCAGTGAACTTTGTTCGAGCACCGTTGGAACGTGCTAAAATATCCTCTAGAGGGTTGTCATCATTATAGACAACATTATACTCATTAGGAAGATGATACTCAAGACGTAATACTGTCGGAGTCCTGTAATGAATATCGAAAGCGAATATACGCCACAAAGCTTCAGGTGGGGAAAAATAACGGTAGTCTTAATATTCCTGAATGTGGTCAATCTCGTCGGGGTTCTTCCTTGTCGCAGCACCTACGGTAACACGATCATAACCCTTGTTAATATATTCGGAAATTTCCCATGGTACCCCCGAACTATGTGACATTACACATGGTACACTCGATTTTAAGTTTGTTCCCATGGAACCCTTAAGTATTATAGTTTGCTTCCCAATTTGTCCTTACACCAATTTCCGTCATAACGCCGTGTGATTAACAATTAACCACTGACACACTCAAGCATTAATCACTGACACACACTTACTCACTCATTTAATCACTCAAGCATTAATCACTTATTCTCAACTTTTTCACCTTCATCTTTCATCTTCTTCATTTTATGAAAAAAAATGGCAAAATCAAACTTCATCCCCATAACCTAGCTCGATCATCCTTCAACATCAATCTAATCCACTAAGCAAGTTCTATCCCAAGTGATTAAAATCGTTTCTTCCAATAAGCAAGGTAAATACTACTAACTCTCTAATTTTTTTTCGTATTTATGTGATTAAAGCTTCGTACATCTTCTTCTATGCTATTAGATGATTGTACTATGGTTTATATCCATACATCTTATAGGTTTAGTCTATAAATTTTGATTTCGAATTCTGATTAAATTAAGGTTTCAGATTATATGTTTCAATTAGGGTTTTGTATGAGTAAAAAATTTCAGTTCTCAATCTAATGATATGTTCTGGTGAAACTAGATTGAATTTTAATCTAATATTGTTCATTAAAATGGGGGTTAAATTGGATATTATACTTTGTGAGAAGTTGAGGTATAGAGCAGAGTTGAGATCAAGTGGACTATTCATTGATGGAAGAAGCAAAACAAATACTTTTTGCGAAACTGGATATGATACTCTGGTCTATACAAAATTAGGGTTTATGTTCAATTACGAATGTTTATGAAATTTTCTTGGTTTGCATTTAAATACTCCGTACTTTGTTTAGTTGTCAATTTTCCTATATGCATCATGACTATTGAATATTTCTGTTGTGTTATACATTTCAATTGTGTTATATTTCAATGTGTTATGTTCTTATTATCGTTGTGTTCAATGAATTCTCATTTATCGTTGATATTTGTGTTCATCCAGAATGTCAGCTAAAATATGGATTGAATTTCAATATGACGGAAAGTGTTTCGATTATCCTGTGAACGACGTTGGCTTGATGTAATTACTGGACGTAATTGGCGACCTTGATGGGGTGTCTTCGAAGCAAAATGTTCTTATACCTGAGGTTTATAATCTGTACTATAAAGGGGCACGGGGTAAGAAGATGTACATAAAGAGTGACGAAGACCTGATGAGTATGTTTGCATATTTTGATGGTATAGAAACCATTAAGGTTTGACTTAAGAGGACAAACAAACCCATGAAAGTGTTCCAAATGGTTGCTGATCAACAAAAGAAATCATGGCTAGAGGAAGAAGAAAAATCATGGAGCCTCAACAACCAACACTTAGGTAAGTCCCTTCTAATTTTGAATGTTAAATTTGTCATGTTATTTACGGTTGAATGTTATATTGGCAGAATATTATTAGTTTCGTATCTTCTTTCAATTTCAGAGTCAAGCTAAGGAACGGAAGGAGAAGGCCGGTTTATCTTTTATGTATGGTTTAGCTAGGGGTATATATTTTGTACAGGTCTCTTATTATACCACCAAATCCACCATACTTGGTCTTAGAATATGAATAATCTCGTATGTGGTATGTATATTTTGCACAGGTGTTGCTCCTATATTTTGGGTAATTTGGTACGTAAACTCTCTTTTGGTGATTTGCATATCACACAAACAATTATTTCGTCGATGTTGTTCCCTTTTTAGTTCGTTTGTTTAACGAACATATCAATGTGATGGTGGGAATATATTAGTAGTAATCTTATTTCATTGCATTAGGCTTGCTTTCCATACATATCACATTTTGTTCATAACAACATAAAGTAGACTAAAGTACATGACCGAACCAATTATATGATGCTTAGATTTAGGAACTGCGACGTAGAATCTATCTTTCTATTGATGTCACAAATTATTTCCATTTGTTTCTTCATCTTTTTCTTCAAATCTTGTTGAATGGACACTTGATCAACTACATCCATTGTGTTGATATTTGTAACTTCTTCCGTTCTTCCTTTGTACCATTGAAACCATCCACATTCATCACATTTATAGTATAACTTAAATGGATTTGCAGCAGTTGATCCGAATGCTCGAATATTTGTTCTTCTATTGCATCTTACGCATGTTTTGTTTTCCACTTGAACTCCTCTTAGAGTTGAACTTGAATGTGAAACCGACATTGTTGGAAGTTTGATCTGTGTGGATTTTTTTGTTCATATTCTGTCAAAATAGAAAGGGTTGTGCATTTATAAGCATTTGTGTAAGGCTAGTTCAATAATCTAGCTGTTACTTTGCTTCAAAGAGTCGCCCCTGTGCTTTCAGGGGTACCATGTGAACAAAAATGTAACCTTAGGGGTACTATGGAAACAACCATCAAACCTTAGGGGTACCATGGGAACGCCTCTCTTTATGCTAAAGATTCTGAAAAGCAGTCGTTGAGGGATGTAATTAATTTTCCCTCCCAAAATTAATTAACACTTAATGATGCAACTCTTAAGCATAATTTAACGGCGTGATGACAGAAAATGGGATGTGGGCAAATCGGCAACTAAACTATAAAACTCAAGGTTACCATGGGAACAAACTTAAAAGCGGGTGTACCATGTGTAATGTGACATAGTTCGGGGATACCATGAGACTTTTCCCTAATATATTTGAAAAGGTACTTCATCGAATATGTCTGGTTACACCACTCAACATTAATGTGGGCGCGATATCGTGTCAATAGTTCAGCGTTATACGGTACAACGTATCCATTGTGCACGCTCATACCACTGTGATACCGCTGTTGCATCTCCTGTACATAGGGTACCCATCTCTGTTGACGATTGTACGATTAGAAAAAGCATGCGGGAATCTTTTGGTGCATACACCATCAACCATGCAAGGAGACTTCGGGTTTGCGTGTCCACATGGGCCGTGAATCATTAAATCCTTTCCCGCTCTATATAGTGTTGGTTCATCTACGGGGTCGGGAATTTCTGCTGATATGATGCTATCAACATCACCGGCCTCGGGGAATTTGCCGTCTCTTTCGAGGAACAGAAGAATATGTGTGTGCATAAGTCCACACTTCTGAAACTCAATTGTGTATACCACTACAAAAAAAGGAATTTATATGTAGTAGATGTTCATGATACACATATTAGTTAATTAAATTAATCAAAAACATGTCCAATGCAAAATGATTGAAATAACCTACTCTAGCCCTCACAAATATATGGTTCTCCTTAAAATCTTTCATTAATATATCGAGCTTCTGCTTAAATACACGTGCAACAATGTTTCGTCTGTCCTCTGCCTGAAGGTCCCTTTCTTTTACAAATCTATCAATCTCCGGCCATTTTGGGTTGCAAGTGAATGTGATAAATAGATTTGGATAACCACACCACCTGCAAATGGTCATCGTATCTTGATTGTTTTCCTTAACGTAGCTCTTCCCCCCAACAAAGCTAGAAGGAATAAGGTATTTGACACCAATGGAAGACGAATCAATCTGACCATCTGCAGCAGCGTTGGTAGCTGCTTAAAGTTCTCGGATCTGAGCTTAGGCTAGTTGAAACATAAGTATTTGAGGCGTTGAGCTCTATCATTGTGTACCCGTCAACAATAATCTAGTGAAGTAACATACGTCCTCTTAGCAAAGTATCTGCCTCAACATCTGGCGATCGGTCCTGTATACGGAATGCAAACCATTATCTTTAAGTTTGTTACATGCTGTTTCTGGATTGTCACTAGCTACATAACGACATCCTGACAGTGTAAAATACCTAGGCAGAAATCGTCCTCACCCCGCGGAAAGAACAAAGGATACTGCAACTTCAGATATGACGGTTGCAATTCGGAAATCCTTTGCAGACGACCATTACTCTGCTCAACAAAAATGTCCTTATTCTCTGCAGTGTCCTCAATATCACCGACGATAAGTGCTGCAACTTCAGATACATTAGGAATATTATATGTCCTACCATCGGTGTTTCTTCTAGTGACTAATTTCAGCCGAATTTCACATCTTTCGTCTGAATTCAGAATGCGGTCCCTTGCCATACAAAATGACTTGGCCAACTGATTGTATTCGTCGATCATATGTTTAAGTTCACCCATAAGTCCATCATC
This sequence comes from Agrostemma githago, assembly GCA_958450325.1. Classification (NCBI taxonomy): domain Eukaryota; kingdom Viridiplantae; phylum Streptophyta; class Magnoliopsida; order Caryophyllales; family Caryophyllaceae; genus Agrostemma; species Agrostemma githago. Next base: position 75,342,480 of record OY288239.1, on the reverse strand, counting down.
GAACCTGTCAGCTGTCTGTGATTTTCTCTTGCACATTAAATTAAAATTAATTTCATCTGGAATGCCACTGCTGTGAGCCTATCAAAAAATAAAAGAAACCTGCCGAATTAAAACGCGTTGTAACAGCAAATAAATTCATAACAAACTAATGACGGAATACCTAAGAGCTCTCTTCCTGTTGTTAATCTCGTCCTTGGTATCGTATATATACAATTGGCAAAATTTTGGGGGTTGATTATCAATTGGCATTAGGCTGCCTAATCTATGCGAGTTCTGACCACCAATCCTATAGGTGTAAGGACCCCTGCCCTGATTGACTGAGTGGTCAAATTTTTTGCCACTTGAAGTGAACGCATGCATATTGTTGTACGATCTTATGTTGTCACCAAAATTCTTGCTTTTGGGATGCAAACCTTTGAGTAGTTCTTTTAGTGGCTGGGCAACTCTATCAAATAAGGCAATTGAACGACACCATCTTTACAGTACATAGAAAATGTAGACACCAGTGAGCTACGATCTCTCCTATCCCTCTCCCCATACCACATTTGAGCAGCACATCTCTAGAACTTGTACTCCGTATCGCCAATGTCGTCGTAACCTTGCCAATCAGTGTCATCAAATAATTATAGTGCAGTGGACATTTTATGAAGTAGATGCGCGACTATCAATTGGGCTTAGAACGAACCTGTACATTTGTCAATGAGGTCAGTGGATGCAGCTCCAAATAAATCTCGAGAAAGACCTTCAATGATTAATCGATTGTGCGAGGACTCATTAAACCTCTTGTTGCTGCTTAGATTCGTGAGTGTCGATGAGTTAATTGAGCACGCTTTGCGGATATCGTCAACGATACGACTTAACGTAGCTGACAAAGTATGTTAAATTTTATAATTTTATAATATTCATAGTAAAACCACAGGACAGGATATTGAAACGGGTGTTCGAAAAGTTATCGTTGGTTAGCTCAGTAATCAGACTTTCCGGTGACGCATGTTGAACCGTGTTCAAATTGACGGGCTCTCCGCTCACTTATTTTAATCATATTTTTCCGCCTAGTTAGCTTAGAACGCCAGTCTCGATAGGGATCATTATCGGAGTATATGTTTTCTAAATGATTGTTATGACCATCCCTAATATTGGACAAAATAATTTTACGGTCATGTCGTGCTTGTTGTTCAAGTAGGAACTTTATAAGGTATTTTTCCAATTGGAATGCTAACAAAACGAAACAAAAGAAGTAAGTACACACGTGTTTTGGTTCACATTGCAAAGCTCAATAATGCTTAGATTTGAACGTAGACAGTATCACTAACAAAAAAAACCACATACCATCGTCAAGAACACGTCTGCTTCTATCGAATATGCCTAACTGATGAACCACAGCTGTAAGATATTTAAAAAAATTACTATTATATATGTTAGAGAAGAAGATATGTGCAAAAACATCTGCAAGTTCAAATATTAAAAAGAGAAAACGATAACATTACATGGAGGGACCTGATGTGTGCTAAATTTAGCCCATTTTTCCTCTCATTTAGACTCGTTTTCCTTCATTTTTGTGAGATTAAAATGCGATTTTCGCCATATTATTAATCTTTCTCGCATTAGTCTCTCTCTTGTGCATTTCACGTGTTTTTTTGGTAGTTTTTCTATCTATTTTGATAGGATTCGTCTCCAGGAGCATGTCCAAGCTTCCGCGAGCACAAGAGAGTGGATTCCTGTCCAAAAGAAACACACGAAGCCTAAAGTCCAAACAATCAAACGACAAAAAGTGAAACCCGAAAAGAGGTCAAGGAAACCATCGGGTCAAGTTTCACCCGATGAAGAACCATCAGGCGAAGTTTCGCCCGACGATATTTGCACCTCTCCGAAGATCTTCAGGAAATTGAACCCACCGGGTGAAGTTCTACCCGATGGTAGCATGGCCCTCAAATGCAAAATCTAGAAGAAAAGTCCACCGGGTGAAATTTCACCCAGCGGAAATGGCTCGTGAAAGTCAGAAGTTCGCGGGGCGAAGTTTCACCCTTTGAAGATATATAGGGCAAAAGTTTCACTCAAAGTGCAAAAATCAGATTGGGGCTTGGTTTAGTGATCCATTAAGCTACTACTATATATATAGTTTAACCTACTTATATGAATCATACACACAACATTACATTAGACTTCAGGAAGCCATTACGGAACACTTAGGAGGCTACATAGTTTTTATCAATCTTCATCCTCTTCACCTAGCTTTAGATTCAAGTTATTGTAAGTAATTCTATCTTTAATCAAGAAGTTCTTTGGAGATCATCAAAGGATTAGTGACAAATCCAATGTTTTCTTCATCAAGGCTTCACATTTATTTACATGCATCTTCAACTTCTTTATTCCTATTTTTCCTCCATTGTTGGTATAACTCTCATCCTCTCCCTTTTTCTCTAGATTAGTTTTTACTCTTACTCTCTTTTTATTGCATCATTTTCTTTGATTTTTCTTGCATCGTTTTTGGATTGTTTGGTAGTTTCATTTGTTGATCGTAGTTTCGTTCACTGTTTTAGTTTTAATTCCTCAAGTTTTCATCATTATGCATGTGATATAGCTAAAGTCGTATTAACAAATCAAGATTATCCTAGTACTACTAACAAGATAGTCATTGGTAAGTAGGGTATCGTATCCGCAGGGAGAAGGTCAAACTGCTAGAAGCTATGGCGATTCTTAATTGCTCAAACGGTTGGTTTCATTGGTTTAACTAAGACTAGAAATACGTAATCAAAATATGAATTAATCAATTAAAGGAAAATCTAGGGCTATGAGTTCACAATGAGTAGACAAATGATCATGCAAGAATAAACGATAAACACATAAACATACTAGTTGGCTATAATACGTCCTCTCGGATCGAAATCAACCTAGGAAGACACTAACGAGCTCTGGCTACTTATTAGGCTTCCTACCGAATCACATGCGGGTCTAATCTCAACTCGGCTCTCGCACATGAACTGAAATTTCCCTAGATCGATTAACAAGTTGTGGCCTTTAACAAATTAATCGTCTTTTAGAGCATGTAAACAAGGCACTAGCATATATATGAATTCACCAAATATTCAACAAGAACTTAAATTCTACCCATCGATCCCCCTTGACTCTAGTAACGGAATTAGCTACTCATAATTAAATTGACACGAAATAAACAATTGATAATGAAATGCATAATTATCGATATGGAAAAAGGAAAACTAATAAAATCAATACTAGAAATGAAAATAAACAATCAAGAACATAAAAGATGAATAAGTAATTTGAAACTAATTGAAATGATTACCGATTGGAAATTGTAGCATGAACAAGAGTAAATCTTCAAGGTAGAGAATGAAAAAAGTAATATTGTTCTAATATTATGCTTAGGGTTCTTAGAAATGAAAAAGGTACGTACAAAACTGATACAAAGCATTCCTATATAGCCAAAGAAAGAAGAAGCTGAAAAGACACTACAGCTATGTTGTCCCGAATAGGGATAGAGGCCGTCTCGATTCGGGATTAAAGTCGTCCCATGGGACGAAGGTCGTCCCTATTCGGGACAGCTGAAACATCCAATTTTGCTCCATTTCTTCAATTTTGCCGTGAGTGAGACAATAGGGATGACATCCATCCCTAGGGACCAACAAAAAGGACTCCTCTAGTCTTCTAAACTTCATGATATGGTTCCAACTCGACTCGGGATCAATCCATGCCATCCACGCAACCTCGGTAGCAACACCTAGCTTGTGGATAAATAATCACCGACCTCCATGTAAGCCACGATGAAAAGGAAAAGGCGTCCATAACGCCTATTTTCCTACAAAACCAACAAAACACTACAAAACACACTAGAGGAGAAGATTAGTTCCCAAAACTGCTTTTAAGAGCGCATTTAACACGATAAATACATGGGAAAAAAAGGATAAAAGCATATAAAATATTAACACATCAGCATGTTGTTGGTATGATCACCAATGTTATTGTTTTTGCTCTTTTCTTCATGAAGTGTGAGTAGATTCTTGTAAGGGGGTTAAGGGAGGAAGATTTTGGGTAATATGAATTGAGGAATTGTGGCTTGGTTGCATGCTTGTTGATCTATCTTGTTTGAGGTTATTGTGTCTTTGTTGACTTAGTTTGGCCAACTAGATTGACCTTGACTCACTCCTATCAATATGGGGAAACTCGGGGTAAGAGTTACCTTGACTTAAGACTTACCCTTTTCACCGCGAAAGCGGGATTTACATAAGTTGGAAGAAATCGAAAGGTGGCATTCTTCCTTTATCAACTTTGTGACTGACCCCATAATTCCTTGATTTGTAGAACCCGATTTCCGATTTCCCGACTCCCCCTAACGCCTTTTCCTTATTGATTATTATTTGTCATTTATCGCATCATTAGTATAGACTCGACTCAAAACCCCCCATTAAGACCCCAAACGCATTCGCTCTTTCTCAATCAACTCATCGTCATCCCTGTGGACCGACCGCGACTTACCACATCTACATTTATTTATTTTTATGTCATTTTCGAGTCTTATAAATATTGTTTGACCCTCTATCGAATCGTTAACGATCGATCCTAGATAGGTGGAGATCAGGACCTCAGATGATATTTGTGATTGTACATGTTCTGGAGTACGATATTGTATTGTACTGTCCGTCAACACTCGTTTACCTGACACTCATATGAAAGTGGAAGTATAAAATTTGATTTTAATCAACAATGACTATGAACAATAATTGAATTGAATGACTTTGCGGTATGAGTTTTGAACATCCTTTCGGGCTTTATATCGTAGTTGAGCTCATTTTCCTGGTATGGACATTATCAATGGGGGGAGTTGAAGTGGAAATTACAATGGAAATAAGTCCACGTTCTCTGATCTACAATGACGTCCTGTGTGTGTTTGTGACATCTATGAATGGTGATATTAAATTACATGTTTCAATAAGTGACTTGAATTCTCAGTATGTCGAAACTCAATAATGACGCATAACAACGAAAGTATCAATCTTCCTAGAAACGAATGGTTTACTGAGTGACGTAAAAAAAATTACAGAGAAAGTCTAACCATTGGTTTGTTTCTTCTTTTTCTGTATATTTACCATGTCATGTCGAGTCTCAAAGATGAGAACTTCAAAGGAAGAAAATGTACCCAGAGAACAGACCTGAGTGTTGCTATTACTATGCGTGATAATACCTTAATCAATGAGTTACTGACTAACATTTATTGATGGTAACGCAGTTAAATTCAAAACTTACACATGATAATATACACACACATTGACATTAGGAGAATGGAGAGAAGAAGTTGTAAGGATTTCTCTCGAAAACATTATACTGGTTATTATAATTCTGGAATTTTGAATTCCTAGATTGTTGATTATGTAACTATCTGTACTAAATTATTTATTAATGCGGTATTCAATTTTAAGTGCTTCAAATATTTATCGAAAAGATCAATCAGTGTAATAGACACATCGTTATCATGTGAAAGCTATGGATTACCTTATTCCTATCGAAAGTCGTGGAACTGAATTTTAACTGTTCATCGTGTAACTTTCTTAGATATAACCGTCGTACAAAAATGGATGCCATACAAATTAGTAATACTATTGACTGGAAGTGAAAGAATGACCTCCTTTTCTTAAATAGAACGCCAGAAAAGAAATTCAATTCACACAAATTGTTGTGCTGTACTAAATACTCAAAGCGAAGTACATATGATTGGTACTATAATTCCGTCTAGTGTAGTAGCAAATCAAAGTATCACATAACTGTGTCTAGCATTCCTATTAATACAGTGTTCAACTATAAGTAATTCAACTATTAATCGAATAAATCAAAGTGATAATTTCCCCAATCTCGTATGGAATTGATAATATATCAATTATTTACTAATGCGGTATTCAACTTTAAGTGCTTCAAGTATTTATCGAAAAGATCAATCGGTGTAATAGACACATAATTTCTGTAACCAGTAAAAGCTATAGATTAACCTTAATCCCATCGAAGGTCGTGGAACTGAATTTTAACTGTCATTGTGTAACTTTCTTAGATAGATCCGTCGTACGAAAATGGACGCGATACAAATTAGTCATATTGAAACGGGTGCTCAAATTGAATATATCTTGTAGACACTACTATGTCGAAATAAATGTCAAAATGTACTATTAGTGAAATGACTTCTACGACAAAAAATGTATGTAAACACCTAAAACATGGTGTAAATAAACCTATGTAGATTAGTGTATAATGTGAAGGTGTATAATCATAGAACACAACAGATATGGCAAAATTAGCAAGGACTAACACGTCAACAGTTTATCAAATCAAAGCATAACATATAAATTATAAACATGAAATTACCCAAGAGTTGTATATAAAGGATTCAATGAGTATCAAACTGAAATTTGTAAACAAAACTGAAATACGAATTGTTTGCTTTCAGTAAAGATGGCAAATTTCTAAAGATATAAATCGATGCAATTTTTGTACTGATCAGTACTGCGGGTGTCAGGCAGTCTTCTCCTTCTTGACGGCAAGAATCTGCTTCGTAGCAGATTCAGAGTCTACTACGTCAGTCAGCTCAATTTCCATGTGGTCGACATTTCTCTTTGAGGGAGTAACCCTTGAAGATGTAGATCCGGTTTCGTAGTTGATAACCTAAAACATGCACAGTATAGTGAGTGGACACACTGATGAAAACGGATGAACAGAAAAATGAACATTATATTCGATGTAATAAACATCAAAAAAATGGGAGGAGTAAACAACTCCGGATAACAACCTCGGTGCGCAGTTGATTTGAAATGGGGGTCGTTCGTCTTGGTAACAGATGTAGACACTGCAGATGACTGGTGTCAAACAAAAAGTTCGCAATATTGACTGTGTACAACTGAATTTTAAAGTCTGAGGACATCGAAATTACATTTTGGGAGAACTTCGTCAGTTCAAAATTCTTCGTTGTCAATCTGTAATCGTCCATTTCAAGCTGCGTAATTAACAAATGTTTAATGGTCTCATCATAAGAAGGCATTTAAAGAGGGTGTGTAAAATACTTGGTTAAACCTGTAGCGCAACTTCGTAAGTCATGTTTCAGTGGTGGATTTTTTCGGCGTCGTCAGTCATCCACTGAACGGTATACGAATGAGAGGATTGCTCTACGTTGAACCTTTGATCTTCGTTGACTTTGAAAAGATATCGATTGTCAATGAGTGTACCGAATTCTTCAAGAATAGAATCATCTTCTCCATTCTGTATTAGTAATATAATTTCGTGAGAAGATATTAGTAAAATTACGATGATTGAATCACTACAATGTGGTATCCGGCCCAACCTTTTCCATCTTCACTAGCATTTCAGGAGCCCTGAATGGAACAAAATCAGTAACCTGCGAGTCAAAAACAGAAAAGTGGCACTCGATGCCACTAAAGTCTTTCCCAAAAAACTTCAACTGATACCGGAAACAACAGTCGCGTCCCAACTTCTCAATGCATTTGCGTCGAATGACGAAAAAATATAACGAAAGTAGATAAAAAAGCATTGTTACCTGTTGACCATAGTTGTTCGACCTAATTTGTGACCCTCGCAACTTGTCTTAGTACAAATCCAATTACCTTTTTCATTGGGCACAACTTTAGACCGACATAACTTATAAGTGTGATAATACCACCCATATGTACTATCGACGATGGTTGCGACTGTGTAGAACGATCTAGCCTGGTGATGAGTATACACAAAATTGTAATGTACAATGGGGAAGTAGACACAATGTGAATGCTCGCACAAAGAAATTTATAATAACTACGACATCGAGATTGTAGTACCTTCTCATTCTCGCAAAGCTGACTAATTGAAAGTACTTCATTAGCCTTCAACTCAAATTTTTTTTGTTCACCGGTGTCTTCGATTATTTGAAGAGAGTTGTTGGGAGCTTGTGAATTGAGACTGCTTGGTAAGGAACCAACAATGTAGAGTAAACAACAATAGGGTGTGAATGAGTGTAACATATTAGTGATATAGTTATCTCTATGCAATATTCCATCCGAAATATAACGTTGTATACAAATAACTATATCAAGATATAGTTTTATTTTAAAATAAACATATCAATTTGAAGATTATGTGTTGTTAAAACCTCTCCTGAAATGCATCGACTTCTATGCTTGGATTAACTTCGATGTAGTTGCATTGTAGATGGTTTGAACACGCCAAGAGTCTGATCATTAGGTGACAAAACGTTGGCGTAAAAATGAATAGGAAGGGGCTAACGAATGTATGTAGGAAGTGTAAGGGTAATACATACTGTCATAAAATTTTGGCTCCACACATCGAAACACAATAACCTTCGACTGTTCCGGGTTCGAGAGTGTTTGTAACACCTTTGTGAGATCAGTCGCGTGAGGTAACCATAATGTACATAGAAGCACTTCACCGCTGCAATAAGGAAATATTGATTGAAAGAACGAAATTGATAAATTTCATACAAAAAAAATTGATGGTTATGAGAAAAAGAGCTTACTCGATGTTTTCTGGCATGATGTTTCTACATTTGAATCCATTTTTTGTTTCAATCATTCCACCTATTTCGTAAAGCTTTCCAACAATATCTAATATTTTGAAATGAATTATTCATATGTGATCGTGTAAAACAACGATTAAAGATGTGTTATAGGCACATAAAAAAGGTTTTGCAATTTACCTATGTACTGACCGGAGGGGGTTCTACCTCCAACAATATCTTCAACTTTCATGAAACGATAGCATTTAGTTGGTATGGATTTGTCATTCGGCAAATGAGTTACTTTCGTCAAAAATTCCACATTCAACGTGCAAGGATGCAACATTGTTTTGTCTATACCGGAGTTAGAAACAACCGTGAGGCTTCGAATATCCTTCACCCATCACGAAATAATTCTTGAACTTATGCAGCAACGATTTCTTAATAGAAGCTTGAACCAAGTCATTCTAACTACGAATAGAAAAGATTAACATTTATCAGAAACAATGAACTAAAAAAAGGAATTCGACAGTAAACTTCGACAAACAATAAATCTGAAGTAGAGATGGCGATTGACCATTTACCTTCGCATCAATTAGAAGTAATTCAACAACGTCGACCTTTGTCTCGTCCCTGAATTCAGGTCTACTCCAACGGTAGACCACCCTTACATCTATATCTCTAAGACGCACACCTTGACATAGTGATGCAATGGTTTCTTTAGTTGGATCACACATTGAAGAAGACATCTTTCGAAAACAGAGTGGCTTCGGAATTGAAAAAAATAGTTTGGTATTGGGTTGATCAACTTGTTAGAATATGCTACTTAAAGAAAGAATAAGATACGATGATTTGAATTGTACATTGGAAGAATATTGTATAGACGGATTCAATGGTTTGAAACATGGGAAATGGTAATATGGAGACGAAGAGCTGTGAAGTCATCCTTGGAGGGATGAGTAGGCAGTTTTTGAGGTATAAATCAATGGTGACTGCTATCGAGATTGATTGTTATTGCGTAGTTAATTAGGTTGAATGTCTTCGAGGTTGATTGAAGTAATGCAGTTATTGGTGATTGAAAAACGAAAGTGCAGTAAATACATTCTGTTTATAATGAAGAAAGGAGTAATTGGTTGAGCTCGGGTTGGCGTGCAAGCAATGAATTGAATGCAGTCTTTCAGATTGATTACACACCTAAACACCTTCCTAATACATACTTATTATACTAAATAGCCTAGAAATCAAAACATGAAAAAATAAGGACTTATTCTCAAATAGGGGAGATAAAGAATGGTGACACCTCATGGTTCTTGGTGTCTTCTTTATATAAAAAACATTTCTCACCAATCTATCTATATTAAACTATAATACAACACTACCCAAGACAAGAATTTTCCCGCCCAACTCAACACCCCAACTTCAAAAGACTAATAAATACAACTTCACAAGACTAATTATTATTATTATTATTATTATTATTATTATTATTATTATTTAATAATAATAAATGAGAGAATTTTATTGATGAATCAAAACGCAATTTACAAAAAATTGGTGGGCAGCTGAGATACAATTTGGGCCCCACCCCCTTAGCTATAGCAAAGCTAAGTCTAGTAAAAATAAAAGGAGTAGTGCGTGCTCCGGCATTCTGCGCTATCGAAATTTTTTGAATCCTCTTTAGCAAGTTGATAGCATCCACCTCCAATTCCCCCAGCAAAGAAAAGGAAAATGGCAAAAATCCATAACCAAGCCCCTTGCACAGGCTCCTATACTTAGCGCATTTGCGCCGAGCAGCGTCCCCCACAACATGACCTGGCATGAATTCAGAGAGTTCGGACTGAGTCAAAGGTGAAGACCCGATAAGATCCACACAAACGGCACGCCCCCTGTCCCACGAATAAAGAAGCAAATCTGCAGGACGCAAGGATCTGTCATGTTCATCAATCAAGCCAATATCGATCTCCTTGCCCACCAAGACCCTGGAACGGAAACAAATATCCAAAAGAGTGTCGCGAACGAGGTTATGCATGCCGATGTTTAATACCGACAACCTCCGCACATGACACGGCATGATCTCCATAAATATCGTCTCAAAAAACCCGAGAGTAGGCAGAACACGGTCCAGGCACAGAAAACAAAGGAACGCCCAACCGATAGCTATGCACACATCGGTACGTCCGACCGTTCATATCCCGCCCCAACCCAGAAATGGGGACACCACGAAGCAAATCAGAAGCATGAAGGGCTTGCTAAGACTTCCATGATGCAACCTGACGGGAGGTCAAAGAGAAATCCGATTCCGCAGTAGCCACAATCCTCGTGAAATATATATCTGCCAAAGACTTCATAAGCTTGGGGCAGCGATTTCACTAGGATTACACACAACAGAACCTAGAACCTCCTTAAGCCTACACAAGGCCGCATCGAAAGCCGGGCCAGGGGCCAGGACACCCGCCACACGAAGCAGCGTAGCCTACAAACTAGTTGATTGCAGTCGAGATGCCACAAAAGCATAATGGAGGAAATCTCCAGCGGTATACACCCCAAGCCCCCCAAAGGAAAAGGGAAGGGTGACAAGCCGCCCCTGCCAATCGCCAAACCCCGGCCCTGACGCAATAACAATACGTTCTAAATGAGAACGAAGAGTCGCGTCAAAAGCAAGCTGAGTCGACTCAAAAACAGTCGGTGGGCAAGTACGCAACGCAAAGTAAAGTTTGGAGATACCAGTACAGGCTCGGAGCAACAGCAACTCACACTGCGGATCATCAAGCAGAGCAACAGAACCAATAAGCATGATAGTTCTGGTCACTCTACTCATCACGAGCTCACTGCTGAAAGCATGACACGCACTAACAGGCCCGCCAAGGAATTTGACACCACGCATCGGTCTAGCGATAGTAAAGGGAAGACACCAGGATGCCTGCTCCTAGGATCTTCCGTTGGCCAAAAAACTTCGGTTTTACTAACATTAAGATGAAGCCCTGATCGAGGACCATCATCCATAATCAGCTCCAAAACCTTCCCCAAGATCAAGGTATCCCCAACGATAGTGCCATCATCCAAGTACCAAGCCTGCAGCCTCAAATCAAAAGAGTCCTGGATCTTACAAACCAAAGGATGTAACACCAAAGAAAAAACAAAGGACCTAAAGGATCACCTTGCTAGACCCCCTGACAAGACCACAAGCACCATACAAATAATTAATCAATCACCAAGAATCATGTGACTAAAATCCTTACATAAATCATTACCATATAAACACATAAGTTGATTACAAAAATCATTACCATATTACAATAAACAACTTATTATATGAGATGTTATCAATCACCAAGAATCACGTGATTGAAATCATTACAAAAATCATCACCATATAAACACATCAACTAATTATAAAAATCCTTACCATAATATATCAACTTTGATTAATTGATTGTAAAAACTTATTACCATATCAAATATGCATATCAAAATATTACAATCCCTAAACAATACTATTAACTGGAAATTAAATAGCAACAATACTATACTATCCATATTACCATATGTGACTAAATATAATAGAGTATCTATATACGGAGTACTAAATTTTAGAGGACCTTAAAAAGAAGAATAATATGTTATCCGTATTACCACATGTGACTAAATATCTATAGTACCTATATATTAAACGATAGCAACATTATATTGTTCTTCATTCAATAAACCATCATCTTTAGGTTGTCCATAATGGCATCAATCAGCCGCTCATGTGATGGTATTCAATCAAGACAAATCAAAGAAACATGACATATCAAAAGAAGAATTGTCATGGAGCAAGTCTACCCCCTAATGGAGAAACAAGTAACTTAGACTTGATACTCATAGACTTTGAGGTAACCCTGCCACCAATATAAATTAGCATTTATACATTCCATTAATATTGGTATAATGACTCATACTTTGTCCGCCCGTTGTTTAAGGGGCAGATACAAGCTACAGTTCATAAATGACTGATGTGGAAGCATAAGTTTCTGGTAATCAAAGGCGGGGTGCAATATTTGAGAAATTTTCGTGTAAACGAAAACAATGGTGAATATCAAGTTACCAAACATCCGTACAAGGTAGTTTTTCCCGCGAAAACCACTTCCTCAACAACCACCAATACTATCATTCCCGAAATATCCATCGAGTTTGTATCGTTCAATGACATCCTTTGTAATCAATCGAAACAAATGATCAATTGCAATGGACGATTTTATCCGATTATTGAAAAGCTTGATGGTGATGGCCTTGATGGGAAGTTTGAAATAAAGACATCGACGTTAAACTAGAAAATTTAAGAGATAAGAGGGGAACTTCATTTGTTAGTAAGTGAATGAAGGTGACTGACTGTGCACTCACTCCATTTTTTATTTTTGTTGCTCATTTTTTAATTATTTTGTATTCTCTTCAAATTCTATTGATAAATGAAATAATGTTGAATACGGAGTGAAAACTTGATAATTGCGAATAGATACAATATATTAGGGGTAGGCTCAAGTGATTAAGAGATCCCTTGCTCCGACCGAGAGGTTGGGGTTTCGATTCTTACCTGCGACGTAATGCGTCCTTCTCTAGATAAAAAAAACAATTTAAGTTGGAGTAAGTATTATCACAAACGATTTACTCACAGAGTTGGTTATAATAATAATAATAATAATAATAATAATAATAATAATAATAATTTGTAATTATATTTCATGTGAGGGGCCTCATAATATGTATAGTAGTCTAGAGGAGAGTATGTGTTTAACTTTAAGGATCATATAAATTGTATTACCCCATATATAATTTGGAATAGCAGCAAAGAATTAGTCAGCTGATAGGTTATAAAATGTTATAAATATCGTCCTCATTTTCCGATAATAGTATACAAATGCTTTAAATACCGTGGTTGTCCCATAATATTTTACACGATACTATTATTAGGTTCATTATAATTTCTTAAATCTACTCTACTATATATACCCGTGCAACTTGCACGGATCCTAAACTAGTGGTTCAATGTTACGGAGTACTACGAGTATTTTTGAATTTTTTATCGTTTTAATGCCTTTTATTAAACTATTTATTGTTTTAATGTCTTTCTGAAACTATTTATCCTCAATGGTTCCACGTCACCATTTTTTTCTTTTTTTCAATCACCAGCAGCCTGCCGCTAGTTGAACTAGCGGCTTACTCTATTCCCATTTTTTTGTTCATTTCCTCACCTGTAACTCATATCTCCCCCAAACCTATACCCCTCATGCTTATCCTCCCTCCACATCCATCCCCTTCCTCTGCCTAGCATCCTTCCCGCACCTGTATCTCGTCATCTCCTCTAGACTGACGATTCACGAGAATAATTGAAGTAATGAATTAAACTCGGGGTTTATCATTGCTTGGTAGAGATGAATTGTGCCGTAATCAGATAAGATGCACCTAATCGCAACTTAAACATTCATGAGGATGACAATCAACCTCAACACCATTTGCGGATGCTATTCCTGATCTAAGATGGCCAACTTGTAGGAAAGTTTTTGGGATTTGACCATCACATGAACCTCGTCCCCGTTCGGCGACTGAGAGAAGTTTAGCAAACTAACTTTTACTAGACATCACCAAGTCCGATGACTATTGTCAGTCGCACCCTCGACCTTCTTCTTCTCAGGGTCGAAGAGCACATTGCCATGGCCGTCGAGGAATCCCTTCTCCTGACGAAGTGACGAGCCACGCGCCAAAACCGTCTTCGCCATGGTCGGACCCGGTCGTGGGATTTCTACTGCACCCCTGCTGCGCGCTCCACTTGGTCGGACTAATTGACTATCTTCATTCTTCACCAATGAATTTGTGGATGTTCCAAATTAATGTAATTTGATTGAAATATATTTGGAACTATATGAAACTTGGGTTTATAATTTTGGGTAAATTTTTTATTATTGGGATAGTATTTGGGTTTAATTGTGGTGGGTAAGGATGAGAAAATTATTATGTTGTTTGATTGAGGGTAGTTTGTATAATTGTTCATTTAACAATCTTTATTGGTGCGGCAAGGATACTAGGTAGGGGGTATGGGATGGATATGGTTATGGAGGATGAGCATGAGGGGCATGGCTTTGAGGGAGATGATGAGTTACAGGTTGTAGGAGGAAATGAACAAAAAAAAAAGGGAATAGGGTAAGCCGCTAGTTGAACTAGCGGTAAGCTACTGGTTATTGAAAAAAAGAATAAAAATGGTGACGTGGAACCATTGAGGATAAATAGTTTCAGAAAGACGCTAAAACAATAAATAGTTTAATAAAAAGCATTAAAACAATAAAAAATTCAGTATTTTTTTTTTCCTTGAGGAATGCATCTGCTACTTCAATAGCGGCCCACTAATATCTCCAAACCGTGTACAAAAAAATATTGTAGCCCATAAAATAGAAATGGCATAAAAGCAAAAAAAACAGAGGAACTGGGTATCCAGAAATCAAAGGCAATCGTGATTCGTGGCCTCATAAGCCGAAAAAAGTCCTCTTCTAGGGTTTGCTAGCTCTATGATGGTATTGTACTGGGGACTTGGGTTTTCTCCTATATCTTCCTTGCTTGTGAAGGTTTTTTCCACCATTTTTCTAATCGGTTTCAAGTTACGATTTACGACTTTCATATATTTAAAACTAGATCGTTGAACCGATTTACAAAACCGATGAAGGTAACAAGTTTTGTTAACCTGGCCTACCTGGGACCAATCAAGGACGGCCTAATGGTTACCTTATTTTCTCCAATTGAATCACATGCAACATACTCATATATACTCTGTATATTTCAATTATTAGTTGCACTTGACAGCTTCTTTGAACTTAATTATGAGTATTACACTAGTATGCTGTATGTAGTACTGTATGTACAACCAAATGGACAGTACTCCTCCTCGCTCTATTCTGTTAGTAATCTAGTGTATGTTTTCTTCTTGGAATTTATTGCAAAACGACGAGAATGTGACCAAACCTTTGATATGATCACATCACATAATATATAGAGACATCCCACATACGGAAAAGGGATGCACCAGTCCAGTCGTTGACGCATTTCCGATTTAACGTATCATCTCTGCACAGTACTCCTATTCACTAATGAATGAAACAAATAATAATGTCGATCTGGCAAGGATTCTGTGACATACACTTTCACATTTCTTAACCTATGTTTTGATTCAGATTAAATAAGCTATTCGTATTCCTTACCCATCTTTAAGCTCCTTTTCTTCCTTATTTTGGGTATGCTATCTTAATCTTTCACACCTTTATATTTTACTTTCTCCTCCAATTCAAATTTTATATTAGAAGTCCCAAAAAGGTGGAGTTTAGTGATTAAAACTTGTGTCCTCCACCTTAAGAGTCCTAGGTTCAAGCTGTTGGTAGATGGCAAGAGGAGTGTTTGTTCTTGCTTCTCTTTTTCCATCCCACATAGGAAGTTTTGTAAGCTTGTGAGGTCTTTATAAGACCTCTCCTCCCTTAGGCTTACAAGAGTGAAGTGGAGTGGGCCTTTTAGGGTGATGGGTGTTGTTGGGCTGGTATGGACAACACGCACGTGCGTGTGCAGCCTGGCCCGGCTCGATCTCGAGCTCGGGCTTGGGTGGAGCACCTGTGGTGCGGGCTGTGCCCAACTTTTACTCGTGTGAATTGGCTCAGTCAAAAGAGTTGTTACGGGTCTTAATGGTTTGATTAAGGCCTTGATCACGTTTTAATGGCCTTAATTGCTGTCGATTTTTTGAACCTGCCAGGCTCCTTTACTGCCTATTTATACCGAGTTTGTTGGTCACTTTCATCACACAAAATATTACAGCTTACAATATTCATCTTCTATTCTCCCTACTGTTCTTTCTCCTCTCATTCCTGGGTACAGTTTTTTCGTTCCAAAGTTCTGAACCTTGAGTGGTCGAGATTCTGAACTGCAGTGTTCACCTTGGGAAACTGCCGGCACTGTAGGCGATAACCACCGGAGTTGCGCCGATATAGTTTTCAAGTCAGTGGCTACCATACCACGACACTGCTTTGGTTGCCTTCCCGTTTCTGCCCGAATTACTTCTGTCCGGAATCTGTTGTCTCGGTTTCTGTGTTGCCTCTCGGTTCACTGTTTCTGACCGTGTTGCCTTTTTCGGTTTGCTCTTCTCGTTTTTACTGTTACGCGTCCAACAATTTGAAAACTATATTGTTAATTTTTTGGTGTCGCGAGTCGGGAAGACCAAATAAAAAAAAAATGGTTGTTGTGTCCGCTAAGTTCGCTGCTGATTTATCGAAACTTGAACCTCTTGATGGGTTGAATTATAAGAGGTGGGCTCAAAAACTTTTAATGTTTTTCGAACAATTAGAAATCGATTATGTTCTGTTTGAAGATGAACCCGTTTTAATTGTTGCGTCCACCGCGGCCACACCTCCTTCCGCTGCCACGGTTAAATCCAATGAAGAAAAAATTAAGAAATATGATAAGGATAATAAGACAGTTAGATATCATCTTCTTAATCACATGACCAACACCCTTTTCGATTTGTTCATGGTCCACAAATCGGCTAAAACCATTTGGGAGTCTTTAGATAAAAAGTATGGGGCCGATGATGCAGGCAAAAAGAAATATGTGGTGGGTCAGTGGCTCGGGTTCCATATTGTAGATGACAAACCGATTATGGTGCAGGCAAAAAGAAAACAATGCTGCTTATAGATTCATGTCATTGAATGATCGTTCTATTTCCGAAGCAAGAGATGCCGAGTTTTTTGAGCATGTTTTTCCTTTAAAGAAAGTTGTTGATTCACCTCCTGATTTGCATGATATGCCTATTAATCCTGTTGATAATTCTATGCATGCTAGTAGTAGTACTGCTGTTGATCATGCTAGTGAACCTAGAAGGAGTAAAAGGCCTAGAATTGAAAAGAATTTCGGAGATGATTTTATCACAACGTTCTTAACTGAAAATGCTAGTGATGATTGCGCTTGCTTTGAATTTGTTTCTGCTTTTTTAATAGAAGATGACCCAAAAACGTATGATGAAGCTATGAGATCCATAGATGCTATTTTTTGGGAAGAAGCTATTAAAAATGAGTTAGATTCTATTGCATTTAATCAGACCTGGGAATTGACAGATTTACCTAAGGGTAGTAAACCCATTAGTAGTAAATGGATTTTCAAAAGGAAACTGAGACCTGATGGTACAATAGAAAGGTTCAAAGCTAGACTTGTGGTGAGAGGATTTACACAAAAGAAAGATATTGACTATTTTGATACTTACTCACCTGTGACTAAGATTTCCACCAGAACTCTTATTGCGTTGGCTGCTATTCATGATCTTGTTGTTCATCAAATGGACATTAAAACTGTTTTCTTGAATGATGACCTAAAAGAAGAGATCTATATGTTACAACCCAAGGGGTTTGTGGTAAAGGGTCAAGAGAGTAAAGTGTGTAAATTGAGAAAGTCACTTTATGGTCTAAAACAAGCACTTAAACAGTGGTATGAGAAATTTCACAACACTTTGGTTGAGGATGGCTACATAACTAACAATTCTGATTCATGTGTGTATTCCTAGATGTTTGGATCAGACTGTGTGATTATTTGCCTATACGTTGATGACATGTTAATTATTGGTAGTAATTTATTTGTTGTAAATAAAACCAAACAATTTCTGTCGTCACGGTTTGAGATGAAAGACTTAGGAGAAGCTGATGTTATTCTTGGAGTCAAATTGATCAGAAACTCATCTGGAATATCCTTAAGTCAATCTCATTATGTTGAAAAAGTGTTGAAGAAATTTGATAGTTTTGATGTGACACCCGCTAGAACTCCTTATGATGCTAGTACACCTCTGTATAAAAACTTGGGTGAGAGTGTATCCCAAAAAGAGTATGCTAAAGTTATAGGAAGTGTGATGTTTCTCATGAACTGTACACGACCTGACATTGCTTATGCTGTTAGTAAGCTAAGTCGGTATACACATAACCCTGATAATGAACATTGGAATGCCCTTCATCGTTTACTAAGATACTTGAAAGGGACAGTTAATTCATGTCTACATTTTGGTAAATATCATGCTGTGTTAGAGGGTTTTACTGATGTGAACTGGGTTAAAGGTAATGATGAAACAAGTTCTACAAGTGGTTATGTGTTCACCTTGGGAGGAGGAGCTATATCGTGGAAGTCTGCGAAACAGACTTGTATAGCAACCTCCACCATGGAGTCTGAGTTCATTGCTCTTGAGCTGGCAAGTCAAGAAGCCGATTGGTTGAGAAACTTACTAGCTGACATACCAGTGTGGGGGGGGACAGGTTACACCAGTCTCCTTACACTGTGATTGTCAAGCAGCCATCGGCATTGCTAAGAATGATGTCTACAATGGTAAGAAAAGACATATCCGAATACGGCATGCTGTGGTGAAACAATTCCTGAAAAATGGAGTGATTGCAATAGACTATGTGAGGTCTGAACGCAATCTTGCAGATCCTTTCACAAAAGGATTACCGAGAAGAGTAGTTCTCGACTCGTCGAGGGGAATGGGGCTAAGGTCCTTAAGTCAAGATTAGAGATGAATCTTGATGGACGTAAAGCTTACATTCCTATGGCGATACATAATCCATAGCCAGTTTTGGTGGTGCTTTGAGACGCACTTGATGGATTGTGTGAGTAAATAAAGGTTGGACCTATGTCCTTAATGGCTTACATGAGATGTGCTGTTGAGAAGCACTAAGCCACCTATGTGAGTGTGATGGTTTCGCCATCATCTAGTGGAAAGTGTGAATTTCACTAGAGCACTCACTAGAACCAAGGTAAACGCATGGTTATGAAAGCGTTGCACATTGAAATTGCGGAACGACAAACTTTTGAAGGTATGACAAGTGTTGTGGGGGTCTCAACCGAAGCTCAGTTAGGAATTCGAATCGAAAGATATTCACTAATTGTAAGTAAGTTGTTGCCTCACCTCACTAAAACTTCAATTCAAGTCGAAAGACATTGAACGTCTAAGTGTCCAACCCTTCCTACCCAGGAATGATTGCTTTTCTTTCTTTTCTTTTCCCTGTTGCCATCTGTGGGGGATTGTTGGTAGATGGCAAGAGGAGTGTTTGTTCTTGCTTCCCACATAGGAAGTTTTGTAAGCTTGGGAGGTCTTTATAAGACCTCTCCTCCCTTGGGCTTACAAGAGTGAAGTGGAGTGGGCCTTTTAGGGTGATGGGTGTTGTTGGGCTGGTATGGACAACACGCACGCGCGTGTGCAGCCCGACTCGGCTCAGTCTCGGGCTCGGGTTTGGGTGGAGCACCTGCGGTGCGCGCTGTGCCCGACTTTTACCCTTTTGGGCCTACTTATGTTTTGTGTGTCTACATTCTTTGGCCCATGTCCAGATTCATTTGTGTGTGTGAATTGGCTCAGTCAAAAGAGCTGTTACGGGTCTTAATGGTGTGATTAAGGCCTTGATCACGTTTTAATGGCCTTAATTGCTGTCAATTTTTTGAACCTGCCAGGCTCCTTTGCTGCCTATTTATACCGAGTTTGTTGGTCACTTTCATCACACAAAAAATTACAGCTTACAATATTCGACTTCTATTCTCCCTACTGTTCTTTCTCCTCTCATTCCTGGGTACAGTTTTTACGTTCCAAAGTTCCGAACCTTGAGTGGTCGAGATTCTGAACTGCAGTGTTCACCTTGGGAAACTACCGGCACTGTAGGCGATAACCACCGAAGTCGCGCCGATATAGTTTTCAAGTCAGTGGCTACCATACCACGACACTGCTTCGGTTGCCTTCCTGTTTCTGCCCGAATTACTTCTGTCCGGAATCTGTTGCCTCGGTTTCTGTGCTACCTTCGTGTTGCCTCGGTTTCTGTGCTGCCTCCGTGTTGCCTCGGTTTCTGTGTTGCCTCTCGGTTCACTGTTTCTGACCGTGTTGCCTTTTTCGGTTTGCTCTTCTCGTTTTTGCTGTTACGCGTCCAACACAAGCATCAGCAAGAATGAGTCTGTGGGAGTTGCATGGCTTGAACCTTGAGGCTATGTCTTCTAAATTTTGAGTCTATCGTCCTAAGGATGGTTTACCAAGTGTGTTATATTTGAAGGCTATGCGGGTTCCATCTTCACCAAAATAGAAAAAAAAAATTAAAAAAATCTTATGAAAAAGTGTTGATGTTAAATAAACAAAAACAAATTCTTGTTTGTGACGAGATCACGAGAATATCTGTCACATATTATTTGCTACTCCCTATTCTTGTTTTTTTCTAACAATGTGGCCTGATATACTGGCCTGACGAATATAATCTCAAGGGAGACTTACTCAAAAAAAACTTACAAATAAAAAAATTAAAGTAAGTAAAAAACAATACTCTCCAAACACAAGTACAAACTTTTGAGAGAAAATATATAGATTTATCTTTCTTCAAACACATCTTTACACTTATAAACCCTTACATTCATTTTTTGATAAAAGATTTTTAACATATAATACTGGCATTATCCTTTGTTTATTATCACAAAATACCATCACTTTTTTAACACTTTAATTTTGGTGAACCCGTAAATTTTTTTGATTTATCAATAATGCCCATAGTTTTTATTATTTTTCTTAAATTTAGTGAATTCTTTGTAAAGAATTGTTTGGATGGGACGGAGACATTAATATAAAAGACGACATGATGGATCGATTTCGGATAATGTAATTAAAGTCGGGAATTATTATTCCCTCCTACCTTACCCTATAGAATATATATGTTGTCTTTCACAAAAACTGTACAATCGGAGGTGATTGTGCGAAGAGATATGAAGGTTTCTTGTTTATTTTTTTTTTGTTTCAAAGAAGAGCACACGTAGTTGTGCTACAATAGCGGGGAGGGGATCGAACCTAAGACCTAATGTTCTAGGTACCTCCGTCTTAACCATTAGTAACAGGTACCTCCGTCTTAACCACTAGTAACACATCTTTTATATATATATATATGTATGTATGTATATGTATAGAGGCAGAATCTGGTACATTTGTC
Organism: Agrostemma githago; assembly: GCA_958450325.1. Taxonomy (NCBI): domain Eukaryota; kingdom Viridiplantae; phylum Streptophyta; class Magnoliopsida; order Caryophyllales; family Caryophyllaceae; genus Agrostemma; species Agrostemma githago. Next base: position 75,320,985 of record OY288239.1, on the reverse strand, counting down.
AAATTTAGTACAATTTACCTCTTAATTGTGGCCATTGGATCTCACATGATCAAGAGCTGAGATTAAAACTCTCTAAATCCCTAAAACAATTTTTTCACAGATTTTTGTAGTTATTTCGATGTACAAACATGATTATTTTAATGAAGAAGCATAGTTATTTTATAGTTAAGTCAATTGTTTACTGAGAATAATGTTATCAGGTTATACGTGGTTATTCCAATGTGGATACGTAGTGATTCCAATGTAGAAAGTCAGTTATTGTTTTGAATAACTTGTGTTATTGTTATGAGATGAAACTCAAATATAATAAATTTGAGAATAATGTTAACTGATGTTACGTAGTTATTGTAAAGTAGAAATTCAGTTATTACAGTAAATAACTCCTGTTATTGTATTGAGATGATATTCAAATATAATTAACTTTTATAATAATGTTATCTGATTTTTACGTAGTTATTCCAATGTACAAACTCAATTATTGTAATGAATAAATCATGTTATTATATTGATCTGACACTTAAATATATTCAGTTTCGGAATAATCTTATCTGATTATACATTGTTAGTCCAATGTAAAAACTCAATTATTGTAATAACTCGTGTTATTGTATTGAGATGAAATATCTTGCATATCTTGAGGGTGTGCCCAGCAAAAGAAACTTCACTGAAAGGCAAAAATAAAGAGGGGTTAGTTACACTACAAAAATAATTGAAATACAATAATCACATATGTGTGATAGAATAACTATAAAAACACTATACAATAACCCTGGTTATAAAACATACTACAGTAACTAATATAATGAAATAACTTCAAGAATTATATAGAATAACCGCAACAATAGTATAGAATAACTGGAATAACATGATAAAATAATTGGGTATTTCATAATGTACTAAAACCAGACATTCATGCAATGAAATAATATGTAGTTATTTCAATATTCATATTCAAATATTTTATCGTTCATATTCAAATATTGCAATATTCATAATTTCAATTTTTAATCTTGTAATCAAAAATTCCAGAAATTACTCCAATAATATATCAAATCATGTAGAATAACACACAAAATCGAGTAAAAAACAAAGTACGGAAACGAATCACAATCAGAATTGAAGAGAAAATCAAAACACTGAACGAAATAAGCGATATTCAGTACATGTAATCATCAAACAATAATATTTAGTAAAATTGATAGCGTCGATTCATTTGTTTGTAACTCAGTCATAATCAGAACATTCTCATAACAATTTGATAACGAAATAATCAAATAGTAATATTCCGTACAAAAAGTTCAATTAAACATGTATTCAATAAAATGTAATCAATACCCAGAATGAAAATTACAAAATTCAATACCCAGCACAAATTGAACATGAAATCAGCAACCCTACAATTTAATACAAAATCAAACTTATTATAAAATCAAGTCTATTATAACGAAATCAAGTTGGTATTAATCAAGAAACGAAATCAATCAAGAACTCAGCAAAAGTATTTCGAATCTTAGTCAAGAATTGAACAAATTTGAAGCAAAATTGAACAAAAAATCGAGCAAAAACAGCAGATTACGAAACTGGATGCAAATACAAAAAAAACGTATCATTAAACATTGTATTGAAATCGAAATTGATAAAGAAATTGAATCGAAATTGTACAGTACGGACAAAATTGAAAAACGGCATAATTAGATGGTACGAAATTGGATAATTAGATGGTATTGAAATCGAAATTGATAAAAAAAAAATTGAATCGAAATTGTACAGTACGAAAAAAAATGAAAAACAAGACATTGTATTGAAATCAAAATTGATAAATAAATTGAATCTAAATTGTACAGTACGAAAAAAATTGAAAACCGACATAGTTAGATGGTACGAAATTGGATAGTTAGATGGTATTGAAATCGAAATTGAATCGAAATTGTACAGTACGAAAAAAATTGAAAAACAAGAATCGAAATTGATAAAAAATTGAAAAACCAGAATCAGAGGATGCAGATGCGAGATGCGATTTAAGATGCAAGAGGATGCGAGATGCGTTTCGTGATTTCGATTGAAATAATACAAAAAAATTTAAATACCTGATTTCAGATGCGAGATTCGAGAGGATTTCGTGATTTCAATTGAAAAAAATTGACCCTTCGATGTGTCGTTCTTTGTGAATATGGTTTTGTTTTTTGTTTCAGTTGTTTTGTTTTTTGTTTCAGTTTTGGTTTAGGGTTTGAGGATGGGTTGTGTTTCAGTTTATGTTATAATTTTCAATCTTGGCCCTTCATTTAACTATATCTAAAGGCTGTAAATTGAAGGTAGATTGTACACAAAATTGAGGTGGGTAAAAGATCCCACTTCTATATATATATAGAAAAGGGATCAAGGGAGTTTGGTTAAAAGTGGGAAGTTGGGAAGTTTTGTTTTTGACCCTTGATTTGGTTTGGATGGATGGCTAAGATTAATAAAAAAAAAGGAGAATATGTCCGTGAAGAGACAAGCAGCAGACAGCAGCATGGCAAAGTACAGCATGCAATCACCATTTCTATCACCAAATCTATCACCCTTTCCATCAACAAAATTCACTCCCTCACCAAAGTTCGAAAATCATCTCAAATTTCTCACCAAGTTCTACATCCCAAATTCTCACCAGAATTTTTCACCAAAATTCTCACCAAAATCATCCTAAAATTCGAAATTTATCCTTAATAAAAAAGCTTCCCTCTATCTATACCATTATATGTATATATCAGAATAACTAAACCCTAATTCGTAAATTGCTGTACGTCTTTATGCTCTAATGGTGTTGTTCCTCGAAGAACCACGCGATGACCAAAATGTGCAGTTGATAATTTCTGGGCAACATGCAGGAGGTAAGATGGATATATACATATATATTTGTTTTGTTAAATGAGAAGAGTCTGGAAAATGTGCAGTCGAACATTGTTTTGTTTGGTTTGATATTTTTGCAGAGTCACACCGTTATAACGTGACAGTCATACTCAATATGATAGACAGTCACACGTTCACTGTTGTTGTAGTTGTTCTGCTGTATTACGTTGAAGGTTCTTTATTATTCCAAATATTTATGTTGGTTTCTTTATCATTGTTATATCTATCATTGTATTTTTTTTGTTGTTGTTGTTGAGTATTGCATACTGGTTTGTAGTTGTACTTGTAGTTCTTACGTGTTGGTTGTATGTAGTTGTAGTTTTATATAGAGGGGGGATATTTCTGGGCAACATGCAGGAGGTAAGATGGATTGAGAAGAGGGGGGATATCTCCCTCACCAAAATTTGAAAATCATCCCAAATTTCTCACCAAATTTCTCACCAAAATCATCCTAAAATTCGAAATTTATCCTTAATAAAAAAGCTTTCCTCTATCTATACCATTATATGTATATATCAGAATAACTAAACCCTAATTCGTAAATTGCTGTACGTCTTTATGCTCTAATGGTGTTGTACCTCGAAGAACCACGCGATGATCAAAATGTGCAGTTGATAATTTCTGGGCAACATGCAGGAGGTAAGATGGATATATACATATATATATATTTGTTTTGTTAAATGAGAAGAGCCTGGAAAATGTGCAGTCGAACATTGTTTTGTTTGGTTTGATATTTTTGCAGAGTCACACCGTTATAACGTGACAGTCATACTCAATATGATAGACAGTCACACGTTCACTGTTGTTGTAGTTGTTCTGCTGTATTACGTTGAAGGTTCTTTATTATTCCAAATATTTATGTTGGTTTCTTTATCATTGTTATATCTATCATTGCATACTGGTTTGTAGTTGTACTTGTAGTTCTTATGTGTTGTGGATATTAACCAAGGCAAATTATTATTTTGTTGGTTGCATGTAGTTGTAGTTTTATATAGAGGGGGGATATTTCTGGGCAACATGCAGGAGGTAAGATGGATTGAGAAGAGGGGGGATATATAGAGGGGGGATATATTTTTTTTTCTTAAATGAGAAGAGCCAGGAAAATGTGCAGTCGAACATTGTTTTGGTTGGTTTGATATTTTTGCAGAGTCACACCGTTATAACGTGACAGTCATACTCAATATGATAGACAATCATACTTAATATGTTTAGTTGTTCATAATCATACCCAATTGCAGTTGTAGTATTGCATATTATTATTTCGTTTCCTTATCATTGTTATATTTATTATTGCGGGTGTTTTTTTTGTTGTTGAGAAAATATATACTCCGTATATATTTATTATTGTTGGTATTGCATCTGGGGTTGTAGTTGTACTTGCTTTTGTTATACGGTGCGGGTGTTAAGCTCTAACAATCATGTTGTTATACACGCAAAGTCACAGTCGTTGTCGAGAAAAGTCACACCTTTGTCAATAAGGTCAGAGATGAATGCGTGCATTGCAAGTTTGATAGTGTCCAACCTTTGATAATTTATTTTTTGTTCCAACCTATATGCCAGCTGAAGACACAGTGATTGTCCCTTACGTAGGGCAGAAGTTCGTGGACATTGATGGAGCATTCAAGTTTTATCAAGCTTACGCATTTTATGTTGGTTTCGAGGCGAAGAGGTACACGACAACTAGATCATTTGATGGGTCGATCAAGAAGAAATTGTTGGCTTGTAACAAGGAGGGCAAAACAGCCAGCCAGAGCATGGTGAAGCTGTCGAGCACGGGAGAGAAGGAGGGGCAAGAGTACGTGGGATCGTACGAACCCAAGAGGATTACGAAGGCGACGAGGACGCAATGTGGAGCAAGAATTTGGCTCTGTGCAATGACCGGGGGGTTTTATATTGAAGAGTTCATCAAGGAACACAACCACGATCTTGTGACGGTCAAGGACAGAGAGTTTCAAAAGTCATCTCGAAATCTATCAAGATATCACAAGGAGATGATCGTCTGCAACTCGAGGGTGCGTAATGTCTGTCAACAATGTTGTTAGTGTATGTTTGACTGCCAACTGTGCGAGACCAATGCAGTTTCTTTTTTGTGTGTGCAGCTGAAGATCGGGGCGACTCGAACATACAGGATGTGCAAGGAGTTGTCGGGCGGATATCAGAACATCGGAGCATCATTGGTTGATTTCAAGAACTGGGGGAGGGACGTCAAGTGCTTCGTCCACGAGCAGGATGGTCAGTTGTTCATAGACCGGTTCAAGAGTTTGAGGGACAGTTAGGAGGATTTCTACTTTGACTACGATGTGGATACAGACGGAAGCTTACGCAGGGTCATTTGGGCGGATGGTGCAGCTCGAAGGAATTACGCGGCATTCGGGGATGCAGTTTCGTTCGACCCAACGTACGGAACCAACGTGTATTCCATGGTGTTCACACCGTTCACTGGCATGGACAACCACAAACGGCCTGTCACGTTCTGTGAGGCGTTGTTATTTAAGGAGGACTACGAGTCATTTATATGGGTCCTCTCCCGGTTTCTGGAAGCCATGGGCGGGAAGGAACCGTGTTATATCATTACAGATCAGGATCCCGGAATTTTAAAAGCCGTCCCCGAAATATTCAAAGCAGCGCACCAACGGTGCTGCACGTGGCACATCATGAACAAGGCTACAACAAAGTATGGCAGATCAAGAGAAGAGGCCTCGGACTTTGTAAAAGCTCTCAATGCAATTATATGGGATGATGACATCGAGGCGTCGGAGTTCGACGACAGGTGGGGGCGGATTATGATCGACCATGATGCTGTTGGGATCGAATGGTTCGAAAATATGTTCAAAGAGAGGAGCAAATGGGTCGCCGCGCATTGCAGGGAGGTGAGGATGTCCGGAATTATGAGAACAACGCAGAGATCAGAGAGTGAGAACAGTTTCTTCAAAAAGTTTGAAGACAACAATGGTACTTTGGTCCAGTTCTGGATGCGTTTCGAAAGTGCGATGGACCAACAAAGGCACATGCAGAAGAGGCTAGACAACGATAACCGGCAGTCGTTCCCCAAAATTGTATCGACGAATCCGATGGAGAGCCACGCGGCAAGGGTGTACACGCACGTCGCCTTTACACACTTTCAGGAAGAGGTTAAGTTTTCGCTGTACACGTGCAGCGTTTGTGCGTATCAGGAGAAGGACGGGATCGAAGTGACAACAGTACTGGACTCCATCCGGGACCGCAACTACATTGTTGAATACAACCCAGGTACTGGCATAGAAAGTCACTGTCCATTTCGTGTAGGCATAATATATGATCTAAACGTTTTGATTCTAAACGTAACGAGTTTTTTTCCATAATTCATTGAATGTGACTGTACACAATAAAGGGTGCGACTCTAGATCGCGGTGCGTGTGATTGTACAACACAATTCGTTTGATTCTGCGTCGTAAGGACCGTGACTATGCAGCATTATGGGTGTGACTGTATCCTGTCAAGGTTGTGATCATACCTTTACGGAGTGTCATCCCGTACGTTGCGTAGCCACCGTCTGTACGGTCAACAGTCGCACTCTTTATGTGTTCTTTAATGCACTCGCAGGTACCTGTGAGGTCAGGTGTACTTGCAGGAAGTTCTGTCGGTATGGAATTCTTTGCAGGCACGCCATTTGGATATACTCTTCGAAAGGACGGGAGACGATCCCGGAACGGTACGTGGCATGGAGATGGACAAAGGATGCTCTACGTAATGTTAATGCGTGTCCCCTGTCAGAGAGTCGCCTACGTGATGAGAAGGCTGTCACAGTCACGAGGCTGTTCTCGGAGTTCTATGAGACCGTCAGTCACGTCAGCAAAATGGGTAAGGAAGACGTTAGTAATCTAGCTGACGTCATTCGCGACTTCAGGTCCGATATTGTCTCTGCTGTGCCATTTAGCAAGACGCAAGAATTAGAGGAGATCCTCGGCTGTACGAGCTCAATTGAAATAACCATATTGCCCCCAAAGAAAGCCAAGAACAAGGGCAGTGGGAAGCGGATGATTTCTTCTAAGGCGAAGTCTGCTGCAATTGCCGCGAAGCCTAAACGGCTGTGTAAGAACTGCAAGAGGATGGGGCACCATGACAAGAGGAACTGCCCCAACCCATTTGCTGAGTACCCACCTGTTGATGTTGAGGAGGAGGAGGAGGACCCGGCAGGGATTGCCGAGGAGGATTCTTCATGAATATCATCTGTTACTTAGGAACATTCTTTTTGGAAACACAAAGGCTGTCGACGTTTGAAATGGTCAAGGTCCGTGACATTGTTTTCGTATATTGCGGACCTCAATCATTTCTAATATGGTCTAAGTCTTAGATCATGGGGGCGATTTCCTGCTTTGTGAAACATAAAGACTTGTCGACGTTTGAAATGGTCAAGGTCCGTGATATTGTAAATGCTATTGCAGACCTTAATTATTTCCAATATGGCGTAGTCGTAAAGCGTGGGGGTCCGTAAAATTGTTTTTGTTCCTTTGACTGTAAGAATACATTGAAATAGCAGTCTTTTTTATTCTGGAATGCAGCATCTTTGGCTACAAATACAGCTGTACAGGAACATTATGCCCTTAATATTTGGGTGACACGAAACAAGTGAGTGTGATTGTGCAACACAATGAGTGCAACTTTACAGCATTCAGTGTGTGATTGTAGAACAAGAGGTGGACTGTGGTTTCACTAATTGTGGGAGTGTGATTGTACAGGATAATGACTGTGATTCTTCAATACACTGACTGTGATTCTCCAAAATGAAGTGTAGTAACCTAAACTATTTCTATGACATGATGACTGTGATTATACACCATGTTTAGTGTGACTATAAAACTTGTTGAGTGTGACTATACACCATGTGTCTGTACATTAGAAAAATAGCGATGGAAATAGAGAAATAGCGCAATAGCGATGGAAATCCATCTCTTACACAACATGCAATACTTGCATACCCTAAAACGCGGAAAACATTCTACGACATAGTGCGGAAAACATCCATTAAACGCTACACTTGAACATTAAACGCTACACTTTAACATTCATTAAAACTTAAAACACATAAAAATGACCATTACTAAACGATACATCTTAACCCATACATACTTAACCTCCGTACTTTTTAAGCATCTTATTCAAGTTGGCCAAGTCACGCTGGAACTTGTTCCTTGTGCGGAAACACTCCATAGACTTTTTCATCAAGAACTGGATGTAGTTGTCCAGTTCGGCCTCTTTATGTGTATCACTAGTGGACGCCACGAAGCGCCTCACGTCAATCGCAATTGCGACTAGCTGCATGGCTCTTAATTCATTGGACACAGTGGAATCCAATAAACCATTGTACTCCTCGATCAAACTTCTGATCTCTTCTATTTTGCTGGCCATTTTTTTATAAGGTTAAAGTGGTGGAGTTGTATGTAGTGTGGTGAAGTTGAAGTGGTTAAGGTGAAAAAAAATGGTGTTGGTATTTAAAGAGGGGGAGGCAGTAAATAGGGTTTTGAAAATGAATGGGTTAGGCAGTAAAGGGGGGATGAAAATTTAATGGGTTAGGTGGGGGGCTTATCCTCATATATTTATTAGGGTTAAGGGATTGAGGTGGGTGTTGTGTTTCCCAACGATAAATTGAGACTCACAATCATCCCTTCACATTCATCACTACATATTCGGTTTTGTCGATCTTAATTATTTCTAATACGGCGTAGTCGTAAAACATGGCGTAGTCGTTACGTGTTTTGTCGATCTTAATAATTTCTAATATGGCGTAGTCGTAAAACAAAATGTTTTTTGTTCTGGAATGTATTATCTTTAAACGCTACAAACAGTACTAACTTAATATTTGGTTGACATAAAACAAGTGAGTGTGATTGTGCAATACAATGAACGTGACTCTACTTTAGGCAGGGTGTGACTCTACAGTAGCATTGTGGGAGTGTGATTGTACAAGATAATGTCTGTGATTCTACAACACACTGACAGTGATTCTCCAAAATGAAGCGTAGAAACCTAAAAATAGAGAAATAGCGAAACAACGATAGAGAAATAGGGGAGAAAATAGAAAAGTCACATTCTGAAAGAACATAAAAATATTCTTGAAACGTAAAAACATCCATTACTTATATATTTTATATCTCAAAACACATTAAAACATCCAGTACTTGAAACATGATACGTCCATTACACCCTTCATTTTCGCTACATGCATAATTAACCCCCGTTTTTTTGAAGCATCTTCCTCAAGTTGGCCAAATCACACTGCAACGCTTTCTTAGTGTGGAAACATCCAATACACTTTTTCATCAAGAATTCGATGTAGTCGTCCAGTTCGGTCTCCTTTTCTGTACTGCCAATGGATGCCATATAGGTCCTCGCGTCTATGGCAGGAGCGACTAGCTGCATGGCTCTTAATTCATTTGATCTAGTGGTATTCAACAAACCATCGTACTCCTCGATCATTTTTCTGATTTCTTCTATTTTGCTTGACATTTTTTGTTAGGTTTAAAGAGGTGAAGTTGGAAGTAGTTGGTGTAAAAATGGGTTTGGTATTTGAAGGGGGGAGGCAGTAAAGGGGCAGTAAATATTAATTGAGTTAGGTGGGGGCCCTATCCTTCTAAAGTAAATAGGGTTAGCAGAGTGAGGTGATGGTTTGTGTTCTCAATGTGCATTGAGACTAACAAACATCAATTCGCAGTCACACTCACAAACATCACTCAATGTACAGTTTATATTTTCTCGACATCGTTTTCTTATTGGGAAATAATCCGATTTTACGGTGCGTGTATTGTTTTTTTTCGTGTCTTCTGTAAATAAGGGAACCATCGGTTTTTTTTAAGGTGAAATAATCTGAAAGCAAATGGATGGACATATATGCAGGGGTAGTTAGTATAATTAAATGGTGATTTTGCGGTCGTCTGTCATGACTCTGCAGGAGTTTGACTGCGACTGTGAGTCAGAAGTTGCGTGACTGTATCACGTCGCACATGCGACCCTGATACTGAGTTGTCATTCATCTGATACTCAGAAGATACTCGAACATGAGATTTTTTCTATATTCACAAAAAAACGTTTTTACTTCACTACACATTCATGCCTTACGGTTCGCTGAGCTCTTTCGTTCCACGATTTTCCCCAGTTGACGTTTTTCATCGAGTTTGATCCATATGCACGTAGCATTTCTTATGAAAGCGCGAATTTTCGGCAACACGTCGTCGCGAGCTTCATTCATGTCAGCAAGTACGAGACTTGCTGCCACCTCGAACGATAAGTAACGCCTCCCGACCTTTGACCCCATATCAGCGTGGGTGAACGGCGCACCGTCGTACAGGCACATGTGCATCAAGCAGAAAATGCCGGACTCCGGATAGTTCTTCCGGGCACTCTGTCATTCCAATTTTACTTGGCGAAGCTCAAAATCCGCCAGGTGACTGCCCTTAATCAGCCCTTTCTCGTCCATGTAGACCCTCAATGCTTGTATCTGTTGCAGTATTAGGTAATAGTAAACATCAGCACCCAAGCAGTAGAATATTTTTGACGTGGTGAAATAAAGCATATGCGTGCAACTTACTATCTCGCTGGACACCCGGAACATATGCGACCCTGGGGCATGTGTCTGGTGATCGAGGATATCAACTGTTCTTTCTCTAAAGTTGACGCACACGCACGCGTAGTGCCCCATAGTATGCACCGGGAAAAACAACAGTTCGGCGTTCAAGTCGAATGTCCCTGCGCAATCTTGTATGAATCTGTCCCACGCTTCGTACAGACCGTCAGTGTCTTCGTCCGCAGGGGTACTTGAGTCGGGTCGTTCCAGTATACGGGTCAGCGAGTCCTAACGGATGGCGAATATTAGTTGTCATCAGTGATAGGATGCGAGAATGGAATATATTATGTGCGTGGCCGCACATCGCAAAGTGTGTGATTGTACAGACAAAAGCGTGTGATTGTACAGACTAAGCCGCGTGACTTTGCAGCGTGCAGAGTGTGACTATACATGACAGTGTGAATTTAAATTCAAGGATGTCTGACTATATAATGTGCGTGGCTGTACAACTTATATTCCGTGATTGTGCACGTCAACAAGAGTGACTCTGCAAAGTGATGTCTGACTATTAATGTTAATGGGGGTCATTTGCACTAATAGCACGTGATTTTACAGACTAAGCTGCGTGACTTTGAAGCGTGCAGTGTGTGATTGTGCACCTCGACAAGAGTGATTGTACACATCAACATGTGATTGTAACTGATAGCATGTGATTGTACATGACAACATGTGTGACTGTGCACTTCAATATGTGTGACTGTGCACTTCAATATGTGTGATTGTACATGACAACATGTGTAACTGATAGCATGTGATTGTACATGACAATATGTGTAACTGATCAACATGTGTGACTGTGCACTTCAATATGTGTGACTGTGCAACTGATAGCATGTGATTGTACATGACAACATGTGTGACTGTACTAAGTGAACTTTGTGATTATTTCTAACTATTTAACGTGAATGGGGATTATTTGTACTATTTAGTGTGATAGGTAGTAGGTTATGGGGGCATACCATGTGTTGAATTCCGAACCACGCCATCGTTGGGTCCGCGGGGGACGATAACCCACGCCGGTTGTCGTCTGATTCGCACCAGTTCATTAGGTGCGACCAACACTCCAGCACAGCGGCGCTCATGCCACCGGCGGAGAAGAGTGATTGAATGTCACGCCTCGTCAGCTGCGCACGAGGGTCGTAGGACCCAAAGCGTTCACTGCAGATTTGTTGACACCGGTTAGTAGGTGTAATATGAAACACGCATCAGGAACAAAAGACGGTCACTTACTTTTCGTCGTACCCATTATCGTCGAGGAAGCAGTAGTCGGCGGTGTGTTTTCGCAGGCTGAGCATCCCACTCGTCAGCCCCACTCGCAGGCGAAATACGAGTGACATGACAATGGCGTCCGGGGCAGGTTCACCCTGGTTCAAGGAGCAACCCAACCCATCTCCACAGCCCCGTATCCGAGACTTAATCGCCGACTGTCTTTCCTCTGGGACTGATCTGGGGGTGGGTGTAGGTGTTTTCGGTGATTTGCTCAGACGCTTCTTGGCGGTTGCCTTCATAGGAGTGGTTTCAAACGTACGGGCAGATTCCAACGATACCTTGTATTTTCCGAACTCAATCACTTTCTGCAAAACAGCGCTCCTTATCTTGTTCGCGTCGCTCAGTATAAGGGCCGCCGTGATCTCCGCCCTGCACATATTCATGGCTGCCATTGTCCCCAAGGAGCAGTTGAACGGGGACCCGTTGTACAGCATCATGTGCAGCATCAATTACACTCCACAGTCATTGGCGGAGTACCCCACTCCCTGCCATGATAAGGGAACGTTTACCAATTTAAACGCACAGACCTTCTCACCTTTCTCCATCCCTCGTTGTACCATGAACTCCCCCATCTTATTAACCTGCAAAACAAGTTCAAACAGGATCAGTTGTTGGACACATTCCGGTCACATAATTGATTCAATATTAAATTAAAAGGGCCTGACTGCTGTCCGAGCAATGCCATAGTAAGACAACTTTGTAAAATCTTTATCGTACAACTGGTTGTCGAGGTACTCTATTTGCCAAGAATTGAAGTTGATGCAGGCGCAACTGTAGTGACCCTCGTCACCCGTCAAGATCGGGACAAACACCTGCAAACAATGCGTCAGGATTATGGGTTGATAACAACTTCGAATAGACAGTATGTCCAGGATAATACCATGTCCGAGTCCAAAGCAAAGTCGGTGAAACTATTTTTTATCCACTCGTCCCACACGTAAAATATTTCCTGGTCATATTTATTGCCCCTGCCTCCTTCCTTCCACAATGACAACACTGGGGCCTGCTCACATGCATTGATGGTAATACATTTAGTCAGTTTGTGTTTGACATGAGTGCGACTGTACAACGTAAAATGTGTGACTATACAGCTTGTAGCGTGTGACTGTGCAGTTTATAGCGGTGACTAGACAACACAATGGGTGTGACTATACAGGTAACAGTGTGTGACTATACAGCCAATTGTGTGCGATTATACACCTTATTTGGGGGTTGAACGTACCGTATGTCCAAGAGAGAAGTAACATCTACTGGTTACTCTTGATGCTTTTTTGTCGTGCACCAGGTTGTTCAGCAGCCTACACCAGCAGTCAACGACGTTATTCATCACCTCCAGGCCAGGCTCGAGCGTCTGCATGTCGCTCCTCGCGATACAGTCGTAAGCTGTGTACTCGACCAGCATTTCGCTGCAGAACAAACGAAGTCCCGATTAGCACGTGCATTTTTAAAAAACGACATGACCAGGACAATAAGTACGTACCCTGACGGACGTGGCGTTCCCTAGTCGAAGACGTAGTCGATTACGTCTTTCCGTACGCTGAGGATATCCCAGAAGATGACGATGTTGGAGCACATGAATCCAGAGATTACAAGCTGCCCCCTCATTACTCTTCCACAGTCCAACGTGCAGCCCAAATTGTCCGGAATCGTGTCCATGCACTCAAATGCCACGTCGGAGTGGAAGATGTACCGATGATGTTTAGCCTCCGGGTGGGTCCTGGTCACTGAACCATCGTCTGTCTGTTGAGTATCGGTCGTGACAATTTCTTCCGTCGCGGGCGTGGTGGCAACAGCGTCCGCTACAGCCCAGCCTGCTTTGTGCAGGTCCTTCTCAAGGCTAGAACTGACTGTCGCATCGGGCGGAGCCGGTGTTACATCTAAAGCCGACCGTGCGTCCGCTGTCCCCCACCCTGCTTGCCGTAAAGCTACCACTACGGTCGGACTCATGTCCACCGAACCCTGCACAACGGAGTCTTGGTTGGTTTCTACAGCGGCATCATTCCCTTCAAATTCCCTCTCACAGAAACCTGGTGTCACGATGCCATCATCAAAAGTCCCCTCATCATCGTAACCCTCTGTTCCATCATCATCTCCCACGTAGAAACCTGATTTGTCAATATCTTCATCCGCGTAACCAGAATCACGCAGGTCTTGCATAATTTGACGTACCAGACCGCAGGCTTCAGCATCGCTCTGCTGCTCGCCCTCAACGACGGGGGCGTTCTGGGTAGTCTGCTTCAACTGCCCGGCCAACACAACGACTTCATCGATATACCGGAGGACAGATGGATCTTCCCAGAATTGTTGGGAGGACGTGTCCTGACTTGGAATTGCATTGTTCCTCGTCGATATTTCTCTTACTTTTGAGGCAGCCTGCTCACAGAAACCGCAAAACGCTAGCGCACACCTTCGGAATTCCATGAAAAAACGCCGGTCGTCTTATAATTCAGTTGAAGTCAAATCATTAGTTCGAAGCTCAGTGGTGTTGAGGCTGGCAGCGTAACTATGACTAAGCATCTAAGTGTGTGACTGTACAGCTAATAGTATGTGACTGTACATCAGGATGAGTGTGATCATAACGACCATGACTATCAGTTTTTTAAAAAACATAGGCAAGACTTTCAGATTAAATCGTTTCACGAACAATAAATTGATGATCTATAGAGTGGCTGGGAGATCACTTACGTCAACCGCGTTGCCTTCCGATTGATGGCCTCTCTCCACCCCTGCCGTTATTCTTTTTGGACTAGAGTTCTGTTTGTCAGAGGGTATCGTTATAGCGGGGGTGCACTCGCTGCCTGGTTTCCCACATGTACGTGGGTACGACACCTTCGAACGCAGCTGATTTCCCAGGGATCCCGTCTCCAGCTCCCCAGCAAGACGATCGGTTATTTTCCGTGCATCCCAATGTGCGATAAATGGTATGTCGTATCTGCAAGTCTCGCTACGGAAATCGTAGCGCTGGAAGTACGCAATCATCAGAATGGGGATGCACCCCCGGAGGTAGTTGACGACTTTGTTGGGATCACGCGTCCCCTTACCTGCCCGCACCAGATCCTGCAGGACAAAGCTACACCAGTCCTGTTCACCGATCAAGTCCACATCCTCCACTGCGGCCAGCAGACTCAGGTCCAGTGAGTTGTTCGTAGTAGGCGCGAGGAATGATGACAACGCGAACAACACGAACCTGCGGACAAAGTCGTCGTCAGCGGCTTTGGTTGCCATTAACTTTTCGTGCACCCTCCCTAATGTTATTGGCCCGCTGCTGTCAACCACATCGAACCCCTTCCGCCAGGTACTCTTTAACCTGATCACGTCAGGTGAGTCTGCCCCTTTCTTATTTTGTGTTGGGATTAATTTCACCGGATGAGGGCCTAAAGGTAGCTAGAGGCAATCGTGGACGTCGTACTTTGACATCATGAATGCCTCCCGGCGTGAGGCGCGAAAAATATGGGACCCGTCAGAAAATGCACGTAGGAACATAAGCGCATGGTCAGTGGGGACCGATTCGATCCTCAGGTCCAAGAGCCCGCCGAAGCCAACACCACGCACCCTCTCTTTCTGATCATCCGATAATTGCGCAATTAGTTGGTGCAACCGCTTTGGCCTACAGTGAATATCTGGCTGACCCTCTCTGCGGTCCCCCCCCCCTCTTCCTCCGAGACACACTCACGTACGTGGGGTCGGTCACTGTATCAGATTTGACTCTCCTCTTTTTCTTTGGCCTGCTTTCCTCAACACTTTTTGTCTCACCCACATCCAGATCGGCGACCGGTGAATCAAAAGTCATCCTCTTTTTTACCTTGTGCCTGCCTTCGTCAACGATTTCTGTCCCCATCACATTCGTCTCGGCAACGATGTGGTCCCCTGATGTATCTTCAACAGAATCCACAATAGTCTTCTTCTTCTTATGCTTCTTTTTATGTTTCTTCTTACCCAAATTTTGGTCGGCGACCGGTGAATCAAAAGTCACCTTTTTTTTTTTCTTGTGCCTGCCTTCGTCAACGATTTCTGTCTCCACCACATTCGTCTCGGCAACAATGTGGTCCCCTGATGTATCTTCAACAGACTTTACAACAACCTTCTTCTTCTTATGTTTCTTCTTACCTAAATTTTGGTCTACAACCAATGTATCATCAATTACATTCTCTGCCACGGCCTTATTCTTACTGGTCTTCTTTTGAATTTTCTTCTTCGCACCCGACATTCTGCTGCAATAACAACATGCGTAAAGAGTGTGATACGGTTGTACAGAGTTGGTTGTACAGAATGATGCACAGTCATACAGAGTTGGTTGTACAGTCATACAGAGTTGGTTGTACAGTCATACAGAGTTGGTTGTGCAGAATGATGTACAATCACACCTTTGGATCTACACAGTCGCACTTGTTATGATGCAAAGTCACACGCTTTATATTGTATAGTCATGCATTGTTGGTTGTATAGTCACCCGTTTGAGGCTGTATAGTCACACTCCTTATGTTGCAGAGTCGCTCTCTTTTTACTGTAGAATCACATCGTTGAAGCCGTACACTCAGTTGTAAAATCACATGCGTAAAGAGTGTGATTTTACAACTGAGTATACGGCTTCAACGGTGTGATTCTACAGTAAAAAAAGAGCGACTCTGCAACATAAGGAGTGTGACTATACAGCCTCAAACGGGTGACTATACAACCAACAATGCATGACTATACAATATAAAGCGTGTGACTATGCATCATAACAAGTGCGACTGTGTATGACTGTACAGCCAACTTTGTATGACTGTGCATCATTCTGTACAAGCAACAATCTCTGTATGTTTGTACAAGCAACTCTGTATGACTGTACAACCAACTCTCTATGACTCTTCAAATGTTAGTTTTATTTCTTCCCAAACACCAAGTCTGTGACTATAACACTGCTTTAACGTAAACCTCAACAAGGAAGCATGCAAAACTTCAACAAAGAACTATCTAATCGATGCCAGATGCATACTTACAATGACGACTATGGGAACTTCAACATGAACTTCAACAAAGAAATAAAGACTTCATCTTTAGCTCTATAACTACAACTCAAATTTAGGGTTATATATAACTAGAGGAATAACGATTAATCAAGAATAAAAACTGTGTGATTATTAGTTGTTAAAGGAAAAAATGATTATTAGTTGTGATTATTTTGTATGGTTCATGCATGCGGGAGTTGGTGTTTTATGGTTCATGAAAATGGAATAAAAAGAAAATCGGAGGTCGAAAATAGAACATTCAACATACCTTATTGGAGATGGAGAAGCTGCGGAAATAGAGATGGAGATGGAGAAGGAGATGGATTTTTTTTAGAGAGAGGAAGAGAGCGTTGAGTGATTGAGAGTTGGTGAGTTTGGAAGTGCAATGGGTTGGGCGGGAGAATAGAGAGGAGGGAAATTAATTGGGGATAGGTTGAGGGGGCTATTGACTATTGATGGGTGATGGGTGATGGTTGTCCGCAGCAGTCAGTTCCGCAGCGTCCTTTTTTTTTTATTAATCTAAACCCATCCATCCACCGTCCATATTAATCTTAATGGATGGGTGGGATTAACACTAAGGGAGAGTTAGGAAGTTATTAACTTCCCTGATCCTCCCTCTATATATATATATATGTATATATATATATGTATATATATATGTATATATATATATATGTATATATATATATATGTATATATATATATATGTATGTATGTATATATATGTATGTATGTATATCTAGGATCCTTTGAGGCAGCTCAACTCGCCGCACCCATTGAGGCACAATCTCAACCATTAGATTAAAATCAAATTAAAGGCTAAGATTAAAACAAAAACTCATACATAAATTTTTTTCCCAATTTTTTATCCGGGGAAAAAAGGTCAATATTTTTCAGGAAAAAAAAAAATCAAAAAAAATTTCCCAAAAAAACAAAATTCAGAATTTTTTTTTTCAAAAAAATTATTTTTTTGAAACCAAAAAAAAACATTTTTTCCCAAAAAAACACTTTTTTTCCCAAAAAAATAAACACATTTTTTTTCCCAAAAGAAAAAAAATCCAAAAAAACAAATCCCGAAAAAAAATCATTTTTTTTAATATTAAAATAAAATTGGTGTGTATAAAAACAATTTCAGTGTACATAACTGTTTTAGGGTATATAAAATTCTACTATATCAAATAATTAAGTACATATGACAATTATTTCAGTGTATATATGTTGATTAATTGGTGTACATAGTAACCATTTTAGTGTATATAACAATAACTATTTTACTGTATATATTGAGTTATTAAGTGTATATATATGTAGTGAGTTTAATAGCGTATATAATGAGTTTTTTAGTGTGATAACAGTTATTTTGATGTATGTTTCATTGTTGATTAACTGATGTACATATTAATTATTTGAGTGTATATATAACAATTATTTTACTGTATGTATTGAGTTCTTAAGTGTATATATGCAGTGAGTTTAATAACGTATATAATGGATTTTTTTAGTGTATATAACAGTTATTTTGATGTATGTTCCATTGTTGATTAATTGGTGTACATAAAAACTATTTGAGTGTGTATATAACAATTATTTTACTGTATATATTGAGTTCTTAAATGTGTATATATATATAGTGAGTTTAATAACGTATATAGTGAGTTTTTTAGTGTATATCACACTTATTTGGATGTATGTTCCATCTTAATCTAATGGTCTAGATTGTGTCTCAATGGGTCTAAGGAGTTACCCTGCCTCACCGGAACCCGCCTCTCTCTCTCTCTCTCTCTCTCTCTCTCTCTCTATATATATATATATATATATATATATATATATATAGAAAAGGGATCAAGGGAGTTTGGTGAAAAGTGGGAAGTTGGGAAGTTGTGTTTTTGGCCCTTGATCTTGGGTTGAATGGATGGCTTAGATGGATGATGTGTAAAAAAAAAAGACAACAAACTGACAAGCAGCAGTGGAGACAGGGATGCAACCCTCAACCTCAATCACACTTCGCAGCAGTGGAGAGAGGGGAGCATCCTCTCCTCAATCAAACTCTCCCTTCTTCATTACTTCCATCCTCTCCTTTTCAATTCATTTCTCTAATTCAATTCATTTCTCCCTAACAAAACTCTATCAAATAAGCTCCATTAATAACTCCGACCATACTCCATCAACAACTCCGATCATACTCCGTTTTTAACACAACATGACGGATAATTATACCAAGGTATGTTTATGCATAAACTTTGATCATCTTCATTTTTTTAGCTTCTTCTTCATCCTCATCTTCATCTTCGATCATCTTCATCTTCTTCAAATTTCTTTTTATTTTTCATATCTTTTTTTTGGTATTTATAAAATTATTCATCTTCATTGTCTAAAAAAAAAGAACAAATTCATCTTTAAGATGAAGTTTGGAGATGAAGTTGTTTTTTTTTTGTGGGATGAATGGAGTTTGAAGATGAAGTTGTTCTTCTTCATCCTCATCTACATCTTCGATCATCTTCATCTTCTTCAAACTTCTTTTTATTTTTCATATCTTTTTTTTTTGGTATTTATAAAATTATTCATCTTCATTGTCTAAAAAAAAAGAACTTCATCTTTAAGATGAAGTTGTTCTTTTTTTGTGGGATGAATGGAGCTTGAAGATGAAGATGAAGATGAACAAGTCATTTAGTGCGTAATGTTTTTACAGAATTGCAAAGTCACACTCATTATGTTGTACAGTCACACTCATTATGTTATAGAATCACGCAGATGTACACTCATTATAGTCACATATTCAGTTGTATAGTCATACTCATTATGTTGTATAGTCACACTCGCTATGTTGTAGAATCACGCAGCTGTAGAATAACTAGGGATTAAGGTATCATTCGTTGAATCATCTTCATCTTCATGCTTGTTTTATTTTTCATACTTTTTTTTTGTATTTATAAAATTATTTATCTTCATTATCCAAAAAAATGAAGGTTGAATATCGATGAATGGATGTTGAATATTTAATGAATGTTTAGATATTTTCATTTTTTTAAAGTCATAGTCATTCGTTCATTCATATATATTCAACTTTCATTTTTTTTGGATAGTGAAAATGAATAATTTTATAAATACAAAAAAAAAGATATGAAAAATAAAACAAGCATGAAAATGAAGATGGTTAAACGCATGATACCCTAATCACAAGGTATTCTACAGCTGCGTGATTCTACAACATAATGAGTGTGACTATGCAACATACTGAGTGTGACTGTACAACTTAAAGTGTGTGACTATACAACTTAAATTGTGTGACTTTTTTCAGGTATTTTTTTTATCTACATTCAAGTTTCCACGTTCGTCAAATTCCTACTTCCGAACCTCGATGATTTTCAGGTATTTGTTTTTATCTTTTTAGAGCATCTTTAAAATAATTAATCATCTTCATCCTCATGCTTGTTTTATTTTTCATTCCTTCTTTTTTTTGGTATTTATAATATTATTTATCTTCATTATTCACAAAAAAAAATAAAGGTTGAATATGGATGAAAGAAAGTTGAATATTTAATGAATGTTTTAAATAATTTTCTCTGATTCGTATAGTCACACAGTTAAAGTAGTATAGTCACACTCATTATGCTGTACAATCATGCAGTTGTAGAGTCATTGTAGTCATATATTCAGTTGTGTTGTGTGATTTAGATTGATTGTGTGTTTTGTTGCAGCGAAATAGTTGGTGGAAAGAGGAATGTTGGTAAAAGGGGCGGTGGGAAGAAGAAGGTCGTGGAAGATACAACGACCCACCACGTAATTGGACAATGTATTATTGCGCACGTACCGGAGACCATCGTTAAGCTCTTGTGTGTTTATGTGAGATAAAATATTTGCTTTAGGATGAACGTACTATGTGTAAATGATGTTTGGTGGGTTAGTATGTTTTTATGTTTGACGTACTATATGTAAAGGATGGACTTTGTCCAATGTAAATATATTTTCATCGTTATTTTCTGGTTTCATAATTAATCACGCGAGGCTTACAGCAAAATCACTTATCCTTCCACCCGTGTGACTATACAAAATCTCTGTGACTATACAACTAAATTATACTCGTACTTATTTATACTTCAATCATCATTAGCAAAGATGATTACATACACTAATCACTGCAAGAATTTGTGTGATTCTACAATACAATGACTCTACAACTGCATGATTGTACAACATAATGAGTGTGACTATACAACTTTAACTGTGTGACTATACAACATAAACTGTGTGATCCTACAACATAACGAGTATGACTATACAACTTCAACTGTGTGACTATACAACATAATCTCTGTGACTATACAACCGTGTGATAAAAAGAAACCCTATATTACACACTATCAATCTTGCAACGCACACATTCATCTCAACAGTCGCTGTTGAGAAATATAACAATCATAAGTATAACAACCATACAAAATACCAACAATAATAAATATAAAGAAACCATGCTCCAATGGTGCAAAATAACTAAACCCTCTACATCTCCATGCTCCAATGGTGTTGTTCCTTGAAGATTCGTATGTGCTCGAAAATGTCCGGTCGAAAATTTCTGTTCAACATGCAGGAGGTAAGATGAGTACATACATATATATTTGGTATCTTGCATTTGGAATTCCATTTTTTTTGTTTGGTTTGTTAATTTGAAAAGTTATATAGTTGTAATGTCACAACCACACTCTATATGATGGACAGTCACACAGGTATAACGTGGTAGTCACACGTAATATGATAGACAGTCACACGTTGTATTATGTTATAACGTGGATGTGACAGTCACACTTAATATGATAGACAGTCACACTAAATATGATAGACAGTCACACTTAATATGTTATAACGTGGTAGTCTACAGCTTCAATTGTGTGACTATACAAATTATAACATTCATTAAATATTCAATCTTCATTCATTCATATTCAACCTTCATTTTAATCCATATTTAATCTTCATTTTTTTTTGGATAATGAAGATGAATAATTTTATAAATACAAAAAAAAGTATGAAAAGTAAAACAAGCATGAAGATGAAATGATTGTGAAGGTATTCTACAGCTGAGTGATTCTACAACATAAAGAGTGTGACTATACATCATAATGAGTGTGACTATACAACTTAATATGTGACTACAATGAGTGTACAGCTGCGTGATTCTACAACATAATGAGTGTGACTGTATAACTGAAAGTGTGTGGTCTTGCAATTCTGTAAGAACATTACGCACTAAATAACTTGTTCATCTTCATCTTCAACTTTCATTCATCCCACAAAAAAAGAACAACTTCATCTTCAAATTTCATCTTAAAGATGAAGTTTTTCTTTTTTTTTGTGGATAATAAAGATAAATAATTTTATAAATACAAAAAAAAAAGATATGAAAAATAAAGATGATGAATATGAAGATGATGAAGAAAAAGAAGCATGAAGATGAAGATGAAGATGAATATGAATATGAAGATGAAGAAGATGAAGATGAAGATGAAGATACCTTCGTATGATGATCGAAGTTACTGACGGAGTATGTTGGGTTAAAAACGCAGTATGGTCGGAGTAGTTGACGGAGTATGGTCGGAGTAGTTGACGGAGTATGGTCGGAGTTATTAATGGTGTGGTCGGAGTTATTAATGGTGATTATTTGTTGGGGTTTTGTTAGAGAGAGATGAATTGAGTTGATAAATGAATTGAAAATGAGGGGATTGGGAAGTGTATGAGGGAAGTAATGTAGGGATTGATTTGGGTGAGGGGATGTTTCCCTCTCTCCACCGCTGCTATGTCATTTCATTGTTTCCTCTTTTTTTTTTTAATAATTGAACCACATCCATCCACCATCCATATTAGGATGAATGGATGGAGGGGATCAACACTAAGCAACTCTCCAAGAGTTGCTAACTCCCTTGATCCCCCCTCTATATATATATATATATATATATATATATATAAAAAAAAAAAATGGGATCAAGGGAGTTTGGTGTGGATTGGGAAGTTGGGAAGTTATGTTTGTGTCCATTGATCATGGGTTAAATGGATGGCTTAGATGGATGGTGTGTTGTATTAAAAAAAAGGCAAGTTCAATCACTCACAGTCTGACAACAGCAGTAGCAGCGTAGCAGTGGCAACAGCAACTTTACCCTCTCTCACACTATCAATCACACCCACCTTTCTCTCAACCCAATTCAAATTAATTCATTTCTATCACCAATTTTTTTCTACTTGTTAGGAAATAAGTGCCTAGCAATTGTCTTTTTGGATCTCGAATTGGTTTCCGACCTGAATCTGTTTAATTAGGAAAGTTTCCTAATTAATATCTGATTGATTAGAGTTTCCTAATCAATATCTGAGTATCTGACCTAGGATTTCCTATTGTATAGGATTTCCTAATCTGTTTAGGGTTTCTGTTTAGGTTGAGTTTATTATATAAACTCTCATACCATTACCCTAAGAATCATGATATCAGTCTGAAATCTGTAACCTCTCCTCAAAGTTAATAAAACTATCCCCTCCTTCTGCCCGTGGACGTAGCTAACAAGTTGTTAGTGAACCTCGTAAATCTGTCTGTCTCTCGATTTTACGTTCTTATTTGTTTGTCTTTCTCTTCCGTTATAACAAACTGGTATCAGAGCTTTGGTTCTTCCGATCTGTGAGAAAGATGTCTGGGATCACTACTACAATTCTAGCCTTTAATGACGCTTATAAGATGACGGTTACACACGGAACCATGCTCTAGGTGTTTGGCGCCATTATAAAATATCAATTAGGACGGTTTTGTGAGAAAAGTGAGATCTTATTTTTAACAAAGAGGTCGTTGGGTCAAATTAACCGTACTCTTTTATGAAAGAAAATGGTTTGAAATCATAAACGTCCTCTATGATAACTGATAAGACAAAGATGACGCTTTATATCCTAAACCGACATAAAAATTAATACTCCCTCCTCCCCACAATGATGTTCCCATTTGTAAATGGCACAAGGAATAAGGAATGGGTAATGAAAGGTGGTAAATTGTTTGGTGGGGTTCAAGATGTCAAATCAAAAAAAGTAGCCAATAGGAAGTGAGTATAATGGATGAATAAGGAAAGTTTTGAAGTGGGAAAATCTTAGTGGAGTTTCCTTTTAAGGAAAATGGAAAAATCTTAGTGGTGGGGAGGGAGTAATATTTTATTTACCCGAAAATTTCCAAGCACGCCTCTTCCTCTTCTCATTATCATCTTCCTATTCCTATTACTCCGTATCATCTTATTCTCACAAAACCTAATAAACCGACTTCTTTCCTTCATACTCTACCACCATCCACGCACGCACCACCCTCCATCCACGTCGCGCCTTCAGTAGCACCACGCAGGTCGTCGTCAGTTCACCGTCGCTCGCTTTCCGTCGTCTTTAGGTAGGTCTTACTTGAAAATTGATTAAGCTGTGTGATTAAAATAGAGGCTGAAGTTATAAAACAAGTATGAAGTGCCATAAAACAAGTATAAAACCATATTTTGGTTAGGCATATCTGCAGTTCATAATTTCGCTCGCCCATCTGATTAAATAATTCATCACTTTAAATTAGCTCGTTCGAACGAAATAGCAACATCAGGTATGAATTTATTGTGTAAATTGATAGATTAGAGTTTTTCTTCTGTAGATTGATCGATTGCGTTTAATTAGTGATGAATTTATGCTGTAAATTGATTGATTAGGGTTTTTCTTTAGTAGATTGAATGATTGATTGAGTTTGCTTAATTATGAATTAGCTGCTATGGATTCTAAGATTGAGCCATGATTTAGGGTTTTTCCTGTAATGATTCAGGTTTGTTAGTTTCAGTTTAAACAACTCCAATACATTTTTACCCACATCCGGCTGCTGACTCATGCTATGGTCGTTTGTTTATGCATAATACCTGATGTAATAAAGGTTGTGTTTCGGATAGTGCAATCAGGATCTGCGATTGATGAGGCTGCCGGTTCCTCGATTTCATTTGAAAATAGAAGCTCATTTCTTCTTTTGAGCTGATGGGTTATTATTCATTCGATGAAAAATTCGTTAGTCATGAATAACATTTATACACAACCTTAATGCCCAAAACAGGTTGCGGGTTTTGGAGTTCGATTTACTACGTTGTTTGATTTTTGTTGAACAGATTGTGACTTGGCGGAGTCGAGGATGCTTACATGTTGCTTACATGTTAATTTTGATATTGTTAACGTTTGTTGTTTGATGGTGTTATATAGGTGTATTGTCTTCAATTCAATTTTTTCAAGGTTTTTTAGCTTGTCTCTCTATTAACTTTTCTAGTAATGTTTTGTTTCATTTCATTTCGTTTGCACCTATGCTTCTTGTCTGGGATGATTATTTAACAGTTTTTCTTACTGCATCTTCTTTAATGCAGCTACAATGAGTGTTTTTCAGCTGGATTATACTTGTTCATGAGAATACTGTATTGGAAACTCGTCGACTGATTGAATCTCGCAATTCATAGCTTTTGCTCCTGAAATGATCGTTTCAAGTATTGGATACTCTATTGTTCGTTTCAGGTATATTCGGATGTTGTTTTGAGTCTGTGAATGTCCAACTTTTATTCAAAGCAAATTGTAAATTACTAAAAAAAAAGCGAATTAGAGAGGAGAGGCGTTGGGTGGGATGAATCGGTAAATCAGAAGAGCCGCAACAAAAAAGTGGAAGTGACAACAATGGTGTTTCAATTGATATTCGATGGTGCGGCCCTGAAATTGGAGCCCCCCCCCCCCCCCACACACACACACACACTTCATCCCTTGTTTCTGGAAGTACTTTCTCTTTCTCCCCCTCCCTCTCTGTGAATATATATTTTGCAGGCAAGTTCTACTGTTGACAATAGTAGTAATACATGCAAGTTGTGAAGAACCCAGAAGTGAAGTGGAATGTGATACCATCTTTACCCTCCTCTGCCTACTCTCTTCTTAATTCCAAGTTCCTGCCTTTGTCTTCTTCCCTTCATTCCGTCTCCCATTCTACTGATGTTGTCACCTATAAGCTTCTCATCAAGCTTCAGGTTTTTACTTTTTCCATATTGCTATTTCTATTATTCTCAGTATGTATCTCATGAGTTATGAATGGATGATGAAATTAGGCTTCTGACATGGCATGTGAGTTTGTTGTATGGACTTGTCTCGTTACTGTCATATATGAGTTTTTGTTGTTTCCCATAGGCGGGTTTTTGGGGAAAATCGCCTTGCTCTTAAGATCTTGCGAGCGAGTTTGTAATGCCGCAGTTATTTTGTATCTCAGGTGTTCTTGAGTGTGGCAGAATCTTTATTTTTAGGTTTAGCTGATCAATTTATTAAATTGCTTGTTTATTCCGTTTATAAGTGATCAGTGGTCTGCCACTCTGCCCTCCTTGATAGCTGTTTTCCATTTTTTGTAGTAGTGATTCTACGAGTAATTCATTTGGATGAGCCGCTCAATAGATGTTGCATTACTGTTTCATACATTATAATGGGTTGGTGATCATTACGTCCTACACAAGATACATAAATGTAGTACAGTTAACCAATATATTTGATTTGTTTGGGGCTGAGGTTGAAAAATAAGCATGATTCTCTCACGGCTGAGTAATCCAAGTGCGGAATGATCACATAATTCAATTAAACGGTGAACTTTGTGAATGATGCATATTTCAATCAACATGATTGTTGTAATATTGCTTCATTTTCTTATGAATTTGTAGTTGTGCTATAATGGTGGGTTAACTCATCAATTGTGGAGATCTTTGCTGCTTATGGTGTACTGCGTAATCCTTTTCCATATTTTAGTAAAAAAATCAGTTGTACTTGAATGAATTATCGTAAACATACTGATATTCCTCTTTCAATGAGTTACTATCCTACTAGAATGAATACCTTCATCAATTTGCTATTAATTTAGTATTTCATTGAAAATGACAAGGTCACTAAATAGTATTAACTTAAATTACTAGTTTGATTTGATTTTTTTGTTACATCTATTTGCTGAACATGAGAAAGTGACTAAATATATATGATTAATTATTTTTCAAAATAAGAGTAACATGCAGCTATAATTGACACACATAGTAACTTAACTTACTCATTTACTAGGTAGAATTGATAAAATAATGTTGTATAGGTAGCCCTTTGGTTTGATAAACATAAATGTCTTTTTTTTTTGTTTCAGTGTCATCAACCATTATCTTCATTACGTAATCTCTCCTTCACAACTGATAAACATATATAGCTATAATTGGCACACCGATTCTATCCATAGTTCATGTTTTAGTGATTAAATTTGTCTTATGGTGGATTAATGTTGTGTGTTTAAATATGTTACTTGTAGTTTAGTGATGTTTATTTAGCACTTTCAAGTGGAACTTATAAACACCATATGGGTAGTTCATTCTTGGTTTTACGTCATTCTCCAGCGTATCCGCAATGTATACACAAAGTCATCAGGCACTTGGAGTGGATTGACTTGGCTAGCATTCACTGATTTGCAAATATCATGCAATTATTTGTTGCTATTATGATGTATTTTGGTTTGTCTCTACAAGAATATGTATTTTATTTGTAAATATTGATGTTCTTGCAATCTTCATGCGTGTGAAGTTTCTTTTGTCGAATTCCTACTCTTTGTAATATATTGAAGTTCATGGAATCGTTCCTACTGTTTGTGATATATAGAAGTTCATGGAATTGGTGTTCCTTTAGTAGCTTTATTTGTCGGAATGCAATGTTGGGTTCTATTCGATTGTAGGATGTATTGAAAACAAAATATGTAACAAAGTTGCGGTAGAGTTCTTTTTTGATATTGACCAACCGCGATTTTCGTTACATATTTTTTTTACAAAGATGATGGTTTTAACAAGACAGCATGCTTCTTTAGAAGTGTAACAAAGATCATGGTTTTATCAAGAAAATGTGCTCTTCCAGAGGAATAATCGTGCAATAACAACAATGACGGTCCTATAGCTCGACCGTGCTCTACAAAAGAGTAACAACAATGACGGTCCTTTACCCAACCGTGCTCCGCAAAAATAACAACAATGACGGTCGTGTAGCTCAACCGTCCTCTGAAAATTTAACAACAATGACGGTTCTTTTGCTCAACCGTCCTTTGCAGAATAACAACAATGACAGTTTGACTTTCTGTAACACCCCTGATTTTTATAAAGTAAATTAAATTAAAATTATGTTCGTATCTTTATTTTGTTAACGATTTAACTCGTAATTCTTAAAATAATTATAAAACGCATTTATCGTGTAATCGTTTCAAACTCCTAAAATTCTATTTGACTCGGAAACTCTTATATTTAAAACATATTTTTATTTCTGTTTCGACTCATTTTATATATTTAATCTAATTCTTATCGAAAGTCTATTTCGACGATTTAAATTCCAAATTCTTTTTATTTATTTATATTTAAGCTCGAATTTCTATTTTTGGCTCGAAACTCATTTACATTAAAGTTTCGTCAAAACATCTGTTACCTTTTCTCGAGGAATACATTTAATTCACTTTATCGAAAATTTATTATTAATCGGATAATATTATTTCATCGTCTAATTATTTATTTCTATCAACTTCGTTTTTGTCTCGAATACTTTAATTACTCATTTGACGGCCCGATTATTTATTAGTTTTATTGACTCATTTTTATTTCGATTTGTGGGTCAGTCAACTTATCGTTACAGAATTCGTTTCTCACCCGATTCATTTAATTAATCCTTATTGTTTTTAAACTCATTTTTTTTGGTGCTGATTCATTCCCTATTCAGTACACTTCCCCTGCCTGTTTGACCCGCTTGCTTTCCCATTTGATTCAACTTATCCTCTTCTTGTTAAACCCCTTTGTTTTCCTTTTCTTTAACTCTACCGCTCCACTTATTCTTCCTCCACATTACTGCCATTCACTCCTTTTCTGTTTCATTTTGTTCCACCGCTTAATCCTCTTTCATCCCACTTGGTCTACCAATTCATTCACGTACCACCATTTTTTTTCTCCTCCCTTCTTCAGTCTGCTTCAGCCTACTCTTCCTTCCCTTGCGTTGTGTCAACTCCGACCAAGCATTTCAGCCGATGTTGCTGCTACTGTCATTAGTATGTTGCTGTCTCGTTGATGTTTCTGCGGGTTTCGTTTTGTTTTCGTTTTGTCCTGCGTTTTGCTTCGTTTATCTGCTGATTCATCATGCTAATCTTCTTTTTCTGCCTCGTTTTCTTCTTCCTCTTATTCTGTTATTTTGCTGTACGCTGCTGCTGTTTCTGTGCGTCTGCTGCGTTTTTTTTTCTTTTTGTCGAATCGATTGATGATTTCGGTTGCTTTTTCCTCTCCTGTCTTCTTCGTCTTCTCCATCACCGTCACTGTTCTCCTGCTGTCACGTTTAATGCTGCTGTTTTTCGTTCCCTTTTCTTCTTATTCGTCCCCTTCTTTTTGTGCTTCTTGTTGTCGTTGTTGTTCGATTCTTTTCGGCTGCAGTTTTCTGTTGTCTATTGTTGTCGTTGTTTCGTGTTGCTGCTATCTATTGCGTCAGATCTTTTCTTCTTCTTCCTCATTATTTCATTCTCCCTTTCCTCTTCATCTGCTTGTTTACTCCGTGCTACTGTTTGGTTATCGTGTGCTACTCGATTTTGGGCCAGTTTCTTCATCTATCTTGGATTCAGCGAAAATCATCTTCTCCGCTTGCTGTTTGTCGTATAATTACGATTCGTATCCTTGTTGCCTCTTCTATTCTCTATTATTGCTGCTTCTGCTATACGTTGTTGTCCTGCTGCTGTTACGTTATGCTACTGCAGAGTGTTGTTGCTGGCGCTGTTGTGTTTTACTGATGCTACTGCTTCGTTATTTCATTTTTTGATGCTCCTATGTCCGTCGATTACTGCTGCTTTTGGTCGTATGTCACCCAGTCGCTACTGTTTCTATTCATCTTCGATCTATGCCATGTTTTGGTCCTTCGTCTCATCTATGTTACTGTTGCGTGGGTTGTTTATCAAGCCCCGATTCCTTGTTTCCTCTTCTTCGTTCCTTATTCTGATTCGTTTCTATTTGTCTCGATCTCCGTCGGAGCCTCGAAGTTCTTTTTGTGAGACAAATGTCAGAGCGGTTGGAGCTTGGAGTCGTCGAGAAGAGCAAGTATATAGCATTCGGATATCGACTCAAGGTAACTTTAGGACGTTACTCGATTTTATATCGTATATTTGAGTAGTAGTATGTAGTAAATATTTTAACTTCGGTTTTTCCTAATTTTAGCTATTTATTATCTGCTAATAATATTATTTCTAAAAATCGTGTACCTTATAAATATTTTACAACTTTCGATATCGTTTTATAAATCGTTAGTAATTTTATTATTTACGATCGTTATAATATTTTGTTGGTTATCGTGACACTAGTAACTAAATAATGACGATTTCATATTTCGTCATATTTCGTTAATTTATAATTTTCACATAAAAATCGTATTTTTATATTTTAATCGAAATTTGTATACTTGTTAATAAATTAATTTTTGTTTTACGATTTATTCTAATAAATGAGAAAATAGTGGATTTTGTTTTAAACATATTTTCTAGTCGAGACTATTTTCATTAATAATTTCCTATTTGTTTCCGATTGACTATTTTTATTAAAATTCATATTATTTATTAATAAAAACTATCTGTTAAAAATAATTTGAATTCTTCGTAAATTTCATTTCATTTATAAAGTTCGTTGACTAAATTAATTTTGATATCGTTTTCTTAAAACATCTCTTTTCTAAAATTTATAATTTTAACTCGATTTCTTAATTATTTATAAAATACTATATATTGACTTATTATATTTTATTTATATTTTGAGCAGCGAATTTAGAAATATAATAAAGTTACGATAACGACGATAATAATAAAATGTTAATTTCGTTGGAAATGCTATTTAATACATTTCACTTATTTTAATAACTTACGTATTTTCTATAGCAAAATTTCTATTTTAAGTAAGTTTCTAAAATTTGTAAGTTTCTATTTATAGAAAGTTTCCCTTTTTATGTAAAATGTTTATTCCTTTTATCCTCATATTATCTATATTGATTATATCTTTTGTTTATATCGATAATGGCTGTTTTGGAGTTATGGAATAAAGTCAAGTGTGGGGTTAGAGTAATAATCTGGGGTGTACGTTTTTGCCATCAGCTATAAAGCCGGTGTGCCCATTTGGGGCACATTTGTTCGTTGAACTGAGCATGGTTTGTGTTCAGGAGAGTGTGCATTGTGCCCTTAAACTTAGATATCGCATCGTGTAAGTCGCGTCGGGTTGAACTGGATATGGTTTGTATCCAGGAGGGGTGTATACTACTTAAACCAGGACCTCGCTGCACGCAGTCCTGTTATAGTTGAGTTGCCTAGTTAGAGACTGGATTCTGTTATGAGTTAAGTCTACAGTTCTTGATGCGTGTCGTTTCCGCGCTCAAAATTAAATTTATATTTTCGCTTACGAACTCTAACTAACAAGTAGAAGGGTAAGTAAGGGTCGAACCCACAGGGACTAATGTACTATCCTAGATCGATGTAATTATTATATTATTTATAATTTATAATAGTAGGTATAGTTATATAATTATATTTATGGGGGGTTTTGTTAAGGTGAATAATTTCTAATCTAAATTAAATATTACGAAAATAAACTAGACTAAATTAAAAAAAACAAGTAAATAACAACGATGTTTAATTCAAAGTTAAAGTTATAATAACGAATTAATAGGAGACATGTAATTTTCTATAGATATTGGGTCAAATCATCGATTCACTTAATTAGTTATTGGATAGATTGGTTAACTATTTAATCCCTTGTAAGCAAGTAAATTAAAAGTTTTATCTTTTTTACCCGTTAAACTCCGCTAACCACGCGAGTTTAATCCTAACTAAATTAAATCAACTCAACCATGTAAGCACGAATCAAGTCAATAAATTTAATCGCTTTAAGAACACCAACCAATTAGGTCTTACGGAACCAGAAAGCTGCAACTCTATAAGACGGAATTATTACTCAAAATTCTAACAATTATGATTAGACCAGTAAGCTGCAACATAATCAAAATTATTATCTATTAACGATAGATTTAAGAGAATAATTTAGGTGATCAATCCAAATTAATAATCATAAATCAAAAAAGTCAATAATGAATTTCAAATAAATACCCAATAACAATAATTAATCGTTAAACACAAAATTCCAATCTCATATCCCACAATATCAATAGTTAATTACACACTCCTATTGAAAAATTATTCCATACTAAACATTAAAACAATAAATAATAGATAAAGATTAAGAAAGCTTATAAAAATCGGGTAGAAAATCGGATCGGAGTGTTGTTCTCCGTGCGTGTGCTGTTTGCTGCGTGACTTCTTCTCCAATTCTTTTTCTTCTTTCTCTCTCCTCTGTTTTGTGTGTTGTTGTGCTGCTGGTTTCTGCGGCTTCTTAAGCCCTTCTTTTCCCTTTTATAATTTTTTTTTCTTCTTTTATTTCCTATTTCTCTTTTCTTACGTCCACTTGTTAATTCAGCCCAATTTTCGAGCTGAATTTTATTAGTCTAATTCTGACCCATAAGACTTTGGATTTGGGTCTAACTTTATTCTATAAAGTTATCGGTCTCGGACTTAGCTTTCCAACGGGTCCTATTTCGTCTTATTCCGAGGTCGTATGAGTGAAAGATCGTCGTCTTAAGACAGACCTGCAAATATACATACGATTTTAGTAATATTCCGATCTTAACTCAAATGGGTCATTACTAATTAATTAAAATACACATTAAAACCCAATTTAGTACGAAAAATAATATCAAACCGATAATAAATCAAAAGTTACTAAAATTATAACGTTTAGCTCAAATAATACAAAGATGACATAGAAAATATAATATTAAAGGGGTAAAAATACGTATAAATATCAACTCATCAAATTCCCCCACACTTAGTCCATTGTCGTCCTCGACAATGAGAACCCAAGAGCTAAAACGAAAAACAAAAACATTAACCTTAAAAACATTTTAGACTAACCAAACTAGGTACGATCAACGACAACTAAAAATATTTGAGAAAAATAGTAGTAAGTAAAGTTATCAAAACTTTTTAAAGTTTGATTAGTAAGCAATATACACAAAAGTTTTTCCTCCACTATAAACTATTCAATTAATTAATTTAACAATATATAATGTTTTAAACCGCTCCTAAATCAAAATTATAAATAAACTCATCATCCTTCCCACTTATCTAACTATCTTTGAAAAATTGTGTAAGAATTGACTCAAGAAGACGGGTTTCAGCAGTTTAAGGTCTTAGGGGAGGGGATCTACTTTCGGTACATTCCTATTACCAGTTCAGTACGAGGATCGTCCTCCCGAGCATATAAGGCAAATTAGACACCTCATCTCACTTTTTTCGCTCTTATTCTTTTTTTTTCTTCAATTTCTTTGTTTGATTTTTTGATTTTTTTCTTCATTTTTTTTCAAATTTTCAATTTTTTTCCAAGATCGAGTGACCCATGTAGCGAGTTTTCAACCAATGACTCCCGCCCTTCCGGACAAGGCATTAGGCATTCTCCCAGTCCCGTTAGGACTAAGTTCCCCTCGGATTTACTAACTCGAGTCACAAGACCGACTCACTCACTTTTGAGGCATCTAATCTCTCTTATAGCCCTAATTAGGAGTCACCTACGAAAGTAAATTAATTGAAACAAGACCGGCTTACCGCTCGTACCTCTAGAGTCAACGAAAAAAAAAAAATAGTTAAGGTAGCTAAAACAAGCGGTATTCTTTATAATTTATTTGTAACTTAAATTTAAAAGAGACTTAAAATATCATCTACTATCAAATTAATTAATCCAAGTCTAATTGGGAGGAAAAACCAATGTATACACAATTTTAAAATATATAATCTTTTAAATTACGCTACTACTATTATTAGAGAAATTATTTTTTAAAAAAAAAAATTAGATTAGAGTTTGTCGTCAACTTCCCAAGTTTAGGTAGTCAAATAAAAAACAAAGGTTAAAATTTTAAAGCTCAAATTTCTACCAAAATTTTGACAGCATTTCCTCTAAATATCGACATCTTCCAAAAAAATTTTTTTTTTTTTTAAAGTAATCTGCAAAACACATTCAACATAAATGGCCACCTGCCAATAATACTTCCAGCATGATATCAACAATAATTTCAAATTCCTCCAGTTTTCAATCACCTCCCCCCACACTTAAATATGACATTGTCCTCAATGTCAAAAGGGACATCAAAGAGCAAAAATTTGCATTCATAAACATAAATAAGAGGGATAAAGGTACTTAGCGGAGCTAGTGAAGTAGAGATATTAGCAGCTTCGCCACAATTATTGGAAAAAAAAATAATCTATGCATTCTCAGCTCATCACCTCTCCCGCAAAGTAGCTCGTTATTCTAACCTGCAAAATTCAAGCACTAGAGCAAGACAAGTGAAATAGAAAGAAACGAAAATAAAACAACTTGAGTTAACTAACAAAATAACCTACAAATTAAAACGAAACAAAAAAAACAAGCTTGGGTTGCCTCCCAAGAAGCGCCTTATTTTACGTCGTGGCTCGACGTACTACTACATCTTAATTAATTGTCATAAATAGGATCTTCCAAGTCTATAATATCAACCCAATTAGCCGTAAAGCCTTCATAATAAGGTTTAATTCTATGCCCGTTCACCTTAATAATGTTACCCGATTCACAATTCTTTATCTCAACTGCACCATGCTCATATACTCTCATAACCTCAAAAGGGCCAATCCATCTCGATCTCAATTTACCCGGAAATAGTCTTAATCTAGAGTTATACAATAATACCTTGTCACCAATGCTAAAACTTTTCCTTGATAACAACTTATCATGATATTCTTTTGTTTTTTCCTTATAGATCATCGAATTCTCATAAGCATCATTCCTAATTTCCTCCAATTCTTGAATCTCCAATTTCCTATTAGCACTTGATTTCTCATAATCGAGATTACACTTTTGAATAGCCCAGAAAGCTTTGTGTTCGAGTTCCACAGGAAGGTGACAAGCTTTTCCATAGACAAAACGATAAGGTGACATTCCAATAGGTGTTTTATATGCGGTTCTATAAGCCCATAATGCATCACCTAATCGAGCACTCCAATCCTTCCTATTTGGGTTCACAACTTTTTCCAAGATAGATTTGATTTCACGATTTGAAACTTCAGCCTGACCATTAGTTTGTGGGTGGTAGGCCGTAGAGACCTTATGAGTAACATGGTACTTCCTAAATAAAGTCTCAATAATACGATTACAAAAATGAGTACCTCGGTCACTAATAATAGCTCTGGGAACACCGAATCTATTAAAAATATTATCTTTAACAAAATCCACCACAACTTTAGAATCATTTGTCCTAGTTGCTTTAGCCTCAACCCATTTAGAAACATAATCAACGGCTAAGAGGATGTAAGTATTACCAAAAGAAGATGGGAATGGTCCCATGAAATCTATGCCCCAAATATCAAATACATTATTCACAAAGATAGTTTTAAGTGGCATCTGATCTCTTTTAGAAATATTACCTGTTCTCTGACATCTATCACAAGATTTAACAAATAAATAAGCATCTTTATGCAAAGAAGGCCAAAAGAAACCACATTCTAAAACCTTATGAGCTGTTCTCTTTGGACCAAAATGACCACCACACTCAAAAGAATGACAAAATTCAAGAATAGACTTAATTTCATGATCTGATACGCATCTTCTTACAATGTTGTCAGCACAAATTTTAAATAAGTACGGATCATCCCAAATATAGTATCGTGAATCATGTTTAATCGTATCTTTCTGATGCCTACTTAAATTCTTAGGAAATTCCTTCGACACTAAGTAATTAACAATGTCTGCATACCAAGGTAATATAGTATTTAGTTCAAGTAATTGTTCATCAGGAAATAAATCAGATGAAGGTTCGATCAGTTCTTTATCATGAACAATTCTACTAAGATGGTCGGCAACAAAGTTTTCAACTCCTTTTTTATCTCTTATCTCTAGATCAAATTCTTGCAATAGTAAAACCCAACGAAGTAATCTAGCTTTAGATTCTTTCTTTTTCAGTAAATATTTCAATGCAGAATGGTCAGAATATATAATCACATGGGTACCTAATAAGTAAGACCTGAATTTCTCAAGAGCAAAAATAACAGCATACATTTCCTTTTCAGTAACAGTGTAATTGCATTGAGCAGGATCAAGAGACTTAGAAGCATAATAAATCACATACGGCTCTTTGCCAACTTTTTGACCTAAGACAGCACCCACAGCCTTATCACTAGCATCACACATTATCTCAAAAGGCAGAGACCAATTAGGCGGTCTTATTATGGGTGCTGAAGTTAGTTTGTCTTTCAATGTGTCAAATGCAATTTTACACTTTTCATTAAAAACAAATGATGCATCTTTAGCAAGTAAAGCACATAAAGGCGATGAGATAGAAGAGAAATTTTGTATAAATCGTCTATAAAATCCAGCATGCCCTAGAAAAGATCTTATTTCACGCACACAAGTAGGGTAAGGTAATGAACTAATAATATCAACTTTTGCCTTGTCGACCTCTAGGCCTTTAGAACTAACAACATGTCCTAAGACTACT
The DNA here is from genome assembly GCA_958450325.1 of Agrostemma githago. Lineage (NCBI taxonomy): Eukaryota > Viridiplantae > Streptophyta > Magnoliopsida > Caryophyllales > Caryophyllaceae > Agrostemma > Agrostemma githago. The sequence continues at coordinate 75,284,601 of OY288239.1, read as the reverse complement.
CCCTTTTCCACCATGAAATGACATTTTTCATAATTCAGCACAAGGTTAGTTTCAACGCATCTTTTTAATGCTAGAGATAAATTATGGAGACACCTATCAAAATCATCACCAAACACTGTAAAGTCGTCCATAAAGACCTCCATAGAATTATCAAGCAGATCAGAAAATATACTCATCATACAACGTTGAAACGTGCCAGGAGCATTACAAAGTCCAAAGGGCATTCTTCTAAATGCAAAAGTACCAAAAGGGCAAGTAAAAGTTGTCTTTTCTTGATCCTCGGGAGCAATAGGAACTTGAATATAACCCGAATAACCATCAAGAAAGCAAAAGTATGATCGCCCAGCTAGCTTTTCTAACATTTGGTCCATGAATGGTAAAGGAAAGTGGTCTTTTCTGGTGGCTTGGTTAAGTTTCCTATAATCAATACACACCCTCCAACCATTCGACACTCTAGTAGGTACTAATTCACCTTTACTGTTTTCTACAACTGTCATTCCCGTCTTTTTAGGAACTACATGAATTGGACTAACCCATTTTGAATCAGATATAGGATATATAACACCTGCGTCACGCCACTTAAGAATTTCCTTCTTTACAACTTCCATCATTGCAGGGTTAAGCCTACGTTGGGTTTCTCTGACAGGTTTAGAATCATTCTCTAGAAAAATGTTATGCATACACAATGTGGGACTGATACCTTTAATATCCGCAATGGTCCACCCTATAGCCTCTTTGTATTTAGTAAGTACATTAATCAGTTTTTCTTCTTGTGACCCGGTAAGTAAATTAGAAATAATTACGGGCAAGGTAGAATTTTCACCAAGAAAACAATATTTCAGATTACTAGGCAGGGGTTTTAGTTCCAAATCAGGGGCACATTGGACAGAAGGTATTAATTTAGGTGTATTTGCGGGTAAGTCAATACTAGCAACACTATTCAACTTATCGATAGGAATATTGTTATGAGTATGATCAAAATTATCTTTATCATTGAAATCGAGCTCGTATACTTTATTGAAAGTCTCTTGAGTAACTAAGTCTACTGGATCATGACTATCTATACAACTAACGACATTAACCTCATTTGAGTGTTTCATAGTATCATAGATATTAAGTTCAATCGTTTCTCCATCAAATTCAAATGAAAGAGTTCCTTTAAACACATCAATCTTTGTCCTAGCAGTTTTGAGAAATGGTCTCCCTAATAATAATGGTACATCTTTAGCATCAAAAGAGTTACCCATATCAATAACATAAAAATCAACGGGAAAAACTAACATATTCACCTGAACTAAGACATCCTCTAAAACTCCAATAGGATAAGCATGTGATCTATCGGCTAACTGGATTACTACGTCAGTTTTAGCAAGGGGTCCTAATTTTAATGATTCATAGACAGACTTCGGCATAACACTGATTGAAGCTCCTAAATCAAGCATACATTTATCTAATTTACAGTTTCCAATTTTACAAGGTATGCTAAACATCCCCGGATCCTTACACTTCGGAGGCATTTTCTTTTGAAGAATAGCAGACACATTCTCTCCAATTAACACTTTTTCACCGCTCTTGATTTTCCTCTTATTTGTGCACAGTTCTTTCAGAAATTTAGCATATTTAGGCATCTGTTTAATAGCATCTAAGAGAGGTATATTAATTTCTACCTTCCGAAATGTTTCTAGAATTTCATTATCCAGTTCCTGTTTCTTTGATTGAGCAAATCTTGAAGGGAATGGAACAAATGTCTTAAGATTAGTAACATCAGGTACGGATTTAGTAATTTCTTTTTCTTGAGTATCTTTCTCACCTTGAAAATCTTTTTCACTATTAAAAGATTCATCTTGATTATCACTAACATCCATTTGATTCTTTTCTCCTCTACTAATCTGGATTTCTTTTTCAACTTCAACTTTATTCTTAAGCTCTTTTCCACTCCTTAAGGTTATAGCCTTAGATTCATCAATAATGTAAGAGGAGTGTTTTGTATTCTCAATTTGTTCTAATTTGTTGTGAATATTACCGAGAGTAGTACACACTTGTTGCATTTGATTATCTAATTGCTCATGGCGACTAAACGTCTGTGAATGTACTTCTCCTATTTGGATGGCTAATTGTCTAACAATATTTTCTAAAGAATGATTTTGAGCACTAACAACACCAATTGCATTTTTGAATTCTTTAATCTCTTGTGCTTGCTCTCTTAATTGATTTTGCATTTTCTCTTCTTGATCATTCTTTATTACATATTGTTGACTACTAATAGCCATGTTTGAAATCACTTTTCTTGCTTCTATAGAAGTTTTATCTACTAAAGACCCACCACTAGCAGTATCAATTAGTCGCTTCTGATCATCTAGCAAGCCATCATAAAAACTCTCAATCAATACATTCTCACTAAGTTGGTGTTGGGGGCAAGAAATACACAATCTGTTAAATCTATCCCAATAATCATGCAGAGGTTCATTTTCATCTTGCTGAATACTCATAATTTGTCTTCTTATTGATCTACTTATATTAGCAGGTTGATATTTCTCAAGAAAAGTTTTTCGCATGCAATCCCAAGAAGTAATAGATCCAGACGGAAGATAAAACAACCAATCTCTAGCTAAATCATGCAATGTGAATGGGAATGCTCGAAATCTAATAATATCATCATCAACGTCATCCAAAGATAAAGTAGCACAAGCAAGATAAAATTCCTGAATATGTCTTTGAGCATCTTCATTAGAATTACCGTAAAATTTAGGGAGTATTTGGATAAAACCTGGATTAAGCTTAAACGGTTTTTCCAAAGAAGGAAAAACGATACTCGTCGGTGTTTCACCAGAGGAAAGTAACTGCTCCCTTAAACTCTTCTCGGCTACCCCAGTCATCTTATATAACTTGAAGTGTATCTGATAAAAACAAGGGGGAAACTAGTGAAGAGATAAAAATAACCAAAATAAAATAAAATAAAAATAATAAAACTAATAATAATAATAAATAATAAATAATTAACTCACTAACTAAAATCTAAGATAATAAACAAGTAGTCCCCGGCAACGGCGCCAAAATTTGATGCGTGTCGTTTCCGCGCTCAAAATTAAATTTATATTTTCGCTTACGAACTCTAACTAACAAGTAGAAGGGTAAGTAAGGGTCGAACCCACAGGGACTAATGTACTATCCTAGATCGATGTAATTATTATATTATTTATAATTTATAATAGTAGGTATAGTTATATAATTATATTTATGGGGGGTTTTGTTAAGGTGAATAATTTCTAATCTAAATTAAATATTACGAAAATAAACTAGACTAAATTAAAAAAAACAAGTAAATAACAACGATGTTTAATTCAAAGTTAAAGTTATAATAACGAATTAATAGGAGACATGTAATTTTCTATAGATATTGGGTCAAATCATCGATTCACTTAATTAGTTATTGGATAGATTGGTTAACTATTTAATCCCTTGTAAGCAAGTAAATTAAAAGTTTTATCTTTTTTACCCGTTAAACTCCGCTAACCACGCGAGTTTAATCCTAACTAAATTAAATCAACTCAACCATGTAAGCACGAATCAAGTCAATAAATTTAATCGCTTTAAGAACACCAACCAATTAGGTCTTACGGAACCAGAAAGCTGCAACTCTATAAGACGGAATTATTACTCAAAATTCTAACAATTATGATTAGACCAGTAAGCTGCAACATAATCAAAATTATTATCTATTAACGATAGATTTAAGAGAATAATTTAGGTGATCAATCCAAATTAATAATCATAAATCAAAAAAGTCAATAATGAATTTCAAATAAATACCCAATAACAATAATTAATCGTTAAACACAAAATTCCAATCTCATATCCCACAATATCAATAGTTAATTACACACTCCTATTGAAAAATTATTCCATACTAAACATTAAAACAATAAATAATAGATAAAGATTAAGAAAGCTTATAAAAATCGGGTAGAAAATCGGATCGGAGTGTTGTTCTCCGTGCGTGTGCTGTTTGCTGCGTGACTTCTTCTCCAATTCTTTTTCTTCTTTCTCTCTCCTCTGTTTTGTGTGTTGTTGTGCTGCTGGTTTCTGCGGCTTCTTAAGCCCTTCTTTTCCCTTTTATAATTTTTTTTCTTCTTTTATTTCCTATTTCTCTTTTCTTACGTCCACTTGTTAATTCAGCCCAATTTTCGAGCTGAATTTTATTAGTCTAATTCTGATCCATAAGACTTTGGATTTGGGTCTAACTTTATTCTATAAAGTTATCGGTCTCGGACTTAGCTTTCCAACGGGTCCTATTTCGTCTTATTCCGAGGTCGTATGAGTGAAAGATCGTCGTCTTAAGACAGACCTGCAAATATACATACGATTTTAGTAATATTCCGATCTTAACTCAAATGGGTCATTACTAATTAATTAAAATACACATTAAAACCCAATTTAGTACGAAAAATAATATCAAACCGATAATAAATCAAAAGTTACTAAAATTATAACGTTTAGCTCAAATAATACAAAGATGACATAGAAAATATAATATTAAAGGGGTAAAAATACGTATAAATATCAACTCATCAGTTCTCGAAGCTAGTTTCCAGTATGATCCTAGTGAAAGTCTAGCCTTGTGCACACTGAACGAATTTCCATAATGCCATTTTTGAATATTATTATTATCGATTGAATTTTTGACTTGCAGGCTTGCAAATGTTTTAAGTTTCCTCCGAGAACTTATTTTATTATATCGTTTTTAATATTTTCTCATTTTAAGTATTTTGATATAATAATACTATTATTTTTCCATATGATATAATTTGGCTGGGAGAACGTCCGAGTTACTCCCCACTGATGTGGCTATTATGTTTATAACATGACAGGTATTTGCTGCTGGGTTTTGGGTGTGAGCTAGCGAGTAGCGTGGATCCTAATCTTTCTTTATTCATGTAATTTATGGATTTGTATAACCCGTTTGATGAATTTTCTTTTTAGCCCTTTTGTAAAAAGAGGCCTTTGTATTGACTTACCATTTCTTTTAATAAGATATAGTTTGTCAGTGTGTTTTAATCCCAACTCTACAGTGTTTCCGCCACTGTATTGCGTTAGATTTTCTAGGGGATTACACTTTCTTTGAACCGTGATTGATTATCAGCGATCACGGTGACCTATATGACGGTTATTATCTTATTTTAGGACCGTTTTCAACCGTAATGTTTTGTATGTTTTGTAGTAGTGGATGATGAGCGTTAAAATTGAGAGTTTTGATGGGAGGAATAGTTTTAGTCTGTGGCAGATCAAGATGCGGGCGTTGTTAAAGCAACAGAGACGGTGGGCGCCATTCGTGAAGAAAGACGACACAGTCACCGTTGAGATGGCCGTTCTGAGGGAGAGTACAGTTTGTTTGATGATATCATCACTGAAATCGGAGGAAGATAGAAGTAGTAGTGGTAGTACTGATAAACAGGTGGAGCAGCAGGTAACTCTCGATGAGAGTGAAGCAAAGTCTGAAGATCAACCACTACCGTCCGAATCTGAATCTGAATCTGAATCCGAATCCGAATCTGAACCATCAGTTTCTTCATTACCAGTTCAGAAGCAGCAGAGGTTGGCCCGTGAGCGGTCAATCAAGTTTTCGAACAAGTATGGTAATGAAGATGAGGTGGGTTTGTCTGATCTGGTTCCAAATAGCAAGTTCCAACATGGTTTGGACTTGCTAAATTCTGAAAGTATCTGATTGCCCCTTGTTGGGCAATATCTGAGGCAGAAGGGGGAGAGGAGTTTTGTTTCTGGTATATCTGGCATTCGTTGGAGTGCATCTGGTACATCTGGCATTCTTTGGAGTGCATCTGGTACATCTGGCATTCTTTGGAGTGCATCTGGTACATCTGATCTGGCATTCTTTGGAGTGCATCTGTCTGATCTGATTGAGAGACAATTCGAGGCAAGGTGGAGATTGTTAGGAAATAAGTGCCTAGCAATTGTCTTTTTGGATCTCGAATTGGTTTCCGACCTGAATCTGTTTAATTAGGAAAGTTTTCTAATTAATATCTGATTGATTAGAGTTTCCTAATCAATATCTGAGTATCTGACCTAGGATTTCCTATTGTATAGGATTTTCTAATCTGTTTAGGGTTTCTGTTTAGGTTGAGTTTATTATATAAATTCTTATACCATTACCCTAAGAATCATGATATCAGTCTGAAATCTGTAACCTCTCCTCAAAGTTAATAAAACTATCCTCTCCTTCTGCCCGTGGACGTAGCTAACAGGTTGTTAGTAAACCACGTAAATCTGTCTGTCTCTCGATTTTACGTTCTTATTTGTTTGTCTTTCTCTTCCTTTATAACACTACTTATCAAACCACTCACTCTCTACATGCTTCATAATTTCAATATTTTGTCTTCATAAATTTTAACCCCAAATTTTTCAACTTTCATTTATCTTCATCTTCAACATCTTCATCTTCAAGCTTTATTCATTCCACACAAAAAAACTTCATCATCAAGCTTCATTCATCCAACAATAAAGAAGAATTTCTTTATCTTCAAGGTTCGTTCATCCAAAAAAAAAAGAGAACAACTTCATCTTCCAACTTAATTCATCCCAACAAAAAAATATTCTAATTAATATGTTATGGTTGGAAATATTATTTTCTACAAAAAACATTCTAATTTAAAAAAAGAACAACTCATTTAGTGCGTAATGTTCTTGCAGAATTGCAAGGTCACACACTTTCAGTTGTTTAGTCACACTCATTATGCTGTATAGTCACACTCATTATGTTGTAAAATCACGCAGCTTTACACTCATTGTAATCACATATTCAGTTGTATAGTCATACTCATTATGATGTATAGTCACAATCGCTATGTTGTAGAATCACGCAGCTGTAGAATACTTTGGGATTAATGTATCATTCGTTGAATCATCTTCATCTTCATGCTTGTTTTATTTTTCATACCTTTTTTTTTGTATTTATAAAACTATTCATCTTCATTATCCAAAAAAAATGAAGGTTAAATAGGATGAATGGACGACTGTGACTTTCCTCAGTAACGACATTCTAAAAAAATGAAAGTATTAATCACATACAAAATTAAATAAACATACATTAAATATTCAACCTCCGTTCATGTTGGTTTCTTTTATAGTTGATTTCATGTTTGTAAAACGCATTTAAAAAATCTTCCAACTTCATTATCCAACAAAAAAAACATTCTAATTAATATATGTTAGAAATATTATTTTGATTGACTGTAAAAACATTTTAATTAAAAAAAATAACGACTCACTTTGTGCGTAATATTCTTGCAAAATTGCAAGGTCACACACTTTCAGTTGTATAGTCACACTCTTTATGCTGTATAGTCACACTCATTATGTTGACGTTTGACATTGCGCACAAAATGAGTGTGATTCTACAACATAATGAGTTTGATTTTACAACATAATGAGTGTGGTTCTACTGCATGGCAAGTGTGACTATACAAAATGAAAAACCAAAATCTGTCCCGGTTATACAATATTAGGAGTGTGACTATACAACACAGCGAGTGTGACTATACAATAAGGCGAATGTGACTATACAAATACAATCACTTTTGGCTACAAACCAATGGGTGCACAGTTGCATGGTTTTAAAGGTGGAAGGATAAGTGATTTTGCTATAGAGCTCACGTGATTAATTATGAAACTAGAAAATAGCAATGGAAATATATTTACATTAGACAAAGTCCATCCTTTACATATAGTACGTCAAACATAAAAATATTCTAACCAACCAAACATCCTTTACATATAGCACGTCTATCCTAAAGCAAACATTTTATCTCACATAAACACACAAGAGCTTAACGATGGTCTCCGGTACGTGCGCAACAATACGTTGTCCAATTACGTGGTCGGCCGCTGTATCTTCCATGACCTTCTTCTTCCCACCGCCTCTTTTACCAATATTCTTCTTTCCACCAACCATTTCGCTGCGACAAAACACACAATCAATCTAAATCACACAATAAATATGACTATACAACTAAATATGTGACTACAATGATTGTACGTACAGCTGTGTGACTGTACACCATAATGAATGTGACTATACAACTTTAACTGTGTGACTATACAACATAAACGTGTGATCCTACAACATAATGATTGTGATCCTACAACATAACGAGTATGACTATACAACTTCAACTGTGTGATTATACAACTAAATTATACTTATTTATACTTCAATCATTATTAGCAAAGATGATTACACACACTAATCACTGCAAGAATTTGTGTGATTCTACAATATAATGAGTGTGACTATACAACATCAACTGTTTGACTATACAACCCAAAGTCTGTGACTACAAAACTGAAACCGTAAAATGGAAAATAAAAGTCATACAGTTAATTATACTTCAATCATCATTAGCAAAGTCACATTCATAATTAGAAAGATGATTATACATACGAATCAGAGCAAATTATTTAAATATTCAACCTTCATACATCCATATTCAACCTTCATTTTTTTTGTGAATAATGAAGATGAATAATATTATAAATACCAAAAAAAAGGAATGAAAAATAAAACAAGCATGAAGATGAAGATGATTAATTATTTTAAAGATGCTCTAAAAAGATAAAAACAAATACCTGAAAATCGTCGAGATTCGGAAGTAGGGATTTGACGAACGTGGAATCTTGAACGTAGATAAAAAAATACCTGAAAATAGTCACAAACTTTAAGTTGTATAGTCACACACTTTCAGTTGTATAGTCACACTCATTATGTGTAGAATAATGCAACTGTAGAATACCTTGGAATTAGGGTATCATGCGTTTAATCATCTTCATCTTCATGTTTGTTTTATTTTTCATACCTTTTTTTTTGTATTTATAAAATTATTCATCTTCATAATACAAAAAAAAATGAAGGTTGAATATGGATGAATGGACGACTATGGCTTTAAAAAAATGAAAATATCTAACCATTCATTAAATATTCAACATCCATTCATCCATATTCAACCTTCATTTTATTTTTTTTGGATAATGAAGATGAATAATTTTATAAATACCAAAAAAAGAAGGTATGAAAAATAAAACAAGCATGAAGATGAAGATGATTCAACGAATGATACCTTAATCCCAAGGTATTCTACAGCTGCGTGATTCTACAGCATAGTGAGTGTGACTATACAGCATAATGTGTATGACTATACAACTGAATATGTGACTACAATGAGTGTACAGCTGCGTGATTTTACAACATAATGAGTGTGACTATACAGCATAATGAGTGTGACTATACAACTGAAAGTGTGCGACTTTGAAATTCTGCAAGAACATTACGCACAAAATGACTTGTTCATCTTCATCTTCAAGCTCCATTCATCCCACAAAAAAAGAACAACTTCATTTTTAAACTTCATCTTAAAGATGAAGTTCTTTTTTTTTGGATAATGAAGATGAATAATTTTATAAATACCAAAAAAAAAAGGTATGAAAAATAAAAAGAAGCTTGAAGAAGATGAAGATGAAGATGATCGAAGATGACGATGAAGATGAAGAAGAAGCTAAAAAAAATGAAGATGATCAAAGTTTATGCATAAACATACCTTGGTATAATTATCCGTCATGTTGTGTTAAAAATGGAGTATGCTCGGAGTTGTTGACGGAGTATGGTCGGAGTTATTAATGGAGCTTATTTGATGGGGTTTTGTTAGAGAGAGATGAATTGAATTAGGGAAATGAATTGAAAAGGAGATGGGAAGGGTAATAGGCGGGAGAGAGAGTAGAGGAGGGAAGTAATGAAGTGATTAGTGATGGTTGATGGCTGATTGCTGCAGCATGTCAGTCCTTTTTTTTTAAATAATTGAACCCCTCCATACACCATCCATCTTAGGATGAATGGATGGAGGGGATCAACACTAAGCAACTCTCCAAGATCTACTAACTCTCTTGATCCCCCCCCCCCCCCCTCTCTCTCTCTATATATAGGGTCTTCATAATGCCACGAATAAAAGAGTATGGGCACTGGTTTTATAATGAATGGACCAAATTACCCTTCTCTTTATTTCCCATATCAATTACTCGCTGCCACACTCCCGTAATCACTCTTCCCCAAACCCAAAACTTTACCAAAACTTATTCTTCCTCTCCTCTAACAAATTCTTCCTCTTGCTCTTGAAAAAACTTCATTATGTTGTCTGATAACAAAAATTGTTGAATATCTTATTGCAATATTTAGGTATTAATTTTTCATCTCTTTTATTTTCACTTGTCAATTGATATAATTTTGTGACTTTTTTGTGTATATATTGAGAATCATAGAAACTTGAATTATCCCCAAATTTGACCTAATTTTTAATCGTTGATTGGGAGATTATTTGTATGTATTTGTGTCAAAAAATTTAAGATGAGATGATTTTGTAGAGTGTTAGTTGATGTATTTCAGTTAGGTTTTACTTTGTTTTCATGGTGATAGAAAAGAACAAATTCTCTTTATTTGACAGAAAAAAGAACGAAAGTGTGTCATATGAAAAAAACTCTTATTAAATTTGCAGTTTGAGTTCATAATAGACATTAATGTGAATTTCACTTATTCTTCAGGAAAAAAATTATTTCTTAAGAAATTTGTTATTTATTCTTTCTTAACAGCATTCATGGAAGCACAAAATCCAAATAACGTTGAAAAGAGGACGTCATTCAACTACATCCCAAAAGGTTTGGGACCTGAGAAGAGCTTTACGAGTATGTCAAAACGTTTTTTTGCGGCAAAAGGGTATGCTATTGTTATAAAAAAATTCTAACAAAGATGAGTATGTTACTTTTGGTTGTGAAAGAGGTGGTGTTTATCGTGATAGGCGTAAGAATTTGATATTGAGTCGAAAAAGAGAAACAAGTACTCGCCTTCTTAATTGTCCATTTAAACTTCAAGGGAAAAAAAAGTGATGGTCGTTGGACACTTGAGGTGATACAAATTTCTCATAATCATGATGTGTCTAAAAATATGTCTGGTCACCCTTCTTGTCGTCGACTAACAAATAGAGAAATGTTAGATGTCGAAACAATAAATACCGCTGGTATTCAACCTCGTCATATTCTTTCTTCTCTTCGATTGAAAAATCCGAACATTCAAGTCGTAGCTAGAACATTATACAATGTGAAGACAAAAATTCGTAATGAAAAGTTAGATGGTAGATCTACGATTCATGCACTTTTTGAAGAGTTCGGCAAGTCAAATTTTATTTACAATTATAAGTGTGATGAGAATGGTCACTTAACTCATCTATTTTTAGCTCATCCCAAGTCAATTATGCTTAGTAAAATCTACCGTAAGGTGTATGTGTTGGATTGTACATACAAGACTAACATGTATAAGATGCCTTTGCTTGATGTCATTGTAGTATCTAGCTCTAACAAGTCATTTTATTCTTGTTTTGTCTTTTTAAAGAAAGGACGGATAGAAGATTATGTATGGGCTTTACAGATGTTTCGTGAAATGATTGGTCCAACATTTGAGCCTTTGGTTATTGTTTCTGATAGAGAAATGGCACTAATGGATGTGATACCAATTGTGTTTCCTCAAACCCTGAATCTTTTGTGCATTTGGCACATACAAAAAAATGTCTTAACTAAGTGTAAAAAACATTTTATAGAAGATGAGGACAAACATTTTATAGAAGATGAGGACTGGGGTATGTTTTTATCTACATGGAATTCTATTATGTATGCTATAACAGAAGAATCTTTTGAAGAAGCTTGGAATTTACTAGAACTTTTATACAAAGAAAAGAAGACCGTAATTTCCTACCTAAAAGATACTTGGTTGCCTTATAAGAAGATGTTTGTGAGAGCATGGACTAATATATATTCTCATTTTGGGAATCGTGTATCTTCACGAGCTGAAGGTGCACACGCAAAGCTGAAAAACTATTTGCAAGTATCAACTGGTGACTTTGCCCAAGTTGTGAGCAAAATATGTTTGGCCGTTGAAAATGAATTTCATGAAATATGTGCAACAATTCAAAGTGAACGAATTCGAGTTCCTCATAAGTGTCGTGTCCTTTCATTTAAATTCCTTCTTAATTGTGTCTCTCATTTTGCTTTGAGCCTTTTATATGAACAATATGAAATGCTCAAGTATAGGACACTAAAGGCAAAATGTAGTGGTCATTTTGTTGCAACTATGGGCTTACCTTGTGCTCACATGATGGGTGCTTTGGAAGATAACATCTTGTTACTGAGTTCTATTGATTCACAATGGAGAATCGACACTGTTTTTTTACTTCCATTAACGGGAGATTCTACTGGAGGTTATCATGGTGATGATGAGATTTTTAGGTTGTGTGATAAGTTGCAACATAAATATCAGGAAGCTCCAATTGTAGAAAAGAAAAAAATAGAGGAAAAACTCAACTTGATGTTAGATGTATCTACCCCACTTTTATTGTAGCCAAATATTCAACAACCAAAGGGACGTCCACGTGGTTCTCTTAATAAGATAAAAGAACCGACGAACTCAAGAAGAAGAGAGTCTTCCGAGTTTAAGATAGTTGAAGCATCATTTAATGCAAAAATAAAGAAAAAGTTGCGCGTACAAGTACAGGTCCAACTAATTTTGGAATTTCATATTCTATCGATACACATAAAGAACATAATAACTTGCTTGGAGTTGATCTGAACGTTGATAATCCATTTTCATTTGAATTGGTTTGATGTATGTTCTTTGTCCTTATGAAATAATTTGTTACGGAAGTGAAAGAATTTTATGCGTTTGATTCTCATAATTTTGTTTTGTGGTGGCAGGTGGTATCCTTATCAAAGAAAAGAGGAAGAACAAGCTTAAATTGTCAATTTTCGGGTTTGTAGATTCAAGCGATGACCTATGGTTTCATTTTGTTAGTTCTTGATGATAGTATACTAAAATTAGCGAACATTGGATAATTTAAAGACTTGACTTTTATCGTTATTTCGGATCGTGGATGAAAGCAACATGCATTTCGTGGTGGCTCACGTATGTACACGTATTAGCGATCATAAATGTCATTTTGTTAATCGATAATAGTATTCTAAATTTTTTGCTTAAACTTTCTATTTTGTGAAAATCGACACTTATTGTAAATTTAAGCTTTGTTTTTATCTTATTGATATAATTCAAATACTGTAATTATCGATTGTGTTGTTTTTTATAATATACACGTTTACAAAAAAAAAGTCGTATTTGTCAAGAACCGTATTATGACTTGACTCGAAGCCTAACTCGTAACCCGACTCGACAGTCTACATGTGTCATTTGAGACAGAATAGTAAAGGGTGACATGTCACTCGATTAAATACATCTAAACCGGTCAAATGGGTCGGGTCTTGGGTCTAGACATATGGGTCATGTCAGAATACGGGTCAGGTCGTATATAAGTCAGATCAATATACGGGTCGGGTTATACGGTCACGGCTCGGGTTAGGATAAGAAATTAGTTATGACCGCTTAAAAGAAATAGTTATAAATACGTGTCATGGGTCGGTTAGGGTTGAACGAGTCGGGTCGGGTTTCGACCCTAAATTAACGGTCATTTCAAATTCGGGTCAAACAGATTACGGGTCGATATTGTGGATCGGGTCGAGTTTTTACGGATGTAAATACATCCTATAATTTGAATGTGTGGTGTTATACACAAAGTCAAAGGGCTAATTCATATAGAATAGGTGATAGGTCCTAGGGGTAATATGGCCATGCAAGCTAAAATTGCAGTGCCTTAGTTGAAACTTCTCGTGACATTATATTAGGAGGACCCTATATATATACACACACATACATACACGGAGTACTCTCTCCATATCAAAGTGTTTATCCTTTTTCCATAAAATACTCTCCACATTTATTAAAGAAATGGGAGAAACAATATGATATGGAGGGACTAGGGAGTATATGATAAAGGAAACAAATTGAAAAGATAATCTTAGTCATTCTGACAAAGAACGTTAGAAAGAAAATAGGAGAATAATTTTTCCCTTCTCCATCCTCATAGCAAGGGTTAAGGAAGAGAATCAATCGTTTAGAGCATCCCCAGCTCATCCAAGAATGATTTTTTCATTCTTGGATTGAACCCATGTCATCCACCTCATTACTTTTATTTTACTTTTCTCATCATAAAAGAATTGTTTCATCCAAGAATGAAGTTTCTATTCTCTAGTGGGTTCTGTAGGGTTACAACCCTTAAAACCTAAGGACCTGTTACGAGTATTAACCGAAAAGACAAAAGTAGAGGGATAACAATTATACCTTATTTGCAGCGGAACAGCGTATTAATAAGAAATATAATAAACCCAGAAATATATATAATCTCCACGGATAGAATAAATAATCTTCACGGACAAGAATAAATAATTTCCACGGACAAGAATAAATAATCTCCACGGACAGAATAAAGCACCCCAAACGTGATGCCTCCTTTGGTATCCACACGGGTACGGAACTGCGACGTATATGCTAGTATAAGGGTTTTGTGAGACGGTCTCACAAAATTCTCTCTATAATAATATATGAATCAATACTCACAATTGTATGATTTGGTTCATCATATGAACCTCCTTATATAGGAGAGATAGGTTACCTACTTAACCTAGAAGTAATTTCCATAACTCCAATTGGTATAATTAGATTATCACAATAACTCTAGTTACCATAACTAGATTATTACTATAACTCTAATTACCATAACCCGACAGCACAGCTGAGTCGTATTACTACTGACCCGATATATTAATAATATCCCGTACACATTGTGTGTGACCCAATGGGCCCACTTAAGATTACCAGACATATAACTCATTTATATGTTAACCCGACATCGACCTCTAGCAAGGCATATCGGATACATAGGCTTAAGCGGGTAAATCTGTAGGACAGTGGACATAACTCCTTCAGGTTCCAACACATTTCATTACTCCATTCATTCATTTACACATCTCTTTAATTTATTTTAATGTTACTCCCTCCGTCCCAATGAATTGTTTGCCTATTCCATATTAGGGCGTCTCAATGAATTGTTTGTCTTTCTATTTTAGGAACGTTTTTTATATACAATTTGACCATTCTCATGAGTTTTGCTCCACATGTCACTTTCTCATTGGATTGCTTATCCTTGGTGTCAAAAGGAAAGACAAACAATTCATTGGAATGGAGGGAGTAATATTTTTATCATGGGACCTACGATTTTCATTCTCCACTCCATTTTTTTGAAAGAATGAACATCTTCTATTCTCCATGAAGAATGGTTTCTCCATGGATGGAGGAACCATTTTTCTTCATTCTCCTCCAAGAATGGAGAATGGAGATGGATAGGGATGCTCTTATACTTTTTTTATTGATTGCGTCGGTAAGACATGGATCAAGGTTAGTCTTTTGTTCTTTTTATTGATTCTATTATGAATGAATTAATAATTTGAATCTATAATCTATTGTGAGACTGATTTCATTATAGAAATCGTAAAATTTATCTTACACGAAACATGAGTTCTAAGGAGCACGTATCTAGTCCGAACTGAGTCGGACACCATAAATAGGGAGGATAAATGGAGGAGCGTCGTGGATAGCGTTTGACGATCTCTAAGTTTGAACAGGATTTGACGAAATCTAGTTTGATGGCGTGTCATGGGAGACCAAGTAAATAGAGACAACCAATCAATGAGACAAACATGGACGGCAGTCAACGGAGGGGGGGAGAGTGAGGGTGAGAGTGAGAGTGAGAGTGAATGATCGATCAGTTGAAGTCCGTAACACGTGTAGCTGGGGACCTGACCTCACCTCACCTCACCTCACCTGCGCTGGGGCTTCATTAAATTAATAGAAGTTGTGCGTCCATATTGTTTGTTTGTTTGTTTTTGACGTCTATTACTCTTCACCAAGTCTGCATTCTAAACTGCCATAATCTTCTTTTATAATACTAAGATAATATTATTTGGTGTGGTGGTACGTTGAGCAGCGCATACATCGCGAGTTGCGACTTTTATTGGGTCAAATGTTTGATGTCAGTCAACTTGTTTAAACTAATCTCACACTCTCTCTAAGTCAACCGTTTCTTTCATATGTCATTTTTTAATTGTGTATATATGTGAACGCAGGTTTTAGGTTCAAGATGGCCCCCTCGCTCCTGCACCGCAAATGGATTTTATCTCCTGCTTGTTTTAGAACATATTTTTAGTTTCCGCATTTTGTCGTAATCATTTTTTTTACTACATGTCAGCAATTATTTTATTTTAAAAATCAATTGCAATAAATAAGAATTCAATAACTCATTATTCTCTATATTTCTCTAAGATTTTTACACTTATTATTACAATCTTTCACATTCTGAATAAAATTAAGAAAATAAAAGTGGAGTGATGAGAGTAGTTCATAGCTCCAACATTTAGACACCAAAATTGTGTCACCCATTAGGTTGCTTGGGTTAGTCACGGTTATGAAGGTTTCTACTGACCTTGGGTGGTATAGGTGGATTGGTACGTGGTGTTAAGATGGTAACCGATGCACAGACTGTTGTGCACTAATTTCCTTGACGACTTCAAAATATCAAACATTTATAGCTAGCTCTTGATACTCCATCAATTCTCCAAAGTACATATTTAATTTTTCACATTTTTCGAGGCGTATCGATCTTATCCCTTCAATATATTTCATTCTGGATTAGTAATATTATTAAAAAAAATGTTATTCAAAATGTACTTTGAAAGACTAATAAAAAAATTCCACATGAGTGTATTTTCTTTTATAAATTATCGAGAATGTTGAAGATTCTCTTTAGTTATGAATGATGTCAAAAAAAATAAATGTGTACTTCGGATTTGAATGAAGATAGTAATAAGGTCACTTATCTCAGGGTAATATTGGGAGTTCCATTCACTTACCGTATATGAAAATGAGACAATAAAATTGGGATTGACAAATAAGGAAATCACAAACTCTTGTTTGTGATCCAGATATTCATTATATTGTTATAACGGGTTAAATATTTACCAATTTAGATAGTAAAGTAAAAAAAGAGGACAAATACTTTTTCGTTATTTAACTATATAAATAAGTAATTGACTTGTTATTTCGTTATAACATGATAGATAATCCATCATAAAAAAATTAACTGAAAGAAAATATGGAGACTAAAAATGAGGAGTCAATGTCCTTTATGACGAATTATTTTTGTATTGTTAAAATTGGTCAATAAGTATTACTCATTCAATTAGATAAGCACAAAGTATTGTTTCTATGAAATAATAATATGTTTATCTTTTTTTACCTAATGACCATTAACAAATATTTTTGTCCCTAATAAGAATTCCTTGAAAAAATGAATGACATGGACTAGGGAGTGTAGAAAATAAAATTACATGGGCTTGTTTGTAGGAAATGGATCTCTACATTACCTTTTTTTTTCCATTACCTTTCATTATCTCTAATACAATGATATAATATTGTTAGTGATACTCCACCTCATCAAAATCGATCACCGTTAGATTGTTTTAAAACAAATCTAAACCATCCAAAAATAATGGAGAGAAATGAAGAGAAGAAAGTAACGAAGTGGAAATTAACTTTTGTTTGTAGTCCTTGGCCTCATTTCTACCTTGTCACTGTATACACTATACACCCAGTTCTCCCCTCCCTAAATTTTGAAATCCCCGTTCCTCTTCTTCTTCCTTCTCTCTTCTCTATATAATTCCCTCCCCACACTTCCACACCTGGCCAGTTGCCCCTTCTCTACTTCAACTAAAAACTCCACACAAACTTCTTCCATCTTCATCGTCGATATCCATGGCATCATTGAGCAAAACTCGAAGCGAGCGACTTCATCTCCAGAGAAAGCCGAAAGGAGAAGAAGACGAAGAAGAATCGAGCAATAATAATAATAATAATAATAATAATAAAATGGCGGAAGAAGAAAAGAGAGCAATAGTCCCAGTTGTTTATTATCTGTCTAGAAATGGTCAGCTTGAACACCCTCACTTCATGGAAGTCCCACTCTCATCTCCTCAAGGTCTCTACCTCCGTGACGTTCTTCACCGCTTAAACCTCCTCCGTGGTAAATCCATGCCTTTTCATTACTCCTGGTCCTCCAAACGGTAACTCCCTTTTTTTTAATCTCTTTCCTCTGTTCAACTCTTCGTTAATTATATACTGTATCTCGGTAAAACGACAATGCTATTATGAAACATCAAATTATTGATTAAGTCTCAACCATCAACCATCCGCTTAAGTTGATAGTTAAGGCTCAATAAGTTATTGTAGTAGTTGTTCGGAAAAAAAAAAATTAGTATTTCCAACCGAAATTTAAGCTTACTTTTGAGTTCAAATTAATACTCCCTCAAATGGGTGTCGATTTGTGTCGATTTTCAATCAATTTGACACCGATTATGTTTTTTTTTTTACTAATTTATCACCTATGTACCATTTTTTTAATCCATTTGGCAATTTTTTTACCAGAATTTGGGTTGAAAAATAATCGAAGTAAATAAACCATTCTTTACATACGGTAAAAATTATGTATGGTACTGATGAGTGTGTATAATTAACTGTGCAGGAGCTACAAGAGCGGATATGTGTGGCACGATTTAGGCGAGAATGATTATATCCATCCAGTTCACGGAAGAGAATACGTACTCAAAGGCTCCGAAATCCTTGAAACGACGTCGTTATCCATATCCTCACCATCACTCTCGAAATCCCCCGAAACGTCGTCGTCTTCCAGCGGCATGAACAACAATGTTGTCGTTCCTCCTCCTCTGGCGGCGAGCAATCGGCGGAGGAACCAGTCGTGGGGAGCAATAGACCTGCACGAGTACAAAGTGTACAAGTCTGATCAGTCAATTCAGGAGTTGGCGGCGGCGGACGCGTCAACTCAGACGGACGACAAATGGCGTCGTAGGAAGGCAGCCATTGTTATCAAGGAGGAGATGGAGGAGAAGAGCACGGAGCTTAACAGAGGAGATATTTCACCTCCGCCTTCCGATTCTAGCCCCGAGACTCTGGAATCGTTGATGAAAGCTGATGGAAGATTAATCATCAATAATACTAATGCTCTTACTACTACCACTAATAATAGTAATAATAATAACAGCGGTGATATAATTGGGGGCGTGGATGAAGCGGGCGATGGGACTGGGACGGCAGGGTACGGTCCAAATGGGGGAAGGATGAAAGCGTCGTCGGTATTAATGTCGCTCATTTCGTGCGGTTCGATTTCATTCAGGGATTGCGGGGCCACCGCAGTTAAAGACCATGGGTTGTCGTTAATCTCGCATTACAAATCACGGGTGTCACGTGGCGGGAATCCGACATTGGAGGATGTTAATGTTAATGATGATTGTGATGGGATTAGCCATGAAAACAATGATATAATGAAGACGACGACGAGGAAGAAGAAGAAGAAGATGACGAATGTGATGAGTAGTAGCTTTGGGAAGATGGGGTTGGAAGATAAGGAGTATTTCAGTGGGAGTTTAATTGAGACTAACAAGAACAATTACAAGGAAGATAATCAATTTATTTCTCTCAAAAGATCCTCATCTTACAATGCTGATAGGTAAATACCATTAATTAATGACTCAATTCTCCTCTATCTTCCTTCTCTCTTTGTTTACTGTATTTGTTTTTATGTGTGTTTTGTTTGTCATTATGTCCATGTTACAATGTGTATTTTAGCTGTAGTGGTCTAGTGAAAGAGAGAGCTTCTCCGGTTTACCTTCTACCCAATCTAGACTTCACTGACTTGAAATTAAAGAAAATATTCAAATAGGGGAACGTTAGCTAGCTAACTCGGCTCGAAAGAAAAATAGGGAACAGACTCACAGAGTACTAAAAAACTAAACTCTAAACTCTGAAGAAGTACTCCTACTATTTTTCGGTGATTCGGAGTTGTTTTGTAACGATTCAACCTGGTAGTCAATTTTGATGAGATGAAGAGGCGTAAATGAAAAATAATGAAGAGAAAAAGTAATGGAGGGATGTACTTGAAGGATGGAAGACGGGAAGTGTATGTATCAACTATCAACGTATGGTAAAGTGTGGATAAAAAAAGTAAGAAGAAGAGTATCTTCATTTATAGGAGTAGTATGCAGGAATGCAGATTTTATGCAGGGGTAAGAGTAGTAGTCCAGTAGTACTGGGTAAAATATTGAAGGTACTATTGATTCTTTCTTACGCATCGTCTCTGAGTTCTGACTCTCTATTTATTTTTGGGCTGCTTCTCTTTCCTATTTTTTTGCTTTGCCGTATTCTAGTAGACAAATTTTGAATGTAGGAATATCATAGACTTCATTTTGTAACATCATGCACTAGTCTAGTAGTCTACCATCCATACAATTTACAGGACAATCATTATATTCACTCCCCCATGTATCCTCCAAATCCAAACTTTACTTTTTAACGGTGGAGTATTTATCTTTGAAATATCTACTCGTGTCTTATAAAAAAATACATTAATAAAATAATTATTGTGTGAGCCAGAAAGAATACTTAGCAATTTATATTTTATTTCGTGTGAAGTTTAATTCATTACTCCGCAAATTAGAGGGGAAATGTTTGATTTAAATTAGATGGTGGCCATAGCTATCAAAATTAAACAAGTGAAGTATACCATAATCGATAAATTATACTTCCTCAATTTCAATGAAAATTTCTACCTAAAAAAGGGCATATTTTTTAAGGACAATAATAAAATATTATGTATACAAAAGTAGAGAGGCATAAGGTAGGTGAGCCACTTAGGTAAGAGAGATGAATGATATAAAAAAAAAGTGGAAGTTATAGAAATTTATGGAAAAGAAAAGTGGAAATTTTCATTGAAATGAAGGGAGTAGAAATTTGGTTGAGGAATGCATACGTCTTTGACTTTCAATTTTTTTATTAAGTAAATTAAATCACGAAAAATATGGAGACATTTTTTTAATTGCAGACTCGAAGTTGTCATGTTCTTTTCAATAGAATACGTAATATAGTAATGGTAAAATAAGGTGGAAAGAATCTGCTCTATATTTCATGGCGGTTTTCTCAAGTATGAGTATTGAAAAAATTACACCGTACTAATTTGTACTGCCTCCGAGTCTTACGATTCGAAACATTTACTTTTTGCACAAAAAATAAGGTTGTAAGTGTAGATGTTGGGTCTCATGAAGAAAGTAAAAGACTTAATACAATAAAAAAAACTAATATAGAAATGTAGTAATTCAATTGAATATGTCAAAAAAGATAAATGTAGCTATTTATAAGAATTGGAGGGAGTATAATTTATTACCCGAGGTCAATTATTCCTTGATTTAATTGGCATGGTGCATTAGGAAATGAACGTTGGTAAAATGTTAATACGAAGTACTCGTAGTATCATTTGGCGTCATGTCCCTTTTTCTTAACGCATTTTGTCCTAATTATCACGTTAATACTCGTGATGATTGATGACTAATTGACTATTGACCTCCAAATCTCCAAGCAATACATAGTGGAATCATTAGTTTGATCAAATTAGAAAGAAACTAAAGAAGTACGAACCATGGCTTAATCTGTGTTTAAACTTCTAAGTAATTTTATTTTGAAGTACTAATGAGTTAGGTCTATTTATTAAGAGAGTTGTATCTATTTTTTTTTTATGTTCTTTTCTCAAATTTATTCAGATGCATTTGGATAGCAAAATAAGAAAATAAGAGGGGGAGGGAAAAGGAAAGTGAAAGGAAGGGAGGGGAAGATATTAAGTTGAGGGGATCCAAATCTTGTCTTCTTAGGTAGATAAATAATTTATCTTTGAGAAAGAGGGAAGAGATATCCTTTCACCCCCATTTTCTTAACTAAATTAAGAAACTTATTTCTTTTCTTTCCTTCTATCCAAACGAATCCTTAAAATATATCTCTTCAATTATTCAATTATTTTCAAATTTCATGCATCCGATATACTCCATATTTAGGGCTCGTTTGGTTCACCATAGAAAGATAGAGTTATCGGAAACTTAAATTCACGTGAATTTGTAATTTATTGGGAATTACAAAAATATTGTTTGGTTGTCATGTGAGAAATAACTTCATGTGGAAAGTTCTATCCACCAAGAGGGCTTGGTGAGTAACTTCCCTATTACGGAGGAAGTTGACAATTCCCGAAAAATGAACAACCAAACAGCATCTCAATTTATTAATTCATGGGAAGTAGAACTCCCATGATTTAAGAGGGCAACTAAACGACCCCTTAATTTGATAGATTGTCCCCCTTAATTTTTTTAAAATAGTTGCCTCCCTTCTACTACAGTAAGAAACCTCACGTGATGATGGCAGAGTACAGAGAACATTAATTTGCGCCCTAAATTGAGGAAGTGTTTATAACTTTTTTTAGCTGAAACGAACACCCTTTGAGTTTTGTCCAACTCCCACAAATACCTTTTCATTAAGATTCCGTACATTACTTTTGCAACAATCCAGCTAGCTCATTACTAATTCACTCTATACCTCTGTCCACCTAGTGTACTAACGAGTTAAATATAGAGTAACACAAGACTCGTTTGCATAGAAAAAGATACCTAAAAACATTAACTTGATACTCCCTTCATTCAAATTTAAACTTCATGGGGGAGTAGGCACAGAAATTAAGGGTGGAGTGTGGTGTGTGGTGAAAAATGAAAGTTGAGAGAAAATGTGGGGTCAGAAATGATATGGACCACAAAAATCAACCAAAAGAGAAAATATTGTAAGTATGAAGTTTAAAGATGGACAATCCAAAAAAAAAAGTAGGAAGATTAAAAATGGATAGAGGGAGTATAATATAAGGGTGGTACTTTTTTATACTTTAACATTACTCAATCATACTTCAAAATTACTATTTTACTCCTCTCATTTCCCCCTTCCAACTAAGTTTTTAGAGAGAAAAAAATACAAAATTCAATTGCTTCAATTATGGTTCTTAAAAAAGTTCTAATTTGCGATGATTCAAGTACAAATTGAGGTCGTGGATTTCAAATTCAATCGCACCAATTAAGTTCTTTGAAAAAGTCCTAATTTTCGAGATCAATAATTTCAGATCAATTGCACCAATAAGGGTTCTTCCGGAAAGTCCTATTTGTGATGTATACCAATTAGGCCAGGGTTTGCGGAAAAGTCCGAGCTTGCGATGAACTTCAGATCAATTGCACCAATTAGGGTCATTCGAAAAAGTCCTAATCTGCGATTAGCCGATTATACAAATAGAAATTGAGATCAGAGAATGACAACAAGAACCGTAGATTTACAAGAAATAGAAATTAACATTGATTAACCGTGATTTACAATCAATAAACCCTGATTTTCAATTAAAATTACTACTCCGTATATTATAAAATATAAATTACCAAACTATGTTTTATAGTGAATTCGCAAATAATGATTGATCGATAAATAGAATTGACGAGGTTTAAGTAAAAAAATTGATCTAGAATATGATAAAAACAATGAAGGTTCCTTAAGGGTAATATTGGAAAGTTTAGGAAATTTTAAGGAGGATTGAGTAACGCGCAAGTATGAAAAAGTAATTCCGTAATAAAATTATGGATAATTTTGTCACAAAGAAGAATTTGTGATAGTCTTGAACAGTTGGACCCTTGAGTCCTTACCTTTAAGCAAGTCACCAACCTCAAATACGTCATAACCTAAGTCACGAACCCAATCATTTTTCACTTTCCAATCAATACATGATAAATACATAAACCTCAAAAAGGTCATAACCTAGGTCGTAAGGAAGATTACAAACCTCAAAAGTGAGGTCATGCCATGACCTTTTTCTCATATTGGATCATGCTAATTTTTTTTCTTAATGGTAATTAAGGTGACCCAAATAAAGTCCATGACTTTGCTTGGGGATAGTCTTAGGACTCTTCCACTTTAACTTTTCGTTAGCTTTCATTATATTTTTCTACTCCGTAGTCAATAAGAATTTTCCACTTATCATTTTCATCCAACTTTCTATTTCTTTCCATTTCATTTATTTCTTTCTTTGTCTATACTTTTTTATTATTCTAATCCATTTATACGCTAAATTCATTATTTTTCATTACCAGTCCATACCTAGAAAGTTGGAGGAAGTTTTTTTTTCCTTTTTAAAATGAATGTATCATGAGAGTTCGTCTTTCGCTAAATTAATAAGAGATGTAGGTAGAAAAATAAAAACTACTCCTACAAAGAAAATTAGTGAGATCTTTCACATACTATGTGAGAGATTTCTCATTAACGATCGTCCCTTTTAAGTTTTTGTATTTCAATTTTTAAAATTAACTTTTTTTCTATCATAGATATGAAAGTTTATACCGAATATTATTAAATGCAAAAGGGTCGGTAATGCATTAATTAGATTTGATGATGCCTACAGAATTTGCAAACTTATCAACTCAACATTAAATTTTTCTAGGGAAAGTAGTGATTTAACCCCTTTACTTTACTCAATTGTGAAATCAAACCCCTTAACTTTTGATTGTAGCAATTAGACCCCTTAACTTTGCCAATACGTGAAATTAAACTTTTTTTTTAATCTATTTTCCGATCAATTGCTCAACTTTTCGTCAATTTCTCATACTAGAATACGAATACGTACATTACGGTAGAATAGAAATACGTACATTACAATAGAATACGAATACGTACATTACGGGATAAAATATTTTATCAAACTACTTGAGATATACGAATACGTACATTACGAATACGAGTAGTATTTTTTTTGGACTACTTTGTACTTGAGACTATGTATTTCTATACGTATACGTATTATATTGGTGTATTTTGGGATAAAATATTTATCGATAGTAATGAGATATTGACATTAAATTTACGAGAAATTGAGCAATTGATGGGAAAAAATAAAAAGGGTTTAATTTCACATATTGACAAAGTTAAGTGTCTAATTGCTACAATCAAGAATTAAAGGGTTTGATTTCACAATTGAGCAAAGTAAATGAACTCAATCACTGCTTTCCCGTTAAATTTTTGGACATTTCGTTCATATGCTCATAGGAAAATAAAATCTAATTAATCCAAGAAATCATAGGTTCGATTTGGTCCTGGAATACAATAAATGCATGACAAGATAAGATTTTCACTTTAACTCATCTTCACACTTCGTGTTTTGTAGTATCATTGTTTCTTTTGGCATATTTTCAATATGGGTGCTCTATCAAGCGTAGTGTGAAATTATACTCGTAATTGTACATTTGTACGCTAGACTCTCTAGTTAGAGCCAGGAAATAATGAGACGACCCGTAAATAAGACATGAAATTAGTGGGATTGGATTGAATTTTGATGACCCGTTTATGTAAATGGGTCGATACGAACACGAGATTTAATTGAATCGGACTTGGCTTGAGGTCCCAAGACACGAACCCAACACTAATAATTTGTTTATTAAATTAGTATACATATTTTTAATTATTTTCACATTAATATGTTTATATTTTTCAAATATTTACATGAAATGAAAAAACAATGCGAACCCGACCCGAAATTATTGAGCGTAGGTTGAGGCTTAATGACCCATTTATTTAAGTGGGTCGACAAAGACGGAATTTAATTGAGTTGAGTTTAAGTTGAGTGATTCGTGACCCGTTTACTCATGACACGAACATGAACATAACACGACTCGATTTGTTTGTTAGATCTAACGCCAGTAGTGTAATTTTTTCCTTTTGGATCAATAGATTCACGTCTAGTATTTCGGATAATTAAGATGGCTAAATGATTTCGGACTAGCCTAAGTATGATAGAATCAAACATGTTAGGTTGATGAGTAAGATGGTTCAATTTGACCCGTCGTATTTTTTAGAACACTTTTGAACTATAATTTCGTTCAATGATGTAATTTACAATTTTTTATCTTAAATGGATTCACACTTCAATAAATTCTCTGACTCGTATTTTTTAGTTGAATAGTTTGAAAAAAAATATATAAAGAAAATACTCCGTATACCTTTAAAATATATTATTGGTTAGAAATTTTTGTAGGTAAGTTGGGCTAAACCGGAGTAGTTCATTAAGTTACTAGCTAGTTTAAACTAAACAAATGAAAACTTAGGGAAACAATCAAACAATGGTTGAGCTATTAGAATAAGAGGATTTAAACCCACAACCTTCATATCAATGGACAAGTATTCTATCCACTACACCACATTAATACTTCATGTTAAAATTGTATGAACAATGTACATATTGAGGCCCTCACTAGTTTGGGCCCCGGTTCCTTAAACCGGACCGAACCCCATATGGGCCGGCCCTGAATATTACTCCGTAGCTGGTAACTTTTGTTAATTACGTCTCAAGCTAAATGATGGCACTTATTCTAACAATGAATTTAGTCTTACTAAATAAAGTATACAGACCCTTATATGGTTTATTTTAAACCCACTTTAATTTAGTCAAGTTTATTCAATCTCAAATTCATTTTGTCTCAGTTACTTTAGAATTTTTTTTGTCGAAAAGAAAGAGAGCATATGTTTGTGTCTTGGCCTCTTGGGTGGGTTGGGATCCAAAAAGTGTAAATGGTAGAGTTGAGGTAAAAGTAGATGAAAGGAAAGAAGAAGCAGAATTGTGTAGATGGAATAAGGTGATGTGGGTTTTGAGGGGACTAAGAACGAGCTCACGGCTCATGTCGCTTCATAATCTCACATGGAGTAATGTTCAATTTCTTGCATCGCGTACTGCGTACACATTCTAATCTTTCATTCTATTCATTGGAGCATTTGACGGACATGGACATGGACGTTTCTCTGTTTATTCACATGCATGCATAATTCTACATTATCCCATTATCAATTTTGTGCCATTCTTCTGTCTTCTAAGTTCTAGCCTTACGTTCATGTTTGTCTGTTTCTTGCCATCCTTGTCGATCGATTGCTCCATATAATTTTGTCCGTCTGTGCCTAAATGCATGCATGACCAACTACTCATACTAGCTCGTTGTGATATGATTTGATATGGGCATCGGAATTATTTTAACTCGATCATACATATATTGTGAAATGCTAACATTTAGATGTGTTATTTGTTATAGGAGCTCTCGTCACTTAAAGCTTGAAAGGGGTGAAGTGGAAGGAGTGAGAGCAAAATGCATACCAAGGAGGCCAAAGGCGCAACCAAACAACAATAATAAAGAGCGTGTCGTCTCCGATCAAATCTCTTCCATCGCTACGAATGATCCTCAAAACCAAGGGGTTTGATACTTTGATAAGTACGCACTACGAAGTATTAGTATTAGTATACTAGTATTAATTAGTAGTCTGTTATTTTTATGCTTCGAGAGTCCTATGACGTAAGAGAAGAGTAGCTTATAACGGTAAATGTGAACCCGTATATGTAGTATGGAGTATTTATTACAGAAAAGAAGAGGTAGATCATGTAGTCCATGTAGGTTTTGGTGGTAACATAGGCAGTAAATTTATTAGGAATTTAATTAGGTAACCTCAGATCACAATTATTGGTATGTTTTAGAGAGGTGAGAGTGACTCGTTTGGTTACCTTTCTACTTTCCGGGAAGTGCAACTGTAGATACGCAGATTTTGACCTGGTGGCCCAACAAACACACGATGACGATCGGACTGCAACGCGATGTGAGATTACGATGTTTTAGATGATTTTTCTATAAAACGGATCAAATAATTACTCGAAAAAATTAATTCAACATCAAAACGGTCTTAGTCGTGTCATTACGGTCACGTCTACATTAATTAGAGTCAATTCCGACACCGGGGCTCTGAATCGGTCCCGAAACTCGCAAAGTCAAACCCGAGTCAACACGTCAGGCCGAGCGAACCTCGAGACACGTGTCCGAAGCCCACCCGGCGCTTGACGCGCTAGGTCAAGAAAGGAGCCTTAACCCCTAAGCAAGCCTAAGATACGCATATTCTTCGTTTTGGAAAGTTTCGAAATCGGATCTTCAAAAACCCAAACGCCCCCCTCCAAGCGCCTCAAACCTCTTACGTAGTACCTCAGGCGGCCCAGTTTTGGTGCGCAAGCCACCAGGCGCCTGAGTAGTTGATTTGAGCTGCGAGAAAAACTATAAATACTCCCCTTATTCCGCTCATTTCAACACACACACTTCAATTCTCATCCCTCTCCTCCTCTTTATGAGCTTCTCCTTCTAACTTAGCATCGCACTCCGACTCTAAGTACGATCTACTCGATCGTTTGTTCCCGATAAGCGAATCAACACTACTCCTCGTAGTTCCTCGAGTCCTTGGCTTGATTTCAACGAAAAGGGGGACCTGTGTTCGACTAGCCACCCCACAACACTGTAGCGAAGCTCTGCCGGATTTGCCGCAGGAAAGCTAGGAGGATCCGCCCTTGAAGTCGTATCGTCACTAGGTTGTCATCTAAACACAACTTTACATCCTGTATTCTTTATTTATGCACTTCGATAAAGTCGAGTCCGGCCTACTCGTATGAACACTAAGTCCATGGCAAGTCACAAACATACTTAACGTCCACAACTTCAACCATAAGCACTAAAACATGCACCCTAAACTAAACCCAAGTAGTTCCGAGATCCGTTCTCAATCATCTACGCATCGTGTCTCGTTTAGTGTACACTCCGAGGGTGCAACTCCTCACAATGTGATTACTTACGTTTTGCATTTACCGCTTCCGTATGATTTACCGCTTTTATGACTATAATTGCATACTAAATCACCTAACACGGAATTCAAAACATAAGCAAAACTGAACAAGGTGGTGGTCGGGTTCCATATTAATCTCGATGCTCACCTTTCACACGTGGTTCGACGCATCCCTATTAATACCGAACCGACGCACCTTAAGCAGAATACCAGGTAAGGTATACCACGAGAACGACAAATATCCGTATTATCACGTTAAAACTGACTTGCTAATACGTATAATATCTAGTACTCTCTACTCTCCTACGTGCATCTTTTCATGGCCTGCTTGTCACGTGAAATCGCATGGAAAGAATGTAAATTCAACTACTTTGACGACAAAAGCTTATTTGTCCTAAAACAACCGACATATCAAAGACATAGGGTTAAAACAACGGATGTTATCGTACTTCCGCCACAATTAAGGAACAAAGTTATCAGCCCACCGATTGATTAGTAGAGGCCGTTATGTGCGGGCGGGATTGGGTGTCGACGTCTAGCGAACGTTGGCTTCCCAATACGTACCCTCACCCCTTACTCAGAATCGACGGTTTCCGGATGTCCGAAACCATTGGTAATGAGAGTCATTCCGGACATGGAGTGCTTAAGGGTACAAGTCTTTATCTTTAGGTCCTCATGCCACTCAACTATGAGCTGACTAAGGATTAAAGTTAACTTGAACGGTTTTCGCGTTCCCAAAATTAACTCGGTGGCGACTTCACAAATCGGCAACGACTTCGGTTCACTAAAAAGGTCGTCTTACCAAACATATCGGCCTTTAAACACTTATAACCACGTCTCGATCGATTCTAACAACAATACGGATGTCCTCATCCGTCTAGTACAATTCAAATCGTCAACTAAATCGAGGTCCGACACGTCGTCCCGTACGCGAGATTAGACCGGCCCCAGGACGGACGGGGCCGCGTGATTGGCCGCCGCGACCAGGGGTCCCGCGCGAGCGCGTGTGGAGCGCCGAGCGGTGCGGACGAGCGTCCACAGTTTGGCGACTCCGCTGGGGATTTGGAAATAAATTTCCAGTAGTGGTGTAACGCGAACGAGGTCGATGAAACACATTTCCTAACTTCTTTTTTGTTGTCACTACAGGTTTTGGCCCTAAAAAGCCCACCCTAACCGATTTTAGGACCAATCGACCTCTTCGCGGTAAGATCCTTACGGACGCGTAGAGAGATCCTCGATTGACGTTCCGACCGTCTAAGGTAGCCACGCATTCCGTGGATATGCCAAGCGAGTGGCACTGAGCGAACAGAATGACACTCACCCCCCCGTGACTTGTCGTCACCTAAGCAAAGACTATTCGTCGACGATAGCCTACCCTAACCTACCCATGTCTGCATCCTGCATGAGTGTATGCATTCCTAGTTATGTGTAGCGTGTGTGATAACCCGAATAAAACATTAAAATCCGGATTCTACCACGAGAACATATTCAAATGCACCGAAACTCCGTTTTCGAAAAAAGGACATTTTCTTTTCAAAACCGCCTTTAAAACACTGCTACTCTGGCCAAAATTAAATTTATTTTCAAAAGACACCTAGCGGCATCACCCTGGTCGATTTCACACTCATTGCTTTCAAAAATTATCTTTAGCGCCATTACTTTGGCCAAAACAAAACTCGTCATTTAAAAAAAACGACGGCGTACCGTTACTATTACCAAGCTCCTAACCAATGGGATCAAGGTACCTCATACGTTCACATTTTGCTTTCAAAACATTCCCGCACACACTGTTACTATTGACAAGTTCCCGACCAATGGGACCAAGGCATGTAAAACGGTTACACTTTAATTTTTCAAAACGTTTTTCGCAAATACCATTGACATCACCGAAGTTTCAATTAATGAAATCAAGGGGTCTAAAAAACGCTTATACCCACCAAGCATTTTTTACACACACCGTCACCATCACCAAGATCCCAATCAATGGGTGGACAAACACGGTCGCATGTTTTCAAAATTTTCTAAAAAGCACTATCACCACCCAAGACCCGTAACAAGAACTTGGTCACATTTTCAAAAGCACCACCATAAGCACTGTGTTTTCTCACGAAACACTCTCTACACCTGATGGTGAGATTTGTCGTGGATCCCGACACCAAATAAACCAACGAACCTAGGCTAGGTAGCAAGGGTAAATCGGGTCGAACCACAAGGATGGAAAAGGGGTTTAGACTAAGGTTAACCTAAGAATTAGATCAAGTCACAAGATAACGAGGGGAGAGAAGAGAATTAACGAGAATTGAATGACTACAACAAATACTAAGCTAAGGAACAAGGATAAACAAACTAAGACAATGAAAAGGGGAGAAAACTATGACTATGAAGGAGCTAAGTATGACATAAAATCAACGATTGAACTAAAGCTAAATTCAAGCAACAAACAAGATGAACAATTACTAAGATGAAGAAGAAATCAATAAGGGGAAGAGTAGGGTTATGTTGGGTTCATAGGTGCATTAGGCTAGTGGGAAATCGAGGACAAAGGTGTCACCTAGTTGCTAAGTTAAGTTCGCGCTCTCGCGACAAGGACAAACCTGAAACTAACGCAAGGAGCTACCCAATACAAGAGAATTCAATCACCAATCATGCACACAACAAAAAGGAAGAAACTAGCAAGAGTAGTATTGGCCACTACCATCCTAACAAACATTTCATCAAACATATGGCATACATGACAAGAGACTAGCAACAAAGATACAACCTTTACCCACAATCAACCCTAATCACCCGTGATTAACACCTAATTCTCCTACTAACCCCACAAGAATCTACTCACACATGTTTAAACTAAAACTAACATTAACTAGAGAAACCATCATAAGAACAAAAACATTCATTATGAAGAATAAACAAGAACAATAAACAAAAGATAAAGATTGAAACTTTACTAACTATGAAAGATTAAAGGAAAAGAGAGAAGAAGAATTGTACCTACTAGAAGATGAATGGAAAAGATTGAAACTTGCATAAAAGGAAACCCAAAAACATCCACCAAGGTTGTCAATCTTGATAGATTCTTAAAGAATTCCCAAATTACACAAACTACTACTAAGATTAAGCTAAGATTAAAGAAAGATTAAGAAAATATTAAGGAGAAACTAAGCTAAGAATGAAGGTTTTCTATCTAGGGTTTCGTGTCTTCAAAAATTACAAGAGGGGGTATATATAGGGTTCCATAAATGAGGGAAATGAATCCACGAAGCGGGGTAGGAGCAGACGGCTCACGACCGTGTTTATGGGGCTCACGGTCGTGAGGCACTGTAACACCCCGCATTTTTAATTATTCTTCTATAAATTCTTTCTATTTTATGTTACATTTTGTTGAGTTTTATAAACTACCAGACCCCTTTCAGTGGGATGGATAGAAATTTCATATTTGATTTCTACAAATTTTCTCATTTTATCCTTTCTTTCAAAATCTGTATGTAACATGTCATTTTATTTATTTATTTATATTATTTTACTATTATTTATAATAGATTTTTCAGCTCAGCTTAAAGACAACTTAAGTCGATCATAACTCTTTCATTAACTCTCATACTCGCACACCTTAATATACATTTTTGAAGATAAGACTGGGTACTACAACTTCGCAGGAGAAGCCAGAGACAAATTCAGACAACTACCAAACGGAAACTGAGTTAAAGGAGCCAAGGATTATGTATAGTATACCGTATATACTAACTTGACGTTATTATAAGCTATTTTAGTTCAAAATTTATTAAAATACTATAGTATATTTAATATTTCCGTATTTGAGTTTACCTTCAAGTTTCAAAGGCATTTTTAAAACGTATTTTTAACCTTGTTACTCTTGTATATTTAAACCCTCCGTAATTTTCTAAATAACTTATCAAATAAATGAATTTATAACACGTCTTTTTCTAAAACAAGTTCCAAATTTATATATATATATATATATATATATATTCTCCTATTGCTAATATGTTAGTATCATTAATATACAATTAATAAAAACTCGTGACCAAACATAGCTAATTAAGTGGGTCGAGTTATATATATTCGGTTACACTACTTGTATTATCAATTTTACTTTATTCAAAATTTATTTAAAAGTTTCCCGAGTTCATATACGAGTATATTGTATTTAGTAAGAATATTTATCATTTAAAAGAAATCAAGTCGATTGTAGGATGAAATTAAAAGCCTAATTTTTGACCCACAAATTGACCACCTTCCTCATTCATCTCGCCAATTCAAACTCCCTCACTGCTCTGCTTCTCCTTCCCCTACCTTTATTTCCTTAGCTTCTTCTTCCTCTATTCCTGTAAACTAAAAGGAATAAAAAAAACACCATCATCTTGTTAAGCAAGATGGTTTCAAATCCATTGCTCTAAACTTATGATTAAGTTCTATTTTCAATCATCAAGAGGGTATTAATATCTCATCCTTAAACATTTAATTTCAGAATTTTAATTTTGATTTCTAGTCTTTCAATTAGTTTGCATGTTATTATTTTGGTTAGATCCAAGCTTTCAATTGACATTTTTCTTAAAATCAATTGTTTTAAAAGTAGTTTATTAATTACAACCTAAGATTTTCTTGATTTTGTTATGTTTGGTGATGGGTATGATGAAGAAGCGTAGTAGTCCGAGAAGGAATTGAGAGAATTTCCGAACCCTACTCGATTGGACGGGAAAAAGAATCAGATTTTGATTTTGACGGAAAATTCCTTTTAAGGTGGGTAAATCGTCTCAACTTTACCAAAAACTCATTTTTCAAAAGAATTTTCTTTCATTTACTAACGCATGTTGGTGTTATATGAGTAATATTATTTGCATGTGTTGGTTTTGTATTATAGAAAATTCACATAAACAATAACTATAATATGATGGAAAAATAAAAATAAAAATAAAAATAAAAATAAAAATAAAAATAAAAATAATATAATAATAATAATAATAATAATAAAAAATAAATTAGATTTGTTACATTGGTTGAATGAAGTAAAAGAGTCATCTTCAAAAAGTTCTAATCTACAGAGTAATCATCAATAGATTGGTGATACTGACTATATTTTTGGTATAAAGGTCTTGTATCTTAAAGCTAGGGAGAAGGCCGAAAGGTTCGAGGATTTATTTTCAAGATTAATTATGATTATGAATTCAATATTAAATGAGTAATATCTATTTTATTTATGTTTTATTAAATTCTTAAGCAACTTTTATTTAAGCAGGTGTTATGTGACTACTAGTCCTAATTCACAAGTGAATACAAAAAGGTAATTAATAATCGGTGGTAATTATCATTTGAACCAAATATTTTAACATTGTTTTATTGGTTAGAAATATTATTTTTAAGACTAACTAAATTCAAATCAAGTGTGGTGAGGACATAAGTTTAGGGACATATTTCGAAATGGTATTTGGTCCTTTAAACAAAAAGTTAAAACGACTCGTAAATTATATTTACTAATACCATATCAACCATCGTAAAAGATTATATGATTTAATTAATACTACGGAGTATTATAATTATGTGTTGCTTCAAAGTTACTCCGTATATGTGATCTCTGTTTATTAATTTATGTAATGTTATAAGTCATGTAATTTAATTATTAATTACGAGACCTGACCAACAATACCCCAAAGTAACGTAATAATTAAAAGACATAGCTTATTGTCTCACAAGTAGGCTAGAATTTTTAGAACCCCGACAATCGTTTAGGCCCAACTCACGATTTCTAGGAATCAACTAAAATAAAATAGAATTGTCTCACAAGATGCTTGGGCTGATTTTTGGTCTCAGAAATCAAAGCAGAAATGGATCAAAGGTGGAGATGTTAATTCGGCTTACTTTCACGGGATTTTGCGAGCTCGAAGAGCCCATAATGCAGTGACTAAAATCAATGATGCGGAGGGTCGTGCATGTACCTCGAAGGAAGCTATAGGATGCGTTTTTACACTACTACTTGAATCTTTTGGGTGAGTCCCGTGGAATTGAGCCTATCAATGTCGATTTGGTCCGAAGAGGGCCCGTGCGTTCTGAGGCACATAGGGCCGAGCTGGAGGCGGAGGTCTCGTTTGAAGAGATTAAGAAGCCGATGTTCAGCATACCGAGAGATAAGGCGCCTGGTCCTTATGGGTTCTCGAGTCAATTTTTTATTGATTCGTGGGACATTATTGGGAAGGATATTGTGGAAGCTATTCAGGATTTCTTCGTCTCAGGTAAACATCTGAAACAGCTGAATTGTGCTATCATTACTTTGATTCCTAAGGTGAACAAACCCCAATCTGTGAAAGAATTCAGGCCGATTGCATGTTGTAATGTAGTATACAAATGTATTGCCAAAATTATCTGTGCAAGACTAGGCCGGGTTCTGCCTAATATTATCTCGCCTAATCAGGGGGGCTTTATTATGGGAAGAAGTATTGTTGAGAATGTGCTGATTTGTCAGGACCTAGTTCGGTTGTATAAGAGAGGTCGTGTTTCACCTAGATGTTTATTTAAGGTCGATATCCATAAGGCGTATGATAGTGTTGAATGGAATTTTGTGGACCAAATGCTCCATGCATTAGATTTCCCGGACCACTTCCGGGGCCTGATTATGGAGTGTGTTTCGTCGGTCTCTTATTCTTTGTCTGCCAATGGGGATGATTTTGGATTCTTCCGGGGGAAGAGGGGCTTGAGGCAAGGTGATCCCATGTCTCCGCTCTTATTCACGATTTGCATGGAATATTTCTCTCATATTATGTCGTTTGGATTGACTGAGGGAAAATTTAAATATCATCCGAAATGTGGTGGGATGAAATTGAGTCATTTGTTATTTGCGGATGATCTCCTCCTGTTTTGTAAGGGAGAGTCGGAGTCCATGGAATTGTTGTGGAAGGCCTTCGCCACCTTTAGTAGAGCTTCGGGCCTGTGTATTAGTGTGGGTAAGTCTCATGCTTATTTCGCTGGTGTAGATGAAGATAGGAAGACGGCTATTATGAGTTTCTCAGGATGTGTTGAAGGCGATATGCCTTTTAGATATCTTGGGTTGCCGATTCAGAGCACTCGTTTGGGTAAAAATGATTGTGAAAGCTTGCTAGCCCGTATTGTGTCTAGAATATCTAGTATTGGTGCCCAGAAACTCTCTTATGCGGGAAGATTGACTTTGGTTCAGGCTGTGCTCTCCCAATTGCACAATTATTGGGCCATGGCTTTTATTATCCCGAGGCATGTCATGGCTCGGATTGGCTCACTATGTCGGAATTTCCTTTGGGATGGTGGGGTGGAGGGCACCAAAAGAGCGTTGGTGAGTTGGGAAAAAATTTGTTTCCCGAAAGAGGAGGGTGGATTAGGGCTGCGAGATTTGACAACGTGGAATGAGGCTGCTGTGGCAAAATTGACTTCTTGGGTTTTTGACCAGCCTAATCGTTTGTGGGTTTGGTGGGTGAACAACATATACCTGAGAGGTACATCTTGGCGTGACTATCAGCCACACGCTGATGTCACGTGGGCGTGGCGAAAGATTTGTCATTCTAAGGAGAAAATCAAGGATATGTTTGAGAACGGTCTTTGGCATGTTTCATATACACATTACTCCATATCGAAGGCTTATGAGGTGATTCTGTCACTGATAAATCGATATTTATACATATTTTTACTCCTTTTATATTATTATTATAATGTCGTCTTCCATATTATTTGAGCTAATAACGTATTTTTATGAATTTTTGGTTAATATGTACGTTAATATTATTTATATGCTAAAATAAGTTTTATTATCTATTTTTAATTTATTTAGAATAACCCATTTAATTTGAAGGACAAATAATACATATATTCTCGTATACATTGTGTAGGTCTATCTTAAGACGACGATATTTCTCTCATACGATATCAGAATTAAGTGATTCAAAATGCGTTGGAAAGCTAAGTTCGAGACCTACAAGTTTATAGAAGAGAGAAACATCAAATTCCGTGATCTACTAGGTCTAAATCGAGTTACAAGGCAGCAAGCCAGCAGATTTCGATACCAAACAAACGGTCTGAACCAGAGATAGATTAGGAAACAAGAAAAAGGAAAAAAGGAAAACAAAAGAGGTTTAAGGAAAGGAAAGAAGAATAAAAAACAGAGGGTTTAGGAAATAAAATTGTATGCTTCTTATAAGTAATAAATAAAAAAATATAAAAAGAAGAATATAAAAAGAAAGGAAGCAGGGGAAGCCACGCATAAAAATCAGGACGAAATTTGATTAGAACGGAGTCGATTCCGTCGTGTGGCTCGGCTCTTTGTTCTCTTCGTGCAGCCTCTGTGCCCTGCTTCCCTCTCTCTTCTTTCTTCTTCTCTTCCTCTTTTTATGCGTGGCTTCCCCCTTCTTCCTTTCTTTTTATATTTTTTTTATTTATTACTTATAAGAAGATACAATTTTATTTCCTAAACACTTTTTTTTTATTCTTCTCCCCTTTCCTTAAACCCCTTTTGTTTTCCTTTTTTCTTTTTTCTTGTTTCCTAATCTATCTCTGGTTCAGACCGTTTGTTTGGTATCGAAATTTGCTGGCTTGCTGCCTTGTAACTCGATTTAGACCTAGTAGATGACGGAATTTGATGTTTCTCTCTTCTATAAACTTGTATGTCTCGAACTTAGCTTTCCAACGCATCCTGAATCACTTGATTCCGATAATAATAATATAAAAGGGGTAAAAATATGTATAAATATTGATTTATCAAATTCCCCACACTTAGTCCATTGGCGTCCTCGACAATGATTACTCAAAAGCTAACAAAAAATGAAAAATTAACCTTCAAATGTTTTAAACAATCCCAACTAGGTACAATTGACGACAAACTAAAAATATTTAAGAAAACATTTTTTATAAGTTAGTAAACTTAACAAAATAATTTCGAGTTAGATTAGCACGTACTATATACATAAAATTTCTCCTCCCTTAAACTATTCAATTAACTAATTTAACAACATATAATACTTTAAACCGCTTCTAAATTCAAATTATAAATGAACTCATCATTCTTCACACTCGGTTTAACTACCTTCGAAAAATATATTTGTATTTACTCCAGAAGACGAGTTTCAGCAGTTTAAGGTCTTAGGGGAGGGGGATTTACTCTCATGTACATTCCTATTACCAGTTCAGTACGAGGATCGTTCTCCCGAGCATATAAGTCAAACTAGACACCTCGTCTCACTTTTTTTCCGCAATTATTCTTTTTTTTTTTTCTTCTTCCTTTTTTTTGTTTTTTTTCTTTTCGATTTTTTTCCTTTTTTTTTCATTCATATTTTTTTTCTTTTTTTCTTTCGATCAAGTGACCCATGTAGCGAGCTTTCAACCAATGACTCCCGCCCTTCCGGACAAGGCATTAGGCATTCTCCCAGTCCCGTTAGGACTAGGTTCCCCTCAGATTTACTAACTCGAGTCACAAGACCGACTCACTCACTTTTGAGACATCTAATCTTCCTTATAACCCTAATTAGGAGTCACCTATGAAAGTAAATTAATTGTGCAAGACCGGCTTACATCCCGTACTCTAGAGTCAACGAAAAGTGTAGTTAAGGTAGCTAAAGCTAGTGCTATTCTTTATAATTCACTTATAAATCAAATTTAAAAGAGACTTAAAATATTATATGCTATCAAATTAATTAATCCAAGTTCGTTCGGGAGGAATAATAATTGCATATATCACTTCAAAACATTTTTTTCACTAATATCATTAATAGAAATCATTTTTTAAAATGTTAGATTAGAAATTGTCGTCAACTTTCCAAGTTTAGGTAGTTCAATAAAAACAAAGGCTAAAACTTATAAGTTCAAATTTCTATCAAAAAATTTCAAAAATTTTTGACAACACTTCCCCTTAATATTCACATATCCCAAAATTTTAAAATACCCTGCAAAACACACATTCGATGTAATGGCCACCCGCCAACTCCACTTTCAATAATAATCTATCCAATTTTCAGTTTACCTCATCCCCACACTTAAATCCGACATTGTCCTCAATGTCAAAAGAGACAACAAATAGCTGAAAATAAATTTGCATACATAAATATATAAGAGGGATAAAGGTACTTAGCGGGTCTAGCGAAGTAGAACTATATGCATCTTGTCCACATTGATTTTTGAAAACTTCATCCCATTGACAGCTATCACACGTTCATCAAAAGATCATTGTTTTCTATACTGCAAAATTTCAACACTGACAAAGACAAGTGAAATAGGGAAATGAAATATAAAGGAAAAAAAATAAAACTAAATAAAATAATTAGTCACGCATACAAAATAAATATACAAGCTCGGGTTGCCTCCCGAGAAGCGCCTTATTTTACGTCGTGGTTCGACACGCTATTTCTCAATTTTCATACGTTGGATCCTCCAAATCAATAATATCCACCCAATTGGCTTTGAATCCATCATAATATGGCTTAAGACTATGACCATTCACTTTAATTATCCTTCCTGACTCGCATCCTTAATTTCTACAGCTCCGTGATCAAACACCTTAAGAACCTCAAAGGGACCGATCCATCTTGATATCAATTTCCCAGGAAATAATCTTAACCTAGAATTATAAAGGAGGACTTTATCACCCACATTAAAGCTTTTTCTAGATAACATTTTATCGTGATAAGCCTTAGTTTTCTCTTTGTAGATCAGAGAATTCTCATATGCATCATTTCTTATCTCCTCCAATTCTATAATTTCTAGTTTTCTGTGAGCAACAGACTTTTCATAATTAAAATTACACTTCTTAATCGCCCAAAATGCTCGATGCTATAATTCAACTGGAAGGTCACAAGCTTTCCCAAATATCAAGCGATAAGGAGACATCCCTATTGGAGTTTTGTATTCAGTTCTATATGCCCATAATGCATCACCTAAACGCTTACTCCAATCTTTCCTATTGGGACTCACAACCTTCTCCAAAATTGATTTTATTTCTCTATTAGAAACCTCAGTTTGTCCATTAGTCTGTGGGTGATAAGCAATAGAAACCTTATGAGTACCGTGATATTTCCTAAATAAAGCCTCAATGATACGATTACAAAAGTGAGTCCCTCTGTCACTAATGATAGCTCTAGGAATACCAAACCTATTAAAAATCTGATCCCTAACAAACTCAGCAACCACCTTAGAATCATTTGTTCTAGTAGCTTTGGCCTCCACCCATTTAGAAACATAGTCAACTGCCAAAAGAATGTAAGTATTCCCAAAAGACGATGGAAAAGGTCCCATAAAATCAATACCCCAAACATCAAAAACATCAGCTACAAATATGAAAGTAAGAGGCATTTGATCTCTCCTAGAAATATTACCACTTCTTTGACATTGATCACAAGTTTTCACAAAAGTATAAGCATCTTTATGCAGAGAAGGCCAAAAGAATCCACATTCTAGAACTTTATGAGCTGTTCGTTTTGGACCAAAATGACCCCCACACTCAAATGAGTGACAAAATTCAAGAATGGATTTACTTTCCTCTTCAGGAACACATCTTCTTATAACATTATCGGAACAAATTTTAAACAAATAAGGTTCGTCCCAAATATAATACTTAGCATCGTGCTTAATTTTATCTTTTTGGGCTTTAGTAAGTTCCTTAGGGAACTCCGTTGATACTAAATAATTAACCATATCTGCATACCAAGGATATTTCACATTTAATGCATACAATTGTTCATCAGGAAATAAATCAGAAGTGAGGGCAGTTATGTCTTGTTCCTTAATAATCCTACTAAGATGGTCTGCAACTAAGTTTTCTGCTCCTTTCTTATATTTTATTTCCAAATCAAATTCCTGTAACAATAACATCCATCGTAATAATCTTGGTTTAGACTCTTTCTTTTTTAGCAAATATTTCAAAGTAGAGTGATCAGAGTATACTACCACGTGAGTACCAAGCAAATACGATCTAAACTTTTCAAGAGCGAAAATAACAGCATACAATTCCTTTTCAGTGACAGTATAGTTGCTTTGGGCTGGGTCAAGTGTTTTCGATGCATAATATATAACATGAGATTCCTTGCCTACTTTCTACCCTAATACAGCTCCTACCGCTTTATCACTAGTATCACACATTATCTGAAAAGGTAATGACCAATTAGGAGGTTTAATCACTGGTGCGGAAGTTAATTTTTTTTTAACGTATTAAATACTTCCTTACACCTATCATCAAAGACAAATGGTACATCTTTAGCAAGTAAGTTAGATAAAGGTGATGCAATAGTTGAAAAGTTCTGTATAAATCGTCTGTAGAATCCAGCATGCCCTAAAAATGATCTTATTTCACGCACACAGCTAGGATAGGGTAACGAACTAATAATATCTATTTTAGCTTGATCAACTTCCAACCCTTTAGCACTGACAACATGGCCTAGGACGACTCCTTTTTCCACCATAAAATGACATTTTTCAAAGTTAAGCACAAGATTAGTCTCGACACATCTTTTTAAAGCAAGAGATAAATTATGGAGACATAAATCAAAATCATCACCAAAAACTGTAAAATCATTCATAAAAACCTCCATGGAATTATCAAGCAAATCTGAAAATATACTCATCATACAACGCTGGAATGTGCCAGGAGCATTACAAAGTCCAAAAGGCATTCTTCTAAAAGCAAAAGTACCAAAAGGGCACGTAAAAGTTGTCTTTTCTTGATCCTCGGGTGCTATAGAAACTTGAATATACCCAGAATAACCGTCTAGAAAACAAAAGTAAGAACGTCCCGCAAGCTTTTCTAACATTTGATCTATGAATGGTAAAGGGAAGTGGTCTTTTCTAGTTACTTGATTTAACTTTCTATAATCTATGCAAATCCTCAATCCATTTGATACTCTAGTGGGAACTAGTTCTCCTTTACTATTTTCAACAACCGTGATCCCGGTCTTTTTAGGCACTACATGGATAGGACTTACCCATTTTGAATCTGAGATAGGAAATATCACACCCGCATCCTGCCACTTAAGAATTTCTCTTTTCACAACTTCCATCATTGACGGGTTAAGTCTACATTGAGTTTCTCTAACTGGTTTGGCACTATCCTCAAGAAAAATGTTATGCATACACAATGTAGGACTAATACCCTTAATATCAGCAATGGTCCACCCTATCGCCTCTTTATATTTCTTAAGCACATTTAACAAATTAAACTCTTGCGATTCAGAAAGTGAACTAGAAATAATTACAGGTAAGGTATCATGTTCACCTAAGAAAGCATACTTTAAGTTATTTGGCAAGAGTTTTAATTCCAATTCAGGCGGACATTGAATCGATGGAATCACTTTAGGGGAATTTTTAGGTAATTCAAGGTTAGAAACACACTCAAAATTAGTGGTTAGATGACTATCATGAATAGAATCAAACTTTTCCTCAAAAGATAATATAGGATCCAAATCTTTAGCATCATCGAGTGTATCAAATTCATTTTTCCTATCAAGTTTCTCTTGTGTAATTATATCTATCACATCAATAGTCTCTATAGAACTCACATCATCAGTAGTATCAAATGGGTGTTTCATAGCATCATATATATTAAGCTTAATTGTTTCACCATCGAATTCAAAAGAAAGATTTCCCTCATAGACATCAATTTTAGTTCTAGCTGTTTTAAGAAAGGGTCTTCCTAGTAATAATGGCGCATCCTTAGCATCGAAAGAATTACCCATATCAAGCACATAAAAATCAACAGGAAATACTAACTCATCAACTTGAACTAAAACATCTTCTAAGACTCCTATAGGATAAGCAT
Organism: Agrostemma githago; assembly: GCA_958450325.1. Taxonomy (NCBI): domain Eukaryota; kingdom Viridiplantae; phylum Streptophyta; class Magnoliopsida; order Caryophyllales; family Caryophyllaceae; genus Agrostemma; species Agrostemma githago. The sequence continues at coordinate 75,242,242 of OY288239.1, read as the reverse complement.
GTGATCCATCCGCTAACTGAATTACTACATCAGTTTGAGAAAGACGTCCTAACTTAAGTGATTCGTATATGGATTTAGGCATAACACTAATAGATGCTCCTAAGTCAAGCATGCATCTATCTAATTTACTATTTCCTATTTTACAAGGAATACTAAACATTTCTGGGTCTTTATATTTAGGAGGTATTTTCTTTTGAATTATCGCAAATACTTTCTCTCCTATCAACACTTTTTCCCCACTCTTAATCTTTCTTTTATTAGTGCATAACTCTTTTAAAAAGTTAGCATACTTTGGCATCTGTTTAATAGTATCTAAGAGGGGTATATTTATTTCAACTTTTCTAAATATTTCTAGAATTTCATTATCTTTCTCTTCTTTTTTAGACTGAGCAAATCTAGAAGGAAATGGAACATTGGTCTTAAAAGTAGGTACATCTGGGGTAGATTTAGCTATAACTTTCTCCTTTTCTAATTCTGGACCATTTTCCTTAATTTCCGTTTCACTCTCACTAATACGAGGTTCATCTCGACTATCTTCAACATCGTTTTGTTTTGTAGCTCTTGGTATAACCTCAATTTCTTCCTCAACATCAAATCTATTTTTAAGCTCCTTACCACTCCTTAAGGTTATTGCTTTAGACTCATCCAACAAATTAGGTTCAGGTTGTCTAACAAAATTACTCTCAATGTTGGCAAGGGTGGTACAAATCAATTTCATTTGATTATCCAAGTGACACAAGTTATTATCCGTTTGTTCTTGACGACTAAAGCTCTGAGAGTGAACTTGTCCTACTTGAACTACCAATTTTTTTACCATATTTTCTAAAGATTGATGTTGGTTATCCATAACTTTAAGTTGATTATTCACAACATCTCTTAATTCTTTCATCTGCTCAGCTTGTTCTTTTAATTGTTTTTGCAATTTCAAATCACATTCATTCTTGGTTCCATATTGTTGACTGCTAATGGCCATATTATTAATCAATTTTCTAGCTTCAGTTGGAGTTTTATCCATTAAAGAACCACCACTAGCAGTGTCTATCAACCTCTTTTGATCATCTAGCAAACCATCATACAAACATTCAATCAAGATTTTTTCACTAAGTTCATGTTGTGGGCAGAATTACATAATCGGTTAAATCTATCCCAATAATCATTTAAAGATTCATTGTCATCTTGTTGAATATTCATAATTTGTTTTTTTATTGCCCTTGTAATACTCACAGGTTGATATTTATCAAGAAAAACTTTTCTTAAACAATCCCAAGATGTAATAGATCCACCAGGTAAATTAAACAGCCAATCTTTAGCTAATTCATGCAAAGTAAATAGGAAAGCTCGGAATTTAATACAATCATCATCAATACCATCCAAAGATAACGTGGAACAAGCAAGATAAAATTCTTGTATATGTTTTAGAGCATCCTCATTAGATCGACCATAAAAGTTAGGGAGAATTTGGATAAAACTTGGACTCAGTTTAAATGATTTTTCCAAAGTAGGGAAAATAATACTAGTAGGTGTCTCCGTAGAAAATAATTGCTCCCTTAAACTCTTCTCCGCTCCAGCAGACATCTTAAATATTGTAAATAAGTACCTGAAATAAAAACTAACGAGTATATAAAATAAAATAAATAAATAACTAGATAAATAAGTAACTAATTTACTAGCTAACTAATATATAATCAAAGATAATAAACAAATCAGTCCCCGACAACGGCGCCGTCTAAATCGAGTTACAAGGCAGCAAGCCAGTAGATTTCGATACCAAACAAACGGTCTGAACCAGAGATAGATTAGGAAGCAAGAAAAAGGAAAAAAGGAAAACAAAAGGGGTTTAAGGAAAGGGAAGAAGAATAAAAAAAAGAGGGTTTAGGAAATAAAATTGTATGCTTCTTATAAGTAGTAAATAAAAAAATATAAAAAGAAGAATATAAAAAGAAAGGAAGCAGGGGAAGCCACGCATAAAAAGAGGAAGAGAAGAAGAAAGAAGAGAGAGAGAGAGAGGGAAGAAGGGCACAGAGGCTGCACGAAGAGAACAAAGAGCCGAGCCACACGACGGAATCGACTCCGTTCTAATCAAATTTTGTCCTGATTTTTATGAGCTTTTCTAATCTTTATCTTATTTTTACTGTTATTATGTTTTGTTTAGAGTAATTTTCAATTGGAGTATGTAATTGACTATTGATGTTAGGGTTTATGAGATTATGATATTGTTTTGACTGATTAATTAGTTTGTTGGATATTTATATAAGATTCATTATTTGACTATCTGATTCGTGTTTGTTAATTTTGTTTGGCCAACTTAATTGTATTCATGAATCGATCGTTGAATTAATAGTAATTTTGGTTAGGTTGCAGCGTTCTGGTCTAATCTTAATTGTTAGAATCTTGTGTAATAGTTGAGTCAGATATAATTGCAGCGTTCTGGTTATATTTTATTCAACTGATTAGTGATCTTAAATCGACTTAATTTATTAATTTGATTCATGCGTTCATGGTTAATTTGATAAATTGGTTAGGATTAAACTTGCGTGCGTTCACGGGGTTTAACGAGTCAGAAAGATAAAATTGGTAATTTACTTGCGTTCAAGGATTAACCGATTAACTAATCTATCCAATATAATTGATTAAGTGAATCGATGATTTTACCCGACATCTATAGAAAATTACATATCTCCTATTTATTCATTATAAGAACTTCTACGTGTTTTTTTTGTGATTATTAGTATTATTAGTTTAATTTATTTAATTCTAGTTAGTTGGTTGAGTATAAAAACAACCCAAACAACCCTCCATTATTATATTTATATTTATATAACTATATAAATAATACTAAATTAATTTGAGACAATATATTAGTCCCTGTGGGTTCGACCCTTACCTGCCCTACTACTAGTTAGTTAGAGTCTTGTAAGTGAATTATAAATTTAATTTTGACTGCGGTTACGACACGCATCAGTCACATGGCCCGAAGGTTCCGTGGTGTGGGCTCGTGTGGAGTGGTTGGAGTCTTCCTAAGCATAACTTCATCTCATGGCTTGTGTTTAGGGGGGCTCTAAGCACGAGAGTGAAACTTATGAGGTTTGGGGTGGCAGACACAGACCTGTGTTATTTTTGTGACTCGCAGGCTGAGACAGCTGAACACCTTTTCTTTGGATGCTGTTGGAGCGCGTGTCATTGACATGTTGAGCGATTGGATGCAGAAGAGGATACCGACTGATAGGGGACTGGATTGGGCGACTAAATTGAAGGGATCCAAATTGCAATGCAACATACTCCGGGCTGTGACCAATGCGGCAATATACCATATTTGGCGACAGCGGAATGTGTGTCGCATAGATGGTGCGGTTCAGCAACCGCGAAACATAGTTAACATGATTAAAATGGACATTCGAAATCAGATTATGTGTAAAATTAAGTACCCTATTTGCGCTAAAGATGCGCGATGGCTGAATAAGCTGTCGTAGACGTAACTCTGTAAATTTTACACATATTTATATATATACTTACCCTTTACAAAAAAAAATAGAATTGTAAGAGTTCTCTTAAAATCAATGATTTATTATATCTTGTAAAATTAAAAGAAATCTTATTTTCAGTCACAATTCGAGTTCTTAACGAGCTTAAAATAAAAATGAACGTCACCAAAACTTTGCTATTGACTTTTCAAGGACTTTGATATAACGGTCACCTTTGTAAGCTTTTAAAAGGTCGGAACACATTTTTTAGATAATCAATGTTTAACAGTTATCAATTTTTCGGGATTTTATTGCATGGTAAATGTCGAAATCTTCATCCTTTAAAAATATCACGTATTTTGACTTTAAAAAGACTGTTACAAACCACTACTCTTTATATTTCATTTACAATATTTTTGGGATCAAATTAAGGTTTAGTTAAGCAAATAAAATTATGGGCACTCATCAATTGACTACTACCCATAGGACTAAAATCGTTCCTTAGTTTAATTGATTAAAATTTGATTGAACTCCGTTAGATGGTTATAATAATCATTTAACTTATTGACCAAGTTCGTTAGCCAAATCCCGGCTTACAAATAGGGACACACGCCTTAAGAAGACCAATAAATTGAGTACATGTTATATGTTATGTGTTATGTGGTTACTGGTTACAAATACAATAAGTTTGAAGAAAAAGGAAATTTTTATGGTATTCGAGTTGGCCGTATAACACATAATGTTTTCGAAATGTATTTCAAATTATTGTATAATTTATTGGGCTTTTTTAGGACTTTATTCAAAATCTCATTGAGCGGGAAAGCAGGTTGTCTCTATTGTGTACGAGATGACTTGGATGAATAGCGCTTAGCTTAACCGTATAAAACCGTCCGTAGCGTACGAAGGGTCTTTGGCTGCCCTTGTCATTGACTCGAGAGTAGGCGGGAGTGTGGCCATACTTTAGGTGGGGACCTGATCAGTCCCGTACATGTTAGGTGGATCGCACCCGGGTTCCCGAGTGTCGACGATTGGAGCGTGGCTTCGGGGATAACCGGCCGGGTGGTGAGTAGTCCATGGTGCGGGTAACAACCCCACGTATCCGGCATTCGACCCTGAAGATGAGAGGACGAATTTTGTTTTAAACGTGTTTATGTCACCACGGTAAACATGGGTAATAATGTAAGCCCCCTGGTATCGGTGTGATTGGCGGTATATTATTATTGTACAAGTATCAAATACGAAACTTATTCGGAACTTGTACAATAATTGGCCGGTATATCGCGATAAAACTTTTCTACAAATAATACGGCATTAAAAAAATTTCTTGTGATTTCTAAAGTTATGTGTTATCGGTTGTGCTTTTATGTACTGCTATTTGATCTATGTTTGATTTAATATTTTATTCATATTAAATTTTGATAATTTACCCACCTGACAATTTATTTTTCTATGAAATTCTTTTAAAAATTTTATAATCGTCAGATTAAGGAAGACTGACGATTCCTCAGACGGGCGAGGTTGAAGATAGCTCAAGATGAGACTCAAATGTAATTCTATTTCCTCATAAATTGTTACAATTAAATGTAATATTTAAGTATTTTCATAATTATTATGAAGTAATCTAATTAGTTGAGAATAGTAATGACTCGGATATTTATCATGTCTTCCGCTATTTCCTATTATAGACTTGTTTATAAAGTCTGGAAAATCCAGGTTGTTACAGGCACCCCCGTCCCGGCCGTGATGGTGGTGGTCACGGCCATGACGGGCCAAAACTTCTTCCTTCCTCTCGTCTTTACTTCCCGGCTTACTACACGACCATGTAGCTTCTTGGGTCAACTCCTTCTTGCTTTTCCTTGGATTTATGAATATCTGGTGACTCGAAATAGGTCCTTACGACGTAGAAATGGACTCCAAAGGCCGCGTTCTAGCCATACGAACCTAGAAACACAAAATATCTCAAGAGAAGACATTAGTAGCACAAAAACCGCTTCTAAAAGCGATTAAACTAAGGTAAAAACAAGTAAAGCAAGAAGGAAAAACGATATAAATCAAGCATATCAACTCCCCCACACTTAACCCTTACTTGCCCTCGAGTAAGCACAAACTAACTAACTAACTAACTAATAAAAACTAGACTACTAGCCGAGCGGGTATTAGCGCACCCTACGCCCATTCAACTCACTCGAGAACACTTAGAGGAAAAGTGCTCCCCATGAGGCAAGTGAGGTCTTGCGACAAAACTGTGGATACAACCGAACACGAAAACACACATAAAGACAAACAAACAAACAATGGGTTGCATCCAAGAAGAAAAACAAATACCGCTTCCCTCTACAAAGCGGTGGAAGAAACACCGGTTAAGGACTCAAGGCAAGTGACAACGTTCCCAAGCTAATAACATAAATCGATATGGACAAAACCCTAATAGTATGACAACAAAGCAATAAAAACATTGGTAACTTACCTAGGTTCCTCCTAACCTTCTAAGAACGTACCGCGGGATGATAGGCGGGATGGAAAAAGGATGAACCACGGAGTTAGTCGACACTGTAGGTAAAGTGAAACCCTGCCTCCTTTAGCGATAAGCCAAGAGAGTCGTCCCATGCTCAAAAACCGCCCAACTAGTCCAAGTTAAATGGTGGATATGGTTGCAAAGTAAGGGAAGACCGACCGTTACCGCTATCATCCTTCCTAGGGACTCGGTCCTTTGGTAGGCTTGATGGGAGGATTTGTCGTGGATCCCACCGATAAAATAATAACCAACTAACCTAACTGGGTAGATAGGGCAAGTCGGGTCGAGTCCACGGGGACGGTAAAGAGGGTTTCGACTAGGTTTCGCCTAAGGACTTGACTAGGTCAACTAGGCTAAACAACCTAAAACGATGAAAGGGGGAGAAGACTATGACTAAGAGTAAACTAAGTATGACAACTAAGGCTAAAGGGTTCAACTAACTAGAGAAACAATGACTAAGAAGAAGGAGAAAACAATAGAAAAAGGACTAGGATTAGGTTGGGTTCAAGGGTGATGAAATGATCAAGGGGAAGCAAGAATGAAGGGGTAGTCAAGCTATCTAGGCATAGTCCGGGCTCTCTCTACTTAAACCGACCTAGAGGTTCCTCGTTTTCGTGCAAGAACCCATCCTAGCTACATACAAGGACACAAGAAGGAAGGCAAGAAAACATGCATTTGCAACTACAAGTCATTCAAGCATTTCATCAAACATGATCCATGCATATAACCAAGAAGCAACCAAAACTTCCACCAACAATCTAAACAAACCCTTAATCACCCATTAAGCCACCCAATCCCCCTACTAACCCCAGCAAGAGGACTACTCAAACATATCTAAACTAAAACTAACAAGAACAAGAGAAATCAACACAGTAACAAGAACATTCATGATGGAGAACAACAAGGATGAACAATGAACAATAGAAAAGATGAAAACTTGATTAACTATGAAAGATTAAGAGAAAAGAGAGAGGAAAGATTATACCAACTAAACAAGAGATGAAAAAATGAACACTTGCATAGAAGAAAACCCAAACATCCACCAATGTTGTCAAGATTGGTAGAATCTCCAAGAATTCCAATATTACAAGAGTAATCTAACTAGATTAAGGCTTAATAAAGATTAATTAAAGAGGGATTAAGCTAATCTACAGTAATCTAAGATAATCTAACCTAAAGTAGTCTAAGGTTTCATAAGATGTTCTAACAATACAAGAGGGGGGTATATATAGGGTTACTAGAATAAAAGAGGCGGAAAAAGCGAAGACAACCCCGATCTGGGCCCTTTCCGACCGGGAAGAGGGGCATCCCGACCGGGAAGGGGTGGTCCCGACCGGGAAGGTCATGATCCCGGACGGGATCATCCTCTAGAAGCGTTGTTTGTCTCGTCTCTTCATCCCGGTCGTGATGGATGTGTTCCCGATCGGGATGGGTCTTGTAGGCCTCAAATATGATCTCATAGGTCCCTATTTGCTCTTCATAGGCTTCTCATCGATTCTCGGTGCTCGGGATCGAGTCTAAAGGGCTCGGGAATGGGTCCCAAGGGCTTGGGATCGAGTCTAAGCTACCGAGTGATCGTCGATTCTCTTCGTTGGCTCCAAACGTGTCGGAAACGAGTCGGAATTGTTCCATTTCTCCAAGATTGGTCTTAGAAACCTAAAACAATATAGAAGAAGCGTAAGTAGCCTCGAAACCGCTCCAAAGAGCGATTCCACAAGAGAATCGGGACCAAACACAAGAAATAAGCACTACAAACCACACTTATCAAGGCTCTTCACGATAATAATCGGTAAAAGACTTATTTTTTATGGGTAAGATTTTCTTGTGAAATGGTTTTCTTGGCAATTTTCTTCTTTTGTATTTTGTTTTTGATTTGTTGTGCCTTTTCCTTTTCTTCTTTTGTGTTTTGGTTTGCCCCTGTGGCCAAATGATGCGACTCGGGATCTACATATGCAGAAGACTCGGGATCTAATGTGCATCACAATCAAGATGAATAACCAAATAAATGTAGAAGTCTCAATAAAATGCAACTTATTTGTGGAATATTTGTAGAAGGTAGGAAAATGGGTGAGTTGGGCGCGCTTTCCCTTCAAACCCAAAAAGAGGAGAAAACTTGGACTAATCAAAACAATTTCGAACATGGTCACCTAAGAGACGAGACCCGGCAACCAAGGCCTATTCACTCCGTGGGTGGTCAAGGTTGTCAAAATGCAAATCCCGAAGTAAATCCCTAGTAGACTAGGTGGACACAAGGTAAAGAACCAACAAAATTATTGATTTAAAGTCATTCTACTAGACTAAAGTCCAAAAATAGATTTATGTCACTAAAAAGGGAAAGTAAACACTTGCGCACTAACCTCAAAACCGGGTTTTCAGAAACCTTTTCACACTAGACACAAACTAAACAAGACAAAACAAAGGCGAAAGAAAACGAGACAAACAAAACAAAACAAAATAAAACAAACACACACAAAAATAAACAATCACCATCCCAAACCTTCCAAACAAGCAACCACATCGATCCACAAACTCCAAAAAGCTCCACCCGAGCACACATCACCACAAATTCTCCTCCAAACACTGAAATGGAAAAAAAAGAAGAAAGAGATAGAAGGATATTACCGGATATCAAGAGTTTTCCGAAACTTATTGCCGATCAAGCAACCTACAAGGAAATGGGGAGGCAAAACACACACGCAGCAACAAATATACGACACAAAGACACAAAAGGAAACAACACAAAAGAAAATCTCTGTTTTTTTTTTATGAAATTTTTCAAATTTTTAGGAATTTTAAAATTTTATCGAAAAACTACGAAAATAAAACTAAACTAGACTAAGATGTCGCTCCCCCACACTTAAACCGAGCAATGTCCTCATGCTCGATGGGTAGTGTGTGAAAGACACTAATAAAGAGAAAAAGGAAAAATAAAACTAAAAATCAAAAATAAAAGTGAAGAAATGGTTGAATGTGTCGGGCCTAGGTGTAATCACGTCACCTAGGTCCGAGACGAGAAAAGATATGGATGGGGGAAGAAATAAAAAGAAGAAAATAAAAAGAAAAATGGGAGGGGAGGGCTAGGTGTAATCAAGTCACCTAGCTCCGATTCCGTCCGACTGCAACTAATCTACCAAAAGAAAATAAAAATAAAGAAAAAGGCGAAAAGAACTTGTCAATTTGGATTTTTCAATTGGTTCTCGATGTAATCAAGTCATCGAGAACCGGGAGCAATAAGGGAGGTCGGGTGGGGGTATAACGAGGTGGGGTGGGTTGTAATGAGGTAGGGTGGGTTGGGTTAGTAAGGGGTGGGCTGTGTTGGGTTAATCAAGGAAAATAAGGGAAGGCTAAATGGGTCGGGTTGGGTAAGTAATAAAGTGGGAGGGTCAGGTTGGGCGGGTTGGGTAATGGTTTGTGGGGTAAATAAAAGGGAGAGGGGTTTGGGCTGGGTATGGTATGTGAGAGGGTAGGTAATTAAGCTGAGTTTTGTTTATGTGAGAAGGGAGGTAGTTGGGTTGGGTTTTGTTTATGTGAGAGGGGAGGGAATTGGGCTGGGTTTTGAGTATTTAAATGAATGGAAAGGGTTTGGGCTTGGCTGAGTGCAAAGGGCGAAGATGGGTATAAGAAACCCGTCCTGGCCGTGACCCACCTCCTCACGGTCGGGAAGGCTCACGGGCGTGACTCGGCCTTCATGGCCAGGTTTGAGGACAGTAGAGCGTCAATTTTGTACACTTTGCTACCCATCCATGTTGCCTCCCTCATGGCCATGTCGCCTCATGGCCATGTCTCCCTTGACATGGCCATGTTCTAACTCAGTAGAGCTTTACCTTTACACCTCATACCTCCCTACCATGTAGCCCCGTCATGGCCATGACGGCTCATGGCCATGACCCTAGCCTCATGGTCATGTTCCACCCCAAGTCTTCATTCATTATTAGCACACCGAACCTTCCACCCAAATGACAAATAATACCTTGGGATCCAAAATCCCGTCCCCAAAAGCTTATACCAAGCTCAAAAACCGACATTCTAGCTCACGTCTTCCAATAAAAATCCCACCGAGCTTAAACTTGTAGGAAAAATGGAAAAACCGAGCAAGAATGACTTGATCTTCATCATGGGAGATAATAATAAAGCTTCTCTCGATTAATAAAAACTCATCAAAGCATCCAAGCATCATCAAAACTCCAAAAATCAAAGCTCCATATAACAATAAAATCGCTCCCACGATTTCTTCAAGATTTCTCCTCCAATAACTCAACATAATTACTCATCCAACTTCAATCTTCCTACACAACTCCATAGCAATCATTAAAAATCCCTCCCTCACATCACTCACAAGAAAATACCAAATGACAAAAATTCCACACACAAAATCTAAAAATCAAGGAAAAACACATAATAAATCACAAAAATTAGAAAAATTGGGAAGAGATATTTACAACATGACGGTTCTTGAGGAACTCTGTCAAACCGAGGATGGTGATTTTTTTTTTTCATTCTTTGTCAACATAATCACACACAATCCCATAGCCCCCGAGGGCACGGAGCAACAAGTCGAAGGCTCTTGAGAAATCTTCAACAAAGCTCGTGGAACACCAACATACACTCCAAGCTTCTTTATAATTTTGCCTTGACGTCCCCGGGTCATCCCGATTTGCTATATTCAATGGCTTAAACTTGTACTTGCAATCTTTCGGGATATAACCAAACTTCCATTCCTTTTTATGGAACCTCAAAGGAGGCTCAACCTTCCTTTTACCAAGCAACTTATCCACATTCAAGTCATCATGTTTCAACTCACCAAGATGGAAAGGATTAAAACCCAAGCAAGCGGGATTAATTACCTCCGAGCTACTCCCTAGCTCCTTGCAAACAAGCATATCAAAGTTCTTTAAATTTTCACATAAGGTAACCAAATTGTTTACCTCATCTAGCTTTTCACCCGACTCATTCCCTAGCTCGATGTCTTTGACGACATGGATCATATGACATAACTCTTCATTTGTCGGTGAGGTAGTGCCGTGAAGGTCAAAAGCAAGCTTCTCGTCACCGAACTCGAAAGTGATCCTACCCTTCTTGACATCGATTAATGCACCGGCGGTGTGTAGAAATGGTCGTCCGAGAATAATGGGGGTGTTTGCGTCTTCGGGCATATCGAGCACAAGGAAGTCAACCGGGATGAAGAACTTCCCGATCCTTAACGTCACATCCTCCAACATTCCCAATGGTCGATTAAGTGAACGATCCACCATTTGGAGTGTAATCGAGGTATACTTGAGCTCTTTCATACCGAGTTGCTCACAAATAGAATAAGGGAGAATGCTTATGCTCGCCCCTAAATCGCATAACACCCTCTCAATCTTCACATTCCCGATGGTGCATGGGATTGAGAAACTACCCGGATCCTTGAGCTTAGGTAGGGTGGAGCCTTGAATAAGATCACTCACCTCTCTACCTTGTCTAAGGATCGTTTCCTAGCCAAAATTTTCCTCATGAATTTTCCATAGGCCGGGACTTGGGTAATTAATTCGGTGAAAGGGATGTTCACATCTAATTTTTTCACAATATCGACGAACTTATCAAATCGAACATCCGCCTTTGTCTTCAATTGCCTCGATGGGAATGGCAACTTGATGTTATTCTTGTCAAGTTCATTAGGCTTGGATTTTTCACTTGGCACCTCCTTTTCCTTTGTTTCAATTTATTTTTCATTGAGTGGAGGTAGGTTATCTTCAATTGGTTTTTCAACCTCCCATAAGACTTGCTCTTTCATATGATTCTCTAATTCGTCATAGTCATGGGTTAGAGTTTCCACCTCTTTCATAGCTTCTTGTTCATTAGGAAACAAGGGAGAATCATAGGATGCACCGCTCCTCAAAGTGATAGCTGTAACACCCGCTATTTTCGTAACGCTTTTATCCTTTCCGCTGTGACTTCATCATAACTCTGTCACGTTTTGGCCTTCCGTTTCATCATTTTTCCAAGCTTTATTTTTTTTTTATTTTTGAGTCAAATAATATTTATTTTTATTTTAAAATATTTTGATTATTTTAAACTATTTATTTGATTTTTATCGTAAACTATTTATTTATTCGCGAGAAATTCTATTTCTCTATGATTAACTTTTTAAGCTCGGATTTAAGTTATTTCTTTTCCTAAAAATGTCTAAACACATTTATATAATATTTCCAATTAAGAAATATTTTTATTTATAAAAAATTTAACCTTTAATCATTTTATTACAAAGTTTCGTAAATAATTATTTTCTATCGCGAGGTTTACTCGAATTGCTTTGAAATGCTTTTAGTAATTATACGATTCTTCTTTTTATCAACCTACATTTAAAAGAAGCACTTTTGGGCCCCTTTTTAGACCATGACACCCATGGTCACACATCTTCACATTTTTTTTCATTTGGTTTTATAAAGTGATTAAAGCCTTAGATATTTTTATTATCTTAATGAATTTGGTGACTAATTGCAAAACTCTTCACTCTCCCTTGTTAATCCATTTTGGCTGGTTTTTTTAGTGTGTTTAACATTATTTTCATCAATTTTTAAGATCATATTCATTCACATAATTCATTTCTTTTCTTTCATTTTCATTCAACCACATTAAACAAAGAAAATACTCTTCAATTTCTTCATATTGGCCATGAGTTTCAGCCATATTTTCCAGCCCAATTTTGTCCCTAATCGTGTCTTGATCGTCTCATTTTTATCGTAAAATTAATCCTCTTTCCGATCCTATCGTTAAGGTAATAATCGATGGGTTTTCAATCGTTTTACCATTGATTTTCTTAGTTTTTCTCATGGTATTTTTCTAACATGGTTTTCGTGTGATGTAGGTTTTTTGGATGATCCCGAGTCCGACGAGTATATTATCGATTCGGATTTGGATTAGAGGTAACGTCGGTGTTACTTGATTTTATTTGTGTAATTGCATGTATATATTTTTATGTTTTTTTTGGCGATATATGTATGTCTTAAAATCTGGAAAATTTTTAAAAGTTGAAAATTTGTATGTTTCGGTATTTTTATCGCTTTTACGAGATTAACGATTAAATCGTCATATTAATTTGTAAAATCGTAATATTCTGCCTAAACATGTAATATATGTTTATATTCTGGAAAAATGTTGTTTTTGATGATTTCTAATAATTTAGTATTTTTATGATATTTTAGTTATCGATTTTGAATTATTACCGTTTACGGACAAAAACGATTAAAAGCCGATTTTTAGTTCTAGTAATTAAACATTTTATTTTAATCTGATTTTTGACGTGGTGAAACTTTCTGATGAAATAAAATTTTCTGAATTTTTTCATAATTGTTTGGAATTTTTAAGTGGATGAATTAATTAATCACTTTAAATCATCGTTTATCGTTAAAATCGTGTTTGTCGTTTAAATTCTCGATTTCTGGTCTTTAATTTAAATCTGGAAAAAATTATGATTCTGATGATTTCATATTAAAATGTAATTTTATGATTTTTAGTGCCTTAATAAAATGTTAGGAACGATAAGTTTTGTTAATGGAATCGTTAATTGTGAAAACGGGTTTTAAAGACGGTTTTGACGGAAGTTGGTAAATCTGGAATTTTTGGAAATCTGGAAAAATGGTATATTCTGGAAAATCATGATTTTTGGGTTTAATAATAATTTATGGATATTTATACTTAAATCGTTTTGTAATTACTATTTTTGTTAATCATTATTGTCGAGATTGGACGATTAACGAGAAAACGCTTTAAAAACCGAGTTTTAGGATTCTGGAAAATTTTCTTTTCTGGACAGAGTGTCCATAAATATACTTTAACTATTTTACATAATTTTTGTATTATTTATTAAAGTCTTTAATTAATAAGTATTGATTTTCGAACAAATTGTGATTTATCGTTAAAATGCTTCGTCTTACCTAAAAGAATTATTTTTCCAGCAATTTTGGAAGTATTTAAATCTGAAACTTTAAGAGTTAAATCATCCCTTAACATACTCTAAATATATTTTTTGGTTTAATTAAATTAAGACGTTCAAATATTTAATTTCATATTTGCCGTAAAATCCTATTTATAATTTTATTGTCGACACTAATAATAATTAGGTTAACTTTATAACTTTTTAAAACACCCTAATTAGTAATATTAAAATGTTTAAGACATTTTTAATCATTTTATAACGCTTATACGATATTTTAATAATTTCATAAAATTAAATGTTCACTTTGAGAATTAATATCGTTAAGGCCGAAAGTACTAGTTTTATAAATCTATATCGTTTACTAAAAATGTGATGTTAGTATAAACTAATATTTTCGCTATTTTGATATGATGCTATTTTTGGTAAAGCTTCTAAAAATAGAAGTTTATAAAAATAGAAAGTTTCCTCTTTTGGAAAGTGATTCCTTTTTCCTTTGTTTGTATTGAATACATCTTTTAAATATCGATAATGGGTTGTTTTGGAGTTATGGAATAAGGAAAAGTGTGGGTTTAGAGTAATATAGTCTGGGATGTACGTTTTTGCCATCAACTGTAAGGCTGGTGTGTCATTGTGGGGCACATTGGTTGTTGAACTAAGCATGGTTTGTGTTCAGGAGAGTGTATGTTTACCTTAAACTTAGATATCGCATCGTGTAAGTCGCGTCGGGTTGAACTGGATATGGTTTGTATCCAGGAGGGGTGTGCACTACTTAAACCAGGACCTCGCTGCACGCAGTCCTGTTATAGTTGAGTTGCCTAGTTAGAGACTGAAGTCTGATTTGTTTTGACTAAGTTCTCGAAGCTAGTTTAGTATTGTCCTAGTGAAAGTCTAGAATCTACATTAATCCTATCCATAACGCCATTTTGAATATTTTATTGTTATCGATATAATTTGGTTCGCAGGTTGGCAAATATTTTTATGTTTCTTCGGAAACCCATTTAATTATTTCATTTCGCGCTGAAAGCTTATTTTAATATGCTGTTTTACTGTTTTCTATTTTGACTATTTTTCCTATAATAGTAATTACTGTTTTAAAATCCTGTTATACGGCTGGGAGAACGTTGACATTGCTCCTCACTGATTGTGGCTGTTATGTTTTTAACATGACAGGTATGCATGTTTCCAGGTGTGGGCTAGCGGGCAGACATGATCCTTGCTCGATTAATTTTAATAATTATGTTTTGTGGATTGTTAAACCCCTTTGTGGATTTATTTAATTTTGGCCATTTTATTTAGGGCCTAATGTTTGACTTTATCATTTATATTTTTATAAAAACATAGTTACAGCGTGTTATAATCCCGACCCTACAGTGTTTCCGCCACTGTATCGCGTTAGAATTTCTAGGAGATTACAATAGCATTCACGGTTTCAAATTTCGATGGTATGCCTTGAGGAGGTAGTTGACCTTTTTGCCTAGATGAGCTACCCGAGGCAACCTGAGCTAGTTGGGTTTCAAGCATCTTCACATGAGTATTTATTGCCTTGTTGTCCTTTTGAATTTGAGTGTAAAACTCTTGTTGATTTCTTTGCATCTCCATTTGATTTCTTTGCATCTCTTGATTACTCCTTTGCATGTCCAACACTATCTTTTGCATATCGAATTCGGGTGTTGGAGCTTGTTGGTTATGTGGAGTATTAGTTATGGCTAGGGGAAAGCCATAGTCATGAGTTGTAGATCGGCTTCTTGGCTTGTTGTCTTGTTGAGCATTTTGGAACCCTTGTTGATTTTGAAAGTTCCCTTGGATCCCTTGAGAATTGCCTTGATTTAGGCCACCTTGATTGTGATTATGGAAACCTTGGGAGAGTTGATTACCTTGGTAACCATGTGGACCTTGATTATTGAAGCCTTGATTGTTAAAACCTTGTTGATTGTTGAAGGCACCTTGGTTTTGGTAAGCATTTTGTTGTTGGAAGTTGTTAAAAGGCCTTTGATTGCCTTGATAACCTTGGTAGCCTGGATTGTCTCTTAAGCGAGGAGCAACATATGGGGGACGATTTTGTTGTTGAGCTTGTTGAGAAACTTGGAACATATGAGGATTTTGCATATTTTGAGCCTTGTAAGGGGAGTATGGAGCACCTTGTTTGTATGCTTGAAAAACATTAACTTGCTCAATGCTACTTCGACAATGTTGAGGCACATGTCCACATATCCAACAAATTTCACATATCCCATAATAAGAAGTTGGAGAAACCACTCCCATAGCATTAACTCGATGGATTGATTGTTGGTGGGAGGAACTTGTGCCTTGAGTTTGATTTAAGTGACCTTGGAGCTTCTTATCAATAGCATCCATATGAGTCTTCAATTGAGCCCCAAGATCGGCACTAAGTTGTGTGATTGCATCGATTTCATGCATTCCCCCTCTATTGGCCTTCCTAAGCCTAGAATATTGAGAATTGTGAACCGCCATTTCTTTGATTCTAGCCCAATTTTGGTCATCATCGACCTCGGTAAACCTCCCATTGGACCCCATGTTAAGTATGTTCCTTGAATCCTCATATAAACCATTCCAAAATTGTTGTACCAAAAACCATTGAGATAGCCCATGGTGCGGGCAAGAACGAACCAAAACTTTAAACCTCTCCCATGATTCATAGAGACTCTCCTCATCCCGTTGTTGGAAATTGGTAATTGAGGCGCTTAGCAAATTTGTCTTCTCGGGAGGGTAAAACTTTTGGTAGAAGGCTAATGCAAGTGTAGACACCCAGATTTGGACCTGGTGGCTGCAGAAGTGCCCAACAAACACCCGATGATGATAGGACTGCAACGCGACGCGGGTTCGCGATGTTTTGGATAGTTTTTCTATAGAACAGATCAAATAATTACTCGAAAAATTAAAACTAACATGATGGCAGCCTTTGTCGTGTCGTTACAGTCGCAAAGTGATAAGTGTGTTATGTAGTGCTTATTTCTTGTGTTTGGTCCCGGTTTCTCTTGTGAAATCGCTCTTTAGAGCGGTTTCGAGGCTACTTACGCTTCTTCTAGCTTGTTTTAGGTTCCCTTGACCTATTTTGGAGTAATGGAACGATTCCGACTCGTTTCCGACGCATTTGGAGCCAACGAAGAGAAGCGACGATGACTCGGTGGCCTAGATTCAATCCCGAGCACCGTTAATCGATAAGAAGCCTAGGAAGAGCAAGTAGGGACCTATGAGACCATATTTGAAGCCTACAAGACCCATCCCGGTCGGGAACACGTCCATCACGACCGGGATGAAGTGCAAAGGAAAGACGAGCCACTGACAGCTCTTCCCGGTCGGGACCGAGTCCTACCCGGTTGGGACCAGGTCCTTCCCGCTCGGGATCCAGTCCTCTTGGCCGAGATGAGCCCAGCACAACCCATCTTTAATTCTTTCATCACCCTTACCCGTGAAACCCTATATATACCCCCCCACTTGTATTGTTTTAAGCACTTTTTAAAACTTTTGATTACCCATTAAACCCTAGACTACTTTAGGTTAGATTAGCTTAGATTAGTGTAGATTAGTTTAATATCTCCTTAATTAGCATCAATATAGTTAGTAATCCTTGTATTATTGGAATTCTTGAAGATCTCTATCAAGATTGACAACCTTGGTGGATGTATTTGGGTTTTCTCTATGTATGCAAGCTTTCATATTTTCATCTCCTTACTGGTTTGGTATAATCCTTCTCTTCTCTTTTCTCCTAATATTTCATTATTAGTTAGTAAAGTTTGAATCTTTATCTTTTGTTTATTGTTCATCCTTGTTGGTTTTTCATAATGAATGTTTTTGTTATATTTTGTGTTTGTTTCTCTAGTTTGTATTAGTCTTAGTTTGAATATGTGTGAGTAGACTCTTTGTGGGGTTATTAGGAGGATTAGGTGTTGATTATGGGTGATTAGGGTTGATTGTGGGTAAAAGTTGAATCTTTGTTGCTAGTCACTTGTTATGCATACCATGTGTTTGATGAAATGTTTGTTAGGATGGTAGTTGCAAATACTACTCTTGCTAGTTTCCTCTTTCTTGTTGTATGTTGGATTGGAGATTGAATTCTCTTGTTTTGGGTAGCATCTTACTTGAGTTTTCGGGTTTGTCTTTGACGCGAGAGCGCGGATTTACCTTTGTGACTAGATTAAACCTACACCTTCGATTTCCCTACTTGCCCATTACACTTATGAACCCGACCTAACCCTACTCTTCTCCTATTTTATTTCTTCATCATTTTTGTCATTATTTCCTTTAGTCTCAGTTATTCTTAGTCATAGCTTTATCCCCCTTCATTGTTTAAGTTGTTTAGCTTAGTTGACTTAGTCTAGTTCTTAGGTAGACCTTAGTCGAAACCCTCTTTACCGTCCCCGTGGACTCGACCCGATTTGCCCTAGCTTCTTGTTAGGATTAGTTGGTTTATTTGTTGGTAGGATTGACGGCAAATCCTTACCATCAATTTGGCGCTGTTGCCGGGGATGGTGTTTTTTAGACTTCATTTTCCTATTTACTTGACTTTGTCTTTGTGTTTGTGTTTTTCTTTGTTTTCCTTTGCTTCTTGTGTGTGTGAAGTTTATTTCCTTCTTATCTAGTGCCCTAAAAGCACTAGACTTCTCACGTTTGCTCCTAGTCTACAGTTTATGCCTAGAGGTGGTGACCATCCTCTTCTTTACAACTTAGAGCCGGAAAGGTTTTTTCGAAACCTTCGTCAACGGACGGTTACTAGATTGAGAGGTTCCCAACCGGGTACAAGCCTAGTTTTCGAGCAAAACTTGAGGACTGATCTAAACTTCCCACCCATAGAAGCCGCCATGAATGACTCCTCTCCCTCTATGAATCAAGAATATGACATGACGTCTCCCTACTACTATCAAGCTTCATGGGGTAATCAAGACACCCGTGGGTATGAGCTTCAAGGACATGGAAACGGCTACCAACAAGTGAATGCTTATCAATCCTATGATCATGGTGACTATTACTCAAGCTATCATTGTAACCCACCATGTTTCATCATGTTTCTTTACATGGAAGCCAATTTCCCCAAAACCCACCATATTACCCTTCACCTCAACCACACTATGAGCCCCAAAACCCACAATACTACCAATCATCTCAACCTCACTACCAACAATATGATGCCCCACCCCTTGGGCATCATCAAGGTTTTCAAGTAGCACTCCAAAACTCCGATGACCACCAAATGCCCAACTTGGAGTTATATCAATCGATTCTTCAAATGCAAAAGAGCCAACAAGAAATGGCCATCCAATTGCAAAAGGACTATGAAATCTTGGCCCAAATCCGAAGGGAAAATGAGGCATGTAAGGCTAAATTAAATGCTATTGCGGCTCAAACCTTAATGTTTTTAACTCGAACTTCACAACTTGATGAAGGATGTTCATTTGGGGAAGGGGAACAACCCAATGATGAAGCCGCTTATGAATTCTCTTTGAGAAGCGAGACTTGCTATGAAGAACCTCAATTGTCTACCCAAGATGAGACGAATGAGGAAATAACCCTTGATGAAGGCATTGTTGGTGAAGAATTGAATGAGGTTAGTGGGAATTTGAAGAGTTTCATTGATGAAAACACCGATAAAATAGAGGAAATTCAAGAGTCTACCCCCTCCATACTTGTTGAACCTTCAATCTCCTTCGCTTGCCCTCTTCTTGAGTTTCATGCCGCTTCTAATGAGCCTATTGTTGAGGATGTAGAACTTTGGGGTGAGTTGAGTGAGGTGATAGGAGTTGTGAAGTCATGGGATATGAATGATGAAATCAAGTCGCCCATATGTGATAATCCAATAAAATATTGTGAACCCCTTGTGTGTAATTTGGATCTTGCTTTAGAGAAGGTTGAAACCGCTTGTATGAGTTTTAAATCTATTCTTATTGATGATGTGGGGAAGAACGATGTTTTGAGATTTGAAGATGTTGGGCCGGAACTTGTTTATGACTTGGAATTGGTTGATGAAAAGAAGACGGTTAAACTCCTTTTTGACTCTTGTGTTAAATATATGAAGCTTGCTTGTGGTTGGAGACGATGCTTAGGGAGGAAGAGGTCGATAAAGCTTGTAGGATGGAAAGACCCCAGAGACCACGTGAAAGATGACATTGGGTCTTTAGGTGACTACTTCTGGCTTCCGACTTGGAGGCTTTGGAGGATAGCTTGGCTCGGGTACTCAATGAGCCCTCATTATGATGTGGCTCGAGCATTTGACTTGCTTCACCGAGCCCTTGAGGGCTATGGTTAAGAATGAAGAGTCCACCATCCTAGGTTTGACGGAGTTCCTCAAGAACCGTCATGTTGTATATTCCTCTTTCCCTCTTCTTTTGAGTTTTTGTGTTTGTATTTGTGTGTTTGTTTGATTTGTTTCTAGGATTTGTGTGTTTTGTGGAATTCTTGTAATTTGGAATTTTTGATGAGCGATGTGAGGGAGGGATATTTGATGATGGTTATTGAGTTCACTCGATAGGTTGATAGTGAAGATGAAGTTTTGAGAGGAGTTGTTGATGATAGAAGCTTGGAGCTTGGGCACGGAAGTCGGTTTTTGAGCTTTTCGTAAGCTTTTGGGGACGGGATCTTGGATCCCGAGTTAGTATTTGTCTTGTGGGTGGATCTAGTATCGAATGAAGGCTTCAAGGCTCGGGAAAGGTGCCATTCCGACCGTGATGGATGTTATCTCGACCGGGATGAAGTGAGCATGAAATCAGGACCTACTGACGGTGCTTCCCGACCGGGATGAAATTGCTCCCGACCGGGATGAGTTGCTCCCGGCCAGGATGGGTTCCCGCTCCCCCTTTCGCCTTTGCTCCTTCATTTAAGCCTCACTCCACCGCTTTATACCCCCTCCCAACCTCCCTACTCACCCTTGCCACTATCATTTCACCTTTGAACCTCAATTATATACCTTAATCTCATCTTCTCTTCAATATACACCAAGTTTCCCCTCAAATCCCAACCTCATTTACACCATTTCAAGCCCGGTACTTCAGCCATGCGACTACATTGAGAAAGAAGAGGAATAACGATGATGAAGACAAGCAACGTGCCGAATATGATCATTGAGGCGATGAAGATAATTGAGTTGTTAACCGTTTGGTAGACGACTCTCCTTTCTTTTCCGTCTTTTATTGCTAGTCTATCTTCGTTTGTTCCCCTTCCTTTTATGCATTTTAGTGTCATGGTGGCCCTCGGGGCCTTTGGTGGTTAGTGCTCCCGATTCTCGATGATGTGATTACATCGAGAGTCATTTGAAAAATCCAGATTGGCATAGTCTTTTCACTTTTTCTTTATTTTTATTTTCTTTTGGTAGAACTTAGTCGGATTTAGGCGGAATCCGGGCTAGGTGACTTGATTACACCTAGCCCTCCCCTCCCATTTCCTTTTATTTTCTTCTTTTTATTCCTCCCCCCATCCATATCTTTTCTCGTCTCGGCCCTTGGTGATTTGATTACACCCGACCGGACACATTCGACCCTTTCTTCACTTTCATTTTTATTTTTTAGCTTTATTTTTCCCATTTTCTCTTCTTTTTTGTGTCTTCCACACTGTAACACCCCGACCCAATCCTAGGACCGGAAATATTAACTGTGGTAGCCCGCCAGGCTTTGTATTGGTCCCACAGACCAACACGAGTCCTTTCCAGGACATTTTGTCCTCCACTCATGCGCATCCCGGAAACCTTCCCTGGAGGTCACCCATCCTAAGATTGCTCCCACTCAAGCACGCTTAACTGCAGAGTTCTTATCATGGCCAAACCAGAAAAGAAAGTGCACTTTGTTGATATGAGTAGTACTTCAAATCCCTTTAAGCAAAGCTCATAAATAGGACAACTTCAATCAATGTAGGGTGTTTCACACACACTACTGATCGAGCATGAGGACATTGCTCGGTTTAAGTGTGCGTGGGGGGGGGGGGGGGGGGGGGGGGGGCGATATCTTAGTCTAGTTTAGTTTTATTTTCGTCTAGTTTAGTTTTATTTTCATAGTTTTTTCGAAAAAAATCTAAAAACATTCCTACAAATTTGAATTTTTTTTCATAAAAACCAAAAAGATTTTCTTTTGTGTCTTTTTCTTTCGTGTCTTTGTGCCGTATATTTGTTGTGTTGTGTGTTTTTCTCCCCCGATTTTCCTTGTAGGTTGCGTGATCGTCGGTAAGTTTTGGGAGGCTCAAGACATCCGGTAATATCCTTTCACTTCTTTCTCCTTTTTCCCTCTTTGTGGAGTTTGGAGGATGTTTTGTGATGGTGTGTGCTCGGGTGGAGCTTTTTGGAATTCGTGGTTGATTGGTGGCTTGTTTGGATGTTTCGAGGTGGTGTTTGTTTATTTTGTTTGCTTGTTTTGTTTTGTTTTGTTTTGTTTGTCTCTTTTTCTTTCGTTTTTGTTGCGTCTTTGTTTTGTCTTGTTTAGTTGTGTCTTGTGTAATAAAAGGTTTTTGAAAACCCAGTTTTGAGGCTAGTGCGCAGGTGTTTACTTTCCCTTTCTAGTGATGTGAACCGATTCTTGGACTTTAGTCTTGTAGAATGACTTTAAATCAATGATTTCGTTGGTTTCTTACCTTGAGTACACCTAGTCTACTAGGGATTTACTACGGGATTTGCATTTTGACCATTTTGACCACCCACGGAGTGAAAAGGCCTTGGTTGCCGAGTCCCGTCTCTTAGGTGACCATGTTCGAAATTGTTTGATTAGTCCAAGTTTTTCCGCCTTTTTGTGGGTTTGAAGGGAAGGGCCCATCCCGACTTACCCATTTCCCTACCATCTACATATTTTCCACAAATAAGTTGCAAATTGTTGAAGTTCTTGGTTGCAAGAAATGCCTACAAAACAAAATTTATCCAAAAGGCAAGCCAAGAAAAGAAAGAAAAAAAGAAAGAAAGAAAAGAAAAGAAAAAAGAAAAGAAAAGGCACAACAAGTCAAAAACCAAATAGAAAAGAAGAAAAAGAAATGGCATAGCAAATCAATGCAAAATACATAAGAAAAATGCCAAAGAAAATCATCTCACAAAAATAATCTCACCCCCTCAAAAATAAGCCTTTTACTGACTGTTATCGTGAAGAGCCTACCGAAGGACCGAGTCCCTAGGAAGGAGGGTAGCGGTAACGGTCGGTCTTCCCTCATTTTGCAACATTATCCACCTTTTTACTTGGACTAGTTAGGCTATTTTGAACATGGGACGACCCTCGTGGCTTATCGATAAAGGGGGCGGGGTTTCACTTTACCTACAGTGTCGACTAACTCCGTGGTTCATCCTTTCTCCATCCCGCCTATTGTCCCGTGGTACGTTCTCAAAAGGTTAGGAGGAACTAGGTAAGTTACCAACGTTTTTATTACTTTCTTTTCATACTATTAGGGTTTTGTCCATATCGATTTGTGTTTTTAGCTTGGGAACGTTGTCACTTGCCTTGAGTCCTTAACCGGTGTTTCTTTCACCGCTTTGTTGAGGGAAGCGGTATTTGTTTCTTCATAGATGCAACCATTTGTTTGTTTATTTGTTTGATTGATTGTTTGTGTGTTCATGTGTTTTCGTGTTCGGTTGTATCCGCAGTTTTGTCGCAAGACCTCACTTGCCTTGCGGAGAGCACTTGTCCTCTAAGTGTTCTCGCGTGAGTTGAAAGGGCGTAGGGTACGCTAATACCCGCTCGGTTAGTAGTCTAGTTTCTTTTAGTTATTAGTTAGTTTGTGCTTACTTGAGGGCGAGTAAGGTTAAGTGTTGGGGAGTTGATAAGTGTGTTATGTAGTGCTTATTTCTTGTGTTTGGTTCCGGTTTCTCTTTTGAAATCGCTCTTTAGAGCGGTTTCGAGGCTACTTACGCTTCTTCTAGCTTGTTTTAGGTTCCCTTGACCTATCTTGGAGTAATGGAACGATTCCGACTCGTTTCCGACGCATTTGGAGCCAACGAAGAGAAGCGACGATGGCTCGGTGGCCTAGACTCGATCCCGAGCCCCTTTGGACCCATTCGCGAGCCCCGAGAATAGATAAGAAGCCTAGGAAGAGCAAGTAGGGACCTATGAGACCATATTTGAAGCCTACAAGACCCATCCCGGTCGGGAACACATCCATCACAACCGGGATGAAGTGCAAAGGAAAGCCGAGCCACTGACAGCTCTTCCCGGCCGGGACCGAGTCCTTCCCGGTCGGGACCAGGTCCTTCCCGCTCGGGATCAAGCCCTCTCGGCCGGGATGAGCCCAGCACAACCCGTCTTCAATTTTTTCATCTCCCTTACCCGTGAAAACCTATATATACCCCCCTCTTGTCAGTACTAGAAAAGAGGCCTAAGAAATCATGCTAAAATGCCCTAAGACACCATTATGGAGATGATCTCCAGGTCAAAGGTGTCTTAGGGTAAGAAATCATGGGAGAAAAATGGTTTCTTTGCTAATGACTTAGAAATCAATTTTAAGCAATAAATGGTTTCTTTGATCCACTTTTAAGAAACCTTATTTGAGAAATAAATGATTTCTTATCTCAACTTAATAAACCATATAATGTACTTAAATGATTTCTTTGCCTACCAACTTAACAAACCATGTAACCCAATTAGATGGTTTCTTTTGCCACCTTGATTTTTTTTAAAAATTCTTTTAATATTTAAGATAACCCAAGCATTAAAATACAATGTACTCACTTTAAAATTTATCAACTAAAATAGACACAAATTTCCATAAAAAATCTCATATATATAATAATGTCAAGATATGTCAATTACATTATAGAAATTAGAGGCACAAAATAGTATAGTACTCTGTAGTATAACATAAATATCCCAAAAAATGAGTATATTTTCCAAAAATGAGTACTCCACAATATATCTGAGCATTCCCTTTGTAATCAATCTTCCTCATCTTCTACTACTTTTTATCCGACTGATTTTGTCCATGCCTCACCTGGAACACACATGTCATGTTCTCCACTGTCATGGTTTTGTACCGAATGCAATCACATTATCAGCAAATTATTAAGTTCATGTAATAATTAATATGGAGTAATTTGAAGATTGAATTGGGTTTACCTATAAAAAATTATGGAGTTCAATAACCAGCTCCATTGCATCGCCCATGCAGCAAGGGCACATTTTTCTGCTTGTATAGTTACCACCAGTTTATGGACTTCATCACTAGATCCTACGGACCATTTACATTAGCCAACACTGTCAGAGGTTAAAACGACTTCACGACTTCAGATAATGAAGAATCACTTCTGGCGTACACTATGTGGCCATGTATAGATGCAACTATACAAGCAGAAAAATCTTTATATACGTCAAGGGACTTACAGTAGTCAGTTTGTTCATCGTGCTATCGATTTGCATGAAATAAGCCTGCAGTACAATATGTGTAGGATGTTAAACCAAAACACAACTTTCTTAGCCTACCTAGCCTCGTACTGAAGGAGGTATGTTCCATGTCCTATACGGGAAAAAAATCGATTTATACAACGGTTTTATCTATACAAAATACAAACGCCAACTAGGGCACCAGACTTAAAACAGGATCATTCCCGGGTCCCTTCGTTGACATAAAAGGTTCCTGTCCGGTTCAGAAAATAAACGCAATGCGAGTACCTCAAGTAGCATTTCAAGCTCCTCAACATCGAGCCTTGCATGTGAGTTAAATTTGTACTAACCAACCCATATAAGACATAACCATTGACCCATCCTAACTTACTCATATAAAAAATTAACAACCCCAAGCGAACTATAACTGAAGTGACATAAAACAAGAACATCTAGAAACCTGAAATGATTTGACCCAAAATGCCAAAATGTTTGGGAGACCTGAAATGAATTGACTCACAAAAAATCCAAGTAGATATGTTCTATGGCTGCCACAAATAAAGCTTGCAAAAGACAAATATGAACTAATGAATTTCATATCCACTGTCTAAGAACCGTCCCACCAGCAAAGCATCCCTGCTGGTACAACATGAAGCGACGGACAGAGGGACGGAGGCCGAGGAGCTTGGTGAGCTGGTAGTCAGCCCCGGGCATGTCGACACCAGAGGTGGTGCACATGATCACATGGGTGATTTTCTACACAATTATGGTTACCAAATACTTGTAAATGGTTAAAAAGATATCGTAATTAAATTGAAAAGTGAATAAGAAAAATGAAAAGTAATGGAGCAAATAAAATTGGAATTACCGATCAGAAAAAATACTTGAGATTAGAGGATTTCCTTCTAAAATGAAACCTGCAATTCATAGAAATTAAAACCGAAAAACGTACGAGAATTAACAAGCTTCACTAATCTGTGAACAAATAAGATTAAGCAACTTGAAAGCTTGAGGAATCCGCTTGTTTCGGACAAGACCATTGATCAAAGTATTGAACAAAACCAAATCCGACTCGAATGGATACCCAAGTTTCAGGGATTTTCCAAGGAGAGAAAACCTGTACCTGACCCAACCTAATTGACAGTAACAGTTAGCTAAGATGCTAATGGAGTATAAATCGGGTCGGGTACCGGAAAACTCGAGTTCTTTGTAGAATGAAATGATGGTGGGGTGAGGTTGGAAGCGTTTACGTTTGAGATTGAGCATGGCGGAAAATAATCGAGTGAAATCGATGATTGAAGGTCGATGGATGTATGACATCATACGGTGGAATAAGGAAGAGGGGAAGTAGAGATTTGTAAACCCTAAATCACATTGTTCCCTAACGTAACAATTGCCTCTCATCAACACAATCATAAATTTGTTCATCAATTTGGTTCAAATTCGCAGAATTGCAGAAATTATGCGAATCGAATCGGGAAAGATGTTGCAATCGAAATTGAAATTGAAATCGAGATAAAGAAGAAGACATGATTGATTACCAGAAGTTGATTGAATCTCTCATATTCGAATTGAATTGGATTGGATTGGAGCTGCTGCAATGGCGATTTGTGCGAATAACAGCTCTTCTCTCCTCTACCAAAAACTAGACCAGACAAACGGGTCAATTACGCGATTTGTGCGATTTGCTGCTGCATGTTGATCGCCTTATGAACAAAAAAAGAGAGAAATATTGATCTTCAAATCCCCAAATTTCGCTAGGTGATCTGCAATTTATGCATTTCCACAGGTGTAGAAGGGTTTTCTAGGGTTCTTTGTTTAATTTGGTGATGACCGTGGAGTGCGGAGTGCGTTGGAGTGAAGGTATGAGAATCAGTTTTTTTTTTTTGGAGATTAATTTTTTTTAATGAATTTACAATAAGAAACCATTGGTGATTAAATGGTTTATTTGTGTATGATACATAAGAGAGCATTTAATAATTAAATGGTTTCTTTCATATACATATAAGATACCATCTAATAATTAAATGGTTTCTTTATTATATATACAAGTACATAAGAAATCATTGAATAATTAAATGGTTTCTTTGTTACACATAAGAGACCATCTAAAAATAAAATGGTTTCTTTATTATATATAAGAGATCATTTATTCTTTATTAAAGGTTTCTTTGATGTAAGAAACCATTGGTATGTTTACATGATCTCTTCTTAGTGGTTTCTTTGACCATATTTGTAGTAGTGTGTATTGTTTTAAGCACTTTTTAAAACTTTCGATTACCCACTAAACCCTAGACTACTTTATGTTAGATTAGCTTAGATTAGTGTAGATTAGTTTAATCTCTCCTTAATTATCATCAATCTAGTTAGTAATCCTTGTATTATTGGAATTCTTGAAGATCTCTATCAAGATTGACAACCATGGTGGATGTATTTGAGTTTTCTATATGTATGCAAGCTTTCAACTTTTCATCTCATTACTGGTTTGGTATAATCCTTCTATTCTCTTTTCTCCTAATCTTTCATTATTAGTTAGTAAAGTTTTAATCTTTATCTTTTGTTTATTGTTCATCCTTGTTGATTTTTCATAATGAATGTTTTTGTTATTGTGTTTGTTTCTCTAGTTTGTGTTAGTCTTAGTTTGAATATGTGTGAGTAGACTCTTTATGGGGTTAGTAGGAGGATTAGGTGTTGATTATCGGTGATTAGGGTTGATTTTGGGTAAAGGTTGAATCTTTGTTGCTAGTCACTTGTTATGCATACCATGTGTTTGATGAAATGTTTGTTAGGGTGGTAGTTGCAAATACTACTCTTGCTAGTTTCCTCTTTCTTGTTGTATGTTGGATTAGTGATTGAATTCTCTTGTTTTGGGTAGCATCTTACTTGAGTTTTCGGGTTTGTCTTTGACGCGAGAGCGCGGATTTACCTTTGTGACTAGATGAAACCTACACCCTCGATTTCCCCACTAGCCCATTACACTTATGAACCCGACCTAACCCTACTATTCTCCTATTTGATTTCTTCATCATTTTTGTCATTGTTTCCTTTAGTCTTAGTTTATTCTTAGTCATAGCTTTATCCCCCTTCATTGTTTTAGTTGTTTAGCTTAGTTGACTTAGTCTAGTTCTTAGGTAGACCTTAGTCGAAACCCTCTTTACCGTCCCCGTGGACTTGACCCGACTTGTCCTAGCTACTTGTTAGGATTAGTTGGTTTATGTGTTGGTAGGATTGACGGCAAAATCTTACCATCACAAAGACACTAATTAGAGTCAATTCCGGCATCGGGACCCCCGAGTTGGTCCCAAAACTCAAACCAAGTCAGCACCGCGCCAAGCGAACCTCGGGATGCACACCTGAGGCCCACTAACGTTCACGGCGCTAGGTCAAGGCGGGGAACCTTAACGCCCAAGTATTGAATTATCCTCCTCCCTCCCGGTTTTGGAAAGTATCAAAATTGTATCTTCAAAACTCCAACCGCCCCACCTCACGCGTCCCAGCCTCACCGCGCCTAAGCCCAGGCGCCTGAGTCTTGGTGCGCCCCATCTCAGGCGTCCATATGGGCGACGAGGGCCGAAAACACCTACAAATACCCCCTCTGCCTCATTCATTCGACACAATTCTCATTCTTCTCTTCTCCCTCTAAACTCTCGCTAAGGGCTCGCACTCCGACACCCGAGGCAAACGATCCACTCGATCGTAGTTCCGATAAAAGCGACATCGACGCTACTCCTCACCTTCGAGCACCCCACTCGATATCGAGGTGCCTGTGATCGACTAGCTCAAGTCTAGTAGTGAAGCTCTGCCGGATTAGCCGCAGAACTAGTCCTTAGTAACGAAGCTTTGCCGGAGTAGCCGCAGGAATGGTAAACGGTAACGGAGTTCTGCCAGAGTCACTGGTCAAGATAGGAGGATCCGCCTGTTGAAACCGAGTCGTCACTAGGTTGTCATATAAACAAAACTTTCTATATTTGCACTTTCTTATATTATGCACTACGATAATACTAGATGTGGACGCTAGGTCCACGAACATCTACTAAAACACGTAACGTCCCAACTTTAACCGCAAATACTAAAACACATTAAATAGACCCGAGTAATTCCGAGATCCGTTCTCAACTATCTATGCATCGAGTCTCGTTTAGTGTACACTCCGAGGGTGCAACTCCTCACTATGTGATTTACTTACATTCGCTTTTATGTGTGGAGACTAACGCCCTCGAACATTTTATCAAGGGTTAGTATCCCGGAGTCAATTACATACGCGATAGAGACGTCCACCAGACTGACGTTAGTCCCATTCTCAACTATCTATGCATCGAGTCTCGTTTAGTGTACACTCCGAGGGTGCAACTCCTCACCATGTGATTTATTGCTTTTATGACCTTATAATCGCATGCTAAATCACCTAACACGGAATTCAAAACATAAAATAACTAAAACTGAACAAAGTGATGGTCGGGTTTCGTATTAATCCAGGTGCTCACTTTACTAGGTTGGACACATCTCTATTAATACCGAACTGACGCATCTTAAGCAGAATACCAGGTAAGGTATACCACAAGAATGACTAATATCCGTATTATCGCGTTAAAACTGACTTTCTAATATGTATAATACTAGTACTCTCTACTCTCCTACGTGCATCTTTTCATGGCCTGCTTGTCACGTGAAATCGCATGCAAAGAATGTAAACACAACTGCTTTGACAACAATACTTACTTGTCCTTAAACAACTGACATAGCAAAAGACATAGGGTTTAAAACAACGGATGTTACAACATTTCCACCACAACAAAAGACCTAGGTTATCAGCCCACCGATTGATTAGTGGAGGCTGCTATAGTGCGGGCGGGATTGGGTGTTGACATCTATCGGATGTTGGCTTCCCAATACGTACCCTCACCCCTTACTCAGAATCGACGGTTTCCGGATGTCCGAAACCATTGGCAATGAGAGTCATTCCAGGCATGGAGTGCTTAAGGGTACAAGTCTTTATCTTTAAGTCCCTTGCCACTCAGCTTTGAGCCGGCAAGGGATCAAAGTTGACTTGAACAGTTTCCGAGTCCCCATAATTGACTCTGTGGCGACTCCACAAATCGGCAACGAATTCAGTTCACTAAAAAGGTCGCCTTACCAAAGGAATCGGCCTTTAAACATTTACAACCACGACTCGATCGATTCCAAACGGAAACACGGGTGCCTGCACCCGTCTAGTACAAGTCCGGATCGTCATCTGAATCAAGGTCCAACACTTCGCCCCGTACGCAAGATCGGACCGGCCCCCGACTGGGAGGGGGCCGCGTGGGTGGCTGCCGCCACACGACGAAAAACTGGGTCGGTCCCGCGTGGGGTGCTGGGCGGTGCGGACGGAAGTCCACAACAAGTTTTTTCCATGTATAAATCCCCATGGTCGCCTTATCGAGACTCTTAAACCATTGCTTAGCTTTTCCAATAAGAGAAAACGGGAAAAGAACCCATCGAATTCAATTTTGAGTAATTCCGGTTTGAGAAATAGCATCACAATAATCGGAGAATGTCTCCATATGTTGGTGCGGGTCTTCGGTGGGCAAACCACTAAATTGGTTTTGCTCCACAAGTTGAATAAATTGTGTCTTGGCCACGAAATTTCCGGCATAAGCGACCGGTAGAGTGTTCGGTCCCGGCAAGACATCCTCGGTGAAAGTAGAGTGTGATGAGAATTTAGGCATTATTGGATGTAAGGGAGATGAAGGTGTTGAGCTTGTAAGAGATGTAGTTGGAGATGTGGGAGGTGAAGAAGGTGGAGAATATGACGGTGATGTAGAATAAGATGTGGTTGATATGGGGGTGCCGAAGATGTTTAGGAAACTCTTTTTGGTGGCTTCTGTTGGTGGAGAGTTTAGATCGATCTCCACGTTTTCCTCAAAATCTCGGCTTGTACCCGGTTGGGAACCTCTCAATCTAGCAACCGTCCTTTGTCGAAGGTTTCGGAAAAACCTTTCCGGATCTGAGTTGTAAAGAAGAGAATGGTCACCGCCTCTAGGCATAAACTGTAGACTAGGAGCAAACATGAGAAGTCTAGTGCTTTTTGGGCACTAGACAAGAAGGAAATAAACATCACACACACACAAAGCAAAGATAAACAAAGAAGAACATAAAAACAAAGACAAAGTCAAGTAAATAAGCAAACAAAGTCTAAATATACACTGTCCCCGGCAACGACGCCAAATTGATGATGGGATTTGTCGTGGATCCCGATACCAAATAAATCAACGAACCTAGGCTGGGTAGCAAGGGTAAGTCGGGTCGAACCACAAGGACAGAAAAGGGATTTAGACTAAGGTTCACCTAAGAACTAGACCAAGTCACAAGATAACGAAGGGAGAGAAGAGAATTAATGAGAATTGAATGACTACAACAAATACTAAGCTAAGGAACAAAGATAAACAAACTTAGACAATGAAAAGGGGAGAAAACTATGACTACGAAGGAGCTAAGTATGACATAAACTAAACGATTGAACTAAAGCTAATTTCAAGCAACAAACAAGATGAACAATTACTAGGATGAAGAAGAAATCAATAAGGCGAAGAGTAGGGTTAGGTCGGGTTCATAGGTGCATTAAGCTAGTGGAAAATCGAGGACAAAGGTGTCACCTAGTTGCTAAGGTAAGTTCGCTCTCTCACGACAAGAACGAACCCGAAACAAACGCAAGGAGCTACCCAATACAAGAGAATTCAATCACCAATCATGCACACACCAAGAAGGAAGAAACTAACAAGAGTAGTATTGGCCACTACCACCCTAACAAACATTTCATCAAACATATGACATACATGACAAGAGACTAGCAACAAAGATACAACCTTTACCCACAATCGACCCTAATCACCCATGATTAACACCTAATCCCCCTACTAACACCACAAGAATCTACTCACACATGTTTAAACTAAAACTAACATTAACTAGGCAAACCATCATAAGAACAAAAACATTCATTATGAAGAACAAACAAGAACAATAAACAATAAACAAAAGATAAAGATTGAAACTTTACTAACTATGAAAGATTAAAGGAAAAGAGGGAAGAAGAATTGTACCAACTAGAAGTTGAAAGGTGTAGACACCCAGATTTGGACCTGGTGGCTGCAGGAGTGCCCGACAAACACCCGATAACGATCGGACAGCAACGCGACGCGAGTTTGCGATGTTTTAGATAGTTTTTTTATAGAACGGATCAAATAATTACCCGAAAAGATTAAATTAACATCAAGGCGGGCTTAGTCGTGTCATTATGGTCGCGTCGACACTAATTAGAGTTAATTTTGACACCGGGGCCCCGAATCGGTCCCGAAGTATGCAAAGTCAAACCCGAGCCAACGTGTCGGGCCGAGCGAACCTCGGGACGCGCACCTGAAGCCTACTCGGCGCTTAACACACTAGGGTTAAGGGGAAGCCTTAACCTCCAAGATAACCTAAGATATGCGTCTTCTCCATTTTGGAAAGTTTTGATATCGGATCTTCAAAACTTCGACAGCCTCAGCTCACGCGCCTGAAGACTGAACTGCCTCACACCAGGCGCCTGAAGACCGAGCCGCATGACTCGGGGCGTCCATATGGGTGACGAGGACCGAAAACACCTATAAATACCCCCCTTACCTCATTCATTCGACACACAATAACGAGTTCGTGCCTACTTCTACACAACTCGTTCTTCCCTCTCTTTGCTCTCGCTAAGAGCTCGCACTCTGACACCCGAGGCAAACGATCCACTCGATCGTAGTTCCAATAAAGCGAAATCGACACTACTCCTCACCTTTGAGCACTCCACTCGATCTCGAGGTGCCTGTGTTCGACTAGCTCAAGTCTAGTTGCGAAACTCTGCCGGATTAGCCGCAGAACTAGTCCATAGTAACGAAACTCCATCGAAGTAGCCCCAAGAAGGGTAAACGGTAACGGAGCTCTGCCGGAGTCACTGGTCAATCTAGCAGGATCCGCCTGTTGAAGTCGAGTCGTCACTAGGTTGTCATCTAAACAAAACTTTCCATATTTGTACTTTCTTTTATTATGCACTACGACAACACTAGATGTGGACACTAGGTCCACAAACATCTACTAAAACACGTAACGTCCCAACTTCAACCGCAAATACTAAAATACACTAAATAGACGAGTAATTCCGAGATCCGTTCTCAACTATCTATGTGTCGAGTCCCATTTAGTGTACACTCCGAGGGTGCAACTCCTCACAATGTGATTTACTTACATTCGCATTTACAGCTGTTTGTATGATTTATTGCTTTTATGACCTTATAATCGCATGTTAAATCACCTAACACGAAATTCAAAACGTAAAACAACTAAAAATGAACAAAGTGATGGTCGGGTTCCGTATTAGTCCAAGTGCTCGCCTTACTAGGTTCGATGCATCCCTATTAATACCGAACCGACGCATCTTAAGCAGAATACCAGGTAAGGTATACCACGAGAATGACTAATATCCGTATTATCACGTTAAAACTGATTTGCTAATACCTATAATATTAGTACTCTCTACTCTCCTACGTGCGTATTTTAATGGCCTGCTTGTCATGTGAAATCGCATGCAAAGAATGTAAACACAACTACTTTGACGACAAAACTTACTTGTCCTTAAACAACCGACGTAGCAAAAGATATAGGGTTAAAACAATGGATGTTACAGTATTTCCACCACAACAAAAGAACTAGGAAATCAGCCCACCGATTGATTAGTAGAGGCCGCTATAGTGCGGGCGGGATTGAGTGTTGACATCTATCTGATGTTGGCTTCCCAATACGTACCCTCACCCCTTACTCAGAATCGACGGTTTCCGGATGTCCGAAACCATTGGCAATGAGAGTCATTCCAGGCATGGAGTGCTTAAGGGTACAAGTCTTTATCTTTTGGTCCCGTGCCACTCAACTTTGAGCCGGCAAAGGATCAAAGTTGACTTGAACGGTTTTCGAGTCCCCTTAATTGACTCGGTGGTGACTCCACAAATGGCAACAACTTCAGTTCACTAAAAAGGTCGCCTTACCAAACAAATCGGCCTTTAAACATTTACAACCACGACTCGATCAATTCCAAACGAAAACACGGGTGCCACCACCCGTCTAGTACAAGTCTGGATCGTCATCCGAACCGAGGTCCGACTCCTCGTCCCGTACGCGAGATCGGACTGGCCACCGGCAGGGAAGGGGCCGCGTGGGTGGCCGCCGCCACACGTTGAAAACCGGGTCGGTCCCGCGCGGGGCCCCGGGCCGTGCAGACGGACGTCCACAGTTTGGCGACTCCGCTGGGGATTTGGAAATAAATTTCCAGTGGTGCTGTAACTTGAACGTGGTCAGTGAAGCTCATTTCCTAGTTCCTAGTTGTGGTCACTACAGGTTTTGGCCCTAAAAAGCCCACCCTAACCGATATCAGGACCAATCGACCTCTTCGTGGTAAGATATTTAGGGACACGCGGAGAGATCCTCGATTGACGCTCCGGCCGCCTAACGCGTAACCCGCGGGATTAATAAGCGGATAGTTCCAAACGGACGGTATGACAGTACTCGTCTCCCTAGATGATTTGTCAATGCCTAAGTAAAGACTGTTCGTGGATGGTAGCCTACCCTAACCTACCCGTGTCTGCATTCTGCATGAGTGTATGAATTCCTAGTTATGTGTAGCGTGTTTGTAAACAACCCAAATAAAACACTAAAAATCCGGATTCAACCACGCCAACATTTCAACCGCACCCAACTCCGCTTTTGAAAAAAATGTAAACCTCATCTTTTCAAAAATGACCTTTTAAAACGCCGATACTCCGGTTGAGTCATGATTTCCAAAAAAGGGAAATACGTTTTTTAGATGCCGTTATCATGACAAATTTTACACTCACCACTTTCAAAAAAGTTTATTTTCAATGCCACCATCTTGGCCAAAGTAAAACTCGTCAACAACGAATACCGTCAATACCACCGAGACTCCCGATCAATGGAATCAAGGTATACCAAACGGTTACATTTTTATTTTTAAAAAAATGTTTTTACACACATACCGTTAACACAACCGAAGATTCAATTAATGAAGTCAAGGAACCTGAAACGGTCACACTCACAAAACATCATTTTCAAAAACGCCACGCTCTATCATGAGCACCACATACACCATAAGTATCGAACTAGCTAAATAATAGTAGTTTAGATAAGAGCGCTACGTCATCATTTTTAAAACCGGTTCCCTTAAGATCTGTGCTTCTTGTGAGAAAAAAAAAAAAGCACCATTTACACTTTTGCTATCGCCAGATTCCCGACGCACACACATAACAACACACTTTTACGTCACAAACGGTGTCGTCACACCATCGTCACCCTAATTTTACAAATCGTCCTTTTCAAAAAAAGAAAAAAAAGGTTTTACTCCGCAAGGTCATTTTCAAAAGAAAAACATATATCAAAATTCTTTGATCCTGAGCCAAAATCGCAATCAAATTCTTACGTCGTACAACCATGTGATTAACTGTCTGTGTTAGCTTTCAGGATCACCCTACTCAAGGTTTTACGTTTCGGGTCGTCTCATTTCGAGAAGTCCTTTTAAACCTCACCTCCGAGGTTTGGGTCAAATCGTCTCGTTACAGAGATTTATAAATTCATTAGGCGTTTCGCCGAATACACCAAGAGTCTAAAGCACCCGAGTCCCCAAGCCAGTGACCGCGCACACGCGCGAGTCGAGGGTCTCATTTCCGCGTCGCTCTACTAGGAGCATTCCTCGAGTATCTAAGTCGTCCGGTGGATCCGATCTGACCTTTTGATCCTTTCCCACTAGAATCACTCCCCAACATGTCGGTAGATTCAAGCGCCATCGAAAGCATCCGCAACGATGTCTATGCCCTAACAAAATTGGTTCGCAACATCCATACTTCGGTAACCCGTTTGACTTTCTCCGTCCGTTACATCGATAGCCGCCTCAATTTCCTTGAGAGTAGAGACACAGAAAGCGAAACAAACGCTAATCTGAGTGATTACCATGCCCAAGAACCTACCGAGGGCAGAGCATCCTAATGCTTCGCCCGGTCGAAACTTCCTAAAGTCAATACGGGAAAAACCTTAAGACCTTATAAAACCGCGTCCAACAAAGTAAAAAGGTCACTAAGGGAATTCACCCTAATCAATTCTTCCTACACCGAAGCTCTTGAGCATCTGGTCGATCGAGGGAAGCTCGAGCTCATAGGTCCTACTGCGGACCCACCCGTAGACAAAAGGGCAAAGTCATGGGACGCCAATAAATATTGCCATTACCACCGTGGCAATGGGCATGATACCGAATCTTGTTTTCGGCTCAAGCATACCATACAAGATATGATAGAAAACGGGACGATTCCTCTCCCTCCACCCGAGAAACCAAACAATACCACAAACCCATTTAGTTTCCATGCTATCTTTGACGACACCATCGATTGTTCCCACCTCGATCCCATAGAGGAGTATGTCCTGAATATCGAGGAAGATCCCGACAACCCGCGAGCACCCGCCAAGACGAGTAAAATCTGTGTCTGAGTCAGAGTCTAGTTCGTCTTAGCGGCTAGACCTAATAATGTAATAAATGTCTTTTTATTTTTTGCATCAAGTCATGAGGTACGAGGGGACCTGTCCTCCACCTCCCCGAAAACAATATCTCGGGCACGTAGCCCGCTTATTACTATCAATAAAAAGAAATAAACTTTTCTTCCTTTATAATGTGCCTCGACAATCGCTTTATTTAAAACATACATTTCTCGCTTACGACTCGATACTATGCCATTTATCGATAACAACCAAATAAACCTCAAAACAACGAGGAGTTACAAGAACCGAGATCCCGTGTTCCTTTTTTTCACCTATTCCATGCCTGGTGTAGAAAGCCACAAACTATCTCTTAGAACGAGCATCCCCGAATGCTATGACAAACCTAGATAGTCTCTTAGCTTGTGATTAAAGACGGAAGGCAAACCCATTTCCCACAATAAACATCCCTCAAATAAAGACTGACAAATTCCTACCATAGGTGCTAGTCTGACGAAAAAAAAAGAAGGGTCTGAAATGGCCAAAAGGAGCCAAAGAAAAAAATGAAACCAAGGCCAAACTAAACCGGCCCAATTCAACGATCAAAAACAAACTCAAAGGTCAAAATGAAACCCCCCAATCATTCAACTCGACTTTAAGTGCAAAGTCCGAACGAAAAGCAAAACAAAAAAAAAGAGAAAAGAGAAAAAGAAAAAATGAACATGCCAGTCAGCTAGCACCCAAAAACTAACCTCCCTACATTACAACCCTTAAGACCTTCCCGAGACTCTTGTTAGGAGACAGTCCGGAATTTTGAGGATTCAAGCTCAATAGGATAATCCCAACCGTTAAGGCCAGACATGGAAATCAGATCCCACGTAATTTACAACCCACCCGATTGAAGTCAGAGTCATTTTTACTCAGCTTCCCCTTTCCTACCACATTACGAAACCTTAGCCCATAGCCCTAACTCCACAAAAATCAAGCTCTAGATTTTGATCTATCGAAACCACTTACTACCTAGCTTCCACATTCCAAAACCATCCAAGCCAGTCACCCTGACCCAAACACGGTATCTCGGTAATTTTTACTTTCAAGGGGTCACACCCGACCATTTCACATTACTTTTTAGCTAGGGTGAAAACCCATGCGAAACACTCTAAACATCTCGCATCGATAATTGGCATGACAGGTCTAAAGCAAAATCACTCACATCTAGAAAGAACTACGAACATGGTTTGATTCCGTTTAAACACGGATACGTAGGCAACCCTTCTTCGGGTACAACCAACCAAATAACAGAATTGATTACTCGATTCACATGCAAACCGGAACTTTTTTCCACGCTCCGGTTATCGAGTGATTCCAATGACGAAGCACAAACGACGAGCCGAGGACAGGGTGAAAAACCGAAAGGGTGCCCCGGACAAAAAGAAGAAACGAGTTGCGAGCCGTCGTAAAAAATATATATATATATATATATACACACAAAAAAAAACAAAAAAAAAAAGAAAAAAAGAGAGCAAAAAAAGGTGAGCCGAGGACGGAGTGAAAACCTGAAAGGGCGCTCCGGGCAAAATGAAGAATCGAGTTGCGAGCCACCACAAAAAAAAGGAAAACAAAATTAAAAAATGTGCTTCTCATTAATAAAAAAAATCTGTTAAATCAAGCCTTTGTCGAGGCCCTTTACATTGAGCATCCGAAATCCGACCCCGGAAAATGACGACGTGTCAAGCAAAACCTACAAAAACTAGTACTAATACGCCACATAATATCAATTAATACAACATAGTACTAAACGGCTGGGCTCTACCGGTCCAACTTTTCCTTTCCCTTGCCATTCGGGTGTGCTTGCTTGAGTCTCTCACCATTGACCCTCCTAACGCAAGCTTCCACCTCCCTAGCCAAAAGGGCGTCCAGCTAATCTCACTTCCCCTCCTCACTTACATTTTCAATATGGGTCTTGTCTAGGGATGGCAATGGGTCCAAGACCCGGTCTAGACCCGGCGGGTCGGACCCAAATGGGTCGGGTCTGGGTCTCATTTTTTCAGCCCCGGCGGGTTCGGGTCGGATCTGGGTCTTGTTTTTAAAAACCGGGTCCGGGTCTGAAATACTGGACCCGGACCCGACCCGTGGACCCGACACTTTAATTAAAAAAAAAGAAAAAGAAGAAAAAACAAATTAAAATCTACCAACCTAAGCAGATGCCAGCAAACAACAAACAACTAAAACAACTTACTGGGCTTACTCCCTCACCCTCACTTCTCTCCTCACCCTTTCAATGTACTGAATTTATGTAAACATTGTGGTCGTGTGGACTTGTAGTTATGACTTGTGGACTTGTGGTGGTGAATTTAGTTTGTTGTCGGACATTTATGTAAGTCTCCTAAGACCATTATGAATGATTTTGTAAGAGTGTTTAATTTCTTAGTACAACCTACGTCGTAGACAATTTTGTACGTGCTAAAAGTCACCGGCAAAATCTGAAATTTGGAAGAAATAAGGAATGTAGGACAAAATAAAATAAAATAGTGAGACCCGCGGGTAGACCCGGACCCGAACCGGACCTGGCGGGTCTGGATCTGGGTCTTAAAATTTTGGACCCGGCCGGGTCCAGGTCGGGTCCGGGTCCAGGGTAATTTGACGAGTCCGGGTATGGATCCTAGTGGACCCGGTCCATTGCCATCTCTAGTCTTGTCGGTCTCGACCCGTTTAGATGAACTGACGAATATTAAGATCGGTAACGCCGTCTTTGGTCGGGCACTTAACGACATTAGCCAACATAGCTTCCTTATTCTGTAGTACATTCTTCTTCGCAATCCTTAACCTTTCTCTCACATCCGACAACCCCGGACGTTAGGAACGACCTCCTGAAGTCGCTAAAACCCTTCCTGAAAGCCAAAATACCCACGCAAGAGCAACGAGGCCATACGGACAACAAATTTCACCTATCGGATCCACCAGACTTAGATGTCTTTTCATTTTTTCTTTTAGGAGGATAAGCTACCCCACCAAGGCGTGTTGTAGCCTTTAACGGTTATTGCCAAGTCGCGTCTGTAGCCCAGTACGGCATTGTCATACAAAAGTGGTCTAAATTTTTTTTTTCAAAAGGTAGTCTAACTTCTTTCTTTTTGTAAACACGAATGTCGAGACAGTCACACTTGTCTCCCAACACCGAACACGCACTCGGTCGATACACTTTAGCTAGAAAGCATTTCTTACATCTTTACACGTCTCGAGTCAAACATTTTCATCGACGTACTACTTGATCCAAATCCTGGCTCAAACTAACGCATTTTAAGAATCCCGAAAAAGCACTTTCGTACTCTCATGCAGCCCCAACGCATTTTAAAACGTCCTAAACTACGATGAAATCATGAATAAAACAACCATGAAGTGATTACTTGTCAATTTAGGTCAGCATTTCACAAAACAAAAACGCAAAGACTAAACTAAAACAACTCAAATACTAAAAAGTTAAATTGAGTTCACAAACCGGGGATGACCCCTAGAGGCTGCGCCTATGGCTATCACAAGCCCACCAATGTTGTCGTCCAAACCTAGATCCTCTAAATCCAAGAGAGGAGACCCACTACCGACCATTCTCGACTGCATATCTAGGGTAACTGTCTCGGGAACTTCTCCAACCTCCTCAGTAGAACCCGTAGCACGACCCGTAACCTCAGCCTCTCTCACTCTCTCAACCCGATGCCTAGCCTCACCCTGCGCAGAGGTCTCGCCCTAAGACCGAGCCAGCCGCTCCTTAAGTTGAGCAATCTCGTCGGCCCGAGATTGCCGGAGCTGTCGCGCCTCAGCCGCTTCCGCCTCAAGCTCGATCACCCGAGTCTCCAGTTGTCCCACCATATCGGGAATGTCCTGCAAACATAACTCGCACTTAAGGTAAACACACAAACAATCTAAGAGCCAACCCTAGGTACATGAACTTACCGATCGAGGTTCTGAAGTATCACGAGAGGCCCTCGAGGCATAGACCCTGAAGCAGTTGGCAGCCTGCCACAACCGCTGATGGCAAGCCGACGAAACTTGAAAGGTGAAACCACGCAAGTTAGCCAAACAAAACCTAACCCTTAGAATCCAAAATAGAAACTGAAACTTACCCGGTATGCCCGGTCACGCCAGCCCAGCCTTCATCTCCTCAGCGGAACACGGGGAAAGAGGCTATATAAAGGCTACCCCAGCCACATGGACCCTGAGCAGTGTCAAGGGTAAGTCTAGG
Source organism: Agrostemma githago (assembly GCA_958450325.1). NCBI lineage: Eukaryota > Viridiplantae > Streptophyta > Magnoliopsida > Caryophyllales > Caryophyllaceae > Agrostemma > Agrostemma githago. The sequence goes on along the minus strand of OY288239.1, from coordinate 75,201,294 downwards.
GGCTGAACAGCATCAGCCGAATCGGCCAGCTAAGAGAAAAGCGAACCGTTCAAAATGAAGGCAGACACTAGACCATAGGACAAAACAAGCCATAAAACCAAGACCGACACTTCAATAATCCAAAACCTTGGGGGCTACTAAAACAAATTGTAAGAAAGAGACTTACATCTGCAAGGCGCAGCTAGTTCACCAGCACATTCTCCGACGAGTAGTGACTCATCGTGCTCTTAGCCTGAGCCAACCTCCATTCAATCCCCGTCGGAAACCTAACCGGACGAGCCTGCACCGTCTTAGGTACTAATCGAGGGAATTAGGAGTAAATTCAAACTCATAAAGCAAGCCTTAAAACCTCTTCTAGTCGAGATCGACCCCTGGCGATAAACGAACACGAGAACTACTAGCTAACAAGACCACTCATACCAAAGCACATAACAACCCAAGCAACGAATCTGACCAAAGCAAATTCGATTAAATTCTGAACCATTCAAAAAAAACAAATCTGAACAAAGCAAATTCGAATGAATCCTGAAGCATTCGAAAAACGAATTCAAAACCCGCGAACCTAACGAATCCCAAGTAAATTTTAAACCTGCAAACTCAATTGAATCCCAAAACATTATAAAGGTAATTCAAATCAATTCAAAATCAATGAGTCCCTAGTAGCACTCGATTCAATTCAATTTTTAATGAGTCCCTAGTAGCACTCAGTTTGATTCAACGAGCCCTTGTAGCACTCAAAACCATTTTAAACGAGCCCCTTGTAGCGCTCAAAACCATTTTAAACGAGCCCCTTGTAGCACGCAAAACCATTTTAAACGAGCCCCTTGTAGCGCTCAAAAACAATTTTAAACGAGCCCCTTGTAGCGCTCAAAACAATTTTAAACGAGCCCCTTGTAGCGCTCAAAACCATTTTAAACGAGCCCCTTGTAGCGCTCAAAACCGTTTTAAACGAGCCCCTTGGAGCGCTCAAAACAATTTGAAACGAGTCCCTAGTAGCACTCAGTTTAATTCAACAAGTCCCTGGTAGCACTCAATTTAATTCAAAACCAATTTTAAACGAGCCCTTTTTAGCGCTCAAAACCAATTTCGGACGAGTCCCTAGTAGCACTCGATTCAATTTTAAATGAGTCCCTAATTGCACTCAGTTTAATTCAACGAGTCCTTGGTAGCGCTCAAAATCCGATTTTGGATGAGTCCCTGGTAGCACTCAATCCAATTTCAATTCAAGTCAATTTAATTCAAGTCAATGAGCCCCTAGTAGCGCTCAATTCAATTCGATTTTAAATGAGTCCCTGGTAGCACTCAGAACAATCAAATCAACCCGAAACGAGTTCCTAAGCATTCAATTCACACCCCCTCTAAGGAATACCTAAAGCATAATCAAAATCAATACAACAATCCGCCATGGATATCAAACCAGAACTAAGATACCAATAAATACTTAAGCAAAAGGTCTGAAACTACTAAAACAGCAAACCCGAGACAAGACAACAAGCATGGGCCCGGGCCCCGACAAGCAACTACAGGCAAGGGCGTCAGGTAAGATTTCTAAGCCTTGGCAGGCGAGCCTCAAAACGTAGTCCAACGGACTTATAACGACCCGATCGGACAGCCACCAGGTCGTAATCCTCGATTGACCTGGGTCGCTATACTTTGACTTTCGCCTTGTCCAAGCCTCAGCCAAAGTGGGGGCTTCTGTAGACACCCAGATTTGGACCTGGTGGCTGCAGGAGTGCCCGACAAACACCCGATGACGATCGGACTGCAACGCGACGCGAATTCGCGATGTTTTAGATAGTTTTTCTATAGAACGGATCAAATAATTACTCGGAAAGATTAAATTAACATCAAGGCAGGCTTAGTCGTGTCATTACTGTCGCGTCGACACTAATTAGAGTCAATTCCGACACCGGGGCCCCGAATCGGTCCCAAAATATGCAAAGTCAAACCCGAGTCAACGTGTAGGGCCGAGCGAACCTTGGGACGCGCACCCGAAGCCTATTCGGCGCTTGACACACTAGGTTTAAAGGGAAGCCTTAACCTCCAAGATAACCTAAGATATGCGTCGTCTCCATTTTGGAAAGTTTTGATATCGGATCTACAAAACTTCGACAACCTTAGCTCAGGCGCCTGAAGACTGAACTGCCTCACACCAGGCGCTTGCAGACCGAGCCGCATGACCCCGGGCGTCCATATGGGTGACGAGGACGGAAAGCACCTATAAATACCCCCCCTACCTCATTCATTCGACACATAATCACGAGTCGTGCCTACTTCTACACAACTCGTTCTTCCCTCTCTTTTCTTTCGCTAAGGGCTCACACTCCGACATCTGAGCCAAACGATCCACTCGATTATAGTTCCGATAAAGCGAAATCGACGCTACTCACCTTCGAGCACTCCACTCGATCCCGAGGTGCCTGTGTTCGACTAGCTCAAGTCTAGTAGCGAAGCTCTGCCGAATTAGCCGTAGAACCAGTCCATAGTAACGAAGCTCTGCCAGAGTAGCCGCAAGAAGGGTAAACGGTAACGGAGCTCTGCCGGAGTCACTAGTCAAGCTAGGAGGATTCGCCTATTAAAGTCGAGTCGTTACTAGGTTTTCATCTAAACAAAACTTTCCATATTTGTACTTTCTTTTATCATGTACTACGACAACACTAGATGTGGACACTAGGTCCACAAACATCTACTAAAACACGTAACGTCCCAGCTTCAACCGCAAATACTAAAATACACTAAACAGACCCGAGTAATTCCGAGATCTGTTCTCAACTATCTATGCGTCAAGTCCCGTTTAGTGTACACTCCGAGGGTGCAACTCCTCACAATGTGATTTACTTACATTCGCATTTACAGCTTTTCGTATGATTTATTGCTTTTATGACCTTATAATCGCATGTTAAATAACCTAACACGAAATTCAAAACGTAAAACAACTAAAAATGAACAAAGTGATGGTCGTGTTTTGTATTAGTCCAAGTGCTCGCCTTACTAGGTTCGATGCATCCCTATTAATACCGAACCGACGCATCTTAAGCAGAATACCAGGTAAGGTATACCACGAGAATGACTAATATCCGTATTATCACGTTAAAACTGATTTGCTAATACCTATAATATTAGTACTCTCTACTCTCCTACGTGCATCTTTTCATGGCCTGCTTGTCACGTGAAATCGCATGCAAGAATGTAAACACAACTACTTTGACGACAAAACTTACTTGTCCTTAAACAACCGACGTAGCAAAAGGTACAGGGTTAAAACAATGGATGTTACATTATTTCCACCACAACAAAAGAACTAGGAAATCAGCCCACCGATTGATTAGTAGAGGCCGCTATAGTGCGGGCGGGATTGGGTGTTGACATCTATCTGATGTTGGCTTCCCAAGACGTACCCTCACCCCATACTCAGAATCGACGGTTTCCGGATGTCCGAAACCATTGGCAATGAGAGTCATTCCAGGCATGGAGTGCTTAAGGGTACAAGTCTTCATCTTTAGGTCCCGTGCCACTTAACTTTGAGCCGGCAAAGGATCAAAGTTGACTTGAACGGTATCCGAGTCCCCATAATTGACTCGGTGGCGACTCCACAAATTGGCACAACTTCAGTTCACTAAAAGGGTCGCCTTGCCAAACAAATCGGCATTTAAACATTTACAACCACGACTCGATCGATTCCAAACGAAAACAAGGGTACCCCCACCCGTCTAGTACAAGTCCGGATTGTCATCCGAATCGAGGTCCGACACTTCGCAGTAGGCGAGATCGGACCGGCCCCCGGCAGGGAGGGGGTCGCGTGGGTGGCCGCCGCCACACGTTGAAAACTAGGTCGGTCCCGCGCGAGCGCGCGCGGGGCGCCGGGTGGTGCGGACGGACGTCCACAAATGGAAAAGATTGAAACTTGCATAAAAGGAAACCCGAAAACATCCGGCAAGATTGTCAATCTTGATAGATTCTTTAAGAATTCCCAAATTACACAAACTACTACTAAGATTAAGCTAATATTAAAGAAAGATTAAGGAAATATTAAGGAGAAACTAATCTAAGGATGAAGGTTTTCTATCTAGGGTTTCGTGCCTTCAAAAATTACAAGAGAAGGGTATATATAGGGTTCCATAAATGAGGGAAATGAATCCACGAAGCGAGGTAGGAGCAGAGGGCTCACGACCGTGTTTATGGGGCTCACGGTCGTGAAGCACCCCCGTCCCAGCCATGATGGTGGTGGTCACGGCCTTGACGGGCCAAAACTTCTTCCTTCCTCTCGTCTTTACTTCCCGGCTTACTACACGACCATGTAGCTTCTCGGGTCAACTTCTTCTTGCTTTTCCTTGGCTTTATGAATATCTCTTGACTCAGAATAGGTCCTTACGACGTAGAAATGGGCTCCAAAGGCCGCGTTCTAGCCATACGAACCTAGAAACACAAAATATCTCAAGAGAAGACATTAGTAGCACAAAAACCGCTTCTAAAAGCGATTAAACTAAGGAAAAAACATGTAAAGCTAGAAGGAAAAACGATATAAATCAAGAATATCAACACTGCAAACTTCGAACTCCTAATTAAAAGTAGTCTCGATAAAAAAAACGCGACGTCACAATTTTCAAAACCGGTTCTTCTACAACCGCGCTTTTACAAAATCACAATTTACACTTTTGTTATCGTCAAGTCCTTGACGCACACGTATAACAACACTTTCCGCACACCACATGCGATGTCACTAAACCATCATAATAAGAATTTCACAAAGACTCTCACTTTCGAAAAGTTTGCTTTCAAAATCCATCCGTTTTCGAAAACATCAAAACTCTTTGATTCCGAGCCGGGATCGAGATCAATTCCTTAACCGTGTGATTAACTGTCTGTTTTAAGTCATCAATGGTCACCTCTATTCGAGGTTTTATATTTTGACTCGTCTCATCTCGAGAAGTCCTCTTCTTTAAATCTCTCCCCGAGATTCGTGTCAAGTCGTCTCGTTCTAGAGATCAAAGTCTGTTAGGCATTTTGCCGAATACACCTAGAGTTTAAAGCACCCGAGTCCCTAAAATTAATGACCGTAAACACGCACAAATCAAGGGTCTTGTTTCCGTGTCGCTCGCCTACGAGCATTCCTCGAGTCTTCAAGTCGTCTGATTGATCCGTTCTGATCTCCAACATTGTCTTGCATAATCGTCCTCCAACATGGCTACAACCCCTGAACTTTAGCATCAAGGATTTAACCAACATGGTTTACAACCTTATCACATCTGTAGCTTCCATAGAAGCCTCTATCCATAACCTTAATGAGCAGGTAGATTCTCTTAAAGCCAACCGCCAAAACCTTCCGCCAAACCCAGTGAATAGTGTAAGGGCCATCCAAAAGAAGAAGGTCCCTACGAAATTTGCTGATTTAGACATCCCATACAACGAAGCCCTGACACTTGCCACCCGACATGGTCTACTATCTCCCTTAGAGTCAACACCCGAACCTTCTTTAGGGCAAATGAGCAAATCAAGAGATCCCAAAGCCTTATGCTCTTTTCACCAAGGACCTGGTCATAAAACCCAATCCTGCACCAAGTTAAAACATGTCATCCAAAACCTGAACGAGGAAAGAGCCTCCCCCCCTCATCAAAAATCCACAATACATTCAATTTGGCACATTCAACTACGAATAATACCAACATGACCATACCGTCCACGGGTCCAATAGTCATGATTCCTCCAACTACCTCTCAAACCAAAGACATAAGCCACATCACCAGATCGGGGCGACCCTACCAAAATGTCGCCACCGACATACCAATCACCAACCATACCACCGAAAACACCGTTACCACCGATGAAGTCCCTATCACCACCCCTGAAGTTCAAATAGTCAAACAACAACAAAAAGCCAAAACTGACCTTTCCATATGGCAACTTATAGCTAGATCCTACAACCACCGTATGGCTTTGGTCCAAGCCTTAGGAAGGATGAACATATCCACCACAATCACACCCGAGGACATGGTAGGACATGTCCTTCAAGAAACGAAAGAATTGAAAGATCCTATAACCTTTTCCGATGAGGATCTCCCACCCTTTGGACCGAAACACAACTTAGCCCTCTATGTTACGGTAACATGTTTAGGCAAAAACGTGCCCATGACTCTCGTGGACGACGGTTCAGCCGTAAACGTAATCCCTCTCAAAACCGCCTGCGCCCTAGGCATGTCGGAAACCGATTTCATACCCACCGAATATGGAGTACGCGCCTATGACGGTACCCGACGCCTAGTCACAGGGGTGGCGACCGTTAATACCATTGTAGGTCCAATAGAAAGAAAAATTGACTTTTAGGTCTTAGACGTCAAAACAGGGTCATATAACATGATTTTAGGACTACCATGGATTCATTTCCTTAAAGCCGTACCATCCACCTTACATCAAAAGGTGAAAATCCCTCTCAATGGGGAAATAATCACCATCCACGCCTCACCCATGAAAGTCTTCATAGAAAAAGCCACTACATCACAAGTCACGGAAGACGCTGACACCGAACTAAGGGGATTCCACGTAGTAAACCTATTAGAGCAAGATCTAGCGCCCTTCGACTTCGATCAATACTTAAATCTAGCCATTAACTTCATGATGAAACAACAAGGGCATTTCTCGGGGTTATCACTAGAAAAGAACCCAGACACCGCAATTGAATTTCAAGATCCCGTTGGTCAAACACACACGATTGATTTCGGGTACCCCGCTACCAAGGATGAAATCCGTGAGCACATAACCATCATGCGAACACGTAAAATCGAGGACATCCAAATCTCGCCATATAACCCAATCCTAAATGGTTACTTCGTAAAGGAGGGTGACACCGAACCTTACATGGGATTTTCCAAACCAACCTACATAAAAGGTATACGCCACCCTGGGATAGAAATATTCCAAGATTGTCACTTCATCCCAGAAACTACACCAGACTCACTAAAACCTAAGCCCATGCCTTGTATCGATGACCTAGCTAACAGTCTGTTATTCGGGAAAGAACACTTCATCCCCGTTGATCCCAACGAGCTAGTCAACATGGTCATGACCGACAAGCAATTCGACCCCATCTCCCTCATCGTCAATGCCGACGAGAACCAACAAGGTAGGGGGTGGAGGAAGTCCGTCACATGGGTCAAAGAAAGTGGTAGGAGATTAAAGTTGACTATAGGAGAAGGAAGGATATTCGAGGAGTCCGAGTCCGAGTCTGAGTCTGAATCTGTGTCTGAAACGGGCAAAAAGTCTAGTATTGTCTGTCTTCCATCCACTTCCGTGTCTGCCCAGGATGAACCGGGGCATGTCCCGAAAATCCCCATAAAGTTGTCTCTGTCAAACGAACAAAGGATCTCCTTGTGAAAAGTTCTCGACATGTTTGATTTAACCAATAATAAAAATGCTTTCGCTTACGACTCGTCGCACTTAACATGCAATGCCATTATTGATAGTGAACAAAACACAAATGATCTGGATGATTCTTACAACTCTTTCCTCCCGCGTGAAACCTTAAGGGAATTAGCCAAGCATGAGTTAGGAGTGCCAGTAATCGAGGATACCGAATCCATAAACGTTGGGACACCTCTGGAAATCAAAAACCTCAAAATAGGAACCTCCCTAGATCATACTGAGAGAGAAAAATAATTCATAAGCCTACTTACACAATACAAAGACGTCTTCGCCTGGTCTTACAAAGACATGCCAAGTATAGACCGAGACATCGAAGAACACCGAATCCCGATCAAACCAGGATTTAATCCAGTAAAACAAAAACTACGCCGTAAGCGACCCGAGTGGGCCCTTAAGGTCAAAGAGGAGGTAGACAAACAATTCAAAGCCGGATTCATTCACGTTTGCGAGTACTCCGACTGGGTGGCCAACATAGTCCCCATTCCCAAAAAGGACGGGAGGATTCGAGTTTGTGTTAGTCTCGGATACCTTAACAAAGCCAGCCCAAAAGATGACTTTCCTTTACCTCACATAGATATCCTGGTAGACAACACCGCCGACCACGCCCTACTCTCCTTCATGGACGGGTATGTCGGCTACAACCAAATAAAAATGGCCAAAGATGATATGTCTGAAACAGCCTTTACGACACGTTGGGGAACATGTTGCTACTCAGTCATGCCTTTCGGACTGAAGAATGTCGGGGCAACCTACCAACGAACCGCTAGCACACTCTTACACGGCATGATGCACAAAGAAGTCGAAGTGTATGTAGACGATATGATAGTCAAATCCCAAAATCGAGAGGGGCACGTCCCCGCTCTCGAAAAATTCTTCAAACACCTACGCTAATACAATATGAGACTTAACCCTAAAAAATGCGCCTTTGGGGTTACATCCGGGAAAATTTTAGGTCACGTCGCGAGCCAGCGAGGGATCAAATAGATCCATCCAAAAGAAAAGCTCCACTAGACATGCCCGCCCTTAGAAATGAAAAGGAAATCAAGGGATTCCTAGGCAAAGTACAATACATTAGCCATTTTATCGTTAAACTAACCATGATCTGCTAACCCATCTTCAAAAAACTCAAAATTATCGAACTGACTGTCTGGGATGACCGATGCCAAAAGGCCTTTGACAAAATGAAGGAGATACTAGCCCAACCACCAGTGTTAATGCCTCCCAAAAAAAGGATACCCTTCTCCCTCTACCTTACCGTAACCGAAACCGCAATGGGAGCCATGCTAGCATAAACCGTTGACAAGGAAGAGAGAGCCATTTACTACATTAGTAAAAAGTTACTCGAGTATAAGACAAAATACAAACCCCTAGAGAGGACATGCCTTGCCCTAGTGTGGTCAACCAAGAAACTCAAACACTATGTGCTTAGCCATACCGTGCACGTATATTCAAAAATGGATCCCATCAAATACATCTTCGAAAAACCCGTCCTCAATGGGCGATTAGCCAGATGGACCCTTATGCTAGCCGATTTTGACTTAACCTATACTCCCCTTAAAGTCATCAAAGGTAAAGTCGTGGCCGATTTCCTAGCCGAAAACCTGATAGAGGAAACCCCCACAACCGACACCTGATCTTTCCCTAACGACGTTATTTTATTCGTCGACAACGAGTCATGGGACCTATACTTCGATGGTGCTTCGAGCATAAGGGGCTACGGTGTATGGATTCTTCTAATATCCCCGCAAGGCAACCACACACCCATATCAGTCAAACTAGATTTCCCAGTAACCAACAACGCAGCCGAATATGAAGCTTGCCTAATAGGACTAAAAGCCGCAACAACACTAGGAATTACAAACCTTAGAGTCCACGGAGATTCATTCCTAGTAGTCAACCAAGTCACAGACACTTGGAAGGTTTATAGCGAAAGCCTAGCTCCATATCAAACCAAAATAGAGACAATATCCCGAGAGTTCACCAAAATCAACTTCATACACATACCCCGCGAGAAAAACCAATTTTTTGATGCCCTATCCATGTTAGCCTCACTAATAAACCTCTTCTCACATTCGACTTTGCATCCCTTTTCATACCCTCTCAAAGAAACTCGAGCAAACTTGTCATGGGTATCGAGAATTTGACTGTGCTACTACAGTTACGGTCCCGAAGTTTTAGAGATGAGGAGAAGGTTCATCTTAATCAGATGGGAATTTCTGCCTTGTTTCCGTTGCAGCATCTTAAGGTCGATTCTTGTTATTAGACGCCTGTCTATCTCTCTGGTATACAACCCATCATGTTTTTATGTTCCCTCGGGGAGAGATATGTCCTCTCCCTGAGCAGATAGCTGCTGCTGGAGGATGGTGTTCTACTGCCCGTCCTGCTATTCCTTCATTATATCCTGACCCGAGTAAAGCTGAGGGAATTTTTGGGTTTGTCTCATGCTGAGGTGGACCGAATGGTGCATGGGAATTCCGTTTCCCTGTTTGATTTAGTTGATAAGTTTATGAATGGGAAAGATGTGAGGATCATTACTTCCCACAGGCGTAGGGCCTTTGCTTTATGTATGCTTCATCGCTACACTTTTGAGGGGCAAATGAAGGCTGAGTCGTGCATGGGACAGATTCGACTGCTTGGCGTGGTCGATCAAATGGACACTGGTCATAGTCCAACTTGACTGATAACCGGAGAAATCATCATGTGCCTTGATGCTAGGAGGATCGACCCTGACAGGCAACTGGCGGGCAACTGTCAAATTCTGCATGTATACATCTCTCGTTTTTTTTTTTTGAAGTCTTATAAGACCTTGTCCTGCCAGATTTGGCTGTACAAGAGGATGTCGATCATGGAGCCCCCTCTTGACGTATACAAATATCGCAGAAGTCAAGTGAGTTCGTGGAAGAGGTGCATGAGCCCGAGCCATGACATAAATCGGGCTTACTGGGAGGAAGAACTTGTGTTCCATGGAGATCCCTTGATCAGGTGGACCGTTGCTTGGTGGTTCCTCCCACGTTGACGGGTTTAGCCAAGAGGGATCAGGCTCGATATTTGGTGATCCTGTCACTCGATTGATCTTTTCATATATATCCGGACCGCATTTGGAGGTAGTGCGGGTGGACTCGTCGGATTCCCGAGACCGAGGCCATAATTAGCATCCTACTTCAGTTGACGGACGTGATGTGCGACACTTGGCTGCAGCGGTGGCACACACGTGTCATCTGGACTATTCCCAACCCTTGTCACTTGGTCTGGATTTCCGAGTCGTATCGGAAATGGAGTTCTGAAGAGTCAGAGGAAGCTCGCAAGGCTCTGAAGGTTGATGAAGCCTTCGATCTGGTTTGCAGGGAGACAGTTAAGGATAATATGGGTTTTTACAATGATGGAGATACTCCTTTTACCTTGGTACGGTTAGAGTCGAGTCCAAAGTCAAAGACTAAGACTCGAGCTAGAGACACCAATGCTAGAGATGTGTGGGGGCGACTGAGCCACCAGACCGATTTGGAGAAGAGGCTCAGACCGAGACTAGCGGCTAAGGGCCGGCTTAGCCTGCGTGATAGGCTGCCAGAGCATGTGAGGGCCAGACTTGGGCCGATTAATGTGGCTGAAGATCCGCACCCGAAGAAATGGGTCCGGGCTAAAGAAGTCCTTGTGGTGATTCAAGAACGTCCGCCTCCGCCTCATCGCCAGTGGACGGCCGAGGATGCAAAGGATAAAAGTAAGGGCAAGATGCTCTGAATACCCGGTTCCTTTGATTAATATTATTTGAATAATACTACTATTATTGTAGTGTCGTGTATTTTTGCATTTTTTTGTACTTTGAATTTCCCAAATTTGTCGGGGTTTCAGTAATAATAAAGAGGTTTTTATCAAACCGTTTCTGTCCTTTTTTTTTCGCGATTGCGGTGGTTGTGCCCTTGAGATGGGCTGCCTATGTATCCACAGTTAGTGGAATCAAACCAGACGTAGTTCAAGCTTTTATCATTTTGCAATCTCGAAATATACCAAGACTAATGGTTCGAGATATGTATGATAGTAGGATAGATAATCCTAGCTTATTGACTTGTTTTTTTTGAAAGTTTATGTTTTTAAACGACAATTTTGATAACCTTTAGCAAATGACATTGAGACAGGATCAGAGGTAGTAACGTTTCAGCTGGTCTAGGTTGATAGGATTGGTAAAGTCATTCATGTCCAAGTCTGTCAGCTTCACAACGCCTCCTGATAGAACCTTTTTCACCAGATACGGCCCGACCCTTGATGCCTTTTAGTGGCAAGAACTTTAGGTCGAACTCTGCCAGCATTAGAGTCCACCTAGATATCCTGCCGTTGAGGACGGGCTTTTCGAATAGGTATTTGATTGGATCCATCTTGGATAATACCTACACTTCGTTACTGAGCATATAATGTCGAAACTTTTTGGTGGCCTAGACAAGTGTCAGGCATGTTTTCTCGAGCGTGGTATATTTGCATTCATACTCTAAGAATTTATTGTTGATGTAGTAGATGGCTTGTTCTTTCGAGTCGACTGTCTGCGCCAGCATAGCCCCCATGGTTGTCTCGGTAGTTTTTAGATATAATGACATAGGCAAACCGGGTTGAGGTGGCATTAAGACTGGCGAAGCAAACAGACTTTTCTTGATTTTGTCAAAGGCCGCTTGACACTTATCATCCCACAGTTTTCGTTCCCCACTTTCACCTTCTTGAAAATTGGTTCATATACCATGGTTAATTTGGAGATAAAAGGACTGATGTATTGGACTTTCCCAAGGAACCCCCTTATTTCTTTCTCGGTCATAGGAGGTTTCATCTCGGTGATGGCTTTGATTTTTGCTGGGTCGACTTCGATACCACGTTGGCTAACAATGTGACCCAGTAATTTGCCTGACGTTACCCCGAAACTGCATTTTTGGGGATTTAGTCTCATGTTGTACTTACGTAGTCGGGTAAAGAACTTCCTTAGGGCGATGATGTGCCAGTTCGGGCTCTTGGATTTGACGACCATATCGTCTACAGACACCTCTACTTCCTTGTGCATCATGTCATGTAATAAAGTTGTAGCGGTTCATTGGTTGGTGGCCCCGACATTAATGAAGCCGAATGGCACAACGGTATAGCAGTAAGTACCCCAAGGTGTAGTGAAGGTGGTCTTGCTCATTTCTTCTTCTGCCATTTTGATTTGATTGTACCCGGCGTATCCATCCATAAAGGACAGAAGAGCATGATCAGCGGTATTCTTTACCAATATATCGATGTGTGGTAATGGGAAATCGTCTCTCGGGCTCGCCTTGTTAAGATGCCGAAAGTCCACACATACACGCATATTACCGTCCTTTTTAGGTACCGACACGATGTTTGTAATCCAGTCCGGATATTCAGACACTTGTATGAAACCAACTTTGAATTGTTTGTCGACTTCTTCTTTGACTTTGAGAGACCAGTCGGGTCTCATTCTTAGGAGTTTTTGTTTAACCGGCTTACACCCATCTTTGATTGGTATGTGGTGTTTGGCTATTTCTCGATCTATCCCGGGCATGTCCATGTAGGACCATGCGAAAATATCTTTGAATTCTTGGAGGAGGCGTGTGAAATGTTGTCTCTCCTCGGAATCTAATGATAACCCTATCTTAAGCATCCGGGGCTCTAAGGTGGTTCCCACATTGATGGACTCAGTCTCTTTGATTACTGGGTTCTGGGACTCCTTTTGCTCTAATTGCTCGATCAGATGAGGAGGTAAAGGTACCTATTCGTTGGGTTTCTCAATGTCATTGCATAAAATATTTTTAAAACCAGAATTGCATTTAGAAAAAGACAAGTCGTAAGCAGAACGGTTGTTATTATTATTAATGGAAAATTTGAAGAAAAGCTCAAATAGAGCAGCCATCTGATCGTTGGTCAGTGGCGGAATAAGAAGGGCGCTCGGGACAGACCCTAAGGCACCTGCAGAAGTGACTAAAGGGAGAGGGGGTACATGTTGGACTCTAACACCAGACTCCTTAGACTCAATCTCAGACTCTGACTCAGAATAAGTAGCAGGCATGTCTCCTTCACTAGCAATCAGCTTGTAGTTCCGTCCTTGACTGTCGGTCCATTTGACAGTCTTCCTCCATGCTCTTCTTCCCGTCTTGGAGCCAAATTCCGAGATCAGCTTGGACGGATCAAACCTGTTGCTGCGGAGTATGAGATTGACCAAATCTTCCTTTGGAGCTGGGGCCATCTTATCTTCCTCGAATAGTAGCCCCAGTGCGGGCTCAGCATTGTCGGCACCCTTCCTTGGTTCTAACTGGATCAGCGTGAACACGTCATCCGAGATGTTGTTTCTGTCTCGAGTCTGTTTGGTCCCGGAGTGCGTAGCAGTTGGTTGGAATAGACCAACCTGAATGGCCCCAAATACCGGCGTGAGAAAGTACTCAGTCAGTCGTGGGCTATAAGGGCTCAACTGGATACCCTTTATGAGGTTACAGGCATTCTTAATGCCTCCTCGGACGATGTTTCCCGGTGTCGTGGCGTACCCTAGGCTGAAGTAAGAATCCTCGTCTTTTAGGGCCTCGATGATCTTCCCAGTTGGAAGATATGGCCTAGAAATGGCTCCTGGGAAGTACCCCAAATTTTGCAGCATCGTATCAATACTGGTAGTGAAGTAGGGCCTGAAGAGAAAGTCCTCCTCGATCATACCTACGAAGTTGAACCCCCAAAGGTCCGTACGGAGATGGCTCGTGGCGTTGCATCTGGCCACGGTCATTGGTGTCGCCTCTAGGGTGATAATGCCATCATGCAAAGGAAACTTGATCTTCCGGTGTAGGGTGGAGGATACTGCTTTGACAACGTGGATCCATGGACATCCCATGAGAAAGTTGAAGGAGGAGGTGACGTCGATCACCAGGAATTCCAACACTTTCTCTACCAGGCCCGTTATGATAGTCAACTTGATGGCCTCGACTACCGACTTTGGGCTCCCATCGAAAGCCTAGATAGTTTGAGCAGTCGGGATATACTCGGCCTCGACAATATCGAGAGCTTTAGCAGTCCTTAGAGGTAGAACGTTGACAGCATACCCATCGTTTATTAAGGTCATAGGGAGATACTTCTCACGGCATATCACCGTAATGTATAGGGCTTAGTTATGGGAAGCCTCGAACGGTGGTAGATCGGACTCAGAGAAGTTAATCAGCAGGCCTTATTCCTTAGCCTTTCCCTTTAGGTGGGGCATGACGGTAACTACCATTTCAATTAGGGTAACTGTTGAGTCGATCTTGATTTGATAGAGAGCCTTAGTAAATGCCTCTCGATGTTCTTGCGAGCTGACTAGGAGCTGCCATATATTGAGGTCAACTCGGGTCTTCTTCAACTATTTTACGAGAGTCGTGTCAGCAGTTGGTTCTTCAGGGACGAATTTTGTCCTAACCTGATCAGTGACAGTTTCCGGGATAGGGGTGTCCCTAGAGCTAGTAGCTTGGTAGGGATGACCGGATCTGGTGAGGTGGTTACTGCTAGAACCTTGGACTTAGCCTTATGAATTTCCTCACTAGTAATGAGGACAGCTTCTCCTTTGGCAAGATACAGATCGTCCTGATCATCGAACCATACCCCGTTCACTTGCGGAGTGAGAGGGAAAATGAGGTGGGAAAAATTGATCACTTCCCCGGTAAAGATGGCGTGGGAACTGAAAGGATTGTCTTTGTTGCTCGGTTTGTCCCTGGGCAATGGAATCTTGACGCTCTCGATTAAATCCTGGATAAGGTACTTCAGTTTCTACCATTTCTCGGTATCATGTCCGTTTCCCCTATGGTATTGACAATAGGCTTGTGCGTCATAGTTTTTAGAGCGTCTGTGGACCGGAACTTCTGGAGTGGGGCCTATCGGTTGGAGTAGGCCTTTGGAGGAGAGCCTTTGTAAGACGCAGGTATAGGTAGTACCTATGTCGGTGAATACCCATGGTGGGGTGTTCTTCTTGGATGAGGCATCTAGTTGATTACCCTCATCGAATATGCTGCGGGCTGCGACTGGGGCCTTGGCTGAGGAGGAGGCCTCTTGGTAACCTTGCTAGAAACCTTGGTTATATAGGACGAACCCATTTCAGAGAGGGTAGTAAAGTTGGATGTAATAGCGTATCGGAGATGGACCTGATAGGAGGGGAGTAAGTTTTTCAAAAACGCTTCCACCAAAGTCTTTACGATGGGCTTGTCGACCAGCTTAACACTCTCGGCCCTCTAGCGCTGAAGGTATTTTGTGAACCCTTCTTTGGGCTCTTGGGCCATGACCTCCAAAGGGCGCATGGTGGTCTGGATCTCGGTATTGTCAGCATAGTTCCGAGCAAATTCAGTGATCACATCATCCCATGTTGGGTACATCTTAGGGTCTAGCCTACAGTATCAGGCTCTCGAAGGATGCTGCGAACAAAATCTTAAACATGCTAGAATCCACCCCTTTTATAGTGGGTCTTCAGTCCCCTCGAACATTGGCAAACCCATGAGATTCAGGTTCGCAGGCAGTTTGTCATTCACCGGAGAATAAACAAGGGAGTTTTCCGTGTGGACGTTGTTACCCCAACACAGATGGACCTGTTCCTCTAACCGGCGCACTACACTGATCAGTTCAGTCATGGGTCAAGCGTTCGTAAACCCGAAGTTAGGATTCCCTTTCTTTACAGCAGCCAGACGAGCATGGTTAGACACATTTCCGACACATTTGGAGCCAACGAAGAGAAGCAACGATCACTCGGTAGCTTAGACTCGATCCTAAGCCCTTGGGACCCACTCCCGAGCCCCTTAGACTCGATCCCGAGCACCGAGAATCAATGAGAAGCCTATAAGGAGCAAATAGGGACCCTTGAGAACTCATTTGAAGCCTACAAGACCCATCCCGGTCAGGATTGCAAGCATCACGACCGGGATGAAGTGCAAAGGGAAGCAGCGTCACTGATGAGTCATCCCGGCCAGGACCAAGTGTCATCCCGGTCGGGACCACCCATCTCGGTCGGGATCTTCATCCTTCCCGGCCGGGAAGGTGCCAGCACAGCCCGCGCGTCACTTCTTTTCTTCTCCTTTGCTCGTGAACCCATATAAATACCCTCCCTTTGTATTGTTTAAGCACCTGACATTACTCTACATTATTCTAAACCCTAATTAGACTCTCTTCATCCTTAGCTTAGTTTACATTAATCTTTTCTTAATCCTTGTTAATCTTAGCTTAATCTAGTTAGTTAATCTTGTATTAAGGAATCTCTTGAAGAATTCATCAATCCTTGACAACTTTTGGTGGAGATTTTTGGGTGTTCTTTTAATACAAGTTCTCATCTTTTCATCCTCTTATTAGTTGGTATAATCTTCTTATTCTCTTTTCTCTTAATCCTTGTTTAGTTATTCAAGTTTTAATCTTCACATATTGTTCATTGTTCTTGTTAGTTCATAACGAATGTTTGGATGTTTGTGTTGATTTCTCTCGTTTGTGGTATTGTTAGTTTGATTATGTGTGAGTAGACTTATTGTGGGGTTAGTAGGGGTTTAAGTGTGGATTATGGATGATTAGGGCTTGATTGAGGGTAAAGGTGGATTCTTTGTTACTAGTCACATGTTGAGCACTCTATGTGTTTGTTGAATTGCTTGTTTGAGTAAAATTGGCCATCCTTCTCATGCTAGTTTTCCTCTTCTCATTGTGTGGTTGATTTGTGATTGAATTCTTGTGTATTGGGTAGCAAGTTGCATGATTTTTCGGGTTTTGTCTTTAACGTGAGAGCACGGATCGACCTTAGTAACTAGGTGAAGCTTGCACCCTCAATTTCCTAACTATCCTACTATACTTATGAACCCAAACTAACCCTACCTTTTCCCAATTTGATTTCTCCTTCTTGTTAGCAATTTTCTCATCTAGTTAGTTGATTGTTTTAGCTTTAGTTTCTCCAATTAGTTCATGTTATACCTAGTTCATTGTTAGTCTAGTTTCATCTCCTCCAATCATCATAGTTAATCAATTCTTGTTAGTTTGTACCCCTATGTGTTGTGTTGGTAACCTAGTCTTGTT
Organism: Agrostemma githago; assembly: GCA_958450325.1. Taxonomy (NCBI): domain Eukaryota; kingdom Viridiplantae; phylum Streptophyta; class Magnoliopsida; order Caryophyllales; family Caryophyllaceae; genus Agrostemma; species Agrostemma githago. The sequence continues at coordinate 75,183,861 of OY288239.1, read as the reverse complement.
TTTGAGTCGACCCTAGTCTAGACACCCTTTGCCGTCCCCGAGGACTCGACCCGACTTACCCTAGCTACGTGTTAGGTCTAGTTGGACTCATTTGGTGGCGGGACCCCCGACAAATCCTACCATCAATTTGGCGCCGTTGCCGGGGACGGTGCATGTTTAGACTTAGTTTGCTTATTAGCTAGACTTAGTTATCGTTTTGTGTTTTTCTTTTCTATCCATTGTGCATATTTTGTAGTCTTCTTCTTTGTTTTTATAGCTTTCTCCTCTCTTTGTCTTGGGTTGTGTTTGTTTATTGTCTCTACCTAGTGCCCATAAAGCACTAGGTATCCTCACGTTTGTTCCAAGTGTGTAGTGCATGCCTAGGAGGAGAGATGACTTCTTTTTCTTCAATCCAGAGCCGAAGAGACTCTTTAGAGCCTTTCGCCAACGGACGATTGATCGGGTTAGAAATTCTCAACCGGGTACTAGCAATACCATTGAAGAGCAAGCTCAAGGATTTGACTTGAACGAACCATCTCAAGGCAATACCGAAGGGACCTTCATCAATCCCTTTGGTATTTGTTCTAGTCACTCGTCTCAACCTAGTTCTCCTTCTACCTCTACATCAACACCATCTACACCATCATCTCCCGCTTATCCAACAATGCCGAAGTTATCATCTCATTCTACATTCACGGAGGATGTCTTGCCGGGACCGAGCACTTCACCGGCCGCTTATGCCAGAAATTTTGTGGCGAAGACACAATTCATCCAACTTGTAGAAAGAAATCAATTTAGTGGTTTGCCCACCGAAGACCCGCATCAACACATGGAGACCTTCTCCGATTATTGTGACGCTATATCTCAACTCGGGGTTACTCAAGATCAAATTCGTTGGGTACTTTTCCCGTTCTCTCTCATTGGAAAAGCGAAGCAATGGATCAAGAGTCTCGATAGGGCAACCATGGGAATTGATACTTGGAAGAAACTTGCATTGGCGTTCTACCAAAAGTTTTACCCTCTGGAAAAGACGAATTTGCTAAGGGCCTCCATCACCGGTTTCCAACAACAGGATGAAGAGAGCCTTTATGAAGCATGGGAGTGGTTCAAGTCTTTGGTTAGATCATGCCCCCACCATGGGCTTTCACAATGGTTTTTGGTCCAACAATTTTGGAACGGCTTGTATGAGGACTCAAGAGACATACTCAATATGGGCTCCAATGGAAGGTTCACCAAGGTGGATGATGACTAAACTTGGTCAAGAATTGAAGAAATGACGGTCCATAACTCTCAATACTCTAGGCCAAGGAAAGAAAGTAGAGGGGGAAGGCATGAGATTGATGCCATTACACAATTAAGTGCCGACCTTGGAGCACAATTGAAGACACACATGGATACTATTGACAAGAAGCTCCAAAATCATTTTAATCAAGGTCAAGGCACTAGTTCCTCCAATCAACAATCGATCGATCAAGTTAATGCTTTGGGAACGGTTACACCTACATCTTATTATGGGATATGTGAGATTTGTGGTATACATAGACATGAGCCCTCTTATTGTCGAAGTAGCATTGAGCATGTGAATGCTTTTCAAGCATACAAGCAAGGTGTCCCATACTTCCCTTACAAGCCTCAAAATGTGCCAAATTCTCATATGTTCCAAGCTTCTCAACAACAAGCTCAACAACAATACCATTTACTCTATGTTCCTCCTCCCTTAAGGGACAACAATCAAGGTTTCGAAGATTATCAAGGCAATCAAAGGCCTTGATGAGGGTCGGCACCCACCCCCCCCCCCCCAAAGGCTCTACCCAAGGAGCCCGGGAACCAACCCGACAGACAATCAGAGCAAAGTCGCTAAAAGAAAAACCCACTGGGGACCTCAGACAACCGCCTGCCCAGCAGGGCGATGCGGCCTGCTGAAGACCAGCCTTCAGAACCCCTACCCGCCTGCCCTCTGGAGGGAAATCTCCACAGGCAGGGCAGGGACCATCAAGGGACTTCCTCGTCATTTCGCCTAAGGTAAATGAGAATGGGTGGATGAGGTGAAGCCACTTGTCACCTCATCATCCACCCATCCTCCTTCTACTTCCCTCTCTTGTGGGAAGGTATAAATACTCTCCCATTTCCCACAAGAGAGGGGTGGGGTTTTCTCTCTCTAGACTCTTACTCTAAAAAAGGCCACCTAGTTCCTCACGAGCTAGGTTCATTAAGGCATTCACGGACTGACTTAGGCATCAGAGAGGGTTCCCTCGGACAACCTCCGAGGCCCTGTGCGTTTTGTGTGCAGGGAGCAGGCCCATTCCGCCGGGAAGGCCCGATCAGTGGAGTGAGAGGAAGGAGAGGCAGACAAGATTGTCTGGTCATCATTCAAAGTAACACTGAACTACACAGACCCGAATGCCAAGTCGGGTTAATTGATTCCAATACCGGAACAATTTGGCGCCGTCTGTGGGGAAGACCTGTTTGTATCCACGAATTACCCACAAAAAATCAACCATTCCCAAAATACAAAAAACTAACCCATTGAAGCAATCATGCCTGAGATTGTGGATACTAGTGTAGGGGTAGGTCCAACGGTCCCACCGGTGACTCCCCTATACGGCATGCCGCAGCCTGAGAGAGCTTATGCCGCCACGATCCTGGGAGTGGGGGGAGCCAGTCTCCTGGGCAAGCCAAATACAGCTGTGGCACCAGAGCTGGGGGCACATCCAGGTCACACCCTGAACTTAACCCCAGCTCAGATGGTACAGACAGCAGCCTTCTTCTCTGCAATGCTCAACCAGGAATTCACCCCCAAAGACCTGGTAGGTAGGGTCGCAACGACCCCCAGACAGCCCCGCTCAGTAAGCAGAGAGGGGGGCTGGGGGCACGAAGCGAACCGCCGCCAGAAACGCCCAAAGAAAGGCAAGGAGAACGGCTCAAGTATACGCACAGGTACAGAGGCGTATCACAACAGGCAGCCAGGAACCGCCAGCTCAACAAAAGGCGTTCTCTATACACACTACGGAGTCCACGTCCAAGGAGAAAAGAGGTCTGTCTCAGGGACTGCAGGATCGAATGAGACACAGGGAGCCTGCGTCTAAACGCCTGGGAGAAAAGCAGGGCAGAGTCTTCTCAGGTTAACGCCAGCGGTGAAGGGACAGCCAGCTCCAGGGCTGTTCCAGAGCCTACAATCTATGCTTAACCGGGGGCAGCCGCTCGAATCGAGGTATCACCAGGGTGATAATCTCGGTCAATCCCGGAGAAAGCGGTCCAGGCAACCCTCCCCTGACACGGAGAACGAGGCAACGAGCAGGCAACCATCAAAGCACCGCTCCCCCAGTACAAGGAAACCGGCCCCTAGACAATGGGATGTTCACGGTAACCAGTCTGGGGAAAGCAGGTCACGGATGGTAGGCAGGCCCACGAAGACTCCTCTCCATCCTGACGTACAAGAGTATCCCATCCCAAAGATTAAAATGCCCACAGTCAAGTTTGACGGGACTGCAGATCCGGAGGACCATCTGGCGGCATTTGAAAGTCACATAAGCATGTATGATGTGGATGATGCAATCTGGTGCAAAATTTTCCCAACCACCCTTGTAGGACTTGCACAAGGATGGTTCAGCGACCTCCGCCAGGGGTCGATCAGCTTCTTTATAGAGTTAGCCGAGGCATTCCTTGAACAATACGCAGGGAACAAGAGGAGACGACTCACTCGTTTTGATCTTATGACCCTGAAGCAGAGCAAGGGCGAGAGCGTCCGGGAGTACCTAAAGAGATTCGACTTGTCCTACCAACAAGTTAGGGAGATTGATGATTCAACTGCCGCCTACGCCCTGACTATCTCCCTGCTCCCAGGGGAGATGAAGAACCAGATGATCAGGGCCCAGCCTGAAACCTTGGCAAAAGCCAGAAAAATTGCTGAAGGGTTCATTCTGCAGGAAGAGTTTCACAGCCTGCCGGACACCCCTGCAGGCCAAGCAAGGCCGCACGGGGGACCGCAGGGTGGACTCGGCAGAAATGAGCCAGGCAAGCAGAAAGAGGAGGGAGATACCCCCAAGAAAGAGCACACGGCCTACCAGCCAAGATTTGACAGCTACACGGCCCTTAACAGGCCGAGGGCAGAAATCTTTGAGCTGGAGAAGGAGACAGCAAAATGGAATCGCCCAAATAAGCCGCGCAGCCCAAAGGGGGACCCTAAAAAGTTCTGCACGTTCCATGATTGCATAGGCCACACCACTGAAGAATGCCGACACTTAAAGGACGAGATAGAAAAACTCATAAGAAACGGCTGGCTGAATAACTATGCAGCAAGGAACAAATCCCAAAAGGAGGCAGCAGACAAGCCTGAAGGTTCAGCCCAAAATCGCATGATAATTCATGTAGTGTCTGGGGATGCAGAGGGAAGGACAAGCAGGCGAAGCCAGAAAAGGCAGATCCGCGAATTACAGAACCAGATTTGCTACGCCGAGAAGGCAGGAAGCCCGAGGGGCACGACCCTGAGCCGCACCCCTGAAGACGCAGGGAGAGTAATCTACCCACACAGTGATCCTTTGGTCCTAACTCTTGAGATTAGCAATCACATTGTCAAGAGTTACATAGTGGACACTGGCGCCTACACAAACCTCTTGTACAAGGATGCCTTTGAAAGAATGAACTTAGAAAAAAGACACCTTAAGCCGGCTCCTGGATCTCTGTGTGGGTTCAGTGGGGCAGGCGTACTTCCCATGGGGATTATCGATTTACCGGTAACATTCGGGGAAGGGGCCTCTGCCAGTAATGTCAGGGCGTCATTCGTTGTGGTGGATGCCAAGTCTGCATACAACGCTCTGATGGGGCGGGTCACCCTGGACGAAATCGAAGCCGCCGTATCAATCAGGGCCCTCACCATAGCCTATGTGACAGACTTTGGCATGGAGGGAAAGGTTCACGGGGATCAGGAGTCAGCCAGACACTGCTATTCCGTGGCCCTGCAAGCCCATGAAACAGAAAGAAAAGGAAAACGAAAGGCCGAAGGTTCCCCCAGCAGGGAGGGCGAAATCTCGACTGTTCAGCAAAAAGCAGCCCACCTGGAGCCTGAAGGGGAAAGCATGTTGGTGGACTTAGAACCAGAGAGGCAGGTCTTCATAGGGGCCGACCTAGAGGAGTCCTACCAGAAAGAGTTGATCGCAGTCTTGAGAGAAAACAGGGACGTATTTGCTTACTCTGCAGATGAGATGCCAGGGGTCGATCCGACTTTTATTGTTCACAAGCTGAACGTTAACCAGGAGGCTTGCCCTGTAAAGCAGAAGAAAAGAAATATGTCCGTAGAAAAAGACGCAGCGATAAAAGAAGAAATAGAAAAACTCTTGAAAGCAGATTTCATCGAAGTCTGTGATTACCCTGAATGGTTGGCGAACGTGGTGATGGTGAAGAAGTCATCAGGCGCATGGAGAATGTGTGTAGACTTCACAAATCTTAACAAAGCCTGCCCAAAGGACTGCTACCCCCTGCCCAGGATAGACCAACTGGTAGATGCCACTAGTGGATATACCACGTTGAGTTTTCTGGATGCATTCTCAGGGTACCATCAAGTGTACCTCTGGCAGCCTGATAGGGTAAGGTGTGCCTTCATATCCAGCCATGGAACGTACATGTATAAAATGATGCCATTTGGACTGAAGAATGCAGGCGCTACCTATTAGCAATTGGTGGACAAGGTCTTTGAGAAGCAAAAGGGGAGAAACTTGGAAGCCTATGTCGATGACGCAATTGTCAAAAGCAAAGGAGACAGGGAGCACCTGGCGGATTTGCAAGAAACCTTCTCCTCCCTGCGATCCTACAAAATGAAGTTAAATCCAAAAAAGTGCACGTTCGGAGTCCGATCTGGCAAATTCTTAGGATTCTTAGTCAGCTCCAGGGGGCTAGACGCCAATCCCGAAAAGATTCAGGCGGTCCTGGACCTCCCAGAGCCTAAGACCATAAGAGACATTCAACGGCTCACAGGCAGGATGGCTGCCCTGGCTCGCTTCATCGCCAGATCAGCAGAAAAGTCGACCCCTTTCTTCAAAATATTGAAAGGCAATAAGCAATTCAAATGGGAAGATGAGCAAAAGAAAGCCTTTGAACAATTGAAAGAGCATCTGAAAAAGCTCCCTACCCTGGCAAGACCAGTATCCGGAGAAAAACTATACCTATACATTGCTGTCACCAATTCAACGGTAAGTGCAGTCATCCTGAAAGAAGAAGCGGGCTCACAGCAGCCCATCTACTTTGTAAGCCACGCTCTGGGGGCAGCTGAAAGAAACTATCCTTTGGTAGAAAAAGCTGCCTACACAGTCGTCATAGCAGCCAGAAAACTCAGGCCCTACTTCGACGCACACCCAGTTGTGGTCCTCACTGACCAGCCACTAGAAAAGATATTGGAAAAATTTGAAAAATCAGGGAGGCTGCTAAAATGGAAATTGAGCTAAGCGGACTAGGGATATCATACCAACCCAGGACAGCCATCAAGGCACAGGCCGTGGCAGACTTCTTGGCTGAATGTTCTCATTCAGGGGAGGAGGAACCCTCCGTCGGAGAATGGATAGTATACACTGACGGGTCTTCAACGGCCAATGGTGCAGGGGCGGGTGTCGTACTGACCAGCCCTGAAGGAGTGGATTTTGAGCATGCGCTCAGGTTCACCTTCCTTGCATCGAACAACGAGGCGGAATATGAGGCCGTGCTTGCAGGGATAAACCTAGCTAAGGCAGCAGGAGCAGAGCGGATTATACTAGCAACTGACTCCCAACTCATCGCCAATCAAATCAACGGGGAGTATGAAGCTAGGGATCAGGCCATGGCCGCCTACCTAGAAAAGGTGAAGCAGGGACTGTCAAGCCTAAAATCCTACAAAGTCAGGCAAATACCCCGATCACAGAATAATCGGGCCGACGCCCTGTCAAAACTGGCCAGCTCAAGCATACAGGACATAAGGAGGTCAGTTTGGGTTGATGTTGTGCAGGAAAAATCCACTGCTGCCTGTCAGACAGTCAACATCGTCGAAGAACAACAGGAAAACTGGATGACCCCCCTCATTCAGATAAAAAAATACGGCACCCTACCGTCTGATCCAGTGCAAAAAAGGAAAGTACAGACCAAAGCAGCATGGTTCGTAATAATTGATGAGGAGTTGTACAAGAAATCCTTCACCTTCCCCCTGCTCAAATGCCTGAGGACAGAGCAGGCCGCTGAAGTTTTGGATGACATCCACTCAGGAATCTGCGGGCATCACATTGGAGGAAGGTCGTTGGCCCACAAAGCCCTAAGGGCAGGCTAATATTGGCCTACCATGTTAGCAGATGCAAGAAACTTAACCCGGAAATGCAGAAAATGCCGACTCTTCGCCCCATCAATTCATGCCCCAGCCCAAGAGCTCAGGCCAATTCTGTCTCCCATTCCTTTCGCTCAATGGGGAATGGACATACTGGGTCCCTTTACTACAGCCACTGGGGGACGAAAGTTTCTGATCGTGGTAATTGACTACTTTACAAAGTGGGTTAAAGCCGAGGCAGTCCCAAACATCACTGAACCCGCAGTCAGAAAGGTCATCTGGAGAAACATCATAACTAGATTCGGCCTGCCAAAAATGCTAGTATTTGACCATGGGAGGCAGTTTGATAATGACCCCCTAAGAGCCTGGCTGGAAGGGCATGGAATAACAGTCGCCTATTCTGTCGTCTGCCACCCACAAACCAATGGGCAGGCCGAGGCCGCCAACAAGCAGATCTTAAATGGGCTCAAAAAGATGGTGGATGATCTCAAAGGAAGGTGGGCAGACGAGCTACCAAGTATACTCTGGTCAATAAGGACCACCAGAAAAAAATCAACAGGTCAGACGTCGTTTGGCCTGGTGTACAGAGCAGAAGCTTTATTACCCATCGAAGTGCGAATTCCTACCCTACAGTCTCAGCAATACAATAAAGCTGACAATGATGCAGCAATGGCCGAAGCCCTAGACCTGGTCCATGAAGTCAGGGAAGAGGCCAGCATCAACATAGCCGCCTATCAGCAAAGGATGAGAAAGGCATACAACAAAAGGGTACATGAGAGAAGATTCCAGATAGGCGACCTAGTGCTAAGGAAGACACAAGCTGTAGAAAAATCTAGGGAGCATGGCAAACTAAGTGCCAACTGGGAAGGCCCATATCAGGTGACCCAGATTTTGGGAACAGACACATACAAAATCGCCAACCCAGAAGGACAGGAGCTGAGCGCACATTGGAACGCCGACACCCTGAAAAGATACTATGTTTAACCGAGTCTTAGGAAAATCTCGTCTTTAGAAAAACTACTGGCGGAGAACGATCAGAATGGAATGTCGACGGCTCCAACCACCCTTATGTTTAAACAAAGTTTTTATATATAACACTCAAGAATTCATACTCGTTGTCTGTTTAAACTTGCGCTCTCACACACAAACGAGCAGGGGGCAATAGGGGGAGGCCCCCCTGTTGCCAGAACCAGAGAAAATGGGCCCCCCAACAAAATTCTAAACTCCCTACCTACCTCTGGGCAGGCAGGGGGCAGGCCCCCTGGACTCCGAGCAGAGGCCAGGGACAGGCCAGGCTACGCACAGCTAACAAGGACTGGGGGCAATTCCCCCAACCTTGTATAAAAAATGCAAAAGCCCTCCCTGCCTACCTCTGGGCGGGCAGGGGGCAGGCCCCCTGGACTCCGAGCAGAGGCCAGGGACAGGCCAGGCTACGCACAGCTAACAAGGACTGGGGGCAATTCCCCCAACCTTGTATAAAAAACGCAAAAGCCCTCTCTGCCTACCTCTGGGGAAGCAGGAGGCAGGCCCCCTGGACTCCGAGCAGAGGCCAGGGATAGGCCAGGCTACGCACAGCTAACAAGGATTGGGGGCAATTCCCCCAACCTTGTATAAAAACGCAAAAGTCCTCCCTGCCTACCTCTGGGCAGGCAGGGGGCAGGCCCCCTGGACTTCGAGCAGAAGCCAGGGACAGGCCAGGCTACGCCCAACCAACAGGGACTAGGGGCAACTCCCCCAACCTTGGATCAGGCCATACCATAAAGAAGAAAGGAAAAAGCAGACCGAAATAAGAAAAAGTATTCCATAACAAACCCACGAAGCGTAAAGTGTTTTCACAAAGTAACAAGGTAAAAATCCAAATATTACAAACAGCTGGCCATAGCAAGACTCAGCACAGAGAAAAGAGCTATTTCAAGAAAAGATAAACATTATGGGTGTAACGACCCGGATTTTCCAGACTTTATAAATAAGTCTATAATAGGAAACAGCGGAAGACATGATACATATCCAAGTCATTACTATTCTCAACTAATTAAATTACTTTTTAATAATTATTAAAGTACTTAAATATTACATTTAATTATAACAATTTATGAAGAAATAGAAATACATTCGAGTCTCATCTTGATCAGCTATCTTCAACCTTGCCCGTCTGAGGAATGGTCAGTCTCCCTTAATCTGACGATTAAAATATTTTTAAAAGAATTTCATAGAAAAACAAATCGTCAGGTGGGTAAATTATCAATATTTAATATGAACAAAATATTAAATCAAACATAGATCAAATAATAGTACATAATCGCACAACCGATAACACATAACTTTAGAATTCGTAAGAAATGTTTTAAGTGCCGTATTATTTTAGAAAAGTTTTATCACGATATACCGGCCAATTATTGTACAAGTTCCAAATAGGTTTTTATTTGATACTTGTACAATAATAATATACCGCCAATCACACCGATACCAGGGGGCTTACATTATTACCTCTGTTTACCGTGGTGACATAAACACGTTTAAAACAAAATTCGTCCTCTCATCTCCAGGGTCGAATGCCGGTACGTGGGGTTGTTACCCGCACCATGGACTACTCACCACCCGGCTGGTTATCCCCGCAGCCACGCTCCAATCGTCGACTCACGGAAACCCGGGTGCGATCCACCTAACACGTACGGGACTGATCAGGTCCCCACCTAAAGTATGGCCACACTCCCGCCTACTCTCGAGTCAATGTCAGCACAGCCAAAGACCCTTCGTACGCTACGGACGGTTTTATACGGTTAAGCTAAGCGCTATTCTTCCAAGTTATCTCGTACACAATAGAGACAACCTGCTTTCCCGCTCAATGAGATTTCGAATAAAGTCCTAAAAATGCCCAATAAAACATACTCCCTCCGTTCCAATGAATTGTTTGCCTTTGGTTTTGGCTCCAAGGGTAAGTGATCCAATGAGGAGGTGACATGTGGAGCAAAACTCATGAGAAGATAAAATTACATATAAAAAAGCATTCCTAAAATAGAAAGGCAAACAATTCATTGAGACGCCCCAATATGGAATAGGCAAACAATTCATTGGAACGGAGGGAGTACAATCTTTTGAAATATATTTTAAAACATTTTGTGTTATCGTTGGTCAGGTCTCACAGATAAATAATTACATTATATTTTATTAAGACAAAATTTAAATCACAACACTACTATCATCAATTCACTAACAACTAGTCACATACCCTAACTAATACTCATTTAATATTTGAGACAAACGTACCGATAATAGTTTATAATATAAGTTGTCTTAACGAGATTTTCTTAGGATACCAACCGCATTTTATATATATAGGTCATTAGGCTAATGTCATCTAACCATACAACTTTTGATATAATAAAGAAAATATTAATAACCTTAAATTTAAAATTATATACTTAATTAAGTAGAAGAAAATAATAATTATTATATGGAGTACTATTTAAATTTAATATTTAACATATATAATAGGTATTGGAATAATAATATAGCATAATAATTATTTTTCTTTTCCTCAAATAATTAAATAATCAAAACAAATAAGTTTATAAATTAGAAAACTTAAACCCTTTTCTATTTTCTTTCTCCTGTATCATTCATCACTCTCTTCCCTAATTAATTTTAAGGATTTAGAAATTTGATTCACTTATGAGATAAATATTAAAAATAAAATTAACGCATTTTTATATACTATTTAAATTTCATATCTAAAATAATAGGTTTTCATAAAACATAATTGAAATTGAAATTAATAATTTATTATAATAATTTTTTTCTTCTCCTACAATAAATAAATAATTAAAAATTAATAGGTTAAAAATTTAATAAAATTTGTAAAACCCCTTTCTTCATATCATTTGTCCTTCTTTTTCTCAATCAAATTTTATAACTTAAAATTTGACTTAATTATAATGTATGTATAAGTAATAAAAATTGATATACCCAAATAATCAAATGCATGCAATTAAACATATCCATATTAGCATATACCCAAATAAAAATCATATGCATGCAATTAATTATGAATTAGGACTAAGGGTGAATTATTAGACTATGTAATTAATTACTCACATAGTCAAGCTTAAGTCCTAATAATCATATGCATCAATATTAGCATATAAGTCCATAAGAAAAAAATAAAAATTCATTTTGATAAAAGAACCAAAGTTTTTAGAAAAGGGTGACGATTTACCCACCCTAAATGGGTCATTAGTTTTGATCAAACTAGGGTCTTGAAACGGTTCCATCAAGTTCTGTAAGACGATTAGGCAAACTTCGATTCATCTCCTTGCTCTCTTCCTTACGGCAGATCAGCAACAGCCACAATAATCAAATAAAATTAATTTGATTACCTTACTAAAATAAAACTCAAACGGATTGTTCTTATCTTAAAATTTGATTTCTGAATAAATCAGATTGAAACCTTTACTTTATATGTTTTTATTTTATTTTATTTTTATTTTATTATTTTTTTCTTCCGAATATATATATATATATACACACACATACATAATAACAGAATTTATCAATACCTTCTGTTGATAAGAAGTTGAGTGAGGTAGAAATGAGAATTCATCCGTATTGCCATGTCCGGGTAATTAGGCTGATTTCCTCCTGTTCTTCGTAGAAATGAAAAAAAAGGGAAAACTTTGTTGTTGAAGAAAAATATGGGTACTTAATTTTGGTGGGTAAGTGAAAAGCTAATGTAAAGAATTGAAAGAAATGAAATTAGGGAAGAAATGAAATTAGGAGTTGAGGACTTGAGGAATTGATGGACTCTCTTTTTTTTTTAGGCTTCTTATTTTAAGTAGAGAGAATTAGAGTGGTTAATAGGAAAGGTTAATGAGGTGGATTTAGGAAGATGGAATGTAAGGGTTACATGGGTTTACCTAAGCAATTAGGGGTGACACGTGGTCTTTGGACAGGAGGTAAAAATATGAGTCTTAATTTCGGGTCTCACAATCAACTCGGTTTATTTACACGGTTTGATTTGAACATTTGTAACTATTTTTAATAATAACGACAATAAACTTTAAAACCCGTAAGCCTTTAAATGGGAATTGAATTAAATAAATCATTGTAATACGGACGGTGTATTCGTATAGACAAGAGTCAAGTAATTTTTGATGGCTAGGTCCGGTTACGAGTTATACTAATCACGTACGTAATATGGAATAGTATTAGTATATAGTTAATACGTACTACTAAGACGAAGTATCCTACGTAGTATGTAGTATAATATGTAGAAAATGGTGTCGTTGGACGTGGTTTAGGTTAATAAGGAATATGTATAGTCGAAAATAACGTGATATATAAACTATCACTAATTGATAACGTAATATTAATATTTGTACGCTGGATTTGTCCCTGACTTCTTCTGGGGAGTCATAGTACTCACTCTCATCTTCAAAATGTATATGGGAGTGTGCAAGTATGAGAATTAATGGAAGAGTTACGATCGACTTAAGTTGTCTTTAAGCTGAGCTGAAAAATTTATTATAAATAATAGTAAAATAATATAAATAAATAAATAAATGACATGTTAAAGATTTTGAAAGAATGATTAAATGAGAAAATTTGTAGAAATCAAATATGAAATTTCTGTCCATCCCACGGAAGAGGGTCTGGTAGTTTCTAAAATACGACAAAATATAACGTAAGGTAGAAAGTATTTCTAAAAGGATGTTAAAAATACGGGGTGTTACAATGGGGCACCCTGGCTTGGGCCGGCAGCCGCCTCAGGAGGTTTGGCAGCCCGAGCCTCGTTCTTAGCAGAGTAGAGACTTCGGAAGGCCTCTTCATCAAACACAGGGAACATCTCCCCAATCACCTCCATCACCAGCTTCAGGGAAGAGTTGGCCCCACTCACAAAACTTGCGTCCACCGCAGCGTCGGTCTCCTCCACAAGGGCATCCTTTTCTTTCTTCCATTCACTCTTGGCCTGCTCAAAGGTTGAGTCAGCTTTGGACAGACGCTCCTCCAAATCAACTGTCTTCCTTTTTAAATGCTCCATCTCAGCCAGAGAAAGGGTAGCCTGCTCCATCGCCAAGCAACTCTCCTTCAGCTCAGCTTCAAACTTGGTTGCTTCCCTCACAGCCTTCTCCCCTTGAAGCTTCCACTGGCCAGCCTGATTCTTCGCCTCCTCTAGCTCGCCCTCCTGCTTCGCCAGCTTGTCTTTCAAATTATTTATCAAAGTTATGTCCCTTTCCACCATAGCCAGACGGTCAGGAGGGGGAGCCCCGGGTGTGACAGTCAGCTCTTTGTCGCTCAGGCGGCTGAGAGCCGCCAGCTCAGCAGATGCCAGCAACACCTTGGAGGTACGCTGGATATATTGAATTACTTGGTGAGAAGTTGAAGTTACAGACTTAGTAAGACGGTCGGCCAAAACGGCGCCAGAGTCGGAGAGCAGGCCCGACACGTCTACACTATCGCCGGCAGTATAGTGAAACTCCGTATTCTCCTCCTGAAAAAGGGTGCTCAGAATGTCACGAGCAGGGCGTTTCGCCTCAGGAGTAAAAACGTCAGCCTCCAAGTCCACCACAGGAGTAGTCCCTGAGGGCTCCCTATCTCTTTTCCTTCTCAGCTCCAGGGGAACACTCTCCCCAGTCCCCTCAGAGTTCGCGGGACGCGATCCCTGGGGAACACGAGCCCTGGCTGGAGAGTCACCTTGCCTACGTCCAGTGGAAGGAGTGGCCCCTGAGGTAACCTCCGCCTACCCATCCTGGATACTGGGAGAAGGAGTCGCCGCGTTTGACGACGGCAGTCGTGGGGGTAGAGGGAGCCTCCGGCCAGCAGCGAGATCCTTTACGAGCCTCATTAAACTTTTTTCCCCTTTCTTGAAATTTGAAGGAAGGGAAGGACGCTTCGAAATGATGACAAACTCCTCGCTCAAACCTAGCCTCTTGACCTGCTTCCTTGTCCAACGACGAGAAGCGGAATCTGCCGGGACAAAAAGAGGGAGTCAGCTAAGAAAGCAAAGAAAAGAAAGTCTCAGGAAAATTGCGCCGGCGAAAGCCCCCTGAAACTACCTTCGAGGCTAGGGATCAGGCCCAATGGAAGCAAATATTCGTCTGTGGCTATGAGCTCCGCGTGAGGGAGCCAGAAAGCAGGGCCACAAACGCATGATTTATCCACTACAATCTCGAACTTCTTAACCAGTATCTCTTCCTTCTCACTCAGCTTCACCTCCAAGGCCTTTCCTCCGACGTCTGGGTGATACTCTTCACGAGTCTCCATGCGAGTATGAACATGATTCCTAAAGTGCCTAGGAATCCGCCACCCAGAAGCACTATGTACATACAAAAAATTGTTCTTCCAGTCTTTCAGGCTGCTTAAAGCCAGCCAGACTAGGGCATATTTTTTCTGGCGCTGGAGGGACCAGTATCCAAGGGAGCCATCCCCCCCTGACGAAGACACCATTTGCAGCCCAACCATAAAGCGAAGGGCGTCAATATAAGGCCCCTCACCGTGGAAGAGGCAGGTCCAAGTGTAGGCTATCAGGGACCTAATGGCTGTGGCATTCAGTTGGGCTATGGCCACGTTCATCCTCCTGAAGGTCTCCTACAGGAAGGGGTGAAGAGGGAATCGCAGGCCGAATTCCAGGCTTTTATGATAAACAGCCACACAGCCTTCAGGGGGACAGCATACCGTGTCCCTTTCCCCAGGAACTATGACTGTATATCCCTCCCCGAAATTATAAAACTTCTCAATCTCCCCAGTAGCATTACTTTCTAAGATCAAATCTCTGTTCTTGGCTTCGGGGTAGGTTTTCAGAGGAATCAAGTACTTTTTCTTATCCAAATAATAAGTTTTCCCTTTTTCCCTGGGAATGAGGGGGCCGGCAATCGTGAAGGGGTCCACCTCCAGTGCCTCGTCGTCGGAGTCGGCGACGTCAAAGGGAGCGGGTTCGGGGGATTCAGCACCTTCCCCCCTTTCAAGGCGATCCTCCTCACTGGGCCCAACCCCAGAAGAGGAGGCTAGGTCGCGTCTACTCCCATCTATACCCTCAGTCCTCTCAGGCAATGGACCAAAAGAAAAAACACGAACGCGAGACATGCTGGTTTATGAAGAAAAAGTATTGAGGAAAAGGAAAGAAGGCGAGAATTTAAGGAGAGATTCTAACCTAGAACGATGGTCGACGCCGGAAAATGAGATAATAGGCGCTCCTTGATCTTATGAGATTTTCAGCAGCAGAAATAATTCAGGAGTATGAAAAGAGATTCAAAATTTGAAAGAATGCGGAAAAAAGGAAAGTAAAGGGGAAGAAGGGCCTATATAAAGCCCAAGAAGCCAAAAGGGCCGCCTCTCTGACAGGACGCCCCCAGCAAAACTGCCCCACGTGTCATGCTTTGAACACGAGCCGCTCACCCCTTCCCAAGAAGGGCCTCGAAAAAAGCAAAAAGAGTGTTAGGAGGGTAGTCACCCAACGACGTCATCCACGCATTCAAAAGAAAAAACGGGGGAGGGGGGGGCACAACAGACAACAAGTAACAAAGCCGCTCGGGTTTTTTTCATTAACTTTGATGGAAAATGGACAAGTTACATGTCATGATTAGCAAAGAAAGAAAATACAAAAGGAGCCTGGATTTCCGGCCCAACACGCCTGCACCCTGCAGGCAGGCCTAGTCATCACCTAGGTCCGGAGAGTAGTCCCCAGGGCTGCCTTGGTCTCCAAAGTCAGATCCCCAGTCCCAGTTAGAGGAATCCTTGAAGGGATCGTCAGGGAGCCCATCCTCGTCTCTACCACTCGAGCAGCCAAGACCCTCACTGTCTCCAGAGTCCTGGCTGCTGACGTCCCAGTCCCTGCCATAGGGAACTGCCTGGAGATCATCACAAGTGCCACAGCCCGTTTTCTTCACTGGAGAGGAAGGGCCTGACCCTAGAGAGGAGTCTACGTCGGAACAGTCGGGGTCGAACTGTTCAGGGTGCAACCATGGGAAACACTCATGGCAACCCCGGTCGAAACACCCTCCTCCTTGAGGGCAGCGCTTGAATCTGGGAGCTGCAGGGGGCGAGGATCTTCTAGGGCGCTTGCCTGCCCTAATAGGAGTCTTCTGAACGTTCCGGCGGGGATGTGGTCGTGGCCGACGGCTGCGACAAAGGGCCCGAAAAGCTGCCCGTGCATACCTTAGCCTCCAAAAACCCCTAAAGAGGAAGGTAACAGTACGAACTCCCTGGCGAGTAACAGATTTCTCAATCCAAACCATGATTCAACAAGGAAAAGTGGATGAATTGAGGATGAATTATCGAAATGGCAAAAGAAAGCCAGAATTTATACAAAGGAAATAAAGCATTAAATGGCGTCCCAACCGTCCTGGCAGGGAATGCCATCAATCATGAAGCCCTCACGTTGCCCGAAAATCCACCAAGCGTGAAGGGTAATCATTGCAAAAGACCTCTCAACTCTTTGCATTTCTGACGCAATTAACACTTCCTTCCTCGGGAAGGTACAAACACATTAAATATCGCAGTGAAACCCAAAACAAGTCAACCTCCCCTCATCTGAGCAAAAGTCGCCAACCAGAGGGAAGCCTTGCTCCCCCCAGCTTGCGAGGGCCAATTGATGAGGGTCGGCAGCCTGCTCCGGACCGCCAGCTAAGCAGGCCCCCCCTCCCCCAAAGGCTCCACCTAAGGAGCCCGGGAACCAACCCGACAGACAATCAAAGCAAAGTCGCTAAAAGGAGAACCCACTGGGGACCTCAGACAACCGCCTGCCCAGCAGGGCGATGCGGCCTGCTGAAGACCAGCCTTCACAACCCCTACCCGCCTGCCCTCTGGAGGGAAATCTCCACAGGCAGGGCAGAGACCATCAAGGGGCCTCCTCGTTATTTCGCCTAAGGTAAATGAGAATGGGTGGATGAGGTGAAGCCACTTGTCACCTCCTCATCCACTCATCCTTCTTCTACTTCCCTCTCTTGTGGGAAGGTATAAATACTCTCCCATTTCCCACAAGAGAGGGGTGGGGTTTTCTCTCTCTAGACTCTTACTCTAAAAAAGGCCACCTAGTTCCTCACGAGCTAGGTTCATTAAGGCATTCACGGACTGACTTAGGCATCGGAGAGAGTTACCTCGGACAACCTCCGAGGCCCTGTGCGTTCTGTGTGCAGGGAGCAGGCTCATTCCGCCGGGAAGGCCCGATCAGTGGAGTGAGAGGAAGGAGAGGCAGACAAGATTGTCTGGTCATCATTCAAAGTAACACTGAACTTCACAGACCCGAATGCCAAGTCGGGTTAATTGATTCCAATACCGGAACAGGCCTTTTAACAACTTCCAACAACATAACCAAGGTGCCTTCAACAACAATCAAGGGTTCCATAATCAAGGGAACTTCAATCATCAAGGTGGTTTCCAAGGAAACCAACAATCTTAGGGATACCAAAGCAACAATCAAGGTTACCACAATCACAATCATGGTAACTCTCAAGGCCAAAATCAAGGCAACTCTCAAGGATTCCAAGGGAACTTTCAACAACAACAAGGGTCCCAAAATACTCAACAAGAAAGCAAGCAAAGAAGCCGGTCTCCAATTCATGATTATGGCATTCCCCTAGCCATTACCAATACCCCACACAAGTAACAATCTCCACCTAGAGATCCGGAGATGCAAATGACAATCTTGGAGATACAAAGAAGCCAATTGGAGATGCAAAAAGCTCAACAAGAATTCTCTACTCACCTTCAAATGGAAAATAAGGCAAGAGATACGCGTGTGAAAATGCTTGAAACCCAACTAGCTCAAGTAGCTTCGGGTACTTCTTCAAGACAAAAGGGTCAACTACCTCCTCAAGGTGTACCAACAAAATTTGAACATGTGAATGCCATCACCTTGAGGAGCGGTGCATTCTATGATTCTCCCTTGTATCCTAATGAGCATGAAGCAATGAAAGAAGTAGAATCTCCATCTCAAGGCAATGAAAATTGGGGAAATCTCATGGAAGAGCAAGTCTTATGGGAGGTTGAAAAACCTAATGAAGACAATCTCCCCTCACCCCAAGAGAAAGACAAAGGAAAGAAGAAAGTGTCAATTGAAAAGTCTCAACCTATTGAGCAAGACAAGATACACATCAAGTTACCTTTCCCAACAAGGCAAATGAAGACTAAGGTGGATGTTCAATTTGACAAGTTTGTTGACGTTGTGAAGAAATTGGATGTGAGCATCCCTTTCACCGAGCTAATTACCCAAGTCTTGGCATATGGCAAGTTCATGAAAGAAGTATTGGCTAGGAAGAGATCCTTCGACAAGGAAGAGACAATAGCGTTCACAAGAGAGGTGAGCGAGCTCATACAAGGCTCTACACTTCCTAAGTTGAAGGATCCGGGTAGTTTCTCAATCCCGTGCACCATAGGGAACTTGAAGATTGAAAGGGCATTATGTGATTTGAGAGCGAGTGTGAGCATTCTTCCCTATTCTATTTGTGAGCGACTTGGGATGAAAGAGCTTAAATGTACCTCGATCACACTCCAAATGGCCGATCGTTCGCTTAATCGACCATTAGGAATGTTAGAGGATGTGCCATTAAGAATAGGGAAATTCTTCATTCCGGTCGACTTTCTCGTCCTTGATATGCCGGAGAATGTTATCACTCCTATTATCCTAGGGCGCCCGTTTCTACATAACGCCGGTGCAATCATCGATGTCAAGAAGGGTAGGATTACTTTTGAGCTAGGCGATGAAAAGCTCGTGTTTGACCTCCAAAGCAACACCTCGCTTATATATGAAGAATCATGTAATATGATCCACGTCTTTAGTGACAAAGATCTGGGGAATGAGTCGAGTGGAAACTTGAAAGACAAGAACTTGTGTGGAATGGAAGACGATGATTCCGAGCTTGGGGCGGATGAATGCCCATGTGACATTATTGAAGATAAGGCGGTTATTAAGAAGAAAGCTGAGCCTCCCTTGAGGCCTTGTGAAGATAGATGGACGTTTGGGTATATACCGAAGGATCGAAAGTACAAGTTCAAGCCGTTGAACTTAGTAGATCGGGATGCCCCAGGAACGTCAAGGCAAGGTTGTGAAGAACCTTGGAGTATGGATTGGTACTCCACGAGCTTGATTGAAGATTTTTCACGAGCCTTTGATTTGTTACTCCGTGCTCTTGAAGGCGATGGAGATGTATGCCATGTTGATGAAAAATGAATGGAGAAGCCACCACCCTAGGTTTGACGGAGTTCCTCAAGAACCGTATATTTGTATCCTTTTCCTTTGTGTTTGTAGTTGTATTTGTGTGGTTTTTGGATTTGTGTGTTTGTGGAATTCTTGTCATTTGGTTATTTGATGAGCGATGTTAGGGAGGGATTTTGATGGATGTTTTGAGCTTATTTGATAGGTGTGAAGTGAAGATGAAGTTTATAGAGGAGTGGTTGTTGATAGAGTTTGGATCTTGAGCAAGAAAGTCGGGTTTTCGATCTTTTGACAAGCTTTTGGGGGCGGGATTCTAAATCCCGATGTACTAGTTGACTTGTGGGTGGAGTTTTCAAGAGGATTGTATGCCAAGAAGAGTTATCCCAACCGGGATGATGTGTGCACGAAAGTTGGAGCTACTGCCTGTCCATCCCGACCGGGATCATGGTCATCCCGACCGGGAAGGAACCATCCCGACCGAGATGAGGTCTGTCACGACCGGGATGGTCCCCTGCAGCCCCATTCGACTTTGTTCCTTCATTTAAACCCCATCCCACCGCTTTGTACCCCCTCCCAACTCTCTACCTACCCTTGCAAATGTCATATGACCCCTACACTTCATATATACACCTTTATCATCACTACACACCGAGTTTCACCTCGAATCCCACCTCATTTACAACAATGCAAGCCTAGAACTTCAACCATGCGACTACATTGAGCATGAAGAGGAATATCGATGATGAAGACAAGCGAAGTGTCGATATCGATCATTGAGACGATGAAGTTAGTGAGTTGCTAACCGTTTGGTAGACGATTCTCATTTCTTTTCCGTCTTTTATTTCTTGTCTCCCTTTGTATGTTCCCCTTGCCCTATCATTTTTGTGTCATGGTGGCCCTCAGGGCCTTGGTAGTCATTGCTCCCGACTCTCAATGACGTGACTATATCGAGAGTCATTTCAAAAATCCAAATTGACAAGTAATTTAACTTTTTCTTTATTTTATTTTCTTTTGGTAGAGTTTAGTCGGATTTAGGCGGAATCCGGGCTAGGTGACTTGATTACACCTAGCCCTCCCCTCCCATTTCCTTTTATTTCTTCTTTTTACTTCTTCCCCCATCCATATCTTTTCTTGTCTCGGCCCTTGGTGACTTGATTACACCCCGGCCGGACACATTCAACCCTTTCTTCACTTTCATTTTTGGTTTTTAGTTCCTTTTTCCCTTTTTCTTTTATTTTTTAGTGTCTTCCACACACTACTGATCGAGCATGAGGACATTGCTCGGTTTAAGTGTGGGGGAGCGATATCTTAGGCTAGTTTAGTTTTACTTTCGTAGTTTTTTCGAAAAAAATCTTAAAAACCCCTACAAATTTGACGAATTTCATAAAAAACCAAAAAGATTTTCCTTTGTGTCTTTTCCTTTTGTGTCGTTGTGTCGTATTTTTGTTGTATTGTGTGTTTTGCCTCCCCATTTCCTTGTAGGTTCCTTGATCGCCGTGAGTTTCGAAAGGCTCAAGACATCCGATAATACCCCTTCAATTCTTTCCCCTATTTCCCTTTTTTGTGGAGTTTGGAGGAGATTTGTGATGGTGTGCTCGTGTGGAGCTTTGTGAAGTTTGTGGTTGATGTGGTGACTTGTTTGGAAGTTTCCGGGTGGTGTTTGTTTTCTTTATGTTCTTGTTCTCTTTTCTCTTCTTCTGTTTTGTTTTGTTGTGTTCGTCTTTTTTCCTTTGTTTTTTTTCGTTTTGTTGTGTCTTTGTGTTGTCTTGTTTAGTTGTGTCTAGTGTGTAAAAAGGTTTTCGAAAACCCGATTTTGAGGCTAGTGCCCAAGTGCTTACTTTCTCTTTCTATTGATGTGAGTCGAGTCTTGGACTTTAGTCTAGTAGAATGACTTTAAATTAATGATTTCGTTGGTTTCTTACCTTGAGTCCACCTAGTCTACTAGGGTATTACTACGGGATTTGCATTTTGACCATTATGACCACCCACGGAGTGAAAAGGCCTTGGTTGCTGAGTCCCGTCCCTTAGGTGGCCATGTTCGGAATTGTGTGATTAATCCAAGTTTTCCATTTTTTTATGGGTTTGAAGGGAAAGCGCGCTCCCGACTCACCCATTTTTCCTACCTCCTACACATTTCCACAAATAAGTTGCAAGAGAGAAAAAGAAAGAAAAAAAGAAAGAGAAAAAAGAAAGAAAAAGAAAGAAAAAGAAAGAAAGAAAAGAAAGAAGAAAAAGAAAAGGCACAACAAATGAAAAACAAAATACAAAAGAAGAAAAAGAAGTGGCATAGCAACTCAAAAGCCAAATGCAAAAGAAAAGAATGCCAAAGAAAATCATCTCACAAAAAGAACTCTCACCCTAAAAAATAAGCCTTTTTTCAACTATTACCGTGAATAGCCTACCAAAGGACCGAGTCCCTAAGAAGGATGACACCGGTAAATAGTTGGTCTTCCCTCACTTTGCAACCTTATCCCCTTTTAACTTGGACTAGTTGGGCGGTTTTTGAGCATGGGACGACCCTCTTGGCTCATCGGTAAAGGGGGCGGGGCTTCACTTACTTACAGTGTCGACTAACTCTGTGGTTCATCCTTTTTCCATCCCGCCTATCGTCCCGTAGTACGTTCTTAGAAGGTTAGGAGGAACCTAGGTAAGTTACCAACGTCTTTATTGCTTTGTCGTCATACTATTAGGGTTTTGTCCATTTCGATTTGTGTTATTAGATTGGGAACGTTGTCACTTGCCTTGAGTCCTTAACCGGTGCTTCTTTCACCGCTTTGTTGAGGGAAACGGTATTTGTTTCTTCTTGGATGCAACCGTTTGGTGTTTGTGTGTTTGTTTATGTGTTTTCGTGTTCGGTTGTATCCGCAGTTTTGTAGCAAGACCTCACTTGCCTTGCGGAAAGCACTTTTCCAATAAGTGTTCTCGCGTGAGTTGAAAGGGCGTAGGGTGCACTAATACCTGCTCGGTTAATAGTATAGTTTCTATTAGTTTAGTAGTTAGTTGGTGCTTACTCGAGGGCGAGTAAGGCTTAAGTGTGGGGGAGTTGATAAGTGTTTTTTGTAGTGCTTATTTGTTGTGTTTGGTCCCGGTTTCTCTTGTGGAACCGCTCTTTGGAGCGGTTTCTAGGCTACTTACGCTTCTTCTAGTTCATTTTAGGTTTCTAAGACCAATCTTGGAGAGGTGGAACGATTTCGACTCGTTTCCGACACATTTGTAGCCAACGAAGAGAAGCAACGATCACCCGGTAGCTTAGACTCGATCCCGAGCTCTTGGGACCCATTCCCGAGCCCTCAGGACCCATTCCCGAGCACCGAGAATCGATGAGGAGCCCATGAAGAGCAATTAGACTCTCTTCATCCTTAGCTTAGTTTACATTAATCTTTTCTTAATCCTTGTTAATCTTAGCTTAATCTAGTTAGTTAATCTTGTATTAAGGAATCTCTTGAAGAATTCATCAATCCTTGACAACTTTTGGTGGAGATTTTTGGGTGTTCTTTTAATACAAGTTCTCATCTTTTCATCCTCTTATTAGTTGGTATAATCTTCTTATTCTCTTTTCTCTTAATCCTTGTTTAGTTATTCAAGTTTTAATCTTCACATATTGTTCATTGTTCTTGTTAGTTCATAATGAATGTTTGGATGTTTGTGTTGATTTCTCTCGTTTGTAGTATTGTTAGTTTGATTGTGTGTGAGTAGACTTATTGTGGGGTTAGTAGGGGTTTAAGTGTGGATTATGGATGATTAGGGCTTGATTGAGGGTAAAGGTGGATTCTTAGTTACTAGTCACATGTTGAGCACTCTATGTGTTTGTTAAATTGCTTGTTTGAGTAGAATTGGCCATCCTTCTCATGCTAGTTTTCCTCTTCTCATTGTGTGGTTGATTTGTGATTGAATTCTTGTGTATTGGGTAGCAACTTGCATGAGTTTTTGGGTTTTGTCTTTGACGCGAGAGCGCGGACCGACCTTAGTAACTAGGTGAAGCTTGCACCCTCGATTTCCTAACTATCCTACTATACTTATGAACACAAACTATGTAACACCCCGTGCTTTTGACCATTTTAGTTATTTATAATAACGATTAATATTAATAAATCGAGTCTCGACAAACTATTTTAAATAGTAATATTCAATTCTTGTGCCTTTGAAACCTTTCTATTTCACTTCAGTGTTTGCAAAACTGAAATTTCTATCGTTATTGCAATTCTACACGATTTCGTAAAACGGTTCTTATTTTCTCATACGGACTCCGATTGAGGCGTTTCAAAAGCCTAAATTTATTATTTTCCAAGATCTACACAATGGTAATATCCAAAATTTCATTTTCAAAGTTCATCGAAATAAAATTGTACTAGACAGCTTCTTTGCAACGAAAATTGTCATCCGATTATCCGTTTCTCGACTTTTGATTTTCGTACTTCCTTCTTAACCATTGTGTGACCAAATAAAACAATAAATATAATCCTAAGGCATACCAAACCGTGACTTTGAATCCCTAGCCTCAAACTATGCCTAACTAATCAAGAACACCATTTATAGTAATGTACTTCTTAAAGTATGTTTAGTTATTTTGAGTAATTGTCAAGTTTTTGTCCACCCTTTGCTCCCTCATCTAATGCACGACTTGAGTGCTTATAACCAGTCATTTTCTCTTCATTTACTCATCCATTCACTCACTTAGACACTCCTTCAAAGATCCATCTAAAAACCAAAGAAAATCATACAAGTTTTTCTAAGTTCTAAGGTGTTTACACCACCATATTTCAAGAGCACATACTCTTTCTTTTCCTTATCTTATACTCTTTATTTTTAAGTCTTATTCCTATTATATTTACTAACTTACTTTGTTTGTGTGTCCTTCTAACTTATTCATGAAGAGGAGCAAGAGGAAGGGGGATTCGATCTTAGTATATTTGATTTCATAGTTGATCCGGAGAATTGCTAATAGGTAACCTAACTTTTCTTCGCCCTCAAATCTCGTAGTATAGTGTTTAGACTCTAACTAACATGTAACATCATGTTTAGGACTAAATCATTAGATCACCAAGTTTAAAGCTAACTATTTGTTGATTTATCACTTAACAATACATGCTGTAAAATGGATTCTGTGATGTATGATGTATGTTCACGATTTGTATGTGTAAAATATGTTTCGAATTATCCTTAGGTTCCTTCATGAACGTTGTAGATCTGAATGTCTAGAACATGTTAAAAATATGAAAAGTAAGGTTTTATGAAAATGTATATTTAATAATGATTTATTTCGTAAACTGGTACTGTATGATGTTATGTACTGTCTGAGAAAATAATATGTTCTATGATGTTAAACATTTATTTTGGACTTGGAAAATTTATGTTATATTCCTGATGATGTTTATTATGTGTACGTCAAATTTCATATAAATCCATCATATATATTTTCATATATAAAATGTTTACTAAAATGGGTCAGATCTGGAAAGAAGATTTTATTTAAAGACATTTATAAAGTTTTTTAATCTAAATTCCTGGGGATACGTTATTTACAAGTATAGGTATCTAAAATAAAAATTTGGTTCATTTTTCTGATGTTTAAGTATTTTAAACTATTTAAAAGAAAGTATTGAAAACCGTACTGTTTTCGTTTTTAATTTGTTAAAAATAATAAACCTTCTTATTTTTAAAAAATGACTTTATATCTAGAAATCTAACTCATAAAAGTATGTTGAGTTCGAAAATTGAAAGTTAAAAATAATATTTGAAAAATGACTCATTTAGTATCCTTAATAATATTATCGATTTCGTTATTACTTACAGTTATTTTGGTAAAAGTCTAAGTTTTGAAAAATATGATACATAATAAGGTTAAAAAAGATTTTTATAATTATTATAGATTTATTTGATGTTTGAAATATTTTACTAAGTATAAATAGGCTTTAAGAGATAAGTATACTTGTACAAATCCGAAACCATATAAAAATACTAAATACGTATACTTGAACAATAAATGTACTAAATACTTGTGCCCCAAAAATTATAGAATACTAAAAGACGAATAACCCGAAAGTACTAAGTTAAACAATGCTTAAATGTGCAAAACAACACTTAACTTTATAATAAGCACCTAAGGACTAATTAGTGACTAAGTCAAAACTAAGGGTTGACTAGTCTATCTTAGTCAAAATTAGGCTTTTTAAGTCAACATAGACCAAGTCAAGATAAAGAAACTTATCTTAAATAATGTACTTAGAAATAATTGAATCTTTAAACAAATCTCAACTAATGAACGCTTCAAATAATATATCTCAAATAAAATGTTCCAAATCTCTTACATCAGTATACTAAAACTATCAGTTAAGATAAATTTTACGACGATTGATAATGTTTGTTAATCTTAAAATCGACATACTTAAATTCCATAGGAACAACCGTACTTCTAGTCGGTGTGTTACCTAAGCCGGTGATCAGACACGTTTTCACGAACGATGTTATCGACACCAATCATGGTGAAAATGAACATGTGCCCTGGCAGTACCCTCTGAGTCTTCTTCACCATTCCATGTTGTAATGACTTGTTCCTAGTCAATACACAGCCCACAGACCGGTCATCCTTATGGAACCCGGTATTGTTTCATCCCTCTGGTTATCAGACATGTGCCCCACGATGACCGATGAGCTCGATATTCTAGAGACTCTCTCTTTATAAGACGCCCAAATTCAGCTTACGTTTCGTGTTGGGCGCTATCTTGGTAAAGTTTAGAAGGCGATGCGATAAAAGACAGCTTCGAAAGTAGACTACGACACTCGGAGTCACTGCTCATGGGAGGCCATGATGCATCCTACCAGAAAATGCGAAGAAGTAAATGGGCAACCAGCTCTTTATGAGTTTGTCGGTAGAGTAGTAGTCCTCCAGTTGCCCTTGAGGTGCTCGGTTGTGTAAAGGTTCTCTTTCCCGAGACCAAGAGTATGGATTGGGTGTGTGCGCATATATAGACAAGGGCACTGATCAGCTCTCACTCTCTATATCGGATATCTTTGGGGGCGGAATACCTTCCGACCTTTGCCTTAGCAGTGTATGGGACATGTTCAGTTTAGCGGGGCCTCTGAGTCCATGCACTTGCAGTCCTTCTTCTCCGTATGTCAGTCGACTAAACCGAGTCAATTTAGGTGTTCGATCCTATTGAGCACTAGGGGTGAGATGTAAACCTCCTAGTATCGATATGATTGGCGGGATTGATGTTCCCATCCGCACTTATGGTGAGATGTAAGCCTTAAGTGTGCATGAGACATTAGTAGTCACGTCCCGTGCATTATGTGAAAGGAAACCATTGTTTTTAAAAGTAAATGATTACAGTTTTCTAAATCACATGGGCTAGTATGCTTTGTTACTGTTCTGTATTCTTATGACTAATGATGTGATTGAAATGCTTGATAATGGGAAGTGATGTTTTGTTATATGTCTTGCTTGAATATTGATTATGATTGATATTATGTTTCATATGATTTGTATTATGTATGTCTTACTCTATTTTCACATGACACTTCTATGAATCCATGATCCATGCTTTACTGTATTATTCACATGATATTCATATGATGTATGTATTACTTTATTCTATATAACCTACATGTCTTATGTATGTAAATTGATTCGCATGTTAACTGAAATCACTTCATGTGTATCTCACATTGTATACATGTCGATTTGTAATGTGACATGCCTGCTTATCTGTTAATTAGATAACCTAAACGTTGTACTACATTGATTATTCGGGGCCGTGTTAGAAGGACGGTTAGGTTACTCCCACTAAGTGGGACATGTATATTTAAATATGCATTCAGGTTGACAAACTCTCAAGACTGGACATGGGGTCATGCACGAGTGCAAGAGATACAGTGTAGCAGATGAGAGTGTCAAACTATAAATCTTGTAACACAAATTTTGTCAAACTATTGTTTTAGAAATTTGTAATTCGGTTTTCATTTGTTGTATTTTAACAAACGGTTCATTTATCGGTAAAAGACTCACTTGAGTCGACGGTTTTTAATTTTTACCCCTTTTTATGACTTAATTATTTTCCGCCTTGTTAATTAATGTCATTAGAAGAATCGGGTTGTTACAAACTAACCCTACCTTTTCCCAATTTTATTTCTCCTTCTTGTTAGCAATTTTCTCATCTAGTTAGTTGATTGTTTTAGCTTTAGTTGCTCCAATTAGTTCATGTTATACCTAGTTCATTGTTAGTCTAGTTTCATCTCCTCTAATCATCATAGTTAATCAATTCTTGTTAGTTTGTCCCCCTTTGTGTTGTGTTGGTAACCTAGTCTTTTTTTTTAGTCGACCCTAGTCTAGACATCCTTTGCCGTCCCCGAGGACTCGACCCGACTTACTTTAGCTACGTGTTAGGTCTAGTTGGACTCATTTGGTGGCGGGACCCACGGCAAATCCTACCATCGAAAGACCTCCAATGTTGTCAATAGAGTAGATCAACCCAAAAAGTCTTCAATAATACAAAGATGGAACAAAGATTAAACTAAGATTAAGGAGTAACTAAAGAGAGATTTAAACTAATCTACACTAATGTAAGCTAATCTAATCTAAAGTAGTCTAGGGTTTAGTGGGTAATGTAAAGGATAATGATGGTGCTTAAAACAATACAAGAAGAGGGTATTTATAGGGTTTCACGGGTAAGGGAAGCGAGGAAAGCGAAACAGGCCTTTGCTGGGCCCTTCCCGACCGGGAAGGTGGTGGTCCCGACCGAGATGGGTTGGTTCCGACCGGGAAGGTCATGATCCTAGCCGGGATGGACGCCCAGTAGCTCGTCTTTCTTCGTCACTTCATCCCGGTCGTGATGGATGTGTTCCCGACCGGGATGGGTCTTGTAGGCTTCAAATATGATCTCATAGGTCCCTAAATGCTCTTCATAGGCTTCTCATCGATTCTCGGTGCTCGGAATCGAGTCTAAAGGGCTCGGGAATGGGTCCCAAGGGCTCGGGATCGAGTATAAGCTACTAAGTGATTGTCGCTTCTCTTCATTGGCTTTAAATGTGCCGGAAACGAGTCGGAATCGTTCCATTTCTCCAAGATTGGTCTTAGGAGCCTAAAACAAACTAGAAGAAGCGTAAGTAGCCTCGAAACCGCTCCAAAAAGCGATTCCACAAGAGAAACCGAGACCAAACACAAGGAATAAGCACTACAAAACACACTTATCAGGTATGCCCTATGCAAGTTGGTCATGCCTTTAAATAAGGTGGACGGGGATGGGGTGGAAACCCACGATGTAGGATCGACGGAGTTTCGACGCTATGGACCTTTGATGAATTATGAAAAGACCTGACACACGGATTACGGTAGGTCCTATAATAAGGAAGGTTTTAAAAAAAGTTGAATTTTGAAAAATTTGGAGGACGATCCTGACTTTTGAAATTGGCAGCATGCTGACAGGACCGATTTTTCTTTTGAAAAGTCGAGAGTTTTGACTTTCGAAATGAAGAACATGCTGGCTAATGGCTATTTTGAGTCAAATCTTAAGTCTAAATTTCGGCAACATTTCGACTTTTTTTTGAAAACTTGACATTTTTTAAGAGATGCTTTTTTTAAATGACGGTTTTTCAAAAATGACACGGAAACCAAGTAGCAAGTAGTCAAACAAGCATTATGACGACAACATGTATACTTTACACTAAATCTCAGTCTGTCAAAATAGGGTATGTACCAACAGCGATGGCTCTTTCGTAAATCAGGACAAACTTCCTAAGCCGAATTGGACTTAAAACATACCGTGAAACCCATACGAATTCGGCCATAGATGTCTTTAGCGCACCCATGTAGGAATGCACCATGGTATCGTGGGACATCGATCATAAGTAACAGGCCCGGGCAAGATTGGGGTTATGCATGAACCATTGAACTAAAACGTGCACTTTAGTAACCGATCGATTTCTCTTCGAGTCTCACCCTGAGAATCCCGATGACAAGTGGTACATCAGGTATCCCCAGCGGATTCACCAAATTATGGAGATGACAAAGTCCATCACGACGCGGCTACGCGCGGGTTTGTGTAGGCGAATGAATCTCGTGGTAAGATTGTTCTCGGATTGAAATTTAAATCAAAGTTGGAGTCGCCACCGAACATTGTGGGAGTTTGGACCCGTTCGGACCCGTTCTATACTTAGGCATATTGCACAAAAGCGCGGCTTGCCTTATAGTACTAGAGCTTGTGGGGTTCGTCTCTTTGCATAATGATACCGATGTCAAATTAACGAGTATCGTATAATAAATGACTCTCGTTGCCAATGGTTTCGGGCATCCGGAAACCGAAGGTTCTGAGTAAGGGGTGAAGGTACGTGTTGAGAAGCCCACGACGGACACTCAATCCTGCCCACACATAGCGGCCTCTACTAAGAAATCGATAGGTGTTTAAGTGTGCACGTTAGTAAGACGATGAAATTGTATGACAACCATTATTTTAGACTATACATGTGAAATATGCATTTTCTACGTCGTTTAATGCATCTTAAAATACGTCGAAATTGTTTTAGCATGTGATGTTCATTTGAAATCAGTAAATGCCAAGCAACGGAAATAAATAACTTGAAAATAGATTACAAGTTACACGGGCGAAATACAACCCGGAATTCACAATACGACAGGCAATAATAAAATCGAGTTAGAAACGGTAAACGTAAACTATATACGAACTTGTAAATTGAAATGCCAACTGAAACCATAAATCGAATGATTGGACAGACTCCGATTAGTTATGCATTAAGTTGTGTATTGATCAGAGGACAGAGGCTCAGGCGCGTAGGTTAGTGCGACCTGGAACTCAGGCGCCTGAGATGCGACGACCCAACATCCGGGCGCCTGCACCAGGGCGCCCAAACAGACAGCGTTCGGGACCGAAGCATAATGCTAGCTTGATCCCGAGACCTCGATGACTCGTCCCGACTTATCCTAGTGAAATATGATTGCCTTAATTCGTCGAATACCGAGTCCGACTAGAGAGTCGTCGATATACGATTAACATCGCGAGGCGTTCACTCAAAGTCCTAATGGAATGAAAATGAATATGAAATGTGGGTTTTGAAAGGATACACATGATAGATTAGCACGTGTCGACTAATGTCGCAAGTGTAATTCCCTAGGTGAAACTCGTACCGTTGTCGACTTGACGGACGGGGATTTGTCGTGAATCCCGATCGATCAAAGTAAAAACCAACTAATCCTAAACTTGGGTAGTCGAGGGTAAGTCGGGTCGAATTCCACAGGGACGGTCTAGTTAAATAAAGGTCTCGATCTAGGTAAGGTATTAGTCGAGAAAAGAGAAATTTTGGTTTAAAGAGAGGTCTAAACTAGCGAGCTAAGCTAATCAAACAGACAAACAAATGAAATAAATACGATAAAAAGGGCTAGGGTCAAGGTCAACGAGGTAGTCTCAAGGGAGTTATAGGAGTTCACAAACGGGCCGATTAAGGTCGGAAATTGGGAAGATAAAGGGTCTCTCGAGTCTCTATCTACCCGGGATGATCCTAATAACGGGCTCTCGCACTTATTACTAGGTCAACCCACCCCAAAGAAAGCTCAAAACAATATAATTTACCTATCGCGGCCAAGACAAGTAAATCATACAAAAATCGCAATCAATGGAGAATACCAACAATAATAGACAAGAACATAAACACACAACAAACCCAAAAATATGAGACAAACCAAGTCTACCCAACCCTAGAAATTAACTACTCAAACATGATTAAAAGTAAACTAATTAAGTTACCCACTAGTCTAATCATAATAATAAACATGAATAAATAGTAAAGATAGAAACTTTAATAAGAATGAAATGAAAGAGAAAGAGTAAAGAAATTATACCAACTTGAAAGGAGAATTGCATAAAATGAAGAAGGATGGAATGTAGAAGATTAACCCAAACTAATTAATACTTATCTAATCCAAGAGTTAGAACTAATTAAAACCAATAAATTTTAAATAAAATGGCCCCCTAAGCTCATTGCCTACTCCTATTGTATACTACATGGTATGTTGCTGCTGCGTGTTCCTCTTCGTTTGAGGGTTTCTTTTTTTTCCTTTTATACTGCTCCCTCAGCACTCTCCCTTTAGCCCCTAACATCAGTCAACAAAAGTCCAAGTGTCACCTCATAAATGAAGGGTAAAATAGTCTATTAAGCCCAATTCAATTCTCTTCCACTCCAATCAATTGAACCCAAATTAAATTAACCAACAGTCCAAACACGGTTGCTTCGCCGGAGGTCGGAGCTGCCGACCTGGTCGGAGATGAGTCGATGCCGGAGGTCATCGTCGGAGCAGGGCGAGCTTGGTTGTGCACAGTGGAGAGGTGGACGGAGCTGGTGGCGCGCGAGAGAGAGGTGGTCGGAACAGAGAAGGTTCGCCGGAGCTGCGCCTGGAGATAAGTCGACGCCGGAGGTCGAGTAAAGCAGGGACGCCCGATTCGAGAAGGTGGCCGGAGATGCGCGCGGTTGATGCTGGCTCGGACAGGTAGTCGCGTCGCCGGTCAGTTGGACGGAGGAGAGCAAGGGCGACGCGCCAGATGGGGAAGCAGGTGAACGGAGCAGCAGGTGGTCAGAACTGCGGTGCTGGTGGTCGGAGGTGCGGACCTAATCGCCGGAGTTGAGCTGGGCTGCCGGAAGTAGTGGTGGTCAGATTCACAGACCTTGATATTGAAAATGGTGGATGGAGGTTGATGAAATGGTGTAATGGGGTTAATTAAAATGGTGGATTGAGGAGGGTGAGTTTGATGGAGGATGAATGAAGGATGAAAAAAAATGGTGAAAGGATGAAAAAAAAAGGTGGCAGAAGATTGGTTGGTCAAACTCAATTTTGACTCGGGATTGACCCGTTTCTTCTTGCTAATCCCGCTCCAAATCCCTACAAAATCAAATTAACAAAAAGTAGTAACGATTTCTCGGGAAATAAAATTATTAAAAAATAACTATAATAAATATACTAATTACTAATTAAGTACTAAAATGAGCTTTAATAACGATTAAGCACACAAAATCGACCCGAATAAGTAAATAAATGTGGGTAAAATAATGACTAAAATGACGGTTATAACGACTACATTGAAAGTCTAAGGTACCTCGTATCAACCTTAATTGGGTACTTGTCTTGGATTATCCTGGTTTGTGATTTGAATCGAATATATTGACTTAACACAAACATTAGAGCCTTCCATATCGTGGCATTGTTATCAGGTCTCGTGGACCGTACGACACTCGGATTGACATCACAGGTTTCGTATTACTTCAATTTTTGATGACCCTTCATGCGTGACATTCGATTACAGAATCGACATCAAACACTTAGAGCGACGTTTAAAAATGACAACGAAAATACTCGACGAAGGATTCTACAATCGCGTCATAACCTGATGGGTTAGGCGCACACCATGAGGCGCCCTAACCATCAGGCACCTGGGGTGGCGCGCCTCAATTGTGAGGCACCAGCTCCCGTGCGTCCTGTCTGATGGTTATGCGGACTTTGGACATAATCGATTATTGAATGACGTCGTTTAATATTCGCTCAAAACCGATAACAACTCGTCATTGTAAACAGTAGGTCCTTCGTATTTCGGCATCGTAGTTTGGCCATTAAGGCCTACGATACTCGATTTAGCGTCAACGAACGTTTGCTCGAGTCGTGTTTTTGAAAATAATTTTATTATAGAATATACGCGGTATTAATATAAACAAAAGCGTAAAAGCGTTTTAGAGGGTTGACTCGCCTTAAACAACCAAATACGCGAGGTGACGAGATAAGCGACCAGCGACTCGAGTGCGGTACTCTTGTGTTAGTGTTTCCTTATCTTGTCACCATCTCTATTCGATACGTCAAAGGGCGAGTATTTTATAGTCGAATGTGTTAATAGTTAGATGTTAGGAACGGAAAAGTAAAATGTTAGATGCGAGAAATTAAATGTTAGCATACGATAATAAGATGTTAGTGTATTCAGAGTACGATAAGTAAATGAGTTAAAGAATAAGAAATGGGGTTTGGACACCATCAACCTACATGTCAAATGCTTCAAAATACGGACTCGCGGAGTATCGTCGTAGACACGGGGAGCGGTTCGATGTATGTAGGAGGAGTTAGGGTGTATGAGAATGAGAGAAAAGCTTTCAGATTTCTGAAATTGGACTTCGGAAATGAAAATGTCGACCCTCGAAACGATGCACGTAAGGGTGTATTTATAGAGTTTTGTCAAATGTTCTGACTTCGAAATTCATGTGCCAGGAGGCTAGCGCCCTGGTACTGGGGCGCCCCACTTAGGCAGCTCAATTCTGGGGTGCTTGGGTGCATGATGGTGGGATTTTGTCGTGGATCCCCACCGATCAATAAAAACCCAACTATTCCTAACACGTAGATAGGGAAAGTCGGGTCGAATCCACGGGGACGGTAAGAGGTGTCTAGACCAAGGTCACCCAAATACGAGACTAAGTCAACGAACTAAGCTAAACTAGAATGATAAAAAGGGAAGAAGGCTAAGACTATGAGTAAGCTAAGGATAAAGAATAAGGAAAGAATAGGGTTAGGTCGGGTTCATAAGCATAGTAGGATGATTTGGGTAATCAAGGGTATAGGTGTCTCCTAGTTGCTAGAGTCGATCCGTGCTCTCGCTACTTAGACCGATGTCGAGGTAGGTCCGGGCTCTCGCTACTTAGACCCTAGTCCGCACTCTCGTGACTACGACTATTCTCAACGTGATCACATATTAGACAAACAATGAGTAGAGGAAGACTAGCAAGAGAAGTATTTGCAACTACAACTCTAACAAGCAATTCAACAAACACATGGTGTGCCCAACATGTGACTAGCAACAAAGGATCAACCTTTACCCTCAATCAAACCCTAATCATCAATAATCAACACTTAATCACCCTACTAACCCCACAAAAAGTCTACTCACACATATCTAAACAAACATTAACATAAACAAGAAAAATCCACACAAACAACAAAACGTACATAAACAAACTAGTGAAAAATATGAACAATGAACAAAACAATGAACAAAGATTAAAACTTGAATGATAAAACAAGATTAAGAGATGGGAAAAGAGATTATACCATGCTAACAAGAGGATGAAAGATTGAAACTTGCATTAATAAGAAAAAAACCTAAAACAATCTCCCAAGGTTGTCAATCTTGGTTGAATCTTGAAGAATTCCCTTAATACAAGACTAATTACTAAGATTAACAAAAAAACTAAGGACTAATCTACACTAATCTAAGCTAATCTAACCTAAAATTGTCTAGGGTTTAGTGGGTAATGTCTAACATAACATAGGAATACAAGAGGAAGGGTATATATAGGGTTACAAGTGGAAAGGAGAAGAAAGAAAACAAGGCGGAGCTGCAGCACGGCCTTCCCGGCCGGGATGAGGTGGTCCCGGTCGGGAAGGGGTCGTGCTGCAGCTCCGCCTTGTTTTCTTTCTTCTCCTTTCCACTTGTAACCCTATATATACCCTTTCTCTTGTATTCCTATGTTATGTTAGACATTACCCACTAAACCCAAGACTATTTTAGGTTAGATTAGCTTAGATTAGTGTAGATTAGTCCTTAGTTTTTCGTTAATCTTAGTAATTAGTCTTGTATTAAGGGAATTCTTCAAGATTCAACCAAGATTGACAACCTTGGGAAATTGTTTTGGGTTTTTTTTCTTATTAATGCAAGTTTCAATCTTTCATCCTCTTGTTAGCATGGTATAATCTCTTTTCCCTTCTCTTAATCTTGTTTTATCATTCAAGTTTTAATCTTTGTTCATTGTTCATAGTTTTCACTAGTTTGTTTATGTATGTTTTGTTGTTTGTGTGGATTTTTCTTGTTTATGTTAATGTTTGTTTAGATATGTGTGAGTAGACTTTTTGTGGGGTTAGTAGGGTGATTAAGTGTTGATTATTGATGATTAGGGTTTGATTGAGGGTAAAGGTTGATCTTTTGTTGCTAGTCACATGTTGGGCACACCATGTGTTTGTTGAATTGCTTGTTAGAGTTGTAGCTGCAAATACTTCTCTTGCTAGTCTTCCTCTACTCATTGTTTGTCTAATATGTGATCATGTTGAGAATAGTCGTAGTCACGAGATTGCGGACTAGGGTCTAAGTAGCGAGAGCCCGGACCTACCTCGACATCGGTCTAAGTAGCGAGAGCACGGATCGACTCTAGCAACTAGGAGACACCTATACCCTTGATTACCCAAATCATCCTACTATGCTTATGAACCCGACCTAACCCTATTCTTTCCTTATTCTTTATCCTTAGCTTAGTCATAGTCTTAGCCTTCTTCCCTTTTTATCATTCTAGTTTAGCTTAGTTCGTTGACTTAGTCTCGTATTTGGGTGACCTTGGTCTAGACATCTCTTACCGTCCCCGTGGATTCGACCCGACTTGCCCTATCTACGTGTTAGGAATAGTTGGTTTTTTATTGATCGGTGGGGATCCACGACAAAATCTCACCATCAATTTGGCGCCGTTGCCGGGGACGGTGCTAGTTTAGACGTTGTTTGCCTATTTACTTGACTTTGTCTTGTGTTTTTGTGTCTTCTTTTTTCTTTTTGTTTTCTTTTGCTTCTTGTGTGTGTAGAGTTTATTTCCCTCTTGTCTAGTGCCCAAAAAGCACTAGACTTCTCACGTTTGCTCCTAGTCCACAGTTTTTGCCTAGAGGTGGTCACCATCTTCTTCTTACGACTCAGAGCCGCATAAACGGACGGTTGCTAGATTGAGAGGTTTCCAACCGGGTACAAGCCAAGATTTCGAGCGAGCATGAGGTTTGATCTAAACTCCGCACACATGGAAGCGCACTAGTAGAAAACTACTCATTGGAACCGGTTGTAAACTACCCTTTGGAACCTATTTTCATAGGTTCTACTGCCGCAGATTCCTTTGGTCTGGAGCTTTGGAACCGGTTGTAGGAAGGTTCCAAATATGACCTTTGGAACCGGTTGTTGGTGGAACCGGTTCCAAAGGGTGCGCATTGGAACCTGTTATAATTCACAACCGGTTCCAAAGGTGCCCATTGGAACCTGTTGTGATTATAACCGGTTCCAAAGGGTATGTCAATGGAACCTATTGTAATTCACAACCGGTTCCAAAAAGTGTATCATTGGAACCTGTTGTAATTCACAACCGGTTCCAAAGGGTGTAGTTTTTTTTTAAAAAAATATTGCATATTCAAATCTAGGAAAATAGTATATAAAAGATAATCAACGCACGTCAACAATATAATTACATGATAAATTAATTAAATAAAAGATTGCCACAAAATTGCAAAATATTATTTTAATTAATATTAAACTAAAAATTACAATGTATATCTATATCTGTCATCGTACATACTGCAATCTTCTTCACGTCAATTAATCGGTCATTCACGCACCATACATACTACAATCTTCTTTTTATCCATGGTTCCTTCCTTGAAATAAGGAAGCTCTTTTGATCTCTCCTACACCCTAGTATTCTCTTCAGCTTGTAGAAAAATAATTAAGGGAAGAGAATTGCGACAAATACTCACTTTCGTTTAAGTTAATGCCTCTACTCTGATAAGATCATACTACAATCTATTGTCTTTTGGTAACACCCAAAGTGACTACTTTAGATCTCTCCACTCCTGCAACAAGTTTTGAAAGGGTTAAAAAATTGAGTAACTTTGATTTAGAAACAATTAGAAGAGTAACACACGTCAAAGCTTATTAGGTAGTATATGAAAGATGCTAAAATCAGGGGCATTAAGCTATGTTTTCAAGTACGCGTCATGTTATTAAGACACATCGAGAGCAAAGCAAAAAAAAAAGGCAAAAGTTACAATCTTATGAGGGAAGCAGTAGTAAACTCTAGTTAACTACGGAAGTATGGGGCATATTTTTAGTACATACGGAATATAATTTACAATTTGAAGCAAACTTAACATGAACCTTTACAATGGAAGAAGCGCAAATAGATGGAGACAAACAACTCATGTTTAAGTATTGAAAGAC
The DNA here is from genome assembly GCA_958450325.1 of Agrostemma githago. Classification (NCBI taxonomy): domain Eukaryota; kingdom Viridiplantae; phylum Streptophyta; class Magnoliopsida; order Caryophyllales; family Caryophyllaceae; genus Agrostemma; species Agrostemma githago. The sequence goes on along the minus strand of OY288239.1, from coordinate 75,146,462 downwards.
AAGGAAAACTGAACACCTGAAATTTATCTAAAAAGGGAAAAATATGACAATAATGAAATTACAGTCATCATGTGTAGTCGTGTTGGTTAACTCCTTCATCATAGTCACTCACTTAATAGACCATTTTGAGACTCTCCTTGATCAGACAAGGAACGATCATCTGCTCCTCGATGAAAAAGAAGACTAGAGGGTTTACACACAATCTTGATTTAGCCCAGCACATATTACTATATAGAAATATATTGTGATATACTCTGAAAATTCTCAAAAACATTGAAGATAATTTCTAGAAGCTATTTACAACATGGCATATCTTTTAATCATAGCAAATGTCAACATGACACATACCTAGGTAAGCTCGTAGGATAAGTTAAGTGGGTGGTAGAAAACCTTTTTTCTTTCACATAAGTTAAAGCAAAGAGCAAGAGTTACTGGAAAATAGATGTAGTAATTAAGGGGTGGACAAAAGAAACAAGTTGAAGAAGAAGAAATGGAAGATGTAGAGAGATACGATAAAAGTAAGAGAGCTTGGTACCTGGTAATCATCAAGCTTTGAGAAAGATGGGTTGTTGGTGATGGATATGATATGGACCATATAAGCATATGAGGCGCCAATATAATGACAGTTGGTAAGCGGGTACCAAACAGAGATTGTAATAGAGTATTAATGCCTTGCACAAATAGCAGGGTTTGCACTACTCTTGCTTTGTCACCCTGCATGCACACAAGATCATCCATCACATACATACATTTTGCAATGCAATAATAATAATAGATTAGCGAAGAGGAGGGACTGACTTGGGTAGCACCCATTAAGATGTAATGTAGGGATCATGAGAGCAGTTCCTAATGACAAGATGTAGTTTTTAGTATTTAACTTGGCTCAAAAACTAAAAACAACATAATCAAGAAAAATTAATATATTTGAAAAGAATATACTTGAAAAAAAAAATAGAATGGTAAACCTGTTATATATTGATTACAATATGATAACCAAAACTATTCAATTTTAACAAACAAAGAAAATGGTACAAATACTATTAAAAAAACTAAGACTAATTCATTGCTACATGCTAAACCAAGCAACAATTTATCAATTTATAATATGCACATAACTTATACTATAGTTAAGTTAACAAAGTTCACACCTGTACTTGAATATCCACAACCCAAGGTTTTGTACTCGTCTCTTCACAATGTGCCTAATTTCACGAGCCTTTCGCTTCTTCATCAAATTTATCACTTTTTTTCTGAAGTCGCACTTGCTCTTTTGTTGCAGCATCCTCCTCAACATTACTGTTCGGTGTAAATTTCTTCTTCGATTTTGCCAGAAATCTCCTAAGGTTAGCCTGGGAAAGATGCATTGGTTCGATTAACTAGACGCATTAATGTCAAAGGATATATGATACGAATATAATACAATACTACGGTACCTCATGCTCTATAGCTTCACCAATTTGAATAGGCGCATACTTTACTGTGACACCCTCAAGGCCATCACCACTCATCAAGAAACCCACCAGCTTATGCATTGTAATAACCGCCAAAATATCATCAGGCAACTCAACAAAACAGGCTCCATATGCCGTCGGGTTTTTCTTCACTCTTTTAAACAATTCCTGTTGCGAACTGATGACATCTTTTAACGGCTCAAACCAACCTAAAAACAAAGACTTAATATAAGGCAAGTTACGAGCAAGCTTTTGGCCACACATATCAGTCGCCATCTCTTGATACTCCTTTGTAGCATTAGTCCACGCCTCCGTCTCGATACCTACCGCTTCCTCATAGGTCGTGTCGTATGATCATCTACCCTCAGAATGCTAGTCAACTTTAAACTCATAGGTAACAAGATTTAGCAATTTAGAAAAACAATTGATAATTGCAAACAGCCAACACCGATATTATAACTAGTAGGAACACTTTTATCTACTCATTTTTCTAGTTGTCCACTTTTGTGAGGAATTGTTTACTCTTATTTCGCTTAAATTGTATGCAAAATGTGACAACTGTACATATAGTTTAATTTGATCAAATCCAGATCGAATCTAAATCCTTACATTGAAATCCATAGATTAAACATATTTCAATACGAATTCTTACCTTAGGTTACTGTTCGTCAGTTCTTTGTACTTCATGTCTTCGTCGCCGTCGCACTCCCTGAACCGACCCGACATTGGTTCTACCTCTTCGTCTACAAATTGCAGAACCATCAAATTATAGAACTTTAATTCATATACGTAATTGCACAGCTTAAATCCTTACCTTAAATCAAACTGCAAAACTTAAATCGAATTAGGATTGGGGTAAGGTTTTCTTCGTTTTTGTGGCTGGGTTTGATTTCATCTTCTCTTCAATTCGTCTTCTTCAGTTCGTCGTCTTCGATTCAGTATTCTTCTGTTCGTCTTCTTCGCTTCGCTTCGCTTTGTTTCGTTACTCAACATATTAGGGTTTCATTTCGTGGGTTTTGAGAGATATTTGCAATTTCTGATTTCGTTGTTTCGGTTTCTAATTTCTGGATTTGAATTTAATTAATACCCTTTGGAACCTCTTTTTGTAGACACGGGTTTCATTGATTAACTAATACAGTCTTTTGAACCTCTTGTTGTATAGATAGGTTCCACTAATTGGATCTTTGGAACCGGATTAATTTACAATAGGTGCAAAAACATTTTAGTTGGGTCCAAATATTTTCCCCAATGCCTTTGGCACCTCTTGTTAGTGAACAACCGGTTCCATTGGTATATAATTTTTTATTTTGGAGTCTAAGGCACCCCTTATATTTACAACCGGTTCCTTTCAATAGGTTCCAATGGTATTAATTCTACTAGTGAAGCCACCACAAGACACTCCTCTTCCTCCATGAATCGGGACTATGCCATGATGTCTCCGAACTACCACCAAGCTTCATTTGGTAATCAAGAAACCCGTGGGTATGAACTTCAAGGATATGGAAGCCAATTTCCCCAAAACCCACCGTATCACCAACCACCTCAACCTCACTACCAAGTAGCACTCCAAAACCCCAATGACCACCGAACGCCCAACTTGGAGTTATATCAATCATTTCTCCAATTTCAAAGGAGCCAACAAGAAAACGGCGCCAAATTGATGGTGGGATTTTGTCGTGGATCCCCACCGATCAATAAAAAAACCAACATTCCTAACACGTAGATAGGGCAAGTCGGGTCGAATCCACGGGGACGGTAAGAGGTGTCTAGACCAAGGTCACCCAAATACGAGACTAAGTCAACGAACTAAGCTAAACTAGAATGATAAAAAGGGAAGAAGGCTAAGACTATGACTAAGCTAAGGATAAAGAATAAGGAAAGAATAGGGTTAGGTCGGGTTCATAAGCATAGTAGGATGATTTGGGTAATCAAGGGTATAGGTGTCTCCTAGTTGCTAGAGTCGATCCGTGCTCTCGCTACTTAGACCGATGTCGAGGTAGGTCCGGACTCTCGCTACTTAGACCCTAGTCCGCACTCTCGTGACTACGACTATTCTCAACATGATCACATATTAGACAAACAATGAGTAGAGGAAGACTATCAAGAGAAGTATTTGCAACTACAACTCTAACAAGCAATTCAACAAACACATGGTGTGCCCAACATGTGACTAGCAACAAAGGATCAACCTTTACCCTCAATCAAACGCTAATCATCAATAATCAACACTTAATCACCCTACTAACCCCACAAAAAGTCTACTCACACATATCTAAACAAACATTAACATAAACAAGAAAAATCCACACAAACAACAAAACATACATAAACAAACTAGTGAAAACTATGAACAATGAACAAAACAATGAACAAAGATTAAAACTTGAATGATAAAACAAGATTAAGAGAAGGGAAAAGAGATTATACCATGCTGACAAGAGGATGAAAGATTGAAACTTGCATTAATAAGAAAAAAAACCCAAAACAATCTCCCAAGGTTGTCAATCTTGGTTGAATCTTGAAGAATTCCCTTAATACAAGACTAATTACTAAGATTAACGAAAAACTAAGAACTAATCTACACTAATCTAAGCTAATCTAACCTAAAATAGTCTAGGGTTTAGTGGGTAATGTCTAACATAACATAGGAATACAAGAGGAAGGGTATATATAGGGTTACAAGTGGAAAGGAGAAGAAAGAAAACAAGGCGGAGCTGCAGCATGGCCTTCCCGGCCGGGATGAGGTGGTCCCGGTCGGGAAGGGGTCGGTCCCGGTCGGGAAGACCTGCTCCCGGTCGGAATGGACCCAAAACAGGAGCCTCCTCTTTTGTACACCTCATCCCGGACGGGATGAGGCCATACCCGTCGGGGATGAGTCTTGTAGGTCTCCAATATGATCTTTTTGGTCCCTCCTTGCCTCTCATGGGTTTCTCATCGATTCTCGGGACTTGGGATTGGGTCTCGGAGGCTCGGGATTGGGTCCCAAGGTCTCGGGGTCGAATCCAAGGCATCGAATGATCGTTCCTTCACTTCGTTGGCTCCAAAAAGTGTATGTATTGAGTCGGAATCGCTCCAACTCTTCACGAATGGTCTCGGAAACCTGAAACGAGCTAGAGGAAGCATAAGTAGCCCATAAATCGCTCCCAAGGAGCGATTCCACAAGGAAAATGGGACCAAAACACTACGAAATAGGCACTACAAACTACACTTATCAGTGCAGGTGGTTGAAATCGTGCGTATGGAAAGTTGCTCAAAATACGGATTGATATCCGGGTTATTCGAGGAAAGATTTCATTCCATTTCACTTGGATTTTTTTTTGGATGCCATTGTGGCTCTTTTGAATTTTGGGATTCGACTTTGACCGGTTTTAGCTCGGTCGACAAAGATGGTTTTGCCCCGGTGACAGTTTTGGCTCAAAGTAGTTTTTTTTTTTTTGGAAACGATCTACCGAGTCTGGATTTGTAACAACCTGGTTCTTCCAATGACATTAACTAACAAGGCGGAAAATAATTAAGTCGTAAAAAGATGTAAAAATTAAAAACCGTCGACTCAAGTGAATCTTTTACCGAAAAATGAATCGTTTGTTAAAATACAACAACTGAAAACCAAATTACAAATTTCTAAATACGATAGTTTGACAAAATTTGTGTTACAAGATTTATAGTTTGACACTCTTATCTTCTACACTGTATCTCTTGCACTCATGCATGCCCCCATGTCCAGTCTTGAGGGTTCGTCAACCTGAATGCATATTTAAATATACATGTCCCACTTAGTGAGAGTAACCTAACCGTCCTTCTAACACGGCCCCGAATAATCAATGTAGTATAACATTTAGGTTATATAATTAACAGATAAGCAGACATGTCACATTACAAATCGACATGTATACAATGTGAGATACACATGAAGTGATTTCAGTTAATATGCGAATCAATTTAAATATATAAGACATGTAGGTTATATACAATAAATTAATACATACATCATATGAGTATCATGTGAATAGAATACAGTAAAGCATGGATCAAGGATTCATAGAAGTGACATGTGAAAATAGAGTAAGACATACATAATACAAATCATATGAAACATATTATCAATCATAATCAATATTCAGGCAAGACATATAACAAAACATCACTTCCTATTATCAAGCATTTCAATCACATCGTTAGTCATAAGAGTATAGAACAGTAACGAAGCATACTAACACATGTGATTTAGAAAACTGTAGTCATTTACTTTTAAAAACAATGGTTTTCTTTCACATAATGCACGGGACGTGACTACTAAGGTCTCATGCACACTTAAGGCTTGCATCTCACCATAAGTGCAGATGGGAACATCAATCCCGCCAATCATATCGATACTAGGAGGTTTACATCTCACCCCTAGTGCTCAATAGGATCGAACAACAATTATGATTTGATTTAGAACTCTAATTGTGGGGGAGAACAGACTGCTGATAATGTAGAAGACAACTCGTAGAAGCCTACCCACACCACCGCGAGGTCCACTGACAACATGCAGAAGTCAGGAAAAAGAATCACGTACACAACCGTGAATAAAAGTGCCAAGATATCAGAAAGAGAGTAGAGCTGATCAGGTCCTTGTCAAATAAATGCGCACGTACCCCCTAACACAACTCTTGTTCTCCCGCAAGTCCTCAGTGATAGCCGGTGACTACTACTCTAACGACAATCCATCCACACGCAGCTTCAGGATGTGTTGTCCGTACTCTCATAGCAAAAGCTCTCTGAGCAATCTCCCATCACGTCGATCTCTAAATCTCAGCATAATATTGCTCAACACGTAACGATACTATCTACGATATATATTATCTATAGGAGACATATAAGGATGCTGGACACTTAGACTCCCGTAGGATCATTGGTTCAGACAACTAGAATGATCGTATAATGTCCCGAGGGTACAGTTGCTACATATGGCACACTTGGTATCGAACGGTCAGACTCCCGTAGGAACTTAGTTCTGATGAGCGGAAGGATGCATACTGTCCCGTAGGTACAGAAGCTCCAAGAGATGGAACACTGGGAAGGTGCACTGATTCATATAGGACACTGACTAACCCAAAGGTACAACAGTTCCTTAAGCTAATTTAGGAACGATTTACTAAACGATCATAACAATTATATTAAGTGCATTTTACTTGACTGAATATCTTAAGTATATTTGATTTTAGAGATTTGGAACGTTTTATTTGATGTATATTATTTGAAGCATTCATTAGTTGAGATTTGATTAAAGATTCAATTATTTCCAAGTATATTATTTAAGATGGGTTTCTTTATCTTGACTTGGTCTATGTTGACATAAAAAGTCAAAGGTTGACCAAGATGGACTAGTCAACTCTTAGTTTTGACTTTGTCACTAATTAGTCCTTATGTGGTTATTATTAAGTTTAAGGGTTGTTTAGCACGTTTAAGCATGTTTTAGCTTAGTAGTTTTGGGTTATTCGTCTTTTAGTACACTATACTTTTTGGGCACAAGTATTTAGTACATTTATTGTTCAAGTGTGTGTATTTAGTATTTTTATACGGTTTCGTATTTGTACAAGTATACTTATCTCCCAAAGCTTATTTATACTTAGTAAAATATTTCAATCATCGAATAAATTTATAATAATTATAAAAATCATTTTTAACCTTATTATGTATCATATTTCTCAAAACTTAGAGTTTTACAAAAATAACTGTAAGTAATAACGAAATCGATAATATTATTAAGGATACTAAATGAGTCATTTTTCAAATGTTATTTTTAATTTTTGATTTTCGTACTCAATATACTTTTATGAGTTAGGTTTCCAGATATAAAGTTATTTTTCAAAAATAATAAGGTTTTCAATACTTTCTTTTAAATCGTTTAAAATACTTAAAAAAACAGAAAAGAGGACCAAAATTTTATTTTGGATACTTATATTTGTACAAAATTTATTCCCAGAAATTTAGACTAAAATAATTTATAAATATTCTTAAATAAAATCATCTTTCCAGATCTGACCTACTTTAGTACAAATTTTATAAATAAAAATATATATGATGGATTTATATGAAATTTGACGTACACATAATAGACATCATCAGGAACATAATATTTTTTTTTTCAAGTCTAAAAGAAACGTTTAACATTGGGATACATATCATTTTCCCAGATAGTACATAAAAGCATAAAGTACCATTTTACGAAATAAATAATTATTAAATATATATATATATATATATATATATATATATATTCATAAACTTACTTTTCATATTTTTCGTATATTTTAGGCATTCAGATCTACAACTTTCATGAAGGAACCTAACACTAATTCGGATCGAAATATATTTTACACAGAAAAATCGTAAACATACATCGTACATCACAGAATCCATTTTACAGCATGTATAGTTAAGTGATAAATCAACAAATAGTTAACTTTAAACTTGGTGATCTAATGATTTAGTCCTAAACATGATGTTATATGTTATTTAGAGTCTATACACTGTACTACGAGATTTGAGGGCGAAGAAAAGTTAGGTTACCTTAAGCATAAATAATCGATTCTACAACATATACGAAAACAAAGATCGATGTTCCCTTTCCTCTTGCTCATCTTCATAAATTAGTTAGAAGGACACAAAAAAAACTAAGTTAGTTGTTATACTATAAAATAAATTTGAAAATAAGTAGTATAAGATAAGAGAAAGAAGGGATTAGAGCTCTTCAAAATGGTGGTGTAAAGGCTTAAAAACTTAGGATTATTTTGATGGTTTTTCTTTGGTTTTTAGAAATGATTTTAAGGAGGATGTTAGACCACACACATCCATTGAGTCATGGAGGATGGGGTCATCTTAATCCCAAAATTAGGGTGACTTTTTGTATTAATTAGTGTGACCTCCTTGTAGTGGAAGTCATCAGATGATCTTCAAACAAAATTGATGACCCTCACTTTCTCTCTCTCTCTCTCCCTTTTGTTCCACTTTCAACTTTTGGCAGAATATTTGTCACCTTTTGTCAGCTCTCACTCCTCATCAGTCATTCAACTCCATTTCAACGGATATTTTTTTTTACAACGTCTCTTTTATTTTCCTCTTTTTTTTACAACGTCTCTTATATTTTCCTCTTTTTTTTTACAACAACTCTTTATTTCACCAACAACTATTTATTTTCCTCTATAAATAATCATACACTTCTTCAAAAAAATATTACTCATAACCTTATCCAAATAATCTCATATTCTCCTATACCTCGAAAATAAAATTCAACTTATAATATGGATTTAAATAATTCTGTTTCCTAAATTTTGGTGGCGATGATTACACATCATACAAACATATTCACGATTTTGATTTAAATCTAAATAGTCAAAATTATATTCCTTCTTTCACGGATTTAATTCCCGAAAGGCAAAATTATGGAAATATTGATCAATTTGATGACTCAATGTCATTGTCTCAGTTTTCAACTCAAGCTTTTGTTGAAGATACTCCAATTTATTCTAACAAAACACCATCAAGGGTCCAAAAAAAACAACCCAGATCAAACCCCTTTGAAAAATCAAATTGGAATGAGAAGGAAGACATTGCGCTTATGTCGAGTTGGTGTCTGGCTAGCAAAGATCCAATTGTTGGCAAAAATCAAAACACGTCAACAATGTGGAAAAAAAATAAGTGAGTTATATGAACAATCGAGGGTCGAAAATGAAAATAATACTCAACTAACTATTAGGAGTATCGATGCTATGAAAGGTCATTTTAAGCGGCTCAATACCATTGTCAACAAATGGGTTAGTTGTTACAGCAAAATTATTAATCGACCACCGGCGAGTGGCACCAACAAAGAAGATGATATTGAGGCGGCTCAAATACTATTTCGCTAAGGCAACAACGGTAACAATTTTGAATATTTTGAAGTTTACAACAATGTTATGAGAAAGCACCCAAAATGGAGCTTACCAAACAACAACTTCAGTGACATGTCAAATAAAAGCAGTTCCAACTCCAAAAGATCGAGGTCGGATTTTGATACCACCCCTACTAATGTTGGTATCTCCACTCAATCTAGTGTAAATTACGATGATTACGTGAATAGACGTCCAGAAGGTCGGGAGGCGGCAAAAAAGAAGCGTAATGGGAAATCAAAAATGACAAAATCTATGTTTAGTGAAGACGATCAGTCATGTATTGAAAAGCACGGGGATAATATAAAGTTACAAATGGAGGCTAGACAAAGACGTATTGAAGCAGATTTGAAGATTGAGGAAAGTAAGAATTTGCGACTGAAGACCAAAATGGAGATGAAAATTTTGGATACATTACTTTCAAAACAACATTTAAGTCCAAAGGATGAAGAATTGAAGGAAAAACTTAGATTAAAATACTACCCTGATCTTTAATTTTGAAATTTCGTATTTTTCATTTTTAGGGGGATTATGTCATCATGTTCATCCGTCAATTACGTCTTAAGAAATAATCTGTTTTTATGTAGTGTAATTCATTTTTATTTTTATGTAGTATAGACCACTTTCAATTGCGTCTTAAGGAGTATTATATTTTTATGTAGTGTGGTTAATTTTTAATTGTCTCTTAAGAAATATTCTATTTTTATGCAATGTAGTTCATTTTTCATTGCGTCTTAAAAATTATTTTATTGCAGTTTATTTTTAATTGCGTCTTACAATTTTTTTTATTAATATACTGTAGTTCATTTTTTGTGTCATCTTAAAAGAATATACAAGTACTAATTGTGTAGACACCCGCATTTTGACTGTCAGGTGTCTATAGCAGTTTCCAAAAAAAACACCCGATGATGATCAGACGCTAACGTGTCTCTACGCGCTCGGATATGGGCTCAAAACCATTAGTTGTTGGCTTAAGCACTTATGGAGTACAAATCTCACAAAACTGACCTCAAATCCAGGCCCAGTGGGTCGTTTCCAGTCAAACAAGACTAATTTGGGCCAAAACCGACACCGGAAATAAAACCGACTTTTAGCGATTGGGTCAACCCCGGTCAAAGTCGTTTCCGAGACAATTAAAAACAGCCACACAAGCATCAAAAAGTCCAACTCAAAAGAAAAACCCACAAATATCCAATTCAGGGTCCAAAGTCCGAACCACTCGATCCAGCTGACCCAATCGATCGAGTGTCAGCTCCACTCGATCGAGTGGGCCCTTATTCAAGTCTGGCTGCTGACGTTTGGGCCACTCGACCGAGTCAAGGGGCTACTCGGTCGAGTAACCCTAGCCGGGTGTGCATAGCCTAGCCAATATAAACACACCCATGCACGCACTTTTCACAACTTTTCGTCATCTAAAAACCCCAATCAAAACCCTAAGCCTTAATTCAACCCTAATCCTATACACAAACCCTAACCCTAGCGTTTAGGAATTCGAACCCTAACCACCACAACTTAACCTACATCTCGATACTCACGTGCAAGCCACAACTACGAGTCCCGTTCGAGAACAAGAACATGTAGGTTGAGGGTGCCAAATCCCTTTCCTCTCTTTTCTCTCTTCTCCTTCTTTCTCGCGTCATTCGTCGTCTTTGTCGTTTTTTATTGTCACTATCGCGTTATAATATCGTTAATATCACTAGTATTAAAAGCATTAAAATACTTGTGGATTTGTGTCGAGTGCGAAGGATGCCGGAATAAGGAGACCCGAATATACAAGAGTATTGCACTCAGCGTTGCCGGTCGCTTATCCTGACACCCTTAGCATTTGATTATTGAAACAAGTCAACTTAAACAATAATTTTTTATTTCGTTCGCATCATCATTCAATTGAATACCTCATCAATCCTAAAACATTTTTTCAAAATAAGTACTTTTTTTTAATAGAGGTTGAAACCCGTTGATGCGGATCCGACATCAAACAATTCGCAAGAATTAATTGTGATGTCGGGATGCGGAGGGAATGAAGTCGAGTTTTTTTAATTCAAGTATCGATTGATTAGATTTGTTACCAATTCCATAATTGGATGTCGAATCTAATGATTTAGTCAAATAAACTAATTAACACGATTTTCGTTGATGCTTATATAGATGCCTTCTAATTCGATTGAATTAATTACGACATCAATAAACGCGGATAAAATTTGTATCGTGCTAGTTAACTTAAAACGACTTAAAGCACTTTTTTTTTTTTAAGTTTTCACTCTAGTATTTCATATCGATTCAATAATCGAATATGGGATATGACGAGTATCGAAGTTAACTCTCGAGTATAAATTCCATGATATTTATGCCCGATTCGATAAACTCATCGAGTTATAAAAATCAAAGAGCAATTTCAAAATCAATGGCGAGCCGCAAAGCGAACCCTGGTTCGTACAGAGGGCACTCGATCGAGTGCCTAGCCCACTCGGTCGAGTGGCACCCCAAAAACCGAGACAAAATGTTTTCTGACCTCCACACGGTCGAGTCTCGCAATGACTCGATCGAGTGGCAATGTACTCGGCCGAGTTCGTCAATAACTCGACCGAGTAGGCTCTAAAACACGAGACAGGAGCCTTTCCCGAGGACCACTCGGTCGAGTCCCTCAATGACTCGATCGAGTGGCCTTATCACGACAATGTCGTGAGTCTCACATCCCTTTTCTAGTCTCGATAAAACCTTTTTTTATGACTTAGGTCAACACGTGCCTAATCAATCACGTGAAACATCACTTTTTCAAAACCATGCGTCATCATAATTACGTCATTCCATATTGCATCGTCCTACGAACCGTTATTATCGTTACACCATTACTAACCGTTTGTCACTTTTCTTGTTGATTTATTTGTTTATTTTATTGTACTAAAATGAACCTTCGCATGCTAAATTTAACTCCGACGTTAGAATTAGTTGCATTAAATCGACATAGAAACCCTTTCAATTTCTCGTATGTTTAAGGAAAATAATCTTTGCATATCATTTTCACCGAACTACTAACGCGCGTATTAGAAAGTCATTCGATATCCTAGTAGAGGCCACCATTGTGCGGGCGGGGTTGGGTGTCCTTTGTGGGCTTCCCAACACGTACCCTCACCCCTTACTCAGAACCTCGGTTTCCGGATGCCCGAAACCATTGGCGCACGAGAGTCATTCAATACACGTTAACCGGTAGTGACGGTATCGGTATCACAATGCAAAGGGACGAGCCCAATAAACTCTGACATCGGAAATGGGCCGTGTTTTGTATATGGTCCACTACGACATAGAGTGGGTTCGAACGGGCCGAACTCCCACAAAGTTCGGTGCGACTCCACTTCGATTTAAATTTCAATTCGATCCATTCTCATATGGAGATTCATTCGCCTCCCCAAACCCGCGCGTGGCCGCGTCGGGGTGGACCTATGTCATGTCCACAATTTGGCGACTCCACTGGGGATTAACTGATGCGTGACTTACTATCGGCATCCTCAGGGTGAGACTCGAATAGAAATCGTTTGACTAGTACAATACGCGTTTTAGTTTTACGGTTCATGCATGACCCCATATTTTTCCGAGCCGGTACTCGCGACCGACGTCCCACTATACCGTGATGTACTCCAATATGGATATGTCAAAGGTGTCCATAGTCGATTCGAGTGGGTTTCGCGGCATGTTCTAAGCTCAACTCGACTTAGAAAGTCCGTCCCGATCAACGTCTAGACTATGTGCACTTGTATAGACCCTTTATAGACCGACCGACACTTAGTGTAAGGCATACATGTCGTCGTTATAATGCTTGCATGACTATGTGCTACTTGGTTTCCGTGTCGTTTTCAAAAAACCGTCAACTTTTCAAAAAATACATCTTTTTCAAGATATTCAATTTCAAAACCCGGGACGTATACCGAATCTAGGACTTATGATTTTACTCAAAGTAGCCTATTTTTAGCCGATATTCTGCCCATTTCAAAACTCAAAAATATTTTCGAACTTTCAAATTTGTGGCCCGATACACTTTCTGAGTTTTCGAAAAAAATCGGTCCTTTCCCCGAGTTTTCTCGGATTTTCCAAAAATAATCCATTTTCAAAACCTTCCTCTTCTTAGGACTTCCCGTATTTAGCAGTGTCGAGTCATGTCATAAGTCGTCGAAGTCTTTAGCGTCGAAACTTTATCGATCCTACATCGCGGGTTTCTTCCCCATCCCAGTCCGCCTTATTAGACTAAGGCGAGGCCCACCTGTATAGGACATACTCCTACAAAGGAGGGCCCGTCTACACAATCGAGTCTAAAAGTCTGGGGATGTCTCACGTGGACCTTTCTTCGAGTAGGACTCGGCCCACCCGCCGAATCCTATGGAAGGCCCACCTTTCACAAGTCACCCGTCTAGGTGTCTTTTCCGAGTCATTTCCCTTTTCAGTCTTGTTCGGAATGTACTTTATATTCCGGGATCAGGGCTAGTTTCTGATTACGCGGTGTTTTTACAGACAGGCCACCCGAGACCAGATATCAACGCAATATGGACGCACTGAAAGACGCCCTAGCCAAGATCGAAGCCCAATTGACTGCCATCCAGACCGACCAAACGACACTCGCCACTCGTGTGAGCGCCATGGAAAAGGGGATTCCTCCTAATGCTGGATCTGAGCCCACTGGGCCCATAGCTGAACTAATCGGCGCTGTTCGCAAGCTCGAAGAACAGGTTCACCTGTCAACGAACAGCTCGATCCACACTGAAAATGCTTGCTCCTACTCGCCTTTAAATGACGAGCTACCTGCTAACTTCAACCTCACGGGAATTCCAATGTTTGAGGATACCGAAGACCCGGTCCACCACATCCGGGCTTTTAAAGATTTTATGGCGGTCAAAGGGGTGAGTCCACCATGTTTACGCACTTATTCCCCTCCTACCTCGAAAAGCATCCTAAGGCCTGGTTCTACAGGCTCGATTCCAAGAAATATAAGACTTGGGATGATGTGGCGACTGAATTTGCTCGGAATTACGCTGATAATACCGAGATCCAGACTACAATGCGTACTCTGGAAGTGATGGCCCAAGAGCCCAAAGAGGGGTTCACCAAATATCTACAAAGATGGCGGGCCGAAAGTGTGAAGTTGGTTGATAAGCCCAGCGAAAAAGTGCTAGTGGAGGCCTTTGTCAAGAACCTCCTCCCATCCTACCGGGTCCATCTCCGGTATGCAATCATCCCCAATTTTGCCGCCCTTACTGAAATGGGTACAACGATCGAGGATGACTTAAGGTTAGAGAGCCTGACTAAGGCCTCTACCAAGGGATATCAAGGGGCCAGTTCATCTGTGAGCAAGCCCACACCTGCAGCTGCAACTCGCAGCATCTTCGATGAGGTAAATCTGCTTGACACCTCATCCAAAAAGAATACACCAACTCGGGTATTCACGGATATAGGGACTACCTATACCTACGCTTTACAAAGGCTATCTTCAAAAGGCCTTATTCAACCAATAGGCCCGATTCCCGAACTTCCATTGGAGAAAAGGCCCAAGAGCTACAATGTCCAAGCCTATTGCCAGTATCACCGAGGTAATGGGCACGACACAGAAAAATGTTGGAAGCTGAAGCATCTAATCCAAGATCTGATTGAAAGCGGGAAAATATCGTTGCCCGGGGACAAGCCAGACAACAAAGAAAACCCGTTCAGTACCCATGCTATATTCACGGGAGAGGTAATCGACTGTTCTCACCTCATTTCCCCTTATATCCCACAAATTAATGGGATATGGTTCAATGATGAGGACGACGTTTACCTAGCTAAAGGGGAAGCTGTCCCCATCACCAGTGAAGAGGTTCGAAGAACTAAGTCCAAAGCCTTAGCCACTAACCACCTCGCCACAGCCGGGCGCTCTACTCCCACAAGTGTCACTGAACTTGCCAGGACGCAATCCACTCTCGAGGAACCAAGCAACGACACGGCCTTGGTCCAACAATTGAAGAGGGTTCGAGCTGATCTAACCATATGGCAACTACTGGTTAGCTCGCAAGCACATCGAGAGGCACTGACTAAGGCTCTCGATGAAATCAAGGTCGACTCTCAGGTTACCCCCGCTGAAATGGTAGCCACTATCATGCCCTATCTCAAGGGTAAGTCGAAGGAAGGCCCACTCATAACCTTCTTTGAGTCCGATCTGCCACCGTTCGGGCCCAATCATAATCTGGCCCTATACATCACGGTCATTTGCCGAGGGAAGTACCTCCCGATGACCCTAATCGACGACGGATCGGCCGTGAATGTCCTACCCCTAAGGACCGCTAGGGCCCTCGGCATCACAGATGCCGACAATCTCCCAACGGCGCAAACTATCCAGGCTTTTGACGGAAGCCCAAAACCGGTAGCCAGGGCCGTTAAATTGACAATCATAACGGGCCCAATCGAAAAAGAACTGGAGTTCCAGGTGATTGATGTCACCTCATCCTTCAACTTGCTACTCGGAAGGCCTTGGATCCACGCGGTCAAGGCCGTGTCCTCCACCCTATATAGGAAGGTCAAGATGCCACTTCAAGACGGTGTCATCACACTAGAGGCCACCCCCATCACCGTGGCAAGATGCAATGCTACGGGCCGGGCCGACCCACGAGGATTTGATTTCGTGGGCATGATCGAGGAGGAATATCTCTTCAGGCCTTACTTCACCACTGGCATCAACACGATGCTACAAAACTTGGGCTATCTACCGGGGGCTACCTCGAGGCCATATCTTCCAGCTGGGAAGATTATCGAAGTCCTAGACGATGGCGAATCACAGTTCGGATTGGGGTATGCTATAACCTCGGAAAACGTGGTCCAGGCCGGTATCCACAAGGCCACCAACCTCATCAAGGGTACTTACTTAGGCCCTTATAACCCGAAGTTAACTGACTACTTCGTCACTCCTGTATTCGGGGCTATTCAAGTGGGCCTCTACCAACTCACCATCACATATCCCGAGACCAAAATGGCTCGGGAATGCAATTTCATCCCTGATGATATATTCACCCTTACCCAGGTCGAGTCCAAACAAGGTGAAAATAACTCCGAGCCCGTGCTGGGGCTCCTATTTGGAGAAGACAAGGCTGTCCCTGCTCCAAAGGACGATTTAGTCAACCTGATCCTCCGCAGCGATCGGTTTGACCCAACCAAGCTAATCTCCGAAGTCGGTGCAAACACCGGGAAAAAGGCCTGGAAGAAACCATCAAGTGGACCGACAGCCAAGGACGGGCCTACAAGTTAACCACCGGCGAGAGAGACATGCCGGATACCGAGTCCGAGTCAGAGTCGGAGTTTGAGTCCAAGTCTAGAGGGTCTGGTGCTAGAGTCGAGTCTGTAACCCCTCTTCCCCTTAGCCACTTCCACTGGGGTCTCGGGGCCTGTCCCAAGACCTCTCCCTATCCCGCCACTGACCAACGAGCAGATGGCCGCTCTATTCGAGCTTTTCTCTAAATTCACCATTAATAATAATAATTACGAAAACCGTTCTGCTTACGACTTGTCTTATTTCCAAAATTCTTTCAATTTCAAAGATTTTATTTGCAATGACATTGAGAAACCCGACGAACAAGTACCTCTACCTCCGCATCTGATCGAGCAGCTCGAACAAAGGGAGTCGCGAGATCCGGTAATCGAAGAAACTGAGTCTATCAATGTGGGAACCACTTTAGAGCCCCAGATGTTTAAGTTGGGCCTATCCTTAGATCCCGAGGAGAGAAAACAATTCACAGATCTCCCCCAAGAGTTCAAAGACGTCTTCGCATGGTCCTACAAGGACATGCTGGGGATAGACCGGGAAATAGCTGAACACCATATACCCATCAAAGATGGGTGCAAACCGGTAAAACAGAAACTCAGAACAATGAGGCCCGAATGGTCTCTCAAAGTCAAAGAAGAAGTCGACAAGCAATTCAAAGCGGGCTTTATACAAGTGTCTGAATATCCAGACTGGGTCGCAAACATCGTGCCGGTACCCAAGAAGGACGGCAAGGTGCGGGTATGTGTGCATTTCCGGGACCTTAACAAGGCCAGCCCAAAAGACGATTTTCCGTTACCACACATCGACATGCTGATGGATAACACGGCCGATCATGCCCTTCTATCATTCATGGATGGGTATGCCGCATACAATCAAATCAAAATGGCAGAGGAGGATATGAGTAAGACCACCTTCAGTACACCTTGGGGTACTTACTGTTACACTGTTATGCCATTTGGGCTTATCAACGCCGGGGCCACTTATCAGCGGACCGCCACTACTTTATTACATGACATGATGCACAAAGAAGTGGAGGTCTATGTGGACGACGTGATCGTCAAGTCCAAAGATCGAAGTGGGCACATTGCAGCCCTAAGAAAATTCTTTACCCGACTACGCAAGTACAACATGAGGCTAAACCCTCAAAAATGCAGTTTTGGGGTAACATCAGGCAAATTACTGGGCCATATCGTTAGCCAACGCGGCATCGAGGTCGACCCTGCTAAAATCAAGGCCATCACCGAGATGCAACCACCCAAGACCGAAAAAGAAATAAGGGGGTTTCTCGGGAAAGTCCAATATATCAGCCGATTCATTTCAAAACTAACCATGGTATGTGAGCCCATTTTCAAAAAACTGAAGATCGGAGAGCGGGTACTATGGGATGATAAATGTCAAATGGCTTTTGACAAAATCAAGGAGATTCTGTCTGCACCGCCAGTACTAATGCCCCCTCAACCCGGTTTGCCTTTGTCGTTATACCTAACAACGACCGAGACCACCATGGGGGCCATGCTGGCCCAGACAGTCGATTCGGAAGAACGGGCTATTTACTACATCAGTAAAAAGTTCTTGGAATACGAGTGCAAGTACGCAATGCTCGAGAAAATGTGCCTAGCTTTGGTTTGGGCCACTAAAAAGCTCCGACACTATATGCTTAGCCACGAAGTCCATGTTCTATCCAAAATGGACCCTATCAAGTACTTGTTCGAAAAGCTCATTCTCAATGGCAGGATGTCTAGATGGACTTTAATGTTAGCTGAGTTTGACCTCAAGTTCGTACCATTAAAAGCCATCAAGGGCCGGGTAATGGCAGAATTCCTCGCCGATAGCCCAATATCCGAAGAGAGCCACACCGATACTTGGGCCTTTCCTGATGAAGACATATTCCATACTGACGCCGAAACATGAGATTTGTATTTTGATGGGGCATCCAACTTTCGAGGATTCGGAGTCGTGATTCTGCTAATCTCACCACAAGGGGAGCACACCCCGTTATCCATCAAACTGGACTTTGAAGTGACCAACAACGCAGCCGAATATGAAGCATGCATTCACGGGTTGCAAGCTGCCGCTGATTTAGAGGTAACAAACCTCCGGGTCCACGGTGACTCATCGCTGGTCATCAATCAGGCACTCCAAAAATGGAAAACTCGGAACGCCAATCTCGTGGCTTACCAAGCACGAGTAAGAGGTTCTAGAGAAACAATTCCAGAAGGTGGAATATATCTACCTGCCGCGGAAAGAAAACCAATTTGTAGACGCGCTCTCCGAATTAGCATCTTTACTGAACATCCCGGAGCATCTAACTAGCATGCTAATCTGCGTCGACAGACGGTCCGAGCCGGCTTACATCCACGCCATCCAAGATATCGAGATAACTGACCCAGAACCTTGGTATCAAGCCGTACTAACCTACTTGACAACGGGAGAGTATCCCCCGGAAGCTGAGAACCGGGCCAAGAAGGCCTTGCGAAGATTGGCAACCCAATTTGTTCGCACGGACGACGGGCAGTTATACAAAAAGACGGCACAGGGGGCTCTCCTCCTGTGTATCGACAAAATACAGGCCGAAAAGGTTATGGCCGAGGTACACGATGATGAAAATGGCCCGCATATGAACCCCCATATGCTAGCCCAAAAAATCATGAGGCTCGGGTATTATTGGAATACCATGGAAACAGACTGTCGGCTATATGTCAAACACTGCCATAACTGTCAGATCTTTGCCAATGTACAACATATGCCATCTTCCCTATTATATACCATGACACCATCGTGGCCATTTTCGACATGGGGCATTGATATAATTGGCAAGGTGCACCCTTCCGGGACGGGAGGTCATTGCTTCATCTTGGTGGCCATCGACTATTTCACCAAATGGGTCGAAGCCAAGTCATATCGTGTCTTGAACGCGAAGCACGTGGCCAAATTTATCCAGAATAAGATCATATGCCAATACGGGATCCCACACGAGTTTATCAGTGATCATGGGACCCACTTTCAAGCAGAAACCGCTACGTTGCTAGCAAAATACAAAATTCAAAGGCATACATCTTCTCTCTACCGTCCCCAAACAAACGGAGCGGTAGAAGAGGCTAATAAGACAATTGTCACCATACTTAAAAAGATGGCTGAGAATTACCGGGATTGGCCCGACAAAATACCTTTTGCTCTCTGGGGGTATCGGACGTCAACTCACACCGCCACCGGAGCAACCCCATATTATCTGACATATGGAATGGAGGCGGTCCAACCAGTCGAGCTAGAAGTACCATCCCTAAGGGTTTTACTGGAGAGCCAAGTACCGAAAGCAGATTGGGTCCAATCCCGATACAATTCGCTAGTTCTTTTGGACGAACGGCGGTCCCAGGCCCTCAACAATATCCAAATATATCAAAAGAGGATCCAACGGGCTTTCAATGAAAGAGTTAGGCCCAGAAACATCAAAGAAGGGGATCTGGTCCTAAAATCGGTTCGTGCCTTACTACCGGTTGACCCAAGAGGAAAATTCAAATCCAAATAGGCTGTGCCATATTTAGTGAAAAAGGTTCTATCAGGAGGAGCGGTGATGCTGACAGACTTGGACGGGAACGAGTTCGTCAACCCGACCAACTTGGACCAGTTGAAGCGCTACTACCCATAAACCCCATCTCAATGTCATTTGCAAAAATTTCTAAAAATGTGTCTTTTATAAATTTTCAAAATTATAGACTAGTCAATAAGTTAGAATTAATTATTCTACTATCGCACATCTTGAACCAATAGTCTTGGTGTATTTCGAAAATTGCAAAAAAAAATCTATGTTTGAACTACGTTTAGTTTAATTCCGCTAATTGTGGATACGTAGGCAACCCCTCAAAAGGGTACAACCGCTGCAATAAACGAAAAGACGGGAATGGAATTCACTAATATGTCTTTTATTAAAATCCCGATAAACTTGGGAATTCCAAAATTACAAAAACTTCCAAAAAAAAACGCCAAAAGCGGCAAACACCCAAAAAAAAATCACACCACAAAAATAGTAATAATATTTAAATAATAAAACAAAGGAGACTAATACTCGTGCATTTTGCCCTTTCCTTTGTCCTTTGGGTCGCGTGGAGCCCGAGGTCGCCGGGGCGGGGGCGAGTGTTCCCGAATCACGAGGGGAACCTCCTTAGCTCGAACCCGTTTCTTTGACAGCGGATCTTCTGCTATTGTCTTTGGTCCAAGTCGAGCCCGCACGTGCTCAGGTAGCCTATCTCGTGGGCCAAGTCGGTCCTGCACTTCTAGTCTTGGGCCCAGTCTCCTTTCCAAGTCAGTCTGGGGGCTCACTTTCCCCCGCACACCTCTAGCACTAGACCCTTCGGCTTGAGTCTTAGTCTTCTTTCTCTGACCTGACATTAGGCGGACCAGAGTAGCTGGAGTGTCACCTTCGTCGAAGAAGCCCCTATTGTCCTTAACTTGTTCCCTTCACAGCAGATCAAAAGCTTCATCGACCTTCAGAGCAGCTCGGGCTTTGGCATCGCCTGCTTTGGTCCACTTCACATAGGAGTCCGAAACCCAGATTGAGTGACGAGATGTAGGAATAGGCCAAGTATGTCGGGTGTACCATCTTTGCATCCAGGTATCGCACATCACATCGGTCAGTTGGGTAGGGTCACTCACAACTGCTTCAACCTCCGGGATTCTTTGGGTCCAACCATACTACCTTAGTATGCGGTCCGGGTAGAGATGAATTGTCTGCCTGAAAGACAGTATCACCTGATAACGAGCTATGTCCCTCGGGTCCAAGCCAGTCCAAACATAGATGGGCCACCACGACACTACCCATCGGATCAATGGACCACCATGGAATGATAACACCTCGTCCCAATACTTCTGGGTAATCTGGCGAGAAAAATCAATGGCCCGTCTCCTCGTCATCACCTGATTATGACGGTAATTGCTCGCGTCAAGAGGAGGATCTATCACTGATAGCCTCTCGTATAGCCAAATCTGAAAAAGAAGGCAAAAATATGAGTTCCCGGGACAAAACAGGCGTCCGCCTAAGAACACTCGACCGAGTGCCTAGGGGTCACTCGATCGAGTGGTATCTCTGGAAACGAACAGGAGGCTTTTTACAAGGGCACTCGATCGAGTGGCAGGGTGACTCGGTCGAGTGCCCACCGCAGCAGGAAAAATCACGAAAAAAAAATCAATTAAAAAACCGAGAAATTGGGAAAAATAGAAATTCGAGGTAACATACTTGTAGTAAACGGGTACTCCCGGTCAAGCGGACTGATGAATCCCTCTTACGATTGTCTAGACCTTGGATAATTTCACCCATTATAAGCCAAGCCGGACTGTGCTCTGTCTCCATGCAATCAACCACGAACGTCAAAAGGCGGGCAAGACAATAAATCCATGTGACCTTCAAAAGCATAGACATGGAGCATACAGAAGGAAAAAGCCCTACGGCTGTGAACCGGTCTGACCCGGACATCGAGAGGATTCATAAATTTCTCAGCCAATTCGATCAGAGAAATATTATCACCCTCCATCATACGGGATACCTCATTGTGAGAAAGCCCTAAAAATTCTCGAAGTTTCCTCCTCGGGTCATAAACTGAATACGGGACGGTGGGACGAAGTATCGGGTTCCATCCTCCCACAGCAGCAATCTCCTCGGGTAAGGGACAAACTTCTCCCCGGGGAAAGGCGAAGACATGATATATGTCGTCCCAGTAAGACAAGCAGGCATCAAGGAAATAACGATCGACCTGCATCTGACGGAATGGGTACAGCTGAGTAATATTCGTCTGGTTAAGAGCCACCCTATCTGTGTCCCTAAAACGTCGGGACCATTCTTGCAACATCACGGTCAATCGATCGATTCCCATGGCTAAAATTCTAGAAAGGAATAAAGAGACTTTCTTTTTGAGGAGGGATGAATTATGAGAAGGTTGTGAGAAAATCAAAGACAAGGGAGGGCTATATATAGCATCAACCTTACAATCTTTTTTCCATATCACTTTTCCGTGAAAAGTTTCCTAATTCTAAAAGGAAATCAACATACGGGCCTCGTCTCGAGACTCCCTAATCTTAGCCCGGGAATTAGTCATCCCGAACTTTCCTAAACTTCTTAGGAGTCAAAAATTTCAAAAATTCCAACTTCAAAAATTTCATAATTTCAAAATTTTCAAAAACTCAAAAATCTTTTTCCCCAGCGCGAGTCATTTTTCTACCTACATGTTGCATGCAAAATTTTATGTGACTTATACAAGTACAACTCAAGCAGAGACATACAACCCACTATATCTCCCCAGCGGAAAGCCCTAGGTGGCATTTTCCCCGGAATAGCACGGGATGGGCCCATATATAGGCGCACCCAGGACTTATGCGACAAGTCCAATTCCCCACAGAGTTATCATCATCAGCTCAGGTATGACTTCTATCCTATGGCTGGCGAGCCCTTCACGACCCGATCGGGAGTCTGCCAGGTTTCAATCCCCGATTGGCCTGGTAGCTACTCTGACTTTCATCTTGTCCAAGCCTCAGTCAGAGTCGGGGCTCTGTAGACACCCGCATTTTGACTGCCAGGTGTCTATAGCAGTTTCCAAAAAAACACCCGATGATGATCGGACGCTAACGTATCTCTACGCGCTCGGATATGGGCTCAAAACCATTAGTTGTTGGCTTAAGCACTTATGGAGTACAAATCTCACAAAACTGACCTCAAATCCAAGCCCAGTGGGTCGTTTCTAGTCAAACAAGACTAATTTGGGTCAAAACCGACACCGGAAATAAAACCGACTTTTAGCGATTGGGTCAACCCCGATCAAAGTCATTTCCGAGACACATAAAAACAGCCACACAAGCATCAAAAAGTCCAACTCAAAAGCAAAACCCACAAATATCCAATTCAGGGTCCAAAGTCCGAACTACTCGATCCAGCTGACCCACTCGATCGAGTGTCAGCTCCACTCGATCGAGTGGGCCCTTATTCAAGCCCGGCTGCTGGCGTTTGGGCCACTCGACCGAGTCAAGGGGCTACTCGGTCGAGTAACCCTAGCCGGGTGTGCATAGCCTAGCCTATATAAACAGACCCATGCACACAATTTTCACAACTTTTCATCATCTAATTAAAAACCATAATCAAAACCCTAAGCCTTAATTCAACCCTAATCCTATACACAAACCCTAACCCTAGCGTTTAGTAATTCGAACCCTAACCACCACAACTTAACCTACATCTCGATAATCACGTGCAAGCCACAACTACGACCCGTCCGAGAACAAGAACATGTAGGTTGAGGGTGCCAAATCCCTTTCATCTCTTTTCTCTCTTCTCTTTCTTTCTTGCGTCATTCGTCGTCTTTGTCATTTTTTATTGTCACTATCGCGTTATAATATCGTTAATATCACTAGTATTAAAAGCATTAAAATACTTGTGGATTTGTGTCGAGTGCGAAAGATGTCGGAATAAGAAGACCCGAATATACAAGAGTATTGCACTCAGCGTTGCCGGTCGCTTATCCTGACACCCCTAGCATTTGATTATTGAAACAAGTCACCTTAAACAATAATTTTTTATTTCGTTCGCATCGTCATTCAATTGCATATCTCATCAATCCTAAAACCTTTTTTCAAAACAAGTACTTTTTTTTAATAGAGGTCGAAATCCGTTGATGCGGATCCGACATCAAACAATTCGCAAGAATTAATTGTGATGTCGGGATGCGGAGGGAATAGAGTCGAGTTTTTAATTCAAGTATCGATTTATTAGATTCGATACCAATTCCATAATTGGATGTCGAATATAATGATTTAGTCAAATAAACTAATTAACACGATTTTCGTTGATGCTTATATAGATGTCTTCTAATTCGATTGAATTAATTACGACATCAATAAACGCGAAGAAAATTTATATTGTGCTAGTT
The DNA here is from genome assembly GCA_958450325.1 of Agrostemma githago. Lineage (NCBI taxonomy): Eukaryota > Viridiplantae > Streptophyta > Magnoliopsida > Caryophyllales > Caryophyllaceae > Agrostemma > Agrostemma githago. The sequence goes on along the minus strand of OY288239.1, from coordinate 75,121,915 downwards.
AACTTAAAACGACTTAAAGCACTTTTTTTTTAAGTTTTCACTCTAGTATTTCATATCGATTCCATAATCGAATATGGGATATGACGAGTATCGAAGTTAAATCTCGAGTATAAATTCCATGATATTTATGCCCGATTCGATAAACTCATCGAGTTATAAAAATCAGAGAGCAATTTCAAAATCAATGGCGAGCCACAAAGCGAACCCTGGTTCGTACAGGGGACACTCGATCGAGTGCCTAGCCCACTCGGTCGAGTGGCACCCCAAAAACCGAGACAAAATGTTTTCCGACCTCCACTCGGTCGAGTCTCGCAATGACTCGATCGAGTGGCAGTGTAGTCGGCCGAGTTTGTCAATAACTCGACCGAGTAGGGTCCAAAACACGAGACAGGAACCTTTCCCGAGGACCACTCGGTCGAGTCCCTCAATGACTCGATCGAGTGGCCTTATCACGACAATGTCATGAGTCTCACATCCCTTTCTAGTCTCGATAAAACCTTTTTTTATGACTTAGGTCAACACGTGCCTAATCAATCACGTGAAACATCACTTTTTCAAAACCATGCGTCATCATATTTACGTTATTCCATATTGCATCGTCCTACAAACCGTTATTATCGTTACACCATTACTAACCATTTGTCACTTTTCTTGTTGATTTATTTGTTTATTTTATTGTACTAAAATGAACCTTCGCATGCTAAATTTAACTCCGACGTTAGAATTAGTTGCATTAAATCGACATAGAAACCCTTTCAATTTCTTGCATGTTTAGGGAAAATAATCTTTGCATATCATTTTCACCGATCTACTAACGCGCGTATTAGAAAGTCATTTGATATCCTAGTAGAGGCCGCCAATGTGCGGCCGGGGTTGGGTGTCCTTTGTGAGCTTCCCAAAACATACCCTCACCCCTTACTTAGAACCTCGGTTTCCGGATGCCCGAAACCGTTGGCGCACGAGAGTCATTCAATACACGATAATCGGTAGTGACGGTATCGGTATCACAATGCAAAGGGACGAGCCCAATAAACTCTGACATCGGAAATGGGCCGTATTTTGTATACGGTCCACTACGACATAGAGTGAGTTCGAACGGGCCCGAACTCCCACAAAGTTTGGTGGCGACTCCACTTCAATTTAAATTTCAATTCGATCCATTCTCATATGAAATTCATTCGCCTCCCCAAACCCGCGCGTGGCCGCGTCGGAGTGGACCTATGTCATGTCCACAAATTGACGACCATATTTTGATGATGTGACACACTTTATTAAAAAACACATCAATTTAAAATTACCATACGCTAATACAACATTAAACCATTACTAATATTCCGTAGAACCGGCATTAAACATTAAAATTAAAAATTAAATGATAAGCAGTAGGATTGACATCACAACATTAATCCTCTTCGGAAGTAGAGCCAACTGGTGAAATTTTCTTCCATATAATCACAACATATATCGATCATATTAAGCTTTTCCTGTGGAATTAACAACCTTCCTCCATCACCACAAAGTTCAATCACAAATTGCCATTGGAAAACAGTTTGAAGTCGCTTGAATAGCTCAACCACATCACTCTTGAAACGTTCGAGTTCATCGTATTTAATATGTACTGTATCTGTAGAAAATAAAAAAATAGTTGAGCCAAAATCACAATAAACATATGTTATTAAAAAAAATTATAACATATACCGTTTGAAACAACTTCAGAGGGAACTGGAAATGAAACAGGGACAGTAGAGCTGGTAAGAATTCGATTTGTAGTAGACAATGATGGTTCCCTTCGTATCAAACCCCATATGGTCTCGCAGGTACTACAATGTTGGTCAAACGATCAAATAACATACGAGTTTCAGAAATAATTTGATCGATTTTGAATTGGTAGTTTCTGACACATTCGTCATTGGTCATGGCTCTAGACATTTTTAGAGAGTTGGAATAAATGAAAATTTGGAATGAAAAATAATTGGCTAAACACATTCTATTTATAGAGAAAGGGGGAAAAAATTGTAGTTGGGTTTCAAATTTTGAAAACAACCGTTCACTAAAAATTTAAAATGAATCCTTGGAATTGGGTTTGAAAAAAAGTGTTAGATTCAAATTTTGAAAATGACCGTTGAAATAAAAATTTAAACTGAATCGTCGGAATTGTGTTCGTTAGATTCAAATTTTGAAAACAACCGTTGCAATACAAATTTAAAATGAGTTGTCGGAATTGTGTTCGTTGGATTCAAATATTGAAAATGACCATTGCACTATAAATTTAAAATGAGTCTTTCACATCGGGTTTGAAAAAAAAGATGGTTATATATACCTATCATTATTCATGTGATAGATATCAAACCCAATAAACATTTTCAATCTTCCTAAATAATAATCACATAGTATATCACAAACAAAAATGTCTACTTCAAGTTCTAGCTCAGATTCTTCAAATGACGATGTTGTTAAACAAAATAAGATTTCAGATAATGAATGGGAATCTCATGTGGATGAAGAATCTGAGCAATTAAACAACCTCATAAGTCAACGTATAAACCAACGTATTCAATCTAATACACAACTCACTCGTACTCCTAGACGACCTAGGAGATATATTGAAAGGAATCGTGAGTATGGTCATCAGCAATTATTGAACGACTATTTTCAGAACCCAATTTATCCTGAGGAGCTATTCCGCCGCAGGTTTCGAATGCGTAAACATGTATTCATGCGCATAGTTAACGCTCTTTCCGACAGTGATGACTACTTCAAACAAAGAGTCGGCGGTAATGGAAGACTTGGTTTCTCAGCTTTGCAGAAATGTACGGCTGCGATAAGAATCCTAGCGTATGGTTCTTCTGCGGATTCTGTGGATGAATATTTGCGTATGAGTGAGATCGTCGTAAGGGATAGTCTTAGGCACTTTGCTCAAGGTGTTATTTCAAAATTTGGAACTCAATATTTACGTAGGCCAACTGCAGACGATTTAACAAGATTACTTCATATTGGCCAGGCACGTGGATTTCCTGGCATGTTGGGTAGCATTGACTGTATGCACTGGGAATGGAAAAATTGTCCGACGCAATGGTCAGGACAATATGCTGGGAGAAGCTCGAAGGCAACAATTATTTTGGAGGCAATTGCATCTTATGGTTTATGGATATGACATGCGTTCTTTGGCACACCGGGTTCCCATAATGATATAAATGTTCTTCAACGTTCTCCCGTCTTTGACGATATTTTAGAAGAATCGGGCCCACTTGTTTCTTTCATGGTAAACGAAAAAGAGTATAACTTGGGATATTATCTCGCTGATGGTATATATCCTGGTTGGGCAACATTTGTGAAAACAATTACTGCCCCCCAAATTCAGAAGCATAAATTATTTGCTGCTCGCCAAGAGAGTTGTCGAAAAGATGTTGAGCGTGCGTTTGGTGTCCTACAATCTCGATTTGCGTTCATTAAGCGCCCTTGTCTACTTCTGAACAAAGATATTATGGGGGAAGTTCTTATTGCATGTATCATTATGCATAACATGATAGTAGAAGATGAGCGAGAAACATATCTCCACTATGAAAATATAATCAGAGAGTTCAAAGAAGATCATCCTACATCAGCTAATGATAATCCTTTTGAATATCAGCGTCGCCGTAGATCAGCTCAAGATCGGTTTATGCAAAATTATGATAACATTCGCGATAATCCAACCCATGTCGCCCTAAAAAATGACCTCATTGAACATATTTGGATGAACTTTCGCGACTAAATTACGTTAATGTTATTTATGGTTCCGAAGTATTTAAATTATTTTCTTTATTTAATGTTATGCACTCTGTTAAAGTTGTATTTTTTTTAATCAGTGTATGCAGATGTCATATATCATTGTAATCGCTACCCATTTATCAGTTGTAATAATTTAATTGTAATCGAAGTTTATTTCTATTTTAAAAAAATTGATTGTACATTTTTAATAAACCTCCTCACTATTTAAAAAATAATAATGTTGGTATTAAAATATTTGTAATAATAAATATATGTAAATATAGTGGTAGTTGAAAAAATGAAGTATGAGAGAGATATGTGGGGTAGAGAAAGTGAGAGATGATTGGGTTGAAAAGTAAAAAATGATTGGGTTGATGACCTAGGTCATGGTTTTCTGAATGGGAGTGTATAGGATGAGTGAGGGTCAACAAATTGATTAAAACATTAAAACGGGAATGACCTCCATTAAGGTGACTCTTGGTTGGGGATGTTCTTAAGTGGATGAAAATATGAGTTTAAGGGTCATATGAGGGTGATTATAAGGGCACTTTGTCGTGCCTTTGGTGAGGGAGCAAGCAATGGACAAAGAAATGACAATTGCTTCAAATGACTAGTCATACTTTTGAAGGTACATTACCCTATTTGGTGTTTTTGATTAGAAAAACATTTTTTGAGCCTTCAAAGTGACGGTATGGCATACCTTAGGGTGATATGTTTGAGTTTATTTTGTCACACAATGATTAGGAAAGAAGTATGGAAATTGAATGTCGAGAAACGATTCGTCGGGTGACGATTTTCGTAGTAAAGAAGTTGTCCAGTACAATATTTTTATGATGCACTTATAAATTGAAATTTTGAATATCACCATTGTGTAGATTTTGGAAAATTAATAAAGTTAGGCATTTGAATCGCCTCAATCGGAGTCCGTATGAAAAAATAGGAACCGTTTTACGAAATCACACAGAATTGCGATAACGATAGAAATTTCAGTTTTGCAAACAATGAAGTGAAATAGAAAGGTTCCAAAGGCACAAGAATTGAATATTACTATATAAAATAGTTTGTCGAGACTTGATTTATTAATATTAATCGTTATTATAAATAACTAAAATGGTCAAAAACACGGGGTGTTACAGGATTTGAGATCGATTTTGAGAGATTTGTACTCCGCTAAGTGCCCAGGTCAGATACTATTGATTCTGAGCCCGTATTCGAGTGTATTGATACATGTTAACATCCTATCATCATCGGGAATTTTGGTGGAGACTGTTGCAGACATGAGCAGGCAAATGCGGGTGTCTACAGGTAGATAGCAGTTATCCATTTTATCCGCAGACTATTCCACTCTTCATAAATCACTACAAGAATACCTGGCAAGGGCGTCCAAAATATTGGCGTCAATATCCATGGACGCCTCCATGGCGTCCAATTTATAAACACGGGCATCCTCCATCAGACACCAGATTGGGCGTCCGACGTAAGTACTAAATTTTTTGGGGAATACATTGTAGAAGGACGGACGTCCACTATAGGACGCCATAACAGGGGCACGGGCCTCCACAATCGGACGCTATATCAAGACATGGGCGTCCACAGTCGGACGCTACGTACCTGACACGTGCGTACATTGTCGGACGCAACAGACCCTAACCCAAAATCGCGCATACCCCCCCCTGCCCCGACCCCCTACTGCTTCTTCATTATTAAAAAAATCACCCTCTAACTTCTCTCTAAGAAACCGGACGGACTCCTTTCCCAATTGCATCTCCAATTTTCTCCTTTTTTTCTCACTTATTAGGTATGTATTCGATATTAACGATTTTTTTAGTTTAATTATTGTTATACTGATTTCAATTAAGCTAAACAAAATTTAATTATTGATTTAGATTTTTTTTTTGATGTTAGGGTGTTAATTAAGTCACCGTGTTAGTTTGTCCAATAGTTTTGCTCAATCCTCTTACTACTAAGAGGATAGGAGGTGATGAGGTGTCAAATTCTCATTAAAAATTTGTCCTCCAAACACTATCACTCAAATAAGGAAACAAATAAAACATTAAACTCAAATTGTTACAATATCTAAATTCAAGAAAAATAAATATTGATGTAAAAATCAGAAGAAAAGAAATCTTCAATAAGACAATAAATAATATTATTATGTATGGGCTATTTATGAGATATTTTTTTAAAAGCAAATGTAGGTGTTACAAACTATCAAGATCATATATTGATGTAAATAAATACTATAAAATATTTGATGATGAAAAAATATATGGAGTATAAAATACTTTCAATTCTTGATTTTAATATATAAATAAATTTTTTTAATCTGATAATATTTGGATTATTATGTAATTTTCTAATTTGTTGGAAACAGTTCTAACTTATCTAAACATATATAAAAAAAAGTATTTTTTATTCGAGAGGCTTTATTTCATGATAAGAAACTAAACTTTTAATTAATTAATCAGGTTAGAAATTATAAAATATTATCATTAGCTTCGTAACAAAAAAACATATTTATTTAAGTATATATATTAAATGAGATTATTTGATAATCTTTGAAACTTTAAATTATTTTCTAAAATTAAAAGGTAAAACTTAAAAATGTGAAAAGCTAATATGTTGTCAATTAGATACGGAGTACTAAATAAGTGATACAGTAACTAAGGGTTCGTTTGGTTCACTATTGGATCAGATGGAGTTACCGGGAACTTAAATTCACGTGAATTTGTATTTCATGGGAATTATAAAAATAGTGTTTGGTTGCCGTGTGGGAAATGATTTCATTCGTGAAGTTCTACAAACCAAGGGGGGCTTGGTGAGTAACTTCCCTCATTATGGAGGATGTGACAATTCCTATGAAATGGGAAACGAAACATCTCCCTGAAAACGAAATTCATGGGATCTGGCACTTCCTGGTAATTAGATGAGTAACCAAACAAGTCCTAAATAAAGAATCCTAGATATACCGCGCATTAGTGCGCGGGATCTACACTAGTATTGATTAGTTAGATTGTTAGTATGGGGTTAGGGTTTAGAGATTGATATTAGAATGATTTGAGTGTTTTGATTAGGAAAGTGATGGTATATATATGAATTATAAATATTAATTAGGACAATATTAGAATGATTTGGGTGTTTTTAGGTTTAGGTGATTTTAAAAATATTAATTCTAAATTAAAATGGAAATTATGAAGTTAACTTAATTAGTGTGTAATATGTTTTATTAATTATATAATTTTCTTTTAGATAAAGAATGAAGAGAATTGAACGGAAATGGATGTATGGGGGAAGGTTTGATAAGAAAAGATGTCCTAGTGTTGAATTTTTAAAGGACATTAAGGGTTTTTTGGAGGTTGCTAAACGCTCACCTGATTTTGAGTTGAAGGGTGAAGTCAGGTGTCCTTGTCTTAAATGCAAGAACCTTAAATTTTTTGAGATCATTGTGATTAAGAAACATCTCATTTCAAATGGTTTCTCTACCAATTATATATTATCATTGGATTTGTCATGGTGAGACGTCTTCTAATGAGGAATTTGAGGTCCAAAAAAATGAGGGTGGGTTGAGAGGAATGATAGTTGATGTAGTGGAGTGTAATATCTTTAAGGACGAGAGCATGTATTCGAATGATAACCCAAAAGAGCCTAACCCACAAGAGCCTAACCCACGAGCAAAAGCGTTTTTCGACATGTTAAATGCTTCGGAAAAGCCGTTATATGGGGGGTGCGATATGAGTTTGTTAGAAGTTGTATCTATGATGGTGAGCCTTAAATGTGAGTTTAACCTATCCTTTGCTTGTTGATGGAAGGATTTGCCATCAATCTAACACCGAATAGAACCAACAAACCTAAGCTAGTAGCTAGGAAAAGTCGGGTCGATCCACGGAGACGGTAATCAAACTCGGGAATGCAAGACTCTAATTTAAGCTCAAAGAAATGAAGGAGAAGATTGGATGATGTGATGCAAAGATCTACTAACTAGAATAATGGTAGACTAGGATGCAAAATTAACAAATTAAAGCAATAAGGAGAAAGATAATTATGACTAGAGATGCAAAGAATTCAATAAGGAAAAGAGTAGGGTTAGGTCGGGTTCAAAGATGCAATGAGCGAATAGGGAAATCGAAGGTGTCGGTGTAATCTAACCACTAAGGTAAGTCCGCACTCTCGCGACTAGGACTGTTAAGCGCTATTTTTAGCACTAATTATGAGTATATATCGTCGTATTTGTGGTGTTGAGAGTTAATTTGAGGCGATATAGTAATATTTGAGCATTTTCCAATGATCTTGCATGGTTTGATTATATATGTGATTTTTTATGACAGTTCTAGCTATTTTGAAGAGCCGAGAAATTATTGTATTAGACCCGGATTATAGTGGTGGTATACGTGTCAAATGACGGGTTACATCGAAGATTGTATGAAGAAAAGAAGAAAAGAAAAACAAAGAAGAAAGAATTGGGAGTTTTTAAGCGTTGCTAGTAGCGGATGACGAGGAGCAATTGTGGTGCTAGTAGCAGCATAATCAGAATTCATACAAATTGTGAAGCTTCCAGAGTGCCGCTAGTAGAGAAATGTGCCGCTACTAGCGAACAGCTACCCGCACAATGACTCTTGATCTTCCTCCTATTCTATCCTACTTATATTTGATGCTTATTATTAGAACAAGCTTATCATTTCTAGACTAGATACACAATACTTATGCAATTTTATTAGATTTATGCAATTCTAGTTTAATTATTCCAAGACTTTGACGAAGACGATCGTTCATCTTTTGTTCATTAATCAAGACTGAGTTCTTCTAATTCCCTACTCTTTATTTTATTTGTTGATTGTTATTTTGATTATGAGTTGTGAGTAGTTCTTTTATCTAGGGCTCGGTGAGCCGATAATATGGGTTATTGATGCTTTGATTTTAATCGCGCTTTGTTGAATTATTGAATTGGGTTTGTTTCGGTTGTGCTTAATAATTGATTGGTTAGTTTGAATTGATAGGTATGAGTCTTGATTATCATTACAACGAGAGTTGGATGTTTTCAAATGAATCATACCTAAAACTTTGTATCTTTGTCGATTAATTTCTACTCAATTTTAATTACGACGAGAGTCGGGTTTTAATTTAGAGAGCCGGAACAAGATTTGAATTTTCACATGAGAATAGTGAATTGGAATAATTGGGACATGTTAGTATCGATTCTTAATGCATCTAGTTTTGTTATTCGTGCCATGAGAATATGATTTGTAACATGCTAGATAAAATTTTTGTGTCTCGAGAGAGAATTTAAAGTATTCATTAAAATTGGAATGTTAGTCTCTCCCAAGACGGTAATTCGACAAAGTTGTGTCACATTTTGTTTGCATCGATAATCCATGCTAATGGTGAACCATTGCCCAAGGTCTTTCCCTTTATTGATTTCATCTCGATTTATTACCTTCCATAGTAGTTTGTTATAATTAGTTATTCAATCAACACCTTTATTCGATGTAAATAACTTGTAGTCAGAAATTAGCTAGTACTTAATCGTTCACCTCCCAGAGATCGACCCGTATGCTACAATACTCGTACGCTTGCGGAACTACAAAATAAATAAAACGTAACAAGTTTTTGGCGAAACCCGAAAACCCATGCTAAGATATTACCCAAATCATGAGAATTCGACCACAAGGAAATGCAATCAACAACCAAGAAGAAACAAGCAAGAATAGCATGGCCACTACTACTCTAACAAGCAAATCATCCAACATGCATGAGGAGAGCATAACAATAGGCTAGCAACAAAAACTACACTTTCACCAATAATTAACCCTAATAACCCATGATTAACATCTCATCCCGCTACTAACCCCACAAAAGTCTACTCACACATGGCTAGAGGATTACAAACATGAACTAAGGAAATCAACAACGCAATAACAACATTCATTATGGATTCCAAACAATGATCAACAATAAACATAAACAAAGATGGAAACTTTAAGTAAAGGAGAAAAAGATTATACCAACTCAACAATGGAAGAGGAAAAGATGCAAACTTTGAATAAAATCAACCCACAAGGATCACCTAATGTTGTCAAATTGAGGAACCCAATACAAGTCTTCAAATATTCTAAGGGATTACAAGGATTAAGAACTAGATTAAGACTAATGGAAGAGTGATTAGAGAAAACTTAAGCTAAAACTATCTTCAAGAGGCTAGTAATAATCTAAGGTTTTGTAATAATTCAAAACAATACAAGAGGGGTATTTATAGGGTTGCAATAAGTGGGGAGATGGAGCGACGGGGGCTTAGGCCCAACAGAGGCCTCATGACCGTGTAGGGGGCAACACGATCGTGTCGCCTTTCTTCGAACCGAGCATGTCGCTCGTCAGAAGTCCTCTTATTTCTTGTCTTCTAGACCCGGTTGGCGACATGGTGGGTCGCTCCTAGGGTCACTCTTCCTTGACTCTTAAGCGATGTCGTGACTCAGGACGGGTTCGTATGACAACGAAATCGACTCCGAAAGTCAAGTTTCACGCCAAATGAACCAACATGCACATTCATAGCTAAAAGAGGCATTAATTGCACAAAACCGCTTCTAAAAGCAGTTAAATCAAAGGAATAAAGTGACAAAGACAAGAGAGAAGAGACTAAATATTAAGCACATCACATGTATAGACGGTTTTGCTGCCTTGCTTGAGAGTCATCCCAAAAGATAACATCATGACCTGAACATTTTATACTACCAAAAAAGTTGTGAAAGGTTGTGTACCGATGGATTCGCCACCTTCGATCAGTTTGGTAAGTCTTACTCTTGTTGGCCTGTGATGGTCACACCTTATAACTTACCCCCGTGGCTGAGTCTGAAACAACCCTTCATCTTTCTATCTCTTATTGCTCCCGGACCAAAAAACCCAAAAAATCATTTGGATGTTTACTTACAACCATTGATTGAGGAATTGAAACACTTGTGGGAAGTAGAGGTGGAAACATATGATGTATCTTTGAGACAAAACTTTCAGCTGAAAGTAGCTTCGTTATGGACTATAAACGACTTCCCTGGATATGGTATGCTCTATGGGTGGTCTACTGCCGGTCAAAAAGTATGCCCTTGTTGTATGAATGAAAGCAAAGCATTTTGGCTTCCGAATTCGGGTAAAATTAGTTGGTTTGATTGTCATAGACAGTTTATTTTCGAGGGTCACCCATGTAGGAAGAACAGGAGAACATTAAAGAAGGGTGAGGTGGTGCTTGATGATGCACCTAGTCGACTCCCGGGAGATGAAATATGGGAGTTGATTTCCGAGTTCCTATCTACTATTGATGGAACCGATCAGGATTTCAAAGATATGAAGAAGTTGAAAATGGATGGTTTAAATGAAGCATTTTCTTTGACCTTCCATATTGGAGTACTTTATTACTCCGTCATAATTTGGACATGATGCACATGGAGAAAAAAATTGAGCAATTGATTCACACTATGATGGATCTGGATAGTAAGAGTTGTGACACTACAGGCTCTCGAACATATTTGCAAAAAAATTGTGATCATCATCACTTGCACATCAAGCGAGAGGTCCAAACCGAGAGCCGTCTATAGCCTTGACAAGGCTTAGAGAAAGGCATTGTTGGAGTGGTTAGAGAAGTTGAAATTCCGTGATGGGTATGCCTCTAATTTTAAGCGATACGTTGATCATAAGAATATAAAGTTGCAAGGTTTACAGAGTCATGACTGCCATGTTTTTATGGAGAGGCTACTACCTACATCACTAAAGCAACTTCTGCCACCAACGGTATGGAATACTATAACTGAGATATCTCAATTTTTTCGAGATTTGTGTTCGTCTACAGTTTTAATTGACGACATGACTCGGTTGGAGGATCAAATTCAACAAATACTTTAATTCTTCCCACCATCATTCTTTAATTCGATGGAGCACTTACCGGTCCACTTGCCCTACGAAGCTAAAGTTTGAGAACCGATTCAATACAGATGGATGTACCCATTTGAAAGGTACTTAATATTTATTAATTGAATTTGTAATTCTAATTAAAATGTAGTTAATATTTATTAATTGAATTTCTTAACTTTTATATATAGGTTTCTTAACCATTTAAAGAAAAAAAATTGGTGACAAGGCTAGAGTATAGGGTTCTATATCTAATGCCTATCTAACAGAAGAGATTGTGAACTTCTACTCTCTCTACTTTAACATGTCCAAACCAAAACCAAGAACTTTAACTTAGAAAAATCTAAAATGATTAATCCTACAATACCAGAGTTTTTTCAAACTCTGGATGATGAAGGAGCTTCATTAATTGGGGGTTCTAGGATTTTAGATGAAAAGGAATACAATCGTGCTCACCTTTATCTCTTGTCCAATTGCGATATTTTGGAACCTTATAAGAAGTAGTTTGTATCCGAATTCGTGGATGCTAACCAAAACGTGAAACCTGAGGATATTTGGATTAAGCATAAGGAACAATTCCCAAATTGGCTTAAGGATCATGTAATAGGATTAGATATTCAGGATGATTTGGTTAGAAGTTTGACATACGGTCCTTTGAGAGAGGTTAGAACTGGGAACTGGTACTCGGTAAATGGGTTTAATTTTCAAACATTCAAACACGGAAAGAATAAGGCTAGATGTAAATTTGGTGTGACTGTATCTTCTCTTGATGGTGATGACTACTGCAGTATTTTGGAGGACATCTTCGATTTTTGTTACGCTGGAAAGAACTGTGGTTACAGAGCAATGATATTCAAATGCGAATAGAAAGATAACCCAGTGACTGGTACAAGAGTACATGAGCATTACAAGCTAGTCAAAGTTAATCATACTAGATCATATCCTAAGTATGATCCATTTATACTAGCATACCAAGCACATCCAGTGTACTTTGCTCATTACCCAACCACAAAGAATGATAGAAATCGAAATCAAAATCAATGGTGAACGGTCTTTAGGACTAAGTCACAGGGGCAAATAGACAATACTCTTTTTTCAGGAAGAGGTTGTTTCAAGTGGTACACAATTGTCTCCAATAGATGAAACCATATTCGCAAATGAGGGAGTGTGGGAGGATTTAGAAGATGATGACGGCGGCGACAACGATGACATCCTTATGTATGTTAGGGAGATGGTTGAGGAGGATTCCGGTTTTGAGATTGATGTTGACATGGATGGTCAGCAGGACAAGGACACGGAGGAGGAGGAGAAAGATGATGAGGAGGATGAGGTCCATGGCGATAAGGACAACAATGATGATTATTAGATTGCTAATTGCGTTGTAACCATACATGTCTTTATTTGAATTTTTTGATCATATATGCCTTTACTTGAATTTTTGTGATCATACATGTCTTTGTTTGAATTTGATTTTGATTGCTAATTAATAGTTTTTCTTTTAAGTAGAAGATGTCTGCCAGGAGAAGGAGACGGGGTGGCTGTTGTAGCCAACAGCCACGACGGGAACAAGAGCGAGAAGACGAGCCAGTTGAGGAGGAGGAGCTAGAGGAGGAAGAGGAGGAAGAGGAGGAAGAGGAAGAAGAGGTACACGCACCCCAATTCGTACCGAGGTATGATGATGATGGGTGGAATTTTAGAAATAGATGACGTCTGGTAAGTAAATTTTAAATAGGCATTGGTTAGTTGTTTGATTATTTTGTTCCAAATATTTTCATGTACATGTGATTCATTCAACGGTCTAGGTTTTGGCAAAAGGACGTCGTGAAAGGATGTTCCAAGAGTTTCATGGTTGAAGAAGGCTTAGGATATACTTGCCGGTCCCAAGTGCCGCAACACCAACGAGAACAATGATTTAACAATTTTAAGGTGCGTTATTTTTCTGTCCCTTATTTGCTTATTAATTGAGATCTAGGCATTGTATTATTCGTTACTAATCTCAAACGTTTTTGTAGTTGAAATTCACTTGGGACCCTAGCTTTGAACTTGTAGCATGGGAGCGGTACCTAGAGACTTGAAACCGTTGTATGAAGGACATCATGTACAAGCGGCGCTTGAGAAAAAATGTTGATAAAGTTTTAAAAGGTTTAATTAGTAGTACTCGGTTGTTGATGTTATTAATTAATTAATTAGCGAATAATCTAACTTGGATCTTCTCTTATTAATTACTCTTTTATTCTAAATTTATAGGTGAAGCATTGGAGAAGTTTAACGAAGTATTTCAACTCCTGAATTTAGAAAAAGATCATTACAAGCAAAAAAACAAGCTGAAAGGCAACCTAGAGGGGTACGCTGAGCCTACACATCATCGGGGGTCAAAGTCAGCCTTCCAATGTGCCATGGAGACAAGTATATATTTAATTATGTAACACCTCCTTATTTTCAGAGTCATTTATAAGGTGTTACTTTTCTATTTTATTTAAATCGGGTTTTAAGTTGGATAAAAATATGAAAGTATTTTGGGCCTTTGAAAACTAAATCGGCTTTGACCTATTTTAAAAGTGAGACGTTATTTATAAAGTGACTTGATTTCAATTTATACTTTGGACTCATAAACAAGAAGAATTAAAAAAATATATAAAAAACCCAAACCTATTTAAAAACCCACGTGACCCATCATCACACATAACACATTCACACCCTATTATTTTCTTTCACCTCCCTGCCGCACCTTCTCCCTCTCCATCTGTTTTCTGTGCCAGTCATTTGATCTCCGTCGCAAAATCGATTTTTGATCCTTCCTAAACTAACTTGTTTTACATTCTTCTTCGTCAAAACTTTAAGTTTTGATTTGATTGAAGATCTTTTATTCATTCTTTTTCTTTAATCTTCAACCTCCATTCATCCATATTTAACCTTCATTTTTTTGATAATGAAAATGAATAATGTTATAAATACCAAAAAAATAAGGTGTGGAAAATAAAACAAACATGAAGATGAAGATGACTAAATGCATGATAACTTAATCCCAAGGTATTCTTCTACAACATAGCGAGTGTAACTATACAACATAATGAGTGTGACTATACAACCGAAAGTGTGTGACCTTGCAATTCTGCAAGAACGTCACACACTAAATGAGTTGTTCTTTTTTAATTAGAATGTTTTACAGTCATTAGAAATAATATTTCCAACAAGAACATATTAATTAGAATGTTTTTTTGTTGGATGAATGAAGTTGGAAGATGAAGTTGTTCTTTTTTTTGGATGAACGAAGCTTGAAGATGAAGAAATTCATTTTTTTGGATGAATGAAGCTTGAAGATGTAGTTGGTTTAAATATTTTTGTATGTGATTAATACTTTCGTTTTTTTAGAATGTCGTTACTGAGGAAAGTCAAAGTCGTCCATTCATCCATATTCAACCTTCATTTTTTTTGGATAATGAAGATGAATAATTTTATAAATAACAAAAAAAGAAGGTATGAAAAATAAAACAAGCATGAAGATGATTATACACATGATACCTTAATCCCAAGGTATTCTACAGCTGCGTGATTCTACAACATAGCGAGTGTGACTATACAACATAATAAGTGTGACTATACAACTGAATATGTGCCTACAATGAGTGTATAGCTGCGTGATTCTACAACATAATGAGTGTGACTATACAACTGAAAGTGTGTGACCTTGCAATTCTGCAATAACATTACGCACTAAATCAGTTCTTTTTTTAATTAGAACGTTTTTACAGTCAATCAAAATAATATTTTCAACTAGAACATATTAAGTAGGATGTTTTTTGTTGGATGAATGAAGTTGGAAGATGGAGTTGTTCTTTTTTTTGGATGAATGAAGATTGAAGATGAAGAAATTCTTCTTTTTTTGTTGGATTAATAAAACTTGAAGATGAAGTTGTTCTTTTTTTGTGGATGAATGAAACTTGAAGATGGAGATGTTGAAGATGAAGATGAATGAAGGTTGAAGAATTGAAAAAGTATGTCAAAGAAGAGTATTAATTGAATTTTAGAGAGGGAGTGGTTTAATTAAATTATATAGAAAATAAATGGAGTGTTTAGTATGAATTAGAGGGAGTGGTTTGAATTGTGGTGAGAGAGTTTGGTGTGATTGATAGTGAGAGGGAGGGGGCAAATCACTGCTGCTACTGCTGCTATTGCTGCTGTCAGGCCACCCTTTCCCCTTTTTTTAATCTAATCTAAGTCATTCATTTCACCCAAGATCGATGGTCAACAATATAACTCACCAACTTTCCAATCCACCAGCAACTCCCTTGATCCCATTTCTATATCTATATATATATAAATATATATATATATATATATATGTTGAGGGTAATCATATTGTCCTTAGTTGTCGATTATTAATGGAAAGAAGAGTCGTATTTGATGATAATTGGATTTGACTGATTTGAATTATTGTTGGAGACTAGAACTTAGTTAGGCGGTGATCAGAGTCATTAATCAATTATTAATGATCAATAGCTTAAGGTTACATGGTGTTGAACGTTGGGTGGCTATATAATTGAGGAAAGGTAATATGATGGCAGAGAGTTATTGTATGCTTTGCAGAGAGCATATGGTTATAGTCATATAGGTAATCATATTGGTGTGGAGTCTCAATAAGATACTCTGTATCATAGAATGAGAGTGGGTTCAATGCTAAAGACTTCCATTATTTGGGGTATATTAATTACGAGGTTTGACCTTTAAACTGGGGTAGAGTATTGGACGAGAGTTAGGACGGGTCTATCTTAATAAGTTATGTTAATAAGCTGGGGTACAAGTTTGGGTCATCTAAACATGACTAGAATATTGAATCATTTATATTAATTGTAGATTGTGGACTCGAAGAGAGAATTTTTGGGTTAATACTAGCTGAGTTTCGACTGTCTTGAGAGATAAGAACGTTTTAACCTCTTCACCTTTAAGTAAAGAGCATGTTCGGTTTAAATTTATTTCTGAATCGATTTTATAATTATTTTGTCAATGGTGAATTTTTATGATACTCTTGTGATATTTTAAATATTGGAACTTTGTGCACAAGTCACATATTGGTATTATTTTGGTGTAATTTTTTGTGGTTATAACAGACTTTGGGAGCTCAGTTTGTCTATGAGGTTAAGATACGTCTGAGACGTCCCTTGGATTTCGTCCCGAAACTGAACTCTTGGTCCGAGTTGTGTTAAGTGGGGTTTTTCGGGCCCCACTTGCTAGGTAGTTAGGCTTTGTCCTTTGGCAGCCTCATCCTACTGACTACCCAAATGTGAGGAGTGCGCACTATAATAAGTCTAGCTAAGCATAGGTGGTACCTCTAGACCGTGCAAAAGGTAGAATCTTGGCACACAGGTGGTGATAATATATTTTGGTTGATGTTTGGTTTTGACTATTATTTTTACAGCATTGTGGTTTGGTATCGAGACAATGCTTTTAACTCTGATTTCAGTTTACTACAGATTATGATCATAGTGTTAAGTTTTCATTATAATATATTTTACTCAGCTTTGCTGACGTCCTTTCGTTTTGGGTCGTTCCCCCACTGGAACCTGTACCTACTTGTGATTTTGGGTACACTTGATATGCTGCATGGGTGCATTCTGGTTTCGGGTTTTTGCTGAGCGAGGAAGATTTTTTATTATTTTGCTGTAACACCCGCAAATTTCCTAACTTTGTTGTCTGTTCCGTTACGATTATATCGGAACTCTGAAATATTTCGTTAATTACATTTTTCCCATTTTCAGGTCTCTTTCATTATCGAGCCTAAAATCATTTATTTTTGTAAAAGGATTTTAATTATTTCTATTTTTATTCGAAAACCCATTTAATTCTTTTCAACGTAGGTATGTTTAATTATTTTTGAGAAATCATATTTTTTTATGAACAATAGTTTTAAAATCGAGTTTGAACTATTTATTTTTCTAAAATGCTCGATTATATTTATAATGGTTTCTAGCACAAAAATATTTTATTTTTGAAAAATGGTTGATTAATTATTTTACTACGCGATTTCATAAATAATTATTTTCTAACGTGTTTTAATCCGATTTCTTCACAAACGATTATTTTATTTTACGAACCTTCCCTTATCGACTTGAGAAATATTTTCTGACATCTTTTATTAACACTACATATTATTTTTATCCTATTTATTTTAATTCTTATCCTCGTATTTATTTTAATCGAAAACTTATGCTTGTTGTTTCCATCTCAACCATCTCTTCTCCTAGTTGAGTTAAGAGTCTTGTGACTTGATTATTCCTATCTTTTAGATTCCCAATTTCTCCTTATATTCTCATTTATTCTAGTCTATTTTATTCCCAACACAAGTTTCCTTTTCTTCTGTTTCACGTTAAACTTCCTCCTTTTTGTTTGTCAATCCGATCCTAATTCGTCTCTAATTCTTTCCGATCTCGAGGGTAATTTAATTACTCTTATTCGTTCTTCATCTCATTTTCTCCTTTCTATTCTTTTGCTTATAATGTGGTTTTAATACCATATGTTTATTTATTTCGTAGGCTATCATGCTAGATCCGACGAAGACGATTATTTAATTGATTCGGTTAAGGTAACATTGACACGTTACTCGGTATTATGTGATGTTATTGTTGTAGCTGCATGTATAGAAATTAGATTTTTGTTAGACAATATATTTATGTCTCGTTTTTAATGACAAAAACTTTAAAATCGTAAATTTTCACATGTTTCGTTATTTTAAATCGTTTTTACGAGATTTGCGAATAAATCATTCTTTTGATTATTAAAAAGTATTATAAGGCCGAGACTAAAACATACACATAATAATAATTTATCTAGCAATTTTCGTGATTTTTGGTATAAAGTGTCAAATTGAAAGTTTTAATATTTTTAACAAAGTTACAGCATGTTTCAGAATCTATTAGTATTTTTGTGAGAATTAATAATCTGTTTTAAAGACTTTATTTACGAAACCTTTGAAAATAGACTACTATTTATTTTAAGTTTAGTTTAGGTCTATTTAATTTCGTAAAATAACTCTTAGTAGTTTGGTCACAATAAAGTATTTATGAACAGGTGTCAAGTTAATCCGTGATTCTGTCAGTTGTGATAAGATCTAAATTGAATCATATGTTAAACTTTTTATTTAATATTGGTAATTTACATACGGAAACTATGAAGGTTCTAGTTAATCTTTCCAATTGGATTTTATTTAAAATCAATTTTCAAATGTCTTTTATTAAAGAAATACAATCGAGTGTCTAATTCTGACAGTTTTTAAATATACGAATAAAAACCTATGTTTTATTTGGAATTTTGATTTTCTCCAGAAATAAAAGTTTTAGCTACGTTTCTAAAGTTTTCAACCTCACTGATTTTAAGTTGTTTTGATTTTTAATTATTTAATTACGAATTTTATGGTAAGACAGTGCAATTCTGAAAAATTGGTCAATTTGTTATTTAAATACTTTTAATTACTTAAACTTCAATCTTTTTATAAATAATTGTGATTTTAACTTTAGTTGACTTTTAGTCATGAATTATACATTTATATAATAAATATAATGTTTACGTCTCGAGCTCTAATATTAATTATTTTATATAACTCCTATTTTGATCGATTTCTATTTATAATAATACCTACTTTTGAAAAGTTATTATTTTAAGAAAAATTATATTTTCATAAAGTTTTCTCTTTTAAGAACAAATATATTCCTATTGAGTTTCGATAATGACTTTGTTTTGGAGTTATGGAATAAGAGAAGTGTACGGGTAGAGTAATACAGTCTAGAGTATACGTTTTGCCATCAGCTATAAGGCTAGTGTATCCGAGCGGGATGCATTGGTTGTTGAACTGGGCATGTTCTTGTCCAGGAGTGTATGTTCATTTTGACCTTAAGCTCGTACCTCGCATGTAAGACGCCGTCGGGTTGAACTGGGCACAATTGGTGTTCCAGGAGGGATGTGCATATTTACTTAAGCTAGGACCTCGCATTGATAAGTCGCCGTCCTATTATGGTTGAGTAGCCTAGTTAGAGATCGAGGTTTGATTTGTTTGAACTAAGTTCTCGAAGCTAGTTTTTAGTATTCTCCTAGTGAAAGTCTATTCTGTTGCACTGATTTATATCCATAACGCTGTTATTACTATTGGTTGATTTGATTTGCAGGTTGGCAATCATTTTGTATTATTTTACTATATCGTTTTTAAACGTTTTCCATTTTGAACTATTTTGATATAATAGTAATTATGCTTTAATGTCATGTAATATGGCTGGGAGAACGTCGTCGTTACTCCCCACTGAATTGTGGCTGTTATGTTTATAACATGACAGGTATTTTGCTGCTGGGTTTGGGTGTGAGCTAGCGAGTAGCATGGATCCTACTCTACTTCATTTATATTAATTTTTGGATTGTTAAACCCATTTGGAGAATTTTATTTTTAGCCCTTTTGTGAAAAGTGGCATTTGTATTGACTGACCGTTCTTTTTGTAAAAAATAGGGCATCAGTGTATTTTAATCTCAAATCTACAGTGTTTCCGCCACTGTATTGTGTTAGAATTTATAGGGGATTACAGTTGGTATCAGAGCATCGTTGCTCCCGACGCTTACACCTGATTTTAGGAAAAATACCCGTAAATGATTTGAACATTAATGAAATATTAGTAATAGATGGGTAGAAACAATTAAGGACTTAACTGTTAGGCTTACATGTTCTTGTAACTTAATGATTAGCATTGAATATTTGTTTTATATGCCCAAGAAGAAGATGAGTGGACAAGACTTGGATTTGATGCTGCTCTATATCGGGACAAGACCTACTTAGCACTCTCAACATGAAGTTCTATGATGGTGTAGTAGACTTAGATGCGACTTCGCCTCACTTTGGATCCAAATGTGGCGACCGAAGACTAGTATGTCGTTCCTCCACAAGAAGATGAAGAGATCCAGCGAGTTTCTTTGTGAACTCTAGAGGCCCGAAGATTCTCTTCTAGTTCAAGACCTTAGTAGTCTAGGATCATTGATTCTTTTCTTTCAGCCTCAGTTTCTTCCTAAATCTTTCTCTTTCAAATTCTCATTTCCATTCTTGTGGTAAATCTCCATTATATTCTCCTACTTTAGCACCTTCCTTCTTGCGATTCTTTGGTAAGACCGACTCTTGTTTTAGTAAACCTTGTTGGAAGTTAAAGATATTTGAGGATTAGTAACCCCTTATTACCTATGATTGAGGAGGATTGTTAGTTGTACCTGTTTCCTAACCTGGTAAGAGCTTTTGAGGATTGATATGATGATATTAGTTAATTAATGGAATTAGAATTGTACCTTAAGTGTTGACCTTGGGTTATAGGTTGCCTGGTTATATGGAGTACTTAGAGTTGAATCAGTTTTGGATGGTAAGATTATATTATATTTGACGAAAACCTAGTACCAAGCTAAGTGTAAATAATAATATCATTTTGGGATTCCTACCTATTGTGTACTTAATGGATGTACCGTGGACGTTTAAATATCATAGAACCTCGTTTAGATTTTTAGCCTGAATGTTGTGGTACCATTTCAAGTTCTCATTGATGTTTTTAGTAATTTTTGTTGACATAGATTAAGCCTTTGTTTTTATGGATTAGATGGTGGAGTATGATAAGGTTATGACTTATGAACTTTTAAGTTGAGTGATTTAAACTTGTTTTGAGGAATACTTTAGTGCAAACCACCTTAATGGAATTTACAATTAGGGACCCTTAGATCAACGAAATTGTGGCTTCGTTGGGATATTAATTTATTGGTTGCAGCCTTGTGATTAGAAATTTATTGGACTTTTATGAAACTTTATCCCAATGATGTATTTGAAAACATGTTGGTGTGATTAATTTTGAGGATTTCGTGTTCGAACTTTGTTAATTGGTGGATTTTGTTTAGTCTTCATTACTCGAAAATCAAGGAATATCTTTCGAGTACAATCTGGTGAGCTTCGAATTGCTTTAGAGCCTTGTTGGTTATCTGGTTCGGGCGTGTTGTGGCTATTTGAGGAATTTGGATAGCATGATTATGTGACTTGAATCGTTTGGTGGATTATTACCTTGCTGCTTGAATAAGTACGTAATACTTTGTATTTGAGGTTGTAGCAATTGATAATTTTGGAGGTTGTAGATCGTGTAGGACCACCTAGTGCCTGATATTAATGGACTTAGTTGTGTTTGATGGAAATAGGAACTCGAATTTCGTAGGAGTCGTACTTGGAATCTCGATTTCCTTTTTGCCTTTTTCCAGTTTCGAGGACAAAACTTTTTTTTTAGTGGGGAGGATTGTAACACCCGCAAATTTCCTAACTTTGTTGTCTGTTCCGTTACGATTATATCGGAACTCTGAAATATTTCGTTAATTACATTTTTCCCATTTTCAGGTCTCTTTCATTATCGAGCCTAAAATCATTTATTTTTGTAAAAGGATTTTAATTATTTCTATTTTTATTCGAAAACTCATTTAATTCTTTTCATCGCAGGTATGTTTAATTATTTTTGAGAAATCATATTTTTTTATGAACAATAGTTTTAAAATCGAGTTTGAACTATTTATTTTTCTAAAATGCTCGATTATATTTATAATGGTTTCTAGCACAAAAATATTTTATTTTTGAAAAATGGTTGATTAATTATTTTACTACGCGATTTCATAAATAATTATTTTCTAACGCGTTTTAATCCGATTTCTTCACAAACGATTATTTTATTTTACGAACCTTCCCTTATCAACTTGAGAAATATTTTCTGACATCTTTTATTAACACTACATATTATTTTTATCCTATTTATTTTAATTCTTATCCTCGTATTTATTTTAATCGAAAACTTATGCTTGTTGTTTCCATCTCAACCATCTCTTCTCCTAGTTGAGTTAAGAGTCTTGTGACTTGATTATTCCTATCTTTTAGATTCCCAATTTCTCCTTATATTCTCATTTATTCTAGTCTATTTTATTCCCAACACAAGTTTCCTTTTCTTCTGTTTCACGTTAAACTTCCTTCTTTTTGTTTGTCAATCCGATCCTAATTCGTCTCTAATTCTTTCCGATCTCGAGGGTAATTTAATTACTCTTATTCGTTCTTCATCTCATTTTCTCCTTTCTATTCTTTTGCTTATAATGTGGTTTTAATACCATATGTTTATTTATTTCGTAGGCTATCATGCTAGATCCGACGAAGACGATTATTTAATTGATTCGGTTAAGGTAACATTGACACGTTACTCGGTATTATGTGATGTTATTGTTGTAGCTGCATGTATAGAAATTAGATTTTTGTTAGACAATATATTTATGTCTCGCTTTTAATGACAAAAACTTTAAAATCGTAAGTTTTCACATGTTTCGTTATTTTAAATCGTTTTTACGAGATTTGCGAATAAATCATTCTTTTGATTATTAAAAAGTATTATAAGGCCGAGACTAAAACATACACATAATAATAATTTATCTAACAATTTTCGTGATTTTTGGTATAAAGTGTCAAATTGAAAGTTTTAATATTTTTAACAAAGTTACAGCATGTTTCAGAATCTATTAGTATTTTTGTGAGAATTAATAATCTGTTTTAAAGACTTTATTTACGAAACCTTTGAAAATAGACTACTATTTATTTTAAGTCTAGTTTATGTCTATTTAATTTTGTAAAATAACTCCTAGTCGTTTGGTCACAATAAATTATTTATGAACAGGTGTCAAGTTAATCCGTGATTCTGTCAGTTGTGATAAGATCTAAATTGAATCATATGTTAAACTTTTTATTTAATATTGGTAATTTACATACGGAAACTATGAATAGTCTAGTTAATCTTTCCAATTGGATTTTATTTAAAATCAATTTTCAAATGTCTTTTATTAAAGAAATACAATCGAGTGTTTAATTCTGACAGTTTTTAAATATAAGAATAAAAACCTATGTTTTATTTGGAATTTTGATTTTCTACATAAATAAAAGTTTTAGCTAAGTTTCTAAAGTTTTCAACCTCACTGATTTTAATTTTGTTTGATTTTTAATGATTTAATTACGAATTTTATGGTAAGACAGTGCAATTCTGGAAAATCGGTCAATTTGTTATTTAAATACTTTTAATTACTTAAACTTCAATCTTTTTATAAATAATTGTGATTTTAACTTTAGTTGACTTTTAGTCATGAATTATACACTTATATAATAAATATAATGTTTACGTCTCAAGCCCTAATATTAATTATTTTATATAACTCCTATTTTGATCGATTTCTATTTATAATAATACCTACTTTTGAAAAGTTATTATTTTAAGAAAAATTATATTTTCATAAAGTTTTCTCTTTTAAGAACAAATATATTCCTATTGAGTTTCGATAATGACTTTGTTTTGGAGTTATGGAATAAGAGAAGTGTACGGGTAGAGTAATACAGTCTAGAGTATACGTTTTGCCATCAGCTATAAGGCTAGTGTATCCGAGCGGGATGCATTGGTTGTTGAACTGGGCATGTTCTTGTCCAGGAGTGTATGTTCATTTTGACCTTAAGCTCGTACCTCGCATGTAAGACGCCGTCGGGTTGAACTGGGCACAATTGGTGTTCCAGGAGGGGTGTGCATATTTACTTAAGCTAGGACCTCGCATTGATAAGTCGCCGTCCTATTATGGTTGAGTAGCCTAGTTAGAGATCGAGGTTTGATTTGTTTGAACTAAGTTCTCGAAGCTAGTTTTTAGTATTCTCCTAGTGAAAGTCTATTCTCTTGCACTGATTTATATCCATAACGCTGTTATTACTATTGGTTGATTTGATTTGCAGGTTGGCAATCATTTTGAATTATTTTACTATATCGTTTTTAAACGTTTTTTCCATTTTGAACTATTTTGATATAATAGTAATTATGCTTTAATGTCATGTAATATGGCTGGGAGAACGTCGTCGTTACTCCCCACTGAATTGTGGCTGTTATGTTTTTAACATGACAGGTATTTTGCTGCTGGGTTTGGGTGTGAGCTAGCGAGTAGCATGGATCCTACTCTACTTCATTTATATTAATTTTTGGATTGTTAAACCCATTTGGAGAATTTTATTTTTAGCCCTTTTGTGAAAAGTGGCATTTGTATTGACTGACCGTTCTTTTTGTAAAAAATAGGGCATCAGTGTGTTTTAATCTCAAATCTACAGTGTTTCCGTCACTGTATTGTGTTAGAATTTATAGGGGATTACATTGCTGTCTCAGAATTGTTTATATTTATATTGGAGTTATTGGTTGGAAATTGTTTTAAATCATTTTGGATGTTGTAAGACTTAAGACTTTCGCTGCAACGTTTCATTTAATTAAATATCGAAGTTCTACTTCGTTTCAATTATTTTCTATCAAATTTCTTTTCGGTTGATTTATATCATTTTATTTGCCTTGTACTTGGCTTTGGGAGCTAAGTGCGGGGTAACAACTTTGAATTTTCTTATTTCAATTTATTATTTTAACCGCAAAAATTTAGGGTTGTTACAAATTAGTACCGTTGTGTTTTTTTCATCATTACAGATATTTGCCTAATTAATTTAATATAATAGATACGACAAGAAACAGGAAAACTGCCCACCGCTCCGCTATTGTTCTTTGACACACATGCAAAGATGAATGACAGGGGGGGACATTTTGTCACCAATAGGGACCAAAGAATTTGGGTGAGTTCCTATTTCAAAATATCAACTGTGTTTTAGTAAAAGCACATAAAAGCATACTTTGCTTTATGTATAATATGTAATCCTAAAATGTTTGTTGTTTAGGATGCGTACACGAAACGAACTGAGAGCGTTCCTTATTCCAACCCAGACCCAAACGTCATATTCTTTGATGTCGTCAGCGGGTATAGGAAAGTGGGTGTATATGGTACTGGAAATGCGCACGGTCTATATTTCACACCTCCTCCAGCACGTTTGGGTACCTCTACGCAGACCCAGTATACTTCGTCTCCCACTACTATAAAATATGGAACAACCGACCGACCTCACCGATCGTCTTCTGTCGCCAAAAAAGACGGGCGGCAGATAACAGTTGCTAAGAGGCAGTCGCACTTGGTGGTCGCTTTGAAAAAAGGCGGGCAACTGATATTGGTCGCTAGAAAACACGCGCGACCGATATCGGTCACTAAATGTAGCGACTGATATCCGTCGCTATATGATCAGCTCAGCGACTGATATCGGTCGCTAAAGGGGAGAGTTTAGCGACTGATAATAGTCGCCCTATGAGTTTCCTAACAGACTTGAGGGAGCTTGGGCGACTTAGTTAGCGACTGTTATCAGTCGCAAATATTTTCTTTTAGCGACTGTTATCGGTCGCTAATACGCCTGTAATAGACCGATTCGATTTAATTCTTTTCTAGCCAAAATATGCACACAAAAAGACGGCCCAAAAATGACAATAAGTTCCAAACACCATGCCATATCGGCCACATAATGCCAGCTTCACACATCATCAATTGCCAACCAAGGCTACAAAATGTCGTGAATAAACTAAGTTCATAATAATGTTACAAACTGTTTTGAATCAACATTCAGAAACTACAAGGTTTCTTAAACTACAACTACCGACAATATCTACTCAACTAACAGGGAAACTGGCCGAAGCACCACTACCACCCCCATTGAAGGGATCTCTAGGGGTCTGGGAATGGGGCCGGAGTTGCAGTTCTGCTGCTGACTGCTCCTTAGGCGGGCGAGTTCTTCTTGTATTTGTCGGTTCATCTCAGCATGTTGCCTCATTTGTTCAGATTGTTGCCTCATTTGTTCAGCCAGCGCTGCCCGTTCTGCCTTTCCTTCTTCAATTTCTGACCTCATCTCAGTCATGGCGGACGTTACGTACTCGGTTGAGGTCGAATGCCCCCCTCGAGCATTTGGTGGGGTGAAGTACAGGGTGTGAGCGTTCCCCGTACTGTACACCCCTCCCTTGCGGTACCCTTCCACAACCTCGAACCATATCTGGTTTGGATCTCTACCTTCAGCTTCATCGGTGGATGTGGCTTCCTCATATGTTTCCTAAAAAAATTGATTTGATGATTAGGTGAGATTTTCGTCGACAAAGTCACAATATAAAGAATAATGTAAAGAAGCCTTAAGTTAGAAACTCCCCCAAATTTCTTTGTCCCTCGCTGTAACAAAACCCCTTCGACCGTTGCAATCTACCTTGCTCTTCGTTTGAATAAACAACTCTGCAGCATCGAGGAGTTTTCCTGTTTTGCTCTGAATATGTTAACAGTACATGTATATTTCTTGTTAATAATTTTAATGAAAACATAAAATAAAAATCCAAAAAAATGAAAGGTTTGAAATACTTACGTCCAAAGCTTGCTGGTAGTTGGTCTGCGACCCACCGTACTGCGTAGGCTCCACTTCAGCCTCAAGGTTTCCCCGCCTCTTGTTTTTTTTGCTTGGACAGATCTCTTGAGAAAACGTGGGTCGGAGCGGGCTTTGTTGAACTGCTCAAGTGCGGCACCAACAATTCATATAAAGAGATGCTTTAAGCAAAAATATAACTTTCTATTGAAGTACGAACACTAATTGAGCAATCAAACCTTGAAGCACTTTCTCCGCCTTGTTGTCTTTCGCCATCTTAAAGTCTTAAATACGTTGGCCTTCAAATGTGTCGTGGCGATCGCCATGTACCAGTTCCGTGCAGCCACCTCGAGGCTCGGGTCCCACCAGAATTTAAGCTGCAAGAACGTTTGTTGTTAGTAGATTATTAATCCACAAACAATAATATGTGAGGTAAGATAACTAATAAACAAAAAAACGGTGCGCCTTAAAACCGTTTAACCACTGCTCCTGCCGCCACGCAGGCACATGAGTCCAACTGGTGTAGTATGCAGTCATGTTGCTCTTGTAACTCTGCAGTTACACCTATGATAACTGGTCGATGCCAAAACCTACACCATTTACGAAAATGTATGTAACATTCGAAACAAATTATTTAAAAAAACCTTAACCAATAATAAAGTTGCTAAAATGATGTCCCACCATGTGTTATCCAGACTTAAAATTATGCGCCCATCATCCTCCCTATGTTTGATATGGTGAGGCGGTGGTGGAGGGTCTTGTTATGGTTGTTGTTCAGCAACCTCATCCTACTGCTGCGTGCTCATGCTGCTCCTCCTGTTGTTGTTCCTGTGAAGCTTGACTCCTTCTGCTCCCGCTCCAAGCCCTAAATCGACGGTCGAATGTCATCTCCGCTGTCGAAAATAGAAAGTTAGGATCCAAAATAATTAACAATAATACAATCAACTAATCAAAACAATTAACAATGATTGAAATATTTAAATAATTCAAATTAAAACTATACCCATCTACTAATCATCGTCACTATCGTTGTCCTCTCCCACCTGGCTACTCGAACCACCTACGTCATCCTCCTCGTAATCGTCTTCCTCCTCCTCGTCATTGACCTCGAAATCATCGGTGCCTTCAACTTCGCAGTCCTCCTCCTCCTCGACCATATCCCCAACGATCATTGCACCCTCCTCAACGTCATCATCCTCTGAATCCTCCCCTACAACCACCTCATTATCATCCTCACTTGCAAAAAGAGTTTCATCAATTGGGGACAATCTTCTACCACTAGAAATAACCTCTTCTTGAAAGAGGTTAGTGTCAATTTGCCCCTGTGGCTTAGTTTTAAACACCACCCACCACTGATTTTGATTTCTATCGTTCTTTGTGGTTGGATAAGGAGCAAAATCAACTTGGTGCGCTCGATGTGCAAGTAAATCGTACTTAGAGTATGTTTTGGTATGATTAACTTCAACTAGTTTGTACTGTTCATGTACTCTCGTACCATGCACTAAGGTGTCCTTCCATTCGCATTTAAATGTCACAGCTCTATACCTACGATCACTTTCAGCATAGCACAACTCGAAGATGTCCTCCTGTAGACCGTAGTAGTCGTCACCATCAAGAGATGAAACCGTCACACCAAAATTGCACCTAGCCTTACTGCTGCCATGGTTAAATGTATGGAAATTGTAACCATTAACCGAATACCGGTTCCAAGTTCTAACCTTCTGCAAAAAACCTAAGGCTAAACTCCTAACCAAATCATCCTGGATATTCGAAGCAATTACTTGATTCTTAAGCCAATTGGGGAACTATTCCTCATGCTTATTCCAAACATCATCAGCATTTACATTTGGATTACCAGCGAGAAATTCAGTTACAAACTGCTTCTCATAAGGCTCTAAAACTTCACAATTTGATAACAAATAAAGGTGAGCATGATTGTTCTCCTTTTCATCTAACATCCTCCATCCCTCAACTGATGAAGATCCTTCATCTACCTTACTTTGAAAAAAGTCTGGTATGTTGGGATTAGTCATCTCAGGTGTTTCTAGGTTAAGATTCTTGGTTTTGGTGTTGACTTCTTTCTCTAAATATAGAGAACAGAAGTTGGCGATCTCCTCCGTTAGATAAGCATTACATATGGAGCCCTCGACCCTGGCCTTGTTACCAATTTTTTTCTTCAAATGGTTGAGAAATCTATAACAATCAAGCAATTATATTAATAACTAATTACAATATTAAGCATTAGTATTTCATTAAGTATTTTAAAGTAGTCAACTCTCAAACGGGTTCATCCACCTATATTGAACGGGTCCTCCAACTTTAGGTTTGTAGGGCAAGTGGACCGGTAGATGCTCCATTGAGTTAAACAAGAAGGGTGGGAAGCTTATCTCAAGTTTACACAGTATCTGAGGAATTGATCCTCCAAACGAGTCATGTTGTCAATACTGAGATATCTGGCGACAAACACAAATCTCGAAAAAAATGAGATATCTCCGTAATAGGATTCCAAACCCCTTGTGGCAAAATTTGCTTCAGCGACACGAGTAGTAACCGCTCCATGAAAACGTGACAGTCGTGATTTTTTAAACCTTGCAACTTCACCTTCTTAATGTCAACATACCGACTGAAATCGAAGGCGTACCCATTAGGGAACTTCAACTTCCCTAACCACTCTAACACGGTCCTTCTCTGAGCCTTATCAAGGCTAACCAAGGCCCTTGGCTGGGACCCATCTCGCTTGATATGTAATTTCGGACGGTCAAAGATTTTTTTCAAATCTTTTCAGGAGCCTGTAGTGTCACATGTCTTACCGTCTACATCCATGACGGTGTGAATCAATTGCTCAAAGAAGTTATTCTCAATACGCATCACATCCAAATTATGTCGGAGTAATAAAGTACTCCAATATGGAAGGTCAAAGAAGATGCTTCTTTTAAACCAACCATTTTTTAACTTCTTTAGATCCTTGAACTCTTGATCGGTGCCATCAATTGTAGATGGGAACTCTAAAATCACCTCCTATATCTCATCTCCCAAGAGACGAATAGGTTCCTCATCTAGCACCACCTCACCCTTTTTGAAAGCTCTCTTGTTTTTCCTGTATGGGTGGCCCTCGGGTAGAAACTGTCTATGACAGTCAAACCAACTAATTTTGCTGGAATTTCTTATATAGAACGCTTTGCTTTCATTCATGCAACAGGGGCATACTTTTTGGCCCGTCGTAGATCAACCGCTCAACATACCATATGCAGGAAAATCATTTATAGTCCACAAAAGCGATGCTCTAAGCTGAAAATTTTGTTTCAAGGACACATCATATGTCTCCACCTCTACTTCCCACAACTGTTTCAATTCCTCTATCACTGGTTGTAAGTAAACATCCAAATGATTTTTGGGATTTTTTGGGCCGGGAACAATAAGAGAAAGAAAGATGAACAGTGGTTTCAGACACAACCATGGGGGTAAGTTGCATGGTGTGACCATGACAGGCCAGCAGGAGTACGACTTACCAAACTGATTGAAAGGGGCAAACCCATCGGTACATAACCCAAGTCTCACATTGCGGGATTCCTTAGCAAAATTAGAGTAAATTCTATCAAAGTGCTTCCACTCCTCCTCATCACTAGGATGACACATCTTTCCCCCTACACGAGTTTCTTTATGCTACCTCATTTGTTCGGCAATGGTTTTGGTTGCATATAATTTTTGAAGTCTAGGGGCGATGGGAAAGTAAGTAAGTCGACTAAGTGGTATAGGTTTTTTAGCCCTCGCAACACTCTTTCCCTTTTTACCCTCAAAACAATATTCCCATCAACACTTTTGTATCTACCCTTACCACATTTCTTACATTTCTCAAGTAGGGCATCGTCCTTCCAAAAGAGCATGCATCCATCGGGACAAGCATCGATCTTTTGATGCGGAAGTTGAAGACCTTTTACTATTTTATTTTGGTAGTGCGTGTAAAATGATTTGGTCATGCATGATGTTTTCTTTTGGGATGACCTTCTCAAGCAATGCAGCGAAACCGTCTATACACCCAAATGGTAGGTTATACTCACATTTAAGCTAAGGGTCACTATCATAGATGAAACTTCTAACAATGTCATATCACACCCTCCACATAACGGCTTCTCCGAAGCGTCTAACATATCAAAAAATGCTTTTGCTCGTGGGTTTGGCTCTTGTGGGTTTGCTTGGTCATCATCATTAGTATACGTGCTCTCGTCATTAAACACATTGCACTCAACTACATCAACTATCATCTCTCTCAATCGCCTCTCATTTTGTTCAACCTCAGATTCCTCAACAGGAGACGTCTCACCATGACAAATCCAACGATAATAATTTGGATAAAATCCATTTAAGATAATATATTCCTTAATCACAATAATCTCCAAAAATTTGAGGTTCTTACATTTCACACAAGGACATCTAAGTCTACCATCCGATGCGTACTCGGGTTGTTGTTTGGCAAACTCCAAAAAACTATCAACACCCTTTAAAAATTGTGTTGTGGAACATCTTCTCTTATCAAATCTTTCCTCATACATCCATTTTTGTTCAAATCTCTTCATTTTTTATCTAAAAAAATTTAGACAACCAAATACACATTATTTCCTTTAAATTAATTTACTAATATACACTACTCACCTAAACATAGTACTATTTGTACCTAATCTGCCTAATTATATCACTAAATCGGCATAATTATATTTTCAATTTCAATTTCCTAACACATTAAAAAAAACCAATTCATTCGACTATCCAACTATAAACCCTTACTTTATACTAACAATCTACCTATTCCAAATTGGTGGAACCTATGAGCAATTAACATGCTAACTATATTAAATATTCCAACAACAAAACTATACTAAAAAACATCTAACTCAATAACTAATTTATTAAAATCAGTAAATACAAAAATTAAGAAATAATTTAAACGAAGTATAGACCAAAAACATACCTTAATCAAGGAAAATGGGAGAAAAAAATAAGGAAATGGAGAGGAGATGAGGGCGTCGGTGTAGAGAGAAGAAGGAAGAAGTGTAGAGAGAGAAAGTGAAATGGGTAAATGTCGAGGGAGAAGGGGGCTCTGCCAAATTTTTTTTTAAAAAAAGTCTTACACTTGGCGACCGACAGCAGTCTACTGACAACAGTCACACGTGTTTTTCTATCGGTTGCTAAGCGAGTTTTTTTCGTCACCTAGCGACTGATATCAGTCGCTAGCCCTTCCTTTAGCGACTGATATCACTCGCTGTATATAATATATAATAAGACTTAGTGACTGATATCGGTCGTGCGTGTTTTTTTTAGCGACTGATAACAGTCGCTAAGCTATGTTCATTTTTCTCAAACTTAATCCCACTCGGTCTCCTCACCTAGCGACTGATATCGATCGCGCGTGTTTTTTTTCAGTCGCTATTGGAGCGACCGACACTTTCAGTCGCGCGTGTGAGGTCACCCTTGCACAATTTTCTTGTAGTGTCCTATGATGCAGATGATGTCACAGTATGACGCGGACCAAGAGGCGTCTAGACAAAGAGAAGAGGCTGTCAAATGAAGAGAACATGAAATGAAAGACCAACTGACGCATCAGAACGATGAAATTAGAAGGTTGCGAGCTGAAATGGACTTATTCATGTTATTGTTTGGCTCCTTTAACTCCGGATTTACTCCCCGTCCTCCAGACGACAGAGACCCTTTCAACGGGGGCGGTGGTAATAGTTGTGCTTCTACTAGCTTCCCGGTTAAATGATTAACTAGATCTCAATCAAAGTTGTTGTAAACTCTTAAGAGTTTTTTTTTATTATAGATTATCGTTTCTTCAGTTACAACTATTTTGAATTGTTTGTTAGAGGAATTTGATTTCATTAGTTGGTATGAAGACGATGCTCTTATCCTTATTACCGACTTATATGATGTTGTTGGTGTATTGGGCATTTGGTGGCGTATGCTATGGCGGTTGCTTGAGAGTTGATATTGGTTGTATGGTCGTTGTTGTGTGTTTTTTTGGCAGATTTTGGCTAGACAAAAAATGATTGTTTACGACCTTATGACATCAAAGATGGAGTCCACTGTCGGACGCCACTTAGTACTACTAGTGTTTGCTGTTGGACACCATGCCTAACTGAATAAAGCTGGGGAACGCAGTTTTTAAACCCAGATGGCTTCCGACAGTGGACGCCATATCAAGCTAACTGGCGTTTATTGTCGGACGCCAATACTGCTGTCTAACGTCTCATTGTAGACACCACAGTTATTAATATGGCGTCCATAGTCGGATATTATTTATGAGCTACTGAGGTCTCCATTTGGACGCCAATGTGGACACCCGCTTTAAAAAAAGGCGACTCCTTGGGTCGTCTACATTGTGGCGTCCAACTACGGACGCCCGTGTTAAACTGGCGTCCATATTCGA
Organism: Agrostemma githago; assembly: GCA_958450325.1. Taxonomy (NCBI): domain Eukaryota; kingdom Viridiplantae; phylum Streptophyta; class Magnoliopsida; order Caryophyllales; family Caryophyllaceae; genus Agrostemma; species Agrostemma githago. Next base: position 75,088,553 of record OY288239.1, on the reverse strand, counting down.
ACGAGGTTCATGGACGACCGTGACCTTTTTTCTTGTAGTAAATCCAACTAATTAACTCGCCAACAATAGCTTGATTCCAGGTACTGGCTCTCTTGATACTTGGGCCTCCAGTTGTCTTTGGTAATGTGACAGTGTCCCAGGCTACCAAGAGAACCTTCCTATAATCTGCACTGTCATCCCATAAATAATTTCTACATATGGCTTTAATCCTTTTGATTGTGTGTTTATTTTGGAATAACAAATATGGAACTGTAACACCCCGTTATTTTCCGAGTCATTTATAAGGCGTTAATTTTCTATTTTACTTAAATCGGGTTTTAAGTTGGAAAAATATTTTCAATGTCATTATAAAATTAAAGTATTTTGGGTCGTCTTATAATAAATCTGTTTTGATTTTCTTAAAGTGGAACGTTATTTATAAACCGATTTTGTATCGGATTCAACTTTGAGTCAAACACAATAAGGAAAGAAATTCCAATTATATTAAAACCTACGTATCCCTCAAACCTCATCCCAAATCTTCAATTCCCTTGTTTCCTTCCTCTTGTCTACCACCTACTTCTTCCTTCTCTCTGAGATTTCAGCTATCGATCGTCGTTACGTTTTCACTTTCTTTTCATCAAATAATTCTTGTGGATTCGAGGAGAAGGAATTTTTTGACTAATTATAGCTCGGATTGACCGTCTAGAGAGGTAAGGACGTTTTAACCTTTTCACCTTTATGTAAAGAGCATGTTCGGTTTAAATTATATTTTTGAATCGGTTTTATAATTATTTTGTCAATGCTGAATTTTTACGATACTCTTGTGATATTTTGGATATTGGAAGCTTTGTGACACAAGTCACATATTGGTATTATTTTGGTATAAATTTTGGTGGTTATAACAGACTTTGGGAGCTCTGTTGGTCTATGAGGTTAAGGTGCGTCTGAGACGTCCCTGGGATTTCGTCCCAAAACTGAACTCCTAGCCCGAGTTGTGTTAAGTTGGGTTTTCCGGCCTCCACTTGCTAGATAGTTAGACTTTCTTCTTTGGCAGGATCATCCTACTGACTACAAAAATATGAGTAGTGCGCACTGTAATAAGTCTAGCTAAGCATAGGTGGTACCTCTAAACCGTGCAAAAGGGTGGGACCTTGGCACACAGGTGGTGACAACATACTTTGGTTGATTTTGGTTTTGACTACTGTTTTTACAGTATTGTGGTTGGTATTGAGATGGTGACTCTTAACTCTGATTTCAGTTTACTACAAATTATAATTATTGTGTTACGTTTTAATATAATATATTTTACTCAGCTTTGCTGACGTCCTTTTGTTTTGGGTCGTTCTCCCGCTGGAACCTGTACCTATTTGTGTTTTGGGTACAGTTGATAGGTACACTTAATATGTTGCATGGGTGCATTTGGTTCGGGATGCTGAGCGAGGAAGGATTTTATTATTTAACATTTACCTCCGAACTATTTGTATTTATGTTAAATTTTGGTTTGAAGTTGTTTTATACCGTTTTGGATTTTGTGGGACTTAAGTCTTCCGCTGCAACGTTTTCACTTAATTAGCTATTGGATTTTATATTTCTTTTAATTCTTATATTATTCTTTTACCTTGCACTTGGCCTTATGAGCTAAGTGCGAAGTAACGGCTTTGAATTTTCCGTTTTTTATTTTCTCCTTTTGGTCGCTAAAATTTAGGGCTATTAAAGTTGGTATCAGAGCAATAGGTCTTTCCGAAATGTTTTGCAAAATTTGAAATGGTTTAAAAAAACTACTACCTTTATAAAAAAAATCTTTCTTTATAAACCGAGAGTGTTGGGTGGATTGGGTGCATTGCATACGCATGAATTATTTTATTTATATTTATATTTGTCATGGTTTAGTACTATTACTATCCTTATCTAATTGAACTGTGATAGAGATGAATGCTACTTACATTAATATGTGTGATTGAACCTTCTTATACTTGGACTTAATAGAATGTTGTTTATATCTATAGTAATAATGCCTCCACGAAGAGAAAATGAAAACAATGATATGGCCGCTATGATGGCACAATTGATAGCTCAGAATGCAGCTCTCGTCGAAGCTGTACAAAAGATGACTGTTGTTACACGGAATTTGAATGATAGGGTTGAGAATGAGAATGATCGTACACCAACAGTTGCTGAAATGTCTGAAGCGGTACAGAAGAAGAAGCCGCCGACCTTTACTGGGAAAGGAGACCTAATGAGTTAGATAATTGGGTTAGGGAGATGGAGAAAAAATTTATGGCTGTAGGGTGTCCACATGAATTTCAGGCTAGGATCGATGTCTTCTATCTGAAAGAAGAGGCGGATATTTGGTGGAAGATTGTTAAAGAGGACTTTATGAAACCAATTAGAATAAGAAATCCTAATGGCACACACACACTATATGATAAAGACTGGGATACTCTTAAGGAGATATTGGAGGCAGAATTTTTTCCGGAACATGTGAAACATCAAAAGTTAGCTGAATTTGGATACCTAAAGCAAACCGATGAGATGAGTGTGAAAGACTTTTATAATAAATTTATTGAGCTTAGTCGTTTTGCAAAGGAGCTAGTGCCAACTGAGGGGATTAAAGCATCTTGGTTTGAGGATAAGTTGCATTGGAAGATTAAGGGTAGATTTGATGGAGAGACATTCACTTCATTAAGAGATGTCTATGTTAAGGCCGTTAACATTGAGAGGAGTAACCAGAAGCTGGAGGCCCAAATGGTGAGTAGTGGGACTAAGAAAAGAGAATTTCAGGGGAGTCAATCTGACACCCCAGCAAAGAGAGGGAATTTCAATACTAATAATAACACTCAACACAAGTCCTGATCTTTTGGCGGGAATGGAAAAGAAGAGAGTAATAGCTGGAGAGGTAGAAACCAGGGAACAACTAATGACTTTACACCTCATTACTACTGTAAGTTATGCAAGGGAGGTAACCCAGGCGTTGATTGTTAGAGAAATAAGGTGACATGCTACTGGTGTGGAAAGCTAGGTCATCGAGAATTCGAGTGTAGGAACAAGAAGGCGGGAAAACCCCCTGCTACGCAATCTGCTAGTGCTAGTGTGAATCAAAGTAACCAATTTCAGGGTCAAGGGAAGAAACAAAATTTTTGTAGGTCCGCAACTAACAACAATTTTAGGAATCCAACTCCGACTAAGACCAACACTACCGCAGCTAGTAAACCCACGGGCCAAGTAAATGCCGCACAGAATAGCAAGAAGCCTACTGGAAGCTCTATGTCATGAATAGAGAGGAAGCCGAAAACACAGACATCATTTCAGGTAACTTTCTAGTGAACTTTATTTCAGCTCATGTTCTATTTGATTCTGGTGCATCTCACTCTTTTATTTCAACTAAGTTTGTGGATAAAACGAATGTTGAACCTAGTGAATTGTGGATTATGATTTTGCCATACCATCTGGGGACTTAGTGAACTCTAAGAGAGTTAATAGATATGTGTCTGTTTTTTTTTTGTGATCATGATTTTAAGGCAAACTTGATAGAATTTCCATTACCTTACTTTGATGTTATTTTGGGGATGGATTGGCTTGGTTCTCATTGAGCTAATATTGTGCTTAGAGTAAAGTTTCCTTAAAAGGGCTTAAAAATGTTAGAGTGTCTTATAGGGGTCATGTAAGGGGTCCTAGGGTGAAACTTATTTCTGCTATGAAAGTGATAAAGCATTTATCAAGGGAAGCTGAGCTAATTTTGTGTCATATAAGAGATTTGAGTGTTGAATACCCCGACTTGAGTGAAGTACCAGTAGTGAGTGAATTTGTTGATGTGTTTCCTGAGGAGATACCGTGAATGCCTCCTGTTAGAGAAGTTGAGTTCAAAATCGACCTAGTGCCAGGGACGGGTCCAATTGCTAAATCACCATACCAAATGGCACCCTTAGAAATGCAAGAACTTAAGAAACAGCTAGATGAATTGATGGAGAAAGGGTATATTAGGCCTAATGTGTCGCCTTGGGGTGCCCCTGTTTTATTTGTGAAAAAGAAGGATGGAACTTTAAGGCTATGTGTTGACTATCTGGAATTGAATCAAGTTACTATTAAGAATAGGTATCCTTTACCTAGGATTGATGAGTTATTTGACCAGTTGAAGGGAACTTCTGTTTTCTCTAAAATTGACTTGCGATCTGGGTACCATCAATTGAAGATAACACCTGAGGATGTACCTAAAACTGCATTTTCTACTAGATATGGCCATTATGAATTTACTGTGATGCCTTTTGGGTTGACTAATGCACCTACTATTTTGATGGACTTGATGAATCGAACTTTTAAGACTTACCTAGATAAATTTGTTGTGGTGTTCATTGATGATATACTGATTTATTCTAAAAATGAGGTAGAACATGAGGAACATTTAAGGATTGTCTTAAGTATCTTGAGAGAAAAACAGTTGTATGCTAAATTTTTAAAATGTGAATTTTGGTTGGATCAAGTAGCTTTTCTGAGGCATATTATATCTAAGGATGGAGTATCAGTAGATCCTGCTAAGGTTAAAGTTGTTAAGGAGTGGCCTAGACTTAAATTTGTGACTGAAATCCGTAGGTTTTTGGGTTTAGTTGGTTACTATAGGAGATTTGTGAAATATTTTTCTAAAATAGCTAGACCAATGACCACATTAATGAGGAAAGCCACAAATTTTCATTGGGATGAGGAATGTGAGGAGTCATTTGAAATTTTAAAGGAGAAATTGACTATTGCTCCGCTGTTAGCCTTACCGGATGGAAATGAAGCTTATGAAGTTTATACTGATGCATCCAAGAATAGGTTAGGTTGTGTTCTTATGCAGAATAGGAGAGTGATTGCCTATGCTTCTAGGCAGTTGAAACCTTACGAAGAAAATTATCCTACTAATGATTTAGAATTAGCAGTTGTAGTCTTTGCCTTGAAAATTTGGAGACATTATCTTTTTGGTGTACCCTTTAAGGTTTTCTCTGATCACAAAAGCTTAAAATATATATTCACTCAAAAGGAGCTTAATATGAGACAGAGGAGATGGTTAGAGTTGATTAAGGATTACAAGATCGAGATTCAGTATCATGAAGGAAAAGCCAATGTGGTAGCCGATGCCTTAAGTAGAAAATCCCTCCATACAATACAGTTAGTGATGAGCCGTGATAAGCTGAGGGGAGAATTTAGGAACTTTGCGATCCAAATGGCAAAGCCAGGAACCCCATCTAATGTGTTATCTGTTGAGAGCGATTTGATAGGAGAGATTAGAGAATTGCAGGTTGGTGATAAGTATTTGGAGGATAAATTAGTGAATGAGCCTACTTTGTTCAGGCGCGATGAGAGTGGATTGATTAAGATTCATGATAGAGTTTGTGTGCCTAATCATTGGGAGATCAAGGAAAGAATAATGACAGAGGCACATGCAACATCGTATTCTGTTCACCCCGGGGTGATAGAGTGTATGCGGACTTGAAATTAGCATTTTGGTGGTCCAGTATGAAGAAACATATTGCAGATTTCGTGGCTCGATGCTTGATATGTCAGAAGGTTAAGAGTGAACACAGGAGACCTCAAGGGAAGCTGCAACCTTTAGAAGTTCCCGAGTGGAAGTGGAGTTCAATCTCCATGGATTTGGTAGCTGGTTTGCCGAGATCACATAAGGGTAATAATATGATTTGGGTGATAGTTGATAGACTAACTAAGAGTGCACATTTTATTCCAATGAAAGATACTTGGAAGAAGAAGCGGCTTGCTGATGCTTATATACATCATGTGTTAAGACTTCATGGAGTTCCAAAAGATATTTTATCAGATAGGGATGCCAGATTTGTTTCAATATTTTGGGAGAAACTTCAGACAGCTTTAAGAACCAAACTTAAGATGAGCACAACATTTCATTCAGCTACCGATGGTCAGACTGAGAGAACAAATCAAATACTTGAGGATATGTTGCGATCTTGTGCCTTGCAATTTCAAGGAGACTGGGAGGATAAGTTAGACCTTATTGAGTTCTCATATAATAACAGTTATCGAGCCACAATTTAGATGGCACCATTTGAGGCTTTGTACGGACGCAAGTGTAGAAGTCCGGTGTGTTGGGGTAATATTAGTGAGCATGTGATTCTGGGACCTGACATGATAACTGAAATGGTTGAGAATGTTAGAATTATTCAGGATAGGATGAAAGCGGCTCAAGACCGTCAGAAGAGTTATGCAGATAAGACTCGTAGACACGTGGAATTTGAGGTTGGTGACAAAGTTCTTTTACGTGTTTCTCCTACTAAGGGAGTGATGCGGTTTGATAAGAAGGGCAAATTGAGCCCTAACTTTATTGGACCATATGAGATCTTGGAGCATATTGGTGAGGTGGCTTACCGACTTGATTTACCAGCTGATCTAGAACAAGTACATAATGTATTTCATGTTTCCCAACTAAGGAAATACATTAGTGATCCATCACATGTGTTAGACCCGGAGACTATTGAACTTGATGAGACTATAACTTATGAGGAGACTCCTATTCAGATTTTGGACAGTAAAGTGCGAAAAACCCGTAGAAATGAAACAAGAATGGTCAAAGTGTTGTGGAATAATAACAATGTGGAAGAGACTACTTGGGAAGTCAAGTCAGCAAAGAAAAACAAATATCCTCATCTTTTGGCCTAAGGTAAATTTCCGTGCTTCGAGGACGAAGCTTTATTTTAAGGTGGATAGAAATATGCATGACTATTTGTTTTTGTGGTAAACTAAGCATGTTCTTATGTGATTTCATGCTAATGTCTACATATTGGTTACAAATATGAATATTTTGGCTATTATCGTTGCTTAATAAGCACAATGTCATTGGTTATTTGTTATTACTTGAAATTTGACTTGTTTACACATATTTGTGGTTTGTTTGTGCGCAACGCACATATTGGTGGTTTTGTGCTCAACGTACATATTATTGGTTTCGTGCTGCTAACCGCACTTATTTGATTGATTTTGTGCATTACGCACTTGTAAAAATGGTTGAACTTGTGAATTTTGAAATTTTGAAATAATTTAAATATTTTTGTCCAACATGCTCTTAACTTGGCAAGTGATACTGTTAACTTAGAGGAATATGAGAATTTTGATGATTTCGAACTTTGGTATTGTCTTGTGGAATTAGGTGATCTTATCTTATGGATTTAGGTGGTGGCAAAATTGTGTACTTTGAAATTTGAGGAATTAGGTGCTTTTGAATTTTTGAGGAATTAGAAATGAGAGATATCTTAACAGTTTCGTGTCTGTTTTGACGAATGTTGGAAATATGACGTAAACGGTTTATTTTGGATATATATGAGGAACTTTGGCGGACTTTGGATATATGGAGTGAACGAGTCATTTTGGACATTCATGAGTAATGTGAAGCCTTATTTTGAGGACGAGTTTAAACTTCGAGGACGAAGTTTTGTTTTAAGGAGGGAAGTCTGTAACACCCCGTTATTTTCCGAGTCATTTATAAGGCGTTACTTTTCTATTTTATTTAAATTGGGTTTTAAGTTGGAAAAATATTTTCAATGTCATTATAAAATTAAAGTATTTTGGGTCGTCTTATAATAAATCGCTTTTGATTTTCTAAAAGTGGAACGTTATTTATAAACCGATTTTGTATCAGATTCAATAACTTTGAGTCAAACACAATAAGGAAAAAAAATTCCAATTATATAAAAACCTATGTATCCCTCAAACCTCATCCCAAATCTTCAATTCCCTTGTTTCCTTCCTCTTGTCTGCCGCCTACTTTTTCCTTCTCTCTGAGATTTCAGCTATCGATTGTCATTACGTTTTCACTTCCTTTTCATCAAATAATTCTTGTGGATTTGAGGAGAAGGAATTTTTCGACTAATTATAGCTCGGATTGACCGTCTAGAGAGGTAAGGACGTTTTAACATTTTCACCTTTAAGTAAAGAGCATGTTCGGTTTAAATTATATTTTTGAATCAGTTTTATAATTATTTTGTCAATGCTGAATTTTTACGATGCTCTTGTGATATTTTGGATATTGGAAGCTTTGTGACACAAGTCACATATTGAGATTATTTTGGTATAAATTTTGGTGGTTATAACAGACTCTGGGAGCTATGTTGGTCTATGAGGTTAAGGTGTGTCTGAAACGTCCCTGGGATTTTGTCCCAAAACTGAACTCCTAGCCCGAGTTGTGTTAAGTGGGGTTTTTCGGCCCCCACTTGCTAGGTAGTTAGACTTTCTCCTTTGGCAGGATCATCTTACTGATTGCCCAAATGTGAGTAGTGCGCACTATAATAAGTCTAGCTAAGCATAGGTGGTACCTCTAGACCGTGCAAAAAGGTAGGACCTTGGCACACAGGTGGTGACAATATACTTTGGTTGATTTTGGTTTTGACTACTGTTTTTACAGTATTGTGGTTGGTATTGAGACGGTGACTCTTAACTCTGATTTTTGTTTACTACAAATTATAATTATTGTGTTACGTTTTAATATAATATCGGTTTTTCTAACGTTAATAAGCTGATTAAGGTAAGAATCACATTGATATTATCACGAGAAAATAAAATATTAAATCATATTTACCATACTTACACAATATCAATGTGATTTGTTACCTTAATCTGCTTATTAACGTGTGCCCAGTGGGCACACGTTAGAAAAATTGATATAATATATTTTACTCAGCTTTGCTGACGACCTTTTGTTTTGAGTCGTTCCCCCGTTGGAACCTGAACCTATTTGTGTTTTGGGTACAGTTGATAGGTGCACTTAATATGCTGCATGGGTGCATTTGGTCCGGGATGCTGAACGAGGAAGGATTTTATTATTTAACATTTACCTCTGAACTATTTATATTTATGTTGAATTTTGGTTTGAAGTTGTTTTAAACAGTTTTGGATTTTGTGGGACTTAAGTCTTCCGCTGCAACGTTTTCATTTAATTAGCTAACGGATTTTATATTTCTTTTAATTCTTATACTATTCTTTTGCCTTGCACTTGGCATTATGAGCTAAGTGTGGAGTAACGGCTTTGAATTTTTCATTCTTATTTTCTCATTTTGGTTGCTAAAATTTAGGGTTGTTACAGGAAGCCCGGTAGTTGTAAAGAGTATTGAGAACAGAAGAAATGAGAGTAACTCGCCCAGAATAGGAAAGTTTGCGTGCTCCATGGTTTCTATCTGTTAATATTTACTAATTACTCTCCTTACCATCATACTAAGGTTATTTTTCTACTCCCTCTGGTTTTAAATTATTGTCCGGTTTCATGAATGTATGTGAAAAGTATTATATTGAAACGGGACAATAATTTAAAATTGGAGGGAGTGATAAATAGTTATTTCACTCACATTTATATCCCTATTCGAGTCGATTTTGTGTACTTAAATGCTTTTATAGATCGATTCTAGTTATTACAAGTAATTAATTTATTTAGCTTAGTTTTAGTAATAATCGTTATTTTCGAGAGTTTTGGTATTGCTTTGTCTTGTCTCTATTTCGTAGGTACCATCTCGAGAATAATCAAATAAGTCGAGAATTGGAGCGGGTGAAAACCAAGTCGCGGACGAGTTTGACTTGACTCAAGTTCATCCCGAGATGTCGGGTTCAAAGCAAAAGAGAAGCTAGCGAAGTTTATGCTTGGGCTCGGAATGAAGCGTAGAGGCAAAAAGAAATGCCCAATTACAGAAGCCAAGGGAAGATAAAAAAGTCAATAAGAGGAGAGGAAATGACCGGCCCAGGCCAAGTGACGGTCAGCCGGCCGCGACCGAGTATGAACGTCCATATATTTAAATGGAGGGCCGGCCATGGCCCTCTTTGTTATCATGGTCGGCCGGTCGCGGCCCAGCTCGCCCCACCTTCCCTTTTCTACTCTTCTTTCTTTTGGGCTTCCTTAATTAGACTCGGACACTATATATACTCCTCTTGTAACTCTTTCTTAAGGACAAAAAAAATCCTAGATCTAGTTTGGCATAAATTAGTCTTTAATCTCTCCTTAATTACTCTTTAATTAGCGTTTAATCTAGTTTTATTATTGGGATTCTTAATTAGCCTTCTAGTTTAGTTCCTCATTTTCTTAATGTTTGGTAAAATTTTCTTCTTCCTTATCTTTCCTTAGCTTAATCTATTTTCAATTATTGTTTATGCTTAATTTCTATAGTTATTTCATTATGCATGCTTTTGTTTTGTTGATTACAATTGTTATTGTTAATTGTTCTTTTAATATGTGTGAGTAGTTTCTCATAGGTTTAACAGGGGGATTAGGTGCAATTATGGATAATTAGGGAGAAATAGATGGTATTGGATGTTTTTTATGTTGTTTCTTGATATTATGCACTTATCATGCTTGTTGAAATGCTTACTAGACTTGTAGTTGCAAATGTTTGTCTTCTTGCTTTCCCTTGTTTGGTTTTGCATCTTGTTAGGTTGAGTCTTTTCGTGAGAGCACGAGACCTCTAGGCCATTTAAGTAGCGAAAGCCTGGACTTAGCCAAAATAACTAAACGATGCCAACATCCTCCATTCTCTTTGATCACCTAGGCACCCTTGAACCCGACCTAATCCTAGTCCCTTCTTTATTGATTAATCATCGTTTTTGCTATTGTCATTTCTTTTTTGTTGCCTTAGTTAGATAGTACTTTAGTTATCTCTCATTCTAAATCAATTTTTAATAGTTCGTTGCTTGAACTTAGTTTATTACTTAGCGAACTCGTGTTTAGATAATTATCTGTCCTTGTGGAATCTACCTTGCTTGCCCTTGCTACCTTAGCATAGGTTTAGTAGGATTATTTGGTGGTAGGATAAACGACAAATCCCACTATCAGGGAGTAACATCTTTACTATATTTTTTTAGCTTCAAATGATTAAAGTGTCTTTTTTTTGCCAGCAAAGCCAGTGCATGAAAGCATGTTAGGTCCATATTAGATTATTTATTGAACATAAAAACATAGAAACTACTACAGATATTAAAACTACACAATAAGCGTCGGATGATTGAAGTGAGTTGGTGGAGTACGGAAGATTGAAAATGAGCGTCTTCATCCATTTTATCACACTAGTAGAAAAAGGCTCATTTGCGGCTCCTCATTTGCGACATCTTAGCCAAATAGCAGCAAATAATATTACTTCTAAATTTTCATCCATCTTATTGTAAGCAAAAAAAGGCTCTTTACCAATTTTGGGATTATTTAATATATTATTAAAATAAAACAAAAAAATCGGCACTCTCTCATCCACGCCGTACCCTGACTTAATGTATAATAGCAATAATTTTTTAAATTTATCTATTTTCGGACGGGTAACGTATTCGGGCATGTTTTAATTTGACCCAAAATATTCGGGTTATTATTAGGTCGGGTTAGTTTCGGATTTCGGTCATTTTCGGGTGAAATTTTTCGGATTTTTATTCCAACGGTTTCAGGTCGGGTTTTTATATCGGGTAATTTTTAAGCCGGTCTAATATCACCGTAAGTTTAAATTAAGTTATAAAAATTGTGTGCTCTTAGTTGAATATACAAATTAACACCAATTTGTTCTTATTGTTGGCAGCAAAACAAAATAGAAAACAAAGAAAAAATAAATCAATTAAATGCCCAATTTATGTCTTCTCCCTACCGTCCTACTCCATCTCGGTTTTAACCCCCAGCCTTCATTCAGCGTCATTACCGACCGATTTATATAAATTACCGACCGATTCATACATATTACAGCAGAATATCAGAACATACGTACATACTCCAATAACCAAGTCCGCATTTGACACCAATATCTCTAATTAACCTCTAGACTCGGGAAACAAGTTCGCGGCAGCCGTATCAACATTTTTGATATATTGAATTATATGCCTAAATAAACATTAACAGTCAAGTAAAAAAAACCCAACACACGCAACACCCTTACCCTCCCCCATTTTCGCGTTCCATACCAAAACATACCCTAGGTTCGCCGGACGTCAGGTTCGCCGGACGCCGACGCGGCGCCGGACCTCCTCTACGTCGGCCGCCGTTCCAGTCTTTCGCCGGAGCTCCTCTCAATTCCTGAAAATCCCCAATTTCGAGTTAGGGTATGTTTTTTAATTGAATTTGTTGTTTAATTTTGTTTAGTTTTGCTTTATTATTGTTGTATATTTGATGAATTCAACCTAGGTTAGTTTAATTTAGAGTAAATTTGTTTGTTAGATTAGGGTTTAATTAGATTTAGGGTTAAATTAAATTTCAGTTTAATTTAGGGTTAAATTAGATGAAAATTTGTTTAAGTTAGATGAAATTGGTTTTAGGTTAGATTCATTGTTAAATGTTCATACAGTAGCTACGAAAAATTGAAAACAATAAGATGTAAGGTGGTCAGTAATCACTACTTCATGATTTTTTTGTTATGGCCTTAACTTCAGCCTTAATTTAGGGCTTAACAAACTAACATAGAAATAAGATTGAGCTAACAAATGCCCTGCTTATAATATATGTTGATAAATTCGAGTCATTTATATGGTATAAATAATTACGCTCTGTATGTTAAGAAAATATGCACAGATACCGCTCTATACGGTATAAATATCCAGCTCAAATCATTCAAAATTTATTAACTCAGACAACTGATCAAAAATTTTGGCTTCATGACACTAGGTACTGCAAGTATTAAGAACACTACAACGTACAATTGATACAAGCAACCTTTCCAAATGACGAAAAATTGTCAGCCAAACTCATATATCTAGCATTCATATGCTTCAGTGACTCCAATGAGTCTCGTCTTTCAGTGTCATAAACAATGCATTAAGAAAGCTCTAACAACACAGAAAGCTCTAAAAATTTACCTAAGACCTTGGAATTGGTGTTCCCGTGCTTGAAATCTTGAACAGGCATGTCCAAAGTCAAGTCAATTGTTCTTGTTTCACGTTATGTATACGGTCATCTAATTGAAATAATAAGGAATTAACACTCCACATATGCTGATATTCCTACTCCTGATGTTTTTTAGAAAAAGGGTGACTTTATTAATTAAACAATGCAAACTTCGATATTAAATCAGCCTCGACAACATTATCAATCTTCTAGGAACATATCAACCCAAACCCAAGTGGTGAAAACCATAAGTATGTAATGAGTCATTACATGAGCACTGAGGTGCTTCATTATCGCCTCTCTTTGCAAAACAAAACACAATTGGCTGAAAGTAGCTTGCTAGCTTTAGAATATCGGACACCACATACATACATACATACATACATACATGCATCCATACATACATAGTCAAAGTAACCCGCAGGAACTCGTACATATAGTAAATTTACTACATATTGTTTAGAAGTTAATTCGAATAAAAAAAGGTACAAAATTTTGTAAATGACAAATAAAAAGAATAAATTGTTAAAAAATTCCAAATGATAAAAATGAGATAACTGAAAATGGGGAATTCATAAAAAAGAGTTCGTGGAAGTAAATAAAATCAAGTGTGAAAAAACGATCAAATGAATAAAAAAATCAAGATACACTCTTGTGGGAAAAAAATCACCAAATGTTATCAAATGACTGCAAGTTGCAAGATAGTGAACAAAAGAGCTTATGAATGAAAAACAGACACTAAAAGCAGCATTAAAAATGTATTGAAATAAGAACCTCAAAAAAAAAGACACGCTTATGAAATTTAGAGTACCAGGTAAAATTAGATACACATCAAGCATTGAATGTCTACCGACCTGATCAGGCTGAGCACATCGGAAAATATTACATCAACCATGCCAACAAGCATCTTGTACTTGGCCGGATGCCTTGCATCTTCAATAATGGGGATAACATTAGTCATTTTCTTTGCCATGTAAACCAAATCTCTACCACTCCTGTGTGAGAACTCAACTGAAAGCCGAATCACATTTCACTTTCAAATACAAAATTAGTGTAAATATTGTGTCTGTGAAACTAAAAGAAATTGGATTTGGATCAAATCTTACTAAATACGGAGTATAACCTAATGAAAATAAGGCCATTTTAGAATGACACCAAAAACCATGTCAATTGCAATTCTATCCCTTTATCACCTTTCTTTCACCTGTATTAAGGAGGTGTATATCACCAATTAAAAGGCTAGATAAGTGGCTAGAATAACAATTTGCATTAGTAAACTAGCATTGGCGTATATCACCAATTAAAAGCAGTGAACTGTCATGTAAGGAATAGATAAGTAGCCAATTCTTTTTCCTTCTATTTCAGTGACTATTTTTCAATGTCTAACATATCTTAATATCCTTTTTATGTTCCTGGTTATGCAATTCCATGGACCACCCAACATGGTTAAGTAATGTTGATGGTGATTAGTAAACAGAAAAAATATCTTCATTTAAGGACCTAATTGGTTTATTTGTAGTGTGTTATACATGTTATGGACCGAAATTGGATGTATGGTAAGCGTAACTCACCCGAGTTTAAGAAGGGAGTGGAGGAATTTTGTAGAATTGCACTGGATTATGCCAAAAGTGTTGGGGATGAAGGTTTCTATTGTCCTTGTGTCGATTGCTCCAATGTGGACCAACTTTACGATATAAAGCCTTTAAGGGAACACATTACTTGTCGTGGGTTTAGGCAAAATTATCAGACTTGGATATGGCACGGTGAAGGAGGGTTTTACAAGGAAAATACTAATGCAAATTAGGATTAGGCGATACATCTTGAGACTCTGGTTCTTGTAGAAAATGAACGACAACGAGAGGGTGTTTCTGTTGACAATAATGAAGCTGATATCTCGGAGGAAAATTTGGCTGATGTTGAAGACGGTGATGAGGACGAATATGATGGGCTACATGAGATGTTACACGACGTCGAAGATGAATTTAGTAGTCGTCCTAATGTGTTTGAGAGGTTAACTGAGGCATCTAACACACCGTTATATCCAGGGTGTAGCAAGCACACTGTGTTCTCCGCACTGACATTTTTCAACATGAAGGCGAAGCATGGTTGGAGTGACCAAGGCTTAACCGAATTGTTAGAAAATTTGGAGGACATGTTCCCCGAAGGAAATCAAATCCCTAAGTCCAATTATTATGCGAAGAAGTTGCTATGTCCTTTAGGTTTAGGGTACAAGAAGATCGACGCATGTCCCAATGATTGTATATTGTATCATAATGAAAATGCTCATTTACATGAGTGTCCGCGTTGTGGCAAATCACGTTACAAGTTACGCGATGGAATTGACTTCGAGGTTGGTAAGAAGTATCCTTCAGCAAAGGTGTTATGGCACCTTCCAATAATACCACGTCTTAAACGCTTATTTTCAATTAAGAGTGACGCTAAGCATTTGAGGTGGCATGCGGAAAAAAGGAAGAAAGATGGGAAGCTTCGACATCCAGCAGATTCCCCCCAATGGGATTTGATAGATAAAAAGTACCCTGAATTCAAGAAGGAAGTTAGAAATTTAAGACTTGGACTTAGCACAGATGGAATGAACCCATATGGTAGCTTGAGTAGTTTACATAGCACATGGCCAGTCTTGTTAGTTATTTATAATTTGCCTCCGTGATTGTGCATGAAGCGTAAGTACATCATGTTGTCACTTCTCATATCCGGTCCTAAACAGCCGGGTAATGACATAAATGTATACCTTGCGCCTCTCATTGAGGAACTGAAACAACTTTGGACCAAAGGTGTAGTGGCATTTGATGCGTATGCTAAAGAGAACTTCACGTTGCGGGCAATGTTATTTTGTACTATCAATGACTATCCTGCGTATGGTAATTTGTTGGGTTACAAAGTCAAGGGAAAGAAGGCATGCCCAGTATGTATCGATGATATGAAATCAACTTACTTATCCCATTCAGGAAAATACGTGTATATGAATCATCGAAGATTTTTGAATCGCTTTCACCCTTATCGAGCTAAAAAATTACCCTTCAATGGAAAAGTAGAGCTAGAAGTAGCTCGAAGACCATTGAGTGGCAAGGATGTTTTTGAGCAAATAAAGGGTGTTCAGACTGTTTTCGGTAAAACCACCAAACAGAAAGATTCCGGAAGTTTATGGAAAAAAATTTCTCTTTTGGGAACTTCCATATTGGGAAGACTTGCCGGTAAGACATTGCCTCGATGTGATGCACATTGAAAAGAATGTCTGTGATGCTATTTTGGGCACACTTCTAAATTTAAGTGGAAAGACAAAGGATGGATTGAAAGTGCGTAAGGACATGGAAGAAATGAAGATTCGACCAAAGTTGTGGCCAATTGCAAAAGACAATGTTAAGAAAGGAAAACGTTCATCCTTCTATCTTCCACCGGCTTGCTTCACCTTGTCCAAAGAAAAGAAAAAAAAATTCTGTGAGTGTTTATATGGGATTAAGGTTCCCACAGGTTACTCATCTAATATAAGAAGGTTGGTGTCAAGGAGTGATTTGAAATTAGGTGGGATGAAGTCCCATGATTGCCATATCATGATGCAAGTATTTTTTCCAATTGCTATTCGTGGAATTTTGCCCAAGCATGTGAGACATACCATCACCAAACTTTGTTCATTTTTCAATACAATATGTAGTAAGGTGGTAGATCCAGAGTCACTTGATGCATTACAAGTCGATGTTATCGAAACACTTTGTCAGTTTGAAATGTATTTCCCTCCTTCCTTTTTTGACATTATGATCCATCTAATTGTTCATCTTGTTCACGAGATCAAATTATGTGGCCCAGTATTTCTTAGATGGGCATATCCCTTTGAAAGACATATGGGTACCTTAAAGGATATGGTGAGGAATCCTGCCCGACCTGAAGCTAGCATTATCCAAGGCATCGTGAGTGAGGAAGTGTATGAGTCATTATGAGTACTTAATATTCCGATCATGCAGATATTGATGAGGTTTAATTTTGCAAAACCTTTATATAACTCTCTGTTGATTCATTATTTTTTCTAGTGTTAGATTATAATGTTTAATGTTTCTGTAGGGCTCTTCGAGAGGATATGGAGAAAGACGAAAGTGGACTTCGAATTGGATGGTTATGTCCGGCTGCCACGATTGAAAGTAGGTTGAAGAAAAAAAACAGAGGATGTAATAGCCTACATTAGTAATGCATTCCTAAAGTCAACTGTTGGTGGTAATGAATTTATCTTGGCCCCGATATGTGACAGGTAATACTAACGAATATCATCGTCGTTGACTTACTAGTATTTTTCTCATTATTGTATATACTACGGAGTAATAAACATTAACGTGTCTTTTTTGTAGTAAGCATTGGGTCTTACTTGTGATTTGCCCTCGAACTTACACCATCTATGAGTTTGACTCAGTAACCCTTAAAGAAGGTCGCAAGTTATACGTGAAAATGGTGGTCAATAGGTAAGTAAAAATTAAAAGCTTAATTTTGTTTGAGTAACTTTAAAAACAAAATAAAAAACATAATAACCTTTGATTTGTAGGGCTCTAAAGAGGTTCAAAATGAGTGGTGGTGAAATGAAGGTCAAAAGAAATGAACCATTTTGGAAATCTATCAGGGTAAACGTTTAAAAGTTCATTACTTTGTGTTTTCGATCATTTGAGTTTAATTTTTTGGGTTGCAAATACCGATATTTTTGTTTTGTCTTGGTAGTGCCCTCAACAAAGTGGAGACATGGACCATGGCTTCTATGTGATGCGGTTTATGCACGATATAGTAAAAATTTGCTCCACGAAAAGTGACTTGGATAAGGTACGCTTTTCATTACTATGATCGAATGGGTTATGAGTATGAACTGTGGTGGGGTAGGGGATCGTACGAAAAATTACTAATTCAATTTCCCTTTGTAAGTTAGATTGAACTATTAGAGGATGAATTTGGATTATGAAATTAGGTTCGTGAACTTGTGGTTGATAGGTCGATTTTGTTGATGTTGAAGTTGTTGAAATTGGATATTTTATAAATATGGATGCATATGAATTATGAATATTGATCGATTTTGTGGCATTATGTTAGGTTTGGATCTCACGCAAAGAGCAGCGGTACAACTACAGCCAAGATGAGCTTAATGATGTACGGGACAAGTAGGCTTCTTACTTAACTTCTCGGTGTACGTAAAATGCTAAGTAATTTTAGATTTCTAAGTCGATTGTAATAGAATGCTCTTTTGAATGGTAGATGATATGTAAGTTGCATCACTATGAATCATTTGGATTTGACAATTTGTTGATGCCTTTTGAGGTGTATATTGGCATCTTTGGGGTTATTGAAAATTTGGATGGTACCAAAAGTCTCAAAAAAAAGGTTTTCTTTTCATTTTAGAAATGTATTTGTGGCGTATTTGTAATTGTTTTAGATGCGCCAAATATATTTATTTGCGGCGTCAGCCAACTAAAGAGCACCTTTTACAATTCATTATTTGAGGTGTTTCCTTCATAGAACGCCGCAAATAATGCCAGTATTTGATGAGTTTTTTGATAAAAACGCCGCAGATAATGCAGTTATTTGAGGCATTTTTTCATAATGACGCCGCAAATAAGTATTATTTGAGGCATTTTTAGAACGCCGCAAATAATATTTTATTTGCTTCCCCGCCATTTGCTCCTTAGCCTAAAACGCCGCAAATGATAGATATTTTGGAGCCGCAAATGAGTTTTTTTCTACTAGTGTCAACACAATTGTCGATGTCCAGAAACCATCTACACGTATGAGCTGCATATAGTGACAACACCAAGGTGCACTTACGCTGATAAGTGTGTTTTGTAGTGCTTATTTGTTGTGTTTGGTCCCGGTTTCTCTTGTGGAATCGCTCTTTGGAGCGGTTTCTAGGCTACTTACGCTTCTTCTAGTTCATTTTAGGTTCCTAAGACCAATCTTGGAGAGGTGGAACGATTCCGACTCGTTTCCGACACATTTGGAGCCAACGAAGAGAAGCAACGATCACTCGGTAGCTTAGACTCGATACCGAGACCTTGGGACCCATTCCCGAGCCCCTTAGACTCGATCCCGAGCACCGAGAATCGATGAGAAGCCTATGAGGAGCAAATAGGGACCCTTGAGATCTCATTTGAAGCCTACAAGACCCATCCCGGTCGGGATTGCAAGCATCACGACCGGGATGAAGTGCAAAGGGAAGCAGCGTCACTGATGAGTCATCCCGTCCGGGACCAAGTGTCATCCCGGTCGGGACCACCCATCCCGGTCGGGATCTTCATCCTTCCCGGTCGGGAAGGTGCCAGCACAGCGCGCGTCACTTCTTTTCTTCTTCTTTGCTCGTGAACCCATATAAATACCCTCCCTTTGTATTGTTTAAGCACCTGACATTACTCTACATTATTCTAAAACCTAATTAGACTCTCTTCATCCCTAGCTTAGTTTACATTAATCTTTTCTTAATCCTTGTTAATCTTAGCTTAATCAAGATAGTTAATCTTGTATTAAGGAATCTCTTGAAGAATCCATCAATCCTTGACAACTTTTGGTGGAGATTTTTGGGTGTTCTTTTAATACAAGTTCTCATCTTTTCGTCCTCTTATTAGTTGTTATAATCTTTTTATTCTCTTTTCTCTTAATCCTTGTTTAGTTATTCAAGTTTTAATCTTTGTTCATTGTTTATTGTTCTTGCTAGTTCATAATGGATGTTTGGATGTTTGTGTTGATTTCTCTTGTTTATGTTGATGTTAGTTTAAATATGATTGAGTAGACTCTTGTGGGGTTAGTAGGGGGGTTAAGTGTGGATTATGGATGATTAGGGTTTGATTGAGGGTAAAGGTGGATTCTTTGTTACTAGTCACATGTTGAGCACTCTATGTGTTTGTTGAATTGCTTGTTTGAGTAGAATTGGCCATCCTTCTCATGCTAGTCTTCCTCTTCTCATTGTGTGGTTGATTTGTGGTTGAATCCTTGTGTATTAGGTAACCTCTTGCATGAGTATTCGGGTTTTGTCTTTGACGCGAGAGCAGGACCGACCTTAGTAACTAGGTGAAACCCATACCCTCGATTTCCTAGCTATCCTACTACGCTTATGAACCCAAACTAACCCTACCTTTTCCCAATTTGATTTCTCTATCTTGTTAGCAATTTCTTATCTAGTTATTTGATTGATTTAGCTTTGGTGTTTCATTTAGTTCATGTTATACTTAATTCATTGTTAGTCTAGTTTCATCCCCTCCAATCATCATCATCAATCAATTATTGTTAGTTTGTCCCCCTTTGTGTTGTGTTGGTAACTTAGTCTTGTTTGTGAGTTGACCCTAGTCTAGACACCTCTTACCGTTCCTGTGGACTCGAACCGACTTACCCTAGCTACCCGTTAGGTCTAGTTGGATTCATTTGGTGGCGGGACCCGCGGCAAGTCCCACCGTCAATTTGGCGCCGTTGCCGGGGACGGTGCATGTTTAGACTTAGTTTGCTTATTAGCTAGACTTAGTTACCGTTTTGTGTTCTTTTTTTTTCTATCCTTTGTGCATATTTTGTATTCTTTTTCTTTGTTTCTATAGCTTCCTTCTCTCTTTGTCTTGGGTTGTGTTTGTTTATTGTCTTTACCTAGTGCCTATAAAGCACTAGGTATTCTCACGTTTGTTCCAAGTGTGTAATGCATGCCTAGGAGGAGAGACGACTTCTTTGTCTTCAATCCAGAGCCGGAGAGACTCTTTAGAGTCTTTCGCCAATGGACGATTGATCAGGTTAGAAATTCTCAACCGGGTACTAGCAATATCATTGAAGAACAAGCTCAAGGATTTGACTTGAACGAACAACCTCAAGGCAATACCGAAGGGACCTTCATCAATCCCTTTGGTACTTCTTCTAGTCACTCTTCTCAACCTAGTTCTCCTTCAACATCTACATCAAAACCATCTACACCATCATCTCCCGCTTATCCAACAATGCCGAAGTTCTTATCTCATTCTACATTCACGGAGGATGTCTTGCCGGGACCGAGCACTTTACCGGCCGCTTATGCCCACCGAAGACCCGCATCAACACATCGAGACCTGCTCCGATTATTGTGACGCTATATCTCAACCCGGGGTTACTCAAGATCAAATTCGTTGGGTACTTTTCCCGTTCTCTCTCATTGGAAAAGCTAAGCAATGGATTAAGAGTCTCGATAGGGCAACCATGGGGATTGATACTTGGAAGAAACTTGCATTGGCGTTTTACCAAAAGTTTTACCCTCCGGAGAAGACAAATTTGCTAAGGGCCTCCATCACCGGTTTCCAACAACGGGATGAAGAGAGCCTTTATGAAGCATGGGAGCGGTTCAAGGCTTTGGTTAGATCGTGCCCCCACCATGGGCTTTCACAATAGTTATTATTCCAACAATTTTGGAACAGTTTGTATGAGGATTCGAGAGCTATACTCAATATGGGGTCGAATGGGCGTTGCATTATCGAGGTAGATGATGACCAAACTTGGTCAAGAATTGAAGAAATGGCGGTCCATAACTCTCAATACTCTAGGCCAAGGAAAGAAAGTAGAGGGGGAAGGCATGAGATTGATGTCATTACACAACTAAGTGCCGACCTTGGAGCACAATTGAAGATACACATGGATACTATTGACAAGAAGCTCCAAAATCACTTTAATCAAGGTCAAAGCACTAGTTCCTCCAACCAACAATCGATCCATCAAAATAATGCTTTGGGAACGGTTACACCTACATCTTATTATGGGATATGTGAGATTTGTGGTATACATGGACATGAGCCATCTTATTGTCGAAGTAGCATTGAGCAAGTGAATGCTTTTCAAGCATACAAGCAAGGTGTCCCATACTTCCATTACAAGCCTCAAAATGTGCCAAATCCTCACATGTTCCAAGCTTCCCAACAACAAGCTCAACAATAATACCGTTTACCCTATGTTCCTCCTCCATTAAGGGACAACAACCAAGGCCTCCAAGGTTATCAAGGCAGTCCAAGGCCTTTTAACAACTTCCAACAACATAACCAAGGTACCTTCAACAACAATCAAGGGTTCCACAATCAAGGGAACTTCAATCATCAAGGTGGTTTCCAAGGAAACCAACAATCTCAAGGATATCAAAGCAATAATCAAGGTTACCACAATCACAATCATGGTAACTCTCAAGGCCTAAATCAAGGCAACTCTCAAGGGTTCCAAGGGAACTTTCAACAACAACAAGGGTCCCAAAATACTCAACAAGAAAGCAAGCAAAGAAGCCGGTCTCCAATTCATGATTATGGCATTCCCCTAGCCATTACCAATACCCCACACAATCAACAATCTCCACCTAGAGATCCGGAGATGCAAAAGGCAATTTTGGAGATACAAAGAAGCCAATTGGAGATGCAAAAAGCTCAACAAGAATTGTATACTAACCTTCAAATGGAAAACAAGGCAAGAGATACGCATGTGAAAATGCTTGAAACCCAACTAGCTCAAGTAGCTTCGGATAGTTCTTGAAGACAAAAGGGTCAACTACCTCCTCAAGGTGTACCAACAAAATTTGAACATGTAAACGCTATCACCTTGAGGAGCGGTGCATCCTATGATTCTCCCTTGTATCCTAATGAGCATGAAGCAATGAAAGAAGTAGAATCTCCATCTCAAGGAAATGAAAATTGGGGAAATCTCATGGAAGAGCAAGTCTTGTAGGAGGTTGAAAACCCTAATGAAGAAAGCTTCCCCCACCCCAAGAGAAAGACAAAGGAAAGAAGAAAGTGTCAATTGAAAAGTCCCAACCTATTGAGCAAGACAATATACATATCAAGTTGCCTTTTCCAACAAGGCAAATGAAGACTAAGGTGGATGTTTAATTTGACAAGTTTGTTGACATTGTAAAGAAATTGGATGTGAGCATCCCTTTCACCGAGCTAATTACCCAAGTCCCGGCCTATGGCAAGTTCATGAGAGAGATATTGGCTAGGAAGAGGTCCTTAGACAAGGAAGAGACCATAGCGTTCACAAGAGAGGTGAGCGAGCTCATTCAAGGCTCTACACTTCCTAAGTTGAAGGACCCGGGTAGTTTCTCAATCCCGTGCACCATAGGAAACTTGAAGATTGAAAGGGCATTATGTGATTTGGGAGCGAGTGTGAGCATTCTTCCTTATTCTATTTGTGAGCGACTTGGGATGAAAGAGCTCAAATGTACCTCGATCACACTCCAAATGGCCGATCGTTCGCTTAATCGACCATTAGGAATGTTAGAGGATGTGCCATTAAGAATAGGGAAATTCTTCATTCCGGTCGACTTCCTTGTGCTTGATATGCCGGAGGATGCTATCACTCCTATTATCCTTGGGCTCCCATTTTTACATACCGCCGGTGCAATGATCGATGTCAAGAAGGGTAGGATTACTTTTGAGCTAGGCGATGAGAAGCTAGTGTTTGACCTCCAAGGCAACACCTCGCCTACATGTGAAGAGTCATGTAATATGATCCATACCTTTGATGACAAAGATCTAGGGAACGAGTCGAGTGAAAGCTTGAAAGATAACAACTTGTGTGGAATGGAAGATGATGATTCCGAGCTTGGGGCAGATGAATGCCCATGTGACGTGATTGAAGACAAGTCGGTTAGTAAGAACAAATTTGAGCCTCCCTTGAGGCCTTGTGAAGATGATATGAAGTTTGGGTATATACCGAAGGATCGAAAGTACAAGTTCAAGCCATTGACTTAGTAGATAGGGATACCCCGGGAACTTCTAGGCAAGGTTGTGAGAAACCTTGGAGTATGGATTGGTACTCCACGAGCTTGATTGAAGATTTTTCACGAGCCTTTGATTTGTTACTCTGTGCTCTTGAAGGCGATGGAGTTGTATGTCGTGTTGATGAAAAAAATGAATGAAGAATCCTACCATCCCAGGTTTGACGGAGTTCCTCAAGAACCGTCGAGTTGTATATATCTTTTCCCTCTCCTTTGTGTTTTGTAGTTATATTTGTAAGCTTGATTTTTGGTTTTGTGTGCTTGTGGAATTCTTGTCTTTTAGTTATTTGATGAGCGATGTGAGGGAGGGATTTTGATGGATGTTTTGAGCATATTTGATAGGTGTGAAGTGAAGATGAAGTTTAGAGATGAGTGGTTGTTGATAGAAGCTTGGAGCTTGGTGGAGGAAGTCGGAATTTGAGCTTTTCTTAAGCTTTTGGGGATGGGATTCTAAATGCCGATGTACTTGTTGCCTTGTGGGTGGAGCTACTAGAGGATTGAAGGACTAGAAGAGTCATCCCGACCGGGATGATGTGTGCACGAAAGTTGGAGCTACTGCCTGTCCATCCCGACCGGGAAGGAACCATCCCGACCGAGATGAGGTCTGTCACGACCGGGATGATCCCCTGCAGCCCCATTCGACTTTGTTCCTTCATTAAAACCCCACCCCACCGCTTTGTGCCCCCTCCCAACCTCCCTACCTACCCTTGCAACTATCATATGACCCCTACACTTCGTATATATACCTTCATTTCATCTTCTCTTCGCTACACACCGAGTTTCACCTCGAATCCCACCTCATCTACACCAATGCAAGCCTAGAACTTCAACCGTGCAATTACATTGAGCATGAAGAGGAATGGCGATGATGAAGACAAGCAACGTGCCTAATATGATCATTGAGGCGATGGAGTTAGTGAGTTGCTAACCATTTGGTAGACGACTCTCCTTCTTTTTCGTCTTTTATTGCTAGTCTTTATTCGTTTGTTCCCCTTCCCTTTATGTATTTGGTGTCTTAGTGGCCCTCGGGGCCCTTGGTTATTATTGCTCCCGATTCTCGATGATGTGACTACATCGAGACTCATTTCAAAAATCCAAATTGACAAGTAATTTCACTTTTATTTCCTTTTGGTAGAATTTAGTCAGATTTAGGCGGAATCCGGGCTAGGTGACTTGATTACACCTAGCCCTCCCCTCCCATTTCCTTTTATTTTCTTCTTTTTATTTCTTCCCCCATCCATATCTTTTCTTGTCTCGGCTCTTGGTGACTTGATTACACCCCGGCCGGACACATTCTACTCTTTCTTCACATTCATTTTTGATTTTAGTTTTATTTTCCCTTTTTCCTTTCTTTTTTAGTGTCTTCCACACACTACCGATCGAGCATGAGGACATTGCTCGGTTTAAGTGTGGAGGAGCGATATCTTAGGCTAGTTTAGCTTTATTTTCATAGTTTTTTTCGAAAAATCTTTAAAAATCCCTAAAAATTCGAAAAATTTCATAAAAAATCAAAAAGATTTTCCTTTGTGTCATTTCCTTTTGTGTCGTTGTGTCATATTTTTGTTGTATTGTGTGTGTTTTGCCTCCCCTCTTCCTTGTAGGTCGCTTGACCACCGTTAACTTTGGAGAGCGTTCAAGACATCCGGTAACATTATTTTATCCCCTTTCCTCTTTGTCTCTTGTGGAGTTTGGAGGAGATTTGTGATGGTGTGTGCTCGGGTGGAGCTTCGTGAAGTTTGTGGTTGATGTGGTGACTTGTTTGGAAGTTTCGGGGTGGTGTTTGTTTTCTTTGAGTGCGTGTTCTCTTTTCTCTTGTTTTGTTTTGTTTTGTTTTGTGGTATTCGTCTCTTTTCCTTTCGTTTTCGTTGTGTCTTTGTTTTGTCTTGTTTAGTTGTGTCTAGTGTGTGAAAAGGTTTTTGAAAACCCGGTTTTGAGGCTAGTGCGCAAGTGTTTACTTTCCCTCTCTATTAATATGAGTCGCGTCTTGGACTTTAGTCTAGCAGAATGACTTTAAATCAATGATTTCCTTGGTTTCTTACCTCGAGTCCACCTAGTCTACTAGGGATTTACTACGGGATTTGCATTTTGACCATTATGACCACCCACGGAGTGAAAAGGTCTTGGTTGCCGAGTCCCGTCCCTTAGGTGACCATGTTCAGAATTGTTTGATTAGTCCAAGTTTTCCACTTTTTTTTGTGGGTTTGAAGGAAAAGCGTGCTCCCGACTCACCCATTTTTCCTACCTCCTACACATTTTTCCACAAATAAGTTGCAATTTGTGAAGCCTCGTACTTGGTTGTGATTGAATGCCTACAAAACAAAAAATGGTCAAAAGGGCAAATCAAGAAAAAGAAAGAAAAAAAAGGAAAGAAAGAAAAGAAAGAAGAAAAAGAAAAGGCACAACAAAAAGAAAAACAAAATACAAAAGAAGAAAAAAGAAAGGGCATAGAAACTCAAAAGCTAAATGCCAAAGAAAATCCTCTCACAAAAAGAATACTCACCCCTCAAAAATAAGCCTTTTTCCGACTATTACCGTGAAGAGCCTAACAAAGGACCGAGTCCCTAGGAAGGATGATAGCGGTAAATAGTCGGTCTTCCCTCACTTTGCAACCATTATCCACCTTTTTACTTGGACTAGTTAGGCGACTTTTGGACATGGGACGACCCTCTTGGCTCATCGCTAAAGGGGGCGGGGCTTCACTTACCTACAGTGTCGACTAACTCCGTAGTTCATCTTTTTTCCATCCCGCCTATCATCCCATGGTACGTTCTTAGAAGTTTAGGAGGAACCTAGGTAAGTTACCAACGTTTTTATTGCTTTGTCGTCATACTATTAGGGTTTTGTCCATTTCGATTTGTGTCATTAGCTTGGGAACGTTGTCACTTGCCTTGAGTCCCTAACCGGTGCTTCTTTCATTGCCTTGTAGAGGGAAGCGGTATTTGTTTCTTCTTGGATGCAACCGTTTGGTGTTTGTTGGTTTGTTTGTTTGTTTGTTTGTGTGTTTGTTTGTGTGTTTTCGTGTTCGGTTGCATCCACAGTTTTGTCGCAAGACCTCACTTGCCTTACGGAGAGCACTTTTCCTCTAAGTGTTCTCGCGTGAGTAGAAAGGGTGTAGGGTGAGCTAATACCCGCTCGGTTAGTAGTCTAGTTTTTCTTAGTTTTTAGTTAGTTTGTGCTTACTCGAGGGCGAGTAAAGGTTAAGTGTGGAGGAGTTGATAAGTGTGTTTTGTAGTGCTTATTTGTTGTGTTTGGTCCAGGTTTCTCTTGTGAAATCGCTCTTTGGAGCGGTTTCTAGGCTACTTACGCTTCTTCTAGTTCATTTTAGGTTCCTAAGACCAATCTTGGAGAGGTGGAACGATTCCGACTCGTTTCCGACACATTTGGAGCCAACGAAGAGAAGCAACGATCACTCGGTAGCTTAGACTCGATCCTAAGCCCTTGGGACCCACTCCCGAGCCCCTTAGACTCGATCCCGAGCACCGAGAATCAATGAGAAGCCTATAAGGAGCAAATAGGGACCCTTGAGAACTCATTTGAAGCCTACAAGACCCATCCCGGTCAGGATTGCAAGCATCACGACCGGGATGAAGTGCAAAGGGAAGCAGCGTCACTGATGAGTCATCCCGGCCAGGACCAAGTGTCATCCCGGTCGGGACCACCCATCTCGGTCGGGATCTTCATCCTTCCCGGCCGGGAAGGTGCCAGCACAGCCCGCGCGTCACTTCTTTTCTTCTCCTTTGCTCGTGAACCCATATAAATACCCTCCCTTTGTATTGTTTAAGCACCTGACATTACTCTACATTATTCTAAACCCTAATTAGACTCTCTTCATCCCTAGCTTAGTTTACATTAATCTTTTCTTAATCCTTGTTAATCTTAGCTTAATCAAGATAGTTAATCTTGTATTAAGGAATCTCTTAAAGAATCCATCAATCCTTGACGACTTTTGGTGGAGATTTTTGGGTGTTCTTTTAATACAAGTTCTCATCTTTTCATCCTCTTATTAGTTGGTATAATCTTCTTATTCTCTTTTCTCTTAATCCTTGTTTAGTTATTCAAGTTTTAATCTTTGTTCATTGTTTATTGTTCTTGCTAGTTCATAATGGATGTTTGGATGTTTGTGTTGATTTCTCTTGTTTATGTTGATGTTAGTTTAAATATGATTGAGTAGACTCTTGTGGGGTTAGTAGGGGGATTAAGTGTGGATTATGGATGATTAGGGTTTGATTGAGGGTAAAGGTGGATTCTTTGTTACTACTCACATGTTGAGCACTCTATGTGTTTGTTGAATTGCTTGTTTGAGTAGAATTGGCCATCCTTCTCATGCTAGTCTTCCTCTTCTCATTGTGTGGTTGATTTGTGTTTGAATCTTTGTGTATTGGGTAACCTCTTGCATGAGTATTCGGGTTTTGTCTTTGACGCGAGAGCGCGGACCGACTTTAGTAACTAGATGAAACCCATACCCTCGATTTCCTAGCTATCTTACTACGCTTATGAACCCAAACTAACCCTACATTTTCCCAATTTGATTTCTCCATCTTGTTAGCAATTTCTTATCTAGTTAGTTGATTGATTTAGCTTTGGTGTTTCATTTAGTTCATGTTATACTTAATTCATTGTTAGTCTAGTTTCATCCCCTCCAATCATCATCATCAATCAATTATTGTTAGTTTGTCCCCCTTTGTGTTGTGTTGGTAACTTAGTCTTGTTTGTGAGTTGACCCTAGTCTAGACATCTCTTACCGTTCCTGTGGACTCGACCCGACTTACCCTAGCTACCTGTTAGGTCTAGTTGGATTCATTTGGTGGCGGGACCCGCGGCAAGTCCCACCGTCATACGCCCTAACGATAAGAACGTAGAAAGAAACGGGTGAGAGCAGAGCGACGAGGCCTGCCTTTGGTGGAGAAACTCCTACATCTTGATAATCGAACCCTGCAATCATAGAGCCAATGGGCCAAGAGACCGTACAACCTGCACAAAGACGAGGACAAGGACATCCAAATAACCAAACCCCTGACAAAGGTACTCATACAAGACCAATCTATGGTAAGGTCAACCCACACCGATCGCAAAATAGCCACCATAGGGAGGATGTTATTCTTAAGAAAGACGATGAACAAAAGAAACCACATACTACATGAACAGGAAACTGAAGACAAGAAAATAAAATTCATTGGTAAAAGACTGCCACCAATCCTCCAACAATGTCGGACCCAAACATACCCATCCTCCAATCTGAGGCCAAGTTAATCCACACCCGATCTATAACATGAAAACCTAGATCCACACACAAAACCACAAACTGACAGAAAACCACCACCCAAGTCATCGGTAGGTGGAGGAGGGGGGAACACCATACCAATGACATGCATGGAAGAAAAGGCAAGATATGGGAGAGTGGGTGGATCACATCACAACACCACGACAGGGAGTGTCATCATGCCGGAGACGACGGGGGAGGGGGGCCAGGGGAGGGGGGAACGCCATCCCGAGGTAAGCATAAGATAGATCTGAGAGGAAAAAAACTTACCCGGATTAGGCAACTGGCGTCGAACCACCGGAAAAATCCAATGGAACGACCACCGGTGAAGGGCCGAGAGACGGACCCATCACCGGTGACTCACCGGCAGCAAAGAGGATGTGTAGGTTGGGTGACAAGTGGGGGATTAAGTGGCAAATTGGGTTGGGTTTTTTTTTTGGGGGAAGTTTTGTTTGGGATTAAAATGTCTTAAATTTAATGTATTTCTCACAAATTTTTAAGTGAGACGGTTTTATATTGTGAGATTATCTTTTATGATTTGGATAATTATCTAGGGTCGCAAATCCTATTTATCGTACGATAAACCTAAAATTTAGCAATTATTTTGTGAGTTTAAATTAAATAGTGATCGCTCAGTTCTACTAAAAAGTCCTCACCAACTGGGTTGACCACTTTGGACCGATAATTTTCCACTTTCATGTTCAATTTCGTGTCCCATAAATTTTATCATGTGACACATCACCTTGAATCTGCACTATTTTTACTGATGACCCAATTTAGAGAAAAAATCATTGTATGGTGTCACTTCATTAACAGGTTTCACAATCTTAATGGTGCATATAATTATAGCACACTCCACAATAACTATCCAAGAATAGGGCCTAAATCATTATACAATGCTTAAAAGCAAAGAAAATTATAAACCAGAAGTCCAAATTCTGTTCATATGGAAATCAGTTTATAGGTTAGAGATGGTTAATAAATTGGTGTCGTTCAAATTAAAATGCACCTCTCGTTACTCGTTAGTGAGTAACCTAGTAATATAGGATGATGGGCAGAAGTGTCCTTTTCATCCTTCTATTTTGCGCTGAAGCGAAAATTATGTGCGTACACCCAAATGTGAGTGCTGTTTTAGGTCGTCAAAATTTCAGTCAGGTCGTCGGCGCTTTTTAATGTGAAAAGACAACAACGCCCTTCTCTAATTACATTAACTAACTTTGTTAATTACATTAACAAGTATAATCGTGTTAATGAAACTCGATAATGAAATGGTTTTCTTTTTCAAACCGTCATTTTATTATGTTATGTATTTACTTTTAACCATCTTAACTTAATTGTAATTACTTTTAATCATCTTAACTTAATTGTAATTACTTTTAATCATCTTTTCTCGTTTAATATCGCGTTGTTTATGTTAATGTATTAGTATGTCCTTGTTTATGTTAATGTATACGGAGTATGTGTTTAGTATATCGTAAATCAACTGAACACGAAAAAAATTTACGAAAACCCAGTGACGTCAGTATTTGACGCTATTTCGACCAGAATGATGCCAAAAATTGACGTCATTTCGATCAGTTAGGCGTCAAAAATTGACGTCATTTTGGTTACGGTTTGGCTTATTTGATTTTATGCGTCCCTATCGTTCATTTTCGTACGAAAATTTTAAAAAAAAAATACACGAAAAACGCCTTGGGAGTCAATTTTTGATGCCCAACGGACCGGCTAGGCATCCGTTTTTTATGCCTAGCCGGTCCGTTGGGCATCAAAAATTGACTCCCAAGGCATTTTTTGTGTATTTTTTAAATTTTTCGTACGGAAATCAACGATGGGGACGCATAAAATCGAATACGTCAAACCGTAACTACTAAAATCGAATACTATATTGATTATTAAACCAAAGGCTAGCTACGGGGTAATGAAACTAATCGACCTAAATAAAATCACTTACAAAATATAAAGTACTAAAAAATTGATATATATACTTACTAATGACACGTGTCTCAAAAACCGTCAAAAATTATCAAAACCGTAATCTTAAGGTAGTCGGGAAATAATAATTAGATTAATTAAGTAATATAATTAATATCATTAATCATAATTAAAGAAGGGCAAAAGGGTAAAATCACATATAAAGCGCCGACGACTTGGCTGAAATATCGACGACCTAATGTGGGAGAGCCAAATGTGTGATTTAATGTCTCGATTTTGGTCTTCAACACAAAAACTAAACATCTTATTATTTGTTTAAAAAAAGATTAAGTGGTTAACTGTGAATATAATAAAAGGTGTGAATCTTTTTAAAAAAATCAAGATTTACTTATTTGGATTTGTTTGAAAAAACTCTTTTAAAATTGATATCACCTTTATAACAGCATTTGTTATCAACGGTATTCTTTCTTTTAAACTAAACATCCTGGAGACCAAACCGGTTATAAGGGGACCAGGATCGGACCAGACCCATTTAGGTTCGGGTTGGATCGGACAAGGACAGAAAAATAGACTGACTTTTTTTTTTAAATATGGACTGGACCGGAGAACGGTCGCCAATATTTTGGGCACCTAGAGATCGGACCGGTGTGTCTGGTTCTATCTCGACATTCTAGGTTCAGACCACTTTTTGAACACCCCTAAATGAGTTGTATTTGGCCGTTTGGGTTTCATTTTTTCCAGACCTAATGGGTTAGCGTGAGGTACGGATCTCATTAAAAAAAATGGATAGGTGTCTGCGTCTCCATTATTGTCGGAGCCATAGATGACCCGCTGACCCGATATTGTCATTTATGGGCCGAAAAAGTCCATTGATGGGCCGACCTAGGAAAACAAGTAAACAAACGATCGTTGTTTGAATTTTGACAGGTCGTCGACGTCTTCTTACAGCCCATCGAAAACGTCTGAAACTATCATTTGGTGCTATTGGGAAAACGACTGACCGTCGTTACTATATTGCGTATAGGAGTAATAATACTTCGTAATTTGTTAGGAATAATCAATATAGTATTCGTAATTTATCGAATACTATAGGAGTAAAAATTACTTGTGATAAGGTAATTTTTTACTTACAAAAAAAAAGGTTTATTTAACAGGAATAATACCAACTTTTGGTGGTATTCCATAAATAAAACCAACTTTAATTAATACGGGAATAAAACCATGTATAAGACATATTATACACAAATGAAATTGTCTCTTAAATGACCGGATGAAATCGGTTTTTGTGGGTCTCATACTAATAATTAACACACATCTTCACCTTCTTCATTACCACAACAAACTCGATTTTCTCCTAAACTCACATCATGTCTGATAAATGAATCCCCATAACAAAACTTCAAGGTTACAAGTCTCCATGGATCAACCTACATTTTTAATCAAATTAATTAAAAAGAACACTAATAGGACACTTAGACCCCTAAATTAAACCCAGAATAAGAAAATCTTAAATTAGTAAAGGAAACCAAGAAAAATCGATTTGGGGAAATGAAAACAATATTCACCATTGACATCGCTGACGGAAAGGATTGAGGAATGAACTTCTTTACAGCTATAACTCCTGAAAAAGAATTTTCAACAATATTAATGGTGATTTTCGACAAAGTTTGAGGAAAATAAACAAACAGAAATTTCGAAAAATAATTACCTTCGACAAGATGAGAAGAAGATGAAATGATGAAGTGAAGCAGAAGATGAATTGAGGAAGAAGATGAAGATGAAGTTTGAAGTTAAAAAGTTGAAAATTAATGAAGTTAAATGTGTGAGTTTACTTTATTGTCGGCCAGTAATAATTATATTAGTGAAATATTGACTGGGGTAGGCGGTAGCAGGTAAGACTATTATATTCGTGTATAATAAGTCTCATACATGGTTTTATTCTCGTATTAATTAAAGTTGATTTTATTTATGAAATACCACCCAAAGTTGATATTATTTATGTTAAATAACCCAAAAAAATTGCTTGTGATAAGGTAATTTTTTACTTACAAAAACAAATTGTTGCAATGACTTACAAAAAAATTAGAGTAATTGTTTGTTGTAATGGTATTAAGCTAATAAAATTACTATGCACAAAATTCGACATTCATATTAAAATGTAAGTTACGGTCACCTACTATTACAAGTCAATTTTATATGGGAACTGTTTTAAGAAGAGAGTGTAGAAAGGTGGTATCGTTTTGGAACTATTGAAAGGTGATATCATTTGTGGAAGATGTTATAAAGGTGGTATTGTAGCTATCAATTTTTCCTGATTTTTTTTTAATATCAAGTATAATTATGAAAAAACAATACTCCTCTGTATTTTAATTATTGTTTTCAATTTACGAGGCGAACCTTTGAAATCAATTTTTACAAAAATATATATTGGTTAAAAAATTATACGGAGTAAAAATTACTCCCTCCGAGTTCCTATTATTGTCCCACTTTCCTTTTTGAGCTGAGTTTGATTTTTGTCCCACTTTTCTTTTTAGGCCATCAATATGTGGTCAACAATTACTCTCTCTTCCTCTTTCTTTTTTGAACAACTCATTTCTCCTTCCTTATTTTTCGCCTCAAAAGTTTTTGGGACAATAATAGGAACTCGGAGGGCGTATATATCGTAAAAATCTTTACGAAAAAAACTTTAATATGAACATACATTTCAATCAGGGCTGTCGATTTTCGGAGGCCCAGTATCAAATATTTTCGAGAGGCCCTATACTAAACACCGTCTTATATATTTTTAGGTTATTTTGACAAATGATATTATACCACTTTCGTCTCAATCGTTTGTTTACCTTTGATATATTACATGATTTTTTTTCTTTTTTAAAAAGAGACCATAAAAAATTAATAAATCACCCAGAAGTTATAATTAAAATGGATATCTATGTTAAAGGCAATATACTCCGTCCTGACGTTGCAAGCAAACTAAGACTTTCACTGCACAAGGCTACCAACCTACCACTACGCTACATTTGTTAGCAATATAGTAGTATAAAGAAGAAACGAACTTATCTGGTTGTGGCGTGACAAAGTGTAGACACCCACATTTTGACCGCCAGGGGTCTATAATAGTTCCCGCCAAACACCCGATGATGATCGGACGCAAACATGCTTTAATGGACTCGGATATGGGCTCGAAATCATGGACATTTGGTTTAGGCTTATTACGGAGTACAAATCTTACAAAACCAACCTCAAATCCAGGCCTAGTGGGTCGTTTCGAGTCAAATAAGACTAATTTGGGTCGAATCCGGCACCAGGGGCAAAACCGTCTTTTAGCGACCGAGTCAAAACCCAGTCAAAGATATTTCCCGAGACACACGGACCAGCCGTGACACCTCACACGTCCGGTTTGGACTCAAATACTACAAAAAATCAGCCTCGCAAAATATTAAACAAATCCGTTTAAGGATAGAATTCGATCCCAAGTAGGAATCCTGTCCGAATACCAAATCAAGTATTCGACCGAGCATCAAATAACTCGACCAAGCAGCCCCATTTCAGCCAAGGTACATTGCTTCCTCACCAAGCAACGGAATTTTTGTTCCACTCGAATTACTTATTCCTATCCTTAGACGGAATCCTACCTCAACCCGACTGGTGACTCTTTCTTCCTTTGCAAGGTAGTCATCCTATAAATAAGACCCTCCTGTCACACATTCAAATCAATCAATTACACCAACAATTCATAACATATCAACAATTCATAATCATACACCTTCGTCACATAACCAATCCCATAACATCCATACATCCAAAAATAGCATCGAGGTACCGTTACTACAACCCGACGAGTCTGTCCTCAAAACCGGTCACCACCCATCATCTTACACGTCCCAAACCGACACCCTAACTCACCCACATAGTCTCGACGCTCCCGTGCCTAAGCCACTTTCCGACGAGCTCTTTTCCGAGAAAACAAAGCATGTAGGTTGAGGGTGTAAAATCAAACCCGATTCTTCCTCTTTCTCTTCCTTTTTCATGTTTTTTTTCGTTTTGTGTCGTTGTGTCGGTCCGTTTTTTTTAATACGGGTCGTTGTCACTTTTTTCTATTTTTCTAATAAACGATATTACAAAAATATTTTCATAAAACAAACGTTCTTAAAATACGATATCGATTCTCTAATCGAATATCGTATCTAACAAGAACTAAATTAAATCTCGTTGATGCTAACAAAATCGTTACATTTTTTTTAAACAAAATTCGACGATTTTTACGCGGAGAGAATTAACATTTTTTTTTCCTCTTTTCGTTCAAACTCTTTTCAAAACAAACTTTACAAAACTTTTTTCTAAAAAAATCATTCCGACTATTTGATATCGATTTCATAATCGAATATCGAATACGACGAATATCGAAAATATAAATCGAGTATAAATTAATCCATATTTGTACGCGATTTATAAATTGACGATTTCCGAAAATAAAATCCGGGACAGACTCCCGCGTGAGTCGCGCACCTCCCAAGCGACTCGCGCGAGAGCCTGGAAGGCCGACCCTTTTTTTTCTTCGCTTTCTCGTCTTTTATTCTTTTCGTTCCTTACATAAAATAGCGACTTTCGCGACATATTTCGATAAATACTTTTTCGACCTCGGTCAACACGTGTCATAAACCTTTTTCAAAATCATGACATATTATCGTATTTGCATCTTTATTCGATTTATTCAATCGTTACTAACTCGTTTTCTCGTGTTTGTAGCAGTTTATTTTGTTTCTTTTGTTTTATTAAACTAAAACGAATTTCATATGCTAAAATAACTTTGACGTTATTAGTTTAAGATGCATTAAACGACTTAGCAACCCATTTATTTTTCTTCTCTCACATGCTTAGGGAAAATAATGTTTGCATATCATTCCACTATCGAACTAACGCGTGTACACCAAAAACGAACGATATCTTAGTAAAGGCCGCTAAGTGCGGGCGGGGTTGGGTGTTCTTAGTGAACTTCCCAACACGTACCCTCACCCCTTACTCAGAACCATGGTTTCCGGATGTCCGAATCCATTGGCAACGAGAGTCATTCAATACACGATATCTGATAATGTCGGTATCGGTATCAAATGCTAAGGGACGAACCCGATAAACTCTGACATCGGAAATGGGCCATATTTTGTACACGACCCACTACGACATAGAGTAGGTTCGAACGGACCCGAACTCCCACAAAGTTCGGTGGCGACTCCTACTTCGATTTAAATTTCAATTAGACCATCTCATATGGAGATTCATTCGCCTCCCCAAACCCGCGCGTGGCCGCGTCGGGGTGGACCTATGTCATGTCCACAATTTGGCGACTCTGCTGGGGATTAACTGATGTGTCACTTACCATCGGCATCCTCAGGGTGAGACTCGAAAAGAAATCGTTCGATTAGTAATGTACACGTTTTAGTTCAATGGTTCATGCATAACCCAATTCTTTCCCAGGCCGGTTACTTGTGACCGACGTCCCACTATACCGCGGTGCATTCCTAAATGGGTGCACTAAAGACTTCGATGGCGGAACTCGCATGGGTTTTACGGCAGGTTCTAAGACCAACTCGGCTTAGGAAGACCGTCCTGATTTGCGAGAAAGCTATCGTCGTTGGTATAGACCCTATTTCGACCGACCGAGACTTAGACTAAGAGAATACTTGGTGTCATTATACTGTTTCCGTGATTACATGCTACTTGATCTTCTTTGGTCTTTTTCAAAAACCGTCATTTCAAAAATTGCATCTTTTCAAAACTATCCATTTTTCAAAGCCCGGAAAGCTACCAAATTTAGGACTTATGATTTTGACTCAAAATAGGCTATTTTTAGCCGGTATGCTGTCCAAACCTTTTCAAAATTCCGAAATCTCGGCCCGATAACATTTTTTTTTCGATTTTCAAAAAAAATCGGCCCATCTTATCCGACTTTGCTCGGTTTTCAAATCCAAATTCTCCTTTCAAACCTTCCTCTTCTTAGGACTTCCCGTATTTAGTAGTGTCGGGTCTTGTCATAAGTTGTTAGAGTCTATAGCATCGAAACTCCGTCGATCCTACATCACGAGTTTCTTCCCCATCCCAGTCCACCTTATTTGTCGAGGCACGGCCCACCTGCGTACGAAGTCCTACAAAGAGAAGCTCGTTTACACATTCAAGTCCAAAGTCTAGGGAGTATCTCACGTGGACCTTCCTTCGAGCGGGACTCGTCCACATAGCCGAATCCTAAGGGAGGCCCACCTTTCACGAGTCACCCGTCTAGCTGTCTTTTCCGAGTCATTTCCTTTTCAGGCTTTTCCTCACTCGGGGCCACCCTTCAGCAGAGCGATCAACCACGGTTGCTCTAAGGGTCATGGCTTACACGTGTTGTCTCACGTATCCCAATTTCGAGTCACTTAGGTGTCACACCATCTGAGTCCTATCAGATTCTTTAGCCTCACTCGAGGGCTATCCCCCAACCGAGCAGTCAACCACGGTCATCCTAAGGGCACCCCACGTTCATCATACAATGGCGTCCTTATGATGCCTTCTTCGAGTCATACCTATGCTACAAATACTCGAGTCATCTAGGGTTAGGTCACCACTGTTGGTCCGAGCACGTGACGCGGTCAAACACGGTTGCCCCATTTTCGGACTCGCCCTCATACACCGTCCGAGTCTCATGGTCGAGTCCAAGCCAGGGTCGTTACCTCGTCTAGATCAACGTTCGAGTATCCCGGTCCAAGAGTCTTTGTCGACCTGTCACCCCGGGCCTTGTCTAATTTGACTCCCTCACTTGCACTTGCGCAAAGCCGAGTTTAGGCGAGTCGTGACACCCGTCGTTCTCTCCAATCAAAGACCTTACCAAAAAAAAAACCAACCGAGCATCCGAGTCCGGATTTGATTCGAGTCTAAGTCTGAGTTCGAGCCTAGGATACCCTACATCCTCATTTCCAAATCAGCGTCAGAGTCATTTGTATTCTGTCCTCTTTTCAAAAATTCAATAAAATCAGCTTTCAATATTCTATCTCCACTATATGCTTTCCTTATATGTTTTCGAGAACATGATGAGCACCATCGTACACTGTGAGCACATGCACGTGACTATTATAGGCGAATCTATAATGACTGCAGGAAACCGAGCCCGTGTTTTCCTCTTACCTGTTCCATGTCTGGTATAGAAAAGTCACATAACTACACTTAGCAGGAGCGGTATCGAATCCTAGGACAAATCTGGGTAGTCTCCTAGTTTGGGTTCAAGACGGGAGGCAAGCCCATTTCCCACAATAAACACCCCTCCAATAAGACTGGACATCCCTACCTTAGTGTTAGTCTGACCAACCGAACAAAAAATAAACAAAACAAAACAAAAAAAACTGGACAAAAAAAAAAGAAAAAAAAAACAAAAGTCCAAGAAAAAAAAAGAAAAAAAGCAAAAAGCCCAAAACAAAAGAGCTGACCATGATCAAAAAGAACTCCCAAAAACCCATGACCATGATCAACGGTCAATTCAAGTGAAAGCCCTCGACCAGGCACGGTCAATTCAAATGAAGAATCCCATGACCGGGGCTAAACAGGTCAACCAAAAAATATTCAAAAACCCATGATCGTAGTGAAAACGATCAATTCAAAATTATCAATACTCATACCATCCAATTAGGGAGAGACAATCAAGCTGGTCAGCTAACACCACATTTAGCCTTCCCACATTACAACCCTCAAGACCTTCCCGAGACCCAGGCTAGAGACAGCCCGGAATTTTGAGGATTCAAGCTCCATAGGATACCCCTAACCATTAGGGCCAAACATGGAAATCAGATCTCGCATTATCAAAACCTATCCCGATCAAAGTTCGAGCCATTCTACTCGACTTCCCCTTTACATAACAAAATTCACAATCACCATACGCAAATCCGAGAGCAAAACTCGTTCAAATCCCCGAGAGCAAAACTCGTTAAAATCCCCGAGAGCAAAACTCGTTAAAATCCCCGAGAGCAAAACTCATTAAAATCCCTCGTTAAAATCCCCGAGAGCAGACCAACCCCGAACACGGGAACTCAACTTGCGGTCGGCATACAACATGCCCAAATAGTGCACACCACCTCTGGGGGCTATCTCGGAGAACGCTCACAGTCACAGGATCAATATCCTAACCATTCTAGCCCTTTGATCAAGACATCACTGGGAATGCACCTAGCCTACACCATCGCTATGGCTAGTTACACACAAAGCCCTAATAAACTAGGCACTATAATCCACTGAACTACGGCTTGGTTTGATTTCACTACACGTGAATACGTAGGCAGCCTTTCAACAAGGGCACAACCACCCACATTGACACAAAATTCAAAAAAAAAGCGCCATTATTCCGGTCACGACACTGTCATGTTCTTAACAGTTAGCTTTGTCATTCTGGGGGCTTCTCATAGGCAGAAGTTCTCCATCCATTCACATAATCCAAATAGTTTCAGAATCTAGCCATCTTTCTATAGTGTGTCCTAGTACTCGGCTCAATCAAAGATGATAATCTGTCAGGACTCGGAGTAATACCCACTTTGGAGATGTACCCCAAAACCAAAAATTCAAAAGGAGCACTAGACTACAGCATTGTTACTGCTAAAACAGTCTCATTACAGACTACTGCAATTCCCCTATAACAGATCGTTTCCATTTCGACTTCGACCATGTTGCCACTCGCCTAGGCTACGGGATAACGCAACTTAAGAGTCTTGTCATCTTAGGTGGCCCACCCCCTACCGAGTCACGGTCTAACCCTTAGAGAGTCAAAGTCGTGTCTGTCAACTCGTCCTCTCGCGTCCAGAGTCGAGTCTGTCGGTATATCTCTCTCTTCAAATTCTCATTTTAAAATTTGCAAAACTTAGCTATTTGAGAAAATCCTTTTCCTAGTCATCACGGGAATAGGAATTTTTATCATACTTCATCTAGGCATACAGGCCTAACCAGAGGATTTTAGAAGTCTGTGTCAGGATCTGATCAGGAATCAAGTCATCCCAAACATTCTTATTTCCAAAAAATTTCAAAAAACTTTTCTTCAGCATTTTCTTTCCAAACATCAATCAAAAATCATTTCTTCCCCAGCGAGAGTCGGTATTTCCCCTAGATACTACATGCAAATTATTATGTATCAACAGACAGGTACACCCAAGACTCCCGAAGAAATCTCAAAATTCCCCAGTGGAGAAACTCAAGCGACTTCTTTCGGGATGTATCTGTAAACAGATACACCCATAGCTTCCAAGGCAACCTCCCGCGTAATTTCAAGACGGGATGTATCTGTAAACAGATACACCCATAGCTTCCAAGGCAAGCTCCCGCGTAATTCCAAGATGGGATGTGTCTGTAAACAGACACACCCATAGCTTCCAAGGCAGGCTCCCGCGTAATTCCAAGATGGGATGTGTCTGTAAACAGACACACCCATAGCTTCCAAGGCAGGCTCCCGCGCAACTCCAAGATGGGATGTGTCTGTAAACAGACACACCCAAGACTTTTCAGGCAAAGTCCCCGCGACATTATTGGCAACTATCCAGGTATGATTTATATCTTATGGCTGGCGAGCCCTTCACGCAGGTCTAATGGACTATAAACGACCCGATCGGAAGTTTGCCAGGTTTTAATCCTTGATTGACCTAGTAGCCACTCTGACTTTTGCCTTATCCAAGCCTCAGTCAGAGTAGGGGCTCTGTAGACACCCACATTTTGACCGCCAGGTGTCTATAATAGTTCCCGCCAAACACCCGATGATGATCGGACGCAAACATGCTTTAATGGACTCGGATATGGGCTCGAAATCATGGACATTTGGTTTAGGATTATTACGGAGTACAAATCTTACAAAACCAACCTCAAATCCAGGCTCAGTGGGTCGTTTCGAGTCAAATAAGACCAATTTGGGTCAAATCCGGCACCAGGGGCAAAACCGTCTTTTAGCGACCGAGTCAAAACCCGGTCAAAGATATTTCCCGAAACACACGGACCAGCCGTGACACCTCACACGTCCGGTTTGGACTCAAATACTACAAAAAATCAGCCTCGCAAAATATTAAACAAATCCGTTTAAGGATAGAATTCGATCCCAAGTAGTAATCCTGTCCGAATACCAAATCAAGTATTCGACCGAGCATCAAATAACTCGGCCAAGCAGCCCCATTTTTGTTCCACTCGAATTACTTATTCCTATCCTTAGACGGAATCCTACCTCAACCCGACTGGTGACTCTTTCTTCCTTTGCAAGTTAGTCATTCAATAAATAGGACCCTCCCGTCACACATTCAAATCAATCAATTACACCAACAATTCATAACATATCAACAATTCATAATCATACACCTTCGTTACATAACCAATCCCATAACATCCATACATTCAAAAATAGCATCGAGGTACCGTTACTACAACCCGACGAGTCTGTCCTCAAAACCGGTCACCACCCGTCATCTTACACGTCCCAAACCGACACCCTAACTCACCCACATCGTCTCGACGCTCCCGTGCCTAAGCCACTTTTCGACGAGCTCTTTTCCGAGAAAACAAAGCATGTAGGTTGAGAGTGTAAAATCAAACCCGATTCTTCCTACTTCTCTTCCTTTTTCATGTTTTTTTCGTTTTGTGTCGGTCCGTTTTTTTTAATATGGTTCGTTGTCACTTTTTTCTATTTTTCTAATAAACGATATTACAAAAATATTTTCATAAAACAAACGTTCTTAAAATACGATATCGATTCTCTAATCGAATATCGTATCTAACATGAACTAAATTAAATCTCGTTGATGCTAACAAAATCGTTACATTTTTTTAAACAAAATTCGACGATTTTTACGCGGAGAGAATTAACATTTTTTTTCCTCTTTTCGTTCAAAACTCTTTTCAAAACAAACTTTACAAAACTTTTTTCTAAAAAAATCATTCCGATTATTTGATATCGATTTCATAATCGAATATCGAATACGACGAATATCGAAAATATAAATCGAGTATAAATTAATCTATATTTGTACGCGATTTATAAATTGACGATTTCTGAAATAAAATCCGGGACAGAATCCTGCACGAGTCGCGCGCCTCCCAGGCGACTCGCGCGAAAGCCTGGAAGGCCGACCCTTTTTTTCTTCGCTTTCTCGTCTTTTATTCTCTTCGTTCCTTACATAAAATAGCGACTTTCGCGACATATTTCGATAAATACTTTTTCGGCCTCGGTCAACACGTGTCATAAACCTTTTTCAAAATCATGACATATTATCATATTTGCATCTTTATTCGATTTATTCAATCGTTACTAATTCGTTTTCTCGTGTTTGTAGCAGTTTATTTTGTTTCTTTTGTTTTATTAGACTAAAACGAATTTCATATGCTAAAATAACTTTGACGTTATTAGTTTAAGATGCATTAAATGACTTAGCAACCCATTTATTTTTCTTCTCTCACATGCTTAGGGAAAATAATGTTTGCATATCATTCCACTATCGAACTAACGCGTGTACACCAAAAACGAACGATATCTTAGTAAAGGCCGCTAAGTGCGGGCGGGTTTGGGTGTTCTTAGTGAACTTCCCAACACGTACCCTCACCCCTTACTCAGAACCATGGTTTCCGGATGTCCGAATCCATTGACAACGAGAGTCATTCAATACACGATATCCGATAATGTCGGTATCGGTATCAAATGCTAAGGGACGAACCCGATAAACTCTGACATCGGAAATGGGCCGTATTTTGTACACGACCCACTATGACATAGAGTGGGTTCAAACGGGCCCGAACTCCTACAAAGTTCGGTGGCGACTCCTACTTCGATTTAAATTTCAATTTGACCATCTCATATAGAGATTCATTCGCCTCCCCAAACCCGCGCGTGGCCGCGTCGGGGTGGACCTATGTCATGTCCACACAAAGTCATTGTCCTAAAGTCGAATTTGTCTCGTACACTACACACGGCTTTTCTCGACAATCGACCTCCAGGAGTACACAACCTTTGCAGCTTCGGTGTAGACGGAACTGCAAATTGAACACTACCAAGAACGTTGCCAAGTAACCTCGGAAATATTTGAGAGTAGAAATATTGAAGAAAGAAAGTGAAGAGAGAATAGAAGAGATGAGTTGTGTGATGTAAGTGAATGTAGAAGAGGGTTTATATAGCAAGCTTTAAGGAGAAACCAAAGCTTGAATTAATTGTGTAGCAAAAAACAAGAAGAGTAGGTGCATGAACACACCAGATTCATTTCTCACATTGATAGAATATTCAAGAAGGCTCTAGAATTTATTGGGACTTGTGCCAAATTCCTGTAGCAAACAAAAACGTAAAAATGGGCTAAAACCTGCAACCCAAACCCACGTTGAGCTCATATGCAATTCAATGCCAAACCCACATATCTCCACAAAATGCACATTTTACTACAAGTGATAATACTAGGAAGGAGTAAGTTTATAAACATCAAGTCTTCCTCCTATTTTTTCAATGTGGGATAACACCACAAAGGAAGCTGAAAACAACCCAGCTTTGCCAATGTGGGATAAGTCTCATTTTTCCTTATTTTCTCAATGTGATACAACAAGTAAGGGAGCTTCTTTTGAAGCATATAACCGAGCCACTAAATGGCGATGTGGGATACATATCCAACAGTCTCCCACATGCTACAAAAGAAGATTTCAAAGGATAAAGAAGATAGTTGGCAACGGGGGTTTAGCATTAAGATGTTAATGTCTTTCGGACTTGAATTAACACCCAGTGAATACAATTTCCCTCAACCGTCATCTTAGGTGGAATCTTTCACCTTGAACCATAGATGAAGTTGGTGAGAGGTCGTTGCTCACTTACTTAACCCCAAATCAAGGCAAGTGTTCGCGACTACGCTCATTTCTCTATGAACGCAAATTGGTCATTATCTTTTACTTGGACTTGTCCAAGTGCCCCCACATTTTCCCGGTACTTCATGAGTGCTCTAGAGGTCCCAAGCCAAAGACCCCTCATAGAGGGGTGGGCAAAGCCCCCCACACTCACATTGGCAAGTTCATCAAGTTTGACTATCACGCAAACCACCCATGAATGGACTATGAACTTGTTAAGATCTATGAGCTCAACCTTACACATGTGACAGTACATACAAACACACAATGCTACAAAAAACAACAATTTTATTCATAGGAATGGTCCGTAGCATTACAATCCGAGATCCATGTGACTTCGTTTGACCACATTGAATTTAGTGGTACTAAGTTGGGTATCCATCACATTTCACACTTTCACTGGTTTTAAACCCATTCCTTGTGCTGTTTCCAGCACCATCTTTCTACCAAGGCCTTTCATGAGAGGATCCGCAATGTTCCTCTCACTACGTACGTATTCTACTGATATCACATTTCCAGTGATCATATTTCTCACACTTTTGTGCCTCAAACGGATGTGCCTTTTCTTGCCATTGTAAGCT
The DNA here is from genome assembly GCA_958450325.1 of Agrostemma githago. Taxonomy (NCBI): domain Eukaryota; kingdom Viridiplantae; phylum Streptophyta; class Magnoliopsida; order Caryophyllales; family Caryophyllaceae; genus Agrostemma; species Agrostemma githago. Next base: position 75,044,382 of record OY288239.1, on the reverse strand, counting down.
TGACTCTGGGCCACACTGATTGCCGCTTGATTATCACAATGCATGGACACGGAAGGAGTTGGCTTTCCCCATAATGGAATATCAGCTAGTAGACTTCTTAGCCACTCGGCTTCTTGTCATGCCAGTTCTAGAGCAATAAATTCAGATTCCATAGTGGATTTAACCAAACATGTTTGCTTACTAGATTTCCATGATATAGCAGCATTAGCAAGAGTAAAAACATAACCACTGCTTGAATTGATTTCATCATTACCCGATATCCAGTTGGCATCAGTATACCCTTCTAAAACACAAGGTGTTCTAGAAAAATGTAGTCCCCAATCAGCTGTTCCTCTGTATTTTAAGACCCTTAATAAAGCATTCCAATGATCATCATTTGGATTGTGAGTGTAACGACTCAAACGACTTACAGCATAAGCTATATCAGGTCTAGTATAATTCATCAAATACATCAAACTACCAAGTATTTTTGCATATCTTTCTTGTGCCACACTCTCACCGAGATGTTTACACAAATGTATACTTGCATCATATGGTGTACTTACAGGATTACAGTCAAACATGTCAAATTTCTTTAAGATCTTTTCAACATAGTGAGACGAATTTAAACACCTGCCATTTTTAGTCCTAATAATCTTAATCCCAAGGATTACGTCGGCTTCTCCAAGATCTTTCATGTCAAAACGTGAATTAAGAAACCTTTTAGTGTCATTTACCACTTTCATATTAGTGCCAAAAATGAGCATGTCATCAACATAAAGACATATGATTACACACCCATGATCATCAACTTTTGAGTAAACACAAGCATCTAAATCATTTACATAAAAACCGTAAGAGATAATAGTCTGATTAAACTTGTCATGCCATTGTTTTGGAGCTTGCTTCAGACCGTACAAAGAACGAACAAGTTTACATACCTTGTCTTCTTGACCCTGGACTATACATCCCTCAGGTTGTTTCATGTAAATTTCTTCATTCAAATTGCCATTCAAGAAAGGTGTCTTAACATCCATTTGATGCACGATGAGATCATGTATAGATGCTAAAGCAATAAGAGTCCTGATAGTAGCTATTTTTGTGACAGGAGAATAGGTATCGAAAAAATCCAAACCCTTTGTTTGTCTATTCCCACTACCACAAGTCTAGCCTTATATTTATCAACAGAACCGTCAGTTTTGAGTTTCTTTTTAAACACTCATTTATTACTAAGAGGTTTAAACCCTATCGGCAAATCAGTCAAAATCTAGGTATTATTACTCATAATTGACTCAATTTCGTTGTTGATAGCTTATAACCAAAAATTAGAATCGATGGAACTCATGGCCTCTTTGTAATTTCTAGGGTCTTCTTCCAGAATAAATGCATACACAGTTTCTTCATTAATTCTATCGACTTCACTTAAGAACGTCGTAATAAAATCAGGTCCAAAACTGGTTTCTGTTCTAGCCCTTTTACTCCTTCTAATTTCCATAATTTCGTCACGTGAATCATTGTTAGAGGGAGTCGAAATGAGTGGTGTAGGGGGCGGGCAAATATGACTCTCCTTTTTCATAGGAAAAATGTGTTCAAAGAACTCAACATCTCTAGACTCTTTAATAGGACCAAAACCAGATGAATTCGTTACAATTAAGCGATAAGCCGCACTGTTAGACGCATAACCAATAAAAATTGCATCGATTGTCTTAGGTCCAATTTTAGGTCTCTGATGATCGGGAAGGCCCATTTTACTCAAACACCCCCACACTTTCAAATAACCCAAATTTGGAGGAAAGCCCCTCCAAAGCTCAAAAGGTGTCTTATCTATTCGTTTATGAGGAACACGATTAAGAACATAACAAGAAGATAGAAGAGCCTCACCCCACATGTTATCTGGCATACCTGAACTGATAAGCATTGCATTCATCATATTTTTCAGCGTCCTGTTTTTTCTCTCAGCAATTCCATTTTGTTGAGGCATGTAAAGAGCGGTGAATTCATGAATTATGCCTTTTTCCTTGCAGATTTTGCGTAGGGTTCCAACATCGTACTCTCCACCTCTATCAGATCTGACACATTTTATTTTGAGATCTAACTGGTTCTCAACTTCCGCTTTATACTCCACAAATTTTTCCTTCGCCTCATCTGAAGTGAGTTTAAGAACGATTTTACTTTTCCCTTGGACAGCAACTGTGGAGGAATTACTCATAAAGACACAATCACCATTGTTGACGATGTCGTACTCCTTGAACATATCTTTGCTGGAACAGATATGTCTTGTAGCACCCGTATCAACCACCCACTCGGACAGATTGCTTACCAAATTTACCTCGGACACAACAGCAACTATTACCTCGTCATCCTCGTCTGGTTCGGTCAAGTGAGCTTGAGGTTTATGAGATTTTTTATTTCTCTTTTTGTTGTTGTGTGACGATGAACCCATAGGACAGTCTCTTGAAGTGTGACCATATTTCCCACAAGAGTAGGCATTTACCCTTAAATTCCCTTTTCCCGCCTTTGTTGATGTCAGGATTCCTAACCTCGTGAAGTTGATTAGCACCTTTTTGCTTTTTACCCTTGGATTGGTGTTTCCTAGTCTCAACAAGATTAGCACTAGAGGATGAATGTTCTATGGTTTTTATCCTAGTTTGGATACGGTTTTGCTCCTCAACCTTTATGTGAGATACTAACTCTTGAAGTCTAAAATCCTTACGTTTATGTTTCATGGAATGAGCATAATTTTGCCATGAAGAAGGGAGTTTATCAATAAGACAATTGGCTTGAAAAAATTCACATATATTCATCCCTTCCGCAAGAATTTCAGCACAAAGATTTTCATACTCACGTACTTGATCTAAAACAGGTTTACTATCATTCATACAGAAATCCAACCAACGACTACATGCATACTTCTTAGTTCCAAAATCATCCGTTCCATACTTGGTTTGTAAAGCACTCCAAATTTCTTTAGCCGTCTTATACTTACAATAAATAGAAATTAATGCGGCAGTCATGTAATGCAATAACAGGGGCGGATTGAGGGCAAGGCAGCCTGGGCTATAGCCCAAGTTTAGGATAAATAAAAATTATCATATTTGAGACAAATCAGTTATAGTTGCGTGGTGGTAAAGAACACGGTCTTCTAGGCAAATGACAAGGGATCAAACCCTGTTGTCTATCTTTTTAATTGCCTTTCTTTTCTGATTGATTTCCTCTCACACCTTCCCATTTTATTGGTTATCTCACCCCTTTATTTCTCGTAGTTGCTAAATCATACCCATCTTTTACTACTTCATACCCACATTTTTATTATTTTTTCCTTCGGTGCCCTTTTCAGTTAGAAAATTCTCTCTTTTCCAATTTCCTTAACCCTAACAAATTACTCAATACTCTTTCATAATCGCTCAAAATCATACCAAATTCTTCGATAATTGTATCATTATGGATCATAATTCACACATGAACAAGTAATTTTGTTGTCTTTACAATAATGCTTTCACTTTTAAATATACTTATTGAAAATTATCGTAATCGATTATTTTTTTATTTAACTTCTTAAACCCGAATTAGATTCTTCTAACTTTAATTTCACTTTTTAATTTTTAATATACTTATAAAATGTTATCATATTGATTAATTTTCTTACTTAATTTCTAATCAAACCCTAATTGCATTTGAGATAATTGAGTTTATTTTTATTAATAATTTTTATTTTTAATACACATTTATTGATTTTTTCTATCTAATTAGACCCTAATTAGGGGTGGTTGTCAGAGGAAAGGTGGTGGATATGGTAGTTAGGGTTACGGACAGGTGGTGCACATGGTGTTTAGGATTACGGAGAAAACGATAAAGAAAAGGGGAAAAAGGGATTGTGAAGTTGAATTGATGGGGAAAAAAATGAGGAGGGTAATTTGGGAAACGTGGGTATGAATCAGTAAAAAGTTGGGTATGATTTAGCATGTCCCTTATTTCTTTTCCCATTTTATTAGTTCTCACAATTCAAAGAAATCTAGTTTCATGTTGATATACACATCCATAGGACTTAAAACTCTACAAAACATTTTAAATATTTTTAATTTCAACTTTCTTCTATTATTTTATCTTATATTTTCATAACTTTCTCCTATTAGTTATATCTTAGATTTTTTTTTTTCAGTAAAATGTTTTAAATAATTTATCTCAAGATTATTTAAGTATAATAAACTGAACATTCATATTTTAAATGAGTAACAATGTACTCCTATAATTTATAAGAACGATTAGAATGTTTATTTTTATTTCGTATTCCGTATTAAAAAATAAACTAACAAAAATTTGTCTTAAGTTTTTGGGTGGTGTTGCAATATGATACTTTGTATGCATTGTATTTGTTTAACTTATGAATTTTTGTAGCGTTGCGCTTGGAAAAAAATTCATAGAATGACTTAACAAACTACTCCGCAACATTTGTTTGAAAAAAAATGTCTCGAAACCATAATACTCCGTATTAGACTAGTAGTACACTTCGAACGAATTTATCATTTACAAAGTCAATGATACTCTATCTCATTTACTCTCAAACCGATATTCATAGGGTATTAGGGTTAACACTATATGTCTATATCTTATTTATTTCCAATTTTGAAAAAATAAATAAAAAATCTACAATTACATTATACTCCGTATAAAATTTAGCCCAAGATTGATCTAGATCCTGGATCCGCCCCTGTGCAATAACATTCCTCTACATGTCTTAGTATCCTTTTCATAATCTTTACCAGAAAGAAGAGGTGCTTCATCTTCAGTTAAAGTATAGTCGACACCAATTTGACTAAGAAAAAATTCCATTTTATCGGACCACATGCGATAATTTTTTCCATTAAACGGATCCATTTTAGACATGTAAGGATTATAAGGAGCAGGCATCATAACAGTTGAAAAAGGAGCAGAAGAAATTGGAATACCAGCCATATTGCTAAATGATACGAAAAATAAGAAAGAAAAATTCGACTTTAGATTATTAGCAATATAGTAGTATAAAGAAGGAACGGGCTTATCTGGTTGTGGCGTGACAAAGTCACTGTCCTAAAGTCGAATTTGTCTCGTACACTACACACGACTTTTCTCGACAATCGACCCCCAGGAGTACACAACCTTTGCAACTTCGGTGTAGACGGAACTGCAAATTAAACACTACCAAGAACGTTGCCAAGTAACCTCGGAAATATTTGAGAGTAGAAATATTGAAGAGAGAAAGTGAAGAGAGAAGAGAAGAGATGAGTTGTGTGATGTAAGTGAATGTAGAAGAGGGTTTATATAGCAAGCTTTAAGGAGAAACCAAAGCTTGAATTAATTGTGTAGCAAAAAACAAGAAGAGTAGGTGCATGAATACACCAGATTCATTTCTCACACTGATAGAATATTCAAGAAGGCTCTAGAATTTATTAGGACTTGTGCCAAATTCCTGTAGCAAACAAAAACGTAAAAATGGGCTAAAACCTGCAACCCAAACCCACGTTGAGCTCATATGCAATTCAATGCCAAACCCACATATCTCCACAAAAAGCACATTTATAAAGCTCAAGTCTTCCTCCTATTTTTTCAATGTGGGATAACACCAAAAAGGAAGCTGAAAACAACCAAGTTTTGTCAATGTGGGATAAGTCTCATTTTTTCTTATTTTCTCAATGTGATATAACAAGTAAGGGAGCTTCTTTTGAAACATATAACCGAGCCACTAAATGGCGATGTGGGATACTTATCCAGCAACATTCACTAACACTTATTTTATAGCTATTGAGTGGGCCCCGGTTCCAAGAACCGGTGGGACATGTCCTTTGACGGGCCTGATTTCAATATATTTAGTTATTTTAGGAGATATTGAAGAGAGGGGTAACTATCTCGAAAAGTGATAACGACAATTATTTGAATACGGATTATCTTACATTATCTTAAGTGAAAACCGTCCAAAATAAGTTACTCGTAACATTGTTTGGATTATCTTACTCAGGTTTTGGGTCGTATCAGACTTGATATCTCTAAACTTATTGGCTTATTGCACTTAAAATAAGCTTCTTTGGTAAGTGCCGTGAAGGAAATCAAATTGTGTTTACTAGTGTTTATGTCAATTGTGTCACAAGTCCATAAAAGAGAGCTCCGGCTCCACAATCTACCTAAACTAAAATTAAAATAGAAGTGTATTATGGGAAAATATTGTTGTAAATTTCGTATTCTCTGTGGCGTTTAATTTCCGTGTTATTTGGCTACTACATTATTTTGTTAAGAAGAGACAAGCAACCCACTTCTGAGTTCTGATTCAGATATATAATCTCATCTGGTAAAGAAAACTCAGTTGTTTTTTTATAAGCATACATATTAACTCTTTGGTCATCCATACACACACAAACACATCTTACAAGCAAGTTACAAGTTACAACCCCATCATACAGTTTAGTTTTGTGCATGCTTTGGTTCCAACATTTTTCCCAATCTCTATTTTATCTTGTCATCTTCTTTTCGTTTTTGCATATATCTTCTCTACTCCCTCCTACTGTATTTGCTAATGGTTTGCATTTGAGTTGGTTTTTTTTTTGTATGTTTGGAATTGAGAGGGGATAATCATAAATCATAAATCATAATGGGTCCAGTGAGAGGGTCAAAGAAGAAAAGAAAGAGAGATTTTTTAGAGAATAATGAAGAAGATTGCTGCCTCCACTTCTCCAACGGGATTCATCAACGTATGTAGTATATATGCTCCTCTTCCTTTAATACTACTTGTAACATTATCTTCTACAGTGACTATGTATCATGTTTTTGTTTGGGTTTCGTTTCTATTGAATTGCTTCTGTTGTTCGATCATATTTTGGACTGTTGGCTCGCCATCTGGGTTTCCTCTATTCATCCTTCATATGTTTAATTTGTTGTTGTATGTATTGGAACTTGAGAATTTGAGCTTGCTTTCTGTATGTTAGTTGTTGCTTACCATGATGTGGACAATGTTTCTGCAACTACACTTTGACATTACCCTGGACTCCACATTTTAGTCCTAAATTAGGGTCTATATACTCCAATCTGGATTAATGTATTTATTTATTTGATTCTCGTATCCAAATTACATTGTATGTATATCCATGCTTTCTCTAAAACAGTGTCAGGGAAATCGCTACTCGCTGTTATATTGTTGCTTCACCATTGATATCTCCTGTTTGAGCTGGGGGCATATTAAGGGATCATATTTTCCCTGCGATTCTGATTGTTTACAGAATTAGGATAAACTGACGCTACGATCATAAAACATTCTTGGAAATGATATTCTTCTTCAATAACCGAGGGTTTGGTAGTCAGGACATCCAATATACTGTCGATTTCTACTGTGAACCTACAGGATCTTGGTTCTGAGAACGATGCGAAATGAGTTGTTTTTCAAGGAAATATAGGAACGTGTATATGCTGTTTAATGTTTAGTGTTTGAACCTGATACTATTTTCTGTGAAGGACAATAAGGGGATTCTGTGACCTTGCATCGCATAACCACAAAGATATCCGAAGTCTGTTTGCTACTAAAAGCCAGTGATGTCTTTTAATTAAAAGAGTATTATTGCTGACAACAATACTACAAGTCACGATAATGTTATATATTTAAGCTCTGCTACTAGATCTGAATTCCCCGTTGATATTAGGGTTAAGCATAATTTAGGGGTGTATCCTGCTGACTGTTGTGTGTGCCTCGTTGAACACCTGAAGCAACTCATTTTTAATTTATAGTCTCTTGTCATGAACGATTAACGAATGTCAAATGTTACTTTTGCATGTTTGAATAATAATGTGTAGCATAAGGTCCAAATACTTTCTAGGTTTTTTGAGCTTTTGAGAATAATTGAGATATGGTTTGATCATAGCTAAGAACTGCAAATCAGCATGCTAACAGGATTTCTTTTTTCCTTTCTACAGTAGTATGAAATTGTGTGTAAATGTAATACTCCGTAGTATTTGAGAACTTAGTATTCCTTGTGTGTATAGTGAATATAGTCAGGTTTTGGCTTTTACCGGTTCTTGCGTCCTATAGTTAAGTTTATGCCGGAATGCAACTGCATTCAGTACCCAATTTCATTAGAAATAAAAAAAAAAACAATTTTCCTGCATGTCTTCGGACACCACAAGAGTTGACATGAAACTAACAGAGTACTTGAGGAAATATTCAGTTGTCCTTGTCTCGACGTTTGTAAGAGTTGTGGCTAACTGGCTATGTCTTTTGATTACTAGCAGTGCTAGAGTTTTCTGAAATGTGTAATGGCGTCAGTCTTCTCACGTTGTATCTATTGGACTTCTATGAGACAGCAATCATTCTAGTCGACTTTAGCTCAAGTACCTGTACAACATTGATGACTTTGTGTTCTTGTTTTACTGTTGGAATCACACATTTTTCATCGTGTCTTGTCTGCAGATGTTCCTAGGCCTGTAAAAGGAGCCGATAAGTTTGAATCAGCTTTAAGAATTTCAAGAAAGACATTTAACTACATATGCACCCTCGTAAACAAAGAAATGACAACAAAACCAGGCCATTTTTCTTTTTCAAATGGCAAGCATTTGTCACTGCAAGACCAAGTAGCAGTTGCTCTCAGACGGCTTAGCTCCGGAGAGTCCTTAGTATCAGTAGGAGACTCCTTTGGAATGCATCACTCCACCGTGTCTCAAGTGACCTGGCGTTTTGTCGAGTCCATGGAGAAGTGCGGACTCCGACATCTCCAGTGGCCCACTAGCGATGAGGAATTCGCTGAAATAAAGTCCAAGTTTGAGAAAATCCGAGGCTTCCCCAATTGCTGTGGTGCAATTGATACCACCCACATCACAATGTGCTTACCTGCTTCTGACCCTGCTAACAAGGTCTGGTTAGACCCACAGAAGAACCACAGCATGCTGTTACAGGCAGTTGTAGACCCCGATATGAGATTCCGGGATATAGTCACTGGATGGCCTGGCAAATTGAGGGATTCAAGTGTACTGAAAAGCTCAACCCTTTTCAGCTTATGCAACAAGGGAAAAAGATTATGTGGGAAAAACATTAATCTCTCAACCGAATTTGAATTAAGGGAATACATTGTCGGCGATTCAGGTTTTCCTTTATTACCGTGGCTAATGACACCTTATCAAGGCAAAGACCTCTCAGAGACAGAGGTGGACTTCAATAGGCGACATTTTGCAACTCGAATGGTAGCAAGGAGGGCATTAGCTAGATTGAAAGAGATGTGGAAGATAATCAATGGGATGATGTGGAGACCAGATAAACATAAATTGCCAAGGACTATCCTTGTTTGTTGCATACTTCACAATATCAGCATTGACATGAAAGACGGTGTGGAAGACGAGATATCATTGGGACATTGCCACGATGAAGGTTATCGACAGCAACTGTGTGAATTTGCCGACTCGACTGCCTATGACATCAGACACAAACTTTGTCTCTACTCATCTGAAAGATTGCCATGGTGAAAACATTCATCCAAGTGTTTCAAATATTTTGTTGTGCATTTTACCCCCTTTTTTTTTTTTGATTGTATCCCATATATAATTAGACTTTTTGAAGCTAGATTGTTGCGGACCGTGATTACTGACCTCCTGAAGCACAGTGCCAGTGATTTATAATCCATAATGGGCCCTAAGTCCCTAACTGTATTTGCTTCTTGTCTGGAGCTGAAAAACGATAATCTATTACCATGGATTTTTGATGCAATAATACGATAATCTATATAGTTGTGATCATTATCTTTATGTTATCAATATAATCGAGCTCCCAATTCTACACATCCCAGATTATTCACTTCACAGGTCGCTATATGGTTACCGCGATACCAGAGCATTGAACATCAAACATTGGAGTGATCAGCACACCATCTTCATTCGACAGTTATTTTGGATTGTTGTACTGCTACATGCCCAGTCGGTTACACGAGCAATTATGCAACTTAAAAGTGACCATGTGATATTTATGATCGAACTGAAGACTTGAACCTAACAATCTCAGCTAGCACGCAACTAACAAAGTGGCTGGTTAATACAGTAATATTTTCACCAAAAATCTTTACAAGAGCATTCTCCATCTCTGAAATGATGAAACCGATTCCTATCTCTGACAATGATTTCGCGATCAAAAGCCTTGGAAATGAATTTACTTGCTTGGTGACAGTCTCTACAAACTCTCAAATTCTTGGAGATTCTAATGGTTTGTCCGGCCTTCGTTTTCAGCAGCCCAAATGCAATTGCGAGCTTTTCGCTGTGATAGTTCAAAGGGTTCTCTTTCTCCTCTTCATCAATCTCTTGTAGCACCCCCTCGGTTTCAGGCACATACCCAACACCTCTAATTCTGTCCAACATCTCTTGAAGCTTTGCATATATTTCCTTGCTTTCAGGATGACTCCACCCTCCTGCAATAAATTCTTCAATGCGCCCTTCCATTTCAATGACCGACAGTCCGGGTGTTTTCTTCACTCCCTTGTCATTCATCAACCTCCTTACATTAGCAACATCATCCCATCTACCCGCCGAGGCATACAGGTTTTCCAATAGCACATATCTCCCACTGTTATTCGGATCCAACTCGATTAATCTCTTGCCCATTTCCTCTCCTAACTCCATATTCTTATGGATCTTACAAGCTCCGACTAGAGCACCCAATACCCCGGGATCAACATCCATGGGCATCTCCTCGACAAGTTTTCTCGCTTCTTCTACCAACCCCGCTCTACCTAACAAATCAACCATACATCCAAAGTGCTCCGTTCTAGGTTCTAATCCATGAACTTGGGTCATATACTTGAAGTACTCTCGACCGGTGTCAACCAACCCTGAGTGTGCACATGCATTTAGTACATTCAAGAAAGTGATGTTATCAGGAGTAACTCTCTCTAATTCCATAGCTTTGAAAAGCTCTATAGCGGCTTCTCCTCTCCCGTGCATTGCTAGTCCACCAATCATACAATTCCATGTCGAAATTCCTTTACAAGAGCACCCACTGAACACTTCTAAAGCCCTTTCTAAATAGCCACACTTGCAATACATGTCGATTATTGTGGTCGCAAGTTTTGTGTCCATCTCTATCCCATTCTTGTCCATGTAACCATGTATCCACTCTCCTTGCTCCAAGGCGCCTAATCTCGTACAGGCCGATAACATACTGGCAATGACATATCTATCTAACTCGACATTCGCAGACCTCATTTCATTGAACAATGAAATTGCCTGGTGGAAATGGTTGTGCTGAACAAATGAGGCGATCATTGCATTCCAAGCAGCAGAACTTTTCTGAGGCATTATCCGAAATACTTCATATGCATCATTTAGAAGACCCAATTGCGAATAACCACTGATCAAAGTAGTCCAAGAGACGGCGTCTTTTTCCGGCATCTTGTTGAAAACTCTTCGGGCATCCTCCAAAGATTCAAACTTGACATACATGTAAATCAGATTATTCTGAGAAAACCTGTCCTCCGCAAACCCCAACTTGATAACATGTCCATGAATCTGCCTCCCTTGTTCAACTCCATTATCGAGACTGAAAGCTCGAATGAGGGGAGGAAAAGTGAAGTTGTTCGGAGTAACACAGTCATCCAACATACGCAGGTACAAGTGAATGCATTCAGCAGCAAAATTGCACTGCAGGTAACCCCTGATGAGAGTGTTGTACAAGAAGGCGTCTGGTTCAGGCATTTTATCGAACAACTGGTGGGCGTACCCCAAATCACCCGATTTCGACAGAGCACAGAACTTAATGACTCTGCCCATCACATCATTGTCAGATGAGAGGCCAAGTCTGATGATTTGGGAGTGTAGTTGCTTGAGCTCCGCCATTGATGAGCATCTTTCAAGGCCTTCAACTGGGTTGAGGTAGCTCACAGTTGATGGATAGGCAACATTGGCACGAGTAGATAGAGGAATCATAGAATTCATAGATGTTATTGGCAGATGTGGGTAGTAGCAGCATCTCTATTCGAATGGATAACGTTGCTAATTGCCATGTTATTGACCATTCTAGAATCTAGAGGTTTGCCTTTAACAAAATTTTGTACTAATACGGAGGCAATGGATCTCGGATCCGGCCCATACACCCCGTACCTAAACGATCGGATACGGATTGCAATATTTTAGACCTTGTGGATAAGATTTGGTAATAATCCATACGTATAAAAAAAAAAGGATTTGGATATGGATCTCATTGTCAAGATCCAGATCCTACCCTCGGACCTAAGATCATTTTTTATTTATTTTTCTTTAAAATATTAAAATTTAAGTGAAAATAATGATAAATTTAGATATGACGTTATCATAAATTAAAATGTATCTTTTCCTTGATAATTATTTCTAGTTAAAATTTACTCCGTATTTTGTTTTCGATATCAAAATTTTACTCCCTCCGTTCCAACGAATTGTATATACATTTGCTTTTTTGACACTATTTATAAGTAGAATGAATTTTCGATATAACTTCTAATATATAAGATCAAATATATTCATGTGGGATCTTGTTTAAATCGTCTAATAAAATACATTATGAATATCAAATTTTTATAACTTTTAGTAATACGTAACTAAAGATATAGACAAAAGAAAACGAGTATCGACATACGTGCATAAAGCAAACGTATACAAATGATTGGAAGGGGGGAGTATGAGATTTAATTTTGATGGTTCTAATATTTATTAGAATTATTTTTTTATACTAACATTTTACTCAATCATCCTTAAATTTTACTAAATTTTTCAAAGTTACCATGCTCTCTTTTAAATTGTTTTCTTTCCTTAACTAAACCAATTTGCTCATCAAGAACTAATCATCGTCAACTCTAAAATCGATTCCTTCAATTATTTGTGAATTCAATATGGATCAATTCAATAATCGATATTTTTGTAAATTAGTTTTAATTGAGTAATTTGGTTAATTATTGATTAGAGTTAATTGAGTAATATTGAACTTTAGAGTTTAGGAGTAGCGCCGAAGTGGCCGCAGGGGTCGCAGGGGCGGGCGACGTGGTGGGTGAAAGTGGTCGCCGTCGTGGTGGGGTGGTGGAGGGAAACGGAATTTGAGAGCTTTGAGATTTTTTTTCTCTCTAAAAACAATTAGATGGGAGGGGTAAAGTTGTAATTATCGGAGACAATTGAGTAAGATGCAAGTATAAAAAAGTAATACATATATTTATTGACATTATATATTCACTTTTATTTTAAAATAATTTGTTAAACAATGTTAAAAATCGAAAACTAATACTCTATTTTTCATATTAAAAAGGGGAATTTAATGGGAATAATACCGACTATAGGGCGTGTTCCAATAATAATACCAATTACAATAAATCTGATAATAACACAAAGGATTGAAACAATTAAACCACAATGGTATGGTGATGGGTTACCTGAATAACCCGTCCACCTTCCTCTCACCCTTTCGATTATTACAGTTATTACTTACTTCCCCTTCCTTCCACTTGCTTTCATTATCAGTCACTGCACCTACCTTCCTCTTCATTCAAACTCGCCATTAATGTCCACCTCCCTCCTTTCTTCAACTTTACGTGTGCAACTCATAATCTAGCAAGTACTTCACCTAATCAGTCCGCGAATCGGTAAGTTAATCTGTCCATATAATCGCCTCTTTTCAAATATCTTCTTTGCTCCATTTTTTTTGTCGATTTCTGGGTAATTTAATCAATGTACTGTACTGTGCTACTAGGGTTGAGTTGAATTGGATTTAGTTGGAGCTGCTGAGTTTCGCGACAATGACGGAGGTTAGTGAATTAATCTTTGAACGAAAAGCATACTTGTTTGAATAGTAACTTATTTTGGTTTTTGTATTAAAGTAATTTAAATTTTGTCAATACTTATTGGGGGATATTGATTTGGTAAAATTAGGGTTTTGTATTCAATTACCTGAGGAATTGTGCAGGTGATGGATCCTTGCAAAACGTTGACCTTGAAGTTCTTTCATGGGGTACATTTGTGAGGAAAAATTTGGATTTGTGTTACACTGTCAAGCAAACAAGGACAGCCCCAATTGATCCAGATGAGATGTGTTGGTTTACTCTTATTGAAGAAGCTGAAAAATGTGGTTTTGGTAAGTTGAAAGATGCAATTTTTTATAGGGATCATAGTGTGGGATTGAAGATAGCTAAAGATGATAATGATACTGGGGTTATGACTGAAATAGAACTTAGAGATAGAGTGGTGGAATGTTATTTGGTGGATGAGAAGGAAGTAGGTAAGGTGTTTGACCTCATTGATGCATTGAATGAGGATAACAGTAGAGAAGAGAACAATAATGAGTCCTCAAAAACTGACACCCTCCAGCAGCCTCCCTCTATTAGTGCTCGGAAAAAATTGACCCCCAGGAGGGGTCCACTTGCATCTCCCTCCAAAGATGACAGTGTCATCCCTCCAAAAAACACCAAAGTTAAAAAAAGTGGGGCTCCACCTGTTAGATTTAATCTGACCCAAGACTGAAACCTCATACTAAATTAATTGGTATAAACCGAATAGACCGAATAGCGGAAGCGTACCTGACTCAATTGCGGAAGGGAGGTGGTATAGGAATCACCCGATTATAGTCTTCTAACAGACACACTCGCCTTTTGGGTTTCTCCATACCGATGGGATATATGTGAGATTAGGTCTAAAGTGTGCTGTCAGGGACCATAACCCTGACTATATATAGGGAGGGATGTGAAACCCTGATGACCTATATTAGTCGCCTTTAGTGGATAAGCCCATCATATATCCCATAAAGCCCTAACGGGTCTCTACACTATTATAGTATCCGACCCATACTTTATAAGACGTAAATAAGCCCGTAGTATTTGTATTATGACGGATCACACATTTGGGCTAACTTTAATGATAGCTAATAAATACAATAGGTCCAAATAATGTTGTCCACATATATTGTATTAGACCCATAATTCTTACAATCTCCCACTTGGGTCACATACTAGTACATGTAGGACACTGAAAATTGTATTCATTATAACCGTATGAGCTCAATAGTGCTATCAAACATTCTAACCGTCTTATGCAATTCGGTCCATCAATCATATGTACATAGAACCAAAGCGGCCTTTGCCACAGTTTGTCGTAACAGGACCCATCAATGATCACATATGCAAACATGACTAACGACATGAATCTAGTATAGGAGTGTAGCATGGAAACAGCAACTGAATGTGATCCAAATATGCATATTTCCAACTGGTCCACCTTAAGCCTTAGTGAGATCAACCAAATAAGACAGAGTGAAACTGAAAACTGGAAACCTTATTTCTGCAGAACTGAATAACCATGTATCGTAATGTGTCTAATGTGACAAACTCCCACTCAACATGAATATCTTTAGAACTGAAAACACCCATTTAAGCAATGTGCTCAATAAAGACCGTGGGTGGTAATTCTTTAGTAAGCGGATCCGCAAAAATGGAGTTTGTACAAACATATCTTAGACGTCTTTCACTCTAAATCATTTCTATAACAACACATCACTTGTATTGTTATTTGAAACTATATAATAACCATCATTTTGTCACAAAAAACTTAAATGATCTTTCAATACCGAACTTAATTTGCAGCCTTGTGACAAATAATCATGACAAAATAGGAGTCGAAATACCGAATGATCTCAATCTGAATCGATCTCCTTTATATGATAACATTGTTTTGCTCAAAATATAAATGACAAACAATATTTGGCTGCCCTTAGTGGATCTCAATATCCTACTGTATTCCCTTAATATCTGTCAATTAAACTATAGAATGTACACAATATCCAAATATGTACAAACTAAGTTTAATTATACCTTATTACTTAAACTCATGAAATATTTCCTGAAATACATGGATTTAAGTAAACTGTACTTTCTGGATATGAACATTTCTTTAAGGACATTAATGAAACTGCATTGGTCTCATTTACTGAAAGGGTATAAAACTTGATATATTTTCATACTCCCACTGAATCTTGAGTATCTACAATCATGTACCACATTCATACAAAACTAAATGAGATGATATCATGGTAGATTGATGTACTCTTTGACGGAAAATCTTATTTGAGTTTTCATTGGATGATTATTAACCTTAATTCGCAGAAAATTTACCTTGAATCTATCGAGTCAAGACTTCCAATATCTGCAACCTTGAGTTTATCAATGTCACCATTGACAAACATGTCTTTAACTTTAATCCAATGTAACTCTAGATACATATAACTGAATATGTCAACTGTCTTTATAGCCATTATTGACAAGACAAACTTTACTGTTTCATTACCAAATAAGTCTGTCTTGATAACAAATAACCATTTGAAACCATGTATGTACTGTATACTTTTAGGCAATAGAACCAATCCAAAGTGTCTTTATCAATCAAATGGCTTAATACTTCAGTGATGACATATATAAATTCACATGTATTAGCTAGAACTTTCAATGATTCGGTAAAATGCTGAATGAATACTTTTCTACCGTTTCATCATCTAACTCTTACTCTTGAATGTATGCAATATATAAATTTGTTATTGCACTGTAGTCTGTCAGTCCTGACATGAAAACAATGTAATCCTCTGGAACTGCATTCATTCTTCCCTTAGTGAATTTCTTTAATAACAATTGTTCTTGAGTTATTTGACTTTGTTTTACTAGAATGATCTTACGATCCTTTATAATGAGACACAAGATCATTTCCATAAGTCCCATTTCTTCCCCCCAAACTCAATAACCTCAATGAACTCATATTATCCGTCTTAAAGTAACTTGCGCGTGGGATCATTACTTTATACATTACCCTTAATCCTTATAAAGTTTTAGAACAAAATAATTATTGATTGTCCTTAAATCGAACTATGTTACCTTAAAAAAATATTCTTAATAAGTTGGACATACCTTAGGTGTAAATAAATTACACTATAATTAATCAATCAATAATATTGTTGTAACTTTATCCAAAACCAAGCTGCAATTCTAAATTTTCTTCTAGAGTTTTCTAGGAATGAGTGTGAATAATCATACTCCTACCTAGCCCCAAGATCTTACTTTGCACACATAATACACCATACATATTTAAACTTTCATATGGTGCAATCTTTAATGTAAGATCAAACATCTATAGAAAGTATCCGAAATAACCTTAACGTTATTATCCTGAATGGTCAATTTGCCAAAGTGTTTCCACTTATAATCGACATGACATCTTTAATCCTTTACCGAGAATATATCTCAGTCAAATATGTGATAAAAACGTCTAGGAACTTGAAACTTCTCAAGATCGAGATATAAATATCATCCATAATTTTGTCTAAAAAAAATTAATATATTGATGTAAACTAATACAACTTAACATAAAATAGTTCACATATCTTTATATATCAATTACAAGACATCCAAAGTCATTTTGATATCTATTTTCTCTTTTCGTCTTTATCCCCCTTCAATATGATCCGAAGTAGAAGGGTCAATAATTTCATTTTGACACAAAACTTTAATAATCCTTTAAATGTATCATGCCGAAAAGAAATTATTGTCCTTAATTCTTTATATATACTGGAGTTTTAACGCAAGTCTTTAAATAATATTACAATCTAAGCTATATAAAATTATCAAAAAAAATGACAACTTTACCATTATTTGAATTAGGAAAATAAAAAATTAATTATTTCTCAATGGACAATGAACCAAATTTGACCAAACGAAAAATAATTGAACTCCACCAAAAGGCAGCACCGAAAATTTTCCAGATTCAAATAAAATAACAAGTCAATAGTGATAACTAAATTAGCCGATTGTCTCAAACTCAGATGATGACATGCCCCGAATAGATGAATCTTTCATCACCAATTGACATACATCATCTTAGATTCTTACTCCTACTTGCATTAATGTACTTATGTGAATGAAAAACCAAATCCACCCACAAAACATAACTGGATATAATGAATAACTTTAGACGACAAATCTTAAATGAGAAGTGTACTCTTACCGACACGCGATGAGGCGTACAACCTGGTAATATATTCCTTATGTGTCCATACTCATAACAAACAATTAATAAACTTTATCTTGTTATTCTTTGAGTTAGACACTTGCAGCTTATTTGATAGAAATAATGTCCTTTTAATATATCCTTAATGTCGCATTAAACAATCATTAAACATATGCATTAAAATTTCTACTCCACACAAAAAAAACACGTGAGTCCACACGATATTTTCATTCTTATGAGTAGCACAATTATACATTACTAATGCTGTGTTAAGATTGTGACGACCCAAAATAAGTATTTCCATTCTCTTACCATTTATTTAAATAAATAGCGTTATCCGAATTGAGAATGTAACCTGAATATGACAGATATAATGAACAGTAATGTCAATTTGATGAACAAAACAATATTTTCATATTTTGAATAAATTCAAACAGTATATAGTGTTTTTGCAAATTTAAAATTTAGCCGTTGGGTATAAAATATTATCTAAGCATCGACACTACATTAAATAATCGTGATCAAATATTGACGATAAACTCATGCCGAATACTAAGTCTTCCTTTGGGCCGACTTAGTATACACATGAAAATACCAAATAATCGTCACACATTTATCACCCGAAATTGTATATGTATTCGGCCAAATAATGGTCTTCCTTTGGGCCGACCATTATCCGCATGATTACACATACAATCAAACTTAAAAACCGAATGTTTGAATTTACTCTCCATTAAAAAAAACTGTATGGACATAATCCTTATGAGTGTCATAAACTTAAGAACACTCTCTTAACTTGTACTTCAGATTCAAATATTAGCATTCCCATCATAACAAGATAACTAGCACAACATCTAATCTCATCTTTGGACGATAATTAGACTTGTAAGTGGTACTCTTGGTGTAGTAATCAAATATTAACAGTAAGATCATGTCAAATGTCAAGTCTTCCTTTGGGCCGACTTAACATCTACACGAGAACCGAATAACCGTTACATATTTATCACCACAAGTATGATTGGATTTCGGCCAAATAATGGCCTTCCTTTGGGCCGACCATTACCCGCATGAAATTCAATCACACACAATCGTCTAATTATTTAAACTATCTAATCTACGCAATAGAGGTTACTTTGGCAACGTATTGTTTCGATCAAACAATCCAAAATATTAGACGTCTTATAAGAAAACAAATAGCCAATATTATTGAAACTGAAACAAGTTCTTTTAATCAAACCGTAATTAACAAGTGACTGAAACCTTAAATGATAAAAAAAATTATAACTCAAATAAGTTCTTTCATCATACAAGTCAACTTGTCAATTATAAATACGCGAAATAATCGCAACCAAAATTCCAAACAGGTCCCAATTCATATATAAAACCATAATATGTGATAATAATCAAACATATACATCATATGACTGAATCAAACAAAATAATGAACTAACCACAATCGATATAAAAATACCTTATATACTTAATAGCCAATTATGAGAATCTGAAACTTAATATCCAAAATATAAATCTTTAAACCTTACATAATTGTATCTATTGCATACAAAAAAATATATTCAAACATAAAGTTCGTACATAATCAATCATAATTCTCAACTGCAACCGATATATAAAAAAAAATCTTATATACTGAATAACTAATTATAAGAATCTGAAACTCTAATATCCAAATTATAATTCTACATATTAACATCGTAAACTCACGTTTAGGAAGCAATAGATTATGATAGACAAGAATATTCCATATACACTAGCATAATCAAATTACTATATGAAATTGCATACAAAAATATTCCATATGCCATATAATAGATATATATAGTGCCTGATATTAAAAATACTCCGTATGCAAGAGTATACTGTAACATATTCCATAAAAACAAAATATTCCACAAGCAATTAGTTGACTGTGATTATGCAGAGATGAATACAATTAGATTGCTGACTCATGCATCCCAATTGCCCACACAAACACAATTGAACATAGCAAATCAATACTCCTTATATGACTGCACGGCAACTAAGACCAGACCAATCGCATGATTGCAAGATTTTTGACACCAGCACGAAAGGAAATAAACAGGCATATTATGGCTGAAACGATTAGGGAGGACGAACCACAAATCAAACCAAATAAATTTGATCCAAAAAATTCAATATGAAGACGGCTCTGATACCACTTGTTAGATTTAATCTGACCCAAGACTGAAACCTCATACTAAATTAATTGGTATAAACCGAATAGACCGAATAGCGGAAGCGTACCTGACTCAATTGCGGAAGGGAGGTGGTATAGGAATCACCCGATTATAGTCTTCTAACAGACACACTCGCCTTTTGGGTTTCTCCATACCGATGGGATATATGTGAGATTAGGTCTAAAGTGTGCTGTCAGGGACCATAACCCTGACTATATATAGGGAGGGATGTGAAACCCTGATGACCTATATTAGTCGCCTTTAGTGGATAAGCCCATCATATATCCCATAAAGCCCTAACGGGTCTCTACACTATTATAGTATCCGACCCATACTTTATAAGACGTAAATAAGCCCGTAGTATTTGTATTATGACGGATCACACATTTGGGCTAACTTTAATGATAGCTAATAAATACAATAGGTCCAAATAATGTTGTCCACATATATTGTATTAGACCCATAATTCTTACACCACCTTCTTCAATAACTGAAGTCACAAAAGATTCTCCTCTCACATCTAGTCCACAAAAGCCATGTGGAAAAAGTATTAAAACAGTAGCCCTAAAAGAGTCCAAGAGAACCCAAAAAAAGAAGCCACCTTCTGAACATCAAACATTGAGGTCCTCCCCCAGATTTGCTCACAATACAACCAATCTTGAGTCCAACAACCTTGAGTCCAATAACCTTGAGTCTGAAATAGGGTTTGATTGCAATGACATTAGTTTGTCTGATGCAATAAGGTTTTCAGAAGGGGGTGTTAGGGGGTGTGGGTATGATACTTTGAGTGAGGATGACTATGAATACGAGCCTGAGTATGAGGAAGATGGGTCAGATGATGAGAAGGGTTTAACAGATCTTGAGTTTTCAGGGGGCAGAGTTGTCTGACGTTGAAGGAGATAAGGAGGTTCTTGGAAGTACATATGTCCAGAAAGAAATACTTTTTTATGAAGGGGGTGTGAGGTCTGGTTCTGATTCATTAAGTGATGATGACAATGAATATGAGCCTAACTATGAAGAAGAGGAATCAGTTGATGACAAATCTGTAGGAGATCTTGAGTTGAGTGAGGAGTTGTCTGATAGTGAAGGAAATAAGGAGGTTCTTGAAACTATAGCTGAGGAAGAAATACAGGTTGATGATAATTCCGATTTTGATGATGAGTTCCTAGAGGCTAGAGAGAAAGTGAAGGAGTGGAATTCCAAGGCATTAAAGATTGCAAAAGTGTTGCAGTTAGAAGCAATTGCTAGATCTTTACCTGGTCAGCAAGCATCTGAAGGAGGGGAAGGTGGTTCAACTGCAGGAGGGGTTGGTGGTTCAACTGCACTGGTACGTACTGGTGGTTCAGCTGCACTGGTAACTACTAGGCAGGGTAGTAAGAGTGTCGCAGCTACTGGGTATGAGAGTGGTTATGATGAAAGTGGTGAAGAGGAGGACACTCCTGGTGAAAGTGAAGACGAATGTACACCTGGTAAGAGGAAGAAATGTGGTATACCAACTGTGAATGATAGAACAGATTTCACGAAACTGAAGTGGACTGTTGGGATTAGATTTCCTAGTAGAGAAATATTTAGGGACTGTGTCACTAGATATGCAGTGGCTCAGGGCAGAAATGTAAAAGTAAATGTGAGTAACAAAGCCAAAGGTCAGAAAATAGGGGTGAGGTGTGTAGAAAGTTGCCCATTTTCCTTGTACGGAAGTTGGGATAAGAGAAGAGCGTGTTTTGTAGTGAAGAGTACTGAACCAGAGCACAATTGCCAGAGGACAATGGAGTCCAACAAACAACTCAAATCAACTTGGTTAGCAAAACAGTTACTCGATGTTTTCAAGTCGAGGCCCCATTGGCCAGCCGCAGAAATAATTGAGACTGTGAGAAGGGCTTACAAGGTTCTAATCCAGAGAGGTTTCGCTTACAAAGTGAAGTACCATGCTCACAGACTGCTACACGGTTCAATGAAGGACCATTACAGCAAGATAGGGTCCTACATAGCAGCCCTTGAAGAAGGAGACCCTTCAGGTGTATTTACTTTATTCACTAACCCCACTCTGAGGTCAAATCCACCTGTTTTTCAGATATTATTTGTGTGTTTTGACGCACTAAAAGATGGCTGGAGGAGTGGATGCAGAAAGGTTTTATGTGTGGACGCTTGTTTCCTTAAAACTTTCCTAGGTGGTCAGTTAATAAGTGCGGTGGGAAGGGACGCAAATGAGCATATGTACCCATTGGAATGGGCGGTGGTTGAAGGTGAAAATCATGAAAGTTATGAGTGGTTTTTCAAGGAGTTGAAGAGAAGCTTAGATGAAAGAGATGGTGAAGGCTGGACAATCATATCAGATGAGCATCTTGTAAGTTGTTTTTACTAACTCATTTTCATATCATTCTCTGATTGTTTCCTATTGTGTATTGTGTTTTATATGTCATCAGATTTGTATTAGCTTTGTGTGTTAGTGTCGTGTCTGTTATTAACTGTTGTGGAACGAGTTATTTTTGGACAGTAGCAATACTATGGAATGAGCATTTATCGAATTTACTTAACTGACTTACTCATCAGCTTGTTTGATTTATTAGTTGCTTAAGAGTTTTGGTTGCTTGGTTATATTAATATCAGGTTGTTTAGTTAATTAGGTTTAGGGTAGATTTAAAGCAGTATAAATAGAAGCTCTGTACCTGATTCTTTTTTTATAACTTGAAGAGTTCTAGTAAGAATTCAACTTGGAGAGTTCTATTAAGACACGATTGTGTACTGGCTTGCAATTATTCTTCCTGTGTTGAGTTCTAGTAAGAATTAAATATTCGAATACTGGTCATCTTAAGATTCAGTATGTTTTTTGTTTGTTTGTTCTGAGTTAGTTAGACAGTCAGGTATTGTTGTTGTTGAATTGTTTTTTCTTAAGATTCGAATACTGTTTGTTTACTGATTCATCTTTTTCAATGTGCTATTATTATTCTTTCTTTATTTCCCATGTAGAGCATTGTGGCAATGGTTGCAAAAGAATTTCCCAAGGCAGAACACAGGCATTGCGCAAGACACATCTTCGCTAATTGGCACAAAAGCTACAAGGGGGATGAAATGAAGCTTTTATTTTGGAAGTGTGCCAAAGCCTACAACAAAGCTGACTATAAGGACGCTATCGAAGCAATGAAGGAGGTAGATCCAAGGGCAGTTGAGGCGTTCTTAGCATGTAAAGCAGAGCTCTTTTGTAGGGCTTTCTTGAAGACCGACACAAAGGCGGATGTGATTGTGAGTAACATGGCGGAGACTTTCAATTCCTATATAATTAACGCAAGATCTAAACATGTCATATACATGTTGGAGGACATTAGGGTGGCGTTGATGCAACGACTGATCAAGAAGAAGAGGGAAATGGAGAAGAAAACCTCTTTACTATGTCCAAGGGTTCAAGAAAGGTTAGATGAAGAAAAAGAACTTGCAGCCTTTTGTGAGGCCATTCCATCGACTCCTACACTTTATCAAGTACAACATGGTATAGACTCTATGAATGTCGATTTAGAGGCGAAGACTTGAAGTGGGACTTGACTGGTATTCCATGTTGCCATGGAGTTGCTGCTATATTTGAAATGAATGCCACCCCGGAAGAGTATGTTTCAGATTGGTATAAAAGGGACACCTACATTAGAGCATATAATGCCTTTCTTTCTCCTGTTGCAGGTCAGAGACACTGGCCCGAGGTTGAGCTACCTTTAAGCCCCCCACCAATCAAAATAGGACCCGGCAGGCCAAGGAAGAAAAGGAGGAGGGATCCTTTTGAGGATCCAAAAAAAAGTGGTAAGCTCACAAGACATGGTGTTGAACTCACCTGCTCTATTTGCAAGTCCAAGACTCACAACAAGAGAACCTGTCCTGCTATGGATCGAGCCATTGTGTCACAAGAGGGACCAAAAAGAGGAAGAGGAAGACCTAGAAAGTTTCCTAGAATTGATGCTTCTGATTCAGTGGTGCCGTCTAATGCTGAAAATCACCATGAAGCTACTGCACAACCAACTCGAGTAGGCAGAGGAGGAAGAGTCATCAGGGGAGGGAGAGGAGCAAGAGGAGGTAGAGTCGGCAGGGGAGTGAGAGGAGCAATTGGAGGTAGAAGTAGGCCGCCACAAGGGATGGGGATGCTGTTTGGTGAGTCCGGAAATGCGTTCACCAATGTCCCGGGAAGTTCTGGTGGGCCAAGAAGCATCCACTCCGTTCAAGCATCTACTCAAGCTTCTAACAATCTCTGAAATTCTACATTACGGCAATGATGTACTGTCGTATGAACTTGGTTAAGTTTATGGTTTTCGTTTGAACTTCATTAAGTTTGTGTTTGTATGAACTTCGTTAAGTCTATGGTTGTCCTATGAACATCGTTAAGTTTTAGGTTTATGTATGAACTTCGTAATTTGCAACGACTGGCGTGTGTTTGGTGCACACTTTTTGTTAACTGATGTTCACGCTGCTAATGCATGAAGTTGATGGTTTGGGATGCAAAGTTCAAGTTCTGTGGTTCATCTGCTACGACCTACTGCTACTGTAACGCTGCCCATTTACGCAACATTCAAAGTTGTAAGAATGTTGCTGGTACTGTGTGTTGTTCAGTCTCTGATTGTTGGACTAAAAATGCCACAATTTCGTTACCTTTCATTAATTAAGATGGACAGTACATACTCCACTTTTAACCGAAATCGATATTAATCTGCTACAAGTATTAATCTACTGCTACATGAAGGATGAAGTACTAATCTCCTGCTACGGATCAAGTACTCGACAAGTACTCGACATTACTTCTTCAACAGCCAACAAACGGCAAAAAAAATCCACGACATAATCAACCAAACCATAGCTTTCTTCTCCCCTTTCACATGTGCAAGCAGTTCAACCCTTAGCTCCGCAACCTCCTTCTTCAAACTTTGTTTCTTCATCAACAGCTTCACAATTTTTTCTTCCAACATGTGTCTCTGATATGCATCCACTTCATAATCCTTATCTTCACACTCGAACCTTGATTTCATATCTTCCACCATCATGAAGTAACTACACCCATTGTTCTTCAAAGGGCATCAATTAAACATGTTCAAATCAGAATTCTATAGGAATAATCAACATTAATTAAAACCCTAATTAAAATAGACATAAATACTGCAAAATTAATCAACATACCGGCCAAAGAGGACAACCATAAAATTTCTTCCCAATGTTTTCCCCCTTCTTAATAGTCCTCACCATTGCACGTAATTGGTGATTGCACAGAACTTCATTCGCCAATTTCGAACCCCACGAATTTGAAGAGCTTGCATTTGATGGGCAACTCATTATTACATTTATTGAAGAGGAGGAGTTTATGAAACCCAGAAAAATTTAGAGAAGAATGAGGAGATCAGCCATTAAAGAGGAAGGAGAAGGTGATGGAAAGGAGGAGGGTGAGCATTTAAGGAAGGAGGAGGTGATGGAAAGATTAGCCGGTTGATTTTTACTTAACTTACCTGTTGTTGTAGGTCATAGTGCGCACATACCATTGTGGTTTAATTGTTTCAATCCTTTGTGTTATTATAAAATTTATTGTAATTGGTATTATTATTGGAACACGCCCTATAGTCGGTATTATTCCAATTAAATTCCCCTATTAAAAATGGTGACATTATTTATTATAGTAAGGATACAGGATAGATTGTGATCCTGTTATGATATTATGGATCCAGATATGGATTTGGGAATTTTTATACAAAGATTGGTAGGAAGAGAAGAAAAGTATTGTTTTTAAAACTTTTAAAGGATAAAATAAAGAATGTAAATATATCGAAATACTCCGTAAATTATTAAATGATACTCTGTATTACCTCCGGTCACTATTTTTTGTCTCATTACCTTAGTATTTGTGAAGAGTATTTAAATGAAATATGATAAAAAATAGTTACCCTCCCGGAGGGAGGAGTACATTACTCAAGAAGGGGGTGAATTGATATCGATTTTTCTCTATAAATAAATTCTATGTCGGTTGTGGGTATTTATACGAGACCTACGTCCATTACTCTGAACTTTTTGAAATGGTTCAGTCTCACACTCCGAGACCTACGTCCATTATTCTTTCATTATTATTTCAGCGTCGATGTCGCGGTATCCCACCCAATGGCTAATCAGCCACGATGCTAGAATAACATTAATTATTCTATCCTAAACCAATTGATACATAAAGGTTTAGCCACAAGATCTCTTATTTATAAGACGAATGTAGGAGCGTCGTTATTCAATCGATAAGTACTTAGAGCAATGTAACACAGTAATTAAATAAGAAGTGACTTTTCCGTGACGAATTCTAACCTTAAAGAAATTAGCAAAAACGTTTTTAACTAGAAAATATTTTTACCTTAGAAGGCTCAATGGAAAAATTGTGTGCTGATATACTACTAGTTGGAAAGCCCGTGCGATGCACGAGCCAATTTTTAGTGACAATGATAATGACACCAAAATAGAGGATTGCATAAATTTGTGAGACTACGCAACAATAGAAAGTAAATCGAAGGTAAGAGAATGTCTAATAGTAAAAAAAATACAATCCACATACGTTAATGTGTTTTTTTGGAGGTCATATATGCGGTAAACGTCAAATTAAATAATACTACGCGCGTTGTATTTAAAACTCGTAATATCTCTCGTTAAGAGAATACTCGGTAAATATTTGGGTTAACAGTTGATACTCATCTAAGAACCAATAATGACTTCAATTTATCATCATAGGATCACCCTTTTATGATAATCTTTCAATGTGGTGCGATTATATTTCATAATACTTCCTCCTTCCTTCTATCTTCTTCAATATTCTATTTTCGTCCGTCTTTCTATATATCTTCCTCACACCGCAAATATTTTTTATTTGGTCCAACTTTTTACTATATTAACCTCACTTTTTACTACAAATTATAGAAGAGAGAATTATTTAATTTATACCTATGACGTTATTCTTTCAATGACATTGTTCTTTTAATGTGAGATAACTTCACTTAATTTTATAGTCTTAAAAGCTCTTTAATTTTTGTCGATATTTAGGGACGAATTATATAATGTTAATTCATCACCCTATTATATAATTTTTCGATGTGAGTTAGAGTCAAAAGATGTTTGGTTAATATCTATAGACAAATGATTACTCTTATTTATAATATACTCCCTCCGAGTCTGACTTATGATCTTCTTTGATTAAAATATACCTCGCATGTATTAAACAAAGGGGAACATAAGTCAGACTCGGAGGGAGTAGAATTTAATCCGCTCATCATAATTTTTCGATGTTGGATAATTTTTACTTAATTTTATAGTCTTAAGAGAGATTAATGATCAAAGCATTTTTTTGTTGATATCTAAAAACGAATGATTATTCTTATTTATAATATAAAAGTTTATCACCTTAATATAATTTTTCGATGTAAGATGATTTTACAATTTCTATATGTAATATATTCATTATTTTTTCGAGCAAATAATATGAAATTCATAACTTTATAATAATTTTTTGATTTGGACAATTTTCACACACGTTTATAGTCTTAAGAGCTTTTTTAAGATTCAAAAAAAAAAATTACTTAAGTTTATTATAGTCCTAAGAATTTTTCTAAAACTCAAAAGATGTTTGGTATATGTCTATGAAATTCATGATTTTGTAATAATTTTTCGATATGAGAAATTTTACTCAAATTTATAGTGTTAAGAGTTTTTTTAAGACTCGGAAGTGTGAGATAATTTTACTAAATTAAGTTTATGGTCTTACGAATTTTTTTAAGACACAAAAGAGTTTGTTTTTTCATCTAAGTTATTAAGGATGAATGATTACTCTCATTTATATAATAGAATTCGATCACCTTATTACGGAGTATAGTTTTAAAAACTATTTTTAGGACTTAAAAGATTTCTGATTGATATCTAAAGACGACGATGATTACTTTTATTTACTCCGTATATAATAGAGACGATGATTACTTTTATTTACTCCGTATATAATAGAATTTCATCACTTTTTTTGTAATTTTTTGATGTGAGATAATTTTTACTTTAATTTATAGCCTTAAGAGAAGTATTATAAGATTCAAAAGACTTTTTATTAATATCTAAAAACGAATAATTTCTCTTATTGATAATGTAGAATTTCATTACTTCATCATAGTTTTTTTCGACGTGGGATAATTTTTACTTATGTTTATAGTCATAAAAATTCTTTTAGAACTCAAAAGATTTCTCGTTGATATCTAAAGACGAATGATTGCTTTTACTCCATATTTATATAGTAGAATTTCATCACCTTATTATAATTTCTCGATGTGGATAATTTTACTTAAATTTATAGCTTTAAGAGCTTTTATAAGACAATTTTTTTTTTGTTAATATCTAAAACGAATGATGTATGTTATTTTTTATATAGAATTTCATCACCTCATCATAATTTTTCGATATGCGATAATTCTACTTAGTTTATAGTCTTAAAAACTCTTTTTAGAACTCAGATTTTTGGTTAATATATAAACACGAATGATTTCTCTTTTCCATCAGTTTACGGTCCTAAAAGAATTTTTAAGACTCAATTTTTTTAGCTGATATCCAAGGACAAATGATTAATATTTATAATTTATAATTTCATCACCTCGTCATAAATTTTTCGATGTGAGACAATGTTAGGATAATTATAATAATAAAAGAGTTTGTTTTTGTATCTAACTTAAGAATGGACGATTATTCTTATTTATATAGTAATAAAATTCGATCACCTTATTATAATTTTTCGATGTGGGATAACCTTATTACCTAAGTTTATAGTCGAAGTACTTTTCTAAGACTCAAAAAAAATTATATCTAAGAACGAATGATTGATTTTATTTATAATATCAAACTTCATCATCTCATAATTTTTCGATATAGAATAAAATTTTACTTGAGTTTAGATATAGTCTTAAAAATTCTTATAATAATTTTACTTGAGTTTATAATCTGAAGAGATTTTTAAGACTCAATTGAGTTTTAGAAAATAACTAATAACGAATGATTAGTCATATTTAAGTTACTTTTATTTGTATAATAAAATTTCATTGTCTTATTGTAGAATTAATTACTCTTATTTCTTATTTATAATATAGAATCATCATCTTATTTTAATTGTTTCGATGTGGGATAATTTTAAGTTTGTAGTCTTATTAAGAGTTTTTTTAATACTCAAAATTTTTTTGGTCGATATTCAAAAACAATGATTACTCTTATATTATAAAATTTCATACTCTCATCATAATTTTTCGATGAATATAATTACTTAAGGTTATAATTTTAAGAGTTCTTTATGACTCAAAAATTTTTTTTGTGGATATCTAAGGACGGATAATTACTGCAAATATTTATAATATAGAATTTCATCACCTTATCATAATTTGTCGATGTGGGATAACTTTAATATATATCTTTATATGTAATAAATTCATCATTTTTTCGAGTAAATAATATGGAGTATGAAACAAATAATATGAAATTTATACTCTAATGAAAGCATTTTTTACCACGAATCTAACCAATTCATTTTTATAATTCTATTTACGATAACTTTGTCAAACGAAATTTAAAGATTTTTAGATGAAAATTATAAAACATCACATTAATATAATAGATTAAATACATTATTCTAATAATTAAAAGATTCTTTATTTGATTTTTTTTTATTATTAATGATACTTTCCTAAATTGAGTTTTGATGCAACGGACCAATCATATCGCTCGAAAAGTTCCTACTTTATTAATATATATTGATATATTGACTAGTTGGAAAGCCCGTGCGATTCACGGGCCACTTGTTAGTGACGTTGAGACTCAAAAAAAATTATATCTAAGAACGAATGATTGATTTTATTTATAATATCAAACTTCATCATCTCATAATTTTTCGATATAGAATAAAATTTTACTTGAGTTTAGATATAGGCTTAAAAATTCTTATAATAATTTTACTTGAGTTTATAATCTGAAGAGATTTTTAAGACTCAATTGAGTTTTGGAAAATAACTAATAACGAATGATTAGTCATATTTAAGTTACTTTTATTTGTATAATAGAATTTCATTGTCTTATTGTAGAATTAATTACTCTTATTTCTTATTTATAATATAGAATCATCATCTTATTTTAATTGTTTCGATCTGGGATAATTTTAAGTTTGTAGTCTTATTAAGAGTTTTTTTAATACTCAAAATTTTTTTGGTCGATATTCAAAAACAATGATTACTCTTATATTATACAATTTCATACTCTCATCATAATTTTTCGATGAATATAATTACTTAAGGTTATAATTTTAAGAGTTCTTTATGACTCAAATTTTTTTTTGTGGATATCTAAGGACGGATAATTACTGCAAATATTTATAATATAGAATTTCATCACCTTATCATAATTTGTCGATGTGGGATAACTTTAATATATCTTTATATGTAATAAATTCATCATTTTTTCGAGTAAATAATATGGAGTATGAAACAAATACTCCCTCCGTTCCAATGAATTGTTTGCCTATTCCATATTGGGGCGTCTCAATGAATTGTTTGCCTTTCTATTTTAGGAAAGTTTTTTATATGTAATTTGACTCTTGGCTCCACATGTCACTTCCCCATTGGTTCTCTTTCCCTTGGTGCCAAAAGCAAAGGCAAACAATTCATTGGAACGGAGGGAGTAATATGAAATTTATACTCTAATGAAAGCATTTTTTACCACGAATCTAACCAATTAATTTTTATAATTCTATTTACGATAACTTTGTCAAACGAAATTTAAAGATTTTTAGATGAAAATTATAAAACATCGCATTAATATAATAGATTAAATACATTATTCTAATAATTAAAAGATTCTTTATTTGATTTTTTTATTATTGTTAATGATACTTTCCTAAATTGAGTTTTGATGCAACGGACCAATCATATCGCTCGAAAAGTTCCTGCTTTATTAATATATATTGATATATTGACTAGTTGGAAAGCCCGTGCGATTCATGGGCCACTTGTTAGTGACGTTGATAAGGATACAAATTTGGATGATTGCATAAATTGGTGAGAGTACAGTAGAGAGTAAATGTAAAAGTATGTCTAATACAATAGTAAATAAATATATTATCAGAGATAATATATGCGCTAAACGTCAAATTAAATTATAGGCATTATATATGGTACATTTGTACCTTTAATAATAAACAATCGGTTTCTTAAAACTTGTGCTAAAAGCAAATGGATAGCTTCGACTTGAACGGAGGAAGTAATAGAATTCTATCACATTATATTATAATTTTTTAATGTGACACAATTTAACTTAAGTTTATACATATAAGAGCACTCTTTTTAAAAACATTTTTTTGTTTTCTAAGAACGAATGATTACTCTTATTTATATAATTATAATAATTCTTCAATTTCTGACAATTTAACTTAAGTTTATATTCTTAAGAGCTCTTTTTAAAATTTAAAATATTTTTGCTTTATAGTCTTAACAATCCCTTTTAAGGCTTAAAAAGATTTTTTTTGTTGATATCTAAGCACAAAACATTACTCTTATTTTATATAATAGAATTCTATCACTTCATTATAATTTTTCGAAGTGAGATAATTTTACTTTTTTTGTATACGTAATAATAGATTCATCACTTTTTCGATTAAATAATACGGAGTATGATATTTATACTCAAATGAAAACATTTTTTACCACGAAATCTAACTATAATTCATTTGTATATTTTTGTTATGATAATTTTTTGTTAAATGAAACTTAAAAGTTTTTACTATAAATAATATAAAATCACATTAATATAATGGATTAAATATATGTAATAATCAAAAGATTCTCTACTTAATTTTCTTTATTATTTATGATATTTTTCTGAATCGAGTTTTGATGAAACAAACCAATCATATACGAAGTGTCGTATAATAGAATTTCATCAACTTATATACTCGTATAATTTTTCGATGCGGAATATTTTTTACTTAAATTTATAGTCTTAAGAGTGGTTATAAGATTCAAAATATTTTTGGTAAATATCTAAAAACGAATGGTTTTTCATATTTATGATATACAATTTCACAGACCAATCATATCGCTCAAAAAATGCATCAAATATACATATGAAGTATCGTAATTTTTGACGTGGGATAATTTTTATTTAAGTTTATAATCTTGGTAGCTTTTTTAAGGCTCTATATATTGTTGGTTGATAATTAAGAACGAATGATTGATCTAAATTTATAATATAAAATTTCATCCACATACTCAGGGCTGGCCCATGGGTTGAGCGGTTCAGTTCTTGGCACCGGGGCCCAAGTAGAAGGGCCGAATATTACATGTTTTGAAAAAAAACAGCCTACAATATGCTACAAGCCGGAAGGGAGGGTATCAAGCAATAATGAAAAATATCATAACTTTCCATATTCCTTATTTCTTTCCAAATATTTACTTAATTATCATCAATTTAATATTATGGAATATAAATTTAAAAGTTTATATTTAATTAATTCATAAATTATTCATTTAGCAAAAAAATATACATAATTACTTGTCTACAGAATATTATGTTTGATTCGATTTTATTTGTTTATAAAAAGAAAACCTATATTTTCTTCTCTAGTATCATTGTATCAACTTTATTAACAATTACTATGTTTGTTTTTTCTTTAAAAAAAACCATACTCTGTTTTATGTGATTTTTTTTAAAATAAAGTGGACATCAAATCAAAATTTCGAACAGGACCTTACAATGTCATTGCCCGACACTGGACATACTACAGTATAATATATTCGTCACAAATCGATGACAAGTCAAATAATATCATTTGGTTAGAAAAGACAAGGCTAGTGGGTAGCACATGACTTTGTCTTTCTCTACCCAAATGAGTATTATTTGACCCGTCACACGTTTATGACAGATAGTTCCGTCACAAACAAGAATTTGCGTAATTTTGTAGTGTTGGCTCACAAGTAATAACAAATGATTTTTCTTATTAATATAGAATTTTATCACTTTATCATAATTTATCGATGTGGAATAATATTACTTAAGTTTATAATCTTAGGAGCTTTGTTAAAACTCAAAAGATTGTTAATCGATATCTAAGAATGAATTATTGCTCTTATTTATAATATAAAATTTCTTCACTTCATCGTAGTTTTTCGATATGAGATAGTAGTTTTTATTCAAGTTTATAATCTTAGGAACTTTTTCAAGATTCAAAAGATTTTTGGTTGATATCTCAGAACAAATTATTGCTCTTATTTATATAGAACTAGTTCCGTAGCCGCGCACGATGCGCGCGATGTCCGAGGCGTCACGAGTTCCCGAAATCGTAATATGGAAATATTTTTTTCCGCATGTGAAATGTTTAGGTACAACGCGTTCTGCCAATTAAGTTTATGTTTCTTGTCGTGTGCTTCTATCGTAATTGGGTGGGTCGGGTTTCTTGTACTATATTGGAAGATTCTTTCTCGTATTTAAAATTTACAAGAAATGTGTTTGATTCTTATATTTATTATTTCATTTTTTATCGTTTCGCATTCATAGCTGTACGTACAAAAATGCAAGTGAAGGTAAATACTTCGTTCGTATTGAAACGAAACCGCTGGGCTTGTTAGTTGCTCCAATTCAAAATTCTGGAGAGAGAACACTAACGAATGTTGATTTAAGCACAAAAGAGCATAGCTTTCCCGTTAGAGAAAAAATCGTCGTTGGCTACAAAAGAAAAGGATGAGAGGAAAGGCAAGTCATAAAATATGGTCATTCAAAAACTAAGCTACCATACAGGCATTCACAAAACATAAGTGTTATAACGATACCCGTATTAGAAAATATTACTCGAGCTTTCCGATTTCATATCCGTCAAGCAACATTCTGGCTGCTATATATAATATTGACATTTCTTCATCTGGAACTTCGTCGTCATTTTCTTCAGGAGTGCACTCAATAATGTCCAGGTTCGGGTTACTATTTGGTGCTAGCTGGAATCTATGTAGTAGTGTCCTAGCATGCATAATATCAGTCAGATAACACCGACATCTCCGTGAAACTTCTTTAGAGCTCCTATAAATGGACGTCATTCCATTACGGTGCACTGGTCGCAACCTTTTATCGTAATCAGCATTCCACCAAGGCGCATCTGAACGCAACAAACAAGATTGATCCCACTTCTTGCAACCTACCGACACATTAGCCTTCTCAGTGTTAGAGGGAGCTTGTCAAATATCTTTTCCATGCAACGCAAAAACATAGTAATGCATCAGAAAGTAAAAACATAGTACACACTCTTCGCAAAACAAACATTAATACAACAAATAGAGACAAAAAACAAGCTAAGGACCTTCAAAATGCTTTCATTTTTTGTGATGCATAATAGCTTCCTAGTCCTTGTAGAATTACGGGTATAATTGAACCCACTTCCATGACAACGCTGTAGTGGCCGATCTACAAATGGTAGAAGAGGCTTACGTTTTTTCCTTTGTTATCAAGGAGAGCGATACAATTCTCAATGCTAAATTAAAAATGTGAAACTGTAACACCCGCAAATTTCCTAGCTCTGCTATCTCTTTCATTACGATTATATCGTAACTCTGTAATATTTCGTCAATTACATTTTTTTCCATTTCGAGATCTCTTTCATTATCGAGCCTAAAATATTTATTTTCGTAAAAGGATTTTAATTATTCTATTTTTATTCGAAAAATATTTAATTCTTTTCGTCGCAAGTATGTTTAATTATTTTTGAAAAATCATATTTTCTATGAAAAATAGTTTTAAAATCGAGTTTGAACTATTTATTTTTCTAAAAATGCTCGATTATATTTATAATTGATTTCTAGCTCAAAAATATTTTATTTTTGAAAAATGGTTGTTTAATTATTTTACTACGCGATTTCATAAATAATTATTTTCTAGTGCATTTTAATCCAATTTCTTCATAAACGATTATTTTATTTTACGAATCTTCTTTTATCGACTTGAGAAATATTTTCGGACAACTTTTATTAACACTACATATTATCTTTATCCTATCTATTTTAAATCTTATCCTTTTTATTTTAAAGTTATTTTAATCTGAAACTTATCACATAGATTTATTGTTTGTTCTTTCCATCTCAACCATCTCGTCTCCTAGCTGAGTTAAGAGTCCTTGTGACTTGATTATTCCTATCTTTTAGCTTTCTAATTTCTTTTATATTCTCATTCATTCTAGTCTATTTTATTCACAACACAAGTTTTTTTTTCTCTCTATGTTTTACGTTAAACTTCCTCCTTTTTGTTCATCAATCCGATCTTAATTCGTCTCTAATTCTTTCCAATCTCAAGGGTAATTTAATTACTCTTATTCGTTCTTCATCTCGTTTTCTCCTTTCTATTCACTTATAATGTGGTTTTAATACCATATGTTTAATTATTTCGTAGGCTATCATGCTAATCCAACGAAGATTATTTAATTGATTCGGATCTTGATTAAGGTAACATTGACACGTTACTCGGTATTATGTGATATTATTGTTGTAGTTGCATGTATATAAATTAGATTTTTGTTAGACAATATACGTATGTCTCATTTTTAATAGCATAAACTTTAAAATCGTAAATCTTCACATGTTTTGTTGTTTTAAATCGTTTTTAAGAGATTTTCGAATAAATCGTTCTTTTAATTATTTAAAAGTATTATAAGGCCGAGAATAAAACATACCCCTAATAATTTTATTTTATAATTTTTGTGATTTTAAAAGTATGAATTATCAAATTGAAAGTTTTATTGTTTTTGATAAAGTTACAACATGTTTCATAATCTGATAGTGTTTTTGTGCGATTTAATAATCTTTTTTAAAGACTTTATTTACAAAAACTTTGAAAAGAGACTACTATTTATTTTAAGTCCATTTTATTCCTATTTAATTTCGTACAATAATTCCAAGTCGTTTGGTCACAATAAATTGTTTATAAACAGGTGTCAAATTAATCCGCGATTCTGTCAGTTGTGATAAGATCTAAATTGAAACATATGTTAAACTTTTTATTTAATCTTGTTAATTTACGTACATAAAATATCAAGAGTTTAGATAATGTTTCCAATTGGATTTTATTTAAAATCAATTTTTAAACATCTTTTATTAAAGAAATACAATCGGGTGTCTAATTCTGACAGTTTTCAAATATACGAATAAAAACCCATATTTCATTTGGAATTTGGATTTTCTCCATAAATAAAAGTTGTAACTAAGTTTCTAAAGTTTTCAACCCCACTGATCTTACGTTGTTTTTATTTTTAATGATTTAATTACGAATTTAATTGTAAGACAGTACGATTCTGGAAAATCTATCAATTTGTTATTTAAATACTTTTAATTACTTAAACTTCAACCTTTTTAGAAATAATTATGATTTTGACTTTAGTTAACTTTTAATCAAGAATTATACATTTATATAATAAATATAATGTTTACGTCTCGAGGCCTAATATTAACTACTATTTTATATAACTTATTTTAATCTATTTCTATTTATAAAAGTACCTATTTTTGGAAAGTTATTATCTATATCTATAAAGTTCTCTCTTTTGAAAAACGAACTATATTTCTATTGAATTACGATAATGACTTTGTTTTGGAGTTATGGAATAGAGGAAGTGTACGGGTAGAGTAATACAATCTAGAGTATACGTTTTGCCATCAGCTATAAGGCTAGTGTATCCGAGCGGGATGCATTGGTTGTTGAACTGGGCATGTTCTTGTCCAGAAGTGTAGGTTCATTTTGACCTTAAGCTCGTACCTCGCATGTAAGACGCCGTCGGGTTGAACTGGGCACATTTGGTGTTCCAGGAGGGGTGTGCATATTTACTTAAGCTAGGACCTCGCATTGATAAGTCGCCGTCCTATTATGGTTGAGTAGCCTAGTTAGAGATCAAGGTTTGATTTGTTTGAACTAAGTTCTCGAAGCTAGTTTTTAGTATTCTCCTAGTGAAAGTCTATTATGTTGCACTGATTCATATCCATAATGCCGTTATTATTATTGATTGGTATTGTCTTGAAGGTTGACAATTGTTTTGAATTATTTTACTATATCGTTTTAAACGTTTTCCATTTTGAACTATTTTGATATAATAGTAATTATGCTTTAATGTCATGTAATATGGCTGGGAGAACGTCATCGTTACTCCCCACTGAATTGTGGCTGTTATGTTTATAACATGACAAGTAATTTGCTGCTGGGTTTTGGGTGTGAGCTAGCGAGTAGCATGGATCCTACTCTACTTCATTTATATATATATTTTTTTTTGGATTGTTAAACCCATTTGGAGAATTTTTATTTTAGCCCTTTTGTGAAAAGTGACATTTGTATTGACTGACCGTTCTTTTTGTAAAATTTAGAACATCAGTGTGTTTTAATCCCAAATCTACAGTGTTTCCGCCACTGTATTGCGTTAGAATTTATAGGGGATTACAGAAACGCTATGACTCTCCCATTAGTTTGAGCTATATTACCGGATTTTAGTGTCTTTTTCATTAGATCGTAGTCCACCCACCTTTTCCATATCTCATTCTCCTTCCTCCCTTTCTTATTTTTTCCCCACCTCTCCCCCTCCTCATCATAAATTCATCTTTAAATATGACTTTCTTTTTATCGTCTAGTTCACAGAGCGTCTTGTCCTTTTAACTCCTTTTACATCGCCTCCTCATTCACTTCCCTTTTCCTTCTTCCCCCCTTAATGTCCATTCTCTTCATGTTTCTCCTTCCACGTCTACTAAGATCAATTTTCCTTCTCCACTTTCTCTCATGCTTCTCCTTCCCCATCCCATTTGTCTTCTTTTCTTCGTCATCATAGAAAATTTATTCTTAAATATGATTCGTTACTGTCATTTAGTTCAGTATGAGCGTCAGTCTTCACCCTCTTCTACCCCTTCTCTCGCACTCCTCTTTCTCCTCCACCCCCTCTACCTTAATGCTCTCTCTTCAGATCCTACTTGTCAAGCTACTAAGATTAGTCTTCCACATTCACATATCACTTGCTTTTGTTACTCAGTTTAGCGAATGTGTTGTCCCTTTAGCTCATTCACCCTCTCTTCTTCTTCTTTCCCTATCTCCCTCAATATTCTTCTTTATCCTTTCTTCCTCCCCTTCTTTCACCCGTTTTCGTCCTTAAATATGACTTACTTCAGATCGTACTTGTCAATCTACTATGATTAGTCTTTCATAATCTCATACTTCATATCGGTGTCATTTCCTAAGCTCCTTTTACTCCTCCCATTTTGAGTCCCCTTCTTCTCTCTCTGACGTTATTTCTTTTCATGTTTCTCTTTCCCCGTCTACTAAAATTAGTTTTTTCCCTGCATCATCTCCACCACATTCCTTTCCCCTTCCTCTTTCTCCTTCACTACCTCCACCACATTCCCTTCTCCTTCCCCTTTATCTCATTCTCCTCTTCCTCGTTACTTAAGATAAATACTTAAATATGACTTCTTTGCATATAGTTTAATGAGAGTGTCTTCTCTCGTCTCCTTCTATCCTTACCATTTTCACCCTCTCCTTCGATCTCGCGCTCTCCCCTCTTCTCTCCTCCTCTAACGTTGCTTTTATTCATGTTCTTACTTCTCTATTTACCTACTAAATCTATTTTAATCTTCCCCTCCTTCCCCTCTTTCTCATTTTTTCCCCACCTCTCCCCCTCCTCATCATAAATTCATCCTTAAATATGACTTTCTTTTTTTCGTATAGTTCACAGAGCGTTCCCTCCTTCCTCTCTTTCTCATCTTTTCCCCACCTCTCTTCACTTTTATCGGCCTACAATCACAATTTTTTTCCCTACTCGCAGCCTCACACCTTTCTCCTCCATCTCCCTCTACCTTAATGCTCTTCCTCTTCCTAATCCTAATCGTCAATCTACTAAGATTAATTTTTCATATCCACATGTTTCCCATCACCATGTCCTTCCCCTTTCTCTCATTCTTCTCAACATCCGCATCGTCATTATCCAGATTCAATCACTACATACCACTTGATTTTGTTACTTCCTCCAACTTTCTATCTTCTTCCCACCTACAATTTTCATCCAACTTCCTATCTTCTTCTCATTTCATTATTTCATTATCTGTCCATATTTTTTTTCATTATTTTAATCCAGTTATACACTAACTTCAACCTTATTTATAGGATTTATTTCATCAAATGGGGGTCAAACTATGTAAGTTTTTCCTCATGTGGTGGTATATGGAAGATTTAGTTGGTTGGAACGTCTATTTTGGTTGTCTTGGTCCTTTGGGAGTTTTATTAAGAATGAGTGCATTGTACTAAAATTATACATACAAAATGAAATCATTATCATCATTATTAACTCGACCCATAGTCCCATAGTCCGTACACTCTAATCTATTTAGTCATTCCCTCAGTTCAGGAACACCCACAAAGAGTAAAGACTTGGGTGCTTGTAGCAGTAGTTACAGTACAGGATCCAACATTCTGAGAAACGGGTTATCGTCTTCAAAAGATGAAATTGTGATTAACATGAGCCAACCTGAAAGTATTATGGAACGAAGTGCATGGGAAAGTGACAGAATTGGCAGTGCGAGGAGAGCACAGAGTGTATCGAATTTCAGTTCGTTGAGCATAATGGTCCTTGGTGAAGATGATCAAACACAAACTCCTATTCAAGAACTCGAGGACACGTCTAAAGAAGGGTTCTAGATTGTCGATGTTTCTTCATTCCAGTGTCATTAATCACATCAGCCAGATAAATTTAGCCCGAAGCTCAAAACATTATAGCTCCCCTCAATTTGATTGATTTCTTGAGTGTGAAAATTTTCTTGTGCAGTTGATTAGGCGATCCAATGGTATGAATAGCAAAATGCAATGTTCACGGAGAATGCAGTCCGGCCCCTTCCATACGCCTCATAATCATTTTGATTGTATCATTTTTTCTACTCGGTAATTGCATCTTCCCACTATGATAACAAGTCATTATCAGCTCGTTCTGAATATGTTTCTTTTCTGCATTGAATATCTCATCCACGTCGTTCATTTTCTGCAGTCCCTTACCTTCTAGAGTAGGCTCCGAGGATTTGTGGTGCCAGTTTCCGAGGTCCAAAAATAGCAAAGTATCTCCTCTCTTTTTTGTTCTTTCTTGCAATTAAACATGAAATTGCTTATTGCTATGCCATGGGCAACCCATATAGACGAAAAATGCAGGAAATTTCATCTCGGTTTTAAAACATGGCTTTTTCTGCTGCAGGTCCAACATAAGAGACGGAACATACCATATTCAAGCGGTTTTGGTGTACCTACCTACCACCTTATTTCGATAATGGCGCGCCCTCGGTTACAGGAGGGCCATCGACTACTACTTTAGTGGCGAATCGATTCAGGGAAATTACCACTTTAGTGTAGAAGATCAGATGAGGAAAAAGATGGTTGTAATATTGAAACATGATTTACAAGTAGCAATATTGCTGCTTGTCTGTTGTCTGTGATTTTGATCTCCACTTGTTGATCTTGTAATTACAATGTCTCATTTATGTAAACGAGCTGAACACATATTATGAGTCAACCCGACCCAAGGACGATAACTCCATCAGGAACCCGACTTGATCTGAATGTTGTTACCTCATACGTAGTAACGTAGTTCATAACAGCACACACGAACTAAACTGTTTCCAACCACAGTGCAAAAGAGGGCGGGAGTTACCTCA
The DNA here is from genome assembly GCA_958450325.1 of Agrostemma githago. Classification (NCBI taxonomy): domain Eukaryota; kingdom Viridiplantae; phylum Streptophyta; class Magnoliopsida; order Caryophyllales; family Caryophyllaceae; genus Agrostemma; species Agrostemma githago. The sequence continues at coordinate 75,003,500 of OY288239.1, read as the reverse complement.
ACAGCAATGATTTAAGACTCGAGAGTAAAACTCGTGTGAGATCTTTTCACATATACCTAGGAGTGAGATACGACTAACGGGCCATATCCTCCTACAACAAGCCTACACTACCACATCCCCTTCCAACTCTATTCCTCCTTATTATAACCATCCCTGATTAGACTCATCAAGATATCCGATTCGATATCAAAGCATAATTTGTGATTCGAATTTAATCCAACTCAATCCGACTCGCTCCAATTCATACAAAACTTGAAAATGGTTCGATCCAATCCAAATCAAACCGGCTAGACTTCTAGGTGGAGTTTTCTACTATATTAAACAATAGGGTGTGCAATAGGGCAGAGTACTCTACTATCAATTCTGTGTTCTACTCTTCCATAGACAGTTTTTGCGCTTTGAGGACTTATTAGAGGTAATTGAGGATTTCGTGTGATTTTTTAGGTCACATTTGCTAGATTTGATGATACAGATTAGAACTTTGCGATGCAATTGCTTGGATTCAATTAATTTCTGGATTATATCATGTTTTTCTTGAGCTATTTCTATTTTCTATGCTGTTTTTGGTTAATTTGAGGACCAATTAGAGTGAATTGAAGATTTAGGTGGTTTTTCTCCAGCAAAGAAAAATCAAATTTTTATTCTGTGTTCAGTAGCTTCGGGATCATGGGCTTCTTGCTTTGTTGGTTCTTTAATCGTCAAGGTATGGAAGAGTCGTTTCCACTTAAGGTAGGCTCGCGACATTAGACCCCTCGTTTGTATGCTCTTGTGGCATATTCCGTAATATACATCTCAATCCTCTTATTAGTCAACTAAAATGTTTCATTTTATACACTCTCATGGCAGGCACAAGTACATCTTATTCTCTTTTTAGTCCAACTCAAATGCCTCAACCATCGATAGACTCTGGGAGTTTTAGACTCAGCACTCTTTCATACCCAACGTAGTTACTTTCTTATGCCATTTTTACTTTTAGCTAAATGGTTTGTAGTTCCAATTCATCCCAAACCTGAGCAAATAATCGGAATGTTACGCCTAGCTGCCCGTGTGTGTCAAACACGGCAGCTAGTAGAATAGTCTTAGTACGATAACAATTAAAGTTCACACCAACAAATACTAAGCAAAACCTTAAAACTGTAACTTAAACCCACACCACTTCAGCTCTTCAGGTCATTGCAATACAAAGCCTACGAGGGAACGGTACCAATAAGTTGCAAGAACATACGTATAATACAAAACTAACAAAACAATTCCTGGCTCAAATTAAATGATAATTCAAACAATGATCAATGCCATGAACAGTCACTTTTGGTCTTCTCCGATTTTCTCGTCTCACAAACCAATATAATAGATTGATAGCCACTTGCATTTGTCATCCATATATCGGAAAGAAAACACGAAAGAGAAGGTCCTTCTCAATGCTCTGAGAAACGAGCAGTAACAGCAGCTTCAAATTTAGATTCAAGCAAGAAAGCCACCCAAATTCACTTCATTTTCAATTCAAGCAAGAAGGTCAACCAAAACCGCTTCAATTTCAATCCAAGCAAAAAATGAACCAAAATTGCCATTATTTCAATTCAAGCAAGAAATACACCCAAAAAACTCTTCTAATGTCAATTACAGTAATAAAATCAACCAAAAAAATCACTTCAATTTCAATTAAAGCAAGAAAATCAACAAAAAAAACACCTCAATTTCAATCCAAAGCACCCGATTAAACAATTACGAGAACTACAATCAAACACTTACAACATTCAGAGCGAAAACAAACAAACACAACGAAAACCCTAACTCCAAAATAAACCAAAAAAACGATCTTCAAACCTCTCACCGCTGCTATCAGTCACATTACAATCCATGTCGATAATTACTTCAACCGAGTCGATTCAATCAAACCTCTGGCAGCATAAAATTAGGTCAAAAAACACCGAGAAATGACGAATTGGGGGTAAAAGAAGGAAATCGGCGACGAACATTGGAAAAAAAATATGGAAACAACTACATAGTAGTTTTAGGTCAAGAGATTTGATCAACAACTCAACTAATCACCATTATAATCACATGGGCCCAAAACGCAAAAAACATACAAACCTCAATCAATATGCCTAATAATACTCCGATCATCCCCAAACCCCCCAAAAATCCAAGCTTTAATCCAACATTAACCACCCAACTGCCTAATTTCATACAATTATTAATCAATAATTAATGATCAGTAATATATAATTAGTGTTAATTGCATCATAAAACCAATAAAATTAAGGTAAAACTAAAAACACCCATCAACTGAAATCCTCAAATCGCACATTTACAATTCAAAAAGAGGGACAACCTAGAAAAGCTAAGCATGAATTCAATTCAAAGCATCAAAATATCAAATTAGCATTTACCATGTTCAAAAGAGGGGTGGTAAATAATCACAGCAAAAAAAATCTAAACAAGAATTTGTTACCTTCAAAAGACAGAATCCGTGATTGTTCAATTAACAAAGCAGCGAAAAGTTCTTGCAATGTTCCAGCAACCACAATGCCACTATTTTCACTCTGCTTGCCTCCAAATACATTATCAGACAACATGGCAATCGGTGAAATATCAGTTGCCCTTAGAAAAGGAATAGGCACTGTGTTTCCAGCTGCATAGATCGACCAAAGCTACAAAAAGAAAAGAATGATCAAATTACGGAGAGCCGATCAACGTGATAAAAGCTCAAAAATCTAATAAGCCACCAAAATTCAAAAACGCAAACTGGCAGTAATTTCTTTCATCGAATTTTAAAAAGAAAAACAAGGAAACTGAATATTATTATCCCCCAAAACTACAATGCTCTTCAGTAAAAAATCGACTCTCTAGTCCAAAGTTTCTCCATCAATCCTCAGTTAAATAAGCAATCAACGCAATGAACAATCTAACCAAATATCATTAGATTTTCTTTACTTGACTATGTTATACACTTATACTTGTGTAGTATTTATGAACCAAATATTCACTTTAAGATTATCACATAAACTTTACAACAAACCTGTATAGGAGTATGGCCTAATGAGTCTCGAAGAGGTTTGATATTAGAGACAGGATGATTAGGAGGCAGCTCATAGACAATTTGATTTAATAACTGCAACAGGCGGAATTAGATCAGAAAATGATGTGCGAAGCTTGAAAAACAGCTCAGTGTTTTGAAATCGATCAATCATCACAAGCTTCAGAAATATTTAAGGCTTTGAGTAAGAATCCAAACACTCACTTGGGCTTGCTGGCCAGCATGAAGTCTCACACCAGAATCACCACACATCACCTATAATGCAGGAAAAAGGTATCAACTTTTCAACAATATGCAACATACGAACATGACCAACCATCACATATCATCACTTATGCTTATGCATTTGATACAATGTTTGTTTACCAATTTAACATTCGAATATTGACTTAGACACGGATCATTGATGAGTGATTCGCGGAGTATCTGCTTAATTGAGTGTGGAATAAATACTTCGAGTTATGAACTGATTGCTCATTTCGTCCAAACAATCCATCACCGCATATACCGATCAAACATGGCAATCTAAAATAAAGGAAATTTGAATGCCACGAGACCATCATTGCTTACTGGCAAGAACTGCGCGGTAGCATATAGACCAATAATCTGTGTAAGAAATGGAAAACCACGACATTTTTCGACGAATCTCAGATTATTGAGTTATAATGCTGCTGAAATAATTAGCATAGCTAATTTCCGCCATATGGAGATCAGAAAAGCTCTTTCCAAGAGAATTAAGGGCACAAACCTTTTTCCAGTGAGGTTCCCAGAAACTGGTAAAGCAGCATTTGGTCCATGAATCCTAGAAAATAGATCCCTGTAGTGAGGAATGACCACTTGCCCTGAAAATGACGAGATTCATTAAGTGCAGACTGCATTAACAGGTCTTTCATGGCAGAAAGTCATTGCAAAGTAAAGGAAATTATGGATGAGTAAGCTAAGTGCAACATGTGCAATTGTGTAAGTGAGCTAAAGTACAGGAAAATAAATAAAGCAGGAAGAGTGTGTGTGGACAAGTGAGCCAGGTGGTAGAAGGTGAAGATAAAATTCGGTGCAGCGGAGTGCAGGCATGTCTGATGAAAGACCCTGACGCTATATTGGCAGGCTGTTAGAAATAACAGCTTCATGAACCTCAAAAAAGCGGGGCAGGTGTATAGACGAAGTTGATTTTTTGATAGGTGTAGCAAGATGGATTTATTTAGAGCCTACTAAAGGAAAAAAATAAACTCTAAATAGTGGTTAATGCAGTTTCCATGGGTCAAAGCAACTGCTCCGTGGATAGCTGTGACCTGTGTGTGGGCCTGTGGGGAATGATTAATTTGGACCCAATATGTTAATTGGCTATAGTTACATATAAGAAAACAAATCTACCAGCTGACTGAATCAGCAATATACTACTGCACAAACTGAAACGTAATATGTATTCTTTAGTAGACAATAAAGTGCGAGCCTCACCAAAAGTAATAATATTGCTGTGGAGAAACAAGGGCGGAAGCATGGAGTTCCTGGCGTTCAAATTCTGATCTTTTAGCACCCTGTTGCTAGATAAAGTAGAGTATTAGCAAGAGGCCTAGTGACTGAAGATGAAATTAAGTCCCTCTGAGAGCGCATAATTTCAAAGCATATTCCAGACGGAAATCTTTTCGGTCTCACAACCAAAGTACTATTCTAGCATAAGGAGTATCATGGATAACAGATACAACGATGTTCACCAGTGCACGTAAGAACTTAATAGTCAAACTCATGATGGCAAAAAATATATAGAAGACTGAATTCAATTTAACGCAGGGAATATTAGGAATTGCAACGATTTACGAGCCTCTCATAGAAAATTAAGAACAATCCATGGAAACAAACAAATCCTCAAAGAACGAAATCCATGTTCATTTTTTCCCTATTTAGATTGAATCGCCAATGATTCTTCGAAACTAACTCCAAAACCCGACTCTGACACCGCTTCTTGCATAAAACAAATGAATAAACCACGAAAGCAAACAAACACTGAAAAATCGAAAGCTAAAAACCTACAATCGAATTTCTTTCTAGGTAACTTCAAATTCACCAGAAAGTCCCCAAACTAACATCAAATTTCGATTCTTTTTAGCAAAAAAGAAACCAAACGCTAAAAATCAAAGCCACAATCGAAATTCCTCCGAATAAACTTCAGATTCACCAGGGATTCCCCAAACTAACTCCAAATTCCTATTCCTTTTGGCAGAAAACAAACAAGCCCTCAAAATTCGAAAGCTACAATCGAAATTCAAACTGATTAACTCCAAATTCACCAACGATTCACCAAACTAACTCCAAATTCTGATACCAAATAGCAGAAAACCAAAAAAAATCCACGGAAACAAACGAACCCTCAAAAATCGAGACAATCAAAATTCTTCCTAATTAACTTCAAACTCACTAGAAATTTTACAAACTAACTTCAAATTCCGATTCCAAATCCTCAAAAAATGAAAGCTACAATCGAAATTCAGCCTAATTAACTTCACAAGTCTCCAAACTTACTTCAGATTTTGGTTCCTTTTAGCAAAAAAAACATATAATCCGCGGAAACAAAAAAACCTCAAAAATAAAAACAATCGAAATTCTTCCTAATTAACTTTAAACTCTCGAAACTAATTCGATTCCAAACCCTCAAAAATTGAAAGCTACAGTCGAAATTCAACCTAATTAACTTCAAATTCACCAGCAATTCTTCAAACTAACTTCAAATTCCAACTCCTATTAGGAGAAAACAAACAAATAACCTATGAAACAAATAAACCTAAAAAATCAAAAGCTACAAGCCTACAATCGAAAATCTTCCTGATAAACTTCAAATCCAGCAGCAATACCCCAAACTAACCTTTAATTCCAATTCCTTTTAGCGAAAACCAACCAAATAACCCATGAAAACAAACAAACCGAGGCGGAGTTGATGCATGATGCATATATACATACCTTTCCACTTTTCAGCTCATGTTTAGGTCATCGAGAATATTATTTTTGGGTGTTATTTTCAAGTTATTTACAGATAGTGATTTGTATGTCGATTCATGTTACGGTCCAGACCCGGGTTTTCATTTCAGGTAGGATCCAGGTCGGGGTCTGACCGTCTAACTATAGGCAGAAATCTAAGAGAAGATATTACAGGTACAAAGTACAAAATAGTATCTGTCTCAGGGTCTTACCATTCGCCTAGCTCGCGTCCAAAACCGCTACGCTTCGTGCCTCCCCAGGGAGCTTGGCAAACGCATGATTGTAAGCAGTTGACCCAAACAATTGACAAGGTAATATCGTAACTACAAATGAGACCAGCACAGTAAAAGTCACTCATATGGCATCCGGTAGTAGTGAAATTCACAAAAAAAAAGGGAGGGGGGAGCTCACCTTGGTTACTGTCTTACACCTTTTGAGATCTTTAGATAACACCGCCACACCTAACCCATACCTGTGAAAAACGTATAAGAATCATCATAAGACACTCCCCCAAAAAATCATGAGTGACTCGTGTATGAGACGGTCATGATTAACAAGACCATGTGTATATGATAAGATGAGTAACTTCGAGGACACCATAAAATCTTACTGCGTGTCGTTTGCCAATTCAATGGCTTCATCTTCGGAACTAAATGTTTTTACGCATAATACAGGGCCGAAAACCTCTTCCCTCCATATCAGCATGGACGTGATGCTAGAACTTGACTTTTAACCACGACCTTCACGGAAATTGATAAATCACTAAATAAGAAAGAAAGGAAATAAAAGAGATGAACGTGTTTCTGAGCAGCTTCCAAATACTAAACACAAATCAATTTACTTCAACTATTAATGTGGGCACTTATGAATCCGCATTTCGAAAAACTGATAAAAGCATCAATTGTCAGATTATAAATTCAAATAGACGTTAACTAAATTCATCCACAGAACCCTAATAATCAGCGAGACACGTCAACAACATAGATGGTATGCATCAAAATCATATTTGTCAAAAACCAACACCAATTCATACCTATAATCACGATCAATGAAAATGGAAAGTGTATGAAATTTATGAATAATAAAAGATGGGAAAGATCAGAGGAAGATAAACCTAAGGTAGAATCCTTTATAAATTCAAAGGAATTTTTAGATCGAGAAATGGATGAAGATGAAGAAGTATCCATGGTTGTAGTGCGTAGTCTGCCGGCTGCTCGACGAAATGCCTGACCCCAGATTAAAATCAACACAATTGAAGAAGATCAATGCATGATCTGCCAATTTCAACAACTACCCAGATAAATTCAGAGCAATCTAACTAAAACCCATAAATCAAAATTTAAAAAAGAAAAAGTAAAGAAACTGATCAAAACCTGTCTTTATAATCTCCAAGCTTGCGCCTTTGGGTTTTAAGTGGGAGAATTGCTCGATCCACCTGTGAAATCTTGGGTTTTTTTGACAAAAATGTTCCCCATTCGCACCTAATTTTAACACCCTAGAAGTACAAATGAACAAACAAAATAAAGACATTAGGTTTATTGTAGTGAACACAAAAAAAAAAAAAAAAAAAAAAAAACAGAAAAAATGTCGGAGATGGAACCTGTCACTGATTCTGGGTTCCTGCGACAAAAAAAATCAATCAAATTAATTTTGTTTTGCCTAACCCTAAACTCTTATGAAATCCTACAAATTATCCAGAAAGTTCAAATCTTCCATCTCCAAAAACAAGAACAACACAAATCAAATTAGAGTCATAAACAACAACTAAGCGAAAAAAAAAAAAGGATCGAATTTACCTAGATGGATGATCAATTTACTTGAAACAGATTAAACAAACAGCAAAAACCCAAATGAAATTCCTGTAAAATAAACCAAACCCATGTCTTAGATCAGCAATAAACTAATCAAATCGATCAAAAACCACGATCAATTGAAAATATCAGAACATAAAAGGGTCACCTTTCCAAAAACAAGAAGAACCCAGATCAAATTATGGTCATAAACAACAACTAAGTTAGAAAAAGAAGATGTAATTTACCCAGATCGGGGATCAATCTACTTAAAACAGATTAAACAAACTACAAAAACCCAAATGAAATCCACACAAAATAAACGAAACTCGTGTCTTAGCACATAATCAACTATGAATCACAAGCACAAAATCAAACGAAACAAGGCTAGATGCAAATAAATTTACATCAAAATATACCTGAATCGATCAATCTACTTGAATCGATCACTTTACCTGAAATGAAACGGTAAAAAAGCAACATAAGTAACAAAAACAAAAGAAATCGAAGTGAAGATGAGGAACAGAGAGAGAAGCACAGAGGAGGAGTAGAGAGAGACAGAAAAATGTAGGAAGAAAATGGTGGGGAGGAAAGCGTCAAGAGGAAGCAGAGGATTTTTTTTTTTTTGGAGTTACTGTTGCACCCAGCTCTCTCTTTTTAAAGGGCAGAGGATTTTATCACTCATTATAATACTCGTGTACAATTATTTTTTCACTATGCAAATTTTTATATATTCTTTATTTAAATTAAAAAATATATTAAAACTATAATAATTATTTAAAAAATTTAATTTTATACTTTTTGATGGTGAATAATAATAATAATAATAATAAATAAATTTTAAAATAATTATCAAACAGGACTAACTAAGCGTTTCACACTGTCGTTGTCTATTTTTTTGTTGCCTTATGAGGTGAAAATCATCGGTTTATATAGTGATAATTTTTTGAGTCTTAAATGGGGTTGGATTGTTTTTTCTATACAAATTTCCTATATATTCTTTATTTAAATTTTTTTTAAAAATTGAGTCTCAGGTGGGGTAGGATTGTTTTTCATGTACAATTTTTCATATTCTTTATTTAACTCAAAAAATATATTAAAAAATTTGGACCAATCATATCGCTTGAAAAGTTCATGCTTTATATATATATATATATAGAGAGAGAGAGAGGGGGTTCACATAAGAACAACCCTCTCTATAAGTCCATAAGTCCACATTTAAGCCTTTGGATGGGGTGGAGATAAAGGGTTGAGATTTATTTAATCATGAAGACACTTCAAAGCAATTAACACACTCACCAAATACCAAGACAAAATATATAAAATAATTCACTCTCTCCAACCCAATTTAATACACTCTCTCTCCAACCAAATTTAATACACTCTCTTAAACCCAAAAGTATTTAGCATGAATCAGAATATTTGAATGTTTTCATTCGAATTTTAGTATTTGATGTTTGGAGTTTCAACCGGAATTTGTATTCACTATATTTGACAGTTTTGAGTTAAATATTAATTGAGATGAATTAAAGTTGCAAAATATAAGAACTAAAGTTACAAAAATATATGAACTGATTCGAAATAAAGTTACAAAACATGACCGGAGTTTCAATATATGATCTGAAGTTACAAAATATATGAAACGAAGTTACGTGATATATAAACTGAAGTTACAAAAATATATGAAATAATTAGAATTGAAGTTACAGAAAATGGATTGTGGTTACAATATATGATCTGAAGTTACAAAACATATGAACTGAAGTTACAAAATATGCGAAGTGAAATTACAAAATATGGACGGAAGTTAAAAAATATGTGAAGCAAAATTACAAAAATATATGAACTGTTAGAATTGAAGTTACAATATACGATCTGAAGTTACAAAATATGTGAACTGAAGTTACAAAATATGTGAACTGAAGTTACAAAATATGTGAACTGAAGTTATAAATATATGAACTGGAGTTACAATTTACGATCTAAAGTTATAAAGCATGTGAACTGAAATTACAAAATATGTGAATTGAAGTTACAAAATATGTGAACTGAAGTTACAAAATATGTGAACTAAAATTATAAATATATGGACTGGAGTTACAATATACGATCTGAAGTTGTAACACATGTGAACTGAAGTTACAAAATATGTGAACTGAAGTTACAATTATATATAAAAAGCAATTCATTTACAAAGCTCGTCCAGTCGGTATCAACTCCCACTCATTCGGACCACGAGGTAATAGAAAGCGATCACGGCCGTCATGTTTAGTAACACTGAACTCCTTCAACTCATATGCCTGAAATACGTAAGATTCGTCGGTAAATTCATCCTTAACTCAAACAAACAAACAAAACCCAAAAATCAAATTCATCCCAAAACAATAGAAATTCAATCTTAAACAATTCACATAGATTTTGATGACAAACAAAGAAATTTTTTTCAAAATAATGCTCTTAAATAAACTTATTATCGTTTCGGGTCGGATTGAAAACTAATTAACAAAATGGGGCTCTAGAAGGTTCGGGGTGAGGGTCGTGTTTAGGCGGAGCAATCCCGCCATTAGAAATGGCGGGTTTTTGAAATAATAAATTTCCGAAAAAAAAAAAAAAAAAAAACTCTTAAACCCGCCATTGGGAATGGCGGGTTATTGAGCACTAACCCGCCACTCCCAATGGCGGGTCATGGTGAATTGTTTTTTTAAAATGAGCAAGGATAAGATGATATAAATGTAGTAAACTATCAAGGCATCAATTGTAGTCTAGTGGTAAGGAGTCTAACCTCTATCTAGAGGTCCTGGGTTCGAATCTTCTCATTGGATATTTTTTAAAAATAATTCACCTTGACCCGCCATTGGGAGTGGCGGGTTAGTGCTCAATAACCCGCCATTCCCAATGGCGGGGTTTAAGAGTTTTTTTTTTTTTTTTTTCGGAAATTTATTATTTCAAAAACCCGCCATTTCTAATGGCGGGATTGCTCCGCCTACACACGACCCTCACTCCGAACCTCCTAGAGCCCCATTTTGTTAATTAGTTTTCAATCCGACCCGAAACGATAATAAGTTTATTTAAGAGCATTATTTTGAAAAAAAATTCACAAACAAACAAACAAAACCCAAAAATCAAATTCATCCCAAAACAATAGAAGTTCAATCTTAAACAATTCACATAGATTTTGATGACAAAATTCAAATTGGGTAAAACCTAAAATTAAAGAACACAATCCAATTAAAAACAACACAACAAAGACACAACTTTTTTTTATTCTACAAAATACCCAGATCATTAAAATATGAAAACTGTAACATTGAAAATCCGTAACATTGAAATCCAGATCATTAACATTGAAAATCCGCGACACAATTTTTTTTTGATTCTACAAAAACTCTCACTCAAATCTAAATAAATAAGAAAATTCGTAGCATTGAAACCCTAACCTAAGAAAATTCTTAATTAAAATCGATCAATTCATCAATCGATGAAACCTTTGACGAAAGATGACATTGCGAACCTGATAAAAATCTTTACCCTTCAAGGTCCTTCCAGCACCTTTTAGAACAGAGCAAGACAACGCCGGAGTATTCGCTATCGAATCCACACGCCGCGCGACGGTGGTACACGACGGGAGTGGTGGTGGAGGGGATGATGGAGATGGTGGTTGATAGAGGAGGTACGGTGGCGAGAATGCCGGAGGGTGGTGGATCGAGTTTGAAGAAGCATTGGGTGCGGAGAGGCGGTAGAATGGAATAAAGAGAATGTTTTTGAGAATATTGGAATGGAGAGAATCATTATTGAGAATTATTGAATAGAGAATGGAGAGGGGGTTGATTGAAATATTGAATGGAGGAGAGAGAGAATCATTGGAAATATAGGCTGAGTAGTGAGTGTGGGGAATTGAGAGAAGCATTGAATGAATTGAACTATCATTAATCTAATTGTATAATCTCAACCATTCATCTCATTATTAAATCAATGGCTAATATTAGTCCTTATGTACTTATAAGGTTACCCAACCCTTATTTGATCCCTTCTCTCTCTCTCTCTCTCTCTCTATATATATATATATATATAAGTGAGATCAGGTGAGTCCACTTATCAAATTTAGTTGAGTCCACTTCTTTATATATATATATATATATACATATATATAGAAGTGAGATCAGGTGAGTCCATTTCTATATATATATAGAGCGAGGATCCGGTGAGTCCTCCTCTTTAGATGAGTCCGTCCCGCAATTTAGGACCGTAGGATTTTAGTGATTTAAAAGCTCTGATTGTGACACGTAGCTTTGTTGAAGCACGCCTCATATATCCGTCCCTGTACTCTTCACTTGGTCAGCCCCAAATTTCCATTCACTTTCGTCTTCTTCCCAAACTTATAATCAATAATCTCCATAATCTTCTCTTTCCACAATCAAAATTTAATTTTTGGGATTTATTTTTGAAGAAATTAATAATTAAAATTGCAAACGAACGTTTTGACCGTTGTTTCAATAAAGCAATCAAGAAAAATGGGGAAAATGCGGGAAACTTTCAAGAATATAAGATTCACCGAGAAGTTGAAGATGTTTGGCAACAAAATAGGGAGCCGAGTATTGTGTTTTTCACGTAATTAATTATTATCTGATTTGTATCAATCTCATGACAAATTTTCGAATCATTACGCTCTTTAATTTGATATCTTCATCTTGTGATTTTAATTTGTGTTACTGTAATAGTGCTCTGTTACTGTAACAGTGCTACTGTTAATCTCATGTTGATGTTACTTTGTAGTGTCAATTGATAAATGAATTTGACATTATTACTGTAATTCCTTATTACTGTGACAGTGTCATAGTAAGATATTTATAACTCTTTAATTTCATATTACTGTGACATTATTACTGTGACATTATTATTGTAATTCCTTATTACTGTGACACTGTCACAGTAAGATTTTTGTGTTACTGTAATAGTGTTCTGTTACTGTAACAGTGCTACTGTTAATCTTACTGTGACATTATTACTGTGACATTATTATTGTAATTCCTTATTACTGTGACACTGTCACAGTAAGATTTTTGTGTTACTGTAATAGTGTTCTGTTACTGTAACAGTGCTACTGTTAATCTCATGACGTTGTGATTGAATCTCAGCCATTCATCTGATTTGATCATGTGGTTGTGATTTGCGGGACGGACTCATTTAAAGAAGACCGACTCACCGGATGCGATTTCTATATATATATATATATATATATATATATATATATATATATATAGAGTTTGCATCACGTGAGTCTTCTCATCTTAAATGAGTCCGTCCCGTATTTGTGAGCCGTTAGATCTTACGAAATAAAAGGCTGCGATTTTTTGATTTACTTGTGCCGCCATACTCCCATCTTTCATCGAAGAGAAAATCACACTTTCCTAAATTTCTCCGTGCTCTTTTTTCATTCACTTCACTGTCTCCCTTCTATATTCAACCAAAATCCCTAAATTAAGGGTCAAAATCCATAAAATTCTAATTAATCCAAATGCTACACGCTTGATCAAATAATCCGAGGTAACAATTCTGATTTTGTGGTTAATTGAAGATTCAATTGTTTCTTACATTTATTTTAAACCAAGAGTTAAATATATCTAGATCAGAAAATTGAAATAATTTTATGAATGTTTGATTGATTTTATGAATTCCAGCTCCAATTGTTTCTTTTCTTATCACTCAATTTAAGTGCAGTACTGGTATTGTGTGTATTGTTTGATTCTTGTTAGAAACATTTCAAGGGTCTTCATATTACTCGTACTTCAAAGAGCAATACTCCCATAAACCTCTAATTATTACTCCATATCATTTTTATTCTTGGTTTGATTTGGTTTGATGGGCTTAAGAGGATGAGGGGATCAAGAAATCGTGAGAAAAGAAAGAGTAAGCCTGCAAAATTAATATGCAAAGACACACATGTTGATATAAAGATGGAGTAATTAGAATTTGGCATGGCAAGTCCTTACCTTAAGGTTTTGTGGTCATAAATGTCCCATAAGAAATACTAGTGGATTTCTTGTTTATTTTCTCTAGCAACCCAAATACTCTATACCTAGTTGTTAATAAAAGTCAGTTGCAATTGTTACTTGAATTTGACACTTTGTCGTTTATTAGCTCAAATGGTAGAGCATTGTACTAATGTACAAAACGTGGGTTCGAGTCCCACATAGACGAACACTATCACAGTCCCTATTCAATTAGGGTAACATTATCACAGTAGTAGTAGTAGTAGTAGTAGTAGTAATAATAATAATAATAATAATAATAAACATCGCCATAACCTTGTTCGGGACACACTGTTGGATATTTGCTTCCGAACTGGGATCTCTGCAGGTAAGGAGGTGGAGATTGGCCTCTGCGACGATAACGACAAGCCCTTGCGACCAGCCGACCTCCTGCTTTACTCGTGGGACAAGGGGCGTGATGTTTGTGTTGATCTGACTGGGTCCTCGCCCTTGACTCAGACTGGCCTCACCGCTTTCGAGCCCGGACGGGTCGTTGCTGATGCTGCCCGTCGTAAGTGTGCCAAGTATCAGGCACGCTGCACTGCGATCGGATATGGTTTCTTACCTTTCTCCTTCTCCTCTCTCGGCGAGCTCGACACGGATGCTGTTTCTCTGCTCCAGCGGGTTCGAAAATTTGCTTTATCTCAGGATGCTGGAGCGCGTGCGGCATTTCATATTTTCACTAGAATTAGCTTTGCAATCGCTAAGGGAGTGGGGGCCCAGATAGTATCTCGGCTTCCCTCTAACTTCTTGTAATTTGTTTTGGTGTTTAATGCAAGTTCCGTTTTTATTAAAAAAAATAAAATAAAATAAAAAAAATAATAATAATAATAATGATGGGGGTCGGTTGCCTGCCTCTGGCCGCCTGCCAATCAGGCCCCAGGGCGATCAGTCCCAGAAGGAGGAAAGGTCTGCCCAGCAGCCTTTCCATCAAAGTCATTGAAATCTCCAAGTGTGGCCCTAATCCCTTAAGCCATCCGCCAAACAGAGCAAACCAGGCCTCCCGCCTGCTTCCAGGGCGTTCCCGCCTAAACAGAACCGAAGGAGAACCGAGGACACATCCGTCATTTTGCCTAAGGTAAGGGGAAATGGGTGGACAAGGTGAGTCCACGTGTCGCGCCAACATCCACCCATTTCCCTCCTCTTCTTTCTCTTTTCCTCTCTCTTGTGGGAAGGTATAAATACTTACCCATTTCCCACATAAGGGGGGTTGGATTTTCTCTCTCTAGACTCTTACTCCTAAAAACGCCACCTAGTTCCTCACGAGCTAGGTTAATCAAGGCACTTCACGGACTGACTTAGGCATCGGAGAGGGTTTCCTCGGACAATCTCCGAGGCCCTGTGCGTTCATTGTGCAGGGAGCAGGCCAACTCCGCCGGGAAGGTCCGATCAAGGGAGTGAGAGGAAAGGGAGGCCGAAGGAAATCAAACAGTCAATTATTCATTATTAACCCAATCATACAGCCCGGATCCAAGGCCGGGTAAATTGTTTCCGTGACCGGAACAATTTGGCGCCGTCTGTGGGGAACTTACGGTTGTGCTCACGAGTTACCCACTAAAATCAACCACTCATAATCACAAAACTAAAACAATCATGCCAGAAATCGTGGATGCCAGTGCAGGAACGGGTCCGACGGTCCCACCGGTGACCCCCCTGTATGGTATGCCGCAGTCGGAGAGAGTTCCTCCTGCCACGATCTTAGGGGTAGGGGGAACCAGTCTCCTCGGTGGACCTAACACTGCGGTGACGCCTGAGCTTTGGGCACCCCCACGACACGCTCTTAATCTGACCCCAGCTCAGATGGCGCAGGCAGCCGCTTTCTTCTCTGCGATGCTGAACCAGGATTTCACTCCTGAGGACTTAGTAGGCAGGGTCGCATCGGCTCCCAGGCAACCATCCCCAATTAGCAGGGATGAGGCCGGGGGCACGAGGCGGACCGCCGCCAGGAATGCCCAGAGGAAAGCGAGGAGGACGGCTCAAGCGTATGCGCATGTGCAAAGACGCATTACCACTGGCAATCCAGAGCCACCTGTTCAGCAGGCGTTCTCCATTCATACAACAGAATCAGCGTCTGGAGGACAGGGAGGCTTATCCCGAGGATTACAGGAGCGCATGAGGCCCAGGGAGCCCATGTCAAAACGCATGGGAGAAAAACCAGGCGGAGTTTTCTCCAGGCTAACGCCCGCAGCCAAGGAACAGTCGGCCCCAGGCTTATCCCAAAGCCTGCAATCCAGACTCAACCGGGGACAACCGCTCGGGTCCAGGTACCATCAGGGTGAGAACCTCTGCCACTCTCAGAGGAAGAGGCCCAGACATACCTCCCCGGAAACAGAGGATGAAGCAGCCAGTAGGCCGCCACCAGGGCACCGCTCCCCCAGTACGAGGAAACCGACCCATAAACAATGGGAATCTCACGGTAACCAGTCTGGGGAAAGCAGGTCACGACTGGTAGGCAGGCCCACAAAAACCCCGTTGCACCCTGAGGTACAAGAGTACCCCATTCCAAAAATCAAAATGCCCACCATCAAATTTGACGGGACGACAGATCCTGAAGACCACCTGGCAGCCTTTGAGAGCCACATGGGCATGTATGACGTAGATGATGCCATCTGGTGCAAAGTTTTCCCAACCACCCTGGTAGGGCTCGCACAGGGATGGTTCAGAGACCTCCGCCAGGGGTCAGTCAGATTCTTCATAGAGTTGGCTGAAATTTTCCTCGAACAGTATGCCGGAAATAAGAGAAGACGCCTTACCCGTTTCGATCTCATGACCCTGAAACAGAAAAAGGGCGAGAGTGTGAGGGAATACATGAGAAGGTTTGATCTATCCTACCAGCAAGTTAGGGAGATCGATGATTCCACTGCCGCCTACGCCCTGACAATCTCCCTACTTCCAGGGGAAATGAAAAACCAGATGATCAGGGCCCAGCCAGAAACCTTGGCCATGGCCAGGAAGATTGCGGAAGGGTTTATTCTGCAGGAGGAGTTCCACGGCCTGACGGATACCCCTGCAGGCCAAACAAGGCCTCAAGGGGGACCGCAGGGTGGAATGGGCAGAAATGAGCCAGGCAAGCAAAGGGAAGAGGGAGACACTCCCAAGAAGGAGCGCACAGTCTACCAGCCCAGATTCGACAGTTACACTGCTCTGAACAAATCCAGGGCGGAGATCTTCGAACTGGAAAAAGAAACTGCTAAATGGAACCGCCCGAACAAACCTCGCAGCCCAAAAGGAGACCCCAAGAAGTTCTGCACTTTCCACGACTGTATAGGCCATACCACCGAAGAATGCCGTCACCTGAAGGACGAAATCGAGAAGTTAATCAGGAACGGATGGTTAGCCAACTACGCAGCTAAGAATAAGTCTCAGAAGGAAGTGTCTGAAAAACCCAAAGGGTCAGTGCAGAACCGCATGGTGATCCATGTAATTTCAGGGGGCGCTGAGGGCCAGCTCAGTCGAAGAGGCCAAAAAAGACAAATGCGCGAACTAAGGAATCAGATCTGCTATGCTGATAAAGCAGGGAGTCCAAAGGGGGTAACCTTGAGCATCACCCCTGATGATGCAGGGCGCGTGGTATATCCGCACAGTGATCCTTTAGTGCTGTCCCTAGAGATCAGCAACCACATTGTGCGGAGGTGTATGGTGGACACAGACGCGTACACGAATTTGCTGTACAAGGACGCCTTCGAGAAAATGGGCCCGGAAAAAAGGCACCTACGACCGGCCCCCGGATCATTATACGGATTCAGTGGAGCAGGCGTGCTGCCCATGGGAGTCATAGACCTGCCCGTAACCTTTGGGGAAGGCTCTACTGCCAGGAATGTCAGGGCAACCTTCGTTGTTGTGGATGCAAGATCTGCCTACAACGCCCTAATTGGCAGAGCCACCCTAGACGAAATCGAGGCAGCCATCTCCATCAGGGCTCTCACCATAGCGTATGTCACCGATTTCGGACTAGAAGGGAAGGTGCGCGGGGACCAGGAGTCAGCCAGACAATGCTACTCCGTGGCCCTGCAAGAACACGAAAAAGAAAGAAAAGGGAAAAGGAAGGCTGACAGTTCCCCCAGCAGGGAGGGCGAGATCCCAGCCGAACAACCGGCGCCCGACCACCTGGAGCCAGGGGGCGAAAGCATGTTGGTAGATTTGGAACTAGGCAGGCAGGTCCTGATAGGAGCTGACCTGGAAAAATCCTACCAGGCTGAACTGGTCAAGCTGCTAAAAGAAAACAAAGACGTATTTGCCTATTCTGCGGACGAGATGCCCGGCGTTGATCCATCATGCATCGTTCACAAGCTGAATGTAAGCATGGATGCTCGCCCTGTAAAACAAAAGAAACGAAACATGTCTGCGGAAAAAGACGCAGCGATCAAGGAAGAAATTGACAAACTCTTGAAAGCAGATTTTATTGAGGTCTGTGACTACCCGGAATGGTTGGCGAATGTAGTCATGGTTAAAAAGTCGTCAGGCGCATGGAGAATGTGCGTAGATTTTACAAACCTCAACAAGGCCTGCCCGAAAGACTGCTATCCGCTCCCCAGAATCGACCAACTAGTAGACTCCACCAGCGGTTACTCCATGCTGAGCTTCCTAGACGCCTTTTCAGGGTATCATCAAGTATACTTGTGGCAGCCGGACAGGGTGAAGTGTGCGTTCATCACCAGTTCAGGCACCTACATGTACAAGATGATGCCATTCGGGCTCAAAAATGCAGGGGCTACATACCAGCGGTTAGTTGATAAAGTGTTCGAGAAACAAAAAGGCAGAAACATCGAGGCTTACGTTGATGACGCCATCGTGAAAAGCAGAGAGGACAGAGAGCACCTGATGGACCTACAGGAGACCTTCTGCTCCCTGCGCGCCTACAAGATGAAACTCAACCCCAAAAAATGTACCTTTGGGGTCCGCTCCGGCAAGTTTCTAGGGTTCTTGGTCAGCTCTCGGGGAATAGACGCCAACCCTGAGAAAATTCAGGCAGTCCTAGACCTCCCTGAGCCAAAAACCATCAGAGACATCCAGCGCCTAACGGGCCGCATGGCCGCTTTAGCACGGTTTGTCGCCCGGTCAGCAGACAGGGCTACCCCTTTCTTCAAGGTACTGAAAGGAAACAAACAGTTCAAGTGGGAAAACGAGCAGAAAGAGGCCTTTGAGCAACTAAAGGACCATCTTAAGAAGCTCCCCACCCTGGCTAGGCCAGTAGCAGGAGAAAAGCTTTTCCTCTACATTGCAGTGACCAATATAACTGTCAGCACGGTCATCCTACGAGAAGAGGCAGGCGCCCAGCAGCCTATATACTTTGTAAGTCATGCGCTGGGGGCAGCCGAGAAGAATTACCCGATGGTCGAAAAAGCCGCCTATGCAGTCATAATTGCTGCCAGGAAACTCAGGCCTTACTTTGACGCACATCCAGTCGTGGTTCTCACTGACCAGCCACTAGAGAAGGTGTTAGAGAAGTTTGAAAAATCAGGGAGATTACTAAAATGGGCGATTGAGCTGAGTGGGCTAGGCATATCTTACCAGCCAAGAACAGCCATCAAGGCCCAAGCCTTAGCAGATTTTCTGGCTGAGTGTTCCCATTCAGGGGAGGAAGAAACCCCTGCCGAGGAATGGATCGTGCATACTGACGGATCCTCAACAGCCAATGGCGCAGGCGCAGGCGTTGTACTAACCAGCCCAGGAGGGGCAGACTTTGAGCACGCCCTCAGATTCGTTTTCCCAGCATCAAACAACGAAGCAGAGTACGAAGCAGTACGAAGCAGTACTCGCAGGTATCAGGCTAGCTAAAGCCGCAGGAGCAGAACGAATTGTCTTAGCGACAGACTCCCAGCTCATCGCCAACCAAATCAATGGAGAATACGAAGCAAGGGACCAAGCAATGGCCACATACCTGGAAATGGTGAAGGGAGAGTTATCCGGCCTAAAATCTTATGAGGTCAAACAGATCCCCCGATCCCAGAACAACAGAGCAGACGCCCTGTCGAAACTGGCAAGCTCCAGTCTGCAGGACATCCGGAGATCAGTATGGGTCGACGTTTTGCACGAGAAGTCCACTAACCCCTGTCAGGCGGTTAATACTGTGGAAAAGGAGCCAGAAAGCTGGATGACTCCCTTCATCCAGTACAAGAAACATGGTATCTTACCATCAGATTCATTACAAAAAAGGAAGATACAGGCTAAAACAGCCTGGTTCATACTCATTAATGAAGAGCTTTACAAAAAGTCTTTTACTTATCCCATGCTCAAATGCCTGCGGGCGGATCAGGCCGCTGAGGTATTGGAGGATATCCACTCAGGGATTTGTGGACATCACATTGGTGGGAGAGCACTGGCCCATAAGGCCCTCAGGGCAGGCTACTACTGGCCTACCATGCTGGCAGATGCCAAGAGCCTGACCCAGAAATGCAGGAAATGCCAGCTCTTTGCCCCATCAATCCATGCCCCAGCCCAGGAGCTCAGGCCAATCCTATCCCCCATCCCCTTCGCTCAATGGGGGATGGACATTCTAGGACCCTTCGCGGTGGCCACAGGGGGCATAAAATTCTTAATTGTCGCCATAGACTACTTCACCAAATGGGTGGAGGCCGAAGCAGTGCCCAACATCACTGAGCCGGCGGTTAGGAAAGTGGTCTGGCGAAATATCATGACCAGATTCGGTCTACCAAAGATGTTGGTATTTGACCATGGCAGGCAATTTGATAATGATCCGCTGAGAATCTGGCTGGAAAGCCACAACATCTCAGTCGCCTATTTAGCTGTCTGTCATCCTCAAACCAATGGACAGGCGGAAGCAGCCAACAAACAAATCCTGAACGGCCTGAAGAAAATGGTGGATGACTGCAAGGGTAGGTGGGCTGACGAACTCCCCAGTATACTCTGGTCAATCCGAACTACCAGAAAAGAGTCTACAGGCCAGACCCCTTTTGGTCTGGTATACGGAGCAGAGGCATTATTGCCAATTGAGGCAAGGATCCCCTCTCTGCGCTCCCTGCAGTACGACCGGGCTGAAAACGAAGCTGCAATGGTCGAAGCCTTGGACCTGGTGAATGAGTTAAGGGAAGAAGCCAGTACCAACATCGCTGCCTACCAGCAGCGAATGAGGAAAGCCTTCAACAGCAAAGTACGGCAGAGGAATTTCCAGATGGGCGAGCTGGTTCTGAGAAAAACGCAGGCGATTGGGAAGTAAAGGGAACATGGAAAGCTGAGTGCCAACTGGGAGGGCCCATACCAAGTAACTCGGGTTCTGGGACCAGGCACATACAAAATCGCCAGCCTCGAAGGACAAGAGCTACATGCTCACTGGAATGCAGACACACTAAAGAAATATTACGTCTGAACAAGAATACAGGCAGTTTTTACTTTTACTAAAAAAGGCGGAGGACGGTCAAAAATGTCGACGGCTCCGACCACCCCAATGTCAAAAAGAAAATTTTTTAAGAGAAATGAGAAGATACAGATTTATACTCGTTGCCTGTTCACACTCGCGTCTTTCACACACAAACGAGCAGGGGGCAATAGGGGGAGCCCCCCTGTTGCCGAAATTGGGAAAAGTGAACCCCCCAACGCAAATCAAAAGCCACCCTGCTTACCTCTGGGCAGGCGGGGGGCAGGCCCCCTGGACTTTGGACAAAAGCCAGGGACAGGCCGTACTAACAAGGACTGGGGGCAGGCCCCCCAACCTTGTATAAAAAACACGAAAGCTACCCTGCTTACCTCTGGGCAGGCAGGGGGCAGGCCCCCTGGACTTTGAACAAAAGCCAGGGACAGGCCATACTAACAAGGACTGGGGGCAGGCCCCCCAACCTTGTATAAAAAACGTGAAAGCTACCCTGCTTACCTCTGGGCAGGCAGGGGGCAGGCCCCCTGGACTTTGGACAAAAGCCAGGGACAGGCCGTACTAACAAGGACTGGGGGCAGGCCCCCCAACCTTGTATAAAAAACGCGAAAGCTACCCTGCTTACCTCTGGGCAGGCAGGGGGCAGGCCCCCTGGACTTTGGACAAAAGCCAGGGACAGGCCGTACTAACAAGGACTAGGGGCAGGCCCCCCAACCTTGTATAAAAAACGTGAAAGCTACCCTGCTTACCTCTGGGCAGGCAGGGGGCAGGCCCCCTGGATTTTGGGCAAAAGACAGGGACAGGCCGTACTAACAAGGACTGGGGGCAGGTCCCCCAACCTTGTATAAAAGTGAAACAATCAGGAACCCCCTACCTACAGGCAGGCAGGCTGCGAATCAAGTTCATGAGGAATCAAAATATACAAAAGCAAACAGAAAATTCACATAAAAAAAAGTAGTGTCAAAGGAATACAGGACAAGAGTTTTCAAAACAAATGGTTACAATCAAGAGTACGACAGCCGGCCACCAAAGGGCTCGGCGCGCAAAGAAGTAAGGAAATTAAAACGTTGGCACAGGCGCAGCAGGGGACGAGCAAGAGCCCTCTGAGGAAGACTGCCCTCCATGTTAAGCAGGGGGAGCGTCTGGGCCGGAAGCAGCAGCTCCCTCAGACAGTCTGCGCATTTGAGCTTCGTCCTTAGCAGTATAAAGGGCTCGGAAAGCATCTTCGTCAAAACCAGGGAACATCTCCCTGACAGCTTCCATGACAACCCCTAGGCAAGAGTTAGCACCATTAGCGAAGCCCGCCGACACAGCCGTTTCCACCTCCTGGAGAATCTCGTCCCTCTCTTTCTCCCAATCCTTGGTCTTTGCCGCCAGATCGCCAAGGGCCGCCTGCAGATCAGAGTTTGCCTTGGAAAGGCGCTCCCCGAGGTCAACAACGCTCTTCTTAGCATGGTCCAATTCAGCCAAAGCTTTCCTGGCCCGCTCCAATTCAGCAAAAGCCTGCTGTGCTCTCTTGGACTCCTCCCCCAGGCGAGACACTTCCCTGGTAGCCTTCTCGCTCTCAGACTTCCAGTGGATCGCCTGACCCCTGGCCTCTTCTAGCTCAGTCTCCTTTTTTGCCAGCTGATCCTTCAGGCTGGCAATGAGAGCAACGTCCCTCTCGACTGCAGAAAGGCGGTCAGAGTTGGACAGTTCCTCATCACTCAGGCGACTGAGGGCAGTCAGCTCCGCGGAAGCCCGCATAATTCGGGAGGTGCGCTTAATGTACTGGGTCACTTGACTGGTAGCAGACTTGACAGTCTTGAGAAGATGGTCTGCTAGAACTGCCCCTGAGTCGGAGAGTAAGGCGGAAACAACTTGGCTGTCGCCTGCATTATAGTGGAACTCAACGTTCTCCTCAGAGAAAAGGGTGGCGGGGATCTCCGGAGCAAAACGCTTGGGTTCAGGCGTGGAAGTCTCCAAGTCCACCACCTGGTCAGCACTGGGAGCCTCCCGACTCCTCTTTCTAGTCAGAGCCCGGGGAGTACTCTCCCCAGTCTCCTCGGAACCTGCGGCCCGCGACCCCGGGGGAATCTGAACCCCTGCTGAAAGGCCCTCTTGCCTGCCAACAGGCGAAGGGGTAGCCTCGTAAGTAATCGCCTTCGCAGCTGGAGAGGGGGTGGCCTCAGAAACCGCCGTCTTGGCAGGCGTTACTCGAGGAGGAGGGGGAAGCCTTGGTCTACTGAATAACAGGCCCTTCAAATGCTTCATCAGATTCTTCTCGCCTCTCTTAAAATCAGGGGGAAGAGAAGGGCGACTTTGGATAACAGTGAGATTCTCATCCAAGCCCAGGCGTCTCACCTCCCCTTTTTTCCAAATAAAGGTGGCAAGGTCTGCAAGACAAACAAACAGGCTGTCAGGGCATTTTCAAAAGAAAAAAGAGTAAGAAGGAATCACCAGCACTCCTGAACTACCTTTATCTAGACCCGGATTCATGCCCAACCGGGTCAAATAATTGTCAGTCGCTATAAGCTCCGCATGAGGGAGCCATAAAGTGGGGTCGTACACCCCATACTTGTTAGTGTGGCCAGCAAAGTAGGCCGTCAACTCCTTGTCCTTCTCACTTAGCTTAACCTCCAAGGCCTTTCCACCCACGCCAGGGTGGTACTCCTCAGGGGTCTCCAGCCTGGTGTGGACATGATTCCTGAAATGACGAGAACCCTCCACCCATGGATGTTGTGTATGTAAAGGAAGTTGTTCTTCCAGTCCCTCAAGCTGTCCATACCAGGCCACACCAAACAATGTCCCTTCTGCCTCAAGAGGGACCAATAACCAGGGGAGCCCGTACTCCCAGAAGAAACCATCTGTAAACCCACCATAAACCGCAGGGCGTCGATGGAAGGCTCCATGCGGTGGAAAAGACAGGTCCAGACATATGAAATCAGCGCCCTGACAGCTGTGGCTGTCAGCTGGGCGATGGCGACGTTCATGCGCCTGAAGATCTCCTCTAAGGTAGGATGGAGGGGAAAGCGAAGGCCAAACTCTAAACATTTATGGTAAACCGCTATGCACCCATCCGGGGGGTTGCATACGGTATCCTTTTCGCCGGGGACAATAACTGTATACCCCTCCCCGAAGTTATAGAGCCGCTCAATCACGACGGCGGCGTTCTTGGCAAGGATCGTATCCCGGTTTTTCGGGTCAGGGAAAGTACTCAGAGGGATGCGGTATTTAGCCTTGTCTAAATAGTAAACCCTACCCCTTTCCCGACGAACGAGGGGGCCGGAAGTTCTGGAAGGGTTAACTTCCAACGCCTCGTCGTCTGAGTCAATAGCATCAAATAAAGGGGGGTCAGGAGAATTACCGCCCCCACTGCCCGCCGAATGCTCTTCCTCAAGACCAACCTCCCTAGAGGAGGAGGCAAAATCCATCCCTTCTCCCCTCTTTGATGGGTCGATAAAGGGCAAAATCCGTTCACGGGTTCTAGACATGTTACTCTAAAAAAGAAGCGGAAAAAAGGAAATCGAAGAGAGAAAAAGAATGGAGGATGAAAATCTGACCTAAGATCGCCTGACAGCACGTCACAAGCCCGAAGGAGTCTCTCAGGGAAATGGGGGTGCAAGGTAGGATACGTTCCGTCAATACTCAAGGGTTTTTGACAAGACAAAGAGAATGAAGGAGTTTCGAAGGAAAAGAAAGATTGGAAAAAGTGAAAGAATGGATGACTAATCGCTTTTATAGAAAGAAAGGCATGCCAAGAGTCGCCCAACCCTCAAGAATTCACCCAAAGGTTGCGGTCCACGTGTCGCCCCTAGGGAAGTTTGCTCTAGGCAGCTTCCCAAGAAAAACCTCGGGAGGACCAAAGGGTGTCAGAAGATTGGTCACCCTATGACGTCCCCCCTAAAAAAAAAAAAAAAAAAATCGCAATACACAAACGCGTCGCCTGATCTTCATTTCATTAAGTCTTGCAAAGGAAAGTTACATCTTAAGACAGATACGAAAAGAAAAATACATAAGGCCCAAAAGTTCCGGCCTGACAGAAATCAAACACCCTGCCACGCAGGCCTAGTCATCGCCCAAATCTGGGGAACAATCCCCAGGGCTGCCTGGACTCCCGAGAGCCGAACCCCAGTCCCAGTCTGGGGAGCCCTGGAAAGGGTCATCAGAAGCTCCGTCTTCATCCCTGTCGCTCAGGCAACCAAGACCCTCGCTGTCATCAGAGTCATGGCTGCTATCTTCCCAGTCCCTTCCAAAGGGAACGGCTCGGGATTCGTCGCAGGTGCGACAGCCTGTCTTCTTCACAGGCGAAGAGGGACCTAACGCCAAGGAGGAATCAGTGTCAGAGAAGTTGGGGTCGAATTGTTCAGGGTGCAGCCATGGAAAGCACTCATGGCATCCCCTGTCATAACAGCCCCCTTCCTGGGAGCAGCGCCTAAACCTAGGCGCAGCAGGAGGCGAGGACCTCCTAGGGCGTTTGCCCATCCTAACAGAGGCCTTCTGACTCCTCCGGCGAAAATGAAGTCGTGAACGGCGACTCCGGCGAACAGCTAGGTAAGCAGCACGAGCATATCGAAGCTTCCAAAAACCTCTGAAGATGAAAGTAACATGCCTAACTCCACGACGAGTTACACTTTTTTTGATCCAAGCCATGATTAAAGAC
This sequence comes from Agrostemma githago, assembly GCA_958450325.1. Taxonomy (NCBI): domain Eukaryota; kingdom Viridiplantae; phylum Streptophyta; class Magnoliopsida; order Caryophyllales; family Caryophyllaceae; genus Agrostemma; species Agrostemma githago. Next base: position 74,977,705 of record OY288239.1, on the reverse strand, counting down.
AGAGAATGAAGATTGGAAATGGATCATAAAAATAGTGGAGGAAGATGCAATTTATACAAAAAAAAAACAGAAGCAGGGCATTAATGGTGCCCCAACCACTTCTGCAAGGAAGAGAGCCAATCATCGAACTGGCACACTGCCCAAAAATTCTCTATGCAAAGGAGGGTAATCATAACAAAAGACGTTTGAACTCCCTGCGTGCCCAGAGAAATTAAAGCATGTTCCCTCGGGAACATGCGACACATTTAATGCAAATGTCCAAGAAGACAACCTCTCGCTGTCCCAAAACAAGACGTCGCCTGCCGAGCAGGAACCCCGCTCCTCCTCAGCCGGCGAGGGCCAATTGATGGGGGTCGGTTGCCTGCCTCTGGCCGCCTGCCAATCAGGCCCCAGGGCGATCAGTCCCAGAAGGAGGAAAGGTCTGCCCAGCAGCCTTTCCATCAAAGTCATTGAAATCTCCAAGTGTGGCCCTAATCCCTTAAGCCATCCGCCAAACAGAGCAAACCAGGCCTCCCGCCTGCTTCCAGGGCGTCCCCGCCTAAACAGAACCGAAGGAGAACCGAGGACCCATCCGTCATTTTGCCTAAGGTAAGGGGAAATGGGTGGACAAGGTGAGTCCACGTGTCGCGCCAACATCCACCCATTTCCCTTCTCTTCTTTCTCTTTTCCTCTCTCTTGTGGGAAGGTATAAATACTTACCCATTTCCCACATAAGGGGGGTTGGATTTTCTCTCTCTAGACTCTTACTCCTAAAAACGCCACCTAGTTCCTCACAAGCTAGGTTAATCAAGGCACTTCACGGACTGACTTAGGCATCGGAGAGGGTTTCCTCGGACAATCTCCGAGGCCCTGTGCGTTCATTGTGCAGGGAGCAGGCCAACTCCGCCGGGAAGGTCCGATCAAGGGAGTGAGAGGAAAGGGAGGCCGAAGGAAATCAAACAGTCAATTATTCATTATTAACCCAATCATACAGCCCGGATCCAAGGCCGGGTAAATTGTTTCCGTGACCGGAACAAATAATAATAATAATAATAATAATAATAATAATAATAATAATAATAATAATAATAATAATAATAATAATTGTTCCGGTATGGAAACGGGTCCCTGACCTTGGGCTTCGCGGTTCTCCTCGGCTCCGGGTGCGTGCCGACGGGGATCCTGCAAGGTGAACTCCGGGCCCGGGGGAACCCCCGGGGCGGAGCCTCCGACGCCCAAGTCAGTAAAATGTATGACTGAATATAAATATTTAGGGAGATAAGAGAGGTAGAGAGAGTAGGGAGGAATATGTGAATGAAATTAATTGTTCCCCTTTCCCCTCACCCTAAGTGGGGTATTTATAGGGGAAAGGGTGTAGTAGGGTGATGTCACCCATGACATCAGCATAGTGATTAGTAGATAGGTATTTTTGGGTCAGTTGATGGCTACCCGTAAAGGAGGTCGGACCTATGCGTCAGGGGGTTTTGGCCCCCATCAATAATAATAATAATAATAATAATAATAATAATAATAATAATAATAAACAATAAAAAGTTTTCTCTCTCCTCTCCTAGAGAAAGAATTTCTCTCTCGTTTTAGCGCCATTAACGTACGATGTCTACAGCGGGCACAGGTCGAGGAAGGGGAAGGCCAAGAAAGAATCATACACAGAAGGAAGCGCACGACAATGGTGATTCTTCTCATACTGATTTAGAGAAAAATCTCCATCAGGAGAAAGAATTAACTAAAACCCAGATGGAAAACCAGGGAGGTCATACCCTCAACGATTTGATAAGCCATGCCTTTCAATCGGCAAAGACTGGTGGTTCAAGGGGACCGGGAATTGAAACCTCTGAAACCCAGACAATCTTGAATGAGGAACTGGAGAAAGTTGTTGAAACTGCTTCAATGGCGGGAAATGGGGGAGATTCTGTTAAAAACCCTCCTCCACAGGGTATTCTTCATGAAGGGGGTTGGGCATCAAAAATCAAGGATTCGAAAATTGGAATGGCGCTCTATTATGACGAAGAGAGTGCTAATGCTACTGAAATTGACATTGGGGAAGAAGAATTTGTGGATGAATTGAAACTATGGCAGTATGCTCTCATGGGCAATGTACTGGGTGCAAAGCCCTCCTTGAAACAGGTTACTGACTTCGTAACAAAAAACTGGAATCATGCCAAGCTACCTATGGTGCAGTACTTTAAGCGAGGATGGTTCTCGTTCCGGTTTTCCACGAAGGAAGACATGGATCTAGTCCTTCGTGGAGGGCCTTGGTCAATGGGGCGTAACACTCTTATCTTGAAGCAATGGACTCCAGGGTTCTCACAGGAAATGGATAAATTGTCTATGGTGCCTGTATGGATTCTATTGCCGGATCTTGATCCATACCTATGGACCGACACGATCTTGAGTAAAATAGCAAGTAAGGTTGGCAAACCCATGTATGCTGATACCACTACAACATACAAAGAAAGACTTTCCTTTGCAAGAATCATGGTGGAGGCTGATGTTTCGCAAGAGTTACCTCAGTCTGTGACAATAAATTCACCATACACTGGAAAGTCAGTTCAAAGAATTGACTATGAATGGGTGCCTTATTTTTGCACATGTTGTGGTAAATTGGGGCATCTAAAAATTCATTGCAAAAAGGAGAAGCAGAAAGACAAATTGCAGGATGCTCCTGCAAAAGTCAGATTCACGCCCAAGAAAGTTATTCCCCAAGGGTTAGGTGGTACCTCAGTTGGGACAAATTCTGTTCCGGAAACTGTAAAGCATCAAGGATCCCTTGGGAAGGAGACTACCGGTGGCCTGATTATCACTGGCTCTGGACCCCTTGAGCTAGGCGGTATCTCAACGGGAACTGATCAAAGGTTGGAGCCTATTGTGGGATCTGCGGACTCAGAATGTGGGAGGCTAGGTCTTGCACCACAAGATGGCCCTACTGATGGTTTTGTTCCTGTTGTAAAGCGTCAAGCATGCTCAGGGATAGGCCTTAAGGTGAAAGGCACCGCTAGTTACTCAGGAAAAATGGATAAGAATTCAGATGAGGTCTGGAATATGGAACTGGCACATACACCAAACAGATTCATCATTCTGCAAAGAGGTATGGCTGATCAAAATGATAATGAGAAAGAGGAAGATAAGTTTGGTCCAGTAGGGGATAAAGTCCCGCCTGATATATCTAAATGATTATAGCATCGTGGAATATCAGAGGAGGTAATGAACCCCTCAAGCAAAATGAAATACTCAAACTTATTAGGGGAAAGAGGATTGATATTATTGGCATATTGGAAACTCGGATTAAAGAGGCAAAAGCAAAGAAAGTGATTAAAAATAAATTTGCAGCTTTTAGTGTTAAATGCAACTATGAATGTCATAAAAATGGTCGAATATGGTTGGTATGGAATCCTTGCACTGTCAAGGTTACTGTACTCCAGAGTACTGAGCAGTTTATACATAGTAAGGTCTATCATTATGGAACAAATCAGAAGTTTGAGGTTACGATTGTATATGGGAAAAATGATGCCTCCAGTAGAGAGAGCCTGTGGGAGGGTCTCAATTGCCTTAGTAGCACTGCTAATAAATGGGTTGTCCTTGGGGATTTCAACATTGTTAGGCATGAAGGGGAGAAAATTGGAGGAGTTGCTCCAGACATAGAGGATATGGAAGCGTTTAATGGCTGTATTGGTACTAGTGGTTTACAAGAAATGGCAGGACATGGATGTGAGTATACTTGGACGAATAATCAGGATCCGGACACTAGAGTTTGGACAAAGCTGGACAGAGCCCTAATCAATCTCCATTGGGCCTCTACTTTTCCAAACTCCTCTGTGCAGTATCTGCCTGCAGGAGTGTCAGATCACTCTCCTACTCTAGTGACCATATTTGAGGAGGTTATTCAGTCCAAAAGATTCAGTTTTCTGAATTGTTGGACGCACCATCCTCAGTATCAGTCGACTCTGGCTGCAGCATGGGGAAAGAAGGAATATGGTACTGCTAGTTATAGGCTTTTTGAAAAATTGAAGAATGTAAAGCGGGCTCTTAAAGATATGCATAAGAATAGTTACTCGCATATTGGGGCACGGATTGCTGAGTTGGAAAATGAAGTAGCGGCCTGTCAACTGAGTCTTCAGGTTCAGCCTATGTCTGCAGACCTGATAGCTCGTGAGCGAAGTCTGGTTTGTGAATGTAATAAGCTAAAGAAAGCTGAGCTAAGCATTCTAAACCAGAGGGCCAAGATGGAGAATTTAGCGCTAGGGGATGATGCAACTGCATATTTTCATTCTAAACTAAAAGCGAGGAGAATGCAACAAGTGATTGGTGCCATTAATGATTCTCAAGGAAGGTATAGAGAAGGGTTGCAGGAGGTCTCTAAGGCTTTTGTGGAATACTATGAGGATCTACTTGGTTCTGTTAGGAGAGTGGAACGAATTGATAGAACTGTATTGAATAAGGGATCTCTCATTAGAGAAGAAGACTGGAGGTTGCTTCAGGCTATGCCAACAGATGCTGAAATTAAGGAAGCAGTATTCTCAATTGGCTCGGATAGGAGCCCGGGTCCGGATGGCTTTTCGTCGGGCTTCTTTAAAGCATCGTGGTCCACGGTATGCAAGGATTTTTGTGATGCAGTAAAGGAATTTTTTAATAAGAAGAAAATGGCTAAACAGGCTAATACTACCTTGATTACCCTGATACCAAAGAAAGAAACATGCTTGTCTGTACTTGATTACAGACCTATTTCTTGTTGCTCTGTCTTATACAAGACCATTAGCAAACTGCTAACTAATCGGTTGAAAATGGTGATACATCAAATAGTTGGACCAGAACAGGCGGCTTTTATGCAAGATAGAAACATACACGAGAATATTGCATTATCGCAATCCCTAATTAAAGGATATGGAAGGAAATTTTTGACTCCAAGATGCCTCATGAAAATCGATCTTAGGAAGGCCTTCGACTCGTTGCAATGGACATTTATTGAAGATATGCTTCAAGGTTTCAACTTTCCATCTATGTTCATTGATTGGATAAAAGGATGTATACAAGGCTCTTGATTCTCCTTAAAGATCAATGGGTCATCACAGGGGTTCTTTAAAGGAAGGAGTGGAGTTAGACAAGGGGATCCGTTATCCCCGTATCTCTTCGTGCTTAGTATGGAGGTATTATCGAGAAGGTTAAGGGAAATCGGGAAAGAGTCACAAGTCTCTTTACACCCAAAATGCAGTAAGATGAAGCTAAATCATCTTATCTTTGCGGACGATTTAATGATATTCATAAGGGGTGACGTGCCTTCTACTATTGCTGCAACAACAGCTTTGGACAGGTTTGCTAATGAATCAGGACTAGAAGCGAATAAAGAGAAAACTGATGTTTTCTTTGGGGGTGTTGTTGATGGTATTCGACGGACTATATTAGAGAAAACTGGATTTAAGGAGGGACAGTTCCCTTGTAGGTATTTGGGAATCCCACTTAACGATATTAGTAACAAACTGGTGCATTACTCGGGATTGATCAGCAAGATTCAAACAGCAATGCAAAATTGGTCTACTAACCAGTTAACATATGCAGGAAGAGTGCAATTAATCAATTCTGTAATTTTTGGGATTATGAATTACTGGTGCGCTAATTCAATACTACCTCAGAATGTGATGAAGAAAATCTCACAATTATGTAAAAACTTCTTCTGGACAGGTAATCCTGTAAAGAAGAGTGTGGCTCATAAAAGTTGGGGTAGCGTTTGTGCACCTTGGGAGGAGGGTGGGTTTCAAGTCAAGAGTCTTGTTGCGTGGAATAAAGCTTTGATGTGCCAATGGCTTTGGAAATTGATTACTGACAAGCAAGGAGTTTGGACTGAATGGACAAGGAAGTATGTGCTGGGGGTGGACTCGGTGTGGGAACTGCAATCTAAGGAACGATACACAGCAATGTTCAAAAGTGTATTAAGGGTAAGAGATGAACTTTTGAGAAGGATGGGTACTAAGGATGCAGCTGTTAAATTGGTTCAGAGCTGGGCATTTCAAGATAAATTTCAGGTCGATTTGGCCTATGATTGGTTCAGGGAAAAATTTAGTACGCAGAAATGGTTAGTAGCGGTAAAGGGGCAGAGAGTAATCCCGAAACATGGTATTATAGCTTCTCTTGCAGCGCAGAGAAAGCTTACTACTCTGGACAATATGGAACGAAGGGGATTGCATCTGATAAACAGGTGCTCTTTGTGTAAATGTAGGGCGGAATGTCATGATCATTTGTTTTTTAAGTGTTCATATGCCAAGCAGATTTGGGAGGAACTTAAGGAATGGATGCAAATTAGAGGGCGGAGTGATGAACTCAGACTTGAGCTGGTGTGGGCGGTACAGCAGAAGAAAAAGAAGCATTGGAAACATGTGTGGTTTTGCTTGACGATAGCGGCTTGTGTATATCATATATGGATTGAGAGGAATGCTAGAATCTTTACGGGTAAAGAAAGACCATACACACAATTGATAGGGCAAATTAAGTTTGAAGTATTTTCTAGGCTAAAGAGTAGAAACATAGATCTTTGTATACGATTTAGCTTGTAATTGGATGTGCATTAACACATTCTAGGGGTTAGTCTTGTAAGTTTGGTCTCTTCTTTCTTCCCAATTGGATGAATAAAAGAGAAATAACATTCTTGCAAAATAATAATAATAATAATAATAATAATAGTAGTAGTAGTAGTAATAGTAATAGTAATAGTAATAATAATAATAATAATAATAATACTAATAATAATAATAATAATAACAACAACAATAATAATAATAATAATAATAATAATAATAACAACAACAACAACAACAACAACAACAACAACAACAACAACAACAACAACAACAACAACAACAACAACAACAACAACAACAACAACAACAACAACAACAACAACAACAACAACAACAACAACAACAACAACAACAACAACAACAACAACAACAACAACAACAACAACAACAACAACAACAACAACAACAACAATAATAATAATAATAATAATAATAATAATAATTATTATTATTATTATTATTCAAGCGGATTCAGAAATTCTCTATCTCTCAGGACGCGGGAGCTCGGGCAGCTGCTTTTATTTTTACTCGTCTTAGTTTTTCTATCGCTAAGGGAGTGGGAGCCCAGATAGTATCTCGGCTTCCCTCTAACTTCTTGTAATTTGTTCTGGTGTTTAATGAAAGTTCCGTTTTTATAATAATAATAATAATAATAATAATAATAATAATAATAACAGAATCCTCTGAAAATAACAGAATCCTGGTGAATAATAGTAATAATAATAAATTCAATAGCTTTCTCTCTCCTGGTAAATTTTCTCTCTCTAGAGAAATCCTCTGAAAATAACAGAATCCTAACAAACTTTTCGCTTCGAACACCATGGCTATGGAGCCAAGCTTGCCTCGAGGACGAGGACGACCACGGAAAACTAACAATGCTGAAGCCAATATATCTGGCAATCCAAAACCAAGCTCAATGGCGGGAATTGGAGCGAGTTTGCGCTCTCACACTCAAAATCAAATGCAATCGAAAATGGCGGACACGCGGGTTTTTTGCTCTGATGGCGATTTGATTGGGGATAGTGATACTGGAACACTACAAGAATCTGATTGTAACAATGAGAAGGTATCTCACTCGACGAATCTTCTCAATGATTTAATTAGTAAGGCATTTTCATCTAAATCTGGAAAGAAAATTGAATCAAAATCTGAGATGAAACCGATTGCTGAAACTGTGAATCCTAGAATTGAATCAATAATGGTGGACTCTGATGTTACACATGAGATTGAATCAATTGTATCAAAACCCGTTACTGAATTGATTTCTTCAACACCTAAACTTGAAATGTCTAAGGAAAAACCAAAATGGAAAGATATTGGAAAACAGAAAAATGTTGGAATGGAACTCTATTATGACCAATCGTGTGTAGACGCCATGGAAATAGACATAGAAATGGATGATATTGCTGCTGAACTCGAAAAATGGAGTTTCACCCTCATGGGGCATGTTATTGGAACAAAACCAACATTGCAGGGAATGAAGGACTTCGCTGTTAAACACTGGGTGAATGTAACTACACCTAGTGTTAACATTTTCAAGAAAGGTTGGTTTAGTTTCAGGTTTCACACAATGGAGGATATGAATACTGTGCTTAAAGGAGGCCCTTGGATGTATGGTATGCATTCCATTATCTTAAAGCAATGGACCCCTACTTTCTCTAAGGATATTGATTGTATCTCTATAGTTCCAACATGGGTTATTTTTAGGGATCTTGACCCTTTTCTCTGGACTGATGTTGTACTAAGTAAACTAGCTAGTCGAATTGGCAAGCCCCTTTTTGCTGATCTTACTACTACAACACAAGCTCGGCTAGGGTTTGCTAGAGTCCTCATTGAGGTAGATGTTTCAAAAGAGCTTCCTGAATCTCTGATTGTTAATGCACCAATCATTGGACAGTTTATGCAACAAGTTGAATATGAGTGGCTCCCTTATTTCTGTCAGGAATGCAAGAAATTGGGACACTTACAAAATAACTGCAAGCTGGTGAAAAAGAAACAGCTGACCAAGAAGGTTTATAAGCCTAAAGAAGATCTGGGGGGTAGTAAGGAAGGTGAAACTGTGCTAGGTGGTACCTTAGGCCATCAACAGGCAGAGGTTGTGAGCTCTCAAGCTGAAGTTGGCAATACTCAGCTAGAAGACATTCCATCTCCTGTTGACCTGCCTAAAATGCATCAAGAATGCACAGATCAGGGTATTTTAGACTCTTTTATTGCAATTGGAAGAGCTAAAGGATACAATGGACCTATAAGAAAGATACAGTCTGAAGTGTCCAAACAAACCTTATCATTGCGCAATAGGTTTGATATAATGAATGAGATGAATGGAGATCCTCCACTAGGTGGTACCTCAGATGGGGAGGGAGGAGAAACACTGGCTCTAGGAATGGAGGTTGATCGAGAATGCATTGAGCTAGGTCACAACTCTTCCCATCCAGTTGATCCTACCACTCCTCAGGCTGTAAAGCACTCAGAATGTGGAGATGAATTGAGACTAGGCTGTCACCCTAGTAATGGGAAAGATAAGGAGGTTAGGGCAGCTATCCCTCCTAATAAATCTTGTCCATGATTACTGCTTCTTGGAATGTTAGAGGGGGCAATGATCCACTAAAGCAGACTGAAATCCTTAATTTCATCAAAGTTAACAAGGTGGATCTTATGGGGGTTATGGAAACCAGAATCAAGAGAAATAAAGCTGCAAAGATTGTTAAAAAATACTTTCAAAATTTTAATGTTGCACACAATTATAATGCTCACTATAATGGAAGGATTTGGGTGATTTGGAATGCTGCCACTGTCACTGTGCAGATTAAATTCTCTCATGCTCAGGTTATGCACTGTAGTGTTCTTCATCATGCTTCCAATAGTCATATGGATATATCAATGATATATGGATTTAATGATGGTGGTGATAGAAAGGAGCTATGGGAACAACTTGGCAATATTAATAAAACTGTGAATAATTGGCTCATCCTTGGAGATTTCAATGTTGTTAGGGATGTAAATGAAAGAATAAGTGGGAATGATCCAAATTTATCTGAGATTCTTGCTTTTAATGCCTGCCTGAATGCTTGTGGCCTTGATGATGTTACTACTACTGGCTGTCATTATACATGGACAAATAAACAGGAAGAAGGAACCAGGGTTTGGTCAAGAATTGATAGAGCACTTGCAAATGCTGGTTGGTTTAACATATTCCAGGATACACATGCTATTAATCTCCCCCCTGGTGTTTCAGATCACTCACCTGTTCTGGTGAATATACTCAGCTCTGTAAGAATACCTCCTCGTTTTAGCTTCCTCAATTGTTGGATTATGAATCCCAATTATCATGAAACTGTTAAACAGGCTTGGGGGGAAAGGGTTTATGGGAAAGAAGGTTTTAAGCTCTTTGCAAGACTTAAAAATGTTAAAAACAAGTTAAAACAAATGCATAAGGAATACTACTCTCAGATGGATAAAAGAATTAAGGAGGCTAAGCTCGCTTTGGAGAAAACTCAGGAAGAATTGCAACACCAGCCTTTATCTCCTGTCTTGATCCAACTTGAATCTAAACTGCTAGCTGAATATAAAAGTTTAAAGAATGCTGAGATAAGCATTCTAAAGCAAAAAGCAAAGGAAGAATATATCACCCTTACTGATTCCTCTACAAGCTATTTCTATAATAGAATTAAGGAGCGGTGTAAACAACAAATCATTGGAAATATTCAAGATAGGAATGGGAAGTGCTGCAAGGGGCATGAAGCTGTTGCTGAAGGTTTTATTGATTATTATAAAAGCTTGCTTGGCTCTACCACACCTGTCTTGCCATTAGATGCTCATTTCCTGCAACAAGATCCTGTTATTTGTACTGATTTGTGGCAGGAACTGCAAGGCATTCCATCATTTGCAGAAATTGAAGGGGCTCTATTTAGTATTGGAGCTCATAAAAGCCCTGGTCCAGATGGCTTCTCAGCATAATTTTTCAAGGCTAGCTGGTCCACGGTAAAACAGGATTTCTCCAATACTATTTTAGATTTTTTCAAATCTGGGAAACTAAGTAAACAGGCTGCTACTACCATGATTACTCTGATACCTAAAAAGACCACCTGCACTACTGTCATGGACTATAGACCTATTGCTTGCTGTACTACTGTGTATAAGACAATCAGCAAAATAATTGCAAATAGATTGAAAAAGGTACTGCCTCTTATAATAGGATCTGAACAAGCAGCTTTTATTGCTAAAAGAAGCATCCATGATAATGTGGTTCTATCTCAAGCTCTAATTAAAGGTTATAATAGATCTCTCTTGACTCCAAGATGTATGCTTAAGATTGACATGAAAAAAGCTTTTGACTCCCTTCAATGGGCTTTTCTCAGAAATATGTTAGAGGTGTTTAATTTCCCAAAAATTTTCATTGACTGGATTATGTGCTGTATTATGAGCCCCTGGTTCTCTTTCAAGTTGAATGGAGGTGTTGTAGGGTTCTTTAAGGGCATGAGTGGAATCAGGCAAGGGGACCCCATCTCCCCCTACCTCTTCATATTAAGCATGGAAATTCTATCCAGATATCTTAGAAGGATGAATGGGCTGGTTGATGTATCTAATCACCCTAAATGTGCTAAGCTCAGACTCACACACCTGGTTTTTGCTGACGATCTTATGATCTTCACTAGGGGTGATGTCCCCTCTGTAATGGCTGCAAAGGAGATCCTACAACACTTTGCTAGTCTGTCTGGATTACACATAAATAAAGAGAAGACTGAAGCTTTCTTTGGTGGGATTAAAAAGCAAATCAAGGATGAAATTCTGAAAGTAACTGGATTTGTTGAGGGTCAACTCCCCTGCAAATATTTAGGGATGCCCCTAAACTCTATTCAGAATAACATGATCACTTATGGGAGCCTACTCATTAAAATCCAAGGTGCCCTTTCTCATTGGTCTACTAACTCCTTCTCTTATGCAGGAAGAATTGAACTAATTAACTCTGTAATATTTGGAATCTCCAATTACTGGTGTGCTGCTGCCCTACTCCCTAAGAATGTTCTAAAGATGATCAATAAGTTCTGTAAAGATTTCTTTTGGTCCAATAAGAAAATGCAAATTAAGGGGTGGAAAAATATCTGCACGCCATGGCTGGAAGGAGGATTTAACATCAAAGAGCTGCTCTCATGGAATAAAACGTTCATTGCAAAATGGATCTGGCAAATTGAATCTGGTCACAATAGTCTCTGGATACAATGGCTTAAGTTGTATGTACTTCAAAGCACCTCTATTTGGGCCCTTGCTGTTAAAGACAGGCACTCTGAAGCTGTCCGGAGCATTATTCAGGTTAAGGATGAGATCATTCAAAGAACAGGCACTATTGATGACAGTAAGAAATTGGTTCTCAGTTGGACTAGAGGAGGCAAATTTGCTGCTAGGAAGGGATATGATTGGTTTCGTGGCAGGAACACCAAGCTTCAATTCCTAAAAGCTTTAATGGTCCGTGCAATTTATCCTAGGCAGAAAGTCATTACCTCTCTAGCTGCTCAACAGAAGCTATTAACTGTAGACATGCTTCAAGCTAGAGGGTTTATGATGGCTAACAGGTGTGTGCTGTGCAAGATGGAGATGGAATCCCACAATCATCTCTTTTTCAACTGTCAATACTCGAGGAAAATCAAGATAGCTGTCCAGCAATGGTTACAAATAAAACCAATACAGTTAACCCTGAAGAAAGAACTCAGATGGATTAGTTTTCAGTCCAAAGCAAAATTAGAATACAAAGTTGCATTATGTTCTATTGTGTACAGCATTTGGGAGGAAAGAAACCTCAGATTGTTTAAAAACATTGAAAGTAGTATTGAGCAAAGGGTAGAGAAGATCAAAGGGGAAGTTAGAACGAGAATGAGCTAGTGTATAGTCAATCTTTGGGAATTGTCCAAAGCAAAGGATATATCTTTGTAAGATCATCTCTTATTTTTGCCCTTATGGATGAATAAAAGAGATTAACTTTCTTGCAAAAAAAAAAAAATTAAAAAAAAATTAAAAAAAAATAAATAAAATAATAATAATAATAATCCGAGAAGCAGGTGTGCTGGTGTTTTCCCTACATCTATTGTCAGGCCCTTGCACGGTGTTAAGGTCCTGGGGGGACCGGTCAGCGCGTGCCCAGCTTTCAGTGGCGCTCTTGTCTCAAAGAGGGTCGCCCGTACTATAGAGCTCATGGACTTGGTTGCTACGATTGAGGATCCCCAGTGTGAGTTACTTCTTCTCCGGGCGTGCACTGGTATTTCTAAGTTATACTTTGCTTTGCGCACTTGCTCTCCCCTTGCCTTTGGCTCGACCCACCTTTCTTTCGACACTGCGCTCCGATCTAGTCTTGAGCGTATTGTCACAGCGTCTGGACCCGGTTTCGGAGAGTGGCAGTGGCGGCTGGCCACCCTCCCCTTTTCCCTAGGGGGGCTCGGTGTCTTTGCTGCCGCGGATGCCCTTCACTTTGCCTTCCTTGCTTCTCGCCTCCAGTCTGCCGATTTACAAGCTACGCTGCTTCGTCCCTCCGAGATCGCCTCTCCTGGATTTGCCTTTGAGTCCGCCTTGAGTGGGTTTGTTGAGGCTACCGGTTCTGACTTCTTGGGTAACCCCTCTGAGATCGCTGCCCCAAAACTTATGAAGAAATTGGCAGATATATATTTCACGAGGGTTGCTTCAGCGGCAGAATCTGTTTTCTCCTTGACTCCTCGACAGGTTGCCCTGTGGAAATCTCAGCTGGGGGATCATTCTTCTGACTGGTTGAGGGCTGTCCCTATTATTGGGCTTGGGCAAACCATGAATGGTCGGACATATCGCAGTGTGCTTAGTTACCGCCTGGGAGTCCCTTTGTTTCCGCTTTCCGGGACTTGCTCTTCCTGCTCCAGGGCCCTCAGAGAAGATTTTTTTGGGGATCATGCGGTTTCCTGTGCTGGTACTGTGGGGATTAAACATCGCCATAACCTTGTCCGTGACACACTGTAGGATATTTGCTTCCGGACGGGGATCTCTGCTGGCAAGGAGGTGGAGATTGGTCTCTGCGATGATGACGACAAGCCCTTGCGACCTGCCGATCTTCTGCTCTACTCGTGGGACAGGGGGCGCGATGTTTGTGTTGACCTGACCGGGTCCTCTCCTTTGACCCAGTCCGGCTTGACTTCTTTTGAGCCCGGACGGGTCGTTGCTGATGCTGCTCGTCGTAAGTGTGCCAAGTATCAGGCACGTTGCACGGCGATTGGGTATGGTTTCCTTCCTTTCTCCTTCTCCTCTCTCGGCGAGCTCGACACGGAGGCTGTCTCTCTGCTCCAGCGGATTCGTAAATTCGCTATGTCACAGGATGCTGGAGCGCGTGCCGCTGTTCATATTTTCACTAGAATTAGTTTCGCGATTGCTAAGGGAGTGGGGGCCCAGATAGTATCTAGGCTCCCCTCTAACTTCTTGTAATTTGTTCTGGTGTTAATGCAAGATCCGTTTATAATAATAATAATAATAATAATAATAATAATAATAATAATAATAATAATAATAATAATAATAATAATAATAATAATAATAATAATAATAATAATAATAATAATAATAATAATAATAATAATAATAATAATAATAATAATAATAATAATAATAATAATAATAATAATAATAATAATAATAATAATAATAATAATAATAATAATAATAATAATAATAATAATAATAATAATAATAATAATAATAATAATAATAATAATAATAATAATAATAATAATAATAATAATAATAATAATAATAATAATAATAATAATAATAATAATAATAATAATAATAATAATAATAATAATAATAATAATAATAATAATAATAATAATAATAATAATAATAATAATAATAATAATAATAATAATAATAATAATAATAATAATAATAATAATAATAATAATAATAATAATAATAATAATAATAATAATAATAATAATAATAATAATAATAATAATAATAATAATAATAATAATAATAATAATAATAATAATAATAATAATAATAATAACAATAACAATAATAATAATGCTGTACTAGTGTAACAATCTTAGTGTGACGCTATTATAGTAAAAACATTAGTTTCAGTAATTAACAAGGTTATAAAAACAATACTGTGAAATTTTTTTAAAAAAAACCTTTATACTCTGTAATCAACAATATTCAAAAATCGTAGGATTACAACATTAGATACCACATCTTTAATAAAGTAACAATATGTTTTTATGATTAATAGTAATATTCAATAATATTATATAGCACCACATGTGTAATTTAAGGAAGAGGGCTTAAAGTTGGATTAGGCGGCACCACGAAACTGTGATGACTAATCCAATCATGAACTATTTTTCGTTTCATCAGGTAAGCAAAACATCCACAAGTCATTAGTTGTACCATTGTTACGGTAACAATCTTTTTGTGTTACAGTAACAATGGTATTACTGTAACAGTTACACTAACTATTATTGTTGCCATTTAATAGTATTTGTTCATTTACTTTAGACTCCCTTAGCCTCTATAGTTAAGCCGTCGACGAAACCTGATGCTTTGCCAAATCTTGAAGTCGAGGTTATTGAAGGCTATAAAAATTGGAGCCATGATAACAGGCATGACCTGAATTATGACAGTGACATGGTAACATTTTTTCTTCAACATATTTGGTCTTTTGAGTAAGGAAGTGTTATATAGGTGATTGTTTAAAAAGTTCATGTGATTGTAGATATTTATTCATCTGATTTACGAAGATCACTTCTTTTGTGCTTGCATAAATTTCATTTCGAGGAGGATTGAATATCTTGATAACAAAACTTACTACGTCAGATCGAGAAAAGCGAAGATGGCAAAGATAGCTGTGAGTATCTTTGTTCATGTAACACCGTTTCTGTAACACTGTTTCTATTACATTGTTTCTGTAACATTGTTTCTGTAATCCTGTTACTGTTACATTGTTTCTGTAACATTGTTACTGTTACATTGTTTCTATTACATTATTTCTGTAACACTGTTACTGTAACATTGTTTCTTTAACACTGTTTCTATTACATTGTTTCTATTACATTGTTTCTGTAACACTGTTACTGTTACATTGTTTCTGTAACACTGTTACTGTTACATTGTTTCTGTAACACTGTTATTGTTACATTGTTTCTGTAACATTGTTTACACTGTTACTGTTACATTGTTTCTGTAACACTGTTACTGTTACATTGTTTGTGTTACATTGTTTCTGCAACACTGTTACTGTAACATTGTTCCTTTAACATTATTTCTCTGAAGTAAAGATGTTACATTTTTTCCAGACAAAATTAATGGGAAAGTTTATGGTAGAAAAAAAAGGCATTAAAAAAGGCAATGAAGTGGAACATTTTGAACTTCATAACGTCAAGTTTGGATGGCAAAACAATTCTTCCAATTTAGATTGCGGTTGTTTCTTGATTTTTCACCTCACCTTCTACATGGGTGAGGTGTTTGATTTTGTTGGTCTAAAAGATCCCCAACAAAGAATAATATACCGTGCTGAAATATGTGCGATACTTGTGTTGAGTGACCTCAATGATTCAAGACCGAACTTTTTGGAAAGCCTGAAAAAGATCAACCGGGATGAATTGCAGGAGATCCTCACCTTACAAAGAACAGAGCATAAATCAATTGGAGTAGAATCAATCAAGTTGGAGGAGAAGATTGGGGTGAAATCTCAAACAATTCAAAAGAAAAATATGAAGAACTTGGTGTGCACATTAAAACTTGGTCCTTCCGACAAGAATGTGTTTTTTATCTCTGATTTTATGAAATCCAATATGGAACTACATTCATCGAGACCTAATCGGGAAAGAAATGTCCTGGATTATGCTTTCCTTCCTTCATGATTATCTTGATCCAAGGTAATCACTTTTCCTTTGCCACTTTTACTGTTACCTTATTACTGTGAAAGTGTTACTGTAAATTACTACACTTGATTTTGAAATTGATGAATGTTTAGCAGAAATACTTGATTTTTTTTCTTAGTAATTACTACTATGTAACAAGATGAATATTACTGTGATATTCACTGTGATAGTGTTACTGTAAATTCTGTACTGATTTTGAAATTGATGAATGTTAGCAGAAACACTTAGATTTTTTTCTTAGTAATTACTACTACATTACTGTGAAAGTGTGAAAGTGTGAAACAAGTTGTTACAGTAACAGTATTACTGTGAAAGTGTTATTGTAACTTTTACAGTAACAATGTTACTGTGAAAATGCCTTTACTGTAACAGGATGCATTTACAGTAACAGTGTCATTGTTACTGTATATACAAAGATCAAATTGCTAAAACAACCTGCAGAACAACGATGCAGAATAACCTGCAGAACAACGATGCTGCTCACATCTAAAACACCGAAATTCATAATGATAAATCTTAAACTAAAAAGGTGCAAACATTACTAGTATCATAAGAAACAACTTGCACACACTTAATCAGATTACTCAACTAACCAAATTCAATAATCAAACAAAAATCAATCCAAAAATAAAATACAAAGATCAAATTGCTAAAACAATCATAAATATATAAAATCAGAAACTAAATAGATCACTCAACGAATCCTATGCCCAATCGAATAACAAAAAAAATTGATAAAAATAAAACTTTGAAATTTCAGAAAGGATCTAAGAAATCAATAAAATCGAAACCAAAGCCAAAACATGACGTGGTTATGACAATCGCAACAAGTGAACTTACTTTCAGTCATTGTATAAATGAAATTGTGTTTTCAAATAAATTAGAATGTGTTTTGTGGCATTTGATTTACAATATATTTGTTAAAGTTCTTTGATGAAATCATTGATGGAGGAATCTTTGAACAATGGTAGAGAGAGGGTGAAACAACCAGATAAGCGAGAAACATAAAGAAAGAAGGGGAACAATCCTGGGTTTTGTTATAATTAGGTAGCTGACGTGTCTCAATCAGGCACGTCCATTGCTACGACATCCAACGGTGTATAATAACGGGACGGACTCATTTAAAGATGATGACTCACCGGATCCTCACCCTCTCTCTCTCTCTATATATATATACATATATATATATATATATATATAT
Organism: Agrostemma githago; assembly: GCA_958450325.1. Taxonomy (NCBI): domain Eukaryota; kingdom Viridiplantae; phylum Streptophyta; class Magnoliopsida; order Caryophyllales; family Caryophyllaceae; genus Agrostemma; species Agrostemma githago. The sequence goes on along the minus strand of OY288239.1, from coordinate 74,960,045 downwards.
ATATATATATATATATATATAGGATTGAGATCAGGAGAGTCCACTTATCAAATTTGAGTCCGTGAGTCCCCATCTTAGCCCTTGATTTAATGTTAGATTAATGGACAAGATATGATTTCATAATTAAGGAAATAACTAAAATATCTATCTAAATATATTTTCTTTCTCTCTCTTCTTTAATTATCAGTACAAATTCTCTCTCCTATCAAATTTGTAATTGACTCTTTCTCTCACACAACAAGTTTATTTAAAATTAACTTTTTTTTCATTTTCAGCAAAAATATCATCCATTCCCTACCGCCATTGTACTTATGTTACTATGTTACTGCCATAATCCATAAACTATGTTACTGTAACTCATACGATGTGCTACTCTAATTCATGAACTGTGTTACTTTAACTCATAAAATCTTTTACGTTGCATAGTCTCTTGCAAAAACTGTTACTCTAACTCATACAATATGTTACTTTAATTCAAGAACTGTGTTACTTTAATTCATGAACTGTGTTACGTTGCATAGTAGTCTCTTGCAAAAACAGGAGTTCCAATTAACAAAAAGAATAATGTTTGTTTTTATTAAGATACTCCAAAACAAAAAGTGGTACAAGATTCCAACTAAGTCAACTCCATTACAGTTCCAATGTTTCACACTTGTTACTCATAATCTGTGTTACTGTAACTCATTAAGTACATTACTCTAACGAATAAGGTAGGCTACTCTAACAATATAATGTCCTACTTAGAATTCTTTTTCTTCTTCATCATTCTCGTCCTCTCCGTCTTCTTCTTTTTCTTCTTTTTCTTCTTCATCATCTCAGAAGCTTTGATTTAATCTCACCACCGCACAATGGAGGAAACTCTCACCCACATCCCTACATCATTCATGTGCTTTTGCGTCTATTGAAAAATAATAACAGTGCCAATAAACGTGACGAAAAAAAACAATCAAAACTTGAAATATGGATTAAAGTAACAGATAAGAAGAATTAAAGTAACAGATGAATTGCATTGAAGTAACATTGGATTAAATTAACAGAGGATGCTTATACACCAGGTATAAAGTAACAGAGGTCAGACATTAAAGTAACAGATAGTGTGAATTAAAGTACCAAATAATGTTCATCAAAATAACACCAGGTATAGGTTAGTGCAAAAAATTCATATAATCATCATAAATGAGAGTATGACGCAGTATCTTACTCTTTGATATTGTTTCCTATTTTGAAGTCATAACGTCCCATAATTATAGGATGCAATATCTTTCTTTTTTTTCTTTCTTTTAATATGGCGTTACTCTTTGATATTGTTTCTTATTTTGGTGGCAATCACGTCCCATTATTATAGGAAACAGTATCTTTTATTTTTTTTATTATTTTTTTTAATATGGCGGTTTCCTAAATCCTTACGACACTACAATGCACTACAATAACAGATGAAAAGCATTAAAGTAACGACTGGAGTGTATTTGTGGACATGACATAGGTCCACCCCGACGCGGCCACGCGCGGGTTTGGGTAGGCGAATGAATCTCCATATGAGAATGGATCGAATTGAAATTTAGGTCTATGTGGAGTCGCCACCGAATTTTGTGGTTATTCGAAACCATTCGAGCCCACTCTATGTCGTAGTGGTCCGTATACAAAATACGGCCCATTTCCGATGTCAGAGTTTATCGGGCTCGTCCCTTTGCATTTGATACCAATACCGACGTTATCGGATATTGTGTATTGAATGACTCTCGTGCGCCAACGGTTTCGGGCATCCGGAAACCGAGGTTCTGAGTAAGGGGTGAGGGTACGTGTTGGGAAGCCCACAAAGGACACCCAACCCCGCCCGCACAACAGCGGCCTCTACTAAGAATTCGAATGACTTACAATACGCGCGTTAGCTAAACGGGAAAATGCTTATGCAAACATTGTTTTCCTAGGCATGTGAATTGAATTGAAAAGGGGTTTCTAAGTCGATTTAATGCAATTAATTCTACGTCAAAGTAGAATTTAGCATGTGGGTTCATTTAATACAATAAACGAACAAAAATTAAATTGACAAAAGAAACAAGCAAACGGTTAGCAACGGTAAATCGATATTAACGGTTTGTGCAAATAATGAATTGAATAGAATTGAATGATGTACAAGATGATGCATGGTTTGAAAGGATAGCATACACGTGATTAATTATGCACGTGTTGACCTAAGTCGTAAAATGCTATCGGGTTTTGAAAATAGAATAATGTACGATTTATTGCGTTAATCGTTATGAGGTTACTAGATCGAGTAGTCGATGGACTCGATCGAGTAGATCCCGAAAAGAGGTTTCTGTTCCGTGTCCTAGACCATACTCGGCCGAGTTATTGACTAACTCGGTCGAGTACATGGCCACTCGACCGAGTCACTGTGAGACTCGATCGAGTGGAGGTCGTGAAAAACATTCTGGTTCGATTTTTGGGGCGCCACTCGACCGAGTGGGCTAGGCACTCGGTCGAGTGCCCCCTGTACGAATTGTAATTCGTTTGCAATTTTGACGTTGATTTTGAAATTGCTTTTGATTTTTGAGAGTTTGACGATTTTACCGAATCGGACATAAATATTGCGCAATTTACGCTCGACTTGGTTTTTTTATAAATCGCAAGTTTTGTTGAACCGAGTATAAATATTGTTGAATTTATACTCGACTCTAACCTTGAATACTCGTTGTATCCCACATTCAATTATTTGAATCGATATGGAATATTAGATCGATATGGAATATTAGAGCGAAACAGAAAATAAATAAATTGATTTTTAGCCGTTTTGAATTAATTACCGCGATATGAACAAATCACATTAATTAATTCATATGGCTTGATTACTAGATTTGATATCCAATTATGGGATTAGTATCGAATCTGAAATCGACGCATTATTTGAATAAATAAAAAAAGAACTTGATTCCCTCGACTTCTCCGACATCGGAATAAATCCCTAGGGATTGTGATGTCGGATCCGTGTCAACGGGTTTCGACCCTTATTGAAATATAATGCTTATTTTTTTGAAAATCGATGTGATATGCGAATAACGATAACGATACAAACGATATGAAAATTATTGTTGAAGTTAACCTATCGCAATAATCAAGTAATCGGGATATCAGAACGAGCGACCGTCAACGCTGTGTGCAGTACACTTGTATGTTCGTGTTTCCTCATTCCGATATCACTCATACTCGACACAAATTGATAGGTATTTTAATGTTTTGATACTAGTATTATTGATATTAATGATGCGATAATAACGAAAAAAAATACAATAAAGCAAACGCGACCCGTAAGACATGACGCGAGAAGGAGGAAGAAAGGAAAAGAATCGGGGTTTTGACACCCTCAACCTACATGTTCTTGTCTCGGCGCGGACTCGTAACCGTGGCTATAACACAAGAGTCTTCGAGGTTTATGAAGGTTAAGTTATGGTGGCTCGGGTTTGATGAATCCTAAAGCTAGTTTAGGGCTTGCTAGGGTGTTGCTTAGGGTTTGTAAAAAGTGTAGTATGTGTGTATGGTTGCACTAGGGTTTTTGAAAGTTGTAAAAAAGGTGTTGAAGAGGGGTGCATGGGGGTTCCTTATATAGGAAAAGCTAGGGCTTCGGTTTAGGGTTACTCGACCGAGTAGGCAGCTGACTCGGTCGAGTAGGCTTGTGCGTCAGCCGTCGGGCTTGAATGAGGGCCCACTCGATCGAGTGGGTGGGGCACTCGATCGAGTGGCCCAGCTGGGTCGCGTGGGTCACTTGCTTTGGCCCGTGACCATGGATATTTGATGAGTTTGAGTTTGAATTGGGCTTTTGATGCTTGCGGGGTTGTTTGGTATGTCTCGGAAATGACTTTGACCGGGATTGACCCAATCGTGACAAGTCGGTTTTAATTTCGGTGTCGGTTTCGGCCCAAATTAGCCTGGTTTGATTGGAAACGTCCCGCTGGGCCTGGATTCGAGGTTGATTTTGTGAGATTTGTACTCTGTAAGTGTGTTAGCCAGCGATTAATGGATTTGAGCCCGTATCCGAGCGCACAGAAGCATGTTAGCGTCCGATCATCATCGGGTGTTTTTTTTGGGAAACTACCATAGACACCTGGCAGTCAAAACGCGGGTGTCTACAGAGCCCCCACTCTGACTGAGGCTTGGACAGGGCGAAAGTCAGAGTATCCACCAGGCCAATCGAGGATTGAAACCTGGCGGACTTCCGGCCGGGTCGTTTATAGTCCATTAGACTTGCGTGGAGGGCTCGCCAGCCGTAAGCTAGAAGTCATACCTGAGCCGATAACTCCGTGGGGAATTGGACTTGTCGCGTAAGCCCTGGGTGCGCCTGTATGTAGGCTCATCCCTTGAAATGCCGTCGTTGGCTTCCGCTGGGGAATTATCGTGGGTTGCACATCCCCATTTGAGTCGTACCTGTATGAGTCACATAAAATGCATGCAACACGTAGGCAGTAAAATGACTCGCGCTGGGGAGAAATGATTTTTTTGAAAATTTGAATTTTTGAAATTTTGAAAATTTGAGATTTTTGAGTTTTGGAAACTTTGAGATTCTTGACTTCTAACAAGGATTAGGAAAGTTTGGGATGGTGATTTCCGAGCCAGTATTGAGACTATGATCGCGGTTTGATTCCAATTAGGATTAGGAAATTTTCCTAAACGGTTTGCAAGGCTAATGCTATATATAGCCCTTCCATGCTCTTGATTTTCTTCATAAGTCACAAAACAATCCTTTCTTAAGAGAAAATCTCTCTAATTTCCTTGAGGAAGTCTCTTCATCTTCTTTTAAGAAGCTTAGCCATGGGGGTCGATAGGTTGAGTGTGATGTTGCAGGAGTGGTCCCGTCGCTTTAGGGACGCAGACAGGGTGGCTTTGAATCAGACGGGGATAACCCAATTGTACCCGTTCCGTCAGATGGTGGTTGACCGCCATTTTCTGGATGCTTGCTTGGCTTATTGGGATGACATATATCATGTCTTTGCTTTCCCTCGGGGCGAGGTCTGCCCTTTACCTGAGGAGATTGCAGCTATAGGAGGATGGAACCCGATACTCCATCCCGCTGTCCCTTATTCGATCTATGACCCGAGGAGGAAGTTGAGAGAATTTCTAGGGCTTTCTCACAACGAGGTATCCCGTATGATGGATGGTGATAAAATTTCTCTGATCGACTTGGCTGAGAAATTTATGAATTCATTCGATGTTCGGGTTAGACCGGCTTACAACCGCAGGGCCTTCTCTTTTTGCATGCTTCATGTATATGCTTTCGAGAGTCATATGGATCTATTATCTTGTATGGGAAGCACCCGTCTTCTGACCGTAGTGGATCTGATGGAGACTGAGCACAGCCCGGCTTGGCTGATCACGGGCGAGAGTATCCAAGGATTGGACGATCGCAAAAGGGACTCATCCATTCGTCTTACCGGGAGCATCCGTTTGTTGCAAGTATGTCACTTGACCTTTTTATTCAATTTTTGAATTTTTTTTTTTACTGCAGGGGGTACTCGATCGAGTCACCCAGGCACTCGGTCGAGTACCCTCGATGGAACTTTCCTGATCTGTCTTCGGAGGTGCCACTCGATCGAGTTACCCTGGCACTCGATCGAGTGCCCTCGTAAAGAGCCTCCTGTTTGCGTACAGGGGTACCACTCGATCGAGTGTCCCAAGCACTCGGTCGAGTGGCCTTTAGGCGAATGCCTATTTTGCCCTGGAATCTCATGCTTTCGTTTCCTTTTGCAGATTTGGCTATATGAGAGACTATCAGTGATAGATCCTCCTCTTGATGCGGGCAACTACCGTCATAACCAGGTGATGACGAGGAGGTGGGCCATTGACTTTTCTCGTCAGATTACGCAGAAGTACTGGGATGAGGTTTTGTCTTTTCATGGCGGCCCGTTGATTCGATGGGTAGTTCCATGGTGGCCCATCTACCTTTGGAGTGGCTTGGACCCGAGGGACAGAGCCCGCTATCAGGTGATCCTTTCTTTCAAGCAGACGGTTCATCTCTATCCAGATCGCATACTAAGGCAGTATGGATGGACTCAACGAATCCCTGAAGTTGAAGCGGTTGTGAGCGACCCTACCCAGTTGACTGATGTAATGTGTGACACCTGGATGCAAAGGTGGTATACACGGCATACTTGGCCTATTGTCAAATCTCGCCACTCAATCTGGGTTTCAGATTCTTATACGAAGTGGACCAAAGCAGGAGATGCTAAAGCCCGAGCCGCTTTGAAAGTTGATGAAGCCTTCGACCTGCTGAGAAGGGAGCAAGCCAAAGACAATAGGGGGTTCTTTGATGAAGGAGACACTCCAGCTACCCTGGTTCGTCTAATGTCCGGTCACAAAAAGAAGACTAAGACTCAAGCTGAAGGGTCTAGTGCTAAAGGTGCTTGGGGGAAAGTGGGCCCCCAGATGGACTTGGAAAGGAGACTGGGCCCAAGACTACCCGTGCAGGACCGACTTGGCCCACGGGATAGACTGCCTGAGCATGTGCGGGCCCGACTTGGGCCGAAGACCGTGATTGAAGACTCGTCGTCAAAGAAACGGGCCCGGGCTAAGGAGGTTCCACTCGTGATTCGGGAACGCTCGCCACCACCCCGAAGACCTCAGGCTCCACGACCCGAAGGACAAGGGGAAGGGGAAGATGCCCGGATACTAGCCTCCTTATTTTATTATTTGAATATTACTATTATTTTTGTGGTGTGATTTTTTTGTGTGAATGCCGTTTTTTTTTTTTTTTTTTTTTTTGTAATCCCGAGTTTATCGAGATATTAGTAAAAGACATATTATTGAACACCGTTCCCGTCTTTTCGTTTATTGCAGTGGTTGTACCCTTTTGAGGGGTTGCCTACGTATCCACAAATAGCGGAATCAAACCAAACGTAGTTCAAAATTTGATTTGATTTTTTTTGCAATTTTCGAAATACATCAGGATTATTAATTCAGAATGTGTGACAGTAGAATAGTTAATTCTAGCTTATTGACTTGTCTAAAATTTTGAAAATTTATAAAAAGGACCAATTTTTATAAATTTTTGCAAATGACATTGAGATGGGAGTTTATGGGTAGTAGCGCTTCAGCTGGTCCAAGTTGGTTGGGTTGACGAATTCGTTCCCGTCCAAGTCTGTCAGCATCACCGCTCCTTCTGATAGGACCTTCTTGACTAAATATGGCCCAGCCCAGTTGGGTTTGAATTTACCCCTTGGGTCAACCGGTAGTAAGGCACAAACCGATTTTAGGACCAGATCCCCTTCCTTGATGTTCCTGGGCCTAACCCGTTTGTTGAAAGCCCGTTGGATCCTTTTTTGATATATTTGAATGTTGTTGAGAGCCCGGGATCGCCGTTCGTCTAAAAGGACTAGCGAATCGTATCGGGCTTGGACCCAATCTGCCTCAGGTACTTGGCTTTCAAGTAGGATCCTAAGGGACGGCACCTCTAGCTCAACTGGTTGGACCGCTTCCATTTCGTATGTCAAGTAATACGGGGTTGCCCCGGTCGCGGTGCGGATTGAGGTTCGATATCCCCATAGGGCAAAAGGTATCTTGTCGGGCCAGTCCCGGTAATTTTCAGCCATCTTTTTAAGTATGGTGACAATTGTTTTATTGGCCGCTTCTACCGCTCTATTTGTTTGAGGTCGGTAAGGCGAAGATGTATGCCTTTGAATTTCGTATTTTGCCAGCAATGCGGCAGTTTCGGCTTGAAAGTGGGTCCCGTGATCGCTGATGAACTCGTGAGGGATCCCATATCGGCATATTATTTTATTTTGGATAAATTTGGCCACGTGCTTGGCGTTCAAGACACGGTATGACTCGGCTTCGACCGATTTGGTGAAGTAGTCGATGGCCACCAAGATGAAGCAATGACCTCCCGTCCCGGAAGGATGCACCTTTCCAATTATGTCAATACCCCATGTCGAAAATGGCCATGGTGATGTCATGGTATATAATAGGGAAGATGGCATATGCTGTACATTGGCGAAGATCTGACAGTTATGACAGTGTTTGACATACAACTGACAGTCTGTTTCCATGGTGTTCCAATAGTACCCGAGCCTCATGATTTTTCGGGCTAGCATATGGGCGTTCATATGCGGGCCGTTTTCACCATCATGGACCTCGGCCATGACCTTTTCGGCCTGTATTTTGTCGATGCATAGGAGTAGAACCCCCTGTGCCATCTTTTTGTACAATTGCCCGTCATCAGTTCGAACAAATTGGGTTGCTAATATTCGTAGGGCCTTTTTGGCCCGATTTTCAGCTTCCGGGGGGTACTCTCCCGTTTTCAGGTAGGTTAGGACAGCTTGATACCAAGGCTCCGGGTCAGTTATCTCGATATCCTGAATGGCGTGGATGTTGGCCGGCTCGGATCGTCTTTCGACACAGATTGGCATACTGGTCAGGTGATCCGGGATGTTCAGTAAAGATGCTAATTTGGAAAGTGCATCTGCGAACTGATTCTCTTCCCGGGGCAGATAAATGTATTCTACCTTTTGGAATTGTTTCTCTAGAACCCTTACCCGTGCTTGGTAAGCCACGAGATTGGCGTTCCGAGTTTTCCATTTTTGGAGTGCTTGATTGATGACCAGTGATGAATCACCGTGGACCCGAAGGTTTGTTACCCCTAAATCAGCGGCGGCTTGCAACCCGTGAATGCATGCTTCGTATTCGGCTGCGTTGTTGGTCACGTCGAAGTCCAACTTGATGGATAAGGGAGTGTGTTCCCCTCGGGGTGAAATTAACAGGATTCCGACCCCAAATCCTCGGAAGTTGGATGCCCCATCGAAATATAAATCCCACACTTCCGTATCGGTATGGAATATGTCTTCATCGGAAAGGCCCATGTATCGGTGTGGCCTTCTTCGGATATTGGGCTGTCAGCGAGGAACTCGGCAACTACCCGGCCTTTGATGGCTTTTAATGGTACAAATTTGAGGTCGAACTCGGATAACATTAAAGTCCATCTTGACATCCTGCCGTTGAGGATGGGCTTTTCGAATAAGTACTTGATAGGATCCATTTTGGATAACACATGTACCTCGTGACTGAGCATGTAATGTCGGAGCTTTTTAGTGGCCCAAACCAATGCTAGGCACGTCTTTTCGAGCATTGTATATTTGCACTCATATTCGAGGAACTTTTTACTGATGTAGTAGATAGCCCGTTCTTCTGAATCAACTGTCTGGGCCAGCATAGCCCCCATGGCTGTCCCTGTCGTCGTTAGGTATAACGACAAAGGCAGACCGTGTTGAGGTGGCATTAGTACTGGCGGAGCAGACAGAATCTCCTTGATTTTGTCGAAAGCCGCTTGACATTTGTCGTCCCATAGCACCCGTTCTCCGATTTTCAGTTTCTTGAAAATGGGCTCACATACCATGGTTAATTTTGAAATGAAACGGGTGATGTATTGGACTTTCCCGAGAAACCCCCGTATTTCTTTTTCGGTTTTGGGTGGTTGCATCTCGGTGATGGCTTTGATTTTAGCTGGGTCGACCTCGATGCCGCGTTGGCTAACGATATGGCCCAGTAATTTGCCCGACGTTACCCCAAAACTGCATTTTTGTGGGTTCAGTCTCATGTTGTATTTACGTAGCCGGGTGAAGAACTTTCTTAGGGCTGAAATGTGCCCGCTTCGGTCCTTGGATTTGACGATCATGTCGTCCACATAGACCTCCACTTCCTTGTGCATCATATCGTGGAGCAAAGTAGTGGCAGTCCGTTGATAAGTGGCCCCGGCGTTGATAAGCCCAAATGGCATGACGGTGTAACAGTAAGTACCCCAAGGTGTAATGAAGGTGGTCTTACCCATGTCCTCTTCTGCCATTTTAATCTGATTGTACCCGGCATACCCGTCCATGAACGATAGAAGGGCATGATCGGCCGTGTTATCCACTAGTATGTCGATGTGTGGTAACGGAAAATCGTCTTTTGGGCTTGCCTTATTAAGGTCCCGGAAATCTACACATACCCGCACCTTGCCGTCCTTCTTGGGTACCGGCACGATGTTTGCGACCCAGTCTGGATATTCAGACACTTTTATAAAGCCCGCTTTGAATTGCTTGTCGACTTCTTCTTTGACTTTGAGAGACCATTCGGGCCTCATTCTTCGGAGTTTCTGTTTTACCGGTTTACACCCATCTTTGATGGGTATACGGTGTTCAGCTATTTCTCGATCTATTCCCGGCATGTTCTTGTAGGACCATGCGAAGACATCCTTGAACTCTTGGAGGAGGTCTGTGAATTGTTTTCTCTCCTCGGGATCTAAGGATAGGCCCAACTTAAGCATCTGGGGCTCTAATGTGGTTCCCACGTTAATGGACTCGGTTTCTTCAATCACCGGATCTCGGGACTCCCTTTGTTCGAGCTGCTCGATCAGATGCAGAGGAAGAGGTACCTGTTCGTCGGGTTTCTCAATGTCATTGCATGTAAAATTTTTGAAATTGAACGAATTTTGAAAATAAGACAAGTCGTAAGCAGAACGGTTTTCGTTATTATTATTAATGGTAAATTTTGAGAAAAGCTCGAATAGAGCGGCCATCTATCGTTGGTCAGTGGCGGGATAGAGAGTGCTCTCGGGACAGGCCCCGAGACTCCAGTGGCTAAGGGAAGAGGGTTTACAGATTGGACTCTAGCACCAGACCCTCTAGACTTGGACTCAGACTCTGACTCTGACTCTGACTCAGACTCGGACTCGGTATCCGGCATGTCTCCCTAGCCGGTGGTTAGCTTGTAGGTCCGTCCTTGGCTGTCGGTCCACTTGACGCCCTTCCTCCAGGCCCTTTTCCCGGTGTCTGCGCCAACTTCGGAGATCAGCCTTGTTGGGTCAAACCGATTACTGCGGAGGATCAGATTGACCAGATCTTCCTTTGGAGCAGGGATGGCCTTGTCTTTTCCAAATAGGAGCCCCAGCACGGGCTCGGAGTTGTTTTCACCTTCTTTGGACTCGGCCTAGAAAAGGGTGAATATATCATCAGGGATGAAATTGCATTCCCGAGCCGTTTTGGTCTCGGGATATGTGATGGTGGGTTGGTAGAGGCCCACTTGAATAGCTCCGAATACAGGAGTGACGAAGTAGTCAGTTAACTTCGGGCTATAAGGGCCTAAGTAAGTACCCTTGATGAGGTTGGTGGCCTTCTGAATACCGGCACGGACCACGTTTTCCGGGGTCATAGCATACCCCAACCCGAACTGTGATTCGCCATCGTTTAGAACCTCGATAATCTTCCCAGCTGGAAGATATGGCCTCGAGGTAGCCCCCGGTAAGTAGCACAAGTTTTGTAGCATCGTGTCGATGCTAGTGGTGAAGTAAGGCCTGAAGAGATATTCCTCCTCGATCATGCCCACGAAATCAAATCCTCGTGGGTCGGCCCGGCCCGTAGCATTGCAGCTTGCTACGGTAATGGGGGTCGCCTCCAGTGCGATGACACCGTCCTGAAGCGGCATCTTTACTTTTCTGTGGAGGGTAGAGGATACGGCCTTGACTGCATGGATCCAAGGCCTTCCTAGTAGTAAGTTAAAGGACGAGGTGACATCGATCACCTGAAACTCCAATTCTTTTTCGATTGGACCTGTTGTTATTGTCAGTTTAACGGCCCCGGCAACCGGTTTTGGGCTTCCGTCGAAAGTCTGGATAGTTTGTGCCGTCAGTAGATAGTCGGCATCTGTGATGCCGAGGGCCCTAGCGGTCCTTAGAGGAAGGACATTTACGGCAGATCCGTCATCGATTAGGGTCATCGGGAGGTACTTCCCTCAGCAAATGACCGTGATGTATAGGGCCAAATTATGGGCGGCCCCAAATGGTGGTAGATCGGACTCAGAGAAGGTTATGAGTGTGCCTTCTTCTTTGGATTTGCCCATGAGATAGGGCATGATATTGGCTACCATTTCAGTGGGGGTAACCTGTGAGTCGACCTTGATCTCATCGAGAGCCTTAGTCAGTGCTTCCCCATGTGCTTGCGAGCTAACCAAAAGTTGCCATATGTTTAGGTCAGCTTGAACCCTCTTCAATTGCTGGACCAGAGTCGTGTCGTTGCTTGGTTCCTCAAGAGGGGATTCCGTCCTGGCAGGTTCAGTGACGGTTGTTGGAGTAGAGCGCCCAGCTGTGGCGAGGTGGTTAGTGGCTAAGGCCTTGGACTTAGCTTTTCGGACCTCCTCACTGGTGATGGGGACAGCTTCCCCTTTGGCTAGGTAAACATCCTCCTCATCATCGAACCATATCCCGTTAATTTGTGGGATAAAAAGGGAGATGAGGTGAGAGCAGTCAATTACCCCTCCCGTGAATATAGCATGGGCACTGAATGGGTTTTCCTTGTTACTCGGCTTGTCTCCAGGCAACGGTATTTTCCCATTCTCGATCAGATCTTGGATCAGATGATTTAGTTTCCAGCATTTCTCCGTGTCATGCCCATTACCTCGATGATATTGGCAGTAGGCTTGGGCATTGTAACTTTTGGACCTTTTCTCCACTGGAACTTAGGGAGTTAGGCCTATCGGTTGGATCAGGCCCTTTGAAGATAGCCTTTGTAAAGCATAGGTATAGGTAGTCCCTATATCCGTGAATACCCGATTTGGAGTATTCTTTTTGGATGAGGTATCCAGCAAATTAACCTCATCGAAAATGCTGCGGGTTGCAGGTGCAGGTGTGGGCTTGCTCATAGATGAACTGGCCCCTTGATAGCCCTTGGTAGAGGCCTTAGTCAGGCTCTCTAACCGTAAGTCGTCCTCGATCCTTGTACCCATTTTAGTTAGGGTGGCAAAATTGGGGATGACAGCATACCGGAAATGGACCCGGTAGGAAGGGAGGAGGTTCTTGACAAAAGCCTCCACTAGAACTTTCTCGCTGGGCTTATCAACCAGATTCACACTCTCGGCCCGCCATCTTTGGAGATATCTGGTGACCCCTACTTTGGGCTCTTGGGCCATTACTTCCAGAGTACGCATTTTAGTCTGGATCTCGGTATTATCTGCGTAATTCCGAGCAAATTCAGTCGCCACATCGCCCCAAGTCTTGTATTTCTTGGAATCGAGCCTGTAGTACCAGACCTTGGGATGCTTTTCAAGGGAGGAAGGGAATAAATGCTTACACATGGTGGAATTCACCCCTTTGATCGCCATAAAATCTTTGAAAGCCCGGATGTGGTGGACCGGGTCTTCAGTACTCTCAAATATTGGAATTCCCGTGAGGTTGAGGTTAGTAGGTAGCTCGTCATTTAAAGGCGAATAGGAACGAGCATTTTTAGTGTGGATCGAGTTGTTCGTTGACAGGTGAACCTGTTCTTCGAGCCTGCGAACAACGCTGATTAGTTCAGCTATGGGCCCAGTGGACTCAGATCCTTCAATAGGGGCTACCTTCTCTACGGCACTCACACGGGTGGCCAAGGTTGTTTGGTCGGTCTGGATGGCAGTCAATTGGGTTTCGATCTTGGCCAGCACAGCCTTCAGTTCGTCCATCTTGCGTTGATGTCTGGTCTCGGGTGGCCTGTGTGTAAGAACACCGCATAATCAGAAACTAGCCCAAATCCTGGAATAGAAGGTATATCCCGAGCAAGACTTGAAACACCCCACATTGATTGAAGATGTCCTATTTATGAGCTTTGCTTAAAGGGATTTGAAGTACTACTCATATCAACAAAGTGCACTTTCTTTTCTGGTTTGCCCATGATAAGAACTCTGCAGTTAAGCCTGCTTTGAATTGTTTATCGACCTCTTCCTTAACTTTAAGAGACCACTCGGGCTTCATTCTTCTGAGCTTTTGCTTTACCGGCTTGCACCCATCTTTGATGGGTATTCGGTGTTCGGCTATCTCCCGGTCTATACCCGGCATGTCCTTGTAGGACCATGCAAAGACATCTTTGAATTCCTGGAGGAGGTCGGTGAATTGTTTTCTCTCCTCTGGATCTAAAGATAGACCCAACTTAAGCATCTGGGGCTCTAAAGTGGTTCCCACGTTGATGGACTCGGTTTCTTCGATTACCGGATCTCGGGATTCCCTTTGCTCGAGCTGCTCGACCAGATGTTGAGGTAGGGGTACCTGTTCGTCGGGTTTCTCAATGTCATTGCATATAAAATTTTTGAAATTGAGAAAATTTTGGAAATAAGACAAGTCGTAAGCAGAACGGTGTTCGTTATTATTATTGATGGTAAATTTTGAAAATAGCTCGAATAGAGCTGCCATCTGATCATTGGTCAGAGGCGGGATAGGGAGAGATCTTGGGACAGGCCCCGAGACCTTAGTGGATAAGGGAAGAGGGGTTACAGACTCGACTTTAGCACCAGACCCTCTAGACTCGGACTCAGACTCCGACTCTGACTCTGACTCAGACTCGGTATCCGGCATGTCTCCCTCGCCGGTGGTCAGCTTGTAGACCCGTCCTTGACCGTCGGTCCATTTTATGGTCTTCCTCCAAGCCCTCGTTTCGGTGTTGGTGCCGACCTCGGTGATTAGCTTGGTTGGGTCGAACCGATCGCTGCGAAGGATCAGGTTGACCAAGTCGTTCTTTGGAGCGGGGACGGCTTTGTCTTCTCCGAATAAGAGCCCCAGCACGGGCTCGGAGTTGTTTTCGCCCTCCTTCGATTCGGCCTGGACGATGGTGAATATGTCATCATGGATGAAATTGCATTCCCGAGCCTTTTTGGTCTCGGGATATGTGACGGTGGGTCGGTAAAGACCCACTTGGATGGCTCCGAAGACTGGAGTAACGAAGTAATCCGTTAACTTCAGGCTATAAGGGCTTATGTAAGTACCCTTGAGAATGTCGACGGCCTTGTGAATACCGGCCCGAACCACGTTTTCCGGGGTTATAACATACCCCAATCCGAAATGTGACTCGCCATCATTTAGGACCTCGATAATCTTCCCAGCTGGAAGATATGGCCTTGAGGTTATTCCGGGTAGGTAACCCAGATTTTGTAGCATCGTGTCGATGCTAGTTGTGAAGTATGGCCTAAAGAGATATTCTTCTTCGATCATGCCCACGAAATCAAATCCTCGTGGGTCGGCCCGGCCCGTAGCGTTGCAGCTTGCTACGGTAATTGGGGTCGCCTCCAGCGTGATGATACCGTCTTTGAGGGGCATCTTGACTTTTCGATGGAGGGTAGATGACACGGCCTTGACTGCGTGGATCCAAGGCCTTCCCAGCAAGAGATTGAATGATGAGGTGACATCTATCACCTGAAATTCCAGTTCCTTTTCGATTGGGCCCGTTATGATCTTCAATTTTACGGCCCCGGCGACAGGTTTTGGGCTTCCGTCGAAAGCCTGGATAGTCTGCGCCGTTGGAAGGTAATCGGCATCGGTGATGCCGAGTGCTTTTGCGGTCCTTAGAGGAAGGACATTCACGGCTGATCCATCGTCGATAAGGGTCATCGGGAGATATTTACCTTTGCAGATGACCGTGATGTATAGGGCCAGATTGTGACTGGGCCCAAATGGTGGCACATCGGCTTCAGAGAAGGTTATGAGTGGGCCTTCTTCTTTGGATTTGCCTTTAAGGTCGGGCATGATGGTGGCTACCATTTCAGCAGGGGTAGCCTCTGAATCAACCTTGATTTCATCGAGAGCCTTAGTCAGTGCTTCCCGATGAGCTTGCGAGCTAACCAATAGTTGCCATATGGTTAGATCGGCTCGGACCCTCTTCATTTGTTGGACCAGAGCCGTGTTTGGGCTCGGTTCTTCGAGGGTAGGCTCCGTCCTGGCGGGTTCAGTGACGGATATAGGAATGGAACGCCCAGCTGTGGCGAGATGATTGGTGGCTAAGGCCTTGGACTTAGCCTGTCGGACCTCTTCGAGGGTGATGGGGACAGCTTCCCCTTTGGTTAAGTACACATCATCCTCGTCGTCGAACCATATCCCGTTGACTTGCGGGATGTAGGGAGAGATGAGGTGAGTACAGTCAATTACCTCACCGGTGAAGATAGCATGAGCGCTGAACGGGTTTTCTTTGTTGCTCGGCTTGTCTCCGGGCAACGGGATTTTCCCGCTCTCGATAAGGTCCTGGATCAGATGTTTTAACCTCCAACATTTTTCAGTATCGTGCCCGTTACCCCGGTGATACTGACAATAGGCCTGAGCGTTGTAAGTTTTGGGCCTCTTTTCCACTGGAGGTTCTACAGTTGGGCCTATCGGTTGGATTAGGCCCTTTGAGGATAGCCTTTGTAAGGCGTAAGTATAGGTAGTCCCTATATCTGTGAATACCCGATTTGGCGTATTCTTTTTAGATGAGGTGTCGAGCAGGTTTACCTCGTCGAAGATGCTGCGAGTTGCAGCTGCGGGTGTGGGCTTGATTGTGGATGAACTTGCCCCTTGATAGCCTTTGGTAGAAGCCTTAGTCAGGCTCTCTAGTCTCAAGTCATCCTCGATTCTCGTGCCCATTTCAGTAAGGACAGCGAAGTTTGGGATGATGGCATACCGGAGGTGGACCCGGTAGGATGGGAGTAGATTTTTGACGAAGGCTTCTACTAGGGCCTTCTTGCCGGGCTTGTCGACCAGCTTCACACTCTCAGCCCTCCACCTTTGCAGATATTTTGTGAACCCTTCTTTGGGCTCTTGGGCCATTACCTCCAGAGTACGCATTGTAGTCTGGATTTCAGTGTTATCGGCGTAGTTCCGAGCAAACTCGGTCACCACATCATCCCAAGTCTTGTATTTCTTGGGGTCGAGCCTGTAGAACCAGGCCCTGGGATGCTTCTCCAAAGAGGAAGGGAATAGGTGCTTGAACATGGTGGACTTTACTCCTTTGACTGCCATGAAGTCCTTGAAAGCTCGGATATGATGGACCGGATCTTCGGTACCCTCAAACATAGGAATTCCCTTTAAGTTGAGGTTGGCCGGTAGCTCGTCATTCAAAGGTGAATAAATGCGAGCATTTTCAGAGTGGATTGAGTTGCTTGTTGACAAATGGACTTGCTCCTCGAGCCTGCGAACAACACTGACCAATTCGGCTATGGCCCCAGCGGAATCATCTCCTTCAACTGGAACCGTCTTCTCTACAGTGCTCAGGCGGGTGTCCAAAGTTGCTTGGTTAGCGAGGATGGAGGTCAGTTGAGTCTCGATTTTGGCTAAGGCATTTTTCAATTCGTCCATCTTGCGTTGATGTCGGGTTGTGGCTGACCTGTCTGTAAGAACACCACGTAATCAGAAACTAGCCCAGAAATCCCGGAATAGAAAGTACATCCCAAACGAGACTAAAAAGGGAAACGACTCGAGAAAGACACCTAGACGGATGACTCGTGAAGTGTGGGCTTCCCTTAGGATTCGGCAAATGGGCCTAGTCCTGTTCGAAGGAAGGTTCACACGGGACATCTCTAGAATTTTGACTCGATCGTGTTGACGGGCCCTCCTTCGTAAGAGTATGTCCTACTTAGGTGGGCCTTGTCTTAGTTTAATAAGGCGGACTGGGGTAGGGAAGAAACTCGTGATGTAAGATCGACGGAGTTTCGACGCCAGAAGAACTTGACAACTTAAGAAATGACCCGACAGTGCTAAAAATGGGGAGTCCTAAAAGTGGAAGGTTTTGAAAATTGATTGTTTTGAAGGAGGACCGAGTGGACTCGGTGAGTGGCCCAAATTTCCGAAAAGTCATTGGGCCGCGAGTTTTGAAAGTTTGAGTTTTGATTTGGGCAGCATACCAGCTAGAAAATAGGCTATTTTGAGTAAAATCATAAGTCCTAAATTCGGTATGTCCCGGGTTTTGAAAATCGAATATCTTGAAAAAGATGCAATTTTGAAAGGTAGATATTTTTTGAAAACGACTCGGAAACCAAGTAGCACGTAGTCACACAAGCATTATAACGACGCCATGTATGCTCTACACTAAGTCTCGGTCGGTCTGAAAGGGTCTATGCTAGTGTACATAGTCTAGACGTTGATCGGGACGGACTCTCTAAGTCGAATTGAGCTTAGAACATGCCGCGAAACCCACTCGAATCGACTATGGACACCTTTTGACATATCCATGTTGGAGTACATCAATGGTATAGTGGGACGTCGGTCACCAGTACCGGCCCGGGAAAATATGGGTTATGCATGAACCGTAGAACTAAAACGCGTATTGTATTTGTCAAACGATTTCTATTCGAGTCTCACCCTGAGGATGCCGATGGTAAGTCACGCATCAGTTAATCCCCAGCGGAGTCGCCAAATTGTGGACATGACATAGGTCCACCCCGACGCGGCCACGCGCGGGTTTGGGTAGGCGAATGAATCTCCATATGAGAATGGATCGAATTGAAATTTTGGTCGAAGTGGAGTCGCCACCGAATTTTGTGGTTATTCGGAACCATTCGAGCCCACTCTATGTTGTAGTGGTCAATATACAAAATACGGCCCATTTCCGATGTCAGAGTTTATTGGGCTCGTCTCTTTGCATTTGATACCAATACCGACGTTATCGGATATTGTGTATTGAATGACTCTCGTGCGCCAACGGTTTCGGGCATCCGGAAACCGAGGTTCTGAGTAAGGGGTGAGGGTACGTGTTGGGAAGCCCACAAAGGACACCCAACCCCGCCCGCACATTAGCGGCCTCTACTAAGAATTCGAATGACTTTCCAATACGCGCGATAGTTGAACGGGAAAATGAGATGCAAAGATTAGTTTCCCTAAACATGTGAATGGAATTGAAAAGGGTTTCTAAGTCAATTTAACGCAATTAATTCTAACGTCGAAGTTGAATTTTAGCATGTGGGTTCATTTTAGTAAAATAAAATTAACGACAAAAATTGACAAAGGAAACAAACAAACTGTTAGTAACGAATAATAACGGTTTGTGCAAATATTGAATTGAATTGAATGACGTAAACGAGATGATGCATGGTTTGAAAAGATAGTAATACACGTGATTAATTAGGCACGTGTTGACCTAAGTCGTAAAATACTATCGAATTTAGAAAGAAGAAGAATGTTTGACTCACGGTTTTGGTCGTGATGAGGCCACTCGATCGAGTGGTCGACGGACTCGATCGAGTGAACCTCTAAAAAAGGTTTCTGTTTTTCGTTTCAAAGAAACAAGCAAACGGTTAGCAACGGTAAATCGATATTAACGGTTTGTGCAAATAATGAATTGAATAGAATTGAATGATGTACAAGATGATGCATGGTTTGAAAGGATAGCATACACGTGATTAATTATGCACGTGTTGACCTAAGTCGTAAAATGCTATCGGGTTTTGAAAATAGAATAATGTACGATTTATTGCGTTAATCGTTATGAGGTTACTAGATCGAGTAGTCGATGGACTCGATCGAGTAGATCCCGAAAAGAGGTTTCTGTTCCGTGTCCTAGACCATACTCGGCCGAGTTATTGACTAACTCGGTCGAGTACATGGCCACTCGACCGAGTCACTGTGAGACTCGATCGAGTGGAGGTCGTGAAAAACATTCTGGTTCGATTTTTGGGGCGCCACTCGACCGAGTGGGCTAGGCACTCGGTCGAGTGCCCCCTGTACGAATTGTAATTCGTTTGCAATTTTGACGTTGATTTTGAAATTGCTTTTGATTTTTGAGAGTTTGACGATTTTACCGAATCGGACATAAATATTGCGCAATTTACGCTCGACTTGGTTTTTTATAAATCGCAAGTTTTGTTGAACCGAGTATAAATATTGTTGAATTTATACTCGACTCTAACCTTGAATACTCGTTGTATCCCACATTCAATTATTTGAATCGATATGGAATATTAGAGCGAAACAGAAAATAAATAAATTGATTTTTAGCCGTTTTGAATTAATTACCGCGATATGAACAAATCACATTAATTAATTCATATGGCTTGATTACTAGATTTGATATCCAATTATGGGATTAGTATCGAATCTGAAATCGACGCATTATTTGAATAAATAAAAAAAGAACTTGGTTCCCTCGACTTCTCCGACATCGGAATAAATCCCTAGGGATTGTGATGTCGGATCCGTGTCAACGGGTTTCGACCCTTATTGAAATATAATGCTTATTTTTTTGAAAATCGATGTGATATGCGAATAACGATAACGATACAAACGATATGAAAATTATTGTTGAAGTTAACCTATCGCAATAATCAAGTAATCGGGATATCAGAACGAGCGACCGTCAACGCTGTGTGCAGTACACTTGTATGTTCGTGTTTCCTCATTCCGATATCACTCATACTCGACACAAATTGATAGGTATTTTAATGTTTTGATACTAGTATTATTGATATTAATGATGCGATAATAACGAAAAAAAATACAATAAAGCAAACGCGACCCGTAAGACACGACGCGAGAAGGAGGAAGAAAGGAAAAGAATCGGGGTTTTGACACCCTCAACCTACATGTTCTTGTCTCGGCGCGGACTCGTAACCGTGGCTATAACACAAGAGTTTTCGAGGTTTATGAAGGTTAAGTTATGGTGGCTCGGGTTTGATGAATCCTAAAGCTAGTTTAGGGCTTGCTAGGGTGTTGCTTAGGGTTTGTAAAAAGTGTAGTATGTGTGTATGGTTGCACTAGGGTTTTTGAAAGTTGTAAAAAAGGTGTTGAAGAGGGGTGCATGGGGGTTCCTTATATAGGAAAAGCTAGGGCTTCGGTTTAGGGTTACTCGACCGAGTAGGCAGCTGACTCGGTCGAGTAGGCTTGTGCGTCAGCCGTCGAGCTTGAATGAGGGCCCACTCGATCGAGTGGGTGGGGCACTCGATCGAGTGGCCCAGCTGGGTCGCGTGGGTCACTTGCTTTGGCCCGTGACCATGGATATTTGATGAGTTTGAGTTTGAATTGGGCTTTTGATGCTTGAGGGGTTGTTTGGTATGTCTCGGAAACGACTTTGACCGGGATTGACCCAATCGTGACAAGTCGGTTTTAATTCCGGTGTCGGTTTCGGCCCAAATTAGCCTTGTTTGATTGGAAATGGCCCGCTGGGCCTGGATTCGAGGTTGATTTTGTGAGATTTGTACTCTGTAAGTGTGTTAGCCAGCGATTAATGGATTTGAGCCCGTATCCGAGCGCACAGAAGCATGTTAGCGTCCGATTATCATCGGGTGTTTTTTTTTGGGAAACTACCATAGACACCTGGCAGTCAAAACGCGGGTGTCTACAGTATTAAAGTAACACGACATATAAAGTAACATATGGTAGACATTAAAGTAACATATGCTCTACACTAAAGTAACGCATGCAGTATATCCATATATGAACAACAATAACTCAATATATTGTGTGTGCGCAAATTTCATATGATGAATATGCAGTTCAACATAGAAAATTAGAAACTACTAATTCAGTATCATATAACACCATGTATATTTCATTCACGTATTAAATCAGTATATTTCTCTGAATGGGGCGTCACTCTTTTAATTTGTTTCCTATTTTGTAGGCAATCACGTTCCACTATTATAGGAAACAATATTTTTTTTTTTTAAATATGGCGGTTTCATATATCCCTACTACACTCTGATGCGATAAAATAACAGATGTTAAGCACTAAAGTAACCACTTCAATGAGTTAAAGTAATAGATCATAAAATTAACAGATGACTCTCATGGCCTTTTCAGTTTGATGAATATGCAGTTCAACGTAGAAAAGAAGAAACCAATTATTTAGTATCATCTTAATGACTCCCATGGACTTTTCGTATAAACTACAATTCATATACTCACCGTTTGCGTGTTGTACGATTTGCATATCAGCCATTTGAATGAAAAGTTGTAGCCGGAATGATCGAACGTAGAATGCAGTAGTGTGAAGAAAACGATGAATGACTGAATGCGGTCTTGTTTGGATTGTTTTGAAGTAAATGGCAGCAGCGAGAATAAGAATAATGAACCAGAGAATGAATGAGAGAACGATGAAAGCGAGAGTGAGGCGACAGAGTGATGAATGAGAGAATGAGAGAATGAATGAATGAATGAATGAGGATGATACGTTACACTGATATATTCTCCTTCCTATTTTGTGGGAAGCAGTATATTCTCTCCCTTTTTTTAAATTAGTGATTGATCTCGTCCCTTCATCCATCTCCCATCCAACGGATGGGATGAGGATTTAGGGACTCAATACTTATAAGGGACTCATTAGAACCCATCTATATATATAGAGAGAGAGGGGGTTCAGTGGAGTTAGCAACTCTTGGAGAGTTGCTTAGTGTTGATCCCCTCCATCCATTAATCCTAAGATGAATGGTGGATGGATGAGGTTCAATTATTAAAAAAAAGGACTGACATGCTGCAGCCATCAACCATCAACCATCACTAATCACTTCATTACTTCCCTCCTCTACTCTCTCTCCCGCCTATTACCCTTCCCATCTCCTTTTCAATTCATTTCCCTAATTCAATTCATCTCTCTCTAACAAAACCCCATCAAATAAGCTCCATTAATAACTCCGACCATACTCCGTCAACAATCCGATCATACTCCGTTTTTAACACAACATGACGGATAATTATACCAAGGTATGTTTATGCATAAACTTTGATCATCTTTATTTTTTTAGCTTCTTCTTCATCTTCATCTTCATCTTCATCTTCGATCATCTTCATCTTCTTCAAGCTTCTTTTTATTTTTCATACCTTCTTTTTGTTGGTATTTATAAAATTATTCATCTTCATTATAAAAAAAAAACAACTTCATCTTTAAGATGAAGTTTGAAGATGAAGTTGTTCTTTTTTTGTGGGATGAATGGAGCTTGAAGATGAAGATGAACAAGTCATTTAGTGCGTAATGTTCTTGCAGAATTGCAAAGTCACACTCATTATGCTGTATAGTCACACTCATTATGTTGTAGAATCACGCAGATGTACACTCATTGTAGTCACATATTCAGTTGTATAGTCATACTCATTAAGTTGTATAGTCACACTCGCTATGTTGTAGAATCACGCAGCTATAGAATACCTTGGGATTAAGGTATCATTCGTTGAATCATCTTCATCTTCATGCTTGTTTTATTTTTCATACCTTTTTTTTGTATTTATAAAATTATTTATCTTCATTATCCAAAAAAAATGAAGGTTGAATATAGATGAATGGATGTTGAATATTTAATGAATGTTTAAATAATTTGCTCTGATTCGTATGTATAATCATCTTTCTAATTATGAATGTGACTTTGCTAATGATGCTTGAAGTATAATTAATTGTATGGCTTTTATTTTCCATTTTACGGTTTCAGTTTTGTAGTCACAGACTCACTACAAGAATAGATGGGCCTGGCGTCCATCCATTGGCTTCCGTTAGTGGACGATGTATGGGTCCGGGCGTCCGCAAACCGACGCCAGAAGGTGGATGCCACGACCAGTCGCCTGTTTTTTGACCGGGCGTCCATTAATGGACGCCAATAAAATTGGCGTCTGACAGCGCACGCCATGCGTGGCGTCCGACTGTGGACGCCAGGTGTCCCTGGATGGCGTCCACAATCAGACGTCATGTGCATCATGGTGGCGTCCGACTGTGGACGCCATCCAGGGATACCTGGCGTCCACAGTCGGACGCCATGTCTGCCAATCTTCATCGCGTTTAGCTTCCTCCGGCGTCTGGCTTGGCGTCCGTTATTGGATGCCATATATGCTGATGCATGGCCGTAGACAAGCGTTCGATGTCTAGCCAAAACCTGCAAAATAAACCACGTCCACAACTCTCATCTAACCACAACTGTCGACCATCCACAAGACATCAATCTCATTCACTCTCAATCAACCAAAACACTTGATCTCCCGCCACATTTATGCTCAAAAAACATTCATATAAAAAAGTTTTAACATACGGTTTAAAGGTACATAAATCTAAACTAGTTCGAAGATACATAATCCATAAATCCAGTTACAACAAGAAACAATCAGCTAACTGTGAAGCTAGCTGAAGCACCAGAGTTACCGCCACCCCCACTAAAGGGGTCTCTGTCGTCTGGAGGGGAAGGGGGACGACCTTGGTTGCATTTGTTGAACATGGCCTGAAACATGGTCATCTGTTCCTGCATCTTCTTTATCTGCTCCGCCTGCTCCTGCAGTTGCTCCTTCATGGCCTTCTTTTCTGGGTCGGGCTGCTGAGATCCGGCTGGCGTATACTCCATCTGTGTGGAGGTGCCGAGACGCGCTGGGGGAGGTGTGAAGTAGATCCCGTGTGCATTCCCAACACCATACACACTACCTTTCTTGTACCCCTTCACGACCTTGAAAAAGGTCTGATTCGGGTCTACTTCGGCAGCATCAGGAGCAGTCTCGTGGTTTGCTAGCTCCTCTTGGTAGGCATCCTGCGTACACAACAGTGATTTCAATTCAAGTTATTAGTAGATGAAATCAATAAAGATACTTATCTACCACCTAAAGTATATATATAGACACAGTTGATTTATTTGAAATAGTAAGTACTCACCCAGATTGCCTGATCTTTACTCGTCATAAAAGAAGTCCCTTCCGAGTCGGTCTTCCCGTGCATGTCCAGGAATACCTCAGGGGCGGTTAGCGTCCTCCCGAGTTCAGCTTGTAGCTGTTAAATGAGTACGACCGTTAGGCGAACGTATATTACGTGAACATAGTTTATGATTAATCAAGTACGAGTACGATATTATTAGAAATCATACCCTCTTGAGACGAAGAAACGAAGACTGTGAACCCCGATGATGTGTCGGGTCGGCCTTCCCCTCCTTCTCGCAGTTCTTCATTTTGTTTTGGGATGCCCTCTCAGATCTGACCTTGAAGTCCTTGTTGTCGTGGTACTTAACCCACCTCTCCAACGCTTCACCTGAAGTATGACAACACTAATATATTATTAGTTAATATAGTAAAGATTGAAGTTAGATTGTTCTTTAAAATTGAGTAATATAAAAAAACCACCTTTCAGGTCTTTTAGCGCAGTCCCCCGGGTGCGGCGTTTGTTCATTACGTCAGCGAAGCGGTGTGTGCAAGTCTCGTTGTACCGCTCCCATACCCTTCCTTCGAACTCCGGCTTCCAAAATAACTTCAACTACAAAATCAAGGCGGATTAGTAATTACTAAAAGAAATAATTACAAAGTCTACATTATGAATGCAGAACTCGGTAGCAAAAACAGTCAACGAACCCTGAAGTTGTTGAACCACTGCTCCCGTTGATCCGTCGGCACCTGAGTCCAACAGGCATACCCTAGACCTTTGTCGACCATGTAGCTGTTAGTACAGCCAGTGCTCACCTGCCCATGGAGGAACCTGCACCAAGTCGAGAAACACAGACATGTACGAAATATTACAAGATGTATGTAGTCCAAAAATTCATATGTTACAAAAGAGTGGGCATGTTAGATTATATTACCATACGCGACCGAGGTCGATAATCACCCGACCATTCTCGTCCGTCTCTGGCTCCTCCGTGTCCCCCTGCCGCTGCTGCTCGGCGTTCTGCTCCGGTCCCGGCGTTTCAAGGACCACTTTCTCCTCCTTCTGCTGCGAGGTGGATGCATGCACAGACCTACTTCCTCCGCCACGTCTCCTCGTCGATCTACCGCCTGCAATTATCTTAACCTTGCAACAAATTAGCAACAATTAGCAATTACAATCTAACTTGATTGAAATAACGTACAAAATAAGTAACACAATGATTAATATGGTTAACCTACTACAACAAGTCTAGCAGTCATCTTCGCTGTCGTTATTGTCTTCAGCCTCATCGTCCTCACTCTAATCCTCCTCCTCCGTTTCCTCGCCCTCCTCTTGATCGTCCTCCAAATTCTTTTCATCGTGTCCGTCAACCTCCTCAAGGATCTCCGGAACATCCCTAACCATGTAATCTCCTTGTCCATCGTCATTATCATCCTCAAAGTATTCATCTGCCCCTTCATTCTGATCTTGTTCGGAGAGTATGGTCTCGTCGATAGGAGACAAGCGTGTACCACTTGAAGCTGCATCTTCCTGGAACAAAGAACTGTCTATTTGCCCCCGTGGTTTTGTCGTAAAGCCTGCCCACCATTGACTTTGATTTCTCTCATTTCTCGTGTACGGAGAAGGAGCAAAGTAGACTTGCTTGGCCTGATGCGCGAGTATGAACGGATCGTACGTAGGATATTTCCGGGTGTGGTTAACTTCCACGATCTTGTAACGTTCATGCACTCGGGTTTCGTTCACGGAGCTGTCTTTCCACTCACATTTGAACACCACAGCTCTATACCCCCGTTCTTTGCCGACATAACACAACTCAATAATATCCTCAAAAATGCCATAGTACTCATCACCATCAAGAGATGTCACACTGACACCGAAATTACATCTAGCCTTGTTCTTACCATAGTTGAATGTGTGAAAATTGAACCCATTCACTGTGTACCGGTTCCAGGTTTTAACGACTCGCACTGGTCCGTAAGCCAAACTTCTAACCAAATCATCACGTATGTCTAAGGCAACTACGTGATCCTTTAGCCACTTAGGAAAATGTTCATCGTGCTTACTCCAAACGTCATCAGGGTTCACGTCAGGGTTCACAGCGACATATTCAGTTACAAATTGCTTCTCATAAGGCTCTAAGATCTCACAATTAGAGAGTAGGTAAAGGTGCGCTCGGTTGTACTCTTTCTCATCTAGTACCCTAGAACTCTCGACGGATGAAGTTCCTTCATCGTCCTTCTTTTGAAAAAACTCGGGTATAGTAGGATCAATGGAAACTGAATGTTCTAGGTTCAGGTTCTTGGTTTTTGTTTGGACATCTTTCTCGAAGTATAGGGAGCAGAAGTTCGCAATCTCTTCTGTCAAATATGCATTACAAATAGAACCCTCTACCCTAGCCTTGTTACCAATTTTCTTCTTCAGATGATTGAGGAACCTAAATAAACAAGTTATGTATTTTAATTAATAAAAGTTAGCTATGTTTAAATTAAATTTATAAATAAAGTTACAAAAATGTATGTACCTTTCAAATGGGTACATCCATCTATACTGGACAGGTCCTCCAACCTTAGCCTCGTAGGGCAAGTGGACAGGTAGATGCTCCATGGAATTAAAGAACGACGGTGGGAAGATCATCTCAAGTTTGCATAGTATCTGTGGAATCTGATCCTCCAGCCGAGTCATGTCCTCACTTGTTACTGTAGAAGAACACAAATCTCGAAAAAACTGAGATATCTCAGTTATAGAATTCCACACCGTCGGTGGCAAAAGTTGCTTTAGAGCTACCGGAAGTAACCTCTCCATAAAGACGTGGCAGTCATGACTCTTTAACCCTTGCAGTTTTAGGTTCTTAAGATCAACTCAGCGTTTGAAGTCGGAGGCGTACCCATCAGGAAACTTTAACTTCTCTACCCACTCCAACAATGCCTTTCTCTGGGCCTTGTCAAGTGTGAACAAGGCTCTCGGTTTGGACCCATCCCGTTTTATGTGCAGCTGAGGACGGTCACAAAAAATCTTTAGATCTCGCCGGGAGCCGGTAGTGTCACAACTCTTCCCCTCCACATCCATCACAGTGTGAATCAACTGCTCGAAGAAGTTTTTCTCTATGTGCATCACATCTAAATTGTGACGAAGTAACAAAGTCCTCCAATATGGTAGGTTAAAGAATATGCTACGTTTAAACCAACCATTTTTCAACTTTTTGAGATCTTTGAACTCCTGCTCGGTTCCGTCAACATTGGACGGGTAATCGGAAATCAACTCCCATATTTCATCTCCGGGGAGTCGATCAGGTGCGTCGTCAAGTACAACCTCACCCTTCTTGAACGCCTTCTTATTCTTCCTATATGGGTGACCCTCTGATAGGAACTGTCTATGACAGTCAAACCAACTAATTTTACTAGAATTTGGAAGATAAAAAGCTTTGCTCTCATCCATACAACACGGACATGCTTTCTGACCCGCAATAGACCACCCCGAGAGCATACCGTACGCGGGAAAGTTGTTTATAGTCCACAACAGAGCTGCTTTCAACTGAAAGTTTTGTCCCAGAGAGACATCATAAGTTTCGACCCCTACCTCCCACATTTGTTTCAATTCCTCAATAACAGGTTGCAAGTAAACATCCAAATGATTTTTCGGATTTTTGGGACCAGGCTCAATAAGAGATAGAAAGATGAAAGGCTGCTTCAAACACAACCAAGGAGGTAGGTTATAAGGTGTGATCATCACAGGCCAGCAAGAGTACGACTTACCAAATTGGCCGAAAGGTGCAAACCCATCAGTACACAACCCTAGCCTTACATTTCGAGGTTCTGACGCAAA
Source organism: Agrostemma githago (assembly GCA_958450325.1). NCBI lineage: Eukaryota > Viridiplantae > Streptophyta > Magnoliopsida > Caryophyllales > Caryophyllaceae > Agrostemma > Agrostemma githago. The sequence goes on along the minus strand of OY288239.1, from coordinate 74,931,912 downwards.
GTGGGGATGTAGTCTATCGAAACGCTTCCATTCCTCGCCGTCACTCGGATGACACATCTTCCCTGGTACCCTAATATCCTCCTTGTGCCACCTCATTTGCTCCGCTATGGTTTTTGTGGCATACAATTTTTGAAGCCTTGGTGCAATAAGGAAGTACGTAAGCTGACTTATTGGGATCGGTTTCTTACCCCTAACACCGCTTTTCCCTTTTCTACCCCTCAAAACAATATCCCCCTCAACCATCTTATACCTACCCTTACCACATCTCTTACATTCATCTAGCATCGCATCGTCCTTCCAAAATAACATACATCCATCTGGACAAGCATCAATCTTATGATGCGGGAGTTGAAGGCCCTTCACAACTTTTTTGGTTGTGTAGAAAATTCGGGTCATGATATTGTCTTTCAGGATTACTCTCTCGAGCAAGGCAGCAATACCATCGACACAGGCAAAGGGTAGGTTGAACTCACATTTAAGGCTGACTACCATAGATGCGACTTCTAACAAAGTCACATCGCACCCTCCGTATAACGGTTTCTCCGAAGCGTTCAACATGTCGAAAAACGCTTTCGCTCGTGGGTTAGGTTCTTGTGGGTTAGGTGAGTCTTGTTGGTTGGGTGAGTCATTCCCATATGTGTTCTCGTTGTTAAACAAGTTTCACTCCACTACGTCAACTATCATACCTCTCAAACCCCCCTAAATTTGACAGTTTTCGGGTTCCTCAGACTGAGGTGGCTCACCATTACAAATCCAATTATAATAATTGGCTGAAAAACCATTATAGATGACATGTTCCTTAACTACAAGGACATCAAAAAATTTAATGTTCTTGCATTTAGTGCACGAACACCTAACCTCCCCCCTCGATGCATAGTCTACTGAGTTTTTAGCGACCTCGACAAATGATTCCACACCCCTAAAAAATTCTACGGTGGGACGTCTCTTCTTATCAAGTCTTCCCTCATACATCCATTTCCGTTGAATTCTCTTCATTTTCCATGTTAAAAAAATATATATAACAAATTAAAGTTTAATTTCTCTAACTTAATTTAGAACTTACTAAACAAAAATTTAATCACCATTTAACTTAAACTTAATTTCTCTAACTTAACTTCCATAACTGAGTTTCCCCAAGTTAATCACTAATACGTCAAAGTGGACCCGAATGGCTTCTTAATTTAAAATTGATTTTACAAAGATTAGTCACCGAATTTAATCACAAATGCCACCACAATTTAATCCCAATTTTCGAAAACCCTAGCTAATTTATCAATTAAATCCCAATTTAACTAAACAAAAAAGAAAAATGCATGGCTTAGGTCAGACAGAAACAGCTTAATCAGGTCAAATAAGGTCAAATTTTAGGATACAGATATGGGAATTCTGAAAGCATCGCTAACACCTATTTAGACCCCCGATCACGATGGAAGTGATTTCGAAAAAATCCGGCATTATTACGACACCTTTTGGTCCGTCCTAAGTCAAACAAAACCTTAAGGAAGGCCCTAGAGGTCAGTCTAGCTCAATTCAACCAAATTCATCACACCCTAATCAAATTTGGGCTAGCAAACTACTCAATTTATTAGCCCTACACAATATTAACTAATCTACCACATCGAATTTGGGCTAAACTAATCAACCTAATCAAAATTTATTAGCCCTAAACAATATTAACTAGCAAACTACCAATAAATAACAATAACAATCAAATCCAAGAACTAATTATAATGAATAAGAATTAAGTTATGTAAGAAAACAAACCGAAATATAGAGTAGAAGAATGAAAAATGGTGGAGAGGATTGGAGATGGGGCTCGGCGAGTAAGGGAGGATGAATGTAGAGAGTGTTTTTTTTTAGAGAGTGTTTTTTTTAGAGAGTGAAGGGGGAGAGGGGGGTTGGCGAGTACTTGACGCGAAATTGGGGTTTCCGGGCGTCCACTATCGGACGCCACAAGCGGACGCCATATACCTTAAATGGCGTCTGACAGTGGACGCCATTTAGTGTATATGGCGTCCGATTATGAACGCCCGTTAGGCTCAATTTCTTCCTCTCCCAGCTCAGTCGGACGCCAAATTTGGCGTCCGACGGTGGACGCCCGGAATTATTTTCAGACGTCATCCAGGCGTCCATATGCCTAGGACGCCAATCAGGCGGACGCCCGGAACTGGTTTTCTTGTGGTGACTTTAGGTTGTATAATCAAACAATTGATGTTGTATAGTCACACTCATTATATTGTAGAATCACACAAATTCTTGCAGGGATTAGTGTGTGTAATCATCTTTGCTAATGATGATTGAAGTATAAATAAGTATAATTTAGTTGTATAATCACACAGTTGAAGTTGTATAGTCATACTCGTTATGTTGTAGGATCACAATCATTATGTTGTAGGATCACAACGTTTATATTGTATAGTCACACAGTTAAAGTTGTATAGTCACACTCATTATGTTGTACAATCACACAGTTGTACAGTCATTGTAGTCACATATTCAGGTGTATAGTCATATTTATTGTGTGATTTAGATTGATTGTGTGTTTTGTCGCAGCGAAATGGTTGGTGGAAAGAAGAATGTTGGTAAAAGGGGCGCTGGGAAGAAGAAGGTCGTGGAAGATACAGCGGCCGACCACGTAATTGGACAACGTATTGTTGCGCACGTACCGGAGACCATCGTTAAGCTCTTGTGTGTTTATGTGAGATAAAATGTTTGTTTTAGGATAATTGTGCTATATGTAAAGGATGTTTGGTTGGTTAGAATATTTTTATGTTTGACTTACTATATGTAAAGGATGAACTTTGTCTAATGTAAATATATTTCCATCGCTATTTTCTAGTTTCATAATTAATCACGTGAGGTCTATAGCAAAATCACTTATCCTTCCACCTTTAAAACCACGCAGCTGTGCACCCATTGGTTTGTAGCCAAAAGTGGTCGTATTTGTATAGTCACATTCGCCTTGTTGTATAGTCACACTAGCTAAGTTGTATAGTCACACTCCTAATATTGTATAACCGGGACAGATTTTGGTTTTCATTTTGTATAGTCACACTTGCCATGCAGTAGAATCGCACTCATTATGTTGTAAAATCACACTCATTATGTTGTAGAATCACACTCATTTTGTGCGTAATGACGAACGTCAACATAATGAGTATGACTATACAGCATAAAGAGTGTGACTATACAACTGAAAGTGTGTGACCTTGCAATTTTGCAAGAACATTACGCACAAAATGAGTTGTTATTTTTTTTTTAATTAAAATGTTTTTATAGTCAATCAAAATAATATTTCTAGCTAGAACATATATTAATTAGAATGTTTTTTTTGTTGGATAATGAAGTTGGAAGATTTTTTTTTGGATGAACGAATCTTGAAGATGAAGAAATTCTTCTTTTTTTGTTGGATGAATCGAAGTTGCTCATTTTACGTCTAACAATCACCTGTTGTAATATTTGTGATAGGAGAGTAGAACGTTTCAGTAATTTTTCGAATTTTTAAATGTGTCTTACCAACATTAAATCAACTATAAAAGAAACCAACATGAATGAAGGTTGAATATTTAATGAATGTTTATTTAATTTTGTATGTGATTAATACTTTCATTTTTTTAGAATGTCGTTACTGAGGAAAGTCACAGTCGTCCATTCATCCATATTCAACCTTCATTTTTTTTTGGATAATGAAGATGAATAATTTTATAAATACCAAAAAAAAGGTATGAAAAATAAAACAAGCATGAAGATGAAGATGATTCAACGAATGATACCTTAATCCCAAGGTATTCTAGCTACGTGATTCTACAACATAGCGAGTGTGACTATACAGCATAATGAGTATGACTATACAACTGAATATGTGTCTATAATGAGTGTACAGCTGCGTGATTCTACAACATAATGAGTGTGACTATACAGCATAATAAGTGTGACTATACAACTGAAAGTGTGTGACCTTGCAATTCTGCAAGAACATTACACACTAAATGAGTTGTTCTTTTTTTAAATTAGAATGTTTTTGCAGAAAATAATATTTTCAACAATAACTTATTAATTAGAATGTTTTTTCGTTGGGATGAATTAAGTTGGAAGATAGAAGTTGTTCTCTTTTTTTTTGGATGAACGAACCTTGAAGATAAAGAAATTCTTCTTTTTTGTTGGATGAATGAAGCTTAAAGATGAAGTTTTTTTTGTGGGATGAATAAAGCTTGAAGATGAAGATGTTGAAGATGAAGATGAAGATGAATGAAAGTTGAAAAATTTGGGGTTAAAATTTATGAAGACAAAATATTGAAATTATGAAGCATGTAGAGAGTGAGTGGTTTGATGAGTAGAAAAAAAATTGGTAATAGAAATGAATTAATTTGAATTGGATTGAGAGAGAGGTGGGTGTGATTGATAGTGTGAGAGAGGGCAAAGTTGCTACTGCCACTGCTACGCTGCTACTGCTGTTGTCAGGCTGTGAGTGTTTGAACTTACTTTTTTTTTAATACAACACACCATCCATTTAACACAAACATAACTTCCCAACTTCCCAATCCACATCAAACTCTCCTGAACCCATATATATATATATATATATATATATATATGTATGTATGTATGTGTATATGTATACATACATATATATATATATATATATATATAGAGAGAGAGAGAGAGAGAGAGAGTAAGGCTCTTATGAGTCCTTTACTCTATATGAGTCCATAAGTCCTCATCCCATCCATTGGATGAGATGAGGATGGATGGACAAGATGCATCCATTTAAAATTTATTAAAAAAAAAAAAAAAAAAAAAAAAAAAGAGGAAGATTTACGTTCCTAAAATAGCTCCCAAGAATTTAGGAAACAATAACTCCCTTGATCACGTTCATTCATCATTCATCATTCATCACGTTCATTCATTCAAACGTGAGAAAAAAAACCCTTTCTTCATCACGTTCATTCATTCAATCAATTTTGTGCTCGAAATCCCGTTACAATGGATTCAATGACCGCGTCATCTTCTTCAACTGTTGATAAGCAATTGATTGAGTATAACAATGGTGATTTTCAATATTTCTTTCACGTCAATTTTCATTGTTGTTATTGCTTTCATTGTTGCGTTACTTTTTCACGTCAATTTTAATGTTGATATTGCTTTCATTGTTATTTCATTCATCATAGTTTCATATCAATGGTTAGTTACTCTCTCGATCTGTATAGATTTTAGGTTTTTATGTTTCTTATTTAGGTTTTCCATGATATACACTGATACTATTGCATTGTTTTATCTTAATGCAGAAACGTCATTGAAGTAACATACCTTTTGAGTTACAGTAACACTTAATTGCAATTACAGTAACACACTGCACGTTTAGAAAAAGGATTTTGATGATGTTGTTAAAGTAACGTAGTGTACTAGTTAGAGTAACACAACTTATGAATCGATATAACACATTTGTTGCACGTCAATTTTAATGTTGATATTGCTTTCATTGTTATTTCATTCATCATAGTTTCCTATCAATGGTTAGTTGCTCTATCGATCTTTATAGATTCCAGGATTTTATGTTTCTTATTTAGGTTTTCCATGATATACACTGACACTATTGTTTTGTTTTATATTAACACAGAAACGTCGTTGAAGTAACATACCTTCTGAGTTACTGTAACACTTAATTGCAATTACAGTAACACACTGAACGTTTAGAAAAAGGGTTTTGATGATGATGTTAAAAGTAACGTAGTGTACTAGTTAGAGTACACAACTTATGAATTGATATAACACATTTGTTGCATGGGTGTAATGTTGTTTAATTTTGTGCAGGTGGTATTGACAAAGAAGCGAACGCACAGGACAGCAGTGAAAAAGGTGGAATTTTACTCATTTGATTAATCATGGATTAATAACAGTGGTTCATTGCTCTCGTTTTAGTATAGATCCCAGATTTAACGTATGCTTTACTAATATTATTGTTTTGTTTTATGTTGAAGTAGACACGGCGTTGAAGTAACATACGTTATGAATTACAGTAACACCAAATATTAATTAGAGTAACACAAAACGAGTATCATTTTGTAACGAGTTTTAATTTTATGCAGGTAGCATTTGCCAAGAACCGAATGCACAGGAATGGTGAGTTTTTTTTTCGTCATCACGTTCCGTCATTCATTCATTCAAATCTGAGTTCGAAATCCCGTTACCATGGATTCAATGAGCGCGACATCTTCATCAACTGTTGATAAGCAATTAATCGAGTATAACAATGGTGAGTTTTGATATTTTTTCACGTTTTGCTTCAATTTTTATTCATGGATACGTCGTGCGTCAATTTGCGTTCTTTTTTTCGTCAATTTTCACGTTGATATTGCTTTCATTGTCATTTCATTCATCATAGATTCATATCAATGGTTATTTGTTATAGATTCCAGAGTTTTATGTTTGTTATTTAGGTTTTCCATGATATACACTGGTACTATAGATCCCAGATTTAACGTAAGCTTCACTGATATTATTGTTTTGTTTTCTGTTGAAGTAGACACGACATTGAGGCTTCACTGATACGGACTTCTAAGGGCAGAAGACAAGGCAAATGTGGAAAGCTTGTGCAGATTAATTTGGGAGTTCAGGTTGCAGAGACAGCCGATTTCTGGGGGGGATATTGACAAAACACAGGAACTAGATTTTGTACACATTTTTTTACACATAGCGCTGTGCTACGTTGCAATTAACCATATATTTATTTAATATATGTGTATTTGGTTAGAGTAACATCTCATGTCTATTGGAGTAACACCATTCGTTAGTTACAGTAACAGACATAATGCATGAAAGTAACTGAGGACAGCAACGTTGTTTAAACAATTCAATACCAAAGTAACTGAGGATAACTTGGATTAGAACCATTCATTACCAAAGTAACAACATTCGTTTTTTTAAGAACCATATATAATGCGTCAGAGTAATTAATGATAATAGCATTGTTTAACCATGAGACAAAGAATAACACCATTAATAACTTAGAGTAACATCATTTGTTCATTAAAGTAACAATTATAATGCGTCAATGTAACACAATGATTATGAGACCACATTTGTATATTGTGTAAACTTCATTCATTCCCACAGTAACACCGGTCGTTAATTAGAGTGACAGGAACAATTAGTCAGGGTAACAGAGTTTAACAACATTGTTCCATTGGTGATAATCAAAATACTAATGTACATAACAAGTTTCGAAAACGATACAAAGCATTATTCGTAATTAGAAAAAGATGACATAATTCGTTAGACACGTTATTTTTTTCGACCCTTTGTTGGCTTTCTCTTGGGACCATCGATGATCTTTTGCCTCGCGTCCACATACTTATCTACATTATCCAACAACCGCAATCGCACCTTGATTTGTCTCCTCCTTTTGCCATCTGAAAAGTACAATAATTATGTACAACTATTGTTACAGTTTAATCTGGTATATAAAATTAAAGTACAACTGATACGAGTGAAAGAAACACCATATGTACAGCTGATACGCGTTAAAGTAACACAAAGAAAGTGTTAGAGTAACATAGAGTGCAAATTAGAGTAACACGTCTACACAATTAAATGTACAAGATTACTAGTATTCAAAGTAACGCAAAGATGGGATTAAAAGTAACACGTCTTGTACATTACAGTAACACAGGGTCGTCTTTAAAATAACATCATACATGTGTAAAATTAACTGAACAACCCCTTACAGTAACACCTCAAGTTTATTACAGTAACTGAATATGCGCATTAGAGTAACATTCAATATATGTTAGACTAAGTATGAAGAGTAGAAACATAGTATGAAGTAGGTGAATTCAATTAAACTCTACAGATGCATACCCAGATATCGCAACAATCTTTAGTGAAACCAATTAATTATAGGGCACAAACGCAGCAAAGTTAATCAATCAATAATTAGCGAGAAAATTAATGAAATCAGATACAAATATAAACTAAACCTAGTTCTTTAGTACAACAATCGAGTATTAGCGAGTTACCTTGTATAATGCCGCCTGAAGATTATCTTTGCTAAAGTTAGAGAGTTGCTTCAATGTAGCCTTGCTTGAGTTGAAGACGAGAGGATGCGCGGGTGTGTTTTGAAAAGAAACGGAAGTCGAGTGATTGTGTTTGGGATGATGAAGGTGAAGGGTTTCAGTTAGGATGTGAATGAAAAAATTGAATGTGAGGAATTAACGTGAATAGTGGTTAGAGATAATTAAGGGAGGAGAGAGGATTTTATTTTATTTTTACCAAAATATGTTAGTTATTGCCTTAATTACTAGAATCAATCACCACCATTCATCCACTCTAGATCAATGGTTGTAGATAGGACTCATGAACTCAAAAAAAAGAAAAGGACTCACTATATATATATAATATATATATATATATACACACACACACACACATATATATCTTTTACACTTTCTCAAAATTTGTACAATTTACCTTCTTTTCCTAGCCATTAGATTTTATTAAATCAATGACTAAGATTAAATGCTTAATCCTGGTAAAACCCTATTTTTTTCTCCTCTCCCCCTCTTTACGTATCATTCAGTTTATTCCAAAGCTTCTATTTTTTTTCTTCATAAATTCAATTTTACATTCTCAATTTCGTTCTTCAATTTGTCAATCAAATCAGTCTCCGTTCAAGAGTAAATTTTCAAGTTTATCTAATTTCAATCTCTAACTTTTTAATTTTGTTCCTTTTCATACTTTTTTTTGTTAATTTTGAATTTCGATTTTATTGATTCTGTCGTAAATTTTGAGATCCTGTAATTTTGATTTCAATCATAATTTATAATTTTGATTTCTACATCCTGTTATGGTAACGGTTTAGGGGTTTCTACATTCGACTTTTGATTTCGCTCTAATTTCTTTTTATTGATTATCAGATGAACGTTTTAGGGATTTTTGGGTAAAATCTAGGGTGAAATTTTTAGGTTATTGTATCAGATGAACATTTATTAGATTAACGTTATTGATGATAATTGAGTAAATTCTAGGGTTTCTGGGTAATTTTGGGAGTTTAGGGTAATTCTCGGATAATTATAGAGATTAAACATCGTAATTATGAATATCGCAATACTTGAATATGAAGAATGAAATACTTGAATATAAACATTGAAATAACGACATTTATTTCATAGTAGAATTTTCTATTTTTGGTATATAATTATTTTTATGAAATACGCAATTAATTTATTTGTTATGTTATTTCAACTATCCTATGCTATTGTTGCGGTTATTCTATATTGTTCTTCCAGTTATTTCATTATATTAGTTAATGTGTTTTATAGACAGTTATTTTATAGTATTTTTATTGTTATTCTATCGCACATATATGATTATTGTATTTCAACTTTTGTACTTTCAACTAACCCCCTCTTTTTTGTTTATTTTTTGTCTTTCAGTGAGGATTTTGATTTATGCTGGGTATGCCTTCAATGATATGCGAGATGTTTCAATCTACATAGTATTCATTTAGTTATTTTAATGCTTAAATAAGGTTATTGTATTTCAATTTGCATAATTGTCACAATTGAATACACTGTAATTGTTATTTATATCCAATTATTGTAAGGTGTTTATTCAGTTATTCGAATCCATAAATAGTTATTGTAAGGTGTTCCGGTCACGGAAACAATTCACCCGGCCTTGGATCCGGGCTGTATGATTGGATTAATGGTGAACAGTTGATTGTTTGATTTCCTTCAGCCTCCCTTTCTTTTCACTCCCTTGATCAGACCTTCCCGGCGGAGTTGGCCTGCTCCCTGCACAATGAACGCACAGGGCCTCGGAGGTTGTCCGAGGAAACCCTCTCCTATGCCTAAGTCAGTCCGTGAAGTGCCTTGATGAACCTAGCTCGTGAGGAACTAGGAGGCGTTTTTAGGAGTAAGAGTCTAGAGAGAGAAAATCCAACCCCTCTTATGTGGGAAATGGGTAAGTATTTATACCTTCCCACAAGAGAGAGGAAAAGAGAAAGAAGAGGAGGGAAATGAGTGGATGCTGGTGCGACACGTGGACTCACCTTGTCCACTCATTTCCCCTTACCTTAGGCAAAATGACGGTTGGGTCCTCGGTTCTCCTTTGGTCCTGCTTAGGCGGGAGCGACCTGGAAGCAGGCAGGAGGCCTGGTTCGCCCTGCTTGGCAGGCGGCCAGGCTGTGCCAGGCGGCTAAGGGGTTAAGGCCCTACACTTGGAGGTTTCAATGATGTTGACGGACAGTCTGCTGGGCAGGCCTTTCCTCTTTCTGGGATTGGTCGCCTTGGGGCCTGACTGGCAGGCGGCCTGAGGTAGGCAACCGACCCCCATCAATTGGCCCTCGCCGGCTGAGGGGGAGCGGGGCTCCTGCTCGGTAGGCGACGTCTTGTTTTGGGACGGTGGGAGGTTGACTCCTTGGACACTCTTGCATTAAATGTGCCGCGTATTCCCGAGGGAACATGCTTTAATTTCTCTGGGTATGCAGAGAGTTTAAACGTCTTTTGTTATGATTACTCTCCTCTGCATAGCGAATTTTCGAGCAGTGTGCCAGTTTGATGATTGGCTCTCTTCTTTGCAGAAGTGGTTGGGGCACCATTAATGCCCTGCTTCTGCTTTCGTATAAATTGCATCCTCCACTATTTTCACGATCCATTTCCAACTTTCCTCTTTTAATCATGGCTTGGATAAAAAAAAGCGTAACTTGTCGTGGAGGTAGATATGTTACTTTCATCTTCAGAGGGTTTTGGAGGCTCCGATATGCCCGTGCTGCTTATCTAGCTGTCCGCCGTAGCCGCCGTTCACGGCTTCGTTCCCGCTGGATGGGTCAGAAAGCTTCTGCTAGGAGGGGCAAACGCCTCAAGAGGTCCTCACCTCCTGCTGCGCCTAGGTTTAGGCGCTGCCCCCAGGGAGGGGGCTGTTTTGACAGGGGATGCCACGAGTGCTTTCCGTGGTTGCACCCCGAGCAATTTTACCCCAACCTTTCTGACACTGATTCCTCCTTGGCGTCAGGCCCCTCTTCGCCTGTGAAGAAGACAGGCTGTCGCACCTGCGACGAATCCCAGGCCGTTCCCTTTGGCAGGGACTGGGAGGACAGCAGCCATGACTCTGATGGCAGTGAGGGTCTTGGTTGCCTGAGCGACAAGGATGAAGACGGAGCTTCTGATGATCCTTTCCAGGGCTCCCCAGACTGGGACTGGGGCTCGGCTCTCGGGAGTCCGGGCAGCTCTGGGGATTATTCCCCAGATTTGGGCGACGACTAGGCCTGCGTGACAGGGTGTTTGGTTTCTGTCAGGCCGGAATTTTTGGGCCTTATGTATTTTTCTTTTCGTATCTGTCTCAAGATGTAACTTTCCTTTGTAAGACTTGATGAAATGAAATTCAGGCGACGCTTTTTTTTTTTTTTTTTTTTTTGCCAAGGGGGACGTCATAGGGTGACCAATCTTCTGACACCCTTTGGTCCTCCCGAGGTTTTTCTTGGGAAGCTACTCAGAGCAAACCTCCGTAGGGGTGACACGTGCACCGCAGCCTTTGGGTGAATTCCTGAGGATTGGGCGACTCTTGGCATGCCTTTCTTTCTACAAAAATGATCAGTCATCCACTCTTTCACTTTTTCAATCTTTCTTTTCCTTCGAAACTCCCTACTCTCTTTATCCGTTAAAACCCTCGAGCGTTAACGAATCGTATCCTACTTTGCACCCCCCTTTCCCTGGGAGACTCTTTCTTCGGGCTTGCACCGTGCTGTCCGGCGATCTTAGGTCAGATTTTCGTCCTCCATTTTCTGCTTTTTCCTTTTGATTTCCTGCTTTCCGCTTTTGCTAGAGTAGAATGTCTAGAACCCGCGAGCGGATTTTGCCCTTTACTGACCCATCAAAGAGGGGGGAAGGGGTGAATTTTGCCTCCTCCTCTAGGGAGGTTGGTTTTGAGGAAGAGCATTCGGCGGGCAGTGGGGGTGGTAATTCTCCTGACCCCCCTTCGTTTGACGCTATTGACTCGGACGACGAGGCGTTGGAAGTTGACCCTTCTAGAACTTCCGGCCCCCTTGTTCGTCGGGAAAGGGGTAGGGTTTACTATCTAGACAAGGCCAAATACCGTATCCCTCTGAGTACTTTCCCTGACCCGAAAAATCGGGAGACGATCCTTGCAAAGAATGCCGCTGGTGTGATTGAGCGGCTTTATAACTTCGGGGAGGGGTATACAGTTGTTGTCCCCGGCGAAAAGGATACCGTATGCAACCCCCCTGATGGGTGCATAGCGGTTTACCATAAATGTCTAGAGTTCGGCCTTCGCTTTCCCCTTCATCCTTCCTTAGAGGAGATCTTCAGGCGTATGAACGTCGCCATCGCCCAGCTGACAGCCACGGCTGTCAGGGCGTTGATTTCATATGTCTGGACCTGTCTTTTCCACCGCATGGAGCCTTCTATTGACGCCCTGCGGTTTATGGTGGGCTTACAAATGGTTTCTTCTGGGAGTACGGGCTCCCCTGGTTATTGGTCCCTCTTGAGGCAGAAGGGACATTGTTTGGTGTGGCCTGGCATGGACAGCTTAAGAGACTGGAAGAACAACTTCCTCTACATACACAGCATCCATGGGTGGAGGATTCCTCGTCATTTCAGGAATCATGTCCACACCAGGCTTGAGACCCCTGAGGAGTACCACCCTGGCGTGGGTGGAAAGGCCTTGGAGGTTAAGCTAAGTGAGAAGGACAAGGAATTGACGGCCTACTTTGCTGCCCACACTAACAAGTATGGGGTGTATGGCCCCACCTTATGGCTCCCTCATGCGGAGCTTATAGCGACTGATAATTACTTGACCCGGTTGGGCATGAATCCGGGTCTAGATAAAGGTAGTTCAGGAGTGTTGGTGATTCTTTCTCACCCTTTTTTCCCTTTTAAAAGTGCCCTGACAGCTTGTATGTTTGCCTTGCAGATCTTGCTACCTTTATTTGGAGGAAAGGGGAGGTGAGACGCCTGGGCTTGGACGAGAATCTCACTGTTGTCCAAAGTCGCCCTTCTCTTCCCCCTGATTTTAAGAGAGGTGAGAAAAATCTGATGAAGCATTTGAAGGGTCTGTCATTCAGTAGGCCAAGGCTCCCCCCTCCTCCTAGAGTAACGCCTGCAAAGACGGCGGTTTCTGAGGCCACCCCCTCTCCAGCTGCGAAGGCGATTGCCTATGAGGCTACCCCTTCGCCCGTTGGCAGGCAAGAGGGCCTTTCAGCAGGGGTCCAGATTCCCCTAGGGTCGCGGGCCGTAGGCTCCGAAGAGAGTGGGGAGAGTACCCCCCGGGCGCTGATGAGAAAGAGGAGTCGGGAGGCTCCAAGTGCTGACCAGGTGGTGGACTTGGAGACTTCCACGCCTGAACCCAAGCGTTTTGCTTCAGGGATTCCCGCCAGCCTTTTTTCCGAGGAGAACGCCGAGTTCCACTATAATGCCGGCGACAGCCAAGATGTTTCTGCCCTACTTTCCGACTCAGGGGCAGTTCTAGCGGACCATCTTCTCAAGACTGTCAAATCTGCTACCAATCAAGTAGCCCAGTACATCCAGCGCACTTCCCGAATCATGCAGGCTTCCGCGGAGCTGGCGGCCCTCAGCCGCCTGAGTGATGGGGAACTGTCTAACTCTGACCGCCTTTCTGCAGTCGAGAGGGACGTTGCTCTCATTGCCAGCCTGAAGGATCAATTGGCGAAAAAAGAGACCGAGCTAGAAGAAGCCAAGGGTCAGGCGATCCACTGGAAGTCTGAGAGTGAGAAGGCTATCAGGGAAGTGTCCCGCCTGGGGGAGGAGTCAAAGAGAGCTCAGCAGGCCTTTCCGGAATTGGAGCGGGCCAGAAAAGCTTTGGCGGAGCTGGATCATGCTAAGAAGAGCGTCATTGACCTCGGGGAGCGCCTTTCCAAGGCAAATTCTGATCTGCAGGCGGCTCTTAGCGATCTGGCGGCGAAGACCAAGGATTGGGAGAAGGAGAGGGACAAAATACTCCAGGAGGTGGACACGGCTGTGTCGGCGGGCTTCGTTAATGGTGCTAACTCTTGCCTAGGGGTTGTCATGGAAACTGTCAGGGAGATGTTCCCTGGTTTTGACGAAGATGCTTTCCGAGCCCTTTATACTGCTAAGGACGAAGCTCAAATGCGCAGACTGTCTGAAGGAGCTGCCACTTCCGGCCCAGATGCTCCCCCTGCTTAACATGGAGGGCAGTCTTCCTCAGAGGGCTCTTGCTCGTCTCCTGCTGCGCCTGTGCCGACGTTTTAACTTTCTTCACTTCTTTGCGCGCCGAGCCCTTTGGTGGCCGGCTGCCGTACTCTTGATTGTAATCACTTGTTTTGAAAACTCTTGTCCTGTATTCCTTTGACACTACTCTTTTTATGTGAATTTTCTGTTTGCTTTTGTCTGTTTTGATTCCTCATGAGCTTGATTTGCAGCCTGTCCCTACCTGCCTGTTAGTAGGGGGGTTCTTGATTGTTTCTCTTTACACAAGTTTGGGGGCCTGCCCCCAGTCCTTGTTAGTCTGGCTTGTCCCTGGCTTTTGTTCAAAGTCCAAGGGGCCTGCCCCCTGCCTGCCTAGAGGTAAGCAGGGTGGCTTTTGCGTTTTTTATACAAGGTTGGGGGTCCTGCCCCCAGTCCTTGTTAGTCTGGCCTGTCCCTGGCTTTTGTTCAAAGTCCAGGGGGCCTGCCCCCTGCCTGCCCAGAGGTAAGCAGGGTGACTTTTGCGTTTTTTATACAAGGTTGGGGGGCTTGCCCCCAGTCCTTGTTAGTCTGGCCTGTCCCTGGCTTTTGTTCAAAGTCCAGGGGGCCTGCCCCCTGCCTGCCCAGAGGTAAGCAGGGTGGCTTTTGCGTTTTTTTATACAAGGTTGGGGGGCTTGCCCCCAGTCCTTGTTAGTTTGGCCTGTCCCTGGCTTTTGTTCAAAGTCCAGGGGGCCTGCCCTCTGCCTGCCCAGAGGTAAGCAGGGTGGCTTTTGCGTTTTTTATACAAGGTTGGGGGGCTTGCCCCCAGTCCTTGTTGGTCTGGCCTGTCCCTGGCTTTTGTTCAAAGTCCAGGGGGCCTGCCCTCTGCCTGCCCAGAGGTAAGCAGGGTGGCTTTTGCGTTTTTTGTACAAGGTTGGGGGGCTTGCCCCCAGTCCTTGTCAGTCTGGCCTGTCCCTGGCTTTTGTTCAAAGTCCAGGGGGCCTGCCCCCTGCCTGCCCAGAGGTAAGGAGGGTGGCGCTCGGATTTTTTGCTGGGGGGGCATTTTTTTCGATTTTGGCAACAGGGGGGCCTCCCCCTATTGCCCCCTGCTCGTTTGTGTGTGAAGAACGCGAGTGTGAACAGGCAACGAGTATAAATCTGAATATCCTTCATTTCTTTATAAAACTGCGACATTTTTGGGTGGTCGGAGCCGTCGACATTCTTTTGACCGTCCTCCGCCATTTGTTTTTAAAAAATAAAAACTATCTTTGGATTTTGTTCAGACGTAGTATTTTTTCAAAGTGTCCGCATTCCAGTGAGCATGCAGCTCTTGCCCTTCAAGGTTGGCGATTTTGTATGTGCCTGGCCCCAGGACTCGAGTCACTTGGTATGGACCCTCCCAGTTGACACTCAGCTTTCCATGTTCTCTTGACTTTCCAATCGCCTGCGTCTTTCTCAGAACCAGCTCACCCATCTGGAAATTCCTCTGTCGGACTTTGGTGTTGAAAGCTTTCCTCATTCGTTGCTGGTAGGCAACGATGTTGGTACTGGCTTCTTCCCTTAACTCACTTACCAGGTCCAAGGCTTCGACCATTGCAGCTTCGTTTTCAGCCTGGTCGTACTGCAGGGAGCGTAGAGAGGGGATCCTTGCCTCAATTGGTAATAATGCCTCTGCTCCATATACCAGACCAAACGGGGTCTGGCCTGTAGACTCTTTTCTGGTAGTTCGGATTGACCAGAGTATACTGGGGAGTTCGTCAGCCCACCTACCCTTGCAGTCATCCACCATTTTCTTCAGGCCGTTCAAGATTTGTTTGTTGGCCGCTTCCGCCTGTCCGTTGGTTTGAGGGTGACAGACGGCTGAGTAAGCGACTGCGATGTTGTGGCTTTCCAGCCAGATTCTTAGAGGATCATTATCAAATTGTCTGCCATGGTCAAATACCAACATTTTTGGCAGACCGAACCTGGTGATAATATTTCGCCAGACCACTTTTCTGACTGCCGGCTCAGTAATGTTGGGCACTGCTTCGGCTTCTACCCATTTGGTGAAGTAGTCTATGGCGACAATCAAGAACTTTCTTCCTCCTGTGGCCACCGTGAAGGGTCCCAGGATGTCCATTCCCCATTGAGCGAAGGGGATGGGGGATGTGATTGGCCTGAGTTCCTGGGCCGAAGCATGGATTGATGGGGCGAAAAGTTGGCATTTTTTGCATTTCTGGGTTAGGCTCTTGGCATCTGCCAGCATGGTAGGCCAATAGTAGCCTGCCCTGAGAGCCTTGTGGGCCAGTGATCTCCCACCAATGTGATGTCCACAAATCCCTTAGTGGATATCCTCCAATACCTCAGCGGCCTGATCCGCCCGCAGGCATTTGAGCAGGGGATAAGTAAAAGACTTCTTGTAAAGCTCTTCATCAATGAGTATGAACCAGGCTGCTTTAGCCTGTATCTTCCTTTTTTGTAATGAGTCTGATGGTAAGATACCATGCTTCTTGTACTGGATGAAGGGAGTCATCCAGCTTTCTAGCTCTTTTTCCACAGTATTAACCGCCTGATAGGGGTTAGTGGACTTCTCGTGTAAAACGTCGACCCACACTGATCTCCGGATGTCCTGTAGACTGGAGATTGCTAGTTTTGACAGGGCGTCTGCTCTGCTGTTCTGGGATCGGGGGATCTGTTTGACCTCATATGATTTTAGGCCGGATAACTCTCCCTTCACCATCTCCAGGTATGTGGTCATTGCTTGGTCCCTTGCTTCGTATTCTCCATTGATTTGGTTGGCGATGAGCTGGGAGTCTGTCGCCAGGACAATTCGTTCTGCTCCTGCGGTTTTAGCTAGCCTGACGCCTGCGAGTACTGCTTCGTACTCTGCTTCGTTGTTTGATGCTGGGAAAACAAATCTGAGGGCATGCTCAAAGTCAGCCCCTCCTGGGCTGGTTAGTACGACGCCTGCGCCTGCGCCGTTGGCTGTCGAGGATCCGTCAGTATGCACGATCCATTCCTCGGCAGGGGTCTCTTCCTCCCCTGAATGGGAGCACTCAGCCAGAAAATCTGCTAAGGCTTGGGCCTTGATGGCTGTTCTCGGCTGGTAAGATATACCTAGCCCACTCAGCTCAATCGCCCACTTCAATAGTCTCCCTGATTTTTCAAAATTTTCCAACACCTTCTCCAGCGGTTGGTCGGTGAGGACCACGACTGGATGCGCGTCAAAGTAAGGTCTGAGTTTCCTGGCAGCAATTATGACTGCGTAGGCGGCTTTTTCGACCATCGGGTAATTCTTCTCGGCTGCCCCCAGCGCATGACTTACAAAGTATATAGGCTGCTGGGCGCCTGCTTCTTCTCGTAAGATGACCGCGCTGACAGTTATATTGGTCACTGCAATGTAGAGGAAAAGTTTTTCCCCTGCTATTGGTCTTGCCAGGGTGGGGAGCCTCTTAAGATGGTCCTTCAATTGCTCAAAGGCCTCTTTCTGCTCGTTTTCCCACTTGAACTGTTTGTTTCCTTTTAGTATCTTGAAAAAAGGAGTGGCCTTGTCTGTTGATCGGGCGACGAACCGTGCTAAGGCGGCCATGCGGCCCGTCAGGCGCTGGATGTCTCTAATGGTCTTGGGCTCAGGAAGGTCTAGAACTGCCTGAATTTTTTCAGGGTTGGCGTCTATCCCCCGAGAACTGACCAAGAACCCCAGGAATTTGCCGGAGTGGACTCCAAATGTACACTTCTTTGGATTGAGTTTCATTTTGTAGGCGCGCAGGGAGCAGAAGGTCTCCTGCAGGTCTATCAGGTGCTCTCTGTCTTCTCTGCTTTTTACGATGGCGTCATCAACGTAAGCCTCGATGTTTCTGCCTTTTTGTTTTTCAAACACTTTATCAACTAACCGCTGGTATGTAGCCCCTGCATTTTTAAGCCCGAATGGCATCATCTTGTACATGTAGGTGCCTGAACTGGTGATGAACGCGCACTTCACCCTGTCCGGCTGCCACAAGTATACTTGATGATACCCTGAAAAGGCATCTAGGAAGCTTAGCATGGAATAACCACTGGTGGAGTCTACCAGTTGGTCGATTCTGGGGAGCGGATAGCAGTCTTTCGGGCAGGCCTTGTTGAGGTTTATAAAATCCACGCACATTCTCCATGCGCCTGACGATTTTTTAACCATGACTACATTCGCCAACCATTCTGGGTAGTCACAGACCTCAATAAAATCTGCTTTCAAGAGTTTGTCAATTTCTTCCTTGATTGCTGCGTCTTTTTCCGCGGACATATTTCGTTTCTTCTGTTTTACAGGGCGAGCATCCATGCTTACATTCAGCTTGTGAACGATGCATGATGGATCAACGCCGGGCATCTCGTCTGCCGAGTAGGCGAATACGTCTTTGTTTTCTTTTAGTAGCTTGACCAGTTCAGCTTGGTAGGATTTTTCCAGGTCAGCTCCTATCAGGACCTGCCTACCTGGCTCCAAGTCTACCAGCATGCTTTCGCCCCCTGGCTCCAGGTGATCGGACGCCGGGTGTTCGGCTGGGATTTCGCCTTCCCTGCTGGGGGAACTGTCAGCCTTTCTTTTTCCTTTTCTTTCTTTTTCGTGTTCTTGCAGGGCCACAGAGTAGCATTGTCTGGCTGACTCTTGGTCCCCGCGCACTTTTCCTTCTAGTCCAAAGTCGGTGACATACGCTATGGTGAGGGCCCTGATGGAGATAGCCGCCTCGATTTCGTTCAGGGTGGCTCTGCCAATTAGGGCGTTGTAGGCAGATCTTGCATCCACAACAACAAAGGTTGCCCTGACGTTTCTGGCAGTAGAGCCTTCTCCAAAGGTTACGGGCGGGTCTATGACTCCCATGGGCAGCACGCCTGCTCCACTGAATCCGTATAGCGATCCAGGGGCAGGTCGTAGGTGCCTTTTTTCCAGGCCCATTTTCTCGAAGGCGTCCTTGTACAGCAGATTCGTGTACGCGCCTGTGTCTACCATACACCTCCGCACAATGTGGTTGCTGATCTCTAGGGACAGCATCAAAGGGTCACTGTGCGGGTATACTACGCGCCCTGCATCATCAGGGGTGATGCTTAAGGTCACCCCCCTTGGACTCCCTGCTTTCTCAGCATAGCAGATCTGGTTCCTTAGTTCACGCATTTGTCTTTTTTGGCCTCTTCGACTGAGCTGGCCCTCAGTGCCCCCTGAAATTACATGGATCACCATGCGGTTCTGCCCTGACCCTTCGGGTTTTTCAGATACTTCCTTCTGAGACTTATTCTTAGCTGCGTAGTTGGCTAACCATCCGTTCCTGATTAACTTCTCGATTTCGTCCTTCAGGTGACGGCATTCCTCGGTGGTATGGCCTATGCAGTCGTGGAAAGTGCAGAATTTCTTGGGGTCTCCTTTCGGGCTGCGAGGCTTGTTCGGGCGATTCCATTTGGCAGTTTCTTTTTCCAGTTCGAAGATCTTCGCCCTGGATTTGTTCAGGGCAGTGTAACTGTCGAACCTGGGCTGGTAGACTGTGCGCTCTTTCTTGGGAGTGTCTCCCTCTTCCCTTTGCTTGCCTGGCTCACTTCTGCCCCGTCCACCCTGCGGTCCCCCTTGAGGCCTTGTTTGACCTGCAAGGGTATCCGTCAGGCCGTGGAACTCCTCCTGCAGAATGAACCCTTCCGCAATTTTCCTGGCCATGGCCAAGGTTTCTGGCTGGGCCCTGATCATCTGGTTTTTCATTTCCCCTGGAAGTAGGGAGATTGTCAGGGCGTAGGCGGCAGTGGAATCATCGATCTCCCTAACCTGCTGGTAGGATAGATCAAATCTTCTCAGGTATTCCCTCACACTTTCACCCTTTTTCTGCTTCAGGGTCATGAGATCGAAACGAGTGAGGCGTCTTCTCTTATTCCCGGTATACTGTTCGAGGAAGATCTCAGCCAACTCTATGAAGAATCTGACTGACCCCTGGCGGAGGTCCCTGAACCATCCTTGTGCGAGCCCTACCAGAGTGGTTGGGAAAACTTTGCACCAGATGGCATCATCTACGTCATACATGCCCATGTGGCTCTCAAATGCCGCCAGGTGATCTTCAGGATCTGTCGTCCCATCAAACTTAATAGTGGGCATTTTGATTTTTGGAATGGGGTACTCTTGTACCTCAGGGTGCAGCGGGGTTTTTGTGGGCCTGCCTACCAGTCGTGACCTGCTTTCCCCAGACTGGTTACCGTGAGAATCCCATTGTTTATGGGTCGGTTTCCTCGCACTGGGGGAGCGGTGCCTTGGCGGCGGCCTGCTTGCTGCTTCATCCTCTGTTTCCGGGGAAATCTGCCTGGGCCTCTTCCTCTGAGAGTGGCAGAGGTTCTCACCCTGATGATACCTGGACTCGAGCGGTTGTCCCCAGTTGAGCCTGGATTGCAGGCTTTGGGATAAGCCGGGGGCCGACTGTTCCTTGGCTGCAGGTGTTAGCCTGGAGAAAACTCCGCCTGGCCTTTCCCCCAAGCGTTTTGACATGGGCTCCCTGGGCCTCATTCTCTCTTGCATTTCCCGGGACAAGCCTCTTTGCTCTCCAGACGCAGATTCCGTTGTGTGAATGGAAAACGCCTGCTGGACAGGTGGCTCTGGACTGCCGGTAGTAATGCGCCTTTGCACATGCGCATACGCTTGTGCCGTCCTTCTTGCTTTCCTCTGAGCATTCCTGGTGGCGGTCCGCCTCGTGCCCCCGGCTTCATCCCTGCTGATTGGGGATGGTTGCCTGGGAGCCGATGCGACCCTGCCTACCAAGTCCTCAGGAGTGAACTCCTGGTTCAGCATCGCAGAGAAGAAGGCGGCTGTCTGCGCAATCTGAGCTGGGGTCAGATTAAGAGCGTGTCCTGGGCGTGCCCCCAGCTCAGGCGTCTCAGCAGTGTTAGGTCCACCAAGGAGACTGGTTCCCCCTACCCCTAGGATCGTGGCAGGAGGAACTCTCTCCGACTGCGGCATACCATACAGGGGGGCCACCGGTGGGACCGTCGGACCCGTTCCTGCACTGGCATCAACGATTTCTGGCATGATTGTGTTTAGTTTTGTGATTTTGAGTGGTTGATTTTAGTGGGTAACTCGTGAGCACAACCGTAAGTTCCCCACAGACGGCGCCAAATTGTTCCGGTCACGGAAACAATTCACCCGGCCTTGGATCCGGGCTGTATGATTGGATTAATGGTGAACAGTTGATTGTTTGATTTCCTTCAGCCTCCCTTTCTTTTCACTCCCTTGATCGGACCTTCCCGGCGGAGTTGGCCTGCTCCCTGCACAATGAACGCACAGGGCCTCGGAGGTTGTCCGAGGAAACCCTCTCTAATGCCTAAGTCAGTCCGTGAAGTGCCTTGATGAACCTAGCTCGTGAGGAACTAGGTGGCGTTTTTAGGAGTAAGAGTCTAGAGAGAGAAAATCCAACCCCTCTTATGTGGGAAATGGGTAAGTATTTATACCTTCCCACAAGAGAGAGGAAAAGAGAAAGAAGAGGAGGGAAATGAGTGGATGCTGGTGCGACACGTGGACTCACCTTGTCCACTCATTTCCCCTTACCTTAGGCAAAATGACGGTTGGGTCCTCGGTTCTCCTTTGGTCCTGCTTAGACGGGAGCGACCTGGAAGCAGGCAGGAGGCCTGGTTCGCCCTGCTTGGCAGGCGGCCAGGCTGTGTCAGGCGGCTAAGGGGTTAAGGCCCTACACTTGGAGGTTTCAATGATGTTGACGGACAGTCTGCTGGGCAGGCCTTTCCTCTTTCTGGGATTGGTCGCCTTGGGGCCTGACTGGCAGGCGGCCTGAGGTAGGCAACCGACCCCCATCATAAGGTATTTATTCAGTTATTGTAATTGGTGTTTATCCAGTTATTGTAAGATGTTTATCCAGTTATTTCATAATGTTAATTTAGTTATTTTATACTATGTAGTATTCATTTAGTTATTGTTTCAAATGTGCAATTTTTAATTATTAATGATCACAGTTATTACAGAAGAAATAATGAATAAATATATTGCAGAAATATATTGATTATAAAGAAATTGAATATAAAAACATTAAACTACAGAAATTGAAGAACGAAGAAATTGAACGAAAAACGGAGATAATTAAATTGAACAAAGAACAAAGAATTTCGTTATTTTTATTTTGATGCAAGTTGAACGTAATTTTTTTATTTGATTCTGTGAAGAAGTTAGCAATTTTTTGTCAAAAGAATCCTGGGATGTGTAACTGTTAAGGAATATGAGATTTTTTGACGTAAAATACTCACATCTTAGCCATTGATCCCATGAAATCTAATGGCTAGCATTAAATGGTAAATTGTACCAAACTTGATAAATGCATCAGATCCTACCTCTATATATACATACATATATATATATATACATATATATATATAGAGAGAGAGAGAGAGATGGGTTCTAATGAGTCCCTTGTAAGAATTGAGTCCCTAAGTCCTCATCTCATCCGTTGGATGAGATGAGGATGGATGGACAAGATGCATCCTAATATTTTGTATTAAAAAAAAGATTTAGCATCCTAAAATAACTCTCATGATTTTAGGAAACAATAACTCCCATAATCACTTTCATTCTCATTCATTCATTCACGTTACAGGTTTATCAAAACCTAAAAAAAAATGCTCTCATCAATCATCACGTTCATTCATTCATTCAATCAAATCTGTGCTCGAAATTCCGTTACTATGAATTCAATGATCGCGACATCTTCATTAACTGTTGATAAGCAATTCATCGAGTATAACAATGGTGAGTTTCGATATTGCTTTCATGTTTTGCGTCAATTTTTATTCATCATCTTGATTAATTTGCATCAATTTGCGTTCATGTTTTGCGTCAATTTTCATGTTGATATTGCTTTCATGGTCGTGTCATTCATGTTTTACGTCAATTTTCATGTTGATATTGCTTTCATGGTCGTGTCATTCATCATAGATTCATATGCAAATCGTAGAACACACAAACGGTGGGTATATGCTTTGTAATTTATACTGGAATTGCCATGGAAGTCATTAAGATGCTACTCAATTATTAGTTTTTACGTTTACAATATGGGAAACTGCATACTGTTAATTGCCTGATTCATCATATGAAATTTGCGCACGCACAATATATTGAGTTATTGTAGTTCATATACTGCGTTACTTTAGTGTAGAGCATCTGTTACTTTAATGTCTATCATCTGTTACTTTAATGTCTATCATCTGTTACTTTATATGTCGTGTTACTTTAAGCGTTACTTTAGTGTAGAGCATCTGTTACTTTAATGTCTACCATCTGTTACTTTATATGTCGTGTTACTTTAATACACTCCAGTCGTTACTTTAGTTCTTTTCATCTGTTATTGTAGTGCATTGAAGTGTCCTAAGAATTTAGGAAACTGCCATATTAAAATAATAATAAAAAAAAGATATCGTTTCCTATAATAATGGGACGTGATTGCTACCAAAATAGGAAACAATATCAAAGAGTAACGCCATATAAAAAAAGAAAAAAAAATACTGTTTCCTATAATTATGGGACATGATGACTTCATAGGAAACAATATCAAAGAGTAAGATATTGCGTCATACTCTCATTTTTTTATCATTATATGAATTTTTTGCACAGACCTATATCTGGTGTTATTTTAATGAACATTATCTATTACTTTAATTCACACTATCTGTTACTTTAATGTCTGACCTCTGTTACTTTATACCTGGTGTATAAGCATCATCTGTTTATTTAATTCAATGTTACTTCAATGCACTTCATCTGTTACTTTAATTCTTGTTAACGGTTACTTTAATCCATATTTCAAGTTTTGATTTTTTTTTTCGCCACGTTTATTGGCACTGTTATTGTTTTTTCAGTAGACGCAAAAGCACATGAATGATGAAGGGATGTGGGTGAGAATTTCCTCCATACATAGGGCATATCTTCAAAGATGTAGATGAGAAGAAGAAGGAGGAGGAGGAGGAGGAGGAAACGTCATGTAAATCATCGTCTAACGATGAAGAAGAATCAGGAGAAAAAGAAGATGATGATTGAAGAAGAAACACAATTCTGAGTAGGACAATATATTGTTAGAGTAATATACATTATTTGTTAGAGTAACATCCTTGATTGGAGTAAAATGAGTTAGAATAACACACATTATGCGTTAGAGTAACATACTTAATGAGTTACAGTAACACAGTTTTAATGAGTTACAGTAACAAAGTTTATGATTATAATTTGATTTCAAATATCCAATTCTTATAGTTACAGGTGTGAAACATTGGAATTATAATAATGGAGTTTTGTAATTTTTGTTTTGGAGTATCCTTAATAGATCATACATTATTCTTTTGGTTGATTGAAAGTCTTGTTTTTGCAAAAGATTATTATGCAACATAATAGATTTTATGAGTTAAAGTAACGCATTTCATGAATTAGAGTAACACATTGTATGAGTTATAGTAATAGTTTTTGCAAGAGAATATTATACAACGTAACAAATTTTATGAGTTAAATTAACACCGTTAATGAATTAAAGTAACACGTCATATGAGTTAAAGTAACACGTTATATGAGTTAACGTAACATAGTTTATGGATTATTGCAGTAACATAGTAACATAAGTACAATGGCAGTAGGAAAATGATGATTTTTTAGTGAAGATGAAAAAAACTTAATTTTGAAGAAACTTGTTGTGTAACACATTGAATTAAAGTAACACGTCATATGAGTTAAAGTAACGCAGTTCATGAATTAGAGTAACACATTGTATGAGTTAGAGTAATAGTTTTTGCAAGAGAATATTATACAACGTAACAGATTTTATGAGTTAAAGTAACACAGTTCATGAATTAAAGTAACACAGTTCATGAATTAAAGTAACACGTTATATGAGTTAACGTAACATAGTTTATGGATTATGGCATTAACATAGTAACATACGTACAATGGCAGTAGGAAAATGATGATTTTTTGGTGAAGATGAAAAAAACTTAATTTTGAAGAAACTTGTTGTGTGAGAGAAGGAGGCAGTTAAAAAGATTGATGAGAGAGAGAGAGAGAAAAGATTTGCATTGAGATAATTAAGGAGGAGAGAGAGAAATGATATATTTACCCAGATTTGTTAGTTATTTCCTTAATTATGAGATCAAATCTTGTCCATTAATCTAACATTGAATCAAGGGCTAAGATGAGGACTCAGGGACTCAACATATATAAGTGGACTCACCTGATCCCACCTCTATATAGAACTGTGATGAGAACTGTGAGAACCTCCTCCCACCCTTAGATCTTAGTGCATCTTACGGCTGAGATTAGAGTATATTCAATCCGCTTTAGCAAACAAGGGCTGAGAACTTGTTTTGGCAAATTGGTGCCTTGAAAGAACGCAACAGTTTCACCTCCACTAATTTTACCATCTCCATCTAAATTTGCTCTTCGAAAATACGCATCGAAAAGATCTCCTTGGTTTTGTGCCGCCATTTGCCTCACAATCCCCCAAAACTACGAGATAATCAAATTAATTAATTAAGTAGTTGAAGGTTCTTATTTTAAATAGTAGTTAAATTTGAAGGAGGACTGGAGGCTCTACGATTGGGATTATTAATGTGCAAATTCCACCGCCAGAAATAACCAAACCAATCAAACATTCATCGTCAATTCAACCGGTATAGATTTAATTAGCTCAGAACACAAATTAAAAAATCATAAATCCAAACTAATTTCGACGACAGACTTCAACTGCGGCGTATGTTGATGTCGATCAATTCAATTAGGAGAGAAGAAGGTGAAACGAAGGATGATTTGGAGGAGAGAGAAAGCTAGGGTTCTTGATTCGAGAAATTGGGGATTTTGATTTGATTTAGAGAGCAAGTGCGAGATGAAGAATTTTCTGGGGAGCGAAATGGTGCGTCGGCGACGAGAACCATGGTGGGTGCCACCGGTGTAAGAGAGAGAAAATGTCGGTTTTAAGTGAGGGTACGTTAAAATTGAAATTGAAAAAGGGTACGCTAAAATAGAAAAAGGGTACGCTAAAATTGAAATTGAACAAGGGTACGCTAAAATTGAAAAAAGATACGCTAAAAGTGAAAAAGGGTATGCTAAAGTTAAAATTGAAAAAAGGTACGCTAAAATTGAAATTGAAAAAGAGTACGCTAAAATTGAAACAGGGTACGCTAAAACAGAAAAAGAGTACGCTAAAAGTGAAAAATGGATCACTAAAATTGAAATTGAAAAAAAAAAGTACGCTAAAAGTGAAAAAGGGTACGCTAAAATTTGAAAAGAACGCTAAAATTGAAATTGAAAAAGGGTACGCTGAAATTTAAAAAGGGTACGCTAAAATTGAAAAAGGGTACGATAAATTTAAGAAAGGGTACGCTAAAATTGAACAGGGATACACGCTAAAATTGAAAAAGGAAATTAAATCGAGTAGGGCTTGAAGAAGAAGTGTTGTATTCCATATAAAATCCGTACAAAAGGAAATTAAAGAACAATATTTTAGATGAACTCCTAAGTCAATGAGGAAATTTGGAAAAAAAAAAACGATAGCTGGGATTATTGCAATTATATTTGCCGACGATAATACTGTTACTCTTGTAATGAAATAATGAATTTAATCGAATAAGTTAACTCATAAAATAATTAATTTTAAAAAAAAAAGTTACTTAGATTACTGGGGTCCCAATTGTGATGGATTGAAAAAAAGTCGATTGAAAAATTGATGGATTGGAAATTGGATTCAATGGTCGATTGAAGAATTATGGATTAAAGGATTACGGGTCGAAGAATTTTGTAGAAGAAGAAGGAGTTACGATCTTACGGGTTGAAGGCTCAAGCTGTTGTGATTAATTGATGGGATTAAAGAATTTTGAAGGATCCAACGAAACACTATGATCTAATGGCTCATATTATAGTTCTCACGGTTCTCATTGAAGGAGTGGTTCTCACATGAACCTAAATCTATATATATATATATATATATATATATATATATATATATATATATATATATATATATATATATATATATATATATATATATATATATATATATATATAGAGAGAGAGAGAGAGAGAGAGAGAGAGAGAGAGATAGGTTCTTATGAGTCCCTCATAAGTATTGAGTCCCTAAGTCCCCATCTCATCCGTTGGATGAGAGATGGATCAAGGGACGAGATAAATCACTATTTAAAAAAAATATAAAAAAAAAAATAAAAAAAAAAGATACTGCATCCAACAAAATAGGAAGGTGAATATTTCATTAACCTAACATTCTCGTTCATTCAATCATTCATTCTCTCATTCATCAATTCTGTTTCCATCACTTTCTTCTTCATCGTTCTCTCGCTCATTCAATCATTCATTCTTCAAAATCACATTCAGTCAGTCATCGTCTTCATCGCGCCGCTGCCATTTATTTCAAAACCACACAATCAAGAACACATTCAGTCAATAATCGTCTTCATCGTGCTGCTGCATAATACGTTCGATCAATCCGGTTTCTACTTTTCATTCAATGGCTGATATGCAAATCGTGGAAAAAAACAAACGGTGAGTATATATATTGTAGTTTATACTTGAAAGGACATTGAGTCATTAAGATATACTAAATTATTAGTTTCTACTTTTTTACGTTGAACTGCATATTAAATTATAAAGATATTGGGTTATTTTAGTTCACATACTGTGTTACTTTAGTGTAGAGTGTCTGTTATTTTAATGACAAACTTCTATTACTTTTATGGTCTGTTACTTTAATTCATCAAAGTTGTTACTTTAATTCATCGAAGTTGTTACTTTAGTTCTTAACGTCTGTTATTGTAACGCAGTAGTGAGTCATGTGAATATATGAAACCGCCATATTTAAGTAATAATAAAAAAAGATATTGTTTCCTATAATGGTGGGACGTGATTGCCAACAAAATAGGAAACAAATAAAAAGAGTAACTGCCCTAAGATTTGCATTAAAAAAAAGAAAAAAAAAAAAAAAAAAAAGGAGAGATATTGTTTCCTAAAATAACTCTCATAATTTTAGGAAACAGTAAATCACTTTATTCATTCATTCACATTACTACGTTCATCATATGATGGCGGATATGCAAATCGTCGAATACACAAACGGTGAGTATTTGGTTTCTAATTTATACTGAAAACGCGTCATTAGGATGCTCCATATTATTAGATTTTAAAGTTTACAGTATGGAAACTGCATATTATTGAAGGTCTAATCATTATATGAATTTTACGCACGAACAAATATATGGAGTTATTGTAATGCACATACTGTGTTACTTTAATATACACAATCTGTTATTTTAATGGCTAACCCGTGTTATTTTAATGGACATAATGTTAATTGAATCTAATGTTACTTTAACGCACTTCATCTGTTACTTTAGTTCTTTTCATCTGTTACTTTAATCCATATTTCAAGTTTTGATTGTTTCTTTTTCGCCACGTTTATTGGCACTGTTATTGTGTTTCAGTAGACGCAAAAGTACATGAATGATGTAGGGATGCGAGTGAGAGTTTCCTCCATACATAGGGCAGATCTTCAAGGACGTTGATGAGTCAGTAAACTTCTATAAAATCTACGCATTGGCTTGTGGATTTGATGTGAGGAGGTCCACAACAAAAAGATGGCGCGGTGGTTAGATTAAATCAAAACTTCTGACGATGATGATGAAGAAGAGGACGAGAAGGATGAAGAAGCAGAATTCTAAGTAGGACAGTATGTATATTGTTAGAGTAACATACATTATTCGTTAGAGTAACATACTTAATGCGTTACAATAACACAAATTATGAGTAATAGATGTGAAACATTGGAATTGTAATGAAGTTGATTCAGTTGGAACTCTTGTATCAATTTTTGTTTTGGAATATCCTTAATAAAAACAAACATTATTCTTTTGGTTAATTGGAACGACTCATGTGTATGCAAGAGACTATTATGCAACGAAACAGATTTTACGAGTTAGAGTAACACAGTTCATGAATTACAGTAACACATTGTATGAGTCAAAGTAACACAATCTATAAGTTAAAATAAACAGCGTCAAAACGGAGAGTAAGTTATGCGGGAGGATTTGTGAATTGAAAAAAATTAATTTTGAATAAATGTGTTGGGTGAGAGAAAGAAGATCAGTGAAAAAAAGAATTAATAGGAGAGAAGATTTGAGTATATAATTAGAGAGGAGAGAGAAAAAATGAAATATTTACAAAGATTTTGTTAGTTATTTCTGTTCCGGTTACGGAAACGGTTCTCCCGGCTTAAAATCCGGGTAATGTAATTGAATCGGTAACGGATAACTAGTCGCTTGACTCCCTTGATCTCCCCTTTCTATCACTCCTGAAATCGGACTTTCCCGGCGGAAAACGGCCTGCTCCCTGCACAATGAACGCACAGGGCCTCGGAGGTTGTCCGAGGAAACCCTCTCCGATGCCTAAGTCAGTCCGTGAAATGCCTTAACGAACCTAGCTCGTGAGGAACTAGGCGACGGTTTTTTTGGAGTAAGAGTCTAGAGAGAGAAAAATCCAACCCCCCTCATGTGGGAAATGGGGAGGTATTTATACCTTCCCACAGGAGAGAGAAGAGAAAGAGGAATGGTTGGATGGGAAAGTGACAGGTGGCGGCTTCCCATCCATCCATTCCCAATTACCTTAGGCGAAATGACGAGAGGGCCCCTGGGGATCCTGTCCCTGGCAGCCAAGGATTTCCCCAGGGCAGGCAGTCTCCAAGTAGGGGACTGCCAAGCTCTGACAGGCTGCATCGGCCTGCGCTCTCGGCGGCTGACGGCCAACCTTTAGCGTTTTCATGCTTTGTTCTCGGTCCTTGCCGGGGGTTGGTCTTTCGACTCTCCGGCAGGAATCGTCCCGGGGCCTGCATAGCAGGCAGTTGATTGTCAGGCGACCCACCCCCAATCAATTGGCCCTCGTCAGTAGGAGGGAAGTGAGACTTCTCCTCTGCTGGCGATTCTTGCTTGGAGGGGGGTTGACTTCCATGTCTGTCGCAGCATTTAATGCTCCGCGCCTTCCCAATGGAACTTTGTACTGTTTCTGTCAGGAATGCCAAGAGGCAAGAATACTTCCGTAATGATTGCTCTTTTCTTCTGGGCGGATTTTGGGGAACCGTGAGGAGTTCCTGATTGGTGGCTCTCCTCCCAGGGTGGTTGGAGCGCTCATTAATGCGGAGTTCTCCTTGGTATAAAGTCCGCAGTTTCCTTGATCATTTGTGCTTCATTTCACTTTCAATCTCTTCATTTTCTTCATTTTAAATATGGCTTGGATCAAGAAAAGTGCAGTTCGCCGTGGAGTCAAACACGTTTCCTTTATCTTCAGAGGGTTTTGGCGACTTAGGTATGCACGAGCCGCTTATTTAGCTGTTTGCCGAAGCCGCCGTTCACGACTCCGCCTTCGCCGGAGGGGTCAGAAGGCCTCTATCAGGATGGGCAAACGCCCTAGGAGGTCCTCTCCTGCTGCGCCTAGATTTAGGCGTTGCCCCCAGGGAGGGGGCTGCTATGATAGGGGGTGCCATGAGTGTTTTCCGTGGTTGCACCCTGAACAATTCGGCCCTAATTCTGACACAGATTCCTCCCTGGAATCGGGCCCTTCTTCGCCTGTACAGAAAACAGGCTGTCGCACTTGCGACGAGTCCCGAGCTGTCCCTTTTGGAAGGGATTGGGAAGACAGCAGCCGTGATTCTGACGACAGCGAAGGTCTCGGCTGCTTGAGCGATGAGGACGAAGACGGGGCTTCCACTGACCCTTTTCAGGGTTCCCCAAGTTGGGACTGGGGTTCGGATCTCGGGAGTCCAGGCAGTCCTGGAGATTATTCCCCAGACTTGGGGGACGACTAGGCCCGCGTGGCAGGGCATTTTGTTTTTCTGTCAGGCCGAAACTCTTGGGCCTCATGTATTTTTCCTCCCGTATCTGTCTTAGGATGTAACTCTATTTTGTAAGGTTTTAATGAAATGAAGATCAGGCGGTGCGTTTATGTGTTGCGATTTTTTTTTTTTTTTTTTTTTTTTTTAGGGGGACGTCACAGGGTGACCAACCTCCTGACATCCTTTGGTCTTCCCGAGGTTCTTCTTGGGAAGCTGTCTAGAGCACCTCCCCCCTAGGGGCGACACGTGGGCCGCAGCCCTTGGGTGAGCCTCTGAGGGTTGGGCGACTCTTGGCATGCCTTCCTCTCTATAAAAGCGCTCGGCTATTCATTCCTTCATTTTTTTCCTTTTCAATCCTTCTTTCATTCTCTCTCTTGTCAAAAACCCTGGAGTACTGACGAATCGTACCCTACCTTGCACCCTCATTTCCCTGAGACCTCTTTCCTCGGGCTTGCGGCGTGCTGTCAGGCGATCTTAGGTCAGATTTTCATCCTCCACTCTTTTTTTTTTTTTCTCTCTTCGATTTCCTTTATTCTGTATCTTTTTAGAGTAGCCATGTCTGGAACCCGCGAAAGGATTTTGCCCTTTATCGACCCATCAAAGAGGGGAGAAGGGATGGATTTTGCCTCCTCCTCTAAGGAGGTTGATTTTGAGGAGGAGTACTCGGCGGACAGTGGGGGCGGTAATTCCCCTGATCCCCCTTTGTTCGATGCTGTCGATTCGGACGATGAGGCGTTGGAAATTAACCCTTCCCGAACTTCCGGTCCCCTCGTTCGTCGGGAAAAGGGTAGGGTTTATTATTTAGACAGGACTAAATACCGCATCCCTCTGAGTACTTTCCCTGACCCAAAAAGTCGGGGGGTGATCCTCGCCAAGAACGCCGCCGTCGTGATTGAGCGGCTCTATAACTTCGGGGAGGGGTATACAGTTGTTATCCCCAATGAAAAGGATACTGTATGCAACCCTCCGGATGGGTGCATAGCGGTTTACCATAAATGTTTAGAGTTCGGCCTTCGTTTTCCCCTCCATCCTGCTTTAGAGGAGATCTTCAGGCGCATGAACGTCGCCGTTGCCCAGCTGTCAGGGCGCTGATCTCATATGTCTGGACCTGTCTCTTTCACCGCATGGAGCCTTCTATCGACGCCCTGCGATTTATGGTGGGATTACAGATGGTTTCTTCTGGGAGTACGGGCTCCCCTGGTTATTGGTCCCTCTTGAGGCAGAAGGGACACTGTTTGGTGTGGCCTGGTATGGACAGCTTGAGGGATTGGAAGAACAACTTCCTTTACATACACAGCACCCATGGGTGGAAGATTCCTCGTCACTTCAGGAATCATGTCCACACCAGGATGGAGACCCCTGAGGAGTATCACCCTGGCGTGGGTGGAAAGGCCTTGGAGGTTAAGTTAAGTGAGAAGGAGAAAGAGTTGACGGCCTACTTTGCAGGCCATACTAACAAGTACGGGGTGTATGGCCCCACCTTATGGCTCCCTCATGCGGAGCTTATAGCGACTGATAATTATTTGACCCGGTTGGGCATGAATCCGGGTCTAGACAAAGGTAGTTCAGGAGCACTGGTGATTCCTTCTTACTCTTTATTATTTTGAAAATGCCTTGACAGCCTGTTTGTTTGTCTTGCAGCTCTTGCCACTTTTATCTGGAAAAAGGGGGAGGTGAGGCGCCTGGGCCTGGACGAGCACCTCACTGTTATCCAAAGCCGTCCTTCTCTTCCCCCTGGTTTCAAGAGAGGCGAAAAGAATCTGATGAAGCATTTGAAGGGCCTGTCATTTAGTAGGCCAAGGCTTCCCCCTCCTCCTCGAGTTACGCCCGCCAAGACGGCGGTTTCTGAGGCTACCCCCTCGCCAGCTGCGAGGGCGATTGCTTTTGAGGCTACCCCTTCGCCTATTGGCAGACAAGAGGGCCCTTCAGCAGGGATTCAGATTCCCTCGCAGCCGCGGGCTGCAGGCTCCGAGGAGACCGGGGAGAGTACCCCTCGGTCACTGGTCAGGAAGAGGAGTCGGGAGGCCCCTAACGTTGACCAGGTGGTGGATTTGGAGACTGCCACGCCTGAACCCAAGCGTTTTGCTCCGGAGATCCCCGCCACCCTTTTATCTGAGGAGAACGTTGAGTTCCACTACAATGCGGGTGACAGCCAGGATATTTCTGCCCTACTCTCCGACTCAGGGGCGGTTTTAACTGACCATCTTCTCAAAACTGTCAAGTCCGCTGCCAGTCAAGTGACCCAGTATATTAAGCGCACCTCCCGAATTATGCAGGCTTCCGCGGAGCTGGCCGCCCTTGGTCGCCTGAGTGACGAGGAACTAGCCAACCCAGACCGCCTTTCTGCAGTTGAAAGGGACGTTGCTCTTATTGCCAGCCTGAAGGATCAGCTGGCGAAGAAGGAGATTGAGCTAGAAGAGGCCAGGGGTCAGGCTATCCACTGGAAGTCTGAAAGCGAGAAGGCTACACGGGAGGTGTCTCGCCTGGGAGAGGAGTCCAAGAGAGCACAGCAGGCCTTTGCTGAACTGGAGCGGGCCAGAGAGGCTTTGGCTGAACTGGACCACGCTAAGAAGAGCGTTGTTGACCTTGGTGAGCGCCTTTCTAAGGCAAACTCTGATCTGCAGACGGCCCTTGGCGATTTGGCGGCGAAGACCGAGGATCTGGCGACGAAGACCGAGGGCTGGGAGAAAGAGAAGGGTGAGATTCTCCAGGAGGTGGAAGTGGCGGTGTCGGCGGGCTTTGTTAATGGTGCTAACTCCTGCCTGAAGGTTGTGATGGAAGCTGTCAGGGAGATGTTCCCGGGTTTTGACGAAGATGCTTTCCGGGCCCTTTACACAGCTAAGGATGAAGCTCAAATGCGTAGGCTGTCTGAGGGAGACGCTTCCGGTCCAGACGCTCCCCCTGCTTAACATGGAGGGCAGTCTTCCTCAGAGGGCTCTTGCTCGTCTCCTGCTGCGCCTGTGCTAACGCTTTAACTTCTTTGCCTTTTTGCGCGCCGAGCCCTTTGGTGGCCGGCTGCCATACCCCTGGTTGTAACTATTTGTCTTGAAAACTTTGAAAACTTGTCTTGTATTTCCTCGACGCTACTTTTTCTTTTATGTGTGAATTCTCTGTTTGCTTTTGTGTATTTTGATTCTTCATGAGTTTGATTTGCAACCCACCCGCCTGTAGGTAGGAGGGTTTTTGTTTGCTTGGCCTGCCCCTGGTTTTTTTTTTTTTGTTTAAAATCTAGGGAGCCTGCCCCCTGCCTGCCTAGGGGTAGGAAGGGAGATTCCTCAGCGTTTTTTATACAAGGTTGGGGGGCCTGCCCCCAGTTCTTGTAGGTATGGCCTGCTCCTGGCTTTTCGTTCAAAGTCCAGGGGGCCTGCCCCCTGCCTGCCCAGAGGTAAGCAGGGTAGCTTTTTGTGTTTTTTATACAAGGTTGGGGGGCCTGCCCCCAGTCCTTGTTGGTATGGCCTGCTCCTGGCTTTTCGTTCAAAGTCCAGGGGGCCTGCCCCCTGCCTGCCCAGAGGTAAGCAGGGTAGCTTTTGGTGTTTTTTATACAAGGTTGGGGGGCCTGCCCCCAGTCCTTGTTGGTAAGGCCTGCTCCTGGCTTTTCGTTCAAAGTCCAGGGGGCCTGCCCCCTGCCTGCCCAGAGGTAAGCAGGGTAGCTTTTTGTGTTTTTTATACAAGGTTGGGGGGCCTGCCCCCAGTCCTTGTTGGTATGGCCTGCTCCTGGCTTTTCGTTCAAAGTCCAGGGGGCCTGCCCCCTGCCTGCCCAGAGGTAAGTAGGGTAGCTTTTTGCGTTTTTTATACAAGGTTGGGGGGGCCTGCCCCCAGTCCTTATTGGTATGGCCTGCCCCCTGCCCGCCCAGAGGTAGGCAGGGTAGCTTTCTTTGGTTTGCGTTGGGGGGTTCACTTTTCCCAATTTTGGCAACAGGGGGGCCTCCCCCTATTGCCCCCTGCTCGTTTGTGTGTGAAAGACGCGAGTGTGAACAGGCAACGAGTATAAATCTGCATTTTCTCATCTCTTAAAAAAATTTTCTTGACATAGGGGTGGTCGGAGCCGTCGACATTTCTGATCGTCCTCCGCCTTTTTACTCTAGTAAAAGTGAAAATTGCCTACACTCTTGCTTAGACGTAATATTTCTTTAGTGTATCTGCATTCCAATGAGCGCCTAGCTCTTGTCCCTCCAGATTGGCTATCCTGTACGTGCCTGGACCCAAAACCTGAGTTACTTGGTATGGGCCCTCCCAATTGGCACTTAGCTTCCCATGCTCTCTTGATTTTCCAATCGCCTGTGTTTTTCTCAGAACTAATTCGCCCACCTGGAAGCTCCTCTGTCGGACTTTGCTATTGAAAGCTTTCCTCATTCGCTGCTGGTAGGCAGCGATATTGGTACTGGCTTCCTCTCTTAGCTCATTTACCAGGTCCAGGGCCTCAACCATTGCGGCTTCATTCTCAGCCTGGTTGTACTGCAGGGAACGTAGAGAGGGAATCCTTGTCTCAATTGGCAATAAAGCCTCTGCTCCATATACCAGGCCAAATGGGGTCTGGCCTGTAGACTCCTTTCTGGTCGTTCTGATGGACCAGAGTATACTGGGGAGTTCATCAGCCCACCTGCCTTTGCAGTCATCCACCATTTTCTTCAGGCCGTTCAGAATTTGCTTGTTGGCTGCTTCCGCCTGTCCATTGGTTTGAGGATGGCAGACGGCTGAGTAGGCGACCAAGATGTTGTGGCCTTCCAGCCAGTTTCTTAGTGGGTCATTATCGAACTGCCTTCCGTGGTCAAATACCAGCATTTTTGGTACCCCGAACCGGGTGATGACATTTCGCCAGATCACCTTCCTGACTGCCGGCTCAGTGATGTTAGGTACTGCTTCAGCCTCCACCCATTTGGTGAAGTAGTCTATGGCGACAATTAAGAATTTTCTGCCCCCTGTGGCCACCGTGAAGGGTCCTAGGATGTCCATCCCCCATTGAGCAAAAGGGATGGGAGATAGGATTGGCCTGAGTTCCTGAGCTGGGGCATGGATCGATGGGGCAAAAAGTTGGCATTTTCTGCATTTCTGGGTCAGGCTCTTGGCATCTGCCAGCATGGTAGGCCAGTAATAGCCTGCCCTGAGGGCCTTGTGGGCCAGCGACCTCCCGCCAATGTGGTGTCCACAAATCCCTGAGTGGATATCATCCAATACTTCAACGGCCTGATCCGCACGTAGGCATTTAAGCAGGGGGTAAGTAAAAGATTTTTTGTAGAGTTCTCCATTAATGAATATGAACCAGGCTGCTTTAGCCTGTATCCTCCTTTTTTGTAGCGAGTCTGACGGTAAGATACCGTGCCTCTTGTACTGGACGAGAGGGGTCATCCAGCTTTCCGGCTCTTCTTCCACGGCACTAATCGTTTGACAGGGTTCAGTAGACTTCTCGTGTAAAACGTCGACCCATACGGATCTTCGGATGTCCTGCAGACTGGAGCTTGCCAGTTTTGACAGGGCATCTGCTCTGTTGTTTTGGGATCGGGGAATTTGTTTGACCTCATATGATTTTAGGCCGGACAATTCTCCCTTTACCATCTCTAGGTATGCGGTCATTGCTTGGTCTCTTGCCTCGTATTCTCCATTGATTTGGTTGGCGATGAGCTGGGAGTCTGTTGCTAGAACAATTCGTTCCGCC
The DNA here is from genome assembly GCA_958450325.1 of Agrostemma githago. Taxonomy (NCBI): domain Eukaryota; kingdom Viridiplantae; phylum Streptophyta; class Magnoliopsida; order Caryophyllales; family Caryophyllaceae; genus Agrostemma; species Agrostemma githago. Next base: position 74,895,262 of record OY288239.1, on the reverse strand, counting down.
CCTGCGGCTTTAGCCAGCCTGACGCCTGCGAGTACTGCTTCATACTCTGCTTCATTGTTTGATGCTGGGAAAACGAATCTGAGAGCATGCTCAAAGTCGGTCCCCTCTGGGCTGGTTAATACGACGCCTGCGCCTGCGCCGTTGGCCGTTGAGGACCCATCAGTGTATACGACCCATTCTTGGGCGGGGGTTTCCTCTTCCCCTGAATGGGAGCACTCAGCCAAAAAGTCTGCCAGAGCTTGGGCTTTGATGGCTGTTCTCGGCTGGTAAGAGATACCTAGCCCACTCAGCTCAATTGCCCATTTCAACAGTCTTCCCGATTTTTCGAATTTTTCCAACACCTTTTCCAGGGGTTGGTCGGTGAGGACTATGACTGGATGCGCGTCAAAGTAAGGTCTGAGCTTCCTGGCTGCAATTATGACCGCGTAGGCGGCTTTTTCAACCATCGGATAATTCTTCTCAGCTGCCCCCAGTGCATGACTCACAAAGTATATAGGTTGCTGGGTGCCTGCCTCTTCCCGTAGGATGACCGCACTGACAGTTATATTAGTTACTGCAATGTAGAGGAAGAGTTTCTCTCTTGCTACTGGTCTTGCCAGGGTAGGGAGCCTCTTAAGATGGTCCTTCAGTTGTTCGAAGGCCTCTTTCTGCTCGCCTTCCCATTTGAACTGTTTGTTTCCTTTCAGAATTTTGAAAAAAGGAGTGGCTCTGTCTGCTGATCGGGCTATGAATCGTGCCAAGGCGGCCATTCGTCCCGTCAGGCGCTGGATGTCCCTGATGGTCTTGGGCTCAGGGAGGTTTAGAACTGCCTGAATTTTTTCAGGGTTGGCATCTATACCCCGAGAACTGACCAAGAATCCTAGGAATTTTCCGGAGCGTACTCCAAACGTGTATTTTTTCGGATTTAGTTTCATTTTGTAAGCGCGCAGGGAATTGAAGGTTTCCTGCAAGTCTGTCAGGTGCTCCCTGTCTTCCCTGCTTTTTACGATGGCATCATCAACGTAAGCCTCAATGTTTCTGCCTTTTTGTTTTTCAAACACTTTGTCAACCAGACGCTGGTACGTAGCTCCCGCATTTTTGAGCCCGAAGGGCATCATCTTATACATGTAAGTGCCCGAACTAGTGATGAACGCACACTTCACCCTGTCTGGCTGCCACAAGTACACTTGGTGGTAGCCTGAAAAGGCGTCTAAGAAGCTTAGCATGGTGTAGCCACTGGTGGCGTCTACCAATTGATCGATCCGAGGGAGCGGGTAGCAGTCTTTCGGGCAGGCTTTGTTGAGGTTCGTAAAGTCGACGCACATTCTCCATGCTCCAGACGACTTTTTGACCATGACAACATTTGCCAGCCATTCTGGGTAGTCGCAGACTTCAATGAAGTCTGCTTTCAAGAGTTTGTCGATTTCTTCCTTGATTGCTGCGTCTTTTTCTGCAGACATGTTTCGTCTCTTTTGCTTTACAGGGCGAGCATCCATGCTTACGTTCAGCTTGTGAACGATGCATGAGGGATCAACGCCGGGCATCTCGTCTGCAGAATAGGCAAACACGTCTTTGTTTTTTCTCAGAAGTTTGACCAGTTCGGCCTGATAGGATTCCTCCAAACCTGTTCCTACCAGGACCTGTCTTCCTGGTTCTAAGTCTACCAGCATGCTTTCGCCTCCTGGTTCCAGGCGGTCGGGCGTCGGGTGCTCAACTGGGACTTCGCCTTCCCTGCAGGGGGAACTGTCAGCTTTTCTTTTTCCTTTTCTGTCCCTCTCGTGCTCTTGTAGGGCCACGGAGTAGCATTGTCTGGCTGACTCCTGGTCCCCACGTATCTTTCCTTCCAGCCCGAAGTCCGTGACATACGCAATGGTGAGAGCTCTGATGGAGATTGCGGCCTCGATTTCATCCAGCGTGGCCCTGCCGATCAGGGCATTATAGGCAGACCTTGCATCCACAACAACAAAGGTTGCCCTGACATTCCGGGCTGCGGAACCTTCCCCGAAGGTTACAGGCAAGTCGATGACGCCCATGGGCAGTACGCCGGCCCCACTGAATCCGTACAGGGATCCGGGAGCAGGCCGTAGATGCCTTTTTTCCAGGCCCATTTTTTCGAAAGCATCCTTGTACAAAAGATTTGTATATGCGCCTGTATCTACCATACATCTTCGCACAATGTGGTTGCTGATTTCTAGGGACAGCACCAGAGGATCACTGTGCGGATATATCACCCGTCCTGCATCATCAGGGGTGATACTTAGTGTCACTCCCTTTGGGCTCCCCTCTCTCTCAGCGTAGCAGATCTGGTTTCTCAGTTCGCGCATTTGCCTTTTTTGACTTCTTCGACTGAGCTGGCCCTCAGTGCCCCCTGAAATCACGTGGATTACCATCCGGTTCTGCACTGACCCTTCGGGTTTTTCAGGCACTTCTTTCTGAGACTTGTTTTTAGCTGCGTAGTTGGCCAACCATCCGTTCCTGATTAATTTCTCAATTTCATCTTTCAGGTGACGGCACTCTTCGGTGGTGTGGCCAATGCAGTCGTGGAAAGTGCAGAATTTCTTTGGGTCGCCTTTTGGGCTGCGAGGTTTGCTTGGACGGTTCCATTTGGCAGTTTCTTTTTCTAGTTCGAAGATTTCCGCCCTGGATTTGTTCAGAGCGGTGTAACTATCGAATCTGGGTTGGTAGGCTGGGCGTTCTTTCTTGGGAGTGTCTCCTTCTTGTTTCTGCTTTCCTGGTTCAGCTCTGCCCCTTCCACCCTGCGGTCCCCCTTGAGGCTTTGTTTGGCCTGCAGGGGTGTCCGCCAGGCCGTGGAACTCCTCCTGCAGAATGAACCCCTCAGCAATCTTCCTGGCCATGGCCAAGGTTTCGGGCTGGGCCCTGATCATCTGATTTTTCATTTCCCCTGGAAGTAGGGAGATTGTCAGGGCGTAGGCGGCGGTGGAATCGTCGATCTCCCTAACCTGCTGGTAGGATAGATCGAATCTTCTCATGTATTCTCTCACACTCTCACCCTTCTTTTGTTTCAGGGTCATGAGATCGAAACGAGTAAGTCGTCTTCTCTTATTTCCGGCATACTGTTCAAGGAAAATTTCAGCCAGCTCTATGAAGAATCTGATTGACCCCTGGCGGAGATCTCTGAACCACCCCTGCGCAAGTCCCACCAGGGTGGTAGGGAAAACTTTGCACCAGATGGTATCATCTACATCATACATGCCCATGTGGCTCTCAAAGGCTGCCAGGTGGTCCTCAGGGTCCGTCGTCCCGTCAAATTTGATGGTGGGCATTTTGATTTTTGGAATGGGGTACTCTTGTACCTCAGGGTGCAACGGGGTTTTCGTAGGCCTGCCTACCAGTCGTGACCTGCTTTCCCCAGACTGGTTACCATGAGATTCCCATTGTTTATGGGTTGGTTTCCTCGTACTGGGGGAGCGGTGCCTCGGCGGCGGCCTGCTAGCTGCTTCATCCTCTGTTCCCGAGGAGGTCTGTCTGGGCCTCTTCCTCTGGGAGTGGCAGAGGTTTTCACCCTGATGGTACCTGGACTCGAGCGGTTGCCCTCGGTTGAGTCTGGATTGCAAGCTTTGGGATAAGCCAGGGGCTGACTGTTCTTTGGCTGCAGGTGTTAGCCTGGAGAAAACTCCGCCTGGCCTTTCCCCTAAGCGTTTTGACATGGGCTCCCTGGGCTTCATGCGCTCCTGTAATCCTTGAGATAAGCCTCCCTGCCCTCCAGACGCTGATTCTGTCGTGTGAATAGAGAACGCCTGCTGGACAGGTGGTTCTGGTTTGTCAGTGGTAATGCGCCTCTGCACATGCGTATACACTTGGGCTGTTCTTCTCGCTTTTCTCTGAGCGTTTCTGGCGGCGGTCCGCCTCGTGCCCCCGGCCTCGTCCCTGGTGACTGGGGACGGTTGCCTAGGAGCCGATGCGACCCTGCCTACCAAGTCCTCAGGTGTGAATTCTTGATCTAGCATCGCAGAGAAGAACGCGGCTGCCTGCGCCATCTGAGCTGGGGTCAGGTTGAGAGCACGTCCAGGGCGTGCCCCCAGCTCGGGTGTCGCAGCAGCGTTAGATCTACCGAGAGGATTGGTTCCCTCTACCCCAAGGATTGTGGCAGGAGGGACCCTCTCCGACAGCGGCATTCCGTACAGGGGGGCCACCGGAGGGACCGTCGGACCCGCTCCTGCACTGTCATCGACAATTTCTGGCATGATTGTGTTTAATTTTGTGGTTATGAGTGGTTGATTTTAGTGGGTAACTCGTGAGCACAACCGTAAGGTCCCCACAGACGGCGCCAAATTGTTCCGGTTACGGAAACGGTTCTCCCGGCTTAAAATCCGGGTAATGTAATTGAATCGGTAACGGATAACTAGTCGCTTGACTCCCTTGATCTCCCCTTTCTATCACTCCTGAAATCGGACTTTCCCGGCGGAAAACGGCCTGCTCCCTGCACAATGAACGCACAGGGCCTCGGAGGTTGTCCGAGGAAACCCTCTCCGATGCCTAAGTCAGTCCGTGAAATGCCTTAACGAACCTAGCTCGTGAGGAACTAGGCGGCGGTTTTTTTGGAGTAAGAGTCTAGAGAGAGAAAAATCCAACCCCCCTCATGTGGGAAATGGGGAGGTATTTATACCTTCCCACAGGAGAGAGAAGAGAAAGAGGAATGGTTGGATGGGAAAGTGACAGGTGGCGGCTTCCCATCCATCCATTCCCAATTACCTTAGGCGAAATGACGAGAGGGCCCCTGGGGATCCTGTCCCTGGCAGCCAAGGATTTCCCCAGGGCAGGCAGTCTCCAAGTAGGGGACTGCCAAGCTCTGACAGGCTGCATCGGCCTGCGCTCTCGGCGGCTGACGGCCAACCTTTAGCGTTTTCATGCTTTGTTCTCGGTCCTTGCCGGGGGTTGGTCTTTCGACTCTCCGGCAGGAATCGTCCCGGGGCCTGCATAGCAGGCAGTTGATTGTCAGGCGACCCACCCCCAATCAATTTCCTTAATTGACAAAACGAATCTTGACCATTAATCTGTAATTAAATCAAAGGCTAAGATGAGGACTCACGGACTCAAAATATATAAGTGGACTCACCTGATCCCACTTCTATATATATATATATATATATATATATATATATAGAGAGGTAGGTTCAAATAAGGTCAACTATTTTTTTAAGTCTATATTAAAGTTACACATGACATACGTTAAAGTTGCATTTTTCAAAATTGATATGTAACTATAACATTCAGCACTTTTATCACTTCAAGTGATAAAGTGCAACTTTATCACTCATCTCGTGTAACTTTAAGCACTTTTTGTGTAACTTTAACACTGGAACTTAGGAACTTAAAAAAGTTGTTGACCTTATTTGAATATATATATATATAGAGAGAGAGAGAGAGAGATAGGTAGGTTCAAATAAGGTCAACAATTTTTTTAAGTCTATATTAAAGTTACAGATGACATACGATAAAGTTGCATTTGTTCAAAATTGATATGTAACTATAACATTATCACTTTTATCACTTCAAGTGATAATGTGCAACTTTATCACTCATCTCGTGTAACTTTAAGCACTTTTTGTGTAACTTTAACACCGGAACTTAGGAACTTAAAAAAAGTTATTGACCTTATAAGAACCTACCTCTCTCTCTCTCTCTCTCTCTCTCTCTATATATAAATATATATATATATATATATATATATATATATTGATTCCAAAGCGTGCACCTAGGTTATAGGATGTAGAACACTACCAAGATTAAGAAACTATACATTATGGATATTATGAAAAGATAAGTAAATAATATAAGATTAATAACTTTGACAAATTCTCAAGATCTCACGTGTAGTAGAAATTTCTTCCCTAAACACATTATGATTTCGTTCACCAAGTAACTAATTCCAATTTATATAGATTTTATTTCCATAAAGAAATTTTATTTAAGAAATAGTTTTGCCTTAAATAAACCACAATAAAATATTTCTAAAACCTAATGAAATATTATTTCCATAAAAAGATATTTTAGAAAAATACCTTTAGTAAATAATATCAGAGCAAATCTGGCGCGCGACACAGAATCTTTTTGACACAAATTCTGCCACAGAAATTCACAAACTGTAACATCTGTGAACATGTCTTTTAACATTTAGAGTCAGATAGTAACATCTAGTTTTAGACTGTAGCAATTCCTACTCCGTCGGTAACAAGTTCCTAAGTCTCTTAAAACTTGACTCACCCAATCAACCTTGTTCATAAATTAAACTCGATTCATGACGTCAAGTTAGTGAACTAGATCGATAGGCTCCTTGTTCATTCCGTCTTTTGCTTGTAATAATTCCAATTTATATAAATTTTATTTCCATAAAGAAATTTTATTTAAGAAAGAGTTTTGCCTTAAATTAAATAAACCACAATAAAATATTTCTAAAACCTAATGATATATTATTTCCATAAAAAGATATTTTAAAAAATTACCTTTAGTAAATAATATCAGAGCAAATCTGGCGCGCGACACAGAATCTTTTTTACACAAATTCCGTCACAGAATTTCACAGACTGTAACTTCTGTGAACATGACTGTAACATTCAGAGTCAGACAGTAACATCTAGTTTCAGACGGTAGCAATTCCTACTCCGTTGGTAACAAGTTCCTAAGTCTCTTCAAACTTGACTCACGCAATCAACCTTCTTCATAAATTAAACTCGATTCATGACGTCAAGTTAGTGAACTAGATCGATAGGCTCCTTGTTCATTCCGTCTTTTGCTTGTAATAATTCCAATTTATATAGATTTTATTTCCATAAGGGTCTGTTTGGATAACAAAATATGAGGGAAAGGGAGGGAGGGAGAATGAGGGGAGGGAAAGGGGGGAAGGGGAGGGGAGGGAGAATGATGGTTGTTTGGATAACATGTACGATGGAGGGAGGGAGAGGACGATTACTAGAAAGGAACGAATGTATTACGATTATTAATCATAACTTTTGTAATTACGATATTAATTTTTGACTCGTTTAAATATAACAAAAAAATTGATTTCAAAATTGATTAAAAAAAATAAAAAATAAATAAAAATTTTTTTTAATCAACTCAACTCAGTGACTCACTCATAATTTTTTTATTCACTTTATTATCCTAACCGACTCATCCGCGACGAAAAAAATGACATAAAAAAACTAAATTAAATGTGTCTGAACTAAACTAAATTGAATCCGTCTAAATGAGGTGAACGGAAAGTGTCTGAATATAAGTTTACAAGAGTAAAGCGTTATCTTAACCTGACTCACCCATAAGGGCCATAACGGAGAAAAATAAGGCGTCATAATTTTTTTATCCTAACCCGACTCAACGTAACGAAAAAAAGGCGTCGTAATTTTTTTATACGTTTTCTTATCCTAACTCAAGTCACACATATCAGTAGAAAAAAAATCGTCAAATTTATCCTAACTCGACTCACCCGTAACGGAAAAAAAAATAGTCGTAATTTTTTTATCCTAACCTGACTCACAAGTATCGGAAAAAAGAACAAATTGTCGTAATTTATCCTAGCCCGACTACCCGTAATGGAAAAAATGTTGTCGTAATTTATTCTAACCTGATTCACAAGTATCGGGAAAAAAATCGTCATAATTTATCCTAGCCCGACTCACCCGTAACGGGGAAAAAAAATCATCGTAATTTTTTATCCTAACCTGACTCACCTGTATGGGAAAAAAAAGTCGGTGAAATTTTTTTATCCTCACTTGACTCATCCGTTTCGGAAAAAAAGAAGTAATAATTTTTTTATACTAGCCCGATTTACACGTATTGGAAAAAAAACAAGTCGTAATTTTTTATCTTCACCCGTAACTGAAAAAAGTAAGCATTGTAATTTTTTTATCCTAACTCGACTCACGCGTAACGGAAAAAAAAGTCAAAAAATAAGTAGATAAAATGAGCGTAAAAATATTTGTTTAGTAAGTATAAATTTGTAATCGTATGATTAATGGAAAGACAATCCATTTTCCTCCCAAATCTTCCCTATTTTGGCAAAATGTTAATTTGCTTTAAAATGAATCATTCACATCCCTCCATTTCCCTCCCCTCCATTTCCCTCCCTTCCTAAATGGTATCCAAACAAATGATAGTTCATCCCTCCCTTTCCCTCCATTTCCCCTTATCCAAACGCACCCTAAAGAAATACCCAATCAACCTTGTTCATAAATTAAACTCGACTCATGACGTTAAGTTAGTGAACTAGATCGATAGATAGGCTCCTTGTTCATTCCGTCTTTTGGTTGTTCTTCCAACAATGAAACGTTAGATGTCATTTTCCAACCATGAACTGATTATAGCTCCATGTTGAGTATCTTCTCCTCCTTCTCCTCTTTTACCAGCTTTAACATATTCTCTATGATCTTCAAATACTTGTTCTTTCTATGCGTGTTACATCACAATTGAGTCTTCTATCCATCTCGACACTTGACTCATTTTCTTTATCCTGTTCAAACCTGTATGACTTAGCATATACGACTAGACAAACAAACTCGTTACGTGTCACTTGTAATCATCAAAACATAAGAAGAGGTTGTTATGAATAGAATTTACTATAACAGCCTTCAACATCAATACAAAAGAGGTAAACTATTAAAAAGGACGACCCGCAATTTATAGACGAATCATGAAGTGTGGCTGGTGGCTGGTGGCTGGTGCTTGAGTGCATGCTCATGAGCGGTTGATACATGCATCTCATCATATCCATATTCTGACCTCATGGAGTACTATCTTAACGCATAACAATTTGTTTGACGCATAGCTCCAAGTGGGAGGAAAAGCTTTTAAGCAGCTTCCACATGTTATGTACTACTTATGTCCTCTTCCCACCTCCAAGCCTCCAACAAAACACTTCCTTATTTTCAATTATTAGATTGAGATAAAACATTAATCATCCAATAAAATTAGTTGTTGTAACGGAGGCGTCCCGTTACCTACGGTTTGTTAATTACGCGAGAAGAACAAAACAAATAGCAGACAATAATAAACTGGCACACAGAATTACGTGGTTCACCAGCAAAATTACCGGCTACGTCCACACCGACAAGGAGACCAAATTCACTATTGTGGAGATAATAGTACAACAGTAGACTGTAATACACGCGCTTAATAGCTCACAGCTAAAGCCAAAAGTACTACTAATCCTACCAACCAGATAGTAATCTCAAATCGGAAAGAGACTACCCAGACTGAGTCGACCTGCGACGAACTCACCGACGAGACGAAGGACAAACGATCTTGCGGCCAACCAAGATCCGAACAAACTCCAACGGTCTCCAACGAAGACGAGATCAATAGAACCACCAAATAATAGGGACTCGGAACAAACTGAGTTTTTCCCTCAAGAAAACCTCACAAATCAGCCCTCTATATTGTGCTCTCAAATCATCTCTCTGTCCTAATTAACCTAGAAACTAGTCAGGTCTTTATATATTATTATTCCACCTAAACTAGTTCCCTAAACTAATTAGGAAACAATGGTCAATCTTTCCTAAAACCAAACAATCTTATGTTATCAAAACAAGAAGATCAACTTTAGGAAAGATATCCGAAACAAATCAATTCAAGGCCTAAAAGGACAATTGTTAGGCACTTATTTCCTAACAATCTCCACCTTGACTAGAATTGTCCAACCCGAACCAATCTTTAAAGTGCAGCTTCGAACAGTCGATTTTCAAGTCACTACTTGTCCCAATAGTCTCCACCTTGACCTGAACGATCGCATCTTTCAACGGTCTTCAGTCAATAGTAATTTTTCTCTTTTCTTTCGAGCACCGTAGTACCAACCTGCTTCGGCTTGTCAGCCCAAAGCACAAAAGATCTTCTCCGAGATCTCGATTGTCTTTTTCACCCAAGACACGGGTCTTGCCTTTTTAACCCAAGGCACGGTCTTTGCCTTTTTTCACCCAAGGCACGGGTCTTGTCTTTTTAACCCAAGGCAAGGGTCCTGCCTTTTTTCACCAAAGGCACGGGTCTGCTCCATCTAGGAGCCCGCCTCATTGAGAAGCGGAAACAACAGTCAATAGCTTGTCTTCAGAATTAGGTAGTTCGACCCGTACAGATGAAAACTCAACCTTACCGCCAACACTACCATCTTCACCCAAGTCTATCAACCCAGAACTATTACTCCCCGTGATTTTATCGACCTTTAAAATTGTTGCCCCAGACATCTTCTCACCAAAAAATCCAACAAACCCAAATAACGCCTAACTCAACGAAAGCTGAACCAGAAGCTCAGAAGCGGAAGCGGAACAACCTGAAGCTCTGATACCAGTTTGTTGTAACGGAGGCGTCCCGCTACCTACGGTTTGTTAATTACGCGAGAAGAACAAAACAAATAGCAGACAATAATAAACTGACACACAGAATTACGTGGTTCACCAGCAAAATCACCGGCTACGTCCACACCGACAAGGAGACCAAATTCACTATTGTGGAGATAATAGTACAATAGTATACTGTAATACACACGCTTAATAGCTCACAATTAAAGCCAAAAGTACTACTAATCCTACCAACCAGATAGTAATCTCAAACTGGAAAGAGACTACCCAGACTGAGTCGACCTGCGACGAACTCACCGACGAGACGAAGAACAAATGATCTTGCGGCCAACCAAGATCCGAACAAACTCCAACAGTCCCCAACGAAGACGAGATCAATAAAACCACTAAATAATAGGGACTCGGAACAAACTGAGTTTTTCCCTCAAGAAAACCTCACAAATCAGCCCTCTATATTGTGCTCTCAAATCATCTCTATGTCATAATTAACCTAGAAACTAGTTAATTAGGAAACAATGGTCAATCTTTCCTAAACCAAACAATCTTATGTTACCAAAATAAGAAGATCAACTTTAGGGAAGATATCAGGAACAAATCAATTCAATGCCTAAAAGGACAATCGCTAGGCACTTATTTCCTAACATTAGTAGTAAAAATAAATTAAAAAAGAATTACTCTATATTAATAATAGTTATCCTACAACGTGAGGATCTCTCGTTAACCGGAAAAAGTGGTTCTCTTGAACTAAATACCGTCAATTTCAATACTCGGTTCCAATATTGATGCATCAAATACGACTAATTTATGCAAATTTTTCTTTCTTTTTTTCTCAATGTAAAACGAAATGTCAAAATGGTGAACAAGTACTTTGAACATTTTAACTCATAAACAAAGTGAAATATCTGAGCTACCTAGCTAGTTAGTTAGGACTTAGGAGTAGTTTTGTTGAGAAATTTAGAGCAACATCCTTGTCAGTTGTTCCTTGACATACACAAATTCTTGTTTGTGACGGAAGTATCTGTCATAAATTTCTAACGGGTCAAGTACTACACTAAAGACAAAAATAAAGTGTGAGTGAGACATAGTAAACTAGTTGTCTTATTCATACGTGTGGTATGTATTTGGTCCATTTTATTGTTATGACGGATAGGCCCGTTGCAACCGTTGCAAGAGAGACCCACTGCTTGACATAAACATAATAATTATGTATTGTACTACGGAGTATAAAAGTAGGAAAGGAGATGGCAGAAAGAAAGTAAGAACAGTAGAAAGTAGGAGAATATGCTGAGGGAGATCCGGGTTCCATTCCTCTCCCACCAAACCTAAGCTCCCGTCTCGTCACCCTTTCATTCACACCCTAGCTACTTTACAACAGCATTACTTAATGAAGTACTCCACAACAACTACCAAACCTCCACATTTCAGACACCCTCTCGATCTACAGCTCCCTCATCATCATCCATTATTTTCCTTCAAAAATCCCATATCACAGACATGTGGAAGCTAAACGGAACCAAAAGGCGCAAAAGATGGTGCAATGTTGAAGACGATAATGAGCTACGCCTACGCAGCAGGCTTCAAGTCTTTTTGTCGCACGGCTGAATACCGTCCATATTATCAGGATCATGTTAAATACTTCGAATCGACTACAGATTCGAAGATGGGGCAACTGACTATCCTTTGGCAATGGGTTCGTTCTCACCTACGAAATAGTAGACGACGTCTTTCATCCATCTTTTACTCTTCTTTGTTGTGTTTATTAATTTGTTCAGCCTTTGTGTTTTCTTAGCCTACAAAGTAAAAGATTTGCTAGTCTAGTCGTCGTTGCTTGCTTGTTAGTTGTTACTATTACTATCAGTTTGTGTAAGAGAAAAATGCGGTCATATGAAGAACAACTATTCATATATATATATATAGTGCATGACTAGGTACTCCTATCTATATCAATTTACCATCAACATCATCTTGTTTCTACTGTTTGTAATTTTGTTTAAAGAAAAGCAGGATGATCATGATCTAACTGAATTCCAATCAGATGACCTGGAGAATTCAACTGCAAACTAGAATCCGAAAAGTACAGCTTCAAGTCGATTCAAACCCAAAAAATGACCAAATCTGAAATTAATAGGCTACAAAGTGACTAACCCGGTTTTGTTCCAGTCCGAACAGCTATGAAGCTAGTAAAATGGTTATATTATATAGAGTACTCTATTATATATTTATGAGTAAATTAGAAATTATTGTCTTCAAATATGCGTTTATTAAAATTTACTCCCTTATGAATTTTTTTTAATATTTTACACCAAAAAAATGCAAAACTTCAAAATTTACTTGCAAATCACTATTCTGATGAGTTGATGATTTTATGGACCGAAATGCCCTTCATTAATAGTACGTCCTTCCCCCACCCCACCTCATCCTCATTTCGACTTTCCCAACTCTTTCAGTCCTAATTCTAGGAGAACCCTAAATTCCCAAATCGAAAATCAACAAACCATAAACTCGAGCATCCATTCATCAATCAATCAATTGTAGGCATTTTTTTTACAAGTCTGCCGAGCAAGTAAATTTTGAAGTTTTGCATCTTTTTGGGTGTAAAATATTAAAAAAAATTCATAAGGGAGTAAATTTTAATAAACGCATCTTTGAACGGAGTAATTTCTAATTTACTCTATATTTATATATACTCCTTCCTAATTCAAGTATTCCTTCCCAATTTTTTTGGAGAGAGATTAAGAAATGGATAAAAAGTGGGGTATGAAGTGAAAAGATGTTAGGATTTAGGTATGGAGGAAAAGAATAAAGAATTGAAGGAAGAATAAAGAAGGATTAAAAGTACATCTAAAAAAGGAAAGTGAGAAGAAAACCAAACTAAGCTCAAAAGGAAAGTGGGAGGAATACTCAAACTAGTAGGGAGTAGTACGAATTCAAAATTATGCGCCTAGCCAAGCCCACCCCAGCTTAAGCTCATATAGTGCGGAGTATTATAGCATGCATATCGACTTGTTTACACCTCAAAATTGGACACGAAGTAAACATGCAAAAAAGTAAATTAGGGATATTCTAAATGGTAGGCCCGTGTTTTTTCATTTTTTATGACGTATCCCTTATTTTAGTCAAAATGATTTTGACTTGCGATAACTTATGAACACGGATTTCAAAAATGACAACTAACATTTTTCCTGAACTCATTATCTTTATAGAGTAAGATTTTCAATTTGTTTTTTATTTTTATTTTGAAACTTGTACTAAAAATTAGACTCAGTCAAATATTTTTAATCGAATAAACTTTGATCCACTCTAACCATGTCTCGAGCTACAGCAGAACCCATAAACAATTTGGATTTGGGAATCGAGAATCCAAAATTTGAGAGCACTACAATTAGGGGTGTTCACCGGTCCGGAACCGGACCGGACCGGACCGGACCCGATTGGACCGAAGACTGGCCAAAGGGCGTCGTCAGAACCGGAAACCAGACCGGATGGGTGTCAGACCGGACCGGGACCGGACCTGTCAGACCGATCTGAACCCGGACCGGACCGGTCGACCCGACTAGCGCGTAAATGGTTGTAACTTGTAAGTTTGTAACTTGTAAGAATTTGGTTAAGATGCAACGTGCCAACGTATAGTGTTTACACATGAATTCGTAATCAAAATTGAGAAGTAAATAGCAAAGTCCAAGATAAAAATAAAGTACGAAACTAATAATGTATGCTTAAAATTTAATAATGACGAATTGACGAGACTAATAAAATTTTCGGATCTTTGAGGCCGTCGATCTTCAAAGTTGGACAACGACATCTTCTTCATCGACTATTGTTAGGAAAATATTAAGTAAGTCGGCAATAAGAATAATAATGTATAAATTTAATGGAAATAACTAAATAAGTGTATAAGTTCGGAAATACATTTTTCAAGTTTTTCAAGTTCTTCTAACTTTTCTTCCATGTTAAGCCCTTTATCATTTCTTGGCCGAATCCAATCTTGTGCACATAAGAGTGCTTCAACAATCTTAGATGACATAAAATAATAAATTTTTGTAGTTAAAGTCTTCAATAGACATTCAAAGAAAATTAAAAGAGAGTAGAAAAAATAAATAAGAACTAAAATGTTTAAATATATATTATCTTTGGGGTCAATGAGCTTCTAAATGGTGATAGATGTCGGCGACCGGCACTAAAAGAGGACTCTGAAGCTACAGTAGAAATAGGCACTGCTAAAACGTCACGTGCTAAACGTGATAAAATAGGGTACCTAGGAGCGTTCAGTTTCCACCATGTCAACACATCATAATCTTGTTCGTGGTCCCCAAGTATTTCCTCCAAATATCTATCAAGCTCGGATTTTGAATACCCACTATTCGACCTTGTCCTCCGAACTTGGCGTTCAATAGCTTTTTTGAAATCTAAAGAATCATCATGTCCAACACTACTACCCACAACATGTGTACTCTCATCATTTTGAGGAGCCAAAGGAGCATATAATCTCCTATACTCATCAAATAACCCCATTGCTTTAGTATACACTAGTTTGCTCATTTCTTCATCTTTAGGCGCATCATAAACACTAGTGAAAGCAAACTTCAAACCTACTGACTTAACATGCGGATCAAGAATAGCTCCCATATAAACCAAGACATTCATCTTCTCAACATCTCCCCAATACTTGTCAAATTTCTTTTTTCATACCACATGACATAGCTTTAAAGTCATCATCATCGCTAGCACTAAATTTATTTAACTGATGAAGTGCACGAGCAATGAAAAAGAAACTAGAATCACTAGTCACATACAACGAAGCAGAAACTTTTTCAGTCAAAACTTTAAACTCCATCAAAAATTTCATCAATGATTCAACTACACCCCAATCATGGTCACTAGGAGCACCAGAATGTTCTACCTCAATAGGATTCCCAAACTCATCAACATCATCTGAACCTGGACCAAGTTCATTTCCCGAAAGGTTAACTGGAACATTTACATCACCAAATACATCCATAAATTTCAAAGCGGTTTCCAACATATCAAATGTAGAGTTCCATCTAGTAGGCACGTCAAGAGATAATGACTTCTCAGATTGTGTATACCTCTTTGCAACATCCTTAAAGAATTTCACTCTAGCAGGAGAACTTTTAACAAATTTAACCGCATACCTAACCCTACTGATTGAGTCCTTGTTCTTTTTCAAACCATCCCACACAATAAGGTCGATAATATGCGCAACACACCTCATATGCAAATAATCCCCATTCCCAAATGTATTAGGCTTATTTTGAAGAATTTTTCTTAGTTCCAAACAAGCAGTGTCATTAGAACTATCATTATCAACAGTCAAAGTAAAGACTTTATCATCTAAACCCCATGATTTGAAGCAACCATCAAGAAGGTTTGCTATATCCTTACCCTTGTGACTATAGATAGGATAAAAACAAATGATCTTCTTATGCAACTTTCAGTCATTGTCGATATAATGAGCAGTTACACACATATAGTTGATTTTCTTAATGTTAGTCCATATATCAGTGGTAAAAGAAACCCTTTGACATGAAACTCTAAGACACTCGATCAATTTAGTTTTCTCATTACAAAAGAGTTGATAACAATCGCGAGTTATAGTGACACGAGATGGGATATGAAATGTAGGGCAAGTCATATGCATAAGACGTTTGAAACCAGTTTTCTCAACAAACCGAAATGGTATCTCGTCCACTATGATCATGTAAACAACTGCATCTCTAACCTCCTCGAGATTCAAAACCCACCCTTTCAGTTGACCTTCCCCTTCATTTTCACTCCTATCAAAAATTAACTGAGTTTGTTTCCCTTTAGACTTGTTTGTAGGAGCATCAGGATTACCGGAGCATGCAAGCCAATGATTTTTAACATTTTTGGAACCATTTATATTACTATCAGCTGCAAAAGTTTTATTTTCACAATAGATACATTCAGCTCTTCGCTTACCTTCCTCGTCGTCGTACTCACGAAAATGCACCCAATAAGCAGATCTCCTGCTAGTTTTACCATCGACGTAGTTGCAACCTGGGACTTTCGGCCTGACAGGCAATAAAGCTGTTTCTGGTTTTGTCTGAGAAACATTTATATTCTCGTCAAAGTCCGATGTGAGCGGCTCTTGCGTTACGACCTCTTCCAAATCAGGTTCAAGCCGTCTTTTTTTCGAAACCGAGCTCCTCATTATTCTAAAATAATAAATAAATGAATAATTAAAATAATATTCAAACAATTACAAATTAAAACTATTAAAAAGGTAAATAACTAAAGTGTAAATAACTATCAACTCATCATTATTCATTGTATATTTGTCAATTGTCATGCAAATTGTCACATAGAGAAGTAGTCAAGTAGAGAACAGGAGAGTAGGAGACTTAGAAATTAATTGCAATAAACTAATAAGTACAAAGGCAAATAGGCAAAGGCAATAAAGCAGACAAGCAGTAAATCCAGTAATCAAGTAAGCTGTAAGCCTGTAAGCATATATTAGTAATATGAATATATTATATTGTGGACATTACGTAGGTCCACCCCGACGCGGCCACGCGCGGGTTTGGGGAGGCGAATGAATCTCCATATGAAAACGGATCGAATGGAAATTTAAATCAAAGTGGAGTCGCCACCGAACTTTGTGGGAGTTCGGGCCCGTTCGAACCCACTCTATGTCGTAGTAGGCCGTATACAAAATACGGCCCATTTCCGATGTTAGAGTTTATTGGGCTCGTCCTTAGCATTTGATACCAATACCGTCACTACCGGTTATCGTGTATTGAATGACTCTCGTGCGCCAACGGTTTCGGGCATCCAGAAACCGAGTTTCTGAGTAAGGGGTGAGGTTATGTGTTGGGAAGCCCACGAAGGACACCCAACCCCGCCCGCACTAGCGGCCTCTACTAGGATATCGATTGACTTTCTAATACGCGCGTTAGTAATTCGGTGAGAATGCTTATGCAAGGATTGTTTTCCCTAAGCATGCGAATGAATTGAAAGGGTTTCTATGTCAATTTAATGCAACTAAAATCTAACGTCAAAGTTGAATTTTAGCATGTGGGTTCATTTTAGTACAATAAAATAAACAACCAAGAATTGACAAGATAAACAATAAACGCGTTAGCAATGATATAACGGTTTACGAAATAATGAATGATGTAGAATGATGCAAATGAGTTAATGCATGGTTTTGAAAAAGGTGTTTCACGTGATTAATTAGGCACGTGGTGACTTAAGTCACGAAAAACGATTGACAAGACTTGAATGCCTTTGTAGGACTCACGATTTGACGTGATTAAGGGCCACTCGACCGAGTCATTGTGTGACTCGACCGAGTGGACCTTTGAAAAAGGTTCTGTCCAGGTTTTATGACCCTACTCGACCGAGTTATTGACCAACTCGACCGAGTACATCGCCACTCGACCGAGTCACTGCGAGACTCGACCGAGTGGAGGTAATAGAGACATTCTGTTTCGTATTATGGACCCTACTCGACCGAGTTATTGACCAACTCGACCGAGTACGTTGCCACTCGACCGAGTCACTGTGAGACTCGACCGAGTGGAGGTCGTAAGAGACATTCTGTCTCGATTTTGGTGATGTCACTCGATCGAGTGTCGTAGGCACTCGGTCGAGTGGCACCTGTACGAACCGTGTCGTTTGCAATTTTAATTATCGATTTTGAAATTGCTTTTGATTTTTGATGGTTTGACGAATTGGGCATAATATCGTGGAATTTATACTCAACTCTGAAATTACGTACTCGTTGTATTCCATATTCGATTACTGAACCGATATGGAATACTTAGAGTGAAAATAAAAAAAGAAATTGCTTTGAGTCGCTTGAATTAACTACCGCGATATGGGTAGATTTCCTCCGCGTTTGATAATGTTGTAATTTTAATGAATTGAATGACAATTATCATAGCATCAATAGAAATCGCGTTAGCTAATTCGTATGACTAGATCGTTAGATTCGACGTCTAATTATGGAAGTAGTATCGAATCTACGAGATTGACATTACGCTATAATTGAAAGACTTGATTCCCTCGGCTTTTCCGACATCGAAATGAATCCCTAGGGATTGTGATGTCGGATCCGCGTCAACGGGTTTCGACCCTTATTAAAAATTGACTTTAGAAATAGATGAATGCAAGATTAAGGATGATGCCGACAAAAAAATAATAACGAACTTTTGTTTAAGTTAACTTATCTCAATAATCAAATAGTCGGGGTACCGGAATAAGCGACCGTCAACGCTGTGTGCAGTACACTTGTATATTCGTGTTTTCTTATTCCGATATCCCTCTTATTCGACACAAATTGATAAGTATTTTAATGCTTTGATATTAATGGTATTATCAATATTATGACGCAACGAACAAAATAAAAAAAACGAAAATAAGGACGCGAGGAGAAGAGAAAGACGACGAGAAGAGGAGGAGAAGGGAAGAAAGGGTTTTGCACCCTCAACCTACATGTTCTTATGCTCGGTATAGACTCGTAGTCGCGGCTTTAACACGGGAGTTTCGAGGCTTATGGAGGTTGAGTTGTGGTGGTTAGGGTGTTTGATTCCTAAAGCTAGGTTTAGGGTTACGATTCCTAGGCTAGGGCTAGGGTTTGCTTGGTGTAGAGTTTGGATTAGGATTGTAAAGTGTGTAAAGTTTAGAGTTTTTTTAAACTTGTCAAAGATGTTTGAAAGGTTGTGCATGAGGGTGTTTATATAGGCCAAGCCTAAGACCTCGGTTAGGGTTACTCGACCGAGTAACCAGCTGACTCGGTCGAGTGGCCCAGTGCGTCAGCCGTCGGGCTCGAAACAGGCCCACTCGATCGAGTGGGTGGGGCACTCGATCGAGTGGCCCAGCTGGGTCGCGCGGGTCCATTGCTTTGGACCGTGATTTGGGTTTTTGATGGGTTTGTGTTTGACTTGGACTTTTGATGTTGTGAATGGCTGTTTTGTATGTCTCGGAAATGACTTTGACCAGGGTTGACCCAATCGTAAAAAAGTCGGTTTTATTTCCGGTGTCGGTTTTGGCCCAAATTAGTCTTGTTTGACTCGGAACGGTCCGCTGGGCCTGGATTTGAGGTTTGTTTTGTGAGATGTGTACTCCATAAGTGCTCTAGCCAACAACCAATGGATTTGAGCCCATATCCGAGCGCGTAGAAACACGTTAGCGTCTGATCATCATCGGGTGTTTTTTGGGAAACTACCATAGACACCTGGCAGTCAAAATGCGGGTGTCTACAGAGCCCCCACTCTGACTGAGGCTTGGACAAGGCGAAAGTCAGAGTAGCCAACAGGCCAATCGAGGATTGAAACCTGGCGGACTTCCGGTCGGGTCGTTTATAGTCCATTAGACTCGCGTGAAGGGCTCGCCAGCCACAAGCTAGAAGTCTTACCTGAGCTGATGATGATAATCCGTGGGGAATTGGACTTGTCGCATAAGTCCTGGGTGCGCCTGTATGTAGGCCCATCCCGTGAAATGCCACCGTTGGCTTCCGCTGGGGAGATATAGTGGGTTGCATGTCCCTGTTTGAGTCGTATCTGTATAAGTCACATAAAATGCATGCAACACGTAGGTAGTAAAATGACTCGCGCTGGGGAAAATGATTTTTGAAATTTTTGAAAGTTTTGAAAATTTTGAAATTTCGACTCCTAAAGAAATTAGGAAAGTTCAGGATGAATATTTTGTGCTAGTATCGGGGCTAGGCTTGTGGGTTGATTCCGATTAGGATTAGGAAACCCTTGTGCATGAAAAGATATGGAAAGAGGGCCATAGAATTAATCCTATAAATACCCCTTTGATGCTCTTGATCTTCTCACAAATTCATCACAATTCACTCCCTTTCTTAAAAAGAAAAACTCTTCATCCTTCTCAAGAAACCAGTCATGGGAATTGATAGATTAACTGTGATGCTGCAAGAATGGTCCCGACGCTTCAGGGACACAGACAGGGTGGCCCTTAACCAGACGGGCATAACTCAGCTGTATCCGTTCCGTCAGATGGTGGTTGATCGTTACTTCTTGGATGCATGCTTGGCTTACTGGGACGACATATATCATGTCTTTGCCTTTCCTCGGGGCGAAGTTTGCCCTTTACCTGAGGAGATTGCAGCTATAGGAGGATGGAACCTGATACTCCGTCCGGCTGTCCCGTACTCGATCTATGACCCGAGGAGGAAGCTGAGAGAATTTTTGGGGCTCTCCCACAACGAGGTATCCCGCATGATGGAAGGTGATAATATTTCTCTGATCGACTTGGCTGAGAAATTTATGAATTCTCTTGATGTTCGGGTCAGACCGGCTTACAGCCGTAGGGCTTTTTCTTTTTGCATGCTCCATGTATACGCTTTCGAGGGTCACATGGATTTGTATCCTGCATGGGAAACACCTGTCTTCTGACCGTAGTAGATTTGATGGAGACTGAACACAGCCCGGCTTGGCTGATCACGGGCGAGATTATCCAAGGATTGGACAGCCGCAAGAGAGACTCATCAGTTCGTCTTACCGGGAGCACCCGATTACTGCAAGTATGTTACTTTGCATTTTATTTTTTTTGATTTCTCGATTTTTTGATTTTTGATTTTTTTTCGCGGATTGGCTGCTGCAGTGGGCACTCGATCGAGTCACTCTGGCACTCGACCGAGTGCCCTCGTAGAAACCTCATGATCTGCTCTCAGAGGTACCACTCGATTGAGTCATCATGGCACTCGATCGAGTGCCCTCTCGTAAAAGCCCCTTGTTTGTGTTCAGGGGTACCACTAGATCGAGTGTCCTAGGCACTCGACCAAGTGGCCTTAGGCGGACGCCTATTTTGCCTTAAAACTCATGATTGATCCTCATGTTTGTTTCCTTTTGTAGATTTGGCTATATGAGAGGCTATCAGTGATAGATCCTCCCCTTGATGCGAGCAACTATCGTCATAACCAGGTGATGACGAGGAGGCGGGCCATTGACTTTTCTCGTCAGATTACGCAAAAGTATTGGGACGAGGTTTTGTCTTTCCATGGTGGCCCGTTGATTCGGTGGGTAGTTCCGTGGTGGCCCATCTACCTTTGGAGTGGCTTGGACCCGAGGGATAGAGCCCGCTATCAGGTGGTCCTATCTTTCAGGCAGACGGTTCATCTCTACCCGGATCGCATACTAAGGCAGTATGGATGGACCCAGCGAATCCCTGAAGTTGAAGCAGTTGTGAGTGACCCTACCCAACTGACTGACGTAATGTGTGATACCAGGATGCAAAGATGGTACACACGGCATACTTGGCCCATTGTCAAATCTCGCCATTCGATCTGGGTTTCAGACTCTTACACGAAGTGGACCAAAGCTGGCGATGCTAAAGCCCGAGCTGCTCTGAAAGTTGATGAAGCTTTCGACCTGCTGCGAAGGGAACAAGCTAAAGACAACAGGAGCTTTTTTGACGAAAGAGACACTCCTGCTACCCTAGTCCGTCTTATGTCAGGGCAGAAGAAGAAGACCAAGATCCAGGCTGGAGGGTCCAGTACTAAAGGTGCTTAGGGGAAGGTGAGCCCCCAGACTGACTTGGGAAGGAGACTAGGCCCAAAGCTACCCGTACAGGACCGACTTGAACCACGGGATAGACTACCCGAGCACGTGCGGGCTCGACTTGGACCGGAGACCGTTGCCGAAGACCCGTTGTCAAAGAAACGGGTTCGAGCTAAAGAGGTTCCCCTTGTGATCCGGGAACATTCGTCCCCGCCCCGGCGACCTCGGGCTCCGCGCGTCCCTAAGGACAAGGGAAAGGGCAAGATGCCGGGATATTAGTCTCCTTGTTTCATTATTTAGATATTATTATTTTTTTTTGGTGTGATTTTTGTGTGGTTTGCCGTTTTTGGCCTTTTTTTTTTTTGTAATTCCCGAGTTCATCGGTTTAATAAAGACGTATTAAAGAATACCGTTCCCGTCTTTCATTTATTGCAATGGTTGTACCCTTTTGAGGGGTTGTCTACGTATCCACGATTAGCGGAATCAAACCAAACGTAGCTCAAAATTGATTTGATTGATTTTTGCAATTTTCGAAATACATCAAGATTATTAATTCGAGATGTGCGACAGTAGAATAATTAATTCTAGCTTATTGACTTGTCTATAATTTTTGAAAATTTATAAAAAGATAAATTTTTATAAATTTTTGCGAATGACATTGAGATGGGGGGTTTAAGGGTAGTAGCGCTTCAACTGGTCCAAGTTGGTTGGGTTGACGAATTCGTTCCCGTCCAAATCTGTCAGCATCACTGCTCCTCCAGATAGGACCTTCTTGACTAAATATGGCCCAGCCCAGTTGGGTTTGAATTTACCTCTTGGGTCAACCGGTAGTAAGGCACGAACCGATTTTAGGACCAAATCCCCTTCTTTGATGTTTCTAGGCCTAACCCTTTTGTTGAAAGCCCGTTGGATCCTCTTTTGATATATTTGGATATTGTTGAGGGCCCGTGATCGCCGTTCGTCTAGAAGGACTAGCGAATCATAACGGGCTTGGACCCAATCTGCTTCAGGTACTTGGCTTTCAAGTAAAATCCTGAGGGATGGCACTTCTAGCTCGACTGGTTGGACCGCTTCCATTCCGTATGTCAAGTAATACGGGGTTGCTCCGGTTGCGGTGCGGATCGAGGTTCGATATCCCCATAGGGCAAAGGGTATTTTGTCGAGCCAGTCCCGGTAATTCTCAGCCATCTTTTTAAATATGGTGACAATTGTTTTATTGGCCGCTTCTACCGCTCCATTTGTTTGAGGTCGATAAGGCGAAGATGTATGCCTTTGAATTTTATATTTTGCCAGCAATGCGGTAGTTTCAGCTTGGAAGTGGGTCCCGTGATCACTGATGAATTCGTGAGGGATCCATACCGGCATATGATCTTGTTCTGGATAAACTTGGCCACGTGCTTGGCACTCAAGACACGGTATGACTCGGCTTCGACCCATTTGGTGAAGTAGTCGATGGCCACCAAAATGAAGCAATGACCTCCCGTCCCGGAAGGATGCACCTTTCCAATTATGTCTATACCCCATGTCGAAAATGGCCATGGTGATGTCATGGTATATAAGAGGGAAGATGGCATATGCTGTACATTGGCAAAGATCTGACAGTTATGGCAGTGTTTGACATACAACTGACAGTCTGTTTTCATGGTGTTCCAATAATACCCGAGCCTCATGATTTTGCGGGCTAGCATATGGGCGTTCATATGCGGACCGTTTTCACCATCGTGTACTTCGGCCATAACCTTTTCGGCCTGTATTTTGTCGATGCACAGGAGAAGAGCCCCCTGTGCCGTCTTTTTGTACAATTGCATGTCGTCCGTGCGAACAAATTGGGTTGCCAATCTCCGCAGGGCTTTCTTGGCTCGATTTTCAGTTCCTGGGAGATATTCTCCCGTTGCCAAGTAAGTTAGAATTGCCTGATACCAAGGTTCCGGGTCGGCTAGCTCGATGTCTTGGATGGCGTGTACATACGCCGGTTCGGACCGTCTTTCGACACAGATTGGCATGCTGGTCAGGTGATCCGGGATGTTCAGTAGAGATGCTAATTTGGAAAGTGCATCTGCGAATTGATTTTCCTCCCGGGGCAGATAAATGTATTCTACCTTTTGGAATTGTTTCTCCAGAATCCTTACCCGTGCTTGGTAAGCCACGAGATTGGCGTTCCGAGTTTTCCATTTTTGGAGAGCCTGATTGATGACCAATGATGAATCACCGTGGACCCGGAGGTTTGTTACCCCTAGATCAGCGGCAGCTTGCAACCCGTGAATACATGCTTCGTATTCGGCTGCGTTATTGGTCACGTCAAAGTCCAATTTGATGGATAAGGGAGTGTGTTCCCCTCGTGGTGAAATTAGCAGGATTTCGACCCCGAATCCTCGAAAGTTGGATGCTCCATCAAAATACAAATCCCATGTTTCGGTGTCAGTATGGAATATGTCTTCATCAGGAAAGGCCCAAGTGTTGGTGTGGTCCTCTTCAGATATCGGGCTATCGGCGAGGAACTCGGCTACTACTCGGCCTTTGATGGGTTTTAATGGTACGAACTTGAGGTCAAACTCAGATAACATTAAAGTCCACCTGGACATCCTACCGTTGAGGATGGGCCTCTCGAACAGGTACTTGATAGGATCCATTTTGGATAATACGTGTACCTCGTGACTAAGCATTTAATGTCGGAGCTTCTTAGTGGCCCAAACCAACGCTAGGCACGTCTTTTCGAGCATTGTGTATTTGCATTCATATTCGAGGAACTTTTTACTGATGTAGTAAATAGCCCGTTCTTCTGAGTCGACTGTCTGGGCCAGCATAGCCCCCATGGCTGTCTCGGTCGTTGTTAGGTATAACGACAAAGGCAAACCGGGTTGAGGTGGCATTAATACCGGCGAGCAGACAGTATCTCCTTGATTTTGTCAAAAGCCGTTTGACATTTATCGTCCCACAATACCCGTTCTCCGATCTTCAGTTTCTTGAAAATGAGCTCACATACCATGGTTAATTTTGAAATGAACCGGCTGATGTATTGGACTTTCCCGAGAAACCCCCGTATTTCTTTTTCAGTCTTGGGAGGTTGCATCTCGGTGATGGCTTTGATTTTAGCTGGGTCGACCTCGACGCCGCGTTGACTAACGATATGGTCCAGTAATTTGCCCGATGTTACCCCGAAGCTGCATTTTTGAGGGTTTAGCCTCATGTTGTATTTGCGCAGTCGGGTAAAGAATTTTCTTAGGGCCGCAATGTGCCTGCTTCGATCTTTGGACTTAACGATCATATCATCCACATAGACCTCCACTTCTTTGTGCATCATGTCATGTAGTAAAGTAGTGGCGGTCCGTTGATAAGTGGCCCCGGCATTGATGAGCCCAAATGGCATAACAGTGTAACAGTAAGTACCCCAAGGTGTAATGAAGGTGGTCTTACTCATGTCCTCTTCTGCCATTTTAATCTGATTGTATCCAGCATACCCGTCCATGAACGATAGAGGGGCATGATCGGCCGTGTTATCCACCAGTATGTCGATGTGTGGTAACGGAAAATCATCTTTTAGGCTAGCCTTGTTAAGGTCCCGGAAGTCTACGCATACCCGCACCTTGCCGTCCTTCTTGGGTACCGGCACGATGTTTGCGACCCAGTCTGGATATTCAGACACTTGTATAAAGCCCGCTTTGAATTGTTTGTCCACCTCTTCTTTGACCTTGAGAGACCATTCGGGCTTCATCCTTCGGAGTTTTTGCTTTACCGGTTTGCACCCATCTTTGATGGGTATTCGGTGTTCAGCTATTTCTCGGTCTATGCCCGGCGTGTCCTTGTAGGACCATGCAAAAACGTCCTTGAACTCTTGAAGGAGGTCTGTGAATTGTTTTCTCTCCTCTGGATCTAAGGATAGGCCCAACTTAAGCATCTGGGGCTCTAAAGTGGTTCCCACGTTGATGGACTCGGTTTCTTCGATTACCGGATCTCGGGACTCCCTTTGTTCGAGCTGTTTGATCAGATGTGGAGGTAGAGGTACCTGTTCGTCGGGTTTCTCATTGTCATTGCATATAAAATCTTTGAAATTGAGAAAATTTTGGAAATAAGACAAGTCGTAAGCAGAACGGTTTTCGTTATTATTATTAATAGTAAATTTTGTGAAAAGCTCGAATAGAGCGGCCATCTGATCGTTGGTCAGTGGCGGGATAGGGAGAGGTCTTGGGACAGGCCCCGAGACCTCAGTGGATAAGGGAAGAGGGGTTACAGACTCGACTCTAGCACCAGACCCTCTAGACTCGGACTCAGTCTCCGACTCTGACTCTGACTCAGACTCGGTATCCGGCATATCTCCCTCGCCGGTGGTCAGTTTGTAGACCCGTCCTTGACTGTCGGTCCCCTTGATGGTCTTCTTCTAGGCCCTTTTTCCTGTGTCTCCACCAACTTCAGTGATCAGCTTTGTTGGGTCAAACAGATTTCTGCGGAGGATCAGATTGACCAGATCATCCTTTGGAGCGGGGACAGCCTTGTCTTCTCCAAATAGGAGCCCCAGCACGGGCTCGGAGTTGCTTTCCCCTTCCTTGGACTCGGTTTGAACGAGGGCAAATATGTCATCAGGGATGAAATTGCATTCCCGAGCCGTTTTGGTCTCGGGATATGTGACTGTAGGTTGGTAGAGGCCCACTTGAATGGCTCCGAAGACTGGAGTGACGAAGTAATCAGTTAACTTCGGGCTATAAGGGCTTATGTAAGTACCCTTGAGAATGTCGATGGCCTTATGAATACCGGCCCGAACCACGTTTTCTGGGGTTATAGCATACCCCAACCCGAAATGTGATTCGCCATCGTTTAGGACCTCAATAATCTTCCCAGCTGGAAGATACGGTCTTGAGGTAGCTCCCGGTAGATAGCCTAGGTTCTGTAGCATCGTGTCGATGCTAGTTGTGAAGTAGGGCCTAAAGAGATACTCTTCTTCGATCATGCCCACGAAATCAAATCCTCGTGGGTCGGTCCGGCCCGTAGCATTGCAGCTTGCCACGGTAATTAAAGTAGCCTCTAGTGTGATGATGCCGTCCCGAAGTGGCATCTTGACTTTTCGGTGAAGAGTGGAGGATACGGCCTTGACTGCGTGGATCCAAGGCCTTCCTAATAGTAGGTTAAAGGACGAGGTGACATCAATCACCTGGAACTCCAACTCTTTCTCGATCGGGCCCGTTATTATTGTTAACTTAACGGCCCCGGCCACCGGTTTTGGGCTTCCGTCGAAGGCTTGGATAGTCTGTGCTGTCGGGAGGTAGTCGGCATCGGTGATGCCGAGAGCTTTAGCGGTCCTTAAAGGTAGGACATTCACAGCGGATCCATCGTCGATAAGGGTCATTGGGAGGTACTTCCCTCGGCAAATGACCATAATGTATAGGGCCAGGTTATGATTGGGCCCGAACGCTGGCAGATCTGACTCGGAGAAGGTGATGAGTGGGCCTTCTTCCTTGGACTTGCCTTTGAGATAAGGCATAATAGTGGCTACCATTTCAGAAGGGGTAACCTGTGAGTCGACCTTGATTTTATTGAGAGCCTTAGTAAGCGCTTCCCGATGAGCTTGTGAGCTAACCAGTAATTGCCATATGGTTAGATCGGCTCAAACCCTCTTCATTTGTTGAACAAGAGCCGTGTCATTGTTTGGTTCTTCGATGGCGGGATCCGTCCTGGCAGGTTTAGTGGCGGATGCGGGAATAGAACGCCCAGCTGCGGCGAGGTGGTTGGCGGCTAAGGCTTTGGACTTAGCCTTTCGAACCTCTTCAAGGGTGATGAGGATAGCTTCCCCTTTGATTAGGTACACATCATCATCGTCATCGAACCATATCCCGTTGATTTGTGGGATATAGGGGGAAATGAGGTGAGAGCAGTCAATTACCTCACCGGTGAATATTGCATGGGCACTGAACGGGTTTTCTTTGTTGCTCGGCTTGTCTCCGGGCAACGGGATTTTCCCGCTCTCGATCAGGTCTTGGATCAGATGCTTCAGTTTCCAGCACTTTTCAGTATCATGCCCATTACCACGATGATATTGGCAGTATGCTTGGGCGTTATAGCTTTTGGGCCTCTTTTCTGCTGGAAGCTCGGGCATCGGGCCTATCGGTTGGATCAGACCCTTTGAAATAGCCTTTGTAAGACATAAGTATAGGTAGTCCCTATGTCAGTGAATACCCGATTTGGTGTATTCTTTTTGGATGAGTGTGGACATGACATAGGTCCACCCCGACGCGGCCACGCGCGGGTTTGGGTAGGCGAATGAATCTCCATATGAGAATGGATCGAATTGAAATTTAGGTCGAAGTGGAGTCGCCACCGAATTTTATGGTTATTCGGAACCATTCGAGCCCACACTATGTCGTAGTGGTTCGTATACAAAATACGGCCCATTTCTGATGTCAGAGTTTATTGGGCTCGTCCCTTTGCATTTGATACCAATACCGACGTTATCGGATATTGTGTATTGAATTACTCTCGTGCGCCAATGGTTTCGGGCATCCGGAAACCGAGGTTCTGAGTAAGGGGTGAGGGTACGTGTTGGGAAGCCCACGAAGGACACCCAACCCCGCCCGCACATTAGCGGCCTCTACTAAGAATTCGAATGACTTTCCAATACGCGCGTTAGTTGAACGTGAAAATGATATGCAAAGATTATTTTCCCTAAACATGTGAACGAAATTGAAAAGAGGGTTTCTATGTCAATTTAATGCAATTAATTCTACGCCAAAGTGGAATTTTAGCATGTGGGTTCATTTTAGTAAAATAAAATAAACAAAAATAAATTGACAAGAAAATAACAAACTTGTTGGTAACGGTATAACGATAATAACAGTTTATGAATAATGTAGTATGATGCATGGTTTTGAAAAGAATAGTAGGTCACGTGATGGATTAACACGTGTTGACCGAGGTCAAGGAAAAAAATATATCGAGATCTAAAAAAAATGTTTTTTCTAAAAAATGATGTTCGAAGAATAATAATAAAAAAGAGCAAAATTGTTTTCTTCGGAAAATTGATGACTTTATTAAATCGCGTACAAATATTGCGTAATTTGCACTCGACTTAATATTTTCGATATGCGTCGTATTCAATATTCGATTATGAAATCGATATTAAATACTTGGAATAATTTATACTCGATTTTAATTTTGATGCTCGTCATATCCCATATCCGATTATTGAATCGGTATGAAATGCTAGAGCGAAAACTTGAAGAAAATAATATAAATCGTTTAAAATTAACTAGCACGATATAAATTTTCTCCGCGTTTATTAATGTCGTAATAAATTCAATTGAATTAGAGGACATCTATATTAGCATCAACGAAAATCGTGTTAATTAATTTATTTGACTAAATCATTAGATTCGACATCCAATTATGGAATTGGTATCGAATCTAATAGATCGACACCTTAAAAAAACTCGCCTTGATTCCCTCCGCATCCCGACATCATAATTAATTCTTGCGAATTGTTTGATGTCGGATCCGCATCAACGGGTTTCGACCCTTATTAAGTATAATGCTTGTTTTTGAAAATCAATGTAAATATGTGACTCGAACAATGATGAAAACGAAATAAAAAAAATATTGTTTAAGTTAACTTATCTCAATAATCAAATAATCGGGGTATTGGAACAAGCGACCGTCAACGCTGTGTGCAGTACACTTGTATATTCGTGTTTCCTTATTCCGATACCCCTCTTATTCGACACAAATCGATAATTATTTTAGTGTTTTGTATTAGTTATTATCGATATTATAATGCAAGGAACGAAATAAAACAAAAAAAAAACGCGAAAAAGATGAAGATGACGAGAGGAAGAGAGGAAGGAGAGAAAGGGGTTTTGACACCCTCAACCTACATGTTCTTGTCTCGGAACGGACTCGTAACCGTGGCTTTACACAAGAGTCTTCGAGGTTTTATGGAGGTTAAGTTATGGTGGCTCGGGACTGATTCCTAAAACTAGGTTTAGGGTTTTTGCTAGTGTAGGATTGCTAGGGTTTGATTAGGGTTTGAGTTTGATGTTTATTAGGGTTGTAAAAAAGTTGTATTGTGAAAAAATTGTGTAAAAAGGTTGTGTGTAGTTGTGATTAGGGTTGTAAAGTTGTGAAATTGAGTGTGCATGGGGTTGCTTATATAGGCATTGCCCATGTATTTTGGTGTCTAGGGTTTTGTGCCCTGACGGACTTGACCTGATGGCCCGTCTGAAGGTGGACTGCTGGTTTTACTTCTTGAGTTGGACTTTTTGTATTTGAGTGGCTGCTTTGATGTGTCTCGGAAACAACTTTGACCGGAGTTGACCCAATCGCTAAGAAGTCGCTTTTATTTCCGGTGTCGGTTTCGGTCCAAATTAGTCTTGTTTGACTCGGAATGATCCACTGGGCCTGATTCGAGGTTGATTTTGTGAGATTTGTACTCCGTAAGTGCTTAAGTCAACGACTAATGGATTTGAGCCCATATCCGAGCGCGTAGAAACACGTTAGCGTCCGATCATCATCGGGTGTTTTTTGGAAACTGCTATAGACACCTGGCAGTCAAAATGCGGGTGTCTACAGAGCCCCCACTCTGACTGAGGCTTGGACAAGGCGAAAGTCAGAGTAGCCACCAGGCCAATCGAGGATTGAAACCTGGCGGACTTCCGGTCGGGTCGTTTATAGTCCATTAGACTCGCGTGAAGGGCTTGCCAGCCACAAGCTAGAAGTCTTACCTGAGCTGATGATGATAATCCGTGGGGAATTGGACTTGTCGCATAAGTCCTGGGTGTGCCTGTGTGTAGGCCCATCCCGTTCTATTCCGGGAAAATGTTGATGGGGAGATTTAATGGCTTGTATGTCCTTGCTTGAATCGTACCTGTATGAGTTACATAAAATGCATGCAACACGTAGGTACTAAAATGACTCGTGCTGGGGAAAATGACTTTTGAATTTTTTGAAATTTTTGAAATTGAAATCCTTAAAGCACTCACGGGCTAGGTTTTCAAAATGGAAAAGGGGTAGAAAAGAAATTTGCAGTTTAAATAGACTGAAATCTAAACCTTGTCAAAAACGATCTTTTTTTTAAATGGCTAAATTTTGCAAATTTCAAAGTGGAATTTGAAGAGAGAGGCCTACCGACAGACTCGACTCTGGACGTGACCGGACGAGTTGACAGACTGTAACACCCCTAATTTTTATAAATTAAATTTGTATTCATATTTTTATTTCGTTTGCGATTTAACTCGTAATCCATTTTAATTCTTCTCGGAATGACTTTAAATTCATCTTGAATTCCTAAAATCTTTATTTTAGCTCGAATTCCTATTTTTAACTCGAAACTCATTAAGACATTTTATTATTTCCTCGATAAATCATTTTATTAAACTTTCATTGAATAATTATCATTTTGTTTTCGAGAAATCAATGTAATTCATTTTTCGTTGAAAACTATTTATTCGTCGAGAAACTTTACTTCCTTTAAAACAATTATTTAAATTCGAGATTGACCCATTTGTTTTCTCGAGTAAGCTAATTATTTTTATCAACTTCGAACCTGACCCAAATATTTAATGTTACGACAAAATAATATTTTAGCCCATCTCGAAGTTTGGGTCTAATTCTTTTCTTATGCGATTTTAACCCAATTTATTTGTAAGCCAGTTATTTATTTTTACTGATTTCGAGTCCGTTATTCGAGTCGTCATACTAGATGAGTCACTAAAATATATTTTATTAATTTAAGCACCTGTTTTTATTTATCCTAATTCTTCTCAACTGCCTCTATCTCTAGCGGTTGTTATTGTTACATTATCACTTATATTGTTTTATGATCTACACTACTTAGCTAACCTTCTATTCCTATCCTATTCCTACTCTCTGTTTTGGTAAAAAATTTACCGAGGTTTCTTAATATCGGTTGCGGGTCAAAGCGATCGTCCTATAACCACGGGTTGGTGAAATCGAGGCAAAAATAGAGAACGAGGAACCACGAAAGAAAATAACAACGCACAAAAGTTTGGTGACGCAGAAACCCGATGTGGGAAAAACCGCGGGGGGAGTCGGAATCCCACCAAAGTTCTACTAGGAATGAGAAAAGAATGATAAAGAGCATACAAGTATGAGTAATTGGACAGTATTGTGACTATGCTAGATTATGCGTGAGTGTGCTGGTGTCGGGATGCCTTTGAGTGTCCTTCTCCCCCTCTTTTATACTGCTGCCGGTTGTTATCTTCATCATCCATGGAGAATCTTGGTCATTCAATCTCCTTTATTGCCTCTTAATGCTGAATTCATTACTGTTTGATGGCTGTTATGATTGATTTCTCATTAATGGAGAATCTTTGCCTTAACTCCCATAGTAGTTACACTTCCTCCTTCTTATCCTTTTGGTCTTGGAGTTGATTTTGACTTCTTCCTTGTTTTATTCCTGGTTGGAGTGGGGGTAGGTTACTATACTTGCTGGGCTGGGTTGTTGTTTTCCCTTGATCCGGCCCATTTCTCCTCCTGAGGCACCTTTTCGCAGCCCGTTTGTCTTTTGATGTCCCGGGTTCAAGAATGGCCCAATAATGCCGATTTTGGCCTCTGATCCTCGGTCTCTGACGCTGACTTGGTTTTGACCCTCGGTTTTTTGACTGTCGTCCCTTGACTTTTCGACTTTGACTTTTGTCCTTTTGACCTTTGACCGTCCATTCGTAGCGTGCCACGTTGCACTCTTGATGGTGCAAATTTTTGCCCGAACAAATGCCCCCAAATTTCCGACTAAGATTACCTTAGGCGGGAATTTTCGTTTGCCTCCATTGTAGGCAGTCGGCTCTGCTTCTGCTGGCCTTAGCTTGCTGGTTCTAGGAGAAGGCGTAATCCGTTCTCTCTCTCAGAAATTACTCCTGCAGAAACTGGACCTCTGGTGGCAGACCTTTCTGAGTCTACCTCTTATTCTGCCCCCAGATTTGTTGATGATGTTCCTGCTGGAGTGGTGCTCAAATTTTCTGAAGGCTTTGGTACGTCCAAGTCTGCAGAGGATATGACTTTCCTGGATCAGATGCTGCTTCCTGGTCACAGGTCTATGCTTGAAGAAGGTTCTCTGAAGGAGTTGGACTTGGTTCGCAGATTGTTGGCGGAGGAATCTGGTTGTAGAGAAGAAGTGACTGGATGAGGAATTTCCTGTGGCGCCTGACCTGGATGCTCTTTCTGATGTGGAGGCGGAGGATCTGATGGAGTCCGTTGATTTCTCATTGCTGATCAGGAGGCTGATGGGCAAGAGAGCGTGGACCAGCAGGATGTCGTTGATGACCCTGGGGGAGATTCTGTTGCTGTTCATCAGAGACCCAGGTTTCTGCAGGAGAATCTGCTACAGTTCCGCCTCCACCAGAGGAGAATGTCCAGGCTGTGGACCAAGTTCTGCTGGAGTGATGTTACTCCTCATTTGTTTTCGGCTTGTGAATCCTGCATGGCATGAACTTCCGATTTGTTAGTGTTTGCAAAAAATTCTGTAATGACTTTGCCTTTGCTCAGGGGAGCGAAGTGTGTTAGTATTTTGTGGCACTTCGTGCCTTAACAGAAGATCGTAATCGTTTGCTTTTGATCGTGGTTGTTTGCGTTTGATTGTAATCGTTTGTTGTAGTTTTGTCTAACTACCTTCTGTTGTATGCATGCCTTATGTTTGTATGGTCGACCTTTGATATAGTGGTGGCCTGGGGTTTAGTTCGCCCACTCAGTCGGAGGTGCCACGCTTTGCGTGGGTGCTAAGTGGCGCAGGAGACTGTAATGTCCCGTTTGTAGGCACTTAGTCACAGACGCACGCCCTCTGTAGAAATTGTACACTCCACCAGATTAATCACCAGCACTCAGTTTGAGAAAACTGACAAAAATTTGGCAAAGATAGGGAACACAATATTTGAAGACATATGTGGAAGCAAAAAAATCGAATTTCGAAAATATATGGAGAAAGAAAACCAAATTTCAAAAATGTATGCAGCAAGAAGATCAAACTTTGATGTAAAAGAAAATTGAATTTTGACGACACGTAAAAAGGAAATCAAAATTTTATCTGATTTAAATATGCGGGAAAAAATTTGAATTTTGCTAAAAGAAAGAAAAGAAAACAGAAGAATGATAGGTAAATTTAAATACGTGTTTGCGAGGTTTGAAAAGATTAAACCTGGGTTCTGGTGGAGGTGCACCTGGCAGAATAGATGCCACGTTTCTGGCGGCTCTAGCCTATGTTTCTGGCGGTAGTGGCCCAGATTGCTGGCGGCTGTGGCCCACTCAGAAGAAGTATTTCTTTAGGTGTACGATGTTCCAAGGCTTTTGGATGATCTTCCCCTCCATGGTCATAAGTCGGTAGGCTCCGTTCCCAACTACTTTCTCCACTTGATAGGGTCCTTCCCAATTGTAGGCGAATTTTCCTACTCGTTGATTTCTGGTGTTCTGGAAGACTTTTCTGAGGACTAGGTCTCCTTCCTGCAGAATTCTGACTCTGACATTCTTGTTGTAACTTCTGGCGACTGTTTGTCTGTAGGAGGCCATCCTTATTTGAGCATCGGTTCTGAGCTCATCTATAGTATCCAAGCTGCTTGCCATCTCTACCTGGTTCCTGTCTTCGGTTATGCATCCGTATCTATGAGTAGGCACTCTCACCTCTGAAGGGATGACCGCCTCAGCACCAAAGACCAAACTGAAAGGTGTTTGTCCTGTAGCCACCTTGGGTGTAGTTCTGTCAGACCACAGCACCAAGGGGAGTTCTTCTGCCCATCTGCCCCCTGCCTCCTCCAGCCTTCTCTTCAGGTTGTCTATCACAATTTTGTTGCTAGACTCCGCCTGACCATTAGACTGAGGGTTTCTGGGGGTAGACTTGCTTAGTGTGATGTTCCACCTGGCACAGTAAGCCTCCATCTTGTTGCCAATAAACTGGGATCCGTTGTCGCAGATGATCTCTGAAGGAATGTCAAACCTGCAGATAATGTTACGTTTTATGAAGGATATAACCTGCTTCTCAGTCACCTGAGGGAATGATTCTGCTTCTATCCACTTGGAGAAGTAGTCTGTCATGGCCAACATAAAGACTTTGTTTCCTGGAGCTCTTGGTAACTTGCCAACAATATCCATCCCCCACTTCATGAAGGGCCAAGGAGAAATTAATGGGTGCAATGGTTCTGCTGGCTGGTGGTTGACCGGTGCATGTCTCTGGCAGGCGTCACATTTCTTAACATACTCTCTGGCGTCTTTACGCATTGTCGGCCAATAGTAACCTTGGCGGAGCGCTTTGTTGGATAGACTCTTGCCCCCTGCATGATTTCCACACTCACCACTATGGAGGTCATGCAAAATCACCTCTGCCTCCTGCTGACTTAGGCACCTCAAGTATGGTCCAGCGGCTGATCTTTTGAACATGACACCATCAATGAGGGTGTACCTGGACGCTTTCATTCTAAAACTCCGGGCTTCCTTCTTGTCTGCTGGTAGGATATCGTTTTGCAGCCATTCTTGGTAGGGTTTTCTCCAGTCTGGGATTCTTTCTTGTTCTGCTGAGGTGCTGCAGACTCCTGCCTCCTGCAGCCACTGCAGTCCCTGGTCTGGTGAATTGTCCTCCTGCCTCAGCATCTGGTGTTCCTGTGTGCCTGTCCAAACTGCTGGCTCCAGTACATGGACAACGGGTATGGTGGAAACTACGCCTGGTTTGAAGGTTGCCCCCAGGGTGGCTAGGGCGTCTGCTTCCACGTTCTGGTCCCTAGGGACTTGGTTGATTGAGAAGGCTACGAACCTGAGGGAGAGCTCCTTTGCCACTTTAAGGTAAGACACCATCTTGGAGTCCTTAGCTGCATACGAGCCATTCATGTGATTGACTATTAGCTGGGAATCGCTGTAAGCCTCTAGGCGCTTGATTTTGAGGTCTAGAGCCAGCTGGAGACCCAAGATTAGAGCTTCATATTCTGCCTCGTTGTTTGTTGTTCGGAACTCGCACCGTACTGCTTGGACTATGAGATCCCCCTGAGGAGACTTCAGAACTAATCCTGCTCCAGATCCTCGCATGTTGGAGGCGCCATCTACATTTAGCTTCCACACCTGTTCGCCTTTGTCCTCCTCAAGGAGGAGGATGTCTTTCTTTGCTTGTGTCTGCAGTGCTGGGCTGAAGTCGGATACGAAGTCTGCTAACGCCTGGGATTTTATCGCTGTTCTGGGGACAAATTTCAGGTCGAAGCCGCTCAAGTGTATAGACCACTTGGCCATTCTCCCTGATAACTCAGGTTTTCTCATAATAGTTTTTAGTGGATAATTTGTTATTACGGAAATAGCATGTGATTCAAAATAAGGTCGAAGTTTGTAAGATGCTGTAACAAGTGCAAGTACGAGTTTCTCAAGGGATATGTACCTGGTCTCTGCAGGGAGCAGAGACTTACTAACATAATATACTGGGCATTGTGCTCCTTCGTGCTCGCGTACTAATACCGCGCTGACTGCTACCTCGGTTACTGATAAATACAGGAAGAGTGGTTCTCCAGGTTCTGGTTTTGACAGCAGAGGTGGAGTGCTGAGGTAATGCTTCAGGTCGCTGAACGCCTTCTCGTGCTCTGCTGTCCAATCAAACCTTTGGGCCTTCTTCAGGATATCATAGAACAGCCGACATCTATCTGAAGACCTGGAGATAAATCTGCTCAGAGCAGCAATTCTTCCAGTCAGCCTTTGCACGTCTCTGGGCTTCTGTGGGGATTCTAGCTGGAGGATGGCCTTGATCTGCTCTGTGCTAGCTTCAATTCCCCTCTGGGTCACCATGTACCCCAGAAACTTCCCACATGACACTCCAAATGTGCACTTTGAAGGATTTAACTTCATCTTGTATTCCCTCAAGGTGTTGAAGGTATCCTCCAAGTGTGTTGTATGTTGCGAAGCTTGCTTTGACTTGACGACCATGTCGTCAATATATACCTCCATAGTGTCCCCAATCTGTCTCCTGAACATCTTGTTGACTAGTCTCTGATAGGTGGAACCTTCATTCTTCAGACCAAAAGTCATTACATTGTAACAATATATACCTCTCTCAGACCTGAAGGCTGTCTTCTCCTGATCTGCTGGATGTATCTTGATCTGGTTGTACCCACTCCATGCATCAAGAAAGGTTAGCATCTCGTGGCCTGCTGTAGCATCTACCATGGCATTTATATGTGGTAGGGGGAATGGATCTTTCGGGCATGCTTTGTTCAAGTCGGTGAAATCGACGCACACCCTCCACTTGCCATTCTTCTTTGGAACCACCACCACGTTAGACAACCACTCTGGGTACTTCACCTCCCTGATTTTTCCAGCAGCCAGCAGACTGTCCACCTCCTGATTTATGACCTGATTTCTCTCTGGAGCAAACTTCCTTCTCTTCTGCTGGACTGGTTTGTAGCTTGGGTCCACGCTTAGCCTGTGAGTGATAACGCTCGGATCTATACCTACCATATCATCATGCGACCAAGCAAAACAATCCATGTTAGTTTTTAATAATTCGATGAGGTTTTGGCGGATACTACCTGTGCATTCTGATCCGATTAACACTTTTCGCTCTGGATGTTGCTTGTCCAAGTTGACTTCATCCAACTCCGCCTGAGGTGGCTCTACGTACTCCTGCAGAGGCAGATGAAGGCTCTGTAATTGCTATGCTGGGGGGCTCGCCGTCTTTTTAAGGGCTACCCTGTAGCAATCCTTGGCCTCTCCTTGGTCTCCGTTGATCTTCTGCACTCCCCAGGGTGTAGGGAACTTCAGGCACTGGTGGTAGGTGGAGGTGATTGCCTTCATCTCATGAATCCAAGGCCTTCCTAGAATCACGTTGTAGGTGGAGGGTCCATCAATGACTAGGTACCGTACTTGCTTGTTCACTCCTCCGGCGTAGGTAGGAATGGTGATCTCTCCTAGAGAATGCTTGGTCTCACCACTAAAACCCACTAAGGGAACCGCCTTCCTCGTTAGATCCTTCTCGCTAAACCCCATGTTCTGGAGAGTTTCCAACATGATGAGGTTGACTGAACTCCCAGTGTCCACCAGAATCTTCTTCACGGTGCAATTCCCTATAGAGAGGGTAATTATTAAGGCGTCATGGTGCATCTCTGGAGTAGCTTCT
Source organism: Agrostemma githago (assembly GCA_958450325.1). Classification (NCBI taxonomy): domain Eukaryota; kingdom Viridiplantae; phylum Streptophyta; class Magnoliopsida; order Caryophyllales; family Caryophyllaceae; genus Agrostemma; species Agrostemma githago. The sequence continues at coordinate 74,857,406 of OY288239.1, read as the reverse complement.
GCATCAGTTTCGTCAAAGGTGACAGCAGGAAGATCCTTGCAACTGATTCTGCAGGAGTGCTCTGGTCTGTCCCCTCTGGTCTGAGAAGCATGTCTCTTGGCTGCTGAGTAGGTCAGCCCGCATAATTCCGATCCTCCTGTTATCACATTGACAATTCTGGTACATATTGAAGGTGGAGAAGGCAATACCTGATCTGCTGCATTTATTCTGCTAGAGTTTCTGGACATGAGGTGATCCAGATTCCCCTGATCATACTGGAACTTAACCTCTCTCCTGAGCTGGACACACTCATCGGTATGGTGTCCGATATCGTCATGGAATTCGCACTTCTTGCTGGCGTCTCTTCGGTCATTGGTGTACTCCTGTATCCTGGGCCACCTGACTCTGCGCCCTAACTCCCTCAGAGCCTTGAGCACCCCATCAAGGTTGGTAGAGAACCCATACTCACTTACTTTAGGTGGCAATCCTGGATTGTCCTTCCAGTCTTTCTCCTCGGAAATTTTGCTCACGTTCCTGTCATAGGGCTTTGATCTTTCACCCCTCTTTTCTGCTGGCGCCTTTCTGGTGACATAACCATACGCAGCCCTTTTGGGGCCTGAATCTTCTTCTAGCCTGATGGCTGCCATCGCCTTGGTCTGCACATCCTCGAATGTGGCACATGGGTACTTTGTGAGGTCTTTATAGAGGTCTGAATCCTGGTGGAGCCCTTGGAGGAAGGCTTCTATGGCGGTGGGCACATCACATCTAGGGATGGTGACTTTCTCCTTGCTGAATCTGTTGAGGAAGTCACGTGTAGATTCTTCGAACTTCTGCACTACCCGATACAAATCACTGGTCTGCTTCTCTGGTTTTCTGCTGCTGGCGAACTGCTGGTTGAAGGCATTTACCAGGTTAGCGAAGGAGGTGATGCTTCGGTTAGGCAGACCAACGAACCAATGGAGGGCTGCTCCTGACAGAGTGGAGCCAAACCCCTTGCACATGCAGGCTTCCTTCAGGGGCCCCGTAGCGGTCACTACCATCATCTTCTGTTTGTACTGGTTGATGTGATCTAGGGGGTCTGCAGTGCCATCATAAAGCGTCATGGCTGGTGGCATGAAGCCCTTGGGTACAGCAACACTGGCTAGATCGTCGATGAAGGGTGAATCTGCGTAGCTGTCCCTAGCTGCTCTCTCTAGGGGGCGTGGCATTCCAGGAATCTTGTTGATCAGGTCCCTCAATTCCTTCAACTCCTGGCGTTGCTGGTCTGCTGTGCTGATTGTTCCTGCAAGAGGGTTAGAGACAGGAGGAGAAAAGTTGAAAGGAGTACTCCCTGCATAAGGTCCTCCAGGGTGTTGACTACTAAGAGGAGGTAAAGGTGCTGCTGCTGTCACGGATCTGGGCTGCCACTCTGACGCCTGCTGGTTGAGGGTAGGCGATGTCCACATTCCTCCAGAGGGCTGGTTGTTGGATAAGGTGGTCATCTCTGGTGGGGTTACAAATTGCCATCCTGGCGTCTGGTGGACAGGGGTGCCTGCAGAAGATAGTGAGTTAGTCTCTCGACTTCCGATGTTGGAGAGAAAGTTACCTGCGGTAGGAGATCTGCCGGGTGTGGGGCCATAGGTCAAGTAACCCAACCCTTGGGGTTCAATAACCGGGCTCGGTGGAGCCAATCCTAGCTCCAGTCTGGTGACCAACTCTGAAGGGACCTCTCTGGTGATCTTCCTGCCAGCTGCTGATTCCCTACGGGTGCTGGGTTCTCCCCTAGGCATCAGAGGCAGCATCTCTGGTGACATCTGGAGCGATGCAACTGGGGTCTTGTCTGCTGCCGAGATCCGAGCCTTGATATCTTGGTTGTCCTTCTGCAGGGTTTCTACTGCTTGGCGCAGAGCATTGATTCCCTGGAGCATACTCTGCATCAGGTCTGGTGACCCCGCTCCACTGGAAGCTTCTTCTACGAATCCTCCTGGAGTCAAGGTTCTGGTTGGTACGCTTTCCTTCCTGGCCTTGGAGGAGCTGGTGACCCCAGAGGTTTTAGGCGTCGGAGGGGGCCTAGACACCGGCAACGTGGGTTTCACCGCTTGGCTGGTGGGAATACCCAAGGTGAGGGGTGTGAAGACCAGCTCAGCTGATCCTGGGGACAACCTTCCTCCAATGGGCTGAGTTGATGCTCCTTGACTGCTGGACGAACTTTGGCCGGATCCGGTCATGGTGACACGAGTTTGCTTCACGGTAGGGTTCGACTTATAGGAGATAATCACTTTGCCCCACGGTGGGCGCCAAATTGTTTTGGTAAAAAATTTACCGAGGTTTCTTAATATCGGTTGCGGGTCAAAGCGATCGTCCTATAACCACGGGTTGGTGAAATCGAGGCAAAAATAGAGAACGAGGAACCACGAAAGAAAATAACAACGCACAAAAGTTTGGTGACGCGGAAACCCGATGTGGGAAAAACCGCGGGGGGAGTCGGAATCCCACCAAAGTTCTACTAGGAATGAGAAAAGAATGATAAAGAGCATACAAGTATGAGTAATTGGACAGTATTGTGACTATGCTAGATTATGCGTGAGTGTGCTGGTGTCGGGATGCCTTTGAGTGTCCTTCTCCCCCTCTTTTATACTGCTGCCGGTTGTTATCTTCATCATCCATGGAGAATCTTGGTCATTCAATCTCCTTTATTGCCTCTTAATGCTGAATTCATTACTGTTTGATGGCTGTTATGATTGGTTTCTCATTAATGGAGAATCTTTGCCTTAACTCCCATAGTAGTTACACTTCCTCCTTCTTATCCTTTTGGTCTTGGAGTTGATTTTGACTTCTTCCTTGTTTTATTCCTGGTTGGAGTGGGGGTAGGTTACTATACTTGCTGGGCTGGGTTGTTGTTTTCCCTTGATCCAGCCCATTTCTCCTCCTGAGGCACCTTTTCGCAGCCCGTTTGTCTTTTGATGTCCCGGGTTCAAGAATGGCCCAATAATGCCGATTTTGGCCTCTGATCCTCGGTCTCTGACGCTGACTTGGTTTTGACCCTCGGTTTTTTGACTGTCGTCCCTTGACTTTCCGACTTTGACTTTTGTCCTTTTGACCTTTGACCGTCCATTCGTAGCGTGCCACGTTGCACTCTTGATGGTGCAAATTTTTGCCCGAACACTCTCCTACTCCTACTCCAATTTTTGCTTCGTAAGATTAGCTTAGAAGTGAGTTTGTATGCAAACTCTCAACTTCCCATCTTATTTGTTTGCTTGTGCTTCATAAAGGAAGCATATGAACGTGTTCTTCTTCCTCTTTTTTTTTTCAACCGTGTACCATCTCTAATCTACCTCACAAAATCATCATCCGTTCTTGCTCGTTCTTGCTCTTAATTCATCATCTTCGTTCATTCTAATCCAAGGGTAATTTAATTACTCTTATTCTCCATCTCGTTTCCCTCTTTCTAATCCCTTCTTATGTGGTTCTAATACCATATGTTTTAATTTTTCGTAGGCTATCGTGCTAGATCCGATGAAGACAGTTATTTTATTAACTCGGATCTCGATGAAGGTAACACATGATGGCATGACTCGGTATTGCATGATATATATGTTGTAGTTGCTCGTAGTATCGTTTTAAATCGAATTTTATAAATATGTTTACTATATTATTATGATGATATGTTTCAATCTTCTAAAAATTATTATAGGGCCGAGACTAAAACGTATGAATAAGATTTAATTTCTTAATTTTCGTGATTTTTAATATGAACTATCAAATTGAAAGTTTTACTATTTTTAACGAGGTTACAGCATGTTTCAGAATCGATTAGCGTTTTTGTACGATTTATTACTCATGTTTACAAATCTTATTTTCAAAAAGTTTGAAAAAAGACTACTATTTATTTTAAGTTTATTATACGTATGTTAAATTTCTTAAATTAATTCCAAGTAATTTCGTTACAACAAATCGTTTATGAAACTGTGACAGATTAGTTCGCGAATCTGTCAGTTGTTGTAAAACCTAATTTAAAACCTATGATAAACTTTGTATTTAATTTTGGTAATTTACGTACATTAACTTTAAAGAGTCTAGATAATGTTTCTAATTGGATTTGTTTTAAAATAAAATTTTAAACGTGTTTTATTAAAGAAATACTATTGGGTGTCGGATTCTGACAGTTTATAAAACTACGAATAAGAACCCCTGTTAAGTTAGGAATTTCGATTTTCTCCAGAAACAAAAGTTGTTGATAAGCCTTTAAAGTTTTCAACCTCACTGATTTTATATCGTTTTGATTTTTAATGATTTAATTATGAATTTTATAGTAAGAAAGTGCAAATCTGAAAAATCTGTAAATTTGTAATTTATTACTTTTAATTACTTAAACTCCAACCTTTTGAGAAATAATTATGATTTTTACTTTCCTTCACTTTTAATAATTAATTATACATTTATCTAAATGTTTATGTCTCAAGGCGTAATATTAAATATTTTATATAACTCATATGTTAAATGATTTCTAATTATAATAATACCTATTTTGGAAAGTTACTATTTGAATAAAGTTTCTATATTTGGAAGGTTACTATTTTGGGAATATTTAAGATATCTTCGGATAAAATATTTATTGGTTTGAATATGGAATAATGTTGGAAATGAGAATATACAGTATATAAGTCTAGGATATGTTGGTTGTTATCATCACCTATAAGGTCAGTGTATTTGCGTCAGGGATACATTGATTGTCGAACTGGGTATCGTTTATGCTCAGGAGTCATGCGCATGTACTTAGGCTAGGACCTCGCTGAACGCAGTCCTATTATAGTTTGAGTTGTCTGGTGAGAGGGCATAGGAGTCGCTTCGTGGGCACTGAGTTCCTTAACCAGTGAGGCTTAGGGGTCGCTTCGTGGGCACTAAGTTACACTTTGGTGTTATTTTGACATATCTCTAGTAGTAAAAGTTGTACTTATCATCAGTTTTATGTTCCATTATTCGTTTTAACGCCGTCAGGCTGCTGAATTGTTTTCTGGTTTTGAATTTATTTTGATATATATAATGCTTTGAGTTTAATTTATTTTCATATATTATGCTTCTATTGCCTATATATTAGGTAATATGGCTGGGAGAACTGCCTGAGTTGCTCCCCTCTGAATTGTGGCTGTTATGTTTATAACATGACAGGTATTCTGTGTTCCGGGGTTTGGTGTGCGCTAGCGAGTGACATGGATCCTACTCTGTTTTAATTATGTTTTTTTTATGGATTGTTAAACCCATTTGAAGGATTTTTATTTTTAGCCCTTTTGTAAAAAGTGGCCTTTGTATTGACTGACCGTTCTTTTTGTAATATATAGAACATCAGTGTGTATTAATCCCAAATCTACAGTGTTTCCGCCACTGTATTGCGTTAGAATTTATAGGGGACTACACAGACACGACTGGACTCTCGAGGGGTTGGACCGTGACTCGGTAGGGGTGTGGGCTGCCTAACAAGACTCTTAAGTTGCGCTATCCCGTAGCCTAGGCGAGTGGCAACACGGTCGTACATCGAAATGGGATAGATATGCTATAGGGGACTGGCAGTAGTCTGTAATGAGACTGTTTTAGTCTGGTGCCCCTCTGGATTTCTGATTTTTGGGTACATTTCCAAAGTGGGTATTGCCTCGAGTCCTGACAGATTCTTGTCTTCGACTGAGCCGAGTACTAGGACACACTACAGAAAGGAGGCTAGATTTTTTGTTGGATTTATCTGGATTTTGTGAGTGGATGGGGAACTTCTGCCTAGGAGAAGCCCCCAAGACAACAAAGCTAGCTGTTGAGAACATGACGGTGTCGTGACCGGAATGTGTGTCAATGTGAGTGGTTGTGCCTCTGTTGAAAGGCTGCCTACGTATTCACGTGTAGTGAAATCAAACCATGCCGTAGTTCAGTGTCAGAAGATGTATTATGGTGCCTATTCTAATAGGACTTTGTGTGTAACTAGCCATAATGACGGTGTAGGTTAGGTGCATTCCCAGTGATGTCTTGATCAAAGGGCTTGAATGGTTAGGATATTAATCCTGTGACTGTGAGCGCTCTCCGGGGTAGCCCCCAGAGGTGGTGTGAACTATTTGGGCATGTTCTATGCCGACTGCAAGTTGAGTTCCCGTGTTCGGGGTTGGTAACTGGTTTGGATGAGAAGAGTTGGGATGAGATTTTAACGAGTTTTGTTCTCGGGATTTTTAACGAGTTCTGCTCTCGGGGAATTTTAACGAGTTTTGTTCTCGGGATTTTTAACGAGTTCTGCTCTCGGGATTTTTAACGAGTTCTGCTCTCGGGGAATTTGATGTTTTTGGAAATGTGGTGCTAGGAAGTAAATGGCTTTGATGACTCGAAATCTGGAGCTCGGTTCTGTGGAGCTAAGGCTTCGAGGGCTGGTTTGATAATGTGGGATCTGGTTTTGATGAGTCGAAATCTGGAGCTCGGTTCTGTGGAGCTAAGGCTTCGAGGGCTGGTTTGATAATGCGGGATTTGGTTTCAATGTCTGGCCCTAATTGTTAGGGGTATCCTATGAAGCTTGAATCCTCAGAATTCCGGGCTGTCTCTGGCCTGGGTCTCGAGGAGGTCTTGAGGGTTGTAATGTGGAAAGGCTGAGTGTGGTGTTAGCTGACCAGCTTGATTGTTACTCCCCTATCGGATGGTATTGATAATTTTGAATTTAACCGTACCACGGTCAAAGGATTTTCACTTGAGTTGACCGTTGACCGCGGTCATGGGTATTTGATTTTTTTGATTGACCTCTTAGCCGCGGTCATTGGTTTTTGATAATTTTGACCGTACCCTGGTCGTGGGGCTTTCACTTGAATTGACCGTTGACCATGGTCATGGGTATTCTGAATTTTTTGATGATTGACCTCTTAGCCCCGGACATGGGTTTTTGATAATTTTGACCGTACCCTGGTCGTGGGGCTTTCAATTGAATTGACCGTTGACCGTGGTCATGGGTATTCTGAATTTTTTTGATGATGACCTGCTTTTTTTTTCGGCCTTTTGTTTTTTTCTCATGGACTTTCGATTTCTTTTTTTCCAGTTTTTTTTTTTTGAGCCTTTTTTGTTTTTTTGTCGGTCAGACTAACACCTAAGGTAGGGATTGGTCAGTCTTATCGGATGGGTGTTTTATTGTGGGAAATGGGCTTGCCTCCCGTCTTGAACCCAAACTAGGAGATTACCTAGATTTGTCATAGGATTCGATACCGCTCCTGCTACGAGTAGTCGTGTGGCTTTTCTATACCAGACATGGAATAGGTAAAAAGAAAACACGGGCTCGGTTTCCTGCAGTCATTACAGATGTGCCTATAATAGTCACGTGCGTGTGCTCACAGTGTATGATGGTGTTCATCACGTTCACGGAAACACATAAGGAAAGTATATATGAGAAACAGGAAAGCTGATTTTATTGAACTTTGGAAAAGAGGACAGAATACAATTGACTCTGACTTTGACTTTGACTTTGACTTTGACTTTGACTTTGGAATAGAACATCCTAGACTCAGACTCAGACTCGGACTTAAATCAAATCCGGACTCTTGGATGCATGAGAGGTAGACTGGATGCTTCGGTCATCGGGCCCTGTGTAGTCCACGAGGGGCTTTGCAAGTGACAATGTTTCCAAAACGGGAGTCTTCCCGGCATCGAGGAAGTCTTGAATGAGATGTTTCAGCTACCAGCATTGTTCTGTATCGTGTCCCCTCCCTCTGTGGAATTTGCAGTAATACTCGGCGTTCCATGCTTTGGAACGTTTCTCCACAGGTGGGTCGGCTGTTGGGCCTATAGGTAGCACTAGGCCCTTCGGAACCAACCTCTGGAAAGCGATGGTGTAGGACATATCCAAGTGGGTAAATGTCCTTTCCTTTGACTGATTCTTGATTTTTGGAGAGGTGACTTGAGGGTTACTTCTCTCGGCCTTGCCATCTTGAGGGTATCGGACAGTTTCGCAAGAGTGTTCACCCTTCAAATGACTCGGTTGGGTGATTGGCTGCCTTACCCGCTCTAGTTGTGTTAGACGGGATCGGGTTCTTACAAGGTCTTCTTCGATGATGGTTACCCTGGAACTTAGGTTATCTAGGGCAGTATTGATTTTCGAGAAGATGTTGTTAATGGAGCAAGATAGCCTAAGCATACTCCCCTGGATATCCCCTTTCTTGACGGCATGGGATTTGTCGTGGTTTGGTAGTGTCTCTTTCATAGGGTCCCTGATCGGAAGAAATGACAGGTGTTAGAACTCGCCTAAGCTCGGTTTTGCGTACATGATGAGTCAAACTAGACATGGCCCGGGGTGACGGAAATGACTAGGACTCTCGGACCGGGATACTTGAATGTTGACCTAGACGAGGTAACGATCACAAATTAGACTCGAGCTGCAGAAGGGTGAGTCTGAAAATGGGGCGACCATGTTTGACTTGGGTTAGACCCTCCTAAGACGAATGTGTAAGGCGCGATTCTCAGAGTGACTGTGATTAATCACTCCTTCGGAGAATAGCCCCCAAGTGGGATCGTTAATTTTGTTAAGACTCGAGTGTGGGACGAGTGACCCTTTAGACGTAAGGACCACGAACCTTTTGTTATAGGGTTATGCCTTGTAAAAGGTTGACTCGAAAAAAACACCTAGACGGGTGACTCGTGAAAGGTGGGCCTTCCTTAGGATTCGGCTATGTGGGCCGAGTCTTGTTCGAAGGAAGGTCCACATGAGACATCCACAAACTTTTAGACTCAAGTGTGTAGACGGACCTTCCTTTGTAGGAGTATGTTCTACGTAGGTGGGCCTTGCCTTAGTCTAATAAGGCGGACTGGGATATGGAAGAAACTCGTGATGTAAGATCGACGGAGTTTCGACGCTAAAGACTTCGACGACTTATGACATGACCCGACACTGCTAAATACGGGAAGTCCTAAGATAAGAAAGGTTTTGAAAATTGATTGATTTGAAAATTCCGAGATAACTCGGTGGAGAGGCCCGATTTTTCGAAAAAAATCGGAAAGTGCATCGGGCCTCGGTTTTGAAAGTTCGAAAGTATTTTTGAGTTTTGAATTGGGCAGCGTACCTTCTAGAAAATAGGCTATTTTGAGTAAAATCATAAGTCCTAAATTCGGTATGTGTCCCGGGTTTTGAAATTGAATAGTTTGAAAAAGATGCAATTTTTGAAAAAAAAAAGACGGTTTTTGAAAACGACTCGGAAACCAAGTAGCACGTAGTCACACAAGCATTATAACGACGCCATGTATGCTCTACACTAAGTCTCGGTCGGTCTATAAGGGGTCTATACCAGTGTACATAGTCTAGACGTTGATCGGGACGGACTTCCTAAGTCGAGTTGAGCTTAGAACATGCCGCGAAACCCACTCGAATCGACTATGGACACCTTTTGACATATCCATATTGGAGTACATCAACGGTATAGTGGGACGTCGGTCGCGAGTACCGGCCCGGGAAAATATGGGTTATGCATGAACCGTAAAACTAAAACGCGTATTGTACTAGTCAAACGATTTCTATTCGAGTCTCACCCTGGGGATGCCGATGGTAAGTCACGCATCAGTTAATCCCCAGCGGAGTCGCAAAATTGTGGACATGACATAGGTCCACCCCGACGCGGCCACGCGCGGGTTTGGGTAGGCGAATGAATCTCCATATGAGAATGGATCGAATTGAAATTTAGGTCGAAGTGGAGTCGCCACCGAATTTTGTGGTTATTCGGAACCATTCGAGCCCACTCTATGTCGTAGTGGTCCGTATACAAAATACGGCCCATTTCTGTTGTCAGAGTTTATTGGGCTCGTCCCTTTGCATTTGATACCAATACCGACGTTATCGGATATTGGGTATTGAATGACTCTCGTGCGCCAACGGTTTCGGGCATCCGGAAACCGAGGTTCTGAGTAAGGGGTGAGGGTACGTGTTGGGAAGCCCACGAAGGACACCCAACCCCGTCCGCACATTAGCGGCCTCTACTAAGAATTCGAATGACTTTCCAATACGCGCGTTAGTTGAACGGAAAAATGATATGCAAAGATTATTTTCCCTAAACATGTGAACGAAATTGAAAAGAGGGTTTCTATGTCAATTTAATGCAATTAATTCTACGTCAAAGTGGAATTTTAGCATGTGGGTTCATTTTAGTAAAATAAAATAAACAAAAATAAATTGACAAGAAAATAACAAACTTGTTGGTAACGGTATAACGATAATAACAGTTTGCGAATAATGTAGTATGATGCATGGTTTTGAAAAGAATAGTAGGTCACGTGATGGATTAACACGTGTTGACCGAGGTCAAGGAAAAAAAAATATCGAGATCTAAAAAAAATGTTTTGTCTAAAAAATGATGTTCGAAGAATAATAATAAAAAAGAGCAAAATTGTTTTCTTCGGAAAATTGATGACTTTATTAAATCGCGTACAAATATTGCGTAATTTGCACTCGACTTAATATTTTCGATATTCGTCGTATTCAATATTCGATTATGAAATCGATATTAAATACTTGGAATAATTTATACTCGATTTTAATTTTGATGCTCGTCATATCCCATATCCGATTATTGAATCGGTATGAAATGCTAGAGCGAAAACTTGAAGAAAATAATATAAGTCGCTTTAAATAAACTAGCACGATATAAATTTTCTCCGCGTTTATTAATGTCGTAATTAATTCAATTGAATTAGAGGACATCTATATTAGCATCAACGAAAATCGTGTTAATTAATTTATTTGACTAAATCATTAGATTCGACATCCAATTATGGAATTGGTATCGAATCTAATAGATCGACACCTTAAAAAAACTCGCCTTGATTCCCTCCGCATCCCGACATCATAATTAATTCTTGCGAATTGTTTGATGTCGGATCCGCATCAACGGGTTTCGACCCTTATTAAGTATAATGCTTGTTTTTGAAAATCAATGTAAATATATGACTCGAACAATGATGAAAACGAAATAAAAAAAAATATTGTTTAAGTTAACTTATCTCAATAATCAAATAATCGGGGTATTGGAACAAGCGACCGTCAACGCTGTGTGCAGTACACTTGTATATTCGTGTTTCCTTATTCCGATACCCCTCTTATTCGACACAAATCGATAATTATTTTAGTGTTTTGTATTAGTTATTATCGATATTATAATGCAAGGAACGAAATAAAACAAAAAAAAACGCGAAAAAGATGAAGATGACGAGAGGAAGAGAGGAAGGAGAGAAAGGGGTTTTGACACCCTCAACCTACATGTTCTTGTCTTGGAACGGACTCGTAACCGTGGCTTTACACAAGAGTCTTCGAGGTTTTATGGAGGTTAAGTTATGGTGGCTCGGGATTGATTCCTAAAACTAGGTTTAGGGTTTTTACTAGTGTAGGATTGCTAGGGTTTGATTAGGGTTTGAGTTTGATGTTTATTAGGGTTGTAAAAAAGTTGTATTGTGAAAAAATTGTGTAAAAAGATTGTGTGTAGTTGTGATTAGGGTTGTAAAGTTGTGAAATTGAGTGTGCATGGGGTTGCTTATATAGGCATTGCCCATGTATTTTGGTGTCTAGGGTTTTGTGCCCTGACGGACTTGACCTGATGGCCCGTCTGAAGGTGGACTGTTGGTTTTACTTCTTGAGTTGGACTTTTTGTATTTGAGTGGCTGCTTTGATGTGTCTCGGAAACGACTTTGACCGGAGTTGACCCAATCGCTAAGAAGTCGGTTTTATTTTCGGTGTCGGTTTTGGTCCAAATTAGTCTTGTTTGACTCGGAATGATCCGCTGGGCCTGGATTCGAGGTTGATTTTGTGAGATTTGTACTCCGTAAGTGCTTAAGCCAACGACTAATGGATTTGAGCCCATATCCGAGCGCGTAGAAACACGTTAGCGTCCGATCATCATCGGGTGTTTTTTGGAAACTGCTATAGACACCTGGCAGTCAAAATGCGGGTGTCTACAATGAAGCGTCAAGCAGGTTTACCTCGTCAAAGATGCTGCGAGTTGCAGCCGCAGGTGTAGGCTTGCCCGTGGATGAACTTGCCCCTTGATAGCCCTTGGTAGAGGCCTTAGTCAGGCTCTCTAACCTTAAGTCGTCCTCGATCCTTGTGCCCATTTCAGTTAGGGTAGCAAAATTGGGGATAACAGCATACCGGAGATGGACCCGGTAGAATGGGAGAAGGTTCTTGACAAAAGCTTCTACTAGGACCTTCTCACTGGGCTTGTCGACCAGTTTTACGCTTTCGGCCCGCCATCTTTGTAGATATTTAGTGAACCCTTCTTTGGACTCTTGGGCCATCACCTCCAGAGTACGCATTGTAGTCTGGATTTCAGTATTGTCGGCGTAGTTCCGAGCGAATTCGGTTGCCACATCGTCCCAAGTTTTATATTTCTTGGAATCGAGCCTGTAATACCAGGCCTTAGGATGCTTCTCCAGAGAGGAAGGGAAAAGGTGGGTAAACATGGTGGACTTTACCCCCTTGACCGCCATAAAGTCTTTGAAAGCCCGGATGTGGTGGACCGGGTCTTCGGTACCCTCAAACATAGGAATTCCCGTAAGGTTGAGGTTAGTAGGTAGCTCGTCATTCAAGGGCGAATAGGAACGAGCAATTTCGGAGTGGATCGAATTGCTCGTTGACAGATGAACTTGTTCCTCGAGTCTGCGAACAACGCTGATGAGGTCAGCTATGGGTCCAGTGGTCCCGGACCCGTCAACAGGGGCCGTCTTTTCTACGGCGCTCAAACGGGTGTCTAACGTTGCTTGGCTAGCCTGGATGAAGGTCAGTTGAGTCTCGATCTTGGCTAGGGCATCCTTCAACTCTTCCATTTTGCGTTGATGTCGGGTTGCGGGTGGCCTGTCTGTAAGAACACCGCGCAATCAGAAACTGGCCCGAATCCCGGAATAGCAAGTACATCCCGAACAAGACTAAAAGAGGAAATGACTCGAAAAAAAAAGACACCTAGACGGGTGACTTGTGAAGTGTGGGCCTTCCTTAGGATTCGGCGGGTGAGCCTAGTCCTGTTCGAAGGAAGGTTCACGTGAGACATCCCCAGACTTTTGACTCGATTGTGTAAACGGGCCCTCCTTTGTAGGGGTTTGTCCTACGTAGGTGGGCCTTACCTCTGTCTAATAAGGCGGATTGGGATGGGGAAGAAACTCGTGATGTAAGATCGACAGAGTTTCGACGCTAAAGACCTTGACGACTTACGACATGACCCGACACTGCTAAATACGGGAAGTCCTAAGAATAGGAAAGTTTTGAAAATTGATGGTTTTTGGAAAGTCCGAGAAAACTCGGGGAAAGGCCCGATTTTTCGAGAAAATCGGAAAGTGTATCGGGCCTCGGCTTTTGAAAGTTCGAAAACATTTTCGAGTTTTGAATTGGGCAACATACCGTCTAGAAAATAGGCTATTTTGAGTAAAATCATAAGTCCTAAATTCGGTATGTCCCGGGTTTTGAAAATTGAATATCTTGAAAACGATGTAATTTTTGAAAAGAGTTAACGATTTTTTTGAAAACGACACGAAAACCAAATAGCACGTAGTCACACAAGCATTATAACGACGCCATGTATGCTCTACACTAAGTCTCGGTCGGTCTAAGAGGGTCTATACCAGTGTACATAGTCTAGACGTTGATCGGGACGGACTCTCTAAGTCGAGTTGAACTTAGAACATGCCGCGAAAACCAGTCGAATCGACTATGGACACCTTTTGACATATCCATGTTGGAGTACATCAATGGTATAGTGGGACGTCGGTCACCAGTACCGGCCCGGTAAAATATGGGTTATGCATGAACCGTAAAACTAAAACGCGTATTGTATTAGTCAAATGATTTCTATTCGAGTCTCACCCTGAGGATGCCGATGGTAAGTCACACATCAGTTAATCCCCAGCAGAGTCGCCAAATTGTGGACATGACGTAGGTCCACCCCGACGCGGCCACGCGCGGGTTTGGGGAGGCGAATGAATCTCCATACGAAAACGGATCGAATGGAAATTTAAATCGAAGTGGAGTCGCCACCAAACTTTGTGGGAGTTCGGGCCCGTTCGAACCCACTCTATGTCGTAGTAGGCCGTATACAAAATACGACCAATTTCCGATGTCAGAGTTTATTGGGCTCGTCCCTTAGCATTTGATACCGATACCGTCACTACCGGTTATCGTGTATTGAATGACTCTCGTGCGCCAACAGTTTCGGGCATCCGGAAACCGAGGTTCTGAGTAAGGGGTGAGGTTACGTGTTGGGAAGCCCACGAAGGACACCCAACCCCGCCCGGACTAGCGGCCTCTACTAGGATATCGATTGACTTTCTAATACGCGCGTTAGTAATTCGGTGAGAATGCTTATGCAAGGATTGTTTTCCCTAAGCATGCGAATGAATTGAAAGGGTTTCTATGTCAATTTAATGCAACTAAAATCTAACGTCAAAGTTGAATTTTAGCATGTGGGTTCATTTTAGTACAATAAAATAAACAACCAAGAATTGACAAGAGAAACAATAAACGCGTTAGCAATGATATAACGGTTTACGAAATATTGAATGATGTAGAATGATGCAAATGAGTTAATGCATGGTTTTGAAAAAGGTGTTTCACGTGATTAATTAGGCACATGATGACTTAAGTCACGAAAAACGATTGACGAGACTTGAATGCCTTTGTAGGACTCACGGTTTGACGTGATTAAGGGACACTCGACCGAGTCATTGTGTGACTCGATCGAGTGGACCTTTGAAAAAGGTTCTGTCTAGGTTTTATGACCCTACTCGACCGAGTTATTGACCAACTCGACCGAGTACATCGCCACTCGACCGAGTCACTGCGAGACTCGATCGAGTGGAGGTCATAGAGACATTCTGTTTCGTATTATGGACCCTACTCGACCGAGTTATTGACCAACTCGGCCGAGTACGTTGCCACTCGACCGAGTCACTGTGAGACTCGACCGAGTGGAGGTCGTAAGAGACATTCTGTCTCGGTTTTGGTGATGTCACTCGATTGAGTGTCGTAGGCACTCGGTCGAGTGGCACCTGTACGAACCGTGTCGTTTGCAATTTTAATTATCGATTTTGAAATTGCTTTTGATTTTTGATGGTTTGACGAATTGGGCATAAATATCGTGGAATTTATACTCAACTCTGAAATTACGTACTCGTTGTATTCCATATTCGATTACTGAACCGATATGGATACTTAGAGTGAAAATAAAAAAAGAAATTGCTTTGAGTCGCTTGAATTAACTACCGCGATATGGGTAGATTTCCTCCGCGTTTGATAATGTTGTAATTTTAATGAATCGAATGACAATTATCATAGCATCAATAGAAATCGCGTTAGCTAATTCGTATGACTAGATCGTTAGATTCGACGTCTAATTATGGAATTAATATCGAATCTACGAGATTGACATTACGCTATAATTGAAAGACTTGATTCCCTCGGCTTTTCCGACATCGAAATGAATCCCTAGGGATTGTGATGTCGGATCCGCGTCAACGGGTTTCGACCCTTATTGAAAATTGACTTTAGAAATAGATGAATGCAAGATTAAGGATGATGCCGACAAAAAAATAATAACGAACTTTTGTTTAAGTTAACTTATCTCAATAATCAAATAGTCGGGGTACCGGAATAAGCGACCGTCAACGCTGTGTGCAGTACACTTGTATATTCGTGTTTTCTTATTCCGATATCCCTCTTATTCGACACAAATTGATAAGTATTTTAATGCTTTGATATTAATGGTATTATCAATATTATGACGCAACGAACAAAATAAAAAAACGAAAATAAGGACGCGAGGAGAAGAGGAAGACGACGAGAAGAGGAGGAGAAGGAAAGAAAGGGTTTTGCACCCTCAACCTACATGTTCTTGTGCTCGGTATAGACTCGTAGTCGCGGCTTTAACACGGGAGTTTCGAGGCTTATGGAGGTTGAGTTGTGGTGGTTAGGGTGTTTGATTCCTAAAGCTAGGTTTAGGGTTACGATTCCTAGGCTAGGGCTAGGGTTTGCTTGGTGTAGAGTTTGGATTAGGATTGTAAAGTGTGTAAAGTTTAGGGTTTTTTTAAACTTGTCAAAGATGTTTGAAAGGTTGTGCATGAGGGTGTTTATATAGGTCAAGCCTAAGACCTCGGTTAGGGTTACTCGACCGAGTAACCAGCTGACTCGGTCGAGTGGCCCAGTGCGTCAGCCGTCGGGCTCGAAACAGGCCCACTCGATCGAGTGGGTGGGGCACTCGATCGAGTGGCCCAGCTGGGTCGCGCGGGTCCATTGCTTTGGACCGTGATTTGGGTTTTTGATGGGTTTGTGTTTGACTTGGACTTTTGATGTTGTGAATGGCTGTTTTGTATGTCTCGAAAATGACTTTGACCAGGGTTGACCCAATCGTAAAAAAGTCGGTTTTATTTCCGGTGTCGGTTTTGGCCCAAATTAGTCTTGTTTGACTCGGAACGGTCCGCTGGGCCTGGATTTGAGGTTTGTTTTGTGAGATGTGTACTCCATAAGTGCTCTAGCCAACAACCAATGGATTTGAGCCAATATCCGAGCGCGTAGAAACACGTTAGCGTCCGATCATCATCGGGTGTTTTTTGGGAAACTACCATAGACACCTGACAGTCAAAATGCGGGTGTCTACATATATATCATATATCATATACCTAAAGCTAACCTAACCGGCTAACCCTACGTGATGACTACGTCCCTAAGACCCTAACTCCCTGACACAAGTCACAACCCACGACTGACACAACACACAAGTCAGACACTCAGACCAAATAATACTCAGCACTTTAGCAGGACAACAGTCAGCCCTCAATCCTCACGCAGTCACGCACAGACGCACTCACGCGGCAGCATACAAGAATACAAGATACAAAAATACAAACAGAACTCAGCACTTCAGCAGTCAGCAATCAGCATACAAGATACAAAACTCAGAGTTACGATTTACGAACAAAATACACAAATACCTGTTCCTGTTTTGCAGTTTCGAAGTCCTGATGCGGACATGCGGTATTGCGGATCAGCGGATGAATTGATGATGATTGATGAATGCTGAATTTGTTGATAGCGACTAGCGAGTACTAGTAGCGAGAACTCGGTAACTCGGTTTACGGCCTCAACGCCCTCAAGATTAAAGAACTTAGGTATTTAAGGGTAGGGATGTTAATGTATTATGAATTTATGATTAACGTAAAATAGTAGACTAGTAGTATAAGTATATTATATATTTATGAGTAGGTCTCCTGAAAGACGGTCTCTCATTAGCTTTACTGAGAGACTAAGTACAAATGTAAGTAACAGTGGTACCAAACCTAATAGAAGTTAGTACGATTAACATAAAAGAGTATACAAATATAAAGAGGGTACGCTTCTTATAAAAACAGATACAAAACAAAGTTGTCATTTAAAGGTACGAATAGAACATAGAGTGGTACCGAAGAGTGGTCTCTCAATAAGTTACTGAGAGACCGTTTTTCCCAAGATTTTGTGTATATTTATATATAAGTATATTAGTAATTAGTGATTAGTAAATAGTAATTAGTGTTTTAAAATTTGAATTATTTAGAAAATATACATTATTTAGGAAATAAGAATTAGTATTTATGATGATTGATGATTGATGATTGACTGATTGAGTTATGGAATTATGGTAAGTTTTGAGAATATTACGATTTACAAGGTTAGTATTTGAAATTATTGGGAATTTTCAAAATCTGGAGAAGTGGAATATCAGTAATTCACTAATACAGTATATCATAATATCACGCTAAATTCGCTAACCGGTCTTCCGGTCTGGACCGGTTTTTTCCGGGTTTTAGCCCGGACCGGACCGGAAACCGGATCACGCGTGAAAGAGGAACCGAGGACCGGACCAGTTAAGGGTAGGTCCGAGTCGGTCTGGACCGGCCGGTCCGATTCGGTCCAATTAATCGGTCTGGACCGATTTTTGAACAGCCCTAACTACAATTAATCCCGGCTGGTTTCCCGCTTCCTCTCCCCCTCTCCCCCCGAAATCCTGATGACCTGAATCCCTGGATCAATCCAGAGTCCAGACCTCCTCTCCGCTTCCACCCTTTCTCCTTCTCTAATATCCCTCGATTCCCATTTCACCGAACCCAAATCCAACGTCTCAAACACACCCACGTCATCAATCCGTGTGAACCCCCAACAACCAATACCCATCCAATCCACTCACCTATTTAAACAAACCTCCCTCTCTCAGTCCCCTACCAAACCCTTCTTCTCTTCCTTCTCTCCTCAAACCCCAACCCCATCTCCATCCCCATCCCCATCAAAACCCACCAACCAAGCCATGGCTCCCAAAACCGACAAAAAACCTGCCGAGAAGAAGCCAGCCGAGAAAGCCGCCGCCGCCGAGAAGTCACCCGCCGAGAAGAAGCCGAAGGCCGGCAAGAAACTCCCTAAGGAAGCCGGAGCCGCGGCCGCCGGAGACAAGAAGAAGAAGAGATCGAAGAAGAGCGTGGAAACCTACAAGATCTACATCTTCAAGGTGCTGAAGCAGGTCCACCCGGACATCGGAATATCGAGCAAGGCGATGAGCATCATGAACAGCTTCATCAACGACATCTTCGAGAAGCTCGCTCAGGAATCCTCCAGGCTCGCCCGTTACAACAAGAAGCCCACCATCACCTCTCGCGAAATCCAGACCGCTGTCCGCCTCGTCCTTCCTGGTGAATTGGCCAAGCATGCTGTTTCTGAGGGCACCAAAGCTGTTACCAAGTTCACTAGCTCTTAATTAACTGTGTGCTGTTAGGTTTTGTTTAGTGTAAAGGTGGAATTGGATGGTTCTTAGATGTAGGCGGCGTTTTAAGTAACTATAGGAATCAAGGAATTAAGCAATGCATGCATGTGATGTGACTGTGGTTGTTACCAAGTAATTTCAGTAATCGAAAAACTCAATTTCCTTGTCGTCATATTTTGTTTATTTTGGTTGTTGTTGCGGATTTGCGGCAGATAGATATAAGTGGAAGTATTTAAGTTGGGATGAATGTGCTGGTGTTTCTGTAATTTTGGCGTTTTAGCAGTCCCCTGTGTTAATGTCAGATCAACTTCCTCCTTAAGCAAACCAGTGTATATCCAGTCATTTTACTCATTTAAAGTTGGGACATGCGGAGTATTCTAATATAGTGCAGTTTCAAGCTTACTCCATTTATACCCCTAGTATTGTTATCACTGGAATTGAAATAGTGGGCGAGTTGGTGCATCGATGTAAGCTGAAACGACTAGGTTCAGAGTTGAAATAGTGACAAGGAATGGGGTATGATCGTATGGATAATCTTGAGTTACTCGTAGTTGGTATTGAGTATAAGCTTTGAAGAATAAATTAATTGTATTAATTGATTAGTGTTGACAGTAGACTTACAATATATACTATCTCACGTATGAACCTAGACATGCTATTACAAAGATCCTACTATAATTACAGTGATACACTTGTATATAATAAGCAAATCAAATCAGTGTACTTTAGGTAATATAATCAATGTGATTGTGAGGAATATTCTGCAGTATCAATCTTATCTTCAATATGCTCCCGCAAGGTGGACTTTCCAAAAGAGAGTCCAATCTTGAGTAATAGAGGCTCGAGGCTTGGGCGAGGGAGCGGTTTAATTAGTGCATCTACGAGTTGGTCATCGGCCGATATGTGTTGGACACGGAGTTGCCCTTTTGTGGACATGACATAGGTCCACCCCGACGCGGCCACGCGCGGGTTTGGGGAGGCGAATGAATTTCCATATGAGATGGATCGAATAGAATTTTAAATCGAAGTAGGAGTCGCCACCGAATTTTGTGGTTATTCGGAACCATTCGAACCCACTCTATGTCGTAGTGGGCCATATTTAAAACATGGCCCATTTCCGATGTCAGAGCTTATCGGGTTCGTCCCTTAGCATTTGATACCGATACCGACATTATCGGATATCGTATATTGAATGACTCTCGTTGCCAATGGATTCGGACATCCGGAAACCATGGTTCTGAGTAAGGGGTGAGGGTACGTGTTGGGAAGCTCATTGAGAACACCCAACCCCGCCCGCACTTAGCGGTCTTTACTAAGATATCGTTCGGTTTTGTGTACACGCGTTAGTTCGACGATTGAATGATATGCAGAGATTATTTTCCCTAGACATGTGAGAGAAAAATAAATGGGTTGCTAAGTCGTTTAATGCATCTTAAATTAATAACGTCAAATTTATTTCAGCATGTGAATTCGTTTTAGTCTAATAAAACAAACGATAAAAATAAATCGCTACAAACAAGGAGCAAACGAGTTAGTAACGGTTGAATAAATCGAATAAAGATGTAAATAAATAATATGCATGATTTTTGAAAAGATTTATGTCACGTGATGGATTAGCACGCGTTGACCGAGGTCAAAAAAAGGTATTTATCGAAATATGTCGCGAAAGTCGTTTTTTATGTAAGACTCGAGAAGAATAAAAAATAGAAAAGCGAGGAAACGAAAAAAAAAGAGACCCGGCTAACCAGACCACCGCGCGAGTCGCCTGACAGGTGCGCGACTCGCGTGGCGGTCTGTTCGGGTTTTTTTATTTTGTCGAAAATCGTTAAATTTTATAAATCGCGTACAAATATGGATTAATTTATACTCGATTCATATTTTCGATATTCCTCGTATTCGATATTCGATTATGAAATCGATATCGAATAGTCAGAATGATTTTAGAAAAGGTTTTGAAAAAAGTTTGTTTTGAACGAAAAGTAAAAAAAGAATTTTGAACGAAAAAGATGTAATTCTCTCCGCGTATAAAATCGTCGAATTTTGTTAAAAAAAAGGATGTAACGATTTTATTTAGCATCAACGAGAATTAATTAATTTAGTTCTTGCTGGGTACGATATTCGATTAGAGAATCGATATCGTATTTTAAGAACGTTATAAAAAATAGTTTTTGTAATATCGATTATTAGAATAAAAAATATGTGACGAACGACCCATATTAAAAATACGACCGACGACACGACCCATAAAAAAACGTGAGAAAGGAAGAGAAGAAAGAGAAGAATCGGGTTTGATTTACACCCTCAACCTACATGCTTCGTTTTCTCGGGATAAGGCTCGTCGGAAAGTGGTTTAAACTTGGGAGCGTCGAGATGATGAGGATGAGTTTAGGGTGTCGGTTTGGATGGGTGGTTTGGACGTCGGGTTTGGCCGGACGGTAGGACAGTTTCTCGGGACTTCGAGGCTTCGAAAAGGTGTCGGGATTTGCTAGATATCGAGGATGTATGAAAACCGTGTTATGAGGTTGTTTTTTCGGTGTTAATTTTGATGTTGTGATGTGTTAAAAGTGTTGAATGGGAGGTCCTATTTATAGGAATTCCCGACCTTGGCTTAGAGGAGTTTGAATACCGCTTAGGATAGGAAACGTAGGAGTTTGAGAAGCATGAGAATTCCGCTTTCTTGGCAAAGAAGAAAGGTACCTCGGCTGGTTGTATGCTGCTTGGTCGAGTATTTGCACTCGGTCGAGTGTTTGAATCGGTCTTCGAACAGGATTCCTACTTGAGATCGAATTCTACTTTAAACGGAATTGTTTATTATTTTGTGAAGTTGATTTTTTGTAGTGTTTGGGTAAGAATCAGCCGTGTGAGGTGTCACGGCTGACTCACGTGTCTCGAGAAAATCTTTGACCGGGTTTTGACTCGGTCGCTAAAAGACGGTTTTACCCCTGGTGTCGGAATCGACCCAAATTAGTCTTATTTGACTCGAAACGACCCACTGGGCATGGATTTGAGGTCGGTTTTGTAAGATTTGTACTCCGTGATAAGCCTAAGCCAAATGTCCATGATTACGAGCCCATATCCGAGTCTATCAAAGCACGTTTACGTCCAATCATCATCGGGTGTTTGGCGGGAACTATTATAGACACCTGGCGGTCAAAATGTGGGTGTCTACAGAGCCCCCACTCTGACTGAGGCTTGGACAAGGCAAAAGTCAGAGTAGCTACCAGGTCAATCAAGGATTAAAACCTGGCAGACTTCCGATCGGGTCGTTTAGAGTCCATTAGACTTGCGTGAAGGGCTCGCCAGCCATAGAATAGAAATCATACCCGGGTTGATGCTGATAATGTCGCGGGAGCTGTCTTGGAAGCTATGGGTATACCTGTTTACAGGTACATCCTGTCTTAGAATTTCGCGGGGACTTCTTCTAAAAAGTTTTCGGTGTGTCTGTTTACAGACACATCCCATCTTGGAATAGCGCGGGGATTTCTCCTAAAAAGTCTTGGGTGTGTCTGTTTACAGATGATGGGGGTCGGTTGCCTGCCTTTGGCCGCCTGCCAGTCAGGCCCCAGGGCGTCCAATCCCAGAATAAGAAAAGGCCTGCCCAGCAGACCTTCCATCAATATCATTGAAACTTCCAAGTGAGTGGCCTTAATCCCTTAGCCGCCCGGCACAGCCTGGCCGCCTGCCGAGCAGGGCGAACCAGGCCTCTTGCCTGCTTCCAGGGCGCTCCCGCCTAAGCAGGACCAGAGGAGGACCGAGGACCCATCCGTCATTTTGCCTAAGGTAAGGGGAAGTGAGTGGACAAGGTGAGTCCACGTGTCGCACAAGCATCCACTCATTTCCCTCTTTCTCTTTCTCTTTTCCTCTCTCTTGTGGGAAGGTATAAATACTTTCCCATTTCCCACATGAGAGGGGTTGGATTTTCTCTCTCTAGACTCTTACTCCTAAAAACGCCACCTAGTTCCTCACGAGCTAGGTTCATCAAGGCATTTCACGGACTAACTTAGGCATCGGAGAGGGTTTCCTCGGACAACCTCCGAGGCCCTGTGCGTTCATTGTGCAGGGAGCAGGCCAACTCCGTCGGGAAGGTCCGATCAAGGGAGTGAGACAAAGGAGAGGTTTAAGGAAGTCGGACAATCAATTATTCACCAATAACTCAATTATACAGCCCGGATCCAGAGCCGGGTTAATTGTTTCCATAACCGGAACAATTTGGCGCCGTCTGTGGGGACTTACGGTTGTGCTCGCGAGTTACCCACTAAAATCAACCACTCATAACCACAAAAAACTAAAACAATCATGCCAGAAATCGTTGATACCAGTGCAGGGACGGGCCCGACGGTCCCACCGGTGGCCCCCCTGTATGGTATGCCGCAGTTGGAGAGGGTTCCTCCTGCCACAACCCTGGGGATGGGGGGAACCAACCTCCTCGGCGGACCGAACAATGCTGTGAGACCTGAGCTGGGGACACACCCTGGACACGCTCTGAATCTGACCCCAGCTCAGATGGCGCAGGCGGCCGCCTTCTTCTCTGCAATGCTAAACCAGGAGTTCACTCCTGAGGACCTGGTAGGCAGGGTCGCATCGGCCCCTAGGCAGCCACCCTCAGTAAGCAGGGATGGAGCTGGGGGCACGAGGCGGACCGCCGCCAGAAATGCTCAGAGGAAGGCAAGAAGAACGGCACAAGCGTACGCGCATGTGCAAAGGCGCATTACAACAGGCAACCCAGAACCACCTGTCCAGCAGGCGTTCTCCATTCACACAACAGAATCCGCGTTTGGAGAACAAAGGGGCTTATCCCGGGAATTGCAGGAGAGAATGAGACCCAGGGAGCCCATGTCAAAGCGCCTAGGAGAAAAGCCAGGCGGAGTTTTCTCCAGGCTAACACCGGCGGGCAAAGAGCAGTCAGCCCCTGGTTTATCCCAAAGCCTGCAGTCAAGGCTCAACCGGGGGCAACCGCTTGAATCTAAGTATCACCAGGGTGAGAACCTCTGTCACTCTCAGAGGAAGAGACCCAGGCAAGTCTCTCCTGAGACAGAAGATGAAGCAGCAAGCAGGCCGCCTCCAAGGCACCGCTCCCCCAGTATGAGGAAACCGGCCCATAGACAATGGGATACTCATGGTAACCAATCTGGGGAAAGCAGGTCACGATTGGTAGGCAGGCCCACAAAAACCCCACTGCATCCTGAGGTACAAGAGTACCCCATTCCAAAAATTAAAATGCCCACCATCAAGTTTGATGGGACAACAGACCCAGAAGACCACCTGGCGGCATTTGAGAGCCACATGGGCATGTACGACGTAGATGATGCCATCTGGTGCAAAGTTTTCCCAACCACCCTGGTGGGGCTTGCACAAGGATGGTTCAGGGACCTCCGTCAGGGGTCAATCAAGTTCTTCATAGAGTTGGCCGAGATCTTCCTCGAACAATATGCTGGGAATAAAAGAAGACGCCTCACTCGTTTTGATCTTATGACCCTAAAGCAGAAAAAGGGTGAAAGTGTAAGGGAATACCTGAGAAGGTTTGATCTATCCTATCAGCAGGTCAGGGAGATCGATGATTCCACCGCCGCCTACGCCCTGACAATCTCCCTGCTTCCAGGGGAAATGAAAAATCAGATGATCAGGGCCCAGCCAGAAACCTTGGCCATGGCCAGGAAAATTGCTGAAGGGTTTATTCTGCAGGAGGAGTTCCACGGCCTGACGGATACCCCTGCAGGCCAAACAAGGCCGCAAGGGGGACCGCAGGGTGGGCGTGGCAGAAATGAGCCAGGCAAGCAGAGAGAGGAGGGAGACACTCCCAAGAAGGAGCGCACTGTCTACCAGTCCAGGTTTGACAGTTACACTGCCCTCAACAAATCCAGGGCGGAGATCTTCGAACTAGAAAAGGAAACCGCTAAGTGGAATCGCCCGAACAAACCTCGCAGCCCAAAGGGAGACCCCAAGAAATTCTGCACCTTCCACGACTGCATAGGCCACACCACCGAGGAATGTCGCCACCTGAAAGACGAAATCGAGAAGTTAATCAGGAACGGTTGGTTGGCCAACTATGCAGCCAAAAATAAGTCTAAAAAAGAAGTATCTGAAAAACCCGAAGGCTCAGGGCAGAATCGCATGGTGATCCATGTAATATCAGGGGGTACTGAGGGCCAGCTCAGTCGAAGAGGCCAGAAAAGACAAATGCGTGAACTAAGGAACCAGATCTGCTATGCTGAAAAAGCAGGAAGCCCAAGAGGAGTAACATTAAGCATCACCCCTGAAGATGCAGGGCGGGTGGTGTACCCGCACAGTGATCCTTTGGTGCTGTCCCTGGAGATCAGCAACCACATTGTGCGGAGGTGCATGGTAGACACTGGCGCGTACACGAACCTGCTGTACAAGGACGCCTTCGAGAAAATGGGCCTGGAAAAAAGGCACCTACGACCTGCCCCCGGATCGTTATACGAGTTCAGTGGAGCAGGCGTGCTGCCTATGGGAGTCATAGACCTACCCGTAACCTTTGGGGAAGGCTCTACCGCCAGAAACGTCAGGGCAACGTTCGTTGTTGTGGATGCAAGATCCGCCTACAACACCCTAATTGGCAGAGCCACCCTGGACGAAATCGAGGCGGCCATCTCCATCAGGGCCCTCACTATAGCATATGTCACCGATTTCGGGCTAGAAGGAAAAGTGCGCGGGGACCAAGAGTCAGCCAGACAATGCTACTCCGTGGCCCTGCAAACACACGAAAAAGAGAGAAAAGGAAAGAGAAAGGCTGACAATTCCCCCAGCAGGGAGGGCGAAATTCCAGCCGAAAATCAGGCGTCCAACCACCTGGAGCCAAGGGGCGAAAGCATGCTGGTAGACTTAGAGCCGGGGAGGCAGGTTCTAATAGGGGCTGACCTAGAGGAGTCCTACCAGGCTGAACTGATCAAACTGCTGAAAGAAAACAAGGACGTATTCGCCTACTCGGCAGATAAGATGCCCGGGGTTGATCCATCGTGCATCGTTCACAGGCTGAACGTAAGCACGGACGCTCGCCCTGTAAATGAAGAAATTGACAAGCTCTTGAAAGCAGATTTTATCGAGGTCTGTGACTACCCAGAATGGCTGGCGAATGTAGTCATGGTCAAAAAATCGTCGGGCGCATGGAGAATGTGCGTAGACTTTACAAACCTCAACAAGGCCTGCCCGAAAGACTGCTATCCGCTCCCCAGAATCGACCAACTGGTGGACGCCACCAGTGGCTATACCATGCTAAGCTTCCTAGACGCCTTTTCAGGGTATCATCAAGTGTACTTATGGCAGCCGGACAGAGTGAAGTGTACGTTCATCACCAGTTCAGGCACCTACATGTACAAGATGATGCCATTCGGACTTAAAAATGCAGGAGCCACATACCAACGTTTAGTTGATAAAGTGTTTGAAGGTCAAAAAGGCAGAAACATTGAGGCCTATGTCGATGACGCCATCGTGAAAAGCAAAGAAGACATGGAGCACCTGATAGACCTGCAGGAGACCTTCTGTTCCCTGCGCGCCTACAAAATGAAACTCAACCCAAAAAAGTGTACATTTGGGGTCCGTTCCGGTAAATTCCTGGGGTTCTTGGTCAGCTCTCGGGGGATAGACGCCAACCCTGAGAAAATTCAGGCAGTTCTAGACCTTCCTGAGTCCAAGCCTTGGCGCGATTCGTCGCCCGATCAGCAGACAAGTCTACTCCTTTCTTCAAGATACTGAAGGGAAACAAGCAGTTCAAGTGGGAAAACGAGCAGAAAGAGGCCTTCGAGCAATTGAAGGACCATCTTAAGAAGCTCCCCACCCTGGCAAGACCAGTAGCAGGGGAAAAACTTTTCCTCTACATCGCTGTGACTAGTATAACTGTCAGCGCGGTCATCTTACGGGAAGAGGCGGGCACCCAGCAACCTATATACTTTGTAAGTCATGCGCTGGGGGCAGCCGAGAAAAATTACCCGATGGTCGAGAAAGCCGCCTACGCAGTCATAATTGCTGCCAGAAAACTCAGACCTTACTTTGACGCGCATCCGGTCGTGGTCCTCACCGACCAACCGCTGGAGAAAGTGTTGGAAAAGTTTGAAAAATCAGGGAGATTACTAAAATGGGCGATCAAGCTGAGTGGGCTAGGGATATCTTACCAGCCAATAACAGCCATCAAGGCCCAAGCCTTAGCAGATTTTCTAGCTGAATGCTCCCATTCAGGGGAAGAAGAGACCCCTGCCGAGGAGTGGTTCGTGCATACTGATGGATCCTCGACAGCCAATGGCGCAGGCGCAGGCGTCGTGCTAACCAGCCCAGGGGGGCTGACTTTGAGCATGCACTCAGGTTTGTCTTCCCGGCATCGAACAACGAAGCAGTACTCGCAGGCGTCAGGCTAGCTAAAGCCGCAGGGGCAGAACGGATTGTCCTGGCGACAGACTCCCAGCTCATCGCCAACCAAATCAATGGTGAATACGAAGCCAGGGACCAAGCAATGGCCACATACCTAGAAATGGTGAAAGGAGAGTTATCAGGCCTGAAATCATACGAGATTAAACAGATCCCCCGCTCCCAGAACAGTCGAGCAGATGCCCTGTCAAAACTGGCAAGTTCCAGTCTACAGGACATACGGAGGTCAGTGTGGGTTGACGTCTTGCATGAGAAGTCTACCAGCCCCTGTCAGGCGATTAGCACCGTGGAAGAAGGGATGGAAAGTTGGATGACCCCCTTCATCCAATTCAAGAAACATGGTGTCCTACCATCAGACGCAGCACAAAAGAGAAAGGTACAGGCTAAAGCAGCCTGGTTCATACTCATTGATGGGGAACTCTATAAGAAATCTTTTACTTATCCCCTGCTCAAATGCCTACGGGCAGATCAAGCTGCTGAAGTGTTGGAGGATATCCACTCAGGGATTTGTGGACATCACATCGGAGGGAGATCACTGGCCCACAAAGCCCTAAGGGCAGGCTACTACTGGCCTACTATGCTGGCGGATGCCAAGAGCCTGACCCAGAAATGCAGAAAGTGCCAACTCTTCGCCCCATCAATCCATGCCCCGGCCCAGGAGCTCAGGCCAATCCTATCCCCCATCCCTTTCGCTCAATGGGGGATGGACATACTAGGACCCTTTACGGTGGCCACAGGGGGCAGGAAATTCTTGATTGTCGCCATAGACTACTTCACCAAATGGGTAGAAGCCGAAGCGGTGCCTAACATTACTGAGCCGACAGTCAGAAAAGTGGTCTGGCGAAATATTATCACCAGGTTCGGCTTGCCAAAAATGTTGGTATTTGACCATGGCAAACAATTTGATAATGATCCTCTGAGAATCTGGCTGGAAAGCCACAACGTCGCAGTCGCTTACTCAGCCGTCTGTCATCCTCAAACCAACGGACAGGCAGAAGCAACCAACAAACAAATCTTAAATGGCCTGAAGAAAATGGTGGATGACTGCAAGGGTAGGTGGGCCGACGAGCTTCCCAGTATACTCTGGTCAATCCGGACCACCAGAAAAGAATCTACAGGCCAGACCCCGTTTGGTCTGGTATATGGAGCAGAGGCATTATTACCGATTGAGGCAAGGATCCCTTCTCTGCGCTCCCTGCAGTACGACTGGGCTGAAAACGAAGCTGCAATGGTCGAGGCCTTGGACCTGGTAAATGAGTTAAGGGAGGAAGCCAGTACCAACATCGTTGCCTACCAGCAACGAATGAGGAAAGCCTTCAACACCAAAGTCCGTCAGAGGAACTTCCAGATGGGTGAGCTGGTTCTGAGAAAAACGCAGGCGGTTGGAAAATCAAGGGAGCATGGAAAGCTAAGTGCCAACTGGGAAGGGCCATACCAAGTGACTCAAATCCTGGGACCAGGCACATACAAAATCGTCAACCTTGAAGGACAAGAATTGCATGCTCACTGGAATGCGGACACCCTGAAGAAATATTACGTCTGAACAAAATTCGGAGATAGTTTTTATTTTTGCTAAAAACAAATGGCGGAGGACGGTCAAAGAATGTTGACGGCTCCGACCACCCAAAATGTCACAAGTTCTATAAAGAAATGAGAAAGATCCAGATTTATACTCGTTGCCTGTTCAAATTTGCGTATTCACACACAAACGAGCAGGGGGCAATAGGGGGAGGCCCCCCTTTTGCCAAAGTTAAGAAAAATGAGCCCCCCAACAAAAATTCAAAAAGCCCCCCTGCTTGCCTCTGAGCAGGCAGGGGGAAGGCCCCCTGGACTTTGAATAAAAGCCGGGGACAGGCCGGATCAACAAGGACTGGGGGCAGGCCCCCCAACCTTGTATAAAAAACGCAAAAGCCCCCCTGTTTGCCTCTGGGAAGGCAGGGGGCAGGCCCCCTGGACTTTGAATAAAAGCCAGGGACAGGCCGGATCGACAAGGACTGGGGGCAGGCCCCCCAACCTTGTATAAAAAATACAAAAGCCACCCTGCTTGCCTCTGGGAAGGCAGGGGGCAGGCCCCCTGGACTTTGAACAAAAGCCAGGGACAGGCCGGATCAACAAGGACTGGGGGCAGGCCCCCCAACCTTGTATAAAAAATACAAAAGCCACCCTGCTCACCTCTGGGCAGGCAGGGGGCAGGCCCCCTGGACTTTGAATAAAAGCCAGGGACAGGCCGGATCAACAAGGACTGGGGGCAGGCTCCCCAACCTTGTATAAAAAACGAAAAAGCCACCCTGCTTACCTCTGGGCAGGCAGGAGGCAGGCCCCCTGGACTTTGAATAAAAGCCAGGGACAGGCTGGATCTACAAGAACTGGGGGCAGGCCCCCAAACTTGTATAAAAAACGATAAGGAACCCCCCTGCTTACAGGCAGGCAAGGACAGGCTGCGCATCAAACTCATGAAAAACCGAAACAGACAAAGCAAACAGAAAATCTACATAAAAAGGAATAGTGTCAAAGGAACACAGGATAAGAGTTTTTAAAACAAATGATTACAATTAAACACGGCAGCCGGCCACCAAAGGGCTCGGCGCGCAAAGAAGTAAGGAAGTTAAAACGTCGGCGCAGGCGCAGCAGGAGACGAGCAAGAGCCCTCTGAGGAAGACTGCCCTCCATGTTAAGCAGGGGGAGCGTCTGGGCCGGAAGTAGCAGCTCCTTCAGACAGTCTGCGCATTTGAGCTTCATCCTTGGCAGTGTAGAGGGCTCGGAAAGCATCTTCGTCAAAACCAGGGAACATCTCCCTGACAGTTTCCATGACAACCCCTAGGCAAGAGTTAGCACCATTAACAAAGCCCGCCGACACGGCCGTGTCCACCTCCTGGAGTATTTCGTCCCTCTCTTTCTCCCATTCCTTGGTCTTCGCCGCCAGATCGCCAAGAGCCGCCTGCAGATCAGAATTTGCCTTGGAAAAGCGCTCCCCAAGGTCGATAACGCTCTTCTTGGCGTGATCCAGCTCAGCCAAAACTTTCCTGGCCTGCTCCAACTCCGCAAAGGCCTGCTGAGCTCTCTTTGACTCTTCCCCCAGGCGGGACACCTCCCTGATAGCCTTCTCATTCTCAGACTTCCAGTGGATCTCCTGACCCTTGGCCTCTTCCAGCTCGGTCTCCCTTTTCGCCAACTGATCCTTCAGGCTGGCAATGAGAGCAACGTCCCTCTCGACTGCAGAAAGGCGGTCAGAGTTAGACAGTTCCTCATCACTCAGGCGGTTAAGGGCCGCCAGCTCTACAGAAGCTTGTATGATTCGGGCAGTGCGCTGGATGTACTGGGTCACTTGGTTGGTAGCAGATTTGACAGTCTTGAGAAGATGGTCCGCTAGAACTGCCCCTGAGTCGGAAAGTAGAGCGAAAACATCTTGGCTGTCGCCGGCGGTATAGTGGAATTCAGCGTTCTCCTCGGAAAAGAGAGTGGCGGGAATCCCCTGAGCAAAGCGTTTAGGTTCAGGCGTGGAAGTCTCCAGGTCCACCACTTGGTCAGCACTTGGAGCCTCCCTGCTCCTCTTTCTAATCAGCGCCCTGGGAGTGCTCTCCCCAGTCTCTTCGGAGCCTGCAGCCCGCGGCCCCGAGGGAATCTGAACCCCTGCTGAAAGGCCCCCTTGCCTGCCAACAGGTGAAGGGGTAGCCTCACAGGCAATCACCTTCGCAACTGGAGAGGGAGTGGCCTCAGAAACCACCGTTTTTGCAGGCGTTGCTCTAGGAGGGGGGGGGGGGGGAAGCCTTGGTCTACTGAACGACAGACCCTTCAAGTGCTTCATCAGATTCTTCTCACCTCTCTTAAAATCAGGGGGAAGAGAAGGGCGACTTTGGACAACAGTGAGAGTCTCGGTCAGGCCCAGGCGTCTCACCTCCCCTTTCCTCCAAACAAAGGTAGCAAGATCTGCAAGGCAAGCATACAAGCTGTCAGGGCACTTTAAAAGAAAAAGAGTAAGAAAGAATCATCAAACACTCCTGAACTACCTTTATCTAGACCCGGGTTCATGCCCAACCGGGTCAAGTATTTATCAGACGCAATAAGCTCCGCATGGGGGAGCCATAATGTAGGGCCATACACCCCATACTTATCAGTGTGGGCAGCAAAAAAGCCCGTCAACTCCTTGTCTTTCTCTCCCAGCTTCACCTCCAAGGCTCTTCCACCCACGCCAGGGTGATACTCCTCAGGGGTCTCAAGCCTGGTGTGGACATGATTCCTGAAATGATGGGGAATCCTCCACCCATGGATGCTGTGTACATAAAGGAAGTTGTTCTTCCAGTCTCTCAAACTATCCATGCCAGGCCACACCAAACAATGTCCCTTCTGCCTCAAAAGGGACCAATAACCAGGGGAGCCCGCACTCCCAGAAGAAACCATTTGTAAGCCCACCATAAACCACAGGGCGTCAATGGAAGGCTCGGTGCGGTGGAAAAGACAAGTCCAGACATATGAAATTAACGCCCTGACAACTGTGGCTGTCAGCTGGGCGATGGCGACGTTCATGCGCCTGAAGATCTCCTCCAGGGAAGGATGGAGGGGAAAGCGAAGGCCGAACTCCAGACATATATGGTAAACCGCTATGCACCCATCGGGAGGGTTGCATACGGTATCCTTTTCGCCGGGGACAACGATTGTGTACCCCTCCCCGAAGTTATAAAGCCGCTCAATCACACCAGCGGCGTTCTTTGCAAGGATCGTCTCCCGATTTTTTGGGTCAGGGAAAGTACTCAAAGGGATGCGGTATTTGACCTTATCTAAATAGTAAACCCTACCCCTTTCCCGACGAACAAGGGGGCCGGAAGTTCTAGAAGGGTCAACTTCCAACGCCTCGTCGTCCGAGTCAATGGCGTCAAACGAAGGGGGGTCGGGAGAGTTACTACCCCCGCTGTCCGCCGAATGCTCTTCCTCAAAACCAACCTCCCTAGAGGAGGAGGCAAAGTTCACCCCTTCCCCCCTCTTTGATGGGTCAGTAAAGGGTAAAATCCGCTCACGGGTTCTAGACATTTTACTCTAATGAAAGCGGAAAACAGGAAATCAAAAAGAAAAAGCAGGAAATGGAAGGCAAAAATCTGACCTAAGATCGCCTGCCAGTGCAGTAAAAGCCCGAAGAAGGAATCTCCCAGAGAAAGGGGGTACAAAGTGGGGTACGATTCGTCAAACACCCAAGGGTTTTGTAGAAAGAGAGAATAGGAGGAATTCAAGAAAAGAAAGATTGAAGAAGGAAAAAGAAGAAGAATGTGCAACTGATTGCTTTTATAGGGAGAAGGGCATGCAAAGAGTCGCCAAAATCTCAGGAGTCGACCCAAAGACCACTGCCCATGCGTCACTTCCTAAGAAGTCAGCCCTGTGTGGTTTCCCAAGAACAACCTCGAAAGGACCAAAAAGTGTCAAGGGATTGATCACCCTATGACGTCCCCTCTTCACTTCAAACAAAAAGTAATAAACACATATTAAAAATACAATACACAAACACATCGCCTGAATTTCATTTCATTAAACCTTAAAAGGGAAAATTACATTCAGCGCCCAACAAGGAAAGAAAATATACAAAGACCCAGAAATTCCGGCCCAACAAGCAAACGCCCTGCTACGCAGGCCTAATCATCATCCCAGTCAGGGGAAGGGTCCCCAGGGCTGCCTGGGCCCCCAAAGTCCGAACCCCAGTCCCAGTCTGGGGAGTCTTGGAAAGGGTCACCAGGGATCCCATCCTCATCCCTGTCACTTAAACAACCAAGACCTCCACTGTCGTCAGAATCTTGGCTGCTATCCTCCCAGTCCCTGCCAAAGGGAACGGCCTGGGATTCGTCGCAGGTGCGACAACCTGTCTTCTTCACAGGCGAGGAGGGGCCTGACGCCAAGGAGGAGTCAGTATCAGAGAGGTTGGGATCAAATTGTTCAGGGTGCAGCCACGGAAAGCACTCGTGCCATCCCCTGTCAAAGCAGCCTCCTCCCTGGGGGCAACGCCTGAATCTAGGCGCAGCAGGGGGTGAGGACCTTTTAAGACGCTTGTTCGTCCTGGTAGGAGCCTTCTTGCCCTTCCGGCGAGAACGAAGCCGTGAACGGCGGCTACGGCGGACAGCTCGATAAGCAGCTCGAGCATACTGAAGCCTCCAAAACCCTCTAAAAATAAAAGTAACATATCGAACTCCACGGCGAGTAACGAATTTTTTGATCCAAACCATGATTAAAGACAAAGAAAGGAAAGTTGGAAATGGATCGTGAAAATGGTGAAGGAGGATACAATTTATACAAAAAGCAGAAGCAGGGCATTAATGGTGCCCCAACCACTTCTGCAAAGAAGAGCGCCAATCATCAAACTGGCATACTGCTCGAAAATCCACTGTGCAAAGAAGAATAATCATAAAAGAAGACGTTTGAACTCTCTGCATACCCAGAGAAATTAAAGCATGTTCCCTCGGGAATACGCGGCGCATTTAATGCAAGAGTGTTCAGGGAGTCAACCTCCCACCGTCCCAAAACAAGACGTCGCCTGCCGAGCAGGAGCCCCGCTCCCCCTCAGCCGGCGAGGGCCAATTGATGGGGGTCGGTTGCCTGCCTCTGGCCGCCTGCCAGTCAGGCCCCAGGGCGTCCAATCCCAGAATAAGAAAAGGCCTGCCCAGCAGACCTTCCATCAATATCATTGAAACTTCCAAGTGAGTGGCCTTAATCCCTTAGCCGCCCGGCACAGCCTGGCCGCCTGCCGAGCAGGGCGAACCAGGCCTCTTGCCTGCTTCCAGGGCGCTCCCGCCTAAGCAGGACCAGAGGAGGACCGGGGACCCATCCGTCATTTTGCCTAAGGTAAGGGGAAGTGAGTGGACAAGGTGAGTCCACGTGTCGCACAAGCATCCACTCATTTCCCTCTTTCTCTTTCTCTTTTCCTCTCTCTTGTGGGAAGGTATAAATACTTTCCCATTTCCCACATGAGAGGGGTTGGATTTTCTCTCTCTAGACTCTTACTCCTAAAAACGCCACCTAGTTCCTCACGAGCTAGGTTCATCAAGGCATTTCACGGACTAACTTAGGCATCGGAGAGGGTTTCCTCGGACAACCTCCGAGGCCCTGTGCGTTCATTGTGCAGGGAGCAGGCCAACTCCGCCGGGAAGGTCCGATCAAGGGAGTAAGACAAAGGAGAGGTTTAAGGAAGTCGGACGATCAATTATTCACCAATAACTCAATTATACAGCCTGGATCCAGAGCCGGGTTAATTGTTTCCATAACCGGAACCACAGACACATCCCATCTTGGAATAGCGCGGGAGCTTGCCTTGGAAGCTCTGGGTGTATCCGCTTACAGATACATCCCGATTTCTTAGTAGAAATGTTGCATGATCCTTCCACTGGGGAGTCTTTGAGAATTCTTCGGGGAGTCTTGGGGTACCTGTCTGTTGATACATAACAAATTGCATGTAACATTTAGGCGAAACACTGACTCATTCTGGGGAAGAAATGATTTTTTATTGATTTTTTGGAAAGAAAATGATTTTTTTTTTGGAAATTAGAATGCTTGGGATGACTTGGTTCCTAATCCGATTCTGACACGGACTCCTAAAGTCTCTGGTTAGGCATGTATGCCTAGATGAAGTGTGATAAAAATTCTTATTCTCGTGGTGACTAGGAAAGGGATTTTCTCAAATGGCTAAGTTTTGCGAATTTTAAAATGAGAATTTGAAGAGAGAGACATATCGACCGACTCGACTCTGGACGCGACAAGACGAGTTGACAGACACGACTGGACTCTCTAAGGGTTGGACCGTGACTCGGTAGGGGATGGGCCACCTAATATGACAAGACTCTTAAGTTGCGCTATTCCGTAGCCTAGGCGAGTGGCAACACGGTCGAATCCTCGGAATGGGACTGTTTCCGTACGACAGGGCTTTGTGGTAGCAATGTCGTAGACTGGTGTTCTTTTGGATATTCTTTTGATTTAGGGGTACATTCCCAAAGTGGGTATTGCTTCGAGTCCCTGACCAATTCTCGTCTTCAACTGAGCCGAGTACTAGGACACACTATAGAAAAGAGGCTAGATCTTTATTCTTTGAATTTATCTGGAATTTGTGAGTGGATGGAGAACTTCTGCCTAGGAGAAGTCCCCAGGACGACAAAGCTAGCTGTTGAGAACATGATGGTGTCGTGACCGGAATGATGACGCTTTTTGAATGTGTGTCAATGTGGGTGGTTGTGCCCTTGTTGAAAGGCTGCCTACGTATTCACGTGTAGTGAAATCAAACCAAACCGTAGTTCAGTGGATTGAAAGATATATAATGGTGCCTAGTTTACTAGGGCTTTGTGTGTAACTAGCCACAACGATGGTGTAGGCTAGGTGCATTCCCAGTGATGTCTTGATCAAAAGGCTAGAATAGTTAGGATGTTGATCCTGTGACTGTGAGCGTTCTCCGGGGTAGCCCCCAGAGGTGGTGTGAACTTATTTGGGCATGTTCTATGCCGACTGCAAGTTGAGTTCCCGTGTTTGGGGTTGGTAACTGGTTTGAATGAGGAGAATTGGGATGAGATTTTAACGAGTTCTGCTCTCGGGGATTTTAACGAGTTCTGTTCTCGGGGATTTTAACGAGTTTTTCTCTCGGGGATTTGACGAGTTTTGCTCTCGGGGGGATTTGACGAGTTCTGCTCTCGGGGGATTTGACGAGTTTTGCTCTCGGGGGATTTGACGAGTTTTGCTCTCGAGGGGATTTGACGAGTTTTGCTCTCGGGTCTTTGTATGGTGATTGTGAATTTTGTTATGTAAAGGGGAAGTCGAGTAAAATGGCTCGAACTTTGATCGGGATAAGTTTTGATAATGCGGGATCTGGTTTCCATGTCTGGCCCTAAAGGTTAGGGTGTATCCTATGGAGCTTGAATCCTCAAAATTCTGGGCTGTCTCTAGCCTGGGTCTCGGGAAGGTCTTGAGGGTTGTAATGTGGGAAGGCTAAATGTGGTGTTAGCTGACCAGCTTGATTGTCTCTCCCTTATTGGATGGTATGAGTATTGATAATTTTGAATTGATCGTTTTCACTACGGTCATGGTTTGTTTGAATATTTTTTGGTTGACCTCTTAGCCCCGGTCTCGGGATTCTTCATTTGGATTGACCGCTTAACCTCGGTCATGGGTGCCTCTTTTTTTTTGATAATGGCCTGCTTTTTTGTTTTGGGCCTTTTGCTTTTTCTTAGATTGGACTTTTGTTTTTTTTTTGTCCAGTTTTTTTGTTGGTCAGACTAACACCTAAGGTAGGGATTAGTTGATCTTATTGGACGGGTGTTTATTGTGGGAAATGGGCTTGCCTCCCGTCTTTAACCCAAACTATGAGATTACTTGGATTTGTCATAGGATTCGATACCGCTCCTGCTAAGGGTAGTTACGTGGCTTTCTATACCAGACATGGAACAGGTAAAGGAAAACACGGGTCTCATTTCCTGCAGTCATTATAGATGTGCCTATAATAGTCACGTGCGTGTGCTCACAGTGTATGATGGTGTTCATCATGTTCTCGGAAACACACAAGGAAAGTATGTATGAGAAATAGAAAAACTGATTTTATTAAATTTTGAAAAAAGAGGACAGAATACAACTGACTTTGACTCTGACTTTGATTTGGAAATGAGGATGTAGGGTATCCTAGACTCAAACTCAGACTTATACTCGAATCAAATCCGGACTCGGACGCTCGGTTGGTTGTTTTTTTTGGTAAGGTCTTTGATTGGAGAGAAAGACGGGTGCCACGACTCGCCTAAACTCGGCTTTGCGCAAGTGCAAGAGAGGGAGTCAAACTAGACACGGCCCGGGGTGACGAGTCGACAAAGACTCTTGGACCGGGATACTCGAACGTTGATCTAGACGAGGTAACGACTGCGAATTGGACTCGAGATGCATAAGGGTGAATCCGAAAATGGGGGCGACCGTGTTTGACCGTATCACGTGCTCGGACCAACCGTGGTGACCTAACCCTAGGTGACTCGAGTATTCGTAGCATAGGTACGACACGAAGAAGGCATCATAAGGACGCCGGTGCAGGATGAACGTAGGGTGCCCCTTAAGGTGACCGTGGTTGACTGCTCGGGTGGAGGACAACCCCCGAGTGAGACTAAAGACTTTGATAGGACTCAAATGGTGCGACATCTAAGTGACTCAAAAGTGGGGTACGTGAGTCAACACGTGTAAGACCTGATCCTTAGAGCAAACGTGATTGGTCGCTCTACTGAAGGGTAGCCCCCGAGTGGGATTGAAGACTTTGTTAAGACTCGAGTGTCGGACGAGTGACCCTTAGATGTAAGGATCACGAACCTTTTGTTATAAGGCTATGCCTTGTAAAAGGTTGACTCGGAAAAGACACCTAGACGGGTGACTCGTGGACGGTGGGCTTTCCTTAGGATTTGGCAAAGTGGGCCTAGTCCCGTTCGAAGGAAAATCCACGTGAGAATTCCCCAGACTTTGGACTCGAATGTGTAAACGGGCTTCCCTTTGCAGGAGTTTGTCCTACAAAGGTGGGTCGTGCCTTGACAAATAAGGCGGACTGGGATGGGGTAGGAACTCGTGATGTAAGATCGACGGAGTTTCGACGCTAGACTCTAACAACTTATGACAAGACCCGACACTGCTAAATACGGGAAGTCCTAAGAAGAAGAGAGTTTTGAAAAGAGAATTTGAATTTGAAAAAACGAACGAAGTCGGATTGGAAGGCCCGATTTTTTTTTGAAAACCGAGAAAAAGGGTTATCGGGCCGAGATTTCGGGCTTTTTTTTTGAAAAGGTTTGGACAGCATACCGGCTAAAAATAGGCTATTTTGAGTCAAAATCATAAGTCCTAAATTCGGCAGCTTTCCGGGTTTTGAAAAAGAATGGATTTGAAAAGATGTAAGTTTTTTGAAAAATGACGGTTTTTGAAAAAGACCAAAGAAGATCAAGTAGCATGTAGTCATGGAAACAGTATAACGACGCCATGTATGCTCTTAGTCTAAGTCTCGGTCGGTCGAATAGGGTCTATACCAACAACGATCGCATTGTCGCAAATCAGGACGGACCCCCTAAGCCGAGTTGGTCTTAGAATCTGCCGTAAAACCCATGCGAGTTCCGCCATCGAAGTCTTTAGTGCACCCAAGTGGGAATGCACCGTGGTATAGTGGGACGTCGGTCACAAGTAACCGGCCCGGGAAAGAACGGGGTTATGCATGAACCATTGAACTAAAACGTGTACATTACTAATCGAACGATTTCTTTTCGAGTCTCACCCTGAGGATGCCGATGGTAAGTGACACATCAGTTAATCCCCAGCGGAGTCGCCAAATTGTGGACATGACATAGATCCACCCCGACGCGGCCACGCGCGGGTTTGGGGAGGCGAATGAATTTCCATATGAGATGGATCGAATAGAATTTTAAATCGAAGTAGGAGTCGCCACCGAATTTTGTGGTTATTCGGAACCATTCGAACCCACTCTATGTCATAGTGGGCCATATTTAAAACATGGCCCATTTCCGATGTCAGAGCTTATCGGGTTCGTCCCTTAGCATTTGATACCGATACCGACATTATCGGATATCGTATATTGAATGACTCTCGTTGCCAATGGATTCGGACATCCGGAAACCATGGTTCTGAGTAAGGGGTGAGGGTACGTGTTGGGAAGCTCATTAAGAACACCCAACCCCGCCCGCACTTAGCGGTCTTTACTAAGATATCGTTCGGTTTTGTGTACACGCGTTAGTTCGACAATTGAATGATATGCAGAGATTATTTTCCCTAGACATGTGAGAGAAAAATAAATGGGTTGCTAAGTCGTTTAATGCATCTTAAACTAATAACGTCAAAGTTATTTTAGCATGTGAATTCGTTTTAGTCTAATAAAAAAAACGATAAAAATAAATCGCTACAAACAAGGAGCAAACGAGTTAGTAACGGTTGAATAAATCGAATAAAGATGTAAATAAATAATATGCATGATTTTTGAAAAGATTTATGTCACGTGATGGATTAGCACGCGTTGACCGAGGTCAAAAAAAGGTATTTATCGAAATATGTCGTGAAAGTCGCTTTTTATGTAAGACTCGAGAAGAATAAAAAATAGAAAAGCGAGGAAACGAAAAAAAAAGAGACCCGGCTAACCAGGCCACCGCGCGAGTCGCCTGACAGGTGCGCGACTCGCGTGGCGGTCTGTTCGGGTTTTTTTTTATTTTGTCGAAAATCGTTAAATTTTATAAATCGCGTACAAATATGGATTAATTTATACTCGATTCATATTTTCGATATTCCTCGTATTCGATATTCGATTATGAAATCGATATCGAATAGTCAGAATGATTTTAGAAAAGGTTTTGAAAAAAGTTTGTTTTGAACGAAAAGTAAAAAAAGAATTTTGAACGAAAAAGATGTTAATTCTCTCCGCGTATAAAATCGTCGAATTTTGTTAAAAAAAAAGATGTAACGATTTTATTTAGCATCAACGAGAATTAATTAATTTAGTTCTTGTTGGGTACGATATTCGATTAGAGAATCGATATCGTATTTTAAGAACGTTATAAAAATTAGTTTTTGTAATATCGATTATTAGAAATAAAAAATATGTGACGAACGACCCATATTAAAAATACGACCGACGACACGACCCATAAAAAAACGTGAGAAAGGAAGAGAAGAAAGAGAAGAATCGGGTTTGATTTACACCCTCAACCTACATGCTTCGTTTTCTCGGGATAAGGCTCGTCGGAAAGTGGTTTAAACTTGGGAGCGTCAAGATGATGAGGATGAGTTTAGGGTGTCGGTTTGGATGGGTGGTTTGGACGTCGGGTTTTACCGGACGGTAGGACAGTTTCTCGGGACTTCGAGGCTTCGGAAAGGTGTCGGGATTTGCTAGATATCGAGGATGTATGAAAACCGTGTTATGAGGCTGTTTTTTCGGTGTTAATTTTGATGTTGTGATGTGTTAAAAGTGTTGGATGGGAGGTCCTATTTATAGGAATTCCCGACCTTGGCTTAGAGGAGTTTGAATACCGCTTAGGATAGGAAACGTAGGAGTTTGAGAAGCATGAGAATTCCGCTTTCTTGGCAAAGAAGAAAGGTACCTCGGCTGGTTGTATGCTGCTTGGTCGAGTATTTGCACTCGGTCGAGTGTTTGAATCGGTCTTCGAACAGGATTCCTACTTGAGATCGAATTCTACTTTAAACGGAATTGTTTATTATTTTGTGAAGTTATTTTTTGTAGAGTTTGGGTAAGAATCAGCCGTGTGAGGTGTCACGGCTGACTCACGTGTCTCGGGAAAATCTTTGACCGGGTTTTGACTCGGTCGCTAAAAGACGGTTTTACCCCTGGTGTCGGAATCGACCCAAATTAGTCTTATTTGACTCGAAATGACCCACTGGGCCTGGATTTGAGATCGGTTTTGTAAGATTTGTACTCCGTGATAAGCCTAAGCCAAATGTCCATGATTACGAGCCCATATCCGTGTCTATCAAAGCACGTTTACGTCCAATCATCATCGGGTGTTTGGCGGGAACTATTATAGACACCTGGCGGTCAAAATGTGGGTGTCTACACCTTTGTGTACTTGTTCCCTGACGAAGTAAAAGGCAAGTGCAACGTGCTTCATTCGGGAATGAAAGACAGGATTTGCTGCATAGTGAGTGGCCCCGAGATTATCACAATAGATAACTGGGGGCTTAGTAACAATAAGGTGTAGTTCTGTGAGTAGTGACCTGATCCACATAAGCTCAGTGGTGACGGTGGCAACGACACAAAACTCAGCTTCCGTTGTGGAAAGAGCTATAGTTGGTTGTTTTTTCGATGACCAGGAGATAGGATTTCTTCCCAAATAGACGATGTACCCGGTGGTGGAGATATAGCGGTTTTGTTCAACTGCCCACGCTGCATCACAAAAAGCGTGAAGTGATAAAGGATTGGAACGAGACAAGTTAATTCCTACCTTGAGAGTACCTTTTAGATAGCGAAGAAGGTGTTTCAGAGCCACCCAGTGAGACTCTTGAGGGTCTTGCATAAATTGAGCAAGACAATTGACGCTGAAAGCAATGTCGAGACGGGTTAGGGAGAGATATTGTAGGCTACCAACGAGGGTGCGGTAGTCAGAGGGAACAGCAATGGGGGCACCGGTTGAGGCGAGAAGGGGAGGGTAAGTTGTCATGGGAGTTGGGGCAGGTTTGCAGTCTAACATCGAGGATTTGGTGAGAATGTCATATGTATACTTGGTTTGGGTAAGACATAGGCCAGTAGAGGTAGGGGTAACTTCAATACCGAGAAAGTAAGACGGGAAACCAAGGTCCTTTAATGAAAAACGACGAGCAAATGCCTCAAAAAAATTAGTAAGAAAAGAGGACGAGGGACCGGTGACGATAATATCGTCAACGTAAACAAGTAAATATATAGGGGTCAAGTTATGATGTAGAAGAAAGAGGGAAGGGTCTGACTGAGACTGAGCAAACCCGTAAGATATGAGATAATTTTTAAGTTCAGTGTACCAGGCTCGGGGAGCCTGTTTGAGACCATAGATAGCTTTACGAAGTCTACAAACATAGCTCGGGGAGTTGGGACTGATAAAGCCGGGTGGCTGAGACATAAAAACTGTTTCAGATAACGTACCTTGAAGGAAAGCGTTGGTTATATCGAGTTGTCTGAGGGACCAACCACGGGCGAGTGCAAGCGAGAGAATAAGTCGGACTGTGACGGGCTTAACTACGGGACTGAAGGTGTCCGAGTAGTCTATACCGGGACGTTGGTGGAAACCTTTGGCAACAAGACGGGCTTTGTATTTATCGATCGTGTTGTCAGGATTGTATTTTATGCGGAAAACCCACTTACACCCGATCACATTATAAGATGGGTCAGGAGGGACGAGTTGCCAAGTATTGTTGGCAAGAAGGGCAGTAAATTCTGCGTCCATGGCAGATTTCCATTGAGGGTCTGCTAAAGCAGACTTAAGGGTGATGGGAGGGGAATTAGATGTAGATATATGAGCTAGAGCAGCGTATTTGGGATTTGGGACCCGAATGTTGTTCATAAGACGGGTGGTCGGCCGAGTTAAGGTCGGAGAAGTGGGTTCAGTGTCGGTGTCGGAGGTAGGGTCAGACACGGTGGTCGGGGAGTTTAGTGGGGTGGACCGTGGTGTAGACGCAGGGTTGGTGGCTGAGGTGGGTGTTGGCTGCTCGGGGTTGATGGGTGAAGGTAGTGTCGGTTGGTCCGGTGGCTGGGCAGGCGCAGAGGCGGCCTTGGATGAGGAATGTTGACGACGACGAGTGTAAACTCGCAGAGGGTTCTCTGGTGGTGGTAGGGGAGGCGCGGGGGGAGTGTTGGTTGTGGGAAGGAGAGTGAGATGTGGAGAGCACCACGAGGTGGCAGAGAGGGATGGAGAGTCAGGAGGTGGGTCGCAACAAAGTGTGGGGTAGGGGAAGGTAGTTTCCACAAATTGAACATGACGGGACGTGTAGACCCGCTTGGTGGCGGGGTCAAGGCAATGATAGGCACTTTGGGTGGACGAATAGCCTATGAAAATGCAAGGTCGAGACTTAGGGTCGAGTTTATTTTTTAGCGTAGGGACGGAGCCAAGGGTAGCAGAGACACCCAAAGCTTCGAAGCTTAGAGTAATTTGGGCTATGCCCAAATAATTTCATAAACGGGGTGATGTTATTTAAGACGGGGGTCGGCATTCGATTAATTAAATAAACGGCCGTAACAAATGCATATGGCCAATAGGTAGTGGGAATGTGAGCATGAGTGAGAAGGGATAGACCAGTCTCGACTATGTGTCGATGACGACGTTCGGCGAGCCCATTATGCTCGGGGGTATGAGGTGAGGATGTGAGGTGGGTAATGCCTTGAATAGTGATGGTGGGGGTAAGTTTTAGATACTCACCCCCGTTATCGGAAAAAATTTGGACAATGGGTAAATTGAAAAATTTCTCAACTAGGGCCCGAAAACGAGTGAAAGTGGCAGAGGTGTCGGACTTTTGTTTTAGTGGGTAGATCCAAGTGTACCGGGTGAAGTAGTCCACAAAAATTACATAATATTTAAAACCGTCATTAGAGTGAATGGGTGAGGTCCATACGTCAGAGTAAAGTAATTCAAGGGGTTTATTAGAAAATAAAGTATTCAAAGAAAACGGTAATTTGTGACTTTTATGGATCAAACATGAATTACAGTGATCCAATTTATTAGCAATAGAGAAATTAACTAATTTGGAAATAGAATTAATAACGGAAGACGAAGGGTGACCGAGCTTGTGGTGCCACTCGGAGGAGGAAAGGGCTGTGACATATGCCGAGGGAGAGGTGCCCGGGTGTCGCCATTCGTACAATCCCGACTTAAGTGTGCCTCGAAGTAGCACTCGGCCCGTCAATTGGTCCTGCAAGACACACGAAGTGGGAGAAAAACTAACAATGGCGCTATTGTCGTGGCAAAATTGTGAGACGGAAAGAATTTTACGAGAAATTAACGGAGCATGAAGTATGTTAGTAAATTTAATTGGAGAGTGTGTAATAAAAAAGAACCAATGTTAGCGATACTGAGAGGTGACCCGTCGCCAATCAAAAGTTCCTCGGTTCCGTCGTAAGGGTTGTGAAGAGCAAGGTTGGAGAGATCATTGGTGACGTGATGGGTAGCCCCACTGTCAATGATCCAATGGAGAGAGGAGTCGGTAGCAGCTACAGTATTGACCCGGGGGGGAGGACGACGATTTTGGGTTTTGGGTGGGGCGCGGGGGTACGACAATGTGTGGGGAAAGGGCCTTAAAAATAGGACAAATGCGAAGGTAATGGGCTTGGGTATGACACCATTGGCATTTACCTTTGAAGGGAGAGGGAGTGGCGGAATCAGTGGGGGCAGGGAGAAGACCGGTTTGGGTATTGGTGGAGGGTCGAGTGTGTGGCCGATTTGGCTTGTGGGTATAGGTGGCATAGGCGGATGCGGGTTGATGGACAGAGGAGGGTCGGGGAGTGTGTTTAAGGGATAAGTCGAATTGGAGAAGTCGTTCGTGGAGGGCATCGAACGAGATGGGGGTGTCCCTATGCTTAACAGCTTCAACC
This sequence comes from Agrostemma githago, assembly GCA_958450325.1. NCBI lineage: Eukaryota > Viridiplantae > Streptophyta > Magnoliopsida > Caryophyllales > Caryophyllaceae > Agrostemma > Agrostemma githago. Next base: position 74,813,279 of record OY288239.1, on the reverse strand, counting down.
AATGAGTGGTAAATAGAATAATCGAGTCCATTGATGATTCTTGCAACGACATCTTCATTGTCTAAAGGTTTCCCAAGGCTAGCTAACTCGTCTACGCAAGACTGAATCGATTGCATATATTCAGTTGCACTAAGGTCATTTTTCATAATGGAATTGAAACGGTCTTTAATTTGCATGATATGGCCCCGAGAGGGGTTGGCATATGTGTTCTTGAGGGAGGTCCAGATTTGGGCCGAGGTGGTGCAGGAGTTGATACAACCTGCAACGCTATCTGTGAGGGTAGCGCGGATCGAACTGCACAGTAAGTCATCTTGACGGAGCCAGGTATAATTGGCTGGGTTGGGGGTTGAGACGATTTTCTTGTTGGCATCAAGAGACTCAATTGTGGGGTCGGGACAGGGGTAGGAGCCATCTAGGTAGCGGAACAGATCAAGACCGAAAAGGAGTTTGGTAATTTGTCGTGCCCAATTACGGTATGTTAAGGGAGTCAGTTTTGTGATGTGGCTGAGATTGATGGTGAGGAAGGGTGTTTTATTGTCATGGAAGTTGGGTAGAATTGAGGCAGTTCCTGCCATTGTTGAGCCTGACACAGGAGAGAGAGGAGATGCTTTTGTGGGGGTGGAGCGTATGGTGCTCTGATACCATATAAGCTTTGAAGAATAAGTTAATTGTATTAATTGATTAGTGTTGACAGTAGACTTACAATATATACTATCTCACGTATGAACCTAGACATGCTATTACAAAGATCCTACTATAATTACAGTGATACACTTGTATATAATAAGCAAATCAAATCAGTGTACTTTAGGTAATATAATCAATGTGATTGTGAGAAATATTCTGCAGTATCAATCTTATCTTCAATATTGAGCAGTCCACAGTCTGAATTGAAGTGAGAAAGGGAGGAATAATTGATTCCAAAGGGAAGGGGAGAGAGATTGTTGGTGTTAGTGACTGACTTTATGACCTCAGATGAGTTTTAATGTTTCATGCTCCGTAGTTTGGAGGACACTGAGACCATCTCCATCCCCCATTCATTCTTAAAAAATGGGGGAATGAATGAAAATTAAGTTCTCCATCCACAAATAATGAAAAAAGATTGAAATGGAGAATGAATGGTTCTTCCCTAAGAATAAGGGGACAACTTTTTACTGTCGGTGTTTTACTTCTTACCGTCGGCGTTAATTACGTGAAATGACGACTTTGTCCTTGCTATTTATTCTCAAAATAATATTACTTTTACATTTTATAGATTATCGATTTATTAAAACTCGATAACAAAACCGTCTTTTTCGATTATCGTATTAAACCAAAACCGACTTCCTATATACTCCCTCCGGTTTTTAATTTTCGCCCCATTGTGTTTAGCACATAAATTAAGAAAATTTGATAAATTATTGATAAAGAGATAAATGATGATGAAATTTGGTGACTAGACACCAATGAGTCATCAAAGTGAAGGGAATATAACGCTAGTTTAATCAATTCAATGACATAATGGGTAAATAATAGAAAAGTATAAGGATAATATGGTAATATATACATGACAAATAAGTAAAGTTAAGAAGTGGGGAAAAAAATAAAAACTTGCCAAATAAGAAATATGGGGCAAAAAATAAAAAACGGAGGGAGTAGTTAATTACGCAAAATGACGAGTTCTCCTTTCCAATTAATTCTCGAAATATTATCACATTTACATTTTATAGAGTATTGGTTTATTAGAACTCGATAATAAAACCGTTTTTTCGATTAATGTTACGCCTCCGATTTTAAACAGTTAATTAGATTAATTAACGACTTAATACAATTTAATAAACGTAATTAACAAATACGGGTAATATACATAATTAATCTACGACAAGTCGACAATCAAGATTTATTATACAGATCGATGCAAATTAAAATAAAAAAATCCGGAAATGGGTCAGGTCAAGTGAATTTTTCGACCCACCTAAGGGTCGTATTATTTTCTCTATAATACTTGAAAGTTTTGAGAAATAATTTAGTATAATATAAATCTCATACAAATGACTCAGGTTCGACTTCTCTTGTTCACACATTTGCCAAAGGATCGAACCCCAGACCTATTGATTAGGAGGCAAATGATCAAACCACTACACCACCATCAACAAACTGATATTTTCAACCATCTGAAATATTGGTTTATTGATGGTGGTGTAGTGGTTTGGTCAAGAGGATTTGAACCTGAGCCATTTATATGAAATGTTATCAATGTAACCAATTTCACCACCTTATACTTCATGTCTTATACTATTAGAAGATTTACATTATATTTAAACCATTTTTCAAAACTTTCAAGTATTATAGAGAAAATATTACTCCCTCCGATTTTTTATTATCTTCCCTATTTCCTTATTGGGCTGAAACACCATTTCTTCCCTATTTCCATTTTGGGCCATCAACATGTGGTCTAGAATCAACCTTACATTTCTCTCTCTTCCTTCTTTTATTTTGAACCACACATTCCTACACCCTTATTTTCTTCCCCAAAATCAAAGGGGAAGATAATAAAAAATCGGAGGGAGTACGACCTTTAGGTGGGTCGAAAAACCCACCTGACCTGACCCGTTTCCAGATTTTTTTATTTTAATTTGCATCGATCTGTATAATAAATCTTGATTGTCGACTTGTCGTAGATTAATTAGGATTTAATTTGCATATTACTTGTATTTGTTAATTACGTTTATTAAATTGTATTAAGTCGTTAATTAATCTAATTAACTGTTTAAAATCGGAGGCGTAACAATAATCGAAAAAACGGTTTTATTATCGAGTTCTAATAAACCGATACTCTATAAAATGTAAATGTGATAATATTTCGAGAATTAATTGCAAAGAAGAACTCATCATTTTGCGTAATTAACTATATAGGAAGTCGGTTTTGGTTTATTACGATAATCGAAAAAGACGGTTTTGTTATCGAGTTTTAATAAATCGATAATCTATAAAATGTAAAAGTAATATTATTTTGAGAATAAATAGTAAGGACAAAGTCGTCATTTCACGTAATTAACGCCGACGGTAAGAAGTAAAGCGCCGACGGTAAAAAGTAGTTGCGAGAATAAGGTGAAGAATGAAAAACTTGAGGGGCCCATCACAATTAGCACAACCAACTTTTTTTTTTTTTTGATTTTCATCCACTGAATTTGTAGTTTTGGTGGAGTTTGGAATTTCTTTTCTTTGGCCCACCTCCAAGTCTACAAATCACAATATGCCAAGTGTAGTTACTTTTCTTTGGTATCACTGAAGAATAGAAAAATTATTCTTGAGTGGAGTAGTTTTTTTAGGGTAGAGAAATTTGATAGATATAATGAGGTGGAAAAAGAGGGTCCCATCCAAGAATGGAAAAACCATTCTTGGGATGGGGATGCTCTGATGATGAGGGACTAGGTTGCACCGATACGGACACGGGACAAGGCGCTCAGATTTTTTCAAGACACGGGGACACGGCAAAAAAAGACAATATGTATATCGAAATAAAGGGAATTTTAAGCTCTTATAACGAACATTCAAATTTTGGTTACTTATAAGGCCACAAAGAAAGAAGTAATGAACTAATACATCACTGTCGAGTGTCGCAGAGGAGGACCAATCAAGGTCGCCATCGGCATCGGAGTTTGGGTCGGCGTCGGGTTTAGCTGAAAAGGGTTGTTGAAACTTGAAAGGAGGTAATAAGGGGATGGTCGGTGGCGGGTGCGTTTGAAAAGAGGAGAGTTTTGTTTTTTTTGTCCTGAACCGTGTCCTAAATGTGCCGGTCCGTGTCCAATACGTGTCCATTTTAAAAAAAAAACCGAGACACGGTTTTTGATGTGTCCGATAAGTATCCAGGCGTGTCCTAGGCGTGTCGGTGTCCGACACGGATACGCCACAAATGAGGCGTGTCCGTGTAACCTAGATGAGGGATGCTCTTGTCCTTCCTAAATCCGACTTCTGAACTTCACTTTAGAAAAGGGGTTGAAGTTCCTTCTTGTTGAAATGTTTAGGAAGCTCTCATTCATCACAATATTGCGAGTTTTATTTTATACTCGTAACATAATGCCCAAAAATAAAAGAGTTATCAAAAAAGTATTTATCGAAAATAGAATCACATCATTGGGTGATTTAGGTTCGGAATGAAGATGCTCACTAATAGAGCGTTTTTGTAGTAACGCACTTCCTACGCCCTAGACTTCGTAATTGGGCCAAAATTGTAATGGCCAAAGGCTAAGTCGCTATGTGAGCAGTGATAGCGTTTTGCACCTGCTACAATTGATTCTTTGCGTTCATTTCATTCCTTCCCTATCGTTTTATTTGAAATACGGAGTAGTACAACATCAAACAAACCATTAACAACTAATTGTACCCACCAAAACCCAATTACCAAAAAATTTAGAGAAAAAATGATCAAGAGTCAATAGATGAATTGATACACCGTATTACGTAAGAATTTATTTTATGAGCTTTAATTGAGATTTGAATAGGATTTAAAGGGATTAATGATCGGTGAGTTAGGGTTGTTGAATTGGGGCCTCTTTGTGTATTGGGGAAAAGACGGAAGAAAGGAAGAGTAAAAATTGTACGGGGACTACCGGGACTTGGTACTTGGTCGCTCACTTAAAGAGCGACTACACTTGCGACTAAGTATTGATCATCAGCTTCGTGATCCAATTCTACATGGACCCATTGTTTATAATTAGTTTCAAGCAAACTCATTTTCATAATTCTTTTATTTTTGGACATCATTTGAGAAAGAAAAAAACTCCAATATTGTCATTGCCCATAGTTTTGATTTCTACCACAACCATAATGATAAGGATAAACTGAGTGCAAGATATATAAGTAAGTATTTTTTTTGTCATCTAGAAAATAACGTCGGAATTTAGGACCGGAGCGCCACAACAGCAAGGCTGTGTGCCAACCGGTTCTGGTCCCTAGGTACAAAGGAAAGAGAAATACAATGAAACGAAGAGAAAAGGGAAAAAAGTTTATCCACTATTCTAACTAAAGATGAGACCACCTTCTCCATATTAAGAAGTTGCTAGACAAGCTGTAGGCAGTCAGAAAATAAAGCAATGTGAAGAAAACCGTGATTCCTAGCCCATCGAACAACATAGAAAAGACTGAGAGCCTTCGCCTGAAGAGGTGAAGCAGCAAAGAGTCTTGCACCAACTTTACTAAGGCAGGTGCCGTCAGCAGAGAAGACAATCCATCATGTCATAACCTTATCAAAATCCTTCCACGCGGCATCGATCATGATCTTAGAAGGGGAGCATGATGAGGGAGGGCCAATAAGCATGGCATAGAGGTTAACCCGAGGAGAAGAACTAGGAGAACCACAAGAATGAATTGGCCTAGGAGAGGAATCAAGATCAGAGTCCTCCAATTTTTTCTGGCGGCTTGAAGGCAAATCTCTAATTGGGATTTAATCATGTTCATGATGAATATTCCATTAGGTGCAACTCTCTGGAAGACACAAGCATTCCTAACAACTCAAATGCTCCATAGAACACTAAGGAACAGAGGAACGCCATCCTCCTTGTGAGAAAGATAGTTGATCCAATCCACAATCCATTCCTTAATATCAATTATTGAATTAGATTCTGTTCTAATTCCCAAATCACATCCATTCCAAACCCGGGAGGAAAAAGAACATTCCCTAAATAAGTGCTTTAGAGTTTCAATTACCCCTTCATTTCTACATAACAGACAAGAGGTGTTAGCCTGTAAATCCCGCTTCCGAAATTCTTCACCAATAGGGAGAGGATCATTAATGATCTTCCAAAGAAAAGTTTTCCACTTGGCAGGTCCATCAAGAGTCCAGAGTCTCCTTTTACAGAACAGTGCAACCTTCCCAGTGAGTGGAGTTCTCGAAATTCGGTGCCGAATATGACTATCAAAGGCGACCCGGTAACCACTCTTGACAGTGTATTCCCCAGACAGCGTCCTCATCCAGTAAAAGGTGTCTTTAGAATTAATAACTGGGAGGTGGCAGCAAAGAATTTTTTTAACCCAAGTGTCATCAAACACATTCCGCAATTTCCCAATGTCCTAGTTGCCTAAGGGCCCCACTAACTCGCCCACATAGGAAACAACATTCGGAAACCTAGAATTCAATTTAAAATGGGGTATTTGACCATTAACCCATCTCATCTGGGTGATATTCATCAAATTGGGGTTACCCGGGAGCCATGCAATGGAGTCTTTAATAAGACATAGACCCCATCTAATTCCTTGCCAACCCCACGAAGCAAGGCCGGACCGGGAGGGGATGGTATTATCAAGTTCGAAAGGACAACACTTGTATTTAGCTGTTAAGACCTGACTAAGGAGAGAGTCCGGGTTTTTCAATATTTTCCATGCAAGCTTACCTAGTAGAGATTGATTAGTACATTGGATGTTTCTCATACCTAAGTCTCCCTCAGTTTTAGGAAGAGAGAGGAAGTCAGAGCTTCGCCAATGGATCGTTTTTTGCCTTTTAGTTCCAGCCCACCAGAAATGGGCAAATAATTTATTAATCCTATCTGCCACACTTACCGGCATTCTATAGACCGATAGAAGATGAACAGAGAGGGAGGCTAGAACTGAGGAGATAAGTGTAAGACGGCCAGCTGGCGAGAGAAGAGAACCATTCCAAGATGAAATTCGTGCCACAGCATAATCAACTGCTGAATTAAGAATTGCTTATTGTTGTGATTAACATTTAAAGGAAGTCCCAAATACCTATCAGGAGCAGCCTGAGACGTCAGACTGAAACTTTTGTAACATAAATTAGCAATTCCCATAGTTGTATTAGAGCTAAAGGTGATGGATGATTTGCTTTTATTAATAACTTGGCCCGACGCTTCACAAAACTCGAGAATCGCGAATTTGAGGTTTTTGATGCTAACTGCATTCCCCTCGGTGAAAAAGATAGCGTCATCTGTAAAGAAGAGGTGGGAGATGGCAGGGGCTGTGCGTGAGATCCTGATACCTTTTAGTAAATCCAACCTCTGAAGGTGCCTTAAATTTGACGAAAGAACCTCGGTACACAGGACAAAGAGGAATGGGGAAAGAGGGTCCCCTTGTCTCAGCCCCCTGAAGGGACAAATACGAACCCTCGGAGCTCCATTGAGAAGAAGATCATAAGTCACTGAAGAGACACAATTCATAATGAGAGAGGTGATGCGCTCAGGAAAACCCATAGAATCCAAAGTAAGCCTGATGAAGTTCTAACTTAATCGGTCAAAGGCTTTGCTGAAGTCGATCTTAATAGCGATCTTGCTTTTCCCCGAAACATAGCTTCTTTTGATATCATGCATCAGTTCATGAGCCAAAACCACATTATTGTTAAGGCATCGCCCAGGAATAAAAGCGTTTTGAAACTCACCAATAAGACTATTGAGCACCTTTTTGACCCGGTTAGCAATGCATTTTATCATTATTCTCATAATAACATTACATAAGCTGATGGGTCGCAGCTGCTCCGCTTTCTCAGGACTACAAACTTTAGGAATAATGGCAATGAACGTGTGATTCATTTGTCTCAGGACATGTCCTAAATTGATAGTAGCACATATTGCTCCAGTAACATCTTTTTTAACAATCTTTCAGTATTTTTGAAAGAAGACTGCAGGGAAACCATGCGGTCCTAGTGACTTTGGACCACCCATTTGAAAAACAGCAGCCCTAACTTCTTTGGCGGAAAAAGGCTTGCTAAGGGAAACCTTCTCAGATTCATTAAGCTTGGACTCTAGATTCTTAAAAAAGAAGGAGAAGGATTCCTTGTAGGTTTCATAAGGAACATTGGTGAGGTCATCATGGGGCCCGCCATTATAAATTGAAAAGAAGTGTCGTTCAATAATCTGACAAACTTTAGCGGTGTCTTCAACCCACACATTATTCTCATTTTTAAGCCCAGTAATACAATTTTGTGTTGACCTACCTTTGACCCAGTTAAAGAAGAATTTAGAACATGTATCACCTTCAATGGCCCAGTTAATCTTTGCCCTTTGTTTCCAATATGTATTCATTGCGCTTGCAATGTTGATAAGTGTGGTTTGTAGTGTTTATTTTTCATGTTTGGTTCCGTTTTCTCTTGTGGAATCGCTCTTTAGAGCGGTTTCGAGGCTACTTACGCTTCTTCTAGCTTGTTTTAGGTTCCTAAGGCCTATCTTGGAGAAATGGAACGATTCTGACTCGTTGATCCTGAGTCCCTTGAAGCCCATTCCCGACCACCGAGAGTCGATAAGAAGCCTAGGAAGAGCAAGTAGGGACCTACGTGACCGTATTTGAAGCCTACATGGCCTTCCCAACCAAGACCATAACCATCACAGTTGGGACGAAGTGAACCAACAATCAGGAGCCCCTGATGGGCCTTCCCGGCCGGGATCATGACCTTCCCGACCGGGATCAGCCGCTTCCTGACCGGGATCATCACCTTCCCGGCCGGGAAGGGCCCAGTTAGTCACCCTCTTCGACGCTTCAATTCCTTCACTCGTGAAACCCCTATATATACCCCCTCTTGTATTGTTTTAAAGACCCTACATTATACAAAACCCTAGTTAGAGTATTCCTATCATTAGCTTAGTTTCTCATTAATCTTTCCTTAATCTTAGCTTAATCCTAACAATTACTCTTGTATTAAGGGAATTCTTGAAGAATCCACCAAGATTGACAACCTTGGTAGATGTATTTGGGTTTTCTTATTATACAAGTTTCAATCTTTTCATCTCCTTATTAGTTTGGTATAATCTTTCTCTTATCCTTTCCTTTAATCTTTTATTGTTATTCAAGTTTCAGTCTTTATCATTTATTTATTGTTCATCTTTGTTGTTCTTCATTATGAATGTTTTGATGCTTATGTTGATTTCTCTTGTTCATGTTAGTGTTAGTTTAGATATGAGTGAGTAGATTCTTGTGGGGTTAGTAGGGGGATTAGGTGTTGATTATGGGTGATTAGGGATTGATTGTGGGTAAAGGTGCTCAACTTCAAAAGGAAAACAAGGCAACAAATACTCATGTGAAGATGCTCGAAACCCAACTAGCTCAAGTTGCTTCGGGTAGTTCTTCAAGGCAAAAGGGTCAACTACCTCCTCAAGGCGTGCCAACGAAATTTGAGACCGTGAATGCTATCACTTTGAGGAGCGGTGAATCCTATGATTCTCCCTTGTTTCCTAATGAACATGAAGCTATGAAAGAAGTGGAATCTCCGTGCCAAGGCAATGAAGATTTGGGGAATCTCATGGAGGAGCAAGTCTTATGGGAAATTGAAAAACCGATTGAAGACAAGCTTCCCCCACCCCAAGAAGAAGATAAAGCAAAGAAAAAGGTGTCAAGTGAAAAATCCAAGCCTAATGAACGTGAGAATATCAACATCAAGTTGCCATTCCCATCGAGACAATTGAAGACAAAGGCGGATGTTCAATTTGACAAGTTCGACGATATTGTGAAGAAATTAAATGTGAGCATCCCTTTCACCGAACTAATTACCCAAGTCCCGGCTATGGAAAATTCATGAGAGAAATTTTGGCTAGGAAACGATCCTTAGACAAGGAAGAGACCATAGCGTTTACAAGAGAGGTGAGTGATCTTATTCAAGGCTCGATCTTATTCAAGACTTCACCTTACCTAAGCTCAAGGATCTGGGTAGTTTCTCAATCCCATGCACCATCGGGAATTTGAAGATCGAAAGGGCTTTGTGTGATTTAGGGGCGAGTGTAATCATTCTCCCTTATTCTAGTTGTGAGCAACTTGGAATGAAAGAGCTCAAGTGTACCTCGCTTACACTCCAAATGGCGGATCGTTCACTCAATCGACCATTAGGAATGTTGGAGGATGTGCCGCTAAGGATCGGAAAATTCTTCATTCCGGTTGACTTCCTCGTACTCGACATGCCCGAGGATGCAACCACCCCCATTATCCTTGGGCGCCTATTTCTACACACCGCCGGTGCAATGATCGATGTCAAGAAGGGTAGGATCACCTTTGAGTTAGGCGACGAGAAGCTTGTGTTCGACCTCCAAGGCAACACCTCACCTACAAATGAAGAGTCATATAATATGATCCATGCCTTGAAGGACACCGACCTAGGGAAGAAATTGGGTGAAAAGAACGATGATGTCAAAAATTGGGATGAAGCAAGTAAAAAGAGAATGTCCTTGTGTGATAATTTGAAAGCTGGTAATAAGCTTGATTGTGAGAAGCTATAGAGTAGCTTGGAGATGAGTGAACTCACTTGCTTGAGTTCCAAATCTCTCCATGTTGATAATGTGCTAGATGATGATGCTTTTGAGCTTGGGGTGGATGAATGCCCATGTAATGTTGATGTGGATAAGTCGATTGGAAAGAGGAAGGTTGAGCCTCCCTTGAGGCCCCATGAAGAGGAATGGAAGTTTGGGTATATCCCGAAGGATCGCAAGTACAAGTTCAAGCCGTTGAACATAGTAAATCGGGATGCCCCGGGAACGTCAATGCAAGGTTGTGAAGAACCTTGGAGTGTAGGTTGGTATTCCACGAGCTTTATTGAAGACTTCTCGAGAGGTTTCGACTTGTTGCTTCATGCCCTTGAGAGCTATGGAATGGTGTGCACTCATGATGACAAAGAATGAAAATCAACCATCCTTGGTTTGATGGAGTTCCTCAAGAACCGTCGTGTTGTATATATCTCTTTTCTCTCTCTTTAGACTATTGAGTTGTATTAGTGTGTGTTTGTTTTCTAGGATTGGTTTGTGTGTTTTGTGGAATTCTTGTCGTTTGGTATTTTGATGAGCGATGTGAGGGAGGAATCTTTGATGAAAATTTTTGAGCTTACTTGATAGGTTTGAAGTGAAGATGAAGGATTTGAAAGGGATATGGATGATAGAAGCTCTAAAGCTTGGTGGAGGAGGTCGGTTTTTGAGCTTTTGACAAGCTTTTGGGGACAGGATTCTAGATCCCGAAGTATTATTTGCCTTTTGGGTGGAGCTATTAAGGAATGAAGAGCTGGAGAGGCCATCCCGCCCGGGATGAGCATCATCACACCCGGGACGAGTTGCACTGCAAAAGACGGCCTTCTGACTAGCCATCCCACCCGGGATCATAGTCTTCCCGACCGGGAAGGACTCTTCCCGACCGTGATGGTCCTTCCCAACCGAGATGGGCTCCTACAAGCGTCATTTGCCTTCTCTTCTTCATTTAAGTCCCACCCCACCACTTTATACCCCCTCCCAACCTCCCTACTCACCTTCGCCACTAACATTTCATCCTTACACTTCAATTATACACCTTCTTCTCAACTTCTCATCACTATACACCGAGTTTCCCCTCAAATCCCAACCTCCTTTACACCATTACAAGCCCGATACTTCAACCATGCGACTAAATTTAGGAAGAAGAGGAATAACGATGATGAAGACAAGCAAGGTGCCGATAACGATCATTGAGACGATGGAGATGATTGAGTTGCTAACCGTTTGGTAGGCGACTCTCCTTTCTTTTCCGTCTTTTATTGCTAGTCTCTCTTTGTATGTTCCCCTTCCCTTTTATGTATTTGGTGTCTTGGCGGCCCTTGGGGCCTTTGTGGTCATTTCTCCCGATTCTCGATGACGTGATTACATCAAGAATCATTTGAAAAATCCAAATTGGCAAGTCTTTTCACTTTTTCTTTTTTTCCCTTTTTGGTAGAATTTAGTCGGATTTGGGCAGAATCCGGGCTAGGTGACGTGATTACACCTAGCCCTCCCCTCTCATTTCCTTTTATTTTCTTCTTTTTATTTCTTCCTCCATCCATATCTTTTCTTGTCTCGGCCCTAGGTGACTTGATTACACCCCGGCCGAACACATACGACCCTTTCTTCGCTTTCATTTTTGATTTTTAGCTTTATTTTCCCTTTTTTCTTTTCCTTTTAGTGTCTTCTACACACTACCGATCGAGCATGAGGACATGGCTCGGTTTAAGTGTGGAGGAGCGATATCTTAGTCTAGATTAGTTTTTATCTTCGTAATTTTTCAAAAAATCTTAAAAATCCCTAAAAATTAGAAAAATTTCATTAAAAAAAACCAAAAAAGATTTTCTTTTGCGTCTTTTTCTTTTGTGTCTTTGTGTCGTGTATTTGTTGTGTTGTGTGTTTTGCCCCCCCCCCCCCCCCCGATTTCCATGTAGGTTGTGTGATCGTCGATAAGTTTCGGAAAGCTCAAGACATCCGGTAATATCCTTTCATTTCTTTCTCCTTTTTTCCTTTTTGTGGAGTTTGGAGGATGTTTTGTGATGGTGTGTGCTCGGGTGGAGCTTTTTGGAGTTGGTGGTTGATGTGGTCGCTTGTTTGGAAGGTTCGGGGTGGTGTTTGTTTATTTCTTTGTGTGTTTATTTTGTTTTGTTTTGTTTTGTTTTGTCTTGTATAGTTTGTGAGTCTAGTGTAGAAAATGTTTTCAAAAACCCGGTTTTGAGGCTAGTGCGCAAGTGTTTACTTTCCCTTTCTAGTGATATGAATCGATTCTTGGACTTTAGTCTAGTAAAATGACTTTAAATCAATAGTTTCGTTGGTTTCTTACCTTGAGTCCACCTAGTCTACTAGGGATTTACTGCGGTATTTGCATTTTGACCACTTTGACCACCCACGGAGTGAAAAGGCCATGGTTTCTGAGTCCCGTCTCTTAGGTGACCATATTCAAAATTGTTTGATTAGTCCAAGTTTTCCCCCTTTTTGTGGGTTTGAAGGGAAAGCGCGCTCCCGACATACCCATTTCCCTACCTTCTACACATTTCTACAAATAAGTTGCAATTTGTTGAAGTTCCTTACTTGGTTGCAAGAATTGCCTACAATATAAAATTTAGCCAAAAGGGCAAACCAAGGCAAAAAGAAAGAAAGAAAAGAAAGAGAAGAAGGAAGGAAAAGAAAAGGCACAACAAATCAAAAACAAAATAGAAAAGAAGAAAAAGAAAGGGCATAGCAAATCAAAAGCAAAATACAAAAGAAAAAAAATGCCAAGAAAATCATTTCACAAAAAAATCTTACCCCTCAAAAATAAGCCTTTTACCGATTGTTATCGTGAAGAGCCTACCAAAGGACCGAGTCCCTAGGAAGGATGATAGCGGTAATGGTCGGTATTCCCTCACTTTGCAACCATATCCACCTTTTTACTTGGACTAGTTGGGCGATTTTTGAGCATGGGACGACCCTCTTGGCTTATCGCTAAAGGGGGCGGGATTTCACTTTACCTACAGTGTCGACTAACTCCGTGGTTCATCCTTTTTCCATCCCGCCTATCGTCCCGTAGTACGTTCTTAGAAGGTTAGGAGGACCTAGGTAAGTTACCAACGATTTTATTGCTTTGTTGTCATACTATTAGGATTTTGTCCATTTCGGTTTGTATTATTATCTTGGGAACGTTGTCACTTGCCTTGAGTCCTTAACCAGTTTTTCTTTCACCGCTTTGTTGAGGGAAGCGGTATTTATTTCTTCTTGGATGCAACCGATTGTTTGTTTGTTTGTATGTTTGTTTGTTTGTTTGTGTGTTTTCGTGTTCGGTTGTATCCACAGTTTTGTCGCAAGACCTCACTTGCCTTGCGGAGAGCACTTTTCCTCTAAGTCTTCTTGTAACACCCCGTTATTTTCCCAGTCAATTATAAAGTTTGACTTTTCTACTTTTATTTAAATCGGGTTTAAGATGGAAAAATATTTTAAATGTCGTTATAAATATTAAAGTATTTTGGGTCCTTTTATTATAAAGCGGTTTTGATTTTCTTAAAGTGAAGCATTAATTATAAACCAACCTTGTATCGGATTGGAATTTGGGTCAAACACAATAAGGAAAAAATATTAAAATAAATGTAAACTATATTTAAACCCCCCACCCGTCACCCTTATTTACCCATCCCCCAACTTTCTGTTTCTAACTCTACCGCACTCTCTCTCTCACTCTTGTCTTCTGTTTTCAAAATACCAAAACACTGATCATCAACACGCTATCTTCTTCTGCTTCTTCAAACTTGTAAGTATTTCACTTTTATAATCCCAGTTAATTTAAATCTTGTTTTGTGTTAATTTTAAATCGATTTCAATTCTATATTTTCATCGGTTGGGATTAAGAGACGTAGAGTCAAACAATTTGTGGGTACCGGGTTATTCCGATTGTATTATTGTTTCTCAAGGATTAGTGATTTTTGTTGTGAAAGTTTTCAATTAGTATCGAACTTTGTCGGTGTAGAAGATGGGTGATTTATAGGACGACTAATTCTTTGTATTAAAAAAAAAGAATGAGAAAGGGCATGGCTGCAGGGGCTTCTTACAAGTAGTTTTGATGATGCAATTGATGATGATGATGTAGTAATTGATTATGATGATGATGTAATTGATTATGATGATGGCACAATTGATATTGGTGATGAGGCGTGGCAATTGAAGTACACATATATACGTGAAGTGCTTGTGCATGGGGTCAGGGACATTTAATTCAATAGCGGGTTGTCCGTAAGTCTATAATCGGGTACATAATAGTTAAGCCGAATAAGTATTTTGGGTGAATTTGGGATTTACTTGTCATCTTTTTGATATTATCGAGTGGGTGATGAATAGTTTGAGTCTCGAGGTTGAGCGTTCTCGATAGCATATGTAAATGAATACTACGTAGGTTAGACCCGTTGTTATATTAACTAGAATATTGAATCAATTTATACTATTGTAGCTTGTGGGTTCGAGGAGAAAGAATTTTTGGATTAAATTAGCTTGGACTGACCGTCTCGAGAGGTAAGGACGTTTTAACCTTTTCACCTTTAAGTAAAGAGCATGTTCGATTTAAATTATATTTTGAAGCGGTTTTATAATTATTTTTGTCAACGATGAATTTTTATACTCTTGTGATATTTCGGATATTGGAACTTTGTGACACAAGTCACACATTGGTAATATTTTGGTATAATTTTTGGTGGTTATAACAGACTCTGGGAGCTCTGTTGGTCTATGAGGTTAAGGTGCGTCTGAGACGTCCCTGGGATTTCGTCCCGAAACTGAACTCCTGGCCCGAGTTGTGTTAAGTGGGGTTTTTCCGGCCCCCCACTTGCTAGGTAGTTAGACTTCCTCCTTTGGCAGCCTCATCCTACTGACTGCCCAAATGTGAGTAGTGCGCACTATAGTAAGTCTAGCTAAGCATAGGTGGTACCTCTAGATCGTGCAAAAGGGTAGGACCTTGGCACACAGGTGGTGACAATATATTTTGGTTGATTTTGGTTTTGTCTACTATTTTCACAGTATTTTGGTTTGGTATTGAGACAATAATATTTAACTCTGATTTCAGTTTACTACAAATTATAATTATTGTTTTACGTTTTCAATATAACATATTTTACTCAGCTTTGCTGACGTCCTTTTGTTTTGGGTCGTTCCCCCGCTGGAACCTGTACCTATTTGTGTTTTGGGTACAGTTGATAGGTACAATTAATATGCTGCATGGGTGCATTTGGTTCAGGATGCTGAGCGAGGAAGGATTTTATTATTTAACATTTACCTCCAAACTATTTATATTTATCTTGAATTTTGGGTTGAAGTTGTTTTAAACCGTCTTGGATTTTGTGAGACTTAAGTCTTCCGCTGCAACGTTTCTATTTGAATTTACTATCGAATTTATATTTCTTTTAATTCTTATAATATTCTTTTGCCTTGCACTTGGCCTTGTGAGCTAAGTGCGGAGTAACGACTTTAAATTTTCCTATTTTATTCTTCTATTTTGGTCGCGAAAATTTAGAGATGTTACACTTCTCGCGTGAGTTGAAAGGGCGTAGGGTGCGCTAATACCCGCTCGGCTAGTATTTTAGTTTTTATTAGTTTAGTAGTTAGTTCGTGCTTACTCGAGGGCGAGTAAGGGTTAAGTGTGGGGGAGTTGATAAGTCTGGTTTGTAGTGTTTATTTCTCGTGTTTGGTCTCGTTTTCTCTTGTGGAATCGCTCTTTAGAACGGTTTCGAGGCTACTTACGCTTCTTCTAGCTTGTTTTAGGTTCCTAAGGCATATCTTGGAGAAATGGAACGATTCCGACTCATTTCCGATGCATATGGAGCCAATGAAGAGAAACGACGATGATTCAGTGACTTAGACTCGATCCTGAGTCCCTTGAAGCCCATTCCCGAGCACCGAGAGTCGATAAGAAGCCTAGGAAGAGCAAGTAGGGACCTACGTGACCGTATTTGAAGCCTACATGGCCTTCCCGACCGAGACCATAACCATCACAGTCGGGATAAAGTGAACCAACAATCAGGAGCCCCTGATGGGCCTTCCCGGCCGGGATCATGACCTTCCCGACCGGGATCAGCCTCTTCCCGACCAGGATCATCACCTTCTCGGTCGGGAAGGTCCCAGTTAGTCACCCGCTTTGACGCTTCAATTCCTTCACTCGTGAAACCCTATATATACCCCCTCTTGTATTGTTTTAAAGACCCTACATTATACAAAACCCTAGTTAGAGTATTCCTATCATTAGCTTAGTTTCTCATTAATCTTTTGTTAATATTAGCTTAATCCTAACAATTACTCTTGTATTAAGGGAATTCTTGAAGAATCCACCAAGATTGACAATCATGGTAGATGTATTTGGGTTTTCTTATTATACAAGTTTCAATCTTTTCATCTCCTTATTAGTTTGGTAAAATCTTTCTCTTCTCCTTTCCTTTAATCTTTTATTGTTAGTCAAGTTTCAATCTTTATCATTTATTTATTGTTCATCTTTGTTGTTCTTCATTATGAATGTTTTGATGCTTATGTTGATTTCTCTTGTTCATGTTAGTGTTAGTTTAGATATGAGTGAGTAGATTCTTGTGGGGTTAGTAGGGGGATTAGGTGTTGATTATGGGTGATTAGGGATTGATTGTGGGTAAAGGTTGAATCTTTGTTGCTAGTTACTTGTCTTGCATGCCATGTGTTTAATGAAATGCTTGTTAGAGTAGTAGTGGTCATGCTTCTCTTGCTTGTTTTCCTCCTTATCATTGTATGTTTGATTAGTGGTTGAATTCTCTTGTTTTGGGTAACATCTTGCTTGAGTTTTCGGGTTTGTCTTTGACGCGAGAGCGCGGCCTTACCTTAGTGACTAGATGAAACCTACACCTCGACTTCCCCACTAGCCTTATACATCTATGAACCCGACCTAACCCTACTCTTTTCCTTATTGATTTCTTCATCGTCTTAGTTATCATTCCTCTAGTTAGTTGATTGAATTTAGCTTTAGTTGAATCATTTAGTTTATGTTATACCTAGTTCATTCATAGTTACAGTTTTATCCCTTTTTCATCATCCTAGTTTGTTTACTCTTGTTCTTAGCCTAGCAATTGTGTTAGGATTAGTTGGTCTACTTGGTGTAGGGATACACAGCGAATCCCTACCATCAAATGTCTTTAAGTTCTTCGTGAACTTTTTCATATTCTTCCTCAGAATCCCCGTTCACAAAGGAATTAATACCATTCTCCAACCTGTTATCAAAATCTGTCCAACGATTGTTCCAATCAGCTTTTTTATCCAAAGGCCATTTTTTTAACGCAATCCTAAGAGTTCCCAGTTTATGCACTAGCCTGAACGATCGAGATCCTCGAATCCCAATGTCTTGGTTCCAGACATTATTAATTACATCCTTACATCCATCGAAATCAAGGCTCCAAGCCTCAATTTTATACGGTTTTCGTGCCCTATCCTGAACCAGGTGAAGATTTAACTCAATCATAGCATGATCCGATAGTTGAATTGGATAGTGTAAGACTCCCGTATTGGGATAAAGACAAAGCCAATTGGGGGAAGCATAAGCTTTATCAAGTCTCTCATAGACCCTTCGCTTACCCTTTCTATTGTTGCACCAAGTGAATTTAGGACCCTTGAAGGGGATATCACAAAGGTTGTTGTCTATTTTTCATGCCACAAACTCATCTAGACCAAGAATACGTCCCTTCTTATTGCTTAGTGTAGACACCCGCATTTGGCTGCTAGTGTCTATAGCGGTCTCCGACAAAACACCCGATGTAGATCGGACGTAAACGTGCTTTAACGCGCTCGAATAATGGGTTCGGAATCAGTAATATCTGGCATGGGCTTTTAGCGGAGTACAAATCTCACAAAACCGACCTCAAATTCAGGCCCAGAGGGTCGTTTCTAGTCAAATAAGACTAATTTGGGTCAAAACCATCACCGGAAATAAAATCGTCTTTTAGCGACCGAGTCAAAACCCGGTCAAAGACGAATCCAACACAAAAATCAACCACATGCGCTTCTAGAAGCTAGCCTCAACTACCAAATCATTTCAAAAAAGGGTCAAAATCTTCCCATAAATACACTCCATGCGGTTCGACCCACTCGATCGAGTGGTTCAGGCCCACTCGATCGAGTAAGCCTATGAACCGGCCAAACCGGCCTTGAACCGGGCACTCGATCGAGTGCAGTTACACCACTCGATCGAGTGACCTTAAACCGGGGTATTTTCCCTATAAATACCCGTCACCCCAACTCATTGCACAACTTTTTTGTAACCTTTCTACCACCTAAAAACCTACACATTTCAGCCACATTCCAACCTTCAATCATCATTATCATCTCGACATTCCTCTACACACACATTTACACACATTCTGAGACCGAAACTCGTAAAAACAAAAGAGCAATCCTTCCTACAAACTATACACACCATAACTCTCCTACGTATCTCGACGCTCCCGTGTCTAGAGGTGGCAATCGGGCGGGTGGGTTGGGTTCGGGTCGGGTCATATCGGGTCAGGTCACCGTCGGGTCGGGTCATTATCGGCTCATGACTGTCATCGGGTCGGGTTCGGGTCAGTTTCGGGTCGCTTACGGGTCGGGTTAGTCGGGTCAACTTTTGTGTCGGGTTCCGGTCGGGTCGGTTTCGGGTCACTTCCGGGTCGGGTCATCCGGGTTCGGGTCGGGTTCGGGTCATTCTCGGGTCGGGTCACTATCGGGTTCGGGCATTATCGGGTCGGGTCATGTTCGGGTCAGACTAGGTTTTGTTAAGTTTGGTCTAGTTTAAAACCATCAATTCATTATACAGTTTTTTTATCATTTATTTGAAGAATTTGGTTATTTATTATTTACGGAGTATGTGACTATATCATCTGATACAAATTATTTCCAATTTTGCATTGTGTTTTTCAATAGTTTTGGTAGACACATAGTAATTTTATATGAAATCATATGCAACAATACTTAGTTGTGAATTTGTGATTGAAGATTAAAACCGAAAATACTTCGAATGATGAATTTTATAAAATATGTCTTGGAGTGAAAATTGGACGAGTCAGGTCGAGTTTGGGTCGGGTTGGGTCAGGTCTTGTCGGATCAATAATTAGCGAGTTGACTTAGGTGTGATTAATATATTTTAAAACAATTTTCATTTAATATTTAAAAGTTTTTTTAATGATGTTTGGTTAAGAATATCTAGAGAAAAAAACTAAATACGTACTGTAATATTTTAAGTTAACATTATTTATTTATCTTCATTGGATCACATCAGGTCAACTTTTTGGTCGGGTCATTTTCGGGTCGGGTCAGCTTTCGGGTCGAGTCGGGTCAGATGATTTATCGGGTCGTTTTGAGTTATGGGTCGGGTGCGGGTTCGGGTCGGCCTGCAGCGGGTCGTATCGGGTTACGGGTCATCATGGGGTCGAGTCGGGTCGGGTCATGTCACTACATTTTTGGGTCAGATCGGGTCAATTTTACTCGGGTTTCGGGTCGGGTCAGGCTTGCCAGCTCTACCCGTGTCTTTGCCACCATTTGACGAGCCCATTTCCGAGAAGCTAAAACATGTAGGTTGAGGGTGTAAATTCCAATCTTAACATTTCTCTTTTCTCTCTTCTCCTCTCCGTTTTTTATGCATTTTTTTTTGTTTACTTTTCGTCACTAGTATTATTAATATCGTATCACTGTAAAATATTCGCCTATGCGTATCGAATATGAGGGATGATGGGATAAGGAAACATGAATACGAGAGTATTGCACTCGATGTTGTCGGTCGCTTATCCTATTACCCCTATTATTTGGTTGTTGAAGCGGATTGTTGTGTGTCAAATTTGAACCATTTTTCCTCCCATTTAGACCTGTTTTTTCTCCGTTTTGCGAGATTAGAGTGCGATTATCGCCTTATTTTGAGTAATTCTCGCATTAGTGTCTCTCTTTTGCATTTTACGTGTTTTTGGTAGTTTTCTGTCTATTTTGATATGATTTTCGACCAAAAGCGTGTTTGAGCTTCTACGAGCATGAGAGAAAGGGAAATCGACCGAAGAGCAAAGCACACGACTAAAAGTTCAAGTAATCCAATCAATCGACAAAGATAGAGACCGGAAAAGAGACGGGGGATCACCGGGTGAAATTTCACCCGATGAGTCACCACCGGGTAAAATTTCACCCGACGACATTTTCCACCCCAACGATTTTTGTGCACTCACCACCGGGCGAAACGATCGGGTGAAGTTTCGCCCACCGGGTGAAATTTCGCCTGATCGAGAAAAGAGGCCAAAATCGCAAAATGAGAAAAAAGTCTCACCGGGTGAAATTTCACCCGGTGGGATCAGCTCGTCAGCCGCAGGGTGAAGTTTCACCCTATGAAGATGCAAAGGGTGAAGGTCTAACTTAAGGAAGAAGAATTGGATTATTGGTCTTAAGATTGTGTGACCCATTAAGGATTAGTATATATAGTAAATCTAGGGTTTCATTTCAATTTGAGCCTTAAGCGTGCCTCTTTAGGAGTAGGAGTAGGAGTAGGATAGAAAATCTCCATAGTAGTAGTAGTAATTGTAGTAAGCTTCCACAGTAAAAACTCAATAGATCTAGTAAAACTTATTAGTTTTAGATTAATTCTACTCAACAATCATCAATCAAGTTCTTAAATTAGTTGAAGATTTGTGTTTTTATGTTGAAGATTGAAGAATTTTGCAAGGATTGGTGACAAGTTCTTGTATTTTCTCTTCCAAGCTTCAATTTTTATGATAATCTTCATCTTCCTCCTTTAGTTTTCTCCATAATTGGTAGTTTCTTTTCTCTCCCTCTCTCCATTAATTCGTCTTGTTTTTAGTTGCTTGTTAATCCATTGTTAGTGTTTTTCTCTCTCCTTTGTTTGTTTCTCCATAGTTTGTGTTAGATTAATTATTTCTCCTTTAGTTCAAGTATGCTTAGTCTTTCTCCTAGTCTCCTTGGTGAACATTTTGTTATGGGTAGTGAGTAAATTTTGTTAGGGGGCTAGGGGAGGAAGAATCCTAGATAAAGGTTTCATTTTGTAAGATTATTCCATTTGAGGGTGATATTGTCTTGATGGGATTGTTGTGTTTTGTTTGAGTTAGCTTGATCACCTAGGTTGACTTGACTCACCCAGACCAATATGGGAAAACTCGGGGTTTGGGTAATTCCGTCTAGAGACTTTAGTTTATTTGTCGCGAAAGAGGGTTTAGACTTGGTTGGTAGGGAAACCGAAAGGTGGCACCTCCCTTATACACCTTGTGATAATTCTTGCGATGTTACACCCTTATCTTGATTTTCGATTCCCCGACTCTCCCTAACGCCTTTCCACTAATTGTTTCTCGTCTTAGCTCCCTCTCTCGTCTAGTTAATCTAGCTCCTCCCGACCAAAACTCCCCCCTTCTCGACCTCAATCACTTCTTGACTTAGACTTGACCGACTACCCGCGACCGTCCCTATGGATCGACCTCGACTTGCCACTACTACGTAGTAGTTAGTTGGAGTTTATAAATATTGTTTGACCGCGTTGGATAGGCGACAATCTGCCGCGCATCACGGATCAACCCTAAAAAAGAACGCATTTTTTATTTCGTCCTAGCATCGCATTTTTATATCGTTTAGCATTTTTTTATTTATCGTCATAATTAAATAATACCGCATATATATAAATATATAAACCATTTTCGGATCGAACGTGTTTAACTACGATTCCCGCTCCAAGTCCGTTTAATTCCTTTACAAGTCGTAACAGTGGTGGCGCCCTTTCGAGGAGCGCCGCCCTAAACACTTAAAGGCATAACGCGATCGTGGTAACACGTAGTTGAACACGTCCGATGCCATTTTCAAGATTGGTACGAAACCCGTTGACGCGAAATCGAACATCAGTAATCCGTAAGGATTAGTAATGATGTCGTAACGCGGAAGGAATTAATTTCGTCCTAATCAAACTCAAAACGGTTTTACAACACTTTTTTCAAAATTCCCGATACCGGTCTCGTAATCATAAAATACATGTTATGAGTACCGAAAACCGAGTTGAATATAAATTACGTCATATTTGTATTTAGCTCGGTCAGTTATTGATTGCAAACAAAATAAAAGTCGAGATAGCCACCTTTTTCGACACGAACAGTTGTTCGTACAGTGGGTACTCGATCGAGTGTCATAGCCCACTCGATCGAGTGGCACCCCAAAATTGAGGCAGGGGGCCTGTAACAGGGTCACTCGATCGAGTCCCTCCTATGACTCAATCGAGTGGTCCCTTTTATGCTAGAACGTGAGCTTTTAACATCATTTTAGCCTCGTCAAATATTTTTACGACTTCGGTCGTCACGTGTAAAGACTATCACAAGCCTACATTTTCAAAACCATGCATTGCATTACCTATTCTAATCCGTTCATTATTACCGTTACTATATCTTTATTTCGACTCTGCTCATTATTTTGTTTTGTCCGGGTTGTATTTCCGCCCGTGTAACTTGTAACCTATTCTCGTTTTGCTTTGCTTTAATTGTTTGCGATTTACCGTTTTACAAATGAACCTCGCATGCTAACCACTTTGACGTGAATTAAATGCATTAAAATGACGTAGCAACTTATTCAATTTTCATATCTCGTAAAATGTTGTTTGCATAACATTTCACCGAATCACTAGCGCGCATATTAAAAACTCGAACGATATCTTAGTAGAGGCCGCTTAGTGCGGGCGGGGTTGGGTGTCCTTTGTGGGCTTCCCAACACGTACCTTCACCCCTTACTCAGAACCTCGATTTCCGGATGTCCGAAACCGTTGGCGCACGAGAGTCATTCGATATACGATACCCGAAAACTCGGCATCGGTATCGTAATGCAAAGGGACGAACCCCACAAGCTCTAGTATCGAAGTGAGCCGTACTTTGTGCACGGTCCACCAAAATATAGAGTGGATTCGAATGGGCCCGAACTCCCACAAAGTTCGGTGGCGACTCCAACTTCGATTTAAATTTCAACCCGAGAACCATCTCACATGGGAAACATTTCGCCGCCCAAACCCGCGCGTGGCCGCGCCGGGGTGGACCTATGTTATGTCCACACTTAGTTTATCATCTAAGCAGTCAACTTGGTTGAAATCGCCGACCAAAATATAAGGAGAATCAAAGGATGCAATCCAATAACCAAGCTGCTCACAAACATGAGGTCTTTCTTCGGTACAAGAGTGGCCATAAACACAACACAAGAACCAAGCCGCACCACTTAAAGTGACTTTCATTATAATAAAGTTCGAACATGAGTACACATGAGCAAAACATGAGGCATTTTTCCAACCCAACCAAAGACCACCACTAATACCATCTGCATCAACACCAACACAACTAGTGAAACCTAAGGATTTGCCTAACATCGAGGCCGTCATAACGCTACTTTTTGTTGTAACAGCCCTAAATTTTCGCAATCAAAATAATAAACCAAAAATGGAAAACTCAAAGTTGTTACTCCACACTTAACTTACCGAGCCAAGTGCAAGGAAAAGGATAAATAATAAATAAATAAAATGGAAATTTGATAGCTAATTAAATGAAAATGTTGCAGCTGAAGTCTTAAGTCTTACAAATTCAAAACGGTTTAAAACAATAGCAAACCAATAAATCCAATAATAATATAGTAAATAGTTTGGTAAATAATAAAAGTCTTTCTTCGCTCAGCACAACCCGATACCAGAATGCACCCATGTAGCAAATCAAGTATACCTATCAGCTGTACCCAAAAACACGAATAGGTACAGGTTCCAGCGGGGGAACGACCCAAAACAAAAGAATGTCAGCAAAGCTGAGTAAAAGTATAATAATACAATAAATCGTGAAATACTACTACTACTACTACTACTACTACTACTACTACTACTACTACTAATAATAATAATAATAATAATAATAATAATAATAATAATAATAATAATAATAATAATAATAATAATAATAATAATAATAATAATAATAATAATAATAATAATAATAATAATAATAATAATAATAATAATAATAATAATAATAATAATAATAATAATAATAATAATAATAATAATAATAATAATAATAATAATAATAATAATAATAATAATAATAATAATAATAATAATAATAATAATAATAATAATAATAATAATAATAATAATAATAATAATAATAATAATAATAATAATAATAATAATAATAATAATAATAATAATAATAATAATAATAATAATAATAATAATAATAATAATAATAATAATAATAATAATAATGATAATAATGATAATAATGATAATAATGATAATAATGATAATAATGATAATAATGATAATAATGATAATAATGATAATAATGATAATAATGATAATAATGATAATAATGATAATAATAATAATAATAATAATAATAATAATAATAATAATAATAATAATAATACCTGGCCGCGCAGTCGCTGATGCTGCTCAGCGCAAGTGCGCCAAGTATGGAGATTTGTGCACCAAGATTGGGTATGGTTTCCTACCTTTCTCTTTCTCTTCCCTAGGGGAGCTCGACGCGGAGGCCGCTGCTTTACTCAAGCGGATTCAGAAATTCTCTATCTCTCAGGACGCGGGAGCTCGGGCAGCTGCTTTTATTTTTACTCGTCTTAGTTTTTCTATCGCTAAGGGAGTGGGAGCCCAGATAGTATCTCGGCTTCCCTCTAACTTCTTGTAATTTGTTCTGGTGTTTAATGAAAGTTTATAATAATAATAATAATAATAATAATATGAAGAAATTGGCAGATATATATTTCACGAGGGTTGTTTCAGCGGCAGAATCTGTTTTCTCCTTGACTCCTCGACAGGTTGCCCTGTGGAAATCTCAGCAGGGGGACCATTCTTCTGACTGGTTGAGGGCTGTCCCTATTACTGGGCTTGGGCAAACCATGAACGGTCGGACATATCGCAGTGTGCTCAGTTACCGCCTGGGGGTCCCTTTGTTTCCGCTTTCCGGGACTTGCTCTTCCTGCTCCAGGGCCCTCAGAGAGGATATTTTTGGGGATCACGCGGTTTCCTGTGCTGGTACTGTGGGGATTAAATATCGCCATAACCTTGTCCGTGACACACTGTTGGATATTTGCTTCCGGACGGGGATCTCTGCTGGCAAGGAGGTGGAGATTGGCCTCAGCGATGATGACGACAAGCCCTTGCGACCTGCCGATCTCCTGCTCTACTCGTGGGACAGAGGGCGCG
This sequence comes from Agrostemma githago, assembly GCA_958450325.1. Taxonomy (NCBI): domain Eukaryota; kingdom Viridiplantae; phylum Streptophyta; class Magnoliopsida; order Caryophyllales; family Caryophyllaceae; genus Agrostemma; species Agrostemma githago. The sequence continues at coordinate 74,787,893 of OY288239.1, read as the reverse complement.
ATGTTTGTGTTGACCTGACCGGGTCCTCTCCTTTGACCCAGTCCGGCTTGACTTCTTTTGAGCCCGGACGGGTCGTTGCTGATGTTGCTCGTCGTAAGTGTGCCAAGTATCAGGCACGTTGCACGGCGATTGGGTATGGCTTCCTTCCTTTCTCCTTCTCCTCTCTTGGCGAGCTCGACACGGAGGCTGTCTCTCTGCTCCAGCGGATTCGTAAATTCGCTATGTCACAGGATGCTGGAGCGCGTGCCGCAGTTCATATTTTCACTAGAATTAGTTTCGCGATTGCTAAGGGAGTGGGGGCCCAGATAGTATCTAGGCTCCCCTCTAACTTCTTGTAATTTGTTCTGGTGTTAATGCAAGATCCGTTTTTATAATTAAAAAAAAAAAAAAAAAAAAAAAAATAATAATAATAATAATAATAATAATAATAATAATAATAATAATTGAATAAAACAATTGTAGTAAGAGAAAACTTTCTCTCTCTAGGAATTAGTTACGTGAAGGCGATTCTGTTACGATTGCTTCCATGGCTGCCATTGTTGCTTCCACTGTGAAGAGAGGACCTGGACGGCCGCCAAAGAAAGCCAATCAACCACCTCCCCCACTCAATACTGGTGATTCTGGTACTGGAATGGAGAGGAATGATGCAGAATTAAGATTGCAAACTGAAACCCAGAGCACTACGCAAAAGATTTCGCTTAATGATGTTATCCTTGAGGCCATGGCTTCTGCTGGTAAGATTGTTCATAACACCCCTAATAATTCTCTGCTCTCGTCAATTGATACCAATAAGATAGACAATGGCATGCTTGATAATCCGCCTCCTGAATTAGAGAAAGTAAAATCTGTGAATGCTAATTCATGGTCCTCGTTAGCTTCGAAACAGAAGCAATTAGGTATGAGTCTATGTTTCTTTGAGGAGGTAGGCGAAAGTACTGAGGTCTCCATTGTTATGGAAGATTTTGCTGAGGAATTAGATAAGTGGAAATTTACTCTAATGGGGCATGTAATTGGAAGTAAGCCCACATTGCAAGCTGTTAAGAAGTATGTCCAAGATAATTGGGGTACTCTTGCATTGCCTACGGTGCAGTATTACAAAAAAGGGTGGTTTTCATTCTGGTTTAAGTCTAAGGAGGAAATGGACAGCGTGCTAAGTGGAGGTCCTTGGAACATGGGCATCTACACCTTCATTCTTAAAGAATGGACACCAAATTTTTCAATAGAGATGGACAAACTTGCTTGTGTTCCAATATGGGTTTTGTTTCCTGATTTAGATCCCTTCTTATGGTCAGAGATAGTCCTTGGAAAGATGGCTAGCATGATAGGCAGGCCTTTGTGTGCTGATCTTGCTACTACCACAAAGGCTAAGCTGTCTTTTGCCAGGGTTTTAATAGAGGTTGACATTTCTAAACCTCTTCCTGAACAGGTGGTCATTAACACTCCGTTTTGTGATTACTCAGTTCAATCCATTCGATATGAGTGGGTACCTTTTTACTGCCATGGATGTGGGAAGCTTGGGCACAAAAAAAACTCGTGTAAATGGGAAAAAAAGAAGGCTGCTCCAGCTGTAGCTCAGGATGAGAAGATTCAACCTACTGAGGGTCATTCAGACTTAGACAGTAAGGTTGAACAAGAGGCTGAGGTCTCACTCATGGGCAGCAAAAAAATGGAGGAGGAGGAAGCAGTGGATACCGCTAATAACACTACACCTACCATTGAGAAGGATAAAGCAGTGGCTACTGTTGAGTCTGATTTGGACCATCCTTCCAAGGAGCATTCAGTTGAGGAGGACTACTATACTTTGGAGGATAATGCTGCAGAACTTTATAATCAGGATCTACAAGATGGATTTATCCCTGTTCCTAAAAGGAACTCATCAGCTTGTAAAGCTAGGAAGGATCCTACTGTAGAGAATATGGATCTAGGGAATGCTTTCTCTTCCCTTGAAGGCTCTGATTCAGAATCTTCCATTGGCTGTCTTGATTTCCCTATTCCTCCTGATAAACCATGAAGATTGCATCTTGGAACATCCGGGGTTTTAATGATCCTCTAAAACATAGTGAAGTCAAAGAGGTTTTTTCCAATAATAAGCTGGATATTCTTGGTCTTTTAGAGACAAGAGTTAAGAGAAATAAAGCAACTAAAATCATACATAATAACTTTAGGCATCTGGAGGTGCTAACTAACTATGATATGCATTATAATGGTAGGATTTGGATTATTTTTAATCCTAATACTGTTAAGTTCACTGATGTTATATGCTCTGATCAACATATGTCTGGTAGGGTTCATCATTTTGAATCCAATTCTCAGTTGCAACTAAGCATTGTCTATGGTGCTAATGAAGCTTCTACTAGGGAGGGGTTATGGCAATCGCTTGGTTCCTTAACTACTCCCACTCCTTGGCTTGCTCTAGGGGATTTTAACATTGTTAGAAGTCCTGATGAGAAACTTGGTAATAATCCTCCTGCTCTAAATGATATGTTAGCTTTCAATAACTGCTTGGCTGGTTGTAAGCTAGATGATTTCAGAAGCACAGGTTGTACTATGACTTGGACGAACAAACAAGGGCCAGATTCTAGGGTTTGGTCTAAATTGGATAGGGTTCTTGTGAATCCTTCCTGGTTCAGCTGTTTTCCTACATCCTCTGCTATTATTCCAGATGCTGGTATATCAGATCATTCCCCAATACTAGTTACTGTGCAGCAGCAGCAGCAGCAAAGCAAGGCCAATAAAGCATTCACATTCCTGAATAGCTGGATAGCTCACCCTGATTTTCTACCTACTGTACAGCAAGCTTGGGAAGGGAGGATATATGGTTCACCTATTTTTTGTCTTTTTGGCAAATTAAAACTCGTTAAGAAGGCACTTAAGGATTTTCATATGAAGAACTTCTCTAATATTACTGGTAGAGCTATGGAGGCTAAGGAAAAACTTGTTAACTGTCAAATAAAGCTCAGAGATCTACCATTTTCTCCTGAAATGCTCTTAGAGGAGAAAGAGTTGCTTGCACAATATCAGGGACTTAAAACAGCTGAGTTGGATATGTTAAAGCAAAGAGCAAAAATTCAAGACCTTCAACTCTCAGATTGCTCGTCCAAATATTTTTATGCAAAAATTGCTGAACGAAGAAACCATCAGATGATTGGAGCTATCAAAGACTCTTCTGGGAGGATCCAAGAGGGTACTATAAAAGTGGTTGAGGCTTTTCAGAATTATTATAAAGAATTACTGGGCAATAGTCACAATGTCAGGTCATTGGATCCTCAGGTAATTACCCAAGGATCTTGTCTTACTCCTGACTTGGGAGACAAATTGATTACTCCCATTACTATTCAAGAAATCAAGGAAGCAGTGTTTAGTATGGACAATAATAGCAGTCCTGGTTTGGATGGATTTGGAGCTGGGTTCTTTAAAGCTACTTGGAGCATTATTGAGTCGGTCTTCTGTTCTGCTGTTCTTAACTTCTTTCAGAAGGGTAATATGTCGAAGCAAGCTAATTCGACATTGATCACTCTGATTCCAAAAAAACAAGAAGCAGGCTCGGTTATGGATTTTAGGCCTATTTCTTGTTGTACAGTTTTCTACAAAACTGTAAGCAAGATTATCTCTAATAGGCTTAGGCCTATCTTACCCTTCCTTATTGGGGAAGAACAGGCTGCATTCATTAAAGGAAGAAGTTTATTTGAAAATACTCTCCTCTCTCAAACCCTGGTCAAAGGATACACAAGGAAGTTTTTAACTCCAAGATGTATGATCAAGGTTGATATAAAGAAGGCTTTTGATTCTTTACAGTGGAGTTTCATCTCTGATCTTTTGCAATTATTGGGGTTTCCTTCTCTATTTGTTACTTGGATACTGGGGTGTATTACTAACCCTTGGTACTCTTTTAAACTGAATGGAGGAGTTCATGGTTTTTTTCAAGGGAAAAGTGGGATTAGGCAAGGGGATCCTCTCTCCCCCTTTCTTTTTGTTCTAAGTATGGAAGTTCTTTCAAGAGCATTGCGAGGTATTGATGAAAATGATCTATTCTCTTATCATCCCAAGTGTTGCAGAATTAAACTCAATCACCTAATTTTTGCTGATGACCTTATGATATTCAGTAGAGGGGATGTTCCTTCAGTCATTGCTATTAAAACTAAACTGGATTGGTTTGGTACATGCTCTGGATTGAAGGCTAACCTTGATAAAACCAACATTTATTTTGGTGGGACTAGTTCTGAAGTTCAGGAGAGTATTTTGGTTGGTACAGGGTTTACAGTGGGTGCATTTCCTTTTAGATATTTGGGAATACCGCTTAATGATGCTACAATTAAAGTTGCAATGTTTGATCCTCTTATTGTTAAGATTCAAAGTTCTATTAGGCATTGGACAACTCAATTACTCTCTTATGCTGGCAAAGCTCAACTAATAAACTCGGTAGTGTTTGGGTTGCAAAACTTTTGGTGCTCTAGCATTCTTCTTCCTAAGGGGGTTGTTAAATCTATCAATAAGATTTGTAAGGATTTTTTCTGGGGCATCCTACCAGGATCAAGAAGACTCACTTTTCAGAAATGGTCTAAGATTTGTCAGCCATGGTCTTCAGGAGGATTTGGTATAAAATCACTAGAGAATTGGAATAAAGCCCTTCTAACAAAATGGCTTTGGCAGCTTTCTACAAATGAGGGAAGCATCTGGATTAGGTGGTGCAAAGCGTATATCGCTCAAACTGATTCAATCTGGTCCATTCATAAGAAAGAATACTTCTCTTCTGGTCTTAAACACGTGCTGCAAGTTCGAGATGATTTGATTGATAAATGTGGAACTGTTGAAGCTGCTGCTGCTATGGTTGATTCATGGGCAATAGGAGGTAAATTCAGGGTTTCTAAGGCTTATGAATTCTTTCATTCTACTGTGCCAGCTCCTCTGTTCAAAAGTCTGCTATCACCTATTTTGGTGCCAAGGCATAAGATCATTCTGTCTATGGCTATTCAAAACCAATTAGCAACTCTTGATAAGATTCAGCAGAGAGGATTTCATTTGGCAAATAGATGTGTGTTGTGTATGAAGCATGAGGAGGATATCAAGCATTTGTTTTTTCAATGTACATACTCTAAGAATGTTTGGGTGAGGATTCAATATTGGCTTGGCATCATGCTTCCGACTGATAGCCTTTTACCGGTCTTGAAGTGGAGTGCTAGGAGCTGTAAGAAGAAGCATTGGAAAGCTGGTTGGTTTCAGGCAAGTATTGCTGCAGCGGTTTATCTCATTTGGAAGGAGAGAAATGCTCGGGTATTTGGCAACACAACTATGGATGAAGATGCATTATGTGCGCACTTAAAATTCATCATCAAAGCTAGAATTTCATTGTACAAAGATAATCCTAAATATACTAGGATTATAGAATTCTTGTATAGCAACAAAAACTAGTGTGATAGTCTTTTTGCAACTTGTAATTTCATTACATTAATGAAATGATGATCGTTTTGCAAAAAAAAAAAAAAAAAAAAAAAATAATAATAATAATAATAATAATAATAATAATAATAATAATAATAATAATAATAATAATAATAACAATAATAATAACAATAATAATAACAATAATAATAACAATAATAATAACAATAATAATAACAATAATAATAATAATAATAATTCTGTCGTCTGCCGCCCTTTGCCGCCACCTGTTGCCGGAGCGGCGCCGGCGCCTTGCCCGCAATTCTGTCTTCCCGATCTTCTGCCGCCGGTTTCTTTCTGCTGTCTGGTCTGTTTGGACACTTCGTTTGCCGCCTGGTTCAGGTTTGCCGTCTGCTGCCTGTACTTCGCCGGAGCCCACCTGCTTCTCCGTCTTCAGTTTCTTGTCGCCGACCGCCCCTGCCTGAAGGCTCCCTCTTCTCCGGCAACCTTCTGCCGGACTGTCGGTTTTCTCCTCTTTCGTGGTGTTCCCCTGTTTTCGGTTTGGTTGCTGCTCTTTGTGGGGCTGTTTTGGCCTCGATTTTTCTGTATCTCTGCTGTTTTGGCTTGGTGTGTTGTCGGGTATTGGTAGCTGCTGCTGTTTTGCTTCTTGGGTCGGGTTTCGGATGTTGTTTTGCTGCTGTTTGCTTGTAGGCTGTTGTTCTTTTGTGGATTTGGGTTTCGTTTCTCGGTTCTTTTTGGTTGTTTTGTTGCTTTGCTGCTGTCTTCTTTTGGGGTTTTGGGTTTCGTTTTTCTTTCTCCTTCGCCCTCTGCTTTGCTTCTGTGGTTCGATCCCTGCGCTTTTCCTTTTCCTTCTACCATGCCTCCTTCAGTTCGCTTCCATTGTCCCTTCGTGGGTCTTTCTAACTGTCGGGACGGATGCGGAAAGGGTCTTACCAAACAATCCCTGCTCGTCCACTTACAGAACCGCCATTTTTGTGCCGATGCTCGGGTATTAACGCGAGAAACCCTGTCCAGTAGATTGTCTGTCTACTCTTCTGCTGAGGTCACCTTTAAGCGTATGAGTATTTGGTTGTGTGGTGTTTGCCTTTCGACTCATTCGCTCACTTCTTGTTGTCGTCATGAGGCGGGGGATTGTGTTGAGGCACCTGATTGTGGGGATGGATTCGTTCGTTTTATTCTGTATGATCTCCCTCGCCCCAATCCGCCCCCTGTGCTGTCAGTGGGAGATATTGATCAGGACATGCCCCCTTGCCTTTCCTTGGCTTCTCTTGACCGTTTGCTCTCTAAGGGGTTGCGTACGGTTAAATCTATCCCCCCTAGGTGTCGACTTGGATTCGCTCGGGTTTTGAAGGGTGCCCTGGATGATGTCGTTGGCTCCCCTTTTGATATTTCTCGCTGGGTTTCTTTGCTTGTCTTGCCTCTTTGTGTCTTGAAGACCTTTGCCCCAAGGAGTAGTTTGGAATGTAGATCTGCTATTAGACGTCAGCGTCAGGAAGAGGCTATTGCTGGAGCCCTTCACACTTGGGGTGGGCCGGGGGGGAAGTTGTTGCTCTTGCGCGAAGCCCTAGCGGAGGTCTCCCCTTCTTTTTGTGTGGAGGAGGAGCTTGACTTGGGTGAGCTCAATATTCGTCAGTGTCGTAAGAAGATTTCTGATGGTCATTACACGGCCGCCGTTCGTGTTCTTTCTTCGTCCGGTGTAGCTCCGTACACTGATGCCACTCTCCGAGCTCTCCAGGATAAGCACCCGGATGCTCTCCCTCCTGCCCTTCCGTCTGCGCCTCCTGGCCTTTGTCTTGATGCGTCGGTGTCTGTTGTTTTGGATATGATTCGGAGTTTCCCCCGGGGCACGTCTTGTGGGAGGGATGGGTTTCGGGCCCAACATCTGCTGGATTGTTTGAGTGGTGCTGCTATTGCCATTTCGGATGATCTGATTGCCTCTATCACCCGGGTGGTCAACCTTTTTCTCGAGGGGAAGTGTCCGCAGGTCCTAGGTGAGTACATTGCCAGTGCTCCGCTTACCCCGCTCGTTAAGCCAGGGGGAGGGGTTCGTCCTATTGCTGTGAGCACCATCTGGAGGCGCCTTGTCTCCAAGGTTGGTGCCTTCTTGGTTGGGCCATCTTTGAGTGGCTATTTTGAGGGCGTTCAATTCGGGGTAGGTGTTTCTAGCGGGGGTGAGGCTATTCTGCATTCCTTGAACCGCCTTGTCGAGGAGCGCGGCGCTGATGTGGGTCTCTCCATGTTGCTTGTCGATTTCCAGAATGCCTTTAACTTGGTCGACAGAGAGACTATGCTGGGAGAGGTCCGTCGTCAGTGTCCTGCCCTATCCCGCTGGGTTGAGTTTTGCTATTCCAGCCCAGCTAGGCTCTACTACGGGGAGCACTGCCTCCGTTCTTGCCAGGGGGTTCAGCAAGGTGACCCTTTAGGTACCCTCCTTTTCTCTCTGGTCCTGCATCCCTTGGTTCGTAGGATCAGGGATTCCTTTGCTCTTTGCTTTCAGGCTTGGTACCTCGATGACGGTACTATTGTTGGGGATACGCTTGTTGTGGGGAAGGTTCTTCAGATGATCATGGAGGAGGGCCCCCGTTCTGGCCTCCACCTCAATGTTACGAAGACGGAGGTCTTTTGGCCTGTCGAAGATCCGAGAAGCAGGTGTGATGGTGTTTTCCCTACCTCTATTGCCAGGCCCTTGCACGGTGTTAAGGTTCTGGGGGGACCGGTCAGCGTGTGCCCAGCTTTCAGTGGCGCTCTTGTCTCGAAGAGGGTCGCCCGTACTATAGAGCTCATGGACTTGGTTGCTACGATTGAGGATCCCCAGTGTGAGTTACTTCTTCTTCGGGCGTGCACAGGTATTTCTAAATTATACTTTGCTTTGCGCACTTGCTCTCCCCTTGCTTTTGGGTCGGCCCACCTTTCTTTCGACACTGCGCTCCGATCTAGCCTTGAGCGTATTGTCGCGGCGTCCGGACCCGGTTTCGGGGAGTGGCAGTGGCGGCTGCTACCCTCCCCTTTTCTCTTGGGGGGCTCGGTGTCTTTGCTGCGGCGGATGCCCTTCACTTTGCCTTCCTTGCTTCTCGCCTCCAGTCTGCCGATTTGCAAGCTAAGCTGCTTCGTCCCTCCGAGATCGCTGCCCCCGGATTTGCTTTTGAGTCTGCCTTGAGTGGGTTCGTTGAGGCCACCGGTTCTGCCTTCTTGAGTAACCCATCTGAGATCGCTGCCCCAAAACTTATGAAGAAATTGGCAGATATATATTTCACGAGGGTTGCTTCAGCGGCAGAATCTGTTTTCTCCTTGACTCCTCGACAGGTTGCCCTGTGGAAATCTCAGCAAGGGGACCATTCTTCGGACTGGTTGAGGGTTGTTCCTATTTCTGGGCTCGGGCAAACCATGAACGGTCGAACATATCGCAGTGTGCTCAGCTACCGCCTTGGAGTCCCTCTGTTTCCGCTTTCCGGGACCTGCTCTTCTTGCTCCAGGGGCCTCAGAGGCGATATTTTTGGTGATCACGCGGTTTCGTGTGCTGGTACTGTGGGGATTAAACATCGCCATAACCTTGTTCGGGACACACTGTTGGATATTTGCTTCCGAACTGGGATCTCTGCAGGTAAGGAGGTGGAGATTGGCCTCTGCGACGATAACGACAAGCCCTTGCGACCAACCGACCTCCTGCTTTACTCGTGGGACAAGGGGCGTGATGTTTGTGTTGATCTGACTGGGTCCTCGCCCTTGACTCAGACTGGCCTCACCGCTTTCGAGCCCGGACGGGTCGTTGCTGATGCTGCCCGTCGTAAGTGTGCCAAGTATCAGGCACGCTGCACTGCGATCGGATATGGTTTCTTACCTTTCTCCTTCTCCTCTCTCGGCGAGCTCGACACGGATGCTGTTTCTCTGCTCCAGCGGGTTCGAAAATTTGCTTTATCTCAGGATGCTGGAGCGCGTGCGGCATTTCATATTTTCACTAGAATTAGCTTTGCAATCGCTAAGGGAGTGGGGGCCCAGATAGTATCTCGGCTTCCCTCTAACTTCTTGTAATTTGTTCTGGTGTTTAATGCAAGTTCCGTTTTTATATTAAAAAAAAATAATAATAATAATAATAATAATAATAATAATAATAATGAAGAAGAAATTGGCAGATATATATTTCACGAAGATTGCTGCTTCTTTAGAATCGGTTTTCTCCTTGACTCGACGACAGGTGGCTTTGTGGAAGTCTCTGCAGGGTGCTCACACGTCTGACTGGTTGCGCGCAGTTCCTATATCAGGGCTGGGACAGACCATGAATGAGAGGACTTATCGCTCTGTCCTTAGCTATCGGTTGGGTGTCCCTTTGTTCCCGGTACCCAAGCCCTGTTCTGCTTGTTCCCGAGTTTTTAAGGGGGACATTTTTGGAGATCATGCTGTGTCATGTGCTGGTACCGTTGGTATTAAGCATAGACATAACTTGGTTCGTGACACCCTTTTGGATATCTGTTTCCGATCTGGTATTTCGGCCGGTAAGGAGGTAGATGTCGGTTTGATTGATGGGCACGACAGGCCCTTACGCCCGGCGGATTTGCTTCTTTATTCCTGGGATAGGGGCCGTGATGTGTGTGTCGATTTGACGGGGTCGTCCCCTTTGACCCAGTCTGCGATGTCTGATTTTCTACCTGGCCGCGCAGTCGCTGATGCTGCTCAGCGCAAGTGCGCCAAGTATGGAGATTTGTGCACCAAGACTGGGTATGGGTTCTTGCCTTTCTCTTTCTCTTCTCTAGGGGAGCTCGACGTGGAGGCCGCCGCTTTACTCAAGCGGATTCAGAAATTCTCTATTTCTCAGGACGCGGGAGCTCGGGCAGCAGCTTTTATTTTTACTCGTCTTAGTTTTTCTATCGCTAAGGGAGTGGGAGCCAAGATAGTATCTCGGCTTCCCTCCAACTTCTTGTAATTTGTTCTGTTGTTTAATGAAAGTTCCGTTTTATAATTAAAAAAAAAAAAAAATAATAATAATAATAATAATAATAATAATAATAATAGAATAATAATAATCACTGCGAAGTGAGAGAAAACTTTCTCTCTCTAGGTTCGTTTCTCTCTAAAATTCTGTTACGTGTAAGCTTCTTCAATGGCGTCCGTTCCTCCGAAGCGTGGTCCTGGTCGTCCTCCTAAGAAATCACGTCCACCCCCTAATTCTTGTTCCTCTGGTCCAGAAATGGAAGGAAATGATACAGAGTTCCAGGAGAATTCGGAAGCCCAGAATTCTTCGCAGAAATCGTCACTCAATGACATCATTTTGAACGCTCTTCATTCTGCTGGTAAACTTGATCATTCTTTCTCTAATTCTGATTCAATTTCACATAAAAGTGATGATAATCCCTCGGCCGCCATTGTTGAGCCCTCTGCTCCTAAACAAAACTGGTCTAAAATTACTGCTAAACCTAAGCAATTAGGAATGAGTCTTCCTTTCTTTGAGGAGGCCATTGATACGGATGAGCTTGACTTTTCTTTGGATGATTTTGGAGATGAGTTGAAAATATGGGAAAATACTCTCATGGGAAATGTTATTGGTTCTAAGCCTAATCTACTAACAATGAAGAAGTTTGTCCAGGAAAAATGGGGTGCAATTGCACAGCCTATTGTTCAATATTTCAAGAAGGGATGGTTTTCCTTTAGGTTTAACACTAAAGAAGACATGAATGGGGTGTTAAGAGGTGGTCCATGGAAGATGGGGGTATACACTCTCATATTGAAGGAGTGGTCTCCAACTTTTTCAGGAGACATGGAGAGAGTTGCTTGTGTTCCCATTTGGGTCTTGTTTCCGGATTTAGATCCTTACCTTTGGTCGGAAGTTGTTCTTGGTAAGATGGCGAGTAAGATTGGTCGGCCAATGAGTGCTGATCTCGCTACTACTACGAAAGCGAAGTTGTCTTTTGCTCGCATTTTAGTGGAGGCAGATGTCTCAAAGGACTTGTCGGATCATATTGTGATCAATACTCCTTATTGTGATCACTCCGTTCAACGGATTCAGTATGAGTGGATTCCGTATTACTGCAAGGCATGCGGTAAGCTGGGTCACACTTTGTCTTCCTGTAAAAACGAGAAAAAGAAGAACATTATTGTTATGGCAAGGGTTGAGCCTTCTGTATTACAGGAGAAACATTTTGTTGATCCCATCATTGGAGATGGGTTGGGGGAGGACGAGAGGTCTGAATCTAATGCTCTAAATGAGCTTGGGGTTCATCAGGCTTCTGATACTGGGATGTTTCCTCAAGGAGACGCATTTCTTTTGGTGTCCAAAAGGAATTCTTCATCTAGTAAGGAGATTAAGAAGGTGACGCAAGAACCTATCATCCTGGCAAATAAATATCAGATGTTTACGTCTGAGATTCTGATTCAGGATGAGGATTCTATACATTCTGCAGATGCTGATCAGTCTGAAAGGCTAGACTTAGAGGAGCCTCTCCCTCCTGATAAACAATGAAAACTGTTTCATGGAATGTTAGGGGGTTTAATGACCCGGTGAAGCATAGTGAAGTGAAGGAGTTTTTGTCTATTAATAAGCCTGATATAATGGCACTTTTGGAAACTAGAGTTAAGGTGCATAATGCATCTAAAATTCTTAGGGGAAATTTTGCAAATTGGTCAGTTTTGCATAACTATGGGAATCATTATAATGGAAGAATTTGGCTACTTTTTAATCCATCTACTGTTTCCTTTACTACTGTTAGCATTTCTGAGCAACAAATAACTGGTATGGTACACCATTACCAAACTAATAAGGATTTTCAAGTGAGTGTAGTCTATGGGCATAATGATGGGTCTGCTAGATTGCATCTCTGGTCTGAAATGGAAAGGGTTTCATCTCTGATGTCTTGGCTGGTTATAGGAGATTTCAATATTATTAGGGAACCTGATGAAAAGATTGGTTCTAACCCTCCTGATTTCAAAGACATGTGGGATTTCAACCAATGTTTGTTGTCCTGTAGGTTGGATGATCTCAATAGTTCTGGTTGCCTTTTAACTTGGACTAACAAGCAGGATGTAGGCACTAGGATTTGGTCCAAATTGGATAGAGCTCTAGTCAATCCCAATTGGCTTCTTTCTTTTCCTACGTCTAATGCTATCTTTTGTGAGCCTGGCATTTCAGACCACTCGCCTGTTCTGGTCAATGTTTCTGCTGAAAATCCACCTAAAAGACGATTTAGTTACTTAAATTGCTGGGCTGAACATTCTGATTATAATAATATTGTTCAGTTGGCTTGGAATAAGAGGGTGTTTGGATCACCTATGTATTGTTTTTTTCAGAAGCTTAGCTCTGTAAGGAAGGGACTGTCTAAGCTCCATTATGATAGCTTTGTTAACATCTCTTGTAAGGTGAAAGATGCGCGAGTTGCTCTTCTTAACTGCCAAAAGCGGCTTTCTGTTGATCCTCTTTCCTTTCCACTACTAGAGGAAGAGAAGAAACTAACTGCTAGTTACCTGGGTTTTAAAAAATCTGAATTAAGCATGCTACAACAAAGGGCAAAAGTCAAGCATGTTCAACTTGCGGACTGTTCCTCAAAGTATTTTTTCTCCAAAATATCTGAGCGTAGGAATCTCCAAATTATTGGTGTCATTCATGATATTGAAGGGAATCTACAAACTGGTACTGAAGCTGTCTCCTTGGCTTTTGAAGGGTATTATAAGAAGCTCTTGGGTCAAGATAAACCTATTTCAGCTATTAAAGAGAATTATGTTACTAAACTTTCCCCTGAGGTGGTCTCGAAGCTAATCATTCCTGTTTCTAATCAGGAAATTATGGAAGCAGTGTTCAGTATGGACTCTAATAGTAGCCCTGGGATTGATGGGTTCTCAGCTGGTTTTTTTAAAGCTTCTTGGTCTATTATTCAGGATGATTTCTGTAAGGCAGTTCTCAATTTCTTCAAAACTGGTAAAATGTCTAAACAGGCAAATTCCACTCTCGTTTCTCTTATTCCTAAAAAGAAGGATGCAGCTACTGTATTGGATTATCGCCCAATTTCGTGTTGTACCGTTTTCTACAAGACTATTACTAAGATCCTTGCTACTAGACTGAAACCAGTGATGCCTCTTTTAATTGGGGATGAGCAGGCAGCCTTTATATCGGGTAGAAGTATTTTTGATAATACCATGTTGTCTCAAGCTTTGGTGAAAGGCTATAATAGGAAATTCATTACTCCTAGGTGCCTTATTAAGGTTGATATAAGAAAAGCGTTCGATTCCTTACAATGGAATTTTATAGCTGGTATGCTGACTTGTCTTGGTATTCCAGATCAATTTAGAGATTGGATCATGGGTTGTATCCAAAATCCATGGTATTCCTTTAAAATTAATGGAGGAGTAGCTGGGTTTTTTCAAGGTAGAAGTGGGATTAGACAAGGGGATCCCCTTTCACCCTATATATTTGTTATGAGCATGGAGATTTTGTCACGCAGTCTTAGGAAACTATGCGAACAGAATCTGGTCTCGTTTCATCCAAAATGCTGTAGAATCAGGCTTACTCATCTCATATTTGCAGACGACTTGATGCTCTTTACTAGAGGAGATCTACCTTCTGTCATGGCGTGCAAGGATGCTTTGGATTCTTTTGCCTTGATTTCTGGACTTGAAGCTAATATAGATAAGACGAACATCTATTTTGGAGGGGTTGCATCTCAGGTTCAGAGTCTTATACTTGGGAATACTGGTTTTGCTCCGGGTGCTTTTCCTTTCAGGTACCTGGGAGTACCTCTGTCTGATTCCCGTATTAGTACTGATATGTTCTCTCCATTGTTGTTGAAGATTCAAAGAACTATTAATCACTGGTCAAGTAAGTTTCTCTCTTATGCGGGTAAGGCCCAGTTGCTTAATTCTGTGATTTTTGGAGTGGAAAATTTCTGGTGTGCTAGTATTCTCCTCCCTATTAATGTGTTAAAAATGTTGAACAAAGCTTGTAAGGATTTCTTTTGGGGGATTGAGAATGGTGCAAGACGGCTGGTTTTTATGAAGTGGAGTGATATTTGCTATCCATGGGAAGCAGGAGGATTTAATATTAAAGATCTACAGAGTTGGAATGTTGCTCTCCTCTCACGGTGGCTTTGGATTCTCTCATCTCCTTCTACTAGCATTTGGAGCAAATGGTGTAAAGAGTATGTCACTCGGTCTGAATCAATTTGGGTGATCGCCTCTAAGGAATTTCTGCCTGCAGGCATTAAGAACATTATCTCTGTTAGAGATAAGCTTTTTAAGGAAATGGGTTCTCTTGTGCAAGTCCAGCAATTCATTACGGATTGTGTGATAGGCTCTAAATTCTGTGTTCAACGGGCCTATGCTCAGCTCAGATTGAAGAATAAATTAGGATGGACTCGTGTGCTCCAAGCTACTGTCATTGCTCCTAGTCATAAACTCATTTTGTCCATGGCAGTACAGCATATGCTTCCCACTACTGATCAATATAGTAAAAGAGGTTTTCAGCTTGTTAATAGGTGCTGTTTGTGTGAGCAGGAGATGGAGACTCATCAACACCTCTTTTTCCGATGTTCTTTCTCGCGTACAGTTTGGGCAGCGCTTCTCCAGTGGATGCATATCTCGTATTCAGACTGTAAACTCAGTCGAATTGTTAGATGGATGTCCTTATCTTCTCATAGAAAGCATTGGAGGATGCCTTGGATGAAGACGGTTCTAGCGACGGCTGTTTATCTTATTTGGAAAGAAAGAAATAAGAGGATTTTTGCTAATAGAGTGTCTAATACTGATTCTTTGATTGCTCATACTAAATTTTTGGCTATTACTAGGTTAATGCTTAAGAAGGCTAATCCTAAGTTTGGTAGGATTATTGGTGAAATAGCTCATATGCTTATGTAATACTCTAGTGTGGTAGTTTTTGCAATGTTTGTAGTTTCTTTCTTGATGAAATGAAATGATAACTTCCTTGCAAAAAAAAAAAAAAAAATAATAATAATAATAATAATAATAATAATAATAATGATAATAATGATAATAATGATAACAATGATAACAATGATAACAATAATAACAACAATAACAACAATAACAACAATAACAACAACAACAACAACAATAATAATAATAATAATAATAATAATAATAATAGTCACGTTTGTCTATGGATTGAATGATGTCTTAGGTCGGTCTGATCTTTGGTCGCATTTGGCTGGGATTAGTAGTGGCGTTGGTAGTTGGTTGGTGTTAGGTGATTTCAACATAGTGAGGAGCAGGGAAGAGAAGATAGGGGGTGCTATGCCTGATGATACTGCCATGGATGACTTTAATGAATGTATTGTCAGGAGTGGGTTGCAGGATCTAGCCGCTCAAGGATGTGATTTTACTTGGACTAACAAGCAGGATCCGTCCTCCAGGGTTTGGACCAAATTAGATAGAGCCCTTATTAATTTGCAATGGGCTTCTGAGTTTCCTAACTCGTTTGCTAATTATCTGAATTCGGGTGTATCTGATCATTCCCCGATTATTGTGAAGATGTTTGAAAATCAGGCTAGGAGGGCGAGCTTTAGCTTTCTAAATTGTTGGGCTACTCATCCCTCTTTTCTGTCTACTGTTAGGAAGGCGTGGGATAAGAGAGTTTATGGTACTGCGGGTTTCAAATTATTTTGCAAATTGAAGAATGTGAAAAAAGATCTTATTGAGTTGCATCGGAGAAGCTTCTCTAGTATTAGGGGTCAGATAAAGGATATTGAAGAGGAATTGGCTGATTGTCAAGCTCAACTTCAGCAGTCCCCTTTCTCAATGGACTGGATTCAGAAAGAAAAGGAATTAGCTAAGGATTGCATTAAGTTGAAGCAAGCGGAAATTAGTATTTTGCAGCAACGGGCTAAAATGGACAACATCAGGTTGGATGATGCTCCTACTTCTTATTTTCATGCTCGGATTAAGGAGAGGAGGATGCAGCAAGTTGTTGGGACCATCATTGACATGAATGGACAGGTTCGTGAAGGTGAGCAGGATGTTGCTAGAGGGTTTGTCGAGTATTATGAAAATTTGCTTGGTAAAGCTTCTAAGGTTGGAGCTACTGATATGGCCATTTTGAGGAAGGGGAGAACTGTATTAAATCAAGAATGGGATGCTCTTTTGGCTTTACCTAATAAGGAGGAGATCAAAAGGGTGGTGTTCTCTATGGGTTCCAATAAAAGTCCGGGTCCGGACGGCTTTACAGCGGGGTTTTTTAAAGCTGCCTGGCCTGTAATTGAGAATGATTATTGTGCGGCTGTAATGGAATTTTTTACAAAAGGAAAGCTGATTAAACAGGCCAATACTACTGTGATTACTCTTATACCTAAGAAGGAGGTGTGCCAGTCCGTTTTGGATTTTTGACCGATTTCTTGCTGTTCTGTCCTTTATAAAACAATTACAAAAATTCTCGCAAATCGAATGCAAGGTGTGTTAGGGGAAATTATTGGGTGTGAGCAGGCTGCATTTATAAAAGGGCGGAGTATTCATGAGAATATCGCTCTTTCACAGGCTTTAATTAAGGGATATGGGAGGAAATTTCTGACTCCGAGATGTTTGATTAAGGTCGATTTGAGGAAAGCTTTTGATTCGCTCCAATGGTCATTCTTGGAAAACATGCTCCGAGGGCTCAACTTTCCTCCTAGGTTTCTTAATTGGATTTTGGAATGTGTTCAAGGGTCTTGGTTCTCTTTGAAAGTTAATGGTTCTATGCATGGTTTCTTTAAGGGGATGAGTGGTGTGAGGCAAGGGGATCCCTTATCCCCTTACCTCTTTGTACTTAGCATGGAGATCCTATCCAGACATTTGAGATATATTGACCATGGAGTTCAGGTTTCTCTACACCCTAAGTGTCGTAAGATTAACATCAATCATATGATTTTTGCGGACGATCTCATGATCTTTATGAGAGGGGACGTTCCATCTGTGGGAGCAGTTACTATGACTTTGGATAATTTTGCTACTGTATCAGGGCTTTATGCTAATAGGGACAAGACTGAAATTTTCTTTGGTGGGATTCGGCAGGAAGTACAGCAACTTATTTTGTCAGATTCTGGCTTTAAACAAGGGTATTTTCCTTGTAAATACCTGGGGATCCCGCTCAATGATATTGTAAATAAAATGGAGCATTACTCAGGTCTGATTAGCAAGATTCAGAAGTCAATGGCAGCTTGGTCCTCGAATTGTTTATCTTATGCGGGGAGAATCCAGTTAATTAACTCAATCACATTTGGTGTGATGAATTACTGGTGTGCTAACACGCTTATTCCAGCGAATGTGATGGCTAGAATTGATAAGTTGTGTAGGAGTTATTTTTGGACTGGTTCTCCGGAGAAGAGAAGTATAGCTTATAAGAGTTGGTCCAGTGCATGTGGTCCATGGGAAGAGGGGGGATTTCTGGCTAAGGACCTTCGTTCTTGGAACAAAGCACTCATGGGGTTTTGGCTTTGGAAATGTCAGAACAACCAAGGGGGTATTTGGTGTAAATGGACGAGAGCCTATTCAATGGGTGGGCAATCAATCTGGCAAATTCAGCAGAAGGATTCTCATTCGGGAACGTTACGAGGCGTCTTACATGTGAGAGATGAGATTTTAGGAATGGTAGGAGAGGAGAAGAAAGCTAGAGATCTTGTTCAAAGTTGGATGAAGAATGATACTTTCAGTTCTGCGTTAGCCTATGAATGGTTCAGGACGAAAAGAAGAAGGATGCGATGGCTTAAGGGTATTTCTGGAGCTGAAGTTATTCCTAAACATGGAATCATTGCCTCCATGGCTGGCCAAGGCAAATTACCCACTTTGGATAACATGTACAGGAGGGGTATTAATGTTGTCAATAGATGTTGTTTATGTAAAGTTGCTGCTGAAAGTCACGACCACTTGTTCTTCGATTGCAGCTATTCTAAGGAGGTTTGGGGGGGTTTACTGAGATGGATGGATAGTACTATGAGAAGCTGTAACTATATGGCTGAATTGGCTTGGAGTAGCACTAGAAAGGCAAGAAAACATTGGAAGAATAGATGGTTTACTGCTTCACTTGCAGCTGCGATTTACTTCATTTGGGGAGAGCGGAATGCGAGGATTTTCGAGAACAAAGGAAGGCAGGGATATCAGTTACTACAACAGATTAAATTCGATATTTTTGTCAGATTACGGAGTCTGAATATAGATTTACGATACAACTTGGCTTTGTATAGGTGATAGGAGATATTGCATTATAGGGGTTATTGTTTTTTGTAAGCCTAGGCTCTTTCTTTTTCCCTCATTGGATGAATAAAGAGTCATAATTTCTTGCAAAAAAAAAAAAAAATAATAATAATAATAATAATAATAATGAAAGTTCTTGTAATTTGTTCTGGTGTTTAATGAAAGTTCCGTTTCTATAAAAATAATAATAATAATAATAATAATAATAATCAAGCGAAGAGTGAGAAAACTTTCTCTCTCTAGGCGGTTTCTCTCTGAAATTCTGTTACGCGCGAAGGTCCTTCAATGGCGTCTGGTCAGCCGCTGAAGCGTGGTCCAGGACGCCCAAGCAAGAAGTCTTTGCAAACTAATCTTCCTCCTATCTCTGGCTCTAGTTCTGGAGCAGAAATGGAGAAGATCTCTGCAGAACCTCAAGAGAATTCTGAAACCCAGAGTTCTTCGCAAAATCCCTCGATAAGTGATTTCATTCTCAAAGCTATGCATATTGCTGGTAAAATTGATTCCTCTTCTCCCAATACTACTAATAATTCAAATACTGATGCAATTGTGGTTAATACTATTGTTTCTAATGCTGCGATTGTTGAACCCCCTGTAAAACCCGCGACTGATTTTCCGCCTAAATGGTCTAAAGTTGCTCAATCACATAAGCAATCTGGTATGAGTCTATTCTATTGTGATGACAGCTCTAAAGCTACTGAAATTGACATTGAATTGGAGGATTTTAAATCTGAACTTAAGATCTGGGAATATACTCTTATGGGGAATGTGATAGGATCTAAGCCATCTCTTCAGACGATGCAGCAATTTGTTAAAACTAACTGGGATACAATTGACAAGCCTGTGGTACAGTACTATAAAAAAGGCTGGTTTTCTTTTCGGTTTGGATCAAGGGAAGCCATGGATACGATACTACGGGATGGTCCTTGGAAGCTGGGAGTTTACTCTTTAATTCTTAAAGAATGGTCACCCTCTTTTTCTTCTGAGATGGACAGGATCTCTGTCGTTCCTGTTTGGATTCTCCTTCCTGACCTAGACCCTTACCTTTGGTCTGAATCTGTTCTAAGTAAGATAGCTAGTAAGGTTGGCACTCCATTATGTGCTGATCTTGCTACTACTACTAAAGCTAAACTTTCATTTGCTCGAATTTTGGTGGAAGTTGATGTATCCAAAGAATTGGTTGAGCATGTTATCATCAATACTCCTTATTGTGAGCATACTTGTCAAAAAGTTCAGTATGAATGGGTTCCTTACTTCTGTAATGGTTGTGGGAAGCTAGGTCATACTATAAAATCTTGTAAATGGGAGAAAAAGAAGGAAGCTGATAAGAAGCAAGGTGATCTAGTTCCTGGGCTAGGTATTACCTCATCTGTGGTGAGTAAAGTTCAGATAGAGGCTCAGAAGGGTGGATTGCCCACTGGATCTTATTTGTCTCCTCCCAAAGCTGAGGCTAAACAGTCTGAGTGCCCTAGGAAATTCTATCAAGATGACTTATTCATCCCTGTTTCCAAGAGGAATTCTTCCTCATCCAAAGCTAAGGAGTCTATTTTGAAGCCCTTAGTCCTGGAAAATTCTTTCCAGATACTCCATGAGAGTCAGGTGATTACTGGTGGGGGTGAACTAGGTGGTACCTCAGGTCTCTCTAGTGTATCTCAGGGTTTGGTGAGTAGGTTTGAATCTGGTTATGGGACAGAACTGATTCCCTCACTCCCCCCTGATGCTAGCACTAGAGAGCTCCCTGTAATGCACCAAGGATGTTCAATGGTGGTTTTAAATGAGGATTCTGTACCTCCTGATAAAGATCAATGAAAGTTGCTTCTTGGAATATAAGGGGGTTCAATGATCCTGCCAAACATAGTGAAGTAAAGGATTTTTTAGTCTCTCATAAACCTGAGATTTTTGCTCTTCTTGAAACTAGAGTAAAAAGTTCTAAGGCCTTGAAGATCATTAATAATAATTTTAGTGGATGGAAGGTGGAAACCAACTACTCTGCCCATTATAATGGTAGAGTATGGCTCTTTTATAATCCTACTGCAATTTCTATTAGTCAGCTCAGTATCAATGCTCAACATATTACCTGCTATGCTACTCAAATAATCTCTCAGACTTCCTTTTGGATCAGTGCTGTTTATGGATTTAATGAGGGTAAGGATAGAGAAACTCTCTGGTCTGAATTGCTCTCTTTGAGTCCTTCTGATCCCTGGTTGGTACTTGGGGATTTCAATGTTATAAGAACACCTGAGGAAAAGTTAGGACCTTCTCCTCCTTCACTTCAGGATATGATGGATTTCAATAGTTGTATTTTTCAATGTAAGTTAGAAGAACTGCTCAGTACTGGTTGCAATATGACTTGGACCAATAATCAGGAACCCAATACTAGGGTCTGGTCTAAGCTTGATAGGGTCCTTGCTAATCCTAGTTGGTTAACTACATTTCCTTCCTCTTCTGTCATTGTTCCTGAATCTGGGATTTCTGATCATTCCCCTTTGATTGTGGAGATGACTAAAGAGAAGATTAATAGAAAGAGGTTTAGCTTTCTCAACATTTGGTGTAGTCACCCTGAATTTCTGCCTACTGTTCAGAAGGCTTGGAGTACCAGGGTTGAAGGCTCCCCAATGTACTGTCTTTTTGCTAAACTCAAGGCTACTAAAATTGCCCTTCAGAAGTTTCACAAAACATATTTCTCTAATATTTCTGATAGGGTGCAATCTGCTAAAGATGCCTTTCTTGATTGTCAGAAGAAGCAACAAGCTGATCCTTTCTCTGTTCAGCTGATTAATGAGGAAAAGATTCTAATAGATTCTTACTTGGCACAGAAAAGGGCTGAGTTGTCTATTTTACATCAGAGAGCTAAAGTTAAACACATTCAGCTTGCAGACTGCTCATCTAAATATTTTTTCTCAAAAATTACTGAAAGAAGACCTCAGCAAATGATAGGTGCTATTACTACTGCCACAGGTACTCTCAAAACTGGTTCTCAGGAGGTGGCTAAAGCTTTTCAGGATTATTATTCCAGTCTTCTGAGAACTAGTACTCCTGTTAGCTCTTTTCCCCCTATCTCTGGTGGTCTTAATTCTGACTGTACTGCTGGTTTGATCTCTCCTGTGTCTCCCTTAGAAATAAAGGCTGCTATTTTCCAAATGGACTCAAATAGTAGTCCGGGGATTGATGGATTTTCTGCAGGATTTTTTAAATCAACATGGCATATTGTGGGTGTAGATTTCTGTAAAGCTGCTGCTAACTTCTTTAAAACTGGCAAAATGTCTAAGAATGCTAATTCTACCCTTATAACTCTAATACCTAAAAAGATTGGAGCTAGTAGTGTTCTTGACTATAGGCCTATTTCCTGCTGCACTGTCTTTTACAAAGCCATATCTAAAGTACTGGCCAATAGGCTTAAAGCTTTGCTTCCCTCTCTTATTGGAGAGGAGCAAGGAGCTTTTGTGCATAATAGGAATATATTTGATAACATTCTTCTCTCTCAAGCCTTGGTGAAGGGTTATTGCAGGAAATACTTGACTCCTAGATGTCTTGTAAAGGTGGACATTCGGAAAGCTTTTGACACTTTACAGTGGGATTTCATTGAAAAAATGTTCTTAGCCTTTGGTTTCCCTTCACTCTTTGTCAAGTGGATTATGGGTTGTGTTAAGGATCCTTGGTATTCTTTCAAATTAAATGGGGAGGTCCAAGGGTTTTTCAAAGGGGCTAGTGGAATTAGGCAAGGAAACCCCCTCTCTCCTTATATTTTTGTTCTTAGCATGGAAGTGTTGTCCAAGCAACTTAGACTGATTTGTACTGGCCCTAATGTGTCTTACCATCCCAAATGCACTAAGTTGGGACTTACTCACTTGGTTTTCGCTGATGATTTGATGATCTTTTCTAGAGGGGATGTTCCCTCTGTCTTAGCCAGAAATGCTGCTTTACTACATTTTGGTGGGGTCTCTGGTCTTTGTGCTAATCCGGAGAAGACTAACATTTACTTTGGAGGTGTGGATCCTAACATTCAAAATCTCATCCTAGATCAGACAGGGTTCAAGCCTGGTACTTTCCCATTCAGGTACTTGGGTATTCCCCTAAGTGATTCTAGGATCTCTGTCAGTATGTTTGATCCCCTCATTTTGAAGATACAAAGATCTATTGCTCATTGGTCTGCAAGTATGTTGTCATATGCTGGCAAAGTGCAATTGTTAAACTCTGTGATTTTTGGGATTGAGAACTATTGGTGTACTAGTGTTCTTTTCCCTAAAATTGTTCTTCATAGCATTAATAAGCTTTGTAAGGATTTTTTTCTGGGGGATTAAGCCTGGTGAGAAACGACTGGTTTTTAAGAAGTGGAAGGATATTTGTACCCCTTGGGTTTGTGGAGGTTTTAATCTGAAAAATCTAGAAGTTTGGAACATGGCTTTGTTATGCAGATGGGTGTGGCAAATTGATGAAGACAAGGGCAGCATTTGGATTCAATGGTGCAAGGCTTATATTCTGCAGCATGAATCTATTTGGACCATTACATTCAAGGATTATTATCCTTCCAGTCTAAAGAACATCATAACAGTTAGAGACTATATAGTAAACATGTGTGGGTCTGTGCAGGAGACTCAGAGATTCCTGAATTCGTGCTGTAGTAATGCTAAATTCCTGGTTAAAAAGGCCTATTTAGTGATTTTGAGAAGACCCATTGCTGCTGCTGTAAATTCTCTTCGATCTCCCACTATTCTTAAGCCAAGTAGCAGGATAACACTCTCTCTTGCCATGCAACAACAACTACCAACAGTGGATCAGTTTGTAAAGAGGGGATTTTGTTGGGTAAACAGATGTTCTCTGTGTATGCAGGCCTCTGAAACCCATCTGCACCTTTTCTTTGGCTGTTCAGTAGCTCAGCAGGTCTGGGATTTATGTAAACGGTGGATTGGTGTTTGTATTCCTTATTCTTCTCTGAGAAGCACCATTCGTTGGAGCCTTCATTATACTCATAGAAAGCATTGGAAAATTCCTTGGCTACATGTTACTCTAGCAGCTTCTGTTGATGCTATTTGGAAGGAGAGAAATAAGAGGGTGTTTACTGGCAAAGCTACACCTGTGGAGCAGATTTTTTTCAGAATCAAACTAATAGTTATTTCACGGTTTAAAGCTTTTGATTATCCTAAATACTCTAGGATTTTAGCCCAATTAGAGGATCCTAATTGATGTAATCTTGTGTGATATTCTTTTTGCACAAAACATGTAATTTCACATCTTTTGATATGAAATGATAATTTTTCTGCAAAAAAAAAAATAAAAAAATAAATAATAATAATAATAATAATAATAATGAACTGAAACCAGAGTTAAAATCATCGTTTAAATACCAGAACACCATAAAAAATAATCAAAATCAAACCAACCAAAATATATATTTTTCGCAACCTGTATGTCAACGTCCTACCCTTGCACGGTCTAGAGGTAACCACCTGTGCTTAGTTAGACTCATACTAGTGCGCACCTCTCACATTTGGACAGTCACACTACTACAAAACATCAAATAGACAACTCCTAATAGACATCAGCTATTCTTAACAACTGATGTATAATATATAGACAACTGTTTCGTTTGAGAAACAGATGTCTTTATCTGATAATAGACAACAGAGTTTTATAAAAACAGTTGTCTATATATTATACAACTGTTTTAATTAACCTTAGTTGTCTATTCTAATTTTCAGGACCACTAAAAATTGGTTGTTACTACCCAACCCATATCACTTTCTCAATTTTTTTTAAGTAATCTAATAATAAGTGTAACCCATATCACTTTCTCAACCCATTTACCCGACCCGTATCACTTTCTCAACCTATCTAGTATCTAACCCTTCTCAATTCTCCTGCAGCATCATCCTAACTTTTCAATTATCCCAATTTTTCCAGATCCCTAATTTTTCCTCCCTCAACCTATCTTCTCAATTTTTCTTTTAACCCTAAATGATTCCAGATCCCCAATTATTCCTCTAACCCCATTCTCCCTTATCCGATTATCTTTAACTTTCTAACCCTAACCTACTGTCATCCCACTCTCCCCCTCATCCCCGATAACCAAACACCAGAACTCCGTCGACAAAATCCAGCCTCAGAACTCCATCGTTGCTTGCTTCTCGTTGCCCCAAAACCAACCCACCGTAGGCTCGCTGAACGCTGGTCGTTGCTCTATTTCAACACCCATCGTTATTTTCTGGTCGCTGGTCCGTAGGCTCGCCGGAGGTCTGTTATTTGCTGAAATTTTTGTTTGTTGTATCTTTCTTCTTTTGCCTTTAATTGAAGTTTTCGTGTTACAATTCGTAACTGAGTCGAGCAGATTAAAATTATATACATTCGAATATTGATTTGGCTTGATTCAAACTTTTCTTCTTTTGTTTGTTAGGGTTGAGTTTTTATTACTTTATTCAGGTAACACTGGTGTTGCTATGATGCTTTACGATCCGAAGAAGTCCAACTTCTCTAGAATTGAAAGAGAATCAGGTGTAAAATTTGAGCATATATCAGCACCTCAACCTGCTGACGTTGCTGAAGCAGCTGGTGTGGAAGCTGCAACATCCATAATTCAAATTTCTGACAGGTAATATGATGGAAATTTGACATCTAGATTTGGCACTCATTGTCGTGTTTCTATGTACAATAATATTTACTTTTCTTTTGAATTCAGTGTGATTCCAGTTTTCAAGAAGTCTGCTGAGGAGCTTTTGAGTACCTCTGGTCTATCTGCGGTTGATCTACTATCAAAAGCACTCGCTAAGGCAGTTGTCTATTTGATGTTTTGTAGTAGTGATCAGTAGGATGAAACTGCCAAAGGAGAAAGTCTAACTCCCTAGCGAGTGAGAGCCGGACAATCCCCACTCAAAAATAGTTTCGGGACGAAGTCTCAGGAACGTCTTAGACGCACCTTAAAACCATCTACACCAACAGAGCTCCCAGAGTCTGTTATAAGTTACCAAAAATTTTACCAAAACAATACCAATGTGTGACTCGTATCACAAAGTTCACTATCCAAACATTACGATAAAAATTTACCATCGATGAAATAATTTACAAAACCGTTATAAAAATATATTTTGATCCGAACATGCTCTTTACTTTAAAGTGAAAAGGGTAAAACGTCCTTACCTCTCAAGACGGTCAAAAATCAGCTAGAATTACTCCAAGAATTCTTTCTCCTCGAACCCACAACCTACAAATAATATAAATAGTTCAATATTCTAGTTTATAAAAACACGGATCTACCCTATATAGTACCTATCTAAGATGCACAAGTCACTCAACCTCAAGACGAGTAAATCCCAACCAAATCTGAAATATCGCTCGATTTAATAATCATATACTCGCTTAGAGATTTCAGATAACTATTTTTTTTTATCACACTAAGACTCACGCACTAACGGTCGAATCGGAGTCGAGGCTCACGTAAATCCTTTAAAACTAACAACTACAATACTCCCTGCCAAAAAGTTCCACCCACGCACCACAATTCTCCAGCACCTGCAAATTTCAACAAAGAACAATACTCCTGCCATTGTTCCCACAACTAAGCTTGCTCAAAACTCACAAATCAATAAATTGAAACAACCCAAATAGATTACTAGAAACCAGAAATCCAAAATCCCAAGTTAATAGGTATGTCCCCTCAATTATCTCCTATAATTTGCATAGGCTGTCAAATTTTCGAGCCAGATAAAAAGGTGACGGTATAAATTAACGGTTAAGAAAATCCTAAACTTTGTAAATCAAAACCTTTGAGAAATCAAGATGTAAAATTTACTTACAATTTATATAGTATGTCAAAGGAGAGGACAACGACCGGATGTAGAAGAACGAAAATCAGAAAGACGGAGTATCGAGGCAGCTGGGCGGCAAAGGTGATGAAATTAGGCAGAGTAAGGAAATTGTGATATGTGAGGGGAAGTATAGGTCACGGTGGGGTATAAATAGGTTAGGTCCTTTCCCTTTTATTTTTATTTTTTTTTAGTTTGACCCAAATTTCAACCGAAAACAAAGTCGGTTTATAAAATAACGTTCCACTTTAAGAAAATCAAAACCGATTTATTATAAGACGACCCAAAATACTTTAATTGTATAAAGACCTCGAAAATATTTGTGGACATGACATAGGTCCACCCCGACGCGACCACGCACGGGTTTGGGGAGGCGAATGAATCTCGAGGCAAGATTGATCTCGGGTCGAAATTTAAATCTATTTAGAAGTCACCACCGAATTTTGTGGGAATTCGGACTCGTTCGAACCCACTCTACATTTAGGCGAATCGTGCACAAAGCACGGCCCGCTTTCAATGCTAGATTTTAGGGGGTCGTCCCTTTGCATTACGATACCGACGCCGAGTTATCGGGAATCGTGTATTGAATGACTCTCGTGTGCCAATGGTTTCGGACATCCGGAAACCATAGTTCTGAGTAAGGGAGGAGGGTACGTGTTGGGAAGCCCACAAAGGACACCCAACCCCGCTCGCTCTTAGCGGCCTCTACTTAGATATCGTTCGTTTTTCGTGTACGCGTGCTAGTTAGACGGTTGAATGTTATGCAAACAAGGCTTTTTTGACTAAACATGCGAATTATGTTCAACTATGTCGTTTAATGCATCTAAGCTAACGTCAAAATTATTTAGCATGCGAGGTTCATTTTAGTACAATAAAACAAACAACGAAAATAAAGACGCGAGAGTAGATTACAAATGCACAGGCGAAATACAACCCAAATACAATACAACAAACGCGAAAATCAAAATAATTGAATTAGTAACGATAATAACATATTGAAAATAGATTAGATGATATAAGACGATATGATGCATGGTTTTGAAAAGAGTAAATCACGTGATAGACTTGACACGTGTTGACCGAAGTTGTAAAAAAGTTTTATCGAGACTTGAAATATGTTGAAGGCTCACGATTTTGGCGTGACAGGGGTCACTCGATCAAGTCGTAGAGAGGACTCGATCGAGTGGTCCTCGGAGAAACCTTCTGCCTCATTTTTGGGGTGCCACTCGATCGAGTAGGCTAAGGCACTCGATCGAGTGCCCTCTGTACGAACAGCAGTTCGTTTCGAGAAAGGTGTTGATTTCGAATTTGTTTTAGTTTTAAATCGATTATTTATCAAGTCGCATAAAAATAAAGATGTAATTTATACTCGACTTAATTTTTTATGCTCGTGATATGTACGTTATTATTACAATATCGATTATCGGGAATTTAGAAAAGACGTTATGAATCGTTTTAAACTGAATTAGGACGAAATAATTCCCTCTGCGTCGTAATGTCGTAATTAGTCCTTTCGGACCACGTGACAATTATTTCGGCGTCAACGGGTTCGTGCTAATACGGTTTATCGATTAATTCCTTTAAACATAATATTCGACTACGGAGTCGATATCGCATCTTAAGAATAACATTTTATTTGTTTGATTAGAGCGAAAGTCGATTCCCCTCCGCATTACGACGTTGTTATTAATCCTTGCGGATTATGTGATGTCCGATCTGCATCAACAGGTTTTCGTTCTAACCTTAAAAAAAAGATCTAGTGCACCTAACGACAAATATTCGTGATCGCACTGGGCCTTTGAGTGTTTAGGGCGGCGCTCCTCGAAAGGGTGTCACCTCTGTTACGACTCGTAAAGGGATTAGGAAGATCTTAGAACAGGATTTGTTTTTAGGTATACTCGATACAAAATTTGTTTTGAATTTTATGCGATTGTATGCGACGTTTATTATGTAATTATAATGATGACGAAAAAGACAAAAAAACAAAAAAAAAAGAACGGAAAAGACCAGAAGGAGGAGAAGGAAAAGAG
Source organism: Agrostemma githago (assembly GCA_958450325.1). Taxonomy (NCBI): domain Eukaryota; kingdom Viridiplantae; phylum Streptophyta; class Magnoliopsida; order Caryophyllales; family Caryophyllaceae; genus Agrostemma; species Agrostemma githago. The sequence goes on along the minus strand of OY288239.1, from coordinate 74,759,515 downwards.
AGAAAGCGAGATTTTGTAACACCCTCAACCTACATGCTAATTCCGGCCTCGGTTATGGACTCGTAGTAACGGCATTTGAGTGGGAGTATCAAGGATATAGGAAGTGTTAAGGTATTTGTATGAGATCGGTTTTCTCGAGTTTCCTAAATGATTTCTAGAGGAAGGATCGGGATTGTATGTGTGTATAGTTTGCCTAGGATTGCTAAAGGTTGTGAATTGTGTTGAAAATTGTGTTGCAAAGGGGTGTATTTATAGGAAAAAAAACCCACCTCCCGGCCTAGGGTCACTCGATTGAGTGCCCCTGCTGACTCGATCGAGTGGCCTAATTAGAAGGCAACAGCGGGCCTTTTGGAGGCCCACTCGACCGAGTGGGCTGACACTCAATCGAATGGGTCAGCTGGAGCAAAATATCTGGAGTTTTTGACTTTGAGTCGGACTCTTGAAGCTTTGTGTGGCTGATTTGTGTCTCGGAAATGGTTTTGACCGGGGTTGGTCGCTAAAAGATAGTTTTATTTCCAGTGTTGGTTTTGACCCAAATTAGTCTTATTTGATTGGAAACGACCCACTGGGCCTGAATTTGAGGTCGGTTTGGTGAGATTTTTACTCCGCTAAAAGCTCACGCCAAATACTATTGATTCTGAGTCCAAAATCGGGCGTATTAAGTCATGTTTACGTCCGATCATCATCGGGTGCTTTGTTGGAAACTGTTATAGACACTAGCAGGCAAAATGCGGGTGTTTACAGAGCCCCCACTCTGACTGTGGCTTGGACAAGGCGAAAGTCAGAGTAGCTACCAGGTCAACCGAGGATTAAGACCTGGCAGACTTCCAGTCAGGTCGTTTATAGTCCGTTAGACTTGGATGAAGGTCTCGCCGGCCATAAGCAGGCGGTCATACCTGTCCTGACGAAAATAGCTCCGTGGGGAGTAAATGAGCTGCACGGGGACTTACTTCTGAAGTCTTGGGTGTACCTGCATGCTGACACATAGCAATTCGTATGTAACACTTAGGCGAAACACCGACTCACGCTGGGGAAATAAAAATTTGATTTTTTAAAAAAAAAAATAAAATTTTGAATTTTTTGAAGATAGGAATGCTCGGGATGACTCGACTCCTGTATCAGATTCGGAAAAGGGCTTTGAAGCCTTGGGTCGGGCCCACACATATAGGAACTGTGTGGATTAGGAAACATGACAAGAATTCCTATTCCTAAGGCAATTAGGGATGCTAAAAGGGTTTTCTATTATAAATAGAGGGCTCCCTTCTTCAATTTTCTACATCTCAACCCAAATTTCCTTCTCTTTTCTCAAAATCTTTTAGACTTTCAAGAAAAAGTTCCTATTATGGGTACCGAGAATTTGACCGCAATGCTTCAGGCGTGGTCCCAGTATTTTCGGGACGAAGAAATAGTTCAACTGACTCAAATGGGAATTACTGCTTTATTCCCGCTTCAACGTCTTAGGGTTGATTCACACTTTCTAGATGCTTGCCTAGCTTATTGGGATACTATCCACCATGTTTTCGCGTTTCCTCGAGGAGAAGTATGTCCTCTCTCTGAAGAGATTGCAGCTATCGGTGGTTGGTGCCCTAATGCTCGTCCTGCTATTCCTCCATTTTTCCCTGATCCAAGGCGAAGGTTAAGAGATTTCCTTGGTTTGTCCCATGCTGAGACGGACCGCATGGTGCGAGGAGATTCTGTTTCCTTGTTTAACCTGGCCGATAAATTTATGAATACCGGTGGTGTAAGAGTTACTCCCACTCATAGGCGTAGGGCTTTTGCCTTTTGCATGCTGCACCGATATATTTTTGAAGGAAAGATGGAAGTCGACTCGTTCTTGGGCCAAATTAGGTTGATTGACATAGTTGATCAAATGGAGACGGGTCACAGCCCGGCTTGGCTGGCAACAGGAGAGATCATTATGGGTCTCGACGCCCGGAGACTCGACCCGGACCGACAATTGAAGGGAAGTACCCGTCTTTTGCAGGTATACGTCTCGCGTTTTTTCCTTCTTTTTTATTACGCAAAATTCTGACGCACAGGGGCCACTCGATCGAGTGACCTCGATAAAGACTGCATATTTGCTTTCCGATGGACCACTCGATCGAGTCAGGCGTGACACTCGATCGAGTGCCTGCCTGCGGACCCAATCTTTGCTTACGGAAATTCTTTTTTTTTCCAGATTTTGCTATCCGAGCGCTTCTCGATTATAGAACCCCCGGTGAGCATATCCAAATATCGCAGTAGCCAAATTAGCTCAAGGAGACGGCGGAGAAGCTCGAGTCATTACATAAACCGAGCTTATTGGGACGAGGAACTAAAATTCCATGGTGGGCCCCTTATCAGGTGGACCATTGCTTGGTGGTTCTTCTCAAAATTGACGGGTTTAACCAAGATGGACAAAGCTCGCTATCTGGTGATTCTATCGTTGGACTGGACCGTCCATATTTACCCGGACCACATTCTGAGGCAGTTCGGTTCGTCTCAGCGAATCCCTCCGACTGAAGCAATTATTAGCGTTTCGCTCCAATTGACGGACGCTATGTGTGACACGTGGCTACAACGCTGGTTTACCCGTGCCATGTGGACCATACCTCACCCTTGCCAATCCATTTGGGTTTCGGAATCATACCGAAAATGGACTTCCGAGGAGTTAGAGGAGGTCCGTAAAGCTTTGAAGGTGGATGAGGCTTTCGACCTAGTTCGCCGAGAGACGGTGAAGGACAATAGGGATTTCTTCGACGAAAGAGAGACTCCTGCTACCCTTGTCCGACTGGAGTCGGGTCTTACGTCAAACACTAAGACTCGAGCTAAAGAGGCCGGTTTAGCGGTGCTAGAGGCTCACGGGGAAGGCTAAGCCCCCAGACTGACTTGGAGAAAAGGCTTGGGCCGAGACTGGCGGCCCGAGACCGGCTGGGCCCACGCGACCGGTTGCCAGAACGAGTAAGGGACCGACTTGGGCAGATTGAAGTGATTGAGGACTCGAGTTCGAAGAAACGAGTTTGGGCCAAGGAGGTTCCTGTGGTGATTCGGGAGCGCTCGCCTCCGCGTCGTCGTCAGTGGACGGCCAAAGAGGCCAAAGACAAGGGAAAGGACAATATGCCTTAAATACCAAGCCCTTAGCTTTTACTCCCTCCGTCCCAGTGAATTCTTTACGTTTGCTTTTTGACACTATTCATGGGGTGGAATGATCTCGTATATAATTTCTAATATATAACGTAAAACATAGTCATGTGAGATCTTTTTTTAATGGTCTTAATAAGTACATTAAGATTATCAAATTTTTAAAAATTTTAGTAATACGTAAATAAAGATATAGACGAAATGAAATGTACCTTGACAAGTGTGAAAAAGCAAACGTAAACAATTCATTGGGACGGAGGGAGTATTATTTAAGTATTACTATTATTTATTTAGTGTCGTGTGCTTTTCTTTTTTGAATTTTTTTGAATTTTTGCAATTTGTAATTTCCCAAGTTTATCGGGTTTTTTAGTAATGAATAAAGGAAGTTTATTATTTAAACTGCTCCTGTTTTTTCTCGATTGCAGTGGTTGTGCCCTTTTGAGGGGCTGCCTACGTATCAACAATTAGCGGAATCAAACCAAACGTAGTTCAAAATTTTTTTATAAATTTTGCAATCTCGAGATACACCAAGACTATTGGTTTAAGATGTTTACAACAGTAGAATAAATAATTCTAACTTTTGACTTGCTTTTGAAAGTTTATGTAAAAAAACGATTTTAATAAACTTTGCTAATGACATTGAGAAATGGCTTAAGGGTAGTAACGCTTCAGCTGGTCTAGGTTGGTTGGGTTGACAAACTAATTCCCGTCCAGGTCCGTTAGCATCACAGCTCCGCCTGATAGAATCTTCTTTACCAAATATGGCCCGGCCCAATTGGGTTTGAATTTTCCGCTCGGGTCTACTAGTAATAAGGCTCGAACAGACTTGAGAACCAAATCCTCTTCTTTAATGTTTCTGGGGCTCACCCTTTTATTAAAGGCACATTGGATCATCATCTTATATATCTGAATATTATTGAGGGCACGAGATCGTCGTTCGTCCAACAGGACTAGCGAGTCATATCGTGCTCGAACCCAATCAGCTTCAGGTACTTGACTTTCTAACAGGATCCGGAGAGACGGCACCTCCAACTCGACTGGCTGGACTGCTTCCATCCCGTACGTTAGGTAATACGACGTCGCACCGGTTGCAGTGCAGATTGACGTCTGGTATCCCCATAATGCAAAGGGTATTTTATCGGGCCAGTCCCGGTAATTATCAGCCATCTTTTTTAGTATGGTGATGATCGTCTTATTAGCTGCTTCTACTGCTCCATTTGTTTGGGGACGGTAGGGCGAGAGGATGTATGCCTTTGAATTTTATACTTGGTCAGCAGGGCTGCCGTTTCGGCCTGAAAATGGGTCTCGTGGTCACTGATAAACTCATGCGGGATCCCGTACCGGCATATTATCTTGTTTTGGATAAACTTGGCAACATGCTTGGCATTGAGAATACGATAAGATTCAGCTTCGACCCATTTGGTGAAATAGTCGATAGCTACTAGAATGAAACAATGTCCGCTGATAAGCTAGTCGTGTACCTATCAAAAATAACCAACTATCGTCCAACTAAAAATATAGCTAGGGAAGTCGAGATCGATTTCACAGGAAGACAAATAAATCCTACCCACAATTAAAGTCTATCTTAGTAACCAAATTGGGGGTTTGTAATTTGTGTTTAACTAATCTAAAAGTAGCGAAGGAAGAGAAAATTAAAAGAGAAGAAATAACTAAAATAAATAAGATGAATTAAGACGAATTAATATGGAGAGAAAACTAGGATTGTCGGTTCACTACGAATCTCATATGGTCACGGTCTAAGTCACAGGTCTATCACAAATATTGGTCTAAGGGGTAATGAAAATGTCCTTCCGGTCCGCTATTCACCCTAGCATGCGTCTAAAGGCTTCCGATCTTATTAGGGCATACTAATGTGTTGTAGCAGGTCTAACTTTTACCAGGCTTCCGATCTTAGGTTCAAATTTACCGAATTCAATTAATCAATCATGCGCATTAACTGACTAATCGCGATTATATGCTACAATTAACAACTCATACACAATATTATTGACAGATCTATAAATTATTTAGCGACCACATTCAATTCGCAGATCCCCTAAATCCTAGCGAAGTAAATTAGCTACTCATAATTAAATTAAGAACAACAATATTAATAAACGATTCTATTAGATTAAACATGATTAGTGATAATAATAAAATTGCGGTAAGCATAAACAAGGATTAAGAATAGTTAAGAACGAGGAAGAAGGAAAGAAGAAAGATAAGATTAAATTACCAAGAGGAATAAAGGCGATTCGAATCTTGAAGTCTTACAATAACCGAGGTTTAAAGAAATTAAACTAAATAAAAGTATAAGGAGAGGAAAAGTATCGAGAGAAAAGTAAAAGTAAAAGTTAATTCTAATGTGGCTGAAAAGCCCTATTTATACAACTTAGAATAGGTTAAAACTGATTAAAAAATAACTTGCTGAATACGAAACTGTCCGCGGTCCAGAAAATAGTCGGCCGACTATTTTAATAGTCGGTCGAGTAATCATCCACTTATTTTGATCTCTGCAGGCTCCAGAATAGTCGGCCAACTATAGTAATTGTCGGTCGACTATCATCATGGTCGGCCGACTATCCTAATAGTCGGCCGACTATCACCTAGTTCACCGAACAACTTTTCCAGCTTCGTTTTGGCTCGGTTTTGGTTCGCTTTAGCTCTTTTGTCTTCCGTTCCTGCGAAAGGACAATACACACCACAAAGTAGCCAATTCGAGGCAAAATAATAGTTTTCACTATTCAATAAACACAGGAATGCGCGTATAAAAGGCATAAAAAGTGTACATAAAATACGCGCATCATCCGCCAGTACCGGAGGGATTTATTTTCCCAATTATGTCGATACCCCACGTCGAAAATGGCCAAGGTGACATCATGGTATACAACATGGATGACGGCATATGTTGCACATTGGCAAAGATTTGACAGTTATGGCAATGCTTAACATATAACTGGCAGTCGGTTTCCATATTATTTTAGTAGTATCCGAGCCTCATGATTTTTCGGACTAGCATCTGGGCATTCATATGTGGACCGCACTCGCCGTTATGTACTTCGGCCATAACCTTCTCAACTTTAATTTTATCGACACATAGGAGAAGAACCCCATGTGCCGTTTTTTTGTACAGTTGTCCGTCGTAGGTTTGGACGAACTGTGTAGCTTGCCTTCGTAAAACTTTCTTTGCCCGACTGTCGGTCCCGGGAGGATATTCCCCGGTCGTCAAGTAGGTCAGCACAACTTGATACCATGTCGTGGATGTATGCTGGCTCAGACCGTCTTTCGACACAAATTGGCATACTGGTCACGTTATCGGGAATACTCAGTAAAGATGCAAGTTTTGATAGTGCATCTGCAAACTGATTTTCCTCCCGAGGCAAGTATATATACTCCACTTTTGGAATTGTTTCTCGAGATCCCTCACTCGTGCCTGGTAGGCCACGAGATTAGCGTTCCGAGTTTTCCATTTTTAAAGTGCTTGATTAATGAGCAAGAATGAGTCACCGTGTACCCGGAGGCTCGTGACCCCCAAGTCAGCGGCGGCTTGTAGCCCATGGATGCACGCTTCATACTCAGCGGCATTATTGGTAACATCGAAGTCTAATTTGATGGACACGGGAGTATGTTCCCCTTTCGGCGAGATTAAAAGAATCCCGACTTGAATCCTCGGAAATTGGATGCCCCGTCGAAGTATAAATCCCACTTTTTGGTATCGGTATGGAAAATATCTTCATCTGGGAAGGACCAAGTGTCGGTGTGTCCTTCTTCGGCTACGGGACTGTCGGCGAGAAACTCGGCTACTGCTCGGCCTTTAATGGCTTTTAACGGCACAAACTTTAGGTCAAACTCTGCCAACATTATAGTCCATCTTGACATTCTGCCATTGAGGATGGGCTTTTCGAAGAGGTACTTAATAGGGTCCATTTTGGATAGCACCTGCACCTCGTAGCTGAGCATATAATGTCGGAGCTTCTTAGTGGCCCAAACTAGAGCTAAACACATCTTTTCAAGCATGGTGTATTTGCATTCATACTCTAAAAACTTTTTGCTGATGTAGTAGATAGCTCGTTCTTCGGAGTCAATTGTCTGAGCCAGCATAGCCCCCATGGCTGTCTCGATCGTTGTTAGGTATAACGACAAAGGCAAATCGGGTTAAGGTGGCATTAAAACTGGTGGAGCAGACAGGATTTCCTTGATTTTATCAAAGGCTGTTTGACATTTATCGTCCCACAATACTCGCTCTCCCACCTTCAGTTTTTTGAAGATTGGTTCACATACCATGGTCAGCTTTGAAATGAATTTGCTGATGTACTGGACTTTTCCGAGAAATCCTCTTATTTCTTTTTCGGTTTTAGGAGATTGCATCTCGGTAATGGCCTTGATTTTAACTATATCGACCTCGATACCTCGTTGGCTAACGATATGACCCAGTAATTTGCCAGATGTTACCCCAAAGCTACACTTTTGAGAGCTTAACCTTATGTTGTATTTGCGTAGTCGCGTGAAGAATTTTCTCAGAGCGGTGATGTGACTGTCTCTGTTTTTTAGTCGGGTAAAGGTGCAAATCAACAAACCAAAAAGACGGGGACTAAAAACAAAACAAAAAGGGTAGCACATAGGTGCGATCCTGGAAAGACTAACTTCCTTGGTAAGGATCGGGGTCAGGGCCTAACTCAGGGGATGAAGGAATAGTCGCCGGAGATTGGTCGAAAGAAGGCCCCATCTTCGGCGACAGGACAGGGGAACCAGGGGAGGTGAGAGGGAGGGCGGCGACGGCGGTAGCAGAATTAGGTTTTTAGGATTTGGGTATTGAAAAGTTAGAGAGAGAGGGAGGTTTTTTTAACGTCAAGTACTTTGTTTGTCGAGTCTAAATGAATTAACAACATATAACGCGGGGTAACTCGGGGCATGCCGCCTGCGAAGGGATTTTCTGAGAAGAGTCGTGTAATTTTTTGTCTGCATTTACATTCTAATGTGGTATTTGTACGTCAATGCACGCCGAAATGGGAGCCCTGGTGGTAGGTTTAGCGCAACCAAGGTTTCTCTGACTCAGTCTAAGTGCTCGTGCATATGGACAATTCTTCACGCTTCAATTTCTTTCACGAAGATCAACTATTAGTACGAGTAATAATCTTTGTCTTTGCATCCAAAGGTGTAAAGAACTTATTGCTATGGAAGAATTGGTCGTTCAAATTAATCATGTACATCGAGAAGCTAATCGAGCGGCGACTGGTTAGCCAACATGGAAATTCAATCATCTCCTTCCACTACCATGCCTGATTCTCTACCGGATGGTCTTCGATCTATCCTTCATAAAGACTCATTAGGAGTTCAATTTCCTCGTTTAGTTAATGTCTTCGCCCCTATTGTACACCAATAAAAAAATTGATTGAAGAAGTTCGATTGCATTTGAGTTTGTAGATTCGGTTTATCTTCTTTGTTTTCTGGACCGTTTAATTATGGACCTCAATCAGGCCGGCCCAACTCTGAATTTCCTCGTTCAACGAATCATCTGGTCTTGCTGCCACATCACCGATCCGTGTGACCCCAACATCGACCAATGAGAACAATCATCCCTCCTTATATAAACAACTCCACACACCCCCTTTGAAACCGCAAATACCGCGACTCTCGTAACAACTCTCCATCATCCAAACAACCACCCTAACTCTCCCAATCAATCAAATCAATCAATCGTCAATGGCGCCTAAAACCGAGAAAGCCGCCGCCGCCGCCGAGAAGGCACCCGCCGAGAAGAAACCAAAGGCCGGGAAGAAACTCCCGAAGGAAGCCGGGGCCGCCGCAGTCGGAGACAAGAAGAAGAAGAGAACGAAGAAGAGCGTGGAAACCTACAAGATCTACATCTTCAAGGTGCTGAAGCAGGTCCACCCCGACATCGGAATATCGAGCAAGGCGATGAGCATCATGAACAGCTTCATTAACGACATCTTCGAGAAGCTCGCTCAGGAATCCTCCAGGCTCGCCCGTTACAACAAGAAGCCCACCATCACCTCTCGCGAGATCCAGACCGCTGTCCGCCTCGTCCTTCCTGGTGAATTGGCCAAGCACGCCGTTTCCGAGGGCACCAAGGCTGTTACCAAGTTTACCAGCTCTTGAATTTCTTAATTCTAGGGTTTCTGTTGATTTTGTTTTCGGGCTGGTAAAATTGAATTTAGGATTTTGATGTCTTGTTTTTTTGGTGTTTTAGTGAATATTGGTATATGTAGTAAGTATTTGATGCGGATCTTAATACAATCATGACTATTGGCCTCTCCAATTTGGGTTTCAGTGTTTTGATTTCTTTTGCCTCTCTTATTGAATTACTTTCTCCTCTCTTATTGAATTGGTACTGTAGAATAACATGAATGGTTGTTCTTACTTTTTGAGATGTTCTGCAAATTTTCCTTTGGAGAGGTGCTACTGTACTGTTTATCGTGGTGATGGGATTTTGGCTTCAGATGGTTTTTGAGTTATGGAATCTATCGATTTGGCCTTGCAAAGGTTTACTCATCTAATCCTTGGTACTTATTTTTCGAGTGATGAACTTGGTTGTTTAAGAGATGCAGACACTGGAATAGAATGGAAGGCCACTTTGATCATTGTCTATGGCCATATACGGTTTTGTTACTTCATTGCCTCTACTTAAGTTTGCAAGTCTAGCAGTCTGACTGCAAAGTTGAATTCGTTGATTATCTCTACTTATGGTTAGAGATTAATCTATGGCATTCTGGATCACTGTCAATTGTGCAACATAAAGTGATCTTTATAAAAGCTTGATGTTTGCTATGACGAATGTGAATTGCAAAACTGAATCATTCACCGTCTTTGTTGTACTTGGTTCCATATTTTTATTTGAACTGTTGCCTTAGTGCAGAATTTAATGGCAATGATGAGAAGGATGATAGGCATATGTCTTGCCTTCCATAGTTTTAGCCTTCCAGGGTATGATACACTATGAAAGCTCTGAAATTTGAGTTTGAGGAATTTCCCGATTCCAAGTAAATGATAAGTTATCTCGATGAGACGCTGGTGAGAATTTGAGCTGATGTCAATGTCAAATACTGAAGATGAAATATGTTGGTCTTGTTAGACGGATATTTGTAACAGAAGCAAAACTAGAATATGAAAATCCATTTTTCATTTCCTTGCGAAGTCATGCCTTGACAGAGGAACCAACAGAAGGTAAACCATCTGAATCACAAAAAAAGACCTCGTTCACCGAATGCGCTAACAAAATCTCAGGTGAAGATCATTGGAATTTTGGGGCTAAATCTCATTGGTGTAACAGGAGGCTGTTGCTGAGCTTGTTGTTTCTTAATCATTTGTGGAAGAGAAGCGATGCCCTCAGCCTTGTCCTGTGATTCTATCGTCGAGGAATAAAGGTAAGCCAGTTATTCAACATTTTGTGCAATCTGTGACGATGCTTAGAATTTCATGTCAGGTTGTTTATGGGGAGATAGGATGTTGGGCTTGGATCATTTATTGCTAATATTTTGTGGTGTATCTAGAAATGATTGCTGAGCTCGTTTTTTTCTGAATCATCTGTCGTACAGCAGGGATGCCTTCAGCCGTGGTCTGTGGTTCAATCGTCATGGGAAAATGGTAAACGAGTTATTCAACCTTCTGTGCAAAATTCTCTGCTTAAAATTTCATGGCAAGTAATTTATGCATTTGTGGGGAGATGGAAATTACTGGACTTTGTTCATTTACTCTCTACATTTTTTGTGCAAATAATTTATGGAAGTAATTTGTTGATTTTTAGTATAATTAAACAAAGGATGTGAAATTGGTTGTGCTATAAATCAGCTATTAGTCAGAAAAAGTAGAACAGTACGTATCTGAATTAAGCTTTATCATGTGGATTTGAAGGAATTGGCTCTAAATTATCTGGAGAAGAATCGAAGATTGGAGTGGTGGGGAAGCTTGTCTACTGTCATACCGCTACTAGGAAAAAAACTTGTGAGGGATTTAGGGTGTACTGGCATCATGAAGGCCATTATTAAACAGCAAAATCTCACATGCTATAATGTTTGAAAATGGTTGTGGCCTATCGGGTACCATTCACAATTGATGTTCTCTGTAATTGGAAAACCTCCTATTTGTAGTAGTAATGTATGGGCATGTTAGTGAGCCACTGCTAAAGGAAAGTGAAGAAAGCTATAATTAAGCATTCTTATCTCCAGCCGAGATGGTGGTCATACCTGCTCAAACAATTCTTATCTCTACTGAAGCAAATCTGTGCCTGCCGCTACTGTTTAAACAGGTATGACCACAGATTAGGGCAAAACCTTACACCTGCTCGGATCACTATTGAGGCTTGATTATCAGTCAGCAACCCTTTATTACCTTGTTGGAGATCTACAGCAATCCAGTTGGAATAAGTGGCAATAGTAGTGATTCTGAAACAAGACTCAGCAATGAATAATATTGCATTTTGGAATGTTGAAGGTTTAAAGTGCCTCGATAAGCAAAGAGAGACCCTGTTGGTGTGGTTTTTGCATTAAGTTATCTACGGAGTATTTATTTATTTTTTTGGGTAGAAATTTTATAGCACAAACTAAACTCCAGCTACAGAAAACTAGCATTAATACCATCCCTCTTTTACTTACAGATCATAAACCTTAGAAGTAAGACTAATAATAGTCCTAGTATACATATTTTGACAAAACAAAACAAGGACAAACAACAAACAGGAAGTCAGATTCACTTTCCTCCCCTCTTAGTTGTTTACTATCATCATCCAATTAGTAGCTTTCGTGCTCAAGGGCAGAACTTCAAGAAGATTAATCCTGTTTCAAGTCTCCTGCTAGATCACTTGATCAGTCTAGCCATCAGTTCAGGTCTTTCCAGTCGATGCTCCATTCTGCACTGGTTTCTCTGACGCCAAATACTATCATTTAAAACTGCATAAATGGCAGCCTTTCTAAGCTTTGTGCCTCTGGTTTTCTTCAGGCAAATTTCAACATTATGCCTATGAATACTGATCTGAAGCCATTGTTCAATCTGCTCCATAATTCTCCTGCTATTAACGGCAATCAAAGAATTACTGTCTTGTACTTTCTTCCTCCATCTCGCATAAACAGCATTTATTAGTGTCACTGACACCAATTTTATGCAGTTTAGATCGCGTGTTAAAAGCTCGGTGCTTAACCAGCCATGCCATAAGTCTATGTTTAGGAGATATCATCTGTTCCAGACATGGTAATATGGTACTGCCAGGTGATCTTTTGCACTGGTTTACCTAACCATTTAGACCCTTCTGGTATGGTATAAGCAAAGTTCCCCATCCGAATACCCCCTTGTACCCAGTTTTCAGATCATCCTTGACTTGGCAAGTTTTCCTCCAACTCCAGCTCGATTCTGCCTTGGGTTTGTACTCATTCCAATCCTTTCCCGTCATGCAAGCTTGATGTGCCCAATTAACCCAGAGGTTCAGCCTGGTCCAATTATACGAGTATTTAGTTTTTGACCAGAAGAAAAACTCGGGTTTTTAGATACCCAAGTATCTAAATTGGTAATCTTCCTTCAACAAAGCCAAAGACTTTGATGATTTCTTCCTTTAGTTCTGCTCGCATACCATTAAAATAGCCATTTGATTTCCCAGGGAACCTGAGGATTTGGAAAAGGCTACGGAATAGTAGCTAGAGCATAATTGATTGTGGTTCACCTTTACAGAAAAGAAGCAAATCGTCAGCAATCATGAGATGGCAGAGTTTCATATATGCACACAAGGGATGGAATTTGAATGGGAAACTGTCCGTGGAATATTTGAGCATCAGAAATGACAGTGTCACCCTAGTGAAGTCCTCTTTTACCCTGTAAAAAGATAATTCTCTCACCATTTAGGGAAATGGTAAAAGTGGGAGTAGTAACACACTAACACAAGCCATTATCCCATTCTCAAATTTGTTGGGAAATCTTAAGGCGACAAGCATATCTTCTAAGAAATCTAATTCAACAGCATCATATATTCATATGCCTTCTGTGAGTCAATCTGAGCATACATCTTGGTGTCACACCTTCCCTCTTATAAAGATGAATAAGATCTTGGCAGATTGTAATGCTTTCCAAAATGCTACGACCTCTCATAAATCCCCCTTCGATTTTGGGCAATCAAAGTAGGTAATATTTTTGCAAGCCCTACTACACATGATTTTGAAAAATGAGAGTAAGAGGTCCTCTGACCCTTGGTTGACGGGTATGTGTTTTCGGGGCTCCTTTCATAATGAGAGACTAGGTTGTGAGGTCAAAGACGCTGAGACATGGCCATTCACAGTGTGTATTCTGTTATGTGGCTTGATGGATATCCATTATCGGGGCTTCTTTCCTAGCTGAAAACTTGAAGTAATAAACAAGCGGTGGAGACTGGGGTATTCTCATTGATCGGCCTTTCTTTAGAATAGAAAAGCATGCTTTCTTCCCGAACATATGGCCATTCCGCTTGTGTTTCAAAACAGTGTTGGAACTGACTTATCACTTATGAGTAGCCAGAAGACCGTCTTCAAATGTTTTAGTACATGTGAAGTACATCTCCAATTTTAGATGTAAGTGCTGGATGTATTTGGTTTCCGGTATTATAATGTACTGAGTAATGAAGTAACGACCTTGTTTCTGACTTTTATAAAGCTGGGTAGGTGTCTGACTGATGTGATACTTACCGGACAGGATAGGTGGCAACTGATTTTTACAAACTCTTAGCTGGTTCGAGAGTGAAGTTTCTGATGCTGAAATGAGATGGTTATCTATTTCGGAAACTAGACAATCCCTGAATGAAGTGAAGGATAATCATTGGTAAATGAAGGTGGAAGCTGCTGGTAGACTGAGATTAAAACAGCCTTTTTTAGACTAATACCGTATGTTGTATAACGATACCCCTTTTAGGATGAAATTAAAAACTGGGAAAGTAAAGTACTAAAAACCAAGGATGGCATCAAAGTAGTCATTTTGTCCATCCTAAGGATATATCCACTCTCAATAAGAGTCGGTATTTTACAGATTGTTTGAAGTTTGCTTTGGAGGATGGTGGTAATGTGTGAGATGGACTGTCTGACCGTCTTAACACTTGTCACTTTTCCTAACGTTGAATCCCTAATTCTGTGATGGTATTTCGATGTCTAGCCTGTTGAAAACTGCATTATTATGTGCTATAGGCTGAGTAATGTGCTTCATGACATTATGAGCCCAACTCAAAGTGCTCTGTAAAGGGAAGATGTATAGCGAATGTGTTTATCTTCTAACGTTGAATGTTCCTATTTAAAAAAGAGATAACAGGTATCTTCTTCTGCTTGAAGGAAGATATGTTGGATGAAAAATTAGACTGAAGATGGGCTACATAAATAGGAAATGGCAAGACTCGGAAGAGATTATCCTGTTGCTGTTGTGGCTATGGAAGATCAGCAAAAACTATGGATGAACTGCATCGAAAGGAAATAGATGAACATCTATTTTATGAATGTGATTTAAGTTGGAGAAGTCTACAACTAATTTGTACAGTATATGGCTTCTTCAACTTCAAGTACCTGTGTGGCAACAGTGCTTAGATATGGTGTCTGCGAAAAAAAGCATTTGAAGTGGAGATCACCACCAGGCGCCAGACCACGTGCGTAGTGATTACTGTTCTGTATTGCATTTGGTTGCCAGGGATTGAATGCAGCATGATCGTGAGGTTACCATGCGAATTCAGACTTCAACCTATGCGTTTGCTGCTCATTTCTGCAGAGCGGATGGGAATAACTTATAGGAGCAGCAAATATTTATGTTTGGCTTGAAATCAATCACGTGTTAGTTGGATGTAGTTATCACTTATCAGTAGCTAAAGAGAGGCCTCAGAACTAGAGAGATACAATTCCTGGTCCTTTATCTACGGGCTATGCATGAGAACTCTGGGAAACCAACCTTGAGACTGTTAGAAATTCAAAGCCGAGATATTGTTGTTTGTCTTCCCAAATTCATGATCGCCTTTCATCTGGAAGAGCAGCCATTGAAAAGTGCGGATGAAGCTGAAACTTTGAGATTGAGCTGGCTGACATTTTTCACTGAAAATATTGGCTAGATGTAGATGAAATGTATGCAATGTTTCACACAAAGTACTGAAGTTACTCCATTATTTAGTAGTTAGTACTACGGAGTAAGCTATTTTGGTTTCCGTCATCATGGTCGCAAGGGCTTTTAAACTGATACTCGTAGAAAATGTCGTTGACAATCCAACATGCTGTGAACAGATGACAGTTTTGCTTGGTGAACTAGTAGCAGAAGTGCGTAAGTAACATTTGTTTATGGCTAATTGATAATTGAATCCTGGTTCAATCATAAGGGCAAGATCGTGTCAAAATCCTTGAGGACCTTGACCGCTGGGGATGGGTTCCCTTTCTTTTTGCCATGAGTTTTTAACATCAACCACTACTTTTCCCATCAGAATGGAACCCAATCACTGGAAAACGCAATGGAATATGAACACCTTGAGAATTAAAAACTCCAGGGTAATATTATTGGTAATCACTCTATTTCTTGCTTTCTGAGCTACTGCAAATGTTTTCATGCTCACACAATTACATTGCCAATTCAACACCCCTAAACCTAAATTTGGTGACGGCATAACAAATTGAATCAGAGATGGTCATTGAAATAGGTAATGTCATTGAATCAGAGGAGTTGATGAAATAAGAAAATTAGGATTTTATATATGATAAATGCTAAAACCAGTACATGATTTCAGAATCAATAGGCTTTTGAGTATTGACCCCAGATTCTTGAGATACCAGCATTCAGCCTACATAATTAACCAACTACTTTTACTACTTCTCTACCCATTACATACAAAATACGGCACCCCATGTCGATCATAAATATATGAACTAGTTGAAAACCTAGATCAAAGACGAGATGAAAGAGTAAAGAGAGTTAAGCAGCAGCAGCCTTCTTCGGGGACTTGGCGGTCTTGGATGGCGACTTGGGCTCCTTTGGCGTCTTCTCAGCAGTCTTCTTCGGCAACAGAACCGGGTTGATGTTGGGCAACACTCCTCCGTGTGCGATGGTCACTCCTGCTAGCAGCTTTCCGAGCTCATCATCGTTCCTTATTGCCAGTAGCACGTGCCTTGGGATGATTCTGTTCTTCTTGTTGTCACGTGCCGCATTTCCAGCCAACTCCAACACCTTCAATCCCCCAACACACAAATCAATTAGATTAGATACGATTTAATTAATCAAAATCATTACATAAAGAAACTAATAGCAGAATTAAGATGTGGATTAAGGAGTTACCTCAGCAGCAAGGTACTCAAGAACAGCGGCCAAGTACACGGGGGCACCGGAACCAACACGCTGAGCATATCGACCCTTCTTCAGGTATCGGCCAATACGACCGACGGGGAACTGCAGACCGGCTTTGAGGGAACGTGAAACAGACTTCTTCTTTGGACCGCCGCCCTTTCGGCCACCGGCTCCCTTCTTTCCCTTTGCTCCGGTCGAATCCATTACTGACTTGCTTGGTTGGTGGGTTTTGGGGTTGGAGTAGTGGGAGTTGGATACTGGGAATTGGGTGTTCTGTGATGAAGATGCGAAATGTGAGGAAATGTATATATAGTTGGGGGTGTAGGGTGGGGGTGAATTGAGGAGGCACGGATCGATGACGTGGAGGTTGTATCAGATTGAATCGGCGGTTGAGATTAAAGGTGTGGAGTGTAATCCGTGTGTGTCTCAGATGAGCCAATAGAAATGCGGTGCCAAATGTTTCGAATTTTAGTTTTGCCGCCACTCACACAGCCCAACTCAAAATTTCAACAAATTTCCATCTCTTCAGTTCAAAGTTTTCGTATTCCTAAAACACATGGCGCGCAAGGGCTTTAGTTTTTTTTTTTTTTGTGATAATAAGAAGAGGGTTAGGCCCAATATATTCAGTTCATAGAATTAAAATGTATAGCTGATGGAATAAATCTCGGTCAAAGTATCCGTAAGGTCCTGATTCACTAGCTCAAACAAAGCAGTCGGTGTGTCTTCAAACTCGAGAATCTGTCATCGTTACCTTTATTGTATCCCCGTATTAGCAAGTCAGTCAACGCACTTATTTGCTTCTACATAGATATGCATCACTTTGACCGTCCACGTGTTCTCCTCACTCAGCGCTTTACATAAATTGAGCATGTGGAAGTGGGCATTTGGATGACGATTTTCATGTTGAAGCATCTGTAAAACAACATGGGAATCCGTCTAAATTATTATCTTTTTTAAGTTATGTTGTTTCGCCAAAATTAATCCCCACCGAAGTGTCATGATCTCAGCTCGTGTAACTGTGGCATCTCCCAGTTTTTCTGCAAAAGCACACAAATGCATTCTCGTACTGTCTCTGAAAACTTCTTCTACTCCTGCATTACCCGGGTTACCTTTCAACGCACCGTCCATGTTAAGGGCAATCCACTCATCGGGCGGAGCTATCCATTTGACAAAGACTTCTTTCTTGTTACTTGGTTCTCTGTCAAATGGTATCATTCCACCATTCATAGCCCTGATTGTCTCCTCAATTCTCCCAACCGATAACCTCTTAATATCACTTGGTATTTCATCAACCTGATAAAAAAATCCTACAATTTCTCCATTTCCTCCATTTCCATATCCAGAACACAGTAATTCCAAAGATAGTAGGCCAATTGTGAGAATCCATTCTTTGATGGGTCCATCTTGTTGTGCCAACATGGAGTTCTCTCCATCGAAAGTGTTTTAAACACTCTTTGCAACGCGACAGTCCCGCAACAAATGGAAAGTCGATTCCTCTGCTTCCCCACACACTATACAAAGAGGGTCGTCACACGTGCCTCTTTTAAACCGATTCACATTCGTCATCATCCGTTCATGCATCAGGAGCCAGCGAAAGAGTCTTATTCTCTGTGGGACGGAAATTTGCAAAGGGAGCTTCCAACCTTTGTTATCACCATCAAGAAAAGGGTCACGTAGGAGACTTGTTGTTGACTTCATCATAGATGCGTCATTTGTTGTTTTGGCCCAAAAAAACGTATCATCCCCACCTCCTGGTTGGACTTCAATTACAACAATTGATTGTAAGACCTCAGCCGACAAGAATTCCGCAAAACAATCTCACTTCCTGCTTACATCGTCAACCCACATATCCGCGACACTGAAATTCTTCGTTGCATATGGTACTTGCGTTTTAGCGAGTTGCTCCAGGGGAACGTCAAACACCCATGGATGCTTCCAAAATAAAGCGTTTCTTCCATTATTGATGGAGAAATTAAAACTCTTTCTAACTTGAGAAACTCCTTCAACAATGCCCTGCAATACATTTGACCCATTCAACTTGGGTTCGAACATTTCTAATCATGTCGCCCCTTACAGTATTTTTGTCTCAAAACACGAGTCCACAACGCGTTTGGTTCCGTCAATATTCTCCATTCTAACTTAGCCATGAAAGCTACGTTAGTTTGTCTCATTGATTTAATACCGAGTCCGCCGTAAGCTTTGTCTTTCGTTACATCTTCCCACTTCTCAAGACTCATACCCATAGCATTGTCCGACTCGCCCCATAAAAACTTACAAGATTTTCTATCCAAATCATCACATAATGCACGAGGAAGCTTTGCCGATTGAATAACATAAGTAGGGATGGACGCTAAAGTGGATTGTATTAGCGTAGCACGCCCCACTAGAGAGAGGCATTCAATCTTCCATCCCGATAAACGTTTGTCCACCTTTTGCACAATATGTTCAAAAGTTGCTCTTGTTACCCGACCATTGATCGTGGACATTCCCAAATAGGTGCCCAGGTCAAGTGTTTCTACCATTTGAAGCTCGTTGGTTATGAGGTGTCGGCATTCTTCATTAGTGTTTGACGAAAAGAAAACTCGAGACTTAGCAAGCAAAACCTTCTACCCAGACGCCTTGTAGAAAGCATCAAGGCATCGCTTGATTACCTTGGCTTGTTGCACGGATGATTCACCAAAAAATATGAGGTCATCGGCAAAAAATAAGTGGGTAAGGGTAGGACCTTCTCTCGACGTGCGAAACCCAAACCAATGCCTCCCCTCATGGGCCTCATATATTAGTTAACTTAACTTCTCCATAAAAATCGTGAAAAGATACGGTGATAGCGGGTCCCCTTGTCGGAGAAAAGCTCGTAGTCCGCTCCCCTTTCCACAATATGCTTAAATTGGCAGACTTGACACACAACATAATGGTTTGTATCATCCTCTCAAGTAATTCTATGTCATGTACGACCAATCGAGCCTATCATAAGCCTTCTCCAATTCAAGTTTGAGTGCCATAAATCCTTTTTGTCCTTGTTTTTGTCTCACAGAATGTAGAACCTCTTGCACTAAAATCACATTATCATTTATCTGCCTATGAGGAACATAACTAACCTGAGTAGGTCCAATGAGAGTGGGTAAAACCGTTTTGTAAGAGTATCTAAGTAATGCAATTACGGAGTACGGAGTATTGCAATTACGGAATACGAAGTATAAACGATGTCATGTTGTATGGACTGTACTCAGACACAATGGAATTATTTTCTGATGTTTAAATTTTAAAATTATTACATAATATTTACTCCAAATGAGTATTAGTAATTCACTTGCAAATTACAATAAATCCAATATAACTACCCAGGAAGCTAAGTGTTTTGTCGCAAAATCACTAGAGCTGATCAAATGGCCCAGGCCCAACGGCCCGACCCGGGCCGGTCCGATTTTTTCAAGGGCTTGGGCCGCCGTGTTGGCCCAAAAAAGCCCGACCCGATCTTAGCCCGATATAAATTTTGGGCCGGGTATGGGCCGACCTTAAAGCCCGAATTTGGCCCGGCCCGGCCCAATTTTTTTTATAAAAAATATAACATAATTTATGTTTTTAAACTTTTAAACTTCTTTTACGTGGAAATTCATGTGTTTTTTTATCCCATTTTTTTTTAAAAAAAAAAGTCGTGCAATTTTTAATTATCCAACACCAAAAACTATGTGTGAAATGTCTAATCGAGGACTCGAGGTAAACTTTGTTCATATTTCTTAATACAGAGTATTAATATATCATTATGTACTCTAGTCGTCTGATTAATTTCGAGTAAGTTTTAGTAATAAAGGGTTTGTTTATTAGTCGGGTCGATTGTAGGCAAAAAACTCGATTAAATGTTGGTTAATTTGTGCTAATAATTTTTTTTAAAGGTGACGTAAAAAAAATTAACTTAATCCCGAACAATCGTTGTGACCCGATTGGGCCCGAAAAGCCCGCAAGCCCGAAAAACCGAATGGGTCGGGCTTGGGCCTTACAAATCGACCCGTTTGGGGGGCCCGACCCGAACCGACCCGCTAGGTGGGCCGTAATTTTATGG
Source organism: Agrostemma githago (assembly GCA_958450325.1). Lineage (NCBI taxonomy): Eukaryota > Viridiplantae > Streptophyta > Magnoliopsida > Caryophyllales > Caryophyllaceae > Agrostemma > Agrostemma githago. The sequence goes on along the minus strand of OY288239.1, from coordinate 74,739,063 downwards.
CAAAGTCCGGCCCAAACCCAACCCGGCCCATGATCACCTCTAAAAATCACAATGCACCCGATTAACGTTTATTCTATCAAGAGGAAAAAAAACAATACATGCATGTATGTCACACTAATCAACTGATGCCATCAGCGACTGATGTCGGTCGCTACTATAATGCCATCAGCGACTGATGTCGGTCGCTAACTTTAGCAACTGATATCGGTCGTGCGGTTTTTTAGTGACCAAAATCAATCGCCCGTCTCTTCTCCAAGCGACTATCCAGTGCAACTGTTTCTTAGTGACTGTCATCTGTTGCGCGTCTCTTTTAGTGACAGATGACGGTGGCTAAGATCAGGCGCCCGTCTCGTTTTTTCTTGTAGTGACCGCTAATAAATTCTAACATGTACTAGCTACAATATGGTCTTATTATAGACGGAATTTAGTAGTGGTTGGAGGAAAATTGTACTGAAGAAAATTTCAGAAAAGTTGAACGGAAAGTCTTAGGAGTACGATTTTTTTGTTTAGAAATTATAAATAAATTATTTCATTTTCCGTAGGTGAGATAATATTTTAATCTAACATAAACTTATCTTCAGTGTAAACTAGAGGGTCTACACAGAATAAGGATACAGAAAAGGATATAGATGTTGCACATAAACCCCACGGCAATGCACAAGGATTCAGTTCACCAAATTGGCTTTGTTTAGTCTCTCAACTCACAGCTCAGCACAGAATCGAGACTCTAGATACACACACACACACTTAGATTAATCTACAACAATGCACAAGACTCAATCTAAGAATGCAACAGAGTTCTGCTCAAATCCCACAGCCTAGCACAGGAAGATTAGTAGTTCTGACTTAATTAAACTACAACTAAGCACAAGTTTAATGTAAGATTTTCTAGAGAAGAATTATCTTGTTTTTTCATTAATCCAAATCTATCATTATCTTTTTACTACAATGCATATGAGGGTCCTTATATAGGCCTCAAGATCCGATGGTTCGAGTTTATAAAAGTTCATCCAAAGGTTGAAATTGAACTGATAAACAAACAATAACAATCAAAATAAAGCTGAACAAAGTAATCTGCAACATGTCTTCTTATGTTCTTGTGATAGCTATTGAGCTTGTCTTGAAGTATGTCATGCCTCGAGGAATTAAATGCCCTCTTTGGCTGCTTGTTCAGTAGGTTCTGGCAAAAGAAGGAACACAACAAAAGTACTTTATGTTGCTCTTAAATTGTCTATACCAAAAGAGGAAAACTTGATTTTTCTGAAATCTATTCCTACAACAGATTTGAAACTCGAATTCTTGAAGATTTTTTTAAGTAGTGGCCTTGGATTTCTTGGACTTATTTATAGTTAATATTTTATAGATTAAGCTAACCCAAGTGATAGCTGTTGACTTGACCGGGTGTGTTGGCTAGGACCTCCCCAAGTGGGTTTGCTCATTGTCTTTAGACCACTTCCAGTGTTATGTGCTTCACTTCCACTGTTATGTGCTTCGCTTCCAGTGTCATCTGTTTCACTTCCATTGTTATGTTCTCCACAATTTCAATGTTATGTGCGTTATGTTCTATTTCTGAATTGACCCTTGTACTAGCTCCTTCTGCATTATCATTATCAATATATCCACATGACTGACATACATACAACATCAGTAGCTGAAGTCATCAAGTTGTTTAAGAAAAACTAAACACGTAGTAGCAATATTACAAAGGCGAACATTAACCACGTAGGAAATTTCCCATGGTACCCTCGAACTGTGTCACATTACACATGGTACCCCTGCTTTTAAGTTTGTTCACATAGTAACCTTGAGTTTTATAGTTTAGTTCCCGGTTTGCCCTTACCCAATTTTCTGTCATGACGCCGTTAAATTATGATGACAAAAATTTGGTTGATTAGTTGTTAAATAATTTCGAAGGCAAAATTAATTACATCACTCAACAACTATTTTTCTTGGGTTCCCATGGTACCCCTAAGTTTTCAAGTTGTTCCCATAGTACCCCTAAGTTTTCATAGTTGTTCTCCTGGTACTCCTGAAATGAAAGCAACGACTCATTGAAGCAAAGCAACAAGTTTACTGAACTAGCCATTACACAAGTGATTATAAATTCACTGCCCTTTCTATTTTGGCAGAAGAAGAACAAACATCAAATTTTTCCATTTTTTTTGTACAAGTGAAGAAGGAGGTGAAAAGGATGAGTGAGTAAGTGTGGATTGTTTGTTCTTCTTCTTCCAAAATAGAAAGAAAAGTGATTTATAAGCACTTGTGTAACGGCTAGTTTAGTAAACTAGTCGTTGCTTTGCTTCAATGAGTCGTTGCTTTCATTTAAGGGTTACCATGAGAACAACTATGAAAACTTAGGGGTAGCTGAGATCAACTATGAAAATTTAGGGGTTGTGGACATGACATAGGTCCACCCCGACGCGGCCACGCGCGGGTTTGGGGAGGCGAATGAATCTCCATATGAGATGGATCGAATTGAATTTTAAATCGAAGTAGGAGTCGCCACCGAATTTTGTGGTTATTCGGAACCATTCGAACCCACTCTATGTCGTAGTGGGCCATATTTAAAGCATGACCCATTTCCGATGTCAGAGCTTATCGGGTTCGTCCCTTAGCATTTGATACCGATACCGACATTATCGGATATCGTGTATTGAATGACTCTCGTTGCCAATGGATTCGGACATCCGGAAACCATGGTTCTGAGTAAGGGGTGAGGGTACGTGTTGGGAAGTTCATTGAGAACACCCAACCCCGCCCGCACTTAGCGGCCTTTACTAAGATATCGTTCGACTTTATGTACACGCGTTAGTTCGACGGTTGAATGATATGCAGAGATTATTTTACTAAGGCATGTGAGAAAAATAAATAAATGGGTTGCTAAGTCGTTTAATGCATATTAAACTAATAACGTCAAAGTTATTTTAGCATGTGGATTTGTTTTAGTCTAATAAAACGAAGAAATAAATAAATTGCTACAAACACGAGAAAACGAGTTAGTAACGATTGAATAATAATATAGCAAATAAACATACGAGATCGAGAAAATAAATATTAATCGAAATCTGAAAAATATTGCTAAAACGCTGTTTTGTATAAAAAACGAAGTTCGAAAAATAAAGAACGAGAAAGGCACGCCAAGGCAGCCGGCCGCGCGGCTCGCCTGGGACGCCGGCGGGTCGCGTGACGGCCTGTTTTCGAAAGCGTTTTTTTGGAAATTTCCGATTAAATCGCGTACGAATATTGCATAATTCGTACTCGATTTAATATTCTCGATATTCGTTATATTCGATAGTTGACTACGAAATCAATATCAAATACTTGGAATAGTTTTAGAAAAGATATAAATTTTAGCAATCGTTTCGTAGAATAAATAATAAAAAACGAACGAAAAGCTAAAAAACGATCCGGGTCACAGGTAGAGATGGCAATGGACCGGATCTGGACCGGGTCCACTAGGATCCAGACCCGGACCCGTCAAAATTACCCTAGACCCGGACCCGACCCGGACCCGGCCGGGTCCAAAATTTTAAGACCCGGATCCAGACCCGCCGGGTCCGGTCCGGGTCTACCCGCGGGTCTCACTATTTTATTTTATTTTGTCCTACATTCCTCATTTCTTCCAAATTTCAAATTTTGCCGGTATTTTTTATCACGTACAAAATTATCTACGACATATATTGTACTAAGAAATTAAACACTCTTACAAACTCATTCATAACGGTCTTAGGAAACCTTGAATGAACATTGAAATGGTGAGGAAAGAAGTGAGAGAGTGAGTTATTTTAGTAATTTAGTTGTTTGCTAGCAGTTTTGCGTTTGTATGTTGGTAGATTTTTGTTTTTTGTTTTTTTTAATTAAAGTCCCGGGTCCACGGGTCAGGTCCGGGTCCGGGTCCAGTATTTCAGACCCGGACCCGGACCCGGTTTTCAAAAATAAGATCCAGACCCGACCCGGATCCGCCGGGTCTGACAAAATGAGACCCAGACCCGACCCATATGGGTCCGACCCGCCGGGTCTGGACCGGGTCCTGGACCCGTTGCCATCCCTAGTCACAAGCCCGTGCGCGAGTCGCATGGGCATGGCGCGACTCGCGTGCGGGTCTGCCCGTTTTTCTTATTTTTTGTCGAAAATCGTTAATTTTATAAATCGCGTACAAATATGGATTAATTTATACTCGATTCATATTTTCGATATTCGTCGTATTCGATATTCGATTATGAAATCGATATCGAATAGGCGGAATGATTTTAGAAAAGGTTTTGAAAAAAAGTTTGTTTTGAACGAAAAGTAAAAAGAATTTTGAACGAAAAAGATGTTAATTCTCTCCGCGTATAAAATCGTCGAATTTTGTTTAAAAAAAGATGTAACGATTTATTTAGCATCAACGAGAATGAATTAATTTTGTTCTTGTTAGATACGATATTCGATTAGAGAATCGATATCGTATTTTAAGAACGTTATAAAAAATATTTTTTTATTGTAGTATCGATATTAGAAATAATGAAAAATATGCGAAAACGACCCATATTAAAAAGACCGACGACTCGACGCAAAGAAGAAAAGAAACGTGAAAGAGAGAGAGAAAAGAGAAGAGTCGGGTTTGATTTACACCCTCAACCTACATGCTTTGTTTTCTCGGGATAAGGCTCGTCGGAAAGTGGTTTAAACTTGGGAGCGTCGAGATGATGCGGGATGAGTTAAGGTGTTGATTTGGTCGTGTAATGGGACGTGTGGTTGGACGGTTTTCTCGTAGCTTCGAGGCTACTTCGGGAAGGTGTCGGGATTCGCTAAATATCGAGGATGTAGGACGTGTGTATTATGGCTGTTTTTCCGTGTTCAAACGTTGTTTTTGTGTGTTTTGTGTGGGACGAGAGGTCCTATTTATAGGAATCGAGGTAGTTTTGCTTGTGTGACAAGAAATACCGGTTTGGATAGGAAATGCGAGAGTTCGAGAGGAAATCAAAGTCTCGTTTCTTGGTGAAGAAGCCAAGTATTTTGGCTGGAATGGGGAGTATTTCGGCTGAGTTGGGACGCCTAAACCGAGTGTTTGAGCTCGGTTTGTGTCTGTTCCGGTTTTTGGATAGAATTCCTACTTGAGATCGAATTCTACCTTTAACGGAATTGTTTAATGTTTATTGAAGCTGATATTTCATAGGAGTTTGAGTATGAATCAGCCGTGTGAGGTGTCACGGCTGACTCACGTGTCTCGGGAAAATCTTTGACCGGGTTTTGACTCGGTCGCTAAAAGACGGTTTTACCCCTGGTGTCGGATTCGACCCAAATTAGTGTTATTTGACTCGAAACGACCCACTGGGCCTGAATTTGAGGTTGGTTTTGTGAAATTTTTACTCCTTAAAAGTCTGAACCAAATGTCCATAATTACGAGCCCATATCCGAGTCCATCAAAGCACGTTTACGTCCAATCATCATCGGGTGTTTGGCGGGAACTATTATAGATACCTGGCGGTCAAAATGTGGGTGTCTACAGAGCCCCCACTCTGACTGAGGCTTGGACAAGGCAAAAGTCAGAGTAGCTACCAGGTCAATCAAGGATTAAAACCTGGCAGACTTCTGATCGGGTCGCTTAGAGTCCATTAGACTTGCATGAAGGGCTCGCCAGCCATAGAATAGAAATCATACCTGGGTTGATGCTGATAATGTCGTGGGAGCTTGCCTTGGAAGCCATGGGTATACCTGTTTACAGGTATATCCTGTCTTGGAATTGCGCGGGAGCTTGCCTTGGAAGCTATGGGCATATCTGTTTACAGATATATCCTGATTCTTCAGAAAATGTCGCCTGAGCTTTCCACTGGGGAACTTTTCTTAGAATTTCTCGGGAGTCTTGGGTGTACCTGTATGCTGACATAATCTGTATGTAACATTTAGGCGAAACACTGACTCATGCTGGGGAAGAAATGATTTTTGATTGATTTTTTGGAAAGAAAATGATTTTTTTTTGGGAAATTAGAATGCTTGGGATGACTTGATTCCTAATCGGATTCTGACACAGACTCCTAAAGTCTCTGGTTAGGCCTGTATGCCTAGATGAAATATGATAAAAATTCCTATTCCCGTGGTGACTAGGAAAGGGATTTTCTCAAATGGCTAAGTTTTGCGAATTTTAAAATGAGAATTTGAAGAGAGAGATATACCGACCGACTCGACTCTGAACGCGACAAGACGAGCTGACAGACATGACTGGACTCTCTAAGGGTTGGACCGTGACTCAGTAGGGGGTAGGCCACCTAAGATGACAAGACACTTAAGTGGCGCTATTCCGTAGCCTAGGCGAGTGGGAACACAGTCGAACATCGAAATCGGAACGATCTGCTATAGGAGAATTGCAGTAGTCTGTAATGAGACTGTTTTAGCAGTAACAATGCTGTAGTCTAGTGCTCCTTTTGAATTTTTGATTTTTGGGACATTTCCAAAGTGGGTATTGCTCCGAGTCCTGACAGATTCTCGTCTTTGACTAAGCCGAGTACTAGGACACACTATAGAAAGGAGGCTAGATTTTTTGAATTTATCTAGATTTTGCGAGTAGATGGAGGTTTTCTACCTAAGAGAAGCCCCCAGGACGACAAAGCTAGCTGTTGAGAACATGATGGTGTCGTGACCGGAATGATGGCGCTTTTTGAATGTGTGTCAATGTGGGTGGTTGTGCCCTTGTTGAAAGGCTGCCTACGTATTCACGTGTAGTGAAATCAAACCAAGCCGTAGTTCAGTGATGTGAAAGATATATAATGGTGCCTAGTTTACTAGGGCTTTGTGTGTAACTAGCCACAGCGATGGTGTAGGCTAGGTGCATTCCTAGTGATGTCTTGATCAAAGGGCTAGAATAGTTAGGATGTTGATCCTGTGACTGTGAGCGTTCTCCGGGGTAGCCCCCAGAGGTGGTGTGAACTATTTGAGCATGTTCTATGCCGACTGCAAGTTGAGTTCCCGTGTTTGGGGCTGGTAACTGGTTTGAATGAGGAGAATTGGGATGGGATTTTAACGAGTTCTGCTCTCGGGGATTTTAAAGAGTTCTGTTCTCGGGGATTTGATGAGTTCTGCTCACGGGGATTTGATGAGTTTTGCTCTCGGGGATTTTAACGAGTTTTGCTCTCGGGGATTTTAACGAGTTTTGCTCTCGGGGATTTTAACGAGTTTTGCTCTCGGGTCTTTGTATGGTGATTGTGAATTTTGTTATGTAAAGGGGAAGTCGAGTAGAATGGCTTGAACTTTGATCGGGCAGGTTGATAATGCGGGATCTGGTTTCCATGTCTGGCCCTAAAGGTTAGGGTGTATCCTATGGAGCTTGAATCCTCAAAATTCTGGGCTGTCTCTAGCCTAGGTCTCGAGAAGGTCTTGAGGGTTGTAATGTGGGAAGGCTAGATGTGGTGTTAGCTGACCAGCTTGACTGTCTCTCCCCTATTGGATGGTATGGGTATTGATAATTTTTGAATTGACCGTTTCACGGTCATGGGTTTTTGAATTCTTTGGGTTGACCTCTTAGCCCCGATCATGGGATTCTTCATTTGAGTTGACCGTGTCTGGTCGAGAGATGTTGATAATTCTTTTTTGATCATGGCCAGCTTTTTTGTTTTGGCCTTTTGCTTTTTTTTCTCTTGGACTTTTGATTTTTTTTTGTCCAGCTTTTTTTTTGTCAGTCAGACTAACACCTAAGGTAGGGACTGGCTACTCTTATTGGATGGGTGTTTATTGTGGGAAGTGGGCTTGCCTCCCGTCTTGAACCCAAACTAGAAGACTACCTAGATTTGTCATAGGATTCGATATGCTCCTGCTACGGGTAGTTATGTGGCTTTCTATACCAGACATGGAATAAATAAAAGGAAAACACGGGCTCGGTTTCCTGCAGTCATTATAGATGTGCCTATAATAGTCACGTGCGTGTGCTCACAGTGTATGATGGTGTTCATCATGTTCTCGGAAACACATAAGGAAAGTATGTATTAGAAATAGAAAAGTTGATTTTATTGAATTTTTGAAAAGAGGACAAAATACAAATGACTCTGACGCTGATTTGGAAATGAGGATGTAGGGTATCCTAGACTCGAACTCAGACTTAGACTCGAATCAAATCCGGACTCGGATGCTCGGTTGGTTTTTTTTTTTGGTAAGGTCTTTGATTGGAGAGAATGACGGGTGTCACGACTCGCCTAAACTCGGCTTTGCGCAAGTGCAAGTGAGGGAGTCAAACTAGACACGGCCCGGGGTGACGGGTCGACAAAGACTCTTGGACCGGGATACTCGAACGTTGATCTAGACGAGGTAACGACTGCGAATTAGACTCGAGCTGCATAAGGGTGAATCCGAAAATGGGGGCGACCGTGTTTGACCGCGTCGCGTGCTCGGACCAACCGTGGTGACCTAACCCTAGGTGACTCGAGTATTCGTAGCATAGGTACGACACGAAGAAGGCATCATAAGGACGCCGGTGCAGGATGAACGTAGGGTACCCTTTAAGGTGACCGTGGTTGACTTCTCGGGTGGAGGACAGCCCCCGAGTGAGACTAAAGACTTTGATAGGACTCAAATGGTGCGACATCTAAGTGACTCGAAAGTGGGGTACGTGAGCCAACACGTGTAAGACCTGATCCTTAGAGCAAACGCGGTTGATCGCCCCGCTAAAGGGTAGCCCCCGAGTGGGACTGAAGATCGACTCCTAGACGGGTGACTCGTGGATGGTGGACTCTCCCTGGGTTTTGGCAAAGTGGGCCTAGTCCCGTTCGAAGAAAGATCCGTGTGTGAAATCCCCAGACTTTGGACTCGATTGTATAAATGGGCTTCCCTTTGTAGGAGTTTGTCCTACGTAGGTGGACCGTGCCTTGACAAATAAGGCGGACGTGGGATGGGGTAGAAACTCGTGATGTAAGATCGACGGAGTTTCGACACTATAGATTCTAACAACTTATGACAAGACCCGACACTGCTAAATACGGGAAGTCCTAAGAAGAAGAAAGTTTTGAAAAGGGAATTTGGATTTGAAAACCGAGCAAGGTCGGATTGGAAGGCCCGATTTTTTTGAAAAATCGAAAAAAAGGGTACCGGGCCGAGATTTTGAATTTTTGGAAAGTTTGGACAGCATACCGGCTAAAAATAGGCTATTTTGAGTCAAAATCATAAGTCCTAAATTTGGTAGCTTTCCGGGTTTTGAAAAATAGATGGGTTTGAAAAGATGCAATTTTTTTTTGAAAATGACGGTTTTTGAAAAAGACCAAAGAAGATCAAGTAGCATGTAGTCACGGAAACAGTATAATGACACCATGTATGCTCCTACTCTAAGTCTCGGTCGGTCGAATAGGGTCTATACCAACGACGATAGCATTCTCGCAAATCAGGACGGTCCTCCTAAGCCGAGTTGGTCTTAGAATCTGCCGTAAAACCCATGCGAGTTCCGCCATCGAAGTCTTTAGTGCACCCATGTAGGAATGCACCGTGGTATAGTGGGACGTCGGTCACAAGTAACCGGCCCGGGAAAGAATTAGGTTATGCATGAACCATTGAACTAAGACGTGTACATTATTAATCGAACGATTTCTTTTCGAGTCTCACCCTGAGGATGCCGATGGTAAATGACACATCAGTTGATCCCCAGCGGAGTCGTCGAATTGTGGACATGACATAGGTCCACCCCGACGCGGCCACGCGCGGGTTTTGGGAGGCGAATGAATCTCCATATGAGATGGATCGAATTGAATTTTAAATCGAAGTAGGAGTCGCCACCGAATTTTGTGGTTATTCGGAACCATTCGAACCCACTCTATGTCGTAGTGGGCCATATTTAAAGCATGGCCCATTTCCGATGTCAGAGCTTATCGGGTTCGTCCCTTAGCATTTGATACCGATACCGACATTATCGGATATCGTGTATTGAATGACTCTCGTTGCCAATGGATTCGGACATCCGGAAACCATGGTTCTGAGTAAGGGGTGAGGGTACGTGTTGGGAAGTTCATTGAGAACACCCAACCCCGCCCGCACTTAGCGGCCTTTACTAAGATATCGTTCGACTTTATGTACACGCGTTAGTTCGACGGTTGAATGATATGCAGAGATTATTTTCCTAAGGCATGTGAGAAAAATAAATAAATGGGTTGCTAAGTCGTTTAATGCATATTAAACTAATAACGTCAAAGTTATTTTAGCATGTGGATTTGTTTTAGTCTAATAAAACGAAGAAATAAATAAATTGCTACAAACACGAGAAAACGAGTTAGTAACGATTGAATAATAATATAGCAAATAAACATACGAGATCGAGAAAATAAATATTAATCGAAATCTGAAAAATATTGCTAAAACGCTGTTTTGTATAAAAAACGAAGTTCGAAAAATAAAGAACGAGAAAGGCACGCCAAGGCAGCCGGCCGCGCGGCTCGCCTGGGACGCCGGCGGGTCGCGTGACGGACTGTTTTCGAAAGCGGTTTTTTGGAAATTTCCAATTAAATCGCGTACGAATATTGCATAATTCGTACTCGACTTAATATTCTCGATATTCGTTATATTTGATAGTTGACTACGAAATCAATATCAAATACTTGGAATAGTTTTAGAAAAGATATAAATTTTAGAAATCGTTTCGTAGAATAAATAATAAAAAACGAACGAAAAGCTAAAAAACGATCCGAGTCACAGGCCCGTGCGCGAGTCGCCTGGGCATGGCGCGACTCGCGTGCGGGTCTGCCCGTTTTTATTATTTTTTGTCGAAAATCGTTAATTTTATAAATCGCGTACAAATATGGATTAATTTATACTCGATTCATATTTTTGATATTCGTCGTATTCGATATTCGATTATGAAATCGATATCGAATAGTCGGAATGATTTTAGAAAAGGTTTTGAAAAAAAGTTTGTTTTGAACGAAAAGTAAAAAGAATTTTGAACGAAAAAGATGTTAATTCTCTCCGCGTATAAAATCGTCGAATTTTGTTTAAAAAAAGATGTAACGATTTTATTTAGCATCAACGAGAATGAATTAATTTTGTTCTTGTTAGATACGATATTCGATTAGAGAATCGATATCATATTTTAAGAACGTTATAAAAAATATTTTTTTATTGTAGTATCGATATTAGAAATAATGAAAAATATGCGAAAACGACGCATATTAAAAAGACCGACGACTCGACGCAAAGAAGAAAAGAAACGAGAAAGAGAGAGAGAAAAGAGAAGAGTCGGGTTTGATTTACACCCTCAACCTACATGCTTTGTTTTCTCGGGATAAGGCTCGTCGGAAAGTGGTTTAAACTTGGGAGCGTCGAGATGATGCGGGATGAGTTAAGGTGTTGATTTGGTCGTGTAATGGGACGTGTGGTTGGACGGTTTTCTCGGGGCTTCGAGGCTACTTCGGGAAGGTGTCGGGATTCGCTAAATATCGAGGATGTAGGACATGTGTATTATGGCTATTTTTCCGTGTTCAAACGCTGTTTCTGTGTGTTTTGTGTGGGACGAGAGGTCCAATTTATAGGAATCGAGGTAGTCTTGCTTGTGTGACAAGAAATACCGGTTTGGATAGGAAATGCGAGAGTTCGAGAGGAAATCAAAGTCCCGTTTCTTGGTGAAGAAGCCAAGTATTTCGGCTGGAATGGGGAGTATTTCGGCTGAGTTGGGACGCCTAAACCGAGTGTTTGAGCTTGGTTTGTGTCTGTTCCGGTTTTTGGATAGAATTCCTACTTGAGATCGAATTCTACCTTTAACGGAATTGTTTAATGTTTATTGAAGCTGATATTTCATAGGAGTTTGAGTATGAATCAGCCGTGTGAGGTGTCACGGCTGACTCACGTGTCTCGGGAAAATCTTTGACCGGGTTTTGACTCGGTCGCTAAAAGACGGTTTTACCCCTGGTGTCGGATTCGACCCAAATTAGTGTTATTTGACTCGAAACGACCCACTGGGCCTGAATTTGAGGTTGGTTTTGTGAAATTTTTACTCCTTAAAAGTCTGAACCAAATGTCCATAATTACGAGCCCATATCCGAGTCCATCAAAGCACGTTTACGTCCAATCATCATCGGGTGTTTGGCGGAAACTATTATAGACACCTGGCGGTCAAAATGTGGGTGTCTACAGGGGTACCATGAGAACAACTATGAAAACTTAGGGGTAACATGTGAATCCCTCTTCTTTTGAAGAAAATTAGTTGTTGAGTGATGTAATTAATTTTCCCTCCAATCGTCCAACTTTTGGTCATAATTTAAAGGCATCATGACAAAAAATTGGGTAAGGGCAAAACGGGGGAACTAAACTATGAAACTCAAGGTTACCATGGGAGCAAACTTAAAAGTAGGGGTACCATGTGTAATGTGACACAGTTCGAGGGTACCATGAGACTTTTCCCTAAAATAATATTCCAACAAAAATACATAATTTCAAACTCACAATACGTAGTAGAAATAATAGTTATGAAATAAAATAAATTAAAAAGAATAAAGACTAGTCCTCAAAATAAAATATATATCCTCACCTGTCTGAATTATCTCCCTCCGGCCACGTCGTCCTATGCAACTCATAACTTCTCTAAAATACAGTACAATATCCAAAATACAATATTCTAGAATCACGTGTTTAGTGTCCCTCCTTGGATAACACGGATATGCAATCTAACAAAACCAGAAACTTCCATAACATAGCAATTCAAACGCTTGGAACCAAGCACCTCAATACTGAGGCACTCGGTTCTAGACGTCCCTATTTTAAGGCACATGGTTCCAAGCATCCTTTACTCGATCCGGGGAATGAGGTTTCGGCGCCTAACGTAGCTCTCATCACACCCACAACTCTATAAATACAATAACACCTCACTAGTTTTAAGGGTTGAGGATTTACGAAAACCATGGTTGGCAATTGTATACGAGAAGATATTCTAATTAACATTCTAAAACTTCTTCCAAAACACCATAACTCAACCGCATCTTGAGGGAGTGAGGGCTCCCAATGTCAAGTCGATAACTTTGAAGCACGAACATTGCATTGATCGAGAAAGAACTAAACTTCTTCAACTACAACAATTACAATAACATTAGCACGAGTACTACATTAAAATACTCGTATCAATCACTTCGGCCTTCAACGGTGAGCGGATGAGGAGATCCGGACACAAGGTTTTTGCACCCGAGTCCTCGGTCGCTCATTTCAAGTGATCCCGTCGTGCCTAATATGGGTGAATCGAGTCCACCATTATAAAAACACTACAATTCCCCTAAATTCAATATAAACGTATTTATCCTTCGCGATACGACTTTCTCAATACAGATTATCTCTAAAACTTGCGCGGTCGATAATCGATTCTACCCGAAAGCCATAATAGGGCCATGTTCAGGCGCCTAAGCGTTGACTTATTCGCAACTTCATACTCAATTATTGTCTATCTTTGATGCATACTTTGATTAATTTGCATCACTCGATATTGATTTTGTAATCGAAAGTCGAGTTGAGATTGATCAAATTGCGCTTTATCCGTCTAGGACGAGTAATCCTCGATCCTAAACTTATACAACATTCGATCACCGTTCTAAATTAATTTACGAAATTTGATCAATAAATGTTATAACTCAGATTTCAATACACGGTAGATCCAATATAATGGCATTTATTCGATTATATTGGTTATATCAAACCGATCACTATCGCGAAATATGAGGATCTGAGTATCAATATCTAGTCACTATTACTGTGCATGATAAATATTAAACTATTTATTGAACTCGACTTTAAGTGAACATCATATGACGCACATTTGAGTGTCGAAGAGTTTAGCAATCAACGATGATATCAACATGCAAGGATTTAACGTTCTAGTTATAATTAAAAATTATAAAACTATTTATTTTATTTTATTTTTATAAGAACAAAAATTAATCGTGATAAAGGAAACAAGTGATAGTTTAGTTATGTTAAAATTCGGTCATAATTAAAATTACATAACAAAATCTAAAATATGTAAAAATAAATTTCGTCCTCTACAATTCGCTACGTACATATCTATTTTTACGTTCTCTAATACTTAATTTAAAGCATACAAATAAACATGTAACATTTTTATATACTTAGCTGAAATTTAGTAACTCAAAACAACTAAAATATTTAACTAACCCATTTTTTTAATTATCTTTATTTTTGACCTTGATGAATAAAGTGCTAATTTTTTACAAAGAATAAATATATAAAAATAAAAATATTTAACTAAGCATTTTTACAAATTATTAACACAAATATACTTAAATATAAAACAGATCAGATGATAAATGAAAAGTTTGGTTACTGTTTATTAGAGTTACCAATAATAATACAGATAGTATCTCGTCTGCCCACAATTTCTTGTAATACTTATTTTGATTCATAAATAAAATTCACCAATTTTTTTAAAAAATAGTAAAAAGAAACATAAAAAAATAATAATAACAAGTGAGTGGTGTCGGCAAAATCGTAAAATTTGACGACTAAGTCCTACTCTACATCGTAAAACGAGTCCCATTAAATAAGTGGTGTCGGCGAAAATACATATTGTCTTAACATGATCGGTGTTTTGCAGGGTGTTCATAAATTTCGATATCAATAGGTACTGATGGGGTCGACTGTCCGCTCATGGTCGCCCGTCAAGCCGGACCCGGGTCTGACCCGACCCTAATAAAGGTCTGAACCCTGGAATAGTCTGCTGTATAGACCACCAGCTGGACCCAGGTAACCAACCTCCCGGGACATCTCAAAGTCCCGCCATGTCCTGAACCTGAAGGCCAGCCCTCGGCCACGCCGAGCCGAGTCCTTCTACGACCCTCGCAGGAGGAAGGGATCCCTTCTGATCTCCAGACCTCGGAACAGCCTACCCGCCGACCCCCGACTGGGTGACGTAAACCCTCCCGATCAAGCCTAAGGTAAAAGGAGATGAGTAGAGGCCATGCCTCCACGTGTCTTCCTTTCTCTCTCTCTATCTCCTCTCTCTTGAGGAAACCTATAATACCTTCTTATTTCCCTTCATTAAAGGGTAATTAACTTTCTCTCACTATAATCTCACTCTAAAAAACGCCACCTTATTCCTCACGAATAAGGTTCGTCAAGTGCATTCACGGACTGACTTAGGCATCAGAGTGGGTTTCCTCTGAGATCTCTGAGGCCCTGTGCGCTACCTGTGCAGGTGACAGACCCGATCCACCGGGAAGGTCCGACCATAGAGGAGAGGAAGAGTGAGACGAGAACTGGAACGAGATCTGAAGCAAATTCAACCTAATCAAGATCCGAATCCGATTCGGGTGTGATTGTTTCATAACCGGAAAAGTACGATCATAGGAGTATCCACTGGTATCTACACAACTACACTTGTAAATTATAGTTCAGCCATCCACATTCTTTATAACGTATATAAGCTCGTAGATCATATACGGATCGAGTATGATGCGTGCGATTTATATATAATGATTATTTCGGCTTTTACGCACGCATTTCCATGCATATCAAGTAGCATTGTCTACTATTTTCTCCCAAATTTGATACTTTTTACTTGTGTTGCATCTTATGTAGGTCATGGACACGTGGACGCATAAAGAAGTCAAAAATCGTGCCTAAAGAATAGATCAGATGCGAAATAAGAAAAGAGAATGATCATTTTCAAATGGGTCAAATCAAAACGCGAATATCTTAATTTCTACAACTCTGATTGAGCTGGTTCAAGATGTGTTGGAAAGTGCTTTCTCTTAGCTTTCCAACGGTGTATTACAAGCCCGATTTGAACAAGTAACAAAGAAATGTCAAACGTTTGAAGTTGAGCTTGCAGTGCTGATATGCAGTGTTAGAAACAGTCAAACGACTGTTTCTTATTAGTCGATCGACCATGACGAACAATGGACGAAAATCAACCATATAAGAAGCTTTCCACGTGTCTTCCTAATCTCACTCTAATCTCACTCTAAAAAACGCCACCTTATTCCTCACGAATAAGGTTCGTCAAGTGCATTCACGGACTGACTTAGGCATCAGAGTGGGTTTCCTCTGAGATCTCTGATGCCCTGTGCGCTACCTGTGCAGGTGACAGACCCGATCCACCGGGAAGGTCCGACCATAGAGGAGAGGAAGAGTGAGACGAGAACTGGAACGAGATCTGAAGCAAATTCAACCTAATCAAGATCCGAATCCGATTCGGGTGTGATTGTTTCATAACCGGAAAAGTACGATCATAGGAGTATCCACTGGTATCTACACAACTACACTTGTAAATTATAGTTCAGCCATCCACATTCTTTATAACGTATATAAGCTCGTAGATCATATACGGATCGAGTATGATGCGTGCGATTTATATATAATGATTATTTCGGCTTTTACGCACGCATTTCCATGCATATCAAGTAGCATTGTCTACTATTTTCTCCCAAATTTGATACTTTTTACTTGTGTTGCATCTTATGTAGGTCATGGACACGTGGACGCATAAAGAAGTCAAAAATCGTGCCTAAAGAATAGATCAGATGCGAAATAAGAAAAGAGAATGATCATTTTCAAATGGGTCAAATCAAAACGCGAATATCTTAATTTCTACAACTCTGATTGAGCTGGTTCAAGATGTGTTGGAAAGTGCTTTCTCTTAGCTTTCCAACGGTGTATTACAAGCCCGATTTGAACAAGTAACAAAGAAATGTCAAACGTTTGAAGTTGAGCTTGCAGTGCTGATATGCAGTGTTAGAAACAGTCAAACGACTGTTTCTTATTAGTCGATCGACCATGACGAACAATGGACGAAAATCAACCATATAAGAAGCTTTCCTAATTAAGTCTTAGGGCCATGGCTTAGGATGACTATTACTATTTGTATTCAAGAAAACCATTAGATTAATTTTGAGGGGCTCTCCTTTCTTCTTCTCCTCCTCCTCCTCCTCCTCCTCCTCTTCTCTTCTCTTTTTCTACTTTCATGTTTTTATTTTCTTAGATTATGAACATTATTTACGTTAATTCTTTCTTAGATCTCGAATATCTCTTTACTCCTTCTCTTGAACTTGGTAATTTAACTCTCCTTTCTCTTTCTCTTTCTCCTTGGTCTATTATTCTAGCTACCATCGTTATTAATATTGTTCTTAACGTTTCCATGAGTAGCTAATTTCCCTCGCTATGATTTAGAGGATCTGTGAATTGAATATGATCGTTAATTTAGTTTATAGATATGTTAACAATATTGAGTCTGAATTGTTAATTGTAGCATATAATCGCGATTAGTCAGTTAATGCGCATGATTGATTAATTGAATTTGATAAACTTGAACCTAAGATCGAAAATCTGGTAAAAGTTAGACATGCTACAATATGTTAGTGTGTGCCCTAATAAGATCGGTAGCCTTTAGACGCATGCTAGTTTGAATAGCGGACCAGAATAACCTCTTCACTACCCTTTAGACCAATATCTGCGATAGACCTGTGACCTAGACAGTGACCATAGGAAACTCACAATGAACCGACAATCTTAGTTTTCTCTCCATATCTATTCATCTTTATTCATCTTTTTCGTTTTAGTTATTCTTCTCTTTAATTTATTATCTTCTCCTCACTACTTTTAAATTAGTCAAACACATAAAAATCCCGATTTGTTACTTAGACTTAGATTACAAGTAAAATATATTCGTCTCCTTGTGGATTCGATCCTGACTTCCCTAGCTATATTTTTAGTTAGACATAAGTTGATTATCTTTGATAGGTGTACGATTAGCTTATCAGAGTACTCCCTCCGAGTTCCTAATATTGTCCCACATTCCTTTTTGGGCTGAGTTTGATTTTTGTCCTACTTTCCTTTTTAGGCCATCAATGTATTGTTCACAGTTACTCTCTCATTTCTCCCTCTTCCTCTTTTTTTGAACCACTCATTTCTCCTTCCATATTTTCCTCTCCAAAAACTTTTGGGACAATAATAGGAACTCGGAGGGAGTATAATGTATCACATTATATTTTGGCTTAACTTAATATATACGAGTACTTAGATAGCAAAAAAATACAATTATCATCCGAATACTCATACAAGAAATTGTGTTTTTCAATAATCACAACTTTTTATGTGGCTTATTTTTCATTGAATCCGTGTTAAGGAATATATGACGGTTCTATAAGAGAGTTTATCAGTATTTTATGAGTGTTTAATTTGTTTTGTTAGAAAAAAAAACATTCAGTAAAATTATGAATCTATATACTCCCTCCGGTCATAATTTTTCACCCCGTTAACTTTTGCACAGAAAATAAGGTTTGCATATTATATGGTAAAAGAAATTATGATGGGCCTTAATATGTAGTAAAAAAATGAATATAAAATGATAAAAAAATGAATGATGTGACTTAAAGTGTAAAAATCAATGGCAAGAAAAGTGGAGAAGTGGGATAATAAAAAATAACCTACCAAATAAGGAAAGCAGAGCAATAAATAGTGACCGGAGGAGTACTTCGCACAATATATGTGACCAAATTATTTATGAGAAATTATTTAGTTGATCGGTTCAATTTTTAATCGATTAGTCTTACAAAGTTTACAGAGTGATGTATACTAAGAGCAACAGGCCATCCTATAAATTGTGATTTGAAAGGAGGGATTACAAATTAAATTTGCTTGCAGTTCCTTCCCGCGCATTACAGTCGAGCAAAATTTATTTTTTAAATTAACAAAACCATCATTAGAGTTGGAGCTAAAAAAAATACGCTCAATCTCGTGAATTATCAACCGTCCGATCATCTCCCTCAATCAACGGGATCAAACATATTCACTCACCCCACGTCACCGATCCACATCTACTGCTCTCACCCAATCACATCATCCTTATCTACCCTATATATACACAATTCCTCGGTCATCACATCCCACGACCCACACTTGAATAGTCCAATACCAACAATCTCAACTCTTTCCCCTCCAAACTTCTCCCCCACTTATTACTCCTTATTTGAAATGGCGCCGAAAACCGAGAAGAAGCCAGCCGAGAAAGCCGCCGCCGCGGAGAAAGCACCCGCCGAGAAGAAGCCGAAGGCCGGAAAGAAACTCCCGAAGGAAGCCGGAGCCGCGGCCGCCGGAGACAAGAAGAAGAAGAGATCGAAGAAGAGCGTGGAAACCTACAAGATCTACATCTTCAAGGTGCTGAAACAGGTCCACCCCGACATCGGAATATCGAGCAAGGCGATGAGCATCATGAACAGCTTCATCAACGACATCTTCGAGAAGCTCGCTCAGGAATCCTCCAGGCTCGCCCGTTACAACAAGAAGCCCACCATCACTTCTCGCGAGATCCAGACCGCTGTCCGCCTCGTCCTTCCCGGTGAATTGGCCAAGCACGCTGTTTCTGAGGGCACCAAGGCTGTTACCAAGTTTACTAGCTCTTGAATTTCTTGATTTTAGGCTTTGGTTTTAGTTGTTTTGTTTTCTGGACTGATGATGTCGGATTATGGTATGATGATGATGTAATTAAGCCTAATGAATGGGTCACTATGTTTGTTAATTTAAGAATTACAGTATTAATCAAAGTATTAGTATTAATTTGTTGAAATTGATGGTTCACTCCCTTGTATTGCTGATCATTCAACTTGTGTTTCGCAATGTTTGCTAGATTCAATTCGACTTATGAAGTAAGTAGTAAAATCGATTGCATTTTATTGGTAGACAGCTACTCAAATTTGGGGGGTTTTTAACTTTAGAGGTAAAATTGTTCATTTCTTGCAGTTGTTTTGATTTTACAGCATTGATGATCTTTAGAATGCATTCCTGCATAACATTGAAATTGAGCAAGTAGTATGATTGCATCACTTTGGATAGAGAATTAGATATGCAGGAAAAAATCAGCGTCTCCTAAATTCATCTTTTTTTGTATTCTAGTGTTGTTGTGTTGGTATTATCTGTTTGCCGTGGGAGCGTATTCGGTTGTGCTGCACCCCTGCACATCAGATGTAATCTCCGAGGGTACTATCTCCATGTTTGATTTTGGTTTTCGGTTTCAAGGCTTCCAAAAAATGTGATGTTAAAAAAAGTCTGTAATTTTTTACCCTATATCTCAAAGGATGCAGGTCTAGCTGCAGTTGTAAACTTGTAATACTTGATTGCTCAGCGATGCGGCTTTATTAACAGTATTATTATTGACTTTTTAAGCCATTGAGGATTGACTCATCTTAATGAAGCTATGAGGGATGGTGGTTGTGATGAATCATGAAAATATAGAATCACATATGATAATTATTCATGCACTTGACTTGCCTCAATTGCTGCATTATCCGATCGATTGTCGTGGTTTTATGCCTCCCTCTAGGAAGGAAGACAGTGAAGCAGGGATGATTGGTTTTTAATTATTGTCTATTCAGGTTATACGATGATATTTTACCATCACCTGTGTGTAGTGTCTTGCTTTGAACAGCTCTTCACTACAGTTTGTATAGGTGTCTTGTGAAGAACATGATGAAATTGACTATGTTTGTGTCTTGGGACTTTGGAGTAGCATGAGGTTGCTGCTAACCATGTAAAAGGTATACTATACTCCGTACATAGTTTGCTGGATTTAAACTAGCAAGCTGGTAGTAGTAGCAGAGGTCTCCTCTTCTTGATGGTTGACTTGTTTTCTACTGATTATATGCTAAAATGGGGTTTTCTGTACTCTTTACCCCGCTGCATCGACTTCAAGTCATCAACCGTCTTTGCATCCTAATCTTCCTGCATTCTAAGTGCAGCCGCACACATTTGTAAGATTTCCTGCCTTCCTGGTAATGCCTAGTGGATCCAGAGACAACTGCAGGCGAGAAAGTAGGAGAAACACAGTCGATCCTAGCAGCCCACTCTGCTATGCAATGGCAAATTTGCACCAGTTGTCCTCACTCAACTTATCCTGCAGCCATTCACGCAACTCACCAAGATGATCTTTCGACACTACGGCTAGAATATGAGCAATTTCACTGGAATCTTAGAAGGCTTTGCATCTGTTCCAGTCGTTGCTTTTAGAGTTTGCATACACACTGCGCAGCTAGCGTTTTTCCTTGACACAGTGTTTTGCTCGTATGTATTGATGTAGCTTCGGAGAAGTATGTGGTTCTGGTTCAGTCGCCAAACAACCTCCATGAATACTGAAGATGTTATCTTCACCATTATTCCCGATTCTTTCTCCATCTTTAAAGATAATTCTATTTGTCATGGCTACCCACATAGTGGTATCAGGGAGTCAGGGTTGGCAAGAAATACTCCAGTAAAGATGAAAAAACCACGTAAATCTAAAATAACGAGGCCACAATAAAAGAAGATGGCTTCGCCCGGTCTCGAACCGGGGACCTTCAGTGTGTTAGACTGACGTGATAACCAACTACACCACGAAACCTGTTGCTTATAATTACAAACTGAAATATAAAACTACAAAGTATAAAGTTCTTAAATCCACAGCTCTCTCCTTTTCTCTAGAGTCTAGAAGGGAACCCTAGATCCCCCAACATCCCTTGATATTCTCTCTCTAAGCTGGTACCTTAATCCTTAAGCAACAATGGCGAACCGGTTAGACATGTCACTCGACGACCTCATCAAGAACAACAAGTCCTCTTCTTCCTCACGCTCAGACTCCAGCCGCCGTCGCTCCGACGTACCTCCACCTCGCCGACTTGCTAATCGCGCTGCCGCCGCCCCATACTCTATGCCCAAGGTTCTTTTTCTTCACCATTTTCTTAATTATAGCTTCATATTATTGACTGTTAGAATGTTATTCACGTTATTCTGTGAATTAAATGAAGGCGCCGGAGACTATGTGGAAGCATGATATGTTCGCAAATCGAGGTGGAGCTTCCATGGAGACTGGAACTAAGCTCTACATCTCTAATTTGGACTACGGTGTCTCTACTGATGATGTTAAGGTATTAGAATATCTATCTGCATAATTGTGTTGATCTCCGTTCTAGCAAAAGTAAGCAGCATATGATCGACTTTCTACAACTTGATATGCTATTAGTTAAGCGAGGTTATGAACTCTGTGGATGTGTCGATCCCTATCTTGCCTGCTACGAGTATTTGATTTCATGATTTGTGAACATCTTTGTTCTCTGGTTATCTTTTTCGATTCTTGGATGTCGGAAGAGCTTTTGATCGCACAATCAAGAAATCGTATTACATGTAATTTTCGATTGGGTTGCTCATGAGTTGTAGAACCGATTTCTTGTTTATGGCATGGTAGGGGTTTCTATTGTTACTCTGGAATTTAAGACCAAATTCCTTGTTAAGTTAACAGTAATATAACCGTCTCAGCAGCAAGCCTGTTTTGTTGGTGTTCCTCGTATGGCTAGATTTTCTATTGACTTGTGTAGATATTCTTCCGCTGTAAACCTGAAACATGTATTTGATGGAAAAGTTAGGTTCTGAAAGGTCAATCTTTATGTTTCTCATCTGCTTTGTTTCTCCCAGTTACCTTTTATTTTGCCAATACACTCGTGCGTTACCATGCATATGTTTGTAGGTTACAAAGAGGTTGACTGATTTGACTGTTTTTATGTTGGTCAAATGCGCTTGCTGACATCTGTAATCTATATGAAGGAGCTCTTTTCTGAGGTTGGCGACCTGAAACGTTATAATGTCCATTACGATAGAAGCGGAAGATCAAAGGTATCTTAGTGGATTCTTTCACGTGTCATGTGTCTGTGTTTGTTCTTCTTTGGCTCTGTGTATGATATCTTGATTGGGTTCTTCTATCAGGGAACTGCTGAAGTAGTTTACTTTAGGAAGAATGATGCCCTGGCTGCTGTCAAGAGGTATAACAATGTGGAACTTGATGGAAAACCTATGAAGATCGATATTGTTGGCTCAAATTCCAGTGCAAGAGCTGCACCACCACCTTCTAGTAGCTTTCCTAGAAATCCACTCAGATATGATAGAATGTACGTGATTTTCTTATCTTAATACTTATCATACTTCTTCTTTGTAACCATACTATAATCTTGCTTTTACAAGCTGTTCTAACTCTTTCTTGTTTCACTGCACCCTGTCATACCACTACCTCAATAAAGCTTCTTTCACTTATTTTCTGTCAAGAGTTTCAATTTTATTTTTATCTGTTTAAGTATCTACTATCTATGCAATTAGCTGAACAGCTGAATTAGCTCTCTGCAACTTGAGGCGCTATTATTTAACAGCCCAACTCCTCAAGTAGTTACTCAGAGTACATCATCTTGATGTGTTGGATGAGTTTTTGCTGGTGGTTGCGACAAATTATACTCCTATATGGTTCAGATGTGAGAGTGGCATTATGTTTGCGCTATTTGCCGGATTGGTGAAACATTTACTAAAAAAATGTGATTTGTCTGGCCTTTGACTTTAACAATTTATTCTTTCAAGATCCTACTTTGGTGTTATGTTTTCATGTACAGTAACATATTCCTATGATGGCAGTGCGTCAATTTTATATATTACTTCCTAGGTCATTTAATTGCTTCTGTTTAAAGTAATACGAGTATCACTTTATAATCTTGCAGGGAAAGAGGGAGAGGAGGACCGATGGGGCGTCAGCGCAGTGGGCGTGGTTTTGGCAGAGGCCATGGAAGAGGAAGAGATCGTGATGAAAAGATATCTGCAGAGGATTTAGATGCTGAGTTAGAAAAATACCACTCAGCAGCTACGAAAACAGAGGAACCAATGAAAACGGACGGGTGAAGAACCATGATCGTATCACTCTTCGGTCTTTCCATGCCTTTATCATATGGTTTCCCAAATGTGTCGTCAATGACGATCCGACTTTTTTTGTTTATATCTACCTATGACATCTCTTAGGCAAAGGCAGATAAATGGCAACAGATGGACCTTGGTTTAGAAAGCTTGGGGTTTTTTACCTTATGATCTTGCGATTGGGACTCTGGAGTATAATTATTCGCTATCGGAACAAGTATCTTGTTTAGCTGTAGATCCCTTTTACTTTCACTGTTTGGTAATTGTATCAACGTAATGGAATATGTTGGCCATTTGAACTTGCTATGGCATCCCTTTCGAGTCAAGTTAATGGAGACTTCATCCTTTGGATTACGATGGACAGCGCCCGTGTTCAAGTCCTGGTTTTCATGTACGAAGTAGCATTTAGGAGACAACCGCACCTGCACGTGAGGTAGGTCTCTATTGGTTACTCTTTGATAATTTGGCTCTTGTTATTTGCCTTTTGTGCTTATTCCGAAAACAGTGATTCCTTGGGTTTATTTTCTAAACTGCGTGAAGTATAAAATTCCCTTTCCTCTTTAGCATTTGGTGTCGGTGTTAACACCATTGCTGTCTCTCTATCATTTAGTTTAGTTGCTAATCGTCCATGGGGAAAGTGTCTCCTTATGCTTTATCGTGACTTGGAGGATATATTAGTGATTGGTTTAGATACATGCGACATTATGTAGAAGAAGAAGAAGATTAGATGGTGGCGGTGAGCCGGGACCGAGGGATTCATCAACCACTTCGTTCTGCCTATGCTTCATGTATATCTGGCCTCCATCTCCGCAGTCAGCTAATTTTTTCCAATTTAGTTGGATGATCACTTTCGTACCATTTCATACTTGATTGTTTCTCCATTTAGTTTTAGTGGTTGAATGATATCCAATATAAATGATGATTTGCTATACATAAATTCCAATTTTAAAATAATACGTACAGAATAGCACTGTAATTTTTCCCTTACGGTGTAATTATTGCTTCTTATTATAATATTCGAAAAGAAAAAAAATGTTAACAAATAAATGAAACATAAGAATAATAAATTTGGGATATCGGTATAAAATTACTCCATGGAGCGTTAAAGCCCCACCTTATCAACTGGACATATGGAGCAACAGTTACGGGTTGGATTGAATTAGTTCATGGCCGTCTAATTAGATGATGCCACCATGCCTGTGCTAGCTATTGAGTACTCTGCTATACTGAGTTGCAACATCACCTTCGTAGTAGTTGCATTGAGCATTGAGCATTGAGCATGCAAGAAATCATATCAAATCATGGTAGTTGGTACCACCTACAATCTACTTCGTATCATCATCTACTTATGTTACAAGTAAAACACTAACGAAAACTGGACTATGTTGCTTGGAACAATTTAGGTGATAGATGATTGTCATTTACGGACCAAATTCTTTCCTCTAATACAGTCAAATCACTGCTTCTCCTATTCGTTTACCACACAAATACATCTGTAAAACCAGCAAACTCTGATACACAAGATTCCACAAAGCTACATGTCTCTCCTTGGCATTCTATGCCCTCTTAGCTTCTCCCAACTTGAGACAATCAATCCTATCAACGAGTAAAACATGGCTTTTATGCACGTCATAATAAAATACCAACACGAAGACGGCCAGTACCACGGATACAGCAGCCGAAAGAACAAACTGATGAGATGTCGAGGGTACCGTCCAACCTGTACAACCAAGACTATTTTAGAGACTATTTTTGCAAATAAGATAATAATTAAACTTGACTTCAAATTAAAAATAAAAAAATCAACGTTAACCGCACACATTTTATACCCTTCATACCCAAAAATGAAGGGTCCAGCCGGGACTTAGGGGAAGCTAATGCTCATGAGCCAACCTAGGAAACTGGCTTCCATTTTGGTACTTCAGAGAGTTTAGACCTTGATCCCAGTATCCCGGAGTATAATCACTCTAATGGCCAAAAACACATCCTTAAACTTCTCAAAGCAAATTGACAATGTTCTCGGGGGAAGAGCCACAAAGGTTCTTTCAACTTCAGAAGAATCATAGTTTCAGAATCCATATAATTGATTTGGTATAATGTAGATTGTAGGTTATGGCGCAAAGCAAAACTACTTACAGGGAAAAGTGCATCTAAAGCATCCCGAGCTGCATGCCGAACAGTCCTGGTAGGATACATTGGACCTCCAGGAGATGTGAAGCTGTACAAGCAAGTCTTCAGCCGTGTACTAGTTGTCATTCTAAGCTCCAGACCTAGATGAGACAAAATAAAATCCGTCTTGTTATACAGAAGTACATAGTAATGCCACAATGAGCCAATCCAAATATTGCGTGTAGGTGGTAATGGTATACCTTGAAGAACCTTAATTTGAGACAAATAATGCAGCAACACAGGCTCCACCTTTAATTTCTGAAGCTGAACAATTAAACAAGTGGTAGTACATTATTTTAGCCCCTTTGACTTTCGTAATCAACTCAAACTCTTACATTTCTCATCGCATGCAATGGTCATGATGTTTTTAGAAAAGATAATATGATAGCATGGAGTAGTCCTTTTGATTAATCAAACAGGACCGGCTTGTCATTGTACCTTTCTTTACATATATTTCAAAAGATTAATCCTCAAAGTCAAACACCAAAGTTCAAAGAGGACATTGTACATTGTATATGGGAATGATGTAAAGAATTATAAAATTTTATGGTTCATTTCCTCATAATCTTGTTTACCTGATCAGTAAGCTCTGTCACAAATATATCTGCTGGACCACCAACCAAGAAGGAAGTCGGAAAATCAGGAAAATGGTCCAGGAAGCCATCAAGCCCGTCAACTGTGAGCAAGGAGCATCAACAGCATCAACAACAAAATTCATGTGCTCCACATGATGACAAAGAACATTCAGTCCATGAAACTACCTGCATTGTAAAAGAAAATAAATCTGGACAGTAGAAGAAACAAATCTCGCCGAGCCTGAAATTGTAGGAATGATAACATCAACATAAGTCAGCATTTTGGCCACCCCTGAAAAAAAATTAGTCAAAGTCCGGAAAAGGAGTTTAATATGTGAGATCAGAAATCGTCATCCCACCTGTATAACAAGTTTGGTCAAGCGTGTCTGCTCGAGTGCAACATTCTCAAGAAGATACTGGACGAAGAAGGGAAATC
The DNA here is from genome assembly GCA_958450325.1 of Agrostemma githago. Classification (NCBI taxonomy): domain Eukaryota; kingdom Viridiplantae; phylum Streptophyta; class Magnoliopsida; order Caryophyllales; family Caryophyllaceae; genus Agrostemma; species Agrostemma githago. The sequence goes on along the minus strand of OY288239.1, from coordinate 74,712,249 downwards.
ATAGAACTGTTGAGATGCATAAGTCTGCCTGAACAGGAAATTGTTGCAAGAACCAATACAAGAAAATACAGGAACTTACATAAAATAATGACTGAAACTGCCTCGTGTTGGTCTGGACATCAATCCTGTATATCAAATTTTCTTTTACGTTTTAAATACAAAGGTTGCAATCACTATCAAGTATCAACTTAGCGTTGCTGAACAGATCAAGGGAACAAAAATTCATGGGAAACAGTATCATCAATTTAAAATATCTTTACAAGAGAAATAAAGATTAGAAGTTAAAATCAATGCATTCTAAATATCCAAAGTGATTGAAAGTGTTATTTACAAACTTCCTTTATCACAGATTTTCATTTTACTTTCCTATATGCTGTGATAAACTGTTCTGTTTACTGATGGCTGACATAAAATAGTAGATTCATTTTATTTTCTTGTACGCCACCAGACACACGATTGTTTACAAGTGAATGCCACATACACTAGCTTGCACTACCCGAATAATCTTCCTAAGCACTAATGATAATTGATATACTTCCTAAGCACTAGATTCATTTTATTTTCTTGTACGCCACCAGACACACGATTGTTTACAAGTGAATGCCACATACACTAGCTTGCACTAACCGAATAATCTTCCTAAGCACTAATGATAATTGATTTAATAACCAAAAAAATGACCTGCATGTGTAAAAAAAGTCATGATACATACCAGAAAACATTTGTAGAACCCTGAACAAGAGCAGAAGAATATCTAAGAAGCTTTTCAGAGTCCTCAACTTTTATGTCAAATAACTGCGGAATTTAAAACAAACGAAGGAGGCTCAAGTATGGATACAATTAAATATATAAAGCACCATCCAGGAGTTACAAGATTACAATATGCAGGAGAAAATGTTTGGACGTGGAAATGCAACATTTTTTTAATCTCTTTCTATCGACTATAAACATTATGCGGTCATTCTTAATGGACAATAATTGTCAATTTGTCATTGCATCTATATTCTAAATCACACCCAAAAAAATCATACTTTAGTAACATGCCTATCAAACTAAACACTTGATTCTAAAATCATCGAGATCAGAGGAAAAACTAAGCAACACATGAAGTTCACATACCCATTTATGGAACAACAACGCAAATATGTGAGATGCAAATGATTGGCTCCACAATTTCACAATCAGATCAAGAATGGGTTGACCGTCTTCTGGCACCTGGACAAAATGTTTAGAAAGTACATCGTAAAAGCACAAGCGATTTCTTGATCGCTTTTCTACCGAATCTATAGCATCAGAAGCCCTGCTGAGAATTACATCTGTTGTGAAATCCAATGCAGAAAATTAGAATGTACACCTATGCAGGCAAGGTATACTAGTACATATATCGGTTATAAAGACGTGTCTATAGTTGACAGAAGACTGAAAGACACAATACTAACCGCCATCCACCATACAAAAACAGATTGCATGGAAAACACATCAACAGCTAGACACTCATTAATTAATTACAATGGAAAGAACTGCCGACTTGTTACTGTGACATTATCCTAATGACGGAAAGGAGGTAAAATTTGAGAGTTAATTACTCAATCAGTTGTTACTTGTAAGACATGAAATTTGTGCATACTAATAATCCCTATAACATTTACAAATCCTTAACTACCACCTATAACATTTACAAATCCCTTTCACGCAGGATTGGATAAATAAACTGAGTGCGCTATGAACCGAAAAGCATGAAATTTGTGCACACTCAAATAATTTCAATGAAACACATCCTCGTTGAGATAGTTTTCATATTTTTTCCATGAATTTTTATTGGCCACTCTTCTAATTTTAAGGCTGGTAGCTTAATAAGAAACGGTTCATTTGATTTCAGCTTCCCATACGAACAAGTCTTTGGTCTCCTGGAGTTGACGAATAGATGGATTACCTTTGGCACGATCATCAACTTCCAAAGCTATGTCAGCAAACAATTCCTGCAACAAATTGCGCCGCTGAGCTGGAGATGCTTCTGCCTGGAAGTCAGAGCATATAATAATTCAAATCAGCAATTACGAGTTAGCTAAGCTGAGTGATTTCACAAAAACTAAACTGAATAATCAATTCATTAGTGTCTAATTAGGATTCTTGCACTCCTCTCCACTAAAAAAATCTCAGATGTTAAAAGAGTACTCGTATATAAAAACATTATTGCGCCTCAAAACAACAACTTAAGATTTTGGTTGAAATGTTGGATCTAACACGGTGACAAAAGGTCACGAATAATAATCTCAACCCCTCGTACCTAAAGTGGAATATTTGGCACCAAAGTTAGGAGGCATGAAGCCCAAGGGGTATTCGTGTGTGAGGCCTTGACTTGCATCCATAATTCAAAGCCAAGGGACATTCGTGTGAGGGGGCGCATCAACCGTCGCCACCTTAAGGTAAGGTTTTGGTTGGGATGGTTATCTACCAAAAAAATAACTGGCGTTTCACTCAATTAAACAAAAATTAAGGTAGGTAGGCTAGTTAACAAGCTGAAAATTCGTGCAACTACGTAACAAAAGGATAAATTAACGAATTTTTCACTCAATAATACGAAAATTAAGTTAGTTATGCTGATTGTTAATTAGAGAAGTAATTAATTAGTGTTAATCATGTAACAATTGTCTCATGAAAGCTCCAAATTCTACATGGCGATAAAAACGACGAATGTTTCTATATAAATCTAAACATTAAAGTTTAGAACACTCAGCTGCATAATAATTCAATCAATACTGACGCAATTAAACAAAACAAAAATGATCCAATAAAAATAAAAAAAAAGGGAGAAAAAAGATCACTCGTAGAAGCTTCTTATAAATTTCTTGGGAGAGAGCGGTTAGATACGCAAGCCTTCGAGATTCCGGATTCTGCTGCATTTCTAATAACAGATCATTCGGATCACAATAGATTAAACCCTAAGATTTCAAATTATACGAACGACTGATGATTATATTTCCAGATTTAAGTGAACAACATTAAAAAGATGTTAACCGACGGTTTAATTTGGCTGATTGTTTGTGATTGAAATGATGAATGAAAGGGGGCGATTCAAGTAAGTGAGTGTGAATGGATTAAGATGAAGGAATTTGCAATGGCGTAAGAGAGAAGAAAACGAACATGGATGGGAAATAAATTTAAGTTTATCTATCTGGAAATATGGAGATGCATTGTGTGAAAACAGTGACAGGTATTGAGAAGCGAGAAGAAAGATGACACCAAAGTCGCCAAACTTCAGATAGTATTACCACGTGTACATTTGACTTCAGATATACTCTCTCCATACGTGTGAAATAACAATTACGGAGTACTATTGATTAGAAAAAATGGACTGTGAAATTCATATCTGTTTCAATTTTTTTTATGGTACTTTAGTATATTTCTGACCAAATATTATTAAATAATTCAGCTAAAAAATATTATCAAGAGTGATCTTACAAAATTCATATAAAATTTTTAATTAATTCATGTCTTACAAAATTGAAAAGAATGTTCAAAAAATAAAGCGAACGAAATATAAAAAGAAGTCTTATTTTTTTAGTTATAATATGTACTTGCAGTTTTTAATGCTGAAATAAAGTTAATACAATATATTAACTTTGACTGATTATTACGACAAAAGCGAATTAAATGGTGAAACAATCAAACTATTAATTATTTTTAGAAAATTATTAAGCTTTTTTAAGAATAATAGATTATGCTTAAGTGAAATATTAAGTTTTGTTTTGTCATTTTCTTACTAATTTTTTTATTGATGATTTACCTTTAGACTAAAATACGAGTATTAAATACATTACCCAAATAATTGTCATCCTTAATATGCTATTTTGATTAACACTTAAATTCAACTTCTTCTTCATCATATTTTGTAAAAAATTTCAGCTTTGAATATGAATAAACGTACACTCTTATGAACACTAAATCCATGAGATTTAAAGTTAACTTGAATTGTATTTATATAAATAATTAATATAAAAATCAATTAAAATAAAATTATTATACCTGAAAAATGAGAAATTTCAGACTTGATTATTGGCTTCGCATAAAATCACTATACTAAAACAAATGCAAAAGATAAAATTAGCACTAAAATTAGAATCAACGAAGAACAATTACAAAACTGAAGAAAATATTTGTAAAATTGAAAGAAAGAAATGTGAATAGGAACTCTAAAAATACAAATTGTTTTTTTCCAAGTCTCCATTATATTGTTTTCTTAGTCATATAATGATAATGAAGTTATTCATATTTCATAATAAATAATATAATTATTAATATTAATGTGATTATCAAGACAAAAGTAGATAAAATGTGTAACCTCCAAATGAAAAATTCTGACATGTGTAGTATTAAGTTGCCTTTTGAATATAAAACAAATTAGTAAATACGGAGTATAAATTATTAATAATGTTAAAGTTGTTGTGATCCTTAATTATGTAATTAATTATAAATATAATCAAAATAAAACTTTACAACACATATGCACTAAAATTGAATTCATAACAAAACTTTTTTTGCAATTAAAAAAATGTAAGTAGTAATAAATTTATTAATAAAGTAAAATAGCTAAACACATACGAAGTAATAACAAATTTATATTGTAATAAAGTTTAAATGCAGTAGCAATAAAATAACAAACAAATACGAGTATTAATTTTGCTAAATAAAAAAACTTAAGAAATGAAAATTCTTATTTTTAAAAAAAAGTTAAACTATTTACTATTTTTAGTAGTTGCTTGTAATGAAAGGTGTGTGCAAAGATTTTCAAAAATCATAATAATAATAATAATAAATTGAATTATTTATTACGAGTATAACACAATATTAAATATGAGTAAACAAAAAGTTTGTGATACTTAATAATGTGATTAAATATAAATTTAATAAAACCCTTTTACATTTTATACAACCCTTTTACATTTTATAATTTCTTGCCCTTTTCACAATCAAGAACATATATAGGATCAGTATTTCCATGATAATTACAATACTTCAATTATATGTTATTGCATTGTGTCGAATTTGGAGCTGTCATGGTTTCCAGAATCTGTTTTTGTTAAATGTTGGAGTACTTGAATGTGTCTATAAGAATACTTGAATAATTGTTGGACTTTGAATACAATTTTGAGGTCTTATTATTTCTAGAGTCAGAGTATTTGAATGTATGTATGTATGTATGTATAAGAATATTTGGTGATATTTAATTAACATCTCATTTAAGTTCAATTTTAAATCAAATAAAAACCAAAACCATGTAAACTTTCATTTTCTTATGTGCATTTGTGCTTCTTCGTCTTAAATCACGTTTCATCATTATTTGTGCTTGATTTTTCTGGATTTGTTTCTATAACTGTGTTTTAGATATTTTGGATTTTGTTTATGCAGAAAGATTTGAGTTATTAGACTTCCAATTACTCCTTGTTGATCAATCTTATGCTTCGAATTTGTTGATTTTGGTGATTTTGCTTGAAAGAATACCTGATTTTGCTCTCTCTTACAATATATAGGAAGCTTGTCAAATGTTTGATTTGTTGAGATCTGATTCATACATACTGATTCTCTACTATAATTGATGATCGTGATTGCTAATGAGGTACTTCGAACTTCATAGTGTTGTCCATCTCTTTAATTTTAAAACTCTCTCTGTACACGTGCGTGTCAAACCTGTCATTTTGATTGCTTATTAAACAAAGAGATGGTTCAATGTGGTCGGAACATTTCATTGTGGCTCATGTCTTTGGTGAGGACTGAAAATCTTGAAGTTGAGAAGGCTGCTTAGCGAATGATTTCTTTTATGATTATGTCATTCATGGGAATACATGTTTCGCTTACTAGTCCGTTTTGGTTACTGATTGTTGTTGAAACTAGGCATTTTTCGTTTCTTGAATGTCGATTTGTCTAGACTACTAATGCAAAAGCATTTGGCTCAGTGCGCCATCTTGTTTACGCGGTACATTATTACATTTTCAGACTATTTATTTGTCGGAGATATTTCGTATACGCTTAATAATAACATATATGTTGAGCGATGTTCCTTAATGAAGCTATCCCTTTGAACAATTTAGTATGTCAGGTTCATCCCTCCTCGTGTAATCATCTCTAACGGTTGTATTTTTTACTCATGTTTGCATAACTTTGTGATTTTCTTCACTAGGTTGCATCCCCATGGTAAACTACTAATGGAAGGGGAGCGATATTGCTGAGTTCATGAATACTGTAAGTACCCCAAGACATTCAACGGAGAAATCGGAGATAACTGTTCAAATTGAGAGTATAATATTTGGGCTATTCTCTACCAGCCTTTGAAGAAATATCTATGAGGGGTAATCGAAGGTAAATAGACTCACAACTGTCAGTTTTGGTTAATTTTTGTGATCGTAGCTTATTAACTTATCAAAGTGTCGTTTTTTTTCCTTGTGTTAGAAATCATTGATGGCACAATGTAAACGTGGATGGATAGCATTATCCAAAGGTCATGATGACATTTTTGCTAGAGCGATGAAGAAGCCAGAACGAAGAGGTTGCCTGGAAAACATTATCATTTTTTCTGGATATTTTGTCATAGTGCACTATTGTGTGCTTATAATGTAATTTTGACATATTAGAATGCTTGTAACATAGTTATTCCAATGCTTGTAAGCATCTACTCCAACATGTTTTGGTGGTTACTCCAACAATCATTTAAATTGTTGATTAAATCAATCAATGAGAATTTCTGATGTGTGTGAGAAGTCTAAACTCTCTGCTTTTCTCATTGAATTCCAATCAACGTACAATGGAAAATATATACTACCTTCTACAATATCCTTCGATATCTTCTATCACAAGAAACTATATTAATCATATACAATCAAATCTCTATCTCCTAAATACGGGAAACATATAATAAGAGAATATCCTAGAATATACAGAATATTCTTTCACTCTCTCTCAAGTTGGCGCACTTGGTAAACCGAGTCCCAACTTGAACTGTAAATGGTCAAATAATTCACCTCCAAGCGCCTTGGTGAACAAGTCCGCAATTTGCTCCTTGCTTGAAACATGGGACAAACTTATGGTCTTTTCGATCAAATGTTGCCGCACAAAGTGACAGTCGATCTCTATATGTTTCGTTCGATCATGAAATACGAGATTCCTTGCTATGTGAATTGCCGCTTGATTATCACAGTACAAACTCATTGGTTCCTTGTGAAATACACCCAACGATCCAAGGAACGCTTTTAACCATATTAATTCACTTGTAGCAAATCCTATAGCCCGATACTCGGCCTCAGCTGACGATTTTGAGACGGTAACCTGCCTCTTCGCTCTCCAAGATATAGGCGAGTTCCCTATCGAGACAAAATACCCGCTCACTGATTTTCTAGTTACTGGACATCTTCCATGATCTGAATCACAGTACCCTCGAAGTTGTAGGTCACCGTCTTTCTTTAACGTTATCCCCTTGCTCGGACTTCGTTTAAGATAACGAACTACTCGTAAAGCTGCCTCCTAATGCTCTTTTCTCGGTTCATTCACAAATTGAGACAATGTGTGCACGGCATAAACCAAGTCCGGTCGCGTTATGGTCAGATAAACGAGTCTGCCCACTAACCGCCGGTACTTCATTGCATCTCGAAGCACATACCCGCTCGCAAGCCCCAACTTATGCCCTTGTTCCATGGGTGTGTATGCGGTTCGCGCTCCTTGCAATCCCGTCTCCTTAATTATGCTAGCTGCGTACTTTCTTTGGTTAAGAAATAAACCACTCTTATCATGTGCTACTTCTATTCCCAGAAAGTATTTCTTTTTTCCCAAGTCTTTAATCCCAAATTTTCTATCTAAGAAAGCTTTCAACTTCTGACATGCTCCATCATTGTTGCTAACTAACATCATGTCATCGACATAGACCAAGACTCCTATGAATATCCCATCCTTATTCAATGTGAATAACGAATAGTCCGCTAGAGACTGAACGAACCCATAATTTTTCATAAAAACTGTCAATTTCGCAAACCAATTCCGGGAAGCTTGCTTTAAACCGTAAAGGGATTTAAGCAATTTACATACCTTGTCACCTTGTCCCTTATCGAAACCTTGAGGAATCTTCATGTACACTTCCTCGTCGAGATCTCCGTGTAAGAATGCGTTATTGACGTCCAATTGCTCAATAAACCATCCTTTTTGGACCGCAACGGCTAGCATGCACCTTACACTCGTCATCTTTGCTACGGGTGCATAGGTTTCATGATAATCTATACCTTCCACTTGGGTGAATCCCTGTGCCACGAGTCTAGCCTTGTACCGTTCCACTGTCCCATCAGCTCGATACTTAACCTTATACACCCACTTACATCCTATCGGCTTCTTACCTTTAGGTAGAGACACCACCTTCCATGTACCATTCTTTTCCAAAGCGTCGATCTCCTTCCTCATTGATTCTCTCCACTTCTCATTTCTGGATGCATCTCGATAATAGTTCGGTTCGTGATGCTCATCAATTTTCGCCATGAATGCCCTGTGAGAGGAAGAGAAACAATTGTTGATAACATAGTTAGCTAATGGGTGACGCGTACCTGACCGTGAGGGAGTATCAAGGACGCGGTGAGCACTTGAGTCGGGGTTAATTATTCTTGTCGATTTGCAGTAATAATCCTTCTTCCAGCTCGGTTCAAAACGTTCTCGTGCTTCTCTCCCCAAACGAGGTTCAATGACTTCGTCAGAAGCTTCAACCGAGTTACCGTCGACTTGGTCAGTGTCAACCTCTCCTTGAGCCAAATCGACTCGACTCCCTCCTACCTCGACTGTAGACTCGACTTGGTTCGAGTCGGCTGCTAAGTCAGGTGATGTTGAGTCTTCCCGACTCTCCATCCCACTATTATCAGTCGAGTTCTTCCTCTGCTCCTTCAATTTCTCTTCCTCATTATTCTCACTCCTCCTTACTTCGTGCATGTGACTCTCTATGTCTACATACAAGTCATTTTCAGTAATGGGCTTAAGGTTGGACTCATGAGTGGGCTGACTTTTGTCTAAAGAGTCAGAAAAGGGATAAGTGTGTTCATAAAACTGAACATCTCGAGACACAAATATCCGTTTTTCTTTCAAATCGTAAACTTTCCATCCTTTCTTGCTACATGGGTACCCAATAAAAACGCACCGTCTCCCCCGTTCCCCAAATTTGTCATTAGGTTTATCCTTGTTATGGGCATAGCATAGACAACCTAGGACCCTCAAATTATCGAGTTTTGGTTTCTTTCGATATAAAATCTCAAATGGGGTTTTTCCATCCAACAACGGAGTGGGGGTTCGGTTTATTAAGTATACGGCCGTCAACACACACTCTCCCCATAATTGAATGGGTAACTCTCCTTGAAATCGTAGTGCCCTCGCTTTTTCAAGAATGTGACGATGTTTTCTCTCTACCCGACCATTTTGTTGGGGTGTGTCCACATTACTAGTTCGGAATAAGATTCCGTTTTCTGCATAGTAATCCTTCATTTCTCCCGCCAATAATTCGGTCCCATTATCACTTTGTATGATTTTCACTCCTTTCTCAAATTGAGTTTTTGTCATTTGGCAAAATTCTTTAAGTAATCCTCCCGTTTCACTCTTCTCTTTCATAAGATAAACCCACACTCCTCTACTATGATCATCCACAATAGTCAGAAAATAATGCGCTCGGGTTAAACTAGCTACTTTGTATGGTCCCTAAATATCACAATGAATAATTCCAAATAAAGTATCGCTTCTTTTATTATTAAGATGAAAAGGGGTACGAGTTTGTTTAGCTCTACAGCAAGAATCGCAAGCAATTTCAGATACCCAATTTAAATTGCTACCTACTAAAGGAGTAAAACGGGAAAAAATACTCTAAGACGGATGTCCAATTCTTTTGTGCCAAAGATGACTCTCCTTGGAAACTGCCACATGCCCTGCTACTTCAAGTTCCTTCGGCTTGTAATAATAAACCCCTTGTCGATGCTCACCCCGTCCAATCACTGTCCTCGTAGTCTGGTCCTGCATTACACAATAGTCAGGATAAAAAGTTATCACACAATTGTTCTCATAAATAAGTTGTTGAATGGAAATAAGATTGCAAGTGAGATTCGGGACATAAAGAACATCCTTTAGGATGAAGTCATCGACTAATTTAATTTCTCCATGGACCGATGCCTCAACCTCCCTTCCGTCCGGTAACCCGACCGAGGAAATTTTTTCAACCCGACAATTCTTCAGTAACTCTCGCTTTCCTGTCATATGGTGCGATGCTCCGCTATCGATTAACCATTCAACTTTAGAGTTAGCTTTCATACCTTGCAACTTATCGTTGCCTTCCGGAGTGGTGCCAAGCAAGCTTCGAAGTCGGTCGACTTCTTCATCTGTGAAGGGGACATTCTTGTGTCCTGGAGTACTTGTCGCGGCGTTGGCCACATAACCACCGCGTCCTCTTCCTCTTCCACGATTGCCTCGTCCTCCACGTCGTCCTCGCCCCCTTTCTCTTGCTTTCACCTCTTCATACCCATGCTTATCATAGCAATTCTCCTCTGTGTGATAGAATTTACCACAATGTGTACATTGGGGCGCTGAATCCTCGTCACTCGTCCCCTTTCCTGACCCGCGGCCTTTCCCCGTGATTCGGGTCGCCATTGCTGCATCATGACGTTCCTTCTTATTCTTTGTCATGAATGCGTGTCTTTCTTCCCTTAAAATAGTCGAGTATGCCCGGGCCAAAGAGACAATTGGTTCTTCCATCAAAAGGTTAGTCCTAACTTGAGCATATAATTTAGAGTCTAATCCCATGAGAAATTGGTGTACCTTTTCCTCCTCTCGTTCTTTCGCAATCGAGGTTGCCGCTCCGCAAGTACAACTTTTAACCTTGCTATAATTTGCTAACTCATCCCAAATTGTCTTGAGTCGGGTATAGTACTCGACCACCGTCTCTCTTCCCTGTTTGCACTCGTTCAAATCACTCTTCAGTTGATGAACGCGGGGAGCATTCCCCTCCGAATATCGATCTCGCAATTCGTCCCAAACTTATTTGATTGGTTGCGAGAAACTAATGCTTGGATGTAATTTTGGGTCAATTACATTCCGTAACCAGGCTCGTAACATGGCATCGCATTGTCTCCATGCCACGACTTCCAAGTTGTCTTCATCGCCGTCTACCTCCGGTTTCTTCACCCCGTCTTCTATGAAAGCCAGTTTGTTTTTGGCATCCAACCCGTTCTTCACCGCCTCTGACCACATGTCATAGTTACTTCCGTTAAAGATAATTTGAGTAACGTTAAGGCTAGGACTGTCGGAAGGGTGCAAGTATAAGGGAGATGACATCGGAATGGTCTTTGGACCGATCCCGCTTTCCTTGGGTTTTTCCTCATCGCCGGCCATGGTCAGCTCCTGGTCCCGAGGATTTTGTTTTGTGTAATATGTTTGTGTGGATCGCTCGATTAGAGCTCTGATACCATGAGAATTTCTGATGTGTGTGAGAAGTCTAAACTCTCTGCTTTTCTCATTGAATTCCAATCAACGTACAATGGAAAATATATACTACCATCTACAATATCCTTCGATATCTTCTATCACAAGAAACTATATTAATCATATACAATCAAATCTCTATCTCCTAAATACGGGAAAAATATAATAAGAGAATATCCTAGAATATACAGAATATTCTTTCAATTATCCATCTTTAATTACTATAATGTTGTTGTTGTTCCAATGTTTATAAATAAATTATTCTTATACTGGACAACAATTACTCCAACATTTACTAATTATTGATTGAATCAATCAATCAATTCTTCTTCAATCACTCTAATGTTGTTGTTATTCCAATGCTTATAATAAGTTATTCTTATATTGGACAACAGTTACTCCAACATTTGATCTCAGTTATTCCAACAGTTTAGACCAAGATATAAGGTACCAAGTATTCCAAGCTATAACTGTTGGAGTAAGTGTCATCCACAATAGTGCATTTATATATTAAATCTCATGGACAGAATATACTTGGGATAATTATTGATACTTCACGTCAGTTGATTAACGTAAATCGATAACGCTCAGCTGACTAGAGTTAGACGTTATTGTCGTATGACGGCGGTGATCAACTGATCCCTTTCGGTCACACCTATAGGATGAGACCCAAATAGAAAACTAATTATTTGTATTTGATACAGTTAATTAATTCCTTGCGTATATATTTGATATATGCTTGGTAATGAGAGTTATTTATTTGAGATAGAGTTTAGAACTCAGTCCGATTAAGTTTATTAGTCTATTATACGATAATTAACTGAATAAATTTTACGTCTTATTTTAATACGATTAAATAAGACCTAATTTAGTATTTAAAAGTTAATTACTAAATTAGTTGAGGTTTTGTATGCTTTTATGGGTAGAGGTAATTAGCTATTAATATTTACAAGGAGTTGTAAATTTAGCTAAATGATTATTATTATTGTGGGACCAATTATATATAGATATAATATTAATATATTACTCCCTCCGTTCCAATGAATTGTATACATTTGTTTTTTTGACACTATTTATAAGTAGGATGAATTTTTGATATAACTTCTAATATATAAGATAAAATATATTCATGTGGGATATTGTTTAAATCGTCTAATCGATTACATTATAAATATCAAATTTTTATAACTTTTAGTAATACGTAATTAAAAATATAGACAAAAGAAAACGAGTATCGACATACGTGCATAAAGCAAATGGATACGAATGGTTGGAACGGAGGGAGTACTTAAAGTGTTAAGAGTGTATTATTTATTTGATGTGATCAATTATATAAGATAATTAAATCATGTCACACATAAGCATTTGTAAGACAAATGACAAAAATAAAATGGACCCATTTTGTGTACATGCACATGGCACACATAGGAAATTGAGACTTGGTAGTTATTTTCTATGTGTATGCAAGCATGCCACAAACATAATAATTACATTACATTACCCAAATAAGCATGCAATTAATGAAGAGTGCAAGTGGCCTTTCCTTGGATAGGGTGGCCGACCAAAGGGTCTTCATAAGGGGACATTCGGTTCTCTTATTTAATTATTAGAACCTCTTGTCTCTCTAGCACTTACATTATCTCTCCAAAAACTCTCATGCACTAATATTCTCTATTATTACTATAGTAGTAATACTTATTATATTGGTGTAGTTTTATCACTACTATTATCTAGTTAATAATAATAGTGATTATTTGGGTTGAATCTTGGTGCAACTAGAAGGAGATCTTCTACTTTGGAGATTCAAGTTTTGGAGGATCATCCATACTAATATAAGCTAAAGAACAATAAGAAAAGGAGTTTTCTTATTGTGCCCATTATTTCCTCATTGTTTATGTAAGGAAATTTCTTCTTGTATCTAGTTTTGTCAATTTTATCTCATGCATGTAACTAGATTTTTATATACTAAATTAACAAGTAATTTAGTAACTAATTAGAGGAGTCTAATTAGAGGGTTATGAACCTTTCAAGTGGTATCAGAACTTTGTTGTTGCATGCATGTCGATTTTTGACATTTTTCGGGTTATATGATAACTTTGTAAAAACCGAAAATTTTGTGTAAAATTTGTTTCACATGAAATTTTTGGGTACATGCATACCTAATGACCTCAAAATGGTTGTGGTTGAGTTTGGTAATTTTTGGAATTAATTTGCTAATTTATAATCATTTATGCCTTAACAACCGAGTTTTTATGCCTATTTGATGTTAAAAGTTAACTAAAATAGTTGCATGTTGTTTTTGGGCATGATATTTTTTTGTACATTTCATCATATGTTTAAGGACATATTTGTAAATTTTTGAAATTTATTTTGTCGTTTTGGGATGTTTATTGTTTTTTATTGGATAAAAATCGATAAACATGCATTTATTTGTTCCAAATTTATTCAATTTTTTTATGGACAAATTTTTATTTTTGAGTTCCTGGAAATGTTCCAGAATGCACAAAAAATTTTTATTTTTAATTTTTAGGTGTTTTATGTTTTAATTTGAGTTTATTTCATAAAATTGCTATTTACCGATTAAATTAGCAAATTAAATCAATTCAAACTAATTTTATTTTTCAAATTAGTGGAGACTAATTCTTGAAATTTCCAAATTGGTTTGGAAAATTAGTTTGAGCTTAATTGAGAATTAAGTATTGATTAATGATTTTTAATGGTTAAAAATCGATAAATTCCATAAAAACCGAGCTAGGATGAACTTGATAAATAATAGGGCGATTTTGGCATGTTTTTTACAGCATTTTATTTATTTTAATGTTGTTGAATGAATGAATGTCATTTTATTGATTATTTCGCAAGTTTGTACCTAGTATGGCCTAATTTTTTAATCGGTATTACCCGTAATGTAAGGGAATATCGATTTGGTTGTAATTAATTGCGATCTCGTATCGCCCGTTTGTAATAAGTAATATTTTTATTTATACAATGTATAATAGGAATTGCTATGTATTCATTTGTATCATTTGTAATTAATTATTATGAAGACGGAGATTACCAAAGAGGCCAAGACGGTGGTCAAAGAGACGGTGCCTTTTGGAGGTGTTCCATTGAAGAGGCCAGGGACCAAGGAGTTGGTTTCTGATTTTGTAATAGTCTAGTTAATTAGATTAGCTAGATGACCATACTAGGATTTATTTTGTTTGTTGCTTGCTTAATATTCGCTCATGCCAAAATCGCCAATCATGCATTTTATTCATCGATTGTCAATTCACCAATTTACGTAATCACCAACTTAGTTCACTTATAAGTGATTAGTAACTTAATATTGACAAGACCTCTCACATGCATAGTAAGAATTGAGATTTAGCCTTACCAATTAAAGCACCTATGAACCCCTTGTTCATTAGGGCAACCACAACGTGGACCCTTTTTACCTTGGGTAAGTAGGGTGATAAGATCACATGCCAAGATTGGGTTGGACTCAACGGGATAAGAGTTATTTCGGGGCTAGGAGATGGATTTGGTTGAAATCCGTCAACCGAGAGTTCTAGGGTAGAATTGGTCGAGTAATGACTTACCGTTTTTACATAAGGATTGCATGCGATGTTAGTTCTTATTTAAATGCGGGTCTCGGAATCACTTATATAATTTCGTGAGGGGTCATTATATGAGTGACTTGTTAAAATTGTTTTACAAGTAAATTATATAACAATGAATGTTAATATTTCCTAAAATTTGTTGTAGTGTTTATAATTCGCTATGGCTACAAATGCAACCATTCAACTTGGAAAGGATTCTTGGCTTAGGTCCGTTATGGACAAATGTATCTTGAAAGACGATGGAAGTAATTTCATCGAGTGGGAGTCTACCATAAAAGGTGCGGCGTTGTCTGACAACGTCCTTCGTTACTTGAACGAGCCACCGCCCAATGAACCCGGTCCTAAAGCCACCCCGGCACAAAGGACCGCCTATGAGGAGTTTTTGAAGATATCTAACGATATCAAGAACGTCTTGATATGGTCAATGTCTCCAAAACTCAAGCTTCAATACATTACCCTTAATGCATATGAGATATTCTCAAGGGTTAAGACGGCTTTTTCTCAATCACCCGATATCCGTCAATATGAGACTATGATGAAATTCTTCGAGGGTAAGCTAGAAAATGGTCAAAAAGTTGGCCCTCATGTGCTCAAGATGATTGAGCATATTGACACTCTAGAACGTCTAGGATGTAGCATTCCCAAGAAGCTTGCGATAGGTCACATTCTTAACTCACTCCCCTCCAAGTTCTCCTAAATTAGGGTGAACTATAATATGCATGGTATGGACAAGAGTTTCCAAGAGCTTAATGCACTCCTCAACCAAGCGGAGAGGGACATGGAGACTAGTGGGAGTGAGAAGAGAGACATGCTCTCTATGAAAATGAAGAATCTCAACCTTGGGGTTCAAAAGGGTAAAAACAAAGGTAAGACCCAATTCAAGAAACAAGGTAAAGACAAGAATAAAGGAAAAGCTATTGTGAATAGCAAACCTAAGGCTAAGGTTAACAAACATGCCGACGGCGATTGCTATTATTGTAATGGCAAGGGACATTGTAAGCGCAATTGTCCCAAATATTTGAAGGATTTAAAGAGCAAGAAAGACGAGAGTGAGACTCCGTCAGGTATTGTCCTCACTTCTCTCTATATGATAGTGTGGACATGACATAGGTCCACCCCGACGCGGCCACGCGCGGGTTTGGGGAGGCGAATGAATCTCCATATGAGAATGGATCGAATTGAAATTTAAATCGAAGTTGGAGTCGCCACCGAACTTTGTGGGAGTTCGGGCCCGTTCGAACCCACTCTATGTCGTAGTGGGCCGTGTACAAAATACGGCCCATTTCCGATGTCAGAGTTTATCAGGTTCGTCCCTTTGCATTTGATACCGATACCAACTCGATCGGATACCGTGTATTGAATGACTCTCGTTGCCAATGGTTTTGGACATCCGGAAACCGAGGTTCTGAGTAAGGAGTGAGGGTACGTGTTGGGAAGTTCACAAAGAACACCCAACCCCGCCCGCACATTAGCGGCCTCTACTAGGATATCGTTTGACTTTTGAATATGCGCGTTAGTTGAACGGGAAAATGATATGCAAAGATTATTTTCCCTAGGCATGTGAGAATTGAATGGGTTGCTAAGTCGATTTAATGCAACTAAAATTAACGTCAAAGTTGTATTTTAGCATATGAGGTTCCTTTTAGTCTAATAAAACAAATGATGAAAAGATGAAAAGAAATCGCTAAAAAAAACGAGCAAACGAGTTAGTAATGATTGAATAACAAAAATAAATATGATAATATGCATGATTTTGAAAAGTTTAATTCACGTGATGGATTAACACGTGTTGACCGGGGTCAATAAAAATAAAGTGGAGATCTGAAATATTACTAAAAAGACGCTGTTTTGTCTAAAAAACGATGTTCGAAAAAATAATAAAAAGCAAAACCCGTGTTGCGTTTCAGCCGGCCGCGCGGTTCGCCCGGGGTGCGCGCGACTCGCGCCCCGGCCTGTTTTCGAAGTCGATTTTTTGGAAATCGATGATTTTATTAAATTGCGTACAAATATTGCATAATTTGCACTCGATTCAATGTTTTCGATATTCGTCGTATTCGATATTCGATTATGAAATCGATATCGAATATTTGAAATGACTTTTAGAAAAGGTTTTATAAAACTGTTTTGAATGAAAATTTGAACGAAATGAAAAAGAATGTTGGTTCTCTCCGCGTTAAAATCGTCGTATTTTGTAAAAAGAAGTATGTAACGATTTTTAGCATCAACGAGATTAATGTAATTCTTTGAATACGATATTCGATTAATGAACCGGTATCGTATTTTAAGAATATTTGTTATATATGAAAATAATTTTGTAGTATCGATATTAGAAATAAGACGATGATGACCCATAAAAAAACAACGACCGACGACGACGCGATACAAAAAAAGAAGAAGAAGAAACGAGAGAAAGGAAGGAAGAAAAGAGAGAATTCGGGTTTGATTTTACACCCTCAACCTACATGCTTTGTTTACTCGGATCGGGGCTCGTCGGAATGTGGCTAAGGCACGGGAGCGTCGAGTTAATGTCGGTGAGTTATGGTGGTTGGTTGGACGTGTAAAGTGGCGGGTGATGGCCGGTTTTTGTAGTCTCGGGTTACACTATCGGTTTCTCGATGCTAAGTGTGAGAGTCTCGAGGTGTATGAATAAGAAAGTTGATGTGTTGAATGTGTATGAGTTGTGTATGAATATTGTATCGGGGATTGTATGAATTAATCGTGTGTGAATAATGTGTGATGGGAAGGTCCTATTTATAGGAGAAGAGGTAGCCTTGCTTGTATGACAAGAAATACCGATTTGGATAGGAAACGTAGGAGGTTGAGATGAACGAGAACTCGCTTTCTTGGTGAAGAAGGCAAGGAATCTCGGCTGGAATAGGCTGCTCGGTCGAGTATCCTACGCTCGGTCGAGTGTTTGATTCGGTTTTGGACGAAATTCCTACTCGAGATCAAATTCTATCCTTAAACGGGTTTGTTTAATATTTTGTGTAGCTGATTTTTGTAGTGTTTGAGCTCGAATTGGTCACGTGAGGTGACACGGCTGACTCACACGTTTCAAAAATATCTTTGACCGGGTTTTGACTCGGTCGCTAAAAGACGGTTTTGCCCCCGGTGTCGGATTCGATCCAAATTAGTCTTATTTGACTCGAAACGACCCACTGGGCCTGAATTTGAGGTCGTTTTTGTGAGATTTCTACTCCTTAAAAAGCCCAAGCTAAATATCCATGATTTCGAGCCCATTTCCGAGTACATTAAAGCACGTTTGCGTCCGATCATCGTCGGGTGTTTGTCGGAAACTGCTATAGACACCTGGTGGTCAAAATGTGGGTGTCTACAGAGCCCCCACTCTGAGTGAGGCTTGGACAAGGCGAAAGTCAGAGTAGCTATCAGGCCAATAAAAGATTAAGACCTAGCAGACTTCCGATCGGGCCGTTTAAAGTCCATTAGACTCTGCGCGAAGGGCCCGCCGGCCACGGATTAGAAATATACCTGAGCTAATGATGATAACCCCGTGGGGAATTGGACTTGTCGTATAAGTCTTGGGTGCGCCTATATATGGGCCCATCCCGTTAAATGCCGCTGGGGAGTTTTTGCGAGGAGTCTTCCTTCTCGAGTCTGTGTGTACCTGTATGATGCCGAAACATAGCAATTCGTATGTAACATTTAGGCAAAACACCGACTCACACTGTGGAAGTGAAACTTGACGTTCCTTTGGGAAGCACAAGCTGGTACCTGAAACATTAGATATGTAGGCAGAAATAGCAAATATAGCAGATAACAAGATAGCATACAGGAAATGCATTTAACATCTATAGACTGACTTGCGCTGGGGAAAATGATTTTTGCTTCATTTTGAAATCGAAGTCCTGAAAGCAACTCATGTGTTAGGAGATAGGTTTTCAAAATTGAAAGAGGTAGAAATAGATTCGCAGTTTTAAATAGACTGAAATTTGACTTGTCGAAAAGGATTTTCTCAAATGGCTAAGTTTTGCAAATTTTAAAACGAGAATTTGAAGAGAGACATATCGACAGACTCGACTCTGGACGCGACATGACGAGTTGACAGACACGAACTTGGACTCTCTAAGGGTTGGAGCGTGACTCGGTAGGGGGGTGGGCCACCTAACCAGACTCTTAAATTGCGCTATTCCGTAGCCTAGGCGAGTGGCAACACGGTCGTACATCGAAATGGGATAGATATGCTAAAGGGGGATTGCGGTAGTCCATAATGGGACTGTTTTTGTAGGACTTAGCAGTGGAATGCTGTAGACTAGTGTTCTTTTGAATCCCTTTTGATTTTAGGGTACATTTCCAAAGTGGGCATTGCCTTGAGTCCTGACAGATTCTCGTCTTTGACTGAGCCGAGTACTAGGAAACACTACAGAAAGAAGGATAGTTTTTAAAAGTATTTTGGATTTTGTGAGTGGAAGGAGAACTTCTGTCTAATAGAAGCCCTCAGGACGACAAAGCTAGCTATTGAGAACATGACAGTGTCGTGACCGAAATGATGGTGCTTTTTGAATGTGTGTCGATGTGGGTGGTTGTGCCTCTGTTGAAAGGCTGTCTACGTATTCACGTGTGGTGAAATCAAACCAAGCCGTAGTTCAGTGGATTATGGTGCCTAGTTTATTAGGGCTTTGTGTGTAACTAGCCATAGCGATGGTAGGCTAGGTGCATTCCCAGTGATGTCTTGATCAAGGAGATAGACTAGCTAGGATGCTGATCCTGTGACTGTGAGCATTCTTCGGGATAGCCCCCAGAGATGGTGTGAATTATTTGGGCATGTTCTATGCCGACCGCAAGTTGAGTTCCCGTGTTCGGGGTTGGTAACTGGTTTGAATGAGAAGAATTGAGATGGGATTTTAACGAGTTCTGCTCTCGGGGATTTTAACGAGTTCTGCTCTCGGGGATTTTAACGAGTTCTGTTCTCGGGGATTTTAACAAGTTTTGCTGTCGGGGATTTTAACGAGTTTTGCTCTCGGGGATTTTAACGAGTTTTGCTCTCGGGGATTTTAACGAGTTTTGCTCTCGGATTTGCGTATGGTGATTGTGAATTCTGTTATGTAAAGGGGAAGTCGAGTAGAATGGCTCGAACTTTGATCGGGATAGGTTTTGATAATGTGAGATCTGATTTCCATGTCTGGCCCTAATGGTTAGGGGTATCCTATGGAGCTTGAATTCTAAAAATTCCGGGCTGTCTCCAGCCTGGGTCTCGGGAAGGTCTTGAGGGTTGGTCTCGGGAAGGTCTTGAGGGTTGTAATGTGGGAAGGCTAAATGTGGTGTTAGTTGACCAACTCGATTATCTCTCCCTTATTTGATGGTATGAATTTTGACCGTACCCTGGTCATGGGGCTTTCACTTGAATTGACCGTTGATCATGGTCATGGGTTTTTGGGGGTTCTTTTTTGATCATGGCTAGCTCTTTTGTTTTGGGCCTTTTGCTTTTTCTTGGACTTTTTTTTTTGGCCTTTTAATCTCGGTCATGGGTGCTTCTTTTGCCTGCTTTTTATTTCGGTTTTTGCTTTTTTTTTTTGTTGGTCAGACTAACACCTAAGGTAGGGATTGATCGATCTTATTGGATGAGTCTTTATTGTGGGAAATGGGCTTGCCTCCCGTCTTTAACCCAAACTAGGAGATTACCTAGATTTGTCATAGGATTCGACACCGCTCCTGCTAAGGGTAGTTATGTGGCTTTCTATACCAGACATGGAATAGGTAAAAGGAAAACACGGGCTCGGTTTCCTGCAGTCATTATAGATGTGCCTATAATAGTCACGTGCGTGTGCTCACAGTGTACGACGGTGTTCATCATGTTCTCGGAAACACATAAGGAAAGCATATATGAGAAAGAATATTGAAAGCTGATTTTATTGAATTTTGAAAAAAAGAGGACAGAATACAATTGACTCTGACTCTGACTTTGAAGTTGAAATAAATAGTACTCCCTAGACTCGGACTCAGACTTGGACCAAAATCAAATCCGGACTCTTGGATGCATGAGAGGTAGATTGGATGCTTTGGTCATCGGGCCCTGTATAGTCCATGAGGGGCTTTGCAAGTGACAATGTTTCCAAAACGGGAGTCTTCCTGGCATCGAGGAAGTCTTGAATAAGGTGTTTCAGCTTCCAGCACTGTTCTGTATCGTGTGCTCTCCCTCTGTGGAATTTGCAGTAATGCTCGGCGTTCCATGCTTTGGAGCGTTTTTCTAAAGGTGGGTCGGCTGTTGGGCCTATAGGTAGTATTAGGCCCTTCGGAACCAACCTCTGGAAAGCGACGGTGTAGGACATATCCAAGTGGGTAAATGTCCTTTCCTTTGACTGGTTCTTGATTTTTGGAGAGGTGACTTGAGGGTTACCTCTCTCGGCCTTGCCATCTTGAGGGTATCAGACAGTTTCGTAAGAGTGTTCACCTTTCAAATGGCTCTGTTGGGTGATTGGCTGCCTTACCCGCTTTAGTTGTGCTAGACGGGATCAGGTTCTTACAAGATCCTCTTCGATGATGGTTACCTTGGAACTTAGGTTATCTAGGGCAGTATTGATTTTCGAGAAGATATTGTTAATGGAGCAAGACAGCATAAGCATACTCCCCTGGATATCCCCTTTCTCGACGGCGCGGGATTTGTTGTGGTTTGGTAGCGCCTCACTCATAGGGTCCCTGGTCGGAAGAAACGACAGGTGTTAGAACTCGCCTAAACTCGGTTTTGCGCAAATGCAAGAGAGAGAGTCAAACTAGGTATGGCCCGGGGGCGGGAATGACTAAGATTCTATAACCGGGCTACTTAAACGTTAATCTAGACAAAGTAACGACTGTGACCTAGACTCGACCATGAGACTCGAGCTGTACAAGGATAAGTCCGAAAATGGGGCGATCGTATTTGACCGTGCCGCGTGCTTGGACCAACCGTGGTGACCTAACCCTAGGTGACCCGAGTATTCGTAGCATGGGTACGACTCGAAGAAGGCATCATAAGGACGCCGGTGTAGGATGAACGTAGGGTACTCTCTAGGGTAACCGTGGTTGACTGCTCGGGTGGAGGACAACCCCCTGAGTAAGGCTAGAGACTCAGATGGTGTGACATCTAAGTGACTCGAAAGTGGGATACGTGAGACAACACGTGCAAGACATGACCCTTAGAGCAACCGTGATTGATCGCTCTGCTGAAGGGTAGCCCCCTGAGTGGGGAAAAGCCTAAAAAGGAAATGACTCGGAAAGGACACCTAGATGGGTGACTCGTGAAAGGTGGGTCTCCTTTAGGATCCAGCTGTGTGGGTTGGGCCCTGTTTGAAAGGAGGTTTATGTGAGACATTCCACAGACTTTGGACTCGATAATTGTGTAGACGGACCAACCTTCGTCGGAGTATGTCCTACGTAGGTGGGCTTTGCCTTAGTCAAATAAGGCGGACTGGGATAAGGAGGAAACTCGTGATATAAGATCGACGGAGTTTCGACGCTAAAGACTTTGACGACTTATGACACGACCAGACACTGCTAAATACAGGAAGTCCTAAAAAGAGGAAGGTTTTGAAAAAGGGATTTTTTTGGAAAATCCGAGAAGTCTCGGTGGATGGCCCAATTTTTTCGAAAAAACGGAAAAGTGCATCGGGCCACAATTTTGAAAGTTCGAAAAAAAAAAACCGAGTTTTGAAATGGGTAGAATACCGGTTGGAAAATAGGCTACTTTGAGTCAAATCGTAAATCCTAATTTCGGTAGCATTCCGGGGTTTTGAAAAGTTGAATATTTGGAATTTTGAAACTTGAGTATCGTAAAAAGGAATTTCCGACAATTTGAAAATTGAAGATGAGATCC
Source organism: Agrostemma githago (assembly GCA_958450325.1). Lineage (NCBI taxonomy): Eukaryota > Viridiplantae > Streptophyta > Magnoliopsida > Caryophyllales > Caryophyllaceae > Agrostemma > Agrostemma githago. Next base: position 74,689,359 of record OY288239.1, on the reverse strand, counting down.
CGAAGATTTGAAAATCGAAAACGGCATCTCGAAGATTTGAAAATTAAAAATGGCATCTCGAAGATTTTGAAAATCGAAACTAGTATCTCGAAAATTTTGAAAATCGAAACTGGCATCTCGAAAATTTTAAAATCGAAATTGAATTTTGAAAATTCGAAAATCGAATGGTGGATCGGAAATTCGAATTTTGAAATGGGCAGCATGTCGGCTAGAAAATAAGCTTGTTTTGAGTCAAATCTTAAGTATAAATTTCGGCAGCTTTCCGATTTTTTAAAATTTGAATATTTTCGAAAAGATGCATTTTTGGAATTTCGGAATTTTGAATATCGAAGATGAATTTCCGAAAATTTGAAAATCGAAAACAGGATCCTGACTTTTAAAATTGGCGAAAATGTCATCGGGCTTGAATTTTTTTGAAAAACCAGAAATTTTGAATTTTTGAAATGGATTTTTGAAAGCCCGAAGAGAAATTCGGGGGATGGCCCGTTTTTTTTTTTTCGAAAGAAAAAAAAAACGGAAATCGAACCGGGCGACGGTTTTGCAAGTTCGAAAATAGTTTCGAGTTTTAAATCGGGCATAATACCGGCTAGAAAAAAAAGCTATTTTGAGTAAAATCGTAGGTCCTAAATTCGGTATATGCCCGGGGTTTTGAAATTGGATATTTTGAAAAGGATGCAATTTTCGAAAATGACGGTTTTTGAAAAGGATGTAGATCAAGTAGCACGTAGTCATGGAAACAGTATAAGGACACCATGTATGCTCTTAAACTAAGTCTCGGTTAGTCTATAAGAGTCTATACCAGTGTACATAGCCTATTCGAGAATCGGGGTGAACTTCCTAAGTCGAGTTGAACTTAGAACATGCCGTAAAACCCATACGAATCTGCTATGAACACTTTTTGACATATCCAATTTGGACTACATCAATGGTATAGTGGGACGTCGGTCACCAGTACCGGCCCGGGAAAGTATGGGGTTATGCATGAACAGTAGAACTAAAACGCGTATTGTACTAGTCAAACGATTTCTATTCGAGTCTCACCCTGAGGATGCCGATGGTAAGTCACGCATCAGTTAATCCCCAGCAGAGTCGCCAAATTGTGGACATGACATAGGTCCACCCCGACGCGGCCACGCGCGGGTTTGGGGAGGCGAATGAATCTCCATATGAGAATGGATCGAATTGAAATTTAAATCGAAGTTGGAGTCGCCACCGAACTTTGTGGGAGTTCGGGCCCGTTCGAACCCACTCTATGTCGTAGTGGGCCGTGTACAAAATACGGCCCATTTTCGATGTCATAGTTTTTCGGGTTCGTCCCTTTGCATTTGATACCGATACCGACTTGATCGGATACCGTGTATTGAATGACTCTCGTTGCCAATGGTTTCGGACATCCGGAAATCGAGGTTCTGAGTAAGGGGTGAGGGTACGTGTTGGGAAGTTCACAAAGAACACCCAACCCCGCCCGCACATTAGCGGCCTCTACTAGGATATCGTTTGACTTTTGAATACGCGCGTTAGTTGAACGGGAAAATGATATGCAAAGATTATTTTCCCTAGGCATGTGAGAATTGAATGGGTTGCTAAGTCGATTTAATGCAACTAAAATTAACGTCAAAGTTGTATTTTAGCATGTGAGGTTCGTTTTAGTCTAATAAAACAAATGATGAAAAGATGAAAAGAAATCGCTAAAAAACACGAGCAAACGAGTTAGTAATGATTGAATAACAAAAATAAATATGATAATATGCATGATTTTGAAAAGTTTAATTCACGTGATGGATTAACACGTGTTGACCGGGGTCAATAAAAATAAAGTCGAGATCTGAAATATTACTAAAAAGACGTTGTTTTGTCTAAAAAACGATGTTCGAAAGAAATAATAAAAAGCAAAACCCGTGTTGCGTTTCAGCCGGTCGCACGGCTCGCCCGGGGTGCGCGCGACTCGCGCCCCGGCCTGTTTTCGAAGTCGATTTTTTGGAAATCGATGATTTTATTAAATTGCGTACAAATATTGCATAATTTGCACTCGATTCAATGTTTTCGATATTCGTCGTATTCGATATCCGATTATGAAATCGATATCGAATATTCGGAATGACTTTTAGAAAAGGTTTTATAAAACTGTTTTGAATGAAAATTTGAGCGAAAAGAAAAAGAATGTTGGTTCTCTCCGCGTTAAAATCGTCGTATTTTGTAAAAAGAAGTATGTAACGATTTTTAGCATCAACGAGATTAATGTAATTCTTTTAATACGATATTCGATTAATGAACCGGTATCATATTTTAAGAATATTTGTTATATATGAAAATAATTTTGTAGTATCGATATTAGAAATAAGACGATGATGACCCATAAAAAAAACAACGACCGACGACGACGCGATACAAAAAAAGAAGAAGAAGAAACGAGAGAAAGGAAGGAAGAAAAGAGAGAATTCGGGTTTGATTTTACACCCTCAACCTACATGCTTTGTTTACTCGGATCGGGGCTCGTCGGAATGTGGCTAAGGCACGGGAGCATCGAGTTAATGTCGGTGAGTTATGGTGGTTGGTTGGACGTGTAAAGTGGTGGGTGATGGCCGGTTTTTGTAGTCTCGGGTTACACTATCGGTTTCTCGATGCTAAGTGTGAGAGTCTCGAGGTGTATGAATAAGAAAGTTGATGTGTTGAATGTGTATGAGTTGTGCATGAATATTGTATCGGGGATTGTATGAATTAATCGTGTGTGAATAATGTGTGATGGGAAGGTCCTATTTATAGGAGAAGAGGTAGCCTTGCTTGTATGACAAGAAATACCGATTTGGATAGGAAACGTAGGAGGTTGAGATGAACGAGAACTCGATTTCTTGGTGAAGAAGGCAAGGAATCTCGGCTGGAATAGGCTGCTCGGCCGAGTATCCTACGCTCGGTCGAGTGTTTGATTCGGTTTTCGGACGAAATTCTTACTCGAGATCAAATTCTATCCTTAAACGGGTTTGTTTAATATTTTGTGTAGCTGATTTTTGTAGTGTTTGAGCTCGAATTGGTCACGTGAGGTGACACGGCTGACTCACACGTTTCAAAAATATCTTTGACCGGGTTTTGACTCGGTCGCTAAAAGACGGTTTTGCCCCCGGTGTCGGATTCGACCCAAATTATTATTATTTGACTCGAAACGATCCACTGGGCCTGAATTTGAGGTCGGTTTTGTGAGATTTGTACTCCTTAAAAAGCCCAAGCTAAATATCCATGATTTCGAGCCCATTTCCGAGTACGTTAAAGCACGTTTGTGTCCGATCATCATCGGGTGTTTGTCGGAAACTGCTATAGACACCTGGCGGTCAAAATGTGGGTGTCTACAGATAGACATTAACTATACTTGCACTTCCACTTGGGTATTAGATACCGGATGTGGTTCTCACCTTTGTAATCATTTACAGGGGCTGAGGGACGTGCGAGCACTAGCCAAGGGTGATGTGGTCCTACGCATGGGAAATGGAGCTAGAGTAGCCGCTATATCCGTAGGCACTTATGTACTCACTCTAGCTAGTGGTTTTGAGTTGTATTTGAATAATTGTTATTTCGTACCAACTTTAACTAAGAACATTATTTCCATTTCCGTACTTGATATGGAGGGTTTTTCCTTTATGATTAAGGACAATTGTTGTACTTTTTCATTTAATGACATGGTTTATGGTAAAGCTACGTCTATCGGAGGTATTTATGTTCTAGATAATGTTAATGATGCATATCATGTAGAAAACAAGAAGCTCAAAGCGGGTGAACCTAATCAATCCTACCTTTGGCATTGTCGTTTAGGACACATAAACGAACGACGCATAAAGAGGCTTGTTTCAACGAAACTTCTCAAACCGTTTGATTACGAATCTTATGGTGTATGAAAGTCTTGCCTTTTAGGCAAGATGACTCGTGCTCCTTTCTCAAGTAAAGGAACACGAGCAAGTGAGGTATTGGGCCTTATACATACCGATGTCTGTGGCCCAATGACTATCACCGCTAGGGGTGGTTACAACTACTTCATCACTTTTACCGACAACTTAAGTAGATATGGGTATGTCTACTTAATGAGGCACAAGAGTGATGCTTTTGAAAAGTTCAAGGAGTTTCAAAGTGAAGTAGAGAACCAATTGGATAAAAAGATTAAAGTACTATGATCCGATCGTGGTGGTGAATACCTAAATAATGAATTTGATTCACACCTAAAAGATTGTGGCATAGTATCACAATGGACTCCTCCTGGCACACCACAATTGAATGGTGTGGCCGAAAGAAGAAACCGAACTTTATTAGATATGGTTCGGTCCATGATGAGTCTCACTGAGCTTCCTGATTCATTTTGGGGTTTTGCCATTTTGTCCGCAATATTTTCACTAAATCGGCCCGACTAAAGCGGCCAATAAGACACCATATGAGATATGGAAGGGAAGGGTTCCTTATTTGTCGTTTATGAGAATATGGGGTTGTGAGGCATATGTTCAAAATAAGTCTGACAACAAACTCGCACCCAGATCCGACAAATGTCTTTTTGTAGGGTATCCAAAGGAAACACAAGGTTATTACTTCTACAATCGTCACGAAAACAAAGTGTTTGTGGCTCGTGACGCTGTCTTTTTAGAAAGTGACTTCATTTCTAGAAGACAGAGTGGGAGAAAATTTGAACTTGATGAAGTCCAAGAGCCACAAACCGAGAATGAAGTGGAGGAAAGCGTTCCCTCCTCCTCGGATACGGTTGCTGTTCCCTTTGAACCTAGGAAATCCACGAGGGTTAGTCATCCTTCTGATCGATACCTTGGTATTGTCAAGGAAGATGCGTTAGATATGTTGCTTTGAGAAAGTGACGAACCTACAACCTACAAGGCGACCATATCTAGTCGTGATTCCATGCAATGGCTTGAAGCCATGCGATCCGAAATGGACTCTATGCACGAAAACCAAGTATGGGATTTGGTTGATTTACCTGAAAAGGTGAGACCTCTTCAGTGTAAATGGATCTTTAAGATCAAGAATGGCATAGATGGACATAAAGATGTCTACAAAGCTAGATTGGTGGCAAAGGATTTTACTCAAGTTCATGGTCTTCACTATGACGAAACCTTTGCTCCAGTTGCAATGCTTCGCTCCATTAGGATTATCTTAGCGATTGCCGCATTTCATGATTATGAGATTTGGCAAATTGATGTCAAAACCGCCTTCTTGAATGGGATTCTAGAAGAGGAAGTGTACATGACACAACCAGAAGGTTTTGTAGATACATCTAATCCTAAGAAGGTTTGCAAGCTTAAGAGACCCATTTATGGTCTTAAGCAAGCGTCCAGAAGTTGGAATCATCGCTTTGATCATGTTATCAAACAGTATGGTTTTGTTCGAAGTGTCGAAGAACCTTGTTTGTACATGAAGTTTAGTGGGAGTAAGGTAACCTTTCTTGTCTTGTATGTGGATGACATACTTCTTATCGGGAATGACGTTCTGATGCTTGCTTCTGTAAAGGAGTGGCTAGGAAAATACTTCCAAATGAAAGATTTGGGAAATGCACAATACATTTTGGGTATTCGGATCCATAGAGATAGGTCCAAAAGGATGTTGGTATTAAGTCAAGAAGCTTATATAGATAAGATTCTTGATAGATTCAAAATGAAAGACTCTAAGAGAGGCTTTCTTCCCATGAGTCAAGGTACCATTTTATGCAAGTCACAGTGTCCTACCACACCCGAAGAGATTGAACGCATGAAGTTGATCCCATATGCTTCCGCTGTTGGATCAATCATGTATGCCATGACGTGCACTCGTCCCGATGTTTCGTATGCTTTGAGCATGACGAGTCGTTATCAAGCCAACCCAGGTGAAAGTCACTGGACAGCCGTAAAGAACATCCTGAAGTACTTGCGAAGGACTAAGGATTCATTCTTAGTGTTTGGAGAGGATACTGAATTACGTGTAAGAGGTTACACGGATGCCAGTTTCCAATCCGATCGGGATGATTTGAAATCCCAATCCGGCTATGTTTATATGTTGAATGGAGGAGCCGTTAGCTGGAAGAGCTCCAAGCAAAGTGTCACCGCGGATTCTACAACAGAAGCTGAGTACATCGCAGCTTCGGAAGCTGCAAAGGAAGCTGTTTGGATTCGTCAGTTTTTGGAAGGACTAGGAGTAGTCCACTCCGTCAAAGATCCTATCACCATATATTGTGATAACAGCGGGGCTATTTTTCAAGCAAAAGAGCCCAAGTCTAGCAATAAGTCTAGACATGTACTTAGGAAATACCACGTGATAAGAGATCTCGAGGAAAGGAAGGAAATCGATATATGTAAGGTTGGGACAAACGATAACATCGCTGATCCTTTAACCAAGCCTCTTTCAAAGGCTAAACATGATGGTCATGTGGTAGCAATGGGATTGAGAAAAGTCCCAGATTTTCTTTAAGTTATCTAAGATGTAATAATTGGATATTGTAAACAATTTTTACATTTCTGATAATAGCATTCATTGTTCGAGTTTCAATATGAACTCCTTTATTTAGTTTGACTAAATCTTGTACTTTGTTCATTCGAATGGATTGTGAGACAATCTTGAACCCTATTCAAGTGAACATTTGAACATAGTATTTTTGCCCCTTGTCACTTAATAAGGTGACGACTCGGAGTGACGAGATTGTAAGTTGATCGATGGTTAGTTCAAGACCACGGGGTCATGGAGATGACTGGTCATTTACATAGGCAGACTGATTGTCACTCTGTCGGGCAGTGACCACAATAGAGTCCCTTATCAAAATTGTTGAGGCCTGGTCGTGGCGGGGATTTCTATTTTATTCCTATGAGTCGATTCTTTAGACTGGCGATCATTTATCTGAGTCGGTGCAGTTTCCGATTGGCTTTGGTTGTTGTCCTAGGTCGTACCGTGAAAGAAGGCTGATGGACATCTTCTGGGTCATGGTGATCTGCATTATACAGTATAAGATGGGTCAACAAGAATTGTCCACCCACGTTGGGTACAAACATCCTTGGGCCACTCGAGGAGAAGTAACTGGAAATGCGTGGCCACGCTCGGAAATAGATCTATGGTAGATTTTCCGGTCAGACAGTTATTCTCCAGATCGAGAAAACCACTCTAATTATAATTAAATCACAAGTGCGACCTGAAATACACCTTGTGATGAGTGGGAGGATGTGACATCAAAGAGACAAGAGAATCGGTAGCACACAACTTATGTAAACAAGTGGGAGATATTGATGGAGTAGGAGTCCTCCGCAATATAGTGGCTACATGCACAACTTGTATCAGACAAGTGGGAGATTGTTGGAGTAAGTGTCCTCCACAATAGTGCATTTATATATTAAATCTCATGGACGAAATATACTTGGGATAATTAGTACATTGATACTTCACGTCAGTTGATTTACGTAAATCGATAACGCTCAGCTGACTAAAGTTAGACGTTATTGTCGTATGACGGTGGTGATCAACTGATCTCTTTCGGTCATACCTATAGGATGAGACCCAAATAGAAAGCTAATTATTTGTATTTGATACAGTTAATTAGTTTCTTGCGTATATATTTGATATATGCTTGGTAATGAGAGTTATTTATTGGAGATAGAGTTTAGAACTCAGTCCGATTAAGTTTATTAGTCTATTATACGATAATTGACTGAATACATTTTACGTCTTATTTTAATACGATTAAATAAGACCTAATTTAGTATTTAAAAGTTAATTACTAAATTAGTTGAGGGTTTGTATGCTTTTATGGGTAGAGGTAATTAGCTATTAATATTTACAAGGAGTTGTAAATTTAGCTAAATGATTATTATTATTGTGGGACCAATTATATATAGATATAATATTAATATACTACTTAAAGTGTTAAGAGTGTATTATTTATTTGATGTGATAAATTATATAAGATAATTAAATCATGTCACACATAAGCATTTGTAAGACAAATGACAACAATAAAATGGACCCATTTTATGTACATGCACATGGCACACATAGGAAATTGAGACTTGGTAGTTATTTTCTATGTGCATGCAAGCATGCCACTAACATAATAATTACATTACATTACCCAAGTAAGCATGCAATTAATGAAGAGTGCAAGTGGCCTTCCCTTGGATAAGGTGGCCGGCTAAAGGGTCTTCATAAGGGGACGTTTGGTTCTCTTATTTAATTATTAGAACCTCTTGTCTCTCTAGCACTTACATTATCTCCCCAAAAACTCTCATGCACTAATATTCTCTATTATTACTATAGTAGTAATACTTATTATATTGGTGTAGTTTTATCACTACTATTATCTAGTTAATAATAATAGTGATTATTTGGGTTGAATCTTGGTGCAACTAGAAGGAGATCTTCTACTTTTGATATTCAAGTTTTGGAGGATCATCCATACTAATATAAGCTCAAGAACAATAAGAAAACTCATTTTCTTATTGTGCCCATTATTTCCTCATTGTTTATGTAAGGAAATTTCTTCTTGTATCTCGTTTTGTCAATTTTATCTCATGCATGTAACTAGATCTTTATATACTAAATTAACAAGTAATTTAGTAACTAATTAGAGGAGTCTAATTAGAGGGTTATGAACCTTTCAATAACACCAAGTATTCCAAGACGTAGCACCAAGTATTCCAAGCTATACTTCAAGTATTCCAAGATATAACACCAACTTTTCCAAGCTATAACACCAACTTTTCCAAGCTATAACACCAAGTATTCCAAGAATAACACCAAGTAGTAGATAACACAAAAATGAGGTTACTACTCAATCACATAAATACATTACTTGCTGTGACATACTCTTTGATCAAATAATACACAACACATTCTATTGACTACCCCTTCCTGAACACAAATTAATTCAAGATCCAAATCATAAAATTCAAAAAGAACAAAAACAAAAGCGATAGCCAAGTATTCCAAACTATAATATCAAGTATTCCAAGATATAACACCAAGTATTCCAAGATATAACACCAAGTATTCCAACTATTATAACTATCGTATTATAAACATCGTATACTTTCATCGTCTGAGTTGTATACTTGTATGAATGTCTTCAACGTCATATAGTCCCATACTTTTGATTGAGTTGTAAAGATTTCCGAGTGAGTCCTGCATATGTATCATATTTATTAAGCAACTACTCTAATATTCAGTTACTCCAACACATATATTCAAGCACTCCAACATATATACTTAGTTACTCCAACACATATATTCAATTTCTCCAACACATATATTCAACTATTCCAACACATATATTCAATTCTGAGTTATACATGTTCAACTATTCCATTCCAGAATCACAGTTACTCTAATGCTCATGTTCAGCTATTCCAATATTAGACATCAGTTACTCTATGTTCATGTTTAGTTATTCCAACATATACTCAAGTATTCCAATTACTCCAACATATATACTCAGTTACTCAACACATCACATATATTCAATTACTCCAACACATATATTCAATTACTCCAAAACATATATCCAACTATTCCAACACATATATTCAACTCTGAGTTATACATGTTGATAAGTGTAGTTTGTAGTGCCTAATTTGTTGTGTTTAGTCCCGGTTTCTCTTGTGGAATCGCTCCTTGGGAGCGGTTTCTGGGCTACTTATGCTTCTTCTAGTTCGTTTTAGGTTCCCAAGACCATTCATGGATTGGAACGATTCCGACTCGTTTCATACACTTTTGGAGCCAACGAAGAGAAGGAACGATCACTCGGTGCCATGGATTCGATCCCGAGACCTTGGGACCCATTCCCGAGCCCCTTAGGCTCGATCCCGAGACCCGAGAATTGATGAGAAGCCCATGAGAATCAAGGAGGGACCTTAAAGATCATATTGGAGGCCTACAAGACCCTTCCCGGGCGGGATAGTAGCCTTCCCGACCGGGAAGGGGTGCACAAATTGAACAGCGCCTGTTTTGGGGTCGTCCCCGACGGGACCATTTCATCCCGGACGGGACCATTTCATCCCGGACGGGACCACTTCGTCCCGGACGGGACCATTTCATCCCGGACGGGATGGGCTGTGCTGTAGCCGCGTGACTTTCCTTTCCTCTCCTTCACTCTTGTAACCTTATAAATACTCCTCCCTTGTATTGTTTAAGCAACTTACTTTACCCTAGACTATCTTAGACTCTCTACATTGTTCTAAACCCTAGATTTAGTTCTCTTCTCATTAGCTTAATCTCTCTTTAAACTCTTGTTAATCTTAGATTAATCTAGTTTTATTAGTCTTGTATTGAAAAGATTCTTGAAGACTTATCCAAGATTGACAACCTTGGAGATTATTTGGGTTTCTTATTAATGCAAGTTCTCATCTTTTTATCTCCTTATTAGTTGGTATAATCTCTTTTCTCTTAATCTTTGTTAATCTCTCAAGTTTTAATCTTTACATATTGTTTATTGTTCTTATTTGTTATGATGAATGTTTGGTTATTTATGTTGATTTCTCTTATCATTGTTATAGTTAGTTTCATTATGAGTGAGTAGATTCCTTGTGCGGTTAGTAGGGGGATTAAGTGTGGATTATGGGTGATTAGGGTTTGATTGTGGGTAAAGGTGATTCCTTTGTTGCTAGTCACTTATTGGGCACACTATGTGTTTGTTGTATTGCTTGTGTGGGTAGTAGTGGCCAATGCTTCTCATACTTGTTCTCTTCTTCTCATTGTGTATTCAAATTGTGGTTGAATGTTTGTGTTTTGAGTAGCATCTTGCATGAATATTCGGGTCTAGTCTTAGACACGAGAGTGCGGACTTTGGCTTTGACGCGAGAGCGCAAACCGACCTTAGTAACTAAGTGGCACCTACACCCTTGATTACCCAATCATCCTACTATGCTTATGAAACCGACCTAACCCTACTCCTTCCCATATTTGAATTCTCTATCTCTTTAGTCGATCATTCTCTCTAGTTAGTTGTTTGGTTAATCTTAGTTGTTTTAATTAGTTCATATTATATCTAGTTCATTGTTAGCCCATCTTCATACCTCTCAACCATCATAGTTTGACAATTATTGTCTTCTTTGTGTTTGTTTGTGTGATTTAGCCTTGTTTCTAGGTAGACCTAGTCTAGATACCTATAGCCATCTCCGTGGACACGACCCGACTTACCCTAGCTACCGTTAGGATTAGTTGGACTCTACTTGATCGGTGGGGACTCGCGGCAAAACCGCACCCGTCAAATTGGCGCCGTTGCCGGGGAAGGCGTAGTTTAGGCTTTTGTGTGCTTAGTTTTAGACTTTGTTCTTGATTTTTGTGTTTTCTTCTCCTTGTGTATCTCCGTTCTACTTCTTGTGTGCTATTCTCTCTTCCTAGTGCCTCAAAAGCACTAGGCTACTGACGTTTGCTCAAGTGCTTCTAGTGCATCAAGGCAACGTTACGACAATGTGGCATCCAAGCTACCATCAATCATCATGGGACAATCATGGGGCTAATTGCCAAGACCCACAACTTTACCAACCATACCAATCTCATCAACAATCTTATGAACCCTCTCCATATGATTACCATGAAAGTTGTCAAGGATCATTCCAACATCCTAACAACTACCAAATACCCTCACAGAACCCACAACTAAAAATCCCCAACTTTGAGACTTGTCAAATGTTGATTCAAATGCAAAAGACTCAACAAGAGATGATGGTTCAATTGCATAAGAATCAACAAGAGATGATGATTCAAATGCAAAGGGATAAAGAGGAGTTCAAGGCCCAATTAGAGGTGCAAGATGCTCGAATCAATGCACTCATGGCTCGTTTCACGATGTTGGCCACTCGAGCTCCACAATTTGTTGAGGAAGGTTCATTTGGGCAAGAAGATCGGTTGTCTCCACATGGAAATCAACCCGAGCATGAAGCCACGAATGAAGAAGAGAGGGTAAATCAAGAGATCATTGTTGAGTGTTGCTTGGATGCTGAAGATATGGGAAGAATGGAGGAAGTTGAAGCTTCAAGGGTCGACAATGAGGAGGGATTTGAAAATGATTATCAAGGTAACTCTTGGGTAGCCAATGTATTGGCTATTAAATTGGATTTGTATGATTTTCTCCGTGATGAACCGGATGTTGACAATCCAAACCCAAGTGAAGAGATGACCCCTCAAGACCAAATTGACAAGGTGAGTGGAAAGGAACGTAATACTTGGGAAAAAGAGGTAGATGCCTTAGAACTCGCCTTGAATGGGAAATTGGAGAAGCCAATTAGGGGATATGGAGATGCAATGCTAGACCAAACCATCGAAGGCCTTGAGTCTCTTCATGGTGAGAATTCTAGTAAGAATGACGATGAGGTCTCCCCAAAAGCCTCTAATGAAGAAAACTTGATGCCTTCCCCTCCTTTATCGCACTCGATTACAGGTCCCTTGTCTTGTGAGACGGTTGGTGAAGTGGATCCTTGTCGGGCGGTAGAAAAGGATTCTATTCTTGACCCCGTAGAAGAAGCAACCCCCTTTGGGTGTGATCTCCCAACTCATAATGCCAAGCTTGACTCTAGACCACTATACCTACCGGATGGTCATAAGAGTCGTTGCTATGTTGGTTCGGAAGACCCGGAAGATCACAAGAAACCCGAGCGTAATGGATTAGATGATTCCTTCTTGACTCCGACTTGGAAACTCTTGTTGATGGCTAGGATTGGCCACATGAGCGTTAATGAAGATGTTGCTAGAGCATTTGACTTACTCCTCCGAGCTCTTGATGGCTATGGAGGTGTAGATGGTGAGAGTACCTTTTTGTAAATATGTTTTTCCTTTTCTTTTTAGCTTTTGTCTTTGTATATGATTGATTGGATAGTTTGGTTTCTAGGACTTTTAGTTTTTGTGGAATTCTTGTAATTTGGAATTTTCTTGAGTGATGTGAGAGAGAGATTTTGATGGTGTTTATTGAGTTCACTTGTTAGGTTGATAGTGAAGATGAAGTTTTGAGAGGAGTTGTTGATGATAGAAGCTTGGATTTGGGCTTGGGAGTCGGTTTTTTAAGCTTTTGGGGACGAGATTTTAGATCTCGATGTATTGGTGGCCTTGTGGGTGAAGCTATCAAGGGAATGAAGGGCTAGAAGACTCATCCCGACCGGGAAGGATGTCATCCCGATCGGGATGAGTGTGCTGAAAAATGGGTTCTCTGGAGTGTGATCCCGACCGGGACCAAGTTCGTCCCGACCGGGAAGGAGCCTTCCCGACCGGGATGGTGCCCAGCTCCTCCTTTTGCCTCTTCTTCGACATTTGAGCCCACCCAACCACTTTATACCCCCTCCCAACCTCCCTACCTACCCTTGCAACTATCTAGGACCCATATACTTCTTATATACATGCCCACCTCATCTTCTCTTCACTACACACCGAGTTTCAGACCAAATCCCACCCTCATTATACCATAGCAAGCCTAGTACTTCAACCATGCGACCATATTGTGAATGAAGAGGAATAACAGTGATGAAGACAAGTAATGTGCCGATATCGATCATTGAGACGATGGAGTTAATGGAGTTGCTAACCGTTTGGTATGGCGACTCTCCTTTCTTTTCCGTCTTTTATTGCTTGTCTCCCTTTGTATGTTCCCCTTCCCCTTATCATTTTTGTGTCGTGGTGGCCCTCGGGGTCTTGGTGGTTATTGCTCCCGATTCTCGATGACGTGATTACATCGAGAATCATTTGAAAAATCCAAATTTACAAGTCCTTTCACTTTTTCTTTATTTTATTTTCTTTTGGTCAATTTAGTCGGATTTAGGCGGAATCCGGGCTAGGTGACTTGATTACACCTAGCCCTCCCCTCCCATTTCCTTTTATTTTCTTCTTTTTATTTCTTCCCCCATCCATATCTTTTCTTGTCTCGGCCCTTGGTGACTTGATTACACCCCGGCCGAACACATTCTACACTTTCTTTTTGATTTTTAGCTTTATTTTCCCTTTTCTTTTCTTTTTAGTGTCTCCGCACACACTACGATCGAGCATGAGAACATTGCTCGGTTTAAGTGTGGGGGAGCGATATCCTAGTGTAGTTAGTTTTATTTTCGTAGTTGTTCGAAAAATCTTTGAAAACCCTAAAAATTTGAAAAATTCTCGCAAAAATCAAAAAGATTTTTTCTTTTGTGTGGTTTCCTTTTGTGTCGTTGTGTCGTATTTTTGTCGTGTGTGCGTGTTTGCCTCCCTTTTTCCTTGTAGGTCGCTTAATCACCGTTAACTTTGGAAGGCTTTCAAGACATCCGGTAATGCCCTTTTATCCCTTTTTCCTCTCTAATCTCTTGTGAAGTTTGGAGGAGAATTGTGATGATGTGTGCTCGGGTGGAGCTTTGTGAAGGTTTGTGGGTGATTGGTTGCTTACTTGGAAATTCGGGGTGGTGTTTGTTATCTTTGTATGTTTGTTTTGTTTCTTTTTGTTTTGTTGTGTGTGTCTCACTCCCTTTCGTTTTTGTCGTGTCTTTGTTTTCTGGTGTGTAGTTATGTCTAGTGTGTAAAAAGATTTTCGAAAACCCGGTTTTGAGGCTAGTGTGCAAGTGTTTACTTTCCCCTTCTAGTAGTATAAGTCGAGTCTTGGACTTTAGTCTAGTAGAATGACCCTAAATCAATGATTTCGTTGGTTTCTTACCTTGAGTCCATCTAGCTTACTAGGGATTTACTACGGGATTTGCATTTTGACCATTATGACCACCCACGGTGTGAAAAGGCCTTGGTTGCCGAGTCCCGTCTCTTAGGTGACCATGTTTGAAATTGTTTGATTAGTCCAAGTTTCCCACCTTTTTGTGAGTTTGGAGGGGGATCGCGACCCCCGACTTACCCATTCCTCTACCTCCTACACGTATCCACAAAATAAAGTTGCAAATTGTTGATATCTCTTTCTTGGTTGCAAAAGAAATGCCTACAACTCAAATCTAGCCAAAAGGGCAAACAAAGAAGAAGAAAGAAAATGAAAGAAAGAAAAGAATGAAGAAAAAGAAAAGGCACAAAAAGCCAAAAAGAAAATACAAAAGATGAAAAAGAAATGGCACAGCAACACAAAAAGCAAAAATGCAAAAGAAAGAAAAATGCCAAAAGAAAACCGTCTCACAAAAAGATTCTCACCCTCTCAAAATAAGCCTTTTTCCGATCGTTACCGTGAAGAGCCTACCAAAGGACCGAGTCCCTAGGAAGGATGATAGCGGTAATGATCGGTCTTCCCTCATTTTGCAAACCTTATCCACCTTTTTACTTGGACTAGTTAGGCGGTTCTTGAACATGGGACGACCCTCTTGGCTTATCGCTAAAGGGGGCGGGGTCTCACCTACCTACAGTGTCGACTAACACCGTGGTTCATCCTTTTTCCATCCCGCCGATCGTCCCGTAGTACGTTCTTAGAAGGTTAGGAGGAATCTAGGTAAGTTACCAACGTTTTTATTGCTTTGTTGTCATACTATTAGGGTTTTGTTCATTTCGATTTGTATGATTAGCTTGGGAACGTTGTCACTTGCCTTGAGTCCTAAACCGGTGCTTCTTTCACCGCTTTGTAGAGGGAAGCGGTATTTATTTCTTCTTGGATGCAACCGATTGTTTGTTTGTTGGGTGTTTTTGTGTCCGGTTGCATCCACAGTTTTGTCGCAAGACCTCACTTGCCTTACGGAATGCACTTTTCCTCTAGGTGTACTCGCGTGAGTTGAAAGGGCGTAGGGTGCGCTAATACCCGCTCGGCTAGTAATTTAGTTTCTCTTAGCTTTTAGTTAGTTTGTGCTTACTCGAGAGCGAGTAAGGGTTAAGTGTGGGGGAGTTGATAAGTGTAGTTTGTAGTGCCTAATTTGTTGTGTTTAGTCCCGGTTTCTCTTGTGGAATCGCTCCTTGGGAGCGGTTTATGGGCTACTTATGCTTCTTTTAGTTCGTTTTAGGTTCCCAAGACCATTCATGGAGAATTGGAACGATTCTGACTCGTTTCATACACTTTTGGAGCCAACGAAGAGAAGGAACGATCACTCGGTGCCTTGGATTCGATCCCGAGACCTTGGGACCCATTCCCGAGCCCCTTAGGCTCGATCCTGAGACCCGAGAATCGATGAGAAGCCCATGAGAATCAAGGAGGGACCTTAAAGATCATATTGGAGGCCTACAAGACCCTTCCCGGGCGGGATAGTAGCCTTCCCGACCGGGAAGGGGTGCACAAATTGAACAGCGCCTGTTCTGGGGTCGTCCCCGACGGGACCATTTCGTCCCGGACGGGACCACTTCGTCCCGGACGGGACCATTTCATCCCGGACGGGATGGGCTGTGCTGTAGCCGCGTGACTTTCCTTTCCTCTCCTTCACTCTTGTAACCTTATAAATACTCCTCCCTTGTATTGTTTAAGAAACTTACTTTACCCTAGACTATCTTAGACTCTCTACATTGTTCTAAACCCTAGATTTAGTTCTCTTCTCATTAGCTTAATCTCTCTTTAAACTCTTGTTAATCTTAGATTAATCTAGTTTTATTAGTCTTGTATTGAAAAGATTCTTGAAGACTCATCCAAGATTGACAACCTTGGAGATTATTTGGGTTTCTTATTAATGCAAGTTCTCATCTTTTTATCTCCTTATTAGTTGGTATAATCTCTTTTCTCTTAATCTTTGTTAATCTCTCTGTAGACACCCGTATTTTGACTGCCATGTGTCTATAGCAGTTTCCAAAAAACACCCGATGATGATCGGACGCTAACATGCTTCTATGCGCTCGGATACGGGCTCAAATCCATTAATCGCTGGCTAACACACTTACAGAGTACAAATCTCACAAAATCAACCTCAAATCCAGGTCCAGTGGGCCGTTTCCAATCAAATAAGGCTAATTTGGGCCGAAACCGACTCCGGAATTAAAACCGACTTTTAGCGATTGGGTCAACCCTGGTCAAAGTCATTTCCGAGACACATCAAAGCAGCAACTCAAATACAAAAAGTCCAACTCAAGAAGCAAAACCAACAGTCCACCTTCAGACGGGCCATCAGGTCAAGTCCGTCAGAGCAAAAACCCTAGACACCAAAGTACATGGGCAATGCCTATATAAGCAACCCCATGCACACACAATTACACATCTTTTACACATCAAATTCAACCCTAATTCAACTTTTACCACTTCAAAAAGAACACTAATCTTATACATGCAACCCTAATCAAACCCTAGCAATTCTACACTAGCAAAAAAACCCTAAACCTAGTTTTAGGAATCAATCCCGAGCCACCATAACTTAACCTCCATAAAACCTCGAAGACTCTTGTGTTAAAGCCACGGTTACGAGTTCGATCCGAGACAAGAACATGTAGGTTGAGGGTGTCAAAACCCCGTTCTCTCCTTCTTCTCTTCCTCTCGTCATCTTCTTCGCTTTTTCTTACTTTTTTATTTTTTTTATTTTTTTCTTTATTGCATCATAATATCGATAATAACTAATACAAAACATTAAAATACTTATCGATTTGTGTCGAATAAGAAGGGTATCGGAATAAGGAAACACGAATATACAAGTGTACTGCACACAGCGTTGACGGTCGCTTGTTCCAATACCCCGATTATTTGATTATTGAGATAAGTTAACTTAAACAATATTTTTTTAATTTCGTTTTCATCATTGTTCGAGTCATATATTTACATTAATTTTCAAAAACAAGCATTATATTTAATAAGGGTCGAAACCCGTTGACGCGGATCTGACATCCTAATCCTTAGGGATTTATTTCGATGTCGGAAAAGCCGAGGGAATCAAGTTTTCATTCAAGCAAAGTGTCGATAGGTTAGATCCGATGCCAATTCCGTAATTGGATGTCGAGTCTAATAATCTAATCAAACATTTTAGCCAATTCAATTTTTCGTTGATGCTAACGTAGATGTTATTTAATTCGTTCGAATCATGACACTACAAATCTAAGTATTCCATATCGATTCCATAATCGAATATGGGATATGACGAGCATCAAAATTAAAATCGAGTATAAATTATTCCAAGTATTTAATACCGATTTCATAATCGAATATTGAATACGACGAATATCGAAAATATTAAGTCGAGTGCAAATTACGCAATATTTGTACGCGATTTAATAAAATCATCAATTTTCCGAAGAAAACAATTTCGCTCTTTTTTATTATTATTCTTCGAACATCATTTTTTTTAGACAAAACATTTTTTTTAGATCTCGATATATTTTTTTTCCTTGACCTCGGTCAACACGTGTTAATCCATCACGTGACCTACTATTCTTTTCAAAACTATGCATCATACTACATTATTCGCAAACTGTTATTATCGTTATACCGTTACTAACAAGTTTGTTATTTTCTTGTCAATTTATTTTTGTTTATTTTATTGTACTAAAATGAACTCACATGCTAAAATTCAACTTCGACGTTAGAATTAGTTGCATTAAATTGACTTAGAAACCCTTTTCAATTCCATTCACATGTTTAGGGAAAATAATCTTTGCATATCATTTCCCCGTTCAACTAACGCGCGTATTGGAAAGTCATTCGAATTCTTAGTAGAGGCCGCTAATGTGCGGGCGGGGTTGGGTGTCCTTTGTGGGCTTCCCAACACGTACCCTCACCCCTTACTCAGAACCTCGGTTTCCGGATGCCCGAAACCGTTGGCGCACGAGAGTCATTCAATACACAATATCCGATAATGTCGGTATTGGTATCAAATGCAAAGGGACGAGCCCAATAAACTCTGACATCGAAAATGGGCCGTATTTTGTATACGGACCACTACGACATAGAGTGGGCTCGAATGGTTCCGAATAACCACAAAATTCGGTGGCGACTCCACATAGACCTAAATTTCCATTCGATCCGTTTCATATGGAGATCCATTCGCCTCCCCAAACCCGCGCGTGGCCGCGTCGGGGTGGACCTATGTCATGTCCACAATTTGGCGACTCCGCTGGGGATTAACTGATGCGTGACTTACCATCGGCATCCTCAGGGTGAGAATCGAATAGAAATCGTTTGACTAGTACAAGATGCGTTTTAGTTTTACGGTTCATGCATAACCCATATTTTCCCGGGCCGGTACTCGCGACCGACGTCCCACTATACCGTCGATGTACTCCAATATGGATATGTCAAAAGGTGTCCATAGTTGATTCGAGTGGGTTTCGCGGCATGTTCTAAGATCAACTCGACTTAGGAAGTCCGTTCCGATCAACGTCTAGACTATGTACACTGGTATAGACCCTTTATAGACCGACCGAGTGTAGACACCCGCATTTTGACTGCCAGGTGTCTATGGTAGTTTCCAAAAAACACCCGATGATGATCGGACGCTAACGTGTTTCTATGCGCTCGGATACGGGCTCATTCCATTAATCGCTGGCTAACACACTTCCAGAGTACAAATCTCACAAAATCAACCTCGAATCCAGGCCCAGCGGACCGTTCCGAGCCAAACAAGACTAATTTGGGCCAAAACCGACACCGGAATTAAAACCGACCTTTTGCGATTGGGTCAACCCTGGTCAAGGTCATTTCCGAGACATACAAAACAACCATTCACAACATCAAAAGTCCAACTTAAGAAGCAAAACCAACAGTCCATCTTCAGACGGGCCATCAGGTCAAGTCCGTCAAGGCAAAACCCTAGACACCAAAGTGCATGACCATGCCTATATAAACACCCCCATGCAACACACTTTCAGACATTGAAAAAAATCCTAGAGCAACCCTACACACACATACAACATCTATTACAAACCCTAATCAAACCCTAGCAATTCTACACTAGCAAAAAAACCCTAAACCTAGTTTTAGGAATCAATCCCGAGCCACCACAACTTAACCTCCATAAAACCTCGAAGACTCTTGTGTTAAAGCCACGGTTACGAGTTCGATCCGAGACAAGAACATGTAGGTTGAGGGTGTCAAAACCCCGTTCTCTCCTTCTTCTCCTCCTCTCGTCATCTTCTTCGCTTTTTCTTACTTTTTTTATTTTTTTTTTATTTTTTTTTCTTTATTGCATCATAATATCGATAATAACTAATACAAAACACTAAAATACTTATCGATTTGTGTCGAATAAGAGGGGTATCGGAATAAGGAAACACGAATATACAAGTGTACTGCACACAACGTTGACGGTCGCTTGTTCCAATACCCCGATTATTTGATTATTGAGATAAGTTAACTTAAACAATATTTTTTTTTATTTCGTTTGCATCATTATCATTAGTCGTATATTTACATTATTTTTCAAAAACAAGCATTATATTTAATAAGGGTCGAAACCCGTTGATGCGGATCCGACATGCATCAAACAATTCGCAAGAATTAATTATGATGTCGGGAGGCGGAGGGAATCAAGTCGAGTTTTTTTTAATTAAAGTATCGATCTATTAGATTCGATACCAATTCCATAATTGGATGTCGAATCTAATGATTTAGTCAAATAAATTAATTAACACGATTTTCGTTGATGCTAATATAGATGTCCTCTAATTCAATTGGATTAATTACGACATTAATAAACGCGGAGAAAATTTATATCGTGCTAGTTAATTTAAAACGACTTACATTATTTTCTTTATTTTTTCACTCTAGTATTCCATATCGATTCCATAATCGGATATGGGATATGACGAGCATCAAAATTAAAATCGAGTATAAATTATTCCAAGTATTTAATATCGATTTCATAATCGAATATTGAATACGACGAATATCGAAAATATTAAATCGAGTGCAAATTACGCAATATTTGTACGCGATTTAATAAAATCATCAATTTTCCGAAGAAAACAATTTCGCTCTTTTTTATTATTATTCTTCGAACATCACTTTTTTAGACAAAACATTTTTTTTAGATCTCGATATATTTTTTTTCCTTGACCTCAGTCAACACGTGTTAATCCATCATGTGACCTACTATTCTTTCCAAAATCATGCATTCATCACATCTATATCTTTATTCAATCTATTACTCGTTACATCGTTACTAACGGTTTGATTGTTTCCTTTGTCGATTTTTGTCGTTTATTTTATTTTACTAAAATGAACCCACATGCTAAAATTCCACTTTGACGTAGAATTAATTGCATTAAATCGACATAGAAACACTTTTCAATTCCATTCACATGTTTAGGGAAAATAATCTTTGCATATCTTTTTCCCGTTCAACTAACGCGCGTATTGGAAAGTCATTCGAATTCTTAGTAGAGGCCGCTAATGTGCGGGCGGGGTTGGGTGTCCTTTGTGGGCTTCCCAACACGTACCCTCACCCCTTACTCAGAACCTCGGTTTCCGGATGCCCGAAACCGTTGGCGCACGAGAGTCATTCAATACACAATATCCGATAATGTCGGTATTGGTATCAAATGCAAAGGGACGAGCCCAATAAACTCTGACATCGGAAATGGGCCGTATTTTGTATAC
Source organism: Agrostemma githago (assembly GCA_958450325.1). Taxonomy (NCBI): domain Eukaryota; kingdom Viridiplantae; phylum Streptophyta; class Magnoliopsida; order Caryophyllales; family Caryophyllaceae; genus Agrostemma; species Agrostemma githago. Next base: position 74,667,995 of record OY288239.1, on the reverse strand, counting down.
GGACCACTACGACATAGAGTGGGCTCGAATGGTTCCGAATAACCACAAAATTCGGTGGCGACTCCACATAGACCTAAATTTCAATTCGATCCATTCTCATATGGAGATTCATTCGCCTACCCAAACCCGCGCGTGGCCGCGTCGGGGTGGACCTATGTCATGTCCACACCGAGACTTAGTGTAGAGCATACATGACGTCGTTATAATGCTTGTGTGACTACGTGCTACTTGGTTTCTGAGTCGTTTTCAAAAACCGTCTTTTTTTTTTCAAAAATTGCATCTTTTTCAAACTATTCAATTTCAAAACCCGGGACACATACCGAATTTAGGACTTATGATTTTACTCAAAATAGCCTATTTTCTAGACGGTACGCTGCCCAATTCAAAACTCAAAAATACTTTCGAACTTTCAAAACCGAGGCCCGATGCACTTTCCGATTTTTTTCAAAAAATCGGGCCTCTCCACCGAGTTATCTCGGAATTTTCAAATCAATCAATTTTCAAAACCTTTCTCTTCTTAGGACTTCCCGTATTTAGCAGTGTCGGGTCATGTCATAAGTCGTCGAGGTCTTTAGCGTCGAAACTCCGTCGATCTTACATCACGAGTTTCTTCCCTATCCCAGTCCGCCTTATTAGACTAAGGCAAGGCCCACCCACGTAGGACATACTCCTACAAAGGAGGGCCCGTCTACACAATTGAGTCCAAAAGTCTGGGGATGTCTCACGTGGACCTTCCTTCGAGCAAGACTCGGCCCACATGTCGAATTCTAAGGAAGGCCCACCTTTCACAAGTCACCCGTCTAGGTGTCTTTTATGAGTCAACCTTTTACAAGGCATAGTCCTATGACAAAAGGTTTGTGGTCCTTACGTCTAAAGGTCACTCGTCCAACACTCGAGTATTAACAAAATCTTCAATCCCACTTGGGGGCTACCCCTTAGCGGAGCGATCAATCATGGTTGCTCTAAGGGTCATGTCTTACACGTGTCTCACGTACCCCACCTTTGAGTCACTTAGACGCCACACCATCTGAGTCCTTAGTCTCATTTGGGGGCTATTCTCCGACGGAGCGATTAATCACAATCACTCTGAGAATCGCACCCTACACATTCGTCTTAGGAGGGTCTAACCCAAGTCAAACATGGTCGCCCCATTTTCGGACTCACCCTTCTGCAGCTCGAGTCTAATTTGTGGTCGTTACCTCGTCTAGGTCAACATTCAAGTATCCCGGTCCGAGAGTCTTTGTCGACCCGTCACCCCGGGCCGTGTCTGGTTTGACTCTCTCTCTTGCGCAAAGCCGAGTTTAGGCGAGTTCTAACACCTGCCGTTTCTTCAGAACATGGACCCTATGAACGAGACACTACCAAACCACAACGAATCCCATGCCGTCAAGAAAGGGGATATCCAGGGGAGTATGCTTATGCTATCTTGCTCCATTAACAACATCTTCTCGAAAATCGATACTGCCCTAGATAACCTAAGTTCCAGGGTAACCATCATCGAAGAAGACCTTGTAAGAACCCGATCCCGTCTAACATAGCTAGAGCGGGTAAGGCAACCACTCACCCAACTGAGCCATTCGAAGGGTGAACACTCTTACGAAACTGTCCGGTACCCTCAAGATGGCAAGGCCGAGAGAAGTAACCCTCAAGTCACCTCTCCAAAAATCAAGAATCAGTCAAAGGAAAGGACATTTACCCACTTGGATATGTCCTACACCATCGCTTTCCAGAGGTTGGTTCCGAAGGGCCTAGTGCTACCTATAGGCCCAAGAGCCGACCCACCTGTGGAGAAACGTTTCAAAGCATGGAACGCCGAGCATTACTGCAAATTCCACAGAGGGAGGGGACACGATACAGAACAATGTTGGAAGCTGAAACATCTCATTCAAGACTTCCTCGATGCCGGGAAGACTCCCGTTTTGGAAACATTGTCACTTGCAAAGCCCCTCGTGGACTACACAGGGCCCGATGACCGAAGCATCCAATCTACCTCTCATGCACCCAAGAGTCCGGATTTGATTTAAGTCCGAGTCTGAGTCTGAGTCTAGGATGTTCTATTCCAAAGCCAAGGTCAAAGTCAGAGTCAGAGTCAGTTGTATTCTGTCCTCTTTTTCAAAATTCAATAAAATCAGCTTTCAATATTCTTTCTCATATATATTTTCCTTATGTGTTTCCGAGAACATGATGAACACCATCATACACTGTGAGCACACGCACGTGACTATTATAGGCACATCTATAATGACTGTAGGAAACCGAGCCCGTGTTTTCTTTTTACCTATTCCGTGTCTGGTATAGAAAAACCACATAACTACCCGTAGCGGGAGCGGTATCGAATCCTATGACAAATCTAGGTAATCTCCTAGTTTGGGTTCAAGACGGGAGGCAAGCCCATTTCCCACAATAAAATACCCCTCCAATAAGACTGACCAATCCCTACCTTAGGTGTTAGTCTGACCGGCAAAAAAAAAAAACACTGGACAAAAAAATCAAAAGTAAAAAAAAAAAAACAAAAGAAGGCCATCAAAAAAGAAAGGGCCAAAACAAAAAAAAGACCATCAAAAAAGAAAACTGGACAAAAAAAAATCGAAAGTCCATGAGAAAAAAAAAGCAAAAGGCAAAAAAAAAAGGCAGGCCATCATCAAAAAATTCAGAATACCCATGACCGTGGTCAACGGTCAATTCAAGGGAAAGCCCCACGACCAGGGTACGTTCAAAATTATCAAAACCCATGACCGCGGCTAAGAGGTCAATCAAAAATCAAATACCCATGACCGTGGTCAACGGTCAACTCAAGTGAAAATCCTTTGATCGTGGTACGGTCAAATTCAAAATTATCCATGCCATCCAATAGGGGAGTAACAATCAAGTTGGTCAGCTAACACCACACTCAGCCTTCCCACATTACAACCCTCAAGACCTTCCCGAGACCCAGGCCAGAGACAGCCCGGAATTTTGAGGATTCAAGCTCCATAGGATACCCCTAACAATTAGGGCCAGACATGGAAACCAAATCCCGCATTATCAAACCAGCCCTCGAAGCCTTAGCTCCACAGAACCGAGCTCCAGATTTCGAGTCATCAAAACCAAATCCCGCATTATCAAACCAGCCCTCGAAGCCTTAGCTCCACAGAACCGAGCTCCAGATTTCGAGTCATCAAAACCAGATCCCACATTATCAAACCAGCCCTCGAAGCCTTAGCTCCACAGAACCGACCTCCAGATTTCGAGTCATCAAAGCCACTTACTTCCTAGCACCACATTTCCAAAAACATCAAATCCCGAGAACAAAACTCGTTAAAATTTCCCGAGAGCAGAACTCGTTCAAAATCCCGAGAACAAAACTCGTTAAAATTCCCCGAGAGCAGAACTCGTTAAAAATCCCGAGAACAAAACTCGTTAAAATTCCCCGAGAGCAGAACTCGTTAAAAATCCCGAGAACAAAACTCGTTAAAATTCCCCGAGAGCAGAACTCGTTAAAAATCCCGAGAACAAAACTCGTTAAAATTCCCCGAGAGCAGAACTCGTTAAAAATCCCGAGAACAAAACTCGTTAAAATTCCCCAAGAGCAGAACTCGTTAAAAATCCCGAGAACAAAACTCGTTAAAATCTCATCCCAACTCTTCTCATCCAAACCAGTTACCAACCCCGAACACGGGAACTCAACTTGCAGTCGGCATAGAACATGCCCAAATAGTTCACACCACCTCTGGGGGCTACCCCGGAGAGCGCTCACAGTCACAGGATTAATATCCTAACCATTCAAGCCCTTTGATCAAGACATCATTGAGAATGCACCTAGCCTACACCATCGCTATGGCTAGTTACACACAAAGCCCTAATAAACTAGGCGCCATAATACATCTTCCAGTCCACTGAACTACGGCTTGGTTTGATTTCAGGACACGTGAATATGTAGGCAGCCTTTCAACAGAGGCACAACCACCCACATTGACACAAATTCAAGAAGCATCATCCTTCCGGTCACGACACCGTCATGTTCTCAAGAGCTAGCTTTGTCATCCTGGGGGCTTCTCCTAGGCAGAAGTTCTCCTTCTACTCACAAAATCCAAAATACTTTCAAAAACTAGCCTCCTTTCTGTAGTGTGTCCTAGTACTCGGCTCCGTCGAAGACAAGAATCTGTCAGGACTCGAAGTTATACCCATTCTGGACTGTACCCTAAAATCAGAAATCCAGAAGGGCACCAGACTAAAACAGTCACATTACAGACTACTGTAAGTCCCCTATAGCATATCTATCCCATTTCGATGTTCGACCGTGTTGCCACTCGCCTGGGCTACGGAATAGCGCAACTTTAGAGCCTCATCGTCTTAGGTGGCCCATCCCCCTACCGAGTCACGGTCCAACCCCTCGAGAGTCCAGTCGTGTCAGTCAACTCGTCCGGTCACGTCCAGAGTCGAGTCTGTCGGTAGGCCTCTCTCTTCAAATTCCACTTTGAAATTTGCAAAATCTAGCCATTAGAAAAAAAGATCCTTTTCGACAAGGTCAAATTTCGGTCTATTTAAACTGCAAATTTCTTTCCTAAAATGCTTTAGGAGTCAAAAATTTCAAAAATTCAACTTTCAAAAATTCAAAAATCATTTTCTTCAGCACGAGTCATTTTACTACCTACGTGTTGCATGCATTTTATGTGACTTATACATGTACGACTCAAACAGGGACATGCAAACCACTACACCTCCCCAGCATTTTCACGGGATGGGCCAACACACAGGCGCACCCAGGACTTATGCGACAAGTCCAAATCCCCACGGAGTTATCGTTATCAGCTCAGGTATGACTTCTAGCTTATGGCTGGCGAGCCCTTCACGCGAGTCTAATGGACTATAAACGACCCGACCGGAAGTCCGCCAGGTTTCAATCCGCGATTGGCCTGGTGGCTACTCTGACTTTCGCCTTGTCCAAGCCTCAGTCAGAGTGGGGGCTCTGTAGACACCCGCATTTTGACTGCCAGGTGTCTATAGCAGTTTCCAAAAAACACCCGATGATGATCGGACGCTAACATGCTTCTATGCGCTCGGATACGGGCTCAAATCCATTAATCGTTGGCTAACACACTTACAGAGTACAAATCTCACAAAATCAACCTCAAATCCAGGTCCAGTGGGCCGTTTTCAATCAAATAAAGCTAATTTGGGCCGAAACCGACACCGGAATTAAAACCGACTTTTAGCGATTGGGTCAACCCTGGTCAAAGTCGTTTCCGAGACACATCAAAGCAGCCACTCAAATACAAAAAGTCCAACTCAAGAAGCAAAACCAACAGTCCACCTTCAGACGGGCCATCAGGTCAAGTCCGTCAGAGCAAAAACCCTAGACACCAAAGTACATGGGCAATGCCTATATAAGCAACCCTATGCACACACAATTACACATCTTTTACACATCAAATTCAACCCTAATTCAACTTTTACCACTTCAAAAAGAACACTAATCTTATACATGCAACCCTAATCAAACCCTAGCAATTCTACACTAGCAAAAAAACCCTAAACCTAGTTTTAGGAATCAATCCCGAGCCACCATAACTTAACCTCCATAAAACCTCGAAGACTCTTGTGTTAAAGCCACGGTTACGAGTTCGATCCGAGACAAGAACATGTAGGTTGAGGGTGTCAAAACCCCGTTCTCTCCTTCTTCTCTTCCTCTCGTCATCTTCTTCGCTTTTTCTTACTTTTTTATTTTTTTTATTTTTTTCTTTATTGCATCATAATATCGATAATAACTAATACAAAACATTAAAATACTTATCGATTTGTGTCGAATAAGAAGGGTATCGGAATAAGGAAACACGAATATACAAGTGTACTGCACACAGCGTTGACGGTCGCTTGTTCCAATACCCCGATTATTTGATTATTGAGATAAGTTAACTTAAACAATATTTTTTTAATTTCGTTTTCATCATTGTTCGAGTCATATATTTACATTAATTTTCAAAAACAAGCATTATATTTAATAAGGGTCGAAACCCGTTGACGCGGATCTGACATCCTAATCCTTAGGGATTTATTTCGATGTCGGAAAAGCCGAGGGAATCAAGTTTTCATTCAAGCAAAGTGTCGATACGTTAGATCCGATGCCAATTCCGTAATTGGATGTCGAGTCTAATAATCTAATCAAACAATTTAGCCAATTCAATTTTTCGTTGATGCTAACGTAGATGTTATTTAATTCGTTCGAATCATGACACTACAAATCTAAGTATTCCATATTGATTCCATAATCGAATATGGGATATGACGAGCATCAAAATTTAAATCGAGTATAAATTATTCCAAGTATTTAATACCGATTTCATAATCGAATATTGAATACGACGAATATCGAAAATATTAAGTCGAGTGCAAATTACGCAATATTTGTACGCGATTTAATAAAATCATCAATTTTCCGAAGAAAACAATTTCGCTCTTTTTTATTATTATTCTTCGAACATCATTTTTTTTAGACAAAACATTTTTTTTAGATCTCGATATATTTTTTTTCCTTGACCTCGGTCAACACGTGTTAATCCATCACGTGACCTACTATTCTTTTCAAAACTATGCATCATACTACATTATTCGCAAACTGTTATTATCGTTATACCGTTACTAACAAGTTTGTTATTTTCTTGTCAATTTATTTTTGTTTATTTTATTGTACTAAAATGAACTCACATGCTAAAATTCAACTTCGACGTTAGAATTAGTTGCATTAAATTGACTTAGAAACCCTTTTCAATTCCATTCACATGTTTAGGGAAAATAATCTTTGCATATCATTTCCCCGTTCAACTAACGCGCGTATTGGAAAGTCATTCGAATTCTTAGTAGAGGCCGCTAATGTGCGGGCGGGGTTGGGTGTCCTTTGTGGGCTTCCCAACACGTATCCTCACCCCTTACTCAGAACCTCGGTTTCCGGATGCCCGAAACCGTTGGCGCACGAGAGTCATTCAATACACAATATCCGATAATGTCGGTATTGGTATCAAATGCAAAGGGACGAGCCCAATAAACTCTGACATTGGAAATGGGCCGTATTTTGTATACGGACCACTACGACATAGAGTGGGCTCGAATGGTTCCGAATAACCACAAAATTCAGTGGCGACTCCACATAGACCTAAATTTCCATTCGATCCGTTTCATATGGAGATTCATTCGCCTCCCCAAACCCGCGCGTGGCCGCGTCGGGGTGGACCTATGTCATGTCTACACTCTCAAGTTTTAATCTTTACATATTGTTTATTGTTCTTATTTGTTATGATGAATGTTTGGTTATTTATGTTGATTTCTCTTATCATTGTTATAGTTAGTTTCATTATGAGTGAGTAGATTCCTTGTGGGGTTAGTAGGGGGATTAAGTGTGGATTATGGGTGATTAGGGTTTGATTGTGGGTGAAGGTGATTCCTTTGTTGCTAGTCACTTATTGGGCACACTATGTGTTTGTTGTATTGCTTGTGTGGGTAGTAGTGGCCAATGCTTCTCATACTTGTTCTCTTCTTCTCATTGTGTATTCGATTTGTGGTTGAATGTTTGTGTTTTGAGTAGCATCTTGCATGAATATTCGGGTCTAGTCTTAGACACGAGAGTGCGGACTTTGGCTTTGGCGCGAGAGCTCAAACCGACCTTAGTAACTAAGTGGCACCTACACCCTTGATTACCCAATCATCCTACTATGCTTATGAACCCGACCTAACCCTACTCCTTCCCATATTTGAATTCTCTATCTCTTTAGTCGATCATTCTCTCTAGTTAGTTGTTTGGTTAATCTTAGTTGTTTTAATTAGTTCATATTATATCTAGTTCATTGTTAGCCCATCTTCATACCTCTCAACCATCATAGTTTGACAATTATTGTCTTCTTTGTGTTTGTTTGTGTGACTTAGCCTTGTTTCTAGGTAGACCTAGTCTAGACACCTATAGCCGTCTCCGTGGACACGACCCGACTTACCCTAGCTACCATTAGGATTAGTTGGACTCTACTTGATCGGTGGGGACTCGCGGCGAAACCGCACCATCACATGTTCAGCTATTCCATTCCAGAATCACAGTTACTCTAATGCTCATGTTCAGCTACTCCAATATTAGACATCAGTTACTCTATGTTCATGTTCAGCTATTCCAACATATACTCAAGTATTCCAATTACTCCAACACATATATTCAGTTACTCCAACACATATATTCAATTACTCCAACACATATATTCTCCAACACATATATTCAACTATTTCAACACATATATTCAACTATTTCAACACATACACTCAAGTACTCCAATTACTCCAACATATATACTCAGTTACTCCAACACATATATTCAATTACTCCAACCCATATATTCAACTATTCCAACATATATATTCAACTATTCCAACACATATACTCAAGTACTCCAATTACTCCAACTCATATATTCAATTACTCCAACACATATATTCAACTATTCCAACATATATATTCAAGTACTCTATAAAATTCTGAGATTCCCTTCAAGTTGATTCATATTTTCTATGCTGAAATCGATATTCATCATAAAAAGTTCTGGAGGAAATCAAAAATCGATAGTTAAAAATGAATCCATGCTCAAAAACCGGATAAATCAACTTAAAAAATGAATACCTATTCAAAAACGAATAGGTATTGAATTATAACGACATTACCTTCATGTTCATCAACAATAGGTTCATGCTCAGTGGAATCCATGCTCATCAAAAACGAATTTCGTATAAAACTTCTGAAAAATTGAACGAATTGAATTGAATTTCTGAAAATTGAACGAATTGAATTGAATTTCTGAAAATTGAATTGAATTGTATGCGAATTGAACGAATTTCGTATACAATTGAGCAAATTTTTGAGATAGAACGAATTAGAATGATAGGATGAACGAATTTCTGGTAAATTAGAATGATGAATTTTTGAGAGGAAATTTGGGGGTTTTTGGGAGGAAAATTGATGTAAGCCTAAACGGAAGAGAGAGAAAGAGATGGAGGTTGTGAGGTTTTTTTGGGAGTTTTGTTATCTTCTGACGATTAATCTCAACCGTTGATCAAGATTAGATCAGCGGTTCAGATTGTTAGGATATTTACACCAAAATTGGTGTTTACACCAGATCCCATATATATATATATATATATATATATATATATATATATATATATATATATATATATATATATATATATATATATATAGGCGGGTTCCGGTGAGGCAGGGTAACTCCCTACACCTATTGAGGCACAATCTAGACCATTAGATTAAGATGGAACATACATCCAAATAAGTGTTATATACACTAAAAAACTCATTATATACGTTATTAAACTCACTATGTATATACACACTTAAGAACTCAATATATACAGTATAATAATTGTTATATACACTCAAATAGTTTTTATGTACACCAATTAATCAACAATGGAACATACATCAAAATAACTGTTATATACACTAAAAAAACTCATTATATACGCTATTAAACTCACTGCATATATACACTTAAGAACTCAATACATACAGTAAAATAATTGTTATATACACTCAAATAATTAATATGTACATCAGTTAATCAACAATGGAACATACATCAAAATAACTGTTATATACACTAAAAAACTCATTATATACGCTATTAAACTCACTACATATATATACACTTATGAACTCAATATATACAGTAAAATAGTTATTGTTATATACACTCAAATGGTTACTATGTACACCAATTAATCAATATATATAGACTGAAATAATTGTCATATGTACTTAATTATTTGATATCGTAGAATTTTATATACCCTAAGATAGTTTTTATGTACACTGAAATTGTTTTTATATACACCAAATTTATTTTAATATTAAAAAATGTTTTTTTTTTCTGGGATTTGTTATAAAAGGGTTTTTTTGGGGGAAAAAATGTGTTTATTTTTTTGGAAAAAAAGTGTGTTTTTTTTGGGAAAAAATATTATTTTTTTTCGGGAAAAAAAATTTCCGATTTTTTTTTCCCGGAATTTTTTTCCATTTTTTTTATGTATGAGTTTTTGTTTTAATCTTAGCCTTTAATTTGATTTTAATCTAATGGTTGAGATTGTGCCTCAATGGGTGCGGCGAGTTGAGCTGCCTCAAAGAATCCTAGATCTATATATATATGTATATATATATATATATATATGTATGTATATGTATATGTATATGTATATGTATATGTATAATTAAGAAAGCAAAACATATATATAATCAAGAAAATAAAATGGATTTGTGATCAAGAACAAAATGTAATAAGAATAAATTTGTGGAAAGGGCAAGAAATTATAAAAACAAAAAAATTAAATATAAAAGGGTTGTGTAAACATTTAAATTTAATAATTATATAAAACTAAAACTTTATAACACATATATAATTAAGAAAACAAAATTTAATAAGAATAAATTTAACCAAAAGGAAAAAATTGTAAAAACAAAAATCTCTGTATATATAGTTAAAAGACAACTTTTGCCATAAATTTTTGGTCACGTGGCATCTTTAATATAATTTTTATTTAGTTTTTATTTATTTTTTATTAATTTTTTTATTTATTACATTACTAATTATTATATCAAAATCTTTTCATTTCTCTTTATTATTAAATATTTTATTAATTAACTTATTAATTTTTATCCACAAACTTTTCATTTTCCTTAATGTAAAATGGTGTAATAACTTTTTTTAGAATAATATTTTCCATTTCTTAGGTGTTTGCTATTTTATTCCTCTTACATTTAAAATTTATTGCACTATTAATTTGTTTCATAATTATGTATTTACCTTTATTAATAAATTTATTATTAACAACATTCTTTTACTAAGTATTCATCACCAACATTTATTACACTTTCTTCAAAAAAAAATAGTAAATGATTTAATAACTTTTTTAAAATTAAGAATTCTCATTTGTTAGGTTATTCATTTTTTTAGCAAAAACTTTTAATCGAAGAAGATTTGTTTACCATAACGAAGTACAATTTTTATTACATTTTTTTTATTAAAATTACTATTTATTACATTTTTATAAAATATAGTTAAAAAGCAACTTAAAACATTAAATTTTATTTCATATGTCAAAGAAAGATTTTTTGAAAGATTTTTTAGGGAAATGGAAAATAAATCTTAATATTTCATTTAAAGCAATTTATTGTTAATATTAAAACTAAATGTTTTTTCTAAATACTTAATCATTTAGATGTTACATCTTTTCATCTACGTTTGTATTAATGTACAATCAAATTTAATATTATTAATTATATTATTTATTATTAAGAACTTCATATCATACCTATAAAAGTAAAATAATGGAGGGATGAGAAAAACCATTTTTATTTTGTGAAATCTTATTCACATTTCATTCGCTTTATTTTATGTATACTCAATTCAATTTTGTAAGAAATGAATTTGCATTGTTGTTTGTTGATTCTATTTTTATTTATAATCTTATTTTTTGCATTTGTTTTTATTTAGAAAACTTATGCGAAACCAATAATCAAGTCTGCAATGTCTCATTTTTTAGGTATAGTATCTTATTTCAATAGATCTTTATATTGATTATTTTTATAAATAAATTTTGATTAACTTTAAATCTCATAGATTTTGTGTTCATAAGAGTGAACTTTTATTTATGTTCAAAGTTGAAGTAATTTACAAAATATGCATGATTGAGAAGAAGTTGTAAGATTTTGAGTGTTAATCAAGGTAACATACTAACGATGATAATTATTTTGGTATATATTTAATATTTGATTTTAAAGGTAAATCATCATTTATTAAAAAAATAGTAAGAAATGACAAACAAAACTTAATATTTCAGTCTTGAGAAAACTTAATATTTTTCTAAAAATAAATTTTGATAATTTGATTGTTTCACCATTTCATCCACTTTCGTCGTCTAATGATCGATCAATCAAATTTAATATAAATACTTACTAAAAAAAGTATATAAGCAATGAAGAGATAAAAAAATTGAGGACTTTGTATTTACATTTCATTCACTTTATTTTTTAGATATTACCTTCAATTATGTAAGACATCAATTTGCATTGTTGTTTATTGATTCTAATTTAGTTCTAATTTTACCTTTGCATTTTCTTTAGAAAATTAATCGAAACCTGTAGTCAAGTCCACAGTTTCTCATTTTTCAGGTATAATATTATAATTTTATTTATCTTTATATTGATTGATTTTATAAATACATTTTACAGTTAATGTAACACCCTGACCCAATCCTAGGACCGGAAATGTTAGTCGCGGTAGCTCATCAGACTCTGTATTGGTCCCACAGACCAACATGAGGCCTTTCCAGCGCATTTTGACCTCACTCATGCGCATCTTGGAAACCTTCCCAGGAGGTCACCCATCCTAAGACTACTCTCAGCCAAGCACACTTAACTACGAAATTCTTTTGCATGGATGACCAGAAAAGAAAGTGCACTTTGTTTTCTGGTCATTCATACAAAAGAACTCCACAGTTAATCGTGCTTGAGTGGAAGTAATCTTAGGATGGGTGACCTCCTGGGAAGGTTCTGGGATGTGCATGAGTGATGACAAAATATGTTGGAAAGGACTCGTGTTGGTCTGTGGGACCAGTACAAAGTCTGGCGGGCTACCTCGGTTAACATTTCCGGTCCTAGGATTGGCCGGGGTGTTACAAATGGTACCAGAGCAATCCTGCGACCGTGCATTTGGCACCTAGCGGGGGTGGATTCTGGGTCAGCGGTTATGCTGTTAGGCGCAACGAGGACGTTGCGTTCTTCAAGTGAGAGTGATTGAAACACCCCCACATTGATTGAAGATGTCCTATCTATATCTTTATCTTTTAAAGCAGAAACATTTCACTTCACCATATTCACCCACGTCATCTTGCCATGTCATATCCTACATGGCTTCTACTTGGCACACGAATGGCAGTTTGCTTTTGATTTTATACAAAAGAAAAAAAAGCATAGCAGTTATATAATGTACTGTATCATCATGTACAAAGGGAAAAAAGAATAGCCGTTATATACTGTACTGTATCATCACGTATCACGTACAAAGGAAACAAAGAATAGCAGTTTACAATTACAATCTATGTGAACTTCCTATGAATCCTGTACAAACCACCTACATTATCTCCACCACTTTCAACTGCCTTTCTTCCTATCCCTTTCACTTACCCTTGAAACTGCCAATCATCACTCGATCTTATCTTACTGTTGTTGTCACAACAACCGGTTGTTCTCTCTATGAACAATTTCAGCACTCTCCCTCTTAATTTTTTGGTGTTTTTTTTATTTATTTATTAAAGTTCTATCTTTTTGATTAATTTGAACAATTTAATTTATGTTGAGGACTCTTCTGTGTAGATATGTAGGTTAACTCTACTTTGGATTCGATCAAGGAAATCCACTTAGGTAAATCAATTTTCCATCTTTTTTCCCTCTTTGAAGTAAACCCAGTTTTATTTCATTTTTCTTATCATGACTTGAGTTTAATTTTTACTCCATATATTGGTTTGTATATATAAATCATAGATAGATGATGATCATGTTGAAGGTATTAGGAGGAGGAGAGAAGGAGAAGAAAAACAGTGGTAACAAGTTAACAACAACCACAACAGCAGCTTTCCAACGGAGAAAACAGAAGATGGATCAAAACCAAACCCATTAAATTTGACAACTGAACCAGATATCTACTTGAAATTTTGACCCTTAAATTTTTACAAGGTACGTTTTTTTTTCCCGTCTCCCTAGCTCACTCAATTATTGATTATTGATTTTTTTTCAACAATGCTTTCACCTCTATTCCCAAGGTTGGACTGGCTTGGCTGCTATGTTCATTCCACGTCTGGTGCCAGTAGGTGGGGACATGGGGGTTTTGCGTGGTGCCTGCTCGGGGTTTTATTTAGGCGAAATGTAAATAAATATGTTAGTACTAATAATAGTAGTCCTTTGTAGTTTTGTCAACTCTGTTTTCATTTGTGGGTGCAGGTTTATCTCATGTATTTTGTACCTGGCAATATACACCGGCATAGCTTGCTTCCTATGTGAGTGTGTTTACCAAATAAATGACTCACTTTACATGGTACTTAAGACTAAGGAGACTTAGGCCCTGTTCTCCTGGACTTAAAATGACTGAACTTAACTTAACTGAACTAAAAGTGTCTGAACTGAACTGAATGAGTCTGAACTGAACTTAACTTAACTTAACTTAACTTAACTTAACTTAACTAAAATGAATAAATAATAATAATAATAATAATAATAATAATAATAAAAACAATAATTGTGGCAATCAAGTTAAATAGCAGCACGGGCAAGAAATCTCAGGCGAACAGTAATGGTAAGGAGAAGGAGGATTTGGGGAAACTCAGTGAAGCGAAGAACAAAGAGGAAGTGTCGCCGACTCAGGGGAAGGTGGAGTCATCCTGGGCGGGTCGCGTTGCTTCTACAAAACAAGGTATGGGTCTCTATTTTGGTGAATATTGTGCTGAAGCGGATGAAATTACCATTGAAATTGAGGATTATGAAGATGAACTCAAACGATGGCAATTCACTCTAATGGGACACGTTATTGGGGCTAGACCTTCTTTGAAGCAAATGGCGGAGTTTGTATCAAAGAATTGGAGCCATGTTTCATCACCTGGAGTCCAATACTTCAAGAAAGGTTGGTTTTCCTTTAGGTTTGGGAGTAAGGAGTCTATGGATGAGGTGCTTTGGGGTGGACCATGGCAGGTTGGCATACACTCTTTGATTCTGAAGCAGTGGAGCCCTTCTTTCTCTACTGAGATGGAACGAATCTCTATGGTTCCAACATGGGTTCTTTTCCCGGACCTAGACCCTTATCTATGGACTAAATCGGTGCTCAGTAAGATGGCAGGTAAGATCGAGAAGCCAATGTTTGCTGATTTGACTACTACATATAAGGAGCGCTTGTCGTTTGCTCGAATTATGGTGGAGGTAGATGTCTCACAGGATTTGCCAGATTTTGTCACTATAAATATTCCTATTTTGGGTAAGTCGGTGCAGCGAATTACATATGAGTGGCTTCCATTTTATTGCCATTCATGCTGTAAATTGGGACACTTGAAGAGTACTTGTAAGCTAGAGAAAAAAAAGTCTGAGGTGGTGAAGCAAAAGACTATACAGCTGCAAAGATATACTCCTGTTAAGAAAGTGGATGGAGGTATTGGTGATGGACTAAGGGAAAGCATGAGTATCCCGGACCCCAATCTGATGGGTAAAGTTGAAGGACAACAATCTGTAGCTGATTCTTTCCCTTCATCAGGTGGATTAGGGAGGGATGAGGAGGTTAGCCTGGACCCAAATTCCATGGGCTCAGATGGAGATGGGTTTGTATCTGTGCATAAACGCATTGGAGGTTTTGCTCTCCCTAGCAGACCTTCATTGAACATGAGCAAAGAGGCTAAACTGGAGTTGATAAAGTCTAACAGGTATGAATTACTCCAGCAGAATGATACTGAAGACTTGGATGAGCAAGAAGGAGAATGGAAGGGGGACCTTGGCCCAATAGTTGTTGATATTCCACCTTCCCCTAATATCTAATGCAAATTGCTACATGAAATATTATGGGAGGAAATGAGGAAATAAAACAACATGCTGTCCTTACTCTTATTAGGAATAGAGGAATTGATGTGTTAGGGTTACTAGAAACTCGAATAAAGGAGGAGAAAGCTTCTCTTATCATTAAGAGGAAATTTAAGGCTTATAAGGTTGCTGCTAATTATAAACCACACTACAATGGACGAATTTGGTTGATTTGGAATCCAAGTACTGTTAGAATTACTATCCTTACAACTCACGCTCAGTTTATCCATAGTCATGTACATCACTTTGCTACTGGCTTAGAGACTTACATGACCACTGTGTATGGCAATAATGATGGTAAGGAGAGGAAGGGACTTTGGCAAGCTATTAGTTCTTTTAAAGGAGTTCAGGGAGGTTGGATAGTTATTGGTGATTTTAACATAGTTAGGAATCAGCAGGAGAAGATTGGGGGCTCCCCTCCTGATATCAAAGATATGGATGATTTCAATGATTGTTTATTAGAGGCAGGATTACAGGAGATTATTGGACAAGGTCAGGAATACACCTGGACTAATAAACAACAACCAGAAGATAGAGCTTGGTCACGACTAGATAGAGCTTTGGTAAATGGAGGATGGATTCAATCGTTTCCTCTTTATTTTGCCACTTATCTACACCCCAACATTTCGGATCACTCACCAGTCTGTGTTACTGTGATGCCAGATGATAAGAAGACTTATAATTTTAGCTTTTTGAACTGTTGGACTAAATGTCCGCAGTATCATGTTGTGGTTTCTTCTTCTTGGAATTGTCCTGCAATGGGAACTGCGGGT
This sequence comes from Agrostemma githago, assembly GCA_958450325.1. NCBI lineage: Eukaryota > Viridiplantae > Streptophyta > Magnoliopsida > Caryophyllales > Caryophyllaceae > Agrostemma > Agrostemma githago. Next base: position 74,651,591 of record OY288239.1, on the reverse strand, counting down.
TTTACTCTTTTTTCCAAACTCAAGAGGGTCAAAAGGGCGTTAAGGAAGATGCACAAGGATAACTTTACTCATCTTAGTAGAAAAATTTCTGAGACTAAAGCTGATTTAGAAGATTGCCAACAACGTCTTTTGAATCATCCTTTCTCTATCGATTATGCAAAGGAAGAGGTGGAGATACTGAAGACCTACAGAGCATTGCAGGATGCTGAGCTTAGTATTCTTAGACAACGAGCAAAAATGGACAACATAATGGAAGGGGATGAGTCGACCAAGTAATTTCATGCGAGAATCAGGGAGAGAAGATACCAACAAATTATAGGTTCCATCCAGGACAAAAATGGAAGGCTTAGAGAGGGACTGTCAGACGTGGCTAATGGGTTTATAGACTACTATACTGAGCTGCTAGGTACGTCCCAACAGGTTCAGCCACTCACTGATATTGTCATTAAGGGAGCCAAGGTCCTAAAACAAGATTGGGATTCCATGACTAGGCTGCCTACTGAAGATGAAGTCAGGAAGGTCGTTTTTTGCATTGGTGAGGACAGAAGCCCAGGACCAGACGGGTTCTCTTCTGCTTTCGTCAAAAGCTCGTGGAAAATCATAAAAGAGGATTTCTACTCTGCTGTCGTAGAATTCTTCCAAAAGAAGAAGATGCTCAAGCAAGCCAATTCAACATCTATTACTCTAATTCCCAAGAAGGATATTTGTCAGTCTGTATTGGATTACAGACCAATCTCATGCTGTACTATTTTTTATAAAACCATCAGCAAGCTACTCACTCTGCGTATTCAACAGACACTTCAACAATTAGTTGGTTTTGAGCAAGCTGCATTTATCAAAGGAAGGAGTATACATGAAAATATTGCATTGTCTCAAACTTTGGTAAAAAATTATGAAAGAAAGTATTTAACTCCAAGATGTCTGATGAAGATAGATCTCAAAAAGGCATTCGATTCCATTCAATGGGACTTTATTGGAAACCTCCTCAAAGAGCTTAACTTTCCTCCTCTATTTATTGATTGGGTAATGGCCAGTATTACTGGCTCTTGGTTTACCTTGAAAATCAATGGAGCAAATCATGGTTTCTTTAAGGGAAGAAGTGGCCTTCGTCAAGGGTGCCCGCTCTCCCCCTACCTTTTTGTATTGACCATGGAAGTGCTCTCTAGGCATCTCAGATATATCAACCAGCAACCTCAAGTCTCTTACCATCCGAAATGCTGTCAACTAAGGCTCAATCACATGGTGTTTGCGGATGATCTAATGATCTTTACTAGAGGTGATAGTCCCTCAGTGGTTGCAGCTACAAGGGCGTTAGAGATATTTGCCTCAGAGTCCGGTCTGCAGGCAAACAAAGAGAAAACTCATATTTTCTTTGGAGGAGTAAGTACGGAGATAAAAGACCTTATTATGAACCAAATTGGGTTTGCACAAGGAGAATTCCCTTGTCGTTACCTAGGTTTACCACTCCATTCTGTGAACAACAGGCTGGAGCAGTATCAGGTGCTTCTCAATAGGATTCAGACAAAGATTGTATGCTGGTCTTCTAGCCATCTGACCTACACTGGCAGGCTCCAATTAATTACTTCAGTAATTTTTGGACTAACCAACTACTGGTGCTCTAATGCAATTTTCCCTGCTAATGTTATTAAACGAATAGATCAGCTTTAGTTAAGGTTTTTTTGGACAGGGAACTATAATAAGGTGAGAATGGTGTTTAAAAAATGGTCAAGCATTTGCTTACCCTGGGCAGAAGGAGGACTTAATGTTAAGTGTCTGAAAACTTGGAACAGGGCTCAGATATCACATTGGTTATGGAAGATTCTAAGTAACAAATCTGGTCTTTGGAGAGAGTGGCATCTGAGGTATATGCTCCGTAATCAAGACATTTGGTCTATCAAGAAAAAAGAGAATCACACCTCCACATGGAAAAGCATTCTCAGCATTCGTGATGAGATACTGCAGGTGAGTGGGAGCATTGCAGCTGCTACTGACCTTGTCAAGAGTTGGACACACAACAAATCCTTTAATGTAGGAGCTGCTTATGAATGGTTTCAAAAGGCTGAACAGATGACTCGATGGATGGTAAGATTTAAAGGCATGGAAATCATTCCCAAGCACAGAATTATACTGATACTTGCTGGGCAAAAAGCTCTAGCTACACAAGATAGATTGCAAGCTAGAGGACTTCACATGGCGAGCAGATGTGAGTTATGTCAACATGGGTATGAGTCTGCTAGGCATTTATTTTTTGGATGCTCCTTCTCTAGGCAGGTTTGGCAGCACTTGTTAAACTGGATGCAAATTACTGGAAGAGGTTGGGAATTAGACACTGAGTTGAACTGGTGCACTGCACGGCCGAGGAAAAATCACTAGAAGAATCAATAGTTCAGGAGTACCATTGCTGCTGCAACTTACTGGATTTGGATGGAACGCAATACCAGAATTTTCTCTAGAACTAGAACTTCTATTGATAATCTTGTAAGTCGTATCAAGTTTGAAGTTAGTACTAGACTACGGGTTCGAGGAATAGATCTAGCTTTAAAGCAATTGTTGTAGAGGGATTCTATTTGTAGAGGATATATCTTTTGTAAGATTCTAGTCTTACTTTAATAAAATAAGACATACTTTTCTTGCAAAAAAAAACAATAATTGTTATTATTATTATTATTATTATTATTATTATTATACTAAATATTATTATTAATGACAAATAATAATAATAATAATAATAATAATAATAATAAAATAATAAATAATAAAAATAATTAATAAAAGTAATAAATAATAGAAATAATTAATAATAGAAATAATTAATAAATAATAATAATAATTAATACTACTAATACTACTACTACTAATAATAATAATAATAATTAATATAAATAATAATAATTATTATTATTAATTATTATTATTAATGATAATATTATTAATATTAAGTAATAAATAACATTAATAATATTAATACTTAATAATAAAAACAAAAATAATAAAGTTAATTAATTAAATAATATTAATATAAATTATTATTAATAATACTAATACTAATAATTAATTATAATAATAATTAATTAATACAGTAATATTTTTATTTTATTTTTTGCAAGAAAAAGGTATGTCTCATTATATTAAAAATAAGACGGAATCTTACAAAAAAGTATACCCCCTATTGCTCCTATTCTATCATCCTTCGGACTCCTATATCAATCCCTCTACTTTGAAGTCGTATAAAAACTGAGAATTTTATCTGACCTACAATACTAAGAATGGAACTATTTCGATTCTGAAAAATCCTTCTATTTCTCTCATTCCATAGCCAGTAAACCGTTGCAGCTAAACTACTACAGTACAAAACACTCTTCCAATGCTTCCTATGCCTTCTTGCTGAGATCCATCGCAATTCTGTTTTGAGATCCATGCTTCTACCCGTGATTTGCATCCAACTTAAGAGATTTTGCCATACCTGTCGTGAAAACATACATCCAAAGAAAAGATGTGCAGCAGTTTCTTGCTTCTCCTGACATAAACTGCATCTAGAAGCCAAAGAAAAACCCCTCATTTGCATTTTAACTTGGGTTGCCAGAGCATTTTGTCCTGCCAATGCCACTATCACCTTGTGTTTAGGAGTAACAGAGCTGTTGAGCATGTACTTCATCCATGGACAGTTACGCCCCTTTGGTCTGAACCACTCATAAGCCTTTGCTATGCTATATTTCCCCTTATGAGACCAACTAAGAACCAATTCCTTTGCTGTATTATGCCCCTCGGTACCAGCCAAGATAGCATCTCTAATCCTCACCATGCTATTAAAAGATGCAGTAAATCTCTCCTTTTTCTGAATGAGCCATATATTCTGCTCCTGAATTATATAATTCCTATGCCAATCTGCCCAAATACCTTTAGCATTTGTGAGAAGAAGCCATAACCAGTTACCTATCATAGCCTTATTCCAGTTACCCTCCTTCCGTAATAGGTTTGCAAATACCTGTCCAACTCTTGTAAACCATCTTCGTGTCATCACTACCAGACTAGAAAAATCTCATCCTTAATTGATCTATCCTTTTATGAACATTCATAGGAAAAATGGTGTTTGCACACCAGTAACTGTGTAAGCCAAATATCACAGCATTTAGAAGCTGTAGTCGACCAGCGTAAGTTAGCCAGTGGAAAGACCACTTAGCAATCCTTGCCTGTATGTTATGAATCAACCTAGAGAAATGCTCCCTGTTATTGTTAACAGAGTTTAAAGGCAACCCAAGATACCTACATGGGAACTTCCCTTGCTGATATCTAGTTTGATGTAGAATAAGTTCCTGTACTGTATTATGCACCCCTCCAAAAAATATATGAGTCTTATCCTTATTTGCTTTTAACCCTGATTCTTCCGCAAACCTGCCCATAGCATTAGTTACAACAGCTACAGAAGGACTATCACCTCTTGTACATCTGCAAATATCATATGATTCAACCCAATCTTGCAACATTTAGGATGGTAGGAAACTGAGGGAATCACATTCATTTGCCTGAGTCTTCGAGATAGCACTTCCATACTAAGTACAAACAGATAGGGGGAGAGAGGATCCCTTTGTCTAATGCCACTCCGTCCTTTAAAAAATCCATGAGCAGCCCCATTCACCTTAATAGAGAACCATGACCCTTGTATACATTCCATCACCCACTTCACATAGGTATCCGAAAAATTTAGTCCTTGTAGCATTGATTTAATGAAAGACCATTGTAGTCGAATGCCTTTCGTAAATCAATTTTCATAAGGCACCAAGGAGTGATATATTTCCTATCATAGTGTTTAATTAAAGCTTGAGACAACGAGATATTTTCATGAATGCTTCTTCCTTTTACAAAAGCAGCCTGTTCAAACCCAATGATACTCACCAAAACCTCCTGAATTCTAAGAGCCAATATCTTACTAATAGTCTTATAAAATACGGAGTAGCAAGATATAGGCCGAAAATCCACAACAGATTGACAAACCTCCTTCTTAGGGATGAGGGTAATCAATGTTGCATTAGCTTGTTTGATCAATTTCTTCTTCTGAAAAAATTCTCTAATAGCAGTACAATAATCCTCAATATATTGCCATGATATTATAATAATAATAATAATAATAATAATAATAATAATAATAACAGTAACAATAACAATAACAATAACAATAACAATAACAATAACAATAACAATAACAATAACAATAACAATAACAATAACAATAACAATAACAATAACAATCACAATCACAATCACAATAACAATCACAGTCACAATAACAGTCACAATAACAATAACAATAACAATAACAATAACAATAACAATAACAATAACAATAACAATAACAATAACAATAACAATAACAATAACAATAACAATAACAATAACAATCACAATAACAATCACAATAACAATCACAATAACAATCACAATAACAATAACAATAACAATAACAATAACAATAACAATAACAATAACAATAACAATAACAATAACAATAACAATAACAATAACAATAACAATAACAATAATAATAATGCACACGGGAAGGGTGTGCGATTAGAGGAGGAGGGCGTTTTCTGCCAGACTGTTGTTGCCGCCTGCAACGGCCACCGCCGGCGTCGCGTTATGCACGTCGGCCACCCTGCCGGCCTTCTGTGACCCTACTGCCGCCGTTTCTATGATAGAGGCGAGGCAGATTTGGGTGATTAAGGCAACCACGCCACCCTTCTGCGACCCTCCACCACCGTGCGCCACCAGATCTCACGTCGCCACCCACCAGACCTCACGTCGCCACCTTCATCTGCTGGCCACCAGACCTCACGTCGCCGGCCATCGGAATTTTAGTGAGAGAGCGTTTGAGAGAGTTCTTTCGCATCCTTCGCGCCTCTGTCTGTCTCGATCCCATTTCACGCCGGCGCCGCACTTCACGCCGGCCATCGGTTTGCTGGTGCACGCTGCTCGTCAATTTTGGGGTTGGAGGGTTCAGTTCTGCTTGCTGGTTGTTGCTACTGGTTTCGGGTTCCAATTTTTCGGCTACTGCCACCGATTGCCGTCGGTTCTTCTCGGTGTGTGACTGGTCGTGCCTTGCCGGTTCCGTTTCTTGTGCAACGCTGGTCAGCTTACTTGCTTTTCTCCCACTTTTTGGTTTCGGTTTCGGTTTTTTCCGTTTTTTGCTTTCTTGTTGCTTTCTTCCTTCGGCGGTTACTGTGTGCGGTTGTTGCCGTCTGCCGGTGCTGGTTTCCGCTGTGGTTTGGGTTGGTTGTGGGTGTTCGCCGGCCTTCCTTTTGCTGCCTTTGTATGGTTTTCTCTTTTGCGGTTTTTCCTTTCTTTGCGTGCTGTGTGTTCGTGTCATGCCTGACCTTGTGCGGTTCCACTGTCCTTTTGTGGGCCTCGATAGGTGTAGGGATGGTTGGGGTAAAGGTTTTGTTAAAAATTCTTTGCTTGTCCATCTCCATGATCATCACTGTAAGGAAGGTGCCCGGGATGCCACGCGACAATCTCTTGCTTCTTTACCTATTTTTTTGGCTGCTGAGTCTACTTTTCGGCGGATGGGTGTTTGGCTGTGTGGGGTTTGCTTTTGGACACATACTCATAACAAAGGCTGTCGGCACGATGCAGAGTCTTTTGTTGAGGCCCCTAATTGTGGTGATGGTGTTATCCGCTATGTTCTTTACGGTTTTCCCTGACCTTCTGCCCCTACAGTTTCGTCATCTAGTGGTGGTGTTGATCCCCCGGTTGTTGGGTTTAACGTGACCTCTCTTGATCACTTGTTTGTTAAGGGGTTACGTACTGTTAAATCCATCCCTCCAAAGTGTCGTTTAGGGTTTTCTCGGGTTTTTCGAAGGGCTCTTGATGATGTGGCTGCCTCTCCTCGTGATCTCACATGTTGGGTCACCTTGCTTGCGCTGCCTCTTTGCATACTTAAGACTTTCTCCCCTCGGAGTAACCTTGAGTGTCGATCTGCTATTCGACGGCAGCGTCAGGAGGAGAGTATTTCTACTGCCATTCGTTGTTGGGATGAGCCGGGTGGTCGGTTGTCGCTCCTACAGGATACTCTGGCTGAGGTTGCTCCTTCTTTTAGTGTGAATGAGGATCTCGACTTGAGTGAGGTTAATGTTAGGCAGTGTCGTAGGAAGATTTGTGACGGGGATTACACTGCTGTTGTTCGTGTGCTTTCTTCCTCTGGTGTTGCTCCTTACACCGATGATACTCTAGTGGCTTTGAAGGATAAGCACCTCGTCGTCTCTTCTCCCACTTTGCCACCCTTGCCTGGTAATCACCACTCCCTCGTCGCGTCCGCGTCGGTGGTTATGGATATGATTAGAGGGTTCCCTCGTGGCACTTCTTGTGGGAGGGACGGTTTTCGTGCCCAACACCTTTTGGATTGTTTAAGTGGTGCCGCAGTTGCTGTTTTGGACAATTTGATCGCTTCTGTCACTCGGGTGGTTAATTTCTTTCTCGAGGGCAGCTGCCCGGAGGTCCTCGGAGAGTACATTGCTAGTGCCCCGCTTACCCCGCTTGTTAAGCCAGGTGGCGGTATCCGTCCTATTGCTGTTGGTACGATTTGGAGACGGCTTGTCTCTAAGGTTGGTGCTTTCCTGATCGGTCCAGCGCTGAGTGGCTATTTTTCTGGTCTTCAGTTTGGAGTTGGGGTATCTGGAGGGGCCGAGGCTATTTTGCATGCCTTAAACCGGCTTGTTGAGGATCGGGGTGATGAGGTGGGTCTTTCCATGCTCTTGGTGGATTTTCAGAACACTTTTAACATGGTCGATCGAGAAATCAGTGGTATCAGGTTCGTTACCACTGCCCTGTTCTCTCCCGGTGGGTGGAATTTCGTTATTCTAGTCCGGCCCGATTATATTATGGTGGGCACAGCCTGTGGTCTTGTCAGGGGGTCCAGCAGGGTAATCCTTTGGGTCCTCTGCTTTTTTCTTTGGTATTACATCCCTTGGTTTGTAAGATCCGGGACTCTTTTGACTTGAGGCTGCAGGCTTGGTACTTGGATGATGGCACCATAGTTGGGGATACCTTGGTTTTGGGGAAGGTTTTGGAGATGATTTTGGATGATGGTCCTCGTTCGGGACTTCATCTTAATGTCATTAAAACCGTGGTTTTTTGGCCTTCGGAAGATCCTAGGAGCAGGCTCCCCGGTGTCTTCCCCCTACTATCGTCAGGCCGATGCGTGGCGTCAAAGTTCTTGGTGGGCCTGTTAGTGCAAGTCATGATTTCAGCAGTGAGGTCGTGATGAGTAGAGTGACCAGAACTATCGCACTTATGGGTTCCGTCGCTCTGCTTGATGATCCGCAGTGTGAGTTGCTGTTGCTCCGGGCCTGTACTGGTATCTCCAAACTTTATTTTGCTTTGCGTACTTGCCCACCGACTGTTTTTGAGTCGGCTCAGCTTGCTTTTGACGCGGCTCTTCGTTCTCATTTAGAGCGTATTGTTATTGCGTCTGGGCCGGGGTTTGGGGATTGGCAATGGCGGCTTGCCACTCTTCCCTTTTCCTTTGGGGGGCTTGGGGTGGATGCCTCTGTAGATGTCCTACATTATGCTTTTGTGGCATCCCGTCTGCAATCTGCGGGTTTGCAGGCTACGCTGCTTCGCGCTGCGGGTGTACTGACCCCTGGCCCGACTTTCGATGCGGCCTTGTGTGAGCTTAAGGAGGTTCTGTGTTCTGTTGAGTGTAATCCAAGTGAGATCGCTGCCCCCAAACTTATGAAGTCTTTGGCAGATATATATTTCACGAGGGTTGTGGCTACTGCGGAATCAGATTTCTCCTTGACCTCCCATCAGGTTGCCCTATAGAAGTCTCGGCAAGGCCATCATGCTTCTGATTGGCTCCGCGTTGTCCCTATTTCCGGGCTGGGTCATACTATGAACGGTCGGACGTACCGATGTGTGCTTAGCTATCGGTTGGGCATTCCCTTGTTTTCTGTGTCTGGACCGTGTTCTGCCTGCTCTCGGATTTTTGGTGGTGATATTTATGGGGACCATGTCGTGTCTTGCGCGGGGGTTGTCGGTATTAAACATCAACATAACCTCGTTCGTGACACTCTTTTGGATATCTGTTTCCGTTCAGGGGTCTCGGCTGGTAAGGAGATCGATATTGGTTTGATTGATGATCATGACAGATCCTTGCGTCCTGCAGATTTGCTTCTTTATTCGTGGGACAGGGGACGTGACGTTTGCGTAGATCTTACCGGGTCTTCTCTTTTGACTCAGTCCGGGCTCTCTGATTTCGCGCCAGGCCGTGTTGTGGGCAGCGCTGCTCGGCGCAAATGCGCTAAGTACAGGGGTCTATGCTCGGGGCTCGGGTATGGGTTTTTGCCTTTTTCCTTTTCTTCACTGGGGGAATTGGAGGCGGATGCTATCGGCTTACTCAAGAGGATTCAGAAATTTTCGATAGCACAGGATGCCGGAGCACGCGCTGCTCCTTTTATTTTTACCAGACTTAGCTTTGCTATAGCTAAGGGGGTGGGGGCCCAGATTGTATCTCGGCTACCCACCAATTTTTTGTAACTGCTTTTTGATTCATCAATAAAATTCTCCGTTAATAATAATAATAATAATAATAATAATAATAATAATAATATTATTATTATTATTATTATAATAATAATAATAATAATAATAATAATATTATTATTATTATTATTATTATTATTATTATTATTATTATTATTATTATTATTATTATTTGCAAGAAAAGGTTATCATTTCATTCATAAGATTGAAATTACAAGGTTTTTAATGCAAAAAAGATCTATCACACTGTAGACACCCGCATTTTGCCTGCTAGTGTGTATAGCAGTTCCCGACAACACCCGATGATGATCGGACGTAAACGTGACTTAATACGCTCGAATACGGACTCAGAATCAATAGTATCCGACGTGGGCATTTAACGGAGTGCAAATCTCTCAAAACCGACCTCAAATCCAGGCCCAGTTGGTCGTTTCCAATAAAATGAGACTAATTTGGGCCAAAATCGACACCGGAAATAAAACCGTCTTTTGGCGACCGGGTCAAAACCCGGTCAAAGACGAATCCGACACAAAAAATAGCCAAGTGTGCTTCTAGAAGCTAGTCTCAACTACCAAATCACATTCAAAATTATCAACAAATCTTTCCTAAAAACACTCCCTCCGTTTTTAGCCACTCGATCGAGTGGATCACACCCACTCGGTCGAGTAAAGCAGTGAACCGGCCGAACCGGACTCGAACTGGGCACTCGATCGAGTGCACACGCTCCACTCGATCGAGTGACCCTAAACCGGGGTCCCCCTTATAACTACCCCATCACATCAATTCATTTCACATCTTTTTTTTCACCCATTCAACCCTAATCACTCCATTTGCAACTTTACACAATACTTACACAACCTTCATCACCCTTGAGTCCTAGGCACTCATACACATACACACACATACATTCAAATTTCCAAGAACAAAACTCGTCAAAGACGTACACCATAACTCTACTTACATATCTCGACACTTCCGTGCTCATGCCGCTACTACGAGTCTGTTTCCGAGGCCATTAAAGCATGTAGATTGAGGGTGTAATTTAAATCCCGACATCTCCTTTCTCCTTTCTCTTTTTCGATTATATACGTATATGTATTATTATTATTATTATTATTATTATTTTTTATTTTTTATTTTTTTATTTTTATTTTTTTTTTTTTTTTTTAAATGGAGAATTTTATTGATGGATTAGAACAAAGTTTACAAAAAATTGGTGGGCAGCCGAGATACTATCTGGGCCCCTACCCCCTTGGCTATTGCAAAACTAAGCCGAGTAAAAATAAAGGGAGCAGCGCGTGCTCCGGCGTCCTGTGCTATCGAAAATTTTTGGACCCTTTTAAGCAAGCTGATAGCATCCGCCTCCAATTCCCCCAGCGAAGAAAAGGAAAAAGGCAAAAACCCATATCCAAGTCGCGCGCACAGGTCTCGGTACTTAGCGCACTTGCGCCGAGCAGCGTCGACCACAACACGACCCGGCATAAATTCCGAGAGCCCGGACTGAGTCAGAGGAGAAGACCCAGTAAGATCGACGCATACATCACGTCCCTTGTCCCACGAATAAAGCAACAAATCTGCGGGACGCAAGGATCTGTCATGACTGTCGATCAGGCCAATATCGACCTCCTTACCTACCGAGACCCCAGAACGGAAACAGATATCCATAAGAGTGTCCCGGACGAGGTTATGTCGGTGTTTTATCCCAACAGCCCCCGCACAGGACACAGCATGGTCCCCATAGATATCGCCGTCGAAAACTCGAGAGCAGGCAGGACAAGGTCCAGTCACGGAAAACAAAGGAACGCCCAACCGATAGCTAAGCACACAGCGGTACGTCCGACCGTTCATAGTCTGACCCAACCCTGAAATAGGGACAACTCGCAGCCAATCAGTAGCATGACCACCTAGCTGAGACTTCCACAGCGCAACTTGACGGGGGGTTAAAGAGAAATCTGATTCTGCAGTAGCAACAACCCTCGTGAAATATATATCTGCCAAAGACTTCATAAGTTTAGGGGCAGCGATCTCACTAGGATCACACACAACAGGACCCAGAACCTCTCTAAGCCCACACAAGGCCGCATCAAAAGTCGGACCAGGGGCTGAGACACCCGCAGCACGAAGCAACGAGGCTTGCAAACCAGCTGATTGCAGCCGAGATGCCACAAAAGCATATTTAAGGACATCTCCAGCTGCATACACTCCAAGCCCTCCAAAAGAAAAGGGAAGAGTGGCAAGCCGCCATTGCCAGTCGCCAAAACCAGGTCTTATTATTATTATTATTATTATTATTATTATTATTATTATTATTATTATTATTACTAACACTAACATTTTAATTTTGCTACTAACATTTTATTTATTGCAATCTAACATTTTATTTATGTACTCTAACACCTAACATTTTATTTACTGTTTATATTCCGTCTTATATAATACCGCGTATAACTATTTAACAAAACTATTTTCAAAACGATCCGAGCAACGTCCGTTGAGGCTAAATTAATGATCGTAGGCCTTAAGGCCAAATTACGATATTAAAATGCCGAGGACTTAAGTTTGCAACGACGATCGAATTTTCGGGTCGAATATGTTTAATTACGAATTCCGCCTAAAGTCTATTTAATCCCTTTACAAGTCGTATTGGAGGTGGCGCCCTTCGAGGTGCGCCGCCCTAAACACTTAAGGGCGTAATAGATCGTGGAGATTCGTCGTTAAATATGTCCGACCACATTTCTTTCACAATATTATTCTAAAAGAATCATCGACAAATCGGATTAGGACGAAGCCCACTGACGCCGAATTAATTGTCACAGGATCCGAAAGGATTGATTACGACATTATGACGTGGAGGGAATCGATATTTGTTCTAGCCCGATCAAACTCGATTTTGCAAATTTCGCTTTAACTACTAGATAACGGTTCTATAACCAAATGTCGAGTAGGACGAGCCATCAAAATTTACACTAATATAGATTGGACCATATTTATATTTAGTGTAATTGCATGTCAATTTCAAAATCAATAAATCGGAATCGCCACCTTTTCCGAATCGAGTAGTACCTCGAACAGAGGGCACTCGATCGAGTGCCTTGGCTCACTCGATCGAGTGACACCCCAAATAACGGGCAGTAGGTCCTTCAAAGGTTCACTCGATCGAGTCCTTGCCATGACTCGATCGAGTGGGTTCCTTTGTTCAAGTAAACCGAGAGCTTCAAGCGTCGTCTGATAAGTGTGGTTTGTAGTGCCTATTTTGTAGTGTTTTGGTCCCATTTTCCTTGTGGAATCGCTCCTTGGGAGCGATTTATGGGCTACTTATGCTTCCTTTAGTTCGTTTCAGGTTCCCGAGACCGATTTGGAAGAGTTGGAGCGAATTCCGACTCGATACATACACATTTTGGAGCCAACGAGATAAAGGAACGATGACTCGATGCTTTGGAGTCCACCCCGAGACCTTGGGACCCAATCCCGAGTCCCGAGACCCGATCCCGAGTCTCGAGAATCGATGAGAAGTCCATGAGAGGCAAGGAGGAACCAAAAGGGTCATATTGGAGGCCTACAAGACCCATCCCCGACGGGTATGCACCTCATCCCGTCGGGGATGAAGCGCACAATTGGAGAGGCTACTGCTGGGCCATCCCGGTCGGGACCAACCCGTCCCGGTCGGGATGGTGGGTCCATCCCGGTCGGGATGACCCGTCCCGGTCGGGACCACCCAAATTCCTGCGCGTCACTTTTCTTTCTTCTCCCTTCCATTTGTAACCCTATAAATACTTCCCCTCTTGTATTAAGACACCATCTTATGTTATGTTCTTCAAACCCTAGACTACTTTAGGTTAGATTAGTGTAGATTAGTGTAGATTAGTCGGTAATTAGTGGTTAATCTTAGTTTAGTACTTGTATTAAGGGAATTCTTCAAGATCTTCACCATGCTTGACAAACTTGGATGTTTGTTTTGGGTTTTTCTCATCTATGCAAGTTTTCTTCTTCCTTTCATCTTCTAGTATGGTATAATCTTCTCCTTTTACTCTTAATCCTTTATTGTTCATCAAGTTTGAATCTTTAGTTCTTGTTTATTGTTTTGTTCATCATATTTGGTAGTTTCATTATGTATGTTTTGTTGTTTGTGTTGATTAATCTTGTTAATGTTAGTTTTAGTTTAGATATGTTAGAGTAGTGTTCTTGCTAGGGTTAGTAGGGTGATTAGGGTGTTAATTGGGTGATTAAGGGTTTGTTGGAGATGTGGGTGGAAGATTTGGGTTTCCTCTTGGTTAATGCATATGACATGTTTGATGAATTGCTTGAATGACTAAGTAAGTTAGATTGCTTGTTTTTCTTGCCTTTCCCTTGTGGGTGTTAGTTGTTATGGGTTCGGTTCCCTCATTAAGTTGCGAGAGCCCGGTGAGGGCAACCCCTAGGTTAGTCTAAGTTGCGACCGCCCGGATGCGATCTAGGCCATAACACGCTAGAACCCCGTTTGTCATGTGTGTCGCCAATATGGGTTCCATGAGGAACCTCTAGGTCGGTTTAAGTTGCGACCGCCCGGACCGACCTAGATTACCCTACTACCTCCTTCACTCTAGCTCTCCCTTGACCATTCCGTTACCCCTTTGACCCCAACCTAATCCTAGCCCGTTTTCCTTGTTTGTGCTCTTGTTGTTCTTCCTAGTCATAGTCTAGCTCTCTCCCCTTCTATCATTCTATAGTTTAGCTCGTTGACTTAGTCTAGTATTTGGGCCGACCTAGTCTAGACGCCTCTTACCGTCCCCGTGGATTCGACCCGACTTGCCCTATCTACCCAGTTAGGATTAGCCGGTTATTTATTTGATCGGTGGGATTCACGACAAATCCTTCCCATCAAATTGGCGCCGTTGCCGGGGACGGTGCTAGTTTAGACTTTGTTTTCCTAGTTACTTGGCTTTGTCTTGTGTTTTGTGTTTTTCTTTTTTCTTTGGTTACCTTGCTTCTTGTGTGTGTGTGGTTTATTTCCCTCTTGTCTAGTGCCCAAAAAGCACTAGACTTCTCACGTTTGTTCCTAGTCTACAGTTTATGCTTAGAGGTGGTGATTATCTTCTTCTTGCGATTAAGAGCCGCTTTAACGGACGGTTGCTAGGATGAGTGGTTTCCAACCGGGTATGGACTACGATTTTCGAGCAAACATGGGGTTTGATCTAAACTCCACACACTCGGGAGCCGATTTGAGCTACTCCTCTTCTTCCATGAACCAAAGCCATGACATGACGTCCCCCTACCATAGTCAAGCTTCTTGGGGTAATCAAGATGGGTATGATCCTCAAGGCTATGAAAACGGCTACCAACAAGTGAACGATTACCAATCCTACGATCATGGTGACTATTACTCGAGTTATCAATGTGAACCCACCATGTTCAATCAAGATTCACTATATGGAAGCCAATACCCCCAAAACCCACAATATTACCCTCCACCCCAACCACAATATGAACCCCATGACCCACAATACTACCAACCACCCCAACCTTGCTACCAACATTATGATGCCCCACCCCTTGGGCATCATCAAGACACCATGTTTAATCAAGATTATCAAGATTGTCATCAAGATTATCAAGATTATCATGGAGATTATCAAGACCCCAATGATCACCAATTGCCCGACATGGAGGAGTTTCAATCACTTCTTCAAATGCAAAGGAGCCTTCAAGAATCGGCCATTCAATTGCGAAAACAACAAGATGAATTAATGGCCCAAATTCGAAGAGAAAACGAGGCGAGGGATGCTCATTTAAATGCATTAGCGGTTCAAACCGTAATGTCTTTATCCCGGGCATCACATTTAGATGGAGGGTGCCCACTTGAGAGAGAGGAGCAACCTAATCACGAAGCCGCCGATGTAGTTCCCTTTGATAGAGAAATTTGCATTAAAGAACCTCAATCATCTACCCAAAAAGAGACGAATGAGGAGATGACCCTTGGTGAAAGCAACATTGGTGAGGAATTGGAGGAGGATGGTGAGTTGGATGGTTTGGTGGAATTTGTGAGGATGTTGGGTGAAGTTGTTAGCCTCGAGTTGCCCTTGTGCGATAATTTGGACAAGCATCAAGAGCCCCTTGCTAGTACATCGAAAGATGACTTGGAAGAGATTGAAACCGCCGGTAGAAGTTTCGATCCTCTTCTCCAAGATGATGTGGGGCCTAATGATGAAGATGGGGAACCACAACTTGAGGAAAGTGTGGGGGTGTGCAACGAGGAAGTGAGGCCAAAACCGCTTTTTGTGCCTTGTTTCTTGGAGATGAAGCTTGCTTGTGATTGGAGGCGATGCCTAGGGAAGAAGAGGCCGGTGAAGCTCATAGGATGGATAGACCCCGAATATGCCACGAATGATGATTTTGGGTCTTGGAAATCCTACTTCTTGCCTCCACCTTGGAGGCCGTGGAGGTTGGCAAAGCTCGAGCGCTTCTTGGGCCTCCATTATGATGTCGGTAGCGCGTTCGACTTGCTACTCCATGCCCTTGAGGGCTACGGTTGAAGAAGAGTCCACCATCCTAGGTTTGACGGAGTTCCTAAAGAACCGTCATGTTGTACATTCTCCTCTCCTCTTTAGAGTACTTGTGCCTGTATTTGTGTGTTTTATTTTCCCTTGATTTTGTTAGCTTTGTGATATTCTTGTAATATTGGATTTTTGATGAGCGATGTGAGGGAGTGAATTTGATGTGTACTTTGAGTTTATTGTGATAGGTGAAGTGAAGGTGACTCCTAGTAAGGAGTGGTTAATGATAGAGCTTGGATTGTGAGTAAGGAAGTCGGTTTTTGGGGTTTTGGGAGTCATGAAGACCCTTCCCGACCGGGAAGGGTGTGTCGTCCCGACCGGGATGGGGCCGTCCCGAGCCTCGTCTTTTTTTTTTACGACTTTAGTCGTCGCGTGCAAAGTCAATCACGTGATTCTTTTTCTAAAACTCATGCATTTTATTCTACTCTCACGACTTTGATTAACGTCTTTCACGGCTAGTTTTGTGTCGACGACTCCTTAGTTGTATCCGATGCATGACTAGTCTAGACACCAATCTTTCAATATGATAAGTCGGGACAAGGCATCGAGACCCGGGATCGAGCTAGCACCACGCTTCGGTCCCATACGCGAGCGCGTATTAAAGTCTCCGTCCTCCGTTTAATACACAATATAATGTGTATTTAATCGAAGTTCGTCCATTTATTCAATTTACGGTCTAGCTTATATTTACTATTTACGGGTCCGTTTATAGTTCATATTTACCGTTTTCTATTCCGATTATTATTTTATCGCTCGTTGTATTGTGAATTCCGGGTTGTATTCCGCCCGTGTAATTTGTAATTTATTTACGAGTTTTCTATTTTCGATGTTTGCCATTTATTGCCTTAAATGAACATCACATGCTAAATCACTTTGACGTGAATCAAGATGCATTAAAATGACGTAGTTCAGATATAACTCGCATGCTTAGACGAAAAGGCTGTTTGCATATCATTTAGTCATTTTACTAGCGCGCGTACACGAACACGAACGATGTCTTAGTAGAGGCCGCTAAGTGCGGGCGGGGTTGGGTGTCCTTAGTGGGCTTCCCAACACGTACCCTCACCCCTTACTCAGAACCTCGGTTTCCGGATGTCCGAAACCGTTGGCGCACGAGAGTCATTCTATACACGATAACTGGTAGTGACGGTATCGGTATCGCAATGCAAAGGGACGAGCCCCATAAACTCTGAAATCGAAATGGGCCGTACTTTGTGTACGGTCCACGATGACATAGAGTGAGCTCGAATGCGTCCGAATTCCCATAAAATTCGGTGGCGACTCCAACTTTGACTTAAATTTCAACCCGAGATCAATCTCACCACGAGATTCATTCGCCTACCCAAACCCGCGCGTGGCCGTGTCAGGGTGGACCTACGTCATGTCCACACACACTAAAATGCCAAAGCATTTAAAGAGCCAATATTCTCCAAAATTCTACTAAACTTGGGATGAGAAGCCTTATGAAAACCAACAGTTACATAAAACTTTATCCGAACTATCAAGCTATCTATAGGAGACTCCTTATCTGCAAAAATTCTTTTGTTTCTCTCTTTCCAAATAGCATTCACAGCAGCTGGAACACTAGCTTGAACCCAAGCAATTTTCCAGTGCTTTCTCTTACGGGCTAAATTCATCCACCGCACAATGGCCTTTAATGAATAATCTCGAAGATCAATATTCAACCATATCACCATAGCATCCCAGATCTGTCTAGATATAGGGCAAGCAAAGAAAAGATGCGAGTGATTCTCCTGATCAAGAAGACACATACTACATCTGTTAGCCAGTTGAAAACCACGCTTGCACAACTGATCAATTGTAGGTAACTGATCAAGACGACACATACTACATCTGAATTGCACAACTGAAAAGAACTCCTATTCTTTTCAAGAGATGTAGCTATGGGCACTGAATGTTTAACCGCGATATTGCAAGAATGGTCCCGGCACTTTAGGAACGCGGATAAGCTAGCCTTAAACCAGACGAGTATTTCTCAGCTGTTTCCGATCCGTCAGATGCCGGTGGATCATTATTTTCTTTATGCTTGTTTGTCCTATTGAGACGACACATATCATGTTTTTGCCCTTCCTCGGAGCGAGATCTGCCCTTTACCCGAGGAAATTGCCGCTGTAGGAGGATGGAACCCTTTACTTCGTCCTGCCGTCCCGTTTTCATTTCACGATCCTAGGAGGAAGTTGCGGGAGTTTTTAGGACTTTCCCATATGGAGGTATCCCGCATGACGGAAGGGGATAATATTTCTTTGTTTGATTTGGCTGAAAAATTTATGAACCCGCACGACGTCCGGGTCAGGCCGGCCCATAGCCGTAGGGCTTTTGCTTTCAGTATGCTTCACGTTTATGCCTTTGAAGGTCACATGGATTGGTTGTCGTGTATGGGCAACGTTCGACTTTTTAGTGTGGTTAACCTGACGGAGACGGAGTACAGTCCGGCTTGGCTGATTACAGGGGAAATTATCCAGGGTTTGTATAATCGCAAAAGAGATTCGTCGGTTCGTCTGACTGGGAGCACCCGTTTATTGCAGGTATATTGCTTCGGATTTTTCAATTTTCCTCCTTTTTGATTTTTTCGATCGATTTTCTGCTACAACAGGCACTCGATCGAGTCACCCTGGCACTCGATCGAGTGCCTTTATTAAAAACCTCATGCCCGATTTCAGGGGTGTCACTCGATCGAGTGACCCCTAGGCACTCGATCGAGTGCCCCTAGGCGAACATCAATTTTGCCTTGAGAACTCATATTTTTTGTTTCTTTTTCAGCTTTGACTATTTGAGAGGCTATCGGTCATAGATCCTCCCCCTAACCCGAGTTGATACCAACCTAACTATGTGATGACAAGGAGACGGGCCATTGACTTTTCTCGCCACATCACTCAGAAATATTGGGATGAAGTGATGTCTTTTCATGGCGGTCCGTTGATCCGATGGGTGGTGCCATGGTGGCCTATTTACGTTTGGATGGGTTTGGCACCGAGGGATAAGGCTCGTTGTCAAGTAATCTTGTCCTTTAGGCAGACAGTTCATCTTTATCCCGACCGCATACTTAGGCAGTATGGTTGGTCTCAAAAAATCCCAGAAATCAAAGCAGTTGTGAGTGAATCTATCCAGCTGACTGATGCAATGTGCGACATCTGGATGCAACGATGGTACACCCGGGTCACTTGGTCTATTCCCAAGTCTTTTCATTCAATTTGGGTATCAGACTCTTACGTGAAATGGACGAAAGCAGATTCTGCCAAGGCCCGAGCTGCTTTAAAGTTTGATGACGCTTTTGACCTACTTCGAAGAGAGCAAGCTAAAGACAACAGAGGCTTCTTCGACGAAGGCGACACTCCGGCTACCCTGGTTCGTCTAATGTCAGGTCAGAGAGTGAGAACTAGGACTCAAGATGAAGGGTCCAGTGCTAGAGGTGCGTGGGGGAGAGTGAGCCCCCGGACGGACTTAGAAAGGAAACTTGGCCCGAAGTTGGCAGTTCAGGACCGACTTGGTCCTCGAGACAGGCTACCTGAGCACGTACGGGCTCGTCTCGGACCGGTTACAATGGCAGAAGACCCATTGTCGAAGAAACAGGTTCGAGCAAAAGAGGTTCCTCTCGTGATTCGGGAACGCTCGCCCCCGCCCCGGTGACATCGGGCTCAACGCGACCCAAAAGACAAAGGAAAGGGAAAAATGCCTTAAATACTAGTCTCCTTGGCTTTATTATCTAAATATTACTATTATTTTTTTGTGGTGTGCTTTTTTTGTTGTTTTTTTTTTTTGTGATGTAATTTTGAAATTCCCGAGTTTATCGGGTTTTTAGTTAATAAAAGACATATTTATTAGTGAATATCGTTCCTGTCTTTTTTCGTTATTGCAGTGGTTGTACTCTTTTGAGGGGTTGTCTACGTATCCACAATTAGCGGAATCAAACCAAACGTAGTTTGGGCTTAGATTTTTTTTGCAATTTCGAAATACACCAAGACTATTAGTTCGAGGTGCGCGCGACAATAGGATAAATAACCCTAACTAATTGACTTGCTTATAATTTTGAAAATTTATAAAAAGAAAAAATTTTATAAACTTTTTGCAAATGACATTGAGATAAGGTTTTAAGGGTTGTAACGCTTCAGCCGGTCCAAGTTGGTTGGGTTGACGAATTCATTCTCGTCCAAGTCTGTTAGCATCACCGCTCCTCTCAATAGGATCTTCTTTACCAGATACAGCCCAACCCAATTGGGTTTGAATTTTCCTCTTGGGTCAACTGGTAGTAATGCACAGACTGATTTGAGAACCAGATCCCCTTCTTTGATATTTTTGGGCCTAACTCTTTTGTTGAAGGCCCGTTGTATCCTTTTCTGGTATATTTGGATATTATTGAGGGCCCGAGACCGCCGTTCGTCTAAAAGAACTAACGAATCATATCGGGCTTGGACCTAATCCGCTTCAGGCACCTGGCTTTCAAGTAAAATCCTGAGAGATGGCACTTCCAGCTCGACCGGTTGGACTGCTTCCATTCCGTACGTCAAATAATATGGAGTTGCTCCAGTTGCGGTGCGAATTGACGTTCGGTACCCCTATAAGGCAAAAGGTATCTTGTCGGACCAGTCCCGGTAATTATCAGCCATATTTTTAAGTATGGTGACAATCGTTTTATTAGTAGCCTCTACCGCTCCATTTGTTTGGGGACGGTAAGGCGAAGACGTGTGCCTTTGGATTTTATATTTTGCTAGCAAAGTAGCGGTTTCAGCTTGGAAATGAGTTCCGTGATCGCTGATGAACTCGTGTGGGATCCCGTATCGGCATATAATCTTGTTTTGAATGAATTTGGCAACGTGCTTAGCATTCAAAATTCGGTATGACTCGGCTTCGACCCATTTGGTGAAATAGTCGATAGCTACCAAAATGAAGCAATGACCTTCCGTCCCGGAAGAGTTTACTTTCCCGATTATATCAATTCTCCATGTCGAAAACGGCCATGGTGATGTTATGGTGTATAGTAGGGATGACGGCATATGTTGCACATTGGCGAAGATCTGACAGTTATGACAGTGTTTGACATATAACTAGCAGTCGGTTTCCATACTATTCCATTAATATCTGAGTCTCATGATTTTCCGGACTAGCATCTAGGCATTCATATGTGGACCGCATTCACCATCGTGTACCTCGGCCATAACCTTCTCAGCTTGTACCTTGTTGACGCATAGGAGGAGAGCCCCCTGTGCAGTTTTTTGTATAACTGTCCGTCGTCCGTACGGAGAAATTGGGTTGCCAACCTCCGTAGGGCTTTCTTGGCCCGGTTTTCAGTTCCCGGTGGGTATTCTCCCGTTGTCAAGTAGGTTAGAACAGCCTGATACCAAGGTTCTGGATCAGTTATTTCGATGTCTTGAATGGCGTGGATATATGCCGGCTCGGACCGTCTTTCGACGCAAATCGGGATGCTGGTCAGATGCTCCGGGATATTCAATAAAGATGCTAATTTAGAAAGTGCATCTGCAAATTGGTTTTCTTCCCGGGGTAAATAAATGTACTCAACCTTTTGGAATTGTTTTTCTAGAACCCTTACTTGCGCCTGATTTTGATTTGATTATACCCGGCATACCCGACCATAAATGATAGAAGGGCATGATCGGCCGTGTTGTCCACCAGTATATCAATGTGTGGCAACAGAAAGTCGTCCTTCGGGCTTTCCTTGTTAAGATCCCGAAAGTCTACGCATACCCGCACCTTACCGTCCTTCTTAGGTACCGGCACGATGTTTGCAGCCTCGTCTGGATATTCAGACACTTGTATGAAGCCCGCTTTGAATTGCTTATCGACTTCTTCTTTTACCTTGAGTGACCATTCGGGCCTCATTCTTTGGAGCTTCTGTTTTACCGGCTTACACCCGTCTTTGATGGGTATACGGTGTTCAGCTATTTCCCGGTCTATTCCCGGCATGTCCTTGTAGGACCATGCGAAGACATTCTTAAATTCTTGGAGGAGGTCTGTGAATTGTTTTCTCTCCTCGGGATCTAAGGATAAACCTAACTTAAGCATCTGGGGCTCTAAAGTGGTTCCCACATTGATGGACTCGGTTTCTTCGATTACTGGATCTCGGGATTCCCTTTGTTCGAGCTGCTCGATCAGGTGCGGAGGTAGTGGTACCTGTTCGTCGGGTTTCTCAATGTCATTACATATAAAAATTTTGAAATTGAAGGCATTTTGAAAATAAGACAAGTCGTAAGTAGAACGATTTTTGTTATTATTGATAGTGAATTTGGAAAATAGCTCAAAGAGAGCGGTCATATGATCGTTGGTCAGTGGCGGGATTGGAAGTGCCTTCGGGACAGACCCCGAGGCTCCAGTGGAAGTAACTATAGGGAGAGGGGTTACAGACAGGACTCTAGCACCAGACCCTCTAGACTCAGACTCAGACTCTGACTCTAACTCTGACTCGGTATCCGGCATGTATCCTTCACCGGTGGTCAGCTTGTAGACTCGGCCTTGGCTGTCGGTCCACTTGATGGTCTTCCTCCATGCTCTTTTCCCAGTGTTAGAACCGACTTCAGAAATCAGCTTTGTTGGATCGAACTTGTTGCTTCGGAGGATCTGGTTCACCAAGTCTTCTTTTGGGGTCGGGACAACCTTGTCTTCCCCATACAAGAGCCCCAGCATAGGTTCTGCATTGTCAGCCCCCTTCTTGGTTTCAGCCTGAACGAGGGCAAATATGTCATCAAGGATGAAATTGCATTCCCGAGCCAATTTGGTCTCGGGATATGAGATGGTGGACTGGTAGAGGCCCACTTGTACAGCCCCGAATACTGGAGTAACAAAGTAGTCGGTTAGTCTTGGGATGTAAGGGCCCAAGTAGGTACCCTTGATGATGTTGTTGGCCTTCTGAATACCGGCCCGGACCACATTTCCCGGGGTCACAGCGTACCCTAGGCCGAATCGCAATTCTCTGTCATTCAGGACCTCGATGATCTTCCCACCTGGAAGATATGGCCTCGAAGTAGCCCCCGGTAGATAACCCAAGTTTTGTAGAATCACATCGATACTAGTAGTGAAATAGGGCCTGAAGAGATGTTCCTCTTCAATCATTCCCACGAAATTAAATCCTCATGGGTTGGCCCGGCCTGTGGCGTTGCAGCTGGCCACGGTAATGGGGGTTGCCTCCAAAGTGATGACACTGTCTTGAAGAGGCAGCTTAACCTTTCGGTGGAGGGTAGAGGATACGGCTTTGACCGCATGGATCCATGGCCTCCCGAGAAGTAGGTTGAAAGAGGAGGTGACATCGATCACCTGGAATTCTAGTTCTTTTTCAATTGGGCCCGTTATAATTGTTAGTTTAACGGCCCCAGCCACCGGTTTCGGGCTTCCGTCAAAAGCCTGGATAGTTTGCGCCGTCGGGAGATTGTCGGCGTGTAATCCCCTATAAATTCTAACGCAATACAGTGGCGGAAACACTGTAGATTTGGGATTAAAACACACTGATGTTCTATATTTTAGAAAAAGAACGGTCAGTCAATACAAAGGCCACTTTTTACAAAAGGGCTAAAAATAAAGATCCTTCAAATGGGTCAATCTCGAGTTTAAATAATTGTTTGTAAAGAAATTGAGTTTCTTGACGAATAAATATAATAAATAGTTTTTTCACGAAAACAAATTAAATTGATTTCTCAAAAGAAAAATATTCAACGAAAGTTTAATAAAATGATTTCTTGAGAAAATAATAAAACGTTTTAACGAGTTTCGAGTTGGAAATAGAAATTCGAGCTAAAATAAAGATTTTAGGAGTTTAAGACGAAGTCAAAGTAAATCCGATAAAAATGAAGGATTACAAATTAAATAGCAAACCAAATAAAAATATGGATACAAATTTAATTTATAAAAATTAGGGGTGTTACAACCTTCTCCACTAAAAAAAGGTTTCGTCCCCGAAACTTACAGAAACACGAAAATATAAGATAAAACAAAGTTATTTCACTTGAACAAAATGAGAATTCTTAACTCGTATCAAAATATCGATTGAACAAGAAATTTTCCATCTTCAGACGTAATATGAAATCGAACGCAAAAATTTATTTCGAGAAGTGTTGGGCTAAGCTAGCCGAAGTTTAAAACTTTTTAAATTACTAAAATCGTAAGTTAAAGTTATTTGATAAAACGACGACGTTAGATTATATTTAAAAACGAATTCGAGGGAAAGAGGGTACCCTAAACATTTTCAAAACGACCTTAACTCAATTTGGTTAAGAAACTCTTCAACATTTTGATTTAAGACAAAACAAAATCAAATTTGAGAAATCGAGTTTAACATTGAGAAATCTCGAACCAGTCATCAGATGCTTCTAATAACAGATCCAAAAGTCCACCAACAAAAATAAAATGAAAGCTTGAATTTATGAAATTATTTTCAAAAGTTAAATTTTGTCAGACAATATTTGTATGTTATGAAAATATTCGTAAAATTTTGATCATTTAAAAACAAAGATTTGAAATACTTTCGATCTAATTTCAAACAAGTTTTTAAGATATTTTAAAAATAATTAAATATAAACTTCCACAGAAACGTCAAAGCAAAACGAAGTTTGTAAAGCTTAAAATTGTAACATAAAAATGATAACTCAAAAGTTTAAATTAGTCAAACATTTTACGAAACGGGAAAATTGGTGAAAAAGGCTAAAGAATAAATCAAAACAAAAATTTCAAACTCGATAAAGAGGTACAAGGGATACCAACAACAGTTGGGGGAGTAGAATTCGAGAGAAACGGAGGTGAGGACGAAATTGAGAGTCAAACAGAACTCTCGAAGATTATAGAGAAGTTAAAGGTTCTCGAGATTCCCTAGTACGACTCCCACAAACTCAGGTTCCTAATTCCATAAAATAATACTAAGTCCATTAATATCAGGAAACTGGGTTGTCCTACACAGTCTGCGACCTCCAAAATTACTTGCTATAACTTCCAAACTAAGACTATCAACCATTACAACCTCCAATACAAGGATACACTTGCTCATACAATCACTCAATCAATAGGGTAAGAATCAAACGAATGACTCAAAATCAAATCATGCTACCGAAATTCTACAAACTGCCACAACACTATTAAACCAATTAACCAACAAGGCTCTAAAACTGTTTAAAGCTCACCAGGTTGTACTCGAGGTATATCCAAATTTCTCGAGTAAGGAACAATAAACAAGATGCACCAATTTAAACAAAGTTCGGGCACTAAGTCTTCAAAATGATCCCACGATTATGCTCGTAACCTTACAAGGGAACAGAGGTTAGTATAATATATCAAACCTTAAGCACACTCAACTTTACATGTAATGTCAGTCACTCATATTTCCAACACATCATTCGAGTAAGGTTCCTTAGAAGTCCATCAAATTTCAAATCGCAACAGCGCCACTACCATACATTCAATAATTCCACAAAGCCATAATCATGCTTGTCTAAGGGTTCTGAACTGTAAATTCCATTAAGGTGGTTGGTATTAAAATATTCCTCAAAACAGTAGTGTAAATCCGAATTGTGATTGTGCATGACCTTTCTCTTCCTTAAAGTTAACAAGGATTCACTCATGAATTTTTAGATCACTCAACTCAAAAGTTCATAGGTTATGACCTTATCAGACTCGATGATCTCATCCATAAGATCCAAGCTTAATCTATGTCAACCAAAATTACTAAAACCTTAACAAAAACCTGAAATGGTACCACAACACTCAGGCTAGAACTCTAAACGATGATGTATGATCCCAAAAGTCCACAACTAGTCCATTAAGTCAGCATTAAGTGGGGATCCCAAAGTAATATTACCAGTTACACTTAGTTCGGTTCTAGGTTATGTACTAGATATCCATCAAAATAAAATATAATCTTACTATCCAAAAGGTTATTCTCTCTAAGTACTTTATATAATCAAGTGAATTATAATCCAAGATCAACACTTAAGGTAAAATATTATTTCCATCAACCAATTAATACTATTGAAATCAATCCTAAAAAAAAGTTTTTACTTGCTTAGAAAATAGGGTACAGCTCAAAATCCTCAAACCACAAGTAATGGGGTTCACTAAACCTCAAACATCTTTAACTTTTTGTGGGGTTCACTAAGACAGGAGTCTAACCAAAGAATCTCAAGAGGATGGAGGGAAAAAATGGGAGAATAAAACAAGGATTCACCACGAGACTAAAAATGACCATTTATAAGTCAAGGATTGGAAAAAGAAGAAGAAGAGAAAAACTGATAGGGAGAGCAGTGGCAGCACACGGACATCATGAATAATAACACGTGACAGCAGAGAGCCGAACAACATCAGGTCGTAATAGTATATCGACACAACGAAATCAGTAAGAAGAAGAAGAAGAATAAGAAAAGAAGTAGAAGAAGAAGAAGAAGAAGAAGAAGAAGAAGAAGAAGAAGAAGAATGAAAGAAGAGGAAGACGAAGATACTAGGAGAAGAGAACAAGGATCCTAAACTACTAAGGTCTTGAACCAGAGAAGAGTCTTTGTGTCTCCAGAGTTCACAGGGGAACTCGTTGGATCTCTTAATCTCTTGTAGAGAAACGAGCACACCAGTCTTCTTGGGTCGCTCCATCTGGATCCAATCTGAAATGGAGTCGCATCTGGGTCCAAAGTGAAATCACATCGGAGTCTACTGCACCATCATGGAACTGAAATCTACTCTTGATCATCTGGCCTGTAGCTTGAGCAAACTGAATCTGGCTGAGAAGTCACCATTGCATCTTCCTTGTAGCACCAAGTCGTCCAATAGAGTCATCAGGTCTTAGAAGTGCTAAGTAGGTCTTGTCCCAATCTGGAGCAGCATTACATCAACATCTTGTCCACTCATCTTCTTCTTGGGCATATAAAACAAACATTCAATGCTAATCATTGAGTTACAAGAACATGTAACCTAACAATCAAGTCCTTAATTTGGTTTGTACCCATCCCTCACTAATATTTTATTAATGTTCAAATCATTTACGAGTATTTTTCCTAAAATCAGGTGTGAGCGTCGGGAGCAACAATGCTCTGATACCAACTGTAATCCCCTATAAATTCTAACGCAATACAGTGGCGGAAACACTGTAGATTTGGGATTAAAACACACTGATGTTCTATATTTTAGAAAAAGAACGGTCAGTCAATACAAAGGCCACTTTTTACAAAAGGGCTAAAAATAAAGATCCTTCAAATGGGTCAATCTCGAGTTTAAATAATTGTTTGTAAAGAAATTGAGTTTCTTGACGAATAAATATAATAAATAGTTTTTCCACGAAAACAAATTAAATTGATTTCTCAAAAGAAAAATATTCAACGAAAGTTTAATAAAATGATTTCTTGAGAAAATAATAAAACGTTTTAACGAGTTTCGAGTTGGAAATAGAAATTCGAGCTAAAATAAAGATTTTAGGAGTTTAAGACGAAGTCAAAGTAAATCCGATAAAAATGAAGGATTACAAATTAAATAGCAAACCAAATAAAAATATGGATACAAATTTAATTTATAAAAATTAGGGGTGTTACACGGCGTCGGTAATGCCGAGGGCCTTAGCGGTCCTTAAAGGAAGGACATTCACAGCGGATCCATCATTAACCAGGGTCATTGGGAGATATTTTTCTCGGCAAATGACCCGTGATGTACAGAGCCAAGTTATGGGCAGCCCCGAATGATGGTAAGTCGGACTCGGATAAGGTAATAAGTGGACCTTCTTCCTTGGACTTGCCTTTGAGGTAGGGCATGATAGAGGCTACCATTTTAGCGGGGGTAACCTATGAGTCGACCTTGATTTGATCGAGAGCCTTAGTAAGTGCTTCCCGATGTTCTTCCGAGCTAACCAAAAGTTGCCATATGGTGAGATCAGCTCGAGCCCTTTTCAATTGCTTGACTAGAGCCGTGTCAGGGCCTGGCTCTTCAAGGGCAGCTTTCGTCCTGGCAGGTTCAGTGATGGTTGTTGAGATAGGGGTGTCCTTAGAGCTGGTAGCTTGATGAGGACGGCCGGTAGTAGCGAGGTGGTTGGTGGCTAAGGCTTTAGACTTAGCTTTTCGAACCTCTTCAGTGGTGATGGGGACAGCCTCTCCTTTAGCCAGATAGACGTCATCTTCATCGTCGACCCATATCCCATTAATTTGTGGGATGAAGGGAGAAATGAGATGGGAACAATCGATTACTTCTCCGGTGAAGATGGCATGAGCACTGAAGGGGTTTTCTTTGTTGCTCGGTTTTTCTCCGGACAATGGTATTTTCCCACTTTCGATTAAGTCTTGGATGAGATGCTTCAGTTTCCAGCATTTTCCCGTATCATGCCCATTACCCCGGTGATATTGGCAATAGGCCTGAATGTTATAGCTTTTGGACCATTTTTCGACCGGGACTTCTGTTGGGCCTATCGGTTGGATCAGACCCTTTGAAGATAGCCTTTGTAAGGCATATGTATAGGTGGTCCCTATATCAGTGAATACCCGAGCTGGGGTATCCTTTTTGGATGAGGCATCTTGTAACACCCCGTATTTTTCAAATAGAGTTAAAATTTTAAACATTTATTTAAACCAAGTTTTACGTTGGAAAAATTATTTTCGTAAATAAAATATTTTATTTTCGTTAAATTAAAAATTATTCTGTATTTAAATACATGAAAAATTATTTATCGAATTATTAAAAAAATTATCTTTCGTTATAAATAAAGTTTAAAACTCGAAAATATTTTGACCTATCATTTTGACATTTTCTCGTCTCGTAAAAATTTAATAAATTATCGGATTCTTAAAATAGTAATTTCTTATAAACTTTTGTCTCATTATACTATTTACCGTCTATTTTACTTACCGTCTCACAAACTCCTTTTTAAAAATAAATTTTACGGTTTCCATTATTTTAATTCCGTAATCTTATATTTCAACTTTTTAAGAAAGAAAGAAAGAAAGACGTTTGTACGAGAAATGGACCGGAATTCAGAAAACTTGGGTCCCTTATGCACCTCCCAAGTTATGACCCTACTATTGTATTGCTACCTTACTCACCTAAGCTAGCCTATGGACTATGGATGCTACTATTACTACACCACACTACCTACTAATTACTACCTGGTACTATATATACACGTACATCAGTGGCGGCTTAGGCCCATTTCAGGAAGAGCAGCCGAACTGGGCCTCTAAAATATAGGCCCAAATTCATTACTTTCAAAAAAAAGCAAGTACTCTGTAACTTCCTGTCTTCCCGACTTGTGCATTCTTCCAGACTTCCACCTCCCTAATTTCTATCAATCTCAGAAATCAGTCAACTTTAATTAGGCCTCAAAATTTCTCTTTTCCCCACATTAACATTTCCACTTCACAATGTTCATCCTTCTCAATAATCAAACGGTTCACCAAAACTCTGATTATAAATTCCACATAAGTTCTTGCACAAATCACAATTATCAAATTCCCATCTTTCACAATATCTCATCAATTTCGAATTTTCCTATGTACTCCATTGATTTGGCGATTGTTACTGTGAAAGTTGGATTTTTTCTACAAGGTAAAGCAATTTCAATTTTTCCATTTCGGTTTGTTCTTTCTAGTTTCTGGGTTAATGCCTTAATGAGTTTGTTTTTTCTCATCTGTGATTGCTTAGTTTTTTCCTGCTTTGGGTAATTGGAATCTCGATTCTGGATATTAAAGTCTTTAAAGGGGTTTGTAAATTGTAATAATGTAATTTGATTGTTATTGACTTATTGTGAACTAATGATTTAATGAAATACGTGGGAATGTTTGATAAGGAATTAAAGAATAAAGATCCAGAGGGTTTGATTTGATTGTCTTTTTCTAATCAAGATTAAATATTTAAATGATTTAATAATTAATGAAGAATTGAATAAGATGGATGGATGTCAGATTGTGTTGTGTTTGTAATTTGGTTTACTGTGTATGTCTGCTACTTTCAATTTATTTCAATTTATATTCTAATTTTATTTATCAATTATCATCTACTTCAATATTTCATCTAATTGTTTGAATCAATTTTTTTTTGAAGGTTTCGGAACTTTTTGGTGAATAAAAAAATAGAGTTCACTTCCTCTTTATTTAAAGGCTTCATATATAAGGTTGTTTCTTTCCTAACATTTTTTAACATGCCACCAAGGATAAGAAAGTTTGAATGTGGGAATGATAAACGTAAAAAAAACAGCGTATAGAAGCGTTAACTCGATCCCAAATGGGAGCTCTTGATAGATTTTTTGTGAAAGAAAGAACACTTAATAATAATACATGTGGCTGAGAATGAAAATAATGATAATAATGTTGATGCTGATAATGATAGTAATGTTGATAATAATAATGTTGATGCCGATAATGTCGATAATGATAATATATAATGTTGATGCTGATAATGTCGATAATGATAATAATGTTGATGCTGATAATAATAATATTAATTTTGATGATGATAATAATAATGTTGATGACAATAATAATAATATTACTGTTGATGATGATAATAATAATAATAATAATAATAATAATATTGCCGCCGACAATAATAATGTGGCTGATGATGATGTTACCGTAGAAGACGTTAGAAATTGTGACGATGTTCAGAATGTGATAGATATTTTTGATCCACGAAATTGAAATGTACTTGACTCTCATATGATTAGCGTTTTAGCGGACAAAGGTCCTCAAAGGGATTTATCATTTGACAAAGGACCCAAAGGTAAGTGGTCTAGACAATTTTCTTCTACATGGTTTACGCAAATTTTGTCAAACGGAGAGAGATGTGATAGAGATTGGCTCGTATACTCAAAGGAACTTGATAGAATATTCTGTTTTTGCTGTAAAATATTTAGAAAAGGGGGCGGTAGAGGTCAATTAGCTAATGAGGGTTTTTCGGATTGGGCACACCTTAGTAGTAGACTCAAGGAGCATGAAATGGGTGCTGAACATATTACTAATATGACTGCTTGGTATGATTTGCGCGAACGTGTTCAAAAGAGTAAGACAATTGATAAAATTGCTAGGGAGAATAGGGAAAAAGAGAAAAGTCATTGGAAAAATTTGTTGCAAAGAATTATACATGTTGTTGAATTTCTAACAAAACAGAATTTGGCGTTTCGTGGAAAAAAGGAATGATTATATCAAAATAACAACGGCAATTTTTTAGCATTAATCGAAATGTTAGCAAAGTTTGACCCTATTATTCAGGAGCATGTTCATCGAATAAGTACTCCCAAAATTCATTCTCATTATCTTGGTCATACTATTTAAAACGAGTTGATAATTCTCATTGCTTCTACGATTAAATCTGAAATTCTTAAAAATGTGAAACAAGCTAAATATTTTTCTGTTATTCTTGACTGTACTCCCGATGTTAGCCACCAAGAACAGATGTCATTGATTTTGAGATATGTTGATGTGAATTCTAATTCTGTTTGTGTTGAAGAATCTTTTTTTGGGTTTTTGTGTGTAGACGATACTACCGGACAAGGTCTTTTTGATGTTCTATTAAATGAGTTGAAAACACTTGAACTTGATGTTGATAATGTGAGAGGACAAAGTTATGATAATGGGTCAAATATGAAAGGTAAACACCAAGGTGTACAAAAAAGACTTTTAGACATAAACTCTCGAGCATTTTTTACTCCTTGTGCTTCTCATAGTCTTAATTTAACATTATGTGATATGGCGAATAGTTGTAATAAAGCAAATGATTTTTTTGGAGTCATTCAACGGATATATACTATTTTTGCAAATTCTAACAAAAGATGGAATATTTTGAAGGAATATGTATCCGATCTTACTCCAAAACCATTATCATCTACTCGTTGGGAAAGTCGTGTTCAAAGTGTTAGAGCTATAAGATTTTAAATTGCTGAGATACGTGAAGCTTTGCTTCAAGTAGGAGAGACTGATAACGATTCTAAGATAAGAAGTGAAGCTAAATCCTTGGCAAAAAATGAACTTGGTGATTTTGAATTCTTGGTTGCAATAGTCATTTTGTATAAAATACTTTATAAAGTTAATTATGTTAGTAAAAGCTTACAATCACATGATATGGTTCTTGATGTTGCAATCGAAGATATTAAGAAATTGGTTGTGTTTTTTGAAGAATATAGAGAAGTTGGATTTTGTGATGCTATTAGCGAGGCTAAAAAAATTGCTATTGAATTGAATGTGGATCCAATATTTCCAAGGCGAGAAATTCGAAGGAAAAAACATTTTGATGAAAATCAAAGTTGTTCCTCATATGTACACCAAACTACCGAAGAATCATTTAGAGTGAATTATTTCTTATACATTGTTGATCAAGCTATTGGTTCGCTTAATAGAAGATTTGAACAATATCAAGAGTTTCAAAATATTTTCAGATTTTTGTTCAATTCTACTAATTTGCAATCATTGGATAATGATACCTTGCATTCTAATTGCAGTAATCTTCAAAAGGCTCTTACGAGTAAGGATCAGCTTGATATTGACGGAAATGATCTCTATATGGAGTTGAAGCTGCAGCTTAGAGACATTTTGCCTAATGAAGAGATGAAAGCCATTGATATCTTGACATTTTTGAATCGTAAATGTTATTTCCGTAATGCTCTTGTTGCCTATCGAATTTTGTTAACTATACCTGTGACGGTGGCATCTGCAGAGAGGAGTTTTTCGAAGTTGAAGTTGCTGAAATCTTATTTACGCTCAACAATGTTGGAAGACAGACTTAATGGATTAGCATTGATAGCCATAGAAAAAGATTTGTTGAAGAAGCTTGATTATGAAAGTTTAATTGATATGTTTGCTTCAAAAAAAGCTCGAAGAAGGATCCTTTTCAAGTAAACCTGAGACTCCGAGAGTACTTGTTAAAATTATCGTTTTGAATACATAGATGATGTAGTGATGTACGGTTTTGAATAAATAGATGATGTTATCAAAATTATGTACTTTATTATTGAGTAAAGTTTTAATTTTTTGGGCCTCATTTTGTGGCGGTGCACTGGGCCTCGATTTACTTTGAGACGCCCCTGACGTACATATAATACTACACTTACACTTCATGCATTACATGCATGTTAACACGTTAACAACACACTACATACTTAGTAACATACTACTCACAACTTCTATATATATACTAACTACTCCGTAGTACATATTACTACTACATATTCCTACAACTATTCCTACGTACATACTACTCCATACGCACTACTTCGTACTATATACTCCGTACTACATACTATATTTACTCCCTAGTCCTTTTCTATAATTGGAGCATCGGGAATGAGGAGTTGCTCAGTATTTGGCGGAATCACTTTTCTAGAACCGTATTTGGGTCAAATCATTTCAACCCGAAAATGTCTTTATAAGGAGGAAGGAGACGACTTTTCTAACGTAGACAATATTATTGACCCAGACGACCTTTATTTCTTAATAACATTAATAAATACTCCGTAATAGCTATTAAGGTAACCAAATTTTTCTTCTAACATTATATATAAGTATATTGTGTTACTAACTTAATAAATTGCTTATTTAAATATTTAGGCTTGTTTGTACGACTAAATTACTTATATACATATATAGAGAGAGAGAGAGTAAGGATCAAGTGAGTCATCTTATATACATTGAGTCCGTGAGTCCAATCTTGGACCATTGATCAAGTGGAAGATGGATGGTTGTGATTGCTTGAGGTGAAATAAGGAAATAATTAACAAATCTTGGTAAATATATCATTTCTCTCTCTTCCTTAATTATTTCAATGCAAAATCTTCTCTCTCTCCTATCAATCTTTTAAGTGCCTGATCTTTCTCTCACACAAGTTTCTTCAAAATTAAGTTTTTTTCATCTTCACCAAAAAATCATCATTTTTCTACTGTAATTGTAGTATGTTAATATGTTATTGTCATAACCCATAAACTATGTTACTTTAACTCATACAATGCGTTACTTTAATTCATGAAATGTGTTACTTTAACTCATACAATGCGTTACTTTAATTCATGAAATGTGTTAACTCATACAATGCGTTACTTTAATTCATGAAATGTGTTGCTTTAACTCAGAAAATCTGTTACGTTGTATAATAGTCTTTTGCACAAACTGTTACTCTAACTCATACGATGTGTTACTCTAATTCATGAACTGTGTTAATTTAACTCATAAAATTTGTTACGTTGCATAATTGTCTTTTGCAAAAACAGGACTTCCAATCAACCAAAAGAATAACGTATGTTTCTCAATTAAGGATACTCCAAAACAAAAATTATAAAACTCCATTATAATTCCAATGTTTCACACCTGTTATTTTAAGAACTGGATATTGGAAATCAAATTATACTCATAAATTGTGTTACTGCAACTCATTAAGTATGTTACTCTAACGCATAATGTGTGTTATTCTAACTCATTTTACTCCAATAAAGGATGTTACTCTAAGGACTAGATATTGGAAAATCAATCAAACTTATAAACTGTGTTATTGTAACTTATTCAATATGTTACTCTAACGAATAATGTATGTTACTCTAACAATATATTGTCCTACTCAGAATTGTGCTTCTTCTTCATCCTCTTCTTCTTCTTCTTCTCTTGATTCTTCTTCTTCATCGTCAGACGATGACTTACATGGCGTTTCCTAATTCTTCTTCTTCTTCTTCTTCTTCTTCTTCTCATCTACACCTTTGAAGATCTACTCTATGTATGAAGTGAAACTCTCATCCACATCTCTGCACCATTCCTATGCTTTTGCGTCTACTACAAAAACAAGAACCATGCAAATAAACGAGACGACAAACAAACAATCAGAACTTGAAATATGACGGTATTCTAACCAAAACATTAATAACTAAATCCGATGACATGTTACTCCAATGCTTTAAACGTGTTACTGTAATACATTAGGTATGTTATTCTAATGATGATGACTCGTTATTCTAAATCCTTTGTTACTCCAATGCATTACAGTAACAGATGACAAGAACTAAAGTAATAGATGAAGTGCATTAAAGTAACACGAGATTCAATTAATAGAAGATGTCTATACACAGAGGTTAGACATTAAAATAACAGATGGTCTATATTAAAGTAACATATTTTGTGCATTACAATAACTCCATATATATGTTTGTGCGAAAAAATCATATAATGATCAGATCTTTAATAATATGCAGTTTCCATACTATAAACGTAAAATCTAATCAAATGGAGCATCTTAATGACTTCCATGGCAATGAAAGCATTACCAATTGATGAAGATTATAAAAAACCTAAACAATAATCCGTGAATATTATGAAAAAGCTAAATAATAAACATAATAATCTGGAATCTATACTAACACGAGAGCAATGAACCATTGATATGAAAATATGATGAATGAAATGAATACAATTGACGCAAAACATGAATACAATTGACGCAATATCGGAATTCACCTTTTTTGTGCTTCACGAATTGCTTATCGACCGTTGATGAAGATGTCGCGATCATTAAATCCATAGTAACGGGTTGTTGATCACAGATTGAATGAATGAATGAGCGTGATATTGGAAGCGTTTTTTTTTAGGTTTGATGAACGTGAATGAATGAATGAATGAATAATGAATGAATAATGAATGAATGAATGAATAATGAATGAATGTGATATTATTGTTTCCTAAAATTATGGGAGTTAATTTAGGATGCAGTATCTTATTTTATTTTTATTTTTTTAATGCAAAGATAGATTGAATCTTGTCCATCCATCCTCATCTCATTCAATGGATGAGATGAGGACTTAGGGACTCATATATAGAGAAGGACTCATAAGAGCTGTAACACCCCTGATTTTATAAATTAAATTAAATTAAAATTATGTTCGTATTTTTATTTTTACGATTTAGCTCGTGATTCTTAAAATTATTATAAAACGAATTTATCGTTTAATCGTTTCAAACTCCTAAAATTCTATTTGACTCGGAAACTCTTCTTATATTTAAAACATATTTTTATTTCTATTTCGATTTATTTTATATATTTAATTTAATTCTTATCGAAAATCTATTTCGACGATTTAAATTCTAAATTCTTTTATTTATTTGTATTTAAGCTCGAATTTCTATCTTCGGCTCGAAGTTCATTTATTTTAAGTTTCGTCAAAATATTCATTTCGTTTCCTCGAGAAATCAACTTAATTCACTTTATCGAAAATTTATCATTTATCGGAAAAATACTATTTCATCGTCTAATCATTTATTTCTATCAACTTCGTTTTCGTCTCGAATAATTTATTTACTCATTTTATTTGACGGTCCGATTATTTATTAATTTTATTAACTCGTTTAATTCGATTCGTGGGTCAGCCAACTTATCGATACGGGATTTGTTTAATCCGTATTTCTAACCCGATTCATTTCATTAATCCGTACATTTTATTTGGCTGATTCTTTTCTTTTGGGCACCTTTTGATTTCCTATTTGTTTAATGCTGTATACTCCTCACCGCTTCATTTCATTCCACTGTACTTCCCCCCCTTGCTTTATTTCATTTCCACCGTTTCTTATTTTTTTTGTTCCCACATTCAGCGTCTCCTCTTCTCCTCTTGTTTCCTCCGCCTCTCATCCTCTTTCTTTTGTTTTCTTTCGTCTTGCTCCTTCGTTTCTCCTCTGTCTTTCGTTGGTGCCTGCTGCTGCTCTGTTCCGCTGCTGCTGCTGCTGTACGTGGCTCTCCTGCTGCTGCGTTCTGCCGTGTTGTTGTCTACTGCTGCTACTGCTGCTGTCACGGTACTGCTATGGTTGTTTTTGTCCCTTTCTTCTTCCTCCTCTTTTGTTTTTATTGCTGCTTCGTGGCTGCTGTTGTTGTCGATTTTAGTCCTTCTGTCTGTCTTCTTCTTTTCGTTGTTCATCTTCTTGATGTGTCTGATGCTGCGTTTTGTGGCTGATTCATCTCCTTCTTCTTCGTTTTGTGTGTCCGTTGTTATTGTTACTGTTGTATGCCGCTGCTGCTTCTGAATTTCCGTTCCTTCTTTTCTTCTTCTCGTCCTTCTTCCTCTTCGGTTCGTTTTGTCGTTTTTTCGGTTTTCGTTCGTTGTCTTTTCGTCTCATTTGTTGCTACTGTTTCCGTCTACTACTGCTGCTGTAGGTTTTTGTTTCGTGCCTATCTCATCGTCTTCATCTTGCTGCTGTTGTTTTGTCGTACCTGATGATGCATCTGCTGCCATCTTGTTGTACCTGTTGTTGCTGTTCGTTGTTGTCCATTTCTCCCCCTTTCTTCTTCATTTCTTTTCTTCTTGTTTCTCCGTTGCATCGTTATTTTGCTGCTGGGTTATTGATGTTGCTGCTGTTTAGTCGTCCAAATTTTGATGCGGTTGCCTTGTTTTTCGAGGATCTGTTGCTGCTTCTTTTCCTTCTTAGATATGTCCGATGCTACTGCTACGTACCTCGTCTTTCTGCTGCTGTTATACTCTTGTTTGCTCGTCTCGCTTTTTCTTTCCTTTTCCTCTGATTTCCCCCCCTTTCTGCTGTTTGTGTCGGTCTCGCTGCTGCTGTCACTTTTGCTGCTACTCGAAGGCTGTTGCTGTTTGATGAAATGTTTTAATTTCGTGTTCTTCATTGCCCAGTTTTCTTCCTCCGTCCTCCAATTTTTCTGACCTTTGTGTGGACTCGACTAGGACAAGAACATGATTGATTCAGATATCGACTCAAGGTAACTTTAGGACGTTACTCGATTTTATATCGTATGTTTGAGTAGTAGTATGTAGTAAATATTTTTAACTTCGATTTTCTAATTTTAGCTATATATTATTGCTAATTATATTAATTTTAAAATCGTATGTCTTTCAATATTTTTACGACCTTCAATATCGTTTTATAAACTGTTAGTAATTTTATTATTAATTATCGTTATAGTATTTTGTTGGTTATCGTGATACTAGTAACTAAATAATAACGATTTCATATTTTATTCAGGTTTTGTTAATTTATAATTTTAAATCAAAATTCGTATTTTTATATTATAATCGAGATTTGTAAACTCATTTAATAAATTAATTTCATTTTACGACTTATATTAATAAATGAGAAAATAGTCGATTTTGTTTTAAATATATTTTTAGTCGAGACTATTTTTCCTAATAATTTCTCATTTATCTACGATTGATTATTTTTAGTAAAATCAGTATTATTTATTGATAAAATCTTTTTTCTAAAAAATAATTTGAATGCTTTATAAAATCTCGTTTAATTTATAAAGCTCGTCGACTCAATTAATTTTGATACCATTTTCATAAAACATTCATTTTCTAAAATTTATGATTTTAAACTCGATTCTCCTAATTATTTATAAAATACTATACTTTCACCTATTCTATTTGATTTATATTTTATTAACGAATTTAGAAATATAATAAAGTTACGATAACAACGATAATAATAAAATGTTAATTTCGTTAGAAATGCTATTTTTATACATTTCACTAATTTTAATAACTTACGTATTTTCTATGAGACTATTTCTATTTTAAGTAAGTTTCTAAAATTAGTAAGTTTCTATTTATAGAAAGTTTCCCTTTTGATATAAAATGGTTATTCCTTTTATCCATATCATTTATATTGATTATATTTACTTTTGAAAATCGATAATGGCTGTTTTGGAGTTATGGAATGAGGACAAGTGTATGGGTAGAGTAATACAGTCTAGGGTATACGTTTTGCCATCGACTATAAAGCCGGTGTGTCTATGTTGAGACGCATTGGTCGTTGAACTGAGCATGGTTTGTGTTCAGGAGAGTGTATGTTTACCTTAAACTTAGATATCGCATCGTGTAAGTCGCGTCAGGTTGAACTGGATATGGTTTGTATCCAAGAGGGGTGTGCACTACTTAAATCAGGACCTCGTTGCACGCAGTCCTGTTATGGTTGAGTTGCCTAGTTAGAGACCGAAGTCTAATTTGTTTTGACTAAGTTCTCGAAGCTAGTTTGAGTATTATCCTAGTGAAAGTCTATTCCGTTGCACAGATTGATTTCCATAACGCCATTTTTGAATATTATTATTATCGATTGATATTGACTTGCAGGTTTGCAAATGCTTTAAGTTTCGCTGAAAACTTATTTTTATTATATCGTTTTAATTAATGTTTTCTCATTTTAATTATTTTGATATAGTAATACTATTATTTTTCCATATGATATAATATGGCTGGGAGAACGTCCGAGTTACTCCCCACTGACGTGGCTGTTATATTTATAACATGACAGGTATTTGCTGCAGGGTTTTGGGTGTGAGCTAGCGAGTAGTGTGGATCCTACTCTTTCTTCATTCTTGTAATTTATGGATTTGTATAAACCCGTTTGGAGATTTTACTTTTAGCCCTTTTGTAAAAAGAGGTCTCTGTATTGACTTACCATTTCTTTTAATAAGATATAGTTTGTCAGTGTGTTTTAATCCCAACTCTACAGTGTTTCCGCCACTGTATTGCGTTAGATTTTCTAGGGGATTACAAGAGCCTTACTCTCTCTCTCTCTCTCTCTCTCTCTCTCTCTCTCTCTCTCTCTCTCTCTCTCTCTCTCTCTCTCTCTCTCTCTCTATATATATATATATATATATATATATATATATATATATATAAGGTTACTTGATATTTTATTTATGTTATATATTTATTTATGACTAAATTCAACTTGACCAAATTAGCACTTGTTTAATTTATTTATTTATCACCTTTGTATTTATGTTTATATGAAAAATTGAGAAAATGAATAAAAAGAACTTAAAATAATAATATTTACTTATATCATTTTATCTGATTATTTCTATTTGCTATATTTATTCTATGTACTTTATGTTTTGTATGTATTTTATATAATTGTAATTTTGGTCTTTCCTTAGTACTTTTACATTTGTTTATATATTATAATAATAGAGTAAATTAGTAACTTGCAAAAATGTTTTATTTTAATAAAACTCACTTATTATTTTTATATAGGTAAAGATTTATAAATTTCATTTTCTATAAATGAATTTATTTCATTCCGAAATTTTTACACAACATTCATAAATATAAAAAAAGGATTTTACGTCATATTCTTTTAGAAACTTTTATATTTCACAGGAACTTTAAATTTTAAAATAAAACTTTAAATTTTAAAATAATTTTTTATTATTATTATACCTTAAATTTTATTTTTTATATAAAACTTGATTTTAAAGAATTTGCTATTTTAAAAAATATTACTTCCTCCATTTTCTTTATATCTTCCCATCCTAATATAATACCCCACCCATATATTAAGGGGATGGGAAGATATAAAGAAAATGGAGGAAGTATGATATTTGGGATATGATGTTTCGGGTGACACTTGAGGATTAAAGTAACAAGTTGTCACACTGAAGTAAGAATTTGAGGATTTTACTGTTTCAAATGAGTCCGGCCAATTATTGAAGGTCACTAAATAAAATACTACTTGTTCACGGGCGACTATTATATAAGGTTTACGATGCGAGTCTGGGACGAATAGCTTGTGTTGGATCCTACCATGCGTGGTGTTTCGACTGCACTTGTAATGAAAAGCAAACTCGGAGGCTGCGGTCCGAGAGTCGACCTAGTGTTTAAGGTAGTCGTCCTACGGCAGTGAGAGCTGCGGTTCAAGAGTCTGCGAAGGGTATGTGGCGCACATATAGACAAGTACTTGATCAGTATTACCACCTAGGTAGCGGGGGCAGAACAGGATTCTGAAAATTGCGGGTTCCCTCTTGGTGATGCAGAGAATGTAATCATCAGCTTTCATTTCAGCCCAGAGCCCCGTTTGAATAAACGTATAATATAATAGAAGTTCGGGCCCAATTCAGCCTTATGGGTGAGATGTAAACCTCATAAGATCGGTTCGGTCTACGAGTCGGTAACACGGTTACTTCTACTGGTGAGATGCAAGCCAATAGGATGTAGCGGTGATACTAGGAGCCACGACTCGTGTATTTATTCTCTGTTTACGTGAAAAATAATTTTAAAATCAAATGGCTGTCAATGTCCCATCTTTTAAACTTTATCGTTTTCATCACCTCACATGTTGATAATTGAATTAAAGGAAACTATTTGTTACGTGATATCCTTTAATATTTTTGTAAGCATATTATTTGTTATTCACATGATTGTCTTATGTGTTCGAGGTGATGTTAGATGAACGGCTTGGTTGCTGTCCCGCTCAGCGTCCACAGTATTATTTTTTTTGCAGGTCTAAGACGTTGGGGAATCGAGCGAGAGAGATTTAATAATATGTTTGTATAAAATGAAATTTGTATTCTGTACTAAGTGAATCAAGACTATGTAATTAATAGTCGTTTGTTGTAAGGATCCGTAGCGATCCGGATTTGTTTACATTCTGATATAATTTTAATTAAATGACTTAGATTACTTTCCGCATCCCCTTTCCACTAACAGAATAACACTACTAATGTTTTTCCCGCCTACTTTGTTGGCTATTGGTTGGGCTTCTCTTCATTGGGTCATTTAATTGTTAAACTGGTTGGGCTAATCCATATATCAATATATCAGTCTACATTTTAGAATTTCTATATATGCGTTTGACTTAATTACGCATATATGCATTTAACGTGGTATAAGGTGATCTTTGATACTCTGTATAAGCTAATCACGGATGATTACATGATATAATATAATAATAATTATGCCATATATATATATAATATATATATAGAAAGGATCAAGTGAGTCCTTCTATATACATTGAGTCCATGAGTCCAATCTTGGATCATTGATCAAGTGGAAGATGGATAGTTATGATTGCATGTGGTGAAATAAGGAAATACTCCCTCCGTTTTTTAATACAAGTCATTCTCAC
This sequence comes from Agrostemma githago, assembly GCA_958450325.1. Classification (NCBI taxonomy): domain Eukaryota; kingdom Viridiplantae; phylum Streptophyta; class Magnoliopsida; order Caryophyllales; family Caryophyllaceae; genus Agrostemma; species Agrostemma githago. Next base: position 74,609,728 of record OY288239.1, on the reverse strand, counting down.
TTTTCGAGACAACCCCTTCTCTCTTCAATATCTCTCACAACATAAGAAAAAATACCATGAAATGTATACTCATTTGAAAGCTCTTTTTGTAAGGGATTTTATGGTGTAATTTTTAAAAATTTTGGAATAATATATTTACATAAAAATTGAAGTCAAAGCCTCACCTCGAAAAAGTCAAACGTCATATAAAAAAATACGGAGGGAGTAACTAACAAATCTTGGTAAAATATATCATTTCTCTCTCTTCCTTAATTATCTCAATGCAAATCTTCTCTCTCCTATCAATATTTTAACTGCTTCTTTCTCTCGCACAACAAGTTTCTTTAAAATTAAGTTTTTTCATCTTCACCAAAAAATCATCATTTTTTTACTGTCATTGTACGTATGTTACTATGTTACTGTCATAACCCGTAAACTATGTTACTTTAACTCATGCAATGTGTTACTTCAATTCATGAATTGTGTTACTTTAACTCATACAATGTGTTACCTTGTATAATAGTCTCTTGCAAAAACTGTTACTTTAACTCATACAATGTGTTACTTTAATTCATGAATTGTGTTACTTTAACTCATAAAACATGTTACGTTGTATAGTCTCTTGCAAAAACTGTTACTTTAACTCATACAATGTGTTACTTTAATTCATGAACTGTTGTATAGTCTCTTGCAAAAACTGTTATTTTAACTCATACAATGTGTTACTTTAATTCATGAACTGTGTTACTTTAAAAAAAAATGTGTTACTCTAACGCAGTGTAGTTGTTACTTTAACGAACAAATCATGTTACTATAAGAAATGGTTGTGGTTAATCTAAGAATGAATGGTAAACAACGCTAATATACTCAGTTACTTTTATGCATTATATTTGTTACTTTAAGGAACGAATGATGGTACTACAATACATCTGAGATGTTACTCTAACCAAAAACACATGTATTAAATAAATATAGAGTTAACTGCAACGTTGTACATCATTGTGTGTAAAAAATATGTAAAAAAATCAGTTGTTCTTGTAAACCCACAAAAAAAAAAACTTCGAATCCGCAAGCCAGCGCGTAGATTTTATAAAATTCCACCGCCTCATCGATTTCCCCGAATACTTGCCCCATGTATGGAGTGAACGCCTCACCCACATCTCTGCACCATTCTTGTGCATTTGTTTCTTTGCCAATGCTACCTGCAAAAAAATAAACAACGTTACGCCTATGGGACATATGTGTTACTTTAACTCATAAGTTGTGTTACTCTAACTCGTAAAGCAAGTTACTTCAACATCAGCGCCAAAAATCTTTTTTAATGTTCAGTGTGTGTCACTCTAATTAAAATAAGGTGTTACTGTAACTTAGAACGTATGTTACTTCAACGCCGTGTCTGCTTAATCTATGATTAATCAAATCCAAAAACCATTGATATGAATCTATGATTAATCAAATGAATAAAATTCCACCTCTTCCGGTGTTGTCCTGTGCATTCGCATCTTTGCCAATTCCACCTGCACAAAATTAAACAACGTTGCGTCGATGCAACCAATGTGTTACTTCAACTCATAAGTTGAGTTACTCTAACTCGTACAACACGTTACTCTAACATCATCGTCAAAAACCTTTCTCAACGTTCAGTGTGTGTTACTCTAATTAAAATTACGTGTTACTGTAACTTAGAACGTATGTTACTTCAACGCCGTGTCTGCTTCAATAGACAACAAAACAATAATATCAGTGGAGATTACAGAAAACCTAAATAACAAACATAAAACTCTGGAATCTATACTAACAAGAGACCAATTAACCATTGATATGAATCTATGATGAATGAAACGACCATGAAAGTAATATCAACATGGAAATTGACGCAAAAAACATGAACGCAAATTAATCAAGATGATGAATAAAAATTAACGCAAAACGTGAAAGCAATATCGAAACTCACCATTGTTATACTCGATGAATTGCTTATCAATAGTTGATGAAGATGTCGCGATCATTGAATTCATAGTAATAAAATTTCGAGCACAGATTTGATTGAATGAATGAATGAACGTGATGATGGGAGCGTTTTTTTTTTTAAGATTTTGATGAACGTATAACGTGAATGAATGAATGAGCAATGAAATGATTATGGGAGTTATTGTTTTCTAAAATCAAGGGAGTTATTTTAGGATACTAAATCTCCCTTTTTTTTCTTTTTTTTTAAAATACAAATATTAGGATGCATCTTGTTCATTCATCCTCATCCCATCCAATGGATGGGATGGGATGAGGACTTATGGACTTATGGACTCATATATAGAGAAGGACTCATAAGAGCCTTACTCTATATATATATATAAGAGCCATATATAAGATATATAAGATAATCACGGATGATTACATGATTACATTATATATGGATTATATACGGATTATAATATATTATACATATCTACATTGTTATACATTATAATCCATATCTACATTATTTTCCATATATTATACCATAAATTCCTTATATAATCCATATATATATGCCATAATTATTATATCACGTTATATTTTATTTCATGTCACGTTATATGCCATAATTGTTATATATTACAATTCAAATAACCCATATAATTATGTTACATATCAATACACATGCAATTTTCCATATAATTATGTCACATAAATTCCCAATTTTATTAAACTTTACAAACAAGTAATAATATTAATGATTTTTTTAGAATAATTATGTATATTTGAGTATCTTTGACAATATAACTTTTAAAGGGTAATAATATTACGGTTATTCTAACGTGTGTCCAGTGGACACATGTTAATAAGCTATTTACAGCAAAAATTACATTGATAATATCACGAGAAATTGATATATTAGCCCATAATTACCATACTTAAGACTAAATCAATGTGATTCTTACCGTAAATAGTTTATTAACGTGTGCCCACTGGGCACACGTTAGAAAAACCGATAATACTATAGTATCTCTAACAGTATAATACGTAGTTTGTATATAGCATAATTATGAGCTTAAAATATAGCATACCAAAATATAGCATACATTTGGTATATAGCATATAACGTGATGATAATCCTCTATATACTAAGAGAATAACAATTACTAAAAATTTCTAAATAAAGAAGTAAGAGAAAATGCAGAACATATTCAATAGATATGCCTTGAATATCTTAAAATTATAGAGAAAGATATCATTTATAAAATTATTATTTACGACATATTGAAGGGAGTTTCACGACATGCTAACTACTAAAAAATCATTATTATATATTCTTTTTAATAAATATTTACATATTACGGTATATTGAAGATAAAAGTGGATATCTCAAATTACGAGATAACATATACGGAGTATTAACATTATGTTCAACAAAATCCACATTAAATGACATTTCAAGCTAGGGGTGTTCACCGGTCCAAACCCGGACCGGACCGGTTTGACCCGCGGACCGGCAACCCAAAAAACCCAAACCCGGGGACCGGACCGGTTAACAAAGAAACCCGGACCGGACCGGACCGGACCCTCTTAAGACCGGACAGGACCGGACCGGACCGGACCGGACCGGACCGGACCCTCTTAAGATCGGACCGGACCGGACCGGACCGGACCGTAAAAATACACTAAATTTGCTATTTTTTTAAAGTGTGGACCGAACCGGGGACCGGTTACCAACTTTTTTGGGACCCGGAGACCGGACCGATACGTGCCCCGGTCTGGACCGACCCGGACCTTACGGTCCGGTCCGGTCCGGTTTGCCGGTCCGGGTCAATTTTTGAACAACCCTATTTCAAGCACTCAATTATCTTGATTAATTTTTGTAGTTTCAAAAATATTCTTATATAAAAGTACACGGTTGTCGGTTGGTTGATGCATGTAAAATTAAAATATTGTATTCCCAATTTTAAATCTAAAAATAAATATATTATAAAATAAATATATTATTAATATCGTGCATAATTGCACTGGGTCTATACTAGTTATCTATTAATTTAAGTCATCGAAAATCCGGGTTGTTACACATCTAGTAGATTAATCTCGTCGAAGATGTTGCGGGTTGCAGCTGCGGATGTGGGCTTTCTGGTGGATGAGCTGGCCCCTTGATACCCCTTGATAGAGGCCTTAGTAAGGCCCTCTAGCCTTAAGTCATCTTCGATCCTTGTCCCCATTTCAGTTAAAGTGGCGAAGTTGGGTATAACAGCATACCGGAGATGGACCCGGTAGGAAGGAAGGAGGTTCTTGACGAAGGCTTCCACTAAAACTTTTTTGTTGGGCTTTTCCACCAGCTTCACGCTTTCGGCCCTCCATCGTTGGAGGTATTTGGTGAAACCTTCTGATAAGTGTAGTTTGTAGTGCCTATTTCGTAGTGTTTCGGTCCCATTTTCCTTGTGGAATCGCTTCTTGGGAGCGATTTATGGGCTACTTATGCTTCCTCTAGTTCGTTTCAGGTTCCCGAGACCATTCATGAAGAGTTGGAGCGATTCCGACTCAATACATACACTTTTCGGAGCCAACGAAGTGAAGGAACGATCACTCGATGCCTTGGATTCGACCCCGAGACCTTGGAACCCAATCCCGAGCCTCCGAGACCCGATCCCGAGTCCCGAGAATCGATGAGAAGTCCATGTGAAGCAAAGAGGGACCAAAAGGATCATATTGGAGGCCTACAAGACTCATCCCCGACGGGTATGACCTCAACCCGTCCGGGATGAAGTGCACAAAAGAGGAGCTGTTGTTTTGGGTCCATCCCGACCGGGACCACCTCATCCCGACCGGGACCAACTCATCCCGGACGGGATGGCCCAGTTACAGCCCGTGAAGCATTGTTTCATCTCCCTTTGCATTGTAACTCTATAAATACCCTTCCTCTTGTATTCCTATGTTATGTTCTTCACTTCCCACTAAACCCTAGACTACTTTAGGTTAGATTAGATTATATTAGTGTAGATTAGTCGGTAATTAGTCGTTAATCCTAGTTTTACTCTTGTATTATTGGATCTCTTGAAGAATCTATCAAGCTTGACAACCTTGGTGGAATTGTTTGGGTTTTCTTCTATGCAAGTGTTCTTCTTTTCATCCTTAGTAGTTGGTATAATCTTTCTCATCCTTGTTTACTCTTTATCTTGTTTATTCATCCAAGTTTTAATCTTTGTTCATCTTATTGTTCTTAGTTCATCTTTTTCACTAGTTTGTTTATGCTTGTTTTGATTCTTGTTTGGATTCTTCTTGTTTATGTTGGTTTTAATATTAGATATGTTTGAGTAGATTGTTGCTAGGGTTAATAAGGTGATTTGGGTGTTGATGGATGATTAAGGGTTTGTTGGAGATGTTGGTGGAAGATTTGGGTTTCCTCTTGGTTTGATGCATATCACATGTTTGTTGAAATGCTTGAATGACTAGTATGTGCATATGCTTGTTTTTCTTGCTTTTCTCTTGTGGGTAATAGTTTGCTTGTGGGTTCGGTTCCCTCACTAAGTAGCGAGATCCCGGTGAGGACGACCCCTAGGTCGGTCTAAGTTGCGAGAGCCCGGATGCGATCTAGGCCACAATAACACGCTAGTAACCCCGTTTGTCATGTGTGTCGCCAAAATGGGTTTTAGGTGGAACCTCTAGGTTGGTCTAAGCTGCGAGAGCCCGGACTATACCTAGATTACCCTACTACCTCCTTCACTCTAGCTCTTCCTCGACCATTCCGTTACCCCTTTGACCCCGACCTAATCCTAGCCCGTTTCTTTGTTTGTTTCTCCAGTACCTTAGTCTTAGTCTAGCCTTCTCCCCTTCTATCATTCTCTAGTTTAGCTTAGCTCGTTGACTTAGTCTCGTTTTTAGGCCGACCTAGTCTAGACGCCTCTTACCGTCTCCGTGGATTCGACCCGACTTACCCTAGCTATCCACTAGGATCGGTTGGTTAATTATTTGACGGTTGGGATCCACGACAAATCCCTACCATCACCTTCTTTGGTCTCCTGGGCCATGACCTCCAGAGTACGCATCGTGATCTGGATCTCGGTATTATCGACGTAATTCCGAGCGAACTCCGTTGCCACGTCATCCCAAGTCTTGTACTTCTTGGAGTCAAGCCTGTAGTACCAGGCTTTCGGATGCTTCTCGAGGGAGGAAGCAAACAAGTGCTTGAACATAGTGGATTTCACTCCCTTGACGGGCATGAACTCCTTGAAGGCCCGAATGTGAAGCACCGGGTCTTAAGTCCCATCAAACATCGGCAAGCCCGTAAGGTTGAGGTAGGCGGGCAGTTCATCGTTCAGGGGCGAATAGGCACGGGCATTTTTCGTGTGAATAGTGTTGTTAGTTGACACTTGACAAGTGGACCTGTTCCTCCAGTTTGCGGAGCACGCTGACCAGTTCAGCTAAGGGTCGAGTAGTCTCAGTCCCCCCAAGAATCCTGTAATAGCCCGTATTTCTCAAATAGTATAAAAATTTTAAACATTTATTTAAACCAAGTTTAACAGATGAAAAAATTATTTTCGTAAATAAAATATTTTATTTTCGTTAATATAAAAATTATTCCGTATCAAAATCATGAAAATTTATTTATCGTATTATTAAAATTTTATCCTTTGTTAAATAAAGTTTAAAACTCAAAAATATATTTTTAATAATGATATGTCGTTTTGACATTTTCTCGTCTCGTAAAAATTTAGAAATAATTTATCGAATTCTTAAAATAATAATTTCTTATAACTTTTGTCCCATAGTACTATTTACCGTCTATTTTATTTACGGTCTCACAAATTTCTTTTTAAAAATAAACTTTACGATTTCCATTATTTTAATTCCGTAATCTTATATTTCAACTTTTTAAGAAAGAAAGACGTTTGTACGAGAAATGGACCGAAACTCGGGAATTGAGCCCCTTACTAACCCCCACGTTAGTCACCCTATACTCCCTCCTTACTCACCTACCCTAGTCCCCTACCCCTCCTTCTTTCCCCCACATCAACCCTTCAGCATGTTCTACACCTCATCATTCCTTCTCCTATATATACTAACCTAACATACTATAACTATTACTACTACTTCCTACAATCCTACGTACTAGATACATACTACTACTCCTAATATAGCACTACATACTCTCCGTATTATATTTATGTACTACTTCTACCTACTATATTATACTACATATTCCGTACTACATACTATATTTACTCCCTCGTCCTTCTCTATTATTGGAGCATCGGGAATGAGGAGCTGCTCAGTATTTGATGGAATCACTTTTCTATTACCGTATTTGGGTCAAATCATTTCGACCCGAAAATTTCTTTAAAGGAAGAAGAAGATGACTTTTCTTACGTAGACCGTATTATTAACCCAGACGATCTTTAATTCTTAATAACGTTAATAAATACTCCGTAATAGCTATTAAGGTAACCAAACTTTTCTTCTAACAACATTTCTTATATATAAGTATATTATGTTAATAATTTAATAAATTATTGCTTACTTAAATATTTAGGGTTGTATGACTAAATTACTTATACATAAAAATGTTACGTGATATTTTATTTGTGTTATATATTTATTTACGACTAAATTCAACTTGACTAAACTATCACTTATTTAATTTATTTATTTATTTATCACCTTTACATTTCTGTTTATATGAAAAATGAGAAAATGAATAAAAGAACTTAAATGATAAAATTTACTTATATCATTTTCATTGTATTTTATATATATGTTTAATTCTATTTGTTATGTATGTTTATTCTATATTTTTTTATTTTTTTATGTATTTTATATAATTGTAATTTCGGTCATATTTAATTTTCTTTAGTATTTTTACATTCGTTTATATATATTACTCGTATAATATAGAGTAAATTAGTAACTTGCAAAATGTTTTATTTTAATAAAATTTCACTTATTATTTTATATAGGTACAAATTTATAAATTTCATTTTTCTAAAATAAAAGGATTTGTTTTATTCCGAAATTTGTACACGACGTTTATAAATATTTAAAAATTGATTTTACGTCAAATTTTGTAAATCGATTAAGTACGATTTAATTTATATTTTTCATAAACTTTTATATTTTTTTAGAAACAATAAATTTTAAAATAATATTTTATTATTATTCTACCTTAAATTTTATTTTCATATAAAAACTTCATTTAAAAGAATTTTTACTATTTTAAAAATATTATACGATATTTGGGATATAATGTTTCGGGTGACACTTGAGGATTAAAGTATAACGTTGTCACACTGAAATTAAGTATTTGAGGATTTGACTATTTCAAATGAGTCCGACCAATTATTGACGGTCACTAAATAAAGTACTACTTGTTCACGGGCGACTTTTATATAAAGTTTACGATGCGAGTCTGGGACGAATAGCTTGTGTTGGATCCTACCATGCGTGGTGTTTCGACTGCACTTGTAATGAAAAGCAGACTCGGAGGCTGCGGTCCGAGAGTCGACCTAGTGTTTAAGGTAGTCGTCCTACGGCAGTGAGAGCTGCGGTTCAAGAGTCTGCGAAGGGTATGTGGCGCACATATAGACAAGTACTTGATCAGTATTACCACCTAGGTAGCGGGGGCAGAACAGGATTCTGAAAACTGCGGGTTCCCTCTTGGTGATGCAGAGAATGTAATCATCAGCTTTCATTTCAGCCCAGAGCCCCGTTTGAATAAACGTATAATATAATAGAAGTTCGGGCCCAATTCAGCCTTATGGGTGAGATGTAAACCTCATAAGATCGATTCGGTCTACGAATCGGTAACACGGTTACTTCTACTGGTGAGATGCAAGCCAATAGGATGTAGCGGTGATACTAGGAGCCACAACTCGTATATTTATTCTCTGTTTACGTGAAAAATGATTTTAAAATCAAATGGCTGCCAATGTCCCATCTTTTAAACTTTATCGTTTTCATCACCTCACATGTTGATAATTGAATTAAAGGAAACTATTTGTTACGTGATATCCTTTAATATTTTTGTAAGCATATTATTTGTTATTCACATGATTGTCTTATGTGTTCGAGGTGATGTTAGATGAACGGCTTGGTTGCTGTCCCGCTCAGCGTCCACTGTATTATTTTTTTGCAGGTCTAAGACGTTGGGGAATCGAGCGAGAGAGATTTAATAATATGTTTGTATAAAATGAAATTTGTATTCTATACTAAGTGAATCAAGACTATGTAATTAATAGTCGTTTGTTGTAAGGATCCGTAGCGATCCGGATTTGTTTACATTCTGATATAATTTTAATTAAATGACTTAGATAACTTTCCGCATTATCTATTATTTTAAATCATCAAAAATTCGGGTTGTTACAAATCTCTTGTTCCACGGCGCTCACACGGGTAACAATAGCTATCTGGTCGGACTTGATAGCTGTCAGTTGGGCTTCAATTTTAGCCAGCGAGGCTATCAACTTGTCCAAATCTTCTTGCATCTTGTGTTGGTGTCTGGTTACCGGTGGCTTGTCTGTAAGAATACCGCGTAATCAGAAACTAACTCAGATCCTGGAATCAAAAATAGTACATCCCGAGGAAGAAAAAGCCTGAAAAGGAAATGACTCGGAAAAGACACCTAGACGGATGACTTATGAAAGGTGGGCCTCCCTTAGGATTCGGCTATGTGGGTCGAGTCCTGTTCGAAGTAAGGTCCACGTGAGATATTCCCTAGACTTTGGACTCGAATGTGTAAACGGGCCCTCCTTCGTAGGGGTATGTCCTACGTAGATGGGTCATGCCTTGACAAATAAGGCGGACTGGGATAGGGAGGAAATCTGTGATGTAAGATTGACGTATTTTCGATGCTAAAGACCTTCAACTTATGACAAGACCCGACACTACTAAATACGGGAAGTCCTAAAATGAGGAACGTTTTTTCGAAAAGGGAGTTGGAATTTCGAGAAAATCGGTGGGCCGCCCGATTTTTGAAACCGGCAAAACGCCATCGGGCCGCAATTTTGAAGGTTCGAAAATATTTTTTGAATTTTGAAATGGGCAGCATACCGGCTAGAAATAGGCTATTTTGAGTAAAATCATAAGTCCTAAATTCGGTAGCGTCCCGGGTTTGAAATTGGATATTTTTTGAAAAGTTGCGTTTTGAAAATGACGGTTTTTGAAATGACGTAGAAATCAAGTAGCACATAGTCACGCAAGCATTATAACGACACCATGTATGCTTTACACTGAGTCTCGGTCAGTCTAAATAGGGTCTATACCAGTGCGCATAGCCTTTCCGAGAATCGGACGGACTTTCTAAGTCGAGTTGATCTTAGAACATGCCGTGAAACCCATACGAATCGGCTATGAACACCTTTGACATAACCAATTTGGAATATATCACGGTATAGTGGGACGTCGATCACCAGTATTGGCTCGGGTAAAAATGGGGTTATGCATGAACCGTAAAACTAAAACGCGTATTGTACTAATTGAACGATTTCTACTCGAGTCTCACCCTGAGGATGCCGACGGTAAGTAACACATCAGTAGATCCCCAGCGGAGTCGCCAAATTGTGGACATAACATAGGTCCACCCCGACGCGGCCACGCGCGGGTTTGGGGAGGCGAATGAATCTCATGTGAGATGGATCTCGGGTTGAAATTTAAATCGAAATGGAGTCGCCACCGAACTTTGTGGGAGTTTGGGCCCATTTGAACCCACTCTATATCTTGGTGGGCCGTGCACAAAGTACGGCCCATTTGGATTTCAGAGTTTATGGGGTTCGTCCCTTTGCATAGCGATACCGATGTCGACGTTATCGGTTACCGTGTATTGAATGACTCTCGTGCGCCAATGGTTTCGGGCATCCAGAAACCATGGTTCTGAGTAAGGGGTGAGGGTACGTGTTGGGAAGTTCACAAAAAACACTCAACCTCGCCCGCACTTAGCGGCCTCTACTAAGATATCGTTCAATTTTAGACTACTACGCGCGTTAGTAATTCGGTGAAATGTTATGAAAACAGTATTTTGACTAAACATGTGAAGATTTGAATAAGTTGCTATGTCAATTTAATGCATCTAAACTAACGTCAAAGTTGTTTTAACATGCGAGGTTCGTTTTAGTACAATAAAACAAACAACGGAAATAAAATACACAAGTGGAAACAAATGAGTTAGTAACGATAATAACGTATTATAAATAGATTAGAATGATTTAATAAGACACGATGCATGGTTTTGAAAATAGTATGACACGTGATGAATTTGACACGTGTTGACCAAAGTCACAAAAATATTTGATAAGGCTCGAAATATGTTGAAGGGCTCACGTTTGATGCGTGAATGAGGCCACTTGGCCGAGTCATGGGGAGACTCGGTCAAGTGCCCTGTCTAAAAACCTTCTGCCGGTTTTTTGGGGTGCCACTCGATCGAGTGCCCCATGTACGAGCTATAGCTCGTTTTGCAATTTTGTATTGATTTCGAAATTGCTTTTATTTTTTTGAAAATCGATGATTTGCCAAGTCGCGCGATAACATAGTATAATTTATGCTCGACCTGATTCTCGATACTCGTCGTACTCGATACTTGATTAAGGAATCAATATCTAGTATTTAGAGTGAAATTTTAGAAAAGACATTATAAGTCGTTTTAAATTGAACTAAGACGAAATAATTCTCTCCGCGTTGTAATGTCGTATTTAGTCCTTTCGGATTATGTGACAATTACTTTAGCATCAACGAGTTCGTGTTAGTTTAATTTGTTGACTAATTCTTTTAGACATAATATTCGACTACGGAGTCGATATCGCGTCTTAAGAGTAACGTTTTATTGGTTTGACTAGAACGAAAGTTGATTTCCTCTGCGTCACGACACCATAATTAATCCTTACGGATTATGTGATGTTCGATTTGCATCAACAGGTTTCGTTCTAAGCTTTTTTGAAAACGGGAAATCGGACATGTTTAACGCGGAGTATTCGCGATCCCATCACGCCTTTGAGTGTTTACGGCGGGGCTCCTCGAAAGAGCTCCACCACCGTTACGACTCATAAAAGGATTAGAAGAGTCTTATGCGAATTTCGACATTAAACGTATTCGATTCGAGATAATTTTGTAAATTCGATGTATGTGTGATGTTTATGTAAATACTAGAACGAGACTAATAACGCAATTAAAAAAACGATCTTGTTGATGTTGATTCGCTTCAACAATCAAATACTTGGGGTGTCGGGATAAGCGACCGGCAACATCGGGTGCGAGACCCTTGTATTCGTGTTTCCTTATCTCGTTATCCCTTGTACTCGACATGAATAGGCGAATATTTTAGTGATTTGATAGTAGTAATATTAATTAACGATATTAGAAAAGAAAGAAAAAAAAAGGACGAGGAAGATGACGAGAGAAGAGAAGAGAAGAAGGGAAGAGATCGGGATTGAATTGGCACCCTCAACTTACATGCTTTGTATACTCGGAACGGGGCTTGTCTAGTTGTGGCTTAGGCACGGGAGCTTCGAGGTTATGTAGATGAGTTATGATGGTTTAAGGTAGGAGAAGGATGAATTGTATGTGTAGTTGTAGGATTCAAAAGGTTGTGAGGGTTAAAAAAATTGTTGGGATTGAAAGTTGTTGTGAATTGTGTTGCAAAGGGAGGTATTTATAAGAATTCTCCCAACCCTCGTCCTAGGGTTACTCGATCGAGTGCCCCTACTGACTCGATCGAGTGGCCCATTAAACGGTAAACAGCGAGCCTTTTGGAGGCCCACTCGACCGAGTGAGCTGACACTCGATCGAGTGGGTCAGCTGGAACAAAATATCTAGAGTTTTTGACTTCGGGTTGGATTCTCGATATTTGCATGACTGTCTTGTGTCTCGGAAACAACTTTGACCGGGGTTTGATCCGGTCGCCAAAAGACGGTTTTATTTTCGGTGTCGGTTTTGACCCAAATTAGTCTTATTTGATTGGAAATGACCTACTAGGCCTGAATTTGAGGTCAGTTTTGTGAGATTTGTACTCCGTAAAAAAAAACCAAGCCAGAAACTAACGATTTTAAGTCCATATTCGAGTATGTTAAAGCACGTTTGCGTCCGATCATCATCGGGTATTTTTTGGAAACTGCTATAGACACCTAGCAGCCAAATGTGGGTGTCTACAACACGGTTCCTTGATTAGAGGATTTTTCATAAATTCAAATTATCAAACATAAAATTATCCGATTAATGTTTTTTTGTGTAAGGAAATTTTGTATAGGTTTATCTACATAGCATTAGGTCTTTGCTCCTGCGAGCATGGAATTCTAGGTTTTTGTACTTTAGTATTTTCAAAGAGAATGTTATGTGGTCCGATGATAGATTTTGTAGCCGGACACCAGATCTTGGAGGCTAATATAAGTGGAGCTAATATTCACATTTTCAACCTCTAATTTGAAAAATAAAACCACCATGACCATACACGGAGTATAAACTTGGAAGGCTAGCAATTTACTCATCCCAATTCCCAATAGAACAATGATCTACCCTTGAAAGTGACGATGCTTTCGTTGACAATGTATAAGGATTGATATTGTGTTCAACTTCTACCCATTTTTTATGTTAGAGAACATACAGTGTACATTTTCAAAGAGAATGTTATGTGGTCCGATGATAGATTTTGTAGTCATAAGTTATGGATCTTGGAGGCTAATATAAGTGGGGCTAATATTCACATTTTCAAAAATGATGTTTTTTTTCATAAAAGTGAACAATGTCGTCGAGTCCACCCTTCTCATGCAAAATGATGATTTTTGCTGCCTGAGAGTCCTTTTATATCTCATGAGCAAGGAAATACCACCACGGAGAGCACCAACCAACAAGTACCTTACTGGATACTGTTCTACTCTTGACGACTTTCTTTAAAGATATCAGTAAGAGAAACTTTAGTTGATGATAGACATGTTTGCAACCCATCTTCCGTCACACCCAGATCTAAACCTTCAAAATTCGAGGTGTTACACAACTGATAACATGGGTTTGTTTTTCCTCCCTTCTTCCTTCTGATTGTCTTTTATTCGAATGAATCTGGGTTTACTTACATTCATTGTAGTCTTTGTCCGATCAATTGTTTTCCTTATTTAGACATTTTAATCCGACTTAGGGCTTGCTTGGAATGAGGGTGGTTTTGTGAACCGAAATTCGTAGGATCATGTTCATTTGATGAGTGAGTGATTTTAATTTATTTGATTGATTGATCATTTATACAATGATGTAAATTTACTATAAGCTCTAGCTTTTTAATTTTCACTTTGCATTGTATTTATCAATAATCGACAATTGTCATCGTTTTCAAGTTTTATTGACGTTTACACAGTATTTTAAATGTCGATTAATGATTGATTAAACTCTGATGAAATAGTTCAGCTTGTTTATTTGATGTATAATTTGATTACTAAGACTTCCAGCTTGAGAAGCGGCCATGTGGTTTCGACGTTGCTGCTGCTGTTGATGAACCTAATCCCGATGTTGTACCAAAAAATAATGCTTCCAAGTAAAGAATTCGTATGTTAAATACTGGGTTCTGTTTCTTGCTTCTTCTTTTTTATCGGATTGGATGGTTTTGAAGCTTCATAATTAAAAAGGGTCAACTGGAAGTGCATACCTCGATGCAACAAAGCTTTAGAAATTCAATATGCAAATATTTGATCATTTTAGTGATTAAATTAGAAGATTAAGTTTGTTGTCGATGAATGATGGAGTTGTAGTATTGACGGTTTTTAAGAGAGTTGTTTATACCTTCATTTCATGGTATTCGTGTTGAATATTGACGATTTTTGTAGCGTTGTACTCCCTGGACACTATTTTATTCCCATTACCCCAATATCATGAAACACTTAAATCTATTAGGCCTCTTTGGCTTATGTAGAGATATCGAGGATGGTTGACCGCATTTGCTAATATTTTGGTTTAGATCATTTTTTATCATTATTAATTCACCGCATGAGTTTTAATCAAGGATTGTAATGTCAACACAGAAGTGTATACCATACCGAGCAAAAGATAAGAAGGTGGACATCAAGTAGGAAAGATCAAAAGTTCCACTTCTAACCATTTCCCTGAATGATGTTACTAGCACGAGATGAAAGTCTTATCCGCTTACTGTTGTTTCCGTGCTATAAGATGAACTAGAAACGTTTTAAGAGGCAACTGGCCTGCCATGTTCTTCGGTTAAAGTATTTTAATGTAAGGAGTATTATTATATATTTATATTCGTTCGTAAACATTCAAATTGATGTATTTGTATCCTTTAAAATGGTAAGTGCTCAATAGCTCCTAATGGCCATTTAGATGTAATTTGGCATAGATTTTTGTTTGGGTTTTTGTGAGATCTTCCTTATTTTAATCTGCATATGGATGAATAAAGATATGATGCTATTATTTCGTACAAAAATAAATAAATAAAGGGGAATGGGTAGGTTTTGGCTTTCGAGTTTTGAGTTTTCAAGATGCTCATTTACATGAGACGAGTTTGTACAAATTTTTTAGGTACGGCTAAGGTTAAATACCCTTCATTTAATGTTATTTTAGTAGTTTTCTTTTTGAAGCAATCCCCAAAAGTGGGATTAAATCATCGCATTAAAATCATTAAGAATAGCAATTTCCACATTTGTCGGGCCAAAGTTCTCCCATACTCTCTTCCCTACGGACACTGACATAGCACGTGCTGACTCATGAGCGGCACGGTTACAATAACGCGGAACAAAAGACCAGCTAATGCTATCAAAATTACAAGCAAATTCTAGGATATCATCAAGAATCAGAAATAAATCGCTTCTCCCCTTCTTAGCACACCTCAAATTGTCAATAATGATTTTGCAATCGCTTTCGACAATCACACTCCGGTGTCCCCGTCTCCAAGCTTCCTTAATACCTTCAAGAATCGTCTCCGCTTCCGCAGCACCAACATCCATTGTCCCGGGTTTCCTGACACTCATCCCCCACACCATACGACCGTCTTCCCCCCGTCCTACCATCCCCATGCTTATCCCTCCTCCCCGCAACCCTGCATCACGATTAATCTTAACCGAGCCTACAGGTGGGACCTGCCACTTCTGCATTCTACCACCGTTCCCTACCCCTCGCCGTCCTCCCTGCTCGCTCGACCCCTCCTCCACATCCTCCATTTCCGCCATAATATCGTGCACCCGAGCTAACACTTCCTCAACCCTCACCTTCTTCCCCTCAAACACCCACTTATTACGTGCCTCCCACATCGCCCAACACCCCACCATGACCTTCCCTCGCTCCTCATCCTTCATCTCCCTCCACACATCCTCCACCCACTCCCTCACCCTCTCATGCCCGTTTTCCTTTTTGACATCCACCCCCAACCCATCCCACAACCCAAACCCCCACCCACACCCCTTTACGAGATGAAGACAAGTCTCCATCTCGCAGCAGCAAACCGGACACGTACCATCAAAGGTGGAAATTCGATGAGCAATATTACCTTTCGTTGGGAGCGCATTGGAACATAACTGCCAAAAGAAGATCTTAATGCGAGGAAGCACACTCGCCTGCCATATCCGGGACCATAGCCATTTCTCCCGGGTGAAATCAGACGGTCCTTGATCAGTCTCTGTACTTGTCGTAAGAAGCCTATATGCAGACTTAACCGAGTAGACTCCATCCTTCTCCCAGTCCCAACACCACGAATCCTCCACACATGACGGGTACTCAAACGAATATTCAGAATAATCTCCTGCTCAAAAGGCAGAAAATTAGCCCGAATCGTAGTAGTATCCCACGACCCATCACTCCTCCTCAAATCCGCCACAAGCCACCCCTCCCGTCCAACCGGACATGGAGAAATCACCCTCCTCGAACACTCACTCGGTAACCACGGATCATGCCAAACCCTCGTCCCTTGCCCATTCCCCACACGCCTCCTCCCTCCCTGTAAAACCACTTCACGTGCCTCCCAAATCCCTTTCCAAGTGTAGCTCGGATTATGGCCCAGCTCCGCTTGCATAAAAGACCCATTCTTATAATACTTGGCCCGGAGCAACCGAGCAAGAAGACTACACGTGTCAGTGGTTAGCCTCCACGCCTGCTTACCCAAAAGAGCCAAATTAAACTTTCGAAAATCCCTGAATCCAAGCCCACCCAAAGCCTTAGGAGCACAAAGTTTCTCCCACGCCACCCACGACATTTTCCGTTTCCCATCTTCCGCCCCCCACCAGAATTGAGAAATCATGGAGCGAAGCTCCTCACAAAAACTCAAAGGTAGTTTAAAAACACTCATGACATAAGTAGAGATAGATTGGGCCACGGCCTTTATCATAATTTCTCTACCTGCTTTCGACAAAAGCATTCTCTTCCAACCGTTGAGTTTTTTAGTAAGCTTATCCCGCAGCACTCTCGTCAATTCCAGTTTCGATTGACCAACAACAGTGGGTAAACCGAGATACTTACCTGGATTCTCCACGATCCGCACCCCCAGAATAACTGCCACCTCCTCCCGCCTCGGCCCAGTAGTACATCGGCTAAACGAAGCCGTAGTTTTATCAAAATTAACAAGCTGTCCCGACGCTGCCTCATACTCCCTCATGATCGTTTTCAACTCTCGCGCCTCCGACCCACGAGCCCGACAAAACAACAAACTATCATCGGCGAAAAATAAATGAGAGATAACAGGAGCTTCATGCGCAATCCTAATCCCATGGATCACCTTAGCCTCAACCGCCCGCCTAATCTGGCTCGAGAACACCTCAGCACAAAGAATAAAAAGGTAAGGAGAAAGAGGGTCACCTTGCCGTAATCCCCGCCCCGGACGGAACTCCCGACCAGGTTGGCCATTCAGCAGAATCTCAAACGTGACAGTAGTCACACAGTGCATGACCCAGTCCACCCATAACTCGTCAAACCCCATACGCTGCAAAGTACGGGCCAGAAACCCCCATTCCACTCATTATTGATTACTCATTATTTTTCTATAAGTTTGTATAAAACATGTGCTAATTATAAGAAGAGAATGTGTCTTCTAATTCCAGTGGAAATAAACGAGCAGATCCAGAGGCAAAAGATGATAGTACTAGTTAATGCATTAAAAGGGAGTTTCGAGGTTGAAGATAAACAAAGGAATTAGTCATGTCAACACCATTAGTTAGCAATGCCTCATATGAGTTGTGGCATGTTGGTAGTTAACTATAAAACTATCATTGAGTATATATTGATCACGGTTGGGAATAAATAATGAAGTTTAAGGGTAATATTGAGGTTTGTTCATACGAAATAGCACAAATGGAAAAAGTGAAAACCTAAACGTTATATTCCCTTTGTCTCTGTAGAAGAATCATCATTTCCATTTTGGACTGTCTCCCTAAAATAGTCACCTTTTACTTTACTTTATTCCTCTTTCGTTTAACTTGTATAGTTCTCATTAATCGTGACCCCACATATTTCTCATATTTCATTTTCCATCGCATGTTTTTACCCACCTTAATTTTCACTAAAAAAGAGGATGACTCTTTTAGTGAGTACTCTCTCCATTAAATCTAGGGGTGCTTAAAACGTGATTCAGACCGCCAAACCGGACGGTCCGGTCCGGGACACATACCGGTCCGGTCCGCGGGTCTCCAAAAACTTGGTCACCGGTCCGCGGTCCGGTCCGGTTCACACTTAAAATAATAATCAAATTTAATGTATTTTGCTGGTCTGGTGGAGTTTCTTTGTTAACTGATCCGGTCCACGGGTTTAGATTTTTTTGATTGCCGGTACGAGTTTGGACCGATGAACACCCCTAATTAAATTTCACTTGTCACCTTTTTTTTTACATTATTCACACACGAGGAAAATCTTTAATATTCACGACAATTTGTTAGATGTAATATATCTATGTATGATCTTGTTTGATTCATCTTTACGAGTACATTAAGAATATCAATTTTTTATAATTTTTGTTCATGTAATATGCAAAATATCACTAATGTAAAATGCATCTAAGCAAATGTGTCAAAAACATAGTACTCCCTCCGATTTTTATTTATCTTCCCTATTTTCTTATTGAGCTGAAACACTCTTTTTTTCCTATTTCTATTTTGTACCATCAACATGTGGTCTAGAATTACCATTACATTTCTCTCTCATTATTTTTTTTTTTAAAAATTGGAGGGAGTAATTGATAAGTGAAATTGAATGGATGGAGTTAGGGATGACAACGGACTGGATCCGGACCGGATCCGCATGGATCCAGATACAGATCCATATCCGACGGATCCAAAAAATGTAGATCCAGATCCAGATCCGCGGATCCAATTTCTTACTTAAATTCTACAAATTTTTTAATTAATACGTATTTGCGACCATATTAATTTTCATAATTTTACAAATATAATTGAATATAAAGATTCATAATCAAGATTAATAAACTAAAAGAAAAGTGTCTTAAAAATAACCAAAAAAACACAAATTAAAGTTCTAAATTTTTTATTATTGTTAATTTTTCAATAAAACGAATTTGCGGATCCGGATTTATTTATTAAGATTCAGATCCGGATCCGGATCCGGAATCATATCCAACGGATCTCAAAATTTATGATCAATATCCTATCCGTGCGGACCGAATCTTGCGGATCCGATTCGGATCCCGGATCCGTTGCCATCCCTGGATGGAATAATAAACAATTTGAGAAAGTAAAAATAGTACGAGTACTATTAAATAACTAAATACTCCGTAAATTTTTGAGTGGGAAAAAGCAGTGATAGAGTTCAAAAGGGGAAGAGATGCCCGAAGCGGGAATTGAAAATTTTCGAAATGCACACCATTGGTTCCGCCACACTCGAAAACAAAAGTTGGCTGCTGGCCTGGGCACACAAAAGCACACATCACGCAATCCGGTCACATCCCAAGCAGCAATAACAGCCCTGGATTAAACAAAATCAACGACTGAGATTATCTCTTTTCCTCTCACACGGATCAGCGCCCTACACCGTCAGATCTTCTCATATCTCCCGCTAACATTTCATTTCAATTCCCTATAAAAACACCCTTCATTTCATTTCCTCTCCATCAACTCACCTCACAGCAACCTCTTCATCTCAATCATTCTCCACCAAATTCATCCTCACAAATCACCCCGAAATGTCAGGGCGAGGAAAGGGAGGCAAGGGTCTTGGAAAGGGAGGAGCAAAGCGACACCGCAAGGTCCTCCGCGACAACATCCAGGGCATCACCAAGCCTGCCATCCGCCGTCTAGCTCGCCGTGGTGGTGTCAAGCGTATCAGCGGCCTCATCTACGAGGAGACACGTGGCGTCCTCAAGATCTTTCTAGAGAATGTCATCCGTGATGCCGTCACCTACACCGAGCATGCTCGCCGCAAGACTGTCACCGCCATGGACGTTGTCTATGCTCTCAAGCGTCAAGGAAGAACTCTCTACGGTTTTGGGGGTTGATTCAGCTATTACTCACTTAATCCCAAGTTTGATTGTGGTTATATGTTTGTAGATCTGGTTGTTGTTTAGTTCATCTACCTATGCCATTTTAGTTTTGTGTAATTGAAGCAGTCAAGTGTCTATCACTTAAATGAAAAATTAATTCGACTTTATGCGCCCTTGTTAATTTCTTCACAATTTCAATTCTTGCGAACCGATCAATCCTGTTATTATTCAGTCCAAACTTTGAGCAACCTGACCCCAATTTGTTCTGTAATTAAAGCAACAGAGTTCCTATCAATTCATCCGTTCAATGAAAATCAATATATGCGTTGTTGTTCATTACGGTAGTTCTTATTAATTTCCTTCAATTTCAATTCTTGCTTTTGATCAATTCCAATTTGTTCAGTCTTGAAATCTGGGTAGTATTAATGTCATTTAAACACTGTTTTTTTTGCCATTTATTGTTAATTATTGATGGTTGATTCGAGCATTTAGAGACAATACTCGCAGTTGTCAAGCAGTTCTGGGCGATGGGGCTCAAATAATGACTCGTCAGAACCATCTTCGCACACTCCCAATGACGACGAACGTGGGGATGAATTTGAAGCAAGGGTAAGGGAACAAGAGGAGGAAGCATCGAGGGCTAGAGACTAGAGAGCTTCTGCAATTGGATATTAATTCAGATTCTGCTGTTGTTTCCGAACAAGAAACAAATGTTGCTGATGTAGTTGTCGCGGCTACTACAGGACAGGAAATGATTGATGCTCTTGAAGTTGCTGTTAAGTGTTAATGCTATCACTGCTGCTTATTTGGATAATACTCTCACTGGTACTGATCATGGACCTGGGCCTATTGATACTACCTATCACATCACGGATATTGAACTCGATGATGCTGGTAAGGAAGAGATTGAGGTTGCAGCTCCTGCTGGAAGCATTGAGGAAATCAGGGAACAAACTAGAGATAATGCTAGGAACGCACTAGGACAGTGTCTCTGTTTAAGGCCTCCTCCGTCTGGCCCTTCTACATTTAAAAAGAGCAGCAAGCCTACTAAATCGGGTGGGGAAGTTATACAGGTCAACTGAGGAAAGGATTCCTGGTGTGAGGACCTCATAGGTCTGAATGTAAGTAATATGAACAAATTAAAGGCAACGTCTGAACCAAGTTGATGAGTCCCCGATTGAAGGGCTTGAAGAAATTATAGGTGTAGGACTCGGGTTTTACCGAGGATACATAAAAAAGCCCAAGGAAATTAACTTCAATGGTCTTTTTGGAGATGAAATCATGAAAGTGATGCATATTTCAGACTCTGACTGTCACTCAACAGCGGAGTGCTCAAGCTTTGCGGAGGTTCTGCATAAACAACCCCCTAATAATCCACGAGAGGGCTGGCTTGGAATTGTCGGGGTCTTACGAATTTGCTCTCCTGACAATTTCTAAGCTTAGAGCGTTGCTTCCTATTAAGTCTTATTTTGATTTACTTTTTCTTTCCGAAACCAAGTGTAGTACACCGGGCACGTTTTCCCTTTTTGTAGGCCATTTGGTTTTTACTTGCTATGATGGAGTAGATGCTCTAGCTAGGTTCGAAAGGGGGGTTACTGGAGTAGCTTGGAAGGAACCCTCTCGGGTTAGATGTCTAGTATAGTAATTTTATCATCTTGGAAGTATTAAGTGATAGGGAATATTTGGTTTGGATGATACTTTAATCCGATTATTACTTAATACTGATCTACGGGGAAACTTGAGGTGGCTTACATGAGGGGAAGTAGGGAACAATTTGACCGAATGGTACAATCCCTAAGATAAGCGTTTCCTCTTGACTTTAACCAGGTGGACACGATTAATGACAAACTTAGCAATAATGTTAGGCCAATTCAAGGCTTGAACGCTTTTCATGAGTGGGAAGTGGAGAACTAGCTAATCGACATTTGTTTCAAAGGGCCTATATTTAGGCGGTGTTATAATAGGAAATGAAAGGTTAGAGTTTGTGAAAGACTGGATAAAGCTATGATCACAAAGACCGGCTCACCCGTTTTCGTAACTTCGATATCATTCACTATCCCATTCAACTTTCTGATCATGCTGTTATTGACCTACTGTAATAGACTTGAATTTGCTATAAACTTCGTAATAAACATGAAAAACCGTACAAAATTGAGGCATATTGTCTACAATCTGGTGAAGGTGAGTCTATTATTGGGAGAAAGGGGGTGGGTTAGTGTGGACATGACATAGGTCCACCCCGACGCGGTCACGCGCGGGTTTGGGTAGACGAATGAATCTCGTGATAAGATTGATTTCGGGTCAAAATTTAAATCGAAGTTAGGAGTCGCCACCGAATTTTATGGGAATTCGGACCCGTTCGAACTCACTCTACACTTAGGCGTTTCGTGCACAAAGCACGACCCACTTTTAGTGCTAGAGCTTATGAGTTCGTCCCTTTGCATTACGATACCGACGCCGAGTTATCGGATATCGTGCATCGAATGACTCTCGTGTGCCAATGGTTTCGGACATCCGGAAACCATGGTTCTGAGTAAGGGGTGAAGGTACGTGTTGGGAAGCCCACGAAAGACACCCAACCCTGCCCGCTCTTTAGCGGCCTCTACTAAGATACCGTTCGTTTTCGTGTACGCGCGCTAGTAAAATGACTAAATGTTATGCAAACAACGTTTTTGGCTAAACATGCGAATTATGTCCAAACTATGTCGTTTAATGCATCAAAGTTAATGTCAAAGTTATTTAATTAGCATGCGAGGTTCATTTATAAAACGATAAATATCGAAAATAATTAAAACTCGTAAATGAAAACAATATACACGGGCGGAAATACAACCCGGACAAAATAACAAGCCAAAACAAAAATGAACAATATGGATAACGATGAAATGATGCGTGATTTTAGAAAAAGGAGACACGTGATGACCTTTACACGTGACGACCAAAGTCATAAAAAAATCGACGAGGCTCGGAAGATGTGGGAAGCTCTCGTTTTTTTGAATAAAGGAGTCCACTCGATCGAGTCATAGCAAAGACTCGATCGAGTGAACCTCTAAAAGGCTCACTGTCCATATTTTGGGGTGCTACTCGATCGAGTGGCCCATGGCACTCGGTCGAGTGCCCCCTATACGAGTTACAGTTCACTTTGAAAAAGGTGACAGTTTCGTATTTTATTAATTTGAAATCGATGACCAACCGAGTTATGTAAAAACATTGTATTATTTGAACTCAACTCGGTTTACGGTACCTATAATCGTGCGTTATACAACTATAAGACCGTCATCGGAATTTTGTAAAAAGGTGTTATAAAGTCGATTAAAACTTAATTAGAACGAAATTGTCTCCCTCCGCGTCACGACATCATACTAATCCTTGCGGATTATGTGATGTTCGATTTTCGAGTCAACGGGTTCCGTACTAATCTCGGAAATGGTATCGAACGTGTTCAACTACGTACTACCACGATCACGTTATGCCCTTAAGTGCTTAAGGCGGCGCTCCTCGAAAAGGTGCCACCACCGTTGTGACTTGTAAAGGGATTAAACGGACTTGGAGCGGTAGTCGTAGTTAAACGCGTTCAATCCGAAACGGATTTATAAATTTATATGTACGCGGTATTATTTAGTTACGACAATAATGAGTAAACGATAATAAAAATATTAGTAAACGAAATAAAAAATGTTAGAAGTTAAATACGATAAAAATGTTAGAATGCAAAAAGATAAAAAGTTAGCAACAAAAAAAAAATGTTAGTAAACGATTAAAATTAAATGTTAGTATAATAATAGTATATAGTATGTGATATATATATATATATATATATATATATATAGATGGGTTCTAATGAGTCCCCTTATATATGTTGAGTCCCTAAGTCCTCATCCCATCCGTTGGATGGGATGAGGATGGATGAACAAGATGCATCCTAATATTTTGTATTTAAAAAAAAGAAAAAAAAAAGAGAGAGGAAGATTTATTATCCTAAAATAACTCCCATGATTTTAGGAAACAATAACTCCCATAATCACAATCATTCCTCATTCATTCATTCATTCTCGTTCTTTCACAGGTTCATCAAAACCTTAAAAAAAAAACGCTTTCATCGATCATCACGTTCATTCATTCAATCAAATATGTGCTTGAAATTCCGTTACTATGAATTCAATGATCGCGACATCTTCATTAACGGTTGATAAACAATTCATCGAGTATAACAATAGTGAGTTTCGATATTGCTTTCATGTTTTGCGTCAATTTTTATTATTATCTTGATTAATTTGCGTCAATTTGTGTTCATGTTTTGCGTCAATTTTCATGTTGATATTGTTTTCATGGTCGTGTTATTCATCATAGATTCATATGCAAATCGTAAAACACACAAACGGTGATATTGCTTTCATGTTTTGCGTCAATTTTTATTCATTATCTTGATTAATTTGCGTCAATTTGTGTTCATGTTTTGCGTCAATTTTCATGTTGATATTGTTTTCATGGTCGTGTTATTCATCATAGATTCATATGCAAATCGTAAAACACACAAACGGTGAGTATATATGTTTTGTAATTTATACTGGAATCGCCATGGAAGTCATTAAGATGCTACTCAATTATTAGTTTTTACGTTTACAATATATTGAGTTATTGTAGTTCATATATTGCTTTACTTTAGTGTAGAGCATCTGTTACTTTAATGCCTACCATCTGTTACTTTATATGTCGTGTTACTTTAATACACTCCAGTTGTTACTTTAGTGTTTTTCATCTGTTATTGTAGTGCATTGTAGTGTTCTAAGAATTTAGGAAACTGCCATATTAAAAAAAATTATAAAAAAAAAATATTATTTCCTATAATAATGGGACGTGATTGCCACCAAAATAGGAAACAATATCAAAGAGAAACGCCATATAAAAAAAAGAAAAAAAAATACTACTTCCTATAATTATGGGACGTGATGACTTCAAAATAGAAAACAATATCAAAGAGTAAGATACCGCGTCATACTATCATTTTTTATCATTATATGAATTTTTTACACTAACTTATATCTGGTGTTATTTTAATGAACATTATCTGTTACTTTAATTCATACTATCTGTTACTTTAATGTCTGACCTCTGTTACTTTATACCTGGTGTATAAGCATACTCAGTTAATTTAATTCAATGTTACTTCAATGCACTTCATCTGTTACTTTAATTCTTGTTATCTGTTACTTTAATCCACATGAATGATGTAGGGATGTGGGTGAAAGTTTTCTCCATTGTGCGGTGGTGAGATTAAATCAAAGCTTCTGAGATGATGATGAAGAAGATGAAAAAGAAGAAAACGGAGAGAACGAGAAGGATGAAGAAGAAGCATAATTATAAGTAGGACATTATGAGTAACAAATGTGAAACATTGGAATTGTAATGGAGTTGATTTAGTTGAAATCTTGTACCACTTTTTGTTTTGGAGTATCTTAATAAAAACAAAAATTGTTCTTTTTGTTAATTGGAACTCTTATTTTTGCAAGAGACTACTATGCAACGTAACTGATTTTATGAGTTAAAGTAACACAGTTCATGAATTACTTTAACACATTGAATGAGTTAGAGTAACAGTTTTTGCAAGAGACTATGCAACGTAACTGATTTTATGAGTTAAAGTAACACAGTTCATGAATTAGAGTAACACATTGTATGAGTTAGAGTAATAGTTTTTGCAAGAGAATATATTAAACAACGTAACAGATTTTATGAGTTAAAGTAACACAGTTCATGAATTAAAGTAACACGTTATATGAGTTAAAGTAACATAGTTTATGGATTATGACAGTAACATAGTAACATACGTACAATGACAGTAGAAAAATGATGATTTTTTGGTGAAAATGAAAAAAAACTTAATTTTGAAAAAACTTGTTGTGTGAGAGAAAAAGACATTTAAAAAGATTGATAAGAGAGATAACAGATTTGCATTGAGATAATTAAAGAGGAGAGAGAAAAATGATATATTTACCAAATTTGCTAGTTATTTCCTTAATTATGAGATCAAATCTTGTCCATTAATCTAACCTTGAATCAAGGGCTAAGATGGGGACTCACGGACTCAACATATATAAGTGGACTCACCTGATCCCACTTCTATATATATATATATATATATATATATATATATATATATAACGAGAAGGAGAAGGAGAGAAAGGAAGAAAATGGGTTGGTGACACCCTCAACCTACATGCTTAATTGGCCTCGAAAATGGACTCGTAGTAGCGGCGTGAGCGCGAGAGTATCGAGGATGTAAATAGAGTTATGGTGTGTGTATGTGTAGAGATGATTTATGTCGGTTTTTCGAGAGACTAGGGCTCGGTTTTTGCTTGGGGTTGTTTAGGATGAAGAGTAGTGTGTAGTGTAGGGTTGCTTAGGTTGCAAAATGTGGGGTGATTAGGGTTGGAAAATACCCATCGACCTAAGGTCACTCGATCGAGTGGCCCTAGTGCACTCGATCGAGTGTCCTGAAAAGAAGGGTCTGCTCAATTTTAGTAGCCACACTCGATCGAGTGAGGTTATGACACTCGATCGAGTGACTAGATGGATGGAGTAAGAATAGGGAGTGGCTGACTCTTTTAAAATTTGAATTTGTTGCATGGGCACCTGCTTCTAGAAGGTTCGCAAAGGTCGATTTCCGACTCGGACCGGGTTTTGGGTCGTGAAAAGACGGTTTTATTTTTGGTGTCGGTTTTGGCTCAAATTAGTCTCATTTTATTGGGAATGACCCACTGGGCCTGGATTTGAGGTCGGTTTTGAGAGATTTGTACTCCTCTAAATGCCCACATCGGATACTATTGATTCCGAGTCCGTATTCGAGCGTATTAAGTCACGTTTACGTCCGATCATCATTGGGTGTTTTGTCGGGAACTGCCATAGACACTAGCAGACAAAATGCGGGTGTCTACAGAGCCCCTCCCCCCCCACTTTGACTGAGGCTTGGACAAGGCGAAAGTCAGAGTAGCTACCAGGCCAATCGAGGATTACGACCTGGTAGTCTTCCGGTCGGGTCGTTTATAGTCCATTAGACTCGCGTGAAGGGCTCGCCAACCACAAGCAGATGGTCATACCTGTCCTGATGATGATAGCTCCGTGGGGAGTAAATGAGCTGCGTGGAAACTTGCTTATGAAGTCTTGGGTGTACCTGTATGATGACACATAACAACTTGCATGTAACACATAGGTGAAACACCGACTAACGCTGTGGGAATAAAATATTGATTTTTCAAAAAAATTGAATTTTTTTGGAATTTTTAGAAATCTTTAGGAATGCTCGGGACGACTTGATTCCTATCTCGGGTTCTAATCTGAAACCTAAGATCAATCCTGCGCGCGAAGGGCCCATGTCTGCTCAGGAGGCGTGACAGTTGGGGATACTGTTAGAGTTTCCTATTATAAATATAGGACTCTTTCTTCAACTTTCTGTATCCCAAATAAAACTCTTTTCTTTTCTTCTCAAAACCTTTTAGACTTTTAAGAAGACTCAAATATCTGCTATGGGTATCGAGAACCTGACTGCGATGCTCTTGACCTGGTCCAAATGCTTTCAGGACGAGGAAAAGGTTCAACTGACCCAGATGGGAATTACTGCTTTATTCTCACTTCAACGTCTCAGGGTCGACTCACACTTTCTGGATGCCTGTCTAACGTTTTGGGATACTACCCATCTGTAGACACCCACATTTGGCCGCTAGGTGTCTATAGCAGTTTCCGAAAAAAAAACACCCGATGATGATCAGACGCAAACGTGCTTTAACGCGCTCGAATATGGGCTCGGAATCAGTAATGTCTGGCATGGGTTTTTAGCGGAGTACAAACCTCACAAAACCGACCTCAAATTCAGGCCCAGTGGGTCGTTTCCAATAAAATGAGACTAATTTGGGTCAAAACCGTCATCGGAAATGAAACTGTCTTTTAGCGATCGGGTCAAAACCCGGTCAAAGGCGAATCCGACTCAAAAAATCAGCCAAGTGCACTTCTAGAAGCTAGCCTCAACTACCAAATCACATTCAAAATTGCCAACAAATCTTTCCTAAAAACACTCCCTCCGTTTTGACCCACTCGATCGAGTGGTTCACACCCACACGGCCGAGTAAAGCCATAAACCGGCCAAACCGGACCCAAACCGGGCACTCGATCGAGTGCACCCGCGCCATTCGATCGAGTGACCCTAAACCGGGGTATTTTTACTATAAATACCCCGTCACTCCACAACATTTCACAACTCTTTTTCAACCCTTCAATCACCCTTCAACTTTACACATTACCAACCTCTACCACCTTTTCAAACCCATTCAACCTTTACACAATACAGCACTTTGAACTTTGGCTTCAAAGTCATACACATACATACAAATCCATCCCGAGATCAAAACTCGTCAAAGACCGAGAGCAAAACTCGTTAAAATCCATCTCTACAAACCATACACACCATAACTCTCTTTCGTATCTCGATGCTCCCGTGACTTTGCCACCATTTGACGAGCCCTATTCCGAGAAGCAAATGCACGTAGGTTGAGGGTGTAACATTCAATCCCGACATTCCTTCTTCTCCCTTCTTTTTCGTCTTTTTCTATATACATATTATTTATATTAATTATACTAATACTAACATTTTAATTCCGTTACTAACTTTTAATTTTATGTATACTAACATTTTATTTTATGTCAACTAACATCTAATATTCTCATTATTCGCATACTAACCAATCTAACAATCTAACATTTAATTAATCGTTATTTATATTCCGTCTTATATAATACCGTGTATACTTACCAACAAAACTATTTTCAAAACGATCTGAGCAACGTCCGTTGAGGCTAAATTAATGATCGTAGGCCTTAAGGCCAAATTACGATATTAAAATGCCGAGGACTTAAGTTTGCAACGACGGTCAAATTTTTGGGTCGAATGTGTTTAATTACGAATTCCGCCTAAAGTCTATTTAATCCCTTTACAAGTCGTATTGGAGGTGGCGCCCTTTGAGGTGCGCCGCCCTAAACACTTAAGGGCGTAATAGATCGTGGAGATTCGCAGTTAAATATGTCCGACCACACTTCTTTCAAAATATTATTCTAAAAGAATCATCGACAAATCGGATTAGGACGAAACTCGTTGACGCCAAATTAATTGTCACACGATCCGAAAGGATTGATTACGACATTATGACGCGGAGGGAATCGATATTTGTTCTAGCCCGATCAAACTCGATTTTGCAAAATCACTCTTAATACTAGATGTCGGCTCTATAACCGGATGTCGAGTATGAGGAGCCATCGAGATTTAAACTAATATAAATTGGACAATATTTATATTTAGCGTAATTGTATCTCGATTCAAAAACATGAAAGCTACAAAATGGGTCGTTTTAAAGCACAAATAAAACACCCTTACAGAGGGCACTCGATCGAGTGCACAAGCCCACTCGATCGAGTAACACTCCAAAAACGAGGCAGAAGGTCTGTATCAGGGTCACTCGATCGAGTCCCGGCCATGACTCGATCGAGTGGTCCCTTTTTGGACTACAACGTGAGCTTCTAAACGTCTTACCAGCCTCGATCTTTTTTTACGACTTCGGTCGACACGTATAAAGTCAATCACGTGCTTATTCTTTCAAAACCATGCGTCACATTCTATTCTAGTCACCTTTACGACTTTGAGCCACGTCTCACAAGACTAGTCCTAAGTTGACGACTCCTTAGTCGTATCCAATATAGGACGGGTTGAGACATTTCCATTTTGATATGATAAGTCGGGACAAGGCATCGAGACCCAGGATCGAGCTAGCACCACGCTTCGGTCCCATACGCGAACGCGTATTAAAGTCTCCGTCCTCCGTTTAATGCACAATATAATGTGTATTTAATCGGAGTTCGTCCATTTATTCAATTGACGGTCTAGCTTATATTTACTATTTACGGGTCCGTTTATAGTTAATATTTACCGTTTTCTAATCCGATTATTATATTATCGCTCGTTGTATTGTGAATTTCGGGTTGTATTCTGCCCTTGTAATTTGTAATTTATTAACGAGTTTTATATTTTTGATGCTTGTCATTTATTGTCTTAAATGAACATCGCATGCTAAATCACTTTGACGTGAATCAAGATGCATTAAAATGACGTAGCAAACCATTCTATATTTATATCTTGTAAAACGTTGTTTGCATAACATTTTACCGGATTACTAGCGCGCGTATTATAAACTCGAACGATGTCTTAGTAGAGACCGCTAAGTGCGGGCGGGGTTGGGTGTCCTTAGTGGGCTTCCCAACACGTACCCTCACCCCTTACTCAGAACCTCGCTTTTCGGATGTCCGAAACCGTTGGCGCACGAGAGTCATTCAATACACGATAACCGATAATGACGGTATCGGTATCGCAATGCAAAGGGACGAACCCCATAAACTCCGAAATCGAAATGGGCCGTACTTTGTGCACGGTCCACGACGATATAGAGTGGGTTCGAATGGGCCCGAACTCCCACAAAGTTCGGTGGCGACTCCTAATTCGACTTAAATTTCAACCCGAGAATTATCTCACATGGGAAACATTTCGCCGCCCAAACCCGCGCGTGGCCGCGTCGGTGTGGACCTATGTCATGTCCACAATTTGGCGACTCCGCTGAGGAGAACTGATGTGTGCCTTACCATCGGGATCCTCAGGGTGAGACTCGAGGAGAAATCGTTCGATTAGTACAATACGCGTGTTAGTTTTACGGTTCATGCATAACCTCATTTTTATCCGGGCCGGTACTGGTGACCGACGTCCCACTATACCGTGATATATTTTGACTTGGATATGTCAAGGTGTTCATGGCTAATTCGTATGGGTTTGGCAGCATGTTCTAAGCTCAACTCGACTTAGGAAGTCCGTCCCGATTCTCGGAAAGGCCATGCGCACTGGTATAGACCCTATTTAGACCGACCGAGACTTAGTGTAAAGCATACATGGCGTCGTTATAATGCTTACGTGACTATGTGCTACTTGGTTTCCGTGTCGTTTTCAAAAACCGTCATTTTTAAAAAAATGCATCTTTTAAAAAAATTCAATTTTCAAAAATCGGAATGCTGCCGAAAATTGGACTTACAATTTGACTCAAAACAAGCCTTTTTTAGCCGGCATGCTACCCATTTCAATATTCGAAATCCGATCCTCATTCGATTTTCGAATTTTCAAAAAAATTCCATTTCGTTTCAAATCTTCGAGGTTACATTTCGATTTTCAAATCTTCGAGATTCCATTTTGATTTTCAAATCTTCGAGATTCTATTTCAATTTTCAAATCTCCGAGATGCCATTTTCGATTTTCAAATCTTCGGGATCTTATTTTCAAATTTCAAATTTTCGGAAATTCATTTTTCGATATTCCAATTTTCAAAATTCCAAATATCCATTTTTTCAAAATGCCCGGTTCTATTGGCCCACTACCAATTTCAGGACCGTCCTCTCAATTTTCAAAATTCAATTTTTTTTTTTTAAAAACATATCCAATTTCAAAACCCGAAAAGCTACCGAATTTAGGACTTATGATTTTACTCAAAGTAGCCTATTTCTAGCCGGTATGCTGCCCATTTCAAAACTCAAAAAATATTTCGAATCTTCAAAATTGCGGCCCGATGGCATTATGTCGGTTTCAAAAATCGGGCGGCCCACCGATTTTCTCGGAATTCCAACTTCCTTTTCAAAACATTCCTCATCTTAGGACTTCCCGTATTTAGTAGTGTCGGGTCTTGTCATAAGTCGTCGAAAGGTCTATAGCGTCGAAACTCCGTCGATCCTACATCACGGGTTTGTTCCCCATCCTAGTCCGCCTTTTTCTAAAGGCATAACCAACCAACACGAGTCATACACTCGTAAAAGGAAGGTTCGTCTAAACACTCGAGTCCTAACTAGAAAGTCCCACGCGATCTTTCCCTCTAGCAGGACGGTCCCCACGATCTTTTCTAAGGGAATCTCGCCCGTCTTTCAATCCGTTAGTCGAGTCAGCCCAATTCTAGCATCCTTTAACTTAAGCGTCTACCCTAATCACATGGTCATCCTTATTCAAGTCAAGTCAAGTCAAGGGTCTCTAGCGTCGAAACTCTGTCGATTTCGACATTGCAAGTTTCTTCCCTTACCCCGTTTGCCTTTCCTTGAGGCCAAGTCAACCTTTTACAAGGCTTAGCCCTATAACAAAAGGTACGTGATCCTTACATCTAAGGGTCACTCGTCCAACCCTCGAGTCTTAGCAAAACCTCCAATCCCACTCGGGAGCTACCCTCTAGCAGAGCGATCAGTCACGATAGCTCCAAGGGTCATGTCTTACACGTGTTGTCTCACGTACCCCACTTTTGAATCATTTAGATGTCACACCATCTGAGTCCTATTAGAGTCCTCGGTCTCACTCGGGGGCTACCCT
This sequence comes from Agrostemma githago, assembly GCA_958450325.1. Taxonomy (NCBI): domain Eukaryota; kingdom Viridiplantae; phylum Streptophyta; class Magnoliopsida; order Caryophyllales; family Caryophyllaceae; genus Agrostemma; species Agrostemma githago. The sequence continues at coordinate 74,576,969 of OY288239.1, read as the reverse complement.
TCATCAGAGCGATCAATCACGGTTGCTCTAAGGGTCATGTCCTACACGTGGTGTCTCACGTGTGTCACTTTCGAGTCATTCAGATGCCACACCATCTGAGTCCTATCAGAGTCTTTAGTCTCGCTTGGGGGTTGTCCTCCATCCGAGCATTCGACCGCAGTCACCTTAAGGGGTACCTTACGTTCATCATACACCGGCATCCTTATGATGTCATACCTATGCTACGAACACTCGAGTTTCCTAAAGGTTTAGGTCACCACGGTTGGTCTGAACACGTGATGCGGTCAAACACGGTCGCCCCATTTTTGGACTCACCCTCGTGCAGCTTGAGTCTCATCGTCGAGTCCAAGCCAGGGTCGTTACCTTGTCTAGGTCAACGCTCGAGTATCCCGGTCCAAGAGTCTTTGTCGACCCGTCACCCCGGGCCATGTCTAGTTTGATTCCCTCTCTTGCATTTGCGCAAAGTCGAGTTTAGGCAAGTCGTGGCACCAGTCGTTTTCTCCAATCAAAGACCTTACCAAAAAAAGAAACAACCAACCGAGCATCCGTAAGTCCGGATTTGATTCAAGTCTAAGTCTGAGTCCGAGTCTAGGATACCCTACATCCTCATCCTCATCAGAGTCATTTGCATTCTGTCCTCTTTTCAAAACTCAACAAAATCAACTTTCAATATTCTATCTCTACTATATGCTTTCCTTATGTGTTTCCGAGAACATGATGAACACCATCATACACTGTGAGCACACGCACGTGACTATTATAGGCACATCTATAATGATCGCAGGGAACTGAGACCCGTGTTTTCCCTTACCTGTTCCATGTCTGGCATAGACAGCCACATAACTACCTTTAGTAGGAGCGGTATCGAATCCTATGACAAATCTAGGTAGTCTCCTAGTTTGGGTTCAAGACGGGAGGCAAGCCCATTTCCCACAATAAGCACCCCTCCAATAAGACTGACCAATCCCTACCTTAAGCGTTAGTCTGACAAAAAAAAGCATCGTGACTCTATAGACGTGATGCCAAAATACCCAACTCGGGACGATGCTCCCACCAAGCCTGCTCAGAATTATGATGACAATGCCGAGATCCAAACCGTCATGCTTATTGCTTAGCTCCAAAAGCCTAATTCAACTGATAGGCCCTGCCCCAGATCCATCCACAAATGAATGCCACAGATCCAGGAATACCCGTGCATCTTGCCAACACCATACGGGGGATAGCAGAAAAAAAAACTGGACAAAAAAAAGCAAAAGTCCAAGGAAAAAGCAAAAGGCCAAAACAAAAGAGCTGGCCGTGATCAAAAAGAATTCTCAACATTCCCCGACCCGATACGGTCAATCCCATGATCGGGGCTAAGAGGTCAACCAAAAAAAATCAAAAACCCATGACCATGGTCAACGGTCAACCCAAGTGACGGTCCCTTGACCGGGGTACAGTCAATTCAAAATTTATCAGTGCCCATACCATCCAATAGGAAAGGCGACAATCAGCTGGTCAGCTAACACCACATTTAGCCTTCCCACATTACAACCCTCAAGACCTTCCCAAGACCTAGGCTAAGAGGCAGCCCGGAATTTTGAGGATTTAAGCTCCATAGGATACCCCTAACCATTAGGGCCAGACATGGAAACCAGATCCCGCATTATCAAACCTACCCCGATCGAAGTTCGAGTCATTTTTACTTGACTTTCCCCTTTCTTACCACATTACAATACCTTACCCTCGAAGCCTTAGCTTCACAAAATCGAGCCCCAGATTTCGAATAATCAAAGCCACTTGTGACCTAGCTCTACATTTCCAAAAACATCCAAACCAGTTACCAACCCCAAACACGAGAATTCAACTTGCAGTCGGCATAGAACATGCCCAAATAAGTTCACACTACCTCTGGGGGCTACCCCGGAGAACGCTCACAGTCACAGGATCAACATCCTAACCATTCTAGCCCTTTGATCAAGACATCATTGGGAATGCACCTAGCCCACACCATCGTCATGGCTAGTTACACACAAAGTCCTAATAAACTAGGCACCACAACATATCTTTCAATTTCACTGAACTACGACATGGTTTGATTTCACTACACGTGAATACGTAGGCAGTCTTTCAACAGAGGCACAACCACCCATAGGGGTGTAAACGAGCCGATCTGAGCTCGAGCTCAGGTGGGCTCGGGTTCGGCTCGTAAATTCGAACTCGAGCTCGGGCTCGGCTCGAAGCTCGTCGAGCTCAAAAAATTGAAGCTCGAGCTCGGCTCGTAAAAAGCTCGAGCTCGGCTCGAGCTCGTATCAAGCTCGTTTACCTATATATTTTTTCGCCGCTTTATAAATATATATATAACTAAAAGTGACTTTTTTAAAAGACTAAAAAATATTGTTACAAAATTTTAAAGTATAATAATTATAAATATCAAATAAACATGTATTTTGAATCATTAGAATTTAAAATTATTAAACTTATAACGTAAAAAACTAAAAAACGAGCCCAAACGAGCTTCCGAGCCGAGCCTTACTGAGCTCGGGTTCGGCTCGGATTTGAACAAGCTCGGCTCGAGCTCGAGCTCGAGCTCGTTTTGACCGAGCCGATTCCGAGGGCTCTACGAGCCGGCTCTGATCGTTGACACCCCTAACCACCCACATTGACACGCATTCAAAAAGCACCATTATTCTGGTCATGACACTGTCATGTTCTCAGCAGCAAGCTTTGTCATCCTGGTGGCTTCTTTTAGATAGAAGACCGCCATTCACTCACAAAATCCAAAAAATTTCAAAAAACTAACCTCATTTCTATAGAGTGTCCTAGTACTCGGCTCAGTCGAAGGCGAGAATCTGTCAGGATTTTAAACAACACCTACTTTGGGAATATACCCCAAAACCAAAAAAGATCCAAAAGAGCACCGGACTATAACATTGCTACTACTAAGTCTTGTCGTTACAGTCTCATTACAGACTACTGCAGCCAGCCTAGGCTACGGAATAACGCAACTTAAGAGTCTTGTCATCTTAGGTGGCCCACCCTCTACCGAGTTGCGGTCCAACCCCTCGAGAGTCTAGTCGTGTCTGTCAACTCGTCCTGTCACGTCCAGAGTCGAGTCTGTTGGTAGACCTCTCTTTTCAAATTCATGCTTTGAGGTTTGCAAAACTTAGCCATTTGAGAAAATCCTTTTCAGCAAGGTCAAATTTTGGTCTATTTAAAACTGCGAATTTCTAACTCTATCAATTTTGAAAACCTATCTCCCAGCACGTGAGTTGCTTTCGGGACTTCGATTTCAAAATTAAGCAAAAATCATTTCCCCAGCGCGAGTCAGTCTATAGATGCTAACTGCATTTCTTGTATGCTATCTTGCTACCTGCTATATTTACTATTCCCGCCTATATATCTAACATTTCAGGTACCAGCTTGGCTTCCCAACGGAACATCAAGTTTTTATTCCCCAGTGTGAGACGGAGTTTCATTTAAAATGGCACATGCAAATTGGGATGTGTCTGCAAACAGGCACACCCAGGGCTTCTTAGGCAAGCTCCCGCGTAGTTCCAAATTGGGATGTATCTGCAAACAAATACACCCAGGGCTTCATAAACAAGCTCCCACGCAACTCACTAAGCTCCCCAGCGGAAAACCCGAAGCGGCATTTCTCCCAAAACAGCACGGGATGCACCTACATACAGGTACACCCAGGACTTCGAAGGCAAGTCCGATTCCCCACGGAGCTATCAACACCAACTCAAGTATGATTTCTATCTTATGGCTGGCGAGCCTTTTCACGCGAGTCTAATGGACTATAAACGACCTGACCGGAAGTCTGCCATGTCTTAATCCTGGATTGGCCTGGTAGCTACTCTGACTTTCGCCTTGTCCAAACCTCAGTCAGAGTGGGGGCTCTGTAGACACCCACATTTGACCGCTAGGTGTCTATAGCAGTTTTTAAAAAAAAACACCCGATGATGATCGGACGCAAACGTGCTTTAACGCGCTCGAATATGGGCTCGGAATCAGTAATGTCTGGCATGGGCTTTTAGCGGAGTACAAATCTCACAAAACCGACCCCAAATTCAGGCCCAGTGGGTCGTTTCCAATAAAATGAGACTAATTTGGGTCAAAACCGTCACCGGAAACAAAACCGTCTTTTAGCGACCAGGTCAAAACCCGGTCAAAGGCGAATCTGACTCAAAAAACCAGCCAAGTGCGCTTCTAGAAGCTAGCCTCAACTACCAAATCACATTCAAAATTGTCAACAAATCTTTCCTAAAAACACTCCCTCCGTTTTGACCCATTCGATCGAGTGGATCACACCCACTCGGTCGAGTAAGGCCATAAACCGGCCAAACTGGACCCAAACCGGGCACTCGATCAAGTGCACCCGCGCCATTCGATCGAGTGACCCTAAACCGGGGTATTTTTACTATAAATACCCCGTCACTCCACAACATTTCACAACTCTTTTTCAACCCTTCAATCACCCTACAACTTTACACATTATCAACCTCTACCACCTTTTTAAACCCATTCATCCTTCACCTTTTTAAACCCATTCATCCTTTACACAATACACCACTTTGAACTTTGGCTTCAAAGTCATACACATACATACATAATCCATCCCGAGATCAAAACTCGTCAAAGACCGAGAGCAAAACTCGTTAAAATCAATCTCTACAAACCATACACACCATAACTCACTTTCGTATCTCGACGCTCCCGTGACTTTGCCACCATTTGACGAGCCCTATTCCGAGAATTAAAAGCACGTAGGTTAAGGGTGTAACATTCAATCCCGACATTCCTTCTTCTCCCTTCTTTTTCGTCTTTTTCTATATACATATTATTTATATTAATTATACTAACACTAACATTTTAATTCCGTTACTAACTTTTAATTTTATGTATACTAACATTTTATTTTATGTCAACTAACATCTAATATTTTCATTATTCGCATACTAACCAATCTAACAATCTAACATTTAATTAATCGTTATTTATATTCCGTCTTATATAATACCGTGTATACTTACCAACAAAACTATTTCCAAAACGATCCGAGCAACGTCCGTTGAGGCTAAATTAATGATCGTAGGCCTTAAGGCCAAATTACGATATTAAAATGCCGAGGACTTAAGTTTGCGATGACGGTCGAATTTTTGGGTCGAATGTGTTTAATTACGAATTCCGTCTAAAGTCTATTTAATCCCATTACAAGTCGTATTGGAGGTGGTGCCCTTCGAGGTGCGCCGCCCTAAACACTTAAGGGCGTAATAGATCGTGGAGATTCGCAGTTAAATATGTCCGACCACACTTCTTTCAAAATATTATTCTAAAAGAATCATCGACAAATCGGATTAGGATGAAACCCGTTGACGCCGAATTAATTGTCACACGATCCGAAAGGATTGATTACGACATTATGACGCGGAGGGAATCGATATTTGTTCTAGCCCGATCAAACTCGATTTTGCAAAATCGCTCTTAATACTAGATGTCGGCTCTATAACCGGATGTCGAGTATGAGGAGCCATCGAGATTTAAACTAATATAAATTGGATAATATTTATATTTAGCGTAATTGCATCTCGATTCAAAAACATGAAAGCTACAAAATGGGTCGTTATAAAGCACAAATAAAACACCTTTACAGAGGGCACTCGATCGAGTGCACAAGCCCACTCGATCGAGTAGCACTCCAAAAACGAGGCAGAAGGTCTGTAACAGGGTCACTCGATCGAGTCCCAGCCATGACTCGATCGAGTGGTCCCCTTTTGGACTACAATGTGAGCTTCTAAATGTCTTACCAGCCTCGATCATTTTTTTACGACTTCGGTCGACACGTATAAAGTCAATCACGTGCTTACTCTTTCAAAACCATGCGTCACATTCTATTCTAGTCACCTTTATGACTTTGAGCCACGTCTCATAAGACTAGTCCTAAGTTGACGACTCCTTAGTCGTATCCAATATATGACGGGTTGAGACATTTCCATTTCGATATGATAAGTCGGGACAAGGCATCGAGACCCAGGATCGAGCTAGCACCACGCTTCGGTCCCATACGCGAACGCGTATTAAAGTCTCCGTCCTCCGTTTAATGCACAATATAATGTGTATTTAATCGGAGTTCGTCCATTTATTCAATTGACGGTCTAGCTTATATTTACTATTTACGGGTCCGTTTATAGTTAATATTTACCGTTTTCTAATCCGATTATTATATTATCGCTCGTTGTATTGTGAATTCCGGGTTGTATTCCGCCCGTGTAATTTGTAATTTATTTACGAGTTTTCTATTTTCGATGCTTGTCATTTATTGTCTTAAATGAAAATCGCATGCTAAATCACTTTGATGTGAATCAAGATGCATTAAAATGACGTAGCAACCCATTCTATATTTATATCTTGTAAAACGTTGTTTGCATAACATTTTACCGGATTACTAGCGCGCGTATTATAAACTCGAACGATGTCTTAGTAGAGACCGCTAAGTGCGGGCGGGGTTGGGTGTCCTTGGTGGGCTTCCCAACACGTACCCTCACCCCTTACTCAAAACCTCGGTTTTCGGATGTCCGAAACCGTTGGCGCACGAGAGTCATACAATACACGATAACCGATAATGACGGTATCGATATCGCAATGCAAAGGGACGAACTCCATAAACTCCGAAATCGAAATGGGCCGTACTTTGTGCACGGTCCACGACGATATAGAGTGGGTTCGAATGGGCCCGAACTCCCACAAAGTTCGGTGGCGACTCCTAATTCGACTTAAATTTCAACCCGAGAATTATCTCACATGGGAAACATTTCGCCGCCCAAACCCGCGCGTGGCCGCGTCGGGGTGGACCTATGTCATGTCCACACCATCACATTTTTGCGTTTCCGCGAGGAGAAGTATGTCCACTTCCCGAGGAGATTGCAGCTGTGGGCGGCTGGTGCCCTAACGCTCGTCCTGCTATTCCTCCGTTTTATCCTGACACAAGGAGGAGGTTGAGGGATTTTCTAGGTTTATCTCATGCTGAGACAGATCGGATGGTGCGGGAAAATTCTGTTTCCCTTTTTGATATGGCTGACAAATTTATGAACACCCAGGACGTGAGGATTACTGTTGCTCATAGGCGTAGGGCTTTCGCCTTTTGCATGTTGCACCGTTACGTCTTTGCGGGAAAGATGGAGGCTGAATCGTACTTGGGTCAGATTAGGCTGATCGGTATGGTTGACCAGCTTGAGACTGGTCATAGCCCAGCTTGGCTAGCGACGGGGGAAATCATTATGGGTCTTGATGCCAGGAGACTCGACCCGGACCGTCAACTGACGGGGAGCATCCGTCTTCAGCAGGTATACATCTCACGATTTTTTTACGCGAAAATTCTGATGTACGTGAGTCATTCGATCGAGTGGACCCGTTACTCGATCGAGTGACCTCCATTAAGTGCGTCTGCCTGTTTTCAGAGGGGCTACTCGATCGAGTCAGCTGCAGTACTCGATAGAGTGGCCTCTAGCGAACCACCCTTTGCTCACAAAAATTTGTGTATTCCTTCTTTATCAGATTTGGCTATCCGAACGTCTATCGATCATAGAGTCTCCTGCGAGTGATCCCAACTATCGAAGCAGTTAGATTAGTTCGAGAAGGCGGTGTAGACACCCGCATTTTGCCGGCTAGTGTCTATAGCAGTTTCCGACAAAACACCCGATGATGATCGGACGTAAACGTGACTTAATACGTACGAATACGGACTCAGAATTAATAGTATCCGACGTGAGCATTTAGCGGAGTGCAAATCTCTCAAAACTGACCTCAAATTCGGGCCCAGTGGGCCGTTTCCAATAAAATGAGACTAATTTGGGTCAAAATCGTCACCGGAAATAAAACCGTCTTTTAGCGACCGAGTCAAAACCCGGTCAAAGTCGAATCCCGAGACGAACCAGCCTCACACTATGTCCAAATACACAAAATGAATCAAGTCACAACAACCAAATCATTTCAAAAAGTCAACAAATCTTCCCCTATTTACCCTCCAACCGGTTTGACCCACTCGATCGAGTAAGCCTGTGAACCGGCTGAACCAGATTTGAACCGGGCACTCGATCGAGTGCACGTAAACTGGGGTATTTGTTCTATAAATACCCCGTCACTCCACAACTTTTTCACATCTTATTCACCCATTCAACCCTATACATTTCACACAACATTTATCATCCTACACATCTTCAACCTTCAAACCTTCATCACCCTTGAGTTCTAGGCACTCATACACATACACACACACATATAATCACATTTCGAGATCAAACCTCATCAAAGACCCGAGAGCATCCTCTCTCTAACCATATACACCCTAACTCACCCTACATTTCTCGGCACTCCCGCGCACACGCCGCCACTACGAGTCCGTTTCCGAGATGATTAAGCATGTAGGTTGAGGGTGTCATTAAATCCTATCATCCCTTTCTCCCTTCTTCTTTTTATCGTTTATATATATATATATGTGTGTGTGTGTGTGTGTGTATTATTATCATTATTATTATTATTATTTTTTTTTTATAAAAACGGAACTTGCATTATTATTATTATTATTATTATTATTATTTTTTATAAAAACCGGAACTTGTATTAATAACGAAACAAATTACAAGAAGTTAGTGGGTAGCCGAGATACTATCTGGGCACCCACTCCCTTAGCAATAGCGAAACTAAGTCCAGTGAAAATAAAAGCAGCTGCGCGAGCTCCCGCATCCTGAGCGATAGAAAATTTCTGAATCCGCTTGAGCAACGCAACAACCTCTGCATCAAGCTCCCCCAAAGACGAGAAGGAGAAAGGCAGGAACCCGTACCCAATCTTGGTGCACAAATCTCCATACTTGGCGCGCTTACGTTGAGCAGCATCAACGACCACGCGGCCAGGTAGGAAATCAGCCATCGCAGACTGGGTCAAAGGAGACGACCCTGTCAGATCGACACACACATCACGCCCCCTATCCCAGGAATAAAGAAGCAAATCCGCCGGGCGTAGGTGGTTGTCGTGCCCATCCATCAAACCGACATCTACTTCCTTACCGGCAGAAAGACCAGATCGGAAACAGATATCCAAAAGGGTGTCGCGAACCAGGTTATGTCTATGCTTGATACCAACGGTACCAGCACACGACACAGCATGGTCCCCAAAAATATCGTCAACAGACACTCGGGAACAGGCAGGACAAGGTCTAGGTATCGAGAACAAAGGGATACCTAGCCGATAGCTAAGCACAGAGCGGTAAGTCCTCCCATTCATGGTCTGCCCCAAACCGGAGATAGGTACTGCGCGAAGCCAATCGGACGTATGAGCACCCTGCAGAGACTTCCAAAGCACAACTTGTCGCTGAGTCAATGAGAAATCCGATTCTACCGAAGCAGCAATCTTCGTGAAATATATATCTGCCAATTTCTTCATGAGTTTGGGGGCAGCGATCTCACTAGGATCACGGGGAAGGTCGAAACCGGTGGACTCATTAAACAGAGTCAAGACCGCATCAAAGGTCGGCCCAGGAGCTAAGATAGCTGAAGGCCGAAGGAGCATAGCCTGCAACTCAGAGGACTGGAGGCGAGAAGCCAAAAAGGCATAATGCAGAACATCCCCAGCACAATACACACCAAGCCCTCCAAAGTGGAAGGGTAGTGTGGAGAGACGCCACTGCCAGTCCCCAAACCCGGGGCCGGACGCGGTGACAATGCGTTCCAAGCTAGACCGCAGAGCAGCATCAAAGGAAATCTTAGCCGAACCAAAAACCGAAGGGGGGCAAGTGCGTAGAGCAAATGAAAGCTTGGAAACACCCGTACAAGCACGAAGTAGCAACAACTCGCACTGAGGATCCTCAATCCTGGCAACAGAATCCATAAGCTCAATGGTCCTAGTTACTCTCTTCTCCACAAGCTCACTGCTGAAATCACGACAAACACTGACGGGGCCACCAAGAACTTTGACACCACGCGACGGTCGAGAAATGTCGGGGGGGAAAACACCAGGAAGTCGACTCCTAGGATCCTCTTTAGGCCAAAAAACCTCAGTTTTGCCGACATTAAGGTGAAGACCTAAGCGAGGACCGTCCTCCATAATCAGCTCCAAAACTTTCCCCACCACCAAAGTATCTCCAACGATGGTGCCGTCGTCCAAGTACCAAGCCTGCAAGCTCAAGGCGAAAGAGTCTCGGATCTTACGAATCAAAGGATGTAAGACCAAAGCGAAAAGAAGAGGGCCTAGAGGGTCACCCTGCTGGACCCCTTGGCAAGACCGTAAGCTGTGCTCCCCATAATAAAGTCTGGCAGGCCTCGAGTAACAAAACTCGACCCAGCGGGACAGAACAGGGCAACAACGACGAACCTCGCGCAACATGATCTCTCGGTCGACCAAATTAAAGGCGTTCTGGAAGTCGACCAAAAGCATGGAAAGGCCCACATCGCCACCACGATCCTCAATAAGCCGGTTCAAGGCATGCAAAATAGCCTCTCCTCCACTGGAGACCCCGACCCCAAACTGGAGACCCTCAAAATATCCACACAGCGACGGACCAATCAGAACAGCCCCAACTTTAGAGACAAGGCGTCTCCAAACCGTGCCCACAACAATAGGACGAATCCCACCGCCTGGTTTAACAAGCGGGGTGAGCGGAGCACTAGCAATGTTTTCACTGAGAACCTGCGGGCATATTATTATTATTATTGTTATTATTGTTATTATTATTATTATTATTATTGATGAGGGTCGGCAGCCTGCTCCGGACCGCCTGCTAAGCAGGCCCTCAGAAGACTCTACCCAAGGAGCCCGGAAACCGACTCGGCAGACAATCAGAGCAAAGTCACCAAAAAGAGAACCCACGGGGAACTTCAGACGACCGCCTGCCCGACAGGGAGGGGCGGTCTGCCAAACCCAGTCTCCGCATAACCCCTACCTGCCTGTCTTCTGGCCATTCTCCGCAGGCAGGGCAAGGACCGCCAAAGGACCTCCTCGTCATTTCGCCTAAGGTAAATGAGAATGAGTGGATGAGGTGAAGCCACTTGTCACCTCCTCATCCACCCATCCTCCCTCTACTTCACTCTCTTGTGGGAAGGTATAAATACTCCTCAATTTTCCACAAGAAAGGGGTTGAATTTTCTCTCTCTAGAACTCTTACTCTAAAAACGCCGCCTAGTTCCTCACGAGCTAGGTTCTTTAAGGCATTCACGGACTGACTTAGGCATCGGAGAGGGTTTCCTCGGACAACCTCCGAGGCCCTGTGCGTGCTGTGTGCAGGGAGCCAGCCCATTCCGCCGGGAAGGTCCGACCAGTGGAGTAGGAGGAAGGAGAGGTTGGCAAGATTGACCAATTGTTAATTCAAAGCAATATCGTACGCCTCAAACCCGAATCCCGAATCGGGTTAATTGATTCCAATACCGGAACAATTTGGCGCCGTCTGTGGGGAAGATCTGGTTGTATCCACGAATTACCCACAAAAATCAACCATTCCCAATTACAAAAACTAACCAATCAAAGTGATCATGCCTGAGATCGTTGATACTAGTGTAGGGATAGGTCCGACGGTCCCACCGGTGACCCCCCTATACGGCATGCCTCAGCTAGAGAGGGTTCCTACCGCCACGATCCTCGAGGTAGGGGGAACCAGTCTCCTGGGCATGCCAAATACAGCTGTAGCACCAGGGCAGGGGGCACATCCAGGGCACACCCTGAACCTAACCCCAGCTCAGATGGTACAGACAGCTGCCTTCTTCTCCGCGATGCTTAACCAGGAGTTCACTCTCGAAGACCTGGTAGGCAGGGTCGCAACGGCCCCTAGACAGCCCTGCTCAGCAAGCAGAGAGGGGGCTGGAGGTACGAAGCGAACCGCCGCCAGAAACGCCCAGAGGAAGGCAAGGAGAACAGCTCAAGTGTACGCACAGGCGCAGAGGCGTATCACAGCAGGCAGCCAGGAACCGCCCGCTCAACAATAGGCATTCTCTATACACACTACGGAGTCCACGTCCCGGGAGAGGAGAGGTTTCTCTCAGGGACTGCAGGATCGAATGAAGCACAGGGAGCCTGTGTCCAGACGCCTGGGAGAAAAGCAGGGCAGAGTCTTTTCCAGGTTAACACCGGCAGCAAAAGGACAACCAGCCCCAGGGTTGTCCCAAAGCCTGCAGTCTAGGCTTAACCGGGGGCAGCCGCTCGAGTCAAGGTATCACCAGGATGACAACCTCGGTCAATCCCAGAGAAAGCGGTCCAGGCAACCCTCCCTTGACACAGAGGACGAGGCGACCAGCAGACAACCACCGAAGCACCGCTCCCCCAGTACGAGGAAACCGGCCCCTAGACAATGGGATGTTCACGGTAATCAGTCTGGGGAAAGCAGGTCACGGATGGTAGGCAGGCCCATGAAGACCCCTCTCCATCCTGACGTACAAGAGTACCCCATCCCAAAGATTAAAATGCCCACAGTCAAGTTTGACGGCACTGCAGATCCAGAGGACCATCTGGCGGCATTTGAAAGTCACATGGGCATGTATGATGTGGATGATGCGATCTGGTGCAAAATCTTCCCAACCACCCTTGTAGGGCTTGCACAGGGATGGTTCAGGGACCTTCGCCAGGGGTCAATCAGTTTCTTTATAGAATTAGCCGAGGCATTCCTTGAACAATATGCAGGGAACAAGAGGAGATGACTCACTCGTTTTGACCTTATGACCCTAAAGCAGAACAAGGGCGAGAGCGTCAGGGAGTACCTAAAGAGATTCGACTTGTCCTACCAACAAGTCAGGGAGATTGATGATTCAACTGCTGCCTACGCCCTGACAATCTCCCTGCTCCCAGGGGAGATGAAGAACCAGATGATCAGAGCCCAGCCTGAAACCCTGGCAAAAGCCAGAAAAATTGCGGAAGGGTTCATTCTGCAGGAAGAGTTTCACAGCCTGCCGGACACCCCTGCAGGCCAAGCAAGGCCGCATGGGGGACCGCAGGGTGGATGGGGCAGAAACGAGCCAGGCAAACAGAAAGAGGAGGGGGATACCCCCAAGAAAGAACGCACAACTTACCAGCCGAGGTTTGACAGCTACACGGCCCTCAACAGGCCAAGGGCAGAAATCTTCGAGCTGGAGAAGGAAACAGCAAAATGGAATCGCCCGAATAAGCCGCGCAGCCCAAAGGGGGATCCTAAGAAATTCTGCACGTTCCACGATTGCATAGGCCACACCGCTGAAGAATGCCGACACTTAAAAGACGAGATAGAAAAACTCATAAGAAACGGTTGGCTAAGTAACTATGCAGCAAGGAACAAACCCCAAAAGGAGGCGGGAGACAAACCCGAAGGTTCAGCCCAAAATCGCATGGTAATTCATGTAGTGTCAGGGGATGCAGAGGGACGAACAAGCAGACGAAGCCAGAAAAAGCAGATCCGCGAATTGCGAAACCAGATTTGCTACGCCGAGAAGGCAGGAAGCCCAAAGGGCACGACCCTGAGCATCACCCCTGAGGACGCAGGGAGAGTCATATACCCGCACAACGACCCTTTGGTCTTAACTCTTGAGATTAGCAATCACATTGTCAAGAGATGCATGGTGGACACTGGCGCCAACACAAACCTCTTGTAAAAGGACGCTTTTGAAAGAATGAACTTAGAAAAAAGACATCTGAAGCCAGCCCTTGGATCTTTGTATGGGTTCAGTGGGGCAGGTTTACTTCCCATGGGGATTATCGACTTACCGGTAACATTCGGGGAGGGGGCCTCTGCCAGGAATGTCAGGGCGTCATTTGTGGTGGTGGATGCAAAGTCTGCATACAACGCCCTGATAGGCCGGGCCACCCTAGACGAATCGAAGCCGCTGTATCAATCAGGGCCCTCACCATAGCCTATGTGACAGACTTTGGCATGGAAGGGAAGGTCCACGGGGATCAGGAGTCGGCCAGACACTGTTATTCTATGGCCCTACAAGCCCATGAAACAGAAAGAAAAGGAAAACGAAAAGCCGAAGGTTCCCCCATCCGGGAGGGTGAAATCCCGGCTGCTCAGCAAAGAACAGCCCACTTAGAGCCTGAAGGGGAAAGCATGCTGGTGGACTTAGAGCCAGGGAGGCAGGTCCTCATAGGGGCCGACCTGGAGGAGTCCTACCAGAAGGAGTTAATTGCAGTCTTGAGAGAAAACAGGGACGTATTTGCTTACTCTGCAGATGAGATGCCAGGGGTCGACCCGGCTTTTATTGTTCACAAGCTGAATGTTAACCCGGAGGCTCGCCCTGTAAAGCAGAAGAAAAGAAATATGTCCGTAGAAAAAGACGCGACGATAAAAGAGGAGATAGAAAAACTCTTGAAAGCAGATTTCATTGAAGTCTGTGATTACCCTGAGTGGTTGGCGAACGTTGTGATGGTGAAGAAGTCATCGGGCGCATGGAGAATGTGCGTAGACTTCACAAATCTTAACAAAGCCTGCCCAAAGGACTGCTACCCCCTGCCCAGGATAGACCAACTGGTGGATGCCACTAGTGGATATACCACGTTAAGTTTTCTGGATGCATTCTCAGGGTACCATCAAGTGTACCTCTGGCAGCCTGAGAGGGTGAGGTGCGCCTTCATAACCAGCCATGGAACATACATGTATAAAATGATGCCATTTGGATTGAAGAATGCAGGCACCACCTATCAGCGATTGGTGAACAAGGTCTTTGAAAATCAAAAAGGGAGGAACTTAGAAGCCTATGTCGATGATGCAATTGTCAAAAGCAAGGGGGACAGGGAGCACCTGGCGGACCTGCAGGAAACATTCTCCTCCCTGCGATCGTACAAAATGAAGTTGAACCCAAAAAAGTGCACGTTCGGAGTCCGATCTGGCAAATTCTTAGGATTCTTAGTCAGCTCCAGGGGGATAGACGCCAATCCCGAAAAGATTCAGGCGGTCCTAGACCTCTCGGAGCCTAAGACCATAAGGGACATTCAACGCCTCACAGGCAGGATGGCTGCCCTGGCCCGCTTTATCGCCAGATCAGCAGACAAGTCGACCCCTTTCTTCAAAGTGTTGAAAGGCAACAAGCAATTCAAATGGGAGGAAGAGCAAAAGAAAGCCTTCGAACAATTGAAAGAGCATCTGAAAAAGCTCCCTACTTTGGCAAGACCAGTGGCCGGAGAAAAACTATACCTATACATTGCTGTCACCAACTCAACGGTGAGTGTAGTCATCCTGAAAGAAGAAGCAGGCTCACAGCAGCCCATCTTTTTTGTAAGTCACGCCTGGGGGCAGCTGAAAGAAACTATCCTATGGTAGAAAAAGCCGCCTATGCAGTCGTCATAGCAGCCAGAAAACTCAGGCCCTACTTTGACGCACACCCTGTTGTGGTCCTCACCGACCAGCCACTAGAGAAGATATTGGAAAAATTTGAAAAATCAGGAAGGCTGCTAAAATGGGCAATTGAGTTAAGCGGACTGGGGATATCATACCAACCCAGGACAGCCATCAAGGCACAGGCCCTGGCGAACTTCCTGGCTGAATGTTCTCATTCAGGGGAAGAAGAACCTCCCACCGAAGAATGGATAGTATACACTGACGGGTCCTCAACGGCCAATGGTGCAGGGGCAGGTGTCGTGCTGACCAGCCCTGAAGGAGTGGATTTTGAGCATGCGCTCAGATTCACCTTCCTTGCATCAAACAATGAGGCAGAATATGAGGCCGTACTTGCGGGAATAAATCTAGCTAAGGCTGCAGGTGCAGAGCGAATTGTACTAGCAACTGACTCCCAGCTCATTGCCAATCAAATCAACGGAGAGTATGAGGCTAGGGATCAGGCCATGGCCACCTACCTAGAGAAAGTGAGGCAGGGATTATCAAGCCTAAAATCCTACGAAATCAGGCAAATACCCCGATCACAGAATAATCGGGCCGACGCCTTGTCAAAACTGGCCAGCTCCAGCCTACAAGACATAAGGAGGTCAGTTTGGGTTGATGTTGTGCATGAGAAATCCACTACTGCCTGTCAGACAGTCAACATCGTCGAAGAGGAACAGGAGAACTGGATGACCCCCCTCACCCAGTTCAAAAAATACGGCATCCTACCGTCTGATCCAGTGCAGAAAAGGAAAATACAAACCAAAGCAGCATGGTTCGTAATAATTGATGAAGAGCTATACAAGAAATCCTTCACCTTCCCCCTGCTCAGATGCCTGGGGGCAGAGAAGGCCGCCGAAGTTTTGGATGACATCCACTCAGGGATCTGCGGGCACCACATTGGAGGAAGATCGTTGGCCCACAAAGCTCTAAGGGCAGGCTACTATTGGCCTACCATGTTAGCAGATGCAAGGAGCCTAACTCGGAAGTGCAGAAAATGCCAACTCTTTGCTTCATCAATTCATGTCCCAGCCCAAGAACTCAGGCCAATCTTATCTCCCATTCCTTTCGCTCAATGGGGGATGGACATACTGGGTCCCTTTGCTACAGCCACAAGGGGACGAAAGTTTCTGATCGTGGGGATTGACTACTTCACAAAGTGGGTTGAAGCCGAGGCAGTCCCAAACATCACCGAGCCGGCAGTCAGGAAGGTCATCTGGAGAAACATCATAACCAGATTCGGCCTACCAAAAATGTTAGTGTTTGATCATAGGAGGCAGTTTGATAATGACCCCCTAAGAGCCTGGCTGGAAGGGCATGGAATAACCGTCACCTATTCCGCAGTCTGCCACCCGCAGACCAATGGGCAGGCCGAGGCCGCTAACAAACAAATCCTAAATGGGCTCAAAAAGATGGTGGATGATCTCAAAGGAAGATGGGCAGACGAGCTACCAAGTATACTCTGGTCAATAAGGACCACCAGAAAAGAATCAACAGGTCAGACGCCCTTTGGCCTGGTGTATGGAGCAGAAGCTTTACTACCCATCGAAGTGCGAATTCCTACCCTACGGTCTCAGCAGTACAACAAAGCTGACAACGATGCAGCAATGGCCGAGGCCCTAGACCTGGTCCATGAGGTCAGAGAGGAGGCCAGCATCAACATAGCCGCCTATCAGCAAAGGATGAGAAAGGCATACAACAAAAGGGTACATGAGAGAAGGTTCCAGATAGGTGACCTAGTACTAAGGAAGACACAGGCTGTAGGAAAATCTAGGGAGCATGGCAAACTAAGCGCCAACTGGGAAGGCCCGTACCAGGTGACCCGGATTTTGGGAACAGGCACATACAAAATCGCCAACCCAGAAGGCCAAGAGCTGAGCACACACTGGAATGCCGACACCCTGAAAAGATACTATGTTTAACCGAGTCTTAGGAAAACCTCGTCTTTAGGAAAAAAGTACTGGCGGAGAACGATCAGAATGGAATGTCGACGGCTCCGACCACTCTTATGTTTTAAAAAGTTTTTATATATAATACTCGAAGATTCATACTCGTTGTCTGTTCAAGCTTGCGCTCTCACACACAAACGAGCAGGGGGCAATGGGGGGAGGCCCCCTATTGCCAGAACCGAGGAAAATGGACCCCCCAACAAAAATTCTAAACCCTATACCTACCTGTGGGCAGGAAGGGTGCAGGCCTCACACGTCGAACTGACAAGGACTGGGGGCAGCTCCCCCAACCTTGTATAAAAAACGCAGAAGCCATCCCTGCCTACCTCTAGGCAGGCAGGGGGCAGGCCCCCTGGACTCCAAGCAGAGGCCAGGGACAGGCCAGGCTACGCACAACTGACAAGGACTGGGGGCAACCCCCCCCCCAACCTTGTATAAAAAACGCAAAAGCCATTCCTGCCTACCTCTGAGCAGGCAGAGGGCAGGCCCCCTGGACTCCAAGCAGAGGCCAGGGACAGGCCAGGCTACGCACAACTGTCAAGGACTGGGGGCAACTCTCCCAACCTTGTATAAAAACGCAAAAGCCATCCCTGCCTACTTTTGGGCAGGCAGGGGGCAGGCCCCCTGGACTCCAAGCAGAGGCCAGGGACGGGCCAGGCTACGCACAACTGACAAGGACTGGGGGCAATTCCCCTAACCTTGTATAAAAAACGAAAAAGCCCTCCCTGCCTACCTCTGGGCAGGCAGGGAGCAGGCCCCCTGGACTCCTAGCAGAGGCCAGGGACAGGCCAGGCTACGCACAGCTAACAAGGACTGGGGGCAATTCTCCCAACCTTGGACCAGGCCATACCTTGAAAAAAAGAGAAAAAAGCAGACCAAAACAAGGGAAAGCATTCCATAACAAACCCATGAAGGGTAAAAAGTTTTCACAAAGTGACAAAGGCAAAGATCCGAAAAACTAAATATTACAAACATCTGGCCATAACAAGACTCAACGCAGAGAATAGGGCTATTTCAAGAAAGGATAAACATTATGGAGCATCCTGGCTTGGACCGGCAGCCGCCTTAGAGGGTTTGGCCGCCCGAGCCTCGTTTTTAGCAGAGTAGAGACTTCGGAAGGCCTCTTCATCAAACACAGGGAACATCTTCCCGATCACCTCCATCACCAGGTCCATGGAAGAGTTGGCCCCACTCACAAAACTTGCGTCCACTGCAGCATCGTACTCCTCCACAAGGGCATCCTTTTCTTTCTTCCATTCGCTCTTGACCTGCTCAAAGGCTGAGTCAGCTTTAGACAGGCGTTCCTCCAGATCAGCTGCCTTCCTTTTTAGGTGCTCCATCTCAGCCAGAGAAAGGGTAGCCTGCTCCATCGCCAAGCGACTCTCCTTCAGCCCAGCTTCAAACTTGGCTGCTTTCCTCACAGCTCTCTCTCCTTGAAGCTTCCACTGGCTTGCCTGACTCCTCGCCTCCTCTAGCTCGCCCTCCTGCTTAGCCAGCTTATCTTTCAAGTTATTTATCAAAGTTATGTCCCTTTCCACCATAGCCAACGGTCAGGAGAGGGAGCCCCGGGTGTGACAGTCAACTCTTCGTCGCTCAAACGGCTTAGAGCCGCCAGCTTAGCAGACGCCAGCAACACCTTGGAGGTACGCTGGATATACTGAATCACTTGGTGAGAAGTTGAAGTTACAGACTTGGTAAGACGGTCGGGTAAAACGGCGCCAGAATCGGAGAGCAGGCCCGACACGTCTATGCTGTCGCCAACAGTATAATGAAACTCCGTATTCTCCTCCTGAAAAAGGGTGCTCGGAATGTCACGAGCAGGGCGTTTTGCCTCAGGAGTACAAACGTCAGCCTCCAAATCCACCACAGGAGTAGTCCCTGAGGGCTCCCTATCCCTCTTCCTTCTCAGCTCCAGGGGGACGCTTTCCCCAGTCCCCTCAGAGTTCGCAGGACGCAATCCCTGGGGAACACGAGTCCCGGCTGGAGAGTCACCTTGCCTACATCCAGGGGAAGGAGTGGCCCCTGAGGTAACTTCAGCCTCCCCATCCTGGATGCTGGGGGAAGGAGTCGCCGGCTTTGCCGACGGCAGACGTGGGGGAAGAGGCAGCCTCCGGCCAGCAGCGAGATCCTTGACGAGCCTCATTAAACTTTTCTCCCCTTTCTTGAAATTTGAAGGGAGGGAAGGACGCTTCGAAACGATGACGAACTCCTCACTCAAACCTAACCTCTTAACCTGCTTCCTTGTCCAACGACAAGAAGCGGAATCTGCAGAAAAAGAAGGGCAGTCAGCTAAAAAGCAGAGAAATAAAAAGTCTCAGAAAAATCCTAATATTTGTCTTTGATTTTGAGTTAATTACTACGAAAATGCTTGACTATCATGATATATTGTAGTGTTCTGGTTAGGGATGACTATTGATGGCTTCTTTGTGTATTTAGTGGAATTTTGTTGTTGAATGATTATCATTATATTTATGTTGTTTGTTGCCTGACTATTGATGACTTCTTTGTTGGTTGATTGATTATCATTATACTTAAT
Organism: Agrostemma githago; assembly: GCA_958450325.1. Lineage (NCBI taxonomy): Eukaryota > Viridiplantae > Streptophyta > Magnoliopsida > Caryophyllales > Caryophyllaceae > Agrostemma > Agrostemma githago. Next base: position 74,557,176 of record OY288239.1, on the reverse strand, counting down.
GGAATGGAGGGAAAATGAGTTAGCTACGTGAAAGTCCATCCCCTGCCATGTCACGCCCCAGTCAGCAGCCAACTAAGCCACTTAACGGACCATTAGACGGTTGAATGGTCACTAGGTCACGGTTAGTGGGATTAGTGAAGTACAGGGGTATTAGTAGAGATTTTGCAAACATGAGGGGTATATGATAGAAAACAAGAAAACACGGGGTATATCGTAGAAAATCCCTAATATAATTGATTAATTAATATTTTAATTAAACTAAGTCAAATAATAGTCTAAATAAATATTTTCATTTTTTATTCTATATTTTTCTATTTGTTTATTTATCATAAAAGTTAATTTGTATAAATGAAAATTTTGTAAATATGATGTAATTGTTGATTTGTTTCATTAATTCTTTGTTCCCATAATTAAAAACTAGTTTAGGTCCCGTGTAAATACACGGCTTATATAGGTTGTCAGATATTATCATTCAAATATTTTTTTTGTAAACTTTTATTTTTAGTGCATTTCTTATAAATATTTAATAGAGATAATTGAGTAATTTTTCTTATTGATTATATTTTTCGTAAATTTTTCCATGATAATTATATATATATATATATATATATATATATATATATATATATATATATATATATATATATATATATATATCACGAAACCAATATTTTGTGACACTTATATACTCGTAATTATGTATCATATCATAAATATCCATTTTTTTAATAGTCTCCTACTTAGTCGTTTTCTTTATTAAAGTATTTTTGGTCTAATTATCCATAATTATATAGTTTGATTTCAATTCATATTTCATGATTATATTATGAAGTTAATGGTTGATTTATTTCCATATTGAGGTAAGGGTGTTTTTGGAGGGAAAAACTCTTCACAGGAGCTTGACACCTCACCATATTCTTAGTCCTCTCTATTCTTTTAGTAGAAGGAGGATTATGCGTACACACCATAATATTATAGGAAATATTAATATATGGCGTATACACTGGATTGCAATCAGGATATAAAATTATGTATGTTAAATTATTAGATATAATAATATTTTAGGCAGTAGAATCATGCGTGAGTATTGATTTTTCTATAGGAGGGTCTAGAATAATATCAATAGGGGGATCGTAATAATTTACGATATTATGTCCGTATTATTATTGATTTTAAGCGTGAGTATTGATTTTTCTTTGTCGGTTCAGTATATTAATAGGGAATACCATATTATCACAATATTATGTACGTATTGTCACGATATCCTACTACGATAATATATACGAATTTATATATCGTAACGCTACCTATAATATACGAATTGTTATCCTATTACGATAATATATCCTATTATATTACAATGACCATATTATCGCGATAATATGGCAATAATAATAAGAAGTACATGACATAGTTTATAATAGAGTAGTCTATATGTTTATAATATCCATATAGCACGTTTGAGACGGAATATATAATGATATTTTTGTACACGGGCCTTTTTGGAGGGGAATTATATGTTTTTATATCGTGGGCTGATCCATTCAAAATGTTATGTAGTTGTATATCATTATAATGATATCGTGGGCTGTCAATATTTGTGGGCTGATCCCATGCAGACGCTTTAGGCATATGTAATCAACTTGTAGTTGGCTGATCCACTTGTAGTATTGTACACCGAATGAAGAAGCTTTAGGCGGGAGTTTATATATTGAATGTGGTGACGCCACGTGTCAATATTTTGGAGGTTCCTATCCTTTTAGTAGTAAGGGGAATTAAAGGTTTTGGAGGGAAAACTTTTAATATGAGCTCGCCACCTAAGCAGCTTCTATTCTCTTAGTAGTAAAGAGGATTAGAGAGTGTGAAAGGGTGAAACTACGATTAAACGAAAACAAAGACGTGAAATGTGAAGAGTTGCGATTTGACAAGGACAATGGATTTTGGATTCGGTCTAAATCCCGATATTCTGATCCTGGGGTCGGATATGAAATACAATATTTTTGATGCACGCAGTTCATGCGGATGATAAGGAGATGGATGCAAACTAGAGTTGATCATTTGTGGGTTCGGGATGGACACGGACCGGGCCTAACCTATTCAAAATTGTCCATCGGGCTCAAATACTCTGCCCGTGTCCATTAGTGTGGGCTAATTATTGTTGTTCGTACCTGTGGACATGACATAGGTCCACCCCGACGCGGCCACGCGCGGGTTTGGGTAGGCGAATGAATCTCCATATGAGAAGGATCGAATTGAAATTTAGGTCTATGTGGAGTCGCCACCGAATTTTATGGTTATTCGGAACCGTTCGAGCCCACTCTATGTCGTAGTGGGCCGTATACAAAATACGGCCCATTTCCGATGTCAGAGTTTATTGGGCTCGTTCCTTTGCATATCGATATAGATGCCGACTTGAGCGGTTAATCGTATAGTGAATGACTCTCGTGCGCCAACGGTTTCGGGCATCCGGAAACCGAGGTTCTGAGTAAGGGGTGAGGGTACGTGTTGGGAAGCCCACAAAGGACACCCAACCCCGCCCGCACATTAGCGGCCTCTACTAAGAATTCGAATGACTTTCTAATACGCGTGCTAGTAAAACGGGAAAAATAATATGCAAAGATTTATTTTCCCTAAACATGCGAATGTAATTGAAAGGGTTCCTAAGTCAATTTAATGCAACTAAAATTAACGTCAAAGTTGTATTTTAGCATGCGGGTTCATTTAGTATAATAAACGAACAATAATTAAATTGACAAAAGAAACAGAAAACGCGTTAGTAACGATATAGCGATATAACGAATAATAACGGTTTGCAAATATTGAATTGAATTGAAAAGATGCAAATATGAGGATGCATGATTTGAAAAGATAGTATACACGTGATTAATTATGCACATGTTGACCTAAGTCGTAAAATACTATCGAGTTTGAAAAATAGAATAATGTACGACTCGTGTTTGAGTCGTTATGAGGCCACTCGATCGAGTGGTCGATGGACTCGATCGAGTGGAACCAAAAAAAATGATTCTGTTTTGCGTCAAAGACCGTACTCGGTCGAGTTATTGACTAACTCGGTCGAGTACATGGCCACTCGACCGAGTCACTGTGAGACTCGATCGGGTGGTGGTCATATTTAGCATTCTGTCTCGATTTTAGGGTGTCACTCGATCGAGTGACTAAGGCACTCGGTCGAGTGGCACCTGTACGAACTTGGTTCGTTTGCTATTTAATTGTTGACTTTGAAATTGCTTTTGATTTTTGATAATCGGACATAAATATTGCACAATTTATGTTCGACTTGGTTTTTTTATAAATCGCGAATTTTGTTGAACCGAATATAAATATTGTTGAATTTATACCCGATTCTAAAATTGAATACTCATCATATCCCATATTCGATTATTGAATCGATATGGGATATTTAGAGTAAAAAATAAAAAGGATGGATTAATTTTAGTCGCTTTGAATTAATTATCGTGATATGAATAAATCACGTTAATTAATTCATATGACTTGATTGTTAGATTCGATATCCAATTATGGAATTGGTATCGAATCTAAAATCGACGCTTTACTTGAATAGTAAAAAAACTTGATTCCCTCGACTTTTCCGACATCGAAATAAATCCCTAGGGATTGTGATGTCGGATCCGTGTCAACGGGTTTCGACCCTTATTAAAAATTGACTTTAGAAAATTGATGAATGCAAAATTGATGATGATAACGAGAAGTAATAACGGAATCTTGTTTAAGTTGACTCATCTCAATAACCAAATAATCGGGGTACCGGGATAAGCGACCGTCAACGCTGTGTGCAGTACACTTGTATGTTCGTGTTTTCTTATCCCGATATCCTTCTTACTCGACACAAATCAATGAGTATTTTAATATTTTAATACTAAAGATATTATAGATATTATGATGCGATGACTAAAATAATAAAAAAACAAAAAAAACGAGGAAGAATGATGAATGTGCAATAATAATGATAAAATAACCGTAACACTAATAATAATAATACGAAATAATAATAATAATAATAATAATAAATAATAATAATAATAATAATAATAATAATAATAATGATGCATAATAATATGTAATAATAAAATATAGTAGTAATAATAATATATAGTACTAATAATAATATATAGTAGTAGTACGTAATAGTAATTAATAATAATACATAATAATAATATGTAATAATAATAGTAATAATAATGCAAAAAAACGAGAAAAGAGAGAAAAGGAAAGAAAAAGGGGTTTGTCACCCTCAACCTACATGTTTCAGTCTCGGCACGGACTCGTAAATGCGGCTTTAACACGGGAGTCTTCGAGGTGTATGGAGGCTAAGTTGTGGTGGCTCGGATTGAATTCCTAAAACTAGGTTTAGGGTTTGCTAAGGTCGGTTTTCCTAGGGTTTTTTTCTAGGGTTGGCAAAAATGTAGTATGTGTGTAGGATGCTAGGGTTTTTTGTGTGATTGTAGATCAGGGTTCTAGAGATGTACTAGAGGTTTTATGGTTGTGAGAAGTTGTGTAATTGTGTTGCATGAGGTTGCTTATATAGGCAAAGCTAGGGCACTTTGGTGTCTAGGGTTTTGTGCCTTGACGGACTTGATTTGATGGCCCGTTTGGAGGTGGATCGTGGGTGAGCTACTCGGAAACGGCTTTGACCGGATTTTAATCCGGTCGCTAAAAGTCGGTTTTATTTCCGGTGTCGGTTTCGACCCAAATTAGTCTTGTTTGACTCGGAATGATCCACTGGGCCTGGATTTGAGGTCTGTTTGGTGAGGTTTGTACTCCGTAAGTGTGTTAGCCAACGATTAATGGATTTGAGCCCGTATCCGAGCGCGTAGAAACACGTTAGCGTCCGATCATCATCGGGTGATTTTTGGAAACTGCCATAGACACCTGGCGGTCAAAATGCGGGTGTCTACAGAGCCCCCACTCTGACTGAGGCTTGGACAGGGCGAAAGTCAGAGTATCCACCAGGCCAATCGAGGATTGAAACCTGGCGGACTTCCGGCCGGGTCGTTTATAGTCCATTAGACTTGCGTGAAGGGCTCGCCAGCCAAAAGTTAGAAGTCATACCTGAGCTGATGTCGATACTCCGTGGGGCATTTGGACTTGTCGCATAAGTCCTGGGTGCGCCTGTATGTTGGCCCATCCCGTGAAAATGCTGGGGAGGTATAGCGGTTTGCATGTCCCTGTTTGAGTCGTACCTGTATAAGTCACATAAAATGCATGCAACACGTAGATAGTAAAGTGACTCGCGCTGGGGAAAATGATTTTTTTGAAATTTTGAAATTTGAAATCTTGAGATTTTTGAATTTTGGAAACTTTGAGATTTTTGACTCCTAACAAGGATTAGGAAAGTTCGGGATGGAGATTTCCGTGCTAGTATCGAGACTAGGCTTGCGGCTTGATTCCAATTAGGATTAGGAAATTTTTCCTATATAGTTTGCAAGGCTAATGCTATATATAGCCCCTCCTTGCCCTTGATTTCTCCACAATTCTCATTACAAATCAATCCCTTCTTTAAAGAAAGTCTCTTTATTTCCCTTAAGGCAACAAGAAGATCTTATTTTCTTAAGGAATTAGCCATGGGAATCGATAGATTGACCGTTATGCTGCAGGAGTGGTCCCGTCGCTTTAGGGACACGGATAGGGTGGCGCTCAACCAGACGGGTATAACTCAGCTGTATCCGTTCCGTCAGATGGTGGTTGATCGCTATTTCCTGGATGCATGCTTGGCTTACTGGGATGACATATATCATGTCTTTGCTTTTCCCCGGGGCGAAGTTTGCCCTTTACCTGAGGAGATTGCAGCTATAGGAGGATGGAACCCGATACTCCGTCCCGCCGTTCCGTACTCGATTTATGACCCGAGGAGGAAGCTGAGAGAATTTCTAGGGCTCTCTCACAACGAGGTGTCCCATATGATGGATGGTGATAAAATTTCTCTGATCGACCTGGCTGAGAAATTCATGAATTCTTTCGATGTTCGGGTTAGACCGGCTTACAGCCGTAGGGCTTTCTCTTTTTGCATGCTCCATGTATATGCTTTCGAGGGTCATATGGACTTGTTATCCTGTATGGGAAGTACCCGTCTTCTGACCGTAGTGGATCTGATGGAGACTGAGCACAGTCCGGCTTGGTTGATCACGGGCGAGATTATTCAAGGATTGGACGATCGCAAAAGAGACTCGTCAATTCGTCTTACCGGGAGCACCCGATTGCTGCAAGTATGTTACTTTGCAAAAAAATTTTTTTGATTTTCGATTTTTTGATTTTTTTTTTACTCATGTTTTTGTTTCCTTTTTGCAGATTTGGCTTTATGAGAGGCTATCAGTGATAGATCCTCCCCTTGATGCGGGCAACTATCGTCATAACCAGGTGATGACGAGGAGGCGGGCCATTGATTTCTCTCGTCAGATTACGCAAAAGTATTGGGACGAGGTTTTGTCTTTTCATGGTGGCCCGTTAATTCGATGGGTGGTTCCATGGTGGCCCATCTACCTTTGGAGTGGCCTGGACCCGAGGGACAGAGCCCGCTATCAGGTGATCCTTTCTTTCAAGCAGACGTTTCATCTCTATCCAGATCGCATACTAAGGCAGTATGGATGGACCCAGCGAATCCCTGAAGTTGAAGCGGTTGTGAGTGACCCAACCCAGTTGACTGATGTAATGTGTGATACCTGGATGCAAAGGTGGTACACACGGCATACTTGGCCTATTGTCAAATCTCGCCACTCAATCTGGGTTTCAGATTCTTACATGAAGTGGACCAAAGCCGTTGATGCTAAAGCCCGAGCTGCGCTGAAGGTTGACGAAGCTTTTGACCTGTTGAGGAGGGAGCAAGCTAAAGACAATAGGGGATTCTTCGATGATGGTGACACTCCAGCTACCCTAGTTCGTCTAATGTCTGGTCACAAGAAGAAGACTAAGACTCAAGCTGAAGGGTCTAGTGCTAAAGGTGCCTGGGGGAAAGTGAGCCCCCAGATGGACTTGGAAAGGAGACTGGGCCCAAGACTACCCGTGCAGGACCGACTTGGCCCACGGGATAGACTGCCTGAGCATGTGCGGGCCCGACTTGGGCCGAAGACCGTGATTGAAGACCCGTCGTCAAAGAAACGGGCTCGGCCTAAGGAGGTTCCACTTGTGATTCGGGAACGCTCGCCACCACCCCGAAGACCCCAGGCTCCACGCGACCCGAAGGACAAGGGGAAGGGGAAGATGCCCGGATACTAGTCTCCTTATTTTATTATTTGAATATTATTATTATTTTTGTGGTGTGATCTTTTTGTGTGAATGCCGTTTTGGCGTTTTTTTTCTTTTTTTTTTGTAATCCCGAGTTTATCAAGATATTAATAAAGGACATATTATTGAACACCGTTCCCGTCTTTCGTTCATTTCAGTGGTTGTACCCTTTTGAAGGGTTGCCTACGTATCCGCAAATAACGGAATCAAACCAAACGTAGTTCGAAATTTGATTTGATTGACTTTCTTTGCAATTCGAAATACATCAGGATTATTAATTCAAGATGTGCGATAGTAGAATGATTAGTTCTAGCTTATTGACTTGTCTAAAATTTTGAAAATTTATAAAAAGGACAAATTTTTATAAATTTTTGCAAATGACATTGAGATGGGGGTTTATGGGTAATAGCGCTTCAGCTGGTCCAAGTTGGTTGGGTTGACAAATTCGTTCCCGTCCAAGTCTGTCAGCATTACCGCTCCTCCTGATAGGACCTTCTTGACCAAGTATGGCCCAGCCCAGTTGGGTTTGAATTTACCCCTTGGGTCAACCGGTAGTAAGGCACGAACCGATTTTAAGACCAAATCCCCTTCCTTGATGTTCCTGGGCCTAACCCGCTTGTTGAAAGCCCGTTGGATCCTTTTTTGATATATTTGAATGTTGTTGAGAGCCCGGGATCGCCGTTCGTCTAAAAGGACTAGCGAATCGTATCGGGCTTGGACCCAATCTGCCTCAGGTACTTGGCTTTCAAGTAGGATCCTAAGGGATGGCACCTCTAGCTCGACTGGTTGGACCGCTTCCATTCCGTATGTCAAGTAATACGGGGTTGCCCCGGTCGCGGTGCGGATTGAGGTTCGATATCCCCATAGGGCAAAAGGTATTTTGTCGGGCCAGTCCCGGTAATTTTCAGCCATCTTTTTAAGTATGGTGACAATTGTTTTATTGGCCGCTTCTACCGCTCCGTTTGTTTGAGGTCGGTAAGGCGAAGATGTATGCCTTTGAATTTTGTATTTTGCCAGCAATGCGGCAGTTTCAGCTTGGAAGTGGGTCCCGTGATCGCTGATGAACTCGTGAGGGATCCCATACCGACATATTATTTTATTTTGGATAAATTTGGCCACGTGCTTGGCGTTCAAGACACGGTATGACTCGGCTTCGACCCATTTGGTGAAGTAGTCGATGGCCACCAAGATGAAGCAATGACCTCCCGTTCCGGAAGGATGCACCTTTCCAATTATGTCAATACCCCATGTCGAAAATGGCCATGGTGACGTCATGGTATATAATAGGGAAGATGGCATATGCTGTACATTGGCGAAGATCTGACAGTTATGGCAGTGTTTGACATACAACTGACAGTCTGTTTCCATGGTGTTCCAATAGTACCCGAGCCTCATGATTTTTCGGGCTAGCATATGGGCGTTCATATGCGGGCCGTTTTCACCATCATGGACCTCGGCCATGACCTTTTCGGCCTGTATTTTGTCGATGCATAGGAGTAGAGCCCCCTGTGCCGTCTTTTTGTACAATTGCCCGTCGTCAGTTCGAACAAATTGGATTGCTAATCTTCGTAGGGCCTTTTTGGCCCGATTTTCAGCTTCCGGGGGGTATTCTCCCGTTGCCAAGTAGGTTAGGACGGTTTGATACCATGGTTCCGGGTCAGTTATCTCGATATCCTGAATGGCGTGGATGTAGGCTGGCTCGGACCGTCTTTCGACACAGATTGGCATGCTGGTCAGGTGATCCGGAATGTTCAGTGAAGATGCTAGCTTGGAAAGTGCATCTGCGAACTGATTCTCTTCCCGGGGCAGATAAATGTATTCTACCTTTTGAAATTGTTTTTCTAGAACCCTTACCCGTGCTTGGTAAGCCACGAGATTGGCGTTCCGAGTTTTCCATTTTTGGAGTGCTTGATTGATGACTAATGATGAATCACCGTGGACCCGGAGGTTTGTTACCCCTAAATCAGCGGCGGCTTGCAACCCGTGAATGCATGCTTCGTATTCGGCTGCGTTGTTGGTCACGTCGAAGTCCAACTTGATGGATAGGGGAGTGTGTTCCCCTCGGGGTGAAATTAATAGGATTCCGACCCCAAATCCTCGGAAGTTGGATGCCCCATCGAAATATAAATCCCACACTTCCGTATCGGTATGGAATATGTCTTCATCAGGAAAGGCCCATGTATCGGTGTGGCCTTCTTTGGGTATTGGGCTGTCAGCGAGGAATTCGGCAACTACCCGGCCTTTGATGGCCTTTAATGGTACAAATTTGAGGTCGAACTCGGATAACATTAAAGTCCATCTTGACATTCTGCCGTTGAGGATGGGCTTCTCAAATAAGTACTTGATGGGATCCATTTTAGATAACACATGTACCTCGTGACTGAGCATGTAATGTTGGAGCTTTTTAGTGGCCCAGACCAATGCTAAGCACGTCTTTTCCAGCATTGTATATTTGCACTCATATTCGAGGAACTTTTTACTGATGTAGTAAATAGCCCGTTCTTCTGAATCGACTGTCTGGGCCAGCATAGCCCCCATGGCCGTCTCCGTCGTCGTTAGGTATAACGACAATGGCAGACCGTGTTGAGGTGGCATTAATACCGGCGGAGCAGACAAAATCTCCTTGATTTTGTCGAAAGCCGCTTGACATTTGCCGTCCCATAGCACCCGCTCTCCGATCTTTAGCTTTTTGAAGATGGGTTCGCATACCATGGTTAGTTTTGAAATGAACCGGCTGATGTATTGGACTTTTCTGAGAAACCCCCTTATTTCCTTTTCGGTCTTGGGTGGTTGCATCTCGGTGATGGCTTTGATTTTAGCTGGGTCGACCTCGATGCCGCGTTGGCTAACGATATGGCCCAGTAATTTGCCCGACGTCACCCCAAAACTGCATTTTTGTGGGTTTAGTCTCATGTTGTATTTACGTAGCCGGGTGAAGAACTTTCTTAGGGCTGAAATGTGCCCGCTTCGGTCCTTAGATTTGACGATCATGTCGTCCACGTAGACCTCCACTTCTTTATGCATCATGTCGTGGAGCAAAGTAGTGGCAGTCCGTTGATAAGTGGCCCCGGCGTTGATAAGCCCAAATGGCATGACGGTGTAACAGTAAGTACCCCAAGGTGTAATGAAGGTGGTCTTACCCATGTCCTCTTCTGCCATTTTAATCTGATTGTACCCGGCATACCCGTCCATGAACGATAGAAGGGCATGATCGGCCGTATTATCCACCAGTATGTCGATGTGTGGTAACGAAAAATCGTCTTTTGGGCTTGCCTTGTTAAGATACCGGAAGTCCACGCAAACCCGCACCTTGCCGTCCTTCTTGGGTACCGGCACGATGTTTGCAACCCAGTCTGGATATTCAGACACTTGTATAAAGCCTGCTTTGAATTGTTTATCGACCTCTTCCTTGACTTTAAGAGACCATTCGGGCTTCATTCTTCTGAGTTTTTGCTTTACCGGCTTGCACCCATCTTTGATGGGTATTCGGTGTTCAGCTATTTTCCGGTCTATACCCGGCATGTCCTTGTAGGACCATGCAAAGACATCTTTGAATTCCTGGAGGAGGTCTGCGAATTGTTTTCTCTCCTCTGGATCTAAAGATAGGCCCAATTTAAGCATCTGAGGCTCTAAAGTGGTTCCCACATTGATGGACTCGGTTTCTTCAATTACCGGATCTCGGGATTCCCTTTGCTCGAGCTGCTCGACCAGATGTTGAGGTAGGGGTACCTGTTCGTCGGGTTTCTCAACGTCATTGCACATAAAATTTTTGAAATTGAGAAAATTTTGGAAATAAGACAAGTCGTAAGCAGAACGGTGTTCGTTATTATTATTGATGGTAAATTTTGAAAATAGCTCGAATAGAGCTGCCATCTGATCATTGGTCAGAGGCGGGATAGGGAGAGGTCTTGGGACAGGCCCCGAGACCTCAGTGGATAAGGGAAGAGGGGTTACAGACTCGACTTTAGCACCAGACCCTCTAGACTCGGACTCAGACTCCGACTCTGACTCTGACTCAGACTCGGTATCCGGCATGTCTCCCTCGCCGGTGGTCAGCTTGTAGATCCGTCCTTGACTATCGGTCCACTTTATGGTCTTCCTCCATGCCCTCGTCTCGGTGTTGGCACCGACTTCGGTGATTAGCTTGGTTGGGTCGAACCGATCGCTGCGAAGGATCAGGTTGACCAAATCGTCCTTCGGAACGGGGACGGTCTTGTCTTCCCCGAATAGGAGCCCCAGAACGGGCTCGGAGTCGTTTTTGCCTTCCTTTGTTTCGGTCTGGACGATGGTAAATATATCATCAGGGATGAAATTGCATTCCCGAGCCTTTTTGGTCTCAGGATATGTGATGGTGGGTTGGTAAAGGCCCACTTGGATAGCTCCGAAGACTGGGGTGACGAAGTAATCCGTTAACTTCAGGCTATAAGGGCTTATATAAGTACCCTTGATAATATCGACGGCCCTGTGAATACCGGCCCGAACCACGTTTTCCGGGGTTATAGCATACCCCAATCCGAAATGTGACTCGCCATCATTTAGAACCTCGATAATCTTCCCAGCTGGAAGATTTGGCCTTGAGGTTATTCCGGGTAGGTAACCCAGATTTTGTAGCATCGTGTCGATGCTAGTTGTGAAGTAGGGCCTAAAGAGATATTCTTCTTCGATCATGCCCACGAAATCGAATCCTCGTGGGTCGGCCCGGCCCGTAGCGTTGCAGCTTGCTACGGTAATTGGGGTCGCCTCCAGCGTGATGATACCGTCTTTAAGGGGCATCTTGACTTTTCGATGGAGGGTAGATGACACGGCCTTGACTGCGTGGATCCAAGGCCTTCCTAGTAAGAGATTGAATGATGAGGTGACATCTATCACCTGAAATTCCAATTCCTTTTCGATTGGGCCCGTTATGATCTTTAATTTCACAGCCCCGGCGACAGGTTTTGGGCTTCCGTCGAAAGCCTGGATAGTCTGTGCCGTTGGAAGGTAATCGGCATCGGTGATGCCGAGTGCTTTTGCGGTCCTTAGAGGAAGGACATTCACGGCTGATCCATCGTCGATAAGGGTCATCGGGAGATATTTACCTTTGCAGATGACCGTGATGTATAGGGCCAGATTGTGATTGGGCCCAAATGGTGGCAGATCAGCTTCAGAGAAGGTTATGAGTGGGCCTTCTTCTTTGGATTTGCCCTTGAGGTAGGGCATGATGGCGGCTACCATTTCGGCAGGGGTAGCTTCTGAATCAACCTTGATTTCATCGAGAGCCTTAGTCAGTGCTTCCCGATGAGCTTGCGAGCTAACCAATAGTTGCCATATGGTTAGATCGGCTCGGACCCTCTTCATTTGTTGGACCAGAGCCGTGTCTGGGCTTGGTTCTTCGAGGGTAGGCTCCGTCCTGGCGGGTTCAGTGACGGATATAGGAACGGAACGCCCAGCTGCGGCGAGATGATTGGTGGCTAAGGCCTTGGACTTAGCCTGTCGTACCTCTTCAAGGGTGATGGGGACAGCTTCCCCTTTGGTTAAGTACACATCATCCTCGTCGTCGAACCATATCCCGTTGATTTGTGGGATAAAGGGAGAGATGAGGTGGGAACAGTCAATTACCTCACCGGTGAAGATAGCATGAGCGCTGAACGGGTTTTCTTTGTTGCTCGGCTTGTCTCCGGGCAACGGGATTTTCCCGCTCTCGATAAGGTCTTGGATTAGATGTTTTAACCTCCAACATTTTTCAGTATCATGTCCGTTACCCCGGTGATACTGACAATAGGCCTGGGCATTGTAAGTTTTGGGCCTCTTTTCCACTGGAGGTTCTGCAGTTGGGCCTATCGGTTGGATTAGGCCCTTTGAGGATAGCCTCTGTAAGGCATAAGTATAGGTAGTCCCTATATCTGTGAATACCCGATTTGGTGTATTCTTTTTAGATGAGGTGTCGAGCAGGTTTACCTCGTCGAAGATGCTGCGAGTTGCAACTGCAGGTGTGGGCTTGATCGTAGATGAACTTGCCCCTTGATAGCCTTTGGTAGAGGCCTTAGTCAGGCTCTCTAGCCTCAAGTCATCCTCGATTCTCGTGCCCATTTCAGTAAGGACAGCGAAGTTTGGGATGATAGCATACCGGAGATGGACCCGGTAGGATGGAAGTAGATTTTTGACGAAGGCTTCCACTAGGGCCTTCTCGCCGGGCTTGTCGACCAGCTTCACACTCTCGGCCCTCCATCTTTGCAAGTATTTTGTGAACCCTTCTTTGGGCTCTTGGGCCATTACCTCCAGAGTACGCATCGTAGTCTGGATTTCAGTGTTATCGGCGTAGTTCCGAGCGAATTCGGTCGCCACATCATCCCAAGTCTTGTATTTCTTGGGGTCGAGCCTGTAGAACCAGGCCCTGGGGTGCTTCTCCAAGGAGGAAGGGAATAGGTGCTTGAACATGGTGGACTTTACCCCTTTGACCGCCATGAAGTCTTTGAAGGCCCGGATGTGATGGACCGGGTCTTCGGTACCCTCAAACATAGGAATTCCCGTCAAGTTGAGGTTGGCCGGTAGCTCGTCATTCAAAGGTGAATAAATGCGAGCATTTTCGGAGTGGATCGAGTTGCTTGTTGACAAGTGGACTTGCTCCTCGAGCCTGCGAACGACACTGACCAATTCGGCTATGGGCCCAGCGGAATCAGCTCCTTCAACTGGGACCGTCTTCTCCACAGTGCTCAGGCGGGTGTCCAAAGTTGCTTGGTTAGCGAGGATGGAGGTCAGTTGAGTCTCGATCTTGGTTAGGGCATTTTTCAAATCTTCCATCTTGCGTTGATGTCGGGTTGTGGCTGGCCTGTCTGTAAGAACACCACGTAATCAGAAACTAGCCCAGAAATCCCGGAATAGAAAGTACATCCCAAACGAGACTAAAAAGGGAAACGACTCGAGAAAGACACCTAGACGGGTGACTCGTGAAGTGTGGGCTTTCCTTAGGATTCGGCAAGTGGGCCTAGTCCTGTTCGAAGGAAGGTTCACGCGGGACATCCCCAGACTTTTGACTCGATTGTGTTGACGGGCCCTCCTTTGTAAGAGTATGTCTTACTTAGGTGGGCCTTGCCTTAGTCTAATAAGGCGGATTGAGATAGGGAAGAAGCTCGCGATGTAAGATCGACAAAGCTTCGACGCTAGAGAAACTTGACAACTTAAGACATGACCCGACACTGCTAAATATGGGAAGTCCTAAGAGGAGGGAAGTTTTGAAAATTGATTGATTTTTGAAAAAGGACCGAGTGGACTCGGTGAATGGCCCAAATTTCCGAAATAGAGGACGAAAAGTCATTGGGCCATGAGTTTTGAAAGTTCGAGTTTCGATTTGGGCAGCATACCGGCTAGAAAATAGGCTATTTTGAGTAAAATCATAAGTCCTAAATTCGGTATGTCCCGGGTTTTGAAAATTGAATATCTTGAAAAGGAGGATGTAATTTTTGAAAAGTTGATATTTTTGAAAATGACTCGGAAACCAAGTAGCACGTAGTCACACAAGCATTATAACGACGCCATGTATGCTCTACACTAAGTCTCGGTCGGTCTGAAAGGGTCTATACCAGTGTACATAGTCTAGACGTTGATCGGGACGGACTCTCTAAGTCGAGTTGAGCTTAGAACATGCCGCGAAACCCACTCGAATCGACTATGGACACCTTTTGACGTATCCATGTTGGAGTACATCAATGGTATAGTGGGACGTCGGTCACCAGTACCGGCCCGGGAAAATATGGGTTATGCATGAACCGTAGAACTAACACGCATATAGTATTTGTCAAACGATTTCTATTCGAGTCTCACCCTGAGGATGCCGATGGTAAGTCACACATCAGTTAGTCCCCAGCGGAGTCGCCAAATTGTGGACATGACATAGGTCCACCCCGACGCGGCCACGCGCGGGTTTGGGTAGGCGAATGAATCTCCATATGAGAAGGATCGAATTGAAATTTATGTCTATGTGGAGTCGCCACCGAATTTTATGGTTATTCGGAACCGTTCGAGCCCACTCTATGTCGTAGTGGGCCGTATACAAAATACGGCCCATTTCCGATGTCAGAGTTTATTGGGCTCGTCCCTTTGCATATCGATATAGATGCCGACTTGAGCGGTTAATCGTATATTGAATGACTCTCGTGCGCCAACGGTTTCGGGCATCCGGAAACCGAGGTTCTGAGTAAGGGGTGAGGGTACGTGTTGGGAAGCCCACAAAGGACACCCAACCCCGCCCGCACATTAGCGGCCTCTACTAAGAATTCGAATGACTTTCTAATACGCGTGCTAGTAAAACGGGAAAAATAATATGCAAAGATTTATTTTCCCTAAACATGCGAATGTAATTGAAAGGGTTCCTAAGTCAATTTAATGCAACTAAAATTAACGTCAAAGTTGTATTTTAGCATACGGGTTCATTTAGTATAATAAACGAACAATAATTAAATTGACAAAAGAAACAGAAAACGCGTTAGTAACGATATAGCGATATAACGAATAATAACGGTTTGCAAATATTGAATTGAATTGAAAAGATGCAAATATGAGGATGCATGATTTGAAAAGATAGTATACACGTGATTAATTATGCACATGTTGACCTAAGTCGTAAAATACTATCGAGTTTGAAAAATAGAATAATGTACGACTCGTGTTTGAGTCGTTATGAGGCCACTCGATCGAGTGGTCGATGGACTCGATCGAGTGGAACCAAAAAAAATGATTCTGTTTTGCGTCAAAGACCGTACTCGGTCGAGTTATTGACTAACTCGGTCGAGTACATGGCCACTCGACCGAGTCACTGTGAGACTCGATCGGGTGGTGGTCATATTTAGCATTCTGTCTCGATTTTAGGGTGTCACTCGATCGAGTGACTAAGGCACTCGGTCGAGTGGCACCTGTACGAACTTGTTTCGTTTGCTATTTAATTGTTGACTTTGAAATTGCTTTTGATTTTTGATAATCGGACATAAATATTGCACAATTTATGTTCGACTTGGTTTTTTTATAAATCGCGAATTTTGTTGAACCGAATATAAATATTGTTGAATTTATACCCGATTCTAAAATTGAATACTCATCATATCCCATATTCGATTACTGAATCGATATGGGATATTTAGAGTAAACAATAAAAAGGATGGATTAATTTTAGTCGCTTTGAATTAATTATCGTGATATGAATAAATCACGTAATTAATTCATATGACTTGATTGTTAGATTCGATATCCAATTATGGAATTGGTATCGAATCTAAAATCGACGCTTTACTTGAATAGTAAAAAAACTTGATTCCCTCGACTTTTCCGACATCGAAATAAATCCCTAGGGATTGTGATGTCGGATCCGTGTCAACGGGTTTCGACCCTTATTAAAAATTGAGTTTAGAAAATTGATGAATGCAAAATTGATGATGATAACGAGAAGTAATAACGGAATCTTGTTTAAGTTGACTCATCTCAATAACCAAATAATCGGGGTACCGGGATAAGCGACCGTCAACGCTGTGTGCAGTACACTTGTATGTTCGTGTTTTCTTATCCCGATATCCTTCTTACTCGACACAAATCAATGAGTATTTTAATATTTTAATACTAAAGATATTATAGATATTATGATGCGATGACTAAAATAATAAAAAAACAAAAAAAACGAGGAAGAATGATGAATGTGCAATAATAATGATAAAATAACCGTAACACTAATAATAATAATACGAAATAATAATAATAATAATAATAATAATAATAATAATAATAATAATAATAATAATAATAATAATGCATAATAATACGTAATAATAAAATATAGTAGTAATAATAATATATAGTACTAATAATAATATATAGTAGTAGTACGTAATAGTAATTAATAATAATACATAATAATAATATGTAATAATAATAGTAATAATAATGCAAAAAAACGAGAAAAGAGAGAAAAGGAAAGAAAAAGGGGTTTGTCACCCTCAACCTACATGTTTCAGTCTCGGCACGGACTCGTAAACGCGGCTTTAACACGGGAGTCTTCGAGGTGTATGGAGGCTAAGTTGTGGTGGCTCGGATTGAATTCCTAAAACTAGGTTTAGGGTTTGCTAAGGTCGGTTTTCCTAGGGTTTTTTTCTAGGGTTGGCAAAAACGTAGTATGTGTGTAGGATGCTAGGGTTTTTTGTGTGATTGTAGATCAGGGTTCTAGAGATGTACTAGAGGTTTTAGGGTTGTGAGAAGTTGTGTAATTGTGTTGCATGGGGTTGCTTATATAGGCAAAGCTAGGGCACTTTGGTGTCTAGGGTTTTGTGCCTTGACGGACTTGATTTGATGGCCCGTTTGGAGGTGGATCGTGGGTGAGCTACTCGGAAACGGCTTTGACCGGATTTTAATCCGGTCGCTAAAAGTCGGTTTTATTTCCGGTGTCGGTTTCGACCCAAATTAGTCTTGTTTGACTCGGAATGATCCACTGGGCCTGGATTTGAGGTC
The DNA here is from genome assembly GCA_958450325.1 of Agrostemma githago. NCBI lineage: Eukaryota > Viridiplantae > Streptophyta > Magnoliopsida > Caryophyllales > Caryophyllaceae > Agrostemma > Agrostemma githago. The sequence continues at coordinate 74,539,449 of OY288239.1, read as the reverse complement.
TGTTTGGTGAGGTTTGTACTCCGTAAGTGTGTTAGCCAACGATTAATGGATTTGAGCCCGTATCCGAGCGCGTAGAAACACGTTAGCGTCCGATCATCATCGGGTGATTTTTGGAAACTGCCATAGACACCTGGCGGTCAAAATGCGGGTGTCTATAGTACCCGCCTAGTTTCATAATTCATACCCCAGAGGATAAATAATATGAGAGAAAAGATGGTGGGAGAGTAAAAAAAGAAAAAAAATTGGGAAGGAGGTGATTTGCGACATAACTGGTGGTGAGAAATGAAGAATAATTAGAATATAATGAATGAGTAATTATGTAGTCGTAGATTTTAATTTTTAATTTACCTCGACAATGACGTCAAAATGGGCACTTGGCGACTTGGAGTATAGTGAATACGTGTGGTCGACCAAAAACTTGCTACGCAATTTACTAATTTACGTATAAGTGTTGGAAATTTCACTTAGTGAATCATCATTTGTCGTGAGTATTAAATTAATGGGCCTAACGGGCTTACCCGTGGACATTTTTCTTTGTCCGTATTTGTCCCGTTAATTTTAGCGGGCCCATTTTTAGTACCCATTAGGCCATTACCCATTAAAAATCATTTTTTGTAAGACCAAGTCTGCTTAATTAGCGGGCCAAATGGGTCGGGCCTAGCGGGACGACCCATAGATGATCAACGCCAATGCAAACAATATTCTTGTAAATAAGGATCCAGGTATGATTCTCTTTGTCTAGATTCCGATCGTACTCCCACACCCAATTATAATCTGTCGACGAATTGTTTCAATTACATCTTAAATTTTACGAGGTAAGAATGTAAAATGATTCTACACATATTTTCTTTTTTTTAGGAAAATAGTCATACATATACTCCGTACATTATAGACTACTTTTTACCGTCGGCGCTTTACTTCTTACCGTCGGCGTTAATTACGTGAAATGACGACTTTGTCCTTACTATTTATTCTCAAAATAATATTACTTTTACATTTTATAGATTATCGATTTATTAAAACTCGATAACAAAACCGTCTTTTTCGATTATCGTAATAAACCAAAACCGACTTCCTATATAGTTAATTACGCAAAATGACGAATTCTCCTTTGCAATTAATTTTCGAAATATTATCACATTTACATTTTATAGAGTATCAGTTTATTAGAACTCGATAATAAAACCGTTTTTTCGATTATTGTTACGCCTCCGATTTTAAACAGTTAATTAGATTAATTAACGACTTAATACAATTTCATAAACGTAATTAACAAATACGAGTAATATGCAAATTAAATCCTAATTAATCTACGACAAGTCGACAATCAAGATTTATTATACAGATCGATGCAAATTAAAATAAAAAAAATCCGGAAATGGGTCAGGTCGAGTGGGTTTTTCGACCCACCTAAAAGTCGTATTATTTTCTCTATAATACTTGAAAGTTTTGAGAAATAATGTAAATCTTCCAATGGTATGAGACATGAAGTATAAGGTGGTGAAAATGGTTATATTGATAATATTTCATACAAAAGGCCTGGGTTCGAATCCTCTTGATTGCACAAACTGATACTTCAAGTTGCTGAAAACTATCTTAAAAGAGAAAAAAAAAACCGAAAAAATGGGGGAGTCGAAGAATTTCTTCGACTTGCGGATGGGGGATTCGAAGAATTTCTTCGACTCGTGGATGGGGGAGTCGAAAAAATTCTTCGACTCACCCATCCGCGAGTCGAAGAAATTTTTCGACTCCCCCAACCACGAGTCGAAGAAATTCTTCGACTCCCCCCCCTTTTTCCGGTTTTTTTTCTCTTTTAGTATAGTTTTCAGCCACTTAGAATATCTGTTTGTTGATAGTGGTCTAGTGGTTTGGTCATTGGTCTCTTAATTAAGAGGTCTGGGGTTCGATCCTTGTTAATTGCATAATTTTGTAAATTTTAATTATTTTTTCAAAAGGCAAATGTGCGAACAAGAGAATTCAAACCCGGGTCATTTGTATGAAATGTTACAAATGTAACCAATTTCACCACCTTATGCTTCATGTCTCATACCATTAATTTTCAAGTATTATAGAGAAAATAATACGACTTTTAGGTGGGTCGAAAAACCCACTCAACCTGACCCATTTCCGGATTTTTTTTATTTTAATTTGCATCGATCTGTATAATAAATCTTGATTGTCGACTTGTTGTAGATTAATTAGGATTTAATTTGCATATTACTCGTATTTGTTAATTACGTTTATGAAATTGTATTAAGTCGTTAATTAATCTAATTAACTGTTTAAAATCGGAGGCGTAACAATAATCGAAAAAACGGTTTTATTATCGAGTTCTAATAAACCGATACTCTATAAAATGTAAATGTGATAATATTTCGAAAATTAATTGCAAAGGAGAATTCGTCATTTTGCGTAATTAACTATATAGGAAGTCGGTTTTGGTTTATTACGATAATCGAAAAAGACGGTTTTGTTATCGAGTTTTAATAAATCGATAATCTATAAAATGTAAAAGTAATATTATTTTGAGAATAAATAGTAAGGGCAAAGTCGTCATTTCACGTAATTAACGCCGACGGTAAGAAGTAAAGCGCCGACGGTAAAAAGTAGTTGCGATATTTATGTGTTTTGAATGAAGTCCGTTTATAAATGGTTCATATATTTCACAAAATACAATTGGTCTATCTTAAAACACCATATCTATCTTAAAAACAACAACGATTTTTCTATGAAACTGTCTCACGATAACTTATCACGAGAGATACTAATAGAAATAAAATAATATTAAAAATAACTCCCTTGAGAGGTTTCACGATAAATTTACATAAGACCATCTTATACAAGAATTTGCTTAATAAGAATAAAATGGTTAAACAACGTAAAATATTACGGAGTACTTCAATAGATTTCACAAATCTTTTGTTACCCTATGGGCATATTTATTTTATTTTATCTATTATATCTGACTTATTATAAATTTAAGACTCGAAATTTGTAGAATTTTGGGAATAAATAAAAATAAATAATTTCTTAATGCGCTCCACGATTCTATTCCTATGTCTTTTTCAATAGTTAACTATTCCATTTAGTCACTATTTTTTGTCTCGCTCCATTAAAATACTTCTCACATATATTTATGATATTGGACGAAAAATAGTGACACGATGGAGTATTTATAAAGGGATTTCAGACGTAAATGATGGAGGGAGTAACAATTAGTTGCCAGGATTATTAATTACTCCGCAAGTCAAAGAATAGCAAGTGTTAGTTAATGGTACACATAGACATGGAAAGAAAATCGATTACTATATGATAAACTTATGAAAAAGTACAAACAAAGTGGCTGTAGTTTAGTGGTAAGAATTCCACGTTGTGGCCGTGGAGACCTGGGCTCGAATCCCAGCAGCCACATTCTTTTGGTGACGTCTTTGCTCTACTTCCCTCACTATTCAAACAATTAACGAACATATTATCTTTTGCGAGATTTTTGGTCTCGTACGTTTGCTGGTTAACTGAGTTGTGCACTTGTGCTTGTTTCAGCTTTCAAACAATTAACGAACATACGGAGTATTTACTTTCTGTAATATGTATATAGTACTTTGCATGATTTTTTCCTTCGAAGAAGATCAGGGTTATTTGTTCCGCTAGTTCCTAATTCTGTCTGGAACCGAATCCCAGTTGTTTCTTCCCCTTGATTGCTTAATACGGAGTGTGGGTGATTTGAGTTAATTGACATTTTATAGTCGGGATTTAGTTACAAAGACAGGCAAACTCGTTTAGCTATATCATGAGTCGGGAGTGTAGAGACGTCCCACAAGTCAACCCCAATCGGCGATCGGGGTACATAATCCCGAGAAACCGTGGTGTGTGCTCTTCATGCGGTCCGTTGTAATGTTGGTGATGATTATTTTTCCAACTGCTTTCTTATCTTTTTTGACGTGTAACGTTTTTATCAATTCAATTATTTTTTCGATTAAAGGGGGTTTTGAGCTTTTGGATTTGGATTCTGCTTGGAAAATTGGTAATCTATCTCGCCTTGCTTTCGAAGACAAATGAGTTGCTAGTAATTGACCAGTTTTAAGAGAGTTCTCTAAGAAGGATTGGATAGAAGTCAGAACTATTGAGAACTTAAAATTGACTAATGTTGAGTGGGACCTAAAAAAGATTGGTTCGCTCCTTGATGAGCCATGGGTAAATGACATCCTACCTACATTTCGAGTTCCGACTAACCCTTGTGATGACAATCTCTTCTGAACAAAGAAAACAAATGGACAGTAGAATGCTAAGAGTGGCTACAAACTGGCCTTTGACAGTCATTTTAGGCCGTTTGTGGTGCTGCGTAATGAAAGTGATGACAAGGTTAAAACTTTTTGTGGCAGAAAATTATATACATGGTGCGTTAAGGTGAGGTGTTTCAAATGTCAAGGTTTCGATCATTATCAAAATGCTTGCCCAAATAAACGTCTAATGAGGGAAGCGGTGGAGTGTCGTGATGAATTATTCGAAGAGGAGTCACGTCTAGGAGACTTGTTTTTGTTTGACGAGGGAGGTGAGGACGAAGAAGTAGAGGGATACGATGTGCTCATCTATGATACATCTTTGGTTCTTAGAACCCTCCAAACAAAAAATGATACCACTTACTCCGACCAATGTAACCAATTATTCCACACCAAGTGTCAAATTGGGGATTGATGGTGTACCGTTATCATTGATGGGGGTAGCTGTACGAACGGTGCCGTCAGGTGAGATGGTGTCGAAATTGGGATTGGTCACTACGAATCACCCTAAACCTTATGCTCTTCATTGACTTGATAACGGAAACAGTGTCAAAAACACGCGTCAAGTAAGAGTAGGGCTGTCGATGGGTTCTTACGAGGATGAGATTCTTTGTGGCGTAATTTCTATGGATGCGTGTCATGTTTTAATTTGTTGGGGCGGCCTTGACAATTTGATCGAGATGTGACTCATAGGGGAAGAAACAATGAATATGAGTTGAAGGATAAGGGCAAGAAAATTATTTTTAAACCCATGACTTCACATGCCATTTGTTCCATGAGTGTTAAAACTCAAAGGAAAAAATCGAGCCATGCTATGTTGATTAGTGAGCGGTAAATTGAACAGGCTCTGGATCACGGAGAATTAATTTATTTACTTATCGCCAATGATGAGAAGTTGTCAGTTAAAAAAAAAATACTACAAACAGCCCCTTGGTCGAACTATTAGCAGAGTACGGTGATGTTTTTCTAGAGGATTTACCACCGGGTCTTCCACCTATTCGGGGTATTGAGCATCAAATCGACCTCATTCCGAGGTCGACCTTACCTAATAGGGTGGCTTATCGTTGTAATCCAGAAGAGACTAAAGAATTGCGAAGGCAGATAAATGAGTTATTGTTGAGGGGTTCGCGAAAGCATGAGTTTGTGTGCGGTACCCGTGCTATTAGTGCCTTAGAAGGACGGAACTTTGCACATGTGTGTGGATAGTAGGGCGGTCAAAAATATCACAATCTAGTATTGTTTTCCCATTACTCGACTCGATGACTTCTTGGATGAATTACATGGGTCGACAGTTTTTTCCAAAATTGATTTAAGAAGGGGATATCATCAAATTCGTATGAAGGAAGGGGACGAATGAAAAATAACGTTCAAAACAAAATATGGGTTATATGAGCGAATGTCTTGAAATCATATTTGGGTAAGTTTGTCGTCTATCTTGACGATATTCTTGTGTACAGCCGTGGCGAAGAAGAGCACTATGAACATCTGAGGCTAGTCTTCGAGACACTTCGGGAACAAAAATTGTACGGGAAGCGTGAGAAATGTTCATTCTTGGAAAATAGTATCTTATTTTTGGGCTATGTCGTGTCTAACAAAGGAGTGTCGATGGACCAAAACAAGGTCGAGGCTATTCTTTCTTGGCCGACTCCTACTTCCGTCACTCAGATACGGTCTTTTTTGGGCACTCTCCCCTCCCTCTCCACCTCTCTCTCATAACCTATAAATACCCCTTAATGTTCCTCATTAAAGGGCAATTATCTCTCTCTAACTATATTCTCTGCAATTAAGCCTTTTAACTCTCCCTAAGTAACGGCTAGTAACGTCTCCAGAGACTGACTTAGGCATCGGAGAGGGTCCCCTCGGAAAACCTCCGAGGCCTTATTTGTTCCTTGTGCAGAGTCAAAGTTCTTACGACGACTAAGAATATTCGCTAAGTCGAGGGAAGGAGTTAAAGATATGGAGACCAAAGTCTAAGACAAATTCAAGCTCCATAATCCGTTTTGGAGTCGATTGTTTCAGACCGAAACATTAATAATAATAATAATATTATTATTAATATTAAGTACTCAATAATAATAATGATTGATAATAAAAATAACTAATATTAAAAGTAATAATTACTATTATTGTTTATTTATTTATTTTTTCATTCAGTTCAAATCCATTTAATTCAATTAAGATAAGTAAAGTTCAGTTTTAACACATCTAGTTCAATTCCGTTCAATTTTATCTCAGGTCATTATTTTGTATTTTGTGAGAAAAGGGACTAAATTATACTCGGTACAAAAATACAAACAAGTAAACAACCCCGTAAGAAATAAGAACGTTCTGGACCGAACCAGAAGGGCCGGGCAGAGCCTAGAAGGAGCAAGAAGAACCCAAATAGGAAGCGCCCTGAAATAGGAAAGCGGGAAACCAAGTTTTCTTCGTATGATGAACCTTCTCGAAACCAAACTAGCTAAGCTACCAACGTATAAAACCCCCCTTCGTCTTTCTCCTTACCATATCTCAATTCACAAAGCAAACAAACTCCTAATTTCTTCATCTTCTTTTAGAGAACACAGATTTCTTCAGCAAACTCTCAATTTTTCCTAGTTTTGAGTGTTGTAATGGCGGGAAAGGGAGAGGGGCCGGCCATCGGAATTGATCTAGGAACGACCTACTCATGCGTTGGAGTATGGCAACATGATAGGGTGGAAATCATAGCCAACGATCAGGGTAACAGAACGACGCCGTCTTATGTCGCCTTCACTGATACAGAGAGGCTCATCGGTGACGCTGCTAAGAACCAGGTTGCCATGAATCCTGTTAACACTGTCTTCGGTATGCTTCTCTTTCTCTTCCTTTTCTTTTTGATTCAGATGATTCTTTGCGCCTGCCATTTTTATTGAATCAGAGATGATGAACTAGATTTCACGAATTCCTGGATTTTCGAGTTTTCTTGTTTATTTGATTTCAGCTCTAGAGTGGACTAGAAATCACCACTTAGCGCAACAATGGCAGAATTATGTGTCGAATTATCACTGTGACTTGCCGTCCAAATTTACTCGTTGAATTCAGTATCCTACTCCATTTTGTTTGAAGTGGTTTAAGTTTCAGGCTTAATTTCGCTGTTTCAGTAGTGATTTGCAAACATTGATATTTTGTATGCCTAAAACTATTTGCTGATTGGAGTTGCACAAAATCGAGTTTCAGATGCGAAGCGATTGATTGGAAGGAGGTTCAGCGATCCATCAGTTCAGGCTGATATGAAGCATTGGCCGTTCAGGGTGATTCCAGGCCCAGGCGACAAGCCGATGATTGTGGTGAACCACAAGGGTGAAGACAAACAATTTTCTCCTGAGGAGATCTCTTCTATGGTCCTAACCAAGATGAAGGAAATCGCCGAAGCTTTTCTAGGCACCACCATCAAGAACGCTGTAGTCACTGTTCCTGCCTACTTCAATGATTCCCAGCGTCAGGCCACCAAAGATGCTGGTGTGATTTCTGGCCTCAATGTGATGCGTATCATCAACGAGCCCACTGCAGCTGCCATTGCTTATGGTCTTGACAAGAAGGCTACTAGCAGTGGGGAGAAGAATGTGTTGATTTTCGACCTTGGTGGCGGGACCTTTGATGTCTCTTTGTTGACTATTGAAGAGGGTATTTTCGAGGTCAAGGCCACAGCTGGGGACACTCATCTCGGTGGGGAGGACTTTGACAACAGGCTGGTGAATCACTTTGTGCAAGAGTTTAAGAGGAAGAATAAAAAGGATATCAGTGGAAACCCGAGGGCTTTGAGGAGGTTGAGGACTGCTTGTGAGAGGGCAAAGAGGACTCTGTCATCAACTGCCCAGACGACTATTGAGATCGATTCCCTGTTTGAGGGGATTGATTTCTATACCACCATAACTCGGGCTCGTTTCGAGGAGCTGAACATGGATTTGTTTAGGAAGTGTATGGAGCCAGTTGAGAAGTGTTTAAGGGATGCTAAGATGGATAAGAGCACTGTCCATGATGTGGTGCTTGTGGGTGGGTCGACCCGTATTCCTAAGGTCCAGCAACTTCTCCAGGATTTCTTTAATGGGAAGGAACTGTGTAAGAGCATCAACCCGGATGAAGCTGTAGCTTATGGCGCGGCCGTGCAGGCTGCCATTTTGAGTGGCGAAGGGAATCAGAAGGTGCAGGACTTGCTTCTACTGGATGTCACTCCTCTGTCACTTGGGTTGGAGACAGCTGGGGGTGTCATGACGGTGCTAATCCCGAGAAACACCACCATCCCGACAAAGAAAGAGCAGGTGTTCTCGACTTACTCTGACAACCAGCCGGGCGTGCTGATCCAGGTGTATGAAGGAGAGCGGACGAGGACCAAGGACAACAATTTGTTGGGCAAGTTTGAGCTGGCAGGCATTCCACCGGCACCAAGGGGTGTCCCCCAGATCACGGTCTGCTTTGACATTGATGCCAATGGAATCCTGAATGTCTCAGCTGAGGACAAGACGACTGGGCAGAAGAACAAGATTACTATTACCAATGACAAGGGTAGGCTCTCAAAGGAGGAGATCGAGAGAATGGTGCAGGAGGCGGAGAAGTACAAGTCGGAGGATGAGGAGCATAAGAAAAAGGTGGAAGCCAAGAATGCCCTCGAGAATTATGCTTACAATATGAGGAACACCATCAAGGATGAGAAGATCAGTTCTAAGCTGTCGGGCGAAGATAAGAAGAAGATGGAGGATGCCATTGACCAGGCCATATCGTGGCTGGATGGGAACCAGTTGGCGGAAGTGGAAGAGTTTGAGGATAAGATGAAGGATCTGGAGGGGATCTGCAACCCTATAATCGCCAAGATGTATCAGGGTGGCGCAGCTCCTGATATGGGTGATGCTCCTTCGGCTGGTGGAAGCGCTGGTGGTCCCAAGATCGAAGAGGTTGATTAAGCTGCTGGAATTGTTAAAATGTCGTTATCTTTATGTTCCGAGTAGTTGAGCGTTTTCTTTGTACTCTGTAATTTGATATGGATTTGGATGAATCTGTGGCTTAATACATCATATAAGTGAAATTTCTAGTTTACGAATAATCTTGCTTCCCCCTTCCTGTTCTTTCTTTCTCCGCGTAATACCTCGTCAATTCTATACTGCTCCAAATAAAAGCGTGCAATCCATTGATAACTTAGCTCAGGCATATTTTATTAGGACAATGGTCGCAGAAATTATTAACAGAAGAAAGATGCAATATAATGTTCATTGTGGCATATTATAGATTGAATCAAGAAAAATCCTGTCCTAGGATGAATTCCTCGATAACAGAGCCCACATTTGAAGTTGATCAACTTGGTTCATAACTCCATGCAAATCATGCTGGAAGGGAAAAGACAGAATAATTTCCCCTACTTTTTATTGTTGTTGAGAAAACTCGGCAAGGACCTTAAACATTAAAACGGACATCAGTTGCAGCCAAGAGAACAGCGTCAATGGAGATGTCAACATCCCAGGACCGTTTACCAAGATACCTGGGATAAAGATGCGCTACAACATTAAAGTGTCGACGATCAAAATAAAAAGAAATGGCCTCAAACGAACTAGCCACATTGTGGATGCCCTCATAAACCAACGCAATGTCGCAACGCTCCAGCTTCGTAACTCTCAATGCCTCTACCACAGTGAGACGCTTAAACACTTTGTAGGATACAGACCATCTCAGCATATATACACACTACATAATAAATAAAAGCCATCACATTAACTTTTTGGCGCCAAAACGCACTTTCCTGAAATATCGTATTTTGTATATTATTCCAATCTAATGATCTAAAAAATAAGGGTTTTTCTATGAGGTATCTCTCAAATATCGGCTTTTCCAAGTGGTACCCCGCCTTTTTCGAATTACATGGTGTACCTCTAAACTTTGTAAATTACTCTATATAATAACCAAAGTGATGATTTTCCAACAAAAATTTCTTAATTGATGATGTAAATAGTGATTATTCCCTAATTGACTTTCATCAACCATGATATATTTCTTCAATTTGCATCCTTTACTCGAAAAACTCCATTCCACCATACTACAACATAAGGGTGATAAGGAATTGAGGTTGTAGGATTTAAAAGAGTGAGGTAGAGAGGTCGACCGACAACAGAGGTGCGTTGTGGTGAGCATTTAGTGGCTTGGTGAATGGTAAAGAAAAAGAGGTGAGTTGAAGCATTAAATTGGATTGATTAATACTCCCTCCATTTCCTTGAATAAGCCCCATAGGGGTCGGCCACGATAACCAAGGAAAGGCAAAAAAGTAAGGGTAGTGGAGGCCTTTTAACAATGTTAAACAAAAACACTAAGTTGGTGAAAGAGAGATAATCTATTGGGCCCATGCACTACTTTATCTTTGGAAAAAGCTGAGAAAATTTTCCACTAACCGCCAGATTTACATTAATCAAATATTTTCAATGAAACAAAAGGGTGAGAACAGTCTCCCGCCAGATTAGTACACCTTTTTACTCCCAAGATTTTCAACCTTTATAAATAGGTTGACTATCTCATTAATGAGGTTACACTCCATAAAAAAATCACCTACATCTCCATTAATATTAATACTTCTTACAATTAAATCCCCATTAATGAGGTTACAAGTTTCAAAATACGTTAAAATTCCAATATTTTAATTAGCCACTATGTGATTCTTCAATGACCTCATCTTTATCTTTGGCTGGATGTCCATCATCCACAATAGTTGGAGTAACATCAGCATCAGCCATAAGAGTACCAACATCAACAGAAGGAGTAGAAGATGAAGGGCCAACAACAGTAGAAGTTCAAGGAAGATCAGAAGGTAGAACAAAGGCAAAAATATTAACCAACAAGTAAAGAAAAGCCGTACAAAACAAGCTAACACTTCAATCAGCCAACTTCAAACTTAAAAGAGGTGTCGTAAAGAAAATTGCATCAGATTATGGGGTACAAAGGTGGGCAATTCAACGACTATGGAGTAAAATAAGAACTCAACTCATGAAAGGTAAAGACTCAAACATTGATCGACAATACAAAGGGAGACATGCAAAGTTAGAAATCGACTTGGAGAAGGTAAGATCTATACCTCTTCAATGTAGAACTAAGTTAGAATCACTAGCAAGGGCATTAAGTGGTTCAACTACACATGTGCACACCCTAGTTAGAAAGGGGAGAATAAGATCTCACACCAATGCCGCTAAACCATTTCTAACTCCCGAAAACATGAAAAAAAGAGTGAAATTTGTTTTGGAAAAAATTGAACCAAATTCACTTGATGACACTCCAGTTTTTAAACAAATGAAAGAGCATGTGCACATCGACGAGAAGTGGTTTTACATGACCAATGCGACACAACGCTACTACCTCTTAGCTGATGAGGAAGAGCCACATAGGACTCTAAAGTCCAAAAAATTCATCACTAAGATTATGTTCATGGCAGCTATAGGTAGACCAGAATATTCGGCCGATGGGACATTATTATGGGATGGAAAAATTGGAATTTTTCCATTCACTGTAACAGTTCCAGCCAAACGAGCAAGTAAAAATAGAGCAAGAGGGGGAATTGGAGGTAAAACCCATAGCAAGCATTACAAAAGAGGTCATTAGAGATTGTCTTTTACAAAAGGTTATACCTGCAATTAAGGCTAAATGGCCTCATTTTCGAAGCAAAAACATCGTTATTCAACAAGACAATGCCAAACCTCACATAAAACCAGATGACACACAATTTGTAGCTGCTGCCTAATCTGGAAGCTTTAACATCCAACTAGAATGCCAACCTCCCAATTCCCCCGATCTTAACATACTAGATTTAGGGTTTTTTAGATCTATAATGAAAATTCAGCAAGAAAAGGCTCCCAAAACAGTATGTGCTCTAGTGGATGCAATAATCAAGGCCTATGATGAATGTTCTCCAAGGAATTTACACTACAATTGGCTAACACTTCAACATTGTATGAATGAAGTTCTAAAAGTGAAAGGAAACAACTGTTACAAGTTGCCACATGCGGGTAAAATAAGAGTTGGACAGAATTGGAATTCTACCCACCGAAGTAAACCCAACAAAAGAATTGGTAACATTGGCTTCACAGTTTTTACAACAAGATGATGAAGGTGAGGCCGCTAGTACTTCTCATGAACAAGATATGAACATATGATCCAAGATCAAACCAACAAAAGAATGTATGATGAATGTTCAATTTTAGGGAATCTGAACATCAATCAATCATTTATAGAGTAGCTAACTTGGTGTCATTGTATTAATGCATACCCTGTTTTATGTTGACTAGATTCCCGTGGTCACTTTTGTATGAAGGCCCCTTTTGTATGCAAATATGCACTATATGTATGGATGCATTTTGTAAATTTGATGAAAATCTTTTGTATGCAACTTCTAAAAAAACCGACTCTTAGGTTATTGCTTCTTCATAGTGACAAAAAAAACAAGTTATTGCAACCCACAATGTTAGTCTATGGCTACTTATTGGTTATACTCTATTAAGATCATCATTTCTTCCTCCTTTCTACCCCTAACCCTGGTTCTTAGAAAAATGTAACATTAGTATCAACTTTGAGATCAAAAGATACACACAAATCAAAAGATACAGTACTTTGTTAGGCATGATTTGAACATCAGATGGAAAAAAAATCAATTGAAGATTAATGTTCATCAACAAACATTAAAAAATACACACAAATTTAAAAAAAAATAAACATGGAAATAAATAAACCCCAATTGAATATCGTAGCATGACTCTACACAAATAATTAATGAAGATAAAACACTAAACCTCGCATGATTCACCAAAAACAGGCAAAGTGTAGCCTTTTTTAGTCTTCCAATATCTCATTTTCTCCTCATACCAAATATCTTCCACTTCACCAACTCGATCCGGAGTATCCTCCAGTGTAGGGAAATCCCAAGTAGGTGACCTCTTCACAGAACCTACCTTCTTAGGCGTCGAAAGTAGGCGATCCTCATTAGGCGTTTTTGTAGGCGTCAAAAGAAGGTGATTCTGTTTAGGCGTTGTTGTGACGATCGGAATAGTAGGAGGCGTTGTTGTGACGATCAGAATAGTAGGAGGCGTTGTAGTGACGATCGGAGTAGTAGGAGGCGACGTTTTGGGTGGTGTATAGGTGTCGACGGGAAAAGTCGGGTGGTGTATAAGACCAATCACTAGAATCAGCCATATATAAAAAGAATTAGTGAAATGAGATAGGATTGATGAGAGAGTGGAAGCGTTTGATTAGGGTTGGGGTAGATGGAAGAGGGTGAATATAGGGAATGGGATTATGAAGGTTTAAGAACATGGGTAATCGAGGTTGATTGGTTGGTGAGATTTAGGTTAGATGATTAATTATGTTCAATAAATGAGGTAGTTAGAAGTTTGTATTATTGGATTAATTTGGGTGAGTATATATAAAAACAATCTCATTAAGTGTTTTAAATGATGATAGATAAGAGTAATATAAAAAGTTGATAGGGGTAAAAAGGTAACAATTTTTTTAGAATTTTACCATAATGAGAAATGGGGCTAAATGAAAAAAAATCCAAATAAGGGAAGTGGGGCTTATTCAAGGGAATGGAGGGAGTATGTTAATTATTTATTTACAAAAAAAATTGTAATATATTTATCACTTTGGTTATGATATGGACTGATGAGTAAAGTTTAGGGGTACACCTTGTAATTCGAAAAAGACGGGGGTACTACTTGGAAAAGCCAATAGTTGAGGGGTACTCCATAGAAAAACCCAAATAATAAATATAATACTCCCTCTGTTTCTGCATTAACCATTAATCTAATATAATACCCCATCTGTCTCTGTAGAAGAGTCACTCTTTTCATTTTGGGTCGTCTATCTAAAAGAGTCACCTTTTGCTTTTGATGAGGGTCAGTTGCCGGCCATGGGCTGCCCGCCGTGCGGGTCCCGGGGCGACCCAACCCAGATCGCGAAATGGCCTGCCGAGCAGACCAGTCAGACGGATTCTTCTTAAGGACCCCAGGGAGCCTCCCTGGAGAGCTGTACCAAGCTCCAAGTAAAAAGTCAAGCCCCCTGGCCATCAAGGTCAGGTGTAGACACTCACATTTGACTGCTAGGTGTCTATGGCAGTTTCCAAAAAACACCCGATGATGATTGGACGCAAACGTGCTTCTATGCCCTCGGATATGGGCTCGAAACCGTTAGTTTCTGGCTTGGACTTTTTACGGAGTACAAATCTCACAAAATTGACCTCAAATTCAGGCCTAGTGGGCCGTTTCCAATCAAATAAGACTAATTTAAGTCAAAACCGACATCGGAAATAAACCGACTTTTTAGCGACCGGGTCAAACCCCGGTCAAAGCCGTTTCCGAGACACAAAACAGTCATGCAAATATCAAAAGTCCAACCCAAATACAAAATCTACAAAAATAGCCCATCCGCCTCATCCACTCGATCGAGTGTCAGCTCACTCGATCGAGTGGGCCTTCAACAGGCCCGCTGTCACCTTTGTGTTGGGCCACTCGATCGAGTCAACAGGGGCACTCGATCGAGTAACCCTAGACGACGGAATAAAAAAATCCGAATACAAGGGTCTCGCACCTGATGTGGCCGGTCGCTTATGTAACAACCCGGATTTTCGATGACTTAAAATAATAGATAATGCGGAAAGTTATCTAAGTCATTTAATTAAAATTATATCAGAGTGTAAATAAATCTGGATCGCTACGGATCCTTACAATAATAAACGACTATTAATTACATAGTCTTGATTCACTTAGTACAGAATATAAATTTGATTTTTAAACTAAACATATTATTAAATCTTTCTCGCTTGATTCCCCAACGTCTTAGACCTGCACAAATATATAGAGTAGAGAGACCGCTGAGCGGGACAGCAACCAAACCGTTCATCTAATATCACCTCATACACATAAGATAATCATGTGAATAACAAATAATATGCTTATAAAAATATTAAAGGATATCACGTAACAGATAGTTTCCTTTACTTCAATTAATCAACATGTGAGGTGATGAAAACGATAGGGTTTAAAAGATGGGATATTGACAGCCATTTAATTTTAAAAATCATTTTTCACGTAAACAGAGAATAAACACACGAGTCGTGGCTCCTAGTAACACCGCTACTCCATATTGGCTTGCATCTCACCAATAGAAGTAACCGTAGTACCGACTCGTAGACCGAACCGATCTTATGAGGTTTACATCTCACCCACAAGGCCCAATTGGGCCCGAACTTCTACTATATTATACGTTTATTCAAGCGGGGCTCTGGGCCGAAATGAAAGCTGATGATTACATTTTCTGCATCACCAAGAGGGAACCCGCAGTTTTCAGAATCCTGTTCTGCCCCCGCTACCTAGGTGGTAATACTGATCAAGTACTGGTCTATATGTGCACCACATACCCTACGCAGACTCTTGAACCGCAGAACTCACTGCCGCAGGATGACTACCTTAAACACTAGGGTGACTCTCGGACCGCAGCCTCCGAGTCTGCTTTTCATTACAAGTGCAGTCGAAACACCACGCATGGTAGGATCCAACACAAGCTATTCTTCCCAGACTCGCATCGCAAACTTTATATAAAAGTCGCCCGTGAACAAGGAGTACTTTATTTGGTGACCTTCAATAATTGGTCGGACTCGTTTGAAACAGTCAAATCCTCAAATACATACTTTCAGTGTGACAACGTTACACTTTAATCCTCAAGTGTCACCCGAAACATTATATCCCAAATATCGTAATATTTTTTTAAAATAGTAAATTCTTTAAAATCAAGTTTTATATAAAAATAAAATTTAAGGTATAATAATAAAATATTATTTTAAAATTTATAGTTTCTGAAAAATATAGAATTTTCTGAAAAATATAAATTAAGTCGTACTTAGTCGATTTATAAATTTTGACGAAAAATCATTTTTAAATATTTATAAATGTTGTGTAAAAATTTCGGGATAAAATAAATCCATTTATTTTTAGAAAATGAAATTTATAAACTTTTACCTATATAAAAATAATAAGTGAAATTTTATTAAAATAAAACATTTTACAAGTTACTAATTTACTCTATTATTATAATATATAAACAAATGTAAAAGTACTAATGAAAATTAAATATGACCGAAATTATAATTATATATAAAATACATACAAAATATAAAGTACATAGAATAAACATACATAGCAAATAGAATTAAACATACATATAAAATACAATGAAAATGATATAAGTAAATTTTATTATTCTTAGTCCTTTTATTCATTTTCTCATTTTTCATATAAACAGAAATGTAAAGGTGATAAATAAATAAATCAAACAGGTGATAATTTAGTCGAGTTGAATTTAGTCGTATATAACACAAATAAAATATCACGTAACATTTTTATATATACATAAGTAATTTAGTCGTACAAACAAGCCTAAATATTTAAATAAGCAATTTATTAAATTACTAACATAATATACTTATATATAAGAAATGTTGTTAGAAGAAAAGTTTGGTTACACTGATAGCTACAGTCTTCAATACGCACGTCCTTGTCAGTGTGCTGCTCCTGAAATCCTATGAAACAGAAACATACGGTATAAAATACCATATGGCACGAGCAGAATGGAAGAGGAGAATTGAGTAATAGAATAACTCATTAAATTAAGAGAGGATAAGAGAGGAATGAAACAAGATGTGAGCTGAGGATAGATGATAACTACGGAAGACGGAGTAAGAATAGAACAGAGGAGAGTGATTGAAGAGATAGACAATAATGATGAGAATGAAAATAGCAGTAGGACTGATCTGACATTGGATGGAACGCACGTAAGAACGGACACGACATACAAGACGCAACCACAAGCACAACAACTATTATAATAATAATAATGATAATGATAATAACTTACTAATACTACCAACAACTCTTAATAATAATAATAATAATAATAATAATAATTTTGATAAATTTGATAAACATAATGCATATTATTACTAATAATAAGAATAACAACAACAGGGACAACGAGATGACGGTAACAAAGGTAATACTAATACTATTATAATAATGAGGATACTAATAACATTATAATAATATCAATGATAATAATATTAATAATAAAGATATTAATAATACTATTAACACAACAACACACAACTAGCAGTAGCACCAACACTACGAACTAAGGACAACAACAATAATAATGCTACCAATGATAATATCATTAATAATGATACTAATAATGATAAGTATAACGACACTAGAGTAACAAGGACACTAATAATACAACTACTACTAAATTTAATTGAACTAATAATAGTAATAATACCATAATAACGGTAACTAGACATCAAGAGCAAACGACTCGCAAGAACGACCTCGGAGGGCAGCAACCCAAAAACGACAACCACAACAACATGACCAGGAACGATTCAAACATAGGATCGAGACCCAGGAGACGATAATCAATTCGGATTAAAGACCGAGCACACGAGATGGTGCAAGCTTAAATCGAAACTAGAGAAGGAAAGGCTACCTTCAGAATTCAAATGGTGGTGACGGAATGAACCGCAAACTGAGACCTGAGCAGCACAGGAAGACGGAGGTGCAGCTGTTGGAGCGGAACAACAGAAACAGAGGAGGTCGGAGGTAGTTGATGGTAAGGACGAGACTAGGGTAGGAGGGAGTACATGAGGATGGAGGTCGAGAAGGAGGTATAGAAACAGAGGGAGACGATGGAGTGTAAGGAGGTGAGAGAGGGAGTATGTAGTAGTAGGGTATAACGTGGGAGTAGAGATGGCAATGGACCGGATCTGGACCGGGTCCACTAGGATCCGGACCCGGACCCGTCAAAATAACCCTAGATCCGGACCCGACCCGGACCCGGCCGGGTCCAAAATTTTAAGACCCGGATCCAGATCCGCCGGGTCCGGTTCGGGTCCGGGTCTACCCGCGGGTCTCACTATTTTATTTTATTTTGTCCTACATTCCTCATTTCTTCTAAATTTCAAATTTTGTCGTTATTTTTTATCACGTACAAAATTATCTACGACATATATTGTATTAAGAAATTAAACACTCTTACAAACTCATTCATAACGGTCTTAGGAAACCTTGAATGAACATTGAAATGGTGAGGAAAGAAGTGAGAGAGTGAGTTATTTTATTAATTTAGTTGTTTGCTAGCAGTTTTGCGTATGTTTTTTGGTAGATTTTTGTTTTTTTTTTTTTTAATTAAAGTGTCGGGTCCACGGGTCGGGTCCGGGTCCAGTATTTCAGACCCGGACCCGGACCCGGTTTTCAAAAATAAGATCCAGACCCGACCCGGATCCGTCGGGTCTGAAAAAATAAGACCCAGACCCGACCCATATGGGTCCGACCCGCCGGGTCTGGACCGGGTCCTGGACCCGTTGCCATCCCTACGTGGGAGAAAGAGAGAGGGGGTAGAGGTGAGTAAGCATAGTAATAGTTGACGTGCCAAACTCTTCCGATTTTCAGTCCGTTTCTTATACAAACGTCTTTCTTTCTTTCTTAAAAAGTTGAAATATAAGATTACGAAATTAAAATGGAAACCGTAAAAATTATTTGTAAAAACGAATTTGTAAGACGGTAAGTAAAACAGATGATAAATAGTTTTATGGGATAATAGTTATAAGTAATCATTATTTTAAAAATTCAATAAATTAATAAATTTTTATGAGATGAGAAAATGTTAGAATGACAGATCAATATTAAAATTATTTTCGAGTTTTAAAATTTATTTAATGAAAGATAAAAAATTTTTATAATACGATAAATAAATTCTCATATTTTTAATATGGAATAATAATTTTTTTATTAACGAAAATAAAATATTTTATTAACGAAAATAATTTTTCAAACGTTAAACTTGGTTTTAAAAAATGTTTAAAATTTTAACCTTATTTGAAAAATACGGGGTATTACAATCTACCCCCCTTAAAACAATTTCGTCCTCGAAATTTCAGGCATAACTTAGGCAATTAACGAAGTTTGAGACACCACACAAATAAAATGAAGTGTTAGGGTTCCTCTCGCAAAAATGACTCGGCTCGCAAGTGGCTTGCTCGTATATCTGACCTCTTCTCAAAGTTTTACAAATGTGGTACATCCCCAAATTAGTATAGTAGGTATTATTGATCAACTGTAGATTCTAAATTCCCATACAGTGGCACTATTCAATCTCGGGTCATTTTCGAGATTTGGTTTATGGTTTATCTTACCTCCAAAACATCATGATGTTTATATTCCTTAAAATTGAAAGGTGTTGCTTCATGGGTAATACAAGATACATAAAAATCCATTAAAGAAGATTAACATGACGACATCAACATTTTTCGTCAACAAGGCTGATCTCTAAGGTTGATCCTCAAGTATTTTTGTCGGTTAAGACAAGGTTAATCCTCAATTTCTCATGTTGGCTTTCTAAATTTCTCAAAATTCCAAAATTGTTTCTATGTTGTTTTATTCTTCAAACAACAGGTTAATCTTAACTTCATATCAAAAATTTCTTGGTTCACAAGTGTCCTTTACAATTATGACACTTAGGGTTTTGCAATACTATCAACCATTATTCAATAAAATTGTCTCCCAAAAGTATATACGATATTTCCTAGGGATTCTCCAAAATATTGTTTACAAATCATTCAATCAATCAATTGGATTCTACCGATCCGACAAGGTAGGTTCAACATATAATTTCCTCAAAATAACATTCGATGTATATAATGGTAAACCTCAAAATAATTTTGATCTATGATCGTTCTCTTAGCATTCTCAAATACTTAGCTCCCCCAAAAAGATATTGATCATCACAAATATCACTCGACTTCAAAAGTATACTCTCTCTTCTCATAATAGGGTGGTTAAGACTTAGGTAAGAATACCATGATCTAAGTCTCACGATAGGTTACTGCTCTGCAAGGTTAACACATAAGACATATCCAAAAATGTGACTCAAAGTCCCCAATTATGTAAGTGTTCTATGGTTGGGAAATTTTTTAGGTAAGCAGAACAAATATTGGGTTAGTAATGTTCTTAGCATAACGATCTCGGTGGTCATCTCCCTGGTATAGTCCATGATCATGCTTCTGTATTGAAGTTTCTTGGTGACATCCTTTGCAAATAACTCGAACAGGTTCATCTTGTTGCGGTTTGTTCTTCTGTATGATTTCGTGGAGTTGTTTCTTTGCTTCGTGCATATTTGGTGCGCCATCTACGTTCTCGTGTTAGTACTATACCATAGTGTCAGCGGTTCTAAACAAAATTTCTATCATAGTCTATGTAAGTAAGACTGGTTAATGTTTACTCGACCGGAGATACATGACAAAAAGTTCAAGACTAAGTATGAAAGTAAGGTAGGTTAAAACAAGAATCCAGGAAACAAAGTGAAAGTCATAAGAATTAGAAAAGGTGATTTATTATGACAATTTTATTAATAGCATGACATAGCACTCTATCTGTGTATCATAGATCTTCTCTTTCGATGATAAGAGGAGATGAAGTTAGTATCTGTCAAAAAGAAATTTTAAAATCAAACTGGGTTTTGGATAGTATATGTGAAAGTGAAAATCAACTGTATGAGGTTGATTCAAAGAATATATAATAGATCAATAGGTTGATTGAAAGTAAAACATAATTCAAGACAAATTGGTCAGGGTTGAAGGTTGAATTGAGTCTTTTAAAAATTTATAATATGAAGTAAGCTAAGGCTAAAAAATGTCACCATGAATTTTAGGAAATCAATAGAATAGGAACAAAGGATTATCATGATGATTGATTCAAGAAATGTCTTAACTTGGTGAATGAACGAGAATGATATCCAATCACAAAAAGTGGAGATAACATGAAATAGTTTGGTTTAAGTAAACGGGTCAATAACTGAAAGGTTGAAGGTTAAAGCTGAAGGTGAAATTCAGGTTAACTGGTTAAGAAAATGAATGAAGTAATAATAGGATGAACAAAATTTGAAGATATGGTCGAAGGTATATATTTGAGAAATTAATATAGACAAAAGGGTTCGTTCTCGAAATGATACAGGTTAAGTAAACACGTAATCTCCGATATACAGGTTAAGCAAACGTGCTTCTACGCCCTCGGATATGGGCTCGAAACCGTTAGTTTCTGGCTTGGACTTTTTACGGAGTACAAATCTCACAAAACTGACCTCAAATTCAGGCCTAGTGGGCCGTTTCCAATCAAATAAGACTAATTTAGATCAAAACCGACACCGAAAATAAACCGACTTTTTAGCGACCGGGTAAAACCCCGGTCAAAGCCGTTTCCGAGAACACAAAACAGTCATGCAAATATCAAAAGTTCAACCCAAATACAAAATCTACAAAATAGCCCATCCGCCTCATCCACTCGATCGAGTGTCAGCTCACTCGATCGAGTGGGCCATCAACAGGCCCGCTGTCACCTTTGTGTTGGGCCACTCGATCGAGTCAACAGGGGCACTCGATCGAGTAACCCTAGACGATGGAATAAAAAAATCCGAATACAAGGGTCTCGCACCTGATGTGGCCGGTCGCTTATGTAACAACCCGGATTTTCGATGACTTAAAATAATAGATAATGCGGAAAGTTATATAAGTCATTTAATTAAAATTATATCAGAGTGTAAATAAATCCGGATCGCTACGGATCCTTACAATAATAAACGGCTATTAATTACATAGTCTTGATTCACTTAGTACAGAATATAAATTTCATTTTTAAACTAAACATATTATTAAATCTCTCTCGCTTGATTCCCCAACGTCTTAGACCTGCACAAATATATAGAGTAGAGAGACCGCTGAGCGGGACAGCAACCAAACCGTTCATCTAATATCACCTCATACACATAAGATAATCATGTGAATAACAAATAATATGCTTATAAAAATATTAAAGGATATCACGTAACAGATAGTTTCCTTTACTTCAATTAATCAACATGTGAGGTGATGAAAACGATAGGGTTTAAAAGATGGGATATTGGCAGCCATTTAATTTTAAAAATCAATGTTCACGTAAACAGAGAATAAACACACGAGTCGTGGCTCCTAGTAACACCGCTACTCCATATTGGCTTGCATCTCACCAATAGAAGTAACCGTAGTACCGACTCGTAGACCGAACCGATCTTATGAGGTTTACATCTCACCCACAAGGCTCAATTGGGCCCGAACTTCTATTATATTATACGTTTATTCAAACGGGGCTCTGGGCTGAAATGAAAGCTGATGATTACATTCTCTGCATCACCAAGAGGGAACCCGCAGTTTTCAGAATCCTGTTCTGCCCCCGCTACCTAGGTGGTAATACTGATCAAGTACTTGTCTATATGTGCGCCACATACCCTACGCAGACTCTTGAACCGCAGAACTCACTGCCGTAGGACGACTACCTTAAACACTAGGTCGACTCTCGGACCGCAGCCTCCGAGTCTGCTTTTCAATACAAGTGCAGTCGAAACACCACGCATGGTAGGATCCAACACAGGCTATTCTTCCCAGACTCGCATCGTAAACTTTATATAAAAGTCGCCCGTGAACAAGTAGTACTTTATTTGGTGACCTTCAATAATTGGTCGGACTCGTTTGAAACAGTCAAATCCTCAAATACATACTTTCAGTGTGACAACGTTACACTTTAATCCTCAAGTGTCACCCGAAACATTATATCCCAAATATCGTAATATTTTTTTAAAATAGTAAATTCTTTAAAATCAAGTTTTATATAAAAATAAAATTTAAGGTATAATAATAAAATATTATTTTAAAATTTATAGTTTCTGAAAAAAAATATAGAAGTTTCTGAAAAATATAAATTAAGTCGTACTTAGTCGATTTTAATTTTGACGAAAAATCATTTTTAAATATTTATAAATGTTGTGTAAAAATTTCGGGATAAAATAAATCCATTTATTTTTAGAAAATGAAATTTATAAACTTTTACCTATATAAAAATAATAAGTGAAATTTTATTAAAATAAAACATTTTACAAGTTACTAATTTACTCTATTATTATAATATATAAATAAATGTAAAAGTACTAATGAAAATTAAATATGACCGAAATTATAATTATATATAAAATACATACAAAATATAAAGTACATAGAATAAACATACATAGCAAATAGAATTAAACATACATATAAAATACATTGAAAATGATATAAGTAAATTTTATTATTCTAAGTCCTTTTATTCATTTTCTCATTTTTCATATAAACAGAAATGTAAAGGTGATAAATAAATAAATCAAACAGGTGATAATTTAGTCGAGTTGAATTTAGTCGTATATAACACAAATAAAATATCACGTAACATTTTTATATATATACATAAGTAATTTAGTCGTACAAATAAACAAGCCTAAATATTTAAATAAGCAATTTATTAAATTACTAACATAATATACTTATATATAAGAAATGTTGTTAGAAGAAAAGTTTGGTTACACTGATAGCTACAGTCTTCAATACACACGTCCTTGTCAGTGTGCTGCTCCTGAAATCCTATGAAACAGAAACATACGGTATAAAATACCATATAGCACGAGCAGAATGGAAGAGGAGAAATGAGTAATAGAATAACTCATTAAATTAAGAGAGGATAAGAGAGGAATGAAACAAGATGTGAGCTGAGGATAGATGATAACTACGGAAGATGGAGTAAGAATAGAACAGAGGAGAGTGATTGAAGAGATAGACAATAATGATGAGAATGAAAATAGCAGTAGGACTGATCTGACATTGGATGGAACGCACGTAGGAACGGACACGACATACAAGACGCAACCACAAGCACAACAACTATTATAATAATAATAATGATAATGATAATAACTTACTAATACTACCAACAACTCTTAATAATAATAATAATAATAATAATAAGGAAAATGATAAATACAGCCCTAAGGGCTGTATTTAAGAGACCATAAAGGGAAATAATCTTTTAATATTTGCATTAATTGTACTGATGTTTGTGTAATTTTTGATTCAATCAATAAATTTATACTAAATTTGGATAATTTTTAATACTTAAATACAACCTTTAGGGCTGTATTTAACATTACCCTAATAATAATAATAATAATAATAATAATTTTGATAAATTTGATAAACATAATGCATATTATTACTAATAATAAGAATAACAACAACAGGGACAACGAGATGACGGTAGCAAAGGTAATACTAATACTATTATAATAATGAGGATACTAATAACATTATAATAATATCAATGATAATAATATTAATAATAAAGATATTAATAATACTATTAACACAACAACACACAACTAGCAGTAGCACCAACACTACGAACTAAGGACAACAACAATAATAATGCTACCAATGATAATATCATTAATAATGATACTAATAATGATAAGTATAACGACACTAGAGTAACAAGGACACTAATAATACAACTACTACTAAATTTAATTGAACTAATAATAGTAATAATACCATAATAACGGTAACTAGACATCAAGAGCAAACGACTCGCAAGAACGACCTCGGAGGGCAGCAACCCAAAAACGACAACCACAACAACATGACCAGGAACGATTCAAACATAGGATCGAGACCCAGGAGACGATAATCAATTCGGATTAAAGACCGAGCACACGAGATGGTGCAAGCTTAAATCGAAACTAGAGAAGGAAAGGCTACCTTCAGAATTCAAATGGTGGTGACGGAATGAACCGCAAACTGAGACCTGAGCAGCACAGGAAGACGGAGGTGCAGCTGTTGGAGCGGAACAACAGAAACAGAGGAGGTCGGAGGTAGTTGATGGTAAGGACGAGACTAGGGTAGGAGGGAGTACATGAGGATGGAGGTCGAGAAGGAGGTATAGAAACAGAGGGAGACGATGGAGTGTAAGCAGGGCCGTCTCAGAAAATTTGGAGGCCCGGTGCAAATTTTAAAATTAGGGCCCCATTTTATCAATCGACTTTTCTAACGTGTACCCATTAGGCACACGTTAATAACTTAATTAAAGTAAGTTTAATTAGAATATTGTCAAGTATGGAAAATATAACTTGATATTTCAATTTCTCAGGATATTATCTTACTTAAACCCGCTTTAATTAGGTTATTAAATAATACTTGTACTTCTTATTAATTCTATAAGTAGAATGTTCAAGTTGCATTATGAAGTTTTTTTTCACAAGTAAATTTTCTATTTGAATAGTGTTTTTCCCTCCATGTTTATGTTTAGTAAAAAAAAATTGAGCATGAAAACAATTAAACAATCATTTACCTGTAAATTTTCTCCCACCGTAATTACTTGATGACTTAATCATTCGTCAGTATAAGCGTCTTTATGTTACACCGTATTTTTCTTATCGTTTTAATTCAAGACTTTTTTTAATTCATATAATCAAATATTCATATGGTGTTGTAATTTTTATTGGTAAATGAATGGTTATAAGAATTTTAAAAAACAGGAACAAGGGGATTTAAATTAGGAATTTATGTTATTTATAGTATATACTTAAAGGTGGAATGTGAATATGACAAAGTTTCTCAATTTACTCAACTTTTCGAAGAAAGATTAATTAGTGAAACTGAATTGACTAATCAATTAAAGTAAAAAGGAAGAAAAATGGGGCTACAAGGAGTCGAACCCCTATCCTCTGACACACAAACAGAGTCCATAACCACCAGGCAACTTCCATTATATGCAAAAGTTGAACTCTAAATTGTATTTATGAGGCCCCAAAATATTTGAGGCCCGGTTCAAATGCTCCTATAGCACTCCCCATGGGACGGGCCTGAGTGTAAGGAGGTGAGAGAGGGAGTATGTAGTAGTAGGGTATAACGTGGGAGAAAGAGAGAGGGGGTAGAGGTGAGTAAGCATAGTAATAGTTGACGTGCCAAACTCTTCCGATTTTCAGTCCGTTTCTTATACAAACGTCTTTCTTTCTTTCTTAAAAAGTTGAAATATAAGATTACGAAATTAAAATGGAAACCGTAAAAATTATTTGTAAAAACGAATTTGTAAGACGGTAAGTAAAACAGATGATAAATAGTTTTATGGGATAATAGTTATAAGTAATCATTATTTTAAAAATTCAATAAATTAATAAATTTTTATGAGATGAGAAAATGTTAGAATGACAGATCAATATTAAAATTATTTTCGAGTTTTAAAATTTATTTAATGAAAGATAAAAAAATTTTATAATACGATAAATAAATTCTCATATTTTTAATATGGAATAATAATTTTTTTATTAACGAAAATAAAATATTTTATTAACGAAAATAATTTTTCAAACGTTAAACTTGGTTTAAAAAAATGTTTAAAATTTTAACCTTATTTGAAAAATACGGGGTATTACAGCTTATCCCGACACCCCGAGTATTTGATTGTTGAAGCGAGTCAACGTCAACAAGATCGTTCCTTTTTCTTTATTGCGTCGCTAGTCTCGTTTTACTCGCATATTCATCATCATCATTAACATCGCATATTCATTGATTTCCAAAGCTATTTCGAATCAAAACACGTTTATTCAAATTACGGCAAAACCCGTTGATGCGGATCTGACATCACATAATTCGCAAGGATTTATTACGATGTTGAGATGCGGAGGGAATCAATTTTTTAATTCAATCGAGTATGAACCGTTTATTCTTAAAGATGCGATATCGACTCTATAGTCGAATATCGTGTCTAAAAGAAGTAGTCAATAAATTTAACTAATACGAATTCGTTGATGCTAAATATAATTGTCACAAAGTTCGAAAGAACTAATTACGACATTATAACGCAGAGATAATTAATTTCGTTTTAGTTTGATTTAAACGACTTATAACGTCTTTTCTAAATTTCACTCTAAGTATTCGATATTGATTCCATAATCAAACATCGGATACGACGAGTATCAAAAACTCGAGTCGAGCATAAATCATATAATATTTTTGCACGACTTAACAGAATCATCGATTTCTCAAAATCAAGAGCAATTTCAAAATTCATACAAATCGAAGCGAACCATAGTTCGTACAGGGGCCACTCGACCGAGTGCCATAGGCCACTCAATAGAGTGACGTCCCAAAACCGAGGCAGAATGCATTTTTGAGGACCACTCGATCGAGTGACACCTCATATTTTGGGCAGAAGCTTTTTCCGAGGTCCACTCGGTCGAGTCCCTCAACTACTCGATCGAGTGACCTTTATCACGTCACAAACCGTGAGTCCCACAACGTCTTTCGAGCCCCGATAATGTTTTTTATGACTTCGGTCAACACGTGTTAAGTCCACCACGTGCCGCACTACTTTTCAAAACCATGCATCATGTCGTTTACGTCATTCTACATCATTCTATACCATTTACAAACCGTTAATTACCGTTACTAACTCATTTGTTTATGTCCTTTCATCTTATTTTTTATTTCGTTTGTTTTATTGTACTAAAATGAATCTCGCATGCTAAATACAACTTTGACGTTAATTTAGATACATTAAATCGACCTAGAAACTTATTCAAACATTCACATGTTTAGGCAAAATATTGTTTGCATATCATTTAATCGAATTACTAACGCGCGTATTCAAAAGTCAAGCGATATCTTAGTAGAGGCCGTTAAGTGCGGGCGGGGTTGGGTGTTCTTTGTGAACTTCCCAACACGTACCCTCACCCCTTACTTAAAACCTCGGTTTCCGGATGCCCGAAACCGTTGGCGCACGAGAGTCATTCAATACACGGTATCCGATAATGTCGGTATCGGTATCAAAATGCAAAGGGACGAACCCAATAAACTCTGACATCCGAATGGGCCGTACTTTGTGCACGGCTCACCAAGATATAGAGTGAGTTCGAATGGGCCTGAATTCCCACAAAGTTCGGTGGCGACTCCACTTCGATTTAAATTTCAATTCGACCCATCTCACATGAGATTCATTCGCCTCCCCAAACCCGCGCGTGGCCGCGTTGGGGTGGACCTATGTCATGTCCACAATTTGGCGACTCCGCTGGGGATAACTGATACGTGACTTACCATCGGCATCCTCAGGGTGAGACTCGAATAGAAATCGTTTGACTAGTACAATACGCGTTTTAGTTTTACGGTTCATGCATAACCCCATTTTTACCCGGGCCGGTACTGGCGACCGACGTCCCACTATACCGTGATATACTCCAACATGGATATGTCAAAGGTGTTAATGGCCAATTCGTATGGGTTTCGCGGCATGTTCTAAGCTCAACTCGACTTAGGAAGTCCGTCCCGATTCTCGAAAAGGCCATGTACACTGGTATAGACCCTATTTAGACTGACCGAGACTTAGTTGTAGAGCATACATGGAGTCGTTATTATGTTTGCGTGACCATGTGCTACTTGGTTTCTAAAGTCATTTTCAAAAAACCGCCATTTTCAAAAATGCATCTTTAAAAAAATATCCAATTTCAAAACCCGGGAAGTATACCAAATTTAGGACTTATGATTTTACTCAAAATAGCCTATTTTTAGCCGGTATGATGCCCATTTCAAAATTCAAAAGAAAAAAATATTTTTGAACCTTCAAAATTGCGGCCCGATAGCACTTTTCCGATTTTTGAAAAATCGGGCCGTCCGCCGGTTTTTCCGGATTTTCTAAAACAAATTCCTCTGCAAAACTTTCCTCTTCTTAGGACTCCCATATTTAGCAGTGTCGGGTCTTGTCGTAAGTCGTTGAAGGTCGTTAGCGTCGAAACTCCGTCGATCTTACATCGCGGGTTTCCCCCCTATCCCAGTCCGCCTTATTTGATTAAGGCATGACCCACCTACGTAGGACATACTCCTGCAAAGGACGGCCCGTCTACACATTCGAGTCCTAAGTCTGGGGAATGTCTCACGTGGACCTTCCTTCGAGCAGGACCCGGCCCACATAGCCGATCCTAAGGGAGGCCCACCTTTCACAAGTCACCCGTCTAGGTGTCTTTTCCGAGTCATTTCCTTTCCAGTCTTTCCTTTACTCGGGATGTACTTTTTATTTCAGGATCTGGGTTAGTTACTGATAACGCGGTATTCTTACAGACAGGCCACCGGTAACCAGACGCCATAAAATGCAAGAAACCTTGGACCAACTGACAGCCGCACTGGCTAAGATCGAGACCCAATTGACGACTATCAGGTCCGAACAAACAACTATTGCCAACCGTTTGAATGCCGTAGAGCAGGGGACTCCTAACGGTGGGGTTGAAACCATTGGGCCCATAGCCGAACTGATCAGCACCGCTCGCAAACTGGAAAACAGGTCCATTTGTCGACGAACAACTCGATCCATACAGAAAACGCTCGCACCTATTCCCCAATATTTGAGGGTACTGAAGACCCGGTTCATCACATTCGGGCTTTCAAGGAGTTTATGGCTGTCAAGGGGGTGAAATCCACCATGTTCAAGCACTTGTTTGCTTCTTCCCTCGAGAAGCACCCGAAAGCCTGATACTACAGGCTCGATTCCAAGAAGTACAAGACTTGGGATGATGTGGCAACGGAGTTCGCTCGGAACTACGCTGATAATACCGAGATCCAGACTACGATGCCTACTCTGGAGGTTATGGCCTAAGAGCCCAAAGAAGGTTTCACCAAATACCTTCAAAGGTGGGGGGCCCAACGAAAAAGTGTTAGTGGAGGCCTTTGTCAAGAACCTTCTCTCTTCCTACCGGGTCCATCTCCGGTATGCTGTCATACCCAACTTTGCCACTCTAACTGAAATGGGGACAAGGATTGAGGATGACTTAAGGTTAGAGAGCCTTACTAAGGCCTCTACCAAGGGGTATTAAGGGGCCAAATCATCCATCAACAAGCCCACACCTGCAGCTGCAACCCGCAGCATCTTCGACAAGGTTAATCTACTAGATGCCTCATCCAAAATGAATACTCCAACTCGGGTATTCACTGATATAGGGACCACCTATACATACGCCTTACAAAGGCTATTTTCGAAGGGTCTAATCCAACTGATAGGCCCAACTCCAGAGGTCCCGGTAGAAAAGCGATCCAAGAGTTGCAATGTTCAGGCCTATTGCCAATACCACTAAGGTAATGGGCACGATACTGAAAAGTGTTGAAAATTGAAGCATCTGATCCAAGACTTGATTGAGAGCAGGAAAATACTGTTGCCCAAGGACAAGCCGAGCAACAAAGAAAATCCATTCAGTGCTCACGCTATATTCACCGGAGAGGTAATCTACTGTTCTCACCTCATTTCCCCTTTTATCTCACAAATTAACGAGGTATGGTTCGATAATGAAGAAGATGTCTATCTAGCCAAAGGAGAAGCTGTCCCTATCACCATCGAAGAAGTTCGAAAAGCTAAGTCTAAAGCCTTAGCCACCAACCACCTGGCCATTATCGGTCGTCCTTATCAAGCCACCAGCTCCAAGGACATCCCTATCTCAATAACCGCCACTGAACCTGCCAGGACGAAATCTACCCTTGAGGAACCAAGCAACGACACGGCTCTGGTCAAGCAATTGAAGAGGGTTCGAGCTGATCTCACCATATGGCAACTTCTGGTTAGCTTGCAAGAACATCGGGAAACACTGATTAAGGCTCTCGATCAAATCAAGGTCGACTCACAGGTTACCCCCGCTGAAATGGTAGCCACTATCATGCCCTATCTCAAGGGCAAGTCCAAAGAAGAAGACCCACTTATCACCTTCTCCGAGTCTGACCTTCCACCATTCGGGGCCGCCCATAACTTGGCCCTGTGTATCACGGTCATTTGCCGAGGGAAGTATCTCCCAATAACCCTGATCGATGAAGGATCTGCTGTAAACGTCCTTCCCTTCAGGACCGCCAAAGCCTCGGCATTACCAAGGCCGACTACCTTTCGACGGCGCAGACTATCCAGGCTTTCGATGGGAGCCCAAAGCCGGTCGCTGGGGCCGTTAAGTTAACAATCATAACGGGCCCAATTGACAAAGAACTGGAGTTTCAGGTGATTGATGTCACCTCCTCCTTCAACCTGCTTCTCGGGAGGCCATGGATCCACGCGGTCAAAGTCGTATCCTCCACCCTCCACCGGAAGGTCAAGATGCCTCTACAACCCCCATGACCGTGGCAAGCTGTAACGCTACGGGCCGGGCCGACCCACGAGGATTTGATTTCGTGGGAATGATTGAAGAAGAATATCTCTTCAAGTCCTATTTCACTACTAGCATCGATATGACGCTACAAAACTTGGACTATTTACCGGGGGCTACCTCGAGACCATATCTTCCGGCCGGGAAGATTATCGAGGTTCTAAACGATGGAGAATCGTGACTCAGCCTAGGGTATGCTGTGACCCCAGGGAACATGGTCCGGGATGGTCTTCAGAAGGCCCAAAACATCATCAAGGGTACCTACTTGGGCCCTTACAGCCCAAAACTAACCGACTACTTCGTTACACCGGTGTTTGGGGCTATTTAAGTGGGTTTCTACCAACCCACCATCACATATCCCGGGACCAAACTGGCTCGGGAAGGGATGACATATTTGCCCTCGTCCAGGCTGAATCAAAGGAGGATGCCGACAATGCCGAGCCCGTGCTGGGTCTCCTATTTGGGGAAGACAAGGTCATCCCCGCTCCTAAAGAAGACCTAGTGAACCTGATCCTCTGCAGCAACAGGTTTGACCCACCTAAGCTGATCTCCGAAGTTGGTGCTGACACCGGGAAAAGGGCATGGCGGAAGACCATCAAGTGGACCGACAGCCAGGGTCGAGTCTACAAGCTGACCACCAGTGAAGGAGTGACGGCTCCCCAAATCGGATTGGCCGTTTTAGCGAAGGACGGGAGGGTCAAACAATATTTGTAGACTCGTAATAACACAAAAACTACTAGAGTAATCGTGGTAAGTCGAGGTCGGTCCACAGGGAACAGAGTGTATTGTCGAGTTTAAAGCGACGTGTTTGGAATCTAGAGGGGGGTGGTTTCTAAAGGTCGAGTCTAGACTAGATGAACAACGATGGAGGTAGCTAGGGGTGATCAATCTAGGGAAAGATGTTAGGGGGAAGTCGAGATTCGGACAATGGAGTCTAGGAAGGTCGAGATCGAGTTTTTGTCACAACATTGATAAAGGGAGAATGCCACCTTTCGGTTTCTTCACCCAACCCACCTAAAAACCCGCTTTCGCGGCGAAGAAGGGTAAGTCTCAAATTCATGGTAATTTCTACCCCGAGTTTCTCCATATTGATAGAAACGAGTCAAGGTCGGTCTAGTTGGCCGGACTAAAACAACAATGACACAACAACCACAAACAAGATAAACCAACAAGTAAGCAACCCACCAACATCCCTTAATTCAAATAAACCAAGTCCTCATCCCTAAACCCCCCAACAAGAAATCTACTCACTAATCATGAAGGGAGACAACATAGCATCAATGGAGGAGAGGTTGATTAAAACATGCATAATAACTAGATCTAGAGAAATTAAGGAAGCGATGATCTAACAAGCGGATAATCTAGAACAACATAAAATCTAGAGATTAAGGAGTGGAAGAGAAATGTACCAACTTTGAAGATCTACAAAAAATGAGAAGATTTCATAAATAAAGATTGAATCTTTGATGAAGAAAATGAAGAACTTGTCACTAATCCTTCAATAATCCCCACAAATCTTCAAATAAAACTTGGAATAATCTTCTACAAACTTGAGATCTAGAGAATTGTTGATGAGAAACTAAGAAGATCTACTACTAATTACTATGTAAACTACTAGAATTATGGAGGATTTACTACTAAGATTACTATAGAGTATTACTATGGATGCCTTTCACTTCTTCCCTCCTTAGCTTAATGGAGAGGTAATGGGCAACTAACTAGGGTAGTAATATATATAGTAATGTCTTAATGGGTATGTTAACCTAAAGCCCAAATCCAACTTTTTACTCCATTAGTGAGACAATCACCCTTTAATCTTCACATGAGGTGGAACTTCGCCCTGTCGTGCATGGACCAACACCGTCGGGTGATATTTCACCCGGTGGACTTTTTCCAGTATCGCGATTTTGGACACTTTCACCATCGGGCAAAATTTCACCCGGTGGGCGAAATTTTGTCCGGTCATTTTCGCCCGGTGGAGAAGCTCGGAAAATCTTCGGGAAGGCACTTTTACCGTCGGGTGAAATTTCCCACGGTGGTACTTCATCGGGTGAAATTTCACCCGGTCATATTTCTGGCCTCTTTTTCTTGTCTCATTATTTGTCGATTGATTGGATGACTTGAACTTTAAGTTGTGTGCTTTGCCCTTTGGACGACGTTCCCTTCTCTTGTGCTCGTGGAAGCTCGATCGTGATTTCAGTGCCAAATCCTATCAAAATTGATAGAAAAACTACCAAAAACACGTAAAACGCACAAGAGGGACGCTAATGCGAGAAGTACTCAAAATATGGCGATAATTGCACTCTAAACTCGCAAAACAAGGGAAAAGCGGGTCTAAATGGGAGGAAAAGCGGTCTAAATTTAGCACACAACAATTCCCCCACACTAAATCGTTGCTCGTCCTCGAGCAAAGACCCAGAAAGAAATTACAACAACAACTACTAGCTAGACTATGCTAAGCCGATATGGGGTAATTAACGGGCCCGCTCCGTCCCTTCAACTCACATCGAAATACCCATGAGGTAGAGTACTTCCATGCAAGGCAAGTTAGGGCTTGCTCAAAATGGTGGATGCGACTAAACACACAAAAACACATAACACGAAAGAATAGACGCATCCAAAGCAAAAATAAAACACCGAATCCCTCATCGAGACGGCCGGGAAGACACCGATTACTTACCTAAAACAACAATAAACTTCCAAGATAAATCACCCACGTAAACAAGGACCAAAGCCTAATACTATGACAATTAAGCAATAAAGATGTTGATAACTTAGCCAGGTCCTCCTAATCTTCTAAAGGGGTACGACGGGGCGATAAACGGAGCGAAAAAGTGAACCATGGATTCGTTCGACACTGTAGGTAGGTGCAGTCCCGCTCTCTTTGGCTAAGCCAAGAGGGTCGTTCCAAACTCGAATTTCCTAAATTAGCCCAAATAAAGAGGTGGAGTGTTTACAATTATTGGGGTGGATCGACTAATCACCGCTATCTTCCTACCTCGGGACTCGGTCCTCTAGTAGGCACTTCACGGCGACGAATCAATTAAAGGGCCTTTTTTTTCTTTGAAGGAGAAGTTTTTCGTGATATGATTTTCATTTGAAGCTCCTTTTCTCTCCTTTATTTTTCATAATTTTGTGCCCTTTTTTCTTGCTTTGGTTTGCCCTTTTCTGGCTTTTTGACGTGGTTTGAAACCAAGCTTGGAGGTTATTTTTGTGTAAACTTATTGTGGTGATGTATAGGTGGAGGAAAATAGGTAATCGAGAACGCGCGCCATTCCCGGATAACCCACAAAGAGGTGGAAGAAATTTGGACTAAAGGTGCAATGGTCATTCGAGCAAGGTCACCTAGAAAACGGGATGCGGGAACCAAGGCCTAACTCCTTCATGGGTGGTCACGGTGGTCAAATGCAAACCCCGAAGTAAACCTCCAGTAGAAAAGGTGGACTCAAGCTAAAGGATCAACAAATTCATTGATTAAGAGTCATTCTACTAGATTAAGGTCCAAAATCTACAATGGGTTATCTACAATGGAATGTAAGCTCTTGTAATAAGTTTGTAATCGGGTTTTCGAAAACATTTAGTCCTAGACACGCTATACAAAAGCAAAAAGGAACACACGAAAAAGAAAAGGCAATCAAAAGAAAACACAAGTAAGGTCATGTACTCCATACTCCATCAACATTAAAGCACACAATCAACCACAACACCCAAACGCTCAACTTCGAGAGCCTCCAATGGCAAGAACCTAACTCCTTCTACAAAAGCGTTCAATAGTAAATAAGAAAGAAAGAAGGAAGTTACCAAGCGGAGTGCTTTCATAATCTCTTCAATTCGTGCTATCAAGGTGGTGGTTACCTATAAGAGTAGAGAACAAAACCATACACGGGACACGAAAACATAACGAAAACGAGAAAAGAAAAAGGAAAAAGAAAAGGAAAATGTTTTTGATTTTTTGAATTTTTCAAATTTTTATTGTTTTTTGGAAAGATTTTTGTAAAATAAAAGATAGTGGATCCCTCCCCCACACTAAAACTGTACATTGTCCACAATGGACAAGTAGGGGAAGATCGAAAAAGACGGAAAAGAAAAATCTTTTTGAATTTTTATGATTTTTCAAATGTTTTTGGATTTTTCAAAATTTTTGAGAAAAGAAAAAGGAAAAGAAAATAAAGAAAGCGATAAAATAGTGGCGGGCCTAGGTGCAATCACATCACCTAGACCCTAGCCAAGTGGCTAAGAAAATGAAAATGGAATAAATGGAAAGAAAAGAAAATTAAAACTAAAGGGTGAAAAATTGGGCGTAGGTGTAGTCGCGTCACCTAGCCCGGACTAATTTTTTTTTGAGAAAATGAGTAAAATTTGGATTTTTCAAAAGGGTGAGTGGCGTAATCACATTGCCAAAAGATCGGGAGCAAAACCAAAGCCGCTTCGGCCACAACAATCGGATTAGTGGAAACGTGGGACAGCTTGCAAATTTGATTAGAGTTAGAACAATCACAATGATTATAATAATGAAGCGACAAGGAACAAGGAACAAAATTAATCAAAAGACATGTAATTATAGATGATTAAAGACTCGCCAACACAACCCACACACATACACAACGCACACACACCACACTACCTACCGACGCGCAAGAAGCCGTCAGAGACTTGGGATAGGGTTGTATGCCCCTGGTGGGTTCTAACTCACAAAGGTCGTAGATTATGCGACCTTCGGGTAACGTGTAGTGCGCATACTCCCAACCTTCCCTTGCTCCCGACTCAGTCTCGTTTAGTCGGAATTCACCGGGACCTAAAGGTAGGTCCCAATTGTGGCAATTAAAGATATTGGTTCGGTGTGCGTTGGGGACTATTAAAGCACGGTCATGGCTAATGTAGACGAGGCGATGATCTTGTACATGAAAGATCCAAGTGGGAAGATAGGTCTCGTCATGCCAGACAGAATTGTCTAGTGGGATAAGATGGTTGGTCGCATAACCCAAGTTTTTTGCAATTAAAGTCACAATACCTCCACAGTCTACAAAGGGGCGTTGGGCAACAATAATACGGTGAAAATGCAACGCTACGACTAGTGGTAGGTCTAAGGGATTAGGGTTACCAAGCAAAGAGTCACAAATCAATTGCAAGACACACACATCAAGATTAATAATATTATCGGTCGAGGGTAACAAGCAGTGGGAGAGTATTTCAGAGAAGTAACGAATTGCGGGGTTACGGATTTCAGAGGTAAAGTTCCATTTAGGCTCGTAATCCCGTTGACCACGTGATATGCACTTCCAAAGGTCTCTTCTAGACGCACTAGCTTGTAAATCACTCGGAGGTTCACTAAGTCTGGTACCCGATGAGGGTAAACCTAAAGCTAAGCCAAACTCGGAAATAGTCAAACAATGGGGTTTACCGAATAATTTAAACTTAAACATTCTTAGTGTGGTCGGATTATCAATAGTAAAGGTTCCTAGGAACTCACAAGTCAAGTCTTTATATGTGGAAGCCGCAAAACTAAGAAGTCTGCTAGTTCCGGTCCTAGATGATAACTCTTTAATATCGTCCTCAATTCCTAAATTTTCCATTGTGAAGGGACAAGGCCACCTAGTACTCTGAAAGGTCATTTCAAAGAAGGTTTGAGCCAAAGGGGTACTAGGACAAGGTAAAAGTTTAGGCTTAGAACATTTAGAAAGTGTAGAGGTTGAAGCCATACCTTGTTTACGAGCGGCTCGCTTAGCTCTTGTCTCCATGATAATTTGCAAGAATGATCCCAAAACTTTAGCTTTTCCTTCTTCAAAAACCTAAAATAAATCACCAAGGATGGAGATGAAATTATGAATGGAGGTTTAAATGTGGTTGGGGTAAGGAAGGTGGTTTGATGTTTTTATGAAGGGTGAAAATGTGGAGTGAATTGTGAGATAAAGGTGATATAAATAAAGGTGGCTGAGGAGGGAAAGTGAAAGTTTTAAAGTGGGTGGTAAAATTTTGGTGTAAAAATTTTGGAGGGAAAATTATGTGTGGTAAATGTGAAGAAGGGAATTGTAATTGTAGTGAGTAAATAGGATAGAGATGATCAGCCAAGGCCGTCGGGTGAAATTTCACCCGGCCGAGCACCATCGGGTGAAATTTCACCCGACAGATTTTTCATCGTGAAAATCGTTTTGCCAAATTTTTTCCCACCGGGCGAAATTTCACCCAGTGAAAATCTCATCGAGCGAAATTTTGTCCGACGGTATCTTCGTCAATCCTGGCAAATCTGGCAATTCTGGGAAATTTTTTGTAGGGCGAAATTTCGCCCGGTCAGGTCTCACCGGGCGAAATTTCGCCCGACGGTCTTGTGTACTTCGTTTTCCGCCTTGCCATTTCATGGCTCTTCATACTCACCTAGAGATTCAACTCGAGTCACATTACATAATCAATATCTCCCACAAACATGCTTGTGGTCTTCAAATAAGCTCCATAACTCCTCCAAAAGCTTGATCTTTACCCAAATAAATGCTCCATGGCAAAATCCAAGTTCAACCATTCTTCTCAAGCTAACAAAACTAACAAACTCAAAGAAATATGATACATATATACAATGTGGTTGTTGAGGATACCACCAAACCTACATCAATTTCGAGAGGGGGTTAAACAACGCTCCCCAATGGGAGCTCACCAAACTTCACGGTAGCAAAGGTCTCACGAACGTGACAGGGGTGATAAATCTTCAAACGTTGGCCATTAACCATAAATTTCTCGATTTTCGGGCTTGATATCT
Source organism: Agrostemma githago (assembly GCA_958450325.1). NCBI lineage: Eukaryota > Viridiplantae > Streptophyta > Magnoliopsida > Caryophyllales > Caryophyllaceae > Agrostemma > Agrostemma githago. The sequence goes on along the minus strand of OY288239.1, from coordinate 74,501,346 downwards.
CTATTGATCCATATAGTTGTACCTTGGTCACTTCGAATGGACCCGACCATTTTGATTTCAACTTACCGGGGTGAAGCTTAAAGCGAGAGTTGAAGAGTAATACCTTATCACCAACGGAGAAGTCCTTACGAAGTATTCGAGAATCGTGCCATTGGCGAGTTCGTTTTTTGTAGATCTTCGAATTTTCGTAGGCTTCAAGTCTTAGTTCTTCCAATTCTTGTAGTTGGAGAAGGCGGTTATTTCCTACAACACTCTCATCGAAGTTTAACTCTTTGATTGCCCATTTGGCTTTGTGTTCTAATTCCACCGGTAAATGACAAGCTTTACCATACACAAGATGATAAGGAGTGGTTCCAATCGGCACTTTGTAAGCCGTTCTTAATGCCCAAAGGGCGTCATTTAATTTCAATGACCATTCCTTTCGGTGTGTATTTACAACTTTCTCTAAAATTCCTTTGATTTGACGGTTGGAGATCTCGGCTTGCCCATTTGATTGAGGGTGGTAGGCTAGGGACATCTTGTGAGTGATACCATATTTCCTAAGAAGGTGTTCAAAGGTATCTTTCCTAAAATGAGAGCCTCCATCACTAATTATGGCTCTAGGCATACCGAATCTCGGGAAAATGACATTCTTGAAAAGCTTGATTACAACCTTGGAGTCATTGGTGGGGGAAGCTACGGTCTCGATCCATTTTGAAACATAATCAACCGCTACTAGAATGTATTTGTTAACAAAAGAGGATGTGAACGGACCCATGAAATCGATGCCCCAAACATCGAACAATTCAATTTCCAAGATGGGTTGAAGGGGCATCTAATTTCTTCTTGTAATATTCGCACTTCTTTGACAAGCATCGCATGTGGGAATGAAAGCTCGAATGTCCTTGAACATGGAAGGCCACCAAAACCCGCTTTGGAGAACCTTGGCAATTGTCTTTTGGTTGGACAAGTGTCCACCATAAGATGTCGAGTGAAGATGCTTCACAATATTATATCCTTCATCGGCCGTAACACATCATCGGTAAATTCCATCTACACAACGGCGGAATAAATAAGGCTCGTCCCAATAATAGTGTTGGACTTCATAACATAGTTTCTTCCTCTCTTGCTTGGAATAATCGTCCGGAATAAATTGAGACACTAAGAAATTGACGATATCGGCATACCAAGGTGTAATAGTTTCAACGGCCATGAAGGCCTCATCTCTCATAGCTTCATTGATGGGTATACCATCTTCTTCATTGCTTTCTTTACTATTTGTTAGTCTACTAAGATGATCCGCTACCAAGTTCTCCGATCCGGCTTTGTCTTTAATATCGATGTCGAACTCTTGCAAAAGGAGGACCCACCGAAAGAGTCGGGACTTGGTATCCTTTTTGGACATAATATATCGTATGGCCGCATGATCGGTATGAATAATGACTTTGGAACCGGGAACTTAATTTCGGAATTTCTCCATGGCATAGACAACGGCAAGCATCTTTTTTTTTGTTGTGTACCTCGATTGGGCTTCATCTAGGGTTTTTGTGGACATGACATAGGTCCACCTTGACGCGGCCACGTGCGGGTTTTGGGAGGCGAATGAATCTCCATATGAGATGGGTCGAATTGAAATTTAAATCGAAGTTGGAGTCGCCAACGAACTTTGTGGGAGTTCGGGCCCGTTCGAACCCATTCTATATCTTAGTGGGCCGTGTACAAAATACGGCCCATTAGGATGTCAGAGTTTATTGGGTTCGTCCCTTAGCATTTGATACCGATACCGACATTATCGGATACCGTGTATTGAATGACTCTCGTGCGCCAACGGTTTCGGGCATCCGGAAACCGAGGTTCTGAGTAAGGGGTGAGGGTACGTGTTGGGAAGTTCACAAAGAACACCCAACCCCGCCCGCACATTAGCGGCCTCTACTAAGATATCGAATGACGTTTTAATACGCGTGTTAGTAGAACGATGAAAATGTTATGCAAACAATATTTTGCCTAAACATGTGAATAATTGAATGGGTTGCTAGGTCGATTTAATGCATCTAAATTTAACGTCAAAGCTGTATTTAGCATGCGAGATTTATTTTAGTACAATAAAATAAATAACGGAAAAATAAAATTGACAAAGATGGAAACAAACATGTTAGTAACGGTATAACGATAATAACGGTTTGCGAGTAATGTAAAAATGCTATAGAATGATGTAAATAACATGATGCATGTTTTTGAAAAATCGGCGATTTCAATGAATCGGACATAAATATTGTATGATTTATGCTCGATTCGGACTTTGATACTCGTCGTATCCGACATTCGATTATTGAATCAATATCGAATATTTAGAGCGAAATCTAAAAAAATACGCTTGTAAGTCGCTTTAAATTAACTAAAACGAAATAGGTTATCTCCGCGTTTATAGTGTCGTAATTAATTCTTTCGAATTATGTGATCACTATTTTTAGCATCAATGAATTCGTATTAGTTAGATTTATTGACTAATTCTTTTAGGCACGATATTCGACTATAGAGTCGGTATCGCATCTAAAGAAATATATTTTGCTTGTTTGATTAGATCCGAAAATAGATTCCTTCCGCATCCCGATATTGTAATTAATCCTTGCGGATTATGTGATGTCGGATCCGCATCAACAGGTTTTGGTCTAACCTAAAAAGGAATCGGACGCGTTTAAAGGGGGAATATTGCGATCCCATCATGCCTTTGAGTGTTTAGGGTGGGGCTCCTCGAGAGGGCTCCACCACTGTTACAACTCATAAAAGGGTTAGAAGGGTCTTATGCTAATATCGCCTTTAAACGTGTTCAATTCGAAATAATTTTAGAAATTGATGAATGTATGATTTTGATGATGATTATGTAAATGCTACGACGACACTAGCGACGCGATAAATAAAAAAACGATCTTGTTGATGTAGATTCGCTTCAACAATCAAATACTTGGGGTGTCGGGATAAGCGACCGGCAACATCGGGCGCGAGGCCCTCGTATTCGTGTTTTCTTATCCCGTCATCCCTTGTATTCGACACGAATAGGCGAATAATTTAATGTTTTGATACTAACGGTATTAATGATATTAGAAACGAAAAAATAAAAAATGAAAAAAACGAGAAGAAGAGAAGATGACGTGAGAAGAGAAGAAAAGGAAGAAATCTGGATTTTTGCACCCTCAACCTACATGCTTCGTGTTCTCGGTATGGACTCGTCTAGTTGTGGCTTAGGCACGGGAGTTCGAGATTATGTAGATGAAGTTATGGTGGTTTTAGGGTTTGATGTTTACTTGATGCTAGGGTTGAAGGTTTGTATGTGTAAAGTTGTGATGGGTAAAAGTTAGGGTTGTAAAAAGGTGTGTGTAGATGTGTTAGGGTTTTGTAAAGTGTTCAATTGTGCATACAAGAGGGTGTTTATATAGGCAATTGCTCCCCCTCCTTGTCTAGGGTTACTTGATCAAGTGCCCTGATGGACTTGATCGAGTGGCCCACCTGAAAGAGGACCGCGGGTTTGCTCTCGGAAACGGCTTTGACCGGGTTTTGACCCGGTCGCTAAAAGACGGTTTTATTTCCGGTGTCGGTTTTGACCCAAATTAGTCTTATTTGGTTAGAAACGGCCCACTGGGCCTGAATTTAAGGTTGGTTTTGTGAGATTTGTACTCCGTAAAAAGCCCAAGCCGAAAACTAATGGTTTCAAGCCCACATTCAAGCGCATAGAAACACGTTTTCGTCCGATCATCATCGGGTATTTTTTGGGAACTGCTATAGACACCTAACGGCCAAATGTGGGTGTCTATAGTTTTGCTTGCATAGTATATTACATGTGGCTTCTTATCTACCCGTTGTCCTAGAACGGCACCAACGGCAAAATCAGAAGCATCGCACATGATCTCAAATGGAAGATTCCAATCGGGAGCTTTGATAATTTGAGTGGTAGTAAGAGCGGTCTTTATCCTGCAAAAGGCCTCAAGACACAAGTCATCGAAAATAAAAGGTGCATCTTTCATAAGCAAAGAAGTTAAAGGCTTGGCAATTTTAGAAAAATCTTTAATGAAACGCCTATAAAAGCCGGCGTGACCTAGAAAACTCCTCACCCCTTTGAAATTTGTAGGCGGTGGCAAGTTCTCGATCACGGAAACTTTCGCCTTATCAACTTCGACTCCTCTATTAGAAACAATATGACCTAAGACAACACCTTGTTCAACCATGAAATGACATTTTTCCCAATTTAAAACAAGTCTATACTCTTCACATCGAGCTAACACTTGATCTAGATTTTCAAGACAAGAATCAAAAGATGTACCATGGACACTAAAGTCATCCATAAAAACTTCCATAGATTTTTCAATAAAATCGGAGAAAATAGCCATCATACATCTTTGAAACGTTCCCGGCGCATTACCCAATCCAAATGGCATTCTTCTATAAGCATAGGTGCCATAGGGACATGTGAAAGTGGTTTTCTCTTGGTCATCGGGATGAATGGGAATTTGAAGAAATCCGGAATGACCATCAAGGAAACAAAAATAAGAATGATGCGCCAATCTTTCAAGCATTTGATCAATAAAGGCAAGGGGAAATGATCTTTTATGGTGGCCGTGTTCAATTTTCGATAGTCTATACAAATGCGCCAACCGGTAATTGTCCTAGTAGAAATTGACTCACCCTTTTCTCCTTTAACAACCGTCATTCCTCTTTTTTTCGGCACAACTTGTACGGGGCTAACCCATTTACTTCCGGTTATTGGGTATATAATGTTAGCCTCATACAACTTGAGGACTTCCTTCATGACGATCTCTTTCATGGTGGGGTTCAACCTACATTGACCCTCAACCGAAGGACGGTGGTCATCATCAAGGATGATCCTATGCATACAAACATTTGGGCTTATACCTTGGAGGTCGGCAATGTTATACCCGATGGCCTTTTTGTGCTTTCTCAAAACAATCAAAAGTTTTTCCAATTGAGGACCATCAAGGGTAGCATTGACGATAACGGGATAATTAGTTCCTTCAAGAAAAGCATATTTGAGGGAAGAGGGGAGTGGTTTAAGTTCAAGATTAGAAGAAGAAGATACCATACTCTTACCCACCGGTAGTGGTTCTACCTTATCTTCATGCAAACATTCATCTTCAAAGGGTGGAGAGTCAAATGGTTCATCTTCTTGCTTATCATCATCTATCAAGCTATACTCAACCAAACTATCAATAACTTCAATGGAATGCATTTGTTCAATCATTGGTTGTTTAAGAGCTTGAGAAAGGGAAAACTTTACCGATTCGTTCCTTATGTTAAAAGACAACTTACCATTCTTAACATCAACTATAGTACCTCCGGTAGCCGTAAAAGGTCGACCTAAAATAATGGGGGTAATAGTGTCTTCGGGCATATCCATGACAAGAAAGTCGGAGGGGATGAAGCACTTACCAACTTGAACGGGTACATCCTCAAGTATCCCAAGTGGGTACTTGACGGACCTATCTGCAAGTTGAATCCACATGCTAGTGGGTCTCATCTCCCCCACACTAAGTCTCTTAGCAATGGAATAGGGTAACAAACTAACACTAGTCCCTAGGTCACATAAAGCTTGATTAACAACAACGTTTCCAACCCGACAAGGGATGGAAAAGCTACCGGGATCCTCTAGTTTCTTTGGCATTTGATTCATAAGAATGACACTACATTGTGCCATGAGAGGGACACACTCTTTATCCTCTATTGTTCTCTTTTTAGACAAGACTTCTTTCAAAAACTTAGAGTAGAGGGGCATTTGAGAAATTACCTCGGTGAAGGGTAAAGCTACCTCTACCTTTTTCAACATATCCATGAAATGGCTAAATTGAGCATTCTCTTTATGCGGCTTAGCTCATTCGGGAAAAGGCAATGGTGGGACAAAAGCGGGAGGCGGTGGAACATTGGATTCTTCTTCTTCTTCGGCTAATCGCTCCGCCTCTTTTCTTTTTGCTTCTTCCGCTTCCATTTGTTCTTTCTTCTTTCTTTGTTCTCTTTGTTCATTCTCTGCATTTTGGAGGATATAAAACTCCGCTTGTATTCTCCGGTTTTGTTTGGGGGAAGTGGGAGATGATGCTTGTGATGCACTTGGTTGATTGACTTTGGATGAGGTGCTTTTGGTGTTCAAGTTCAAGTTCTTGTACGGGTCCTCATGTTCTTTGCCACCTCTCAAAATGACGGCATTTGCTTGGTGTGAAGGGTCTCTTGGGTTTTGAGGTTGCCCGGGCAAACCATGGGGTGGATGGATTGGGGCGGCTAAGGCTTTTGTTGCTTCTTGTGATTCCCAAACCTTTAGCCTTGCTTTTGTATCTTGATGTTCATTCCATAGTTGTCCAACGGTTCTTTGCAAATCATTAATGTTATCCCATGGAACTCCTCCTTGACCAAATTGAGAATTGCTTGATTGGCCATAAGATTGAGAGGGTTGATTAGATGGTTGTTGGTTGTAACCTTGATTTCCTTGAAAATTGCCTTGGAACCCTTGATTGTATCCATGATTACCATGTTGATTTTGGTAATTGTTGGGAACATGGAAGTTGCTACCTTGTTGATTGAAGTTTCTCCTTTGATGAAGAGGCGTATATGGGGGCATCTTTGGAGGACCTTGGTTAAAGGGTCGTTGTTGACTTTGATTAAATGACCTCGATTGACTCCCTTGGGCACGCGGCATAGGATTTTGAACGTTTTGATTTCCATAAGAGAAATTGGGATGATACCATGTGCCGGCATTGTAAGTATTAGAAAAGGGATCAAATAGAGGTCTTTGCCCATACATACACTTGTATAGCTTGGACTTTATTTGGCTCTTCAACATAAGTTTCTTCATTAGGAATACAAGAGCTAGAATCGTGGCCATAATTGCCACAATGATCACATTGAACTTCCCATGTTATTTGTTTTGGAGGTGATGGTTGCCTTGGTGAAACGCTCTCTTAAATTTGGTACATACCTCTAGGAGTGGGCTTAGAACTCATGACATCCATTCTCTTTTTCAATTCTTCAACTTCCGCTTGAAGTTTCAATTCATTAGAACTCTTAGATGAGTTCACTTCGACTTTCTTTCTAGAATCCCTCGATTGACCCATTCTAGAATCACTCCTTGCCATCTTCTCAATAAGATTCTTAGATGCCTCATCGGTAAAGGAAGAGAAGTCTCCTCCGAAGGCCGAATTGAGGTTTTCCTTGGTTCTCGATGAAGGGGTGTTATAAAATGTTTGGGTAGTTAACCAATCGAGTATTCCACGGTGTGGACATTTGCGCAATAGATCTCTAAATCTTTCCCAAGCCTCACTTAGGCTTTCGAATTCATCTTGCTTGAAGGTTTGTATCTCCATGCGATATTGATTAGTCTTTGACGGTGGAAAATATTTCTCCAAGAAGGCATTGGATAATTGAGCCCATGATGTGAATGTATTAGTGGGATGACCTTGAAGCCATCTACGAGCTACATCTCTCAATGTCTTTGGAAATAATAAATGATGCAATTGGCATGAAGTTAATCCATTGAGACGGGCTCCTACTAATTTTTCTTTAAATGAAGTGATGTGCTCTTGAGCATCTTCTTGGGAGAAACCATGAAAAGTATCTTGTTGAACCGCATTTGTCAAAGAAGCTTTCAATTCATAATTCTCGGGAATCTCTCCGAAATCAACGGGAGAAGGTGTTTCTTCGTGTGTGAGTTGGGAATGAGAGGCTAAGGTCGCCATTTGTTGGATTGGTGGTGATGGTGGATTTGAATTTGGATGATTTGGAGGGGATGAGTTTTGATTTGGTGGTGGAGTTTTTGGTGATGGTGGTGAATTTTGTGAAGTGGAAGGTATGAAAAGATTATTTGGAATGGGATTATGTGATGTAGAAGGTGTAGAAGGTGTAGAAGGTGTATGTGGTAGGATGGGATTAAAGTTAGGAGGTGATAATGAAGGATGTGGAATGATGGTGGTTGAGTTATTTCCCCGAAAACGCAATGCTCTAAAAGTCCTTTCCGGCTCCGGATCGAACCACAAGGGCGATGACGTATTCCTGGGCATAAAAAATCAATTAAACGGTGAGACTCCTAGAACCTAACGGTACTAGGGAAGAGGGAGAAGAGAAAAGAACCAAACACAATACTAAAAACACAATAACTACTAGCCGTTCCCCGGCAACGACGCCATTTTGACGGCTCCCCAAATCGGATCGGTTGTTTTAGCGAAGGACGGGGGTTCAAACAATATTTGTAGACTCGTAATAACACAAAAACTACTAGAGTAATCGTGGTAAGTCGAGGTCGCTCCACAGGGAACGGAGTGTATTGTCGAGTTTAAAGCGGCGTGTTTGGAATCTAGAGGGGAGGTGGTTTCTAAAGGTCGAGTCTACACTAGAGGAACAACGATGGAGGTAGCTAGGGGTGATCAATCTAGGGTAAGGTGTTAGGGAGAAGTCGGGATTCGGACAATGGAGTCTAAGAAGGTCGGGATCGAGTTTTTGTCACAACATTGATAAAGGGAGAATTCCATCTTTCGGTTTCTTCACCCAACCCACTTAAAAACCCCTTTCGCGACGAAGAAGGGTAAGTCTCAAATTCATGGTAATTTCTACCCCGAGTTTCTCTATATTGATAGAAACAAGTAAAGGTTGGTCTAGTTGGCCGGACTAAAACAACAATGACACAACAACCACAAACAAGATAAACCAACAAGCAAGCAACCCACCAACATCCCTTAATTCAAATAAACCAAGTCCTCATTCCTAAACCCCCAACAAGAAATCTACTCTCTAATCATGATGGGAGACAACATAGCATCAATGGAGGAGAGGTTGATTAAAACATGCATAATAACTAGATCTAGAGAAATTAAGGAAGCTATGATATAACAAGAGGATAATCTAGAACAACATAAAATCTAGAGATTAGGTAGTGGAAGAGAAATGTACCAACTTTGAAGATCTACGATAAATGAGAAGATTTCATAAATAAAGATTGAATCTTTGATGAAGAAAATGAACTTGTCACTAATCCTTCAATAATCCCCACAAATCTTCAAATAATACTTGGAATAATCTTCTACAAACTTGAGATCTAGAGAATTGTTGATGAGAAACTAAGAAGATCTACAACTAATTACTATGTAAACTACTAGAATATTATGGAGGATTTACTACTAAGATTACTATAGAGTATTACTATGGATGCCTTTCACTTCTTTCCTCCTTAGCTTAATGGAGAGGTAATGGGCAACTAACTAGGGTAGTAATATATATAGTAATGTCTTAATGGGTATGTTAACCTAAAGTCCAAATCCAACTTTTTACTCCATTAGTGAGACAATCACCTTTTAATCTTCACATGAGGTGGAACTTAGCCCTGTCGTGCACGGACCAACACTGTCGGGTGAAATTTCACCCGGTGGTTTCACCCGGTGGACTTTTTCCAGTATCGCGATTTTGGACACTTTCACCCTCGGGCGAAAAATCACCCGGTGGGCGAAATTTCGCCCGGTGGAGAAGCTAGGAAAATCTTCGGGGAGGCACTTTTACCGTCGGTGAAATTTTGCCCGGTGGTACTTCATCGGGTGAAATTTCACCCGGTCATATTTCTGGCCTCTTTTTCTTGTCTCATTCTTCATCGATTGATTGGATGGCTTGAAATTTAAGTTGTGTGCTTTGCCCTTTGGACGGCGTTCCCTTCTCTTGTGCTCGTGGAAGCTCGATCGTGATTTCGGTGCCAAATCCTATCAAAATTGATAGAAAAACTACCAAAAACACGTAAAACGCGCAAGAGGGACGCTAATGCGTGATGTACTCAAAATATGGCGATAATCGCACTCTAAACTCGCAAAACGAGGGAAAAGCGGATCTAAATGGGAGGTCTAAATTTAGCACACAACAAGGAGACATGCCGGATACTGAGTCTGAGTCAGAGTCAGAGTCAGAGTGTAGAGTCCGAGTCTAGAGGGTCTGGTGCTAGAGTTCAGTCTGTAACCCCTCTTCCTATAATCCCTTCCACTGGAGCCTCGGGGTCTGTCCCGAGGGCACTCCCTATCTTGCCTCTGACCAACGATCAGATGGTCGCTCTCTTCGAGCTGTTTTCCAAATTTACTATCAATAATAACGATAACTGTTGTGCTTACGACTTGTCTTATTTTCAAAATGCTTTCAAAAAATTTATATGCAATGACATTGAGAAACCCGACGAACAGGTACCTCTACCTCCACATCTGATCGAGCAGCTCGAACAAAGGGAATCCCGAGATCCGGTAATTGAAGAAACCGAGTCCATCAATGTGGGAACCACTTTAGAGCCCCAGATGCTTAAGTTAGGTTTATCCTTAAGTCCCGAGGAGAGACAACAATTCACAAACCTCCTCCAAGAATTCAAAGATGTCTTCGCATGGTCCTACAAGGACATGCCAGGGATAGATCGGGAAATAGCTAAATACCGCATACTCATCAAAGACGGGTGCAAGCCGGTAAAACAGAAGCTCCGAAGAATGAGGCCCGAATGGTCTCTCAAAGTCAAGTAAGAAGTGGACAAGCAATTCAAAGCGGGCTTTATACAAGTGTCTGAATATCCAAACTGGGTTGCAAACATCGTGCTGGTACCTAAAAACGAACGGTAAGGTGCGGGTATGTATAGACTTTCGGGACCTTATTAAGGCCAGCCCAAAAGATGATTTTCCATTGCCACACATCGATATACTGGTGGACAACACGGCCGATCATGCCCTTCTATCATTTATGGACGGGTATGCCGGACACAATCAGATCAAAATGGCGGAAAAAGACATGAGTAAGACCACCTTCATTACACCTTGGGGGACTTACTGTTACACCGTAATGCCATTTGGTCTCATCAACACCGGGGCCACTTATCAACGAACCGCCACAACCCTACTACACGATATGATGCATAAGGAAGTGGAGGTTTATCTGGACGACATGATCGTCCAGTCCAAAGACCGAAGTGGACACATCACGGCCCTAAGAAAATTCTTTACCCGACTGCGCAAATACAACATGAGGCTAAACCCTCAGAAGTGCAGTTTTGGGGTAACATTAGGCAAACTACTGGGCCATATCGTTCGCCAACGCGGCATCGAGGTCGACCCAGCTAAAATCAAAGACATCACTGAGATGCAACCACCTAAAACCGAAAATGAAATAAGGGGGTTTCTCGTGAAAGTTCAGTACATCAGTCGGTTTATTTCAAGCTAACCATGGTATGTGAACCCATTTTCAAGAAACCGAAGATAGGAGAACGAACGCTGTGGGATGAAAAATGTCAAACGGCTTTCGATAAAATCAAGGAGATTATGTCTGCTCCGCCGGTATTAATGCCACCTCAACCCGGTTTGCCTTTGTCGTTATACTTAACAACGACCGAGACAGCCATGGGGGCTATGCTGGCCCAGACAGTCGATTCAGAAGAACGGGCTATTTACTACATCTGCAAGATATTCTTGGAGTACGAATGCAAATATACCATGCTCGAAAAGACGTGCCTAGCCTTAGTCTGGGCCACTAAAAAGCTCCGACACTATGTGCTTAGCCACGAGGTACATGTATTATCCAAAATGGATCCTATCAAGTACTTGTTCGAGAAGCCCATCCTTAACGGTAGGATGTCCAGATGGACTTTAATATTGGCAGAGTTCGACCTTAAATTTGTACCATTAAAAGCCATCAAAGGCCGGGTAGTGGCCGAATTTCTTGCCGACAGTCCCATATCTGAAGAAGGGTGCACCGATACTTGGGCCTTCCCAGACGAAGACATATTCCATACCGACACAGAAACATGGGATTTATATTTTGATGGGGCGTCCAACTTCCGAGGATTCGGAGTCGGGATTCTATTAATATCACCAAAAAAGAGAGCATACACCGTTATCCATTAAACTGGACTTTGACGTGACTAACAACGCAGCCGAGTATGAAGCATACATTCGCGGGTTGCAAGCCGCCGCTGATTTAGGGGTAACAAATATCCGGGTCCACGGTGACTCGTCTCTAGTCATCTATCAAGCTCTCCAAAAATGGAAGACTTGGAACGCCAATCTCGTGGCCTATCAGGCACGGGTAAGGGTTCTTGAAAAACAATTTCAAAACATAGAATACATCTATCTACCCCGGGAGGAAAACCAATTTGCAGATGCACTTTCCAAATTAGCATCTTTATTAAATATCCCGGAGCATCTTACCAGCATGCCGATTTGCGTCGAAAGACGGTCCGAGCCGGCATATATTCACGCCATTCAAGATATCGAAATAACTGATCCGGAGCCTTGGTATCAGGCTGTTCTAACCTACTTAACGACGGGATAATATCCTCTGGGAACTGAAAGCCGGGCCAAGAAAGCCCTACGAAGATTGGCCACCCAATTTCTTCGAACGGACGACGACGAACAATTATACAAGAAGATGGCACAGGGGGCTCTCCTCCTATGTGTCGATAAAATACAGGCCAAGAAGGTTATGGCCGAGGTGCACGATGGTGAAAATGGTCCGCATATGAACGCTTATATGCTAGCCCAAAAAATCATGAGGCTCGGATACTATTGGAACACTATGGAAACCGACTGCCAGTTATATGTCAAACACTGTCATAACTGTCAGATTTTCGCCAACGTGCAACATATGCCGTCATCCCTACTATAAACCATGACATCACCGTTGCCGTTTTCAACGTGGAGGATTGATATAATTGGAAAGGTAACCTTTCCGGGACGGAAGGTCATTGCTTCATTCTGGTGGCTATCGACAATTTCATTAAATGGGTCGAAGCCGAGTCATACCGGATTTTGAACGCCAAGCATGTTGCCAAATTTATCCAAAATAAGATTATATGCCGATACGGGATCCCGCACGAGTTCATCAGTGATCACGGGACCCATTTCCAAGCTGAAACCGCTACTTTGCTAGCGAAATATAAAATCCAAAGGCATACATCTTCGCCTTACCGTCCCCCAAACAAATGGAGCGGTAGAAGCAGCTAATAAAATGATTGTCACCGTACTTAAAAAGATGGCTGAGAATTATCGGGCTGGCCCGACAAAATACCCTTCGCCCTATGGGGGTACCGAACATCAACTCGCACCGCAACCGGGCAACTCCATATTATTTAACATACGGAATGGAAGCGGTCCAACCAGTCGAGCTGGAAGTACCGTCTCTCAGGATTTTACTTGAAAGCCAAGTGCCTGAAGCAGATTGGGTCCAAGCCCGATACGATTCGTTGGTTCTTCTAGACGAACGGCGGTCCCGGGCTCTCAACAATATTCAAATATACCAGAAGAGAATACAACAGGCTTTCAACAAAAGAGTTAGGCCCAAAAATATCAAGGAAGGAGATCTGGTTCTGAAATCAGTTCGGGCATTACTACCAGTTGACCCAAGAGGAAAATTCAAATCCAATTGGGTTGGGCCATACCTAGTGAAGATGGTCCTATCAGGAGGTGCAGTGATGCTGACTGACTTAGATGGAAATGAATTCGTCAACCCAACCAACTTGGACCAGCTGAAGCGTTACTATCCCTAAACCCTATCTCAATGTCATTTGCAAAAAGTTTATAAAAATTTGTCTTTTTATAAATTTTCAAAATTATAAGCAAGTCAATAAGTTAGGATTATTTATCCTACTGTCGCACATCTCGAACTAATAGTCTTGGTGTATTTCGAAATTGCAAAAAAATCTATGTCTGAACTACGTTTGGTTTGATTCCGCTAATTGTGGAAACGTAGGCAGCCCCTCAAAAGGGTACAACCACTGCAATAACGAAAAGACAGGAACGATATTCACTAATAAATATGTTTTTTATTAAAAACCCGATAAAATCGGGAGTTTCAAAATTACATCACACAAAAAATAAAAAACACAAAAAAAAGCACACCACAAAAATAATAGTAATACTTAAATAATAAAAAATATGGAGACTAGTATTTATGCCATCTTACCCTTCCTCTTGTCCTTCGGGTCGCGTGGAGCCCGGTGTCATCCGGGCGGGGGTGAGCGTTCCCGAATCACCAAGGGAACCTCCTTTGCTCGAACCCGTTTCTTCGACACTGGGTCTTCTGCCACTGTAACCGGTCCAAGTCGAGTCTGTACATGCTCGGGTAGCCTGTCTCGAGGACCAAGTCGGTTCTGAACTGCCAGCTTCAGACCAAGTCTCCTTTCTAAGTTGGTCTGGGGGGCTCACTTTCCCCCGCGCACCTCTAGCACTGGACCCTTCAGCTTGAGTCCTAGTCCTCCCTCTCTGACCTGACATTAGACGAACCAGTGTACCCAGGGTGTCACCTTCATCGAAGAAGCCCCTATTGTCTTTAGCTTGCTCCCTTCGCAGCAGGTCAAAAATTTCATCAACCTTTAAAGAAGCTCGGGCCTTGGTAGAATCGGTTTTAGTCCACTTCACATAAGAATCTGACACCCAAATTGAATGAAGAGATTCAGGAATAGACCAAGTGGGCCGAGTATACCATCGCTGCATCCAAGTATCGCACATCACATCGGTCAGCTGGGTAGATTCACTCAAAACTGCCTTAGTTTCTGGGATTCTTTGAGACCAACCATACTGCCTAAGTATGCGGTCGGGGTAAAGGTGAACTGTCAGCTTGAAAGACAAAATCACCTGATATCGCGCTTTGTCCCTCGGAGCCAAACCTGTCCAAACGTAAATGGGCCACCATGGCACTACCCATCGGATCAATGGACCACTGTGGAAAGATAGCACTTCGTCCCAATATTTTTTAGTAATGTGGCGGGAAAAATCGATGGCCCGTCTCCTCGTCATCACTTGGTTAGGTCGGTATCGACTTGGCTCAAGGGGAGGATCTATGACCGATAGCCTCTCGAATAACCAAAGTTGAAAAAGAAAAGACAAAAATATGAGTTCCCGAGCAAATAGACATCCGCCTAGGGGCACTCGATCGAGTGACACCCCTGAAATCGGGCAGGGGGCTTTTTATGAAGACACTCGACCGAGTGCCAGGGTGACTCGAACGGCCTGCTATAGCGAAAAATCGCAGAAAAAAAAATCGAAGAAATTGAAAAGTTGAAAAAAAATCAGGAAAATCCAAAGCGATATACCTGTAGCAAACGGGTGTTCCCGGTCAGACGAATCGATGAATCCCTCTTGCGATTGTCCAAGCCCTGGATAATCTCCCCCATAATCAGCCAAGCCGGACTATGCTCCGTCTCCATCAGGTCGACCACGGTAAAAAGACGAACATTGCCCATGCATGACAACAAATCCATATGACCTTCAGAGGCATAAACGTGTAGCATACAAAAAGAAAAAGACCTACGGCTGTGGGCCGGCCTAACCCGGACATCGTGTAGGTTCATAAATTTCTCGGCCAAATCAATCAAAGAGATATTGTCATCTTCAGTCATACGGGATACCTCATTATGAGAAAGTCCTAAAAATTCCCGTAACTTCCTCCTTGGGTCATGAACTGAGAACGGGACAGCAGGACGAAGTATAGGATTCCATCCTCCCACAGTAGCAATTTCCTCGGGTAAAAGACAGATTTCGCCCCGAGGAAAGGCAAAAACATGATATGTGTCGTCCCAATAGGACAAACAAGCATCAAGGAAATAACGATCCACCTGCATCTGACAGATCGTGAACAACTGCGTAATACCTGTCTGTTCGGAGCACCCTTATCCGCGTCCCTAAAGTGTCGGGACCATTCTTGCAACATCGCGGTCAAGCGTTCAATTCTCATGGCTAAATTTCTTGAAAAGAATAAGTTCTCTTTTTAAGGAAGAAGAATTGTGAGAATTGTGGGGAAATCTAAAACAGCGGATGGGTATTTATAGTACTAAACCCTGACAACCCTCTTTCCATAAAGTTCCCTAATTCAAGTGGGCTTAGGCATACAGGCCTAATCTTATATTTTTCATGTCAGCACAGGAATTAGTCATCCCGAGCATTCTTAATTTTCAAAAGAGTCAAAATTTTCAAAAAATTCAAAAATGTCAAAAATCCAAAATTCAAAAAATTCAAATTTTTGTTCCCCAGCGCGAGTCGTGTTTTACCTAAGTGTTGCATGCAGACTTTATGTGACGGTATACAGGTACGACTCGAGGCTTCAGAAGCAAGCCCGCGCAACTCACATATCTCCCCAGCAGAAAGCCCGAGACGGCATATCTCCCGAATCAGCACGGTATGGGCCTACATACAGGCACACCCGGGACTTATATAACAAATCTGAATCCCCGCGGAGTTATCAGCATCAACTCAGGTATGATTCCTGTCTTATGGCTGGCGAGCCCTTTATGCGAGTCTAATGGACCATAAACGACCCGACCGGAAGTCTGCCAGGTCTTAATCCTTGATTGGTCTGGTAGCTACTCTGACTTTTGCCTTGTCCAAGCCTCAGTCAGAGTGGGAGCTCTGTAAACACCCACATTTGGCTGCTAGGTGTTTATGGCAGTTTCCAAAAAACACCCGATGATGATCGGACACAAACGTGCTTCTATGCGCTCGGATATGGGCTCGAAACCGTTAGTTTCTGGCTTGGGCTTTTTACGGAGTACAAATCTCACAAAACTGACCTCAAATCCAAGCCTAGCGGGCCGTTTCCAATCAAATAAGACTAATTTAGGTCAAAACCGACACCGGAAATAAAACCGACTTTTTAGCGACCGGGTCAAACCCCGGTCAAAGCCGTTTTCGAGAACACAAAACAGTCATGCAAATATCAAGAGTCCAACCCAAATACAAAATCTACAAAAATAGCCCATCCGCCTCATCCACTCGAGCGAGTGTCAGCTCACTCGATCGAGTGGGCCTTCAACAGGCCCGCTGTCACCTTTGTGTTGGGCCACTCGATCGAGTCAGTAGGGGCACTCGATCGAGTAACCCTAGACGGGGGTGGGAGAGAATTCCTATATATACACCCCTTTGCATGCAACTAAAGAGACCTTTTTTCGAAACCCTAATCCTTACCCATCACAACTTTACATACAACTCTAGTATCTAGTAAACCTACAAACCCTAAAACCACCATAACTCCATCTACAAACTCGATACTCCCGTGTCCAATCCACAACTAGACGAGTTCCATACCGAGAATACGAAGCATGTAGGTTGAGGGTGCATACAAACCCGATTTCTTCCCTTTTCTCTCTTCTCTTTTCTCGTCCCTCTTCGTCCGTCTTCCTCCTCTCTTTTTTTCGTTTTTTTACTTCTAATATTGTTAATATTACTAGTATCAAAACATTAAAATACTCGCTGATTCGTGTCAAATACAAAGGATGACGGAATAAGAAATAAAATCCGAATACAAGGGTCTCGCACCCGATGTGACCGATCGCTTATCCCGACACCCCGAGTATTTGATTGTTGAAGCGAGTCAACGTCAACGAGATCGTTCTCTTTTCTTTATTGTGTCGCTAGTCTCATTTTACTCGCATATTCAACATCAACATTAACATCGCATATTCATCGATTTCCAAAGCTATTTCGAATCAAAACACGTTTATTCAAATTAGAGCAAAACCCGTTGATGCGGATCTGACATCACATAATTCGCAAGGATTTATTACGATGTCGAGATGCGGAGGGAATCAATTTTTTAATTCAATCGAGTATGAAGCGTTTATACTTAAAGATGCGATATCGACTCTATAGTCGAATATCGTGTCTAAAAGAAGTAGTCAATAAATTTAACTAATAAGAATTCGTTGATGCTAAATATAATTGTCACAAAGTTCGAAAGAACTAATTACGACATTATAACGCGGAGATAACGTCTTTTCTAAATTTCACTCTAAGTATTCGATATTGATTCCATAATCAAATATCGGATACGACGAGTATCAAAAACTCGAGTCGAGCATAAATCATATACTCCCTCCGTTAAAACCATTTGTATACGTTTGCTTTATGCACGTACGTCGATACTCGTTTTCTTTTGTCTATATCTTTAGTGACGTGTTACTAAAAATTATAAAAATTTGATATTCATAATGTATTTTATTAGACGATTTAAACAAGATCCCACATGACTATGTTTTATCTTATATATTAGAAGTTACATTGAAGATTCTCATCATTTATAAATAGTGTTAAAAAACCAAATGTATACAAATGGTTGGAACAGAGGGAGTAATATTTTTGCGCGACTTAACAGAATCATCGATTTCCCAAAATCAAGAGCAATTTCGTAATTCATACAAATCGAAACGAACCATAGTTTGTACAGGGGCCACTCGACCGAGTGCCATAGGCCACTCAATCGAGTGACGTCCCAAAACCGAGGCAGAATGCATTTTTGAGGACCAGGGACTCGATCGAGTGACACCTCAAATTTTGGGCAGAAGCTTTTTCCGAGGTCCACTCGGTCGAGTCCCTCAACGACTCGATCGAGTGGCCTTAATCACGTCACAAACCGTGAGTCCCACAACGTCTTTCGAGCCACGATAATGTTTTTTATGACTTCGGTCAACATGTGTTAAGTCCACCACGTGCCGCACTACTTTTCAAAACCATGCATCATGTCGTTTACGTCATTCTACATCATTCTATACCATTTACAAACCGTTAATTACCGTTACTAACTCGTTTGTTTATGTCCTTTCATCTTATTTTTTATTTCGTTTTTTTTATTGTACCAAAACGAATCTCGCATGCTAAATACAACTTTGACGTTAATTTAGATGCATTAAATCGACCTAGCAACTTATTCAAACCTTCGCATGTTTAGGCAAAATATTGTTTGCATATCATTCAATCGAATTTACTAACGCGCGTATTCAAATGTCAAACGATATCTTAGTAGAGGTCGCTAAGTGCGGGCGGGGTTGGGTGTTCTTTGTGAACTTCCCAACACGTACCCTCACCCCTTACTCAGAACCTCGGTTTTCGGATGCCCGAAACCGTTGGCGCACGAGAGTCATTCAATACACGGTATCCGATAATGTCGGTATCGGTATCAAAATGCAAAGAGACGAACTCAATAAACTCTGACATCCGAATGGGCCGTACTTTGTGCACGGTCCACCAAGATATAGAGTGGGTTCGAATGGGCCCGAACTCCCACAAAGTTCGGTGGCGATTCCACTTCGATTTAAATTTTAATTCGACCCATCTCACATGAGATTCATTCGCCTCCCCAAACCCGCGCGTGGCCGCGTCGAGGTGGACCTATGTCATGTCCACATCAGGCCACGACCACTATTGCCGAAGAGGAAAAAGTCCTTCCCTGCCGAGTTCTGAAGAGGAGGTCAGAGCCCTCTTGTCCATGCCTAAGGTAAGAGGAAATGAGTGGACAAGGCGCACCCACGTGTCATCCACCCATTTCCCCATCTTTCTCTCTCTTCACTCTCTCTTATGGGAAACTATAAATACTCATTGGTTTCCCACAAGAGAGGGTAATTGATTTTCTCTCACTGGAATCTCTCTCTAGAAAACGCCACCTTACTCCTCACGAGTAAGGTTCATCAAGTGCATTCACGGACTGACTTAGGCATCGGAGAGGGTTCCCTCAGACACCTCCGAGGCCCTGTGCGCTCCCTGTGTGCAGGTGACAAGCCCCTTTTGCCGGGAAAGTCCGACCGCTAGAGGAGAGGAAAGTAAGGCTTGGAAGTCAAGCTACATCTACAAGAAATCGAGGCTTAGTTCGAGATCCGAATCCGATTTGGGTGTGATTGTTTCCATACCGGAACAATTTGGCGCCGTCTGTGGAATGCATCAAATCGAAGAGGTGGAAACAAGTGCCAATCCGGCGGGACAGCTGATCGTCCCCAGGTACGGCATGCCTTACACCACCAAAGAGGCAACGCCTGTCGCAACAATCTGAGGAGTTGGGCAGGCCACCCTTCAAGGAACGTCAAGTATGGGAGCGGTGACCGCAGCTGAGCAGAAGCCAGAGCATGGTCCAACCCTTGGCCTCACTCCTGCTCAGGCTAAGCAGGCTGCCGCCTTCTTCTCGGCGATTGTCGACAAGCCGGTCACTCCGAAGGACCTGGTTGGCGGAATAGCAAGAACCCTCAGATGCCTGCGCTTTTCAGGCATCGACGAGCCGGGGACACTAAGCGAACCGCAGCTAGGAACATCCAGATAAAGGCAAAGAAAGCGGCCTGGGGGTACGTGCTGGCGAAGAAGTGCCTTGTGACTAACGCCCAGGAGCAGCCACCTCAGCAGCAGGAGGGGTGTGTGTATACCATAGAATCCACCGCATTGGTTGAGAAGGGTGGACTATCCCAGGAAATGCGAGAGCGGCTGAAGCCAAAGGAGCCCGTCTCAAAACGTCTGGGGGCAAAGAAGGGTGGGGTCTTTACCAGGCTAACACCCGCCGAGGAACCACCAAAGGCTTCGGGGTTATCGAAGAGCATGCAGGACAGAATCAATCAGGGTAAGCCCCTGGAATCAGGACACCATCAGGCTAAAGGCCCGGAACAACGGCCACCCAGAGAAAAGAGACACAGACATCACTCCCCAGAAAAGGAAGACGACGCAGTAAGTAGGCACACACCTAGACACCGCTCCCCTATTGCTGGTAGACCGACCCCTGATAAGTGGGACGACTACGGTTACCACTCTACGGGAAGCAGATCTAAGGTACTAGAAAGACCTACCAGGACCCTGCTTCACCCTGATGTTCAGAGCTGCCCCATCCCGAAGTTTAAGATGCCCACGGTTAAGTTCGACGGGACTACTGATCTTCCCTACTCGACCATCTGGCAGTCTACGAGAGCCACATGGGAATGTACGATGCTGACGACGTTGCCTGGTGTAAGATCTTCCCTACCACTCTGATAGGGCTGGCTCTGGGTTGGTTCCGAGACTTGCTGTGAGGATCAATGTATTATTTCGAAGAGCTGGTCGAGTCTTTTCTGGATCAATACGCAGGGACCAAGAGGCGCAGGCTGACCCGCTTCGACCTAATGACCCTGAAGCAGAAGAAGGGCGAAACCGTCAGGGAGTACCTAAAGAGGTTTGACCTAGTCTTCCAGCAGGTCAGAGAAATTTATGATCCCACTGCAGCCTATGCATTGACCAATTCACTGCTCCCAGGGGAAATGAAATATCAGCTGATCAGAGCCCAGCCAGAGTCCCCGGCTGATAATAGCTGAGGGCTTCATACTGCAGGAAGAATTCTACAGCCTGCCGGATACCCCCACAATGTCTGTCAGGCAACAGGGGGACCGCAGGATGGGCGCAGCAGGGGCGAAGCAGCAGGAAAGCAAAAAAACCGAGGAGGGGGACGCGGAGCGCGTGACCTACCAGCCAAGGTTTGATAGTTACACAGCCTTGAACAAATCAAGAGCTGAGATATTCGAGCTGGAGAAAGAAATAGAGAAATGGAATCGTCCAAGCAAACCACGCAGCCCAAAGGGTGACCCTAAAAAGTTCTGCACGTTCCATGACTGCATAGGGAACACGACTAAGAAGTGCCGCCACCTGAAAGATGAAATAGAAAAACTCATCAGGAACGGCTTACTGGGTAACTATGTTGCCAGAAACAAGAGTCAAAAAGCCGCTACGGAGAAGCCGGAGGGCTCAGTACAGGACCGCATGATAATCCATGTAGTGTCAGGGGATGCTGAAGGCCAGACAAGCCGGAGGGGCCAGAAGAGGCAGATCCGGGATCTCCATAATCAGATCTGCTACGCCGAAAGGGCGGGGAGCCCAGTTGGCCTAACCCTGAGCATAACCCCCCAAGACGCAGGCCGGGTGGTCTACCCTCACAGTGATCCCTTAGTCCTTTCACTGATTATCAACAACCATATAGAAAGAAGGTGCATGGTCGATACTGGTGCCTAGACAAACCTGTTGTACAAGGACGCTTTTGACAAAATGAACCTGGAAAAAAGACACCTCAAGCCTTCCCCTGGATCCTTGTATGGATTCAGCGGGACAGGGATCCTCCCAATGGGAATCATTGAGCTTCCAGTCACACTCGGAGAAGGAGCATCGGCCAGGAATATTCGAGCCTCATTCGTGGTTGTAGACGCCAAATCAGCATACAATGCTCTGATAGGCAGGGCCACCCTGGATGAAGTAGAGGCTGCAATATCCATCAGAGCGTTGACCGTGGCCTACGTCACAGATTTTGGAATGGAAGGGAAGATACATGGGGACCAGGAGTCAGCCAGACAATGCTACTCAGTATCCCTGCGCACTCACGAAACAGAAAAAAAAGGCAAACGAAAGGCGAACAACTCCCCCAGCAGGGAAGGAGAGATTCTGACTGATCAACAGGCAGCAAAAAAGGCTGACCACCCAGAACCTAGGGGCGAGAGTATGCTGGTAGAACTGGAGCCAGGAAGGTCGGTCCTGATCGGCACCGACCTGGAAGAGTCCTATCGGGAGAAACTGATCAAAGTCTTGCAGGATAATAGGGACATCTTCGCCTACTCGGCTGACAAAATGTCAGGGGTCGACCCAGCCCATATCGTTCACAAGCTCAACGTTAATCCAGAGGCTCGGCCTGTAAAGCAAAAGAAAAGAAACATGTCGGTGGCAAAGGACATAGCCATTAAGGAAGAAACTGAGAAGCTCCTAAAGGCCGATTTTATCCAGAGCTGTGACTACCCTGAGTGGCTCGCCAACGTAGTGATGGTGAAGAAATCCTCAGGGGCCTGGAGGATGTGCGTGGATTTCACCAATCTCAATAAAGCATTCCCCAAGGATTGTTACCCTCTGCCACGGATTGACCAGTTGGTGGACGCCACCAGTGGGTACTCTATGCTCAGCTTCCTGGATGCCTTCTCAGGCTACCAGCAGGTGTACCTTTGGCAGCCGGACAGGGTCAAGTGCGCATTCATCACAAGTGCAGGTACATACATGTACAAGATGATGCCATTTGGCCTCAAGAACGCAGGGGCAACCTATCAACGTCTGGTTGACAAGGTATTTGAGAGCCAGAAAGGGAGAAAGTTGGAGGGGTACGTAGATGACGCCATAGTCAAAAGCAAAGGAGATGCAGAACACTTAGAGGATCTGCAGGAAACCTTCTCCTCCCTACGCAACTACCGGATGAAACTAAACCCTAAGAAGTGTACCTTTGGGGTCCGTTCTGGAAACTTTTTAGGATTCCTGGTCAGTGCTAGGGGGATTGATGGGAATCCTGAAAAGGTGCAGGCCGTTCTAAATCTCCCAGAACCAAAAACGATCAGAGACATTCAGCGACTGACTGGCAGGATGGCCGCCCTGGCACGATTCATCGCCAGGTCAGCAGACAAGTTGACACCCTTCTTTAAAATACTGAAGGAAAATAGGCAATTCAAATGGGAAGTAGAACAGAAGGAAGCCTTTGAGCAACTGAAGGAACACCTAAAAAAACTACCAACCCTGGCTAGACCAGTGGCGGGAGAAAACTTTTCCTATACATAGCAGTAACAAACTCAACCGTAAGTGCAGTCATCTTGAGAGAGGAAGCAGGGTCTCAGCAGCCAATATACTTTGTGAGCCATGCCCTGGGGGCAGCTGAGAAGAATTATCCGGTCGTCGAGAAGGCGGCATACACAGTAGTCATTGTGTGGACATGACATTGGTCCACCCCGACGCGGCCACGTGCGGGTTCAGGCGGCGAAATATTTCCCATGTGAGATAATTCTCGGGTTGAAATTTAAGTCGGATTAGGAGTCGCCACTGAACTTTGTGGGAGTTCGGGCCCATTCGAACCCACTCTATATCGTTGTGGACCGTGCACAAAGTACGGCCCATTTCGATTTCAGAGTTTATGGGGTTCGTCCGTTTGCATTGCGATACCGATACCGTCATTATCGGATATCGTGTATTGAATGACTCTCGTGCGCCAACGGTTTCGGGCATCCGGAAATCGAGGTTCTGAGTAAGGGGTGAGGGCACGTGTTGGGAAGCCCACAAGGGACACCAAACCCCGCCCGCACTTAGCGGCCTCTACTAAGACATCGTTCGATTTTATAATACGCGTGTTAGTAATTCGGTAAAAATGTTATGCAAACAACATTTTACAAGATATAGAAATTGAATGGGTTGCTACGTCAGTTTAATGCATCTAAATATTTGTCGGAGTGATTTAGCATGCGATGGTTCATTTATAAACGGTAAAACGCAAATAAATAAAAGCAAAACAAAATAAATCGATTACAAGTTACACGGGCGGAAATACAACCCGACCAAAACGAAAATAGCGAATAAGATCGAAATGACGATATAATAACGGTAACGATAATATGGGTAGAGGATAACTGTAAAAAATGTAACGCATGGTTTTAGAAAAGACGTGGGCACGTGATATTATTTACACGTGTCGATCAAAGTCGTAAAATATTTTACGAGGCAAAATCGATCTTAAAGGGACCGACGTACTAGCATATATTGGACCACTCGATCGAGTCATGGTCAGGACTCGATCGAGTGACCCCATGTCGACCCTTCTGCCTCGTTTTTGAGATGCTACTCGATTGAGTGGCTATGGCACTCGAGCGAGTGCTCCCTGTTTGAGCGACTGCTCAATTTCGTAAAGGGTTATACGAAATTCAAAGTTGTTTTAAAATCGATAATCAACCGAATCACATATAAATATAACATGACTTATATTCAACTCGGTTTTTTGGTACTCATAATGTGCATGTTATGATTACGAGACCGTTATCGGAGATTTTGAAAAAGGGTGATATAGAATCATTTTGAATTGAATTGGGACGAAATTAATTCCCTCCGCGTTACGACATCTATAATAATCCTTACGGATTATGTGATGCACGGTTTAGCGTCAACGGGTTTCATACCAATCCTTTTAAAAATGGCATCAGACGCGTTCAACTACGTACTATCACGATCGCGTCACGTCCTTAAGTGCTTAGGGCGATGCTCCTCGAAAGGGCGTCACCGCTATCGCGACTCGTAAAGGGATTAGACGGACTTGGTGCAATAGTTGTAGTTAAATGTGTTCGATCCGAATACAGTTTATAGATTTATATATACGCGGATTTTAGTTAATGTGACGAGAAAAAAAAGAATGATGTTAGTGGTTAGATGCGATAAATACAAAAAAGAATGCGAGGAATAAAATGTTAGCGTTAGTAGAAGTGTCGTTACTATCGACTAATTATAATAAATATGCATAGATATAAATAATGACGAAAAAAAACGAAAAGGAAAGGGAGAAATAAATGTCGGTGTTGAATGTCACACTCTCAACCTACATGCTCTTGCTTCTCGGAATACGGTTCGTCAAATGGCGGCAAAGGCGCGGGAACGTCGAGATACGTAGGAGGAGTTGAAGGTGTGTATGGGGTTTTGTAGAGGCGGATTTTTACGAGTTTTTGCTCTCGAGATGTGTATGAATGTGTATGGTGCTTAAGGGTTGAAGTTATGGCTGAAATGTGAAGGTTTTTTAAGTGTGAAGTTGGCTGAAAAAAAAAAGTTGTGAAGTGTTGTGGGTTGATGGGGTATTTATAGAAAAAACCCCATGACCTAGGGACACTTGATCGAGTGGCCCTAGTGCACTCGATCGAGTGCCCTAAAAAAGAGGGCCTGCTCGGTTTTTGTAGCTCCACTCGATCGAGTGAGGTCAATCCACTCGATCGAGTGGATCAGGTTGGCGAGCCATTTTAGGAAATGGCTGACTTTTTTGAATTTTTGAAAAGTGTGATTGGCGCCTGTTCAAGAAGCTTTGTACTTAGCTGGTTTATGAGACGGATTCGCCTTTGACCGGGTTTTGACCCGGTCACTAAAAGACGGTTTTATTTTTGGTGTCGATTTTGGCCCAAATTAGTCTCATTTTATTAGAAACGGCCCACTGGGCCTGAATTTGAGGTTAGTTTTGTGAGATTTGTGCTCCGTTAAAAAGCCCATGCCATACATTACTGATACCGAGCCCATATTCGAGCGTGTTAGAGCACGTTTGCGTCCGATCATCGTCGGGTGTTTTGTTGGAGACTGCTATAGACACTAGCAGCCAAATGCAGGTGTCTACAGAGCCCCCACTCTGACTGAGACTTGGACAAGGCGAAAGTCAGAGTAGCTACCAGGCCAATCGAGGATTAAGACCTGGCAGACTTCCGGTCGGGTCGTTTATAGTCCATTAGACCTGCGAAAAAAGGCTCGCCAGCCACAGGATAGAAGTCATACCTGAGTTCTTGTTAACAGGGATAGCTCCGTGGGGAGTTGGACTTGTCGCATAAGTCCCGGATGCGCCTGTATGTGGGCCCATCCCGTGCTAAATAGGGGAAAATGTCGTCTTTAGACTTTCGTTTCTCGCTGCTAATCGAAATTGAAATGCTGATGATGTTTGGAATAAGTATGAGGAACAGTTCCCCAGTTGGTTTAAGGATCATGTAACTGCTTTGAATATCCAGGATGATTTGGTTAGGAGTCTAGCATTAGGTCTTTTGCAGAAGGTTAGAACTTGGAACTGGTATTCGGTTAACGGTTACAATTTCCATACATTTGCCCATGGTAGCAGTAGGGCTAGATGTAATTTCGATGTGACTGTGTCATCACTTGATGGTGATGACTATTACGGTCTACTGGAGGACACATTCGAGTTGTGCTATGCTAGAAGAGATCGTGGGTATAGAGCTGTGGTATTTAAATGCGAATGGAAGGACAACTCAGTGCATGATACTAGAGTACATGAATGGTACAAACTAGTGGAAGTTAATCATACCAAAAAAATACTCTAAGTACGATCCGTTTATACTTGCACATTAAGCACACCGAGTGTACTTTGCTCCTTATCCAACCACAAAGAACGATAGAAGTCAAAGTCAGTGGTGGGCGGTGTTTAAAACTAAGTCACGGGGGCACATTGACACTGACCTCTTCCAAGAGGAGGTCATTTCTAGTGGTACAACATTGTCTCCAATTGATGAGACTCCTTTTGCAAGTGAGAATGATAACGATGTGGATGTGGGGGAGGATTTTGATGACGATGAAGGTGGTGAGGACGACGAAGGTGCTTCTGGTGATATAGTCGAGGAGGACAAAGATAGCAAAGTTGAAGGCACCGATGATTTGGAGGTCGATGATGAGAAGAAGGAGGATGATTACTCGGAGGAGGATGTAGTTGGTTCGAGTAGGCAAGTGGAAGATGACTCAGATAACGATGATGATTGCTAGTAGGGTATAGTTTTAATTTATATTATTTCAATATTTAAGTCTGTCTTTACTATTTTGAGTAGTTAATTGATTAAGTTGTTAATTTCTAACTTTCTATCTTCGTCAGCAGATATGACGTTGGGCAGATGATTTTGGGCTGGGAGCGAGAGCACCACCAGACAGCCGCAATAGGAGCAGAACCAGGAAGACCAGCAACATACCGAAGAGCCACTGGACGAGAACCATGAGGTCACGGGGGAGCAACCACAACAGCCACACCAGATCAGACAGAGGCAGGAGGATGGACGCATAATTCTGAGCCCTGATCACACTTCGTGAGACATCATATTAGCAGCTTCATTATTGGTGTTTAAACTTCAATCATATTAGCAACTTCATTATTGTGAACTACTTAAGGTTTACAAATACTTGTACACTTCAATCTTATTTCATTTTTTTGGTGTAGGTTTCGGCATCGAACGACCATGACTGGTGTCTCTGATAATTTCATGTCTGACTTGATGACTTACTGCACCAGTTGGAATAAGGTGCCTGGGTGGCAGCAGGAGAAGTGGTTCAACAACTTCAAGGTACACCATTTTTTGGGTTTAGTAGTTACCTATTACTGTTTACGGATTACTAATTCACTAACGAGCAGTTGAAATTCTGGTGGGACGTGAGCCTCAAGGTGGCTGCACGGGATTGCTACATGGATGTCGCCAAGCCACGGTACAAGGACAACATGTTCAAGTTGGCAAATGAGGGGAAGGTAGAGAAATACCTTAGAGGTTTGATTACTCAATTAGTGTTCGTACTTGAATAGAAAGTTATATCTTCGCTTACTGATCTCTTTATATGAATAGTAGGTGTCGCACTTGAGCAGTTCTACAAAGCTCGCTCCGACCCAAAGTTTATTAAGAGATCCGCTCAAGCAAAGAAAAACAAGAGGTGGGGAGATCATGGGACAGAAGTGGAGCCTACCCACTACGGTGGGTCACAGTCGATGCACCAGTGGGCTATGGTTGTAAGTATTTCAAACCTTTCATTTTTATTTTGGATTTTTAGAATTCATGTTTTCATTAAAATTATTGACAAAATATCTACATGTACTGTTAACAGTTGAAGACCAAAACAAGACAACTCCCCATCATTGTGGAGTTGTTTCTTCAGAAGAAGAGCAAGCTGGACTGCAGAGGTGGAAGACATTTCATTTCGGCGAGGGACGCTGAAATTTGGGTGAGTTTCTAACATAAGACTTCTTTACATTGTTCTTTATATTGTCAATTTGTCGACAAAATCTAACCTTATCATCAAATCAATTTTTTAAGGATGCTTACCTGGAAGCCACATCCACCGACGATGTTGAAGGTAGGGATCCGAATAGGATATGGTTCGATTTCATGGAAGGGTACCGTAAGGGAGCTGTGTACGGTACGGGGAATGCTCACACCCTGTACTGGACACCACCAAATGCTCAGTGGGGCGTTCGACCTCGACGGAGTACGTACCGTCCGTCTTTTCTGAGATGAGGTTGGAAATAAAAGAGGGGAAGGCGGAACGGGCTGCTCTGGCTGATCAAGTGAGGCAACAGTCCGAGCATATGAGGCGATAGGAGGAGGTCAACATGCAAATACTAGAAGAGCTCGCCCGCCTGAGGAGCATGCAGCAGCATAACTGCAACTCCAGCCCCACTCTCCGACACCCATACCTTAGAGACCCTTCCAATTGGGGTGGTAGTGGTGCTTCAGCTAGTTTCCCTGTTTTTTGAGTAGTTACTGTCAGTAATTGTAGTTTTGAGTAATTGTAGTTTATGAATGTTGATTGAAAACAGTTTGTAACATTACTCTTAATTTAGTTTATTCACGACGTTTTGGTTGGCAATTGTGGAAGTGCGAAGCCGGCATTATGTGGCCTTTACGGCAGGGTGTTTGGAATCTGTTTGGACGTATTGTCATTATTGGGTCTATTTTTTGGCTTGCAGATTTTGGCTAGAAATGAAACAAATTCAATCGGCCAATGACAGGTTCACTAGCGACCAATATCAGTTGCTAACTGGAAATAGTAGCGACTTATAACGGTCGCTAAATAAGACGCCCCAAGGCTCTCAGGACGTCAGGAAGACACATGGGGAGACCGATATCGGTCGCTAAACCATCCACATTAGGGACCGATATCGGTCACTAAGCGTCTCATTTAGCGACTGATATCGGTCGCTAATCTTAGCGACTAATATTGGTCGCCCGAGTTTTTTAGCGACCAATATCAGTTGCCCGTCTTCTTTTCAAGCGACTACCTTGTGCGACTGCTTCTCAGCGACTGTCATCTATCGCCCGTCTTTTTTAGCAACAGAAGACGGTAGCTGATTTCGGTCAGCTGTTTCATTTTATCTAGTAGTGCGTAACGGGT
This sequence comes from Agrostemma githago, assembly GCA_958450325.1. NCBI lineage: Eukaryota > Viridiplantae > Streptophyta > Magnoliopsida > Caryophyllales > Caryophyllaceae > Agrostemma > Agrostemma githago. The sequence continues at coordinate 74,471,923 of OY288239.1, read as the reverse complement.
TTGTTTGTCTAATCGCATATGCTAAGTCATACAGGTTTGAACCGAATAGAGAAAAAGAGTCAAGTATCAAGAGGAATAGAATACTCAATCGTGATAAATCACGCATGGAAAGAACAAGCATTGAAAATCATAGAAGAATATGTGAAAGCTTGTAAAAGAGGAGGAGGAGAGGAAGATACTCAACATGGAGCTATAATCACTTCATGGTTGGAGAAGATACTTAACATGGAGCTATAATCACTTCATGGTTGGAAGAAGACACCTAACATGGAGCTATAATCACTTCATTGTTGGAAGGACAAGGAAAAGATGGAATGAACAAGAAGCCTATCAATCTAGTTCACCAACTTGACGTCATGAATCGAGTTTACGAACAAGTTTGATTGGGTGAGTCAAGTTTAAAGAGACTTAGGTACTTGTTACAGTCGGAGTTGAAATTGTTACAATCCGAAACTAGATGTCACAGTCTGACTCTGAATGTTACAGTCATGTTCACAGATGTTATAGTCTGTGAAGTTCCGTGATAGAATTTGTGTCAAAAAGATTTTGTGTCCCACGCCAAATTTGCTTTGAAAGTATTTTCTAAAAGTACTTTTCTAAAATATCTTCTATAAGTTCTTATGGAAATTATATTCTATTAGGTTTTGAAAAGATTTTGTTGTGTTTTATTTAAGGCAAAACTTTTTCCTAAATAAAACTACTTTATGGTAATAAGATATAGTTATATTGAAATAGGTTACATGGTGAACAAGAATCACAATGTGTTTAGGAAAGTAATTTCTACTAGGGCTGCACACAGGTCCAGGATCGTATCGGACCGAACAGGAACCGGTTTGGACCGGACCGTAATCTACAAAATATGGACCGGGATCGGACCGGAAAATTTCTGGTCCAAGATCGGACCGGACCAATTGGACCGGTTAGACCGGAATTTTTAATTTTTTTAAAATTCCGGTCTTTTGGAACGGCTAGACCAGAATTTTTATCAAATAAATATAATCTCGGTCTTTTCGGTCCGGACCGAAAAAACCGGGTTAGGATCGGACCGGAACCTGAATTCTCCCAAATTGATGGACAGAGACTGTACCGGAATTTTTTATTCCGGTCTGGACCGGATTTTGCACACTCTTAATTTCTACTACACGTGAGATCTTGTGTCTTTACCAAAGATATGAGTCTTATATTATTTGCTTATCTTCCAAAAAATCTTTAACATATAATTTTTTAACCTTTGTAGTATCCTACTACTCGTAACCTAGGCGCACGTTTGGAAGTAATATATAAGTCAACTCGGTCTTTCATATTACTTACGCAATTCTTCCATTGAGTTTTAGAGTCTAAGGCAAAAATATTTTCTGGCTAAAAACATTTTTGCTTATTTCTTTATGGTTAGAATTCGTCACGGAAAAGTCACTTCTTGTTTAATTAGTGTGTTATATTGCTCTAAGTACTTGTCGGTTGAAGAACGACGCTCCTACATCCGTTTTACAAAGAAGAGGACTCATAGGACACTACAAGAAAAGGTGCCCCAGGCGTCCACCCAGTGGCTTCCGTCAGTGGACGCTATACGGGGACGGGCGTCCGCAAACAGACGCCAGAAAGTGGAAGCCACGACCGGTCGCCCATTTTTAAATCGGGCGTCCACTGTTGGACGCCAAGCAAACGGGCGTCCGACAGTGGACGTCAGGTGTGGCGTCTGACTGTGGACGCCATTTACCCCTGGATCGCGTCCATAGTCAGACGCCATCTGCTTCATGTTGGCGTCCGACTGTGGACGCCATCCAGGGGTAAATGGCGTCCATTGTCAGACGCCATATCCCCTGAATATCTGTCATTTTCCTTCGATTTTAGCTACCTCTGGCGTCTGGCATGGCGTCCGTTACTGGACGCCATGTATGCTGTTGCATGGCCGTAAACATGCGTTCGATGTCTAGCCAAAACCTGCAAAATAAACCACATCCACAACTCTCAACCAACCACAACTGTCGACCATCCACAATACCTCAACCTCATTCACTCTCAATCAACCAAAACACTTCATCACTCGACACATTTATGCTGAAAAAACATTCATATAAAAATGTTTTAACAAACGGTTTGAAGGTACATAAATCTAAACTAGTTCGAAGATACATAATCCATTAATCCAGTTACAACAACAACAACAACAAAAAATAATCAGCTAACTGTGAAGCTAGCTGAAGCACTAGAGTTACCACCATCCCCGTTAAAAGGGTCTCTGTCGTCTGGAGGGGGTGGGGGAGGACCTTTCTTTGCATCTTTCAAACATGGCCTGAAACATGGCCATCTGTTCCTGCATTTTCTTTATTTGCTCCTGTTGTTCCTTCATTTGTTGCTGTTGCTGTTGTGTCAGTTGTTCCTTCATTAGTTCCTTCTCCGGGTCGGGCTGCTGAGATCCTGCCGGCGTGTACTCCATCTGTGTAGAGGTGCCGAGACGCGCTGGGGGAGGTGTGATACATCCCGTGTGCATTTCCTACACCGTACACGCTTCCTTTCTTGTACTCCGAGACGACCTTGAAAAACGTTTAATTCGGGTTGACTTTGGTAGCATCAGGAGCAGTCTCGAGGTTCGCTTGCTCATTTTTGTAGGCATCCTGCGTACACAACAATGATTTCAATTCAAGTTATTATTAGATGACATCATTAAATATAGTTATCTACCACCAAAAGTATAGACAAAGTTGAATTATTTGAAATAGTTAGTACTCACCCAGATTGCCTGATCTTCCTCGTGACAAAATTGGTCGTCTCTTCATCATCGCTCTTCGCGTGCATGTCGAGGAATAGCTCGGGCGCGGTTGGCATCCTCCCGATTTCAGCTTCCAGCTATTAAACGAGTATGAACGTTAGGCGAATATATATTATGCGAACATAGTTTAGGATTATTTAAGTAATAGTACGATATTAATAGAAATCATACCCTCTTGGCACGACGGAACGAAGACTGAGAACCCCGATGATGTGTCGGGTTTGCCTTCCCTTCTTTCTCACAGTTCTTCATTTTGTTTTGTTGTGCCCTCTCCGACCTGACCTTGAATTCGGCGGTGTCGTGGTACGCAACCCACCTCTCCAACGCTTCCCCTGAAATATGAAGGTACTAATATATTAGTTAAAACAGTAACAGATTGAAGTTAAATTGTTTGTTAAAACTGTGTACTATTAAAAACTACACCTTTGAGGTCATTGAGCGTAGTCCCCCGCTTGTGGCGTTTGTTCATGATGCAAGCGAAACGTCGTGTGCAGGTCTGGTTATCTCGATCCCACACCCTTCCTTCTAACTCCTTATCCCAAGTGAACTTCAACCGCACAATCAAGGCGGATTATTAATTAGTAGCGAAAATATTTACAAAGTCCACATTGTAAAATAAAAACTCGGTAACACAAACCATCCACGTACCCGGAAGTTGTTGAACCACCACTGCCGTACGTCCAACGGCACCTGAGTCCAGCAAGCATACCCCGGCTCTTTGTCGACCATGTAGCTGGTAGTACAGCCTCCGATGACCTGCTCATGCAAAAACCTGCACCGAGTCGAGAAACACATACATGTATGAAATCTTACAAGATATAGTAAAAGAATTCATATGTTACAAAAGAATCGACATGTTAGATTATATTAACAAATGCGACCAGGGTCGAGAATCACCCGGTCGTTCTCGTCCTTCTCTAGCTCCTCCTGCTGCCCCTACTGTTGCTCATTCTTCTCCGGTCCCGTTTTGGGGACCCGTTCCTCCTCCTTCTGCTGCGTGGTGGATGTCTGAACAAACCTACTTCCCCCACCACGTCTCCTGGTCGATCTACCGCCTGCCATCTTAACTTTGCAACAAATTAAACAATGTCAACAACAATTAGCAATTACAATCTAACTTGATTAAAATAATGTACCAAATAATTAACACAATGATCAATATAACCTACTACAACAAATCTAGTAGTCATCTTCGCTGTCGTTATTCTCGTCAGCCTCATCCTCCTCAGTCTGATCTTCCTCCTCCGTCTCCTCGCCCTCCACTTGATCGTCCTACAAATTCTCTTCATCGTGTCCGTCATCCTCCTCAAGGATCTCCCGAATATCCGTAACCATGTAATCTCGTAGTCCATCGATATCGTCATCATCCTCTAAATCTTCTTCTGCCCCTTCATCTTGATCTTCACTGGAGAATATGGTCTCTTCACTTGGAGATAAGTTTGTACCACTTGAAGCCGCATCTTCCTGGAACAGAGAACTGTCTATTTTCCCCCGTGGTTTAGTCGTGAAGACTGCCCACCATTGACTTTGATTTCTATCATTTTTCGTGTAAGGATAAGGAGCAAAGCAGACTTGCTTCGCCAGATGCGCGAGTATGAACGGATCGTATGTAGGATATTTCCTGGTGTGATTAACTTCCACAATCTTGTAACGTTCATGCACTCGGGTCCCGTTCACAGAGCTGTCTTTCCACTCACATTTTCATATCACAGCTCTATACCCCCGTTCTTTGCCAGCATAACACAACTCGAAAATATCCTCCAAAATACCATAGTACTCATCACCATCAAGAGATGACACACTCACACCAAAATTGCATCTAGCCTTGTTCTTCCCGTAGTTGAATGTGTGAAAATTGAACCCATTCACCGAGTACCCACTACAAGAGTTAAAGTCAGTGGCGACTGATCTTAGCTACTGACATCTGTCGCAAAAATCAGATGTGCAACCGTCAACAGTCGCTAAGCGACAGTGGCTACAGTTAGTCGCTTCTAGCGACTGATTTCAGTCACTAAAAAACGCGCGACTGAAATCAGTCACTAAATTTAGCGACTGAAATCGGTCGCTATAACATCATTTTAGCGACTGATATCAGTCGCTATGGCCTCATTCTAGCAACTGAAATCAATCGCTAAGAGCGTCAGTTAGCGACTGATTTCAGTCGCTAAATGGTGCGACGTGGCGTCCTACAGCGACTGATTTCAGTCGCTAAATAGAAAACTTAGCTACTGATATCAGTCGCTACCGTGCTAGAAATAGGCCGGTTATATTTATTATTTTTCTAGCCAAAATCTGCACAATAAAACAAACCAACAACCACAATACATCCCAAACATCATTCCAAACGTTGTTCCAAACGTTACGCAAGCTTCACACTCCAAAATTGTCAACCAAGTACGCAAACGTCGTGAATACAGTAAATTAAAAGTATTGTTACAAACTGTTTTTTCAACAAGCATTCAGAAACTACAAATTGTTTTCATTCAATCAACTCAGCCAACAGGAAAACTAGCTGACGCACCACTACCACCGTCACCGAAGGGGTCTCTAGGATCCGGGAATTGGGGAGTGGGGCCGGAGTTGCAGTTATATTGCTGCGTGTTCCTAAGACGCCGTATCTCTTCCAGAATTTGCAGGTTAATGGACTCCTGCGTCTTCAGCCTCTCATTCTGCTCCTTCATCTGCTCGGCCATAGCTGCCCGTTGCGCCCTCTCCTCTCGAATTTCCGCCCTCATCTCAGCCATCTCGAATGGTACACACTCGGTCGTGGTAGCATGGGCCCCCCGAACATTGGGTGGTGTCCAGTACAGGGAATGAGCGTTCCCCGTACCGTACACCGCTCCCTTGCGGTATCCCTCCGTGACTCTAAACCAAATCGTGCTCGGGTCCACACCTTCATTCTCGGGCGCTCTAGTGGCCGCCAAATACGATCTCTGAAAGAAATAGAAGTCATGATTAGGTTGATTGTTTGAAGAAAAAAAAAGTAACAAAGTATTGTGTTTGAAACTTACCCAAGTGTCCAAATCCTTCTTCGTGGCGAATGATCGACCGGTGGCATCGTCCCCCTTACTCTTCGCTTCGAGAAATAGCTGCACAGGAGGGGGGAATTCTCCGGTTTTCTTCTTCACCTGTTGACAGTACATGTAGATTTTTCATTTATTTTTATAATGAAAACATTAAATAAGAATCCAATATAAAAATCAAAAGTACGGAAATACTAACGTTCATGGCCCGCTGGTGCATCGACTGCGACCCACCATAGTGGGTGCACTCCGCCTCCGCCTCGGGGTCCCCTCCCCGCCTCTTGTTCTTTTTCGCCTGGACGGATCTTTTAAGGAAGTTAGTGTCGAAGCGCGCTGTTTGGAACTGTTGGATGGCGTCACCTACAATTTATACACTTTGAGATCAATAAATGTTTTGAATATATATACAACTTTCTGTTCAGGTACTAACACCAATTTAGTAATCGAACCTCTAAGTTGTTTCTGTAACTTTTCATCGCTCGCCATCTTATACATCATGTCTTTGTATCTTTCCTTCGCGACATCCATGTATCTGTCTCTCACAGCCACCTCGAGACCATCGTTGTAGAAGTGTTTCAACTGCAAGATAGTTTGTTGTCGTTGTATTAGTAATCTATAAACAGTAACAGACAATTAATAAAAATCAGAAATTGGTGTACCTTGAAGTTGGCAAACCACTTCTCCCGTTGCCACAGAGGCAACTTGGTCCAGCTCGTGCAGTAAGTAGTCAAATCATTCATGAAACTGTCCTTGACACCAGTCACCGTCGCACGAGTACGAAACCTACACCAAAGAGTGAAATAAAATGATGTCTCACAAAAAAAAGGAAATACAATGTCTCACCATGTGGACTCGGGGCCAATTACTAGGCGCCCGTCGTCTGTGTATCGAAGCACTTCATCCTGGCGTGGTTGCGGTTGTTCTTGTTGCTCATTGCCCGGCACCTCCTCCTCGTTCTCCACTTGTTCGTCCTCTCGCCTGTTTTCTTCTTGGTCTTCCTGCAATACCCGGTCCCTGCTCCTGCTGCTGCTGCTCGAACTACCAAACCTCAACCTGCTGCCCAACGTCATATCTGCAGACATGTAATAGTTGAAAGTTAGGAACTGACATCATAATATGCCTCGCAACACTCTTCCCCTCTACACGAGTTTCTTTTTGATGCCACCTCATTTGTTCGGCAATGGTTTTGGTTGCGTATAATTTTTGAAGTCTAGGGGCGATGGGAAAGTAGGTAAGTCGACTAAGTGGTATAGGTTTTTTATGCCTCGCAACACTCTTTCCCTTCTTACCCCTCAAAACAATATTTCCATCTACAGTTTTGTATCTACCCTTCCCACATATCTTACATTCCTCAAGCATGGCATCGTCCTTCCAAAAAAGCATACATCCATCGGGACAAGCATCGATCTTTTGATGCCGAAGTTCAAGACCTTTAACTATTTTTTTGGTGTTGTAGAATGTTTTGGTCATAATGTTGTCTTTTGGGATGAGTTTCTCAATCAACGCAGCGATACCGTCTACGCACCCAAAAGGTAGGTTATACTCACATTTAAGGGTCACTACCATAGACGCGACTTCTAACAATGTCACATCACACTCTCCATATAATGGCTTCTCCGCAGCCTCTAACATATCAAAAAAAGCTTTCGCTCGTGGGTTTGGCTCTTGTGGGGTTGGTTGGTCATCGTCATTAGTGTACATGCTCTCATCATTAAACAAATTGCACTCAACCACATCAACAATCATTCCTCTCACCCCGCCCTCATTCTGATCCACCTTAGATTCCTCAAAAGCAGACTTCTCACCATGACAAATCCAATAATAGTAATTTGGGCTAAACCCATCTGAGATAATATGTTCCTTAATCAAAATACTATCCAAGAATTTGATGTTCTTACATTTCACACAAGGACACCTAAATCTACCCTCTGACGCGTATTCAGGATGAGTCTTAGCGAACTCAAGAAAGCGATTAACACCCTTTAAAAATTCCTTTGTGGGACGTCGTTTCTTATCGAATCTTTCCCCATACATCCACTTTCGTTCCTGTCTCTTCATTTTTTTATCTAAAAAATTTAAGACAATAACCACATACAAATTATTTTCTCTAAAGTAATTTACTAATATATATACACTAGTCAAATATTATGTAAAATTCTCAATTCACCTAAACATAGTACTATTTCCACCCAATTCGTCCATAATTACATCACCAAATCGGCATAATTGTATTTTACTTCCAAATTCCTAACACATCAAAACAACCTGTTCCGGTTACGGAAACGATTTACCCGGCTTGGAATTCGGGTAATGTAATCGAATTGATAATGGATAACTAGTCGCTTGATTCCCTTGATCTCCCCTTCCTCTCACTCCTGGAATCGGACTTCCCCGGCGGAAAGCGGCCTGCTCCCTGCACAGTGAACGCACAGGGCCTCGGAGGTTGTCCGAGGAAACCCTCTCCGATGCCTAAGTCAGCCCGTGAAATGCCTTTACGAACCTAGCTCGTGAGGAACTAGGCGGCGTTTTAAGAGTAAGAGTCTAGAGAGAGAAAATCCAACCCCTCTCATGTGGGAAATGGGGAGGTATTTATACCTTCCCACAAGAGAGAGAAGAGAAAGAGGAATGGTTGGATGGGAAAGTGACAAGTGGCGGCTTCCCCTCCATCCATTCCCAATTACCTTAGGCAAAATGACAAGAGGGCCCCTGGGGATCCTGGCCCTGCCGGCCGGGGATTTCCTCAGGGCAGACAGTCTCCAAGTAGGGGGCTGCCAAGCTCTGGCAGGCTGCATCGGCCGGCACTCTTGGCGGCTGACGGCCTACCCCTAGCGTTTTTCATGCTTTGTTCCCGGTCCTTGCCGGGGGCTGGTCTTTCGACTCTCCGACAGGATTTGTCCCGGGGCCTGCATAGCAGGCGGTTGATTGTCAGGCGGCCCACCCCCAATCAATTGGCCCTCGTCAGTAGGAGGGAAGTGAGACTTCTCCTCTGCTGGCGACTCTTGCTTGGAGGGGGGTTGACTTCCATGTCTGTTGCGGCATTTAATGCTCCGCGCCTTCCCAATGGAACTTTGTACTGTTCCTGTCAGGAATGTAAAGAGGCAAGAATACTTCCGTAATGATTGCTCTTTTCTTCTGGGCGGATTTTGGGGAACTGTGAGGAGTTCCTGATTGGTGGCTCTCCTCCCAGGGTGGTTGGAGCGCTCATTAATGCGGAGTTCACCTTGGTATAAAATCTTCAGCTTCCTTGATCACTTGTGCTTCATTTCACTTTCAATCTCTCCATTTTCTTCACTTTAAACATGGCTTGGATCAAGAAAAGCGTAGTTCGCCGTGGAGTCAAACATGTTTCCTTTATCTTCAGAGGGTTTTGGCGACTTAGATATGCACGAGCTGCTTATTCAACTGTTCGCCGGAGCCGTTGCTCACGACTTCGCCTTCGCCGGAGGAGAGGGAAGACCTCTATCAGAATGGGCAAACGCCCCAAGAGGTCTTCTCCCCCTGCCGCGCCTAGATTTAGGCGCTGCTCCCAGGGAGGGGGCTGCTATGATAGGGGGTGCCATGAGTGTTTTCCATGGCTGCACCCTGAACAATTCGGCCCTAACTCTGACACCGACTCCTCCCTGGAGTCGGGCCCTTCTTCGCCTGTAAAGAAAACAGGCTGTCGCACTTGCGACGAGTCTCGAGCCGTCCCTTTTGGAAGGGATTGGGAAGACAGCAGCCATGATTCTGACGACAGTGAAGGTCTCGGCTGCCTGAGCGATAGGGACGAGGACGGGGCTGCAACTGACCCCTTTCAGGATTCCCCAAGCTGGGACTGGGGTTCGGCTCTCGGGAGTCCAGGCAGTCCTGGAGATTATTCTCCAGATTTGGGGGACGACTAGGCCTGCGTGGCAGGGCCTTTAATTTCTGTCAGGCTGGAATTTTCCGAGCCTTATGTAATTTTTCTTTCATGCCTGTCTCATGATGTATCTTCCCCTTGCGGGGCTTTCAATGAAATGAATATTTTGCGTATTTGAATTTTTTTTTATTTTTTTTATTTATTTTTTTTATTTTTTTTTTTTGAATGAGGTCGTTGATTGCCCTTTCTTTCTGACGTTTCCGTTTACCGAGGCCCTTCTTGAAAAAGGTGAGCAGTCGGTGTTCAGCGTGCGACACGTGGAAAATTTTTGCAGATTTTGTCAGGGGTTCAACCTTTCGAACTTCTTTGGGCCCTTATATAAAAACCCCTCTCTCCCTTCATTATTTTCTTTTACTCTTCTTGATATTCTTACTCCCCCTAACACTTTTTGAATTCCCTTCATTGATCGAGCGTTTCTTTCTTGGAGGAGCAAGGATCATCTCTTGTCGCCATCTTTGATAACTTCACCGGCGTTTTTTAGGTTAGAACCCTTTTTTCCTTTTTTGAATCTTTCGCTTCTTTTCTTCCCTTCTATAGCCTAAATGTCGCGAGCCCGCCCCCTTTCCTTTGATTCTTTGCTCGGAGGGACTAGCGGCGGCGACGGTGGTCGTCGTGACGTAGCTTCTTCCTCCAGGGTTGGCCCCCGGGAGGGAGATGATTATAGGGGAGAGGGGGCTGAGTCACCCGACCCAGCTCCCTTCGATGTGATCGATTCTGACGATGAAGCCCTGGAGGTGGACCCTGCCAGGGTGGCCGGTCCTCTCATCCGCAGGGAGAGAGGGAGGACCTATTTTTTAGACAAGGAGAAGTACGTGATTCCCTTACAGACCTACCCCGAGGCCAAAAATAGGGACCTGCTCTTGGAATGCGACGCAGCTAGGGCCATCGAGCAGTTTTATAACTTTGGGGAGGGGTACACTGTGGTGATCCCTGGGGAAAAAGACACAGTATGTTGTCCCCCAGATGGGTGTGTAGCTGTCTTTCATAAGGCCCTAGAGTTTGGCCTGCGATTTCCGTTGCATCCCTTCCTGGAAGATACTTTCAGGAGGATGAACGTCGCCATCGCTCAGCTGACTGCAACAGCCATTAGGGCTTTAGTGGCCTACACTTGGACCTGCCTGTTCCATGGTGAGGGGCCCTACATCGACGCCCTTCGCTTCATGGTTGGCCTCCAAATGGTGTCTTCATCAGGGGGGATGGCTCCCCTGGCTACTGGTCTCTGCTGAGACAGAAAAAATACGCCCTGGTATGGCCACCCCTGAGCAGTCTCAAGGATTGGAAAAACAACTTCATATATGTCCACAGTGCGTTGGGGTGGAAAATTCCCAGACACTTTAGGAATCATGTCCACACTCGCATGGAGACGCGTGAGGAGTATCATCCTCGCGTCGGGGGGAAGGCTCTGGAAGTCAGGCTGACCGAAAAGGAGAAGATTTTGATTAAAAAATTTGAGATCGTGGCGGACAAACATGGGAACTTTTGCCCTGTTTTCTGGCTCCCTCACGCGGAGCTTATCACTACTGACGAGTACCTGCTTCCCATGGGCCTGATTCGTGGCCTTGAAGGTAGTTCTAGGGTTTTCTTGTTGTCGCGGTTTTCCAGGGATTTTATCTCTCCCTGCTTTTTAAATGACCGCCTCTCCTTTTCTGCAGATTCCTACTCTTGGACCTGGACCAAGAAGCAGGTCAGAAGGTTAGGCCTGAGCGAGGAATTGCACGTTCTTTCAAAGCGCCCTTCTCTTCCGCCAAACTTTAAGAAAGGAAGTAAGGCCCTGATGAAGCTTGTGAAAGACTTCGCCGCAGGTCGAAGATTGCCTCTTCCTCCCCGGCTGCCTTCGTCGAAGCCGACGACTCCTACTCCCAGCACTCATGAGGGGGAAGCGGAGGTTACCTCAGGGGCTACTCCTTCCCCTGGCCAGAAGCAGGGTGCTTCTTCAGCTGGCCCTCGGATCTCGCAGGGAACGCAGCCTGGAGATTCGGAGGGGACCGGGGAGAGTACTCCCTTGGAAGTGAGGAGAAAAAGGGAGAGGGAGCCCCCCAGCGCTGATGTGGTGGATTTGGAGGCGGATGTCTCTACCCCGGATGCAAAACGCCCTGCTCGTGAGCCTTCGAGCATTCCCTTCCCAGAAGAGAATGTGGAGTTTCACTACACGGCTGGGGATAGCGTGGACGTTTCGGGCCTACTTTCTGACTCTGGGGCTGTCTTGGCTGACCGCCTTACAAAGATGGTAACTTCTACTTCCCACCAAGTGCTTCAATATATCCAACGCACCTCCAAGGTTATGTTGGCCTCTGCAGAACTGGCGGCTCTCAGCCGTCTGAGCGATGAGGAGCTAACAGTTACACCTGGGGCTCCTCCTCCTGACCGCCTGGCCATGGTAGAGAGGGACGCCGCCTTGATAAGCTCCTTGAAAGACAAACTGGAGGAGGCCAAGAGGCAGGCTGATAACTGGAGGGTGCAGGGGGAGATGGCTGTGAAGGAAGTTGCCAAGCTGGGGGCCGATCTACAGGAGAGCCGACAATCGTTGGACCGTGCTAACATATCTTTGGCTGAGATGGGGCATTTGAAGGGAAGGGTGACTGTTTTGGAGGAGCAGCTGTTACAGGCAAAGTCGGCTTTTGACCAGGCAACGTCGGCTTTTGACCAGGCCAAGGGAGAATGGGCGAAGGAGAAAGAGTCCTTGGCTGCGGAGAACGAGGAAGCAGTGGGTGCCAGCTTTGTGAGTGGCGCCAACTCTTCTCTGGAGTTGGTCATGGAAGTGATAGGGGAGATGTTCCCTTCTTTTGACGAGGACACTTTCCGGAGCCTTTATTCTGCTAAGGACGAAGCCCGGGTGACTAGGCAGCCTGAAGCAGACGCCAACGCCCGCCAGGATGCCGCATGATGCCCCTTTTCTTTTATAAAAACTTTGCATTTTCTTGTGCTGAACCGGTGTTTCATGGTTTTTCTTGTAATATTTTGCTACTCGATTTTTTCTTTGTAAAGTTTTTCCACCCTCCACGGGTTGTTTGTAGGATATTTTCCTTTACTTTCTATGACGTTGCTGTTTTAAGGATCTTCTTCCCGTATGTTTGATTGCGCCTGTCATGGCCTATCTCTGGTTTTTCGCTCAAAGTCCAGGGGGCTTGCCCCCTGCCTGCCCAGAGGCAATCAAGGTAGCTTTTTGTGTTGTTTATACAAGGTTGGGGGGCTTGCCCCCAGTCCTTGTTCGTCTGGCCTATCTCTGGCTTTTGTTCAAAGTCCAGGGGGTTCGCCCCCTGCTTGCCCAGAGGTAAGCAGGGTGGTTTTTGCATTTTTTATACAAGGTTGGGGGGCCTGCCCCCAGTCCTTGTTAGCCTGGCCTGTCCCTGGCTTTTCGTTCAAAGTCCAGGGGGCCTGCCCCCTGCCTGCCCAGAGGTAAGCAGGGTGGCCTTTGCGTTTTTTATACAAGGTTGGGGGGCCTGCCCCCAGTCCTTGTTAGCCTGGCCTGTCCCTGGCTTTTCGTTCAAAGTCCAGGGGGCCTGCCCCCTGCCTGCCCAGAGGTAAGCAGGGTGGCCTTTGCGTTTTTTTATACAAGGTTGGGGGGCCTGCCCCCAGTCCTTGTTAGCCTGGCTTGTCCCTGGCTTTTCGTTCAAAGTCCAGGGGGCCTGCCCCCTGCCTGCCCAGAGGCAAGCAGGGTGGCTTTTGCGTTTTTTATACAAGGTTGGGGGGCCTGCCCCCAGTCCTTGTTGGTATGGCCGGTTCCTGGCTTTTCGTTCAAAGTCCAGGGGGCCTGCCCCCTGTCTGCGCGGAGGCAAGCAGGGTGGCTTTTGGGTTTGCGTTGGGGGGTTCACTTTTCCTGATTTTGGCAACAGGGGGGCCTCCCCCTATTGCCCCCTGCTCGTTTGTTTGTGAAAGAGTGAACAGACAACGAGTATAAATCTGTATCTTCTCATTTCTTTTAAAAATTCTTTTGACATTGGGTTGGTCGGAGCCGTCGACATTTTTTGATCGTCCTCCGCCTTTTTACTGTAAAAATGAAAACTGCCTACGTTTCTGCTCAGACGTAGTATTTCTTCAGCGTATCTGCATTCCAATGAGCGCTCAGCTCTTGTCCCTCCAGATTGGATATCCTGTACGTGCCTGGACCCAAAACCTGAGTTATTTGGTATGGGCCCTCCCAATTGGCACTTAGTTTTCCATGCTCTCTTGATTTTCCAGTTGCCTGCGTTTTTCTTAGGACTAGATCGCCCGCCTGAAAGCTCCTCCGCCGGACTTTGCTATTGAAGGTTTTCCTCATTCGCTGCTGGTAGGCAGCGATATTTGTACCGGCTTCCTCTCTTAGCTCACTTACCAGGTCCAGGGCCTCGACCATCGCAGCTTCATTCTCAGCCTGGTTGTACTGTAGGGAACGCAGAGAGGGAATCCTTGTCTCAATCGGCAATAAAGCCTCTGCTCCATACACCAAGCCAAATGGGGTCTGGCCTGTAGACTCCTTCCTGGTAGTTCGGATGGACCAGAGTATGCTGGGGAGTTCATCAGCCCACCTACCTTTGCAGTCATCCACCATTTTCTTCAGGCCATTCAGAATTTGTTTGTTGGCTGCCTCTGCCTGTCCATTGGTTTGAGGGTGGCAGACTGCTGAGTAGGCGACTGAGATGTTATGGCTTTCTAGCCAGATCCTTAGTGGGTCATTATCGAACTGCCTGCCGTGGTCGAACACTAGCATCTTCGGTACACCGAACCGGGTAATGACATTTCGCCAGATTACCTTCCGGACAGCCGGCTCAGTGATGTTGGGCACTGCTTCAGCCTCCACCCATTTGGTGAAGTAGTCTATGGCGACTATCAAAAATCTTCTGCCCCCTGTGGCCACCGTGAAGGGCCCTAGAATGTCCATCCCCCATTGAGCAAAGGGGATGGGAGATAGGATTGGCCTGAGCTCCTGGGCCGGGGCATGGATTGACGGGGCAAAGAGTTGACATTTTCTGCATTTCTGGGTCAGGCTCCTGGCATCTGCCAGCATGGTAGGCCAGTAATAGCCTGCCCTGAGGGCCTTGTGGGCTAGTGACCTCCCGCCAATGTGATGTCCACAAATCCCTGAGTGGATATCATCCAATACCTCAGTGGCCTGATCCGCCCGTAGGCATTTAAGCAGGGGATAAGTAAAAGATTTCTTGTAGAGTTCTCCATTAATGAATATGAACCAGGCTGCTTTAGCCTGTACCTTCCTTCTTTGCAATGGATCTGGTGGTAAGACACCGTGCCTTTTGTATTGGACGAAAGGGGTCATCCAGCTTTCTGGCTCTTCTTCCATGGCATTAATTTCTTGGCCAGGATTAGTAGACCTTTCGTGTAAAACGTCAACCCATACTGACCTCCGGATGTCCTGCAGACTGGAGCTTGCCAGTTTTGACAGGGCATCTGCTCTGTTGTTCTGTGATCGGGGAATTTGTTTGATCTCGTATGATTTCAGGCTGGATAGCTCTCCTTTTACCATCTCCAGGTATGCGGTCATCGCTTGGTCTCTTGCTTCGTACTCTCCATTAATCTGGTTGGCGATGAGTTGGGAATCCGTCGCCAAGATAATTCGTTCTGCCCCTGCAGCTTTAGCTAACCTGACGCCTGCGAGTACTGCTTCGTACTCTGCTTCATTGTTTGATGCTGGGAAGACGAATCTGAGAGCATGCTCAAAGTCGGTCCCTTCTGGGCTGGTTAATACAACGCCTGCGCCTGCGCCGTTGGCCGTTGAGGACCCATCAGTGTGTACGACCCACTCCTGGGCAGGGGCTTCCTCTTCCCCTGAATGGGAGCACTCAGCCAAAAAGTCTGCCAGGGCCTGGGCTTTGATGGCTGTTCTCGGCTGGTAAGATATACCCAGCCCACTCAGCTCAATTGCCCATTTCAACAATCTTCCCGATTTTTCGAATTTTTCCAACACCTTTTCCAGGGGTTGGTCGGTGAGGACTATGACTGGATGCGCGTCAAAATAAGGTCTGAGCTTCCGGGCTGCAATTATGACCGCGTAGGCAGCTTTTTCAACCATAGGATAATTCTTCTCAGCTGCCCCCAGCGCATGACTCACAAAGTATATGGGTTGCTGGGTGCCTGCCTCTTCCCGTAGGATGACCGCGCTGACAGTTATGTTGGTTACTGCGATGTAGAGAAAAAGTTTCTCTCTTGCTACTGGTCTTGCCAGGGTAGGGAGCCTCTTAAGATGGTCCTTTAGTTGCTCGAAGGCTTCTCTCTGCTCGCTTTCCCATTTGAACTGTTTGTTTCCTTTCAGAATTTTGAAAAAAGGAGTGGCTCTGTCTGCTGATCGGGCAATAAATCGTGCCAAGGCGGCCATTCGTCCCGTCAGGCGCTGGATGTCCCTGATGGTCTTGGGCTCAGGGAGGTCTAGAACCGCCTGAATTTTTTCCGGGTTGGCATCAATACCCCGAGAACTGACCAAAAATCCTAGGAATTTTCCGGAGCGGACTCCGAACGTGCACTTTTTCGGATTCAGTTTCATTTTGTAAGTGCGCAGAGAACTGAAGGTTTCCTGTAAGTCTGTCAGGTGTTCCTTGTCTTCCCTGCTTTTTACGATGGCATCGTCAACATAAGCCTCGATGTTTCTACCTTTTTGCTTCTCAAACACTTTATCAACCAGACGCTGGTACGTAGCTCCCGCATTTTTGAGCCCGAAGGGCATCATCTTGTACATGTACGTGCCCGAACTAGTGATGAACGCACACTTCACCCTGTCCGGCTGCCATAAGTATACTTGATGGTAGCCTGAAAAGGCGTCCAAGAAGCTTAGCATGGTGTAGCCACTAGTGGCGTCTACAAATTGATCGATCCGAGGGAGCGGATAGCAGTCCTTCGGGCAGGCTTTGTTCAGGTTTGTAAAGTCGACGCACATTCTCCATGCTCCAGACGACTTTTTGACCATAACAACATTTGCCAGCCATTCTGGGTAGTCACAGACTTCGATAAAGTCTGCTTTCAAGAGTTTGTTGATTTCTTCCTTGATTGCTGCGTCTTTTTCTGCAGACATGTTTCGTTTCTTCTGTTTTACAGGGCGAGCATCCGTGCTTACGTTCAGCTTGTGAACGATGCACGAGGGATCAACACCGGGCATTTCGTCTGCGGAATAGGCAAACACGTCCTTGTTTTCTCTCAGAAGTTTGACTAGTTCGGCCTGGTAGGATTTCTCCAAGCCTGTTCCTACCAGGACCTGTCTTCCTGGTTCTAAGTCCACCAGCATGCTGTCGCCTCCCGGTTCCAGGCGGTCGGGAATCGGGTGCTCAACTGGGACTTCGCCTTCCCTGCAGGGGGAACTGTCAGCTTTTCTTTTTCCTTTCCTGTCCTTCTCATGCTCCTGTAGGGCCACGGAGTAGCATTGTCTAGCTGACTCCTGGTCCCCACGTATCTTTCCTTCCAGCCCGAAGTCTGTGACATATGCAATGGTGAGAGCCCTGATGGAGATTGCGGCCTCGATTTCATCCAACGTGGCCCTGCCAATCAGGGCATTATAGGCAGACCTTGCGTCCACAACAACAAAGGTTGCCCTGACATTTCTGGCTGCGGAACCTTCCCCGAAGGTGACGGGCAAGTCGATGACGCCCATGGGCAGTACGCCGGCCCCACTAAATCCATACAGGGATCCGGGAGCAGGCCGCAGATGCCTTTTTTCCAGGCCCATTTTTTCGAAAGCATCCTTGTACAAAAGATTTGTGTATGCACCTGTGTCTACCATACATCTTCGCACAATATGGTTGCTGATTTCTAGAGACAGCACCAGAGGATCACTATGCGGATATATCACCCGCCCTGCATCATCAGGGGTGATGCTTAGTGTCACTCCCTTTGGGCTCCCTTCTTTCTCAGCGTAGCAGATCTGGTTTCTCAGCTCGCGCATTTGCCTTTTTTGACTTCTTCGACTGAGCTGGCCCTCAGTGCCCCCTGAAATCACGTGGATTACCATCCGGTTCTGCAGTGACCCTTCGGGTTTTTCAGACGCTTCTTTCTGAGACTTGTTTTTAGCTGCGTAGTTGGCCAACCATCCGTTCCTGATTAATTTCTCAATTTCATCTTTCAGGTGACGACACTCTTCGGTGGTGTGGCCAATGCAGTCGTGGAAAGTGCAGAATTTCTTTGGGTCGCCTTTTGGGCTGCGAGGTTTGCTTGGACGGTTCCATTTGGCAGTTTCTTTTTCCAGTTCGAAGATTTCCGCCCTGGACTTGTTCAGAGCGGTGTAACTATCGAATCTGGGTTGGTAGACTGGGCGCTCTCTCTTGGGAGTGTCTCCCTCCTCTTTTTGCTTACCTGGTTCACCTCTGGACCTTCCACCCTGCGGTCCCCCTTGAGGCTTTGTTTGGCCTGCAGGGGTGTCCGTCAGGCCGTGGAACTCCTCCTGCAGAATGAACCCCTCAGCAATCTTCCTGGCCATGGCCAAGGTTTCGGGCTGGGCCCTGATCATCTGGTTTTTCATTTCCCCTGGAAGTAGGGAGATTGTCAGGGCGTAGGCGGCGGTGGAATCGTCGATCTCTCTAACCTGCTGGTAGGATAGATCGAATCTTCTCATGTATTCTCTGACACTCTCACCCTTCTTTTGTTTCAGGGTCATGAGATCGAAACGGGTAAGTCGTCTTCTCTTATTTCCGGCGTACTGTTCAAGGAAAATTTCAGCCAACTCTATGAAGAATCTGATTGACCCCTGGCGGAGATCTCTGAACCACCCCTGCGCAAGCCCCACCAGGGTGGTAGGGAAAACCTTGCACCAGATGGCATCATCTACATCATACATGCCCATGTGGCTCTCAAAGGCTGCCAGGTGGTCCTCAGGGTCCGCCGTCCCGTCGAATTTGATGGTGGGCATTTTGATTTTTGGAATGGGGTACTCTTGTACCTCAGGGTGCAACGGGGTTTTCGTAGGCCTGCCTACCAGTCGTGACCTGCTTTCCCCAGACTGGTTACCATGAGATTCCCATTGTCTATGGGTTGGTTTCCTCGTACTGGGGGAGCGGTGCCTCGGTGGCGGCCTGCTAGCTGCCTCGTCCTCTGTTCCCGAGGAGGTCTGCCTGGGCCTTTTCCTCTGGGAGTGACAGAGGTTTTCACCCTGATGGTACCTGGATTCGAGCGGTTGTCCTCGGTTGAGCCTGGATTGCAAGTTTTGCGATAAGCCGGGGGCTGACTGTTCCTTGGCCGCAGGTGTTAACCTGGAGAAAACTCCGCCTGGCCTTTCTCCTAGGCGTTTTGACACAGGCTCCCTGGGTCTCATGCGATCCTGTAGTCCTTGAGATAAGCCTCCCTGCCTTCCAGACGCCGATTCTGTCGTGTGAATAGAGACCGCCTGCTGGGCAGGTGATCCTGGTTTGTCAGTGGTAATGCGCCTCTGCACATGCGTATATACTTGGGTTGTTCTTCTCGCCTTTCTCTGAGCGTTTCTGGCGGCGGTCCGCCTCGTGCCCCCGGCCTCGTCCCTGCTGCCTGGGGACGGCTGCCTAGGAGCCGAGGCGACCCTGCCCACCAGGTCCTCCGGCGTGAACTCCTGATCCAGCATCGCAGAGAAGAACGCGGCTGCCTGTGCCATCTGAGCTGGGGTCAGATTAAGAGCACGTCCAGGGCGTGCCCCCAGCTCGGGTGTCACAGTAGTGTTGGGTCCACCGAAGGGATTGGTTCCCTCAACCCCAAGGATTGTGGCAGGGGGAACCCTCTCCAGCAGCGGCATTCCGTACAGGGGGGTCACCGGAGGGACCGTCGGACCCGCTCCTGCACTGTCATCAACGATTTCTGGCATGATTGTGTTTAATTTTTGTGGTTATGAGTGGTTGATTTTAGTGGGTAACTCGTGAGCACAACCGTAAGCTCCCCACAGACGGCGCCAAATTGTTCCGGTTACGGAAACGATTTACCCGGCTTGGAATTCGGGTAATGTAATCGAATTGATAATGGATAACTAGTCGCTTGATTCCCTTGATCTCCCCTTCCTCTCACTCCTGGAATCAGACTTCCCCGGCGGAAAGCGGCCTGCTCCCTGCACAGTGAACGCACAGGGCCTCGGAGGTTGTCCGAGGAAACCCTCTCCGATGCCTAAGTCAGCCCGTGAAATGCCTTTACGAACCTAGCTCGTGAGGAACTAGGCGGCGTTTTAAGAGTAAGAGTCTAGAGAGAGAAAATCCAACCCCTCTCATGTGGGAAATGGGGAGGTATTTATACCTTCCCACAAGAGAGAGAAGAGAAAGAGGAATGGTTGGATGGGAAAGTGACAAGTGGCGGCTTCCCCTCCATCCATTCCCAATTACCTTAGGCAAAATGACAAGAGGGCCCCTGGGGATCCTGGCCCTGCCGGCCGGGGATTTCCTCAGGGCAGACAGTCTCCAAGTAGGGGGCTGCCAAGCTCTGGCAGGCTGCATCGGCCGGCACTCTTGGCGGCTGACGGCCTACCCCTAGCGTTTTTCATGCTTTGTTCCCGGTCCTTGCCGGGGGCTGGTCTTTCGACTCTCCGACAGGATTTGTCCCGGGGCCTGCATAGCAGGCGGTTGATTGTCAGGCGGCCCACCCCCAATCAATTGGCCCTCGTCAGTAGGAGGGAAGTGAGACTTCTCCTCTGCTGGCGACTCTTGCTTGGAGGGGGGTTGACTTCCATGTCTGTTGCGGCATTTAATGCTCCGCGCCTTCCCAATGGAACTTTGTACTGTTCCTGTCAGGAATGTAAAGAGGCAAGAATACTTCCGTAATGATTGCTCTTTTCTTCTGGGCGGATTTTGGGGAACTGTGAGGAGTTCCTGATTGGTGGCTCTCCTCCCAGGGTGGTTGGAGCGCTCATTAATGCGGAGTTCACCTTGGTATAAAATCTTCAGCTTCCTTGATCACTTGTGCTTCATTTCACTTTCAATCTCTCCATTTTCTTCACTTTAAACATGGCTTGGATCAAGAAAAGCGTAGTTCGCCGTGGAGTCAAACATGTTTCCTTTATCTTCAGAGGGTTTTGGCGACTTAGATATGCACGAGCTGCTTATTCAACTGTTCGCCGGAGCCGTTGCTCACGACTTCGCCTTCGCCGGAGGAGAGGGAAGACCTCTATCAGAATGGGCAAACGCCCCAAGAGGTCTTCTCCCCCTGCCGCGCCTAGATTTAGGCGCTGCTCCCAGGGAGGGGGCTGCTATGATAGGGGGTGCCATGAGTGTTTTCCATGGCTGCACCCTGAACAATTCGGCCCTAACTCTGACACCGACTCCTCCCTGGAGTCGGGCCCTTCTTCGCCTGTAAAGAAAACAGGCTGTCGCACTTGCGACGAGTCTCGAGCCGTCCCTTTTGGAAGGGATTGGGAAGACAGCAGCCATGATTCTGACGACAGTGAAGGTCTCGGCTGCCTGAGCGATAGGGACGAGGACGGGGCTGCAACTGACCCCTTTCAGGATTCCCCAAGCTGGGACTGGGGTTCGGCTCTCGGGAGTCCAGGCAGTCCTGGAGATTATTCTCCAGATTTGGGGGACGACTAGGCCTGCGTGGCAGGGCCTTTAATTTCTGTCAGGCTGGAATTTTCCGAGCCTTATGTAATTTTTCTTTCATGCCTGTCTCATGATGTATCTTCCCCTTGCGGGGCTTTCAATGAAATGAATATTTTGCGTATTTGAATTTTTTTTTATTTTTTTTATTTTTTTTTTTTATTTTTTTTTTTTTGAATGAGGTCGTTGATTGCCCTTTCTTTCTGACGTTTCCGTTTACCGAGGCCCTTCTTGAAAAAGGTGAGCAGTCGGTGTTCAGCGTGCGACACGTGGAAAATTTTTGCAGATTTTGTCAGGGGTTCAACCTTTCGAACTTCTTTGGGCCCTTATATAAAAACCCCTCTCTCCCTTCATTATTTTCTTTTACTCTTCTTGATATTCTTACTCCCCCTAACACTTTTTGAATTCCCTTCATTGATCGAGCGTTTCTTTCTTGGAGGAGCAAGGATCATCTCTTGTCGCCATCTTTGATAACTTCACCGGCGTTTTTTAGGTTAGAACCCTTTTTTCCTTTTTTGAATCTTTCGCTTCTTTTCTTCCCTTCTATAGCCTAAATGTCGCGAGCCCGCCCCCTTTCCTTTGATTCTTTGCTCGGAGGGACTAGCGGCGGCGACGGTGGTCGTCGTGACGTAGCTTCTTCCTCCAGGGTTGGCCCCCGGGAGGGAGATGATTATAGGGGAGAGGGGGCTGAGTCACCCGACCCAGCTCCCTTCGATGTGATCGATTCTGACGATGAAGCCCTGGAGGTGGACCCTGCCAGGGTGGCCGGTCCTCTCATCCGCAGGGAGAGAGGGAGGACCTATTTTTTAGACAAGGAGAAGTACGTGATTCCCTTACAGACCTACCCCGAGGCCAAAAATAGGGACCTGCTCTTGGAATGCGACGCAGCTAGGGCCATCGAGCAGTTTTATAACTTTGGGGAGGGGTACACTGTGGTGATCCCTGGGGAAAAAGACACAGTATGTTGTCCCCCAGATGGGTGTGTAGCTGTCTTTCATAAGGCCCTAGAGTTTGGCCTGCGATTTCCGTTGCATCCCTTCCTGGAAGATACTTTCAGGAGGATGAACGTCGCCATCGCTCAGCTGACTGCAACAGCCATTAGGGCTTTAGTGGCCTACACTTGGACCTGCCTGTTCCATGGTGAGGGGCCCTACATCGACGCCCTTCGCTTCATGGTTGGCCTCCAAATGGTGTCTTCATCAGGGGGGGATGGCTCCCCTGGCTACTGGTCTCTGCTGAGACAGAAAAAATACGCCCTGGTATGGCCACCCCTGAGCAGTCTCAAGGATTGGAAAAACAACTTCATATATGTCCACAGTGCGTTGGGGTGGAAAATTCCCAGACACTTTAGGAATCATGTCCACACTCGCATGGAGACGCGTGAGGAGTATCATCCTCGCGTCGGGGGGAAGGCTCTGGAAGTCAGGCTGACCGAAAAGGAGAAGATTTTGATTAAAAAATTTGAGATCGTGGCGGACAAACATGGGAACTTTTGCCCTGTTTTCTGGCTCCCTCACGCGGAGCTTATCACTACTGACGAGTACCTGCTTCCCATGGGCCTGATTCGTGGCCTTGAAGGTAGTTCTAGGGTTTTCTTGTTGTCGCGGTTTTCCAGGGATTTTATCTCTCCCTGCTTTTTAAATGACCGCCTCTCCTTTTCTGCAGATTCCTACTCTTGGACCTGGACCAAGAAGCAGGTCAGAAGGTTAGGCCTGAGCGAGGAATTGCACGTTCTTTCAAAGCGCCCTTCTCTTCCGCCAAACTTTAAGAAAGGAAGTAAGGCCCTGATGAAGCTTGTGAAAGACTTCGCCGCAGGTCGAAGATTGCCTCTTCCTCCCCGGCTGCCTTCGTCGAAGCCGACGACTCCTACTCCCAGCACTCATGAGGGGGAAGCGGAGGTTACCTCAGGGGCTACTCCTTCCCCTGGCCAGAAGCAGGGTGCTTCTTCAGCTGGCCCTCGGATCTCGCAGGGAACGCAGCCTGGAGATTCGGAGGGGACCGGGGAGAGTACTCCCTTGGAAGTGAGGAGAAAAAGGGAGAGGGAGCCCCCCAGCGCTGATGTGGTGGATTTGGAGGCGGATGTCTCTACCCCGGATGCAAAACGCCCTGCTCGTGAGCCTTCGAGCATTCCCTTCCCAGAAGAGAATGTGGAGTTTCACTACACGGCTGGGGATAGCGTGGACGTTTCGGGCCTACTTTCTGACTCTGGGGCTGTCTTGGCTGACCGCCTTACAAAGATGGTAACTTCTACTTCCCACCAAGTGCTTCAATATATCCAACGCACCTCCAAGGTTATGTTGGCCTCTGCAGAACTGGCGGCTCTCAGCCGTCTGAGCGATGAGGAGCTAACAGTTACACCTGGGGCTCCTCCTCCTGACCGCCTGGCCATGGTAGAGAGGGACGCCGCCTTGATAAGCTCCTTGAAAGACAAACTGGAGGAGGCCAAGAGGCAGGCTGATAACTGGAGGGTGCAGGGGGAGATGGCTGTGAAGGAAGTTGCCAAGCTGGGGGCCGATCTACAGGAGAGCCGACAATCGTTGGACCGTGCTAACATATCTTTGGCTGAGATGGGGCATTTGAAGGGAAGGGTGACTGTTTTGGAGGAGCAGCTGTTACAGGCAAAGTCGGCTTTTGACCAGGCAACGTCGGCTTTTGACCAGGCCAAGGGAGAATGGGCGAAGGAGAAAGAGTCCTTGGCTGCGGAGAACGAGGAAGCAGTGGGTGCCAGCTTTGTGAGTGGCGCCAACTCTTCTCTGGAGTTGGTCATGGAAGTGATAGGGGAGATGTTCCCTTCTTTTGACGAGGACACTTTCCGGAGCCTTTATTCTGCTAAGGACGAAGCCCGGGTGACTAGGCAGCCTGAAGCAGACGCCAACGCCCGCCAGGATGCCGCATGATGCCCCTTTTCTTTTATAAAAACTTTGCATTTTCTTGTGCTGAACCGGTGTTTCATGGTTTTTCTTGTAATATTTTGCTACTCGATTTTTTCTTTGTAAAGTTTTTCCACCCTCCACGGGTTGTTTGTAGGATATTTTCCTTTACTTTCTATGACGTTGCTGTTTTAAGGATCTTCTTCCCGTATGTTTGATTGCGCCTGTCATGGCCTATCTCTGGTTTTTCGCTCAAAGTCCAGGGGGCTTGCCCCCTGCCTGCCCAGAGGCAATCAAGGTAGCTTTTTGTGTTGTTTATACAAGGTTGGGGGGCTTGCCCCCAGTCCTTGTTCGTCTGGCCTATCTCTGGCTTTTGTTCAAAGTCCAGGGGGTTCGCCCCCTGCTTGCCCAGAGGTAAGCAGGGTGGTTTTTGCATTTTTTATACAAGGTTGGGGGGCCTGCCCCCAGTCCTTGTTAGCCTGGCCTGTCCCTGGCTTTTCGTTCAAAGTCCAGGGGGCCTGCCCCCTGCCTGCCCAGAGGTAAGCAGGGTGGCCTTTGCGTTTTTTATACAAGGTTGGGGGGCCTGCCCCCAGTCCTTGTTAGCCTGGCCTGTCCCTGGCTTTTCGTTCAAAGTCCAGGGGGCCTGCCCCCTGCCTGCCCAGAGGTAAGCAGGGTGGCCTTTGCGTTTTTTTATACAAGGTTGGGGGGCCTGCCCCCAGTCCTTGTTAGCCTGGCTTGTCCCTGGCTTTTCGTTCAAAGTCCAGGGGGCCTGCCCCCTGCCTGCCCAGAGGCAAGCAGGGTGGCTTTTGCGTTTTTTATACAAGGTTGGGGGGCCTGCCCCCAGTCCTTGTTGGTATGGCCGGTTCCTGGCTTTTCGTTCAAAGTCCAGGGGGCCTGCCCCCTGTCTGCGCGGAGGCAAGCAGGGTGGCTTTTGGGTTTGCGTTGGGGGGTTCACTTTTCCTGATTTTGGCAACAGGGGGGCCTCCCCCTATTGCCCCCTGCTCGTTTGTTTGTGAAAGAGTGAACAGACAACGAGTATAAATCTGTATCTTCTCATTTCTTTTAAAAATTCTTTTGACATTGGGTTGGTCGGAGCCGTCGACATTTTTTGATCGTCCTCCGCCTTTTTACTGTAAAAATGAAAACTGCCTACGTTTCTGCTCAGACGTAGTATTTCTTCAGCGTATCTGCATTCCAATGAGCGCTCAGCTCTTGTCCCTCCAGATTGGATATCCTGTACGTGCCTGGACCCAAAACCTGAGTTATTTGGTATGGGCCCTCCCAATTGGCACTTAGTTTTCCATGCTCTCTTGATTTTCCAGTTGCCTGCGTTTTTCTTAGGACTAGATCGCCCGCCTGAAAGCTCCTCCGCCGGACTTTGCTATTGAAGGTTTTCCTCATTCGCTGCTGGTAGGCAGCGATATTTGTACCGGCTTCCTCTCTTAGCTCACTTACCAGGTCCAGGGCCTCGACCATCGCAGCTTCATTCTCAGCCTGGTTGTACTGTAGGGAACGCAGAGAGGGAATCCTTGTCTCAATCGGCAATAAAGCCTCTGCTCCATACACCAAGCCAAATGGGGTCTGGCCTGTAGACTCCTTCCTGGTAGTTCGGATGGACCAGAGTATGCTGGGGAGTTCATCAGCCCACCTACCTTTGCAGTCATCCACCATTTTCTTCAGGCCATTCAGAATTTGTTTGTTGGCTGCCTCTGCCTGTCCATTGGTTTGAGGGTGGCAGACTGCTGAGTAGGCGACTGAGATGTTATGGCTTTCTAGCCAGATCCTTAGTGGGTCATTATCGAACTGCCTGCCGTGGTCGAACACTAGCATCTTCGGTACACCGAACCGGGTAATGACATTTCGCCAGATTACCTTCCGGACAGCCGGCTCAGTGATGTTGGGCACTGCTTCAGCCTCCACCCATTTGGTGAAGTAGTCTATGGCGACTATCAAAAATCTTCTGCCCCCTGTGGCCACCGTGAAGGGCCCTAGAATGTCCATCCCCCATTGAGCAAAGGGGATGGGAGATAGGATTGGCCTGAGCTCCTGGGCCGGGGCATGGATTGACGGGGCAAAGAGTTGACATTTTCTGCATTTCTGGGTCAGGCTCCTGGCATCTGCCAGCATGGTAGGCCAGTAATAGCCTGCCCTGAGGGCCTTGTGGGCTAGTGACCTCCCGCCAATGTGATGTCCACAAATCCCTGAGTGGATATCATCCAATACCTCAGTGGCCTGATCCGCCCGTAGGCATTTAAGCAGGGGATAAGTAAAAGATTTCTTGTAGAGTTCTCCATTAATGAATATGAACCAGGCTGCTTTAGCCTGTACCTTCCTTCTTTGCAATGGATCTGGTGGTAAGACACCGTGCCTTTTGTATTGGACGAAAGGGGTCATCCAGCTTTCTGGCTCTTCTTCCATGGCATTAATTTCTTGGCCAGGATTAGTAGACCTTTCGTGTAAAACGTCAACCCATACTGACCTCCGGATGTCCTGCAGACTGGAGCTTGCCAGTTTTGACAGGGCATCTGCTCTGTTGTTCTGTGATCGGGGAATTTGTTTGATCTCGTATGATTTCAGGCTGGATAGCTCTCCTTTTACCATCTCCAGGTATGCGGTCATCGCTTGGTCTCTTGCTTCGTACTCTCCATTAATCTGGTTGGCGATGAGTTGGGAATCCGTCGCCAAGATAATTCGTTCTGCCCCTGCAGCTTTAGCTAACCTGACGCCTGCGAGTACTGCTTCGTACTCTGCTTCATTGTTTGATGCTGGGAAGACGAATCTGAGAGCATGCTCAAAGTCGGTCCCTTCTGGGCTGGTTAATACAACGCCTGCGCCTGCGCCGTTGGCCGTTGAGGACCCATCAGTGTGTACGACCCACTCCTGGGCAGGGGCTTCCTCTTCCCCTGAATGGGAGCACTCAGCCAAAAAGTCTGCCAGGGCCTGGGCTTTGATGGCTGTTCTCGGCTGGTAAGATATACCCAGCCCACTCAGCTCAATTGCCCATTTCAACAATCTTCCCGATTTTTCGAATTTTTCCAACACCTTTTCCAGGGGTTGGTCGGTGAGGACTATGACTGGATGCGCGTCAAAATAAGGTCTGAGCTTCCGGGCTGCAATTATGACCGCGTAGGCAGCTTTTTCAACCATAGGATAATTCTTCTCAGCTGCCCCCAGCGCATGACTCACAAAGTATATGGGTTGCTGGGTGCCTGCCTCTTCCCGTAGGATGACCGCGCTGACAGTTATGTTGGTTACTGCGATGTAGAGAAAAAGTTTCTCTCTTGCTACTGGTCTTGCCAGGGTAGGGAGCCTCTTAAGATGGTCCTTTAGTTGCTCGAAGGCTTCTCTCTGCTCGCTTTCCCATTTGAACTGTTTGTTTCCTTTCAGAATTTTGAAAAAAGGAGTGGCTCTGTCTGCTGATCGGGCAATAAATCGTGCCAAGGCGGCCATTCGTCCCGTCAGGCGCTGGATGTCCCTGATGGTCTTGGGCTCAGGGAGGTCTAGAACCGCCTGAATTTTTTCCGGGTTGGCATCAATACCCCGAGAACTGACCAAAAATCCTAGGAATTTTCCGGAGCGGACTCCGAACGTGCACTTTTTCGGATTCAGTTTCATTTTGTAAGTGCGCAGAGAACTGAAGGTTTCCTGTAAGTCTGTCAGGTGTTCCTTGTCTTCCCTGCTTTTTACGATGGCATCGTCAACATAAGCCTCGATGTTTCTACCTTTTTGCTTCTCAAACACTTTATCAACCAGACGCTGGTACGTAGCTCCCGCATTTTTGAGCCCGAAGGGCATCATCTTGTACATGTACGTGCCCGAACTAGTGATGAACGCACACTTCACCCTGTCCGGCTGCCATAAGTATACTTGATGGTAGCCTGAAAAGGCGTCCAAGAAGCTTAGCATGGTGTAGCCACTAGTGGCGTCTACAAATTGATCGATCCGAGGGAGCGGATAGCAGTCCTTCGGGCAGGCTTTGTTCAGGTTTGTAAAGTCGACGCACATTCTCCATGCTCCAGACGACTTTTTGACCATAACAACATTTGCCAGCCATTCTGGGTAGTCACAGACTTCGATAAAGTCTGCTTTCAAGAGTTTGTTGATTTCTTCCTTGATTGCTGCGTCTTTTTCTGCAGACATGTTTCGTTTCTTCTGTTTTACAGGGCGAGCATCCGTGCTTACGTTCAGCTTGTGAACGATGCACGAGGGATCAACACCGGGCATTTCGTCTGCGGAATAGGCAAACACGTCCTTGTTTTCTCTCAGAAGTTTGACTAGTTCGGCCTGGTAGGATTTCTCCAAGCCTGTTCCTACCAGGACCTGTCTTCCTGGTTCTAAGTCCACCAGCATGCTGTCGCCTCCCGGTTCCAGGCGGTCGGGAATCGGGTGCTCAACTGGGACTTCGCCTTCCCTGCAGGGGGAACTGTCAGCTTTTCTTTTTCCTTTCCTGTCCTTCTCATGCTCCTGTAGGGCCACGGAGTAGCATTGTCTAGCTGACTCCTGGTCCCCACGTATCTTTCCTTCCAGCCCGAAGTCTGTGACATATGCAATGGTGAGAGCCCTGATGGAGATTGCGGCCTCGATTTCATCCAACGTGGCCCTGCCAATCAGGGCATTATAGGCAGACCTTGCGTCCACAACAACAAAGGTTGCCCTGACATTTCTGGCTGCGGAACCTTCCCCGAAGGTGACGGGCAAGTCGATGACGCCCATGGGCAGTACGCCGGCCCCACTAAATCCATACAGGGATCCGGGAGCAGGCCGCAGATGCCTTTTTTCCAGGCCCATTTTTTCGAAAGCATCCTTGTACAAAAGATTTGTGTATGCACCTGTGTCTACCATACATCTTCGCACAATATGGTTGCTGATTTCTAGAGACAGCACCAGAGGATCACTATGCGGATATATCACCCGCCCTGCATCATCAGGGGTGATGCTTAGTGTCACTCCCTTTGGGCTCCCTTCTTTCTCAGCGTAGCAGATCTGGTTTCTCAGCTCGCGCATTTGCCTTTTTTGACTTCTTCGACTGAGCTGGCCCTCAGTGCCCCCTGAAATCACGTGGATTACCATCCGGTTCTGCAGTGACCCTTCGGGTTTTTCAGACGCTTCTTTCTGAGACTTGTTTTTAGCTGCGTAGTTGGCCAACCATCCGTTCCTGATTAATTTCTCAATTTCATCTTTCAGGTGACGGCACTCTTCGGTGGTGTGGCCAATGCAGTCGTGGAAAGTGCAGAATTTCTTTGGGTCGCCTTTTGGGCTGCGAGGTTTGCTTGGACGGTTCCATTTGGCAGTTTCTTTTTCCAGTTCGAAGATTTCCGCCCTGGACTTGTTCAGAGCGGTGTAACTATCGAATCTGGGTTGGTAGACTGGGCGCTCTCTCTTGGGAGTGTCTCCCTCCTCTTTTTGCTTACCTGGTTCACCTCTGGACCTTCCACCCTGCGGTCCCCCTTGAGGCTTTGTTTGGCCTGCAGGGGTGTCCGTCAGGCCGTGGAACTCCTCCTGCAGAATGAACCCCTCAGCAATCTTCCTGGCCATGGCCAAGGTTTCGGGCTGGGCCCTGATCATCTGGTTTTTCATTTCCCCTGGAAGTAGGGAGATTGTCAGGGCGTAGGCGGCGGTGGAATCGTCGATCTCTCTAACCTGCTGGTAGGATAGATCGAATCTTCTCATGTATTCTCTGACACTCTCACCCTTCTTTTGTTTCAGGGTCATGAGATCGAAACGGGTAAGTCGTCTTCTCTTATTTCCGGCGTACTGTTCAAGGAAAATTTCAGCCAACTCTATGAAGAATCTGATTGACCCCTGGCGGAGATCTCTGAACCACCCCTGCGCAAGCCCCACCAGGGTGGTAGGGAAAACCTTGCACCAGATGGCATCATCTACATCATACATGCCCATGTGGCTCTCAAAGGCTGCCAGGTGGTCCTCAGGGTCCGCCGTCCCGTCGAATTTGATGGTGGGCATTTTGATTTTTGGAATGGGGTACTCTTGTACCTCAGGGTGCAACGGGGTTTTCGTAGGCCTGCCTACCAGTCGTGACCTGCTTTCCCCAGACTGGTTACCATGAGATTCCCATTGTCTATGGGTTGGTTTCCTCGTACTGGGGGAGCGGTGCCTCGGTGGCGGCCTGCTAGCTGCCTCGTCCTCTGTTCCCGAGGAGGTCTGCCTGGGCCTTTTCCTCTGGGAGTGACAGAGGTTTTCACCCTGATGGTACCTGGATTCGAGCGGTTGTCCTCGGTTGAGCCTGGATTGCAAGTTTTGCGATAAGCCGGGGGCTGACTGTTCCTTGGCCGCAGGTGTTAACCTGGAGAAAACTCCGCCTGGCCTTTCTCCTAGGCGTTTTGACACAGGCTCCCTGGGTCTCATGCGATCCTGTAGTCCTTGAGATAAGCCTCCCTGCCTTCCAGACGCCGATTCTGTCGTGTGAATAGAGACCGCCTGCTGGGCAGGTGATCCTGGTTTGTCAGTGGTAATGCGCCTCTGCACATGCGTATATACTTGGGTTGTTCTTCTCGCCTTTCTCTGAGCGTTTCTGGCGGCGGTCCGCCTCGTGCCCCCGGCCTCGTCCCTGCTGCCTGGGGACGGCTGCCTAGGAGCCGAGGCGACCCTGCCCACCAGGTCCTCCGGCGTGAACTCCTGATCCAGCATCGCAGAGAAGAACGCGGCTGCCTGTGCCATCTGAGCTGGGGTCAGATTAAGAGCACGTCCAGGGCGTGCCCCCAGCTCGGGTGTCACAGTAGTGTTGGGTCCACCGAAGGGATTGGTTCCCTCAACCCCAAGGATTGTGGCAGGGGGAACCCTCTCCAGCAGCGGCATTCCGTACAGGGGGGTCACCGGAGGGACCGTCGGACCCGCTCCTGCACTGTCATCAACGATTTCTGGCATGATTGTGTTTAATTTTTGTGGTTATGAGTGGTTGATTTTAGTGGGTAACTCGTGAGCACAACCGTAAGCTCCCCACAGACGGCGCCAAATTGTTCCGGTTACGGAAACGATTTACCCGGCTTGGAATTCGGGTAATGTAATCGAATTGATAATGGATAACTAGTCGCTTGATTCCCTTGATCTCCCCTTCCTCTCACTCCTGGAATCAGACTTCCCCGGCGGAAAGCGGCCTGCTCCCTGCACAGTGAACGCACAGGGCCTCGGAGGTTGTCCGAGGAAACCCTCTCCGATGCCTAAGTCAGCCCGTGAAATGCCTTTACGAACCTAGCTCGTGAGGAACTAGGCGGCGTTTTAAGAGTAAGAGTCTAGAGAGAGAAAATCCAACCCCTCTCATGTGGGAAATGGGGAGGTATTTATACCTTCCCACAAGAGAGAGAAGAGAAAGAGGAATGGTTGGATGGGAAAGTGACAAGTGGCGGCTTCCCCTCCATCCATTCCCAATTACCTTAGGCAAAATGACAAGAGGGCCCCTGGGGATCCTGGCCCTGCCGGCCGGGGATTTCCTCAGGGCAGACAGTCTCCAAGTAGGGGGCTGCCAAGCTCTGGCAGGCTGCATCGGCCGGCACTCTTGGCGGCTGACGGCCTACCCCTAGCGTTTTTCATGCTTTGTTCCCGGTCCTTGCCGGGGGCTGGTCTTTCGACTCTCCGACAGGATTTGTCCCGGGGCCTGCATAGCAGGCGGTTGATTGTCAGGCGGCCCACCCCCAATCACAACCCAATTCAATCAACTACTTAACCGCAAACCCTAATTTTATACTAACAATCTACCTAATTCAAATTGGGGAACCTATTGGGCGATTAAAATTCTAACTACACTAAATATTCCAACAACTAAGAAACTATCCAACCCAATAACTAATTTATTTAAATCGATAAAAGCAGAAATTAACAAATAATTGAAACTATATAAAGATAGATAAACATACCTTAATGAAAATGGGATTATTGAAGATGGAATGAAGAGGAAAGGAGGAGAGGCGAGTTTTAGAGAGAGAGGGGGAGAGTTTTTAGAGAGATAGAGTGAAATGGGTGAATGAGCCGGGGGAGGGGGGGTGTTCGTTAATTTAAAAAAAATTAACATCTTTAGCGACCGAAATCGGCCGCGCGCCACTTTCATTAGCGACCGATTTCAGTCGCTAATTCTGTCGCCATTTCACTAATTTAGCGACCGAAATCGGTCGCGCGTCGATTATTTTAGCGACTGATTTCGGTCGCTAAATTTAATTAATTTTTTAAAATTCCGTCTCCTCATCCAGCGACTAATATCGGTCGCGCGTTGAACTTTCAGTCGCTAAATTAGCCACTGAATTTATCAGTCGCGCGTGATTGGTAGTTATATGAAGTATTTCTTGTAGTGACCGGTTCCAGGTTTTAACCGCTCGCACTGGACCGTATGCCAAACTTCTAACCAAATCATCATGTATGTCGAAGGCAACTACGTGATCCTTGAGCCACTTAGGAAAATGTTCGTCATGCTTACTCCAAACGTCATCAGGGTTCACGTCAGGGTTTGCAGCGACATATTCAGTTACAAATTGCTTCTCATAAGGCTCTAAGATATCACAATTAGAGAGTAGGTAAAGGTGCGCTCGGTTGTACTCTTTCTCATCTAGCGTCCTAGAACCCTCAACGGATGAAGTTCCTTCATCGTTCTTCTTTTGAAAAAACTCGGGTATAGTAGGATCAATGGACACCGAATGTTCTAGGTTCAGGTTCTTGGTTTTTGTTTGAACATCTTTCTCGAAGTAGAGGGAGCAGAAGTTTGCAATCTTTTCTGTCAAATATGCATTACAAATAGAACCCTCTACCCTAGCCTTGTTACCAATTTTCTTCTTCAAATGATTGAGGAACCTAAATACACAAGTTATGTAGTTCAATTAATAAAAATTCGCTATGTTTAAATTAAATTTACAAATAAAGTTACTAAAATTTATGTACCTTTCAAATGGGTACATCCATCTATACTGGACAGGTCCTCCAACCTTAGCCTCGTAGGGCAAGTGGACATGTAGATGCTCCATGGAATTAAAGAGCGACAGTAGGAAGATCATCTCAAGTTTGCATAGTATCTGTGGAATTTGATCCTCCAGCCGAGTCATGTCCTCAATTGATACTGTAGAATAACACAAATCTCAGAAAAATTGAGATATCTCAGTTATAGAATTCCACACCGTCGGTGGCAGAAGTTGCTTTAGTGATACCGGAAGTAACCTCTCCATGAAGACGTGATAGTCATGACTCTTTAACCCTTGCAGCTTCAGGTTCTTAAGATCAACACAACGCTTGAAGTCAGAGGCGTACCCATCAGGGAACTTCAACTTCTCTACCCACTCCAACAACGCCTTTCTCTGTGCTTTGTCAAGGGTAAACAAGGGTCTCGGTTTGGATTCATCCCGTTTTATGCTCAGTTGAGGACGGGCACAAAAATTCTTTACATCTCGTCGATCCTGTAGTGTCACAACTCTTCCCCTACACATCCATCACAGTGTGAATCAACTGCTCAAAGAAGTTTTTCTCTATGTGCATCACATCTAAATTGTGACGAAGTAACAAAGTCCTCCAATATGGTAGGTCAAAAAATATGCTACGTTTAAACCAACCAATTTTCAACTTTTTGAGGTCTTTGAACTCCTGCTCGGTACCGTCAACAGTGGACGGTAATCGGAAATGAACTCCCATATTTCATCTCCTGGGAGTCGATCAGGTGCGTCGTCAAGCACAACTTCACCCTTCTTGAATGCCTTCTTATTCTTACTATATGGGTGACCTTCTGGTAGGAACTGCCTATGACAGTCAAACCAAGTTATTTTACTAGAATTTGGAAGATAAAAAGCTTTGCTCGCATCCATACAACACGGACATGCTTTCTAACCCGCAGTAGACCACCCGCAGTAGACCACCCCCAGAGCATACCGTACGCGGGAAAGTCGTTTATAATCCACAACAGAGCTGCTTTCAACTGAAAGTTTTGTCTCAAAGAGACATCATAAGTTTCCACCCCTACCTCCCAAAGTTGTTTCAATTCCTCAATAACAGGTTGCAAGTAAACATCCAAATGATTTTTCGGGTTTTTGGGTCCAGGCACAATAAGAGATAGGAAGATGAAAGGTTGCTTCAAACACAACCAAGGAGGTAGGTTATAAGGTGTGATCATCACAGGCCAGCAAGAGTACGACTTACCAAATTGGCCGAAAGATGCAAATCCAACTTTTCGGGGTTCTAACGCAAAGTGGGGATGTATTATATCGAAACGCTTCCACTCCTCACCGTCACTCGTATGATACATCTTCCTTGATACCCTAATGTCTTCCTTGTGCCACCTCATTTGCTCCGCTATGGTTTTTTTGGCATACAATTTTTGAAGCCTAGGTGCAATAGAGAAGTACATAAGCGGACTGATTGAGAACAATTTCTTACCCCTAACACCGCTTTTCCCTTTTATACCCCTCAAAAAAATATCCCCCCCAACCGTCTTATACCTACCCTTACCACATCTCCTACATTCATCAAGCATCGCATCGTCCTTCCAAAATAACATGCATCCATCTGGACAAGCATCAATCTTTTCATGCGGGAGTTGAAGGCCCTTCACAACCTTTTTGGTTGTGTAGAAAGTTCGGGTCATGATATTGTCTTTTGGGATAACTCTCTCAAGCAAGGAAGCAATACTATCGACACAAGCAAAGGGTAGGTTGAACTTACATTTAAGGCTAACTACCATAGATGCGACTTCTAACAAAGTCATTGCACCCTCCGTATAACGGTAGCGTTCAACATGTCGAAAAACGCCTTTGCTCGTGGGTTAGGCTCTTGTGGGTTAGGTGAGTCTTGTGGGTTGGGTGAATCTCGTGGGTTAGGTGAGTCGTCATTCCTATATGTGTTATCGTTATTGAACAAGTTGCACTCCACAACGTCAACTATCATACCTCTCAACCCCCCCCCCCCTCATTTTGTCGGTTTTCGGGTTCCTTAGACCGAGATGGCTCACCATGACAAATCCAATTATAATAATCGGGTGAAAAACCATTATAGATAACATGTTCCTTAACCACAACGACCTCAAAATTTTTTAAGTTCTTGCATTTAGTACACGGTCACCTAACCTCCCCCCTCGATGCGTAGTCTAGTGACTTTTTAGCAACCTCGACAAATGATTCAACACCCCTCAAAAATTCGACGGTGGGACGTCTCTTCTTATCAAGTCTTCCCTCATACATCCATTTCCGTTCAATTCTCTTCATTTTCTATGTTCAAAAAATATATATAACAAATTAAAGTTTAATTTCCCTAACTTAATTTTGAACTTACTAAACAAAAATTTAATCACCATTTAACTTAAACTTAATTTCTCTAACTTAATTTCCATAACTGAATTTTCTCAATTTAATCACAAATACGTCAAAGTAAACCCAAATGTACCTTACGAAAATTAAACCCAGACCAAATGTCTTACTAATGTAGAATTGACCTTACGAAAATTAATCACCGAATTTAATCACAAATGTAATCACAATTTAATCCCAATTTATGAAAACCCTAATTCGTCAATTTAATCTCAATTAAACCGAACAAAACACAAAAATCCATGGCTTAGGTCACACAGAAACAGCTTAAACAGATCAAATAAGATCAAATTTTCGGATAGAGATATATAAACTCCGAAAGCACCGCTAACACCTATTTTCGACCCCGATCACGATGGAAGTGGTTTCGGGAAAATCCGGCATTATTACGACACATTTTGGTCCGTTCTAAGTCACACAAAACCTCACGGAAGGCCCTAGAGATCATTCTAGTTCAATTCAACCAAATTCATCAAACCCTAATCAAAATTGAGATGGGCAAAACTAATCTATCTAATCGAATTTGGGCTAAACTAATCTACCTAATCGAAATTCAGACCTAAACAATATTAACTAGCAAACTATCAATAAAAAATGATAAAAATCAAAAAATAAGAACTAATTATAATGAATAAGAACTAAGTAAAGTAAGAAAACATACCAAAAATTAGGAAGAAGGATGAAAAATGGAGGAGAGGAAGGGCGAATTGGGTCGGCGAGTGGAGTAGAGAGAAGGTAGAGAGTAGAAAAAAAAATTGAGAATGAATGGGGCGAAGGGGCTCGGCGAATATTTGAAGCGTGTCTGGCCAACGGGCGTCCGGCAGTGGACACCACATTTAACCAAACGGGCGTCCGACAGTGGACGTCATATTACACTAAATGGCGTCTGACAGTGGACGCCATTTAGTGGAATATGGCGTCCGCTTGTGGACGCCCGTCAGCCTGAATTTCTTCCTTCCCTACTTCTGTCGGACGCCAAGTTTGGCGTCCGACGGTGGACGCCCGTTTGTATTTTCAGACGCCATATAGGCGTTCATATGCCCAGGACGCCCACCAGGTGGACGCCCGGAGCTGGTTTTCTTGTAGTGGGAGATCTTGTGGCTAAACCTCTTCGTATCAATTGGTTTAGGATAGAATAATTAGCGTTATTCTACCGCCGCGGCTGAGTAGTCATTGGGTGAGGTTTGGTGGCTTAGTAGTCATTGGGTAGAGATTAATATTTTGCAATCCTTGGGATCGACGCTGAAATATTGATGAAAGAATAATGGACGTAGGTCTCGGAGAGTAAGACTGAACCATTTCAAAAAGTTCAGAGTCATCTTTATTTATCGCTCGTATAAATATCGACAACCGACATAGATTTTATTTGTAGTAAAAGAAAGTAGAAAAATTGATATACTCAATTCACCCCCTCCTCTTGAATATAATTTTCACGTATTAAATTCTTCAGATTGGGTATCCAAGTTGAAGCTTTATCTTAAATGGTTCCTTTAATTTTAAGCTAATTCTAGTAGTAATTAAGTTCCCCAATTATTACACAAATAAAAAATCATTGACACTTAACATAAATTTCGCGTCAATTTTAAAAATTAACGAAGTTGTAGATAGTAATTATGTCAACCATTTCTCAGTAGTACTGTATAAAGCACCATTGAGATATGTGATAAAAATTGTCCATAATATAATACCCGGTCATCCGTAGCATATTAGGTTACATAAATTTCACCCAACTGACATTAAAGGACAATACAACCAAAACAAAGGACTTCCTTATCATTTCTGAACTGGGAAAGTCATACCATTATATCACCAAAAAATAAAGAAGAAAAGAAAAAAAAGGTAGAGAGGTCAACACAATTTCCAACTACGTAAAGGCTGAAGTTGTAGTGGTTGCTTTAAATTAGCTTACAGCTTGCTTAGCTCTATCAAATACGGAGTGTCAATCACTGACATTAAATCTTGCCTCTTTGTATTTGTCACTTTTAACTCATCTATACGTACACTAAATCTATAATCACGCTCCATATCTAATCGTAAACAACAAAATTATGATGGATTGATGATGTAGCCTTTGAGCTACTTCTCCACAATTGGCCCGTTATGCATGCAAGTACTCTACTACATACAGAGATTAGGGTAGTCCGGAGTGAAACAAAAAAAATGAGACTCTTATAAGTGTTCAAAATAAGTGTTCTACCCATATGTTAGGATACAAAATATTTTTGGTATGAATATTTAATTGAAAAAATAAGATTAATAGTGAGGATAAGATAGTTAAATAGATGAACAAAAAATAATTATTGTGTAAATGAATTGGTAATTATTGTAGTTATAAGTAAAATGTGAAAATATTGTGGTAAAATGTTGGACCAAATAAGAAATATTTGGAATGAGAAGAAGATAGAAAGCCCAACGAAAATAAAAATGATCTGGTCGTGCCCAGGACCTTAGCTACCCAGGCACGGCTACCAGGCCCGTCATGTTGTGCCTGCGCATGGCCGGAACCAACCCTTGAGTCGAGGCATGACCTAGCAACTAACGGGCCCTCGCGCCGGTTGTACCGGGCCGGAGGCCTTGATCGTGTCGTACTTGACCAAATTTACATTTTTTTAGGGTTTATGGCCAGGCCTCGGCACAACTATTTTCCAAATTCAGAACCGCGACCCGACTTTGACCCCGCCGAGCCGGGTTCGTGCCTAAGACGCATGGCTTCCGTGCCCATGCCGATTGTCGGGTCAAGTCGTGCCACCAAGATGGGCCCGACTCAATTTGTCATCTCTAATAATCATGGGTAACAAAACTAGTTACAACCACATTGTAAGCAGTAAATACAACAAGTTCATATTTTTTTTAGCGAATATAGATTATTTCATTAATAAAAAGTCATACGACATCTACAATTTATATCAAAATTGAACGGATACAATATTATAAAATTTGAGTGAAATAAATTCTCATTAAAACAAATATCTCTCACTAAGATTTTGATCTCCACTTCTTCACATCTTCTCTGATCTCAACATATCGTTGTTTAAAATGATACAGTTTTTCACAAGAGGATCTTCGGATCTTCCAAGGTTTTGAAGAGAATTGATTTCATCTAACCTGCTAGAATGTAGCCGATAATCTGACATGAATTGAGATACCATATAATGAATAATTGTGCTACTGATCTTAGCTTCCACGTCCTCTCCCCTATCATAGCTTTACCATCAATTGATGGGTGCGAAACTCTCCAAAAGGAGAGACGACAATTATTATACTCGATGTAGAAAAGTAATATTATTACTATTATAATTAACTAAAATCGAGAGACTTACCACCAATTAATGGTGATAGCCCTACATTTTTGATGGACGCTAGCCGCTAGGGTTCTTTTTTGAGGAAGAAGGATTTTGAACTTTTGATAGCTTATTTGTTGATACTTAGGTACTTTGCCAACTAATTAGAATAATACGACAAGTCCAAAATCTTATGGTTTGTACTTGGTAGTAAATCAACCATTTTTGGCCCCGAGATGAACAACAATTGAGTTCCTATATACGAGTATTGATTATGAATTGTGTATTGTTTGCTTGATAGTTGATAGATGATGTCTCACTTTCTCTAAGAAAATCATTAGATGGCTTCATTTGGCAAAGTAGTATATTACGTACAACTTCTATAAAAGAATCAAAGAGGAAGACACTTTTTCCATGTCTACAACTTACGGAGTATTATGGAGTAACCTTTACCATTTCGAGTATTTCAAAATCTTATGGCCATTCATCTTCTTTCTTTTCTGACACGCTTCCTTAAAGAGGATACGTATTAACAAGCAAACCAAAACACCATGCAAGCAAATGTGCAGCCAATTTCAGAACGAGCCTTTGCTATTCGCCATTCTTTGTGTGAGATACATACGTACCTATTTTAGCTCCATTTTCCAATGAGTGCAAATTGGACAAATCCCTATTTTGATCAACATACTGTGATAACATTGTACATGCTACTAACTCTCGCAACAACCTTCTATATAGACTTGATTTATGATGAACAATGGAGTACAAAGGTTCCCCCTCCGATACTTTAGCTTGGAGAGCATGGCGAACTAATACTTTACGCTCTACTTTATATACAGAGTATTACTCAATTAATCCATAAAAAAAATATGAAATTTCTAATGCCACTTAATATCAAATGAGTTTGCTGGAAAAAAACATTGAATTCAATTGAAGGCTAATCATCTAAGAATAATTGAGAGCATACAATTGAGTCACTTACAAAAGATAACCACTCAAATATAAATTTAATAAAATAACCAAAGTTAATTAGTTAACCTAGTCAAGTATACCAACTCATATCCCAATCCCCATTCACCTAGAGTGGTGAACACATTTAATAATAACAAAATTTAGAAAATTCCCATCATTTCTATACCCCAAAAGATCTAAGATAAGTACACTTCCGTTGATCACAGCTTCAATTGCTTTCGCAAGAAGCACGACCGCTACTAGAAAAGAAGTCAAACAGCCTTTGGTGCTTATTATTATCATCACCAAATGCATTAATATCACAGGAACCACTACGGTCAGGAGGATTGACGGCAGAATTGTCAGTACTGTTCATACCAAACTTATGCTCCAAAATGCCGGTTGGATGCACAGGGAAAAGATCAAGTGTTGTAGTCCTGGTCATATCACGAACTCCATGAATGTGGTGATCATAGTGACCGTTATTCACTATGGCAGCACAATACCCGGTCACTGTTGATTCATGTGGGACCCCTCCACTGCCAGGTGTCAGTTCCATGCTTGTAAATGATGATCTTTTCATTAGGGCATTATGATGATCATTTGGTGGTGCAGTGTAGTTATATTGCGGAGGATTATTATAACCTAGTTCGTTGCTTGTGTGTGGAAGCTTGTAATACGGGCTCGAAATTACTGCAGATATTTGAAATAGAGTCTTATAAAAAAGACGTAGTTTAATTACATCACAAATTCACAAGTGATAGTGTGATACTTGGTTTCTCCTAACTTTATGGACTAATCTAGTGGACATCAAAACAACTTATACAACACCTTATTAATACAATATATTAATATTAAATGTTACTTGTAATAGAATACTATATATATACCAATTATTCTTCCATTTCCATCACTTGCCTAGACTTAATTAAAATAATCATAAGTAATATAAAAATAAACAAATAAATGAGACGGAAAGGACTCGACAATAATCTACTAAAACATTTTGCTTTTGATAATACCTAGCACATATTATTGCTCAATAATTTTGGAGAAGACAAACTACATCGTATCATATTACTCAACAATCATTCATTACAATCATATACGGAGTAATATTATTTCGTACAACATAAAAAGTTCATGAATAAAAATCTTTAATACTCCATATTACTCATTAAAATGGGAGTCATTAGAACATAACCTAAATGGTTTCGCCATGACCATTCAAATTCTCATTGTTCTCGGAAATTAAACAAATATTTCAAAGATTTGACGTCCCAAAATTGTTATTTTCCCTTTTGTTTATTAGCCAAATTAAAGCACGGACTATTATCCAAAAGCCAAAATAGCAATATATACAGTATATTTTTACAATTATCTATCTTTACTTCAAAATGGAGACACTCTATCTACACACGTATATATAGTCGTATACTCCACTTAATAAAAATACAAGTCTAACCTAAAATTGTTAAACGAGTAAATATGTAACAGCAAGATAATTTTTTTTGTGTAATACGGAGTACAAAGTAAGCAGTTTAACTAATCAAAAAAAAAAAAAAAAAAAATATTTAAGTTTCTATGAGATCGTCTCACGAAATAAGTGGTCACATTTTGATGATAAATGTGTTCTAGTAGTATGAGGCATCTTACAAATTTATACTCTTTGTTTATTTATACCCTAATACATATTTATAGTGTATT
Source organism: Agrostemma githago (assembly GCA_958450325.1). NCBI lineage: Eukaryota > Viridiplantae > Streptophyta > Magnoliopsida > Caryophyllales > Caryophyllaceae > Agrostemma > Agrostemma githago. Next base: position 74,430,682 of record OY288239.1, on the reverse strand, counting down.
TATACTTTATTTATACTCTATTACGTTTAGTAAACTTTATTTGCACTTTATTTTTATTTCAAATTTTTTATAGAATTTTTTTAAGATGTTTTAGTTTGAACCCTCTAATTACATTTCAAATTTACGCGTGGAACAAACAGGCATACATATTACTTAACATAATAAAGGGAAAAAAATAAGAGTACATACCATTAGGATTAGCAAGATAATGTTGAGGATAAGTTTGATGAAGATGAGGAGGAATTGGAGGAGCTGGATTACAAAAACCCGGATTATTACAACTATTGTTAGTAGTATTGAGATTGATGTAATGGTGATGGTGATGTAACGGTGAAGGAGTCGGAGGCGGAGTTGGAACAAGAAAGGGATTATTAACATTAAGATGATGATTATGATTATTATGGTAATTAAGATTAAGATTAAGAGTGGCAGGAGTAGAATTAGCAGCAGCAGCAGCGTGGCGTTGTTGCCTTTGCTTTTGACGTTGCCTGGCTTTATGATTCTGAAACCAATAAAAGACGTTCTTTCCTTCGATATGACCGTACATTTTAAGCCGTGCCGTGATATGTTGTATTTGGTCAGCAGTTGGCGTACGAACACCTTCGTTGCTATACATTCTTTCTAACATCTCTATTTGTTCCTTGGTTGGGTTCCACCTCGACCCTCCCACGCCTCCTGATGACCCTCCCTCCCTCGTCCCGTCTTCCTCTTCTCCTTCCACTTCGTTTACTTGTTCATGATCCGAACGACGTCGTTCTACGAATTTGTTACTTTCTGCACCCCCATTATTACTAGTGTTATCCATTAGTAGTGTATAGTAGTACGTTTGAGGGAGGTTTGTATTTGGTTTTGCAAGGGTTTTGATGTGTCATGTATATATATATATATACAGAGAGAGGAGAGATTAGAGAGTGGGAGTGTGACTGTTGGGGTGATCTGAAATGACGAAAAGGGGCATGCAATGGGAAAATGCATGGAAGATGGTTCATGAGTTGCCTTGGGAATGAAAGAAAAGAGGAGGAGGATGGAGGAGGAGGAGATACAAAAGGTTCGTGACAAAGGAAGGGGTAGATGTGTCCAAAATGATACGAGTAGCTTCTGTATCATCTACTAGGTCTTAAGGCCTATGGCTTTGGGAATTTAAAACTTCTCTAATTTTGTAGGACTACCAATTCTACTCGAGGGTAATAGGAAGTTTAAAGGATTTTTATTTGCGAATTGATAAATACAACTCTTAAGCCTATATGTAAGATACTAAAAGATGAAAAAAGTTTTGATATATGTATTAATTACGTCAATGTTTGGTGCAATTTAGTTTTCAATTTCTACGTTCATATCAATTTAGGAAGGTTTTAATTTCTTAAGGATTGTATTTAACAAAACCGATAATTAAAATAGGTACGTTTTAAGTAATAGTGTACATTTAATAAAACTGATATAAACATAAAGAGATACAAAATATAAACATATATTTTACATAAAGAGGATATAAACATATAAATATAAAGAGCTATATACGCTTGTTACAAAATAAAATTATCATTTAGAGATACATTTAATAATAAAATAGGTAAAAATAACACATAAAGTGGTACTAAAAAATGGTTTCTCAACAGGTTATTGAGAAATCGTTTCTTCCAAATTCTTGTGAAGAAAGATTAGGAAGAGACCACTTTTTTATGCATCTTTATTTTTTATTCTTACCTCTTTTATTATTAGTTGTTTCTTTCATTTTATCCCTTTTATTTTAGGGGTCGTTTGGTTCACCATGTGAAGATGAAGTTATCGGGAACTTTAAATTCACGTGAATTTGTATTTCATGGGAATTGCAGGAAGTTCTACACACCAAGGGGGCTTGGTGAGTAACTTCTCCCATTGTGGAGAAAGTGGCAATTCCCGTGAAATGGCAATTCCTGGAAAGTGGACAACCAAACAACTCCCTGAAAATACACTTCCTGAGAATTTGCACTTCCCGGTAATTGGATGAGTAACCAAACGACCTCTTAGATTGTAACAATTTTCATCAGTATATTCTTTTTATATACAAACCATTTTCATCAATATTACAGGTAGTTTTTTTATATCAACACAAAAAATAGTTTTGTTAGATGCCAGGTCAAAATAAACCATATACTCCGTAAGTTTTTTTATTTAAAGAGTGATGAAGACAATTATGATGTATATGTCCGATGTGTTTGAACTTTAATTCATAAGTATCATCTCTCATGACATTAACGTACAATTAACCTAGTTAATATCTGTAAATGAACTAAATTACTGTAATAGAATACGGAGTAGTTGATATGAAGTACTATATGTAAATTAAACTGGATAGGAGGAGAATATACAATAACTAAAATATTTGGGAATTCTTAAAGCAACTACTCGAAATGATGTTGTAAATATTACGCACGTACGAATTTTTTATAGAAGGAATTTTAATTAAACTAACTCAATTAGTAATATAGGAGTATATGGATAATTCAGTTTGGGGATTCAAGAGTACGTATTTGATTGATTTGGTGCGTTAGTGAAGAGATCACATAATAATGAGGCCAGTATGATTTATTGAGTTAATTATGATTCAAATAAATACTCCATTGTACTGTGGGTGCAGTAATTAATTATCATAGTTTTCTGCTAAGGAATTTGTAAAGGCACCAAATACTCAGTAATCTCTCATAATCGAGCGAGTGATCACGCTGGTAGCTACATACAGTATTTTTTGAGCTATTCAATCACCCAATCGTAGTTACTGCTAATCAATGCAATTTAGCATGTGTTAGTTGTCTTTCTTCAACTTCAAGAGGATTGATCTTTAATCCACAAAACACAGACTTAAATTAGCACCCAAAAATACACAGACTTAAATTAACTTCATTTAGTTGGCTCCTCTAATCACCATTTTTACCGATTTCTTAACTTCATCAAACACAACTTTAAAGCCTGCCCTCTACAATCTATAATCTAGAAAAGCAGATCTTAGCCTATTACTCATCAAAACAAAAACAAAAAAAAACTCATACCGAGTGCTATACAACTATAATAATACAAATTCCGTATAATAATGTACGACCTCTATAAATTTTTGAATTAAATTATATATATTACAGTATTATTTTTTGACTTTAATGATTTTTTTTTTTGAAAAAATAAATATATAAAAAAATTTGGATTTAATTTATTAACTTTTTCCACATCTCACATTCTTATTACATTAATATTTGAAAAAATAATTTGAAATTTCAAAACAATTACGTAGTGTAAGAAACTACATGTATTTTAATACAAATATTTTGGAACAATATTATATTTTCATACAAATTTTGACACACAAGACTAGGGATGACAATTTCACCCGCATCCACCCCGCACACGATCCATCAGAGAAAAATAAATGGATGAAAACCCGATTAAATGGATGAATAGCGGGTGATGGATTGGGTCGGATGCGGGTGGAGCATTATCATCCCACCCGTAATCCGTTAACCACCCGACATTCATCCATTTAAAAAACGGAGTTACTCTTCGCATTACACATTTTACTCGACGCAGTACTTTTTACCCATATTTTTCCATTGCATGTCCTTATCAAAAAAACATACCTAATTTTATTCCTCTCCCACCCTCTCTACCCTAACCCTAAATACTATCTTCTTCTTTTTCAATTATTATTAACTACCTCCAAATCTAACTATACATTCATTCAATTTATTAAATTTAATAGATCGTGGATACAATTTTGATTGAGTTACTCTTCGCATTACACATTTTACTCGACGCAGTACTTTTTACCCATATTTTTTCATTGCATGCCCTTATCAAAAAAATATACCTAATTTTATTCCTTTCCCACCCTCTCTACCCTAATCCTAAACACTATCTTCTTCTTTTTCAATTATTATTAACTACCTCCAAATCTAACTATACATTCATTCAATTTATTAAATTTAATAGATCGTGGATACAATTTTGATTGAAGAACAGGTATCAATCATTAATTATTGAAATTGGGGTTTTTTGTTTCAAAATTCAAAATAATTGATTTTTTTGTTTATTGTTATATATCATTAATAATGATTATTGTTTTTTGTTTATCATTAATTATTGAAAGATTTTGATTGAAGAACAGGTATCAATCATCAGTTATCATTGATTATTGAAATTAGGATTTTTGTTTCAAAATTCAAAATAATCAATTTTTTTTGTTTATGGTTATATATCATTAATTATGATTTTTGTTTTTTGTTTATCAGTAATTATTGAAATTAGGGTTTTTGGTTTCAATTATCAATTTTCAACCATTAATTACCTTACGTACGACCTTGTTCCTTTTTTTACGTAGTCTTTTTTATTTTGGTTTGGATGTCTCGCATGACTTTAAACTAGAGTTGTTCAAATGCGGGCTCGGACCGGACACGGATCAGACTTTTTAATAAAATTCTGCCCGGAATACAATAGTTGGGTGGGCCGGGTTGTATTTACGGGCCTAAAGTCTCCGCCATAACCCGCCCGTTACCAAGATTTCGGGTTGTCCGCGGGCAAACGGGCCTACTTTTTCCCGACTATATTATCATTTATCAATAATGCCAAAAACTCCATTATTCCCATTTTCCAACAAAACCAAATATTAATCACGTCTTCAACAATTAGGATAAAATAACATCTTGAAATAAATGTGCTACAAGTGATTTCCAAATTTTCCAATCCAAAATAAAAAACAAAAGTGTAGTAGCAATTAGAAATTCAAAATAATGAATATGACATAATCTGCCTTCCTTGATTGTTCACTAGCTTCAAATTTCATTGGTTAGCTAGCCTCATTTCTTCCTTGAAGATAGCAGCTATTAGGCCTGCAATATAAAACAAATTATAAGATTTGTGAACCAACGTAATAATTAGAGTCTTAAAGTTCAAAGATATATATATATATATATATATATATATATATAGAGAGAGAGAGAGAGAGAGAGAGAGAGATAGGTTCTTATGAGTCCCTCATAAGTATTGAGTCCCTAAGTCCCCATCCCATCCGTTGGATGAGAGATGGATCAAGGGACGAGATAAATCACTGTTTTAATAAAAAAATAAAAAATAAATAAGAAGATACTGCATCCAACAAAATAGGAAGGTGAATATTTCAGTAACGTAACATTCTCGTTCATTCCATCATTAATTCTCTCCTTCATCAATTCTGTTTCCATCACTTTCTTCTTCATCGTTCTCTCGCTCATTCAATCATTCATTCTTCAAAATCACATTCAGTCAGTCATCGTCTTCATTGCGTCGCTGCCATTTATTTCAAAACCACACAATCAAGAACACATTCAGTCAATAATCGTCTTCATCGCGCTGCTGCATAATACGTTCGATCAATCCGGCTTCTACTTTTCATTCAATGGCTAATATGCAAATCGTGGAAAAAACAAACGGTGAGTATATATATTGTAGTTTATACTTGAAAGGACATGAGAGTAATTAAGATGATACTAAATTATTAGTTTCTACTTTTCCACGTTGAACTGCATACTAAATTATAAAGATATTGGGTTATTTTAGTTCACATACTGTGTTACTTTAGTGTAGAGTGTCTGTTATTTTAATGACAAACTTCTATTACTTTTATGGTCTGTTACTTTAATTCATCGAAGTTGTTACTTTAGTTCTTAACGTCTGTTATTGTAGCGCATTAGAGAGTCATGGGAATATATGAAACCGTCATATTTAAGTAATAATAAAAAAAGATATTGTTTCCTATAATAGTAGCAGGAGTCATTAAGATGATACTAAATTATTAGTTTCTACTTTTCTACGTTGAACTGCATACTAAATTATAAAGATATTGGGTTATTTTAGTTCACATACCGTGTTACTTTAGTGCAGAGTGTCTGTTATTTTAATGACAAACTTCTATTACTTTTATGGTCTGTTACTTTAATTCATCGAAGTTGTTACTTTAGTTATTAACATCTGTTATTGTATCGCATTAGAGAGTCATTGGGATATATGAAACCGCCGTATTAAAATAATAATTAAAAAAGATACGAGTATTATTTCCTATAATGGTGGGACGTGATTGCCAACAAAATAGGAAACAAATAAAAAGAGTAACTGCCCTAAGATTTGCATTAAAAAAAAAGAAAAAAAAAAAAAGGGAGATACTGCTTCCTAAAATAACTCCCATAATTTTAGGAAACAGTAAATCACTTTATTCATTCATTCACATTACTACGTTCATCATCATCAAACCTAAAAAATATGCTTCCCATCAATCTGTGCTCGACATCACGTTCTATGAATTCAATGATCGCGACATCTTCATCAACTGTTGATAAGAAAATCGTAGAGTACAACAATGGTGAGTTTTCGATATTGTTTACAGATTTTTTTGTTAATTTTATTCATTTCATTTTATCACGTTCAATCATTCATCTTCTTCGCGTGGTTGCAACTTACGTTCAATCAACCCACTCAATAACACGTTCAATCATTTATCTTCTTCCTCGCGACGCTGAAATTTTTCATTCGATGGCGGATATGCAAATCGTCGAATACACAAACGGTGAGTATTTGGTTTCTAATTTATACTGAAAACGCGTCATTAGGATGCTACATATTATTAGATTTTAAAGTTTACAGTATGGAAACTGCATATTATTGAAGGTCTAATCATTATATGAATTTTACGCACGAACAAATATATGGAGTTATTGTAATGCACATACCGTGTTACTTTAATATATACACAATCTGTTATTTTAATGGGTAACCCCTGTTATTTTAATGCACACAATGTTAATTGAATCTAATGTTACTTTAACGCACTTCATCTGTTACTTTAGTTCTTTTCATCTGTTACTGTGATGCATTGGAGTGACAAAAAAGATTTAGAATACCGCCATATAAAAAAAAGAAAAAAAAGAAGAAAGATACTGCTTCCTATAATTATGGGACATGATTGACTTCAAAATAGGAAACAATATCAAAGAGTATCGCCCTCATTCAAAGATAGATACTGCGTAATACTCTCATTTCTGATCATTATATGAATTTTTTGCACTAACCTGTACCTGGTGTTATTTTAATGAACATTATCTGTTACTTTAATTCACACTATCTGTTACTTTAATGTCTGACCTCTGTTACTTTATACCTGGTGTATAAGCATCCTCTGTTAATTGAATCCAGTGTTACTTCAATGCACTTCATCTGTTACTTTAATTCTTGTCATCTGTTACTTTAATCCATATTTCAAGTTTTGATTGTTTCTTTTTCGCCACGTTTATTGGCACTGTTATTGTGTTTCAGTAGACGCAAAAGCACATGAATGATGTAGGGATGCGAGTGAGAGTTTTCTCCATACATAGGGCAGATCTTCAAGGACGTGGATGAGTCAGTAAACTTCTATAAAATCTACGCATTGGCTTGTGGATTCGATGTGAGGAGGTCCACAACAAAAAGATGGCGCGGTGGTTAGATTAAATCAAAACTTCTGACGATGATGATGAAGAAGAGGACGAGGAGGATGAAGAAGCAGAATTCTAAGTAGGACAGTATATTGTTAGAGTAACATACATTATTCGTTAGAGTAACATACTTAATGCGTTACAATAACACAAATTATGAGTAATAGATGTAAAATATTGGAATTGTAATGAAGTTGATTCAGTTGGAACTCTTGTATCAATTTTTGTTTTGAAATATCCTTAATAAAAACAAACATTATACTTTTGGTTAATTGGAACGACTCATGTGTATGCAAGAGACTATTATGCAACGTAACAGATTTTACGAGTTAAAGTAACACAGTTCATGAATAAAAGTAACACATTGTATGAGTCAAAATAACACAATCTATGAGTTAAAATAAACAGCCTCAAAACGGAGAGTAAGTTATGCGGGAGGATTTGTGAATTGAAAAAAAATTAATTTTGAATAAATGTGTTGTGTGAGAGAAAGAAGATAAGTGAAAAAAAGAATTAATAGGAGAGAAGATTTGAGTATATAATTAGAGAGGAGAGAGAAAAAATGAAATATTTACAAAGATTTTGTCAGTTATTTCCTTAATTGACAAAACAAATCTTAACCATTAATCTGTAATTAAATCAAAGGCTAAGATGAGAACTCACGGACTCAAAATATATAAGTGGACTCACCTGATCCCACTTCTATATATATATATATATATATAGAAGTGAGATCAGGTGATCTGAGTCCACTTATATATTTTGAGTCCGTGAGTCCCCATATTAGCCCTTGATTCAATGTTAGATTAATGGACAAGATTTGATCTCATAATTAAGGAAATTGATAACTCGTGATTTTACTCATTTTTGCCCCATATTTCTACTCTTATTTGATCAATTTTATAACCCGATTTGTTAGTAATTAGTCATTTTACGTTTATTTAGCTTATTAGTCGAGTTTAGTTTAGTTATTGTCGTTTTATGTTATTTCTCGGGATTTTGGTACTGTGCCTCGATATTTGATTTTGTAGGTACCGAAGAGAACCGAGACGATAAAGACGGAACAAAACGGATCAAAACAGCAGCTATTGAATCAAGGAGAAAGTTGGGCCCAAATCCAAATAGAAACATCCCGGCCCACTATTGAAAAGAAGGGAGGCTGATTTTGGTAAGAAAATAGAGAAGAGAGATAGAAAAAAGGGGCTGTTAGAGTTAGATGGGAAGGAGATGAGTGGGTTTAGACTTGAGAGTAGTAGAGCACGCAGCAGCAGCAAGTAGGAGCTCATTTTTCCCTTTTTTTCCTTCATCTTTTTAGTTTTTAATTTATTAGGCTAATTAATAGATTAATTATTTCCTTAATCAACATTGGTGTAATTAATGTTCAAGATTATCATACTCCAATTTCTCTTCCATTTTGGTACAATTCTTTTCTCTCTTTTTATTTATAGTTTTGTCTTTATGTTTTGCGTTTATGTTTAATTTGTTGTTAATTAGCTCAAAGTTTACATCTTTATTGTTAATTGTATTTGTTTTGTATGTTTATGCTTGAGATTAGTATGTGTAGATGATGGTAGAATTAGTTTAATCATATCAGATTAGTTAAAGCTTCTTTCTTTTTTATTTCTTTATGTTTAGTATTATGTCTAGAATTAGTATTAGTATAATTATATTTTTACTAGTTAGTCTTATTAGTTTAATCTCTCTCTTTAATCGATTCGCGTAGCTAATTTGTAATCCGAGACCGAACTAGTACTCGATTCCGATCTCTCGGTGGATTCGACCCGACTTACCCTTGCTATTCTAGCTTAGGTTAGTTGGTTTAATCGATTCGCGTAGCTAAGTCGTGATTTTACCTATTTTTGTCCCGTATTTGTACTCTTATTTAGTCGATTTTATTATTCGTTTTGTTATTATTTAGTCGTTTTGGGTTTGTTTAGCTAATTAGTCGAATCTTAGATAAATAATGTAAAATTGTGTTATTTCTCGAGAAATTGGTACTGCGCATCCACGTTTTTATTTGTAGGTATCAACTCGGGGTAACCAATACAGGGAATCGAGAAAGACGGAACGAAACAAATCAAGATGGGTCAAACTGAGCTTGACCAAGTCAATCACCCAAAACCCAATTCAATATCTCCCTTACCATACTAACTCCAATCAAATCAATCAACTGCAACTTCTCCATCTTTCTTTACCAAACTCAATCAACCATTCCTAATTTCTTATCCATCATCTCCATCCTCTTTATCCCCCATCTTCACCAATTATACCTTTCATCGACTTAGATAAATATTTAGGGTAAACACGACTAGGCATCGCTTTGCTCCTTGTGGGATCGACCCTCTATTGTGCTACGATTACATCGTGCGCTTGCGAGGTATTAAAACTCCAACAAGTTTTTTGCGCCGTTGCCGGGGAGCAATTAGCGGTACTAGTAGTTTTTATTCTTCCGTTTAGACTAAGTCTTGGATCTTTGCACACCCTAGTGTGCCCCTTGTCTCCTTGATATATCTCTCTTTGGGTCTTGCACTTAACAATGTCTACATTCAATATTTGTCAAAATGAAAATGAACCATTCCATGTGTATCTTGCTAGATTCAATGATTATCTCTCTCGTGTTGGTTCTTTTGGCTACTCTCTTTATAGTTGGGAAGCACGTTGTGTTTTGTGTGATGGCATGAATCTTGAAACTCGTAATTTGGCAAATTACATGAGCTTTAATCGAGTCTTTCATATGAATGATTGAGAATTTTGGGGTTTCATAGGATTCTTGACAACCAAATGTGAAGAGCTAACCCACAAAGAGATTTCATGTGCACCCTTTGATGTGAATGTTATTGTGACAAGTAGTGGATGTGTGTTGGAAACTTTTTTGTTTCCAAAAGTTTATGAATCATGTGAATCAAACATTGTTCAAACCTTTGATGACAATGTTGAAGTTAAATGGGATGATGATAATAATGTTGACACATTAGACGAACCCATTTTTTAGATATTTCTTTAGGAAATTCATGAGTCTACTTCTTCTATTCTTGATGAATCTCTTATTCCTCTCACTTGTTTTCCTCTTGACTTCCATGTCCCTTCTTATGAGTCCATAGTCTTTGAGAATGCATTTTCATTTCACATTAATTGTTTTCCTCAAGACTTTCTAGCCCCCACTTATGAATCAATGTTTGAAGATTTACATGGAAGTGGTGTGATTTGGGACAAGGAAGGAGGCGTTTGGAAGAGTGACATGATGGTCAAGGAGACTAATCATGTCTTTTATGTGGTTTATAGCTTATCTCTCATGAAAGAAGTGAAAAAGCAAGGAAGAGGTGTTAGGCATGTTGGTTACTATGATGAGTTTAGAAACATGAGTGGCTTATGATACCGATTGTGGGATCCCGGTTATATTACAAGCATGAGTTGTAGGTTTGGCGGTCCTTAAAACCGCGCTTCTTGGGAGGCACTGATGGTGGGATTTGTCGTGGATCCCACCGCCAAATAAATAACCAACTAGCACCTAACGGTAGTTAGGGTAAGTCGGGTCGTGTCCACGGAGACGGTGTTGCAAGGTTTAGACTAAATCGGCCTAAAACGAGACTAAATCACAAAACAAACACAAAGAAGCAATAAATGGAAAATTACGGTAGAGGAGAGGTAAGAACTAGACTAATGATGAACTAGGCTAAAACAATGCTAAACAATGCTAGTAATCGAATTAACAAGTAAACTAGAATAAACGATGACTAAACAAGAAGTGGAAATCAAATATAGAACGAAGTGGGTTAGGTCGGGTTCATAAGAATAGTAGGGTGGTCGGGTTGGTTATGGGTATGGGTGTCTCCTAGTGCTAGAGTCGGTCCGGGCTCTCGCTCTTAGACCGATGTCAAGGTGAGTCCGGGCTCTCGCAACTTAGACTCTAATCGAGGTATGTATGGGCTCTCGCAACTTAGACTATCCTCAACACTATCCTCAACATGACCACAAACAAGACAAACAATGAGTAGAGGAAGACTAGCATGAGAAGCATGGCCACTACAACTCATACAAGCAAATCAACAAACACATGGTGTGCCAAATATGTGACTAACAACAAAGATTCACCCTTTACCCCCAATCAAACCCTAATCATCCAATATCTACCCTTAATCCCCCTACTAACCCACAAGGAGACTACTCACTCATAATCATACTAACTACAACAATGAAAAGAGAAAACAACATCACAAACATCCAAACATTCATGGTGAACAATCAATAACCATAAACAATACTCAATGATTAAAACTTGATGATAAAACAAAGATTAAGAGAAGAGAAATTATACCCACTACAATTGGATGAAAAAGATGAGAACTTGAATTAATAAGAAACCCAAATAAAACCCCAAGGTTGTCAAGCTTGGGTGAGTCTTCAAGAATCTTCTTAATACAAGAACTAATTAACTAAGATTAACTAATGATTAAAGGAAGATTAAACTAATGAGAGGAGAATTAAATCTAGGGTTTATATGATGTAGAGAGGCTTAAGATAGTCTAGGTTAATGTAAGATACATAAACAATACAAGAGGGAAGTATTTATAGGGTTCCGTAAGTGAGAGGAATAAAAGAAGAAGGCGGAACAGAGACTGGGTCATTCCCGATCGGGAATGGGAAATCCCGATCGGGAAGAAATGATGGTCCCGATCGGGAATATGCGATCCCGATCGGAACGGCTTCACAGTGAGCGCCTCCCTTGCTCCACCTTTCCCGATTGGGAGGGCCTTATCCCGATCGGGATACTTCCTCTTTCCCGATCGGGAATATGCGATCCCGGTCGGGAATGCTTGCCAGTGAGCAGCTATTCTTGCACTTCATTCCCGATGGGGTTCATGAATTCCCGATCGGGATGAGTCTTGTTTAGCTCTTCCTCGACTCCTTGTCGATGCTCGGTGCTCGGGGAGTCGCCGAATCATCGTTGCTTCTCCTCTTGGGTTCCATACGTGTCGGAAACGAGTTGAATCGTTCCGTTTCTTCGAGATGACCCCTAGGAACCTGAAATAATCTAGAAGAAGCATAAGTCGTCCCTAAAACCGCTCTAAGGAGCGATTTCAGCAGAGAAAACGAGACTAAATACAAGAAATAAACACTACAAAACGCACTTATCAACTCCCCCACACTTAACCCTTACTCGCCCTCGAGTAAGCACATACTAACTACTAAACTAGCCGAGTGGGTATTAGCGCACCCTACGCCCTTTCAACTCACGCGAGTGCACTTAGAGGAAAAGTGCACTCCGCAAGGCAAGTGGGGTCTTGCGACAAAACTGTGGATGCAACCGGACACAAAACACATAAACAAACAAGCATACAAACAAACAAACAAAAATCGGTTGCACCCAAAAGAAAACAAATACCGCTTTCCTCAACCAAGCGGTGAAAGAAGCACCGGTTTAGGACTCAAGGCAAGTGACAACGTTCCCAAGCTAGCAATACAAACCAAAATGGACAAAACCCTAATAGTATGACGATAAAGCAATAAAAAACGTTGGTAACTTACCTCGGTTCCTCCTAACCTTCTAAGAACGTACCACGGGACGATCGGCGGGATGGAAAAAGGATGAACCACGGTGTTAGTCGGCACTGTAGGTAAGTGAGACCCCGCCCCCTTTAGCAAAGAGCCAAGAGGGTCGTCCCATGTCCAAAACCGCCTAACTAGTCCAAGTAAAAAAGGTGGAAATAATTGCAAAATGAGGGAAGACCGACTAATGCCGCTATCATCCTTCCTAGGGACTCGGTCCTTTGGTAGGCTCTTCACGGCAAAAATCGGAAAAAGGCTTATTTTGAGAGGTAGGGGTTATTTTTGTGAATCAGATTTTCTTTTGGCATTTTCTCTTTTCTTTTGCATTTTTGCCTTGTTTGTTGCCATGCCATTTCTTTTTCTTATTTTCTATTTTCTTTTTGGCTTTTGTGCCTTTTCTGTTTCTTCTTTCTTTTCTTTCTTTCATTTTTTTCTTTCCTTTTCTTTTCTTTGCCCTTTTGGCTTGATTTGGCTTTTTGGCATTTCTTTGTATGATAAGAAAGAGAGAACCCAACAAATTGCAAATTTATATGTGGTTATGTATAGGAGGTAGGGGAATGGGAGAGTCGGGGAGCGTCCTGCCCTTCAAACCCACAAAAAATGCCTAAAAATTGAAAAAAATGAAAAACTCCAAAAAGATTTTTGTTTTTCGATTCACTTGTTTTCCTCGATAAAGTGATTTTTCTAATTTTCAATATCTTTACAGAGTATGGATTTTTCTATTACTTATTGGTTGTTTCTTAATATTATATATTAATTGTTCTCCTACTATAAGTCGCTCGGGATGTGTCCTTCACTTATTTTCACCTTTCACCTCCCGTGTTGTGATTTTGGCAATGTATACTTGTCTAGGTGACTATAACCCAAGCGATGATCTATCATTTTTTCGATTCCATATCCCACAAAAATACTCCACAAAATAAGAGTTGATATTGAGTTTCGTGTTTATTTTCCATCAAAAAGAGCTCAAACATCACATACAAGAAAACAAAGAAAAATTCTCAAAAACTCAAAAAAAAAAAAAGAATAAGGGGGAGAAGAAGAATAGAAAAAAAAATGAATGAGAAAAAGAAAGAAAGAAAAATAAAAAAAAAAGAAAAAGAAAATGAAAAAAAAAGAAAAAGAAAAAGAAAAAGAAAAATGATTCCTCCCCGAGTATTTTTGTTTATCAATATTTTCCATTTTGGATCGTTTCTTATGTCACTTGGGTGATTAGGACGACCCTAGCCCTTTGTTTATTCAAGGGGTCGAGACTTGTATGCATTAGTCAATAATTTCATGGGAGAACTCCTTCCATTTCCATCTCACATCCCGACATAGCATGGACCGAGGCCAAGAGATATGTAATAATAATTTTTGCAACAAATTTAGTAATTTTTAAATTCATATTCTTTATTTTAGTTTGATTTTAGAATCGTGACTTTTGATTGGGGAGACTTGTGACTCGTTTGTTGATATTTAGTTTATTTTCGTTTGTTTGTAAATTGTATATATCGTGTTTTTGTTTTTCGTGATTTTATTTATGGGTCGTAGTTTGTCTTTTGAGCTTACTCGAGGACGAGTAAGAGTTAAGTGTGGGGATGTTGATAAGTCGTGATTTTACCTATTTTTGTCCCGCATTTGTACTCTTATTTAGTCGATTTTATTATTCATTTTGTTATTATTTAGTCGTTTTGGGTTTGTTTAGCTAATTAGTCGAATCTTAGATAAATAATGTAAAATTATGTTATTTCTCGAGAAATTGGTACTGCGCATCCACGTTTGTATTTGTAAGTATCAACTCGGGGTAACCAATACAAGGAGTCGACAAAGACGGAACGAAACAATTCAAGATGGGTCAAACTGAGCTTGACCAAGTCAATCACTCAAAACCCAATTCAATATCTCCCTCACCATACTAACTCCAATCAAATCAATCAACTGAAACTTCTCCATCTTTCTTCACCAAACTCAATCAACCATTCCTAATTTCTTATCCATCATCTCCATCCTCTTTATCCCCCATCTTCACCAATCATACCTTTCATCGACTTAGATAAATATTTAGGGTAAACACGACTAGGCATCGCTTTGCTCCTTGTGGGATCGACCCTCTATTGTGCTACGATTACATCGTGCGCTTGCGAGGTATTAAAACTCCAACAAGTTTTTGCATTTTGATAGTCGGGATTTGTCGCCAATCTAACCATCAAATAAACCAACTAACCTAAGCTAGAATAGTAAGGGTAAGTCGGGTCGAATCCACAGAGAGATCGGAATCGAGTACTAGTTCGGTCTCGGATTACAAATTAACTACGCGAATCGATTAAAGAGAGAGATTAAACTAATAAGACTAACTAGTAAAAATATAATTATACTAATACTAATTCTAGACATAATACTAAACATAAAGAAATAAAAAAGAAAGAAGCTTTAACTAATCTAATATGATTAAACTAATTCTACCATCATCTACACATACTAATCTCAAGCATAAACATACAAAACAAATACAATTAACAATAAAGATGTAAACTTTGAGCTAATTAACAACAAATTAAACATAAACCCGAAACATAAAGACAAAACTATAAATAAAAAGAGAGAAAAGAATTGTACCAAAATGGAAGAGAAATTGGAGTACGATAATCTTGAACATTAATTACACCAATGTTGATTAAGGAAATAATTAATCTATTAATTAGCCTAATAAATTAAAAACTAAAAAGATGAAGAAAAAAAAGGGGAAAATGAGCTCCTACTTGCTGCTGCTGCGTGCTCTACTACTCTCAAGTCTAAACTCACTTATCTCCTTCCTATCTAACTCTAACAGCCCCTTTTTTCTGTCTCTCTTCTCTATTTTCTTACAAAAATCAGTCTCCCTTCTTTTCAATAGTGGGTCGGGATGTTTCTATTTGGATTTGGGCCCAACTTTCTCCTTGATTCAATAGCTGCTGTTTTGATCCGTTTTGTTCCGTCTTTATCGTCTCGGTTCTCTTCGGTACCTACAAAATCAAATATCGAGGCACAGTACCAAAATCCCGAGAAATAACATAAAACGACAATAACTAAACTAAACTCGACTAATAAGCTAAATAAACGTAAAATGACTAATTACTAACAAATCGGGTTATAAAATTGATCAAATAAGAGTAGAAATATGGGGCAAAAACGAGTAAAATCACGAGTTATCAAACTCCCCACACTTAACTCTTACTCATCCTCGAGTAAGCTCAAAAGACAAACTACGACCCATAAATAAAATCATGGAAAACAAGAACACAAAATATATACAAAAACGAAAATAAGCAAATATAAACAAATGAGTCACACGTCTCCCAAATCAAAAGTCATGATTCTAAAATTCAATTAAAATATAGAATATGAATGTCAAGATTACTAAATCGGTTGCAAAAATTATTATTACATATTTCTTGGCCTCGGTCCATGCTATGTCGGGATGTGAGACGGAGATGGAAGAAGATCTCCCATGAAGTTAGTGACAAATGCATACAAGTCTCGACCCCTCGAATAAACAAAGGGCTAGGGTCGTCTTAATCACCTAAGTGACAAATGAAACGATCCAAAGTGAAGAATAAGGATAAACAAAAATAATTGGGGGAGGAATCGTCTTTTTTTTCTTCTTTTTTCATTTTCATTTTTCATTTTTCATTTTTTTTTCTTTTCTTCTTCTCCCCCTTACTCTTTTCTTTTTGAGTTTTCGAGAATTTTTCTTTGTTTGCTCCTATTTGATGTTTGAGCTCTTTTTGATGGAAAAGGAATGTAAACTCAATATCAACTTTTATTTTGTGAGTATTTTTGTGGGATATGGGATCGAAAAAATGATAGATTTGCACTTGGGTAATAGTCACCTAGACAAGTATATAATGCCAAAATCACAACACGGGAGGTGGAAGGTGGAAACAAGTGAAGGACACATCCTGAGCGACTTATAGTAGGAGGACAATCAATATATAATATTAAGAAACAACCAATAAGTAATAGAAAATCCATACTCTTTAAAGAAGTTGAAAATTAGAAAAATCACTTTATCAAGGAAAACAAATGAACCGAAAAACAAAAATCTTTTTGAAAATTTTCATTTTTTCACTTTTTAGGATTTTTTCAAAATTTTCAATTTTTCAAAAGAAAAACACAAAAACGAGACAAAACACAAAAACAAGATACTAAAAACAACCAACAATCCACACAAAGCTACAATCCCAAAAACAACACATATTTACAACAAATAACGCCTCCAAGAAATCTCCAACAAGAGTATCGACCACAAATCCTCAAGCATAACAAACTATCAATCAAGAATCTACCTCCCCACACTTGAAACGAACATTGTCCTCAATGTTCAAAACTAGGGAGGGTAAGAGAATACCTTTTAGAGTATAAGTCTTCCCCACACTTGATCGATTTCATGTCTCTAATCTATTTTGCTACATTGTGGTTCCTTGCTAGAGATACCTACAAACAAAAACACGAACAAACAAACAAAAACATAAATATGTACAACAAACTTGGGGTGCCTCCCAAGAAGCGCGGTTTTAAGGAAACCGCCAAACCTACAAATCGTGCATATCTACTTAGTACCCACCAAAGATCTCATTAACTTGTCAAAGGAGGTAGACCAATCCTCATTAAAGTGGTCATAAGGCATCATAATGGATAAGCATGACCAAATAAAATAGATAGAAGAGGTAGAAGAATGAATGAGATACTTAAGACAAGGGCTTGGAAAGCTAAAAATCTCAAATTCATCATAATACTTGACACTTGCTCTGATCAAACCAAACTCAAGTGGCAAGCACGGAGCATCGGCCTCAAAGATAGAATTATCAAAATTCTCATCAACATACATGGCCTCAAAGGAAGGGATAAGAGAAACAAGGTCATCATAATCAATGGATGAAAGATATTCATCCTCATTATAAGATAAAGACTCAAATTTCTCCAAAATGGGCTCCTCAAAAAAATCTATATCAACATCCCATTTATCCTCAAATACCCCTATGCTCTCAACTATCTCTACAACACTCTCACCACAAGTCTCAACATCGTCAACTACCTTATCAAGAGAGTAAGAAACCTCAAAATTGCAAGGATTATCAACATCCATAAAGTGAGGCAAGCAAGCATCCTTAAGACTAGGGGAAGGGATTTGAATCTCCATAAGAACACAATTTTCATCCCTCACCATATCAAAAGCATCATTAAACACACTCATGCACTCATCATATGGCTCATCAACAATCTCAAAAACCTCAAGAAGAGTCTCTTTAATAACATCATCACCAACACATCTATTATCCTCAAGATTATCATCAAATGAAGGCTTGATATCATCAATAAGAACACAAGACCCGACATAAACACTACCATGATCATCACATCCCTTGAGAAAGGGAAAACTAATCAAATTACAAATGGTAGGCAAAGTGGTCATCTTGACAAGAGGCTCATCATCCAACTTAGACTCTAAGTCATCAACCAAAGTAGTAACATCCACATTGAGAGGCAAATAAGCATCCTTATAACTAGCTGTCTCCGATTGCCAAGAATCATTAACCAACTTATTAAGAAGGTCCCATCTTTCACAATATGGCATCGATGTCAACATACCTTGACAACTTTCTTCAATCATGCCTCTAATGTTATCATGAACACCATCATACACCATATGACAAAATTCCCACATCTCAACATTAAATTCATAAGTGCAATTCTTAAGTTTATCCCAATAATCATGCAATGTCTCTTTTCGTTGTGGAATGTGGTAAATCGTCATAGAAACAAGCACCAAGTAAAAAGTAACCAAGCGTAGTCTAATAAATCTAAGAATAAACTAATATCAATCCAATGATCTCCCCGGCAACGGCGCCATTTTGATAGTCGGGATTTGTCGCCAATCTAACCATCAAATAAACCAACTAACCTAAGCTAGAATAGCAAGGGTAAGTCGGGTCGAATCCACAGAGAGATCGGAATCGAGTACTAGTTCGGTCTCGGATTACAAATTAGCTACGCGAATCGATTAAAGAGAGAGATTAAACTAATAAGACTAACTAGTAAAAATATAGTTATACTAATACTAATTCTAGACATAATACTAAACTTAAAGAAATAAAAAAGAAAGAAGCTTTAACTAATTTAATATGATTAAACTAATTCTACCATCATCTACACATACTAATCTCAAGCATAAACATACAAAACAAATACAATTAACAATAAAGATGTAAACTTTGAGCTAATTAACAACAAATTAAACATAAACCCAAAACATAAAGACAAAACTATAAATAAAAAGAGAGAAAAGAATTGTACCAAAATGGAAGAGAAATTGGAGTATGATAATCTTGAACATTAATTACACCAATGTTGATTAAGGAAATAATTAATCTATTAATTAGCCTAATAAATTAAAAACTAAAAAGATGAAGACAAAAAAGGGGAAAATGAGCTCCTACTTGCTGCTGCTGCGTGCTCTACTACTCTCAAGTCTAAACCCACTTATCTCCTTCTTATCTAACTCTAACAGCCCCTTTTTTCTATCTCTCTTCTCTATTTACAAAAATCAGCCTCCCTTCTTTTCAATAGTGGGCCGGGATGTTTCTATTTGGATTTGGGTCCAACTTTCTCCTTGATTCAATAGCTGCTGTTTTGATCCGTTTTGTTCCGTCTTTATCGTCTCGGTTCTCTTCGGTACCTACAAAATCAAATATCGAGGCACAGTACCAAAATCCCGAGAAATAACATAAAACGACAATAACTAAACTAAACTCGACTAATAAGCTAAATAAACGTAAAATGACTAATTACTAACAAATCGGGTTATAAAATTGATCAAATAAGAGTAGAAATATGGGGCAAAAACGAGTAAAATCACGAGTTATCAGAAATAACTATAATATGTATCAAAATATATTTTCTTTCTCTCTCTTCCTTAATTATCTCAGCACAAATTCTCTCTCTCTCTCCTATCAAAATTTTAATTGTCTATTTCTCTCACACAACAAGTTTATTTAAAATTAAGTTTTTTTTTCATCTTCAGCAAAAAATCATCCGTTCCCTGCGGCCATTGTACGTATGTTACTGTGTTACTGCCATAATCCATAAACTATGTTACTGTAACTCATACGATGTGTTACTCTAATTCATGAACTGTGTTACTTGAACTCATAAAATCTGTTACGTTGCATAGTCTCTTCCAAAAACTGTTACTCTAACTCATACAATGTGTTACTTTAATTCATGAACTGTGTTACTTTAACTCATAAAATTTGTTACGTTGCATAATAGTCTCTTGCAAAAACAGGAGTTCCAATTAACAAAAAGAACAATGTTTGTTTTTATTAAGATACTCCAAAACAAAAAGTGGTACAAGATTCCAACTAAATCAACTCCATTACAATTCCAATGTTTCACACTTGTTGTTACTCATAATCTGTGTTACTGTAACTCATTAAGTACATTACTCTAACGAATAATGTAGGCTACTCTAACAATATAATGTCCTACTTATAATTCTGCTTCTTCTTCATCCTTCTCGTCCTCTCCGTCTTCTTCTTTTTCTTCTTCTTCATCATCTCAGAAGCTTTGATTTAATCTCACCACCGCACAATGGAGAAAACTCTCACCCACATCCCTACATCATTCATGTGCTTTTGCGTCTATTGAAAAACAATAACAGTTCCAATAAACGTGACGGAAAAAAACAATCAAAACTTGAAATATGGATCAAAGTAACAGATAAGAAGAATTAAAGTAACAGATGAAGTGCATTGAAGTAACATTAGATTAAATTAACAGAGGATGCTTATACACCAGATATAAAGTAATAGAGGTCAGACATTAAAGTAACAAATAGTGTGAATTAAAGTAACAGGTAATGTTCATCAAAATAACACCAGGTATAGGTTAGTGCAAAAAATTCATATAATGATCAGAAATGAGAGTATGATGCAGTATCTTACTCTTTGATATTGTTTCCTATTTTGAAGTCATCACGTTCCATAATTATAGGATGCAATATCTTTCTTTTTTTTCTTTTTTATATTGCGTTACTCTTTGATACTGTTTTCTATTTTGTTGGCAATCACGTCCCATTATTATAGGAAACAGTATCTTTTATTTTATTTTTATTTTTTTAATATGGCGGTTTCCTTTATCCTTACGACACTACAATGCACTACAATAACAGATGAAAAGCACTAAAGTAACGACTGGAGTATATTAAAGTAATACGACATATAAAGTAACAGATGCTATACACTAAAGTAAAGAAGTATATGAACTACAATAACTTAATATATTGTGTGTGCGCAAATTTCATATGATGAATATGCAGTTCAACGTAGAAAATTATAAACTACTAATTCAGTATCATATAACACCAGGTATATTTCATTCACGTATTAAATCAGTATATTTCTCTGAATGGGGCGTCACTCTTTAAATTTATTTCCTATTTTGTAGACAATCACGTTCCACTATTATAGGAAACAATATATATATATATATATATATATATTTTTAATATGGCGGTTTCATATATCCCTACTACACTCTGATGCGATAAAATAACAGATGTTAAGCACTAAAGTAACGACTTCAATGAGTTAAAGTAACAGATCATAAATTAACAGATGATTCTCATGGCCTTTTCAGTTTGATGAATATGCAGTTCAACGTAGAAAAGAAGGAACTAATATTTGAGTATCATCGTAATGACTCCCATGGCCTTTTCGTATAAACTACAATTCATATACTCACCGTTTGCATGTTGTACGATTTCCATATCAGCCATTTGAAATGAAAAGTTGTAGCCGGAATGATCGAACGTAGAATGCAGCAGCGCGTAGAAGACGATGAATGACTGAATGCGGTCTTGTTTGGATCGTTTTGAAGTAAATGGCAGCGGCGAGAATAAGAATAATGAACCAGAGAATGAATGAGAGAACGATGAAAGCGAGAGTGAGGCGACAGAGTGATGAATGAGAGAATGAATGAGTGAGAGAATGAGAGAATGAATGAGAGAATGAATGAATGAGAGAATGAGAGAATGAATGAGAGAATGAATGAATGAGGATGATACGTTACATTGATATATTTTCCTTCCTATTTTGTGGGAAGCAGTATCTTCTCTCCTTTTTTTTAAATTAGTGATTGATCTCGTCCCTTCATCAATTTCCCATCCAACGGATAGGATGAGGACTTAGGGACTCAATACTTATATGGGACTCATTAGAACCCATCTCTCTCTCTCTCTCTATATATATATATACACACACACACACACACATAACCAAAGAAGCTAGGTATACGGTATACCTGATTGTTTTCTGTTTCGTCGTCGTCTTCATCCTCTTCCTCGTCAAGTATGTCTTCAGACTCTTCACCATATCCAAAAAAGCGAGACTTACCCAACAAAAGTCGAATGTAAAATAATTTATGCTATTATAAGTAAAATAATGCAAGATTGAGTAAAATGAAGTAAAAACGAATATTACCTATTGAATATCCTTTAGCCCTTAGCCAATCTTCGTGGCACACAAGTGCTTCAATAGTTTTTGAAGAAAGACAACTCCTCCACGGATTTATTAGTTTCTTACCCATACTAAAAGCCAATTCTGACGGAACCGTTGAGACCAAAATAGCTAAAATATCACGAACCAAGCTAGACAAAGAGGGGAACCGCTAAGATTTTTTTTTCCAGTAGACTAATACATCTAAATCCTCGTTCACATTGACATTTTTATCTTCCAAATAAATCTCTAGTTCAGATTTATCTGCATCTACTTTCCTCTTCTTACTTAAGAAAGCAGCATACCCTCCGTCATCATCATCATCATCATCATCTATTTCCACATTAGTCATATGAACTTGCTTGGGCCGGGCCTTCTGTTCATTCTCTTATCAGTTGAGGAAGAACTTCCACATGTGTCCTTGTATTCCTCAAACAACTCAAAAAGTGTGTCTTTTATTATCCCAATCGTCTCTTTTGCATACACCTCCCCATACAACTTCTCATAACAATATTCAACCCACTCTAGTTTAAATCGGGGATCCAAAACAGCAGCACATGAGAGAACAAGATTGTACTCTGACCAAAACTTATTGAATTTGGCAGTACATGTCTTAGATGCAGAAAATGAATTAGTAACATCATAAAACACCTTTAAAAACTTGCTTAATTGATTCACCTTATCCCACTCCTCTTGAGAAAGATGAAACACTTTGATATCTTTGTCCTTACAAAATTATCTAATACATCTCTGTAATAGATATAACGATCAAGCATTAAGTAAGTTGAATTCCATCAAATGCATGTATCCGTTCGTAATTGTTTTTTATGTCCAACCCAAATGTAGAACAAGCAACCTCATAGAATCTTTTCCTTTTAGGGATGGAGTGCCTCAAATGGTTGATAACATTTCTAATCTTAGCAACCACATCATCAATCAAACGGAGCTCAGCTTGGACAACCAAATTAATTATGTGAGCCGAACATCTCATATGAAAAAAATCTCCGTCATACACAAGAAATGTTTTTCGCATAAAATGTGTTTTTAAGGAATTAATCATGACATCATTATAACTTGCATTGTCCACAGTAAAACTAAAAACATTATGAGCAATATTCCATCGACCCAAACACAATGTAATCTCATCGGCAAGAGAAATACCATCAAATGGGGGAGTTAAAGCCCCAAATTTCATTATATATTCTCTTCTTGCCAGCCATAAGATAGAAATCATACCTGAGTTCTGTTCTCTGGGATAGTTCCGTGGGACCTGTTTTTGAAGCCATGGGTGTATCCGTATGCAAATACAGTACATCCCATCTTGGAGCTGCACGGGAGCTTGTTTCTGAAGCCCTGGGTGTATCTGTTTACAGACACATCCCGATTCTGAATTACGCGGGAGCTTGCCTAAGAAGCCCTGGGTGTGCCCGTTTGCAGACACACCCCAACTCGGAATTACGCGGGAGCTTGGCTAAGAAGCCCTGGGTGTGCCCGTTTGCAGACACATCCCAATTCGGAATTACGCGGGAGCTTGCCTAAGAAGCCCTGAGTGTGCCCGTTTGCAGACACATCCCAACTCGGAATTACGCGGGAGCTTGCCTAAGAAGCCCTAGGTGTATCTATTTGCAGATACATCCCAATTTACATATGCCCCTTTAAGTGAAACTTCGTCTCATGCTGGAGAGATAAAAACTTGACGTTCGGTTGAGAAACACAAGCTGGTACCTGAAATGTTAGTTATACAGGCCGAAATAGCAAATATAGCATATAGAAAATGTAATTAACGTCTATAGACTGACTTGCACTGGAAAAAATGATTTTTGCTTCATTTGGAAATCAAATTCCTGAAAGCAACTCACGTGATAGGAGATAGGTTTTCAAAATTGAAAGGGGTAGAAAAGAAATTTGCAGCTTAAATAGACTGAAATTTTGACCTTGTCAAAAAGGATTTTCTCAAATGGCTAAGTTTTGCAAATTTTAAAGCAATAATTTGAAGAGAGAGGCCTACCGACAGACTCGACTCTGGACGTGATAGGACGAATTGACAGACACAAACTGGACTCTCGAGGGGTTGGACTGTGACTCGGTAAGGGGGTGGGTCACCTAATATGACAAGACTCTTAAGCTGCGCTATTCCGTAGCCTAGGTGAGTGGCAACACGGTCGAATCCTTGAAATGGGAAGAATATATTGTAGAGGGATTGCGGTAGTTTGTAATGAGACTGTAACTGTACGACAGGGCTTAGCAGTAGCGATGGTGTAGTCTAGTGTTCTTTTGAATTTTTGGTTTGGGGTATATTCCCAAAGAAGGTGTTGTTTCAAATCCTGATAGATTCTCGCCTTCGACTGAGCCAAGTACTAGGACACACTATAGAAAGGTGGCTAGATTTTGAAATTCATTTGGATTTTGTGAGTGGATGGAGAACTTCTGCCTAAGAGAAGCCCCCAGGACGACAAAGCTAACTGTTGAGAACATGACAGTGTCGTGACAGGAATGATGGTGCTTTTTTGGATGTGTGTCAATGTGGGTGGTTGTGCCCTCTTTGAAAGGCTGCCTACGTATTCACGTGTAGTGAAATCAAACTAAGCCGTAGTTCAGTGCGGTCGAAAGATATGTTATGGTGCCTAGTTTATTAGGGCTTTGTGTGTAACTAGCCATAGCGATGGTGTAGGCTAGGTGCATTCCCAATGATGTCTTGATCAAAGGGCTAGAATAGTTAGGATGTTGATCCTGTGATTGTGAGCGTTCTTCGGGGTAGCCCCCAGAGGTGGTGTGAACTATTTGAGCACGTTCTATGCCGACCGCAAGTTGAGTTCCCGTGTATGGGGCTGGTAACTGGTTTGGATGTTTTTGGAAATGTGGAGCTAGGTTGTAAGTGGTTTTGATGATTCGAAATCTGGAGCTCGATTTTGTGGAGCTAAGGCTTCGAGGGTAAGGTATTGCAATGTGGTAGGAAAGAAGGAAGTTGAGTAAAAATGACTCGAACTTCGATCGGGGTAGGTTGATAATGCGGGATTTGGTTTCCATGTCTGGCACTAATGGTTAGGGGTATACTATGGAGCTTGAATCCTCAAAATTCTGGGCTGTCTCTTAGCCTAGGTCTCGAGAAGGTCTTGATGGTTGCAATGTGGGAAGACTAGATTGAGCGTTAGCTGACCAACTTGATTGTTTCTTCCCTATTTGATGGTGTGGACATCGATAATTTTGGATTGACCGTACCCCGGTCAAGGGACTTTAACTTGAGTTGACCGCTAAACGTGGTCATGGGTTTTTTGATTTTTTTTGTGGTTGACCTCTTAGCCCCGGTCATAGGATTCTCCATTTGTGTTGACCGTTCTGGTCAAAGGATTAACCGTATCCGGTTAAGGGGTGCTGAGAGTTTTTTTTTATCATGGCCAGCTCTTTTATTTTGGTCTTTTGCTTTTTCCTTGGACTTTTGATTTTCTTGTCCAGCTTTTTCTCTTTTTTTTGTTGGTCAGACTAATACCTAAGGTAGGGATTGGTCGATCTTATTGGAGGGGTGTTTATTGTGGAAAATGGGCTTGCCTATCGTCTTGAACCCAAACTAGGAGACTACCTAGATTTGTCATAAGATTCGATACCGCTCCTGCTATGGGTGGTTATGTGGCTTTCTATGTCAGACATGGAACATGTAAAGGAAAACACGGGTCTCAGTTTCCTGCAGTCATTATAAATGTGCCTATAATCATGTGCTCACAGTGTATGACGGTGTTCATCATGTTCTCGGAAACACATAAGGAAAGTATATATGAGAAATAGAAAAGCTGATTTTATTGAATTTTGAAAAGAGGACAGAATACAACTGACTCTGACTCTGACTTTGAAATTAAAAGAAATAGTACATCCTAAACTGGAATCAGACTCGGACTTAAATCAAATCTGGACTCTTGGATGCATGGGAGGCAGATTGGATGCTTTGGTCGTCGGGCCCTGTATAGTCCATGAGGGGATTTACAAGTGACAATGTTTCCATGACGGTTGTCCTCTCGGCATCGAGGAATTCTTGGATGAGGTGTTTTAGTTTCCAGCACTGTTCTGTATCGTGCACCTCCCCATGTGGAACTGGCAGTAATGTTCAACGTTCCATGCTTTGGAGCGTTTTTCTGAAGGTGTGTCGGCTGTTGGGTCTATAGCTAGTATTAGACCCTTCGAAACCAACCTCTGGAAAGCGACGGTGTAGGACATATCCAAGTGGGTAACTGCCCTTACTTTTGACTGGTTCTTGATTTTCGGAGAGGTGACTTGAGGGTTACCTCTCTCGGTCTTGCCATCTTGGTGGTATCAGACAGTTTCGTAAGAGTCTTCTCCCTTCAAATGGTCTGGTTGGGTGATTGGCTGCCTTACCCGCTCTAGTTGGGTTAGACGGGATCGGGTTCTTACAAGATCTTCTTCGATGATGGCTACCCTGGAACTTAGGTTATCTAGGGCGGTATTGATTTTCGAGAAGATATTGTTAATGGAGCAAGATAGCATAAGCATACTCCTCTGGATATCCCCTTTCTCGACGGCGCGGGATTTGTTGTGGTTTGGTAGTGTCTCGTTCATTGGGTCCCTGATAGGAAGAAACGACAGGTGTAAGAACTCGCCTAAGCTCGGTTTTGCACCAATGTAAGAGAGGGAGTCAAACTAGACACGGCCTGGGGGTGACAAGAATGACTAAAATTCTTGGATCGGGATACCCGAACGTTGACCTAGACAAAGTAACGACCGCGAATTAGACTCGAGCTACAGAAGGGTGAGTCCGAAAATGGGGCGAACGTGTTTGATCGCATCGCGTGCTCGGACTAACCGTGGTAACCTAAACCCTAGGTGACTCGAGTGTTCGTAGCATAGGTTCGACTCGAAGAAGGCATCATAAGGATGCCGATATAGGATGGACGTAGGGTACTCCTTAGGGTAATGATGGTCGACTGCTTGCGTGGAGGACAGCCCCCAAGTGAGACTAAAGACTCTGATAGGACTCCGATGGTGTGACATCTAAGTGACTCCAAAGTGGGGTACGTGAGACAACACGTGTAAGACATGACCCTTAGACTCGAATGTCGGACAAGTGGCCCTTAGATGTAAGGATCACGAACCTTTTTCTATAAGGCTATGCCTTGTAAAAGGTTGACTCGGCCTCAAGGAAAGGTAGACGGGGTAGGGGAAGAAACTCGCGATGTAAGATCGGTAGAGTTTCGATGCTAGAGACCCTTGACTTGACTTGAAAAAGGATGGCCCTGTGATTAGGGTAGACCCTTGAGTTAAAGAGTTCTAGAATTGAGATGACTCGACTAACGGATTGAAAGACGGGCGAAATTCCCTTAGGAAAGGTCGTGGGGACCGTTCTGCTAGAGGGAAAGGTCGCGTGAGACTTTCTAGTTAGGACTCGAGTGTATAGACGAACCTTCCATTTACGAGTGTATGACTCGTGTTGGTTGGTTATGCCTTTAGAAAAAGGCGCACTAGAATGGGGAGGAAACCCGTGATGTAGGATCGACGGAGTTTCGACACTAAAGACCTTCGACAACATTATGAAAAGACCCGACACACGTGATAAGCTAGTCGTGTACCTATCAAAAATAACCAACTACGGTCCAACTAAAAATATAGCTAGGGAAGTCGGGATCGATTTCTCAGGGAGACAAATAAATCCTACTCGCAATTAAAGACAAATCTTAGTAACCAAATCGGAGGTTTTGTTTGTGTTTGACTAAACTAAAGTAGTGAAGAAAAGAGGAATAAAAGAGAAGGAAAGAGGAATAAAAGAGAAGAATAATATAAAATAAATAGATGAATTAAGACGAATTTATATGGAGAGAAAAACTAGGATTGTCGGTTCACTACGAATCTCATATGGTCACGGTCGAAGTCACAGGTCTATCGCAGATATTGGTCTAAGGGGCAGTGAAAAGGTCTTTTCGGTCCGCTATTTACCCTAGCATGCGTCTAAAGGCTTCCGATCTTATTAGGGCATACTAATGTGTTGTAGCAGGTCTAACTTTTACCAGGCTTCCGATCTTAGGTTCAAGTTTACCGAATTCAATTAATCAATCATGCGCATTAACTGACTAATCGCGATTATATGTTACAATTGACAACTCAGACACAATATCATTGACATATCTATAAATTATTTAGCGACCACATTCAATTCGCAGATCTCCTAAATCCTAGCGAAGGAAATTAGCTACTCATAATTAATTTAAGAACAACAAGATTAATAAAATATTTTACTAGATTAAACACGATGAATAATAATAAAATTACGACAAGCATAAAACAAAATTAAAAATAATTAAGTACGAAGAAGAAGAACAATCAAAGACGAAGAAGAAGGAAGAAGGATTAGATTAAATTACCAAGAAGAATGAAGGCGATTAGAATCTTGCAATCTTACAATAACCGAGTTTTAAAGGAAGAAATTAAACTAAAAGTAATTCTAAGAGAATAAGGAGAACATATCTAAATAAAAGTCTAAGGAGAGGAAGTAAAAAAGAATAAGGGAGAAGTCGTATAAAAAATCTAGTCTAATAGTTTTTTAAATACTAAGTTAAAACAAAAGTCCAAAAGTCTATTAACACTAAACATCAAATTAGGAAAGTCTCGGGCTTCGTCCAGTCTCGAGAATAGTCGGTCGACTATTTGTATAGTCGTTCGACTATCATAGACCTGTTTCCGTTTTCAGCACTGCGCGCTCAACTTCGAACGTTTGTCATTTCTTCGTTACTTCTTCAAATCAAGCGTATAATATACCGTTGGAAAGCTAAGAAAAAAGCTTTCCATAGCAACTGGAATCAGCTCAACTGAAGTTGTAGAACTCAAGATATTCACGTTTTGATTTGACCCGTTTGGAAACGATCATTCTCTTTTCTTATTTCGCAAAATTTTCATCTTTAAGCACGATTTTTGCTTTGTTTATCCGTCCACGGGTTCAAACCTGCATAGGATGCAACATGACCACAAAGTATCAAATTCGGGGGAAAATAGTAGACAATGCTACTCGATATGCATGGAAATGCGTGCGTAAAAGATGAAATAATAATATATAAATCGCACATATCAAACCTCCCCAAACCAAACCCTTGCTTGTCCTCAAGCAAGCACAAGAGAAAGAAAAACATCCTAATGGAACCGTATACAATTCAAAGCTAATTATGTTTCTGACTTGCCTAAACCAATTAATGCATATTGATTAAGGCCAATGCACACAACCACATACAACAAGCCTTATCAATGACAACAATACTAAACCTTCAACCTTGCAAGACTCGTCTATGTCGGACTCTCACGGGTCGCTCATCACACAAAAGGGGTGATATTGTGAGTTTATGTAAAAAAGGAAGGACAAAGCACTCACCTAAACTGCGACTTACAAGACCATGCATGCAATCTAACATGAAATCAATCTCTAATAACCGTACATACGCATTCTAACGGGTAAAACACATGTCAAGGACTTACATATGGTATAAAGTGAGGCTAATCGGGTAAGAAGGGGCAAAACGATATGGATATGTGGAGTTAATAGCCAAGCTAAAATTACACCAACCATTAATAAACATCTCGTTCTCACCAAACTCCAGTCGAAGAAATTAGGCACAGCAACAAGCGCCTTATCAAAACCGCTTCCCACTAATAACTATGAACTTAGAGAGATCAATTCTTTTCTCATAGCAAAAACACATCCTTCTTCTAGTTTCACTTTTTTTTTCATTTCTTTCCTTTCATTTTTTTCTTTTCCTTTCTTTTTTTTCTTTTTCAAATAAATCTCCTTTTTTTTTTCATCTATTTTTTCATTCCCTTCTCAATTGTCACAGTACAAAAATCAACCCCTGAAAAAACAATTCCGTCCAACTAATCTACTAGCTTGACTAGGGTAGACAATATATGGCATGTAGTTGATAAACGGGTCAAACAGGTCAATTTGACTATGTGAGGCTTATGGGAATTAGATAAAAGAAAGGATTTGCCTTTTTCGCACATGTCAAAACCACGAGTCAAAAACGTACAGGTACTTAAGAGACAAATGTCATGCTTATGCAGTTTGATGTTACATGCCTCATAAGGAGTACTACTCTCAACCTAAATGAAACTGATCATGAATGTCATCAGTTTAAGGCTCTAATTCCTTACAATTCTGAGTAGTTTGCCAACAATGAGTCAAGTTTATTCGTTAAGTAAAGTCAATCAATGACAAGAGAATGATGCATGTAATTATATACAAAAATGATAACGATGCAAGGCATAAGCAAGCTAATGAAGACATAAAAGCAATATCATCATCATTATATAACCATTCCGACTCGACTATATGCAAAAACGTATTTTTGTAATTTTTTTATGCAAACGGAAATGCAATAAATATGCAAATGGCTGAAAACAACAGATGCATACCCTCCCCAAACCAAATCACACAATGCCCTCATTGTGTACAACAAACAATAAGAGGCATAAAAAATATGGGGAAAGATAGGAAAGACGATGAAAGTGCAAAAGAAAAAAAATGAGACTACTTACAAAATACATATAAAGGAAACTTCCACAAACCGCATCTAAGCATCCTCTTCATAATCGGAATCGTCGCCATCTCCATCACCTCCGCTGTCCTTGGAGCTCACAAAAGCGGTACCTACACACAAAAAACAACCAAACACACACACACACAAGACAAGCAAAGAAAATAATATAGAACATATCTCAGCAGCCTAATGAATCGCCTAAAAAACTAGTCAAGGACCGCATTAGCTTGTCAAACAAGCTAGACCAATCATCATCAAAGTGGTCATAGTGAATCAACATCAATAAACATGACCAATAGTAAACATGATAAGTAAGAAGACTAATGAGCAGTTTACGAGAAAAGACATACACACCAAATATCTCAAAATTATCCCAAGTCTTATCATTTGACTCAAATTGCACAACAGGAGAGTCAAATAACTCAAAACTACTCAAAGCATCAAAATTATACTCTTCAACTCCCTCGAAGAAGTTATTATTATCACCATCTTCAATGCTCTCAAGAAGACAACCATCAAACGAGAAACCAAGAGCCAAAACAACCTCTTCTAAAAGAGTCTCACAATCCTCATCAATAATCATAGGCTCAAGTAAAGGTGTAAAGGAATCGAGATCAAGATAATCAATGGTGAAGGAGATTCCTCTTCAAAACAATGGAAAAAGTCAAATTTCTCTAAAATAAGTTTTTCAAAGAAATCAGATTTGCAATCCCAAGTATCCTCAATGCTGATTCACTCAAAGTATCATTCAAAGGTACACTCTCTTCCCGACTCTCGTTCGTTTGATCTTTTCTCTCACGCTCACGGGCTTCTCCTTTGTTCAACTCTCTTTCCAAAACCTCAAAATTGACATCAAATGACACACTCTGAAATTCACATGAACCAAAATCCTCAATGTTATCGTCAGAATAAACATCAGTCAAAGCATCCAAACATGCGTTTTCCTCAAATATAACACTTTCCATCTCACAATCATTGTTTGCCACAACAATATTCACAAAATGAGAAGAATATTTGATTAAAGGGTGTGAAAGTTGCTCCGAAGGAGAATAAGGTGGTTCACAAGTATCTAAGGAATGCAAGTCATCATCCTGCATCAAGTTAGAAATCATAGGAGTTTGGGGAACGATGTGAGATTGAACACTATACACATCATCATCATCTTCCTCAAATGGGCATATATCCTATCTAATAGATGCAACAGATTCAGTCATAACATAGTCAGTGGAATGTGAGAATTTAACTCTAGTATCTAACTTACATGGAGTATCATGCTCGTTTTCCTTTAAAGTTAGCATATCTATAAGTTGTTGCATCATTGTCTTAAGCTCCGATATCTCAGCCTTCCTCTTTATCTCTGACTCCAAACTGTTTCGGATTAAATATTAGAGTAGCGCCCATCTTTTCACATAAGACATGTATTTAAACATGCCTTCACAGTTTCTCTCAATATAAGTCCGTGTCGCATATTCGACACCATCGTAAATCATATGACTCACCTCCCACACACTCACATAATAGCCATTTTGAGTAATAAAAGAGTCAAGTCTATCAAAATAAGTATGCAGTGGTTCATGTTCAAATTGAGGGAAGTGGAAGATAGTCATAATAATGGTAGAGAAAAAAAAGTAAAAAAATAAAAAAAAAACTAAGAAAGAAAAAAAAAATATAAATAATAATAATAATAATATTAAATAATAGTAATAATAATAATAATAATAATATAAATAAAATAAAAAATAACTAAGAAAAACAAATTATAAGAATCGTCTCAGGAAACTAGAATTCCATGAAATAAAAGACAAACTAAAATTAACAAGCAGAAAAACACCGTCTCCCCGGCAACGACGGCAAAATTTGATAAGCTAGTCGTGTACCTATCAAAAATAACCAACTACGGTCCAACTAAAAATATAGCTAGGGAAGTCGGGATCGATTTCTCAGGGAGACAAATAAATTCTACTTGCAATTAAAGTCTATCTTAGTAACCAAATCGAGGGTTTTGTTTGTGTTTCAATAAACTAAAGTAGTGAAGGAAAGAGTAATAAAAGAGTAGAATAAAATAAAATAAATAAGATGAATTAAGACGAATTTATATGGAGAGAAAAACTAGGATTGTCGGTTCACTACGAATCTCATATGATCACGGTCTAAGTCACAGGTCTATCGCAGATATTGGTCTAAGGGGCAGTGAAAAGGTCCTTCCGGTCCGCTATTTACCCTAGCATGCGTCTAAAGGCTTCCGATCTTTTTAGGACATACTAATGTGTTGTAGCAGGTCTAACTTTTACCAGACTTCCGATCTTAGGTTCAAGTTCACCGAATTCAGTTAATCAATCATGCGCAGTAACTGACTAATCGCGATTATATGCTACAATTGACAACTCAGACACAATATCATTGACAGATCTATAAATTATTTAGCGACCACATTCAATTCGCAGATCCCCTAAATCCTAGCGAAGGAAATTAGCTTCTCATAATTAATTTAAGAACAACAAGATTAATAAAAGATTTTACTAGATTAAACACGATGAATAATAATAAAATTACGACAAGCATAAAGCAAAGATTAAAATAATTAAGTACGAAGAAGAAGAACAATCAAAGACGAAGAAGAAGGAAGAAGGATTAGATTAAATTACCAAGAAGAATGAAGGCGATTAGAATCTTGCAATCTTACAATAACCGAGTTTTAAAAGAAGAAATTAAACTAAAAGTAATTCTAAGAGAATAAGGAGAACAGATCTAAATTAAAGTCTAAGGAGAGGAAGTAAAAGAGAATAAGGGAGAAGTCGTATAAAAAATCTAGTCTAATAGTTTTTTAAATACTAAGTTAAAACAAAAGTCCAAAAGTCTATTAACACTAAACATCAAATTAGGAAAGTCTCGGGCTTCGTCCAGTCTCGAGAATAGTCGGTCGACTATTTGTATATTCGTTCGACTATCATAGACCTGTTTCCGTTTTCAGCACTGCGCGCTTAACTTCGAACGTTTGTCATTTCTTCGTTACTTCTTCAAATCAAGCGTATAATATACCGTTGGAAAGCTAAGAAAAAAGCTTTCCATAGCAACTGGAATCAGCTCAACTGAAGTTGTAGAACTCAAGATATTCACGTTTTGATTTGACCCGTTTGGAAACGATCATTCTCTTTTCTTATTTCGCAAAATTTTCATCTTTAAGCACGATTTTTGCGTTGATTATCCGTCCACACGTTCAAACCTGCATAAGATGCAACATGACCACAAAGTATCAAATTTGGGGGAAAATAGTAGACATTGGTACTCGATATGCATGGAAATGCGTGCGTAAAAGACGAAATAATCATATACAAATCGCACGTATCAACACGGATTACGGTAGGTCCTATAATAAGGAAGGTTTTTGAAAAGAGGTTGACTTCCTAAAGTAAGGAAGGTTTTTGAAAAGGATTGAATTTTGAAAATTTGGAGGACGGTCTTGATTTTTGAAATTGGCAGCATGCCGACAGGACCAAGCTTTTTGAAAAGTTGAATATTTGGAATTTTGGGAATTTGAATATCGAAAATAAATTTCCAATAATTTGAAAATAAATCGAAAACGGGATCCCGAAGATTTGAAAATCGAAAACGGCATCTCGGAGATTTTAAAATCGAGAATGACATCTCAGAGATTTGGAACCGAAATTGAATTTTCAAAATTTAAAAAAAATCGAAATGGAATTTTGAAAATTCAAATATCGAATGAGGATCGAAAATTCGAATATTGAAATGGACAGCATGCCGGCTAGAAAATAGGCTTGTTTTGAGTCAAATCGTAAGTCTAAATTTCGGCAGCATTCCGATTTTCGAAAATTGGATATTTTTTGAAAAGATGCATTTTTGAAATTTTGGAATTTTGAATATTGAAAACGAATTTCCGAAAATTTGAAAATCGAAAACAGGATCCCGACTTTTAAAAAATTGGCGAAAGTGCCGTCGGGCCCAAATTTTTTTGAAAATCCGAAATTTTTTGAATTTTTGAAGCGGATAGAATACCGGCTAAAAATAGGCTATTTTGAGTTAAATCATAAGTCCTAATTTCGGTAGTATTCCGGGTTTTAGAAAATTGAATATTTTGAAAAACGGGTCCCGAAACGGACGGTATTTCGGTTTTTTTTTCAAAATTTTGAAAAGATGCATTTTTGAAATGATGGTTTTTGAAAAATGACACGGAAACCAAGTAGCACATAGTCACATAAGCATTATGACGACAGCATGTATGCTTTACACTAAGTCTCGGTCGGTCGAAATAGGGTCTATACCAGTGTGAATGGCCTTTTCGAGAATCGGGACGGACTTCCTAAGTCGAGTTGACCTTAGAACATGCCGCGAAACCCATACGAATTGGCCATGAACACCTTGACATAACCAATTTGGAATATATCATGGTATAGTGGGACGTCGGTCACCAGTACCGGCCCGGGTAAAAAAGGGGTTATGCACGAACCGTAAAACTAAAACGCGTATTCTACTAATTGAACGATTTCTACTCGAGTCTCACCCTGAGGATGCCGACGGTAAGTCACACATCAGTTATCCCCAGCGGAGTCGCCAAATAGTGGACATGACATAGGTCCACCCCGACGCGGCCATGCGCGGGTTTGGGGAGGCGAATGAATCTCATGTGAGATGGATCTCGGGTTGAAATTTAAATCGAAATGGAGTCACCACCGAACTTTGTGGGAGTTCGGGCCCATTCGAACCCACTCTATATCTTGGTGGGACGTGCACGAAGTACGGCCCATTTGGATTTCAGAGTTTATGGGGCTCTCCCCTTTGCATTGCGATACCGATACCAACATTATCAGTTTTCGTGCATTGAATGACTCTCGTGCGCCAATGGTTTTGGACATCCGGAAACCACGGTTCTCAGTAAGGGGTGAGGATACGTGTTGGGAAGCTCACAAAGAACACCCAACCCCGCCCGCACTTAGCGGCCTCTACTAAGATATCGTTCAATTTTAGAATACGCGCGTTAGTAATTCGGTGAAATGTTATGCAAATAGTATTTTGACTAAACATGTAAAGATTTGAATAAGTTGCTATATCGATTTAATGCATCTAAACTAACGTCAAAGTTATTTAGCATGCGAGGTTCTTTTTAGTACAATAAAACAAACAACGAAAATAAAATACGAAAGTGGAAACAATTGAGTTAGTAACGATGATAATGGATTGTAAATAGACTAGGATGCTATAATAAGACACGATGCATGGTTTTGAAAATAGTATGACATGTGATGGACTTGACACTTGTTGACCAAAGTCACAAAAATATTTGATAAGGCTCGAAATATGTTGAAGGGCTCACGTTTGATGCGTGAATGAGGCCACTCGGCCGAGTCATGGGGAGACTCGGTCGAGTGCCCTGTCTAAAAACCTTCTGCCGGTTTTTTGGGGTGCCACTCGATCGAGTGGGCTAGCCACTCGGTTGAGTGCCCCCTGTACGAACAGTGGTTCGTTTCGCAATTGGTCATGGATTTCGAAATTGCTTTTGTTTTTTGAAAATCGATAATTTTGATAAGTCGCGTAAAAATATGATACGATTTATACTCGACTTAATTTTCGATACTCGTCATATTCGATATTTGATTACAGAATCAATATCTAATATTCAGAGTGAACTTTTAGAAAAGACGTTATAAGTCGTTTTAAATTGAACTAAGACGAAATAATTCTCTCCGCGTTGTAATGTCGTATTTAGTCCTTTCGGACTATTTGACAATTACTTTAGCATCAACGAGTTCGTGCTAGTTTAATTTGTCGACTCGTTCTTTTAGACATAATATTTGACTACGGAGTCGATATCGTGTCTTAAGAATAACGTTATATTGGTTTGATTAGAACGAAAGTCGATTTCCTCCGCGTCACGACATCGTAATTAATCCTTGCGGATTATGTGATGTCCGATTTGCATCAAAGGGTTTCGTCCTAACCTTTTTTGAAAACGGGGAATCATATATGTTTAACGTGGAATATTCGCGATCCCATCATGCCTTTGAGTGTTTAGGGCGGGGCTCCTCGAAAGGGCTCCACCACTGTTACGACTCGTAAAAGGATTAGAAGGGTCTTATGCAAATTTCGACATTAAACGTATTCGATTCGAGATTATTTTGTAAATTCAATGTATGCGTGATGTTAATGATGACGATTATGTAAATACTAAAACGAGACTAACGACGCGATAAAAAACGATCTTGTTGATGTTGATTCGCTTCAACAATCAAATACATGGGGTGTCGGGATTAAGCGACCGGCAACATCGGGTGCGATACCCTCGTATTCGTGTTTCCTTATCCCGTCATCCCTTGTATTCGACACGAATAGGCGAATATTTTATAGTGATTTGATAGTAGTAATATTAATAACGATATTAGATACGAAAGAAAAAAAAATAAAAAATAAAACAACAAAAAACGACGAAGAGGACGACGGAAGAGACGAGAGAAGGGAAGAGAGAAAAGGAAGAGATCGGGGTTGGATTTTGCACCCTCAACCTACATGCTTTGTCTTCTTGGAATAGGGCTCGTCTAGTTGTGGCTTAGGCACGGGAGCTTCGAGATGATTTAGGTGAGTTATGGTGTATATAATTGAGAAGGGATTTGACGAGTTTTGCTCTCGGGTCTTTGACGAGTTTTGATCTCGGGTTTGTGTGTATAGGGTTGAAAAAAGGTTGTGAATTTTTAGAGGAGAAAAAGTTGTAGAATTATGTTGAGGGGATGGGGTATTTATAAAAAAAATACCCGGTTTGGGATAAAAAGGGGTCACTCGATCGAGTGGGCCTTATCTACTCGATCGAGTGGGTCTGGACGGAGATAAATATTTAGGAAGGAAATTCTATCTTTTTTTGAAGAGATTTTATCTTTACTTGGCTGCCAAGGTTTTGTATGCGGCTGATTTTTGTGTCGGATTCGCCTTTGACCGGGTTTTGACCCGGTCGCCAAAAGACGGTTTTATTTTCGGTGTCGGTTTTGACCCAAATTAGTCTTATTTGATTAGAAATGACCCACTGGGCCTGAAATTGAGGTCATTTTTGTGAGATTTGTACTTCATAAAAAGCCCAAGTCAGAAACTAACAATTTTGAGCCCATATTCGAGTATGTTAAAGCACGTTTGCGTCCGATCATCGTCGGGTGTTCTTTGGAAACTGCTATAGACACCTAGCAGCCAAATGTGGGTGTCTATAAAACTGTCTCGTTTATTTTATTTAAAATAGGAGGGTGCGTTCTACGACTATCGGGTACCATGTCCCATTGATTCTCGACTTTGCTTTGGGCTGACTAATTGGACGCGGGTCCTTGTGCGCCTTAATCTTCGGACGCCTAGCCCCCAGCGGTCCAAAATAAGGACGCTTGACATGGGGCGCCCGAGTTTATGTGGGTCGGATCTGTTTAAAGTCAACGAAGGAAAAAGGGAAGAGTCATTCGCCTTGAGAGCGAATCGCGCGACTCCTCTCGACTCGAATTCGCTTCCTCGATTTGTTTAACCGATTCCGTCTCGATTTTCGCCATACACAATTATGTCGACGTCGGGTGAGTGTTCCTTACTAGCCTATTGTCGATTTTTGCTTAATTCGGTTGATTATGGGTCGATTTTGCTTAAACCCTAAAAATCGATTTGGGCTTTTTGAATTTGCTAGGTTTCGATGTTTATTCTCGGTCCCATTGTTAAATTAGGGTTGAATAGAGCTTGTTGGGTAGTTATGAGCTTGATAGGAGGTTTTAAGGTGCATTAATGGCTTCCCATGGGGCAAATTCGAAATATTAGGGTTTAAGGATGGTTTTCCCAGTTATTCCCGTACTTGACCTTCGTAATTTTGCTCGACTTGTGTTTGTGACGTTATGGGTAAATTCTTCGACCTTTGTGAGTTGGAATGCCCTCTAGGGCACTCCGTGACGGTTTGTGTGATTTACGACGGACCAAATGGTACCATAATGATGTTGGATTTTCCCGAAACCACTTCTATTGTGACCGGGGACAAAAATGGGTGCTAGTGGGCTTTTCAAAATTTTGATATCTCTATCCGGAATTTTACCTTATTTTGACCCGTTTGTGCCGCTTTGGCATAACCTGAGACGCGTATATTTTGCGTTTTTGTTTGGTTTTGCAGCTAGAGATGATACTGAGCATCCCGAGAGAGCTTCTTTGATTGGGACTAGTGGTGAGGCCGCCGGGACGAGCTCGTTGACTCCCCGAGGGATTCGTAAGAGACGACGAAGCATTCTTTCCCAGCGTCACGAACCAGGGGCCATAAATGAGGCCAACTTTGATAGAGTTACGAGGCATAGGCTACCGGTGACAGTTGCTAGGAGAGCTCACATCCCGGACCCCGCGTATGAGGACGAGGAGGTTGGTTATGAGGACCCTCTTTGGGCTCAGAATTGGGACGGTCATCAGTTGTTGTTTCGTCCTGATTTGCACATC
This sequence comes from Agrostemma githago, assembly GCA_958450325.1. Taxonomy (NCBI): domain Eukaryota; kingdom Viridiplantae; phylum Streptophyta; class Magnoliopsida; order Caryophyllales; family Caryophyllaceae; genus Agrostemma; species Agrostemma githago. The sequence continues at coordinate 74,391,187 of OY288239.1, read as the reverse complement.
TCTAGCCATATTGTGAACGGCCTGGTGAGTATCTTGACTCGTGCTTATTAGTTTAGGCTTTAAATTTCGGTTTAGGTTGGTTTGGTTTGTTTATGGCTGTATTGTCTCGGTTCGCAGCCCCCAGGTCCGATGAGGACCTTCTCGGGTTTTACGACATGCCTGGAGATCTATTCTCATAAGCTTAGTCCCGCGGAAAAGGAGATTATCGTGAGGACGACTTTGGGTCCCATGGTCGGGCACTGGGCCCGGTTGGTAGGTTGCAAGACCAAGTGCAACCTTATGGTAATTAGAGCGATGATAGATCGCTTTCACGACACTACCTCGACCTTCCATATGCCTTTTGGGGAGGTCAGGGTGACTTTGGAAGATTTCGGGGTTATTACGGGCTTACCCTGGGTCCGGAGGTGATTAGATGGGCTGTCGAGGGCCCTAAGTTAGATAGTGACGAGGTCCGGGGCTTGATCGGAGATTGTTTGGAGCGTGAGGCTTATAGTACGTCTCATGCTCTGGTGAGTTCGCACATTACCGATGTAGACACCCGCATTTTGCCAGCTAGTGTCTATAGCAGCTTCCGACAAACACCCGATGATGATCGGACGTAAACGTGCTTTGACGCGTGATGGTGGGATTTGTCGTGGATCCCGCCACCAATTAAATAACCGGCTAAGACCTAGTGGGTAGCTAGGGTAAGTCGGGTCGTGTCCACGGAGACGGTATTGCAAGGTTTAGACTAAATCGGCCTAGAACTAGACTATGCTACCAAACAACACAAAGAACTAATACTAGATGAATTATGATGAGAGGAGAAGTAGGAAGTAAACTAACAATCAACTAGGCTAAACGAGGTTAAGCTAGAATAACTAAACGCAAACCAACTAGCAAACTAAAGAGAAGTGCAAAACAATGCTAATAATCGAACCAATTATCAAACTAAAGAAGTGAATGACTAACTAACAAGATGGATCAAATATGGAAAGAAAGGAGTGGGTTAGGTCGGGTTCATAAGTGTAGTAGGGTGACTTGGGTTGATTAAGGGTGTAGGTACCTCCTAATTGCTAGGTTCGGTCCGGGCGATAGCAACTTAAACCGATGTCGACGACAATGCTCAACATGTCCACACACAAAGCATACAATGGGTAGAAGAAGACTAGCATGAGAAGCATGGCCACTACAACTCATACAAGCATATCAACAAACACATGGTGTGCCAAATATGTGACTAACAATAAAGAATCACCCTTTACCCCCAATCAAACCTTAATCACCCATAATCTACCCTTAATCCCCCTACTAACCCACAAATAAACTACTCACTCATGGTCAAACTAACTACAACAATGAAAGGATGAAATAACTCCACAATCCAAACATTCATCATCAAGAACAATATAAACAATAACAACAAACACTAAGTAAAGATTCAAACTTGATTCAATAACAATAAACAAGAGAAAAGAAAGATTATACCAACACTAGATGAAGGAAAAGATGAAATCTTGCATAAAAGAGAAACCCAAATAATCCCAAGGTTGTCAATCTTGGAGAAGTCTTCAAGTATCTTCTTAATACAAGCACTAATTAACTAGGATTAACTAAGATTAACTAAGGATTAATAAGAGATTCAAACTAATATGAAGAACTAAATCTAGGGTTTATATGTTGTAGAGAGGCTTAAGAGAGGCTAAACTAATGTAGGATCCATAAACAATACAAGAGGTAAGTATTTATAGGGTTACAAATGGAAGGGAGAAGAAAGAAAGAAATGCGGGCTACAGCGGTTTGGTCCCGACCGGGACGGATCATCCCGACCGGGACGGACCCACCATCCCGACCGGGACGGGTTGGTCCCGACCGGGACGGCGTTGCAGTGGCATCCTCCAAAGTGCACTTCATCCCCGACGGGATGAGGTGCATACCCGTCGGGGATGGGTCTTGTAGGCCTCCATTATGATCCTTTTGGTCTCTCCTTGCTTCACATGGACTTCTCATCGATTCCCGGGACTCGGGATCGGGTCTCGGGACTCGGGATTGGGTCCCAAGGTCTCAGGGTCGATTCCAAAGCATCGAGTCATCGTTCCTTTATCTCGTTGGCTCCAAAATGTGTATGTATCGAGTCGGAATCGCTCCAACTCTTCCAAATCGGTCTCGGGAACCTGAAACGAACTAAAGGAAGCATAAGAAGCCCCTAAACCGCTCCCAAGGAGCGATTCTACAAGGGAAATGGGACCAAAACACTACAAAATAGGCACTACAAACCACACTTATCAACTCCCCCACACTTAACCCTTACTCGCCCTCGAGTAAGCACATACTAACTACTATACTAGCCGAATGGGTATTAGCGCACCCTACGCCCTTTCAACTCACGCGAGTGCACTTAGAGGAAAAGTGCACTCCGCAAGGCAAGTCGGGTCTTGCGACAAAACTGCGGATGCAACCGGACACAAGGCACAAAAACAAACAAGCACACAAACGAACACACAAAAGGTTACACCCAAAGGAAAAACAAATACCGCTTCCCTCAAACAAGCGGTGAAAGAAGCACCGGTTTAGGACTCAAGGCAAGTGACAACGTTCCCAAGCTAGCAATACAAACCAAGATGGACTAAACCCTAATAGTATGACGACAAAGCAATAAAAACGTTGGTAACTTACCTCGGTTCCTCCTAACCTTCTAAGAACGTACTACGGGACGATCGGCGGGATGGAAAAAGGATGAACCACGGTGTTAGTCGACACTGTAGGTAAGTGAGACCCCGCCCCCTTTAGCAAAGAGCCAAGAGGGTCGTCCCATTTCCGAAACCGCCTAACTAGTCCAAGTAAAAAGTGGAAAACATGCAAAATGAGGGAAGACCGACTAATGCCGCTATCATCCTTCCTCGGGACTCGGTCCTTTGGTAGGCTCTTCATGGCAAAGGTCGGAAAAAGGTTTATTTTTGTGAGGTTAAGATCTTTTTGTGAGACGATTTTCTTTTGGCATTTTCTCTTTTCTTTTGCATTTTTGCCTTGTTTTGCCATGCCATTCTTTTTCTTCTTTTCTATTTTCTTTTCGGCTTTTGTGCCTTTTCTTTTTCTTCATTCTTTTCTTTCTTTCATTTTCTTTCATTTTCTTTTCTTTGCCCTTTCTTGGCAAGATTAGGCTTTTTGGCATTTCATTGTATGACAAGAAAGAGAGGAATCAACAAGTTGCAATTTATTGTGTGAAAATGAGTGGGAGGTAGGGGAATGGGTGAGTCGGGACGGGCCCTTCCCTTCAAACCCACAAAAAGTGGAGAACTTGGACTAATTAAACAATCCCAAACACGGTCACCTAGGGGACGGGACTCGGTAACCAAGGCCTTTTCACACCGTGGGTGGTCATAATGGTCAAAAGTGCAAATCCCGTAGTAAATCCCTAGTAAGCTAGGTGGACTCAAGGTAAAAGGACCAACGAAATCATTGATTTAGGGTCATTCTACTAGATTAAAGTCCAAGACTCGGTTTATACAACTAGGAAGGGAAAGTACACACTCACACACTAGCCTCTAAACCGGGTTTTCGAAAACCATTTACACACAAGACACACAACAAAACACAAAACAAAGACTCAACGAAAACGAAAGAAAAAAAGAAACAAAAGCAACAAAACAAGAACAACACAAAACAAACACATAGAGAACACAAACACCACCCCTATCATCCAAACAAGCCACCAAATCATCCACACTTTACAAAGCTCCACCCGAGCACACAACATCACAATTTCCTCCAAACTTCGCAAGAGGTAAAGAAGAGAAAGAGATAAGGTGTTACCGGGAGTCTTGAAAGCCTTCCAAAGTTAACGGCGATTAAAGCAACCTATAAGGGAAAGAGAGGCAAAACACGCACACAAAACAAATATACGACACAATGACACAAGAGGAAAACACATAAAAGAAAAATCTTTTTGATTTTTGTGAAATTTTTTCAAGTTTTTAGGGTTTTTAAAGATTTTTTCGAAAGACTACAAAAATAAAGCTAACTATGCTAGAATACTACTCCCCCACACTTAAGTCGAGCTATGTCCTCATGCTCGACCGTAGTGCATGGGAGCACAAAAGAAACTACGAAAATAAAGCTAGAAATCAGAAAGAAAAGTGGAGACAAGGGTAGAAGGTGTCCGGCCGGGGTGTAGTCAAGTCACCATAGGCCGAGACGAGAAAAGATATGGATGGGGAAAGAAAAATAAAAAGAAGGAAATAAAAGGAAATGGGAGGGGAGGACTAGGTGTAATCAAGTCACCTAGCCCGGATTCCGCCTAAATCCGACTAAATCCAACAAAAAGGTGAAAATCTTGAAAAACATGGATTTTGAAATGACTCTCGATGTAGTCACATCATCGAGAGTTGGGAGCTAGCACACCAAGGCCTCGAAGGCCACCATGACACAAAGGATAAGAGGGAAAGGGAATAAACAAAGAAGACAAGCTATAAAAACGGAAAAGAGAGGATAGTTGCCGTACCATACGGTTACCAACTCACTCGCTCCATCGTCTCATAAGTCAAAATAGGCACTTAGCTTGTCCATGTCGTCGTTATTCCTCTCCAATTGCGATCCGGTTCCATGGTTGGGTCACAAATGCAAAATGAGGCGGGTTTTTTTGATGCAAAAGACGGTTTGAAGTGAATAGAAAGTGAAGTGAAAACGTGCATGTGGGGTGTAAGGGTCATACAATGAGAGTAAGGACATGTAGGGAGGTTGGGAGGGGGTATAAAGTGGTTGGGTGGTCTCAAACAACGAAGAAAAGAGCCAACGGAGGACAAGGGGTCCATCCCGGTCGGGATGGGTGGTCTCGGTCGGGATGGCTGTCTCGTCCCGGTCGGGACGGACCGCCAGTGAACCCAATTTTTGTGCAGCTCATCCCGGTCGGGATGGCATCCTTCCCGGTCGGGATGGGCCTTCCATCCCGGACGGGATGACCTCTTCTAGGTCGGGAAGAGTCTCCATACCCTCTATAGCACCCAAAAGCTCGTACCGAGCTTCAAAAACCGACTTCCCTTCACACAATCCAAGCTCCAACAATGACCGTTCTTCCCTAGGAATCACTTCCACTTCACACCTATCACACTAAACTCAAACAACACATCAAATTCCCTCCCTCACAACGCTCATCAATCATCCAAATAATCAAGAATTTCACAAAAGCAAACAAACTATAAGGGAAAGAGATATATACAAAGAGACGGTTCTTATGGAACTCCGTCAAACCAAGGTGGTATATTCTTCATTCTTTTTCAACAACCAAGATTCCTTCCATCTCCATCAAGGGCACGAAGAAACAAGTCGAAGGCCCTAGCAAAGTCTTCAATCAAGCTAGTAACATAAGCATCCACAAACCAAGGCTCTTCATGGCCTTGTCTCGACGTTCCCGGGGCATCCCGATCTACTAAGTTCAATGGCTTGAACTTGTACTTTCGATCCTTCGGTATATACCCAAACGTCCATCTATCCTCATGTGGCCCCAAGGGAGGCTCATCTTCATCCTTTTTGCCCTTCAACTTGTCATTAAACCCATGACATGGGCTCTCATCCTCCTCCAAATCGGAGTCATCATCCTCAAGTACATAAGATTCCTTGTTCATGCTTTGTCTCGGTTCTTCCCCTAGATCGATGTTTTCCTTGGCTTGGATCATATTGCATGACTCGTCGTTGGTGGGCGAAGTGTTACCTTGAAGGTCAAACACTAGCTTCTCCTTGCCTAACTCGAATGTGATCCTACCGTTCTTCACATCGATCATGGCACCGGCGGTATGTAAAAATGGGCGCCCAAGAATAATAGGAGTGATTTCATCTTCCCGCATATCGAGCACGATAAAGTCAACCGGAATGAAGAACTTACCGATTCTCACCGGCACATCCTCTAGCATCCCCAATGGTCGGTTGAATGAACTATCGGCCATTTGGAGCGTGATAGAGGTAGTTTTAAGCTCCTTCATCCCAAGTCGGCAACAAATGGAGTAGGGAATGATACTTACACTCGCACCCAAATCACATAAAGCTCTTTCGATCTTGTAGTGCCCTATGGTGCAAGGGATCGAGAACCTACCCGGATCCTTCAACTTTGGAAGCGTAGAACCTTGAATGAGCTCGCTCACCACCCTTGTGAACGCGATGGTCTCTTCCTTGTCGACGGATCTCTTCCTAGCCAATATTTCTCTCATAAATTTTCCATATGCCGGGATTTGGGTAAGTAGTTCGGTGAATGGGACACTCACATCCAACTTCTTCACTATGTTAAGGAACTTGTCATATTGAGTGTCCACCTTAGTCTTCATTTGCCTTGATGGGAAAGGCAACTTTACTTGATATTTATTTGGCTCAATCGGGGTGGGCTCTTCAAATGACACTTTCTTTTTACCCTTATCTTTAGCTTGAAGTGTGGTTTGCTTGTCTTGTTGAGGTTTCTCAACCTCCCATAAGACTTGCTCCTCCGTTGGATTATCAAGGGTTGAGCTTTCTTGAGTTGGAGGTGGCATATTTCTTGTCGGTTCTTGCATTGGCTCTTGCTCACTCGGGAATGGGGGGGAGTCATAAGATGTACCTCTCCTTGTGGTGATAGCATTGACATGCTCAAAAGTCGGAGTTACACCTTGAGGGGGTAATTGCCCTCTTTGTCTTGAGGAACTTCCCGATGCAAGTTGTGCCACTTGATTTTCAATCATCTTCATGTGAGTTTTCATTTCCTTGTTTTCCATTAAAATTTGATTAATGGCTCCTTGTTGTGACATTTGTGCATCTAATTGCCTCTTTTGCAATTCATGAGTATCCCTATAGATATCCACCATTTGTTTTTGCATGTCGAAATCCCGTGGTGGTGATGATGGATTATGCGGTGTATTGGTGAGAGCTAAGGGAGTACCATAGTCATGAATAGGAGATCGGCTCCTAGGCTTGCTTTGTTGTTGATTGCCTTGAGTGGCTTGATGTTGACGGTTCCCTTGGAACCCGTGAGAATTGCCTTGATTAAGGCCTTGGTTGTTGCCCTGGTTGTGGTTTTGATAGCCTTGGTTGAAGTTCCCTTGTTGGAACCCTTGATTGTTGTTGAGTGAACCTTGGTTACCTTGCTTGAAGTTGTTAAAAGGCCTTGATTTGCCTTGGTAACCTTGGTTGTTGTCCCTTAAGGGAGGTGGAACATAAGGACGATGTTGTTGTTGGTGTTGAAGAGCTTGTTGTTGAGGGACTTGATTGGAAGCTTGGTATTGATTAGAATAGGAAGTACCTTGCTTGAATGCTTGAAAGGCATTCACTTGCTCAATACTCCCTCTACAATTCATAGGGTCATGACCAACGATTCCACAAGTATCACACATCCCATAATAAGACAAAGGAGGTGCAAATCCTAAAGCATTCACTTCATAAATCGAGGCTTGGTTGGAGGAACCGATGCTTTGGACTTGAGTGAGGTGACCTTGAAGCTTCTTGTCAATGGATTCCATGTGTGTCTTCAATTGAGCCCCAAGGTCGATGCTTAATTGGGTTATAGCATCAACCTCGTGCCTACCTCCTCGGTTTGCCTTCCTAGGCCTAGAGTATTGCGAATTATGCACCGCCATCTCTTCGATTCTTGCCCAAGTTTGGTCATCATCGACCTCGGTGAACCTACCATTGGAGCCCATGTTAAGTATAGTTCTTGAGTCCTCATAAAGACCGTTCCAAAATTGTTGGACCAAGAACCATTGTGAAAGTCCATGGTGAGGGCATGATCTAACCAATGACTTAAACCGCTCCCAAGCTTCATATAAGCTCTCTTCATCCCGTTGTTGGAAACCGGTGATGGAGGCTCTAAGCAAATTAGTCTTCTCCGGAGGGTAGAAAGTTTGGTAGAATGCCAATGCAAGTTTCTTCCAAGTGTCGATGCCCATGGTTGCCCTATCGAGACCTTTAATCCATTGCTTCGCTTTTCCAATAAGAGAAAATGGAAATAAAACCCATCGGATTTGATCTTGTGTAACCCCGGGTTGAGAGATAGCGTCGCAATAATCGGAGAAGGTCTCCATATGTTGGTGCGGGTCTTCGGTGGGCAAACCGCTAAATTGATTTCTCTCCACAAGTTGTATGAAGTGGGTCTTGGCCGTAAAATTTCCGGCATAAGCGGCCGGTAGAGCATTGGGTCCCGGCAAGACGTCTTCTGTGAATGTAGAGTGGGAGGAAAACTTCGGCATTGTTGGATGTAAGGGAGAAGATGGTGTAGACGGAGTTGATGTAGATGTAGAAGGGGAGCTAGGACTAGAATCTCCAAAGGGATTGGTGAAATTCCCTTCGGCCGTCTCTCGATATGCTTCCTCACTATCGCTTCCTTGAGCTTGTTCTTGATGGGTATTGCTTGCACTTGGTTGAGAGGTCCTAACCCGGTTAATCGTCCGTTGGCGAAAAGCTCGAAAAAGCCTCTCTGGCTCTGGATTAAAGAGAAAGGATTCGCCTCCCCGCCTAGGCATACACTACACACTAGAACAAACGTGAGAATACCTAGTGCTTTATGGGCACTAGGTAACGACAATAAGCAAGCACAACTAGAGACAAAAAGAAAAGGAAGCTAAGAAAGCAAGAAAAACTAGAGAATATTCACAAGAGATGATTAGAAGGGCACAAAGGAGGGTAACTAAGTCTAGAGATGAGCAAACAAAGTCTAAACAATGCACCGTCCCCGGCAACGGCGCCAAATTGATGGTGGGATTTGTCGTGGATCCCGCCACCAATTAAATAACCGGCTAAGACCTAGTGGGTAGCTAGGGTAAGTCGGGTCGTGTCCACGGAGACGGTATTGCAAGGTTTAGACTAAATCGGCCTAGAACTAGACTATGCTACCAAACAACACAAAGAACTAATACTAGATGAATTATGATGAGAGGAGAAGTAGGAAGTAAACTAACAATCAACTAGGCTAAACGAGGTTAAGCTAGAATAACTAAACGCAAACCAACTAGCAAACTAAAGAGAAGTGCAAAACAATGCTAATAATCGAACCAATTATCAAACTAAAGAAGTGAATGACTAACTAACAAGATGGATCAAATATGGAAAGAAAGGAGTGGGTTAGGTCGGGTTCATAAGTGTAGTAGGGTGACTTGGGTTGATTAAGGGTGTAGGTACCTCCTAATTGCTAGGTTCGGTCCGGGCGATAGCAACTTAAACCGATGTCGACGACAATGCTCAACATGTCCACACACAAAGCATACAATGGGTAGAAGAAGACTAGCATGAGAAGCATGGCCACTACAACTCATACAAGCATATCAACAAACACATGGTGTGCCAAATATGTGACTAACAATAAAGAATCACCCTTTACCCCCAATCAAACCTTAATCACCCATAATCTACCCTTAATCCCCCTACTAACCCACAAATAAACTACTCACTCATGGTCAAACTAACTACAACAATGAAAGGATGAAATAACTCCACAATCCAAACATTCATCATCAAGAACAATATAAACAATAACAACAAACACTAAGTAAAGATTCAAACTTGATTCAATAACAATAAACAAGAGAAAAGAAAGATTATACCAACACTAGATGAAGGAAAAGATGAAATCTTGCATAAAAGAGAAACCCAAATAATCCCAAGGTTGTCAATCTTGGAGAAGTCTTCAAGTATCTTCTTAATACAAGCACTAATTAACTAGGATTAACTAAGATTAACTAAGGATTAATAAGAGATTCAAACTAATATGAAGAACTAAATCTAGGGTTTATATGTTGTAGAGAGGCTTAAGAGAGGCTAAACTAATGTAGGATCCATAAACAATACAAGAGGTAAGTATTTATAGGGTTACAAATGGAAGGGAGAAGAAAGAAAGAAATGCGGGCTACAGCGGTTTGGTCCCGACCGGGACGGATCATCCCGACCGGGACGGACCCACCATCCCGACCGGGACGGGTTGGTCCCGACCGGGACGGCGTTGCAGTGGCATCCTCCAAAGTGCACTTCATCCCCGACGGGATGAGGTGCATACCCGTCGGGGATGGGTCTTGTAGGCCTCCATTATGATCCTTTTGGTCTCTCCTTGCTTCACATGGACTTCTCATCGATTCCCAGGACTCGGGATCGGGTCTCGGGACTCGGGATTGGGTCCCAAGGTCTCAGGGTCGATTCCAAAGCATCGAGTCATCGTTCCTTTATCTCGTTGGCTCCAAAATGTGTATGTATCGAGTCGGAATCGCTCCAACTCTTCCAAATCGGTCTCGGGAACCTGAAACGAACTAAAGGAAGCATAAGAAGCCCCTAAACCGCTCCCAAGGAGCGATTCTACAAGGGAAATGGGACCAAAACACTACAAAATAGGCACTACAAACCACACTTATCAACGCGCTCGGATGTGGGTTCGAAATCATTAGTATTTGGCTTGGGCTTTTTACGGAGTACAAATTTCACAAAACCAACCTCAAATTCAGGCCCAGTGGGTCATTTCCAATCAAATAAGACTAATTTGGATCAAAACCGACACCGGAGATAAAACCATCTTTTAGTGACCGAGTCAAAACTCGGTCAAAGATGAATTCGGTACAAAAAATCAACTATATGTATTTCTAGAAGAAACCCCAACCACCAAATCTCTTCAAAAAAAAAATAGAATTCTTTCCTAAATTCTATCCCTCCGTGGTAACCCACTCGATCGAGTGGTTCAGACCCACTCGGTCGAGTAGGCTTGCGAACCGGACGAACTGGGCTGTGAACCGGGCACTCGATCGAGAGCACTCACACCACTCGATCGAGTGGTCCCTTTTTACCCTAAACCGGGGTATTTTCTTATAAATACCCCATCACCCTCAAAACCTTACAGAACTTTTGAACCTTACAACTTTTCACCCATCACAACACAACCTTCTTCTACCTCGAAAACCTCCATATTCCAACCCTTAAATCACCATCATCTCGACATCCTTACATACACAAACCCGAGATCAAAACTCGTCAAAGACCCGTGACCAAAACTCGTCAAATCCCTTCCCCAATTATACACACCATAACTCTCCTATATACATCTCGACACTTCCGTGCCTAAGCCACTACTATACGAGCCGATCTCCGAGACAAAAGCATGTAGGTTAAGGGTGTAAAACTCAATCCCGACTTCTCCTTTCCTCTCTTCTCTTCTCCCCGTCTGTTCCGTCTTCTTCTTTGTTTTTCGTCGTTTTTTATTTTATTTTATTTTATTTGTTTCTAATATCGTTATTAATATTACTACTATCTATTTAACATTAAAACATCGCGCATACATCGATTTATAAGACAATCTCAAATCGAATATGTTTAAAGATGAATTTTGCATAAGACCCTTCTAATCCCTTTACGAGTTATAACAGTGGTGGAGCCCTCTCGAGGAGCCCCGCCCTAAACACTCAAGGGCGTGATGGGATCGCGAGTATTCCTCCTTAAACATGTTCGATTCCCCTTTTTTAAAAGGTTAGAACGAAACCTGTTGATGCAAATCGAACATCACATAACCCGCAAGGATTATGTCGTGACGATGTCTTGACGCAGAGGGAATCGACTTTCGCTCTAATCAAACAAATAAAAAACGTTATTCTAAAGATGCGATACCGACTCCGTAGTCGAATATCATGTCTAAAAGAATTAATCGGTAAACCGTATTAGCACGAACCCGTTGACGCCGAATTAACTGTCCCACGGTCCAAAAGGATTGATTACGACATTATAACGTGGAGGGAATTATTTTGACCTGATTCAGTTCAAAACGATTTATAACATCTTTTCTAAATTTATCGATAATCGATCTCGTAATAATAGCATACATATTGCGAGTATAAAAAATTAAGTCGAGTATAAATTAAACCATATTTTTAAGCGGCTTACTAAATTACCGATTTAAAATTAAAAGCTATTTCGGAATCAACGTCCTTTCGAAAGGGACAACAGTCCGTACAGGGGGCACTCGATCGAGTGCCATAGCCCACTCGATCGAGTGGCACCCCAAAAAACAGGCAGGGGGTTTTCACGTAGGACAATCGACCAAGTCCCTCCCATGACTCGATCGAGTGGCCTTCATCTCGTTTAAACCGTGAACCTCCTACATACAATAAGCCTTATCAAAATCCTTTTTACGACTTTTAATTGTTGCGTGTCAAGACTATCACGTGCCTATATTTTCAAAACCATGCATCGCATCTTTGTTCCAATCTATTCATATCTTCATTGCTATTTCGATTGCTTCGATTTTCACATTTGTTGTATTGTAAATCCAGGTTGTATTCCGCCCGTGTATTTGTAACCTATTTTCGCGCTTTTATTTTTGTTGTTTGTTTTATTGTACTAAAACGAACCTCGCATGCTAAACCACTTTGACGTGAATTAAATGCATTAAATTGACATAGCAACTTATTCAATTTTTCGCATCTCGTAAAACGTTGTTTGCATAACATTCAACCAAATCACTAGCGCGCATATTAAAAATTCGAACGGTATCTTAGTAGAGGCCGCTAAGTGCGGGCGGGGTTGGGTGTCCTTTGTGGGCTTCCCAACACGTAACTTCACCCCTTACTCAGAACCATGGTTTTCGGATGTCCGAAACCGTTGGCGCACGAGAGTGATTTGATATAAGATACCCGAAAACTCGGCATCGGTATCGTAATGCAAAGGGAGGAACCCCACAAGCTCTAGTATCGAAGTGGGCTGTACTTTGTGCACGGTCCACCAAATATAGAGTGGGTTCGAATGGGACCAAACTCCCACAAAGTTCGGTGGCGACTCCTATTTCGATTTAAATTTCAACCCGAGAACCATCTCACATGAGATTCATTCACCTACCCAGACCCGCGCGTGGCCGCGTTGGGGTGGACCTATGTCATGTCCACAATTTGGCGACCACTTCGAGAAGGTAGCGGTATTAGAGGGTCGAGTATCCAACACACCGGTACAGGATACCCGCCTGTGGTTGTGGTACTTCCTAGGATCGACCCACTTCTCGGATAAGGGCGAGAGGTTTAGTACTAAGATTTTGCCTTTTCTAGCTGATTTAAATCAACTGGGGCGTAGCGATTGGGTGACCACGGCTTTTGCGGAGATGACCCGCTGCTTGTAAGTCATGGTGAGGCCACTGAAGGTGGAATCAGCCTCAACTTTGCCTATCGTGGGTCCAGGTCTTGTGCTGGAGGTTAGCTATTGTCTCTGTATTCATTTTTCGAGTATTGCTTAGTCCGGTCTGGCTTTGCTAATGATGTTTTTGGGGTTTTACAGGCTTGGATTTATTCCTACTTCCCTCGATTGGCACCGAAGACGTTGCGTGCTCGTCCGGTTAGGTTTCCGGCGGGGATTGACTGGAGATTGGCTCAGGCTAACAGCACGGCGAGTCACTACCCGTCGGAGAATGTACTGGTGAACCAGCTGCGCCTCAAGGATGAAAGTTTCCTTCTTACGATTTGTTTTATTTAGTAGCACCCTAGGTTTAGGATTACTGAAGCATCAATTTTGCTTATGTAGTTTGTGGCCCGTCCTTGAGCCGACTACGAGGGTCTGCCCGAGTATGTGGCGGCGGAGTTGGCCAGGAGCTACAGGATGATGCTTTTTCCTGCGTTGTTTCGCCCTGTGTGGTATCTGGACAAATGGTTGGTGCGTCGGTGCTTATATGACGATTATATTTCAGGGTGCCGATTTATCCTCCCCGAACCATGTTCAGACCACCGACCGCCGTAGAGGTCCTTTAGGGTAGGGATGGAGAGGGTGGTGATGCACTACTGGTGCCTGGCGCCTCCTATTTGTCCCACGTCAGCCAGTGGCTAGCTTGCCAACGCCTCCTGATGAGCTCCCGGTTTCTGTTTTATGGCTTGTTTGTTCTATGGTTTAGTGTTTACTTGCACCTTGATCGGTTCGCTTTTCCATTAGCTGGCCGATCCGGCTGATGTCATTCAGCCCCCAGACTTCCCCTCGACGCTGCTCAGGGTAGACGCAGCCAAGGTAGCTTTCACGGAGCCTCTCCCCCCGTGTTTTGCAGAGGAGATTGATGTTGGGATAGAGTGGCGTGACCCGGTATACCGGGTAAGTTTCGGTTTTTGTCTTCTATTTGGGTTCTCAAGGGTTTGGTTTAGTTTGGCTTATTCATTTGGTTTTGCCTCTAAGGTTTCGTCGGCTTCCCATCAGCGGTTGTGGCAGGCCGCCATCTTCTTCCGGGCCTATGCGTAGAAATTCCCTCGTGATACGTCGGGGTCTCGATCGGTGACTATGTGTACCTAAGGTTGGCTTTCTAGGCTGTTTGTATCTTTTCCTAAAGTACGAGTATATTTGCAGGATACTTCAGATATGGTGAGGCAGTTGGCGACTCGGGCTTCTGAGCTCGAGACGGAAGAGGCCAAGTTGCTGCAACTCTTGCAATCTCAGGAGAATGAGATTGCTCGGCTCAAGGAGCGGTTGGCTCGGACTCAGGGAGAGATTTCGGCCAAGGTGAGGCCAGACTAGGAGCTGAGATGGAGAGGGAGGTTGAGGCTGATGCTGAGGGTCACGCCACGGGTGCCACCAAGGATGTTGGAGGGATTCCCGAGATAGCTACTCTAGATATGCTGTCGTGGATGGATGGTAGTGAGTTTCCTCTCCTGGATCTGGAGGATCTAGGTTTAGATGACAACATCGGTGAGTTCGTGATAGCTATAGGCGAAGCCTCTAGGGGTTCTTCTTAGTTTATGAACTCAATTTGTGTATGAATTTTGTATATTTTAAACTTTTAATATTTTGATTGATTGGTGAGATGTCGACAAGTAATCACTTCAAGTTTGTTTTGTTTACGATTTCGTCGTAGTTTAGGATGCTGTAGATGCGTTAGGATTGCATGGAGTACGAAAATGCTTTTCAGAATTTTTGAAATGCGTTAGTTTGAGGCGAGAGTTGGATGAAGTGGTACATCGGTTAAAATGTTTGACTCGAGATGTGCAAAATGTAAGAAATTAACATGTTTCGACCGAGTGCACTGGAGACAAGTGTAGTTGTCTCGACATTCATGTTTAAAGCGAGGCAAAAACAAAAAAAGTTAGACTACTTTTTGAAAAAAAAGTTATACCACTTTTATATACTCGTGATAATGCCGTATTGGGCCACAGACGCGGATTGACGGTGCCATTAAAGGCTACAACACGCCTAGGGGGGGTAGCTTATCCCCCTGAAAAGAAAATTAAAAAAAACGTCTAAGTCTAGTGGATTCGACGGGCGAAATGTGTTGTCCGTGTGGCCTTGTTGCACTCGCGTGGTTATTTTGGCTTTCGAAAAGGGTTTTAGTGACTTCGGGAGCTCGTTCCCAATGTTTGGGGTTGTCAGGTGGTGATTGTTGGGGTAAAGCGGGGCTGATGTCTTAGGTTTCAAACACCTGGGTCGGGGCTGTTGGATTTCGAGTCGCCTGGGTCGGGGCTGTTGGATTCCGGGTCGCCTGGGTTCGGGCGGTTCGGTATTTGGGCGCCTGGGCTCGGGCAACCCAATTCTCGTTTATGGAAGTTTTCGTAGTTTCCTAATTGTTGTGGGATTAGAGCTATATATGCGGGTTATGGGTGCTCGTTTTAGACATACTAAATTACCCATAGAGTGTCTATAGCTTCCTTGTATTACTTTGAGTCATGTCGGGTTTTGGGAATCTTTTAACCTAGTGGATGGGTCATTTTAAAAAATGTGACCTTGAGGTTTGTCCAAGTGATGGTTTGTCCACGGTTATCGCGTTAAGGCAGGTTAAGGTGCAAGATGACTTCTTGTTGGCGTGTTCTAGTTTTTGGGACGTTAAGAGTCATGTTTTTGCTTTCCCTGGAGGTAAGGTTTGTCCCCTTCCCGAGGAGCTAGATGTTATAGGCGGATGGTGTTCGGTTCGACCTTGTTTGCCCCTGGGAGATAATGCTTTTGTGGAACGGTTTTGCCATTTTTTGGACCTTTCTTTGTTAGAGGAGGCTAAAGTTTTCTCTGGGGAAGGTGGTATTGACCTAGAGTTGCTATTTAGGACGTTCTCACAGATAGGTTCCCGTGGTATTTCACCCCTGGCTTGTAGACGGGCCTTTAATATTGCGGTGGCTTGTTACAATCTTTTCGAGGATGCGGCTGTGCATGAGGGTTGGGGTAACCCTTGGGTTTTGGATGTTGTAATGGGGATGGAGCATGGGCGGTCACCCTCTCTACTCATTTTGGGTGAGCTTATACTAGGTCTTGACGCTCGTGCCCGGATGCATCGGGCTCCCTTTCGGGGTTCTAGGATCATTTTGCAGGTATATAGGGATGCTATTTTTTCTTTTTCGAATCTTGCCTTAGTTCGAAGGTGTGATATTGTGTTGTGGTTTGTGCAGGTTTGGCTACAAGAGAGGCTTGATTTGGTCGACCCTCCCCGGTCCGTGAAGAGCTATAGCTATAAAAGCTTCGCGGGTCATAAGATGGTGCAAGCATTGAATGATGGTTATATCGAGGAAGGATGGCATTCCTACTTGTAGGTTAATGGGCTAGATGGTATCAGGTGGTCAATCCCGTGATGGCATATCTGTGGACAGGCCGGGTTTCCCTTCTCGTCCTCGACTCATGTTATGCAAATATTATCCTTAAGGGATCTGGTTTACATTTACCTGAGCGAGTTGTCGCGCCAAATGGGGGTGAGGCCAACCATATCAGAGGTTACTAGGGGTGCTCCTAAGTCTGATTCGTGGACGGAAAATTCTCTTGGGGAATTTAAGATGTCCTGGAGACATAAGTTTTCATGTCCCATTGTTATAGAAAATGCTCGACCGATCGACCTTACTTCTTTCCGGCGGGGAGTTTATGAATACCCGTCAGGACAGAGCAAGTCAAAAGTTAGGAAGACCGCGGTGCTAGAGGATAAGGAGGCGACTCAAGGCAACGTCACTAAGTGTCTGACCAAAGACAGTGTTACCGATCCTAGTGCCGTCAGTTTATCTATACGGGCCAAGACCGACAAGATCCTTATTGAAAATGTGAGTGATGAGGGGAAATATGCTTGGCTGGGCTAGCCTTTGGCTAGGGTGGTGGAAGCTTGCGTTAGGAGGGGTCGATGGTGAAAGACCCGAACAAGCACACCCGAATGACAAGGGGAAAAAGAAGTTGGACCGGTAGAGCCTGGCCATTTGTACTATGTTCTATTAATTGATATTATATGGCGTATTAGTACTAGTTTTTGTAGGGTTTTGACATGTTGTCGCTTTCCGGGGTAGCCGGATTTCGGATGCTTGATGTAAAGGGCCTCGACAAAGGCTCGATTTGACTGATTTTTTTTATTAATGAGAAGCACATTTTTTTTATTTCACTCTTTTTTTTGTGGTGGCTCGCAACCCGATTCTTCATTTTGCCCCGAGCGTCTTTTCGGGTTTTCACTCCGTCCTCGGCTCACCTTTTGTTTTGTCTTTATTTTTTGTTTTTTTTTCTTTTTTTTTTTACGGCTCGCAACTCGATTCTTCATTTTGCTTGGGGCGCCCTTTCGGGATTTCACCCCGTCCTCGGCTCGTCATATTTTTTACAAGGGCTCGCAACTCGATTTTTCATTTTACCCGGGGCGCCCTTTTGGGTTTTCACGCCGTCCTAAGCTCGTCGTTTGTGCTTCGTCATTGAAATTACTCGTTAACCGGAACGTGGGGAAGAGGCTCTGATTTGCATGTGAATCGAGTAATCAATTTTGTTATTTTTTTTGGTTGTACCCTTGGAAGGGTTGGCTACGTATCCGTGTTTAGACGGAATCAAACCATGTTCGTAGTTCATTTTAAGTATGAGTGATTTTGCTTTAGACTCGTTATGCCAATTATCGATGTGAATTATTTTTAAGCGTTTTGTATGGGTTTTCACCCTAGTTCGGAGATCAGGATGGGGTTGTCGGGAAGTTCAGGGATAGTATCGCTTGAGTTGGTCCATGTTGGTTGGGGTCAAGAACTCTTGACCGTCTAGGTGAGTAAGGATCACGGCGCCCCCCGTAAGTATCTTCTTGACGAGGTAGGGGCCCGCCCAGTTTGGTTTGAATTTCCTTCTAGGGTCGGTGGGAAGGGGTGCTCTAATGGATTTGACCACTAGGTCTCCCTCATGTATGTTTTGGGATTTGACTCGTTCGTTAAAGGCTCGCTGTATTTGTTGTTGGTAGGCTTGTACGTTGGACAGTGCATGTATTCTACGCTCATCTAGGAGTACTAGCTCATCATAACGTTTTTGGTTCCATTCTTCTTCGGGAATGCCGCTTTCGGCTCGTATCCTTAGTGAGGGTATCTCTAACTCTATGGGCTGCACGGCTTCGGAGCCGTAGGTTATGTAATAGGGTGTGGCCCCGGTGGATGTTCAGTAGGAGGTTCGGTATCCCCATAATGCGAAGGGTATTTTGTTTGGCCAATCCCGGTAGTTGTCTATCATTTTCTTAAGGATTGTGACGATGGTTTTGTTTGCTGTCTCTACAGCCCCGTTTGTCTGAGGTTTGTAGGGTGAGGATTTGTGTCTTTCGATTTTGTATTTGTCTAGGAGTTTTTGGGTGTCGGCCCTAAAATGAGCCCCCTGATCACTGATGATTTCGTGAGGTATGCCGTAGCGACAGATGATGTTGTTTTGTAGGAATTTGACTACTTGTTTGGAGGTCAGTATGGTGTAAAGGTTGCTTCTACCCATTTGGTAAAGTAATCAACGGCTTCTAGTATGAAACAGTGTCCGCCGGTCTCGGATGGGTGTACTTTTCCTATGATGTCAATTCTCAAGGTAAAGAAGGGTCAGGGTGTTGTCGTGGTATGGAGTGGGTATGGTGGTAGGTGCTGGATGTTGGCGAATATTTGGCAGTTATGGCAATGACGGACATGACGTTGGCAGTCTGCCTCTAGGGTGCTCCAGTAATAGCGTAATCTCATTATTTTTTGGGCTAATAGGTGTGCACTCATGTGGGGGTCCGCATTTCCCATCATGTACTTCTTCCATGACTTTTTCGGATGGCGTTTTGTTTATGCATCTAAAGAGTACTCCTTGTGGGGTTCGTTTGTATAGTAACCCTTGGTTTAGGACGTAGTGGGCGGCTTGTAATCTTAAAGCTCTTTTGTTTTTGGTGCTTGTGTTGGGTGGGTATGATCCATAGGTTTTTGATCACTTGGTACCAGGGTTCTTCGGAGGTGTCGTCGGTTTCTAAGTTGTGGATGTAGGCGGGTTGTTCGCTTCTCTCTACGCATACATGCATAGAGAAAAGGTTGTCGAGCATGTTGATTAGTGAGGCTAACTTGGATAGGGCATCGGCGAAATAGTTTTCTTCGCGGGGTATGTGTATGAAGTTGATTTCGGTGAATTCTTGGGATATTGTTTCTATTTCGGTTTGGTACGGGGCTAGGCTTTCGTTATAGACCTTCCAGGTACCTGTGGCTTGGTTGACTACTAGGGATGAATCTCCGTGGACTCTAAGGTTTTTAACTCCTAGAGTTACAGTGGATTTAGCCCTATCAGGTAGGCTTCGTATTCGGCTGCGTTGTTAGTAACTGGGAAGTCTAGTTTGACTGGTATGGGTGTGTGGTCGCCTATTGGTTGTTGGTTGTGTAGGTTTCTTATGTCGCGCTTCTTGGTTGGGGAGTCAGTTGTGGGTTGAACTTAGGGTAATTGTTCTTGATCTCTTTTTAGGGTGAAGTTAAGTGGGCCGTTTGTTGTAGCCCTTACGCTTTGATTAATTGTTATCGATAAATGGGATAGTATCGAGTTTCAAGTGAGGAATGGCGTTATTGAAAATCAAGCAATTGTCGAGGCATGTTTGTAAAAGAGTTGTTGTTTTATTGATATAATTAATGAGCGGGCTAGGTGCTCGAGATATTGTTTTGTGGAGGTGGAGGATAGGTCCCCTCGCACCTCTTTGACTCGACATAAAAAGAAAAACGTTTATTATTACTTTAAATCTAGGCCCTAAGATGAAGACTCTGACTAAGACCAAATTTACTGCCTCTAGGGAGCGAGCGACTATTATGACCCGGCCATGTTGCGACATTGACCTGACCTTGGAAACATAAATGTCCTTTGGGTCTCAGATTCTGCCATAGCCTTCCGGGGACGCTTCCCTTGAAGGGCGTTTGGTGGTGATTCTCAGAGGCGGCTCGCTGAGGGGTTTAAAGTGACTCATGACAACCACCGACGTCACTATTTCTCCCTCGGCAACCGAGAAGGTGAAATCTTCCTTTTGCCGCTTTGCGGGGGAGAACGTTCCTTCTTCAATCAAGTCTTGAATGACGTGTTTTAATGTAAAACACGCTTCAGTAACATGCCCATTACCTTGATGGAATAGATAATATTGATCAACGTATTTTATATCGTATTTTATTGTCCCCCGACAACCGTTTTTGAGCTTTTCTTCCTTCATAATTATATGTTTAATGTCGATTTCTATTAGAAAGTCGATATTATCGGTTCTCGTGCTATTTTGCAGGTTAAGTGCAATTTCGAGCATATTTAGGAGTGATAGCCCAGATAGCCGAGACGAGGACGAAGGACGAGGAAGAAAACAAAAAAGCCGAGAAGCAAATGAATAGCTCAATCACGAGCTCAGCAGCACTCACTCGATCGAGTGGTGCTAAGCACTCGATCGAGTGCCTATTTCCGTGCTCAACCAGACTGCAGATACGGATCCACTCGATCGAGTGCACCCATGTACTCGATCGAGTGCGTTACACCCAGGCCGCGGATAAGATTTTAGCTTATTAGAATTATGGGCCTGTTTTGTAAGTCCAACTGATTTCTTTTAAATCAGTTGGAGGAGGATTGTCAGACATACTTTTTACTTTGGATAAAACACACATTACGTTATTTTTGCTAGGATAGAAGACAACATTCGTTTCCGTTTTCTTTCGCAAGGTTCATCGAATTCCTCAAGTGTTTGATATTGATAATCTTTAATTCTAATTTCAATTTCTATTTCAATTCTCTAGTTTAATTCTTGTCATAATTCTCTAGTTTAATTCTTATCTTAGTTCGTTCTTAGTTTTCATAGTTATCTGATTTCAGTCTTGTAGTTTAATTTAATTCGCATTCATCATGTTTAATTGCAATTCATATTTTGTTAGTTTAATTACAATCATCATGAGTAGCTAATTTTTATCTAGGGTTTAAGGGGATCGATGGGTGTTAATTGGGTTATAGAAAATTGACCTGTCTCTGATCATATGAACTGTCGCCTGAATGTTGTTTTAATTCTGATTGATTAATTATTGGCCAGGATTAATTAGTTAGTATCACAATTAGGACTTTTCGCCGACCGGGTTAAAGACTAATTAGGTCACGACATTTTGGGTAGACTAGCTTAATTCTAGAGACCGCAGGTTAAGTTTAGTTCTAAAGTTTGTAGTAGTACCGACCGGACCTACGCCTTAGACAGTTCGATTATTGACCTGTCAGTTGACTCCCTGACCCGATTGATATTCATTGTGAACCTGAGACCCTAGACCTTTTTATTATTGATTTACCTTATAGTTGTTAGTTGTTAGTCCACTTAAACAAACAGAAAAACAGTGACCCGTAATCTTTAGTCTAGACCTTAGAACAAGTAATTGAGTCCCGTCTCCTGGTGGGTCGACCCCTACTTCACTATCTACATTAGTTAGTGGACCTTAGGGTATCTTTGATTAGGGGTACGACTACCCCTGTCAAGTATGCAATAGGACTCCAAGTTTTGCTTCGCCTATTGATCGGTAGATCTGGGGTAGGACCCATGGGTGTGAGCAATCCCTGATCTACTAGGTGCTTGAGAGTTTCGGTGTACGATGAATTAATTTTGGTAAACTCTTTTCGGGAGGTTCTTGCTTTGCCGGGTAAGGCTTTGTGAGGCATCAAAGTTATTTCCTTATCGGTTTTAGAGGACTTTGTCCGTACGGAGTACCGGGGTGACCCGTTCGGGGTAGGTTCCTAGTTATGGTAATTGATCGAACTGGTATTTGCTTCGTTCTCTGTGCGTCCACTTTCGAGAAAATTAAGGCGGCTATCGATGTGACGAACGAAGCAGGTCAGACGGTCTATCGAAGTACGGGCATCATGAACCACTTCAGTTAGGGTATTGACGTCGGTGCAGAGGCTTCGATTACTCTTGGATCTGGGGGCATATTGGGGAAATGATATCTGCAAGATAATGTCGGAAGTCAGGACGGGCCCATCGGATGACTTAGAGACTCGAGGAATGCTCGTAATTGAGCGACACGAAAATAAGACTCGTGATTTGCGCATGTGTTGCGGTCATCGGATTAGGGACTCGGGTGTCTTAGACTCTTGGTGTACTCCGCGAAGTGCCTGATAGACTGCCTCTAGAAGGAGAAGATTTGACACAAATCTCGGAATTGAGATTTAAGAAAGAGGACTTCTCGAGACGACCCAAAATGTAGGACCTCGAACAGAGGCAACCCTAGTAACTAACACAGACAGTTAATCACACGGTTGTTAATCTCGATCCCGGCTTGAAATCAAAGAGTTTTGATGCTTTTGAAAACGGATGGGTTTTGAAACTAAACCTTTTTTTTCGAAAGCGGGAGTTTGTAAAACTGGCGTTACGATGGTTTAGTGACATCTTCTGTGATGTGAAAAGTGTTACTACGTGAGCGTCGAGGACTCGATGATAGCAAAAGTGTAAATGGTGGTTTTGCAAAAGAAGCGCAACTCTAAAGGAACCAGTTTTGAAAATAACGATGTCGTGCTTTTTATCGAGACTACTATTAATTAGTTAGTTCAACATTCGCGGTGTAGACGGTGTTTGTGAGAGAACGTGGTGTCTGTGACGGTGCTCTGAAGGTGTGACTAAATCCTTATTACAGAATTTAGGTAGTGAAAGTGTGTTTAGAAAATGTTTTTAGGTAGTGAAAGTGTTTTTAGAAAAAAAAACTTTTTGAAATGGGCGACCCGTACTTGTCGATTCCATTAATTGGCATGACGACGGTGGTGGTAGTGTATAACCGTTTTGGGTTCCTTGACTTCATTAATTGAAGTTCCGATTGTGTTAACGGTATGTGCAAAAAGATGTTTTAAAAAATAAAATGTAACCGTTTTAGGTGCCTTGGTCCCATTGATTGGGAATTTGGCGGTGATAACGGTCCTCGTTGTTGTTTGAAAATGAGGAGTTTTACTTTGGCCAAAGCAATGATGCTTAAAAGGTGTCTTTGTTTTAATGTAGTGAAATTTGCCATGGTGACGGTGCTAAAATGTTTTTGAAATATTTTTAATTTGGCTGGAGCATGGACGCTTGCAAGGCAGTTTTGAAGAGAAGATGTTCTTTTTTGAAAATGGAGTTGGGTGCGGTTGAATATGTTGTCGAGGTTGAATCCAGATTTTAGTGATTTATTTGGGTTGTTCAAACACGCTACACATAACTAAGAATGCGTACACTCATGCAGGATGCAGACACGAGTAGGTTAGGGTAGGCTACCGCCCACGAATGGTCTTTGCTTGGGCGACGACAGGTCACCTTGTAATCCCATAGAAGTTCTAACGCGATACAGTGGCGGAAACACTGTAGAATCGGGATTAAACACACTGTAACTATGACTTAGTAAATTAAAATGATAAAGTCAAACAATAGGCCATGAATAAAAATGGCCAAAATTTAAAACAATCCACAAAAGGGGTTTGAACAATCTGTAAGACATAATTATTAAAATAAATAAGCAGAATCCATAACTGCTCGCTAGCCCACCCAAAGAGAAACACATATATCTGCCATGTTAAAAAACATAATAGCCACAATCAGTGGGGAGCAACGTCAACGTTCTCTCAGCCGTATAACATGATTTTAAAAATGTAATTATTACTATAGAAAAATAGTAAAAATGAAAATCAGTAAAAGATTATAAGGAAAATAAGCTTTCAGTGAAAAACTTCACGTAACGAAACAATATAATAAAAATGAGTTTTCCGAAGAAAACATAAAACATTTGCCAACCTTCAAATCAAAATGTTATCGATAATAATAAAAATATTCAAAATGGCGTTATGGATAGAATTAGTGTAGACGACTAGACTTTCACCAGGAGAATACTAGAAACTAGCTTCGAGAACTTAGTTCAAACAAATCAAGCTTCGGTCTCTAACTAGGCTACTCAACCATAATAGGACGGCGACTTATAAATGCGTGGCCCTAGTTTAAGATACTATGCACATCCCTCCCGAGCACCATAAATACTCAGTTCAACCCGACGGCGTCTTACACTCCGAGGCACGAGTTTAAGGTCAAAAATGTACACACTCTCCCGAACACCATATATGCTCTGTTCAACAACCAGTGTGCCCCATAAAGACACACCAGCCTTATAGTTGATGGCAAAAACATTGTAAAATAATCATTGTAAATAATAAGAGAACAAAAGGGAAAAAGAATCGCCTTCCAAAAGAGGAAACTTTCTATTTTAGGAAACTTCTATATCTAGAAACTTTACAAAAATACCATCATATCAAAATAGGGAAAATATTAGTTCATACTAATAAAACATTTTTAGTAAAAGATATAGATTTATAAAACTAATACTTTCGGCCTTAACAATATTAATTTCCAAAATAAGGATAAATGGGTTTATGAAATTATTGAAATATCATATAAGTGTTTATAAAATGATTAAAAATGTCTTAAAACTTTAGTACTACTAATTAGGGTATTTCCAAAATTTATAAGACTAAGATTCCCTAATTATTAATAGTTTCGACAAAACAAGCATAAATAAGATCTTACAGCAAATGTCAAATTAAATCTTTTAACGTCTTTTCTTTAATTTAAATCATTAAACAAATTTAGAATATGATAAGGGGTGATTTAACTCTCAAATTTTCTGATTTAAATATTTTCAAAATTGTTGGAAAAATAATTCTTTTACGTAAGACGAAGCATTTTAACGATAAATCGTAATTTTGTCCAAAAATCATTACTATTAATTAAAGACTTTAATAAATAGTACAAAAATTACGTAAAATAGCTAAAATATATTTTTGGACATTCTTTCCACAAAAGAGAATTTTCCAGAATCCTTAAACTCGGTTTTTAAAGGGTTTTCTCGTTAATCGTCTAATCTCGACAATAACGATCAATAAAAGTAGTAATTACAAAACGATTTAAGTATTAATATCCAAAAACTATTATTAAACTTAAAAATAATGACTTTCCAGAAACTACTATTTTTTTCCATATTCAAACAAAGGACCAGAAATCGAGAATTTAAACGACAAACACGGTTTTAACGATAAACGATGATTTAAAGTGATTAATTAATTCACCCACTTAAAAATTCCGAAAAATTATGAAAAAAATTCAGAAAATGATTTTTCGGCAAAAAGATTATCCACGTCAAATTTCAGATTAAAATAAAAATTTTAAGTACTAGAAATAAAAATCGATTTTTAATCGTTTTTGTTCGTAAACGGTAAAATTTCAATAGTCGATATCAAAATATCAGAAAAATACCAAATTATTAAAAATCATTAAAAACTTCATTTTTAGAGAATATAATCATATATTACAAGTTTAGGCCGAATATTACGATTTTACAAATTAATATGACGATTTAATCGTTAATCTCGTAAAAGCGATAAAAATACCGAAACATGCAAATTTTCAACTTTTAAAAATTTTCTAGATTATATGACATACATATATTGTCAAAAATGAAATATGAAAATATACATGCAACTACACAATTAAAATCACGAAATACCGAGTAACCTCGACGTTACTTCTAGTCCAAATCGGAATCGATAAGATACTCGTCGACCTCGAGATAGTCCACAAAACCTACCATACAGAAAATTCATGGTAGAAAAATACCATGAGAAAAACTAAGAAAATCAAAGTGAATAACGATCGAAAACATCATCGATTATTACCTTAACGATAGGCTCGGAAAGAGGATCAATTGATGATAAAGATGAGACGATTATGACTCGAAAATGAAGCAAAATTAGGCCTTGAAAAATCAGAAATGCCAAGTCCAAGGAAGGGAGAAGGAAATAGGGTGTTGAATGATTTTTAAGAAAAATGAAAGTAAAAGAGTTGGGAGGTTACTAAAGGTTAAATGAGAATAAATAATTTGAGGAATCCAATGTGGTATCATCAATGTGGAATCCAATGAGGAATCCAATGAGGTTAATAGGAAGTGTGAAGAATTTGTGCAATAATGCAACAATTAAATGAGAAGGAAAATAATCATATCTTTTCGGTTTTACGTATTTTACGTAATAAAATGAATCATATTAATAAAACGTAGTAAAATTGTGACAAGGAGCTTTGTCAGTCCAAAATATGGGGAAAAGGTCTCAAATGATTTATAAGTTGATAAAAAGAAGAATCATAAAATAGTTAGAGGGATTTCAAAGCAATTCAAGTAAACCTCGCGTAAGAAAATAATTATTCGCGAAGCTTCGTAATAAAATCATTATTGGCTAAATTTTCGTAAATAAAAATATTTCTTAGTTGAAAATTTTATATAAATGTATTTAAACATTTTTAGGAAAATGAATAACTTAAATCCAAGCTTAAAAATGTCAATTCGTAGAGAAATAAAATTCCTTGCGGAAAAATAAATAGTTTACGAAGAAAATCAAATAAATAGATTTAAAAGAATTAAAACTTTTAAAATAAATTAATAAATATCATTAAACCCAAAAATGAAAATAAAGCTTGGAAAAAGATGAAAAGCAAGGCCGAAATGTGACAGAGTTATGACGAAGTCATAACGAAAAAAATAAAAACGCTAGGAAAAAAAGCGGGTGTTACACACCTGGGGAGGTGGGTGTCATACCGTCTACTTAGAACCACTCGTTTGGTATATCCATGGAATACGCGGCTACCTTGGACGTCCGGAACGTCAACCGAGGGTCTCTCCGCGTGTCCGTAAGGATTTTAACGCGAAGAGGTCGATTGGTCCTAATATCGGTTAGGGTGAGCTTTTTAGGGCCAAAAGCTGTAGTGACCACAACAAGAAACTAGGAAATGAGCTTCACCGACCTCGTTCGAGTTACACCACCGCTGGAAATTTGTTTCCAAATCCCCAGTAGAGTCGCCAAACTATGGACGTCCGTCCGCATCGCCAGAGGCCCCGCGCGTGCCCGCGCGGGACAACCCGGTTTATTCGCGGCGGCCACCCACGCGGCTCCCTCCCGGTCGGGGGCCGATCCGATCTCGCGTACGGGGCGACGTGTCGGACCTTGATTTTGATGATGATTCGGACTTGTAACAAACGGGTGTGGGCACCAGTGTTTCCGTCAGAATCGTCGAGTCGTGGTTGTAAATGTTTAAACGCCGATATGTTTGGTAAGACGACCTTTTTAGTGAACCGAATTCGTTGCCAATTTGTGGAGTCGCCACCGAGTCAATTATGGGGACTCGGAATCTGTTCAAGTCAACTTTGATCCTTAGCCAGCTCAAAGTTGAGTGGCACGGTACCTAAAGATAGAGACTTGTACCCTTAAGCACTCCATGCCTGGAATGACTCTCATTGCCAATGGTTTTGGACATCTAGAAATCATCGATTCTGAGTAAGGGATGAGGGTATGTATTGGGAAGCCAACGTCCGATAGACGTCGACACCCAATCCCGCCCGCACATAGCGGCCTCTACTGATCAATCGGTGGGTTGAAAACTTTGTTCCTTTATTGTGGCAAAAGTATGTTAACATCCATTGTTTTAACCCTATGTCTTTACTATGTCGGTTGTTTAAGGACAAGTAAGCTTATTATCGTCGAAGTAGTTGTGTTTACATTCTTTGCATGCGATTTCACGTGACTGGCAGACCATGAAAAGATGCACATAGGAGAGTAGAGGGTACTAAGTATTATACGTATTAGCAAATCAGTTTTAACATGATAATACGGATATTAGTCGTTCCCGTGGTATACCTTACCTTGTATTCTACTTAAGATGCGTCGACTCGGTATTAATAGGGATGCATCGAACCACGGGTGGTGAGCACCAGGACTAATACGGAACCCGACCATTGTTTCGTTAAGTTTTAGTTTGTTTACGTTTTGATTTCGTGTTAGGTGATTTAACATGCGATTATAAGGTCATAAAAGCGGTAAATCATACAAAAGCGGTTGTGAAATGTAAGTAAATCACATAGTGAGGAGTTGCACCCTCATATTGTACACTAGACGAGACACGATGCATAGATAGTTGAGAATGGATCTCGGAACTACTCGGGTTTAGTTAGGGTGTTTTAGTGATTATGGTTGAAGTTTAGGACGTTACGTATTTGTAACGTATTGTGGACCTAGTGCCCACGTTTGACATTATCGAAGTGCATAATAAAAGTATAGAGATGTAAAGTTTTGTTCAGATGACAACCTATTGACGGTTCGACTTCGAGGCGGATCCTTCTAGCTCGTCCTGCGGTGATTCTGGCATAGCTTTGCTACTATACTTGGGGTTAGCTAGGCGAGCGCAGGTGCTCCTCGGTTCCGAGTGGATTGCTCGAAGGTGAGGAGTAGCGTCAATTCGTTTATCGGGACAACGATCGAATGGATCGTACTTAGGGTCGGAGTGCGACCTAAGTTGGAGAAGAAGAGGGAGAAAGCGAGTTGTGAAGAAGTAGTCACTAACTTGTTGAGATGTGTCGAATGAATGAAATGAGGGGGGTATTTATAGTTGCTCGCGCAGTTCAAATCGCCCCCTAGGACGCCAGATTTCGGGGGCACCAGAACTCAGACGCCCGGGGTCATGCGCACGAAGATTGGGGCGCCTGGTGTGAGGCGCCTGGAATTTTGAAGATCCGATTTAGAAACTTTCAAAAACGGAGAAGATGCGTATATTATGTTAACTTGGGGGTTAAGCTTCCCCGTTAACCCTAGCGCGTCGAGCGCTGGGTGGGCTTCGGGTGCACGTCGCGAGGTTTGCTCAGCCCGACGGATTGACTCGAGTTTGACTTTGCATATTTCGGGGCCCATTCGGGGTCCCGGTGTCTGAATTGGCTCTATCAAAGACCCTTCGTACGCACGAACGGTTTTATACGGTTAAGCTAAGCGCTATTCTTCCAAGTCATCTCGTAAACAATAGATACAACCTATTTTCCTGATCAAAGAGATTTCGAATTAAGTCCTAAAAATGCCCAATGAAAGTATATAATTATTTGAAACTCACTTTTTAAAATGTTATGTGTTATCCATCTCAATTTCCATAAGAGCTTGACGTTTCTTGAAAATAGTTATATTCGTAACCACATAACACGTAATCAATTATTGGTCTTCCTAATGGGTGCGTCCCTATTTGTAAGCCGGGATTTGGCTAACGAACTTGATATTAATAAGTAAATGCTTATTATGACCATTTAACGGATTTTAACCAAGTTTTAATCAATAAACTAAGAGACGATTTTCAGACCCCTGAGTAGTCAATCTATGTAAATTGCCCCTAGTTCAATTTGGTTAACTACAATTTAGATTCCAAAATATTGTGATTTCAAATATAGGTAGAGACAATTAATAAAGGGTTGTGCTTTTTCCTAACGAGCGTTTACTCAATCCTAACGATATTTTACCTATTTGCCCCCGTCATTTCCCAACACTCTCAAAAGTGATGTTCATTTTCTCTCTAAAAAAATCTCAAATTTGACCTAATCAAATCCGACCCCCCAACCCGCCGGCCATCACCACCACCACCGTGACCACCACCACCACCCTCTAATTCATTCCCTAAACCCTAATTTACTTCACCAATTACAATTATACAATAATTAGAGAAAAAATGTAACTAAACCCTAATTTAATCTTTCAATTTCAATTAAATTTTGATTAGACAAAATAATGAATGTAACCACACAATTGATTTAGGGAAAACGACAATTAATTTATCATTAATTGAATTAGGGCTAACGATCGATTCCTAATTTCCTCCACCAATTTCAATTAAACAATACTAGAAGAAAAAAAAAAGTAACAAAACCCTAATTTAATCATTCAATTTCAATTTCAATTAAAGAGTAATTAGAAAAAGGAATTACCGTAACCAAACAAGTAATTTAGGAAAAACGGTGATTAATTCATCAATAATTGAATTAGTACTCATAATCGATTCGTAATTGTGGTTTTAATAGTTGTATGCAAATGAGAGAAAAGTTGTTCTTGGTTGGAAGTACTGTGAATTATGAGAAGGGTAAATTTGAAAATACTAAGAAAAATACGTTAGGATTGAGTAAAGTTGCGTTAGGAAAAAGTAATTTCGTTAATAAAAGTTATCTTAAAAGGCCCATGTTTACATAATGCAAAATAAAAGAGTGATATTTGACTCGAAAATTTTAATGGTAAAGGAACCAAGTTTTGAAAGTTTACCATTAAAATACTTGACCTTAATAAAGATCTTTGTGAACCTGAAATCTATAATTGACCTATTTGAATAAAATTCCGAACAAAATAAAATAAAACAAATTCTTGACTCTTAAAGGACCATCATTTGATAAATATGTCTCTATCTTTAAAAAGCTTACAAAGTTTGCCATAATTGATCTTTTTTGACAAAGTCCTTAAAAAGTTGATATTTTTATCCGAACTTGTTACAAACTCAAACCGTGTTTCAAAATAATATTTCTTGTTAAGTTGCCATAATACGATAAATCACTGGCATTTGTGAAATATGATGATCTAGTGATGTCGTAAGTCGGACCTAAACAATCGTCAGTGTCCTAAACATACAAACTATTTGTGAGAAAAAATATGTAAGGTCTGTTAATATTTCATTATTTGGGGGTATCGTTGGCCAGATCTCGCAATTAACACTTAAATTACATTACTTATATAATTGAATAAATTAGCGAATGGAAATCAAA
Source organism: Agrostemma githago (assembly GCA_958450325.1). Lineage (NCBI taxonomy): Eukaryota > Viridiplantae > Streptophyta > Magnoliopsida > Caryophyllales > Caryophyllaceae > Agrostemma > Agrostemma githago. The sequence continues at coordinate 74,360,474 of OY288239.1, read as the reverse complement.
TCAAATAACTTCTAAGTTATACATATGATTATAATAGCATTTATTAAATCAACTAGAGTCAAATACTAACACTTTGAGAGTACTAGTCTAATATCGTGATGATAAAATCACGGGGTTGAAAGAAGAAACTATTAGCATTACGTTGTTACTATGCAACGTTGAATCATTACTTATAAGGTTAGTTGAATGAAAAAACACAACTTAAATTGAATAGTTGGTAATTAGAATAAAGACTCAATAACAATAACCAAGTCTGATTCAAAGAATATTCGATTTACCTCGTTTTTCTATAGTCTGATGGTATTAAATTTTTATTAGTTCCAACTCAAATTTTGCCTCAATTTTTTTATTGGTTCTTCAAATGTCAATGTTCCAATGCAACATTTAAATATTATTTCGTACCATAAATTTTGTGTTCATTTATATAATAAAGATATAATGTAAAATATGAGTGGAAGATTTGAGTCATTTGACCATTTCATTTAAAAAATAATTTTAGTGATTTTTTTTTTATCATAGCGTATTTACCAACATTTAAAAGGTAAACATTTTTCATCAAAAAAATTAGGTGGAATAAAATAAATTGTAAGCTTTATGTGCAAAATAAAACATATGGAATTAAAATGACGACTTTCAAATTTAAAACCTAATTATTTTAAAAAAATTAATAAATTTCCCCAATTACAAAAGACTACTCCGTATGTTTTAAAATTAAAATAAAAATTACAAAAAACCCTTTAAAAAACATCATTTGTTAGATAATGTTTCATTTGAAATTCTACAGGATCTTTGTATGCATTCTCCAAGAAACTTCAACCTACAAAAATCAAAGTTCCAATATTTATAGTAAAGATATCCGATCAAGTTCATCAAATTGTCATTAATAATAATAATAAAATAAACCGTGTAGTTTTGCTGCGTTTAAAATAATTTAATTGATTGTGAGAAATACTCAAATAAAAATAATTACACTTGATTGTGAGAATATTCAAAATACGGAAAATGGATGACTACAAAAGAATGTAACACTCATTATCTTGATATAAAGGGCACATATGACATCCATCGCCCCTCACATTGAATATCTAATCACGATCACGTCTAATCCAAACAACTTCTTCGCTCGTCTGATAGTATTTACAACTCCATGGCGTGGCGTGGTGTTATGGTAAGTGAAATCCGTGGTGAACCTACAGAAACCAATAGAAAATTATTTGTAAGAAAGATTCAAAATACAAAAATAGATAATAGAGATTGAGAGAACTATGGAGAAGAGAACGAAAGAAAAATATACGGGGAAGGGAAAATTTATGGGCATGACAGAAATTATATTGAAAAGATGCAATATATTGTGGAAGAAAGTTGAAAATTTGATTTGACATATTTTTTTTAGGGAAGTTAAGATATGAGTATTTAAATGAATATGAGAAAAATAAAAAGACTGCAATATCTCAAGAGATTTAAAAGTCTAACGTAAATATTTATACACCAAATTCAAAGATTTTGAAATTTTGAATATGAATAATTCATAACCTTAAATAATACTCCTTCGCATCCATTCAATCCTTTACATAAAGATTTTTACAACTTTTAAGAAATGTGATAAAAGTAATAGTATTATTGGTAAATCAAGTGGTGTTATGGGTCCACCAAAAAAGTAAGGAAAATGAGTTATATTTTGTGTAAACAGAAGAAAGATATTAGGATTATAAGGTAAAGTCTTTTGCCAAATGGGGAATGTAAAGAATTGAACGGATTGTCCATTTATAGTAAGTGTAAAGAATTGAATGGATGGGGGAGTATAGAATATAATTTTATGAAAAGTTTGAACGTATCCTCAGAAATATCCTCCATTTGTTCCATAATTTTTGTCTCGTCTTATGGTATTAATGTAAGGTATGATGACTATCTTCCTAAGTTACGGTACTTTTAAAAGATACCGTAAATAATTATATATTTTGTATATTTGTATATTTTAAAAGACACCGTATATTTGTATATACGGAGTAATAGATACCGTATAATATAAAAGATATATGTATACTTGTAGATTTTTTATATTTTAAAAGATACCGTATATTTGTCGTATATAATAGATAACGTATAATATAAAAGATATATGTATATGTTTATATATATTTCGTTTATTTTAAAAGATATTGTATATTTGTATAGAATAGATACCGTATAATATAAAAGATATATTTGTATATTAATGTATATTTTTTAAAGTAATTTTAAAATATACTGTAAATAATTAATTTCTAGTAATTACTACACGACATATTTGTATATGATGTATTACCTCCGTATCTATATGTTCGTCCACTTTCAATATAATACTCCCCTCATATATTAAACAAAGTGGAGGAACATATAGATATGGAGGGAGTATCAATTTAACCGAATATAAATTATTAATTACATAGTATTAATTCGATGTAGGAAATACTGGTGACATTAACTCGATAAACTATTAATTCAATAAACTTAAAGATATAATTTCAAAATTTTACAATTTAATTCGATAAACTACAAACTAATCATACATTTTAAAATGGTGATTTTTTTAAATGGACCGGTAAAATATTTTTTTCCTTGTTAATTAACTAATAAAAATAAGTAAAATTATGCAAATTAAAGTAAGTAAAATATTAGTATTTTATTTTCGTGTTAAACAAATTGATATAATAAAATTCATATTAAGATTAACATTTTGTTTCGTATTACATAAAAACTAAGAAGTTATGGATTAATGAGTAATTATGTGGAAATTTGAGGGACTAAATTTGCAAATTCTTTGTAATGTAAGTTGAAAATTGTAGGAGTGATGAGAGAGCTTGGATGAGGAATTTGACAGATGGGACGACGCCACGTAGGCTGGTTTGGTCTCACCTTTTATATAATAATAAAGATAAAGATACTACTCCCTCCATCCCATGGGTAAATCATAGTAGGTTGGAGGGAGTAGTAAAAATAGTTTTATGAGCTGTTTTTATGAAACTTCTTAAGACACAAAAAACGATTTCGGAATAAGTCCCTAGGCCGAATCATCGCCACATTCGAAGCGTCTTTATTACAACTTTATTAACTTTAGCTTATAAGACGATCTTTATTACAACCGTCTTAAGTAATACTCCGTTAAGTGAACTACAACTAACACAACACCACATTGGAAAACTTTATAGAGCTGAAGTACTAAATTGGCTACCCCTTAAAATGTGATCATAGTGAAAATAAGATACATAGTAGTAAAATATTTAGATCATTTATATTTATCTACGAATAAAAATCCCAATAACCAAATTAAGAAATTTACTTAAAAATTCAACCGTTTCACCCAAATCCTACTGCCTTCATCTACACCTTAAAATTAATCTCTCTTATACTACGAGGATAGGAGAACAAGAAATACGCCTACGTGTCAATACCATGTTAAAAAATTTCCCCCTCAATAACTTTCTCACGCTTATATGGTAGGTACAAAATAGTACGAGTATTATTATTATTATTATTATTATTAGTTTGCAGGAAAAGATATTATTTCATTTCATTAGAAGATGAAATTACAATTGATGCAAAAAGTATAGCACACTAAAATCAAGCCAAGAGCCCTAGGGCCTCTAACACTCTCTTATGCTTAAGAGAGTGAATCAAGGTAGCAAATCTAGTCTTAATCACAAACTTTATATGACAAATTAAACTTTCTTCATTAGACTCCACATTAGTGAAAATTCTCTTGTTACGTTCCTTCCACAATTGATAGACAGCCGTTGCCACAGAAACTTTAATCCATACATACCGCCAATGCTTTCGATGATGAGAAAGACACAGCCACTTCAGTAAACCTTTGATTTTAGTACTCATAGGGGGACATCCAGTCCATTGCAGTACAACAGTCAATACTGAATGGGAAAAATTGCATTCGAAGAAAAGATGAGGGGTGGATTCCATCTCCTGTCTGCATAAGCAGCATCTGTTAGCCAACGGGAGGCCTCAATTTTGCATTAGATCAAGAGTAGGAAGCCTTTGTTGTGAAGGCAACGAAAGAATGACTTTATGACTAGGGACCATAGGAGAATCATTGAATAAGTGCTTCAAATAGGATGAATCCAGCTGCCTTGCAGTAGCATAAACCTTTTTAACTTTAAAGGATTCACCTACAGCACATCGTTGAATGAAATTCTGCAGGTGTTGCATGGGACCCAGGAGATTAGAGAGCTGATCTCGAACATAAATAATGTTCTTCAAGCCGGTAGGAAGCCATTCTCGCACCTGAATATCCCAAATTGAACTATGTTTTAGAACATAAGCTTTACACCAACGAGTCCAAATAGAATTTGGCTCAGAATCCAGCAGCCATAACCATTTAGAAAGCAAAGATATATTCCAAGCTGCAAGGTCTTTAACATTGAATCCCCCATAATCCCAAGGAGAGCATATGCCTTTCCATTTTTTGAACACCATTCTTCGATGACCCTCAGGAATACCACAGAAAAAATCCTTACAGATTTTATTGATTACCTTCACCACCTGTTTGGGCAGAAGGATGCAAGAACACCATAATGTTTCTAATCCAAACACCACTGAGTTCAATAACTGTATCTTACCAGCATAGGATAAAGCATAGTTAGTCCAATGAAAGATAGAATGTTGAACTTTCAAAATCAGTGCATCAAACATGCTAACTGAGATTCGAGCATCAGTGAGTGGAATTCCAAGTAACGAAAAGGAAAAACCCCCACAGTAAACACTGAGCAGCAGCTATTGTATCTTGCAATTCAGGATCAACCCCACCAAAATACATACAAGTCTTCTCATTATTCGCTCGTAAACCTGACGTCAGGGCAAAAGAGTTTAAGGCCTGCTGTACAGCTACCACTGACAAAAATCATTAAATCGTCCACGAACACAAGATGTGTTAGATTAATCTTGCAACATTTGGGGTGATAAGAGACTTGCTGCTGGTTACAGATGCCTTTAAGCGACCTAGAAAGAACCTCCATGCTAAGTACAAAGAGGTAGGGTGAGAGGGGATCCCCTTAAGGAATACCACTCTTCCCTTGAAAGAATCCAGTAACTTCACCATTAATCTTAAAAGAATACCATGGATTGGAAATACATCCCATGACCCATTGTACAAATTGGAGAGGAAATCGTAATCTGCACAACATACTCCTAATAAACTCCCATTGAATAGAGTCAAACGCCTTACAGATGTAAACTTTGATCACACATCTTGGTGTAAGGTACTTTCTAGTATACCTCTTGACCAAGGCCTGAGCTAGTAGGATATTATCAAATATATTCTGACCCTTAATGAAGGTTGTCTGCTCTTCACCTGTAATGCTCGGCAGAATACTTTGCATCCTGTTAGCGAGAATTTTTGATATGGTTTTATAGAAAACAGAACAACAGGATATAGGCCTGTAGTCTGTCACTGAGCTTGCATCTTTCTTCTTGGGAATAAGTGAGACAAGAGTAGAATTTGCTTGCTTACTTAATTTCCCATTCTTAAAGAAACAATGAATAGCCTTATAATAGGAGCTCCCCACCACTTGCCAAGCATCTTTGAAAAATCCAGCAGAAAACCCATCAATGCCCGGACTGCTATTACAATCCATCTTAAAGACAATATTCTTAATTTCATCATCAGATATTGGGCCCAATAAACTCTGCTGGACCTGTTGAGATAATGATCCTTGAATATAATCAGGCAATCCTTGGACAGAAGTACTGACACCAAGCAGATTTTCATAGTACCTCTGGAAAGCTTTAGTCACCCCATCCGCCCCAGAACAAATCTCCGCTTTAGTGTTTTTTATTGCTCCAATGATTTTTTGGGACTTTCTTTCCTCAATTTTAGAGAAAAAGTATTTTGAAGGGCAGTCAGCCAATTAGAGTTGATTAACTTTTGCTCGTTGCTGCAACATACAAATCTTCGCCCTCTTTTGTTCACAATAAAGACCTGTAAGATTATTATTTTCAGTCATTAGGTCTTCAGAAAAAGGATCATGCCTCAATTTTTCCTGACATTCCAGGAAAATTTCCCTAGTAGACTTAGCCCTATGAGAAATATTAGAGAACTCCCTCCTATGAAGCTAAATGAGAGCTTTTCGTACATGTTTAAGCTTCTGAAATAGGCAAAACATAGGAGATCCCTGTACCCTTATCTGCCATGCTTGCTCCACCATCTGAATGAAATCAGAATGAGAAGACCAGCTATTGAGGTAGCTAAATCTCTTATTAACCCCTTGTACTTGTCCAACCTAGATGACAATTGGCGAAGCCAGGATCAAGAAATTCCCCAAACAATGCAGGATAAGAAGCATGCCAAAGAGGATTGACAAGAGCTCTATCCAACTTCGACCAAACTCTAGTTTCGGACCTTCTTTTATTATTCCAGGTAATATCACATCCAGCACTGTGCAAATCATCCAACTGACAAGACAAAAGACATTGATTAAAGTCATACATATCTTGGAAAGAGGGAGGATTATTCCCCATCTTCTCCTCAGGAGATCTCACAATGTTAAAGTCCCCCAAAGTCAACCAGGGTTTAGTAGTATCCAAACTCTGAAGATCAGCCCATAAACGTTGCCCAGAAGCCCCATCATTATGGCCATATACCACACTAAGCTGAAAGCTTTTATTGTCTGCAAAACTGTGCATTATTCCAGAAATTAGTTGATCAGTGCAAATATCTAGCTTAAAAGATATCGAGGAAGGATTGTAGAAAATCAAAATCCTTCCATTATGATGAGAATCATAGTTATTGACTATAACCCAATTATTGAAATGGCGTTTATGAATCTTATTTGCCTTATGTTGCTTCACTCTAGTCTCTAAGAGAGCAAGTACATCCAGTTTATTAGACTTAGGAAAATCTGTAACTTCACTATGCCTAATAGGACAGTTAAAACCTCTTATGTTCCAAGAAGAAATCTTCATTATTTATCCGGAGGAATGGAACTCCTGACTTTTACAATAATACCAGCAGGTTTCTCATCATCAGCATTACTAGATGCCTCATCAACCTCTTCAATAACTACAGAGTCGCCCAATTCTTGTCTCATTAACACTTTCTGATCCAACATCTGAAATGGATTATCCAGATTCAAATGTTCCTGGTTAGTGTTTTGCTTCTTTATCTTACTCTTAGAAGAATTCTTTCTTGTCACAGAAAGAAAACCATCTTTAGTCTGTAGGATGTCTTTCTGATGCACTGTATCAGTAGAAGTGACATCAACTTTCTCCACCTTTCCAACATCCACAACACCTTCTACAACCTTCTTTGCTTCCTCAGCATCCTTAGAAGCCTTAGCCTTTTTCTTTTCCCATTTACAGTTGTTAGTTGTGTGACCCAACTTACCACAACCGTGACAAAAATAGGGAATCCATTCATACTCACAAAAGGGAGTATTAATGACCACATGATCAATGAGAGGTTGAGATACATCAACCTCAATGAGAAGTCTCGCAAAGGACACTTTGGCTTTAGTAGTAGTGGCTAAGTCAGCACAGAGGGGCCTTCCCACCTTACTAGCTACTTTGCTCAGAACAATGTCAGACCACAGAAAAGGGTCCAAGTCGGGAAAAAGAACCCATACAGGAACAGTGGTCACTTTCTCCATTTCAGCAGAAAACAAAGGATTCCATTCCTTTAGAATAAGCGAATAGATCCCCACCTTCCAAGGTCCCCCTTTAAGAACATTATTCATGTCCTCCTTGGATTGAAATCGAAACGAAAACCACCCCTTCTTATAATATTACACTTTCGGCAACCAAAGTTTACTCCAATTGTTTGAAACAAACTTTTGAATAGTATGTAGCAGTGGTTTAGAGCCAATTACATTACCCATGAGAGTGAACTTCCATAGGTTGAGTTCATCTTCAAAATCGTACAGGTCAATATCAATTACAGTGGAATTAGTACTATCCTCACAATAGAACAAATTCATGCCCATTTGTTTATTATTTTGTGCAACATTAGACCATTTCTTATGAATATCAACATTCTTGGTAACAGAGGGGGTTACTGGAACATCGTTACCAGGAATCTCAGACAAAATTGAAGCAGAATCAGTTGAATTCTCAAGAATATTGGGATTAGGAAGAAGTTTACCAGCCGATTGCATAGCCTAGATGATTATATCATTCAATGAAGCTTGTTGCGAAGTACTCTGAAGTCCATTTTCCTCTTGCAATTCCCCACCATTTTTCGCCATTTCTGAACCGGAAGCTTTAAGATCAGGAGGAGGATTGAAATGGTGTGATTTCTTGCTCGGACGGTCAGATCCCCGCTAACTGGTGGAGCTGTCGCCATTGCAGAACCTCGCGTAACAGAATTTTAGAGAGAAAACAGATTAGAGAGAGAGTTTTCTCTCACCTCGCGTAACGATTATTATTATTATTATTATTATTATTATTATTATATACTAATGTGCAAATAATAGATTGATATTTATATATACCCATATACCAAAAATTACTTATATATTTTGATAAATATTGAGAAGTACTCCGTATGAATTAAAAAATAGTACGGAGTAATATTTATTTTAGAATACACATTTCATGTTATTAGTTAAAGTCTCTATTTTAATTAGGTTAATTTTTTTTCTCAAATAAAAATATAAATATGAAAAATATGAAGAAAAAAATCAATTGCTAAATCAATATGTATTTCATATAATAAACAATCAACTAAAAATTAAACTTCTATATGTACCGTGCTGGGCACGGGGTCTATACTAGTAAATTAGTATAATAATAAAAAGAAAATCCTAACCAAGCAGAACAAAATAAAGAAAATCTTAGGTTGCAATTAAACCACTTTTACAACAATTGATTTAAAAAAAATGTCAACTGAAAGCTTGGATCTAACCAAAATACTTATATGCAAACTAATTGAAAGACCAAAAATCAAAAATTAAAATTCTGAAATTAAACATTTTTAAAGATGAGATATAAATACCTTCTTGATGATTGAGAGTAGAACTTAATCATTAGTTTACCATCTTGCTTAACAAGATGAAGGTGTTTTTTTTCCTTTAGTTTGCAGGAATAAAGGAAGAAGAAGAAGGAAATAAGGCAGGGGAAGGAGAAGCGGAGAAGTGAGGGAGTTTGGCGAGATAAGTGAGGAAGAGAGTCAATTTGTGGATAAAAAAATTATTCTTTTAATTTTGTCTTACAATTGACTTGATTTTTAAATGATAAATATTCATACTAAATACAATATACTCGTATATGAACTCGGGAAACTTTTTAATAAATTTTGAATTGAATAAAATTGATAATACAAGTAGTGTAACCGAATATATATAACTTGACCAACTTAATTAGTTATGTCTGGTCACGAGTTATCATCATCATCATCATCATCATCATCATCATCACCATCATTACTATTATTATTTATTATTATTATTATTTTATTTTTTTGGACAAATGGAGAATTTTATTGATGAATCAAAAAGCAATTTACAAAAAATTGGTGGGTAACCGAGATACAATCTGGGCCCCCACCCCCTTAGCTATAGCGAAGCTAAGTCTAATAAAAATAAAAGAAGCAGCGCGTGCTCCGGCATCCTGTGCTATCGAAAATTTTTGAATCCTCTTGAGTAAGCCGATAGCATCCGCCTCCAATTCCCCCAGCGAAGAAAAGGAAAAGGGCAAAAACCCATACCCAAGCCCCGAGCAAAGGTCCCCGTACTTAACGCATTTGCGCCGGGCAGCGTCACCCACAGCACGGCCTGGCGCGAAATCAGAGAGCCCTGACTGAGTCAAAGGAAAAGACCCGGTAAGATCTACGCAAACGTCACGCCCCCTGTCCCACGAATAAAGAAGCAAATCTGCAGGACGCAAGGATCTGTCATGATCATCAATCAAGCCAATATCGATCTCCTTCCCAGCAGAGACCCCGGAACGGAAACAGATATCCAAAAGAGTGTCACGAACGAGTTTATGTCGATGTTTAATACCGACAACCCCCGCGCAAGACACGGCATGGTCCCCAAAAATATCGTCGCCAAAAACCCGAGAGCAGGCAGAACAAGGTCCAGGTATGGAAAACAAAGGAATGCCCAACCGATAGCTAAGCACACAACGGTATGTCCGACCATTCATAGTCTGGCCCAGTCCAGAAATAGGGACAGTGCGGAGCCAATCAGAAGCATGACGGCCTTGCTGAGACTTCCATAAGGCAACCTGACGGGAGGTCAAGGAGAAATCCGATTCCGCAGTAGCCACAACCCTCGTGAAATATATATCTGCCAAAGACTTCATAAGTTTAGGGGCAGCGATCTCACTTGGATTACACTCAACAGAACCCAAAACCTCCTTAAGCCTACATAAGGCCGCATCGAAAGCCGGGCCAGGGGTCAGTATGCCCGTAGCGCGAAGCAGCGCAGCCTGCAAACCCGCAGATTACAGTCGGGATGCCACAAAAGCGTAATGTAGGACATCTCCAGCAGCATACACCCCAAGCCCCCCAAAGGAAAAGGGAAGGGTGGCAAGCCGCCACTGCCAATCCCCAAATCCCGGCCCAGACGCAATAACAACACGTTCCAAATGAGAACGAAGAGCTGCGTCAAAAGCAAGTTGAGCCGACTCAAAAACAGTCGGTGGGCAAGTACGCAAAGTAAAATAAAGCTTGGAGATACCAGTACAGGCCCGGAGCAACAACAACTACTCACACTGCGGATCATCAAGCAGAGCGACGGAACCCATAAACGCGATAGTTCTGGTCACTCTACTCATCACGAGCTCATTGCTGAAATCATGACTCGCACTAACAGGCCCACCAAGGACTTTGACACCACGCATCGGCCTGGCGATAGCAGGGGGGAAGACACCAGAGAGCCTGCTTCTAGGATCTTCCGTAGGCCAAAAAATCTTGGTTTTACTGACATTAAGATGAAGTCCCGAACGAGGACCATCATCCAAAATCAGCTCCAAAACTTTCCCCAAAACCAAGGTATCCCCAACTATGGTGCCATCATCCAAGTACCAAGCCTGCAGCCTCAAATCGAAAGAGTCTCGGATCTTACAAACCAAGGGATGTAACACCAAGGAAAAAAGTAGAGGACCCAAGGGATCACCCTGCTGAACCCCCTGACAAGACCACAGGCTGTGCTCACCATAATATAACCGGGCCGGACTAGAATAACAAAATTCCACCCACCGGGAGAGAACAGGGCAGTGGTAACGAACCTCTCGTAACATGATTTCACGATCAACCATGTTAAAAGCGTTCTGAAAATCCACCAAGAGCATGGAAAGACCCACCTCATCACCCCGATCCTCAACAAGCCGGTTAAAGGCATGCAAAATAGCTTCCCCCCCAGATACCCCAACTCCAAACTGAAGGCCAGAAAAATAGCCACTCAGCATCGGACCGATCAGGAAAGCACCAACCTTAGAGACAAGGCGTCTCCAAATCGTACCAACAACAATAGGACGAATACCGCCACCTGGTTTAACAAGCGGGGTAAGCGGAGCACTAGCAATATACTCCCCGAGGACCTGCGGGCAGCTGCCCTCGAGAAAGAGATTTACCACCCGAGTGACAGATGTGATCAAATCGTCCGAAACAGCAACTGCGGCCCCACTTAAACAATCCAAAAGGTGTTGGGCACGAAAACCGTCCCTCCCACAAGAAGTGCCACGAGGAAACCCTCTAATCATATCCAAAACCACCGACGCGGAGGCGACAAGGGAGTGGTGATTATCAGGCAAGGATGGCAAAACGGGAGAAGGGACGACGGGGTGCTTATCCTTCAAAGCCACTAGAGTATCATCGGAGTAAGGAGCAACACCAGAAGAAGAAAGCACACGAACAGCAGCAGTGTAGTGCCCGTCACAAATCTTCCTACGACACTGCCTAACATTGACCTCACTCAAGTCGAGATCCTCATCCACACTAAAAGAAGGAGCAACCTCAGCCAGAGTATCCCGCAGGAGCGACAACCGACCACCCGGCTCATCCCAACAACGAATGACACTAGAAATACTCTCCTCCTGACGCTGCCGTCGAATAGCAGATCGACACTCAAGGTTACTCCGAGGGGAGAAAGTCTTAAGTATGCAAAGAGGCAGCGCAAGCAAAGTGACCCAACACGTGAGATCACGAGGAGAGGCAGCCACATCATCAAGAGCCCCCCGAAAAACCCGAGAAAACCCTAAACGACACTTTGGAGGGATGGATTTAACAATTCGTAACCCCTTAGCCAACAGATGATCAAGAGAGGTCACGTTAAACCCAACAACCGGGGGATAACCAACACCACAAGAAGACGAAACTGTAGGGGCAGATGGTCGGGGAAAACCGTAAAGAACATAACAGATAACACCATCACCACAATTAGAGGCCTCAAGAGAGGACTCTGCGTCGTGCCGACAGCCTTTGTTATGAGTATGTGTCCGAAAGCAAATTCCACACAGCCAAATACCCATCCGCCGAAAATTAGACTCAGCAGCCAAAAAAATAGGTAAAGAAGCAAGAGATTGTCGCGTGGCGTCCCGGGCACCTTCCTTACAGTGATGATCACGGAGATGGAAAAGTAGAGAAGATTTAACAAAACCCTTACCCCAACCATCCCTACACCTACCGAGGCTCACAAAAGGACAGTGGAACCGCATAAGGTCAAGCATGCCAAGACAGAAGCACCGACACGCAGAGGTAACCCAAAAGAAAAAGGCACCCAAATAAACGAAACTAGAAGGCAAGCGAAAACGGAAAACCGAAACCCGAAAACGAAAAAGGAAACAGAATCCTAACCATGACGAAAGGACCCACGCAAACCGAACACTGGCAAGGTCCGAACCCGAGACACCGATGCTACACAGCACAGCAACCTGCCACACATAAGGAGTAGCCAACCCGCCGGAGCAGCAATAGCAAACCGACGCCCGGCGAGCTCCGGCAATAGCAGCAAACCGAGGCACCCTTGCTGAAGATCCGACGAACCCACGCCCGGCGAACTCCGGCAATAGCAGATGCCCGGCACCGGCAAAATTCCGGCCCAAAGGGAGGCGACGTGAACCCAAGCCGGTTAGGATCCCGGCAGCACGCAACGAAAAGTGCAAAAAACAGAGGAGCAACCCCTCTCCTCCCTCAAAATCGAACGCCGGCAAAAGGCGGTTACCGGCGCGCGGTGGTGGTGGCGTGAGGCCAGAAAGTGGGCTGGTGGTGGCGGGCGGACAAGGAGACTGCGAAGTGCTCAACCGCACTCTTCCCCTCGAACCGCACTCCTCTCCTCGAACTCCACCCCTCTCTCACTCACTAGCCAGGCGCCGGACAGCAACGGAGGCCGGCGAGCAGGGACAGGTCCGGCGGACAGCGACGCCGGCGGTCGCGATGGCAGGTTGTACCCTAATTCTCGCACCCCTGCTGCAAATCGCACCTCTACTGCAAATCGCACCCCTGCTGTGCCCTAATTATTATTATTAGTATTATTATTATTATTTGTTTATTTTTTTATTTTTTAACAAGAAAAATAATTCATTAATAGAACGTCAAACGACACTTACAACGAATACTTATAATCGCAATCAAATCTAATAAAAACCAAAGAAAGCAATTTTTCTTATAAACTAAAGATCTCAAGACATGATCTGACAATTCGGCATGATCTCGTATCGTTATCTTGTTGCACCTTTTGTTGAGGGGATCGTTCATTTGATTCACAACCAGAGAAAACTTACCTTCTATTAGTCTCAAAGATCGTCGACAAATTACTCGTAGAAATTGAATAGACGTGCGACAAACCATCAACAAACTACCATTACTAAACATAAAAAACTCTCTCTAGGAAAAATTCCCAAGGAGGCGGAAAGGCACAATTTTCTTTCTAAAAAAGGAGCAATCAAATTTAAGAATACTAGTGGAGTATTTATTCAGTGAATTTTCTTCTTCAATACTCCTAATTTGGTGGGAGTTTTATCAAAAAAAAAATATATATATATATATATATATATATATATATATATACACAATTAATTTCTCTGCTATCAAATCAGCAAATCCCTTTTCTTTTTTCTTATTAGATTTGGTGCAATCATTCCTACACGGTTGTGTCAGGAAATTTTAGTTTGAGGAGTGGAAAGGCTTGCATGCAGTAGGAGTGGGAGAATATGAAGAGTCTCGGTGCATGCATTGGGGATTCAGGATTTGTAATCGTCTTTTAAGTTTCCCAGGCTTCCTTTCAACTAGTATTTAAACTGAGGATGGGAAGATTAGAGCATAATCAAGTTCAAAAGTGTCATCCCTTTTGTTTTAATCCAAATACAAACTTCAAAAAATCAATTGTAAGATCTCCCAAAATGAATGAGGATGATAGAGGGGAGGGTGGTAATGGTCTGGGTGGACATGCAAATGGTGAAGGGCGAGAAATGTTCCTATTGAGAATGGTTTTGTGGGGAGGGAGGATCGTCTTCATCTTAGAAGAAGAAATGTTATTGTTATCAGTTCTTTGAGCTGTTCATCTAGTGGATGGGAGGGGGCGGGGGATAGAGGGTTAAGAAGAGATAGGATAGCCAATGTGTTTGGAGAACCTATGGTGCAAGAATCTGAGGATGATGACGATGTGAGAGATTTTGGGAACCTGAGTTTGAGGCTGCATGTCTTCCCTTAAAGGTTGGGGGTCCAACATGAGAACGATGAATTTAATAATTGCTGCCTAAAGCAGGTCCTATTCTAACGTTAAATCCAGATGTGTTAGAAGACACTAGGGTGTTCTATGGTAACTGTGTGCTTAGGTTTATGGTTGACTACAGAAGGCTTGATGCATATGAAATAAATCGAGCTGTGGAGGCTTAGTGAGTGACTAGGGAATTGGTCACAGTCTTCAAGAATAGAGATATATTTATCTTCTACTGCTAGAATGATGAGGATAGGAGGGACATCATCAGGAAAAGTTTTGTTTCCTTTTATGGAGGTCTGATGGTCTTTCGTGAATAGAGGAGGGAAATGGTTCCCAGGCGATAACGTTTCCTTCTGCGTATTTTTGGGTCAGAGTCTGTGGCTTACCGTTTGAATTTCTTAACAATAATGTAGGAAGGGTGTTGGGGATGTGTTGGGAGCTAACCCTTGGGTTGAACCTATGGGACCGATACCTGAGAATGACTTCATTAGGATCAGAGTTAGTATTATGTTGAATGAATCTCTTTTACCTGGTTTTTTTTCTGGCTTGTAAGGATGGTATTCTTATTTGGGTTCAGTTTAAGTATGAAGAAGTGTTTAAGTATTGTGTGCAGTGTGGTAAGATAAGACACAAGGTGAGGTGTGCTTATACACCTCGTCAAGTTAATACAAAGGTGGATGAGGTGTTAGCTCAGACTGTCACTAAAGGGTTTGTTATTTTTCAAACTGAAAGCAACCATACTAGGTTCAATTTATACTTGAGGGCGACTCGAAGGTAGGTGGAGTTTGCAACTTCTAGGATTGACTTTGCCCATAGGGATTATGGGGTTGTTCCAGATACTTTGCCTGAAGATAGATTCGTGGATTTTGATATAGGTGAAACTCCTAAGGGGAGAATTTTCCCAAGTATGAGGTTTCGTGAGGGACAACAACCCTTTGTGTGTCCAGTGTGGATGCAAAGAGGGTTCAATGGTGAAAATTTGGACGTGATCAGGGGGCTAGGGACTTGGATATTGATGATGAAGGGGAGGGAAGGAGGCAGATGGTGATATCAGAAGAAGATTCAATATGGAAGGTCCTCATGGAAGAAGAGGGGTGTTAAGTGATAGGAACCATGTTCCACATGGTTTTCAATTTGATGATCCTTATATTAGAGCTATGAATTTCATAGCCGAGGTTGATGAAGATGATCCAAATTGGATTATGAGAGAAAAGATTAGAAGAAGGTTGGAGCCTGATGAGCTCAAAGGTTTTATGGCTGATGAAGAGGATAGATTGGCTCAAACTTTTGTGGCACCTGAAGGTTTTCCAATTAAATTTCATGAGCCTGGAAATGACGTGGGAGGGAATGCAAATGAAGGTGAGAACAGGAACAATGAAGGAAATGTCGAAGAGGGTGGGAATGTTGAAGGGGATGGGAATGTAGATAGAAGGAATAATGAGCAGGGCGTAGTACATATGGAGCTGGAGCATATGGAAGAGGAGCATATGGAGCAGGAACGTTTGGATGAGGAAGGCCTAGGAGGTGATGATGATGTAGGTATTGAAAAAGAAGGTGAGTGGATAGAGGGTACTGACCCCGATGAAGACTCTGATGAATCATCACCGAAATGACCTTTTACTCCTAGGGAGCCTGATAACTAGAACTATGTTAGAAGGTATCAAGGGGAAGAGAATCCGGAAGACTTGGAGATTGAGGCCACTGCAGTTATTCCTGAAGGGTTACATGCTAATGATGATTTGGGAGGGACTGGTGGGGGAGATATGGAGGTAGAAGAGGACACCCAGATTCTGACCAGCTCTTTGATGAACCAAGCAGAAAAGTCTGATGAGGAACTGGATGAGGAGGGAATGGAAGAATACATGAGGAAGCAAATGGAGAAGCTTGAGGAAGTTATAAGATTTTCAATAGAAAAAATGATGGTTTTGCTTAGAGACCCTAATTTTTTCCCGACTCTGGTCCCTACAAAAACTAGGGAACAGATTATGAAATATGACGATCAAGGAGAAGGCTCTTTAGCTAAGAGGAGTAATAGGAGGTGTTCCTCGATGGGTCTGCAGGAGAAGATAGAGGTAGGGGAAGCTGTAACCATGAAGAGGAAGACACTTTCAACTCCTACTTTGGGTTGGAAGGATATGGAAGTGGAGGATGTTGACAGCGAACCAATTAAAAAAGGGCCAGGTTCGAGAAAGGAGAGTCTTCTAAGGCTGGAAAGGGTATGGCTGAGGAAGAGAATGCTAAGGAAGGAGATGTTGCTGGTGTGAAGAAGGCAGGTTTTGCGGAGATTGGGCCTTACCAATCTCCTTCATCTACATGAAAGGGCTTTGTTGGAATTGTCTGGGACTCTCGGATCCGCTTGCACCGACAATTCCTAAAGTTAGAGCGATCCTTAATAATAATTTGGATTTAGATTTTATTTTTTTAATGTGAAACTAAGTGTAATGTCTCCATTGTAGCCAATTATTGTAGACCTTTTGGATACTCTTTTGCAGAAAGTCTAGATGCGGTAAGGGCTAGTGGGGGACTTTTTGTGGGGTGGAAGGTAGCTAATGCTTTCACCTTGGTATTTTGTTGTAGGAATTTCATAGTCCTATGGTCCAATATTAGTGGTGCTTTTTCGTGTTATTTAGTGTTTATTTACGGTGATTTGGTTGTAGAGAATAGAGGAGGGGCTGTGGGAGGGGCTTGGGAAATGGTTAGAGGGGTTTAAGTATCCATTTGTTCTAATGGTGACTTTAACCAAGTGGAGGACTAGTGGGGGACTTTTTGTGGGGTGGAAGGTAGCTAATGCTTTCACCTTGGTATTTTGTTGTAGGAATTTCATAGTCCTACGGTCTAAAATTAGTGGTGCTTTTCCATGTTATTTAGTGTTTATTTATGGTGATTCGGTTGCAGAGAATAGAGGAGGGGCTTGGGAAATGGTTAGAGGGGTTTGGGTATCCATTTTTTCTAATGGGTGACTTTAACCAAGTGGACTTGGTGGAAGATAAGCTAAGAGAATCGAAAAGGAAGATTCATGGTTTGAAGGAGTTTACTTTCTGGAAGCTTGATCATCATTTGATAGATGTGCCTTTTAAAGGGTCACGATTTACATGGTGTAACAACAGAAAAGGGGAGACAGAGTTTACGAAAGACTCGATAAAGCTTACACTTCAAAAGATTGGTTGATGGATTATCCTAATCCAGGTGTTTTTCATTACCCGATACAGCTTTCGGATCATGCCCCTATTATCTTTGATTCTAATCTTATTAGAGATGTTAGGAGACGTCCATATAAACTGAAAGTGTGGTGTCTACAATATGATGATACACTTAATTTGATTTAAAAAAGGTGGACTAAAAATTTTGCTGGCTCAAAATCCTTTGTTCTCATGAGAAGATTAAAGGAAATTAGAAGATCTTTAATGAGGTGGTCTCTTGATAAGAAAAGAAAGTGGAAAAAAAGCTGGAATGACTTTGATGAATTACTGGCTGAGGATTTGGAGAAGATTTTTGACGGGAAAATACTGATAAGTATGAAGAAGACCATAAGAGATTTAAAGATTTTGCGAAAGCGACTGCAATTTATTGGAAACAAAGAGCTAAATTAAAATGGGCAATGGAAAGAGATATTTGCGCCAGGTATTTCTTTAATTGTGTCAAAGGAAGAACTGGCAAGAATTTCATCTACAATATCAAAGATAAAGAAGGAAATTGGATTGGAGATTTCTCCAAGATAGATGAGGTGTTTCATCAATACTACAGAAATTTGTTTTAGGGGGGTAATGTAACTGAAGATTTTGATAGCTTCTACGCTGGTAATTCTGCCTTCTTTGAAGCGAACCTGGATAAAGTCACGGAGGATGAATATTTCTATTTATCCAAGGCTTTTAAATCTCCAGGCCCATATGGTATCCCTGCGGAATTCTTTAAGAAAAATTGGAAAATGATCAAGGTTGAGGTCCGTGAGGCTGTTTGTGCTATGTTACAGTTTGGTTTTGTTCTTAAGGAAATGAACAAAATGTTCATTACCCTTATTCGAAAAAATGTTAATCCGGAGAAGGTGGAATAATTTCGACCTATCAGTTTGTGCAATGTGATTATGAAGATTATTATAAAGTGCATTGTCAGTCGTATGAAAGGTGTCATGATGAGGATTGTGGCAGAATTTCAGAATGCCTTTGTCCCAGTTAGATCAATTATTGACAACTTTTTGATTGCGGAGGAATGTATTTCAACCATCCAAAAGAAGAGGGAGAAAAGGTGGGTTTGGTTGCCTTCAAAGCTGACATGAGCAAAGCTTACGAAAGGATGAATTGGAATTTCCTAAGGGGTGCTCTTTGTTGTATTGGCTTTTCGGATGGATTGATTCAGATAATTATGAACTGTGTTACTTCGGTGACATATTCTATTCTATTGAATGGAGAACCACTTAATTTCTTCAAGCCCGCCTGTGGACTCCGTCAAGATGATCCACTCTCTCCTTATTTATTTGTTCTTTGTTCAGAGGTGCTTTCTAGAAACCTTAGATTCTCTTCGGGGAGGGAAAGAATTCCAGGAGTTTGTGTTACTAGGAGGGCTCTAGAGATTAGTCACTTGCTTTTTGCGGATGATTCTCTGTTTTTCTTAAAAGGAGAATGGGACAACTTAGTAAGATTTTACAAATTATTACAAAGATACTGTCAGCTTTCTGGTCAAATGATTAATCAAGGTAAATCTTCAATGATATTTAGCCCTAACAACACCATACAACTTATTCAAAGATCTCTTTTGCTGTTTGATGTGAAGCCGTGTGATGATTTAGGAACATATTTAGGTATCCCCTCTATTGGAAGCTTATCTTGTAGGAAGATTAATGATTTTATTGTGTAGAAGGTTCGTAATAGAATCTGTTATTGGAATGAGGTTTTTCTATCTACTAGAGAAAGACTGACTTTG
This sequence comes from Agrostemma githago, assembly GCA_958450325.1. Taxonomy (NCBI): domain Eukaryota; kingdom Viridiplantae; phylum Streptophyta; class Magnoliopsida; order Caryophyllales; family Caryophyllaceae; genus Agrostemma; species Agrostemma githago. The sequence continues at coordinate 74,340,912 of OY288239.1, read as the reverse complement.
ATACAATCTGTTCTTGCTAACCTTTCGAGTTTCTTTCTATCGGTCTTCAAAATTCCGATAAGTGTGGCTAATAAAATTAATTTTTTATTTATTAGCACATTTCTAGTGGGCTGGCAAGAAAACAGGTCGTAATACTCATTGGCGGGCATTTAATAAGTTTCTATCTCTCAGGAAGGAAGAGGGAGGATTGGGTATTCGGAATACGACTCATATTAATCAGTCTCTATTGGCAAAGAATGCATGGAATATTCTGTGTAAAGAGGATATGTTTATGTGCAGGCTTTTCAATAGTATTTGTGGCAATTTGAAGGACTAGATGATTAGAGAAGATAATTATAAGAAGATAGTGAAGTCCAACAGTTTAAAAGGAATACTATGGAGTAGTAGAATTATTATTAAAGGTGCATCTTGGAGATTAGGAAGTGATAGAGAGAATAATAGTGTCAATATCAATATTTTTCAGGATAGGTGTGTTAATGGCGGAATTCTTGTGATGAAAACGGGAATTCACATGACGTCTAGTGAGGCTGGATTGTTAGATAAAAACTTTTTATGACTTTATCTCGGATGAAGGGTTGTGGGATTGGAGTAAATTGACTGAAGTGTTTGATGATGAATGGTGTAGTAGGATTATGGCCATCCCTATCCCTCAATCCTCGGTTCATGTTCTTTGGTCTGGGGTAAAACTCTGGTTGGAAGGTATAATGCCAAAAGTGATTATAAGGAGGTGTATAAAGAGGATTCTAGATTGTGCAAGAGTATAAGCCGTAACAAAAAGGTATTGAGAATTTTTCCAAATTCCGGGTTGTATTCCGCCCGTGTAACTTTTAATTTACTTTTAAGTTATTTATTTCTGTTGTGCGCATTTATCGCTTTTAAATGAACCCGCATACTAAATTCAACTCCGACAAATTCCAAAGATGCATTAAACGACGTAGTGAACACATATTTCACATGTATAGCCCAAAATAATGGTTGTCATACATTTTCATCGTCTTACTAACGTGCGCACTTAAAAATGGATCAATATCTTAGTAGAGGCCACTACTACAAAAATAGGCTTAGAGAACTGTTAAAAAAAGGCCTAGGGAACGCCTTGGGACGGTTTTCTAACTCTGTGTTCTCTATTGTATAGAGAACAGCTGATACGTGTGTTATGCGTGTCAAAATATAAAGAACGCTCCAGTAGTAAAGGAGTTACGATTTCCATAACTATATAGAACATCTTACTTAGGTAGGTGTTCTCTTTTCCAATACTATTGAAAACGCCTTCCTATGACCACTGTTACATTTTCCAATACATAGAAAACGCCTTTCTATTATCACTGTTATATTTTCCAATGCAATAGAGAACGTCTGGGGTAGATAACAGTTCTTTATTTATTTATTTATTTTAAAAAAAAAATTATTGTAAGCATCATCTATAATTCACATGAAATTATTATTAAATAAAAATACTTAATAATCAAATATAGTACATGTATTAGTACTATTACCGATACAAAGGTTATACCAGAGTATACATTTACTAATTCAAGCCTAAAGTATCTTCCCTTCAAAGTTCCTCCATGGCTTCTACAAACTTCTATGCTTTTGCATCAGCTTCTGCCTTCAAGACTATATCACCATTGCATTCCTGAAGTAGGAATACAATGATAAAATTTTGATTACCTTATGATTTATGACTATTGTTTGAAAACAATAAAGAACACAGAAATTACAAGCTTACGCAATACAAAATGAAATATCGACAAACTAAAATTTACAACTTTAAAAGAGATCCAGTAAACACGGAAAAGAAAACAAATTAACAATCAAAATCAAAAATCAAATTCAACATCGAATAGTATCTATAGATAAATCTATAATCTCAAATCACAAGTTCATCAAAAATCAGATCGAAAATGCGAGTCACTGTAACAACCCGGTTCTTCTAATGACATTAATTAACAAGGCGGAAAATAATTAAGTCGTAAAAAGGGGTAAAAATTAAAACCGTTAACTCCGAGTGAGTCTTTCATTACTACAAGAATCGGTCGTCACTTACAATATCATAAAACGAATTACAACTTAAGTACGAGATTGATATTGTTTAGGGTTACATGTGGACAGGTTAACAGAAAACTCAAAATTAAGCAAGACTACTCCTCGCTAGCACACGTTTCCCCTGTAAGCCCATTAATTTGACATCCTGCAAAATTTACAAAAATACAAAACTATCCCACTTAGTGGGAGTAACCTAACCGTCCTTCTAACACGGCCCCGAATAATCAATGTAGTATAACGTTTAGGTTATCTAATTAACAGATAAGCAGGCATGTCACATTACAAATCGACATGTATACAATGTGAGATACACATGAAGTGATTTCAGTTAACATGCGAATCAACTTACATATATAAGACACGTAGGTTATATAGAATAAAGTAATACATACATCATATGAGTATCATGTGAATAGAATACAGTAAAGCATGGATCATGGATTCATAGAAGTGTCATGTCAAAACAGAGTAAGACATACATAATACAAATCATATGAAACATAATATCAATCATAATCAATGTTCAGGCAAGACATATAACAAAACATCACTTCCCATTATCAAGCATTTCAATCACATCATTAGTCATAAGAGTATAGAACAGTAATGAAGCATAATGTGATTTAGAAAACTGTAGTCATTTACTTTTAAAAACAATGGTTTCCTTTCACATAATGCACGGGACGTGACTACTAATGTCTCATGCACACTTAAGGCTTGCATCTCACCATAAGTGCGGATGAGAACATCAATCCCGCCAATCATATCGATACTAGGAGGTTTACATCTCACCCCTAGTGCTCAATAGGATCGAACACCTAAATTGACTCAGTTTAGTCGACTGACATACGGAGAAGAAGGACTGCAAGTGCATGGACTCAGAGGCCCCGCTAAACCGAACATGTCCCATACACTGCTAAGGCAAAGGTCGGAAGGTATTCCGCCCCCAAAGATATCCGATATAGAGAGTGAGAGCTGATCAGTGCCCTTGTCTATGTATGCGCACACACCCAAACCATACTCTTGGTCTCGGGAAAGAGAACCTTTACACAACCGAGCACCTCAATGGCAACTGGACGACTACTACTCTACCGACAAACTCATAAAGAGCTGGCTGCCCATTTACTTCTTAGCATTTTCTCGCACCGGCAGGATGCATCATGGCCTCCCATGAGCAGTGACTCCGAGTGTCGTAGTCTACTTTCGAAGCTGTCTTCTATCGCATCGTTCTCTAAACATTACCAAGATAGCGCCCAACACGAAACGTAGGCTGAATTTGGGTGTCTTATAAAGACAGAGTCTCTGGAATATCGAGCTCAGCGGTCATCGTGGGGCACATGTCTGATAACCAGAGGGATGAAACAATACCGGGTTCCATAAGGATGACCGGTCTGTGGGCTGTGTATTGACTCGGAACAAGTCATTACAACATGGAATGGTGAAGAAGACTCAGAGGGTACTGCCAGGGCACATGTTCATTTTCACCATGATTGGTGTCGATAACATCGTTCGTGAAAACGTGTCTGATCACCGGCTTAGGTAACACACCGACTAGAAGTACGGTTGTTCCTATGGGATTTAAGTATGTCGATTTTAAGATTAACAAACATTATCAATCGTCGTAAAATTTATCTTAACTGATAGTTTTAGTATACTGATGTAAGAGATTTGGAACATTTTATTTGAGAGATATTATTTGAAGTGTTCATTAGTTGAGATTTGATTAAAGATTCAATTATTTCTAAGTACATTATTTAAGATGGGTTCCTTTATCTTGACTTGGTCTATGTTGACTTAAAAAGCCAAAGTTTGACCAAGATGGACTAGTCAACCCTTAGTTTTGACTTAATCACTAATTAGTCCTTAAGTGCTCATTATAAAGTTTAAGTGTTGTTTTGCATATTTAAGCATTGTTTAACTTAGTATTTTTGGGTTATTCGTCTTTTAGTACTCTATACTTTTTGGGCACAAGTATTTAGTACATTTATTGTTCAAGTGTACGTATTTAGTATTTTTATACGGTTTCGTATTTGTACAAGTATACTTATCTCTTAAAGCCTATTTATACTTATTAAAATATTTCAAACACCAAATAAATCAATAATAATTATAAAAAAAATCATTTTTAACCTTATTAGGTATCATATTTCTCAAAACATCGAGTTTTACAAAAATAAATTTGAGTAATAACGAAATAGATAATATTATTAAGGATACTAAATGAGTCATTTTTCAAATGTTATTTTTAAGTTTCGATTTTCATACTCAACAGACTTTTATAAGTTAGGTTTCCAGATATAAAGTCATTTTTCAAAAATAATAAGGTTTATTATTTTTAACAATTTAAAATAGAAAACAGTACGGTTTTCAATACTTTCTTTTAAATCGTTTAAAATACTTAGAAATCATTAAAGCGAACCAAAATTTTATTTTGGATACATATACTTGTACATAACTTATACCCAGAAATGTAGATTAAAATACTTTATGAAAGTTCTTAAATAAAATATTCTTTCCAGATCTGATCCATTTTAGTACAAATTTTATAAATGAAAATATATAAGATGGATTTATATGAAATTTTACATACACATTTTAGGCATCATCAGGAACATAACATAATATTTACAAGTCCAAAAGAAACGTTTAACATCACGAAACATACTATTTTCTCAGACAGTACATAAAATCATACAGTACCAGTTTACGAAATAAATCATTACTAAATATATATTTTCTTAAAAACTTACTTTTCATATTTTTAGTATATTCTAGACATTCAGATCTACAACTTTCATGAAGGAACCTAAGGCTAATTCGAAACATATTTTACACATACAAATCGTGAACATACATCATACATCACAGAATCCATTTTACAGCATGTATTGTTAAGTGATAAGTCAACAAATAGTTAGCTTTAAACTTGGTGATCTAATGATTTAGTCCTAAACATGATGTTACATGTTAGTTAGAGTCTAAACACTATACTACGAGATTTGAGGGCAAAGAAAAGTTAGGTTACCTATTAGCAATTCTCCGGATCAACTATGAAATCAATTATACTAAGATCGAAGCCCCCTTCCTCTTGCTCCTCTTCATGAATAGTTAGAAGGACACACAAACAAGGTAAGTTAGTAAATATAATAGGAATAAGACTTAAAAATAAAGAGTATAAGGTAAGGAAAAGAAAGAGTATGTGCTCTTGAGATATGGTGGTGTAAACACCTTAAAACTTAAAAGAACTTGTATGATTTTCTTTGGTTTTTAGATGGATCTTTGAAGGAGTGTTTAAGTGAGTGAATGGATGAGTAAATTAAGAGAAAATGGCTGGTTATAAGCACACAAGTCGTGCATTAGATGGGGGAGCAAAGGGTGGACAAGAACTTGACAATTACCAAAAGTAGCTAAGCATACTTTAAGAGGTACATACCCTATTTGGTGTTTTTGATTAGAAAAGCATATTTTGAGGCTTGGACTTCAAAGTGACGGTATGGCATGCCTTAGGGTGATGTTTTTGAGTTTATTTGGTCACACCATGGACAGGAAAGAAGTACGGAAATTGAATGTCGAGAAACGATTCGTCGGGTGACGATTTTCGTAGTAAAGGAGTTGTCCAGTACAATATTTTTATGATGAACTTATAAATTGTAATTTTTGAATATCACCATCGTGTATATCTTGGAAAATTAATAAAGTTAGGCTTTTGAAACGCCTCAATCGGAGTCCGTATGAGAAAATAGGAACCGTTTTACGAAATCGCGCAGAATTTCGATAACGATAGAATTTTCAGTTTTGCAAACAATGAAGTGAAATAGAAAGGTTCCAAAGACACAAGAATTGAATATTACTATATAAAATATTTTGTCGAGAATCGATTTATTAATATTAATCGTTATTATAAATAACTAAAATGGTCAAAAACACGGGGTGTTACAGACTACCCCCCTTAAGAAAATTTCGTCCTCAAAATTCACAACTTCTAGGTTGATACGGTATATATTTCCTAAGGTTAAGCTAAGGTTTTCATTTAATTTTTTTTTGGTGATTCTTAAATATCCATAGGGTATTCTCAAGTTCTCAAAAGTAGAACAATCTCGGGTCATTTCGAGATTTGGTTCACTATCGGCTCTAACTCCAAAACCAGATAATATCTAAATGCCTTAAAAACGATATAACATTTTTATTTTTTTTGAGAAATGCTAGTTTGGCTTAAGGTATAAATCCATTAAAATAAAGGTTGTCCTAATTTCCATAAAATTTCAAAACGTTTAATAGTTTTGATCTTTAAGTTTAACTAGACTTTCACTCGTATATCCTCCATTATCAATCGTATCAAAATTCATGGTTCTCACGACACTCTCAATATTTATCATCGAAAGATTGATCTCCTAGGGTTGCGTGGTTCTTTCAGTGATAAGCTCTTGGAGTTAATACAAAACTTTGGTATTGATTTCTCTTACGTTTCTAAAATTTTCAATTGTTTCTTTGTTTCTTGATTCCTCGATTAGAAGGTTATTCCAAAACTTCAAATTGACAGTATGTGGGTTTTGAAGTGTCCGTCATCATTACAATATTTTGGGGTTGTAATATTATCATTATCCATCATCCAAAATATAAATAAGTCTCCAAAATATATATAGTTTTCTTAGGTATTCCCAAAATTATAGGTTATAAATCAGCTCAGCCAATCCTGAAACTTCTAGAGATCTGCTAAGGCTTGTTCACAATCTATTCCCCGAAATAGCTTTTGAAGTCAATAAAGGAAATCCTCAAATAATTTGATCAATGATCGTTCTCATACTTCTTTCGAACACATAATTCCACAGATACAAGGTAATGACATCTCGAACATCTCTCGTCCTCAAAGGCATTCTAACTTTGTTATAACAGGGTGGTTAAGATTTTGGATGGAAAATAAAGGTTAAGTCTTACAATAGGTTACCGCTCAAAATAGATTATGCGTAAGACACACACTGATAACTTGACTTAATAAGGTTCCAAGTCAAGTGGTCAAGCAAAACAAAAACAAAAACTAGGTTAGCAACGCTTCAATCCAAGGTTCGCACATTGATCTCGTAGGTCTTCTTTGATGATATGGTCCCTGATCAGGTTCTGAAGTCTATGCTTCTTGGTGATTTTCTTCTGGATCAACTTTGAATAGGCTCATCATATTAAGAGTCTTTCTTCTATACGATCCTGGTGAAGTCGTTCTCTTGCTCCCAGCAGTTCCAACGTTACATCTACTCGTCTAAGTACTAAATCGTCAGGTCAAAGGTTAATAACAATATTCTAGTTGGTTGGGTTAACTCGATCGGAGATGCATAGAAAAGTTCAATGAAAGTATGTAGGTACAGTTGATCAAAGAAGTGGGATTAGGTTTCACAAAAGAATGTATATGAAAAGAAGTGGTAAGTTAAACAAAAAATTATCATTTGGTTCGTTGCATAAAAGAGGTAAGGGAAGTAACAACTACAAGGAGGAATTATCGCGATGATTAGTCAGTAGAACATTGTTCCAACTAACCAAAGAGTTCCTCGTCCGATAGAAGGAACGAGAAGATAATTTGAGTTTATATAAGACAACCTCGAGCAAAGTTTGTTTTTCAAAGAGATGATCAAGGTAAGGATCGAGATAGATACGTTATTGATGTACTCCTCAATGAGAAGAATAGAAGTATTAGTGAGTTTTCAAATAACCTATGAGGTTTCAGGTAATAGGCAAAGCAGAATTCAAGACCAAAAGGTCAGGGTTGCAGATTTGCATAGATTCTGTTGTGGTACGAAGTCGGCTAAGAAGTGTTACCATGACTCTAGATAATGATTAGAACATGAACATATTGGATCATAATGGGAAAATCACTGATCCATGAAAGACTTCGTTTTAGGAGTAGCTGGAAAGTATTCCATACAAAAATTGATATGGAGTGATTTAACTGATAATGGAAACAACACATCATCAATCAAGAACCATGTTAGATTGGGTCACTCATGTCTCTTTTCTTAGTAACTTCGTCATTCTACATTCCTTTCTAGTTAATCCTCAAAATGTTTTTTTTGTTTCTCCAGTTGTTTCTCCAACCTTTATATTTAGAGGTTTGGTTCCTTAAACTCTCGGCATATTATTCCTAAAGTATTTCATTTGAGTATATCTCGCATAGGTATACATCTCCAATAATATATAATAATGTCCTTTATTTGCTCAATTATACTGATTAACTTAATTCTTCCAGTTAACTCCCTAATAACCAGTAAGGTAGGATCCATAGGTGTTTCCATTCATCAAGGATTTTTCTCTAAATGTTACACAACCTTACATCTAATTTTGATTTAAACAATCCCAATAATTTTTATGAGGTTTCATCTATATCCTCGAATTTAAAAATTATAATTAACAAATTCATTGGAAGTCTATGCCACTCAAGTTACAAGTCCTCAGACAATCATGGTTCTCTATACAACCATTGGCTATTGACCTCGATTTACCAATTCTAAAGCTATTCATGATTTAGCTAGGAGTTCCAGCATAAATCCGTTCAGTCGGAACTATGCATCTTATCATTGGATTACAAGTTTCATTCTTCAAAATTTTCATAAAATTCTCTTAGTCCTCAAAATAAATACTACATGCGTTGTTAAATTCTATCCCTTAGTACTCTTTACTGCTTCTTTTCCCCGATATCTTTTCATAAAGGTCAAAACTCTCTCGTTATTAGTAATAGTTACTCATCCACAAAACTCGTCTGTTGGCTAACATAATCCGCAAAAACATTGAAAATACAAGGGTTCTAAATTCCACAAAACCATGTATGACTTAATTTCTCATCAAGTACTCAGTAGTTATATGTATGTGGGTTAGATTTCCATAAGTGTCATTCTTTCTCATCTTTCCTTAGCTTACAACCTTAACTCTTCCAATCTTCTGTTATTCTTTAGTATCCTCAAGTTACAATATCTAAACCTCTCAATCATTGGTTAAAATTAATAATCCCCAAGATCGTTGAATCCAAGATCAACACTCAAAAACATTAGTTGGTTCTAATCTTTTTCCAACTTCTTGTCATTCCAAAAATCAATAGGTTCCTATGTCCAATAATTATAGGTTGACTAAAAGGGTAAAGATTGGGTGATCCTATTGTGGTTGGTTTGGAAGGATATTGGATACTTCAAGTACATTATACTGGTGAGAATCCTTGGTATAACTATGTCCATTCTGAGTGGTTTATGGGTTAATCGCGCTTTCATTGTACTCTGATAAGTTGTAACCATGGTTCATTCAAGACGTAGAAATATACTTAGAAAATGGGTTGAAAGAATAAATATTTAAGAATTTTGAATTGGGTTGATGAGAATAATAACTGAAAGTATTGAAGTTTATCTCCATAGTCAACGGTTATGACAAACTTGGAAAGAGGAAATAGTAACAAGGTAGAGATAAAAGACGATGAATATGTATGATGTTAGCATACATGCAGTTTGATAGCAGTCTAAAAGAATAAGAAGCAAGCTGAAGAAATGAGAAGGAAATAAGATAGAACGGTAAATATGAAAGGTTCCATCAGATAGGAATATTTCAGACTAAGTTTAACTGAGCAATAATATACGAAGGTGAAATAAGTGAAAGACTTCTTATCTAACTCAGGATGAGTAGTCGGACCTAAGAACTGGTTCACGAAGGGATCGAAATGAGTTTAGAAACAAAGGAGAAGGAATCAGTTGAGGTTAAAACTCCTTTAGAAAAGATTAGAAGTTTGTTCAAGAATAGTTCAAGGGTTAGGGTTTAAATGACTTTTGTCTATGCATCCTGATATAGGTTCAAATGTTGGATCTGATTGGTGAAAAAGTTAACCAAATAATAATAATAATGATGAAAGATTAAAAGGTGTTCCTCGATTTATGAAGGTATGGATGTTAGACATGAAGGAAAGCTTTGTATGTGATGTTTAAGAATTTGGACGGAAGGATTGAAGATAGTTCAGAATTGAACTCAAATCGTTGCTTGGTTAGATAAAGAAAGTGGGGGCAAAGGTAGAAAATAAGGATAAGCTAGAAAAATGAATTAGATGTGGTGTAAGATGTTACTGTGAAATGAATATGGGCAAGAAGGGTTCATTTCCATGACTACAATTTAGGCTAATAAACGATCTCCGATGTACGAGTTATATAGGTAAGTAGAGTCTCGGTCAAGTCTAAGTCGACACCTAAATAGGACTCGAGGACTACTATCTTACGTACGTCTGCACTTTATCTTTTTGTATGTTACATCTCGGCTGCATAACTTCACTTGATACATCAACATGGTCCAACTTGATTTTGCTACTATAGTTGATTTGGATGATGCGTCTATTTGTACTTGCAATGGTGTTCTACCAGTCTTGAACTGTCAATGGTTGCAAGTGCTTTATCTTGTCATCGCGTTAATCACAAGTAAATTAAAACTAGCCAGCAGGCTAAAAGTTAGTGCAATCACTCTACATTCAACTATGCAGATAGCATGAAAAAAACAAGCAAAGGCCAAAACCTAAATCGGATGGTACGGTAATCCTTAGTAGTTCTACCCATCTAGACATTCTACCCAAGTATATTATTTGATCCTAGGGTTATGCTAGTGAATCTCTCGTTTAGTGATCTTAAATTTTCTACATGTTTTACACTTTAGACACTCTAGACCCTTGTCATGGCTCCAGGCGCGTTTCCTCGATAGGTGATGTAAATATGCATCACACATAATTACACACGGTCTCAAGGTCGCTCTGATACCAACTGTAACAACCCGGTTCTTCTAATGACATTAATTAACAAGGCGGAAAATATTTAAGTCGTAAAAAGGGGTAAAAATTAAAACCGTTAACTCCGAGTGAGTCTTTCATTACTACAAGAACCGGTCGTCACTTACAATATCATAAAACGAATTACAACTTAAGTACGAGCTTGATATTGTTTAGGGTTACATGTGGACAGGTTAACAGAAAACTCAAAATTAAGCAAGACTACTCCTCGCTAGCACACGTTTCCCCTGTAAGCCCATTAATTTGACATCCTGCAAAATTTACAAAAATACAAAACTATCCCACTTAGTGGGAGTAACCTAACCGTCCTTCTAACACGGCCCCGAATAATCAATGTAGTATAACGTTTAGGTTATCTAATTAATAGATAAGCAGGCATGTCACATTACAAATCGACATGTATACAATGTGAGATACAGATGAAGTGATTTCAGTTAACATGCGAATCAACTTTCATATATAAGACACGTAGGTTATATAGAATAAAGTAATACATACATCATATGAGTATCATGTGAATAGAATACAGTAAAGCATGGATCATGGATTCATAGAAGTGTCATGTCAAAATAGAGTAAGACATACATAATACAAATCATATGAAACATAATATCAATCATAATCAATGTTCAGGCAAGACATATAACAAAACATCACTTCCCATTATCAAGCATTTCAATCACATCATTAGTCATAAGAGTATAGAACAGTAATGAAGCATAATGTGATTTAGAAAACTGTAGTCATTTACTTTTAAAAACAATGGTTTCCTTTCACATAATGCACGGGACGTGACTACTAATGTCTCATGCACACTTAAGGCTTGCATCTCACCATAAGTGCGGATGGGAACATCAATCCCGCCAATCATATTGATACTAGGAGGTTTACATCTCACCCCTAGTGCTCAATAGGATCGAACACCTAAATTGCCTCAGTTTAGTCGACAGACATACGGAGAAGAAGGACTGCAAGTGCATGGACTCAGAGGCCCCGCTAAACCGAACATGTCCCATACACTGCTAAGGCAAAGGTCGGAAGGTATTCCGCCCCCAAAGATATCCGATATAGAGAGTGAGAGCTGATCAGTGCCCTTGTCTATGTATGCGCACACACCCAATCCATACTCTTGGTCTCGCGAAAGAGAACCTTTACACAACCGAGCACCTCAATGGCAACTGGACGACTACTACTCTAACGACAAACTCATAAAGAGCTGGCTGCCCATTTACTTCTTAGCATTTTCTTGCACCGGCAGGATGCATCATGGCCTCCCATGAGCAGTGACTCCGAGTGTCGTAGTCTACTTTCGAAGCTGTCTTCTATCGCATCGTTCTCTAAACATTACCAAGATAGCGCCCAACACGAAACGTAGGCTGAATTTGGGTGTCTTATAAAGACAAAGTCTCTGGAATATCGAGCTCAGCGGTCATCGTGGGGCACATGTCTGATAACCAGAGGGATGAAACAATACCGGGTTCCATAAGGATGACCGGTCTGTGGGCTGTGTATTGACTCGGAACAAGTCATTACAACATGGAATGGTGAAGAAGACTCAGAGGGTACTGCCAGGGCACATGTTCATTTTCACCATGATTGGTGTCGATAACATCGTTCGTGAAAACGTGTCTGATCACCGGCTTAGGTAACACACCGACTAGAAGTACGGTTGTTCCTATGGGATTTAAGTATGTCGATTTTAAGATTAACAAACATTATCAATCGTCGTAAAATTTATCTTAACTGATAGTTTTAGTATACTGATGTAAGAGATTTGGAACATTTTATTTGAGAGATATTATTTGAAGTGTTCATTAGTTGAGATTTGATTAAAGATTCAATTATTTCTAAGTACATTATTTAAGATGGGTTCCTTTATCTTGACTTGGTCTATGTTGACTTAAAAAGCCAAAGTTTGACCAAGATGGACTAGTCAACCCTTAGTTTTGACTTAATCACTAATTAGTCCTTAAGTGCTCATTATAAAGTTTAAGTGTTGTTTTGCATATTTAAGCATTGTTTAACTTAGTATTTTTGGGTTATTCGTCTTTTAGTACTCTATACTTTTTGGGCACAAGTATTTAGTACATTTATTGTTCAAGTGTACGTATTTAGTATTTTTATACGGTTTCGTATTTGTACAAGTATACTTATCTCTTAAAGCCTATTTATACTTATTAAAATATTTCAAACACCAAATAAATCAATAATAATTATAAAAAAAATCATTTTTAACCTTATTAGGTATCATATTTCTCAAAACATCGAGTTTTACAAAAATAAATTTGAGTAATAACGAAATAGATAATATTATTAAGGATACTAAATGAGTCATTTTTCAAATGTTATTTTTAAGTTTTGATTTTCATACTCAACAGACTTTTATAAGTTAGGTTTCCAGATATAAAGTCATTTTTCAAAAATAATAAGGTTTATTATTTTTAACAATTTAAAATAGAAAACAGTACGGTTTTCAATACTTTCTTTTAAATCGTTTAAAATACTTAGAAATCATTAAAGCGAACCAAAATTTTATTTTGGATACATATACTTGTACATAACTTATACCCAGAAATGTAGATTAAAATACTTTATGAAAGTTCTTAAATAAAATATTCTTTCCAGATCTGATCCATTTTAGTACAAATTTTATAAATGAAAATATATAAGATGGATTTATATGAAATTTTACATACACATTTTAGGCATCATCAGGAACATAACATAATATTTACAAGTCCAAAAGAAACGTTTAACATCACGAAACATACTATTTTCTCAGACAGTACATAAAATCATACAGTACCAGTTTACGAAATAAATCATTACTAAATATATATTTTCTTAAAAACTTACTTTTCATATTTTTAGCATATTCTGGACATTCAGATCTACAACTTTCATGAAGGAACCTAAGGCTAATTCGAAACATATTTTACACATACAAATCGTGAACATACATCATACATCACAGAATCCATTTTACAGCATGTATTGTTAAGTGATAAGTCAACAAATAGTTAGCTTTAAACTTGGTGATCTAATGATTTAGTCCTAAACATGATGTTACATGTTAGTTAGAGTCTAAACACTATACTACGAGATTTGAGGGCAAAGAAAAGTTAGGTTACCTATTAGCAATTCTCCGGATCAACTATGAAATCAATTATACTAAGATCGAAGCCCCCTTCCTCTTGCTCCTCTTCATGAATAGTTAGAAGGACACACAAACAAGGTAAGTTAGTAAATATAATAGGAATAAGACTTAAAAATAAAGAGTATAAGGTAAGGAAAAGAAAGAGTATGTGCTCTTGAGATATGGTGGTGTAAACACCTTAAAACTTAAAAGAACTTGTATGATTTTCTTTGGTTTTTAGATGGATCTTTGAAGGAGTGTTTAAGTGAGTGAATGGATGAGTAAATTAAGAGAAAATGGCTGGTTATAAGCACACAAGTCGTGCATTAGATGGGGGAGCAAAGGGTGGACAAGAACTTGACAATTACCAAAAGTAGCTAAGCATACTTTAAGAGGTACATACCCTATTTGGTGTTTTTGATTAGAAAAGCATATTTTGAGGCTTGGACTTCAAAGTGACGGTATGGCATGCCTTAGGGTGATGTTTTTGAGTTTATTTGGTCACACCATGGACAGGAAAGAAGTACGGAAATTGAATGTCGAGAAACGATTCGTCGGGTGACGATTTTCGTAGTAAAGGAGTTGTCCAGTACAATATTTTTATGATGAACTTATAAATTGTAATTTTTGAATATCACCATCGTGTATATCTTGGAAAATTAATAAAGTTAGGCTTTTGAAACGCCTCAATCGGAGTCCGTATGAGAAAATAGGAACCGTTTTACGAAATCGCGCAGAATTTCGATAACGATAGAATTTTCAGTTTTGCAAACAATGAAGTGAAATAGAAAGGTTCCAAAGACACAAGAATTGAATATTACTATATAAAATATTTTGTCGAGAATCGATTTATTAATATTAATCGTTATTATAAATAACTAAAATGGTCAAAAACACGGGGTGTTACAGACTACCCCCCTTAAGAAAATTTCGTCCTCAAAATTCACAACTTCTAGGTTGATACGGTATATATTTCCTAAGGTTAAGCTAAGGTTTTCATTTAATTTTTTTTTGGTGATTCTTAAATATCCATAGGGTATTCTCAAGTTCTCAAAAGTAGAACAATCTCGGGTCATTTCGAGATTTGGTTCACTATCGGCTCTAACTCCAAAACCAGATAATATCTAAATGCCTTAAAAACGATATAACATTTTTATTTTTTTTGAGAAATGCTAGTTTGGCTTAAGGTATAAATCCATTAAAATAAAGGTTGTCCTAATTTCCATAAAATTTCAAAACGTTTAATAGTTTTGATCTTTAAGTTTAACTAGACTTTCACTCGTATATCCTCCATTATCAATCGTATCAAAATTCATGGTTCTCACGACACTCTCAATATTTATCATCGAAAGATTGATCTCCTAGGGTTGCGTGGTTCTTTCAGTGATAAGCTCTTGGAGTTAATACAAAACTTTGGTATTGATTTCTCTTACGTTTCTAAAATTTTCAATTGTTTCTTTGTTTCTTGATTCCTCGATTAGAAGGTTATTCCAAAACTTCAAATTGACAGTATGTGGGTTTTGAAGTGTCCGTCATCATTACAATATTTTGGGGTTGTAATATTATCATTATCCATCATCCAAAATATAAATAAGTCTCCAAAATATATATAGTTTTCTTAGGTATTCCCAAAATTATAGGTTATAAATCAGCTCAGCCAATCCTGAAACTTCTAGAGATCTGCTAAGGCTTGTTCACAATCTATTCCCCGAAATAGCTTTTGAAGTCAATAAAGGAAATCCTCAAATAATTTGATCAATGATCGTTCTCATACTTCTTTCGAACACATAATTCCACAGATACAAGGTAATGACATCTCGAACATCTCTCGTCCTCAAAGGCATTCTAACTTTGTTATAACAGGGTGGTTAAGATTTTGGATGGAAAATAAAGGTTAAGTCTTACAATAGGTTACCGCTCAAAATAGATTATGCGTAAGACACACACTGATAACTTGACTTAATAAGGTTCCAAGTCAAGTGGTCAAGCAAAACAAAAACAAAAACTAGGTTAGCAACGCTTCAATCCAAGGTTCGCACATTGATCTCGTAGGTCTTCTTTGATGATATGGTCCCTGATCAGGTTCTGAAGTCTATGCTTCTTGGTGATTTTCTTCTGGATCAACTTTGAATAGGCTCATCATATTAAGAGTCTTTCTTCTATACGATCCTGGTGAAGTCGTTCTCTTGCTCCCAGCAGTTCCAACGTTACATCTACTCGTCTAAGTACTAAATCGTCAGGTCAAAGGTTAATAACAATATTCTAGTTGGTTGGGTTAACTCGATCGGAGATGCATAGAAAAGTTCAATGAAAGTATGTAGGTACAGTTGATCAAAGAAGTGGGATTAGGTTTCACAAAAGAATGTATATGAAAAGAAGTGGTAAGTTAAACAAAAAATTATCATTTGGTTCGTTGCATAAAAGAGGTAAGGGAAGTAACAACTACAAGGAGGAATTATCGCGATGATTAGTCAGTAGAACATTGTTCCAACTAACCAAAGAGTTCCTCGTCCGATAGAAGGAACGAGAAGATAATTTGAGTTTATATAAGACAACCTCGAGCAAAGTTTGTTTTTCAAAGAGATGATCAAGGTAAGGATCGAGATAGATACGTTATTGATGTACTCCTCAATGAGAAGAATAGAAGTATTAGTGAGTTTTCAAATAACCTATGAGGTTTCAGGTAATAGGCAAAGCAGAATTCAAGACCAAAAGGTCAGGGTTGCAGATTTGCATAGATTCTGTTGTGGTACGAAGTCGGCTAAGAAGTGTTACCATGACTCTAGATAATGATTAGAACATGAACATATTGGATCATAATGGGAAAATCACTGATCCATGAAAGACTTCGTTTTAGGAGTAGCTGGAAAGTATTCCATACAAAAATTGATATGGAGTGATTTAACTGATAATGGAAACAACACATCATCAATCAAGAACCATGTTAGATTGGGTCACTCATGTCTCTTTTCTTAGTAACTTCGTCATTCTACATTCCTTTCTAGTTAATCCTCAAAATGTTTTTTTTGTTTCTCCAGTTGTTTCTCCAACCTTTATATTTAGAGGTTTGGTTCCTTAAACTCTCGGCATATTATTCCTAAAGTATTTCATTTGAGTATATCTCGCATAGGTATACATCTCCAATAATATATAATAATGTCCTTTATTTGCTCAATTATACTGATTAACTTAATTCTTCCAGTTAACTCCCTAATAACCAGTAAGGTAGGATCCATAGGTGTTTCCATTCATCAAGGATTTTTCTCTAAATGTTACACAACCTTACATCTAATTTTGATTTAAACAATCCCAATAATTTTTATGAGGTTTCATCTATATCCTCGAATTTAAAAATTATAATTAACAAATTCATTGGAAGTCTATGCCACTCAAGTTACAAGTCCTCAGACAATCATGGTTCTCTATACAACCATTGGCTATTGACCTCGATTTACCAATTCTAAAGCTATTCATGATTTAGCTAGGAGTTCCAGCATAAATCCGTTCAGTCGGAACTATGCATCTTATCATTGGATTACAAGTTTCATTCTTCAAAATTTTCATAAAATTCTCTTAGTCCTCAAAATAAATACTACATGCGTTGTTAAATTCTATCCCTTAGTACTCTTTACTGCTTCTTTTCCCCGATATCTTTTCATAAAGGTCAAAACTCTCTCGTTATTAGTAATAGTTACTCATCCACAAAACTCGTCTGTTGGCTAACATAATCCGCAAAAACATTGAAAATACAAGGGTTCTAAATTCCACAAAACCATGTATGACTTAATTTCTCATCAAGTACTCAGTAGTTATATGTATGTGGGTTAGATTTCCATAAGTGTCATTCTTTCTCATCTTTCCTTAGCTTACAACCTTAACTCTTCCAATCTTCTGTTATTCTTTAGTATCCTCAAGTTACAATCTCTAAACCTCTCAATCATTGGTTAAAATTAATAATCCCCAAGATCGTTGAATCCAAGATCAACACTCAAAAACATTAGTTGGTTCTAATCTTTTTCCAACTTCTTGTCATTCCAAAAATCAATAGGTTCCTATGTCCAATAATTATAGGTTGACTAAAAGGGTAAAGATTGGGTGATCCTATTGTGGTTGGTTTGGAAGGATATTGGATACTTCAAGTACATTATACTGGTGAGAATCCTTGGTATAACTATGTCCATTCTGAGTGGTTTATGGGTTAATCGCGCTTTCATTGTACTCTGATAAGTTGTAACCATGGTTCATTCAAGACGTAGAAATATACTTAGAAAATGGGTTGAAAGAATAAATATTTAAGAATTTTGAATTGGGTTGATGAGAATAATAACTGAAAGTATTGAAGTTTATCTCCATAGTCAACGGTTATGACAAACTTGGAAAGAGGAAATAGTAACAAGGTAGAGATAAAAGACGATGAATATGTATGATGTTAGCATACATGCAGTTTGATAGCAGTCTAAAAGAATAAGAAGCAAGCTGAAGAAATGAGAAGGAAATAAGATAGAACGGTAAATATGAAAGGTTCCATCAGATAGGAATATTTCAGACTAAGTTTAACTGAGCAATAATATACGAAGGTGAAATAAGTGAAAGACTTCTTATCTAACTCAGGATGAGTAGTCGGACCTAAGAACTGGTTCACGAAGGGATCGAAATGAGTTTAGAAACAAAGGAGAAGGAATCAGTTGAGGTTAAAACTCCTTTAGAAAAGATTAGAAGTTTGTTCAAGAATAGTTCAAGGGTTAGGGTTTAAATGACTTTTGTCTATGCATCCTGATATAGGTTCAAATGTTGGATCTGATTGGTGAAAAAGTTAACCAAATAATAATAATAATGATGAAAGATTAAAAGGTGTTCCTCGATTTATGAAGGTATGGATGTTAGACATGAAGGAAAGCTTTGTATGTGATGTTTAAGAATTTGGACGGAAGGATTGAAGATAGTTCAGAATTGAACTCAAATCGTTGCTTGGTTAGATAAAGAAAGTGGGGGCAAAGGTAGAAAATAAGGATAAGCTAGAAAAATGAATTAGATGTGGTGTAAGATGTTACTGTGAAATGAATATGGGCAAGAAGGGTTCATTTCCATGACTACAATTTAGGCTAATAAACGATCTCCGATGTACGAGTTATATAGGTAAGTAGAGTCTCGGTCAAGTCTAAGTCGACACCTAAATAGGACTCGAGGACTACTATCTTACGTACGTCTGCACTTTATCTTTTTGTATGTTACATCTCGGCTGCATAACTTCACTTGATACATCAACATGGTCCAACTTGATTTTGCTACTATAGTTGATTTGGATGATGCGTCTATTTGTACTTGCAATGGTGTTCTACCAGTCTTGAACTGTCAATGGTTGCAAGTGCTTTATCTTGTCATCGCGTTAATCACAAGTAAATTAAAACTAGCCAGCAGGCTAAAAGTTAGTGCAATCACTCTACATTCAACTATGCAGATAGCATGAAAAAAACAAGCAAAGGCCAAAACCTAAATCGGATGGTACGGTAATCCTTAGTAGTTCTACCCATCTAGACATTCTACCCAAGTATATTATTTGATCCTAGGGTTATGCTAGTGAATCTCTCGTTTAGTGATCTTAAATTTTCTACATGTTTTACACTTTAGACACTCTAGACCCTTGTCATGGCTCCAGGCGCGTTTCCTCGATAGGTGATGTAAATATGCATCACACATAATTACACACGGTCTCAAGGTCGCTCTGATACCAACTGTAACAACCCGGTTCTTCTAATGACATTAATTAACAAGGCGGAAAATATTTAAGTCGTAAAAAGGGGTAAAAATTAAAACCGTTAACTCCGAGTGAGTCTTTCATTACTACAAGAACCGGTCGTCACTTACAATATCATAAAACGAATTACAACTTAAGTACGAGCTTGATATTGTTTAGGGTTACATGTGGACAGGTTAACAGAAAACTCAAAATTAAGCAAGACTACTCCTCGCTAGCACACGTTTCCCCTGTAAGCCCATTAATTTGACATCCTGCAAAATTTACAAAAATA
This sequence comes from Agrostemma githago, assembly GCA_958450325.1. NCBI lineage: Eukaryota > Viridiplantae > Streptophyta > Magnoliopsida > Caryophyllales > Caryophyllaceae > Agrostemma > Agrostemma githago. Next base: position 74,320,913 of record OY288239.1, on the reverse strand, counting down.
CAAAACTATCCCACTTAGTGGGAGTAACCTAACCGTCCTTCTAACACGGCCCCGAATAATCAATGTAGTATAACGTTTAGGTTATCTAATTAATAGATAAGCAGGCATGTCACATTACAAATCGACATGTATACAATGTGAGATACAGATGAAGTGATTTCAGTTAACATGCGAATCAACTTTCATATATAAGACACGTAGGTTATATAGAATAAAGTAATACATACATCATATGAGTATCATGTGAATAGAATACAGTAAAGCATGGATCATGGATTCATAGAAGTGTCATGTCAAAATAGAGTAAGACATACATAATACAAATCATATGAAACATAATATCAATCATAATCAATGTTCAGGCAAGACATATAACAAAACATCACTTCCCATTATCAAGCATTTCAATCACATCATTAGTCATAAGAGTATAGAACAGTAATGAAGCATAATGTGATTTAGAAAACTGTAGTCATTTACTTTTAAAAACAATGGTTTCCTTTCACATAATGCACGGGACGTGACTACTAATGTCTCATGCACACTTAAGGCTTGCATCTCACCATAAGTGCGGATGGGAACATCAATCCCGCCAATCATATTGATACTAGGAGGTTTACATCTCACCCCTAGTGCTCAATAGGATCGAACACCTAAATTGCCTCAGTTTAGTCGACAGACATACGGAGAAGAAGGACTGCAAGTGCATGGACTCAGAGGCCCCGCTAAACCGAACATGTCCCATACACTGCTAAGGCAAAGGTCGGAAGGTATTCCGCCCCCAAAGATATCCGATATAGAGAGTGAGAGCTGATCAGTGCCCTTGTCTATGTATGCGCACACACCCAATCCATACTCTTGGTCTCGCGAAAGAGAACCTTTACACAACCGAGCACCTCAATGGCAACTGGACGACTACTACTCTAACGACAAACTCATAAAGAGCTGGCTGCCCATTTACTTCTTAGCATTTTCTTGCACCGGCAGGATGCATCATGGCCTCCCATGAGCAGTGACTCCGAGTGTCGTAGTCTACTTTCGAAGCTGTCTTCTATCGCATCGTTCTCTAAACATTACCAAGATAACGCCCAACACGAAACGTAGGCTGAATTTGGGTGTCTTATAAAGACAGAGTCTCTGGAATATCGAGCTCAGCGGTCATCGTGGGGCACATGTCTGATAACCAGAGGGATGAAACAATACCGGGTTCCATAAGGATGACCGGTCTGTGGGCTGTGTATTGACTCGGAACAAGTCATTACAACATGGAATGGTGAAGAAGACTCAGAGGGTACTGCCAGGGCACATGTTCATTTTCACCATGATTGGTGTCGATAACATCGTTCGTGAAAACGTGTCTGATCACCGGCTTAGGTAACACACCGACTAGAAGTACGGTTGTTCCTATGGGATTTAAGTATGTCGATTTTAAGATTAACAAACATTATCAATCGTCGTAAAATTTATCTTAACTGATAGTTTTAGTATACTGATGTAAGAGATTTGGAACATTTTATTTGAGAGATATTATTTGAAGTGTTCATTAGTTGAGATTTGATTAAAGATTCAATTATTTCTAAGTACATTATTTAAGATGGGTTCCTTTATCTTGACTTGGTCTATGTTGACTTAAAAAGCCAAAGTTTGACCAAGATGGACTAGTCAACCCTTAGTTTTGACTTAATCACTAATTAGTCCTTAAGTGCTCATTATAAAGTTTAAGTGTTGTTTTGCATATTTAAGCATTGTTTAACTTAGTATTTTTGGGTTATTCGTCTTTTAGTACTCTATACTTTTTGGGCACAAGTATTTAGTACATTTATTGTTCAAGTGTACGTATTTAGTATTTTTATACGGTTTCGTATTTGTACAAGTATACTTATCTCTTAAAGCCTATTTATACTTATTAAAATATTTCAAACACCAAATAAATCAATAATAATTATAAAAAAAATCATTTTTAACCTTATTAGGTATCATATTTCTCAAAACATCGAGTTTTACAAAAATAAATTTGAGTAATAACGAAATAGATAATATTATTAAGGATACTAAATGAGTCATTTTTCAAATGTTATTTTTAAGTTTCGATTTTCATACTCAACAGACTTTTATAAGTTAGGTTTCCAGATATAAAGTCATTTTTCAAAAATAATAAGGTTTATTATTTTTAACAATTTAAAATAGAAAACAGTACGGTTTTCAATACTTTCTTTTAAATCGTTTAAAATACTTAGACATCATTAAAGCGAACCAAAATTTTATTTTGGATACATATACTTGTACATAACTTATACCCAGAAATGTAGATTAAAATACTTTATGAAAGTTCTTAAATAAAATATTCTTTCCAGATCTGATCCATTTTAGTACAAATTTTATAAATGAAAATATATAAGATGGATTTATATGAAATTTTACATACACATTTTAGGCATCATCAGGAACATAACATAATATTTACAAGTCCAAAAGAAACGTTTAACATCATGAAACATACTATTTTCTCAGACAGTATATAAAATCATACAGTACCAGTTTACGAAATAAATCATTACTAAATATATATTTTCTTAAAAAATTACTTTCCATATTTTTAACATATTCTAGACATTCAGATCTACAACTTTCATGAAGGAACCTAAGGCTAATTCGAAACATATTTTACACATACAAATCGTGAACATACATCATACATCACAGAATCCAATTTACAGCATGTATTGTTAAGTGATAAGTCAACAAATAGTTAGCTTTAAACTTGGTGATCTAATGATTTAGTCCTAAACATGATGTTACATGTTAGTTAGAGTCTAAACACTATACTACGAGATTTGAGGGCAAAGAAAAGTTAGGTTACCTATTAGCAATTCTCCGGATCAACTATGAAATCAATTATACTAAGATCGAAGCCCCCTTCCTCTTGCTCCTCTTCATGAATAGTTAGAAGGACACACAAACAAGGTAAGTTAGTAAATATAATAGGAATAAGACTTAAAAATAAAGAGTATAAGGTAAGAAAAAGAAAGAGTATGTGCTCTTGAGATATGGTGGTGTAAACACCTTAAAACTTAAAAGAACTTGTATGATTTTCTTTGGTTTTTAGATGGATCTTTGAAGGAGTGTTTAAGTGAGTGAATGGATGAGTAAATTAAGAGAAAATGGCTGGTTATAAGCACACAAGTCGTGCATTAGATGGGGGAGCAAAGGGTGGACAAGAACTTGACAATTACCAAAAGTAGCTAAGCATACTTTAAGAGGTACATACCCTATTTGGTGTTTTTGATTAGAAAAGCATATTTTGAGGCTTGGACTTCAAAGTGACGGTATGGCATGCCTTAGGGTGATGTTTTTGAGTTTATTTGGTCACACCATGGACAGGAAAGAAGTACGGAAATTGAATGTCGAGAAACGATTCGTCGGGTGACGATTTTCGTAGTAAAGGAGCTGTCCAGTACAATATTTTTATGATGAACTTATAAATTGTAATTTTTGAATATCACCATCGTGTAGATCTTGGAAAATTAATAAAGTTAGGCTTTTGAAACGCCTCAATCGGAGTTCGTATGAGAAAATAGGAACCGTTTTACGAAATCGCGCAGAATTTCGATAACGATAGAATTTTCAGTTTTGCAAACAATGAAGTGAAATAGAAAGGTTCCAAAGACACAAGAATTGAATATTACTATATAAAATATTTTGTCGAGAATCGATTTATTAATATTAATCGTTATTATAAATAACTAAAATGGTCAAAAACACGGGGTGTTTGTAGACACCCACATTTTGACTGCCAGGTGTCTATAGCAGTTTCCGACAAACACCCGATGATGATCGGACGCTAACGTGCCTTGACATACTCGGAAATGGGCTCGTAATGATGGACATTTGGCCTAGGCATTTTAAGGAGTACAAATCTCACAAAACCAACCTCAAATTCAGGCCCAGTGGGTCGTTTCGAGTCAAATAACACTAATTTGGGTCGAATCCGACACCAGGGGTAAAACCGTCTTTTAGCGACCGAGTCAAAACCCGGTCAAGGATTTTTTTCCGAAACTTCCGGACTGACCGTGACATCTCACGTGTCCAGTTCACACTCCAATTCTACAAAAAATCAAACTACACAAAGCAATAAACAATTCCGTTTAAGGTAGAATTCGATCTCGAGTAGGAATCCTATCCGAGAACTGATTCAAACACTCAACCGAGTGTAAAACACTCGGCCAAGTAGCACAACCAGCCGGTTTTTCCTCTTTTCTTCCCTCACAAGAAAACGGAATTCTCGTTCTCCTCAGCTTCTTACTCAAGCGGTAATTCTAGCTCAAACGGGAATCCTATTCAAAAACCGACTCGAACACCCGACCGAGTGTAAAACACTCGGCCGAAACAGCCCAAAACAGTAGCAAACCAGCCGTGTGCCCTTTCTTCTTTCACAAGAAAGCGGAATTCTTATTTCCCTCAGATTCCTACGTTTCCTATCCTAAGCGGTAGTCAAACTCTCCTAAGCCAAGGTCGGGAATTTCCTATAAATAGCCACTTGCATCCAACACAATCACGACGGAATTTTTACGAACAATAATACATACATTATCGACATACATACATATCAACTTTCAATCATCCCGACACACATAATTCCTTAGCATCGAGAAACCGATAATACATCCAAAACCCGAAGGAAACCGGCCCCGATACCCGACACCTTCACCCGTCTCGACCGTACCACCCTAACCCAACCGACGTTGCCTCGACGCTCCCGTGCCTAGCCACATTCCGACGAGCTCCGATCCGAGTCAACAAGAGCATGTAGGTTGAGGGTGTAATCAAACCCGATTTCTTCCTTTCTCTCCCTTTCTCCTCTTCGTCCGTTTCGTTTTTTTCACGGGTCTAGAGTCGAATTTTTTTATTTTTCTAATATCGTTATTAACGAAAAATCATTTTCATAACATATATTCTGAAAAATATGATATCGATTTTTTTTCCATAATTGAATATTGTATCGAAAAGAATTATATTAAGATTTCAACGATACTAAAAATCGTTACATCTTTTTCGTTCAAAATTCTTTTCTCGTTCAAAACAAATAATTTTTACAAAACTTTTTTAAGTCATTCTAGATATCCGATATCGATTTCATAATCGAATATCGGATACGACGAATATCGAAAACATAAGTCGAATACAAATTGATTCATATTTTGTACGCGATTTATTAAAAATAACAATTTTCGAACAAAATCCCAAAAGCCGGACGGCACACCGTCCGGACCTTTTTTTTTACGTTTTCGTTCGTTTATTATTTATTCTTCGATCGATTTCTAAAATTTATATATTTTTCAAAACTATTTCGAATATTTGATATTGATTTCGTAGTCAACTATCGAATATAAAGAATATCGAAAATATTAAGTCGAGTACGAATCATGCAATATTCGTACGCGATTTAATACGAACTTCGAGTTTTCGAAAACCGGCACCGAAACAGGCTACCACGCGACCCGCCGGCATCCCGGGCGAGTCCCGCGGCCGGCTGTTATGCCGCGGCTTTTTTCCGTCTTTATTTTATTATTTTTCGAACTTAGTTTTTTATACAAAACAACGTTCTTTTCAACAATATTTTTCAGATTTCGATTAATATTTATTTTCTCGATCTCGTATATTTTATTTGCTATATTATTATTTACAAATCGATACTAACTCGTTTGTTTGTTTTGTAGCAAATTCATCCTTTTATTTCCTTCGTTTTATTATACTAAAACGAATCTCATATGCTAAATACAACTTTGACGTTAATCAATTTTCATGCATTAAATTGACTTAGCAACCCATTCAATTTTTCACATGCTTAGAAAACAATGTTTGCATAATCATTCATCGTATTACTAACACGCGCATTAAAACGTCATTCGATATCCTAGTAGAGGCCGCTAATGTGCGGGCGGGGTTGGGTGTTCTTAGTGAACTTCCCAACACGTACCCTCACCCCTTACTCAGAACCGTGGTTTCCGGATGTCCGAAACCATTGGCAACGAGAGTCATTCAATATACGATTAACCGCTCAAGTCGGCATCTGTATCGATATGCAAAGGGACGAGCCCAATAAACTCTGACATCGGAAATGGGCCGTATTTTGTACACGGCCCACTAGGAAATAGAGTGGGCTAGAACGGTTCCGAATAACCATAAAATTCGGTGGCGACTCCGACTTCGATTTAAATTTCCATTTGACCATCTCATGGAGATTCATTCGCCTCCCCAAAACCCGCGCGTGGCCGCGTCAGGGTGGACCTATGTCATGTCCACAGTGTTACAGTCACAACATCAATAATGGAGACAAAATAAGAACAAAATTTCCATCTAAAAATAAAAATAGCAGGAATAAAATTGAAACTCACTAGACAGTTAGATCCAAACACCTTCATTGTCTTCAACAAGGTCCGCAGTTTTGAGCACAAAATACCATCAACCACTAATTCAGCTCCTCCGCGACCACCCTAACTCCATTTCATGCCACCAACACTGCACGCAAACCACCAATCGTATATAAAGTATTAGGCAAACTGTAGAAGGTAGATCACCGGAGAGCTTAATCAAACAATGAACAAGTATTAGGCATTAGCTATGATTGGAATACAAAGTTTATTTCAATCGGAAAAAAGAAGAGGACAGATGCTTGGGTTTTGAGTTAATTTCAATGGAAGAGAAACCCTAGACTAGGGGGTAATACAGAACATAGAATGTACTAGAAGGAAAAAGAGGAAAAATAAAGGGGAAAAGAGATGGTGTGGAATGACTGTTGCCAGCCTGTTGCCTAATGGAATGATGATTTTAGAATATAATGTCAAAATTAAGCTTCATGAAAGACGAAAGAATACGCCTTTGTATAGAGGCGCTCTCTATATTTATTTAAAATAACTGTTACTTTGGATAGGGGCTCTTTATTATTTTTCCAATAATAATTAATATTCACAAAAATAAAAAGGAGAACGCCTATTTGGTGAGGCGTTTTCTATTCTTATTTAAAATAACTGATATGTTAAAAAGGCGTTCTCTATTGTTTTCAAAAGAACGGTTATCTTAGAAAGGCATTCTCTCTAGTTTTAGAAAACGCCTATGCAACTCAACAGTTCTCTATCATGCGTTACATATTCCAATATTTGTTGTAGTGGGTTGCTATGTGCAGGCGGGGTTGGGTGTCCTTCGTGAGCTTCCCAACACGTACCCTCACCCCTTACTCAGAACCTTCGGTTTTCGAACGCCCGAAACCATTGGCAACGAGAGTAATTCGATATACGATATTCGATAATTCGACATCGGTATCATTATGCAAAGGGACGAACCCCACATGTTCTAGTACTATAAGGCAAGCTGTGCTTTCTATGCGATATGCGTAAGTATAGAGTGGGTTTGAAGGGGTCCGAACTCCCACAAAGTTCGGTGGCGATTCCAACTTCGATTTAAATTTCAACCTCAGAACAATCTCACCACGAGATTCATTCGCCTACCCAAACTCGCGCGTCGCCGCGTCGGGGTGGACTTTGCCATGTCTACACTCATGTACCCTTTTCCCACAAGAAAACTTGAGGGAACAATGTAACGTGTACCGAAAGACCCAGGTTCGGTTGCCCTACTTTGAACCGATGCAGCCAACCGTTTGTAACTTTTTTGATCTTAATTTAGGCTGATTCAGCCTAAAATATAACAATCTTTGAGCTTCTACCATGTTGTAGTCGTCAACACAGAATTGCTGGAAAAGATTCATTGGGTTTAATATCGTTGGTGGCTCGATGTGAGCTGGTCTATCCATGATCCGAAATGCAAACCACTCCCTCAGTGTCAGCTTATTTCGTCAATTTTCTTGATGCTTAGATGTCGCTATTAATTGTTCACTGTGAGCAATGCCCAGACGTGGACCATCCTCTCCACGTGGGAATTGGAACGGGTACTGAAGCGCAAGATACGATGCGTGAAGTTCTGAAATTCGTCGTAGTTTCCCAGACCTCTCTTCGACAATGATATCTCGATTATCTATTGTGTCCTCGATGTCACCAATAATTAGAGTGGCAACTTCAGAAACGGAAGGCAAGTTGTATGTAATAGAATATGTCAATATTCTGTATATAATTAGAGATTCCTGTATCTCCTATAATTGATTAGTATCTTCTATAATTGACTATCATATCATGTAACTTAGGATAGTATCAACTAGTATTCACACTCTAGCATTGTATATTTAAACTAACATCAGTGAATGGACAACTCAAGGAATTAACCTCTTTTATGGTATCAGATTAAACACTCAATAACCTGTTATTTCCTTCCTTCCTCAACCTTTCCTTTGTCAATGGCACCCTCAAACTCAGACAAAACTCCCTTCCATCCTGTTTTCGGTGTCACAAATATCAAAAATCATATTGCCGTTGTTCTCGATTTTGAAACTGTTCAGTATGACCTCTGGGCTGAGTTTTTCCTCAATACCGCCACGGCCTATCAGGTTCGTCACCATCTGGTGGACCCCGCCGAGGACGAGACATCAACGGTCGAGACCGATAAAACCCTCTGGGCCCGTCTCGATGCCATTGTGAAACAATGGCTTTTCTCCACCATTTCTAAAGACATTCTTGAGACAGTAGTGGAATCCGGTTCCACAGCCATGAAAATATGGGAACGGGTCCATACCTTGTTCAATGATAACAAACACTCTCGGGCCGTCCTCCTCGAGCAGCAGTTTTCAGCCACCCACATGGATCAATTTCCCAATGTCTCGTCCTACTGCCAATCCCTCAAACGCCTCGCGGATCAACTCAAGCATGTCGGCTCCAAAGTCGACGATGACCGATTGGTGCTCTATATGGTCACGAATCTGTCCAAGGGCTATAGTGGGATCGCTACTATCATACAACAAAGCGAACCATTGTCGTCCTTCTTCAAAGCCCGTTCAATGCTCACTCTTGAAGAGACCCGTCAGGCCCAAACCAATACTGCTACGCCGCCGACTGCCCTGGCCACCATCACGACCGACGCGGATGCCTCCGACCAGGACACCCCTGTCCACCGCCCGCCGACATCCAACTCCCGCCATCACAACAGTCGCGGACGTGGGTCTAACTCCAATCGGGGCAGATCTAACCGGGGCAGAGGCGAAAGTTTCCGTTCCAGCAACCAGCACAACAGTCGGCCTTCTCAGCCGTCTTCCGTCGGTCCCTCTGTTGCAGGACATTGGGCATGGATTCCGACCATCTCTGCCGGGACCACTTGGAATGCTCCGCCTTGTCCTTACCCTACCCAAGAGTGGGTGCCACCATCGAACCCTAGTGCTGGCATCCTTGGTCCGCGCCCTCAGGCTTTCATGGCTCAGACTTCTGGATATACTCATCCCCAACCTCCTCAACAGGTATATTACCCAACCGAGTTGGCTGCTTCTGTTCAATCTGTATCACTCCAGGAGCCAGATGATGCTTGGTATATGGACACGGGGGCGTCCGCTCACATGACTTCGGACTCAGGTACTCTTGTTTCTTATTTTAATATGAGCGTTCCACGTAATATTATTGTCGGAAATGGCCAACATGTTCCAATTAAAGGTTACGGGGACAATCGTTTATCCCGTCCCAACCCTCCTTTAAAACTAAAAAATGTCCTTCATGTTCCGACTATCGTGAAAAATCTAGTTTCTGTTCGTAAATTTACTAACGATAATTCTGTCTTTGTGGAATTTGACCCTCTCGGTTTTACTGTGAAGGACTTACGGACGGGAACCCGTCTTATGAGATGCAGTAGCAATGGTGACCTCTATCCTCTCCCCAAATTAAATAAAGCTGCTCCCCGAGCCCTATTAGCCCTCTCGGCTGTCACCTCCAAGACATGGCATAACCGACTTGGACATCCGGGGGCCCACATTTTAAATTCTCTACGTACCAATAAATCTATTGTTTGTAATAAATTGTCTCGTAATACTCTTTGTCATGCCTGTGAGCTCGGGAAACATACCCGACTCCCCTTTTATCCATCTAATTCCACTACTATTTTACCGTTTGATATAATTCATAGTGACCTATGGACTTCCCCCATCCCGATACACGTCGCTCCACTTCTGGATATTGTGTCTATCTCGGGGATAATATTCTCTCATGGTCTTCCAAACGACAACCCACGATGTCCCGCTCCAGTACTGAAGCTGAATATCGAGGTGTTGCTAACACTGTTGCTGAGACATGCTGGCTCCGAAACCTCCTTCTCGAACTCCATTGTCCGCTCACTAAAGCAACAATCATCTATTGTGACAATGTGAGTGCAATCTATCTTGCCGGCAACCCCGTCAACCACCAACGAACTAAGCACATTGAGATGGACATACATTTTGTTCGTGAGAAGGTTGCTCTTGGTCAAATAAAAGTCCTACATGTCCCGTCCCGTTACCAATATGCGGATATATTCACTAAAGGCCTGCCTAGGGCCCTATTCGACGATTTCCGATCCAGTCTCAACGTCCATTCTCCTACCGTTTCGACGGAAGGGGCGTAATAGAATATGTCAATATTCTGTATATAATTAGAGATTCCTGTATCTCCTATAATTGATTAGTATCTTCTATAATTGACTAGCATATCATGTAACTTAGGATAGTATCAACTAGTATTCACACTCTAGCATTGTATATTTAAACTAACATCAGTGAATGGACAACTCAAGGAATTAACCTCTTTTAGTATGTCCTGTCATCAACATGCCTGACACTGATAAGTCCGAGCCTGACCTCATCCCCATTATCAGCATTTATAATGCGATCTCTGGCCATCCTGAAACACTTTACTAAAGGATTGTATTCATCGAGCATCCTTTTTAGATCAACCATCTGCTGCGCGTCCCACGTGTTCTTTTTATACGAACTGCATATGTAATCATTTCAACGAATTTATGTTATTCAAAAAGTGTTAATAGTTGTCATATAACTTTATTATCTACTAAAAATTGCGACTTATCTCAAAGCATTCTTCCTGTTAGATATCTCTTCTTCTGTGTTATATATATATTTGGCTAAAACTTCGGGGCATTGTCTTCAGGAGGTAAGAGGCTACTAATCCGGTGGCTGTTTTGACCACTCAATTTGAATGTGTAATGACCTTTTTCACGGTTTATGTCATGGTCAATTTTACCACCTATAGAGGTCATTGAAAAACCATTGTTGTAGTTGCGAATGTTGTCCTTTAGGTGACCACTTTTCGGGTGTACACCTGTCAGTAAGTCCAGCTGAGGTTGTGGCGGATATTGGAGATACAGTAGCTCAACTATATCATCTTTACAACAAATTGTGAAATTAGGGGTCACGGGTTTTCAATCCATACGGTCCCTTTCGTTATACCATAGCTGCGCCGCACACTTACGGCAAGATTATTCTGGGTCACCGATGTCCACGTAACGATCCCACTCTAGTAAACATTAATAAGAGTTTCAGTAGTTTAAGTTGAGTTAGTTTGGTCATCTACAATCATTAACAACGTATATACTTTATAGATTATGTAAGAGGCTAAACCTTTGTCCAATAGTTGGTGGTCTTCAGTTACAAATGTCGAGGACCCAGTCCCAAATATGTCTTTGAACAGAAGGATAAGATAATGTTGATGCAGCGGTGAGGCAACTCTAGAAAGTTGTAGATGGTGTTTGACTGATCACGCTGGATGTAGTGCCTGCAAATATAAAATTTTGGTGATTGGTTTCTGTTTTTTGGTTCTGAATATAGCTTCTATAAGGTGACTGACAAAACGTTTGACGACACAGTTGCTGGAGTTAAGACAGACAATGGTTGAGCAGTTCTAACGGTCTGACTTGCCCTCAATTCATATAAGAGTATGCGTCTGCTATGCCTCGCAAGTTTAGTCCTCCAGCGCAGGTTAACCTGTGTACCAAAAATGGGATGCGCAGATATAGTGGGAGTACTTCCATTGCGTGCTGCTCTCTGCTCATTAACGATATGTCTACGGTCGTGCCTTCTAATCTTTTCCATGTAGTGGAGATTGACATATTTATGAATGTATAGGGACAAACCTGTTTAGGTGAGACAACAGGCACTTATATCACCGTCAATTTCACTATCTCAATTACCGTGTGAATGTAAGATGAGGAAGAAACAAAAAGAAATAAATTTTGGGTATTCACCGTCTTGGCTGAGAATGGGAAGATTAGACCGTAAGTCAGCTGTTGCTTGAAGAGCATTGTTGGTCGATCGACTATTTAATTCTAGATTTGTCGGCGATGACAATGAATTTTGATCTACGAAGAAATATTATAAACTTATAAAAGGTGACACGCATCCTCAATATTATAAACTAATAAACGCAACCTAAATATAGTGTAGCATACCGTTTGTGGAAAATCCGCGCAATATGGACGTATTTAAGGTATCTGGAGTTGCTCGCTCCTGAATATTTTCATTCGATCTGGTAGATGAAATTTCTACATCAAAATGGTTGAATTAGTTGACATTCTATATAACTTTGAACATGATTAACAAAAATATAACGACCGAGACTTGTCAAATACGAATGTCGTCAAAAAGCCTTACTTGTCTCAAACAATCTGTTTGTGTCCTTGTCTTTGCGCAACCTCATTTATGTTACGGTAATCATTTCGATTTCTTACGTCATTAAGTGAAACACGCCGATTCAAATGTTCCATCGAAGATGTGGCTGTTTATTAGATGGAAAAGTATAAGAGGTAGCGATACTACAACATTGTGTTATCCCTTTACATTAAATATAAGGGTGCATAAGTGAGTTGGATTATAAAGTCTGAACTTGTGTTGGATAATACGACTACGAAGTACAAATTGGTAATGCTCAAAAAAATTTAATATACTACATTCAAATGGCATGTACCTTGTATCTTGAGTTGTTTTCTCTTGTTAGTATCTTTTTTTTTCCACTGCAGTTGTCCTGAGACGGAAGATGTATGCAAGATGGTCTGTTGTCCTCTGCACGTTCATAGAGTACCGATTTTATTTTGTTGAATAAAAATGGTTACTTGGATGATAAAAGTAAAACAATGTCTCAAATATTAGGGTAACCATATTCGATAATATTATAAGAAAGGATACTTTACTTACGTATTTTGGTAAGTGCCTCACGAAATTGTACGTCGCTTGGAAGTGGCTGAACATCAAGGTTGGATATATCCGCAAGTATGAGTCCACTTGATTTTCGCTTGCCTCTTCTAATAGATTGAAGAGATTCATGCGTTCTAACGTTCTGAGATGATGTTGATTGTTGCAAATCTGGTACATTCTCTATAAGTAGATAATATATGAGTCGGGGAATCTATCGTATATCATAGTCAAAGGTTTTGGTACATAAGAAATGACATAAAACTGTATCCTACCTATGTCGTTACGCAGGCGCTGGGTTGAACTGACGATCTTGGCTCGCTTATCGTTCGAAGGTCGATCCATAGCCAATGTCGATCACCAAGATGGATGTCTCAAAGCTACAATACAAAAAAATGTCGATCACCAATGAAATATCAGTGATGCTACTATTTCACTATTTAATACGTAACAAATAAGAACATCATATATATCAATATTTAATGAGTTGAAGAAATGGATGTACATAGACACATATACATACAATAATATCTTCAAATTAAGTAAAGAAAGTTAACTTGATTAATCGGATCGTTATACGTGATAATTTATCAGGACGCACGAAAGATAATCTGTAAAAATGGAAAGGATAATATATTATTCAATCAGTAATATAATACTATATTGCGATTGATATGAATAATTGATTACTAATCTTAATTATAATACACTGATGAATGGGTTGTTACGGTATTTACGTTTGATATGAATAGTCGTCTATATATATAGAGAGGGGGAGAGAAGAGATCAAATAAGGCTTGGGATACCCTATAAGTCCATAAGTATTGTTGTTAGCCATTAGATCAACTTGAGATGGATAGGTGAGATGCTAATATGTTTATTTATTTTTCAAAAAAGAAAAACTCAATTTTCTCTCCTACCTTATCACCTAACACCATCAACCACCATCACTCAACACTACTGCTGCCACCACCACCCATGCGCCGGTCACCACTCTGATTCCACCACATCATCAGCAACCAGCACCATGTCACCAACGATCACTGCGTCACCGGCGACCACCACGACTACCACGTCGCCGGCGACAACTTTTAAATTTCTAAGTTTTAGTATAAAGTTACAAAATTAAGGCTTAAAGTTACCAAATTATGGGTTAAAGTTACATAAATTTAATTTTCAGATGATTGGTGGTGAGGTGAACAAGTGTAACTTTAGACTCATTTCGTGTAACTTTAAGCATTTTTTGTGTAACTTTAAGCCTGTGTGACTAAAAATCATAATCATAGCCATGATAAATAGGTAAATATAAAGAGTAAATCAAAATCCACGGCTGTTATTAAATCGGCGCGAAATCGAACCGCTAATGAAATTGTTTAAAAAGGTATTGAAATTATAAAAGAACTATTATTGTTTATAATCGACGTCGAAACTGCAACCGCTGCTCTCCTCCCTTATTGTCATCCGTAGCCTTTGACGTCGATCCCGCGTCAATTGCATAAATGTCATCCAGCAACAGTTGGAAGGGTCCTCTTCAATGGAGTCAACTTAGACGTGGAAGGTGGAGAGAATGCTTCAGTAACCTGGGGTAAGACGAATGAAATACATGAGGAATATCATAAGAGATGGACAAGAGGAGCTAGTATGTTGGACAATACAACTTCATCGTCTTCCACAACATCATCCTTTAGACATTCAATTTGCTTCTGTTTAGAGATATTGGGATTTTTAAATACATTGGATGAAGACCATACCCAAACCGTCAACTGTAATATATATTTTGAAGTGAAGTTACCTTTGCGGATTCTGTAATGACGGCAATTTGTTCTATAATCCCCTAGAAATTCTAACGCAATACAGTGGCGGAAACACTGTAGATACGGGATTGTAACACACTGTAACTACGTCTTGATTAAATAAAAACGGTAAGTCAATACATAAGCCATAAAATAAAAATGGCTACAAAATAAAAAATAAAATAAAATCCATAAAAAGGGTTATAACAATCCATAGTTCAAATTATTAATCAGCGAAGCAGGATCCGTAACTACTCACTAGCCCACCCAAAGGAAAACACATATACCTGCCATGTTAAAAATATAACAGCCACAATGAGTGAGGAGCAACGACGACGTTCTTCCAACCATATTACAAGATTTTAAAAAATGTAATCACCATTATATGAAAATAGTAAAAACGAAAAACATTGAAACATCATAATAAAAATAAGCTTTCGGAGAAAACCTAAAATATCGGAACAATAAATCCAGAACAAGTTTTCAGAAGAAAACTTCAAATATTTGCCAACCTACAGACCAAAATATATCGATAATAATAAAAATATTCAAAATGACGTTATGGATAGGATCAGTGTCGAAGGCTAGACTTTCACTAGGAGAATACTAAAACTAGCTTCGAGAATTTCATTCTTAACACATATCGGACTTCAGTCTCTAATCTAGGCAACTCAACCATAATAGGACGGCGACTTATAAATGCGTGATAAGGGGTGATTACGGCAAATATCAAAACAGATCATTTAACGTCTTTATTTCATTAAACAATTAAACAAATTTAGAATATGATAAGGGGTGATTTAACTTATAAATTTTTGGATTACAATATTTTCAAAATTGCTGGAAAAATAATTCATTTAGCTGAATCAGAGTATTTTAATGATAAATCGTAATTTTGTCCAAAAATCAATACTATCATTTTAAGCCTTTAATAAATAGTATAAAATTAGTTAAATTACATTTTTTGGATATTTTGTCCATAAAAATAATTTTTCCAGAATCTGTAAAGTCGGTTTTGAAAGATTTTTCTCGTTGATCGTCTGATCTCGACAATAACGATTAATAAAAATAGTAATTACAAAGCGGTTTAAGTTTCAATACCCAAAATTTTGTTATTAAACCTAAAAATTGATATTTCCATAAGCTTACAATTTTCCCGAAACGTCAAATTCCAAAATTTATGAAATTAGGTAAAACCGTCTTTTAAGCCTGTTTTCACAATTAACGATCTTTTTAATAAAATTGTCATTCCTGATTTTTTTATTAAAAAACTGAAGTCATTAAAATACATATTTCATAAGAAAATATTTTTCCATATTCAAAACAAAATCAGAAATCAAGAATTTAAAATGACAAACACGATTTTAACGAGAAACGACGATTTAAAGTGATTAATTAATTCACCAACTTTACAATTCCAAAAAATTATGAAAAAAATTCAGAAAATTATTTTTCACTAGAGTAGTCATCCACACCAAATTTCAGATTAAAATAAAATGTTTACGTATAAGAACTAAAAATTGGTTTTCAATCATTTTTGTCCGAAAGCGGTAATAATTCGATAATCGATACTTAAAATATCAGAAAAATATAAAATGATAAAAATCATCATTTTTACAGAATATATTCATATTTTACATGTTTAGGACAAATATTACGATTTTACAAAATAATATAACAATTTAATTATTAATCTCGTAAAAGCGATAAAAATATTGAAACAAGCAAATTTACGACTTTCAAAAATTTTCCAGAATATGAGACATACATATATTGTCAAAAATAAAATTTTAATTCTATACATGCAATTACAACAATAAAATAAAGCAATACCGAGTAACATCGTCGTTACCTATAATCCAAGTCCTGATCGATAATATACTCGTCTTCTGCGGGATCGTCTTGGAATCCTACAAAATAATAAAATCCATGGTTTGAAAATACCATAAGATGGCTGAAAAATCAAGCTAGAAAACGATTGGAAAAGAAATCGATTAATACCTTAACAAAGGACACGGAACTAGGATCGATATAGCGAAAATGTAAACGAAAAATGGAGATGATGAACACGAAATTTCTGGGCAAAAATGCTGCTGATTTTTGGTCAGATTTCACAAGAAAAAGATAGGGAGAAAGAGAGTATTTGCTTGAATAAAACGGATGAATGAATGGAATGAAGAGATATGGAATGAATGGTGAGTTGATGAAAACTAGGTACATTCACCTCCAAAATTTCAGCCAAGAGTAAATGTGAGAGGAGTGTGAAGAGTTTGATCATTAAGCACTAAAATAAGTGAGTTGAATAAAAGAAATATCTACATACATAACATCTCATAGAATGGATTATATAAAAATAATGTAGTAAGGAGTGTGACATGGGGATGACAGTCCAAAATGGTGGGAAAGAGATCCCAAATAATTGTATGTTGTACAAAATAAAGATCGTAAAATTATTAAAAGCATTTCAAAGCAATTCGAGTAAACCTCGCGTTAGAAAATAATTATTTATGAAACTTTGTAATATGACGAAGTCATAACGAAGAATATAAAAGCGCTAGGAAAAATAGCGGGTGTTACATGTTTCGTGTTGTTCTTCAAGGAGACCATGGCACGCTGTTGATGGCAATATAATACACAATTAAGTTGCACATCGAGCAGTCGTATATGTATAACTATAAAGTGACGATCTTGTAGTCACGCACCTTAAACTTCTCCATACAAGTCTTCATCCAACATTCCATCATGTTGGGATCATCGCTCATGCTTGCAACGGTGTACGAATCTGATCCCTGCTGAACGTTGTATTGTTCGCTAATATCGATCTTGAATACAAAAGTTTTTTCAATAAAGAACTCCAGTTCAGTTGGAATGGAATCCGGTTCTCCAGTCTACAATGTACAGAATAAGGATCGAATTTAGATATTAGTACGGAATACATTCCATGTCTATCATATACGGTTGTAGGTGATATTTATATGCTAACCACATGTCACCTGCTCAAGAGCGTTAATTAAGTCTGAGGCGCTGTGCATGATGAATTGTGTTATCTGACTGTCGAAAAGGACGAAGTTAATAGTATCATCACCAATGTCGGATATGATAAACTTGACCTGGAATCTGTATTAACAAATCGTATTGGTCATATATAATGAAATTGTGCATTAATAATTATATTAAACATATTGACGATCCGAAAGACAGTAAGAAGGCAACCTTGGTATCCTTGATGCGTAACCACGAGTGTTCCCCTTACAACCGACCCTATTACATATCCAACGACCTTCTTCATTCTTGTTCGCTTTTGCCCAACACGTTTTGCAACTGTTATAGTACCACAATGTTGAGCAATCGAGGTCGATTATGCAACCATATGTATAGAATACACCCGCCTGTTTAGTTAAAAGAGTTGTGTTAGACGAATTGGAATTAGATTGTAGATGCCTTTCGATGTGAAATTAGTCATATAACTAGTTTGTCGATACTTTTTCGTTCTTCTTAATCTCGGATATTGTTTTGATGTTGTCAATAGTTATGATATTGACCTTCTAATCATCATGAACATCCACAATTTGAAGAGAATTGCTTGGTGCGGAGGTCGAGATGCTGTATAATTAATTAACGTAAATAGTTAGTATGTAAAAATTATGCTTATGAAGCCAATATATGAATATCTACCCCTATATCAAGTACGAATATAATGGTGGTGCATAAGATGCGTAACCTGTTTGAGAAAGCGACGACATCGGATATGTCAACGTCGAAATGAAAGGTTGTGGCATTGTAAGTAGTCTGCAACCTCCATAGGCCTGATATAGGGACGAATCCAAAAATATTACTTGTGTGGTCATGGCACGGCATTTATATGAAATTATAAGATGTAACTTGAGAATATATTGTTAATATATAATCTCATGTGTAGGCACTAAAACATTATTAAAGTGTCGAATAAATTAAATTAATTAATTATTTTGAGTTGATGCGAAATTTTAACTCGATTTAATTATTTTGCCCCGAATAAATAAAATACGGGTTGATTCGGATAACAAAATAGCTTATTTGTATTGTTAAACCCGAAAAAAGGATAAATTGGGTCAATATCACTAATAAGCCCATAAATGGGTCTGTGACTACAAAAGTACACCAAGAAGAACCAAAAACTCTATAAATAGAGTCATTCTCATTCATTTGAGGAGATTGAAAAATTTCTGAAGCAAAGGATCCAGAGAGAACAAGACACAAATCGCTACAAGTCTTTCCATTAAATCTGTCGCAAGCAATCAACAACCGCGATAAATCGTGCCGCCTGCTCAGAAGTTCCAACAATAAATTCAAACATTCAAGAGATATTCAAGTCCCGGTGACCCTCTCAAGAATATCAACCAACACCGCGCGCGAAGCTGTACAAGTCGGCTACGCACGCATCCTTCACGTGTACCGTGTACACGTGTTCCCTAAACGGCGCATTAGAATAAGAGGATACATTAGAGATTCTACACACACTTTTGATAAATATTAATAAAATTTATTTGTTTCCTTGTTTTGTATTTCAGTTAGCTGCGATACAAAATTTGTCGTGACAAATTTTGGTGAACCCTACGTGAAAATCTCCACCTCTCATCTCTACCGCCAAAGCAACCAAGACTACTTCTCGAGAAAATGCCTACTAAACAAAGCGACACTTTCAACACCCCCAGGAAGGCCTACGCCGACGTTCTCCAACCATCTTTTGGTGTTACCGTGCAATCCACTAGAGTGGTCACCAGGGCGAAGGCAAAGAAGGCTGCCCTCGACGCTGTTTCTGCCAACCTACGTGCTGCCCACGTGCCTACTAGGCCACGTAAGATTTCTGCTGCCTTTATTGTTGTTGCCGCCGAAGCCATAATTGCAGCCTCTTCTCCTTCGCGCAAGGATGAAATCTCCAAGAGCAAAACTGCCTTCCCTCGCAAGCCTAGGGTGTCGCCAAGGAATAAGGACGCCACCACTCCTATCAGTGCTTCGACAATGATGACCAACGGTTTCACTCTTGAAGAACAAAACCTGAATATGACTAAACTCGTTGAAAAATGCAAAAGGAGAATGAAGAGAAGAACATAAATATCGAGGATCTTCAAAAAGAGGTGATCGAGCTTCGAGAGAAGAAAAATTCCAGTGTGCATGGTGACACCAACAAGAACACCATTCGCGGGAGCGACACTGAAAAGGAGGATGGAGATGACGAGAAAAAGGATGGTGAGAAGCCTCCAGATGAGAAAAAAGATGCTGAAAAGCCTTCAAAGAACAAGACCGGTACTTACACCACGGAGCAATTGCACAATCTAATAGCTGACGCGATCAAGATCCAACTGGTGAAGGTCCCTCAACTGGACAATATGTCAAACCTTACACAAAAAGGATTGATGGCATGCACATGCCTTCCAAATATCAACCCCCCAAGTTTCAGCAGTTCGATGGAAAGGGGAACCCAAAGCAGCACGTCGCGCACTTTGTGGAGACATGCAACAATGCTGGAACCGATGGTAATCGCCTAGTAAAATAGTTTGTGCGCTCTCTCAAGGGAACAGCTTTTGACTGGTACACAGATTTGGAAGCCGAATCAATCAACAGCTAGAGTCGTATGGAAGATGAATTCCTCAACCGGTTCTACAGCACCAGGCACATTGTAAGCATGAGCGAGTTGACAAACACTTCCCAGTGGGACGATGAACTTGTCATTGACTACATCAACCGTTGGCGTGCCCTCGGTCTTGAATGCAAGGAGCGTTTGAATGAAACTTCAGCGGTCGAAATATGCATCAATGGAATGAGATGGGTTCTCCTCTACATCTTGAATGGGATCAAACCAAAAAGCTTCCAGGAGTTAGCAACGCGAGCTCATAACATGGAAATCACGATCAACAACCACAATGAAAATAAGGCAACACGTTCCCGAAGACAAGAACACAAAAAGATTAGTGAAGGCATCAACGTGACATCTAAGGAGTCCATGGTATTTAATGTCAGCAATGTACCTGCGAAGACATCAAGAAAGCCTAGATCAAACAACAACAAGAATGCTTTAAGCAAAGATTTTTAGGAAGATGGATCTATTTTAAAAGAGCTGTTAGGCAAAAAGCATCCATTTGATGACTCTGACCTGTCAAATAAGTTGGATGACCTCCTCGAAAAGAACGTGATACAACTATCAGACTCAAAATGACCTAAAGAGGCTAACATGACGAACAATCAGAATCATTGTCGCTATCACAGGTTGATTAGTCATCCTCTTGAGAAATGCATAACTCTTAAAGAAAAGATCATGCAGCTTGTTAAAGAAGGAAAATCATCCTAGATTTTGAAGAAACAGTAGCAACCAATCAAACTACTGCGACCCAGGAGACGACAATGCACAAGAAATCAAGGGGCCAAAAGAATCTCAAATCATAGCATGTCCATCATCAAAGAAAACAAGGAAGAATAAACTCGATGTATCCTCCAAAAGAAAGAAAGTTCTTTCCTGTAAAAACTATCAACCACGGCAGTGTCAACACGATCTTTGTCCTGGTGAAGAGAAAGGAAATGAAAGTAATGCACGTCCATCGAAACTCCCATTCTTTGATAGGATACGCTCACCCACGAAGAGATTGAGTTCTTCTGTGTTCCGTCGGTTAGAAAGAGCTTCGACTGAAGAAAGACATCAACTTCCTCCGAATAATTGCTTGTCCATCTTCAATAGGCTAGGCGCATGTGAAGGAGGCAATAAGTTCGTTGTCAATCCATCAACTTCAAGTGGATAAACATCGATGCTCAAGCGCTAAGATCCGCCTAAAAGTGGAGTCTTTAGTTGCCTAGGGGTATTCACAAGGACAAGTTATAATGTGTCTCCCTCTAGTAAAGATGTCAAACAAGTGAAAGTTAGCAATAATATACAAAGCCCCGTCCCTTCTAGCATGAAGCATATGGAGATAGTAGACATCATTCAGGTGCAACCCCTTAAAGCAAAAAGACGGGTTGTAGTTTTCCCAAATCAACAAAAGCCTTCAAAATCTCATGAAGTGAAATGGTTGAAAACATCTCATCTCCATCAAGCGCCAATGTGAGGGTGGATGATGGCGAAACATGTTCTACCTTTTGAAAATCAAGCATGCTCCTAAGCAAGAGGATAAACTGCAAGGAAGACTCCTAAGCGAGAGGATAAACTGCAAGGAAGACTCCTAAGCGAGAGGATAAACTGCAAGCATTCTCCTAAGCAAGAGGATAAACGGCAAGGAAAGCTCCTAAGTAAGAGGCTAAACTGCACACCAAAAAAAACCCCACAAAAATTTATCCACCGAACGACGTTGGCTTGATCTTGTGAAGCATTATCCATGTTTTGCAAGTACGTAGGCAGCTCGAGTGAACATGTAGCTTGAGTGCAGCCGCCTCTCCAAATTAAAAATAAAATTGCTCCAAGCCCGCAAGAGCGTAAACTGTGAATGATTAAAGAAACAAAACAAATCATCATCAAACAAAGCTTCAAAAAAAATCATCATTGAAGAAGCTTCACAAAAATCATCATCGAACGGCACTTCACTACAAGAAAGTCATGATGGCCCAAACGGATCCCCTCGTGAGAACTCAAGTAGGACGAAGTGATGCAGCCCGTAGTATCTTCAAAGCAGTCCACACTGCTTCGGGATTAGCTTCCTTCGTAGAAACGTCGTGAAGACCCACTTCGGAATTGACTTCCTTCGCAGAAACGTCGTGAAGACAATCTTCAAACTAGGCTTCCTTCATGACTCCTCACAAGAAAGTCATGATGGCCAAACAGGTCCCCTCATGACAACTCAGGTGTGGACGAGCTTCAGACGATGTTTCCTCCATGTGCTCCTCAACTCTGTGTGCTCCCTCCACGGCTCCTCAACTCCGTGTCCTCTCTACATGGCTCCTTACGAGGAAGTCGCAATGACCCAAACGGGTTCATCCCATGACAACTCAGCTGAGGACGAAAAAAATCATCGGGCTGGGTTTCTTCCATAAGAGTTCTGGAGTGATTTTCAAATCTTCAAATCGAAGCTTCGTATAAAAATCTTCAAATCAGAGCTTCGTAGAAAATCTTCAAAACTAGACCCTCATAGAAAAAAATTTCAAATCAAAGCTTCACAAAAAAAATCTTCAATCGAAGCTTCGTAAAAAAATTCTTCAAAATGAAGCTTCATAAAAAGAAAAATCTTTAAAGCGAAGCTTCGTGAAAATTTCTTCAAAAGATGGAGCTTCATAAAAATGAAAAGTCTTCATTGAGAGTAGCTTCTCCTCACAAGAGTATCGTGATGACTTAAACCGATGGAATAATAATAGAATCTTCAAGAATCTATGGACAAAGATGAATAGTTGTACAAGCTTAAAAAAGGAGCCATACCCAAGCTAAGACATATACATACCTGCGTAGACAAATCCACGGACAAGCATATGCATATAAATACAGTTGAAGATACTTACTTACAATCTGAATTCTACTTGTCAAGATGACGGGCCCTGAAAGACTAAGACAAACTAAACAAAGGAAGCAAGCGAGCAATCTACGAGAGTAAAAAAAACAATTAATTAATAAAGATCACATCTTAGTATCTCACAGGAATTGTGCAAAAAAATGGCAAGTCTGTTAAAAAAAAGTGGCACATGAAAGAAACATACAATATAGATAATGAAGGGTATGCAAACACGAGGCCAAAGTAAAGCCCTGATATATTGATAATCACTTCTTCATAATGTTTGTACTCTCTTGACTCTTGATTTACAAGGCCATACGTAACAGAAGGAAAAGTAAGGGCCAGACTCTGCTTGTTTATATAGATTTGGGTGGACTTAACCCTAATTCTACAGGAAGACTACAAGTAGTAATTATGTAATCATAAAATAAGGAAACCCATATTTTTTTTATGATACTTTGTTTCCTAAACCAAATAGTTATGAGTTACATGGATTTACTCTTGCTTAGTCACCAAGTCATGACTCGTGAGGTTTCCTAATGATAATGGGAATGGAGATCGTAGCTACCAGTGAAGTTGAAACAATAGTGTTACACTACTACAAAATTAGTCATAGACATGACCTAATAGACATAGGTTAAAATAAAACCTACATCTATTTTAAATAGACATAGATTATTTAAAAACTGATGTATATAAAAGGGAATATACATAGGTCAAGATTAAAACTCATGTCTATAAATTATAGACATAGGTCAAAGTAAAACCTATGTCTAAAATATATGAATAGATGTAGGGCATATGAAAAACCCATGTATATTGAAATAAGACTAATAAACTAGTGCCCCATGTCTAAACTAATAACCCCTAGAATTACTCATCTATTTTTAATAAACTGGATGAAACATGTTCTTCAGGAAACCCTAGGATGAACGCTTAATCAACTCCAGAATTCCAAAACGCAAAAAATATACAAAATGGAAAAATGTATATATATTTATATATGCGTATATATGTATATATATGTAAATATGTATATATAAATTCCATTTTATATTTGTTCCGTTAAATTTATATATGCGTATGTGTGTGTGTGTTTGTGAATATGTGAATGGAAAGATTTTGTCAAATATGTGAATATGTAATGTCAGTTTTGCCTCTATATTTTACATTGTATTGGAAAATTTTGAAGTGAATGGACGATTATCTCCAATTAATGAGGGAGCTCGGATCAGTGTTTTGTGTGTGGACATGCTGCCACGTCATTGCGGGAGGTCTTATCTTTTATATAATTAAGATATAAATAGATGGATAGATAGATTAGTTGATGCTACGTATAATTTTTCATTTGCTAGAATTATATCATCCCTATTTCAATTCATTATTTTAATTTGATTTTGCAGCGCTAAATAAAAAGTTTAATACATGGAGAAGGAAGAAAACTAAAAAAAATACATTAAAGAAAAAAAACTGTCAATATTGCCGAAGGGGAAAAAACTAAGGATGAAACTTTATTGCCGAAGGGGAAAGATGAAATGAAAAGATACTTGGAGAGATAAGATGACGCGTCATATTGCTTCTAATATGACTTGATTGAGGTCATATTGCTTCTAATTAGTACTTCTAATATGACTTGATTGAGGTTATATATGTTTAATAGATGAAGTCTAATTGTGTTTTTGAGACTTGCTTTTATTAAAATATGAGATGCTAGATTAGCTAAATTATGCATGAGGGATGACTTGTTAAAGTTTTCATTATATACTGTATGATTGTATGTTGTATCATGTATATCGTTGAACATTGCAGGAACGTTGTTTTTTTGGCAATTTTTTTACATATATATTTAACTTCAAGATTCGTACTAGCTACTTGTGTCGTTAGGTGTAACACCCCGTGTTTTTGACCATTTTAGTTATTTCTAATAACGATTAATATTAATAAATCGAGTCTTGACAAACTATTTTAAATATTAATATTCAATTCTTGTGCCTTTGTAACCTTTCTGTTTCACTTCACTGTTTGCAAACTGAAATTTCTATCGTTATCGCAATTCTGCGCGATTTCATAAAACGGTTCCTACTTTCTCATACGGACTCCGATTGAGGCGTTTCAAAAGTCTAACTTTATTATTTTTCCAAGCCCTAAACAATGGTTATATATAAATTACAATTTATAAGTGCATCATAAAAATATTGTACTAGATAGCTCCTTTGCTACGAAAATCGTCACCCGACGAATCGTTTCTCGACATTTGATTTCTGAACTTCTTTCCTAACCTTTGTGGAACCAAAATAACTACAAACTATCATCCTTACACACTCCTTACCATAACCTTGAAGTTCAAGGGTAAAAAAAAGCTTTTCTAATCAAAAACACCAAATAGGGTAATGTACCTTCAAAAGTATGATTAACTACTTTGAGTAATTGTCTAATTCTTGTCCACCCTTTGCTACCCATCAAATGCACAACTTGATTGCTATTAAACACCATTCCTCTCTTTATTTACTCATTCATTCACTCACTTAAACACTCCTTCAAAGATCCATCTAAAAACCAAAGAAAACCATACAAGTTTTCCTAAGTTTTTAAGGTGTTTACACCACCATATCTCAAGAGCACATACTCTCTCTTTTCCTTGCCTTACACTCTTTATTTTTAATTTTTCTTCCTAGTATGATTACTAAATTACTTTGTTTTGTGTTCTTCTAACTTATTCTTGAGGAGGAGCAAGAGAAAAGAAGCATCGATCTTAGTTTTCTTATATGTTGTAGAATCGATTATTTATGCTTAAGGTAACCTAACTTTTCTTCGCCCTCAAATCTCGTAGTATAGTGTTTAGACTCTAAATAACATATGACATCATGTTTAGGACTAAATCATTAGATCACCAAGTTTAAACTTAACTATTTGTTGATTTATCACTTAACATTACATGCTGTAAAATGGATTATGTGATGTATATGTTTACGATTTTTCTTTGTAAAATATGTTTCGAAATAGCCTTAGGTTCCTTCATGAAAGTTATAGATCTGAATATCTAGAACATATAGAAAATACGAAAAGTAAGTTTTTATGAATATATAAATATAAATATATATATATATTTAATAATGATTTATTTTGTAAACTAGTACTATATGAATTTATATACTATCTGGGTAAATAATACTCCCTCCGAGTTCCTATTATTGTCCCAAAATTTTTTGAGTGGAAAATAAAGAAGGGAAAATGAGTGGCTCAAAAAAGAAGGAAGAGAGAGAAATTGGAGAGTAATTGTGAACCACATATTGATGGTCTAAAAAGAAAAGTGTGACAAAAATCAAACTCAACTCAAAAAGAAAAATGAGACAATAATAGGAACTCGAAGGGAGTATGTTCGTTGATGTTAAACGTTTATTTTGGACTTGAAAAAAAATTATGTTCCTGATAATGTCTATTATATGCGCACCAAATTTCATTTAAATGCAACATATATATATATATATATATAGAGAGAGAGAGAGAGAGAAAGAAAGAGAAAGAGAGAGAGAGAGATGGGTTCTTATGAGTCCCTCTCATATATTGAGTCCCTAAGTTCTTATCCCATCCATTGGATGGGAGATGGATGGATGGACAAGATTCGTTCTAAGATTTGCATTAAAAAAAAGAGAGAGATATTGCTTCCTAAAATAACTCCCATAATTTTAGGAAACAGCAAATCAATTCATTCATTCACATTATTACGTTCATCATCATTAAACCTAAAAAAAATGCTTCCCATCAATCTGTGCTCGACATCCCGTTCTATGGATTCAATGATCGCGACATCTTCATCAACTGTTGATAAGCAAAACGTAGATTACAACAATGGTGAGTTTCGATATTGCTTACAGATTTTTTGTTAATTTTATTCATTTCATTTTATCACGTTCAATCATTCATCTTCTTCTTCGTGCGGTTGCAACTTACATTCAATCAACCCACTCAATAAGACATTCAATCATTTATCTTCTTCCTCGCGACGCTGAAATTTCTCATTCGATGGCGGATATGTAAATCGTCGAATACACAAACGGTGAGTATTTGGTTTCTAATTTATATTGAAAACGCATCATTAGGATGCTCCATATTATTAGATTTTAAAGTTTACAGTATGGAAGCTGCATATTATTAAAGGTTTAATCATTATATGAATTTTACGCACAAACAAATATACTTTTTTACTTTAATATACACAATCTGTTATTTTAATGACTAACCCCTGTTATTTTAATGCACATAATGTTAATTGAATCTAATGTTACTTTAACGCACATTTGTTACTTTAGTTCTTTTCATCTGTTACTCTAATGCATTAATGTAGACACCCGCATTTTGACCGCCAGGTGTCTATGACAGTTTCCAAAAAACACCCGATGATGATCGGACGCTAACGTGTTTCTATGCGCTCGGATACGGGCTCAAATCCATTAATCGTTGGCTAACACACTTACGGAGTACAAATCTCACCAAATGGACCTCAAATCCAGGCCCAGTGGATCATTCCGAGTCAAACAAGACTAATTTGGGCCGAAACCGACACCGGAAATAAAACCGACTTTTTGCGATTGGGTCAACCCCGGTCAAAGTCATTTCCGAGACACACAAAAACATCCATACAACCATCAAAAGTCCAAGTCAAACACAAAACCCATCAAACACCCAAAGTCAAGGTCCAAAACAATGGACCCGTGCAACCCGACTGGGCCACTCGATCGAGTGACCCACCCACTCGATTGAGTGGGCTTGTTTTGAGCCCGGCTGCAGGCTTCACGGGCCACTCGACCGAGTTAGCCCTTTACTCGGTCGAGTAACCCTAATTCGGGTGCCCTAGCCTTGCCTATATAAGCAACCCTCATGCAACAACTTTTTTTCACAACCTCAAGAACCCTACTACACCCTAAAGCAACCATACACACACACATACAACGTCATTTGCAAACCCTAATCAAACCCTAGCAATTCTACACTATCAAAAACCCTAAACTTAGTTTTAGGAATCAATCCCGAGCCAACATAACTTAATCTTCATAAAACCTCGAAGACTCTTGTGTTAAAGCCACGGTTACGAGTCCGTTCCGAGACAAGAACATGTAGGTTGAGGGTGTCAAAACCCCGTTTCTTCTCTTTTCCTCCTCCTTCTCGTGTCGCGTCGTCATTATCTTCATATAGGTCGCACTTTTTTATTTTATTTTATCGTTATTATCGCATCCTAATATTACTAATATCGATAGTATCAATATCAAAGCATTAAAATACTTATCGATTTGTGTCGAATAAGAAGGATATCGGAATAAGGAAACCCGAATATACAAGTGTACTGCACACAGCGTTGCCGGTCGCTTATTCCGATACCCCGACTATTTGATTATTGAGATAAGTTAACTTAAACAATAATTCGTTATTTTTGTCGTCATCATCATTAATCTTGCATTCATCAATTTTTAACATCAATTTTCAATAAGGGTCGAAGCCCGTTGACGCGGATCCGACATCACAATCCCTCGAGATTTATTTCGATGTCGGAAAAGCCGAGGGAATCAAGTTTTCTATTTCAGCAAAGAGTCGATTCCCTAGATTCGATACCTATTTCATAATTGGATATCGAATCTAGCGATCTAGTCGCATAAATTAATTAACGCGATTTGTTCATATCACGATAGTTAATTTAGGACGACTAAAATTAATTTAATATTTTCACTCTAGTATTCCATATCGATTCAATAATCGAATATGGGATACTACGAGTATTCAAAATTGGGATTGAATATAAATCTCGCAATATTTATATTCATTCAACAAACTCAACGATTTACAAAATCCGGGTCGAGCATAAATCGTGCAATATTTATGTTTGACTTGGTAGAATCGTCGAATTATCAAAAATCAAAGAAGCAATTTCAAAATCAATACGATTTCACAAACGAATTGTAAATCGTACAGAGAGCACTCGACCGAGTGCCTAGCCCACTCGGTCGAGTGGCACCTCAAAACCGGATCAGAATGTCTATTATGACCCCCACTCGATCGAGTCTTACAGTGACTCGGTCGAGTGGCCATGTACTTGACCAAGTTGGTCAATAATTCGGACGAGTACGGTCTAAGACGCAAAGCAGAAACTTCTTTTACAGGTCCACTCGATCGAGTCCATCGACCACTCGATCGAGTGACCTCATAACGACTAAAACAATGAGTCGTACACTCTTCTACTTTCTAAATTCGACAGTATTTCACGACTTAGGTCAACACGTGCTCAATTAATCACGTGTATTACTATCTTTTCAAACCATGCATCATCTCGTTACATCATTCAATTCAATTCCTTATTTGCACAAACCGTTATTATTCGTTATGTCATTACATCGTTACTAACGCGTTTGTTGTTTCTTTTGTCAATTTAATTTTTGTTCGTTTATTGTACTAAATGAACCCGCATGCTAAAATTCAACTTCGACGTTAGAATTAATTGCATTAAATTGACTTAGAAAACCTTTTCAATTCCATTCACATGTTTAGGGAAAATACTCTTTGCCTATCATTTTCCCGTTTAACTATCGCGCGTATTGTAAGTCATTCGAATTCTTAGTAGAGGCCGCTAAAGTGCGGGCGGGGTTGGGTGTCCTTTGTGGGCTTCCCAACACGTACCCTCACCCCTTACTCAGAACCTCGGTTTCCGGATGCCCGAAACCGTTGGCGCACGAGAGTCATTCAATACACAATATCCGATAACGTCGGTATTGGTATCAAATGCAAAGGGACGAGCCCAATAAACTCTGACATCGGAAATGGGCCGTATTTTGTATACGGACCACTACGACATAGAGTGGGCTCGAATGGTTCCGAATAACCACAAAATTCGGTGGCGACTCCACTTCGACCTAAATTTCAATTCGATCCATTCTCATATGGAGATTCATTCGCCTACCCAAACCCGCGCGTGGCCGCGTCGGGGTGGACCTATGTCATGTCCACAATTTGGCGACTCCGCTGGGGATTAACTGATGCGTGACTTACCATCGGCATCCTCAGGGTGAGACTCGAATAGAAATCGTTTGACTAGTACAATACGCGTCTTAGTTTTACGGTTCATGCATAACCCATATTTTCCCGGGCCGGTACTCGTGACCGACGTCACACTATACCGTTGATGTACTCCAATATGGATATGTCAAAAGGTGTCCATAGTCGATTCGAGTGGGTTTCGCGGCACGTTCTAAGCTCAACTCGACTTAGAAAGTCTGTCCCGATCAACGTCTAGACTATGTACACTGGTATAGACCCTCTTTAGACCGACCGAGACTTAGTGAAGAGCATACATGGCGTCGTTATAATGCTTGTGTGACTACGTGCTATTCGGTTTCTGTGTCGTTTTCAAAAACCGTCAACTTTTTCAAAAATACATCTTTTCAAAAATATTCAACTTTCAAAAACTCGGAAAGCTGCCAAAATTTAGGACTTATGATTTGACTCAAAACAAGCCTATTTTCTAGCCGGCATGCCGCCCATTTCAAAATTCGAACTTCCGATCCACCATTCGATTTTCGAATTTTCAAAAATTCAATTTCAATTTTCAAATCTTCGAGATGCCGTTTTCGATTTTCAAATCTTTGGGATCTTATCTTCAATTTTCATATCGTTGGAAATTCTTTTTTTCCGACACTCAAATTTTCAATTTTCAAGATATCCAATTTCAAAACCCGGGACGTATACCGAATTTAGGACTTATGATTTTACTCAAAACATCCTTTTTTTAGCCGGTATTCTTCCCATTTCAAAACTCGAAAATATTTTCGAAATTTCAAATTTGTGGCCCGATACACTTTCCGATTTTCTCGAAAAGTCGGGCCTTTCCCCGAGTTTTCTCGGGTTTTCCAAAATAATCCATTTTCAAAACCTTCCTCTTCTTAGGACTTCCCGTATTTAGTAGTGTCGGGTCGTGTCTTAAGTCGTCGAAGTCTTTTGCGTCGAAACTCCGCTGATCCTACATCGCGAGTTTCTTCCCCATCCCAGTCCGCCTTATTAGACTAAGGCCCGGCCCACCTACGTAGGACATACCTCTACAAAGAAGGGCCCGTCTACACAATCGAGTCCAAAGTCTGAGAAATATCTCACGTGGACCTTCTTTCGAACAGAACTCGGCCCACATAGTCGAATCCTAAGGAAGGCCTACCTTTCACAAGTCACCCGTCTAGGTGTCTTTTATGAGTCAACCTTTTACGAGGCATAGCCCTATGACAAAAGGTTTGTGGTCCTTACGTCTAAGGGTCACTCGTCCAACACTCGAGTATTAACAAAATCTTCAATCCCACTCGGGGGCTACCCTTTAGCAGGGCGATCAATCACGGTTGCCCTAAGGGTCATGTCTTACACGTGTCTCACGTACCCCACTTTCGAGTCACTTAAAATGCCACGCCATCTAAGTCCTTAGTCTCACATTGGGGGCTATTCTCCGACGGAGTGATTAATCACAGTCACTCCGAGAATCGTACCCTGTGCATTTGTCTTAGGGGAGTCTAACCCGAGTCAAACCGGAGTCGTCTCTCCTCCCGCGCTATTTCCTATGCCTTGGTGAATTTGAGTTTCGAAGCAACTTTACTGATTACGTGGTATTCTTACAGACAGGCCACCGCAAACCAGACATCAAAAGATGCAAGGAACTTTGGACGAACTGAAGGCCGCGCTGGCCAAGATGGAAACTCAATTGACTACCATCCAGACTGACCAAGCGACCTTGGCCACCCGTCTAAGTGCCGTGGAGAAATGGACTCCTCCTCATGGACGTGAGCCAACTGGGCCCATAGATGAACTAGTCAGCGATGTTCGCAGGCTCGAGAAACAAGTTCACCTGTCAACAAACAACTCGATCCACACTGAAATTGCTCCTTCCTATTCACCCGTGAATGATGAAATGCCCGACAACTTCGACCTTACGGGCATACCAATGTTTGAGGGTACCGAATACCCGGTCCACCACGTCCGGGCTTTCAAAGAATTTATGGCTGTTAAGGGGGTGAAGTCCACCATGTTCAGACACTTGTTTGCTTCTTCCCTTGAAAAGCACCCCAAAGCCTGGTACTACAGGCTCGATTCCAAGAAATACCCGACTTGGGATGACATGGCAACAGAGTTCGCTCGGAATTATGCTGATAATATCGAGATCCAGACTACAATGCGTACTCTGGAAGTCATGGCCCAAGAGCCCAAAGAAGGGTTCACTAAATATCTTCAAAGATGGAGGACCGAGAGTGTAAAGTTGGTAAACAAGCCCAACGAGAAGACACTAGTGGAGGCCTTCATCAACAACCTCCTACCTTCTTACCGCATCCATCTTAGGTATGCCGGCATTTCAAACTTTGCCGTACTTACCGAAATAGGCATTAGGATTGAAGACGATCTTCGACATAATGAAGATCTGGGTGAAGTTGATACTAAAGGCTATACTGGACATCAACTCGAGTCCTTAGAAGCCGACGACTAATGACAACATTATCCGAGAGTCCGGATCCGATTTGAGTCCGAGTCTAGGATGTACTATTCCCTTCAAAGTCGAAGTCAAAGTCAAAGTCAGAGTCAGAGTCAATTGTATTCTGTTCTCCCTTTCAAAATCCAATAAAATCAGCTTTCAATATTCTTTCTCATATACACTTTCCTTATGTGTCTCCGAGAACATGATGAACACCATCATACACTGTGAGCACACGCACGTGACTATTATAGGCACATCTATAATGACTGCAGGAAACCGAGCCCGTGTTTTCATTTTACCTATTCCATGTCTGGTATAGAAAAGCCGCATAACTACCCTTAGCAGGAGCATATCAAATCCTATGACAAATCTGGGTAGTCTTCTAGTTTGGGTCTAAGACGGGAGGCAAGCCCATTTCCCTCAATAAAACACCCCTCCAATAAGACTGACCAATCCCTACCTTAGGTGTTAGTCTGACGGACAAAAAAAAAAGAGGAGAGAAGAAAGAAAAAAAGAAAGGGCCAAACAAAGGCCATCAAAAAAGAAAACTGGACAAAAAAAAAATCGAAAGTCCATGAGAGAAAAGCAAAAGGCCAAAAAAAAAAAACAAGCCATCATCAAAAAAAATTCAGAATACCCATGACCGTGGTCAACGGTCAACTCAAGTGAAAATCCTTTGACCGTGCTACGGTCAAATTCAAAATTATCCATGCCATCCAATAGGGGAGTAACAATCAAGCTGGTCAGGTAACACCACACTCAGCCTTCCCACATTACAACCCTCAAGACCTTCCCGAGACCCAGGCCAGAGACAGCCCGGAATTCTGAGGATTCAAGCTCCATAGGATACCCCTAACAATTAGGGCCAGACATGGAAACCAAATCCCGCATTATCAAACCAGCCCTCGAAGCCTTAGCTCCACAGAACCGAGCTCCAGATTTTGAGTCATCAAAACCAGATCCCACATTATCAAACCAGCCCTCGAAGCCTTAACTCCACAGAACCGAGCTCCAGATTTCGAGTCATCAAAGCCATTTACTTCCTAGCACCACATTTCCAAAAACATCAAATTCCCCGAGAGCAGAACTCGTTAAAAATCCCGAGAACAAAACTCGTTAAAATTCCCCGAGAACAGAACTCGTTAAAAATCCCGAGAGCAGAACTCGTTAAAAATCCCGAGAACAAAACTCGTTAAAATCTCATCCAAACCAGTTACCAGCCCCGAACACGGGAACTCAACTTGCAGTCGGCATAGAACATGCCCAAATAGTTCACACCATCTCTGGGGGCTACCCCGGAGAACGCTCACAGTCACAGGATTAACATCCTAACCATTCTAGCCCTTTGATCAAGACATCATTGGGAATGCACCTAGCCTACACCATCGCTATGGCTAGTTACACACAAAGCCCTAACAAACTAGGCGCCATAATACATCTTCCAGTCCACTGAACTACGGCTTGGTTTGATTTCACTACACGTGAATACGTAGGCAGCCTTTCAACAGAGGCACAACCACTCACATTGACACACATTAAAAAGGCACTATCATTCCGGTCACGACACTGTCATGTTCTCAGTAGCTAGCTTTGTCGTCCTGGGGTCTTTTCTTAGACAGAAGACCTCCATCCACTCACAGAATCCAGATAAATCCAAAAAAAATCTAGCCTCCTTTCCGTAGTGTATCCTAGTACTCGGCTCAGTCGAATACAAGAATCTGTCAGGACTCGAGGCAATACCCATTTTGGAAATGTATCCTAAAATAGGAAATCCAGAAGGGCACCAGACTAAAACAGTCTCATTACAGGCTACCGTAATCCCCCTATAGCATATCTATCCCATTTCGATGTGCGACCATGTTGCCATTCGCCTAGGCTACGGGATAGCGCAACCTAAGAGTCTTGTTAGGCGGCCCACACCCCTATCAGGTCACGGTCCAACCCTTAGAGAGTCCAGTCCGTGTCAGTCAACTCGTCCTGCCGCGTCCAGAGTCGAGTCTGTCGGTAGCTCCCTCTCTTCAAATTCCACTTTGAAATTTGCAAAAAATTAGCCATTTGAAAAAAAGATCTTTTCGACAAGGTCAGATTTCAGTCTATTTAAACTGCGAATTTCTTTTCTACCTCTTTCCATTCTAAAAACCTAACTCGTGATTGCTTTCAGGATTTCAAATTCAAAATTTCAAAAACTTCAAAAATCATCTTCCCCAGCACGAGTCATTTTACTACCTACGTGTTGCATACATTTTTATGTGACTTATACAAGTATGACTCAAGCGAAGACATGCAAGTCATCAAATCTCCCCAGCAGCATTTTCCGGGATAGCACGGGATGGGCCAACACACAGGCACACCTAGGGCTTACACGACAAGCCCAAATTCCCCACGGAGTACAATCATCAAGCTCAGGTATGATTTCTGTCTTGCGGCTGGCGAGCCCTCCACGCGAGTCTAACGGACTATAAACGACCCGACCGGAAGTCTACCAGGTCTTAACGGGCTTGGTAGCTACTCTGACTTTCGCCTTGTCCAAGCCTCAGTCAGAGTAGGGGCTCTGTAGACACCCGCATTTTGACCGCCAGGTGTCTATGGCAGTTTCCAAAAAACACCCGATGATGATCGGACGCTAACGTGTTTCTATGCGCTCGGATACGGGATCAAATACATTAATCGTTGGCTAACACACTTACGGAGTACAAATCTCACCAAACGGGCCTCAAATCCAGGCCCAGTGGATCATTCCGAGTCAAACAAGACTAATTTGGGCCGAAACCGACACCGGAAATAAAACCGACTTTTTGCAATTGGGTCAACCCCGGTCAAAGTCGTTTCCGAGACACACAAAAACATCCATACAACCATCAAAAGTCCAAGTCAAACACAAAACCCATCAAACACCCAAAGTCAAGGTCCAAAACAATGGACCCGTGCAACCCGACTGGGCCACTCGATCGAGTAGGCTTGTTTTGAGCCCGGCTGCAGGCTTCACGGGCCACTCGACCGAGTTAGCCCTTTACTCGGTCGAGTAACCCTAATTCGGGTGCCCTAGCCTTGCCTATATAAGCAACCCTCATGCAACAACTTTTTTTCACAACCTCAAGAACCCTACTACACCCTAGAGCAACCATACACACACATACAACGTCATTTGCAAACCCTAATCAAACCCTAGCAATTCTACACTATCAAAAACCCTAAACTTAGTTTTAGGAATCAATCCCGAGCCACCATAACTTAATCTTCATAAAACCTCGAAGACTCTTGTGTTAAAGCCACGGTTACCAGTCCGTTCCGAGACAAGAACATGTAGGTTGAGGGTGTCAAAACCCCGTTTCTTCTCTTTTCCTCCTCCTTCTCGTGTCGCGTCGTCATTATCTTCATATAGGTCGCATTTTTTTATTTTATTTTATCGTTATTATCGCATCCTAATATTACTAATATCGATAGTATCAATATCAAAGCATTAAAATACTTATCGATTTGTGTCGAATAAGAAGGATATCGGAATAAGGAAACCCGAATATACAAGTGTACTGCACACAGCGTTGCCGGTCGCTTATTCCGATACCCCGACTATTTGATTATTGAGATAAGTTAACTTAAACAATAATTCGTTATTTTTGTCGTCATCATCATTAATCTTGCATTCATCAATTTTTAACATCAATTTTCAATAAGGGTCGAAGCCCGTTGACGCGGATCCGACATCACAATCCCTCGGGATTTATTTCGATGTCGGAAAAGCCGAGGGAGTCAAGTTTTCTATTTCAGCAAAGAGTCGATTCCCAAGATTCAATACCTATTTCATAATTGGATATCGAATCTAGCGATCTAGTCGCATAAATTAATTAACGTGATTTGTTCATATCACGATAGTTAATTTAGGACGACTAAAATCAATTTAATATTTTCACTCTAGTATTCCATATCGATTCAATAATCGAATATGGGATACTACGAGTATTCAAAATTGGGATTGAATATAAATCTCGCAATATTTATATTCGATTCAACAAAATCAACGATTTATAAAATCCGGGTCGAGCATAAATCGTGCAATATTTATGTTTGACTTGGTAGAATCGTCGAATTATCAAAAATCAAAGAAGCAATTTCAAAATCAATACGATTTCACAAACGAATTGTAAATCGTACAGAGAGCACTCGACCGAGTGCCTAGCCCACTCGGTCGAGTGGCACCTCGAAACCGGATCAGAATGTCTATTACGACCCCCACTCGATCGAGTCTTACAGTGACTCGGTCGAGTGGCCATGTACTTGACCAAGTTGGTCAATAATTTGGCCGACTACGGTCTAAGACGCAAAGCAGAAACTTCTTTTACAGGTCCACTCGATCGAGTCCCTCGACCACTCGATCGAGTGACCTCATAACGACTAAAACAACGAGTCGTACACTCTTCTACTTTCTAAATTCGACAGTATTTCACGACTTAGGTCAACACGTGCTCAATTAATCACGTGTATTACTATCTTTTCAAACCATGCATCATCTCGTTACATCCTTCAATTCAATTCCTTATTTGCACAAACCGTTATTATTCGTTATGTCATTACATCGTTACTAACGCGTTTGTTGTTTCTTTTGTCAATTTAATTTTTGTTCGTTTATTGTACTAAATGAACCCGCATGCTAAAATTCAACTTCGACGTTAGAATTAATTGCATTAAATTGACTTAGAAACCCTTTTCAATTCCATTCACATGTTTAGGGAAAATACTCTTTGCATATCATTTTCCCGTTTAACTAGCGCGCGTATTGTAAGTCATTCGAATTCTTAGTAGAGGCCGCTAATGTGCTGGCGGGGTTGGGTGTCCTTTGTGGGCTTCCCAACACGTACCCTCACCCCTTACTCAGAACCTCGGTTTCCGGATGCCCGAAACCGTTGGCGCACGAGAGTCATTCAACACACAATATCCGATAACGTCGGTATTGGTATCAAATGCAAAGGAACGAGCCCAATAAACTCTGACATCGGAAATGGGCCGTATTTTGTATACGGACCACTACGACATAGAGTGGGCTCGAATGGTTCCGAATAACCACAAAATTCGGTGGCGACTCCACTTCGACCTAAATTTCAATTCGATCCATTCTCATATGGAGATTCATTCGCCTACCCAAACCCGCGCGTGGCCGCGTCGGTGTGGACCTATGTCATGTCCACAATTAGAGTGACAAAAAATCGTTACTTTATATGTCGTGTTACTTTAATACACTCCAGTCGTTACTTTAGTTCTTTTCATCTGTTATTGTAGTGCATTGGAGTGTCCTAAGAATTTAGGAAACTGCCATATTAAAAAAAAATTGAAAAAAAGATATTGTTTCCTATAATAATGGGACGTGATTGTCACCAAAATAGGAAATAATATCAAAGAGTAACGCCATATAAAAAAAATATTACTTCCTATAATTATGGGACATGATGACTTCAAAATAGGAAACAATATCAAAGAGTAAGATAGTGCGTCATACTCTCATTTTTTATCATTATATGAATTTTTTGCACTAACCTATATCTGGTGTTATTTTAATGAATATTATCTGTTACTTTAATTCACATTATCTGTTACTTTAATGTCTGACCTCTGTTACTTTATACTTGGTGTATAAGCATCCTCTGTTAATTTAATTCAATGTTAGTTCAATGCACTTCATCTGTTACTTTAATCCATATTTCAAGTTTTGATTGTTTTTTTCGCCACGTTTATTGGCACTGTTATTGTTTTTTCAGTAGACGCAAAAGCACATGAATGATGAAGGGATGTGGGTGAGAATTTCTCCATACATAGGGCAGATCTTCAAAGATGTAGATGAGAAGAATAAGGAAACGTCATGTAAATCATCTCTGACGATGAAGAAGAATCAGGAGAAGAAGATGATGATGAAAAAGAAGCACAATTCTGAGTAGGACAATATATTGTTAGAGTAACATACATTATTCGTTAGAGTAACATCCCTGATTTGAGTAAAATGAGTTAGAATAACATACATTATGCGTTAGAGTAACATACTTAATGAGTTACAGTAACACAGTTTTAATGAGTTACAGTAACACAGTTTATGATTATAATTTGATTTCAAATATCCAGTTCTTATAGTTACAGGTGTGAAACATTGGAATTATAATGGAGTTTTATAATTTTTGTTTTGGAGTATCCTTAATAGAAACATACATTATTCTTTTGGTTGATTGAAAGTCTTGTTTTTGCAAAAGATTATTATGCAACATAATAGATTTTATAAGTTAAAGTAACGCAGTTCATGAATTAGAGTAACACAATGTATGAGTTATAGTAATAGTTTTTGCAAGAGAATATTATACAACGTAACAAATTTTATGAGTTAGATTAACACAGTCGTTCATGAATTAAAGTAACACGTTATATGAGTTAAAGTAACGCAGTTCATGAATTAGAGTAACACATTGTATGAGTTAGAATAATAGTTTTTGCAAGAGAATATTATACAACGTAACAGATTTTATGAGTTAAAGTAACACAGTTCATGAATTAAAGTAACACGTTATATGAGTTAAAGTAACATAGTTTATGGATTATGGCAGTAACATAGTAACATACGTACAATGCCAGTAGGAAAATGATATTTTTTGGTGAAGATGAAAAAAAACTTAATTTTGAAGAAACTTGTTGTGTGAGAGAAAGAGCAGTTAAAAAGATTGATAAGAGAGAGAAAAGATTTGCATTGAGATAATTAAGGAGGAGAGAGATAATTGATATATATATATACCCAGATTTGTTAGTTATTTCCTTAATTGTGAGATCAAATCTTGTCCATTAATCTAACATTAATCAAGGGCTAAGATGGGGACTCACGGACTAAACATATATAAGTGGACTCGCCTGATCCCGCCTCTCTCTCTCTATATATATACATATGTGTGTGTGTGTGTGTGTGTGTGTGTGTGTGTGTGTGTGTGTGTGTGTGTGTGTATATATATATAGAGAGAGAGAGGGGGGGAAGGATCAAGTGAGTCCACTTATCATAATTGAGTCCGTGAGTCTTCATCTCAACCCTTAAATTAGTGATAGATTAATGGTTAAGATTGTTTTGTCAATTAAGGAAATAACTAACTAAATCTTGGTAAATATGTTATTTTTTTTCTCTCTCCTCCTTAATTATCTTAATGCAAATCTTCTCTCTCCCATCAAATTTTTAATTGCATCTTTCTATCACACAACAAGTGCATCGTTTCATCTTCATTTCCACCAAAATAATCATCATTTCGCTACTGCCATGTTTAAGCTTGTGTGGCTAAAAGTCTTAATCCTAGTCACACAAGCTTAAAGTTACACAAAAAGTGCTTAAAGTTACACGAAATGGGTCTAAAGTTACACTTTTTCACTTCACCACCAACCATCTGAAAATTAAATTTATATAACTTTAACCCATAATTTGGTAACTTCATCCCTTTACTTTGTATATTTATATTAAAACCCAGAAATTTAAAAATTATCGTCGGCGACGTTGTGGTGGTCATGGTGGTCGTCGGTGACGTGGTGGTGGTCGCTGGTGACGTGGTGGCACCGGAGTTGTGGCCGGCGCATGGGTGGTAGTGGCAGCGGTAGTGTTGAGTGATGGTGGTTGATGGTATTGGTGATAAGGTTGGAGAGAGAATTGAGTTTTTTTTTTTGAAAAATAAATAAACATAACAGCATCTCAATCATCAATCTCAAGTTGATCCAAGGGTTAACAACATAAGCTCTTTTCTGCGATCTATGCTTTTTTTAACCTCCCCCCCCCCCTCCTCTCTCTCTCCCTCTCTCTCTCTCTCTCTCTCTATATATATATATATATATAGAGAGAGAGAGAGAGAGAGGGGTAGGATCCCCTAAATTTCTCAAATCTTGTACGATTTACCTTTCATTCATGGCCTTTGATTTTGATGAGATGAATGGCTGAGATTCGAGCTTTCAATATGAAAGAAAAAAATTCACCTTAACTTACAGTTACACAACATTTGATACACAAATATTTCTCAAATCCTGTATACGCTTAACTCCCCAAAATCACAAAAAAAATAGCCAAGCCAAATTTCACGATACGTGAACGCCCATCCACATTGTGCGACAGTATCGTCAATTTCTGGTTTTTTTCATTCTATTTCGTTATCTTTTTCGATTTTGAGTTCACGTTATATAAATTTTGTTCAACAGTTGATTTTCTATTGTCCTTAAATTTCAATGTGTATACGTTTATATATGTAGTGCGGATGCAATTTTCGTTGCTTCAATTCTGTCAAATTTAAAAAGAATTAAAAATATTATTCTTGGTATTATACAATTTGGTTTATTGTTTTTATTGTATAGTTAATTCAATTGCGTTATCGTACTATATTCTTGTTCAATTTTGTTATTGTACTATTATGGTGATGGAGTTACTTCAATATCGTTTAATGTATAGTTTAGTTTAGAATAATTGTTATTGTACTTTAGAATAATTGTTAGTGTACTATAGAATAATTGTTATTGTATTATAGAATAATTGTCAGAATAGTTGGACGAAATTTAATTGTCAAAATTCAACGCTCAAAATTTAAAATCCAATTTCAGTCGAAACGCCCCACGAAATTATTCCAATTTCAATTTGATTTTTGCCGAAATCTATTCCAGTTATTACATAGTAGTCGAGTAGTTATTCCAACAGATTAACTGAATATCATTCTTAAAAATCAGACACACCACCATTAATTGTACACTATTAAATCAGACCCAGCACCACTGACGCAGCTGGAAAAATTTTTTTAGAGCAACTGACAGACCTAAAAAATAAATGAAAATGACAAAAGACTTATCGTGATTCCCATCTAATAAATAGAACTAATAACGTCTCCATCTAATTGTCGCCATTTCTTCCAACTTCGTCCACCATTGTAACACATCAGTGCAATTATTCTATATTACAACAACAATTATTCTATAGTACGACAACAATTATTCTAACTTGTTACATTGAGTATAGTTACACAGTTTGTGTACAAGTATATTTGACAATTATTATATAGTTACGCAATTATTCTACAGTACAATAACAATTATTCTACCGTACAATAACAATTATTCTAACAATAATGTAGTGCAGTTGATACAAGTATATACATCGAAAGTGACTATTGTCAACAGTATTGTCCACAAGTGAAGTTTGACTCGTTTAGATCCGACATAAGCATGATACTCGCCATCTCAATCCATAGAGCAATCCGGTTAACTTTCTTGTCAATAAGAGAAGGGAAATTCTTCCCCTCGTACATCAACATGTGGTACATCACGAAAAAACCAATTTCCGGGTTGTTGAGCTCGGGTTTTCTCCAACTGAATTCAACTGGCGTAATCGAGAATGCAGAAAAAGTACGTGCAATCTCCTCCAACTTTCTTGAATCGAAGAAATCAACCAAAAAGCTCACCTGCAACAAACATATCCACTTACTATTACTATATGCATTGTTGAATTTCTTAAACTTGAAGCTTACAATTTTGATAATATAATAATTAAACAGATTGGAATACAATAACCTAATTTAAGTGTTAGAATAACCAACCGACTACTATAGAATAACTAAATTTAAAAATATAAAACAGGTGATAAGTATATAAGAAATTCTAGACAGATTGGAATACAATAACCTAATTTAAGCGTTAGAATAACCAACCGACTACTACAGAATAACTAAATTTAAAAATATAAAACAGGTGATAAGTATATAAGAAATTCTAGAGAAATTAGCATATATACAATATTATTAGAGGCAATAATACTACTTTAATAAGTTGATTAGAATAACCAACAGATTACTATCAAGTAATTAAATAAATACTATAAAATAACTTGGTAGGTAACTTCATTTTGTTATACAATAACTACATTTGTTAATTTCAATAACTGCGTAGACACTTCACAATAACTGGCAATTAACTACTATAATTATATTTTTTAAGTACTTGGGATAATTAAACAGGTTTGAATATAATAACCTAATTTAACCGTTAGTATTACCAACCGACTACTACAGAATAACTAAATTAAAAACCTAATATGAAACACGATAACTAAATATGCACCTTATTACAGTAATTGGAATTGGGGATTAGAATAAATGAATAGACAACATGCAATAGTTGATCATACATAAAGCAATATTTTATATTAGACTCTAAAGCCCAGTAAATTGAAACAGTAAGATGGAGTAAATTGCTTAAATATACAAAAACAGAAACAGAAAATTGAAACATCTGGTTGACATTGGAACGAGAAAACTAAGTATGTAAAATGACCATAAACAAAGAATAAGACATCAAACAGCAACTAAACAGCACAAAACAGCACCCAAAGCAGGTGAATTTTCGTTGAAACAGGTGAATTTTCGTAACCATAACAATGTGTTACTCTAATTCATGAATTATGTTACTTTAACTCATAAAATCTGTTACGTTACATAATAGTGTCTTACAAAAATAGTACGTTGCAAAATGTATGTTTCTATTAAGGATACTCCAAAACAAAAATTATAAAACTCCATTATAATTCCAATTTTTCACACATGTTACTCTAAAACTTGATATTGGTAATCAAATTATACTCATAAATTGTGTTACTGTAACTCATTGTGTATGTTACTCTAACGCATATTGTGTGTTATTCTAACGCATAATGTGTGTTATTCTAACTCATTTTACATCAATAAATTGGTACATGAGTTCCAACTGAATCAACTTCATTATAATTCTAATGTTTCACACATGTTACTCATTATCTGTGTTACTGTAACTCATTAAGTATGTTACTCTAACGAATAATGTATGTTACTCTAACAATATACTATCCTACTTAGAATTCTGCTTCTTCATCCTCCTCGTCCTCCTCTTCTTCTTCTTCTTCATCATCGTCAGAAGCTTTGATTTAATCTAACCACCGCGCCATCTTTTCGTTGTGTACCTCCTCACATCGAATCCACAAGTCAATGCGTAGATTTTATAAAAGTTTACTGAATCATCCACGTCCTTGAAGATCTGCCCTCTATATGGAGGAAACTCTCACCCACCTCCCTACATCATTCATGTGCTTTTGCGTCTACTGAAAAACAATAACAGTGCCAATAAACATGGCGAAAAAGAAACAATCAGAATTTGAAATATGGATTAAAGTAACAGATGACAAGAATTAAAGTAACAGATGAAGTGCATTAAAGTAACACTGGATTCAATTAACAGAGGATGCTTATACACCAAGTATAAACTAACAGAGGTCAGACATTAAAGTAACAGATAGTGTGAATTAAAGTAACAGATAATGTTCATTAAAATAACACCAGGTATAGGTTAGTGCAAAAAATTCGTATAATGATCAGAAATGAGAGTATGACGCAATATCTTTCTTTCAATGAGGGCGATATTCTTTGATATTGTTTCCTATTTTGAAGTCAATCACGTCCCATAATTATATGAAGCAGTATCTTTCTTTTTTATTTT
This sequence comes from Agrostemma githago, assembly GCA_958450325.1. Taxonomy (NCBI): domain Eukaryota; kingdom Viridiplantae; phylum Streptophyta; class Magnoliopsida; order Caryophyllales; family Caryophyllaceae; genus Agrostemma; species Agrostemma githago. Next base: position 74,276,588 of record OY288239.1, on the reverse strand, counting down.
TTATTTTTTTTTATATGGCGGTATTCTAAATCCTTTTTGTCACTCCAATGCATTACAGTAACAGATGAAAAGAAGTAAAGTAACAGATGAAGTGTGTTAAAGTAACACGAGATTCAGTTAACATTAGGTGCATTAAAATAACAGGGGTTAGCCATTAAAATAGCAGATTGTGTATATTAAAGTAACACGGTATGTGCATTACAATAACTCCATATATTTGTTTGTGCGTAAAATTCATATAATGCTTAGACTTTTTGTGTTACATTTTTGTATTACTCTAATTAAAATTAGGTGTTATTGTGACTCAGAACATATGTTACTTCAACGCCATGTCTGCTTCAATAGAAAACAAAACAATATTATCAGTGAAGTTTAAGAAAAACCTAAAGAATAAACAAAACAATAACACGAGAGTAATGGACCATTAATATGAATCTATGAATAATCAAATGAATAAAATTCCACCTTTTAACAAATATAAAAATTTGGAATCTATACTAATAAGAGAGCAATAAACCAGATATGAATCTATGATAAATGAAATGACCAAAGCAATATCGACATGAAAATCGACGAAAAACATGAAAGCAAATTGACGCAAATTAGTCAAGATGATGAATAAAAATTGACGCAAAACATGAAAGTAATAACGAAACTCACCATTGTTATAATCAATTAATTGATTATCAACAGTTGATGAAGATGTCGCGATCATTGAATCCATACTAACAAGATTTCGAGTACAAATTTGAATGAATGAACGTGATATTGGAAGCGTTTTTTTTAGGTTTTAATGAACGTGAATGAATGAGTGAATGAATGTGATGTTATTGTTTCCTAAAATTGTGGGAGTTATTTTAGAAAACAATATCTCCTCTTTTTTTTTATTTTTTTTATTTTAATGCAAATATTAGGATGCATCTTGTCCATCCATTCTCATCCCATTCAATGGATGAGATGAGGACTTAGGGACTCATATATAGAGAAGGACTCATAAGAGCCTTACTATATATATATATATATATATATATATATTCATTTATAAAATTTGTACTAAACTGGGTCAGATCTGAAAAGATGATTTTATTTAAGAACATTTATAAAGTATTTTAATCTAAATTTCTTGGGTTAAATTATGTAAAATATAGGTATCTTAAATAAATATTTGGTTAACTTTGATGATTTTTAAGTATTTTAAAAGATTTAAAAGAAAGTATTGAAAATTGTATCATTTTCGTTTTTAATTTCTTAAAACTAATAAAACTTCTTATTTCTGAAAAATAAATTTATATATGGAAGCCCAACTTATAAATGTATATTTAATACGAAAATTGTGATTTAAAAATGACATTCGAAAAATGACTTATTTTGTATCCTTAATGATGTTACCGAATTCGTTATTACTTAAATTTGTTTTTGTAAACTCTAAGTTTTGAGAAATATAATACTTGATAAGGTAAAAATGAATTTTATAATTATTATAAATTTATTTTATTTTTGGAATATTTTACTAAGTATAAAAGGTTTAAAAATATAAGTATACTTGTACAAATACAAAACTGTATAAAAATAATAAATAAGTACACTTAAAGTATAAATGTACTAAATAAATATGTCTAAAAAGTATAAAGTACTAAATTACGAATAACCTAAAAATACTAAGTTAAACCTGCTTAAATGAGTTAAACACCACTTAAACTTAATAATAACCACATAAGGACTAACTAGTGACTAAGTCAAAACTAAATGTTGATTAGTCCATCTTGGTCAAACTTTGACTTTTTATGTCAACATAGACCAAATCAAGATAAAGAAACTCATCTTAAATAATGTGCTTAGAGATTAATTGAATCTTTAATCGAACCTCAACTAATGAACGCTTCAAATAATATACCTTAAATAAAATGTTCCAAATCTCTTATATCAGTATACTAAAAACTATCAGTTAAGATAAATTTTACGACAATTGATAATGTTTGTTTATCTTAAAATTGATATACTTAAATTCCACAGGAACAACCGTACTTCCAGTGGGTGTGTTACCTAAGCCGGTGATCAGACACGTTTTCACGAACGATGTTATCGACAACAATCATGGTGAAAATGGACATGTGCCCTAGCAGTACCCTCTGAGTTATCTTTACCATTCCATGTTGTAATGACTTGTTCCGAGTCAATACGCAGTCCACAGACCGGTCACCCTTATGAAACCCGGTATTGTTTCATCCCTCTGGTCATCAGACATGCGCCCCACGATGACCGCTGACCTCGATAATCCAGAGACTCTGTCTTTATAAGACACCCAAATTCAGCCTACGTTTCGTGTTGGGCGCTATCTTTGTAAAGTTTAGAAGGCGATGCGATAGAAGACAACTTTGAAAGTAGACTACGACACTCGGAGTCACTGCTTATGGGAGGCCATGATGAATCTGCCGGTGCGAGAAAATGCTAAGAAGTAAATGGGCAGCCAGCTCTTTATGAGTTTATCGGTAGAGTAGTAGCCGTTCAGTCGCCATTGAGGTGCTCCGTTGTGTAAAGGTTCTCTTTCCCGAGACCAAGAGTATGAATTGGGTGTGTGCGCATACATAGACAAGGGCACTGATCAGCTCTCACTCTCTATATCGGATATCTTTGGGGGCGGAATACCTTCCGACCTTTGCGTTAGCAATGTATGGGACATGTTCTGTTTAGCGGGGCCTCTGAGTCCATGCACTTGCAGTCCTTCTTCTTCGTATGTCTGAAAACTAAGTTGAGTCAATTTAGGTGTTCGATCCTATTGAGCACTAGGGGTGAGATGTAAACCTTCTAGTATCGATATGATTGGCGGGATTGATGTTCACATCCGCACTTATGGTAAGATACAAGCCTTATGTACGCATGAGACATTAGTAGTCACGTCCCGTGCATTGTGTGTAAAAGAAACCATTGTTTTTAAAACTAAATGACTACAGATTTCTAAGTCATATGTTTCGGTATGCCTCGTTATTATTCTATATCCACATGATAAATTAGTTTGAATGAACATATATGTTCAAAAGTGATATACTTGTCGTGTTTCACATGTTACATGTTGAATTAGTTGATTCACATGACGTATGCGCGATGATGATATATCCATTATGTTTCTCATTCTATTCACAAGATGTATGCTTTACTATCTACTTCTCCCATGTCACTCACATGATGTATGCTTTACTGTTTTACTTCTCACATGCTACTCACATGATGTATATTTTACTGTTTTTTTTTTCACATGTTATTCACATAATGTATGCTTTATCGTAATTCATATCACGTGCTTGTTTCGCATGTCGTTATGTTAACATACTAAACTGAATTCACTTCATGTGTATCTCACATTGTATACATGTCGACTTGTAATGTGACATGTCTGCTTATCTGTTAATTAGATAACCTAAAGATTGTAATACATTGATTATTCGAGGTCGTGTTAGAAGGGCGGTTAGGTTACTCCCACTAAGTGGGACATGTATATTTAAATATGCATTCAGGTTGACAAACCCTCAAGATTGGACATGGAGGCATGGATGAATGCAAGAGATACAACTTATCAGATGAGAGTGTCAAACTATAAATCTTGTAACGCAAATTTTGTCAGACTATTGTATTTAGAAATTTGTAATTCGGTTTTCACTTGTTATATTTTAACAAACGGTTCATTTATCGGTAAAAGACTCCATATGAGTCAACGGTTTTGATTTTTACCCCTTTAATTTTACGACTTAATTATTTTTTGCCTTGTTAATTAATGTCATTAGAAGAACCAGGTTGTTGCATTAGGTACGTTTATAATTGAGCAATATCAAATTTAATTTTGGAATGAACAGAAAAGTTGTATCATATGCTGAAACGATAGTAAGTCCTATAATTTAAATTTTCGAATAAGAATTCTGTGTTACACAAGATATGTCATACATATAATAAAATGAATATCAATATAAACTTTGCCAACTAAAACCGACGACATTGATAACGAAAATATCATAACAATAATACGAGTATAATTTTAAAAAATATATCAATGAATAAATCTTTTATTAAAATGCATAATCTAATAATCTTCTATTTCATCATTTGTATTTAATACAACACATTCACTAAACCTATTTCTTATACTTTATTTTATTTTATTTTAAAAAGAATGACCAATGAGAATAAGATGACATGGCATCATAAAATGCTTTCAAAATCAAATTGTGAAATATAATTACTTTGTTTTACTTTTAATAATATGCGGGGTATATAGATAGATATAAATATAGATTTGGGTTTTTTCGTATCAACTTTATAAAGTTAATACGAAAAATTGTTAATACCTGCTACAATAAGATGCAATGAATATACACTTATATCAAAGTGTGGTTTGGGTGTAGTGGGTTTCTTTGTCCATAAGGGTCGGGGTTCGAATGCTCATATGAACCTTTTCCCCCTTTTTCCTCCCAACCCGCTATCTGAGATAGCGGCTAACTACTTTCTCCACTAGCACTATTTGATAGTGGTTGACTACTTTCTCCACTTACTCGCTATCTTAGACAACTGTTTCAATATCGAGCCCCATGGACCCATTTTTGTTAATTAGTTTGACACAAACCTCATCTCGATAATTATTTGTTTTTTCAACATGTTTTATAAAAAACTACAAAAACTACACTAAAATGCAATCAGATACACTAACGGATAGTGATAGGGCGCCACTGGTTGGCGCCGAATCTCGGCACCACCGGAATAAAATAACGGATATTTCTCACGGTACCCTTGAAGTTTGACACATTACACATGGTACCCCTCATTTTAAGTTTGTTCCTATGGTAACCTTGTGTTTAGTGTCCATGGTACCCCTGATCAATTTTCTGTCATAACGGCGTTAAAAGTTAGTTTAGTTAAAGTGATTAATTTGTTTCAGAGGAAAAATTAGTTAGAACAATTAACGAACTTCTAATTAAAATAATTGAAAATTAAGGGAATGTCCATGATACCCCTGTGTTTTCAATGTTTTAGCCATGGTACCCTCAAATTTTAAATTCTTTGCCCATGGTACCCTTGTGGTTACAATTCATTCAGGGGTACCATGGACAAATAATTGAAATCACAAGGGTACCATGGACAAAAAATTGAAAATACAATGGTACCATGGTTAAAATACTGAAAACACAGGGGTACCATGGGCATTTCTTCAATTTTCAACTATTTTAATTTGAATTTCATTAATTTTCTAACTAATTTCACCAAAAAAAATTAAAATTAATCACTTTAACTAAACTAACTTTTAACGCCGTTATGACAGAAAATTGATTAAGGGTACCATGGACACTAAACGCAAAATACAAGGTTACCATAGGAACAAACTTAAAATGAGGGGTACCATGTGTAATGTGTCAAAATTTGAGAGTACCGTGGGAAATATCCCATAAAATAATAAAAAAAATAAAATCTTGAGAATCTTCATTTTGATTTTGGGTAAAATTCAAAAGGGTATACTTGTAATTTTATCATTTATTATTTATTATAAATTATTTAATTAAGAATATTTTAAATAAAATAATGTTTACGATATCTTTTAATTGATTCTCCATCATTACTTTACGTATCCCTGATTCATCTTTATTTTTCAGGGGCGGATGCAGAATTTCGTTGTAGGGAGGGCACAAATTTTTTCGCCTCGATTATTTAAATTTTGACCTATTTTTTTCTTAATATTAGTATAACCTTCATTTATACGATGTTATAGATCGAAAATAAAACAACTTTTTTTTTGAATTTTTGTTCCATAAATTTCATTTCATAAATACTTTACTAGCATGTATTGTAATCATTAAGTGATAGTGGCGTGATGGTTAATAGTTTGTAATATTGGTGTGATGGTGTGGGTTCAAAACCCCTTACGAAGAATTTTTCACCTGCGCCATAATCATCCGAGATGCTCCCTCAAGTATTACGAGTATAACTTGTAAACCGTCAAATTTCTACCAGACCTATAATCCGAACGGATTATTTGAGGATATGAAAATTTGACCTGTGATTCGTTTGCCCCAAACACGAAATGAGTGGTTAATTTAGAGTTGAAATCCAACTCGAACGGATCGATCTTTTGAATTGATGACGTGTCATCGATTTTTATGGTCGATTTACAGGACCTCTAATTTTTTTTCGGTTGAACAAAGCGTGCACTTAGTCGAATTACAATTTTGGAGAAGGGAATTCGAACCGGAGACCTACTGTCCCAGGGTACCGTAATTTGATTGTGTGGCAACTTAATTTAATTTGTTTAATTATTAGATCATTTAGACTTGTTTTTAAGTTTTTACACATGTAGTTTTAGTACTCCATAATGATAAATTCTAATAATTCTAAATTATAGGTTACTTTGATATTTTATTATTATATACTACAATATATTTATGGTCAATTTTCGGGACCTCATTTTGATTGTGTGACAAATTAATTTTAAAATTTTAAATTATTTGAGGACGTCTACTTCAAACTCGTGAATATAAATGACGGTCTTACATTAATCGTACTGCATATATGAAAATAGAATTACTAATAGTAGGTAACAACTAGCATAAGTAAATTGTTTGGACAAAATAATGAATTGCATTTATTCGTAACATACGAAGAGGTGTGTATTTATGTAACGATAAGAGCTAGCTCGTAGAGCTACAAAATCGATTTGGTCAAACCCCAAATGAGCTCGGTCAACGATGTCAGGAGATCGTTAAAATGTAAGCTGGTCCTAAGCTCAATAATAATGCTAGGCTATGGAAGATCGTTTGAACTCAGTTTTTTTTCTTTTTATATATGTAATTTTAATACTCCCAATGTCACATATCGGCCGGCCAACCCTGTGTATTTTCGACTTACATAGAGGCCAAATAACCAAATGAATAAAAAAGTGACTCAAAGGTGAAAGATTGGTAAAAAAAAGTATTGGCGGCACCAAATAGGTAAAAAAAGTGTCACCCAAGCGACGAATTAGTAAAAAAAATGTAATCGTATCGCGGATTAAAAAAAATTAATCGATGGAACAAATTGGTAAAAAACGTAATCGGTTCCAAATTGTTACGGATTAAAAAAAATTAATCGATGCGATACTATTTAGAAACTAATGTTCGTAAAATAAATTACCGAGCGTTTTGAGTCGGTTTAGATTTTCTTTTTCAAAGTGGGCCAATATTGTCACATAGGTCCGTGTTTACTATTTTTACGATACGGTGTAAAAAATCTAGACATGTTGAAGCTCAATCCACGATCCATTTGACCCGAACCCGAAAAGACCCATTAATCTAGGATCGAAATCCGACTCGACCCTTATTGTAACCCGACCAATTTAACGGATCTAAAATCTTCTAACCAAAAAAATTCCGTACAGTAAAAAAAACAGATTTTCGTCTACTCCATATTTCAATGTATAGAATTCTATTACATGAGATTTGTCATATAAAAATCGACCCAAAATGCTAGGTAATTTATTTTACGAAAATTAGTTTCTAAATAGTATCGCATCGATTAATTTTTTTTAATCCGTAAAAATGTGGCACCAATTGCGTTTTTTACCAATTTCTTGCATCGGTTAATTTTTTTAATCCATAACACGGTTATACTTTTTTTTACCAATTCGTCACTTCGTTACCACATGTTTTACCTATTTGGCACCGGCGACATTTTTTATCAATTCGTCACTTTGTGCCACTTTTTTTACCTATTTCGCGACGACGATACTTTTTTTACCAATTCGTCACCTTTGAGCCACTTTTTTAACTCATTTGGTTATTTGGCCCTTATCTAAAAGTGTAACCTGAGTATATATAGAAGTGTAACTAGTTCGTTTTCACAGCCGTTCTCATTAAAGTTTAGGTTCTCACAGGAACCTGATTCTATATCGATAAGGCATTTCAATAACCTAACTAATTATTACTTTTATTGCCCAGTACGTACTATATTACTTCGTATAAAACTATTTTCACATTCGACTTTGAGTGAATATCCGATGACGCACATTCGAGTATCATGGACTTCAATAGTACAACAATGACGATACACAAAAAGATCTAACAATCACAAGGATATGCCGAGACGAGACAATTCTTGAAAGCACATATCAAGCTAGAATGAACGTTTTGATATATGCGCCCGTACTAAAACGCCTGATACCAGGCGTCTCTATTAAACTCGCTATCAAACGGACTTCCGTCGTCCATTTCGTTTTATGATAATCATCAAGACAAATGTAATAATTGATATTATAAAGTAAAAATTTGATATAATAAATGATAGATTGTTGTAATAAAAATTAATATTAATAAATAAAAGAATTAACTTTCACAATAAAAATTAGTCAGCTTTGTCCTAACAATAAAACAATAAGATAAAAGTGTGGTTTAGACTATTAAAAGGTATAATGTTTAACTAGTATAGACCCCGTGCATGTATGCACGGTATTTATAGAATTTTATTTATTTTTAGTTAATTATTTATACAAAATAGATTTTAATTAGCAATCCGATAATTTTTCATTATTTTTATCTTTGTTTTTGGATATAACAAAATAATTTGAAATTGCATAATTAATCAAAATAACGATCCCGACTAATATCATGAAATATGTATTTGTCATTCATATTTCTTGAGACAATCGTTTCTCTTTTAAATATTTTTTAGTATAATATATGAATAAATTGTGAAATATATATTCACTCTAAATTCTATTTGATATATAACTTTACACTCTTGATGTTTGGATGTCCCTCCGTCTCGTTCATTTGTTTGACTTTAATTAAAATATTTTTCACAATAAATATAAAAATTAAACAAATGAATAAAACAGAGGGAGTATTTATTTTCTATTATCACAATATATATCATTTGTTCATAAAAATAGTTCATAATTGTTGTTTGAAATTTAAGCAACTATATTTCTACAATTTATTTTCATCGATACACCCATTGTTAGTTTTTAAATATTTAACCTGTAAATATTCTTTATATGATATATTGATAATTGAGTGTGATTCTTTCCTTATTTGTTATATTCATTTTGTCCAAATTAAGTGCTTAAAATTTATGCGGGAAAAAGTTTTGAGAATTTTTATTCTCTTATCTAATAGAGGATTACAATATTTAATTCACATGATTGTTATGTACGGAGTATTTCCTTTGGTATATAAGCTCTCGGTATTTAGTATACACTAATGCAAATTATAGAGGTTGTAAAATATACTTATCATATCAGTCATGAAGCTACATTTAGACGTTAGTTTAGTCATTTTCGTGGATATATCAATCCTAAATTATGAATGTCGTTCATTTATACTTAAATATTCCAATCTGCACGTTAATTTAGTCAATCATCCCTAAATCATGACTATCTTTCATTTATAATAAAACATTCTAATTTGCACGAATGATTAATAGTTTAATTGTGTTGGTTAATTGGTAATGTATCTGATCATGTCAAGATAACTAAATTTCAGTAGTACATAACCAAAACAACAAAGATCCAATATGGATAGGCAGAAAAATATAGGGGTGTTAATCTGTTAGTATATTATGGATATATACTACAATTTGATTACATTTTGGTTAATTAATTAATACCGTTAGAAACATATTATTTTCTTAATTTTCCTTAACTAAATTATTGGAGTATATATAGCTTTAGGGTTAATTTAGTGATGATGAATCAATGAGATATTGGAGTGTAGTGGTAGAGAATAAGTATCTAAGGTCAAGGGTTCGATTCGCATATAGCCCATTTCGCTTACTATCTTGTTTTTTTTATTTTGTGATGGTGGACAACTTTAGGCGGGAAAAACGTGAGTTGTGTTATTCTTTTAGTGGAAAGGAGATTGTTTGGGTAATCAATTTATATATTTTCTGCATACTTTTTTTTACATATAAACGTAAGAGTGATGGTAACAAAACAATTAAAGTTTTGAAAGAAAAAAAATTAGAGAGATATTAAAATATTAAAATGGATATAGTGTGACTCAACCCCAGGTACAACTAAGACACATACCAATTACTCACCTTCTAAATACCATTGTACTAAATACACTTCTTTGCTTTGAAAGATGATAAAATTATATAAAATGTATATGCAATATTTTTTTTCCCACATATACATAACCAATCCTACAATTAAGTTTTTTTTTTTCACAAATCTTCATAACTCAAATCTTTAGATTCTTTTGTTATTTTATTTGATTTTTTCTTTTTTTTAAATTATATATTATAAGTTATTTTAAATACGTGAACTACCGAATTTGTCCTTTACAACAAACTTAATTTAAAATCATATTTTAATGAAAATAAATAAAATAAGTATAGTAAATGACTAAAATACCTCGGTGGCGCACAAATTCGGCGCCACCCGGTGGCGCCATCTCATTATTCCTAAAAGATGCTAGATACACAAAAAAAATTTGATAGGTTGATACAAGTTCTAGGAAAACTAAATTATATGCTTCCATTATTCTGGTCACTAACTTAGAAACTACACCGTTTTTTTACTATGAATGCATTGTTTTCATGTAAATAAAAGCTGATTTTTTATCAACTGATTAAAACAGAATTTGACATGAATGTCACATAATGACTAATGAAATCCCTGCATAGTTTTCCATCTTTCACTTACTTTGGTGACTTAACACCGTATTACGCAATATAAATTTTAGGGCCACTTGAATTTATCTTTCTATGATTCTAAAACATCATGGAGTACTTGACAGACATCAAGGTGCTAACCAACAGTTTCATGGCTGATATCAATGTACGTAGTACAAGTTAGCTAAGGAATTGAAATATTATCTCATATATATATATACATATATAAGTACATATATAACTTGCACAATGCATGATTGGTAATTAATGGATTATTTTGAATTTGGATCAAACGAGTCACGGGTTAAAATTTTCAGGTCTTGACAAAAAGCAGGTATGAATGTATGATGGAATAGGCATACAAATCGGGTTGAAATTTGACAGGTGTCACGTGATATCAACCGGAGGCTTTTGTTTTCTTCTGCCACTTTTTAGCTGCATTGGACCATTGTTATGGACTGTAATATTGGGCTCTCTAAACTCTACAAAGTCCCACATACCTAACGTCTCTTGTATTTTGAAACCAATGATGGTTATGAAAATCGCAGGGTAACATAAATTTCGTAAGAAGAAGAGTATCACGTAGTAAACCTCAATAAAAAAACTTCCATCAAACTCGCATTCAACTCATCAACGATGTGCCATTTGGCTAACGTTATCATTAACGCTAGGAAAGCTATTTTGGTGATGAATACCTTCAAATGACAATGCAGTGACCACCCAGGGGTATCGTGCTTAGACCTGGCAAACGGGTCATTCGATTCGATTTCGGATCGGGTTAAATTGATTCGATCTTAATCGGGTGAACATAAATTTCAGCTTCAGTTCGATTTCGATCGGGTCATTTTGGTTAGCCACTTTTATCGGTTTATGTTATTTCGAGTCGGGTACGGTTCGGGTTGGGTCAATAGCAGGTCAGGTGAGTCTCGGGTCATAAATTTCTTGAGTTAAAAAATAAATAATTTGATTTAGTGTTTGTTACACTTTCAAATTGTAGGTAATAATTTATAAAACCATTAAAGAAGAAAAATTCAAAATTTGGGTGTTTTTATGAAAAAAATAAGTACGGAATATTTATTAATCAAGTCAATCGGTTCGGTTATTATCGGTTCGGTTATATTCATGTTCAGGTATCATTCGGTTATATTAAATTCGGTTCGATTCGGATTAAATCGGGTTTCGGGTATTATTCCAAGTTAATCCTATCGAGTGTTCGGTCGGTTTCAATTCAGGTATTTTCGGTCGATTTTTCGGGTTCGCGTTTACTTTACCAGGTCTAATATTCGTGCTAGGACTGCTTTTGTGCCACAGGGAGTCTCAATTCATCTTGTGACGCTTCAATCCATACAGCCCATCCCCACAGGAATGCCGAAGATCCATGACTTTCATATCTTCGAATTTAGTACAAGTAATATGTTCAGGAGCATCTCATGATCTTATCAACTTGGGGTAACATCCTATCTAGCCAATAGTCGTTTAGTCATGAACAACAACAGCTCAAGGTCATGCAAGCCTGTGGTGCTTGACTTTGATGAGCCATGGTATGCCAAGGATGCATATAGCATGTCGTGCCATTGATCCACATGATGCGTCAAGCATCACAGAACCTCACCAGCCCATCATCAGAAGCACTAAGTCTCAGCTGACTAATTCCTAAGTGCACATCAATACAAAAAAAAATTCCTAAGTGCACATGTATAAATGCCAAAGTGCAGAGACCGGGTCTGAAACCTCAGATAAAAGTGAATAAGCACATACACAGATGCTTGTACAATTACAGTATACCAGGCATCATGAATGACCTCTAAACGAAACAGCGTGATCAGCGTAGGGAAGAATGTATCCTTCACTAAAATACGAGGATAGCAAGTCAATACTAATATACATGTTACATTTGTGATTGAACAGACTTCCAAGTTCCAGCAAATATTTTTCTCTTTTAGGCGTGTGTAGAGGTCTTCTTTCGTCTTCTGTAACCACCTTGAAGAACACATAATATAATCTTCCCAACACCATTAACAAAAGCCAGGAATGTGATCTTCCACCTTCCTGTAAGGGGCCAACGATGGCCCAATTCTCTTTCCCTTCAAAGAAACAAAAGACAACTCAAAATAATCACAAAAAACATCAAGAGCATTCAGCTCTCAGCCACAGTGGGCTCATGCCCTTCACCTTTAACTGGGATCACGGCCTGTTTTTGCTGCTCAGTGTACCGATGTATCCTCTCAAGTAACTGTTGGGCTTTTCTTCTACCCCGTTCAGTACCATTCTGAGCCATTTCTTGTAAATGGCCCATAACTCCAAGTTCCTGGGCCGCTACAAAATAGCTATTATCTCCCGAGCAAAGATGCACCAAAACCGCACATGCATTTTCCTTGTTTCTGGGAGATCCGTTCCCAATCACATCCACCAAAATTGGTAAAGCGTCGGCCGATCCTATGGCTGCCTTACCTTCAGGGTGGCTCGATAGTATGGCTAGAATCGCCAATGCCTCATCCAACATCCCACCACCTGGCTCCATTAATAGCCTCATTAATATGGGCACTATTCCGGCTCTTATAGCCTTGCCTTTATTTCCTTGGTATATGCATAGGTTGAAAAGGGCGGTGGCGGCATCTTTTTTCCCTCGTTGGTTACCCTCACTTAGTAACATCACGAGAGGTGGGATCGCACCTGAAGAGCCAATGGTCACTTTATTTTCATCCACGACCGATAAGCTGAAAAGGGTAGCAGCTGCGTTTTCTCTAGCCTCCATGCTACCTTTCTTCAGCACATATACAATGCCGGGTACGGCGCCAGAGTTGATGATGCTTCCTTTGTTATCGTCGCATATAGATAGATTAAGAAGGGCAGTCACAGCATGTTCTTGGGTCCGGGAATCCGGGATTGAAAGAAGTTCCACAAGTAGTGGGATGGCGCCAGCCTCTGCAATGGCAACACGATTATCAGCATTTCGCTTCGCAAGAAGCCGGATTTCACCAGCCGCTGATCGTTGGTCATCAGGGTTGCCTGAGTGGAGCTTGTGAAGGAGTTCCTCAATCTTCGAATGTTCAGTTGCCGAGCTGGCTGAAGTATCTTTGATGGGCTGGGTTGATCCAGATCGCTTGGGTGGGTCAACCCCATTTGCTTCACACCACTGGGCTATAAGGCTTCTTAGAACGTAGTTAGGAGTGAGGGAAGAGTTCTGGAGGGTCTGTTGTGTCTTTGGGCAAGTGTTATGACCTGATTTTATCCATTTCTCAATGCATGAACGTTCATATGTCTGCAGAGGAGGAAAAATGAAGCTGCTAAGAAAGTCCCGGAGAAGATTATAAAAATAGTGTCAAGGTACAGCGAACTCTATCACACATTGCAATATGGAGCATGCAGGAGATAGGGGAAAAGGATAAGAATTTTATAACCAAGTTTGTTTTCACGTGTAAAAAACAAGTTATTGCTTTCAACAGGAATCAGGAAATAGCCTACAGAGGTTACGGCAGATGAGTAAGTTATAATAAATTAAAACTCCGTAACAGCCAACATTATCCCACTCTGAACACATTTATAACTATACTTGCTGATTATTTTGGATACAATGACATAACTCATCATGAGAATCGCATTGAACAAATGTTACTTCTATATAAAGCGCTAGCATCCAGTTTAGTTTACTCAACCATACACTAGAACAAGAAAATACCAAATATGGCACCTCAACAATGGAAATATGGAATAGTACATTTGCTATATACAACCTTTCTTAAATAGCTAGATTTGGAGCAAATTTATTTGAGAACCACCTAGAAGTCCAGATCTAGAAATTGTTTTTTAGGGAACAGGCACAGGACAGTTTATGATGACAGGTCTCAAACTGTAAAAGTACTTGCTCCTTAACAACTACATGAGCTAAGCTATTTGACATCCATATGGAAATTCTTTTTTTCTCTAATAGAAAGGGAATCAGACATTACATACAAAAATAAATAAATACTCTATATAAAGTGTCATACCTGCCCAGTTGAAACTATAACTGGATCTTTCATTATCTCTAATGAAATGGGGCAGCGGAAGTCATCTGGTATTACCAGAGACTTGGGACTCCCATCAGCAGAGTCTAGTCTGCAATGACCAGGTGAAGGATTATTCTCTGCTGATGAAGATTCCATGTGTGGACTTTCAGTCTGAGCAAAATCCTTAATTTTCTTCAATAGATTGCACATCTTCTCTATCTTCTCATCAGGGTCTCCGCCAGTTGCGGCAATCATCTCGGTTAGAGCCACAGACTCTTGCGTCAGTTCATCAAGTTTCAGAAGCTGTAGCTTCTCACCAATTCTTTTTAATACAGCCGGGTCAATAGTTGTATCACTGCTGCTTTCATAAAGAGACAACAGATCTTCATGGAGTTCCGTATCAACCACATCAATCCTTCCCTTAGCTCTTCTAAACTGATTTATCACGAGCTCAACCTAAAGGAGAGAGCTTATCATCATCAGTTCAATGCTGATTACTTTCCATGAAGGCCAAAGACTAAACATTCTTGGTTTTTGATAATGATAGACGTCTTCATCAAACTTCTTACACTTATCTATTGAGTAACAACCATCATTAGATGCAATTCTGTTATAACGAGTCAATTAAGAATGGTCGTAGTACTGTGTATTTGCGTCAACACAAAGGTCAGTGCGTGTCTAACAAACCACTCCACAATCTGTCATTTGTGGGAGCCTCTAAGCTACTGACGTAAAATTTTAATGCTGTTAGATTGACTGGGAGCAGAGGGAAAACGAGCATTGTAATTCACAGAAGCTAAAGAAAACTTTCAACTGTGGTAGTTAGACATTTTGGTGTTACCACATTTTCTTCTTTCTTTGTTCCAAGTTCAAATGGCTTAGTTGCTTGGTCTTTGCTTGGCTGTCGGATTAGTTTTGTAGCCTTGTTATTGCCTTATTGGTCTGTCATATATTGGTTGTTTGACCTTTATAAATTCATGAAAAAGAGGAGGGGTGATTCACCTGCTCCTTAACTTCATCAGAGATATCAAGATTCTGGTATGAGATTCCATCCAAAGCTCGCTCCAAATTAGATGTGATTTCATTGAATTTTGCCATTATCTCCTCTCTCTCAAGGGCCTGGAAATTACAGGAAACGAAAAAGATGTTGTAGGTTGAATACCGCAAACGACAACGCATTGTAGGAGTACAAACTACAAGTCTACATTATATAAAGTACAAAGTATCTTATTCGCATCATAACAGAACAAAACACATCATACAGAACAAAGAAGTCGTCCCTCACATAAACACATCGTCACAACTGTGAACATCAATGACATAAACACGTCATACAAGATCAAAGATGTTGTATGTTAAATATCGGAAACGACAACTCATTGTAGGAGTACAAACTACAAGTCTAGATTGCATAAAGTACAAAGCAGCTTATTGACATGAATGCTAAGATCGTACGTCTCTACTTGTGATCCGATTCCATTTTTTTAGTGATGTCAAGCTCATGTCGCCTAATATTTCATACAACCCAATAAAATAAACTCGCCAAATCTACCCACCTTCACTCATCACTACTCACAAGTTCTTAGGTTGAGTAGAGTTCAAAACATGGATTTACGATGCGCAAATATTCTGAGGTTACGTTGCAGATTGAAGTTTAAAGCTTTATTCAAATCAGCATTGGATTACAAAAGAGTCACACAATTAGTTACCACACTAAATGCACAAAAAAGAAGTGAAATTCATCACATATACCACAAAAGGCGTAAACCATAATCAGCTAATTACCAAACACAGTATGCTTAATTTAATTTAATTTGATACTCAAATCCACTAACCGTATTCTCCTAATCTTATCCGCTACTATAAATCTGCTTCTACCGGGGCCATAAGCTTAATACCTCGTTATTACAACATAAAAAAAAATGAAGAAAAGAGAGATCGAAACCAGGCTGCTGGAGCTATAAAAAAATCCAGGTAATAAGCTTGCAATTAACAAAATTGAACAAATTAATTGACTGGTTGATTAAAAAATGAGGAAAAGAGAGATCGAAACCAGGTAAATTTTGCTACCAAGGGACCCAAAACGTAACAAATCAAGAGCAAGAGAGAGAGAATGGCTGAAATCAACAAGGGATGAAACGGCGCCTTCTGATCAATCTCCTTGATTTCCTCCAACATTGGGACTAACAGCTTTAATCTCCTCGCCAAATTACAGTAATCCTTCTTCACAGGAGGGCGAAATACCGTTATCATTGAAATTTCATTGATTTTTGAGATTAAACTGCTTAGTACCAATTCTTGACGATTCTTTTCATCCTCCATTTTGACAAACCCAGTAAAATTGGATTGGGGTTCTTGAGATTGGAAGTGCAGATTTTTCTGGGTAATTGAAGAAATTGGATTAGCAATTGAGGAAAGAGAGAAAGAGCAGGTGATGCTTTTGTTCATATAAGAACATTTTTTTTACTGTATTTAATTATTATAAGAAGAATTTTGACTGCAGGAGACTTTTGGTATTAAGCTAAAAAAACAACTGGATTAACTTTGAGATTAACAAGGGTTTAGGATAAATGGGCAAGAGATAGAGATACACTTATTGTAGGGGTGTTTTGTACACGACTAATATATCAAGTCACTTGTCCACCCAAAAGAATCTAACATTTACAAGATTTTCATTAATTCACCTCCCCACTTAACTCTCAACTACTTCCTCACCTAATCACCTATTTTTTGTTTTTTTGTTTTTACTTCAAATTTAATGCTCCATATTTTTATACGTATATTTTTATACGATGTTGTATTCTAAATGTATTTATACGTTAGTGTTATAGTGACGTATTTTTATACTTCAATATGTTTTGTTACGTATTTCTATACTGTATTTTATACGTAGGTTGTAGTTACGTATTTAGTATATTATTTTATTTATATTTTTTTGTTTATTTATAATAGTTGTAGTGTATTTATACTTTATTTATACATTTTTATTTATACTCTATTACGTTTAGTAAACTTTATTTGCACTGTATTTTTATTTTTAATATTTTATAGGAATTTTTTTTAAAGATGTTTTAAAAAACATTATTTTCGGAATGTATTTTTTTAGTAGTGTAACTATGTTAGCTGTATTTAGGATGGATACGGGCTAAAAGTATTTGTTCTTTAATTTTAATTTTCTTAAACTTTTTAATTTTAAAATTCTTAAGTCTACATTTTTTTTACTTGGGCCATAGTCCGAGATAGTTCATAAAATGTAACTGAAGTGCAAATTATTTCATTAATACATTGTTGCTCAGTTGGTTGTTGGGTTTGTTACTTCTAAAGTGTCAATGTTCGAGCCCTGATGAGGATAACTTTTCATTTTTTTTTGCTCCTTGTTGTTCTAGGTAGAATTAATTTTGTACTCCAATTATACCGTTTTAGTTGAATTCTTATTTTTTAAGGTTAAAATAATAAATCCGTAAAGTGCAGAAATAAACTGTAAAATGCTGGTAATGATAATTACGTAGTTGTCGAGAAGTAATGTAATAAATTACGTGTGTGTATACACACACTAATAAAATATACGATTAATCTTAGTAAATAATAATCATACAACATTAATATTGCATCACTTAGGCTAACGTACAAATAAATAAATTTAAGAAAAGTAATCAAACGATGTCAAACTGTATAAGTAATAACGTACATCTTAATAACAAATGTGCATTTCGCACCAAAAAAACAAATGTGCATTAAAATACTTAAATTTAAATTATATTTAAAAACGTTTAAGTAAATACATTATATAAAAAATAATCGTAACAAAAATTACACAAAACACAAACCAAATACCGAAGATATAGGTACATGTGCCAAAAATACGAAATTGTACAATTATACTTGACGAACGTAACTGGTGGCCGTACAAATATACTATTGACCAAATACATAATTAGTATCCGTATAAATACTTAAAATATAAACTCTAGTATTAATTATTAAAATAATATTAGCATTAATGAAAGATCATTTAATAAGCGTAATTAATGACGGAATCTAAGTAATTAAATAAAAAACAAGATTCTTTACCTAAACCAAGTGAAAGATTGTGATTGGTGGTGTATGAGACCCTCATACACCAAGTGTATCTCTAACCTTTTTGGGATAAATGATGATAAGGATAAGTTTTTAACTTAACTCAAATTCTGGTTTATGACAGAGTTATCCATTATTTTCTTATAATATATATTATTTTTGTAGTATTTTATTTTTTCTATATAATGGATCATGTTTGAGCTGTTATAATAAAGTGATGGATACATCCGTCACAAGGACACTAGCGGTTAAGTTAATCGGATGTAAAAAGTTGTCTTTTTGCCCGAAAAAAATACAGGCTGAGGTGAGCTATCCTAGCTCTACTTGCCTTATTTTCTATTTTACTTTTGGTGTATTTTTAGGTTGTCAATGATGATTTATTGATTTGGATAAGGTGAAGGAAAACTAAGTTAAATAGAAACATTGTCACATTGTCACAGTAAAGAACTAACATGAAATATTAACACTACCACACAATAACTGGTGAGTGGTGACATAGGTTATTTTACGGCGATGAGACAGGGTTGTCCAAGAGAAGCTAAGACTATCATTAGTCAAGACCTGATGAATGTTAAGGCTTAATAGAGGCTACATAAGCGGTACATAATAAGTTCATTGGTGATCCGTTGTGACACTGTAGACACCCGCATTTTGACTGCCAGGTGTTTATGGTAGTTTCCCAAAAAACACCCAATGATGATCGGAAGCTAACGTGTCTTTATGCGCTCGGATACGGGCTCAAATCCATTAATCGCTGGCTAACACACTTACAGAGTACAAATCTCACAAAATCAATCTCGAATCCAGGTTCAGTGGGCCGTTTCCAATCAAATAAGGCTAATTTGGGCCGAAACCGACACCGGAATTAAAACCGACTTTTTGCGATTGGGTCAACCCCGGTCAAAGTCGTTCCGAGACACATACGAAACAGCCACCCAGGTATCAGGGGTCCAACTCAAAAATCAAAACCCACAAAACATCCAATGTACAATAAAAAAAGACAGACCTTTACACTACAACTGACCCACCTGATCGAATGGGCCCGACCGGACGGACCGTGCTGCTCAACCAAGCCCGGGGGCTACCCGGTCACCTAACCCTAGCTAGGGGATGTATAGCCTTGCCTATATAAGCAACCCCATGCAACCCTAATGGAACTTTTTTTCCACAACCTCAAGAACCCTAATCTTACACATACAACCCTAATCAAACCCCAGCAATTCTACACTAGCAAAAACCCTAAACCTAGTTTTAGGAATCAATCCCGAGCCACCATAACTTAACCTCCATAAAACCTCGAAGACTCTTGTGTTAAAGCCAGGTTACGAGCCCGTTCCGAGACAAGAACATGTAGGTTGAGGGTGTCAAAACCCCTTTCTCTTATCTTTCCCTTCTCGTCGTCCGTCTTCTTTTTTTTTCTCCGTCCTTTTTCCGTTTTTTTTATTTTGTTCATCACACCATAATATCGATAATATAATTAGTACAAGACATTAAAATACTTATCGATTTGTGTCGAATAAGAAGGATATCGGAATAAGAAAACACGAATATACAAGTGTACTGCACACAGCGTTGACGGTCGCTTATTCCGGTACCCCGACTATTTGATTATTGAGATAAGTTAACTTAAACAATAATCTTTATATTGTTTGCACCATTATTTTTAGTCGCATATTTACATTAATTTTCAAAAAATAAGCATTATATTTAATGAGGGTCGAAACCCGTTGACGCGGATCTGACATCCTAATCCTTAGGGATTTATTTCGATGTCGGAAAAGCCGAGGGAATCAAGTTTTCATTCAAGCAAAGTGTCGATACGTTAGATCCGATGCCAATTCCATAATTGGATGTCGAGTCTAATAATCTAATCAAACAATTTAGCCAATTCAATTTTTCGTTGATGCTAACGTAGATATTATTTAATTCGTTCGAATCATGACATTACAAACGCGGAGGAATATTTATATCGTCTTGGTTATTTTAAACGATTCAAATCAATTTTCTTTATCTTTTTCACTCTAGTATTCCATATCGATTCCATAATCGAATATGGGATATGACGAGCATCACAATTAGAATCGAGTATAAATCATTCCAAGTATTTAATATCGATTTCATAATCGAATATTGAATATAAGGAATATCGAAAATATAAATCGGGTATAAGTTAATCCATACTTGTACGCGATTTATAAAAATTGACGGTTTTCGACAAATAAAAAAAGCGGACAGACCCCCACGCGAGTCGCGCGCCTGTCAGGCGACTCGCGCGGAGGCCTGGTTCGTCGGGTCTTTTTTTTCGTTTTCTCGTCTTTTCTATTCTTTTCCGATCTTACATAAAACAGCGACTTTCGCGACATATTTTCCAGAATTCGATAAATATTTTTCTTGACCTCGGTCAACACGTGTTAATCCATCACGTGACATATAAAGCTTTCCAAAATCATGCATTTATCACATCTATATCTTTATTCAATTTATTACCCGTTACATCGTTACTAACGGTTTGATTGTTTCCTTTGTCGATTTTTGTCGTTTATTTTATCTTATTAAAATGAACCCACATGCTAAAATTGCATTAAATTGACATAGAAACCCGCTTTTCAATTCCTCACATGCCTAGGAAAATAATCTTTGCATATCATCTTCCCGTTTAACTAACGCGCGATTGGAAAGTCATTCGAATTCTGGGCCGCTAATGTGCGGGCGAGGTTGGGTGTCCTTTGTGGGCTTCCCAACACGTACCCTCACCCCTTACTCAGAACCTCGGTTTCCGGATGCCCGAAACCGTTGGCGCACGAGAGTCATTCAATACACAATATCCAATAATGTCGGTATTGGTATCTAATGCAAAGGGACGAGCCCAATAAACTCTGACATCGAAAATGGGCTGTATTTTATATACAGACCACTACGACATAGAGTGGGCTCGAATGGTTCCGAATAACCACAAAATTCGGTGGCGACTCCACATAGACCTAAATTTCAATTCGATCCATTCTCATATGGAGATTCATTCGCCTACCCAAACCCGCGCGTGGCCGCGTCGGGGTGGACCTATGTCATGTCCACAATTTGGCAACTCCGCTGGGGATTAACTGATGCGTGACTTACCATCGGCATCCTCAGGGTGAGACTCGAATAGAAATCGTTTGACAAATACAATACGCGTTTTAGTTCTACGGTTCATGCATAACCCATATTTTCCCGGGCCGGTACTGGTGACCGACGTCCCACTATACCATTGATGTACTCCAACATGGATATGTCAAAAGGTGTCCATAGTCGATTCGAGTGGGTTTTGCGGCATGTTCTAAGCTCAATTCGACTTAGAGAGTCCGTCCCGATCAACGTCTAGACTATGTACACTGGTATAGACCCCTATAGACCGATCGAGACTTAGTGTAGAGCATACATGGCGTCATTATAATGCTTGTGTGACTACGTGCTACTTGGTTTCCGAGTCGTTTTCAAAAATGTCAACTTTTCAAAAATTGCATCTTCTTTTTCAAAACATTCGATTTCAAAACCCGGGACATGCCGAATTTAGGACTTATGATTTTACTCAAAATGGCCTACTTTCTAGACGGTATGCTGCCCAATTCAAAACTTGAAAAGCATTTCGAACTTTCAAAACCCTCTGCCCAATATCCTTTTCGTTTTTTTTCGAAAATTGGGCCTTCAATCGATTTTTCTCGGACTTTTTCAAAAACAATTAATTTTCAAAACTTCCCTCTTCTTAGGACTTCCCGTATGTAGCAGTGTCGGGTCATGTCATAAGTTGTAGAGGTCTCTAACGTCGAAACTCTGTCGATCTTACATCACGTGTTTCTTCCCTATCCCGGTTCGCCTTATTAGACTAAGGCAAGGCCCACCTAAGTAGGACATACTCTTACGAAGGAGGGCCCGTCATCACAATCAAGTCAAAAGTCTGGGGATGTCTCACGTGAACCTTCCTTCGAACAGGACTAGGCCCACTCGCCGAGTCCTAAGGAAGGCCCACACTGCACAAGTCACCCGTCTAGGTGTCTTTTCTCGAGTCGTTTCCTCTTTTAGTCTTGTTCGGGATGTACTTGCTATTCCGGGATTTCGGGGCTAGTTTCTGATTATGCGGTGTTCTTACAGACAGGCCACCCGCAACCCGACACCAACGCAAAATGGGAGAGTTGAAAGATGCCCTAACCAAGATCGAGACTCAAATGACCTCCATCCTTGCTAACCAAGCAACCTTGGACACTCGCCTGAGCACTGTGGAGAAGACGGTCCCTGTTGCAGAAGCTGAGCCCACTGGGTCCATAGCCGAATTGGTCAGTGTTGTTCGCAGGCTCGAGGAACAAGTCCACTTATCGACGAACAACTTGATCCACACCGAGAATGCTCGTATTTATTCACCTTTGAATAACGAGCTACCTGCCAACCTCAACTTGACGGGAATTCCTATGTTTGAGGGTACCGAAGACCCGGTCCATCATATCCGGGCCTTCAAGGATTTCATGGCGGTCAAAGGGGTAAAGTCCGCCATGTTCAAGCACCTATTCCCTTCCTCTTTGGAGAAGCATCCCAAGGCCTGGTTCTACAGGCTCGACCCCAGGAAATACAAGACTTGGGACGATGTGGCGACCGAATTTGCTCGGAACTACGCCGACAACACTGAAATCCAGACTACAATGCGTACTCTGGTGGTCGTGGCTCAAGAGCCCAAAGAAGGGTTCACAAAATACTTGCAAAGATGGAGGGCCGAGAGCGTGAAATTGGTCGACAAGCCCGGCGAGAAGGCCCTAGTGGAGGCTTTTGTCAAAAACCTCCTCCCATCCTACCGGGTCCATCTGCGGTATGCCATCATCCCCAACTTCGCTGTTCTTACTGAAATGGGCACAAGAATCGAGGATGACTTGAGACTGGAGAGCCTGACTAAGGCGTCTACTAAAGGTTATCAAGGGGCTAGTTCATCTACAAACAAGCCCACACCTGCAGCTGCAACTCGCAGCATCTTCGACGAGGTAAACCTGCTTGACACCTCATCTAAAAAGAATACACCAAATCGGGTATTCACAGATATAGGGACTACCTATACTTATGCCTTACAAAGGCTATTGATGGTGGGATTTGTCGTGGATCCCAACCGTCAAATAAATAACCAACCGATCCTAGTGGGTAGCTAGGGTAAGTCGGGTCGAATCCACGGGGACGGTAAGAGGCGTCTAGACTAAGGTCGCCTAAGGGACGGGACTCGGTCCACGAGCTAAACTAAACTAGAGTAATAAGAAGGGGAAGAAAGCTAGACTAGGCTACGGCTAAGGAGAAAACTAACAAAGGAAACGAGCTAGGATTAGGTCGGGGTCAAAGGGGCAACAGAATGGTCGAGGAAGAGCTAGAGTGAAGGAGGTAGTAGGGTATTCTAGGTATAGTCCGGGCTCTCGCAACTTAGACTAACCTAGAGGTTCCACCTAAAACCCACCTTGGCGACAAAAACGACAAACGGGGTTACTAGCGTGATATCGGGGCCTAGGTCGCATCCGGGCTCTCGCAACTTAGACCGACCTAGGGGTCGTCCTCACCGGGCTCTCGCAACTTAGTGAGGGAACCAAACCCACGAGCAAACTATTACCCACAAGAGAAAGGCAAGAAAAACAAGCATATGCATACAAGTCATTCAAGCATTTCAACAAACATGTACCATGCATCAAACCAAGAGGAAACCCAAATCTTCAACCAACATCTCCAACAATCCCTTAATCATCCAATTAACACCCAAATCACCTTACTAACCTTAGCAAGAGTACTACTCTAACATTATCAAACTAATTCTAACATAAACAAGAGGAAACAACACAAACATCAAAACATACATAATGAAACTACCAAGTATGATGAACAAAACAATAAACAATAACTAAAGATTGAAACTTGATTGATAAACAAAGATAAAAAGAAGAGAAAAGAAGATTATACCATACTAGAGAAGATGAAAAGAAGAAATCTTGCATAAATGGAAGAAAAGCCAAATACATCAACCAAGGTTGTCAATCTTGGTTGGATTCTTCAAGAATTCCCAAATTACAAGAGTAAAACTAGGATTAACGACTAATTACCGACTAATCTACTCTAATCTAAACTAATCTAACCTAAAATAGTCTAGGGTTTAGTGGGTAGTGAAGAACATAACATAGGAATACAAGAGGAAGGGTATTTATAGGGTTACAATGCAAAGGGAGATGAAACAAGCAATCACGGGCTGTAACTGGGCCATCCCGTCCGGGATGAGTTGGTCCCGGTCGGGATGAGGTGCTCCCGGTCGGAAAGGCCTCAAAACAGCAGCTCCTCTTTTGTGCACTTCATCCCGGACGGGTTGAGGTCATACCCGTCGGGGATGAGTCTTGTAGGCCTCCAATATGATCCTTTTGGTCCCTCCTTGCTTCACATGGACTTCTCATCGATTCTCGGGACTCGGGATCGGGTCTCGGAGGCTCGGGATTGGGTCCCAAGGTCTCGGGGTCGAATCCAAGGCATCGAGTGATCGTTCCTTCACTTCGTTGGCTCCGAAAAGTGTATGTATTGAGTCACAATCGCTCCAACTCATAATGCCCATAAATCGCATAAGTAACCTGAAACGAACTAGAGGAAGCATAAGTAGCCCATAAATCGCTCCCAAGGAGCGATTCCACAAGGAAAATGGGACCAAAACACTACGAAATAGGCACTACAAACTACACTTATCAGCTACCCTCAAAGGGCCTGATCCAACCGATAGGCCCAACTGCAGAACCTCCGGTAGAGAAGAGGCCCAAAACTTATAATGCCCAAGCCGACTGTCAATATCACCGGGGTAACGGGCATGATACTGAAAAGTGTTGGAGACTAAAACATCTGATCCAAGATCTTATCGAGAGCGGGAAAATCCCGTTGCCCGGAGACAAACCGAGCAACAAAGAACACCCGTTCAGCGCCCATGCTATATTTTCGGGTGAGGTAATTGACTGTTCTCACCTCATCTCTCCCTATATCCCACAAATCAACGGGATATGGTTCGATGACGAGGATGATGTGTACTTAACCAAAGGGGAAGTTGTCCCCATCACTCTTGAAGAGGTCCGAAAGGCTAAGTCCAAAGCCTTACCCACCAACCACCTCGCCGCAGCCGGACGTTCAACCCCTATATCCGTCACTGAACCTGCCAGAACGGAGCCTACCCCTGAAGAACCAAGCCCGGACACGGCTCTGGTCCAGCAATTGAAGAGGGTTCGAGCTGACTTAACCGTATGGCAACTACTGGTTAGCTCACAGGCACATCGAGAAGCACTGACTAAGGCTCTCGATGAAATCAAGGTCGATTCACAAGCTACCCCTTCTGAAATGGTAGCCACTATTATGCCTTTTCTGAAGGGCAAGTCAAAAGAAGAAGGCCCACTCATAACCGTCTCTGAAGCTGATCTGCCACCATTTGGGCCCAATCACAATCTGGCTCTATACATCACGGTCATCTGCAAGGGTAAATATCTCCCGATGACCCTTATCGACGATGGATCAGCCGTAAATGTCCTTCCTCTAAGGACTGTTAGGGCCCTCGGCATCACTGAGGCCGACTATCTCCCGACAGCGCAAACTATCCAGGCTTTCGACAGAAGCCCAAAACCAGTCGCCGGGGCCGTGAAATTGAAGATCATAACGGGCCCAATCGAAAAGGAGTTGGAATTTCAGGTGATAGATGTCACCTCATCATTCAATCTCTTACTAGGAAGGCCTTGGATCCATGCAGTCAAGGCCGTGTCCTCTACCTTACATAGGAAAGTCAAGATGCCACTTCGGGATGACATCATCACACTAGAGGCTACTCCTATCACCGTGGCTAGCTGCAATGCCACAAACCAGGCCGAACCACGAGGATTTGACTTCGTGGGCATGATTGATGGGACATATCTCTTCAAGCCTTACTTCACCGTTAGCATCGACACGATGCTACAAAATCTAGGTTACCTACCCGGAGCCACCTCAAGGTCGTACCTTTCGGCAGGGAAAATCATCGAGGTCCTGGACAACGGAGAGTCTCGGCTCGGTTTGGGATATACTATGAGCTCGGAAAACGTGGACCGGGCATATGCAATCAAGTTCGTCACTCCCGTGTTTGAGGCGATCCAGGTGGGCCTCTACCAACCCACCATCACATATCCTGAGACCAAAACGGCTCGGGAATGCAACTACATCCCTGACGATATATTCACCATCGTCCAGGCGGAATCCCAGGAGGATGAAAACAATTCTGAGCCCGTGCTGGGGCTCTTATTTGGAGAAGACAAGGCCGTCCCCACTCCGAAAGACGACTTGGTCAACCTGATCCTTCGCAGCGATCGGTTTGACCCAACGAAGCTGATCACCGAAGTTGGTGCAGATACAGGGAAGCGGGCCTGGAGAAAGAGCGTCAAATGAACCGACAGCCAGGGGCGGATCTACAAGCTGACCACCGGCGAGGGAGACATGCCGGATACCGAGTCTGAGTCGGAGTCTGAGTC
Organism: Agrostemma githago; assembly: GCA_958450325.1. Lineage (NCBI taxonomy): Eukaryota > Viridiplantae > Streptophyta > Magnoliopsida > Caryophyllales > Caryophyllaceae > Agrostemma > Agrostemma githago. Next base: position 74,249,389 of record OY288239.1, on the reverse strand, counting down.
CGAGTCTAGTGGGTCTGGTGCTAAAGTCGAGTCTGTAACCCCTCTTCCCTTATCCACTGAGGTCTCGGGGCCTGTCCCAAGACCTCTCCCTATCCCGCCACTGACTAATGATCAGATGGCAGCTCTATTCGAGCTATTTTCAAAATTTACCATCAATAATAATAACGAACACCGTTCTGCTTTCGACTTGTCTTATTTCCAAAATTTTCTCAATTTCAAAAATTTTATATGCAATGACATTGAGAAACCCGATGAACAGGTACCTCTACCTCCACATCTGATAGAGCAGCTCGAACAAAGGGACTCCCGAGATCCGGTAATCGAAGAAACCGAATCCATCAACGTGAGAACCACTTTAGAGCCCCAGATGCTTAAGTTGGGCCTATCCTTAGATCCAGAGGAGAGAAGACAATTCACAGACTTCCTCCAGGAGTTCAAGGACGTTTTTGCATGAACCTACAAGGACATGCCGGGTATAGACCGAGAAATAGCCGAACACCGAATACCCATCAAAGATGGGTGCAAACCGGTAAAGCAAAAACTCCGAAGGATGAAGCCCGAATGGTCTCTCAAAGTCAAAGAAGAGGTCGATAAGCAATTCAAAGCATGCTTTATACAAGTGTCTGAATATCCAGACTGGGTTGCAAACATCGTGCCGGTACCCAAGAAGGACGACAAGGTGCGGGTATGTGTGGATTTCCGAGACCTCAACAAAGCAAGCCCAAAAGACGATTTTCCGTTACCACACATCGACATACTGGTGGATAACACGGCCGATCATGCCCTTCTATCGTTCATGGACGGGTATGCCGGATACAATCAGATTAAAATGGCAGAGGAGGATATGGGTAAGACCACCTTCATTACACCATGGAGGACTTACTGCTACACCGTCATGCCATTTGGGCTTATCAAACGCCGGGGCCACTTATCAACGGACCGCCACTACTTTGCTCCACGACATGATGCATAAGGAAGTGGAGGTCTATGTGGACGACATGATCGTCAAATCCAAGGATCGAAGCGGGCACATTTCAGCCCTAAGAAAGTTCTTCACCCGGCTACGTAAATACAACATGAGACTAAACCCACAAAAATGCAGTTTTGGGGTAAGGTCGGGCAAACTACTGGGCCATATCGTTAGCCAACGCGGCATCGAGGTCGACCCAGCTAAAATCAAAGCCATCACCGAGATGCAACCACCCAAGACCGAAAAGGAAGTAAGGGGGTTTCTCGGGAAAGTCCAATACATCAACCGGTTCATATCGAAACTAACCATGGTATGCGAACCCATCTTCAAAAAGCTAAAAATCGGAGAACGGGTGCTATGGGACAACAAATGTCAAGCGGCTTTCGACAAAATCAAGGAGATTCTGTCTGCTCCGCCGGTACTAATGCCACCTCAACACGGTCTGCCTTTGTCGTTATACCTAACGACGACTGAGACAGCCATGGGGGCTATGCTGGCCCAGACAGTTGATTCAGAAGAACGGACTATTTACTACATCAGTAAAAAGTTCCTCGAATACGAGTGCAAATACACAATGCTCGAGAAAACGTGCCTAGCATTGGTTTGGGCCACTAAAAAGCTCCGACATTACATGCTCAGTCACGAGGTACATGTGTTATCCAAAATGGATCCTATCAAGTACTTATTCGAGAAGCCCATCCTCAACGGCAGGATGCAATGTCAAGATGGACTTTAATGTTATCCGAGTTCGACCTCAAATTTGTACCATTAAAAGCCATCAAAGGCCGGGTAGTTGCCGAGTTCCTCACTGACAGCCCAATATCCGAAGAAGGCCACACCGATACATGGGCCTTTCCTGGTGAAGACATATTCTATACCGATACGGAGGTGTGGGATCTATATTTCGATGGGGCATCCAACTTCCGGGGATTTGGGGTCGGAATCTTGTTAATTTCACCCCGAGGGGAACACACTCCATTATCCATCAAGTTGGACTTCAATGTGACCAACAACGCAGCCGAATACGAAGCATGCATTCACGGGTTGCAAGCCGCCGCTGATTTAGGGGTAACAAACCTCCGGGTCCACGGTGATTCATCATTGGTCATCAATCAAGCACCCCAAAAATGGAAAACTCGGAACGCCAATCTCGTGGCTTACCAAGCATGGGTAAGGGTTCTAGAGAGACAATTCCAAAAGGTAGAATACATTTATCTGCCCCGGGAAGAGAATCAGTTTGCAGATGCACTTTCCAAATTAGCATCTTTACTGAACATCCCGGATCACCTGAACAGCATGTCAATCTGTGTCGAAAGGCGGTCCGAGCCAGCCTACATCCACGCCATTTAGGATATCGAGATAATTGACCTGGAACCTTGGTATCAAGTTGTCCTAACCTACCTGACAACGGGAGAGTATCCCCCGGAAGCTGAAAATCGGGCCAAAAAGGCCCTACGAAGATTAGCGACCCAATTTGTCCGAACTGATGGCGAGCAATTGTACAAAAAGACGGCACAGGGGGCTCTCCTCCTATGCATCGACAAAATACATGCCGAAAAGGTCATGGCCGAGGTCCATGATGGTGAAAACGGTCCGCATATGAACGCCCATATGCTATCCCGCAAAATCATGAGGCTCGGGTATTACTTGAACACCATGGAAACAGACTGCCAGTTATATGTCAAGCGCTGCCATAACTGTCAGATCTTTGGTAATGTACAGCATATGCCATCTTCCATATTATATACCATGACATCACCATGACCGTTTTCGACATGGGGTATAGACATAATTGGAAAGGTGCATCCTTCTGGGACGGGAGGACATTGCTTCATCTTGGTGGCCATCGACTACTTCACCAAATGGGTCGAAGCTGAGTCACACCGTGTCTTGAACGCCAAGCACGTGGCCAAATTCATCCAAATAAAGATCATATGCCGGTATGGGATCCCTCACGAATTCATCAGTGATCATGGGACTCACTTTCAAGCTGAAACTGCCGCATTGTTGGCAAAATATAAAATTCAAAGGCATACATCTTCGCCTTACCGACCTCAAACAAACGGAGCGGTAGAAGCGGCCAATAAAACAATTGTCACCATACTTAAAAAGATGGCTGAGAATTACCGGGACTGGCCCGACAAAATACCCTTTGCCCTATGAGGATATCGAACCTCGATCCGCACCGCGACCGGAGCAACCCCGTATTACTTGACATACGGAATGGAAGCGGTCCAACCGGTCGAGCTAGAAGTACCATCCCTCAGGATTTTACTTGAAAGCCAAGTACCTGAAGCATATTGGGTTCAAGCCCGATATGATTCGCTAGTCCTTCTAGACGAACGGCGATCACGGGCCCTCAACAACATCCAAATATATCAAAAGAGGATCCAACGGGCTTTCAACAAAAGGGTTAGGCCCAGAAACATTAAAGAAGGAGATTTGGTCCTGAAATCGGTTCGTGCCTTACTACCGGTTGACCCAAGGGGTAAATTCAAACCCAATTGGGCTGGGCCATACTTAGTCAAGAAGGTCCTATCAGGAGGAGCGGTGATGCTGACAGACTTGGATGGGAACAAATTTGTCAACCCAACCAACTTGGACCAGCTGAAGCGCTACTACCCCTAAAAGCCCATCTCAATGTCATTTGCAAAATTTATAAAAATTTGTCTTTTTATAAATTTTCAAAAATTATAGACAAGTCAATAAGCTAGAATTAATTATTCTACTGTCGCACATCTCGAATTAATAATCTTGATGCATTTCGAAAATTGCAAAAAAATCAATCAAATCAAATTTTGAACTACGTTTGGTTTGATTCCGCTATTTGTGGATACGTAGGCTGAAAGGTTCATAACCCTCTAATTAGACTCCTCTAATTAGTTACTAAATTACTTGTTAATTTAGTATATAAAGATCTAGTTACATGCATGACATAAAATGACAAAAACTAGATACAAGAAGAGATTTTCTTACATAAACAAAGAGGAAATAATGGGCACAAGAAGAAAACTCCTTTTCTTATTGTTCTTGAGCTTATATTAGTATGGATGATCCTCCAAAATCTTGAATCTCCAAAGTAGAAGATCTTCTTCTAGTTGCACCAAGATTCAACCCAAATAATCACTATTATTATTAACTAGATAATAGTAGTGATGAACCTATACTAATATTATGAATATTACTAGTTTAGTAATAAGGATAAATATTAGTATATATGAGAGAATTTTGGAGAAGAGGAAAAGCATTCACTAATGAAAAGATGGATGTCAAAATGAGAACAACAATGTTCCCTTAAATGACCCCCAAAACCGGCCACCCCTAAATTAGGGAAGACCAATTGCTTTATTTTATTTGCATGCATAAAGTCAAGGGTCTAGTGTAATAATTACTATTATTCATGCATGCACATAAATAAGAACAACCATTATTGCCCTTATTTTACTAGTGTGCCATATACATGTACATAAAATGGGTCCATTTTATTTTTGTCATTTGTCATACAAATGCTTATGTGTGACATGATCAATTATCTCATATAATTGATCACATCAAATAAATAATATACTCTCAACTCTTTAAGTAGTACATTACTATTATATCTATATATAATAGGTCCCATAATAATAATTACTTAGCTAAATTTACAACTTCTTGTAAATATTAATGGCTAATTATCACTACCCATAAAAGCATACAAAACCTCAACTAATTTAGTAATTAACGTTTAAATACTAAAGTAGGTCTTATTTAATCGTATTAAAATAAGACGTAAAATTTATTTAGTCAATTATCGTATAATAGACTAATAAACTTAATCAGACTGAGTTCTAAACTCTATCTCCAATAAATAACTCTCATTACAAAGCATATATCAAATATATACGCAAGGAACTGATTAACTGTATCAAATACAAATAATTAGTTTTCTATTTGGGTCTCATCCTATAGGTGTGACCGAAAGGGATCAGTTGATCACCGTCGTCTTATGACAATAACGTCTAACTCTAGTCAGCTGAGCGTTATCGATTTACGTTAATCAACTGACGTGGAGTATCGATGTACTAATTATCCCAAGTATATTCCGTCCATGAGATTTAATATATCAATGCACTATTGTGGAGGACACTTGCTTCAACATAGGCAACCCCTCAAAAGGGTACAACCACTGCAATAAATGAAAGACGGGAACGATGTTCAATTATATGTCTTTTTATATCGATTACCAAAAAAAAAAAAAGCGTCGGACACAGCATACACACACCAAAAAAAAATCACACCACAAAAATAATAGTAATATTCAAATAACAATAGCGGAGACTAATATCCGGGCATCTTCCCCTTCCCCTTGTCCTTCGGGTCACGTGGAGCCTGAGGTCTTCGGGGTGGTGGCGAGCGTTCCCGAATCACAAGTGGAACCTCTTTAGCACGAGCCCGTTTCTTCGGCGACGGATCTTCTATCACGGTCTTCGGTCCAATACGAGCCCGCACGTGCTCGGGTAATCTATCCTGTGGGCCAAGTCGGTCCTGCACGGGTAGTCTCGGGCCCAGTCTCTTTCCCAAGTCAGTCTGGGGGCTCACCTTCCCCCAAGCACGTTTAGCACTGGACCCTCCAGCTTGGGTCTTGGTCTTCTTCTTCTGCCCTGACATTAGACGAACCATGGTAGCCGGGGCGTCACCATCATTGAAGAATCCCCTGTTGTCTTTAGCTTGCTCCCTTCTCAGCAGGTCAAAAGCTTCGTCAACCTTCAGCGCAGCTCGGGCTTTAACATCAACTGCTTTGGTCCACTTCGTGTAAGAATCTGAAACCCAGATTGAGTGGCGAGATTTGACAATGGGCCAAGTATGCCGTGTGTACCACCTTTGCATCCAGGTATCACACATCACATTAGTCAGTTGGGTAGAGTCACTCACAACTGCTTCAACTTTAGGGATTCGCTGGGTCCATCCATACTGCCTTAGTATGCGATCTGGATAAAGATGAACCGTTTGCCTGAAAGATAGAATCACCTGATAGCAGGCCCTGTCCCTTGGGTCCAAGCCACTCCAAAGGTAGATGGGCCACCACGGAACGACCCATCGAATTAGCGAACCACCATGGAAAGACAAAACCTCGTCCCAATACTTTTGCGTAATCTGACGAGAGAAATCAATGGCCCGCCTCCTCGTCATCACCTGGTTATGACGATAGTTGCCCGCATCAAGGGGAGGATCTATCACTGATAGCCTCTCATAAAGCCAAATTTGCCAAAAGGAAACAAACACATGAGTTCCCGAGGTGAAATAGGCGTCCGCCTAAGGCCACTCGGTCGAGTGCCTAGGACACTTGGTCAAGTGGTACCCCTGAACATAAACAGGGGGATTTTTATGAGGGCACTCGATCGAGTGCCAGGGTGACTCGATCGAGTGCCCACGGCAGCAGCCAATCCGAAAAAAAATAAAAATTGAAAAATCAAAAAATAAAACGCAAAGTAACATACTTGCAGCAATCGGGTGCTCCCGGTAAGACGAATTGATGAGTCTCTCTTACGGCTGTCCAATCCTTGGATAATCTCGCCCGTGATCAGCCAAGCCGGGCTGTGTTCAGTCTCCATCAAATCTACTACGGAAGATGGGTATTTCCCATGCAGGATAACAAATCCATGTGACCCTCGAAAGCATATACATGAAGCATACAGAAAGAGAAAGCCCTACGGCTGTAAGCCGGTCTGACCCGAACATCAAGAGAATTCATAAATTTCTCAGCCAAGTCGATCAGAGAAATTTTATCACCTTCCATCATACGGGATACCTCGTTGTGAGAAAGCCCTAGAAATTCTCGAAGCTTCCTCCTCGGGTCATAGATCGAGTACGGGACGGTTGGACGAAGCACCGGGTTCCATCCTCCTATAGCGGCAATCTCCTCAGGTAAAGGGAAAACTTCGCCCCGAGGAAAGGCAAAGACATGATATATGTCGTCCCAGTAAGCCAAGCATGCGTCCAAAAAGTAGCGATCAACCACCATCTGACGGAACGGGTACAGCTGAGTTATACCCATTTGATTCAGAGCCACCCTATCCGTGTCCCTAAAGCGACGGGACCACTCCTGCAGCATAACGGTCAATCCATCGATTCCCACGACTAACTCCTTAAGAAAATAAAGAGATCTTCCTTTTTGCCTTAGGGGAAATAAAGAGACTTTCTTTAAAGAAGGAATTGATTTGTGATGAGAATTATGGAGAAATCAAGAGCAAAGAGGGCTATATATAGCGTTTAGCCTTGCAAACTGCTTAGGAAAATTTCCTAATCCTAATTGGAATCAAACCGCAAGCCTAGTCCCGATACTAGCACGGAAATCTCCATCCCGAACTTTCCTAATCTTTGTTAGGAGTCAAAAATCTCAAAGTTTCCAAAATTCAAAAATCTCAAATTTTCAAGATTTCAAAATTCAAAATTTCAAAAAATCTTTTTTTTCCCCAGCGCGAGTCATTTTGCTACCTACGTGTTGCGTGCATTTTATGTGACTTGTACAGGTATGACTCAAACAGGGACATGCTAACCACTACACCTCCCCAGCATTTTTACTGGATGGGCCTACACACAGGAACACCCAGGATTTACACGACAAGTCCAAATGCCCCACGGAGTTATCGTCATCAGCTCAGGTATGACTTCTAGCCTATGGCTGGCGAGCCCCTCACGCGAGTCTAATGGACTATAAACAACCCGATCGGAAGTCCGCCAGGTTTCAATCCTCGATTGGCCTGGTGGCTACTCTAACTTTCGCCTTGTCCAAGCCTCAGTCAGAGTGGGGGCTCTGTAGACACCCGCATTTTGACTGCCAGGTGTCTATGGTAGTTTCCCAAAAAACACCCGATGATGATCGGACGCTAACGTGTCTCTATGCGCTCGGATACGGGCTCAAATCCATTAATCGCTGGCTAACACACTTACAGAGTACAAATCTCACAAAATCAACCTCGAATCCAGGTCCAGTGGGCCGTTTCCAATCAAATAAGGCTAATTTGGGCCGAAACCGACACCGGAATTAAAACCGACTTTTTCCGATTGGGTCAACCCCGGTCAAAGTCGTTCCGAGACACATATGAAACAGCCACCCAGGTATCAGGGGTCCAACTCAAAAATCAAAGCCCACAAAACATCCAATGTACAATCCAAAAAGACAAACCTTTACACTACAACTGACCCACCTGATCGAATGGGCCCGACCGGACAGACCGTGCTGCTCAACCAAGCCCGGGGGCTACCCGGTCACCTAACCCTAGCTAGGGGATGTATAGCCTTGCCTATATAAGCAACCCCATGCAACCCTAATGGAACTTTTTTTCCACAACCTCAAGAACCCTAATCTGACACATACAACCCTAATCAAACCCTAGCAATTCTACACTAGCAAAAACCCTAAACCTAGTTTTAGGAATCAATCCCGAACCACCATAAGTTAACCTCCATAAAACCTCGAAGACTCTTGTGTTAAAGCCACGGTTACGAGCCCGTTCCGAGACAAGAACATGTAGGTTGAGGGTGTCAAAACCCCTTTCTCTTCTCTTTCCCTTCTCGTCGTCCGTCTTCTTTTTTTTTTCTCCGTCCTTTTTCCGTTTTTTTATTTTGTTCATCACACCATAATATCGATAATATAATTAGTACAAGACATTAAAATACTTATTGATTTGTGTCGAATAAGAAGGATATCGGAATAAGAAAACACGAATATACAAGTGTACTGCACACAGCGTTGACGGTCGCTTATTCTGGTACCCCGACTATTTGATTATTGAGATAAGTTAACTTAAACAATAATCTTTATATTGTTTGCATCATTATTTTTAGTCGCATATTTACAATAATTTTCAAAAAATAAGCATTATATTTAATGAGGGTCGAAACCCGTTGACGCGGATTTGACATCCTAATCCTTAGGGATTTATTTCGATGTCGGAAAAGCCGAGGGAATCAAGTTTTCTTTCAAGCAAAGTGTCGATACGTTAGATCCGATGCCAATTCCATAATTGGATGTCGAGTCTAATAATCTAATCAAACAATTTAGCCAATTCAGTTTTTCTTTGATGCTTAACGTAGATGTTATTTAATTCGTTCGAATCATGACATTACAAACGCGGAGGAATATTTATATCGTCTTGGTTATTTTAAACGATTCAAATCAATTTTCTTTATCTTTTTCACTCTAGTATTCCATATCGATTCCATAATCGAATATGGGATATGACGAGCATCACAATTAGAATCGAGTATAAATCATTCCAAGTATTTAATATCGATTTCATAATCGAATATTGAATATAACGAATATCGAAAATATAAATCGGGTATAAGTTAATCCATACTTGTACGCGATTTATAAAAATTGACGGTTTTCGACAAATAAAAAAAGCGGACAGACCTCCACGCGAGTCGTGCGCCTGTCAGGCGACTCGCGCGGAGGCCTGGTTCGTCGGGTCTTTTTTTTTTCGTTTTATCGTCTTTTCTATTCTTTTCCGATCTTACATAAAACAGCGACTTTCGCGACATATTTTCCAGAATTCGATAAATATTTTTCTTGACCTCGGTCAACACGTGTTAATCCATCACGTGACATATAAAGCTTTCCAAAATCATGCATTCATCACATCTATATCTTTATTCAATTTATTACCCGTTACATCGTTACTAACGGTTTGATTGTTTCCTTTGTCGATTTTTGTCGTTTATTTTGTCTTATTAAAATGAACCCACATGCTAAAATTCCACTTTGACGTAGAATTAATTGCATTAAATTGACATAGAAACCCGCTTTTCAATTCCTCACATGCCTAGGAAAATAATCTTTGCTTATCATTTTCCCGTTTAACTAACGCGCGTATTGGAAAGTCATTCGAATTCTTAGTAGAGGCCGTTAATGTGCGGGCGGGTTGGGTGTCCTTTGTGGGCTTCCCAACACGTACCCTCACCCCTTACTCAGAACCTCGGTTTCTGGATGCCCGAAACCGTTGGCGCACAAGAGTCATTCAATACACAATATCCGATAATGTCGGTATTGGTATCTAATGCAAAGGGACGAGCCCAATAAACTCTGACATCGGAAATGGGCCGTATTTTGTATACGGACCATTACGACATAGAGTGGGCTCGAATGGTTCCGAATAACCACAAAATTCGGTGGCGACTCCACATAGACCTAAATTTCAATTCGATCTATTCTCATACGGAGATTCATTCGCCTACCCAAACCCGCGCGTGGCCGCGTCGGGGTGGACCTATGTCATGTCCACAGACACGTTGAGACAATGAATGCAAACCCAATCCAGGGTATAATGGAGCCATTGAGTTTGACCGAGCGCATGTAATAAGGCACTCACTTGCAATGTGGTGAAATATAGTGTATCATGGCTCGGTAGAATGATGTATCAGTTACAGAGAGTTTCAAAACTTGGTAATGGTATGGGTGTCTACGAATTGGGGTTGCACGATGTGAGGGTTTCTCTATGAAGGTCAAGGTTTAAGTCACGATAATAGTTTTTTGGTTTGAGGGAAGAATTTTTGGATGCAAACTCAGAGAACACTACATATGAGTATAAGACCTTACGGAGGCAAGGGCATAATATGATCGAAACCTACAACTAACAAAACCGAATCAACAAAAAGAAAAGGATAACTTGAATATCTCATAAAAGCGTGAATAAAATCACTTTCCTCTAAGAATAATTAACCCAATAGTATCTCGGGATGCACAACTTTCTTGCGGACTAAGACTACAACTAGCACACTCTTGACTCCTATACTAAGAGTTAGAAAATTTATGAGGCACCCAAATCGGAGTTCGTTGTGGCTATCATATACCACACTTTTCCAATTTCCTGATATAAACTTCCTTTGAATACTTTATGGATGCAACATAGGCCCTACAACATGAGATATCAACACTTTCGCACAACAATTATTATCCATTTTTCTCATTCTAGCTAGATTTAGATCTAGTTGAATACATTTCCCACTTTTGTATGAGAATGAAGTGGATGAAGAGTTACTAACTCCTACAATGGTCGCCATTTTTTTTATTGCGCAGAACAAGTACAATATCTTAGCTTTATAATATCTTCAAGGGCGTAACTACTCTTCTACACTTTGTAAATTACCCTAAAACCAAGGGTTTGGTCATTGGACATTGATTTATACTAAGGCAATGATAAAGAAACAGGTTGATTATACAAGTGACGTAAATAAAGGATGAAATGATACTAGAATAATAGACACTTAAATTTTTTGTATCACGTAAAGTATTGTACTTATGACGTGTTTCATCTGTTTATGATTTGTGACATGTTTTGTCATGATTTCTATTGACAAAATCACTTTTGGAGCTGTTTTGAAACTACTCTATGTCTCCTTTAGGGTGTTTGATGCTTCTAAGATTAATCAATGACAAATGAGATAGTTTCTTCCCATTTTCGAGCTAGAAGAGCTAAGAAGAGAAGTCATGGTGTTCTCTGAGCCTTAGATTCAATCCACAGCCCAGTGGGATCCTGCTTGAGACAATCTCGAACACCAACTAAAAAGAAGCCAATGAAGAGCAAATAGAGGTGTCCCTAAGGGACCAAAGTTGTGACAAATCAGGCAAAGAAAGCACTTATAAGGTGTGTCATCACGAACGAGACACAAAAGGTCACGACCAGAAAACTAGCAGACTCGTCTCGACCGTGACCACTTTTGTCCCGACCGTGACAACATAGCTATGAAACCTATTTTCTTTCCTCGACTTTCCTTTACTCAAATTCTATGAATACTCCATTTTGGAATTCCTCTTGTAAGAGGAGGCAGGAAACCCTAAATACTTTGTGTAGCCTTAATAAGATTTAAAACTTCAATTTTTCCCTAATCTTCCCTTAATCATAACTTAATTCCAATTTAATCATGTATAGTTGGTCCTTTGTATTATTGAAGACTTCTGGGTTGATATACATCTTTAACAAATTTGGAGATCATCCTTTGGGTTTATTTATGGAATCCTTTCTATTATAGAATATTTGGTTGTCCTGCGTATTCGCACGTTAATGGAAAAATAGAACTTCATACAAAAAAGTGCATTTTGATAGGTTATAGTTTAGGGGTTAAAGGCTATCGTTTATACAACCCTGAGTCTCATAAAACCTTTTATAGTAGGAACATAACCTTCAATGAAAATGAAATGTTATCTTCTTGAAAAGAGATTGGTGTTTCTCCTATCATTTCAGATGAGGAAAATATTAGAGAGAAGGTGGAGTTTGAGGTCTCATCCTCAAAATCAAAATTGGAGGAAGATGTCCCAATTTCCTCTACTCAGCCTATTTTTGAAGACGAAATTTTCACAGCTGAACATATAAGTCCACAACAACATTTGCCAAAAAGACGAGGTTTACCGGCCACAACTGTGGTCCATGGCTTAAAATCTTCCAAATCAAAGACCAAAAAGCCCAAATCAAATATAAATTAACCAAAGTGGTAATATTGCTTATGCTTTGATTGTTGCACAAGAAATTGATGACTTTAGAGAGCCTAAAATTAACATTATTATGAGGCTATTTTTCGTGCAAGTTCATCAAATTGGATTGCAGCGATGCAAAAAGAGGTTGAAAGTCTTCATAAAAATGAAACTTGAATTGGGATCTGGTAAAGTTAACTGAAAGTAAACGAGCTATTATTACTTGCAAGTGGCTCTTTAAGAGAAAAGAAGTCATCATTGGTGTTGAGAATGCAAGGTATAAAGCACGATATCTTGTTAGAGGTTTTGATCAAGAAGAAGGTATTGACTTCAATGATGTTTTTCCCCTGTTGTTCGTCATACCTCGATTAGTGTATTACTTGCTTTTGTTACTTTAAATTTGCACTTTGAACGATTTGGAGTTGGAGCAATTAGATGTATTACCTGCTTTTATTCATAGCCTTGAGGGATTCATAGTTCATGGTTAAGAGAATTATGTATGCTGTTTGAATAAATCTCATCCTTTATTATATAAAGTAGCAGCATTTCAAGCCACCACATTAAGCCACGTAGGATCAATGACTAAAAATCTGAGGTGGAGTATATGTGGCAGCCCACGTGGCACTTGAAATTTATTGAAAAAAAAAAACCGTCAATTTTTTTCGCAAACTCCTCACAATTGACAGTTCAGTGCAGTTTTTACCAACTGTATCAGTTATCACCCACTAATACCACTTTCCACTTTTTCTCATTCTCATTTTCTAACCCTCCTTATTCTCACTGTAACCAAAAATCAATTTATCATCATCAAACAACCGTAAACTCTAAATACTCTTATCACCTTTATCCCTAATTCAAGTCCGCCTTTCCGATTGCTTTAATTTTATATTAATTTTTGGGTATCTTATATTCATATGCTATTAGAGGTGGTTAATTGATGCTAATTTCAAGTATTATAATCAAAAGAAGAATTATTATGATTGTGGAGATGGGAAGAGATCAAAAGATCATAACCTTTGTAGTTGATGGCTGCCTAATGGTGGCGCTGATGTTGCCTGCACGACTCCCGATGGTGTGCTACTGGTGGCTGCTGCATAACGCCATGGCTCCCAATGCTCTCCTCTCACGATCCTTCTCTTCAAGGTATAATCAATCTCTACTTCTCCATTTTGTAATCAATTCACTGCGCAATATCGATTTTGACTTCTGTTTAATCAATTTTTGTCTAATTGATTACTCCGTATATGATTACCGGGTGTAGATTTTGCGCAGTTTCATGAATTTCTATTCAAGTTTTCAGAGGAAAAATTCTGGACATTGAAACACGAGAACAATGTTGGTGGATTTTCTACTGTGATAACTAAGGTTATTGTTTGCTTTCGTCAATCTTTTGATCAATGCCATCAGATTTGCAATCTGTCTGATTATATAATTAATTTTGTTTCTCCTTTTTTAATTTGTAATTTATGTCAATTGTGTTTTCTTTTCTTTTAATCTAATTTTTTTAATGTATGTTAATTGTGTTTTCAGTGATTTATTTGAATATATGTTAAATTTATTGTATTTTACCTTCTTTTGATCTGTAATTTAGGTGGTGTTTGACCTTGATTATGTATTTATATAAAAGAGCTTTTACATCTTAAAAGACCATTGTTCATAAATTGCTTCTTGGTAAAAGTCCGATTGTTTGTCCGAAATTTAAAAAAATAAAAAAAAATCAAATACGCTTTCTGGGAATCTTAGTCTATGAATTCAAGTTCATTTTTTCACATTTACGCATATTTGATTTAATGCAAAAAAGTTGAACATCCGGAGCATATTCACCATATGTATGACAAAAGAAAAGAAGAATATTCATGTCATCTTTAGTACTCCGTAGTATATAAGTAATGGTGTATCACGTATTCATATCTCGAGATACTACCTCCATCTCACTAAGATTGTCCTGTTTCATTAAAATACTCTTCCCATATAATAGAAAAATGAGAATCTTTTAGGGACGGAAGAAGTATTTTTTGTAGTCTAAGATAGTAGTATATCTCAACATTTGTGAAACAGTTGTGCGTATTACTTATATGAGACTATGCTCTTATTGTTATAAAAAATATTTTATGTAAATTTGACATGTTTGGCATTATTTCTTCTGTCGAGTCCTTTTCTTTATTTTCAACTAACTATAATTCGGTGAATCTGTTGCATATTTTTGATATTACCTATAATCTCAATTGAAGTTTTCGATTTTATGTATAATTTGTTAGTACTTTATTAGTCTGATTTGGCCAAGTATTTGTATTGAATTTTGGTGTTGTTTATGTCACAATGCTCAGTTTATAATAGGAAATGGAAACATGTATGACTTCACCTATGTTTGAAATGTGGCTCATGCTCATATATGTGTTGAACGATCACTTGCATCTAAAGGACCAATTGCAGAGAAAGCTTCAGGTAAGGTATTCTGTTGTTGGCCTTCGATGTGTTATACTGTTATTGATATTATTATTTTATTAATCTAAGGTAGGAAGTAGTTTGCAGCTCAAAAGAGGTAGATGTTTACAATTATATACGTCTCTGACCTTACAATTGTAGATGTTTGCAGCTCAAAAGAGGTCGCTTCACTTCTCCACCAAGCAGCACAACGGTGTATATTATTGATGGGAAACTATCTCGATATGGTGTATGATACAAAAGTTTCTTGCTTGATCATCAGGTCCATAGGCAAGACACGAAGGAACGAGCAATCATCAAGAAGCCACTTTGTCTTTAGCTTGCGAATATCAGCAGTGAATGAGGTGCATTACTGCTTTAGTTTTAGATATCTATGGTCATTTATTTGTCATTCAGTTTTTGGTTTAGCTCACCTGATCGATCTTGCTGGAAGTGAGTGACTGTTGAAAAGTGGATCAACCGGTGATCAATTAAGAGACTCGGGTATATAATAATTTACCTACTTCGTTTCGAACATGTCCTATTTAGCTTTTCATCAAGTGAGTAGGCTCTTTTTTGGTGCCGTATGTTGCCAGGCTGTCAATAAAAGTTTATCATGCCTCGCCGATGTTATATTTGCACTGACAAAGAAGGATAGTAATGTTCCGTCTAGGAACTCGAAGCTTTACTTATCTCCTTCAAGTAAGTTTCTTCCCCCTTACAATTCTTCACAAATCAGTAATAAAGTACAGATTTATACTCTTCTGTTGATGAATTCCTTCAACTACCCCTTAACCAACAAGCCCTATCACATGACCAAAATGCAATCGACAAGGAGATGCATCTCTAAGGCTGCTAGACATTTGCAGTGCGTCTAGAGATGCACTTCAACAATCTAGGGAATGCCTTCAAGACATACAGTCTGCACTTCGCAGAAGGTGCAATGGTGAGCTGTGACTCTGTGAGTATCACGAGCGAAGTTACTCAATACTTGAACACCAGGAAGTCTGTGAAGAAGGCACTCAAGAAATGCCTGAAAAATCTCAAACGAGTGTTATTACACCTGACAAGGCCCACTGACGCCGTCATAGAATGCCCAAGTTGGGTTCAAATAGTATTGGGTTGTAAAAACAGCCATTATATATATTCTTAGGGTTTGTGACGGTATTTGTTTTGCTTTGCTTTGGTTTTCTATATGTGCTTCAATTCCTTCATTTCTTGCTACTTATAGAGGGTTATTAGTCCGGCGAAAGGGTATTTGTCTTAATATTTTAACGAGTCAAATCACTTTTCATGTGGTTAGTTGGAACTTAGAGGTTGAAAATCGATCAATGAGGTCATTTTGGGTCGGTTATTTCGGTCCGGTCTAGGTTATTTCGGATTGAAGCCTATTCCAGGTGACATGTTGTCGGGTCACTTCAGATTTGAGTCACTTCGAGATGAGTCATTAAGGTTGGGTCATTTTCGTTTATGAGTCATTTTGGTTTAAGTATTTTTTGGGTATTAGTCATCTGAGTCAAGTCATTTTCGGGTATGAGCTATTTAGATTGGATCTTTAGCACTTATACTATACTAATTTCACCAACATAAAGTATTTTTACGAAGTATTGAATTTATTATAGAGTATTCTAACTTATAAATACGAAGCGTACACGAAGTATACTTTTAAGAGTGCAACAGTAAACTTCATATAATCAGTTTAGGTTTATATACGGAGTATTTGATTTCGGTATTTTGTAAAATCATTTTAGGTTCAATTTCTTTTTAATCGTTAAAACTTACTTCGTATTTAAAAGAAATTAAAACGAAACGTTCAACTATAAATCTCATTTCAAGAAAATGAAATTGATTTATTCAACAATATTAGTTTATCACTTTTCCGACACAAAATTATAGAGTACAATAAATTGAGTTGTCATGTACTTTTGGTAATTTGTTTTAAGTTATCATGTTGTATGATAGATTTTTCTATTACGCTTAAATGAGTAGCATTTTTATATACGTAAGCGAGTTTTTGAATCAAATTTCGAAATCTGCAATTATCAAGATCTAGAATGAATTCATAAATTAGTACAGTATAATTATTGACAAGTACAGTGTACATGACTATATATATTAACAAGAAGGTTCCCTTAATAAATTTTCACATTATTTGGTAGTCATCAATAACTTATTCGATTACTTTAAAATTATGCAACAACTTATAAATGCATTTGTGTGATACAAATTATTGGTGCAATTCATATATTTTGACATTATTTCTACCTTATAACGACATATTAAACCTAACCGTGAAATTCACAGGTTTAAACATATTAATAATATTTGAAGGGCCAGATCTATTATTAATGTAAATAACCACAAAAAAATAATTTGAAAAAATAATGAGCCAAATATATTGTACTGTGATACCGTATCACCTGAAATTTGTACAAATTTTAGAGTAACAACCGCGCAATTTGCGCGGGTCAAAACTAGTTATGGTTTAAAACAATCTCCGCGACAATGGTATAAAAGGTTTGATTCTTTTATGATGACACAAGGCTACTCTAGAACTAGTTATGACAGATATATTTATTTACAGAAGACATTAAATGGGTCATTCCTATATTTGTTACTTTATGTCGATGATATGCTGATTGCTGCCCGAGATAACTCTCTTATCAACAAGTTAAAAGCACAATTGAGTAGTGTTGAGTTTGTTGATGATGACTAGCTGTAGACACCCACATTTTGACTGCCAGGTGTCTATAATAGTTCCCGCCAAACACCCGATGATGGTCGAACGCAAACATGCTTTAATGGACTCGGATATGGGCTCGAAATCATGGACATTTGGTTTAGGCTTATTACGGAGTACAAATCCTACAAAACCAACCTCAAATCCAGGCCCAGTGAGTCGTTTCGAGTCAAATAAGACTAATTTGGGTCGAATCCGGCACCAGGGGCAAAACCGTCTTTTAACGACCGAGTCAAAACCCGGTCAAAGATATTTCCCGAGACACACGGACCAGCCGTGACACCTCACACGTCCGGTTTGGACTCAAATACTACAAAAAATCAGCCTCGCAAAATATTAAACAAATCCGTTTAAGGATAGAATTCGATCCCAAATAGGAATCCTGTCCGAATACCAAATCAAGTATTCGACCGAGCATCAAATAACTCGGCCAAGCAGCCCCATTTCAGCCAAGGTACATTGCTTCCTCACCAAGCAACGGAATTTTTGTTCCACTCGAATTACTTATTCCTATCCTTAGACGGAATCCTACCTCAACCCGACTGGTGACTCTTTCTTCCTTTGCAAGTTAGTCATCCTATAAATAGGACCCTCCCGTCACACATTCAAGACATCAATTATCAATCAATTATCTATCAATTACCAACAATTCATAACACACATCTACAATTCATAATCATACACCTTCGTTACATATAATCCCATAAAATCCATACATCCAAAGAAGCATGGAAATACTGTCAAAATCAACCCGACGACCCGACCCCACAAGCCGGCCGAAACCCATCACTTCACACGTCCAAATACACCATCCTAAACTCATCCACATTGTCTCGACGCTCCCGTGCCTAAGCCACTTTCCAACGAGCCTTATTCCGAGAAAACAAAGCATGTAGGTTGAGGGTGTAAAATCAAACCCGATTCTTCCTTTTTTCTCTTCCTTTTTCATGTTTTTTTTCGTTTTTTGCGTCGTGTTCGTTTTTAATATGGGTCGTCGTCGTTTTTATCCATAATATCGATACCATAAAATATTTTCAATAAAGAAAACGTTCTTAAAATACGATATCGATTCTCTAATCGAATATCGTATCTAACAAGAACTAAATTAAATCTCGTTGATGCTAAAAAAATCGTTACATCTTTTTAAACAAAATACGACGATTTTAACGCGGAGAGAATTAACATTTTTTTTCCTTCTTTTCGACCAATTTCTTTTCTTTTTCAAAACACTTTTTTTCACTTTTTCTAAAATCATTCTAACTATTTGATATCGATTTCATAATGGAATATCGAATGCGACGAATATCAAAAATATAAATCGAGTATAAATTAATCCATATTTATACGCGATTTATAAAAATTGACGATTTTCGAAAAATAAAAAAGCGGGACAGACTCCCGCGCGAGTCGCGCGCCTCCCAGGCGACTCGCGCGAGAGCCAGGAAGGCCGGACCCTTTTTTCTTCGCTTTCTCGTCTTTTATTCTTTTCGTTCCTTACATAAAATAGCAACTTTCGCGACATATTTTCAGATTTTGATAAATACTTTTTCGACCTCGGTCAACACGTGTTAATCCATTACGTGTCATAAACCTTTTTCAAAATCATGACATATTATCGTATTTGCATCTTTATTCGATTTATTCAATCGTTACTAACTCGTTTTCTCGTGTTTGTAGCAGTTTATTTTATTTCTTTTGTTTTATTAGACTAAAACGAATTTCATATGCTAAAATAACTTTGACGTTATTAGTTTAAGATGCATTAAACGACTTAGCAACCCATTTATTTTTCTTCTCTCACATGCTTAGGGAAAATAATGTTTGCATATCATTCCACTATCGAACTAACGCGTGTACACCAAAAACGAACGATATCTTAGTAAAGGCCGCTAAGTGCGGGCGGGGTTGGGTGTTCTTAGTGAACTTCCCAACACGTACCCTCACCCCTTACTCAGAACCATGGTTTCCGGATGTTTGAATCCATTGGCAACGAGAGTCATTCAATACACGATATCCGATAATGTCGTATCGGTATCAAATGCTAAGGGACGAACCCGATAAACGCTGACATCGGAAATGGGCCATATTTTGTATATGGCCCACTACGACATAGAGTGGGTTCGAACGGGCCCGAACTCCCACAAAGTTCGGTGGCGACTCCTACTTCGATTTAAGTTTCAATTCGACCCATCTCATATGGAGATTCATTCGCCTCCCCAAACCCGCGCGTGGTCGCGTCGGGGTGGACCTATGTCATGTCCACAATTTAGCGACTCCGCTGGGGATCAACTGATGAGTCACTTACCATCGGCATCCTCAGGGTGAGACTCGAAAAGAAATCGTTCGAATAGTAATGTACACGTTTTAGTTCCATGGTTCATGCATAACCCAATTCTTTCCCGGGCCGGTTACTTGTGACCGACGTCCCACTATACCGCGGTGCATTCCTAAATGGGTGCACTAAAGACTTCGATGGCGGAACTCGCATGGGTTTTACGGCAGGTTCTAAGACCAACTCGGCTTAGGAAGACCGTCCTGATTTGCGAGAAAGCTATTGTCGTTGGTATAGACCCTATTCGACCGTCCGAGACTTAGATTAGGAGCATACATGGTGTCATTATACTGTTTCCATGACTACGTGCTACTTGATTTACTTGTCTTCTTTTTCAAAAACCGCTATTTCAAAAGCTTGCATCTTTTCAAACCTATCCATTTTTCAAATCCCGGAAAGCTACCGAATTTAGAACTTATGATTTTGACTCAAAATAGCCTATTTTTAGCCGGTATGCTGCCCAAACTTTATCAAAATTTCCAAAAATTCGGCCCGATAAGACTTTTATGGTTTTCAAAAAAATCGGGCCATCCGATCCAACTTTTTTGGGTTTTTCTAAATCCGAATTTCCCTTTTCAAAACCTTCATCTTCTTAGGACTTCTCGTATTTAGTAGTGTCGGGTCTTGTCATAAGTTGTGAGAGTCTATAGCGTCGAAACTCCGTCGATCCTAAATCACGAGTTTCTTCCCCATCCCAGTCCGCCTTATTTGTCAAGGCACGGCCCACCTGCGTAGGACAAACTCCTACAAAGGGAAGCCCGTTTACACACTCGAGTCCAAAGTCTTGGGAATTCTCACATGGATCTTCCTTCAAACGGGACTATGCCCACTTTGCCAAATCCTAAGGAGAGTCCACCATCCACGAGTCACCCGTCTAGGAGTCAGTTTTCACGAGTCACTCGTCTAGGTGTCCTTTCCGACTCATTTCCTTTTCGGGCTTTTCCTCACTTGGGGGCTGTCCTTCACCCGAGCAGTCGACCACGGTCACCTTAAGGGGTACTTTACACCGGCGTCCTTATGATGCCTTCTTCGAGTCGAACCTATGCTACAAATACTCAAGTCACTTAGGGTTAGGTCACCACGGTTGGTCCGAGCACGTGACGCGGTCAAATACGGTCGCCCCATTTTCGGACTCACCCTTCTGCAGCTCGAGTCTAATTCGCGGTCATTACTTTGCCTAGGTCAACGTTCGAGTATCCCGGTCGAAGAATTGTAGTCATTCCCACCCCCGGACCGTACCTAGTTTGACTCTCTCTCTTGCATTTGCGCAAAACCGAGTTTAGGCGAGTTCTAACACCTGTCGTTTCTTCCGACCAGGGACCCTATGAGTGAGGCGCTACTAAACCACAACAAATCCCGCGCCGTCGAGAAAAGGGATATCCAGGGGAGTATGCTTATGCTGTCTTGCTCCATTAACAATATCTTCTCGAAAATCAATACTGCCCTAGATAACCTAAGTTCCAGGGTAACCATCATCGAAGAGGATCTTGTAAGAACCCGATCCCGTCTAGCCCAACTAGAGTGGGTAAGGCAGCCTATCACCCAACTGAGCCATTTGAAGGGTGAACACTCTTACGAAACTGTCCGGTACTCTCAAGATGGCAAGACTGGGGGAGGTAACCCTCAAGTCACCTCTCCAGAAATCGAGAACCAGTCAAAGGAAAGGACATTTACCCACTTGGATATGTCCTACACCGTCGCTTTCCAGAGGTTGGTTCCGAAGGGCCTAATACTACCTATAGGCCCAACAGCCGACCCACCTTTGGAAAGACGCTCCAAAGCATGGAACGTCGAGCATTACTGCAAATTCCACAGAGGGAAGGGACACGATACAGAACAGTGCTGGAAGCTGAAACACCTCATTCAAGACTTCCTCGATGCCAGGAAGACTCCCGTTTGGAAACATTGTCACTTGCAAAGCCCCTCATGGACTATACAGGGCCCGATGACCAAAGCATCCAATCTACCTCTCATGCATCCAAGAGTCCGGATTTGATTTAAGTCCAAGTCTGAGTCCGAGTCTAGGGAGTACTATTTATTTCAACTTCAAAGTCAGAGTCAGAGTCAATTGTATTCTGTCCTCTTTTTTTTAAAATTCAATAAAATCAGCTTTCAATATTCTTTCTCATATATGCTTTCCTTATGCGTTTCCGAGAACATGACGAACACCGTCATACACTATGAGCACACGCACGTGACTATTATAGGCACATCTATAATGACTGCAAGAAACTGAGCCCGTGTTTTCCTTTTACCTATTCCATATCTGGTATAGAAAGCCACATAACTACCCTTAGCAGGAGCGGTATCGAATCCTATGACAAATCTAGGTAATCTCCTAGTTTGGGTTAAAGACGGGAGGCAATCCCATTTCCCACAATAAACACCCATCCAATAAGATCAACCAGTCCCTACCTTAGGTGTTAGTCTGACCAACAAAAAAAGAAAAAGCTGGACAAAAAAAAGTCCCAGAAAAAGCAAAAGCCGAAATAAAAAGCAGGCAAAAGAAGCACCCATGACCGGGATTAAAAGGCCAAAAAAAAGAAAAAAAGTCCAAGAAAAAGCAAAAGGCCCAAAACAAAAGAGCTGGCCATGATCAAAAAAGAACCCCCAAAAACCCATGACCATGATCAACGGTCAATTCAAGTGAAAGCCCCATGACCAGGGTACGGTCAAAATTCATACCATCAAATAAGGGAGAGATAATCGAGTTGGTCAACTAACACCACATTTAGCCTTCCCACATTACAACCCTCAAGACCTTCCCGAGACCCAGGCTAGAGACAACCCAAAATTTTGAGGATTCAAGCTCCATAGGATACCCCTAACCATTAGGGCCAGACATGGAAATCAAAACCTATCCCGATCAAAGTTCGAGCCATTCTACTCGACTTCCCCTTTACATAACAGAATTCACAATCACCATACGCAAATCCGAGAGCAAAACTCGTTAAAATCCCCGAGAGCAAAACTCATCAAAATCCCCGAGAGCAAAAACTCGTTAAAATCCCCGAAGAGCAAAACTCGTTAAAATCTCCGAGAGCAAAACTCGTTAAAATCCCCGAGAGCAAAACTCGTTAAAATCCCCGAAAGCAAAACTCGTTAAAATCCCTGAGAGCAAAACTCGTTAAAATCCCCGAGAGCAAAACTCATCAAATCCCCGAGAGCAGAACTCGTTAAAATCCCCGAGAGTAGAACTCATTAAAATCCCATCCCAATTCTTCTCATCCAAACCAGTTACCAACCCCAAACACGGGAATTCAACTTGCAGTCGGCGTAGAACATGCCCAAATAGTTCACATCACCTCTGGGGGCTACCCCGGAGAACGCTCACAGTCACAGGATCAACATCCTAACTATTCTAGCCCTTTGATCAAGACATCACTGGGAATGCACCTAGCCTACACCATCACTGTGGCTAGTTACACACAAAGCCCTAGTAAACTAGGCACCATTATATATCTTTCAATTCACTGAACTACGGCATGGTTTGATTTCACCGCACGTGAATACGTAGGCAGCCTTTCAACAGAGGCACAACCACCCACATTGACACAAATTCCAAAAAAGCGCCATCATTTCGGTCACGACACTGTCATGTTCTTAACAGTTAGCTTTGTCATTCTGGGGGCTTCTCCTAGGCAGAAGTTCTCCATCCACTCACATAATCCAAATACTTTCAAAATCTAGCCACCTTTCTATAGTGTGTCCTAGTACTCGGCTCAGTCAAACACGAGAATCTGTCAGGACTCAGAGCAATACCCATTTTGGAAATGTACCCAAAAATCAAAAATCCAGAAGTGCACTAGACTACGGCGTTGCTACTACTAAAAGTCCTGTCATGCCAAAACAGTCTCATTACAGACTACTGTAATTCTCCTATAACAGATCGTTCCCATTTCGACTTCGACCGTGTTGCCACTCGCCTAGGCTACGGGATAACGCAACTTAAGAGTCTTGTCATCTTAGGTGGCCCACCTCCTACCGAGTCACGGTCTAACCCTTAGAGAGTCAAAGTCGTGTCTGTCAACTCGTCCTCTTGCGTCCAGAGTCGACTCTGTCGGTATATCTCTCTCTTCAAATTCTCATTTTAAAATTTGCAAAACTTAGCCATTGATAAGTGTGGTTTGTAGTGCCTATTTTGTAGTGTTTTGGTCTCATTTTCCTTGTAGAATCGCTCCTTGGGAGCGGTTTAGGGGCTTCTTATGCTTCCTTTAGTTCGTTTCAGGTTCCCGAGACCGATTTGGAAGAGTTGGAGCGATTTCGACTCTATACATACACATTTTGGAGCCAACGGAGTAAAGGAACGATGACTCGATGCTTTGGAATCGACCCCGAGACCTTGGGACCCAATCCCAAGCCTCCGAGACCCGATCCCGAGTCCCGAGAATCGATGAGAAGTCCATGTGAAGCAAGGAGGGACCAAAAGGATCATATTGGAGGCCTACAAGACTCATCCCCGACGGGTATGACCTCATCCCGTCCGGGATGAAGTGCACAAAAGAGGAGCTGCTGTTTTGGGTCCACCCCAACCGGGAAGGGGTCCATCCCGACCTGGACCACCTCATCCCGACCGGGACCAACTCATCCCGGACGGGATGGCCCAGTTACAGCCCGTGATTGCTTGTTTCCATTCCTCCACCCATTGTAACCCTATATATACTCTTCCTCTTGTAACCTTAGCTTATGTTAGACATTACCCACAAACCCTAGCCTAGTTTTAGCATAGATTAGATTAGATTAGTGTAGATTAGTCCTTAGATTATCGTTAATCCTAGATTAGTTCTTGTAATTTGGGAATTCTTCAAGATCTTCACCAAGCTTGACAAACTTGGATGTTTGTTTTGGGTTTTTCTCATTTATGCAAGTTTCCTTCTTCCTTTCATCTTGTTAGTAGGTATAATCTTCTTTTTCTTTCTCTTAATCTTGTTCTTTCATTAAAGTTTGAATCTTTGTTGTGTGGATTGCTCATAGTTCATAGTTCTTGTTAGTTTCATTATGCTAGTTTGGTTGTTTGAATGGATTTCTCTTCATAGTGTTAGTTGTAGTTTGATTATGTTAGAGTAGTGTTCTTGCTAGGGTTAGTAGGGTGATTAGGGTGTTAATTGGGTGATTAAGGGTTTGTTGGAGATGTTGGTGGAAGATTTGGGTTTCCTCTTGGTTGATGCACATCACATGTTTGTTGGAATGCTTGAATTGCTTGTTTTTCTTGCCTTCCTTTGTCATGTGTGTCGCCGAAATGGGTTCCATGAGGAACCTCTAGGTGAGTTTAAGTTAGATTACCTAGATTACCCTACTACCTCCTTCACTCTAACTCCTCCTTGACCATTCCGTTACCCCTTTGACCCCAACCTAATCCTAGCCCGTTTTCCTTGATTGTTTTCTTGCCTTAGACCTAGCTTAGTCCTAGTCTCCCCTCCTTAGATTAGCTCGTCTCGAACCTAGTCCTAGACCGTAGCATACCTTACTCCGACCTCCCGTCCCTGTGGATTCGACTCGACTTGCCCTAGCTACTCTAGTTAGGTTAGTTGGTTTTTATTTGGTGGCGGGATCCACGACATATCCCCTCCCATCAAATTGGCGCCGTTGCCGGGGACGGCGTAGTTTAGACTTTTGTTTGCTTAGTTTTGGACTTTGTTCTTGATTTTTGTGTTCTCTTCTCCTTGTGTATCTCCGTTTTTCTTCTTGTGTGTTACTCTCCCTTCCTAGTGCCTCAAAAGCACTAGGATACTAACGTTTGCTCAAGTGCTTCTAGCTCATCCTAGGTACCAAAGCAACGTTGTGGACATGGCGCGTCCAAGCTACCATCAATCATCACGGGACAACTATGGGGCGAATTACCAAAACCCATAACTTTACCAACCATATCAACCTCATCAACAATCTTATGAACGCCCTCCATACGGTTATCAAGAAAGTTGTCAAGGATCATTCCGACATCCTAACAACTACCAAACACCTTCACATAACCCACGACCACAAGATCCCAACTTTGAGACTTTTCAAATGATGCATCAATTGCTTAAGGGTCAACATGATTCGATAGATCTATTGCAAAAGACTCAACAAGCGATGGTGACTCAAATAATAGGGGTTAGGGAGGAGCTCGAGGCCCGAATAGCGGTGCAAGATGCTCGAATCGATGCACTCATGGCTCATATCACGATGTTGGCCACTCGAGCTCCACTACATGTTGAGGAAGGTTCATTTGGGCAAGAAGGTCGGGTGCCTCCACAAGAAAGTCAACCCAACCTTGAAGCTACAAATGAAGAAGAGAGGGTCGATCAAGAGACCATTGTTGAGTGTTGCTTGGGCGGTGAAGATAGGGAGAGAATAGAGGAAGTTGAAGCTTCAAGGGCCAATAATGGGGAGGGGAGTGAACATGATTCTCGAGATAACTCTTGGGGAGCCGATGTATTGGTGTTAAAATTGGATTTGTTCGATTTTCTTCGTGATGAACCACTAGACAATCCAAAGCCAAGTGAAGACATACCTCCTATAGGCAATATAGACAAGGTAAGTGAAAAGGAGCGCAATACTTGGGAAAAAGAAGTAGATGCCTTGGAACTTGCCTTGTATGGGAAATTGGAGGATCCTAAAGCCTCCAATGAAGAAAACTTGATGCCTTCTCCTCCTCTACCGCACTCGATGCCTAGTCCCTTGTCTTGTGAAACGGTTGATGAAGAGCATCCTTGTCGGGCGGTGGAAGAGAACCCCACCCTCGACCCCGTAGAAGAAGCGACACCCCTAGGGTGTGATCTCCCACATCATGACACCGAGCACGACTCTAGACCACTATACCTACCGGATGGTCATAAGAGTCGTAGCTATGTTGGTTCCGAAGACCCGGAAGATCACGATAACCCCGAGCATAATGAAGATGATCGCTTCTTCCCTCCGACTTGGAAGCTTTTGAAAGTGGCTAGGCTTGGCCATGTGAGCTTAAATGAAGATGTTGCTAGGGCATTTGACTTACTCCTTCGAGCTCTTGATGGCTATGGAGGTGTAGTTGGTGAGAGTAACTTATTGTATATATCTCTTTTTCTTGTTCTTTTTGCTTTTGTGTGTGTATATATGTTTGTTCGGTACCTTGGTTTCTAGGATTGTTAGTTTTGTGAAATTCTTGTCATTTGGATTGTTGATGAGCGTTGTGAGGGAGAGAATTTGATGTTGTATTTGAGCTTATTGTCATAGGTGTGAAGTGAAGATGATTCCTAGAGAGGAATGGTTAATGATAGAGCTTGGTTCGTGAGTATGGAAGTCCGTTTTTGAAGCTTCGGTGAAGCTTTTGGGGTTTTGGAGGTCAAGAAGACCCATCCCGGGCGGGAAGGGAGCTTCCCGACCGGGAAGGATATGCCATCCCGATCGGGAAGGAGCCGTCCCGATCGGGATGGAGGTGCAAAAATTGGAGCTTGCTGGAGTGCCGTCCCGACCGGGAAGGTGGCTTCCCGACCGGGACGAGTGTGTCTTCCCGACCGGGATGGTCCCCTTTATCCTCTTTTGGCCTCTTCTTCGACATTTGGGCCCACCCAACCATTGTATGCCCCCACCCAACCTCCCTACCCATCCTTGCTCGTGTCATATGACCATTACACTCCATTTACATACCCTCACCACATTTCTCTTCCCTTTACACCGAATTTCACATCGAATTTCCACCCCCTTACACCATTACTACCTCACCATGCGGTTTGATCGAGAATGAAGAGGAATAGCAATGACGAAGACAAGTTTTGTGCCTATATTGATCTATGAGACGATTGAGCGAGTGAGTTGCCAACCTATTGGTACGGCAACTATCCTTTCTTTCCCGTCTTTTATAGCTTGTTTTCTTTTGTGTTTATTCCCTTCCCCTTGTACACTTTTGTGTCTTGATGTCATGGTGGCCTTCGAGGCCTTGGTTTTGGTTGCTCCCGACTCTCGATGATGTGATTACATCGAGAGTCCTTTTCAAAATCCAAATTTCACAAGTTTTTCACTCTTTCTTTTTGAGGATTTAGTCGGATTTAGGTGGAATCTGGGCTAGGTGACTTGATTACACCTAGCCCTCCCCTCCCATTTCCTTCTATTTCCTTCCTTTTATTTTCTTCCCCCATCCATATCTTTTTCTTGTCTCGGCCCATGGTGAATTGACTACACCCCAGCCGGACACTTTCTACCATTTTCTTCACCCTTATTTTTGATTTGTAGCTTTATTTTCGTAGTTTCTTTTCTTTTTCTTTTGTCTCTCCGCACACTACGATTAAGCATATGAGGACATTGCTCGGTTTAAGTGTGGGGGAGCGATATTCTAGCGTAGTTAGTTTTATTTTCTTAGTTTTTGGAAAAAATCTTTAAAATCTATAAAAATTTGAAATTTTTTCACAAAAATCAAAAAGATTTTTCTTTTGTGTGTTTTCCTCTTGTGTCATTGTGTCGTATATTTGTTTTGTGTGCGTGTTTTGCCTCCCTTTCCCTTATAGGTTGCTTTAATCACCGTTAACTTTGGAAGGCTTTCAAGACTCCCGGTAACATCTTATCTCTTTTTCTTCTTTACCTCTTGCGGAGTTTGGAGGAGATTGTGATGTTGTGTGCTCGGGTGGAGCTTTGTAAAGTGTGGATGATTTGGTGGCTTGTTTGGATGATCGGGGTGGTGTTTATGTTGTGTATGTGTTCGTTTTGTTTTGTTTTTGTTTTGTTGCTTTTGCTTCTTTTTCTTTCGTTCATTTTCGTCATGTCTTTGATTTTATGTTGTGCTATGTTGTGTGTCATGTGTGTAAACCGTTTTCGAAAACCCGGTTTAGAGGCTAGTGTGCAAGTGTTTACTTTCCCTTTTTAGTGGTATAAATCGAGTCTTGGACTTTACCCTAGTAGAATGACCCTAAATCAATGAATTCGTTGGTTTCTTACCTTGAGTCCACCTAGTCTACTAGGGATTTACTAAGGGATTTGCATTTTGACCATTATGACCACCCACGGTGTGAAAAGGCCTTGGTTACCGAGTCTCGTCCCTTAGGTGACCGTGTCTAGGATCGTTTGATTAGTCCAAGTTCTCCACTTTTTGTGGGTTTGAAGGGAAGGCGCCGTCCCAACTCACCCATTCCCCTACCTCCTACACATCTCCACACAATAAAATTGCAAATTGTTGAAGTCATCTTTCTTGTTGCAATAAGAAATGCCAAAAAGCCAAATCAAGCCAAAAGGGCAAAGAAAAGAAAAAGAAAGAAAATGAAAGAAAGAAAAGAAAGAAGAAAAAGAAAAGGCACAAAAGCCAAAAAGAAAATAGAAAAGAAGAAAAAGAATGGCATGGCAAAACAAGGCAAAAATGCAAAAGAAAAGAGAAAATGCCGAAAGAAAACCCGATTCACAAAAATAACCCCTACCTCTCAAAATAAGCCTTTTTCCGACTTTTGCCGTGAAGAGCCTACCAAAGGACCAAGTCCCTAGGAAGGATGATAGCGGCATTAGTCGGTCTTCCCTCATTTTGCAATCATTTCCACTTTTTACTTGGACTAGTTAGGCGGTTTCGGACATGGGACGACCCTCTTGGCTCTTTGCTAAAGGGGGCGGGGTCTCACTTACCTACAGTGTCGACTAACACCGTGGTTCATCACTTTCCATCCCGCCGATCGTCCCGTAGTACGTTTTTAGAAGGTTAGGAGGAACCGAGGTAAGTTACCAACGTTTTTGTTGCTTTGTCGTCATACTATTAGGATTTAGTCCATCTTGGTTTGTATTGCTAGCTTGGGAACGTTGTCACTTGCCTTGAGTCCTAAACCCGGTGCTTCTTTCACCGCTTGTTTGAGGGAAGCGGTATTTCTTTTCTTTTGGGTGCAACCTTTTGTGTGTTTGTTTGTATGTTTGTTTGTTTTTGTGTCTTGTGTCCGGTTGCATCCGCAGTTTTGTCGCAAGACCCGACTTGCCTTGCGGAGTGCACTTTTCCTCTAAGTGCACTCGCGTGAGTTGAAAGGGCGTAGGGTGCGCTAATACCCACTCGGCTAGTTAAGTAGTTAGTGTGTGCTTACTCGAGGGCGAGTAAGGGTTAAGTGTGGGGGAGTTGATAAGTGTGGTTTGTAGTGCCTATTTTGTAGTGTTTTGGTCTCATTTTCCTTGTAGAATCGCTCCTTGGGAGCGGTTTAGGGGCTTCTTATGCTTCCTTTAGGTCGTTTCAGGTTCCCGAGACCGATTTGGAAGAGTTGGAGCGATTCCGACTCTATACATACACATTTTGGAGCCAACGGAGTAAAGGAACGATGACTCGATGCTTTGGAATCGACCCCGAGACCTTGGGACCCAATCCCGAGCCTCCGAGACCCGATCCCGAGTCCCGAGAATCAATGAGAAGTCCATGTGAAGCAAGGAGGGACCAAAAGGATCATATTGGAGGCCTACAAGACTCATCCCCGACGGGTATGACCTCATCCCGTCCGGGATGAAGTGCACAAAAGAGGAGCTGCTGTTTTGGGTCCATCCCGACCGGGAAGGGGTCCATCCCGACCGGGACCACCTCATCCCGACCGGGACCAACTCATCCCGGACGGGATGGCCCAGTTACAGCCCGTGATTGCTTGTTTCCATTCCTCCACCCATTGTAACCCTATATATACCCTTCCTCTTGTAATCTTAGCTTATGTTAGACATTACCCACAAACCCTAGCCTAGTTTTAGCATAGATTAGATTAGATTAGTGTAGATTAGTCCTTAGATTATCGTTAATCCTAGATTAGTGCTTGTAATTTGGGAATTCTTCAAGATCTTCACCAAGCTTGACAAACTTGGATGTTTGTTTTGGGTTTTTCTCATTTATGCAAGTTTCCTTCTTCCTTTCATCTTGTTAGTAGGTATAATATTCTTTTCCTTTCTCTTAATCTTGTTCTTTCATTAAAGTTTGAATCTTTGTTGTGTGGATTGCTCATAGTTCATAGTTCTTGTTAGTTTTATTATGCTAGTTTGGTTGTTTGAATGGATTTCTCTTCATAGTGTTAGTTGTAGTTTGATTATGTTAGAGTAGTATTCTTGCTAGGGTTAGTAGGGTGATTAGGGTGTTAATTGGGTGATTAAGGGTTTGTTGGAGATGTTGGTGGAAGATTTGGGTTTCCTCTTGGTTGATGCACATCACATGTTTGTTGGAATGCTTGAATGACTAAGTAGGTTAGAATGCTTGTTTTTCTTGCCTTCCTTTGTCATGTGTGTCGCCGAAATGGGTTCCATGAGGAACCTCTAGGTGAGTTTAAGTTAGATTACCTAGATTACCCTACTACCTCCTTCACTCTAACTCCTCCTTGACCATTCCGTTACCCCTTTGACCCCGACCTAATCCTAGCCCGTTTTCCTTGATTGTTTTCTTGCCTTAGACCTAGCTTAGTCCTAGTCTCCCCCTCCTTAGATTAGCTCGTCTCGAACCTAGTCCTAGACCGTAGCATACCTTAGTCCGACCTCCCGTCCCTGTGGATTCGACCCGACTTGCCCTAGCTACCCTAGTTAGGTTAGTTGGTTTTTATTTGGTGGCGGGATCCACGACAAATCCCCTCCCATCAGCCATTTGAGAAAATCCCTTTCCTAGTCACCACGGGAATAAAATTTTTTATCATACTTCATCTAGGCATACAGGCCTAACCAAAGGATTTTAGGAGTCCGTGTCAGAATCTGATCAGGAATCAAGTCATCCCAAGCATTCTTATTTCCAAAAATTTTCAAAAAAAATTTCGTCAACATTTTCTTTCCAAAAATCAATCAAAAATCATTTCTTCCCCAGCGTGAGTCGGTGTTTCGCCTAAATATTACATGCAAATTGTTATGTATAAGCATACAGGTACACCCAAGACTCTCGAAGAAATCTCAAAATTCCCCAGTGGAGAAACTCAAGCGACTTCTTTCGGGATGTATCTGTAAACAGATACACCCATAGCTTCCAAGGCAAGCTCCCGCGTAATTCCAAGACGGGATGTATCTGTAAACAGATACACCCATAGCTTCCAAGGCAAGCTCCCGCGTAATTCCAAGACAGGATGTATCTGTAAACAGATTCACCCATAGCTTCCAAGGCAAGCTCCCGCGCAATTCCAAGACAGGATGTATTTGTAAACAGATACACCCATCAGCTTCCAAGGCAAGCTCCCGCGCAATTCTAAGACAGGATGTATATGTAAACAGATACACCCATAGCTTCCAAGGCAAGCTCCCGCGACATTATTGGCATCTATCCAGGTATGATTTCTATCTTATGGCTGGCGAGCCCTTCACGCAGGTCTAATGGACTATAAACGACTCGATTGGAAGTCTGCCAGGTTTTAATCCTTGATTGACTTGGTAGCTACTCTAACTTTTGCCTTGTCCAAGCCTCAGTTAGAATGGGGGCTCTGTAGACACCCACATTTTGACCGCCAGGTGTCTATAATAGTTCCCGCCAAACACCCGATGATGATCGGACGCAAACATGCTTTAATGGACTCAGATATGGGCTCGAAATCATAGACATTTGGTTTAGGCTTATTACGGAGTACAAATCTTACAAAACCAACCTCAAATCCAGGCCCAGTGGGTCGTTTCGAGTCAAATAAGACTAATTTGGGTCGAATCCGGCACCAGAGGCAAAACCGTCTTTTAGCGACCGAGTCAAAACCCGGTCAAAGATATTTCCCGAGACACACGGACCAGCCGTGACACCTCACACATCCGGTTTGGACTCAAATACTACAAAAAATCAGCCTCGCAAAATATTAAACAAATCCGTTTAAGGATAGAATTCGATCCTAAGTAGGAATCCTGTCCGAATACCAAATCAAGTATTCGACCGAGCATCAAATAACTCGGCCAAGCAGCCCCATTTCAGCCAAGGTACATTGCTTCCTCACCAAGCAACTGATTTTTTGTTCCACTCGAATTACTTATTCCTATCCTTAGACGGAATCCTACCTCAACCCGACTGGTGACTCTTTCTTCCTTTGCAAGTTAGTCATCCTATAAATAGGACCCTCCCGTCACACATTCAAGACATCAATTATCAATCAATTATCTATCAATTACCAACAATTCATAACACACATCTACAATTCATAATCATACACCTTCGTTACATATAATCCCATAACATCCATACATCCAAAGAAGCATGGAAATACTATCAAAATCGGCCCGACAACCCGACCCCACAAGCCGGCCGAAACCCATCACTTCACACGTCCAAATACACCATCCTAAACTCATCCACATCGTCTCGACGCTCCCTTGCCTAAGCCACTTTCCGACGAGCCTTATTCCGAGAAAACAAAGCATGTAGGTTGCGGGTGTAAAATCAAACCCGATTCTTCCTTTTTTCTCTTCCTTTTTCACGTTTTTTTCGTTTTTTGCATCGTGTCCGTTTTTAATATGGGTCGTCGTCGTTTTTATCCATAATATCGATACCATAAAATATTTTCAATAAAGAAAACGTTCTTAAAATACGATATCGATTCTCTAATCGAATATCGTATCTAACAAGAACTAAATTAAATCTCGTTGATACTAAAAAAATCGTTACATCTTTTTAAACAAAATACGACGATTTTAACGCGGAGAGAATTAACATTTTTTTTTTCCTTCTTTTCGACCAATTTCTTTTCTTTTTCAAAACAATTTTCAAAACACTATTTTCACTTTTTCTAAAATCATTCTAACTACTCCCTCCGAGTTTGTCCCAAAAAGTTTTGGGATGAAAAATAAGGAAGGGAAATGAGTGGTTGAAAAAAGAAGGAGGAAGAGAGAGAAATGGGAGAGTAATTGTGAACCACACATTGATGACCTAAAAAGGAAAGTGGGACAAAAATCAAACTCAGTCAAAAAAGAAAAGTGGGACAATAATAGGAACTCGGAGGGAGTATTTGATATCGATTTCATAATCGAATATCGAATACGACGAATATCAAAAATATAAATCGAGTATAAATTAATCCATTATTTGTACGCGATTTATAAAAATTGACGATTTTCGAAAAATAAAAAAGCGGGACAGACTCCCGAGCGAGTCGCGCGCCTCCTAGGCGACTCGCGCGAGAGCCTGGAAGGCCGGACCCTTTTTTCTTCGCTTTCTCGTCTTTTATTCTTTTCGTTCCTTACATAAAATAGCAACTTTCGCGACATATTTTCAGATTTCGATAAATACTTTTTCGACCTCGGTCAACACGTGTTAATCCATCACGTGTCATAAACCTTTTTCAAAATCATGACATATTATCGTATTTGCATCTTTATTCGATTTATTCAATCGTTACTAACTCGTTTTCTCGTGTTTGTAGCAGTTTATTTTATTTCTTTTGTTTTATTAGACTAAAACGAATTTCATATGCTAAAATAACTTTGACGTTATTAGTTTAAG
Source organism: Agrostemma githago (assembly GCA_958450325.1). Lineage (NCBI taxonomy): Eukaryota > Viridiplantae > Streptophyta > Magnoliopsida > Caryophyllales > Caryophyllaceae > Agrostemma > Agrostemma githago. The sequence continues at coordinate 74,215,136 of OY288239.1, read as the reverse complement.
ATGCATTAAACAACTTAGCAACCCATTTATTTTTCTTCTTTCACATGCTTAGGGAAAATAATGTTTGCATATCATTCCACTATCGAACTAACGCGTGTACACCAAAAACGAACGATATCTTAGTAAAGGCCGCTAAGTGCGGGCGGGGTTGGGTGTTCTTAGTGAACTTCCCAACACGTACCCTCACCCCTTACTCAGAACCATGGTTTCCGGATGTCCGAATCCATTGGCAACGAGAGTCATTCAATACACGTTATCCGATAATGTCGGTATCGGTATCAAATGCTAAGGGACGAACCCGATAAACTCTAACATCGGAAATGGGCCATATTTTGTATATGGCCCACTACGACATAGTGTGGGTTCGAACGGGCCCGAACTCCCACAAAGTTCGGTGGCGACTCCTACTTCGATTTAAATTTCAATTCGACCCATCTCATATGGAGATTCATTCGCCTCCCCAAACCCGCGCGTGGCCGCGTCGAGGTGGACCTATTTCATGTCCACACTAGCCTATTTAATTTTTGTCTTCCTAGTTCAAACTTTTCAGGTTATGATTAATCAAGAATTAGTCGATGAATGTTGAGAATGATTGAATGAAGATCAAGACAAGTCACCCAAAGAATCGAGAATGAAATTGAGTGTCACAATGTAAAGATAAGAACTATTGACATCTTGTAGTTAGTTCAAGTAACTAGCCAACCAAACTGTTTGTAACAGTCTCGTTGACTGTTACTTCTGTTCGACATTCTTCACTAAAAGAAAAGATTTCAAACCTTAAAGTTTTATTCTTTCAAATCTTTTCAAAAATGACTTTGGAGTTTGTTGTGGTATGCAAGCAACTGTTTTGAGTCATCAAAACACTTTCCCAAATAATCCCCAATATGGTTGGAATACTTTTTACCAAACACCAAATAGAGAAGCTTCTCTCTCCCAAAGAGGTTCACCTCAAAAAGGGTGTTTGGCTTGTTTTTGTTTGTCCCAACCGTGAACCCTTTCTTTCCTGCACATTTGGTAAAAGTTTTAGTTGCTTTCTTTGTTTCACTTCCTCAAAATTGCCATTAGGGATGTCAACGGGTCGGATTCGGATCGGGTGGAACCTCACCCGAATCCCATCACCTGAATCCGCATACTCCATCCGAGCCATCCGTCACCCGATTAACTCTCCACCCGAATCCAATCCATCCGTCATCCGCGGGTGATTTGGGTGGATCGGGTGCTTAACGGATGGAAAAATATTTTAAAAAATTGCAATAACAAATACCCAAATTATAAGATGCGTAAAGTTTTTGGGATTTTTTTTTTGTTGTCGGAAATGAAGAAGGAGAAAGAAAATTTAAGATGGTAGCCGACAAAGTGATTACGGAAATATTTATTAGGTTTTAGAAAAAAAAAGACAATAGTATACAATAGAGTAAAATAAATTATTTTTTTAACTCGTTCTATTTTTTATTTTTATTTTTTTAATCTATAAACGGGTGGATGGATCGGATGACGGATGAAAAATTTCCACCCGGATCCGACCCGATCCATCACCCGATTCATCCGCCATCCGCTTAAAATCCATTATGTTCGGGGTTTCATCCATTAATTTTATTCGGGTGAATCGAATTTAATCGGATTCGGGTGAAATTGACATTCTTATTTGCCATCCTCATGTATCCTTGAGAAACTACAACCTTTTTGCATATCCCCAAAAAGGTCGACTTCTTAAGAAGCTTTAATCTTACCTCTGCTCCACTATATAAGGAGATGCTTACTAGACACAACACTTATGACTTTTCAGAAAATCTCTCTCTTTGCAAATTGTCATTTTAAAGTTTCAAAAGCTAAGAAAACTCTTTGGAAAATATTTTGAAGTCTTCAAAAGTCACAATCGAATGAACTGCTACATCTTGTCATGAGTACTCTTATCTAACTTGGTTACATTGTAATATTGCAACTTATTTTTAAGTTATTTAGAGTCGTGACCGGAGTAGGTCATTGGAGAGTTAGGAGACGAAGTAGTCTTCCAAACTTGAGAGTCGTAACCGGAGTAGGTTATGGGGTTCTTATTGTAAGGGTTTAAGTTTTCGGAGTAGATTACTTAAACAATTATTAATAAGAAAAACATTGGACGTAGCCCTTTAGAGTGTTGGCCGAATCAATTCAAAAACGCAAATGTGTTCATGTTTTTCTCTTTACTTCCGTTGCATACAAAGTAGAACACATGTCGTTTGGCTTCGCTCTTATTTGTTCGTGGATCAATATTAGTTTTAGTTGTGTTTTTCAAAGTAATTGTAACAGTCGACATACTGTAATATTTCTCTATAACATCACCTTTGGTTAAAAGAAACAGAGGCAGTCAGACCACAGTCTACCATAATGTAACTTTTGCTCTGTAGCTTAATCCCTCGCCAAGGCAAAATTGTTACGGTCAAATCGACTGTTACATTTACTAGTTCTTACTTCTTTAAGCTTTTAGTTGTCCACAGTCTAACTCTCTTTAATTAATAAAGTTCGAGTTAAAAATTTTAAAGGTACCTAATTTACCCCCTCCCCTTCTTAGGTACTTAAGATCCATAAACTCTTCAATTGGTATCGGAGCCTAGTACTCTTCGAAAGGCTAACCACCCTAGAGTTTGATCCTACGATATAGATTCTTCGAAACACTACAAGATCCCGGTCTTTACCGGTGAGAATTTTGGATGGTGGAAACTTAAAATGGAACACTATATCATAAGTATTTACTATCAATGTTGGAAAATTATAAAAGATGGACCTATAGAGATTAATGTTGTCGACACCATGACCGGAAAAGTCACAATCAAAGATAAGTCCAAATATGATGAAAATGACTTTAAAATTGTTGAGAAAAATTCAAAAGCCATGTCTATCCTCCAAAGATGTGTCGGAGAGGAGGAAGTGAGTCGTATAAGTGGATGTTCTACGACTAAGGAGATTTGGGACTCTCTCGAGCTTGCTTATGAGGGTACGTCTCAAATAAAAAAGCACTGTATTGCTTGACCTTCTCATGCAACAATATGAGATGTTTCACATGTCAAAGGACGAATCCATAAATAGCTTGTCGAGCCAGTTTTCTTGCATCATTAATGAGTTTAAGAGTCTTGGAAGAGATTTCGAGTCAAAAGACATCATTCGAAAAAAAATTCGTAGTCTTACCGATAAATGGCAACCCCAAGGTCACCGTCATAGAGGAAGCCAAAGACTTATCCAAATTGACCTTTCATGAACTAATGTGGTCACTAATAGCTCACGAACTAAACCTCGTGAAGCGTTCTAGTGACAACGCCAAGGGAAAGGGTCTTGCTCTAAAGTCCACCTCAAGTGATGAGGAAGAGGATGAATAAGATGGGTTTGCCATGGTTACAAAGAACCTAGTCGGGTTGGTAAATGGTCAATGAAACCGTAAATTTAACAACTCTCACAAGAAACGTTTTCCTAAGAAATGACCTAGCTCTGCTATAGGATGTTTTAAGTGTGGTGATAAAAATCATCAAATTAAATAATGTCCTAAATGGGATGACATTAGATCTAGGGAAAAATGAGACAAGGCTAAAAAGGAATATAAACACAAAGTTATGTCGGCTATTTAGGGTATGTCAGATTTCGAGGAAGAGGAAACCATAGAAGAGGAGTTAGAAGCTAAAATGTGTCTCACCAAAAATACTAACTCCAAAATTGAACACCTTAGGTGTCCCATGGCTAATCCCAATGATTCCGACTCCGACTCCGACTCTGATAATGAGGTAATCAAACTTAAAGCCAAGGTCCGAACTTACTCTAAAGATAAAGTGTGTAAGCTTCTTGATAGTCTCTTTGATAGGTGTCGTACTCAAACTAAAAGGTCGTTGGCTATGTAAGAGGAAATAGACGAAATAGCCATTGAAAACATTCATCTTAAAGAAACTCTCCAAGCAACAGACAGTGTGACTGTGACTTCTGAAGTTAAAGAAGAGATAAAAAATCTGAAAAAGACTAATAAGAGCCTAAAGAATGAACTTCAAAGTCTAAAAAGAGAAACGTCTAATCAACCCAAGTGTAATGAGTCTCTTAACACTAAAATAATAGAGTTGTCCACCAAGAACGAGCATCTTATGACTAATCTCAACGTCACTAAAGGCGAGTTGAGAAAACTTCACGAAAAACTGGTAACCATCGAAGCCTTGGAATCTAGTGCTAAATCTCCGAGAATGCTTTACTTAGAAGCATGCACTCACAATCTTGAATGTCAAGTTGAGCAAAAAGATAAAATCATTGGTGAACTCAAGGTAAAAAATAACACTCTTGAAGAAAAACTCAAGAAAGTGTCTAAAGAAAATGAGTCGCTCACTTCAACCATTCAAACCACCATCAACGAGTTAATCAAGTCTAGGTGTGTGTATAGAACTTGGGAAGGAAGTCAAACCGTTCTAAACTTTCTTGCTAAACAAGATGATTTGTGTCGAAAAAGGGTGGAAAAGGGTTCAAATGGAACAGACGTGAAGACTGTAACATTTACGACCCTGATCCCTCTAAAAGAGATTTTAGAAAGCGGAAATATGTCGTCCTTCCCGAGTACATCATATGATATCATTGTGGTAAAACTGGACACTATCACCACGATTGCAAGCTTAAGAATCATGGTCCGAAAAAGAACAAAAAGTGTAGGTTAGGAAAGACACAGTCACACCGACTGTAACTAAGGGACTCAAACAAGTTTTGGTTCCTAAAACTAACCCGTGATTTGATTGTAGGGCTTGGTGAGAGGCCGCCGCTATTGGTACCTAGAAAGTGGATGCTCTCGTCACATGATGGGAGACAAGAGCTAATTCCTCTCACTTGAAGCATATAATGGTGGCAGGATAACCTTTGGAGACAACAAGAAAGGTGAGGTAATAGGTCTTGGAAAGGTTGGTAAGTCTTCATTGGTTTGTGTCGACAATGTGTGGCTTGTCAAAGGTTTGAAGCATAATCTCTTAAGCATCTCTCAATTATGTGATCGTGGTAATGTGGTAGAATTTAGTGCTAATTTTTGTCGTATAATTGATGCCGCTTCTCATGAAGTTGTTCTTGAAGGTGAAAGAGTCAAAGATGTGTACCTAACCGACTTGAACACTTTAAATGGTCAAACTATGTCTTGCATGAGCGTAATGAAAAATGATCATTGGTTGTGACATAAAAGATTTGGGCATGTTTCCCTAACATGAAGTTTGAGTTTGACAAAGTATGTGAACAATGTGCTAAATGCAAACATGTTAGAAGCTCCTTTAAATCCAAAAAGATGGTTAGTACGACTCGACCTCTACAATTGTTGCATATTGACTTATGTGGTCCTATGAGAGTTAGGAGTAGAAGTGGTAGTCGGTATGTTTGTGTGATTGTTGATGATTACTCTAGATTTGTGTAGACATTATTCTTGAGTTCCAAAGATGAAGCATTTGATGAATTTCTTATTTGGTTAAAAAGGATTCAAAACAAACTTGACCTAAAATTAGTGTCTAATAGAACCGATCATGAAACCGAATTTGAAAACTTGTCTTTTGGTGCTTATTGTGATGAAAATGGAGTAGATCATAACTTTTCGACCCCTAGAACCCCTTAACAAAATGGTGTTGTTGAAAGAATGAATAGAACCCTTGAGAGCATGGCTATAATGATGCTTTTATGTGGTAAGTTGCCTAGGATGTTTTCAGCGACAGAAGCCATTAACACCGCTTGCTAGATTCATAATCAAGTCATGATAAGAAGCATAATCAACAAAACACCATATGAGTTGCTACGTGGAAGAAAACCTAACATTCCCTACTTTAGGTGCTTTGGGAGCAAATGCTTTGTAAACAATAATGGTAAAACTAATCTAGGAAAATTTGACCCACGTAGTCATGAGGCCGTGTTCTTGGGCTATGTTAGTCATAGTGTGGACATGACATAGGTCCACCCCGACGCGGCCACGCGTGGGTTTGGGGAGGCGAATGGATCTCTATATGAGATGGTCAAATTAAAATTTTAAATCGAAGTAGGAGTCGCCACCGAACTTTGTGGGAGTTCGGGCCCGTTCGAACCCACTCTATGTCGTAGTGGGCCATGTACAAAATATGGCCCATTTCCGATGCCAGAGTTTATCGGGTTCGTCCCTTAGCATTTGATACCGATACCGACATTATCGGATATCGTGTATTGAATGACTATCGTTGCCAATGGATTCGGACATCCGGAAACCATGGTTCTGAGTAAGGGGTGAGGGTACGTGTTGGGAAGTTCACTAAGAAGACCCAACCCCGCCCGCACTTAGCGGCCTTTACTAAGATATCGTTTCTTTTATGGTGTACACGTGTTAGTTTGATAGTGGAATGATATGCAAACATTATTTTCCCTAAGCATGTGAGGAAAATTAAATGGGTTGCTACGTCGTTTAATGCATCTTAAACTAATAACGTCAAAGTTATATTTAGCATGTGAAATTCGTTTTAGTCTAATAAAACAAAAGGTGAAAATAAACTGCTACAAACACGAGAAAACGAGTTAGTAACGATTGAATAAATCGAATAAAGATGTAAATACGATAATATGCATGATTCAAAAAGTTTTATGACGCGTGAAAAAAAAAATACTTTGTCGAAATCTGAAAATATACCGAGAAAACCGCTGTTTTATGTGAGAAAACGATTCTGGAAAAATCGAAAAAACGGAAAAAAGGCCGCGGCTTACAGCAGCCCGCGCGACTCGCGCGGGTGGCTGTCTCGGATTCGGTTTTCGAAAATTGCTAATTTTGATAAATCGCGTACAAATATGGATTAATTAATACTCGATTCATATTTTTGATAGTCGTCGTATTCGATATTCGACTATGAAATCGATATCAAATAGTTAGAATGATTTTAGAAAAAGTTTTACAAAGTTTGTTTTGAAAAGAATTTGAACAAAAAAAATGTTAATTCTCTCCGCCTTAAAATCGTCGTATTTTGTTTAAAAAGATGTAACGATTTTTTTAGCATCAACGAGATTTAATTTAGTCCTTGTTAGATACGATATTTGACTAAAGAGTCGATATCGTATTTTAAGAACGTTTTGTTTTATGAAAATAGTTTATAGTATCGATATTATGTAAAAAAAATTATGCGACGACGACCCGTAATAAAGACAGACCGACGACACGACTCGAAAGGAAAAAAGACGAGAAAAGGACGAGAGAAGGGAAGAGAGAAAGGAAGAATCGGGTTTGGTTTTACACCTTCAACCTACATGCTTTGTTTTCTCGGAATAAGGCCGGTTGGAAAGTGGCTTAGGCACGGGAGCGTCGAGACGATGTGGGTGAGTTAGGGTGGTGCGTTTGGTGCGGGTGAAGAGTCGTGGTGTCGGAGTTGCCGGGTTGTAGTAACGGTACTTCGATGCTATTTTTGGAAGTATGTCGTAGATGAGTAATGTGTATATTTGATGGGAATCGTTGATTGATAATTGATTGTTAGATGTGAATAATTGATGATTTGTGTTGAATATGAAGGTCCTATTTATAGGTGAGGTCCTTGATAGGAGCTAGGAGAAGTATTTCTTGCTTAGGTGACAAGAAACACCGGTTTGGATAGGAAACATAGGAGTTTGAAGGGGACGAGAGTCCCGTTTCTTGGTGAGAAAGCCATGTCTCGGCTGACATGGGCTGTTTTGGCCGAGTGTTTGATGCTCGGTTGGTAAATCGATTTGGCTTGCGGATAGAATTCCTACTTGAGATCAAATTCTATCCTCGAACGGATTTGTTTAATATTTTCGAGGCTGATATTTTGTAGTATCTGAGCCTAGGCCGAATTGATGAGATGTCACGGCTGGTCCGTGTTTCTCGGGAAAAAAATATCCTTGACCGGGTTTGACCCGGTCGCTAAAAGACGGTTTTACCCCTGGTGCCGGATTCGACCCAAATTAGTTTTATTTGACTCGAAACGACCCACTGGGGCTGGATTTGAGGTTGGTTTTGTAAGATTTGTACTCCGTAATAAGCCTAAACTAAATGTCCCTGATTTAGAGCCCTTATCTGAGTCCATCAAAGCACGTTTGCGTCCGATCATCATTGGGTGTTTGGCGGGAACTATTATAGACACTTGGCGGTCAAATGTGGGTGTCTACAGAGCCCCCACTCTAACTGAGGCTTGGACAAGGCAAAAGTCAGAGTAGCTACCAGGTCAATCAAGGATTAAAACCTGGCAGACTTCCGATCGGGTCCTTTATAGTCCATTAGACCAGCGTGAAGGGCTCACCAGCCATAATATAGAAATCATACCTGGATAGATGCCAATAATGTCGCGGGGACTTTGTCTGAAGAAGCCTTAGGTGCGTCTATTTACAGACACACCCCATCTTTGAGTTGCGCGAGAGCCTGCCTTGGAAGCTATGGGTGTGTCAGACACATCCCATCCTGGAGTTGCGCGGGAGCTTGCCTTGGAAGCTATGGGTGTGTCTGTTTACAGACACATCCCATCTTGGAATTACGCGGGAGCTTGGCTTGGAAGCTATGGGTGTATCTGTTTATAGATACATTCCTAAAAAAATGTCGCTTGAGTTTTTCCACTGGGGAATTTTTGAGAATTCTTCAGGAGTCTTGGGTGTACCTGTCTGTTGATACATAATAATTTGCATGTAGTATCTAGGCGAAATACCGACTCACGCTGGGGAAGAAATGATTTTTGATTGATTTTTGGAAAGAAAATGCTGAAGAAAATTTTTGAAAATTTTTGTAAATAAGAATGCTTGGGATGATTTGATTCCTGATCAGATTTTGACGCGGATTCCTAAAATCCTCTGGTTAGGTCTGTATGCCTAGATGAAGTAGGGAGCATGATAAAAATTCCTATTCCCGTGGTGACTAGGAAAGGGATTTTCTCTATTATAAATAGAGGGTTCTTGCTCTTTATTTCTCATAATCCAACCCAAATTTTTTCCTTCTATCTTAAAATTCCTCAGACCTTTAAGACAAAAAAACTATTCTTGCAATGGGTATTGAACATCTGACCGCGATGCTTCAGGCATGGGCTCAAAACTTTCGAGACGAAGATAAAGTTCAACTAACTCAAATGGGAATTGTTGCTTTATTCCCACTTCAGCGACTTAGGGTAGATTCGCACTTTCTCGATGCTTGCTTATCCTTTTGGGATACTACCCACCATGTTTTTGCATTTCCTCGAGGAGAAATATGTCCCCTTCCCGAAGAAATTGCAGTTATAGGCGGTTGGTACCCTGCCATTCCCCCATTTTATCCTGACCCAAGGAGGAGACTAAGGGATTTCCTAGGCTTGTCGCATGCTGAGACGGCCCGTATGGTAAAGGGAGATTCGGTTTCCCTATTTGACCTAGCTGACAAATTCATGAATCCAATTGGCGCAAGAATTACTTCTACCCATAGGCGTAGGGCTTTCGCCTTTTGTATGCTGCATTGATATGCTTTTGAAGGTCAGATGGATGCTGACTCGTGTTTAGGCGAAATCAGGCTGATTAGCATAGTTGACCAGATGGAGACAGGTCACATCCCAGCTTGGTTGATAACCGGGGAGATTATTATGGGCCTTGATGCTAGAAGACTTGACTCGGATCGACAATTGACAGGAAGCATTCGCCTTTTGCAGGCATTTAACCGTTTTTTCTCTTTTTTTCCGAAAAATTGCCCGAATTTTCTGGAAAAAATTTTTTGAATTTTTTTTTCGAAATTTTCTAGATTTTCAAATTTTTTTGATTTTTCCGAAATTTTCTTTTTCCTTTTTTTTTTGAAATTTTTTTTAATTTTTTCCGAATAATTTTTTTTTGAATTTTCCAAAAAAATCGAACTTTTTGATTTTATTTTTATTTTTCGAAAGTTTTTGACTTTTCGATTTTTTTTTGCAGATCTGGTTATCCGAGCGCCTGTCAATCATAGAGCCCCCGGTGAACATATCCAGATATCGCAGCTGTCAGATTGGTTCACGGTCCCGACGAATAAGCCCGAGTCATCACCTAAATCGGAACTATTGGGATGAAGAGCTAAAATTCCATGGCGGGCCTTTGATTAGATGGAATGTCATCTGGTGGTTCCTCTCAAAACTGACGGGATTAGCTAAGAGGGACAAAGCCCGTTATCTGGTGATCTTGTCTTTGAATTGGACCGTCCATATCTACCCGGATCGTATTTTGAGGCAGTTTGGTTCGTTTCAGCAGATCCCCAAGACTGAAGCAATTATTAGCGTTTCGCTCCAATTGACGGACGCTATGTGTGACACGTGGCTACAACATTGGTTTACCCGGATCATATGGACTATACCTCACCCTTGTCAGACCGTTTGGGTTTCCGAATCATATCGAAAATGGACTTCTGAAGAATCCAAGGAGACTCGCAAAACTTGAAGATTGACTAGGCTTTTGACTTGGCCCATCGAGAATCAGTAAAGGACAATAGGTGGTTTTTTGATAAAGAGGAAATTCCAACTACCCTCGTCCAGCCGGAGTCGGGTTCTAAGTCAAAAACTAAGACTCAAGCTAATGAGACCGGTGTTAGCGACTTGGAGAGAAGGCTTGGGCCGAAACTGCCGGCCCGAGATAGACTAGGTCCACGGGACCGATTACCTGAAATGGTAAGGGCCCGCCTAGGACCGATTGAGGTGACCGGGGAATCAAGTTTGAAGAAACGAGCCCGGGTTAAGGAGGTTCCCTTGGTGATTCGGGAGCGCTCACCTCCTCGTCGACGTCGGTGGACGAAAAAGGAAGCTAAGGACAAAGGAAAGGGAAAAATGCCTTACTTTTTATTATTTAAGTATTAGTATTATTTATGTGTGCTTTTTTTTTTTTGTAATTTTCCGAGCTTATCGGAGATTTTTTTGAAATAAAGAAATTTATTAAAAACCGTTCCTGTTTATTTCGACTGCAGTGGTTGGGCCCTTTTGAGGGGCTGCCTACGTATCCACAATTTGCGGAATCAAACCAAACGTAGTTCAGACTTAATTTGCAATTTCGAAATACATCAAGACTATTGGTTCAAGATGCTTGTAACAGTAAAATAAGTAATTCTAGCTTTTGACTTGTCTTTTAAAAGTTTATGTTGAAAGGATTTTTTTTAATAAACTTTTGCGAATGACATTGAGAAAGATGGGTTAGGGGTAGTAACGCTTCAACTGGTCCAGGTTAGTTGGGTTGACAACCTCATTCCCGTCCAGATCTGTTAGCATCACTGCTCCGCCTGACAGAATCTTTTTCACCAGATATGGCCCGACTAGGGCTGTGAGTGAGCCGAACTATTCGATTCGATTCGTGAAGCTCGGCTCGAAAAATGTTCAATTCGTATTCGATTCGTCCGATCAAATATATGACCAAATAATAATTTGGTATTCAAACCAAATCAAGCCAAATATTCGGCTCGATTCATTTCAACTCATTACTTATCCATTTTTTCGGTATATTTAAATTCATGGTCCATTTAGAAAATTTACTCTAAAATAAATGTTGGTATTCACGGTCAATTTTACTTAAAAATTAACCTCTAATTTTGTTAAACTCACGGCCAATTGAAAGTATGAAACATTGAAACTGTCAATAAAGAGCCGAATGCTGATTTATCATCAGAAGTTTCATAACCATCACTTGCAAAATCGCAAAGAAATTTGCAAAAACAACCATCGTCGAGCACAAAGAAGCAAATAATAATTTAAAACTTGATTTAATTTGAAAACTTATTATTTATGGTTGAATTTTTTTATTGTAATAGATATTAAAGTCTCTAAAGTAGAGATTTTGTTAAGTAGGTTTGCATTTTGTTTAGTTTTTTTATTTTATTAGGTCAAATCAAATATTATTCGATATTCGATTCGCTAAATCAAATATCAAACCAAATAACGATTTTCATTATTCGACTATATCAAACCAAATCAAACGTCGGCTCGAAAAAATTTCAAATCAAACCAAATAATGTCATTATTCGGTATAGTTCGGCTCGATCACAGCCCTAGGTCCGGCCCAATTAGGTTTGAACTTTCCCCTTGGGTCTACTGGTAATAAAGCTCGAATAGACTTGAGAACCAAATCTCCTTCTTTGATGTTTCTGGGCCTTACCCTTTTGTTGAAAGCCCGTTGGATCCTCTTCTGATAAATTTGTATATTATTGAGGGCACGAGATCGTCGTTCGTCCAAAAGGACCAGCGAGTCATATCGTGCTCGAATCCAATCAGCTTCGGGTACTTGACTCTCGAGTAGGATTCTAAGTGACGACACTTCTAACTCAATGGGTTGGACCGCTTCCATCCCGTATGTAAGGTAATACGGTGTTGCTCCGGTCGCAGTACGAATTGAGGTCCGATATCCCCAGAGTGCAAATGGTATTTTATCGGGCCAATCCCGGTAATTATCAGCCATCATTTTGAGTATGGTTACAATTGTTTTATTAGCCGCTTCTACCGCTCCATTGGTTTGGGGTCGGTAGGGTGAAGACGTATGCCTTTGAATTTTATATTTAGTTAGCAAGGCTGCTGTTTCGGCTTGAAAATGGGTCCCGTGGTCACTGATGAATTCATGAGGGATCCCATACCGGCATATTATCTTACTTTGGATGAATTTAACGACATGCTTGGCGTTGAGAATACGATAAGACTCAGCTTCGACCCATTTGGTGAAATAGTCGATTGCTACCAAAATGAAGCAATGTCCTCCGGTTCCCGAGGGGTTTATCTTTCCGATTATATCGATTTCCCATGTTGAGAATGGCCAGGTTGACGTCATGGTATACAACAAGGATGGCGGCATATGCTGTATATTAGCAAAGATTTGACAGTTATGGCAATGTTTGACATATAACTGGCAATCGGTCTCCATGCTGTTCCAGTAATATCCAAGCCTCATGATTTTCGAGGCTAACATCTGGGCATTCATGTGTGGGCCGCATTCGCCATCATGTACTTCAGCCATAACTTTTTCAGCGTTGGCTTTATCGACACATCGAAGGAGAGCCCCCTGTGCCGTCTTTTTGTAAAGTTGCCCATCGTCGGTGCGGATGAACTGGGTTGCCAGTCTTCGCAAGGCCTTTCAGGCTCGATTTTCGGCTCCGGGTGGATGTTCTCCGGTTGTTAGGTACGTCAACACAGCTTGATACCATGGCTCGGGATCGGGTATCTCGATATCTTCGATGTCGTGGATGTATGCCGGCTCAGATCGTCTTTCAACACAGATTGGCATACTGGTCACATGATCGGGAATATTTAGTAAAGATGCCAGTTTTGAAAGTGCATCTGCGAACTGATTCTCTTCCCGAGGTAGGTATATATATTCTACCTTCTGGAACTGTTTCTCGAGATCCCTTACTCGTGCCTGGTAGGCCACGAGATTAGCATTTTGAGTCTTCCATTTTTGGAGTGCTTGATTAATGACCAGAGATGAATCACCGTGTACTCGGAGGTTTGTTACCCCTAAGTCGGCGGCGACTTGTAACCCGTGGATACATGCTTCATACTCAGCAACATTATTAGTGACGTCAAAGTCTAATTTGATGGACACGGGAGTATGTTCCTCTCTTGGCGAGATTAGGAGAATCCCGACTCCAAATCCTCGGAAATTGGATGCCCCGTCAAAGTATAATTCCCATGTTTCGGCGTCGGTATGGAAAATGTCTTCATCTGGGAAGGACCAAGTGTCGGTGTGTCCTTCTTCGGTTATGGGACTGTCAGCGAGAAATTCGGCTACTATTCGTCCTTTGATGGCTTTCGATGGTACGAACTTCAGATCGAACTCTGCCAACATTAGGGTCCATCTTGATATCCTGCCGTTGAGAATGGGCTTTTCGAAAAGGTACTGGATCGGATCCATTCTGGATAGTACTTGTACCTCGTAACTGAGCATGTAATGTCGGAGCTTCTTGGTGGCCCAGAACAAAGCTAAGCACGTCTTTTCAAGCATGGTGTATTTACACTCATACTCTAAAAATTTCTTGCTGATATAGTATATAGCTCGTTCTTCGGAGTTGACCGTTTGAGATAGCATAGCCCCCATGGCTGTCTCTGTCGTAGTTAGGTATATGACAAAGGCAAACCGTGTTGAGGTGGCATCAGGACTGGTGGCGAAGACAAAATTTCTTTGATTTTATCAAAGGCTGCTTGGCACTTGTCATCCCATAGTAACCGTTCCCCTATTTTCAGCTTCTTGAAAATCGGTTCACACACCATGGTTCGCTTTGAAATGAATCTGCTGATGTACTGGACCTTTCCGAGAAACCCTCTTATCTCCTTTTCGGTTTTAGGGGGTTGCATCTCAGTGATGGCCTTAATTTTGGCTGGATCAACTTCGATACCGCGTTGGCTAACGATATGACCCAGTAATTTGCCAGATGTTACCCCGAAACTGCATTTCTGAGGGTTTAACCTCATGTTGTATTTGCGTAATCGGGTGAAGAATTTTCTCAGGGCGGTGATGTGACCGTCCCTGTCTTTAGATTTGACAATCATGTCGTCCACGTAAACTTCCACTTCTTTATGCATCATGTCAGGTAATAAAGTTGTGGTGGTTCGTTGATAGGTGGCCCCGACATTGATGAGACCAAATGGCATAACAGTATAGCAATAAGTACCCCAAGGTGTAATGAAGGTGGTCTTATCCATATCTTCTTCTGCCATTTTTATCTGGTTATACCCAGCATACCCGTCCATAAATGATAGAAGGGCATGATCAGCTGTGTTATCCACCAGTATATCGATGTGTGGTAACGGGAAATCGTCCTTCGGGCTCGCCTTGTTAAGATCCCGAAAGTCTACACAGACACGCACCTTACCGTCCTTTTTAGGAACCGGCACGATGTTTGCAACCCAATCCGGATATTCGGATACCTGTATGAAGTCGGCTTTGAACTGTTTGTCGACTTCCTCCTTGACTTTAAGGGACCATTCGGGCCTCATGCGTCCACTACAACAAATTGACACTTGCGCCATGAATTATGCCACGAAAATTTGTTATTTGTGGCTAAATTTTACCTAGCCACGGGAAAAATTTGATTCACTACTTGGGAAATAAAATATGCCACGGGAACAATTTTTCCCGTGGTAAAAAGTCACTTGCGCTACGAATTTTATTAAAGTCGTGGCCAATAATCACTCTTGCCACGAAAGATGCCACACCTGTGGCAAAACATATATTTAGCCACGAATTTGTTCAGTGGCAAATATTATTTAGGCACGACATAATTAACTTCTGTGGTAAAATTATTTTTTAGCCACAGATGTAATAAACGCATGTGGCTAATGGTTCTCCAAATTTTAATCAAATTACTTTCAAGTTAAGTCGAGTGTCAATTATTGATCTTAAAAATTCATTAAAATTCAAAGCTAAACATAATATGAAGAAAAAAAATATTTAATTTGAAAATATTTAATTAATAAAAAAAATTCGTATTATTTTATTTAGTTTTAAGAAAAAAAATAGATTTTTTGTAAAATGAAATACAAGAAAACTTTGGTTGTCTAATTTGTTGATTTTTAATTAATCATCATTTGTGTAGCAATTGATTTCTCTTAATTTGACAAGATGTTTTATTAAAATTTTATAATCTTAAGTATGACTTTTGAAAGACAACTAACATTTACATAGTGTAATATATGCTAGCTAAAATGCGGCGTACATAGCATATCAAGTAAAATTAGTATGTGATTGATCATCCATCATTAAGACATCTAATATTATTTAAGACTCTTTCATTTTTACCGCTTAATTAATTAATTTTTTCACATGTAATACACTTCTTTTTAAGACAAAAAAACTTTAAAAAAAAGTGACTGAGCATGATTTATGTCCAAATTATTGATTTTCTTACAATATTTTCAGTGTGAAAAAAACCGATTTATTAAATTGGTATTTAAGAATTCTAATCGGTCTATATTTTTTTATGGAATTAACTTTGACTGCGAAAACAATAATTATTTTTGTAAATTAATTGTCTTTCAAGTTGTTTGGTTTGGAAGAAAGATTAACGTATTAGAAAGTCGTGCATAAGTTCAATAACAAGTGAAAATAATTTTTCAAAAAAAGAGAGGTATAAGTGACAAAATCAAATAATTAACAAATACAAGTAAGAAAATCTAATAATTAAGGACTAATAGTGAGAAAATCAAAAATTAATTTATCGTCAACTGTTTAATTCGGTAGCTGTTCTGTAATATTATTTGGAAGATATTTTAAAAAATAAATTTAAAATAAAATATACTTAATAAAAAAATAAAATTCGGGTAAAACTTGAAGTAGGATAGAGGAAACTCAATTAGGATAAAAAAACTGATGAAATAAAATAACGACCGATAACGAAAAGAAAAAAACATATCGAAAGAACTAGCAATAAAAGAACGTGGAAAATAAAAACTAAAATAAAAATATCGATAAATTAATGGAATATGAGTCTGAAAATCAACTTCGATTTTTTTTTCCGGAATAATAATTTTTTAATCATAATATGTAATTCATAAGGGAAAAAAAATTAATTACTCAAAAGAAAATGTAGTTTGAAAAAAAACATCACTTTAAAAGAATTCAAACCAATGATTAGGTCAATAAAGTGCAATTTCATTTCTGGTAGCTGCCCATAAGAACTCCACAGTTAAGCGTGCTTGAGTGAGAGTAGTGTTAAGATGGGTGACCTCCTGGGAAGGCTCTTCGATGCGTATGGTGAAATTAAATAATAGTGGAATGACTCAGCTTGACTCAGCTATAAAGCTAGTAACCGGTCCAGATGTGACTACTATAGGGGTAGAGAATTCTTACGGTTATTAATTTATTTAATTTATTATATATTTTGTCACCGGAATAAATATTTCGCCACAAAAATACATAGCCACGGGATAATCCGTGGCAAAAAATTAATTCTAGCCACGGGAGACTCTGTGGCAATAAAATCAATACTTGCCACACTTTTTTTTTCCCGTGGCTATTTGTTTGCCACGGCCACTTGCGCCACGGATGGTTTTTCCGCGGCAAAGTACTTTAGCCACGAAAATTTAGCACTTTTGCCACGAATTCAGCCGTGGCCCAAGTTCTCATTTGTAGTAGTGGTCGGAGTTTTTTTTAACCGGCTTGAACCCTTCTTTGATCGGTATATGGTGCTCGGCTATTTCGCGATCAATCCTCGGCATGTCCTTGTAGGACCATGCGAAGACGTCTTTGAATTCTTGAAGGAGATTTATGAATTGTTGTTTCTCCTCGGGATCTAAAGATAACCCTATCTTAAGCATCTGAGGCTCTAATAAGGTTGTTCCCACGTCGATGGGTTCGGTTTCTTCGATTACCGGATTGCGGGATTCCCTTTGCTCTAGCTGCTCGATCAGATGTGGAGGCAAGGATACCTGTTCGCCGGGTTTCTCAATGTCATTGCACAGAATATTTTTGAAATTAAGAAAATTTTGAAAATGAGACAAGTCGTAAGCAGAACGGTTGTTATTATTGCTCATAAATTGAGAAAATAGCTCGAAAAGAGCTACCATCTGATCGCTAGTCAGTGGCGGGATAGGTGGGGTGCCCGGGACAGACCCCGAGGCACCAGGAGTAGCTAAAGGGAGAGGGGGAGTTACAGGACTGACCCTAGCACCGGACTCACTAGACTCAATCTTAGACTCTGACTCAGACTCGGACTCGGACTCAGACTTAGATTCTGGCATTTCTCCTTCCCCTGTGATCAGCTTGTAAGTCTTTCCTTGACTGTCAGTCCACTTGACAGTCATCTTCCAGGCTCTCTTTCCTGTCCCGGACCCGACATCCAAGATCAGCTTAGATGGATCAAAGGTGCGGCTACGGAGAATGAGACTGACCAGCTCTTCCTTCGGTGCTGAGGCCGTGAGTTCTTCTCCAAAAAGTAGCCCCAGTGCGGGCTCAGTATTCTTAGCATCTTCGGACTGGATGAGAGCGAAGATGTCGTCTGGTATGCAGTTGCAATCCTGGGCCAAGTGGGTCCCAGGGCGCGTGGTGCTGGGCCGGTATAGGCCCGTTTGGACTGGCCCAAATACTGGAGTAACAAAAGAGACAATATTAGTCCTTGTTTGGCTCACATTTTCTTGGGTTAGAGTGTATCCTAGCCCAATTTGAGATCTTTCGTTGTCTAGGACTTCAATAATCTTTCCTGCGGGAAGCTCTGGCCTGGAAGTGACCCCTGGTAGAAAACCTTGATTTTGTAGCATCTTGTCGATGCTTACTGTGAAGTAGGGTCGGAAGAGATATTCATCTTCGATTGCCCCTATAAAGTCGAACCCCCAGAGATCGGTGCGGCCCGAGGTGTTGCAGTTAGCCACAGTCATAGGTGTGGCTTCTAAAGTGATGACGGTATCGTGCAAAGGTAGCTTGATTTTCCGATGCAAGGTGGAGGATACCGCCCTGGTTGCGTGGATCCAAGGTCTTCCTAAAAGAAGGTTAAAGGAAGAAGTCACATCGATCACTTGAAATTCTAGCTCTTTTTCTATCGGGCCTGTTATGATAGTAAGTTTTACGGCCCCGGCTACTGACTTTGGACTTCCGTCGAAGGCCTGAATGGTTTGAGCTGTGGGAATGTAGTCGGCCTCGGTGATGCCGAGGGCTTTGGCGGTCCTCAAGGGGAGGACGTTGACTGCGGACCCATCATCTATTAGGGTCATTGGCAAGTATTTCCCACGGCAGATTACCGTGATGTAGAGGGCCATGTTGTGGGTAGGCCCAAATGATGGCAGATCAGCATTGGAGAAGGTAATCAGTGGGCCTTCTTCTTTGGCTTTGCCTTTTAAGTGAGGCAGGACCATGGCTACCATTTCAGCTGGAGTAGCCAAAGAGTTGATCTTGACTTGATCGAGGGCCTTAGTGAGTGCCTCTCGATCTTCTTGTGAGCTGACTAGGAGTTGCCATATGGAGAGGTCAACTCGAGTCTTGCTTAGCTGCTTCACGAGAGCCTTTTCAGTGGTTGGCTCCTCATCGGGGGTGGCCTCTACCCTAGCTGGTTCGATGACGACGGGAACATCCCTAAGGTGATTGGTGGCTAAGGCTTTGGACTTAACCTTCCGGATCTCCTCGGGAGTGATGGGGACAGCTTCCCCTTTGGTGAGGTAGACATCATCCTCGTCGTCGCACCAGATCCCGTTTATTTGCGGGACAAATGGAGAAATGAGGTGTGAGCAATCCACTATTTCCCCGGAGAAAATGGCGTGGGTGGCCAGCGGGTTATCCTTGTTGTTGGGTTTACCCCCGGGCAAAGGGATCTTACCACTTTCGATGAGATCCTGGATTAGGTGCTTTAGCTTCCAACATTTCTCGGTATCATGCCCATTGCCCCGGTGGTATTGGCAATAGGCCTGAACGTCATAGCCCTTGGATCGACGCTCGACTGGGAGCTCAGGTGTTGGGCCTATCGGGGTGATCAGGCCTTTTGACGATAGCCTCTACAAGGCATTTGCATAGGTGGTGCCTATGTCGGTGAATACCCGGGGTGTGGTATTCTTCTTGGACGGGGTATCAAGTAGATTGACCTCGTCAAAAATGCTACGAGTGGCAGCAGTAGATGTGGGCTTACTTGTCGATGAGCTGGCCCCTTGGTATCCCTTGGCGGAGGCCTTAGTGAGGCTTTCCAACCTTAGATCATCTTCGATTCTCGTTCCCATCTCAGTCAGGACCGCGAAACTAGGTATGATGGCGTACCGGAGATGGATCCGGTAAGCGGGAAGGAGGTTCTCGACGAAGGCTTCAACCAACACTTTTTCACTGGGCTTATCGACCAGTTTGACGCTTTTAGCCCTCCAGCGTTGAAGGTATTTCGTGAATCCTTCCTTAGGTTCTTGGGCCATTACTTCCAGGGTGCGCATAGTGGTTAGGATTTCCGTGTTGTCAGCGTAGTTCCGAGCGAATTCCGTTGCCACGTCATCCCAAGTTTTGTATTTCTTGGAATCGAGCCGGTAGTACCAGGCCCTTGGGTGCTTCTCGAGGGAAGAAGCGAACAGGTGCTTGAACATGTTGGACTTAACCCCCTTAAGAGCCATGAACTCCTTGAAAGCCCGGATATGGTGGACCGGGTCTTCAGTACCCTCGAACATTGGTAGGCCCGTCAGGTTGAGATTGGCGGGCAGTTCATCGGTCAAGGGTGTGTAGGTCCGAGCATTCTCCCTGTTGATGGAGTTTTGGGTCGACAGATGGACCTGCTCCTGCAGCTTGTGGACTGCGCTGGCCAATTCAGCCAAAGGCCTAGTAGTCTCGACACTGCCACTGGGAGTTCCCTGCTCCACAGCACTCACTCGGGTGAGGATGGCGATCGGGTCCCCTCACATGGTCGTGATCATAGCCTCCAACTTGGTCAATGAGGCCCTCAAATCATCTATGGCTTGTTGCGTCATGGCTCGGGTGTGGGGTGGCCTGTCTGTAAGGGCACCGCGTAATCAGTAACTGACCCAGATCTTAGAATCAAAGAGTACATCCCGAGCAAAGAAAAGACTAGACAAAAAGACAAAAAGCCGACTCCTAGACGGGTGACTCGTAGACGGTGGGTTTTCCTTAGGATTTGGCAAAGTGGGCCTAGTCCCGTTCGAAGGAAGATCCATGTGAGAATTCCTCAGACTTTGGACTCGAATGTGTAAATGGGCTTCCCTTTGCAGGAGTTCGCCCTACGAAGGTGGGCCGTGCCTTGACAAATAAGGCGGACTGGGATAGGGAGGAAATCCGTGATGTATGATCGACGGAGTTTCGACGCTATAAACTTTTACAACCTATGACAAGACCCGACAGTGCTAAATACGTGAAGTCCTAAGAAGAAGAGGGCTTTGAAAAGGGAACTTGGATTTGAAAACCGAACAAGGTCGGATAGGATGGCCCGATTTTTTTGAAAATCGAAAAAAAAATGTTATCAGGCCGAGATTTCGAGATTTTAGAAAAGTTTGGACAGCATACCGGCTAAAAAAAGGGTATTTTGAGTCAAAATCATAAGTCCTAAATTTGGTAGCTTTCCGGGTTTTGAAAGAAGGATAGGTTTGAAAAGATCCAAATTTTTTGAAAATGACGGTTTTTGAAAAGACGATAAATAGATCAAGTAGCATGTAGTCACAGAAACAGTATAATGACACCATGTACGCTCCTAATCTAAGTCTCGGTCGGTCAAAAGAGGGTCTATACCAACGACGATAGCTTTCTCGCAAATCAGGACGGTTCTCCTAAGCCGAGTTGGTCTTAGAATCTGCCGTAAAACCCATGCGAGTTCCGCCATCGAAGTCTTTAGTGCGCCCATTTAGGAACGCACCACGGTATAGTGGGACGTCGGTCACAAGTAACCGGCCCGGGAAAGATTTGGGTTATGCATGAACCATTGAACTAAAACGTGTACATTACTAATCGAACGATTTCTTTTCGTGTCTCACCCTGAGGATGCCGATGGTAAGTGACACATCAGTTAATCCCCAGCGGAGTCGCCAAATTGTGGACATGACATAGGTCCACCCCGACGCGGCCACGCGCGGGTTTGGAGAGGCGAATGAATCTCCATATGAGATGGTCAAATTGAAATTTTAAATCGAAGTAGGAGTCGCCACCGAACTTTGTGGGAGTTCGGGCCCGTTCGAACCCACTCTATGTCGTAGTGGGCCATGTACAAAATATGGCCCATTTCCGATGTCAGAGTTTATCGGGTTCGTCCCTTAGCATTTGATACCGATACCGACATTATCGGATATCGTGTATTGAATGACTCTCGTTGCCAATGGATTCGGACATCCGGAAACCATGGTTCTGAGTAAGGGGTGAGGGTACGTGTTGGGAAGTTCACTAAGAACACCCAACCCCGCCCGCACTTAGCGGCCTTTACTAAGATATCGTTCGTTTTTGTTGTACACGTGTTAGTTCGATAGTGGAATGATATGCAAACATTATTTTCCCTAAGGATGTGAGGAAAATTAAATGGGTTGCTACGTCGTTTAATGCATCTTAAACTAATAACGTCAAAGTTATATTTAGCATGTGAAATTCGTTTTAGTCTAATAAAACAAAAGGTGAAAATAAACTGCTACAAACACGAGAAAACGAGTTAGTAACGATTGAATAAATCGAATAAAGATGTAAATACGATAATATGCATGATTCGAAAAAGTTTTATGACGCGTGAAAAAAAAAATACTTTGTCGAAATCTGAAAATATACCGAGAAAACCGCTGTTTTATGTGAGAAAACGATGCTGGAAAAATAAAAAAAAAACAGAAAAAAGGCCGCGGCTTACAGCAGCCCGCGCGACTCGCCCGGGAGGGGCGCGACTCGCGCGGGTGGCTGTTCGGATTCGGTTTTCGAAAATTGCTAATTTTGATAAATCGCGTACAAATATGGATTAATTTATACTCGATTCATATTTTCGATATTCGTCGTATTCGATATTCGACTATGAAATCGATATCAAATAGTTAGAATGATTTTAGAAAAAGTTTTACAAAGTTTGTTTTGAAAAGAATTTGAACAAAAAAAAATGTTAATTCTCTCCGCCTTAAAATCGTCGTATTTTGTTTAAAAAGATGTAACGATTTTTTTAGCATCAACGAGATTTAATTTAGTCCATGTTAGATACGATATTTGACTAAAGAGTCGATATCGTATTTTAAGAACGTTTTGTTATATGAAAATAGTTTATAGTATCGATATTATGTAAAAAAAATTATGCGACGACGACCCGTAATAAAGACAAACCGACGACACGACTCGAAAGGAAAAAAGACGAGAAAAGGACGAGAGAAGGGAAGAGAGAAAGGAAGAATCGGGTTTGGTTTTACACCCTCAACCTACATGCTTTGTTTTCTCGGAATAAGGCTCGTCGGAAAGTGGCTTAGGCACGGGAGCGTCGAGACGATGTGGGTGAGTTAGGGTGGTGCGTTTGGTGCGTGTGAGGAGTCGGGGTGTCGGAGTTGCCGGGTTGTAGTAACGGTACTTCGATGCTATTTTTGGAAGTATGTCGTAGATGAGTAATGTGTATATTTGATGGGAATCGTTGATTGATAATTGATTGCTAGATGTGAATAATTGATGATTTGTGTTGAATATGAAGGTCCTATTTATAGGTGAGGTCCTTGATAGGAGCTAGGAGAAGTATTTCTTGCTTAGGTGACAAAAAACACCGGTTTGGATAGGAAACGTAGAAGTTTGAAGGGGACGAGAGTCCCGTTTCTTGGTGAGAAAGCCATGTCTCGGCTGACATGGGCTGTTTTGGCCGAGTGTTTGACGCTTGGTTGGTAAATCGATTTGGCTTGCAGATAGAATTCCTACTTGAGATCAAATTCTATCCTCGAACGGATTTGTTTAATATTTTCGAGGCTGATATTTTGTAGTATCTGAGCCTAGGGCGAATTGATGAGATGTCACGGCTGGTCCGTGTTTCTCGGGAAAAAATATCTTTGACCGGGTTTGACCCGGTCGCTAAAAGACGGTTTTACCCCTGGTGCCGGATTCGACCCAAATTAGTTTTATTTGACTCGAAACGACCCACTGGGGCTGGATTTGAGGTTGGTTTTGTAAGATTTGTACTCCGTAATAAGCCTAAACCAAATGTCCCTGATTTAGAGCCCATATCCGAGTCCATCAAAGCACGTTTGCGTCCGATCGTCATTGGGTGTTTGGCGAGAACTATTATAGACACCTGGCGGTCAAATGTTGGTGTCTACACATAGTAAGGCTTATAAAGTTTATAATAAGAGACCTATGACTATGGAAGAAAGCGTGCATGTCATTTTTGATGAATCTAGTCTTCTTGAGTAGGTACAAAATGATGAAGAAGAAAATGATTTTGAAATTGGACTCGTTCAAAATAAAGGCACACTTCAAGAAGGAGAAAATGATGAAGCTGTTGGGTTACAGTCTGACAGACCGTTACTTTCTGATAAGGGCACAAGTTCAAGGGGAACAAACAATCCTCCTGATACTGACCCTTCACATACCACTCAAGCAGCTTCTAAAGGTAAGGGACCAGCAGAGTCCACTGAATCTGGTGTGCAGTTACTTTCCAGCCATGAAGTTACAGTCGAAGGGATTGTTACAGTCGAGGAGGAAAATGAAGCTTTCACTCCAAGGAAATGGAAGCACGCATCAAAGCTCGCATTCTCACTCAAATCTGACCAGCGACTTTAGATCCGGAGTTAGGACTAGATCATCCTTCAAAAACTACTATGCATGCAATGCCTTTGTCTCTCAAATCGAACCACCAAATATCACGGTCGCCTTGACCGATGCCGATTGGTTAATTGCTATGCAAGAAGAGCTCAATCAATTCAAGAGAAATGAGGTATGACATCTTGTCTCTAGACCACCCAACCGTACCGTCATTGGTACTAGGTGGGTCTTTCACAATAAGCTAGACGATTCCGGAGAAATCGTAAGGAACAAGGCTAGACTAGTGGTGCAAGGTTACAATCAACAAGAAGGTATTGATTATGATGAAACCTATCCACCGGTAGCTAGACTTGAGGCAATTCGTCTCCTAATAGCTTTTGCGGCTCACAAAGGCATCAAGCTTTTTTAAATCGATGTTAAAACCACTTTACTAAATGGTTACCTAGAAGAAGATGTCTTTGTGGATCAACCTCCGGGTTTTGTAGATAATAACTATCCCGAACATGTTTACAAACTCGACAAAGCACTTTATGGTTTAAAACAAGCTCCAAGGGCTTGGTATGACCGCTTGTCGAAGTTTTTGCTCGAAAATGGTTTTAAAAGAGGTTCGGTGGATAAGACATTAATTATAAAGTCACAGTCAGATGAACTGTTGGTTGTTCAAGTATATGTCGATGACATATATTTGGAGCAACAAATAAACTCCTTAATCTTTATTTTTATAATATAATGAAATCGGAGTTTGAGATGAGCATGATGGGTGAACTTGGATTCTTTCTTGGACTTCAAATCAAGCAATCGAAAGAAGGAATTATGATTCACCAGCAAAAGTACATAAAGAAAATGCTAAAGAAATTCGGGATGACCAAAGTCAAGCCATACTCTACACCCATGGTATCGTCCTCCAAAGTGGATAAACACGATAGGGTAAGAACATTAGCGATTCGGTGTATAGAGGTATGATTGACTCGTTGCTTGATAAAGGGATTTATCGTGGATAACGACACCAATAAATCAACAAACCTAACAAGGTAGCAAGGGCAAGTCGGGTCGAACCACAAGGACGGAAAACGGTTTGACTATATATAGTTCACCTAGAGATAAGACCAAGTCATAAGATCACAAGGGAGGAGAAATGTAGAGAATTGAATGACTACAACGAACACTAGGCTAAGAAACAAGGTTAAACAAACTAAGACAATGAAAGGGGAGAAAACTATGACTATGAACGAACTAAGGATGACATAAACTAAACGATTCAACTAAAGCTAAACTAAAACAATAAACAAGAAGAATAATAGCTAAGATGAAGAAGAAATCAATAAAGGGAAGAGTATGGTTAGGTCAGGTTCATAGGTGTATTAGGCTAGTGGGGAAGTCGAGGATAAAGGTGTCACCTAGTCACTAAGGTAAGCCCGCGCTCTCGCTACAAGAACAAACATGAAAACTCATGCAATGTGCTACCCAAAAAAGAGAATTCAACCACCAATCATGCATACAACAAGAAGGAAGAAACAAGCAAGAGTAGTATTGGCCACTACCACCCTAACAAACATTTCATCAAACATATAGCATGCATGACAAGAGATTAACAACAAAGATTCAACCTTTACCCACAATCAACCCTAATCACCCATGATTAACCCCTAATCCTCCTACTAACCCCACAGGGATCTACTCACACATGATTAAGTTAAGACTAACATAAACTTGAGAAACAAACATAAGAACAAACACATTCATTATGAAGAATAAACAAGGAGAAACAATAAACAATAGATAAAGATTTAAACATTACTAACAATTAAAGATTAAGGAGAAAGAGAGAAGAAAGATTATACCAACTAGATTCTTCAAAAACTTGTATATAAGAAAACCCAAAAACATCCACCAAGGTTGTCAATCTTGATAGATTCTTCAAGAAATCCAATAAAATACAAGTAGCTTTCTAGGATTAAGCTAAGATTAAAGAAAGATTAAGAAAAGATTAAAGAGAGATTAGGCTAAAAGTAGGAGTTTTCTATCTAGGATTTCGTGTCTAAAACATTACAAGAGGGGGATATTTATAGGGTTGCATGAATAAGGGAAATGAATCGACGAAGTGTGAGGGAAGCAGAGGCCTCACAGCCGTGTTTCATGCCTCCCGACCGTGAGCCCTACTGTCACAGTCGTGACCTGCTGCTGTTTCTTCCTTCCTCTCGTCTTTACTTCAAGCTTACTACACGACCATGTAGCTTCCCGGGTTGAATCCTTCTTGCTTTTCTTGGTCATATGGATATCTCGTGACTCGGAATAGGTCCTTACGATGTAGGAATAGGCTTCAAAGGCCGCATTCTTGCCGTACGGACCTAGAAACACAAAATATCTCTAGAGAAGACATTAGTAGCACAAAAACCGCTTCTAAAAGCGATTAAACTAAGGGAAAACAAGTAAAGCAAGGAGGAAAGACGATGCAAATTAAGCATATCATTGCTCTACTTAACTGCTAGTAGGCCCGATATACTATTTAGTATTTGTTTATGTGCTAGGTTCCAAGTAAATCCGAAAGAATCCCACTTCAAGGCCGTTAAAAGAATTCTTCGGTATTTAGTTGGAACACAAGTACTCTACTTGTGGTACCCCTCACATAGTCCTTTCGATCTTATAGGTCGATAGAAAGAGTACATCCGGTGTTGCCACCTTCTTGGGTCCATGTCTCATCTCTTGGAGCTCTAAGAAGCAAAACACGGTTGCCCTATCAACGACCGAAAGTGAGTACGTTAGTACCGCTCATTGTTGTTCTCAAGTCTTGTGGGTACGTCAACAACTTGTAGATTACGATATATTTTTCGACTCTATTCCCAATATGTGTGATAACACTAGTGCGATTAATATTTCCAAAAATCCGACTCAACATTCAAAAACTAAGCACATAAATATCCGTCATCATTTTCTTAGAGATCATGTAGAAAAATGTCACATTAAGCTTCTTTTTTGCAATACCGAAGACCAAATAAATGATATATTTACTAAACCGTTAGCAAGAGACCAATTTGAAAAGTTTCTAATTGAACTTGGTTTGATTAATAGTTTGACTTAATTACGTGTGCTTACTTGTTTCCTCGCATGATTGGTTAGAAGAGTTGCATTCCCTTATTCTAGCGGTATCATATATTCTTAAGTAGTGTGATTTGTATGTGTTTTGTTAATATTTGTGTTCATGCGTGTTGTGGTATTATTTGTTACGGACCATTGGAGTATCCCTCACATCTTAAACCGTTTCCCTTCATTTTTCTTTTATCCACTACACCCTATTACCCACAAAATAAATCCCTACCCTCACCGTACTCTATAAAGCCTACCCACTTTAACCCTCATCTCTTCCCAATGCCTAACTTTCCTCCCCTTCATTAAATCTTCTCACTCCTCCCAATCTCATCTACCTTTATCATCATCATCATCTTGTGGACATGACATAGGTCCACCCCGACGTGGCCACGCGCGGGTTGGGTAGGCGAATGAATCTCGTGGTAAGATTGATCTCGGGTCGAAATTTAAATCTAATTAGGAGTCGCCACCGAATTTTGTGGGAATTCGGACCCGTGCGAACTCACTCTACATTTAGGCGAATCGTGCACAAAGCACGGTCCGCTTTCAATGCTAGAATTTAGAAGTTCATCCCTTTGCATTACGATACCGATGCCGAGTTATCGGGAATCGTGCAACAAATGACTCTCATGTGCCAACGGTTTCGGACATCCGGAAACCATGGTTCTGAGTAAGGGGTGAGGGTACGTGTTGGGAAGCCCACAAAGGACACCCAAACCCGCCCGCTCTTAACGGCCTCTACTTAGATATCGTTCAATTTTTGTGTACGCGCGTTAGTTTGACGGTTGAATGTTATGCAGACAAGGCTTTTTAATTAAACATGTGAATTATGTTCAACTATGTCGTTTAATGCATCTAAACTAACGTCGAAGTTATTTAGCAAGTGAGATTCGTTTAAATGCGATAAGTGCAAATAACGAAAATAAAACAAAAGAAATACATTACAAATACGAGGGCGGAATACAACCTGGAAATACAATACAACGAACCAAATGAAATAATTGCAATAAACGATATAATAACAATAATAAGTAGACTAGAGGATTAGCGAATTGTACGGTGCATGATTTTGAAAGGAGTAAAGCACGTGATGGACTTAACACGTGATGACTGAAGTCGTTAAAAAAGTTTATCGAGGCTTGAAATATATAGAAGGCTCACGGTTTTGGCATGACAGAGGCCACTCTATCGAGTCATGAGAGGGACTCGATCGAGTGCTTCTCAAAAAAATCTCCAGCCTCTGTTTTGAGATGCCACTCGATCGAGTGGGCTATAGCACTCGATCGAGTGCCTCATGTTCGAGCTATTACTCGATTTCGGAAGGTGATGGATCCGATTTTATTGCTTTGAAAATCGATGAATAATCGAATTATGTGAAAATATTGTATGATTTAAACTAAACTCGGTTTTACGGTGCGCACAATATGCATTGTATGATTATAAGACCGACATTGGGAGTTTTTAGAAAAAGTGATGCAAAATCGATTTGAATTTGGTTAGAACGAAATCGATTCCTTCCGCGTCACGACATCGTACTAATCCTTTCGGATTACATGATGTTCG
Source organism: Agrostemma githago (assembly GCA_958450325.1). Lineage (NCBI taxonomy): Eukaryota > Viridiplantae > Streptophyta > Magnoliopsida > Caryophyllales > Caryophyllaceae > Agrostemma > Agrostemma githago. The sequence goes on along the minus strand of OY288239.1, from coordinate 74,186,459 downwards.
ATTCGGCATCAATAGGTTTCGTACTAGCCTTTTAAAAACGGGATCGAGTACATTTAACGACAAATATCCGCGATCGCATTACGCCCTTGAGTGTTTAGGGCGGCGCTCCTCGAAAGGGCGCCAACTCTGTTACGACTCGTAAAGAGATTAAAAGGATCTTTAAGCGGGATTCGCCTTTAAGTATACTCGATGCGAGATTGTTTTAATTATATAGTTATATGTTATTTTAATGATGACGATTATGAGAATGCTTGACGGGACTAATAACGCGATAAAAAAAATGATCTTTTTAAGGTTGATTCGCTTCAACAATCAAATACTCGGGGTAATAGGATAAGCGACCGGCAACATCGGGTGCGTTACCCTCGTATTCGTGTTTCCTTATCCCATCATCCCTTGTATTCGACACGAATAGGCGAATATTTTATGGTGATATGATAATAATAATAATAATAATATTAGCGACGAAAAATAAAGGAAAACGAGAAAAGACGGAAAAGGACGAAAAAAATGAGAAGGAGAAGAGAGAAGAGAAAAGGGAGGAAGCGGGATTTGATGACACCCTTAACCTACATGCTTAAATTGGCCTCGATAATGGACTCGTAGTAACGGCGTTTGCGTAAGAGTATCGAGGATATAGGAAGAGTTATGGTATTTGTGTTTGTAGGACCAGTTTTCTCGGGTTTCTAGAGGATTTCTTAGAGGGGATGTAGTGTATATGATGCTTGGGATTGCTGAAAATTATGTTGTAAAGTTGTAAAATTGTGTGTGGAATTGAAGGTGCAAAGGGGGTGTATATATTTATAAGAAAATTCAGCCCCCTCTCCCCGTCCTAGGGTCAATCGATCGAGTGCCCCTACTTGACTCGATCGAGTGGCCCAATAAACTGCAACAGCGGGTTTTTTGCAAGCCCACTCGATCGAGTGGGTCGGAATGACCGGGATATTTTGAGGTTTTTGACTTCGAGTTGAACTCTTGAAGCTTGCATGGCTGTTTTTGTTTTGGAAACGACTTTGACCGGGTTTGACTCGGTCGCTAAAAGACGGGTTTTTTTCTGGTATCGGTTTTGACCCAAATTAGTCTTATTTGACTAGAAACAACCCGTTGGGCCTGAATTTGAGGCCGGTTTTATGAGATTTGTACTCCGCTAAAAGCTCACGCCAAATACTATTGATTCCGAGTCCAAAATCGAGCGTCTTAAGTCACGTTTACGTCCGATCATCATCGGGTGTTTTGTTGGAAGCTGCTATAGACACTAGCAGGCAAAATGCGGGTGTCTACACATCTCGTCCCATTTGAACTTCATCTACCCAATTTCTCTCCGTTTGAATTTCATAAAAAAAATGAAAAAAAGGTACTTAATTTTTTCTCTTCAGTTTCTTCTGTATATTCTCACTTCCCTTATTCCCCTTCTTCTCTCTAACAATGATGTAAACCTCCCTCAACACCCCTCTTCATGTCACTCCTCTTGCCACCATGGTCGAAGTCGCCGCAGCTCCTTCTCTAACCTCCAATCCTGCCACATCCGTGGCCTCCAAAGATAACATTCCCATCTCAAATCTCAAAAATAATAAATCCCAAAAAACCTCCAAAAGCACTAAGGCAAGAGAAACTGAGACCCTAGCTCCTACGGCCATTGAAGTTTCGGCCACATATAAGTCACCGGTTTAGAAGGGTCGAAAGCATACAAGAAGGCAAAAGGCTCAAACTCCTCCTGCCGAGGACCCTGAAATTGTGTCCGAAAAATGGACTCCTTTCCCTTCTGGTATAATAAGAGATGTTTTGGATGAGATTGACGGGTCTACCGTCTCCAACAAAAGGGCAAGGTCTACTGAGTCTCACCATTCCGAGTCTAGGTCACAAAATTTAGAGGGACATACTGTCTCCAACCCAATTTCCTGAGAATGAGGCTCCGAAATCGAAAGAAAAGGCGTTTTTTATTGAGAAGGATGATCCAGTGGAATTAACCCACAAGTGGGATAAAGATTCGATTTTGAAGCAACTTGGTAAGCTTCAACTCTCTACCACTGTTCTTCAAAAATGCAAAATTATCCTCAAAACCGACACAATCCAAACATTCCAAGTATCTCCTCCCGACTGGTATGATTCCTCCCTTGCCTTTCATTTCATTCGTGAGGCCCTAGAAGTCCAAGGGTGAGTCAACCTTCTAAATATGTAAGAACCCATCTTTATTTGTGAGATTATTCAGTTTTTTGCCACCCTCAAATTGACCTCTGTTGAAAACCTAAGTGTCAAAGTAAATGGAAAATCCATAACTACCTCCTGTCAAGATTTTTTGCCAAAATATTGAAAATTCTTCAAGAAGGGTTTCATGTACTACCTTCTACAAACTGGGTTACTGTACCTGGTGTTCCCTCTAGCGAAATTACCCCTACCCTTGACCCCAAAGCCGAGCCCCTAAGTCCTCTAGATGCCCACCAACTTCGTCTCCCTCACAGAATTCTTTTTAACTTGTTGGGTCGGACTTTAATTCCTAAGCACAAACCGTCAAATGATAGGGGAAAACTCATCATTCCTCAACAGTACCTACTCTACCATAATTTTAAACACAAACCCATTAACCTGCCCAAACTCCTAATGATCCGTTTCACCAAATGGCGACCGAGCTTAAAAACCGAACCGCGGGTACTCGGCAAAGTTACCCTTATTGTATGTGGTTATCCTCTATCTTGAAATTCAAGGGAGTTCTTATGTCTACCTCCGTGGGTTCTCTTCATATGTTTGATTAAATGAACCAGGGGAATCTTAAGAGGATGCATCTTGCGGTGGTTAAAAATAAGCTTGTTGCGCTCCGTCTTGCCTCCAAAAGTGCCGCGGTCGAAACGGGTAAGGTGGGTATAACGGGTGAAGAAGTGCCTGCTATTTTGCAATCGGGTATTTCCGGGTTACAGGAATGGATGGAAAAGCAGTTTAAAGTTTGGATGGAACAGGAACTTCGTCCGATTAGGGATGCGTTGGCCGAAATTCAAATGGATGTGAACGTGCTTACCTCCCTTCATGTGAAGGCGGGTGATGATGATGATATTGATGATGATGATCTTTGAATCTTGACCCTCTTTTAATCCTTTTGTTAAAAAACCTACATTAATCCCTCTTTTATTTATCTGTTCTCCTTTTGAACTCCTTGGTTTGTAACCTTGATACTATTTGTAACAGTCCATGTGACTGTTACGCCTTGAACCTATTTTAACTTTGCACTTAATGACTTCATGCTTATTTTGTTATGATATGGCTGTGTCCGGGGTTTGCATTCGTGATTCTTTGATGATGCCAAGAGGGGGAAAATGGGAAGACATGCGTAGTTATATTAGTCGTTCTTTTTAATCCTTCCTTGCTATTGTGTCTAAGTTAATGTGTCTTCTAATTGGTTTAGGTATTGCTAACCTCTTCTTTTGGTTAATCTTCCTTTCCTATGTGATATCTAAAATCGTGATGATTGTGATCGACTAACTTGTTGAGGGGGAACTTCAAAATCCTTATTTTTTATTGGGTTTGTCATCATCAAAGGGGGAATTTGTTAGGTTTGTTGATGACGACTAGCCCACTTAATTTGTGTTTTCCTAGTTCAAACTTTTCAGGTTATAATTAATCAAGAATTAGTCGATGAATGCTGAGAATGATTGAATGAAGATCAAGACAAGTCACCCAAAGAATCGAGAATAAAATTGAGTGTCACAATGTAAAGATAAGAACTCTTGACATCTTGTAGTTAGTTCAAGTAACTAGTGAACCAAACTGTTTGTAACAGTCTAGTTGATTGTTACTTCTGTTCGACATTCTTTACTAAAACAAAAGATTTCAAACCTTAAAGTTTTATTCGTTCAAATCTTTTCAAAAATGACTTTGGAGTTTGTTGTGGTATGCAAGCAACTGTTTTTAGTCATCAAAACACTTTCCCAAATAATCCCCAATATGGTTGGAATACTTTTTACCAAACACCAAAAGAGAAGCTTATCTCTCTCCCAAAGAGGTTCATCTCAAAAAGGGTGTTTGGCTTGTTTTTGTTTGTCCCAACCGTGAACCTTTTCTCTCATACACATTTGGTAAAGGTTTTAGTTGCTTTCTTTGTTTCACTTCCTCAAGATTGTCATCCTCATATATCCTTGAGAAACTACAACCTTTTTGCCTATCCCCACAAAGGTTGACTTCTTAAGAAGTTTCTGAAGGAGTTATGTCCACTGTCCTACGGGTTTACCCGCTTAAGTCTATGAATCCGATATGCCTTGCTAGAGGTCGATGTCGGGTTGACATATAAATGGGTTATAAGTCTGGTAGTCTTAAGTGGGCCCATTGGGTCACACACAATGTGTACGGGATATTATTAATATATCGGTATATTAATATATCGGGTCAGTAGTAAGACGGCACAGCTGTGTTGTCGGGTTATGGTAATTAGAGATAGTAATAATCTAGTTATGGTAATTAGAGTTATTGTGATAATCTAATTAGACCAATTTGAGTTATGGAATAACTTCTAGGTTAAGTAACCTAGCTCTCTAGCTCTCCTATATAAGGAGGTTCATATGATGAACCAAAATATACAATTCAGAGTATTGATTCATATATTATTAGAGAGAGAATTTTGTGAGATCGTCTCACAAAAACCCTTATACTAGCATATACACCACAGTTCCGTACCTGTGTGGATACCAACGGAGGCATCACATCTGGGTTGCTTTATTCGTTCGTGGGGAATTATATATATTTCTGGGTTATTATATTTCTTATTATTCTTATTAATACGCTCTTCCGCTGCCAATAAGGTATATTCGTTATCCCTCTATTGTTTGTCTTTTCGGTTAATACTTGTAACAGGTCCTTGGCTTTAAGGGTTGTAACTCTACAGTGGTATCGGAGCCTCTGTTATATGGTATTAATCAAATCGACCTGAATCTTTGTCTCATAATTTGTTATGAGGGATTCTATCGCGTATTAATTTGATTATTTATTTTGCGAGAATTGTTCTCATCTGTTTGCATTCTATCCGCTTATTTCTCCGCTGATATGTCTCGTATAAGTTGATACATGTTGATTGTTGACACTTGCTGTTTTTGCGTAATATGATGTTATTGCTGATGTCATCGTAATATGATTGTAAGAGATATATTACATGCTGCTAGTTGTTGACTTGTGTCCACCCTCACTCCCTATATGTTATAAGTAATATAATATTGTGATATAATATAATTAATGCATGCTGGAAAGTAGTGTAATGATTATGGAGTGTGGTATTTGATGTAATATTGCGTATGAATTGATGTACTATTGTCTATTGCGTGTGACATTGTGTATTGATTAAATACTAGCGGCTGTTTATCATACTTCATACGTTTGTGCAAATTAGTTGCTTCGTATCCGTTTATAACCTGATATCGTATTACATCAAATATTATTAGTCTAGTAATTACCAACTATGTTTAGGGTATCTAAATTTGTGAACTTAAACTGTTAAATTATGAAATTTATTTTAAAATTTGAGATATAATATAGATTATGTTTTAATTTTATTGACCCATCATAATCTCGATTTCCTTGTTGACGATGAGACTAATAAGATTGGTCAAGATTCGATTGAAATTGATAAATTAAAGTTGTAACACCCGCTATTTTTTCCTAACATTTTTATCCTTATATAACTCTATCACATTTCGGCCTCATATTTCACCATCTTTCCAAGCTTATTTTCAATTTTGAGTTTAAAGTTATTTATTTTGATTTTAAAAGATCTTAATTCTTCTAAATCTATTTATTTAGTTTTCTTCGTAAATTAATTTATTTTTCCGCAAGGAATTCTATTTCTCTTCGAGTTGACGTTTTAAACTCGGATTTAAGTTATTCTTCTTCCTAAAAAAATGTTTAAATACATTTATATAATATTTTCAACTAAGAAATATTTTTATTTACTAAAGAGTAGCCATTTATGATTTTAAAACGAAGTTTCGCGAATATTTTTTTTTTTTATGCGAGGTTTACTCGAATTACCTTGAAATGCCTTTAACTATTTTACGATTATACTTTTTATCAACTTATAAATTATTTGAGACCATTTCCTCACATTTTGGATCAACTAAGCTTCTGGTCACAAATTTTACTACGTATTATTAATACGTTTCATTTTATCACGTTAAAACGTAAACGTAAGATTATTTTCTTCCATTTATTCCATGCTTTATTATCAAACTCTTCATACTCCCCCGCACTTATGTTGGCCGCACTTCTGGTCATATTAATTTTTAAAATCGTAATATTCGGCCTAAACATGTAATATATGTTTATATTCTGTAAAAAATTTATTTTTGATGATTTTTAATAATTTAGTATTTTTCGGATATTTTAGTTATCGATTATTGAATTATTACAGTTTACGGACAAAAAACGATTAAAAGCCGATTTTTAGTTCTAGTACTTAAACATTTTATTTTAATCTGATTTTTGACGTGGTGAAACTTTCTGATGAAATAGAATTTTCTGATTTGTTTCATAAATTTTCGGAATTGTTAAGTGGATGAATTAATTAATCACTTTAAATCATCATTTATCGTTAAAACCGCGTTTGTCGTTTAAATTCTCGATTTCTGGTCCTATGATTAAATCTGGAAAAAATTATGATTCTGATGATTTCTTAATAAAATGTGATTTTATGATTTTTAGTGCCTTAAAAAATTGTTAGGAACGATAAGTTTTATTAATGGAATCGTTAATTGTGAAAACGGGTTTAAAATACGGTTTTAACGGGATTTATTAAATCTGGAATTTTTGGAAATCTGGAAAAATGGTAGATTCTGGAAAATTATGATTTTTAAGTTTAATAATAATTTTTGGATATTAATACTTAAATCATTTTGTAATTACTATTTTTATTAATCGTTATTGTCAAGATTAGACGATTAACGAGAAAACGCTTTAAAAACCGAGTTTTAGGATTCTGGAAAATTTTCTTTTCTGGACAGAATGTCCATAAATATATTTTAGCTATTTTACGTAATTTGTTTACTATTTATTAAAGTCTTTAATTAATAAATATTGATTTTTGGACAAATTGTGATTTATCGTTAAAATGCTTCGTCTTACCTAGAAGAATTTTTTTTTTTTCCAGCCATTTTGAAATTATTTAAATCTGAAACTTTGTGAGTTAAATCATCCCTTAACATACTCTCTATATATATTCAATGGTTTAATTAAATAAAAGACGTTAAAAGATAAATTTGACATTTGCCGTAAAATCCTATTTATAATCGCATTGTCGTAACTAATAATAATTAGGGAATTTTGGTTTTATAAATTTTGGAAACATCCTAATTAGTAGTACTAAAGTGCTAAGACATTTTTAATTATTTTGTAAACACTAGTATGGTTTTTCAATAATTTCATAAATCTAAATACTCTCACTTTGATAAGTAAAATCGTCAAGGCCGAAATTACTAGCAGTTTTATAAATCTATATCGTTTACTAAAAATGTTGTATTAGTATAAACTAATATTTTGCTATTTTGATATGATGCTATTTTTAGTAAGTTTCTAAAAATAGAAGTTTCCTAAAATAAAAAGTTTCCTCATTTGGAAAGTGATTCCTTTTCATTTTGTTCTCTTATTGTTTATATTGAATACATCTTTTAAATACCAATAATGGACTGTTTTGGAGTTATGGAATAAGAAAAAGTGTGGGTTTAGAGTAATATAGTCTGGGATGTACGTTTTTGCCATCAACTGTAAGGCTGGTGTCTTTGTGGGGCACATTGGTCGTTGAACTGAGCATGGTTTGTGTTCAGGAGAGTGTATGTTTACCTTAAACTTAGATATCGCATCGTGTAAGTCGCGTCGGGTTGAACTGGATATGGTTTGTATCCAGGAGGGGTGTGCACTACTTAAACCAGGACCTCGCTGCACGCAGTGCTGTTATGGTTGAGTTGCCTAGTTAGAGACCGAAGTCTGATTTGTTTTGACTAAGTTCTCGAAGCTAGTTTAGTATTGTCCTAGTGAAAGTCTAGATTTTGCATTAATCCTATTCATAACGCCATTTTGAATATTTTTATTGTTATCGATATAAATTGGTTTGCAGGTTGGCAAACATTTTTATGTTTCTTCGGAAACCCATTTTAATATTTTGGTTTTGCGCTGAAGGCTTATTTTAATATGCTATTTTACTGTTTTTCATTTTTACTATTTTTCTATAGTAGTAATTACAGTTTTAAACGGCTGGGAGAACGTTGACGTTGCTCCTCACTAATTGTGGCTGTTATGTTTTTGACATTACAGGTATGCATGTTTCCGGGTGTGGGCTAGCGGGCAGACATGATCCCTGCTCGATTAATTTTAACAATTATGTCTTGTGGATTGTTAAACCCCTTTGTGGATTGTTTTGATTTTGGCCATTTTATTTAAGGCCTAATGTTTGACTTTACCATTTAAATTTTATCAAAACATAGTTACAGCGTGTTATAATCCTAACTCTACAGTGTTTCCGCCACTGTATCGCGTTCGAAGTTCTGGGGGATTACAAAAGTTACTAGATTTTTATTAAACGATGAGTCCTAATATGATTAGGACAATACTCAATTTTTGTAAAACAGACGTATTTGGAATTTGGTCACTTTTACATATTGTATATTAATTTTATTCGGGTTCCTTATAAAAACCTTGTTCTATACACAATAATAATTGAATATTATGTCATATGATGCATGAATGTTTATTTTATGAGACTTGTATGTTTAGAACTAATAGTTCGCCTTGTTAGATGACCTAGAAACATGGTTAGGACCCATAATGCAATTATTACCTCACAAATATTTAAGTATTGTCTTTCCAGAACTAACCACTACAATAATTTCATATCATTGGTTAAAGTGACTGTCTAAGCGGTGCTTTGTCGATGTGTGTGGACTGATTAGGTGGGTAATGGTTACCCACAGGTTTAGTTTGGTTTTCTTAAACATCGCTATCAAGTCGGACTTGGGCCTTGAGGCAAATAGTTGGTTTCATATGATGACTTATACCTACAAACCAAGAATTACATGGTATGTAATCGACTAATAGTTGTCTACCTTTACTTTTGGAGTTTGAGTAGTGAGCCCAAGTTCACTTAAGCGACAAAAGGTTTAGGATCTTGGAATATTATGTGAATTTGAGAGTAGATTTCATAATTTGTCTTAAAATTGTTTAAGATTTTATTGCATTTTTCAGCATATTAATTAGGCTGCATTTATTTATTTATCATAGATATGTCGTCGTCAAACAATTTTTTGCTCCGTTCAATGCTTGAGAAAGAAAAATTGAAAGGTCCAAATTTTCTGGAATGGTATCGCTCTTTGAGAATTGTTCTCAAACAGGAGAGAAATGAATATGTCCTTGAGAAGGAACTTCCTTTAGAATCAGATTCTGATGTTGCGGATGATATAAAGATATCATACCTCTCTCATGAGAAAGACAATACCGACGTCTGCTGTCTCATACTTGCGACTATGAATTCTGAGCTTCAGAAGCAATATGAAAACACTGAGTCAGCATATGAGATTATAGAGAACCTGAAATCAATGTTTCAGGAGCAGGCTAGGAGCGAGAGGTATAATACTGTCGTTGCACTATTTAACTGCAAAATGGGTGACAAAGACCCGGTCAGCCCGCATGTGATGAAAATGATGGGTTATTTTGATAACCTTGATCGTCTTGGTGCGGGGTTTGCATACCAGATGCAGACAGATATTTTACTTCAATCCTTATCATCTATCTGGAAGGATTTTGTGCTGAACTTTAACATGCATGATCTAAAGAGGTCGATGCAAGAGTTGCACGGAATGCTTAAGACGGCTGAACCAAACGTCAAGAAGGGACTAACCCCTGAAGTACTTATGGTACAAAAGGGAAAGGGTTCAAAGGCAAAAACAAAGGAAAGGCGGCCAAGGCAAATGTTGCTAAAGCCAAGCCGAAGTCTTAGAATTCACCTAAGAAATCTGATGAGGACCTTTGTCACTACTGTAGTGGAAAGGGGCATTGGAAGAAGAACTGTCCAAAATACCTAGAAGATAAGAAGAATGAGAATGTTGCTTCCACCTCTACATGTATTAATGTTATATTAGTAAATGTTACTACTAGCTGCTCTACATCATGGGTATTTGATACTGGATGTGGTTCTCATATTTGCTGTAATGTACAGGGATTGAGAGACGTGAGGGTTCTGGCAAAAGGTGAAGTGGATCTGCGCGTAGGCAATGGAGCAAGAGTTGTTGCTTTAGCTGCAGGAACATTTCATTTAGAGTTGCCAAGTGGCTTAATTTTAGAACTAAATAATTGTTATCATGTACCTGCCATTAGCAGGAATATTATTTTTGTTTCTTGTTTGGACATGAAAGGCTTTGATATTTCAATAAAGAACAAATCTTGTTCCATTTCACGTAATGGTATTGTGTATTGTCAAGCATTCATTTTTGATGGCTTATATATTCTTGATTCACCTAAGCAGCTATAATATTAATAATGCAAAGCGGTTGAAATCTAAGAATTCTAATCCTACTTACTTGTGGCATTGTCGTTTGGGTTATATAAACGGGAAACGCATACAAAAGCTCCATAAGGATGGACTTTTAGATCATTTTGATTATGAATCATATGATATATGTGAATCTTGTTTGCTTGGCAAGATGACTAAGACGCCTTTCACTGGATACAATGAAAGGGCGTCTGACTTATTTGGACTAATACATTCGGATGTATGTGGTCCAATGAGTACCACAGCTAGGGGAGGGTTTTCATACTTCATTACATTTACTGATGATTTCAGTAGATATGGTTATGTGTACCTGATGAGGCACAAATCGGAATCATTTGAAAAGTTCAAAGAATTCCAAAATGAAGTACAGAATCAACTAGGCAAGACAATCAAAGCCCTTCGATCGGATCGAGGTGGTGAATATTTGAGTCAAGATTTCAATGATCATCTTAGGAGCTGTGGAATTGTTTCACAACTCACTCCACCTGGAACACCACAATGGAATGGTGTGTCTGAGAGGAGAAATCGAACCTTACTAGATATGGTTCGATCTATGATGAGCCATGCAGACCTTCCTATATACTTCTGGGGCTATGCGCTCGAAACTTATGCTTTTACACTTAATAGGTGTCCATCAAAGTCAGTTGAAAAGACACCACATGAGATGTGGACAGGAAAGGTTCCTTGTTTGTCTTTCATGAAAATTTGGGGTTGCGAAGCTTATGTTAGGAAATTGATTCCTGAAAAGCTAGGACCTAAATCTGAAAAATGCGTTTTTGTTGCCTATCCAAAGGAAACTAGAGGCTATCACTTCTACAATCCTACTGAGAACAAAATGTTTGTTGCTCGGAATGAAGTCTTCTTGGAAAAAGAGTTCATTTCCAAAAGGAGTAGTGGGAGTAAGGTTGATCTTGAATAAATTCGGGATATTCAGGCATCCCGAATGAACTCCTAAAATTCTATTTGACTCGAAAACTCTTCTTATATTTAAAACAAATTTTTATCTCTATTTCGATTCATTTTATACATTTAATTTAATTCTTATCGAAAGTCTATTTCGACGATTTAAATTCTAAATTCTTTTATTTATTCAAATTTAAGCTCAAATTTCTATTTTTCGGCTCGAAGCTCATTTATTTTAAGTTTCGTCAAAATATTTATTCTCTTCCCTCGAGAAATCAATTTAATTCACTTTATCAACAATTTATTATTTATCGGAAAATATATTTCCATCGTCTAATTATTTATTACTATCAACTTCGTTTTCGTCTCGAATACTTTAATTACTCATTTTCTTTGTCGGCCCGATTATTTATTAGTTATATTAACTCGTTCTTAATTCCATTCGTGGTCAGTCAACTTATCGTTACGGTTTTCCGATCCGCTTTAATTCGAGCTCATTCATCCCTCTTAGGCTTGTTTTTTTATATTCAATTCCACTAATTCACACCCCTTATCCCCCTTTACTGCTATCCAACTCAGCCCCGTTTGCCTTCACCGCTTCCCCTACTTGTACGTTCATTCCTCCTTTTTTTCCCACTTATTAACGTGATTAATCTCCCCTTTTTCCTTATTCTTTGACCAGCCTTCTTCTTCGTCTTTCCCTTCTCTTTCTGCATCTCCCCGGTTTTCTTCCGCTGTTGCTGCTGCGTCTATATCTCTCCTCGATGTCGCAGTTGCTGCTATCGGTCAAGTTGTTGCTTCTTCTGCTGCTGTGTTGCTGCGTACTGCTGCTTCTTCTCTTCTTCTTCCCCTTTTTTCGTCTTTTTGTTGCTCTGCTGCTGTTGGTTTGTGCGCACAGCTGCTGCTCGTTCCGTCGTAAGTAACGAGATTTGATTCTCTTCCCCTTCTCCATCTGTTGCACCTGTTGCTACTGCTATTGATGTTTCTCGTTTATACTGTCTGTATCCTCCTTCTTCTTATTGTTCTTTTCCGCTGCTATTGCTCTTGTTGCTGCTGTGCGCTGATGGTGCTTCTCGGCCTGCTGCTGCTTTACTCCGCTGTTGCTGCCGCTGCTGCTGAGATGCTGTCTGCCGTTTCTGCTTATGCTGCTGCTGCTCGTTCCGTTGTAGGTAACGACACTTAATTCTTTTCTCTTGCTTTTGCCCATTCTGCTTCGTGATCTACTGTTGTTTAGCGCGGATTCTGCTGGTCTTAGTCGGTTTTCTTCCCCTTTATCTTCTTCTTCTTCTTATTCGTGCATCTGCTGCTGTCTTTTTCGATTCCGGTCTGATTTCTGCCGTCGTTTGTTGTTGTTGTTACTGTTTGTACGGTTGTTTCGTGCTCTACTGCTGCTTCTATTCCACTTGTTTGCTGCTTCCTCTTCGTTTTCTTCTTCTTCTTCTTTCTGCTTGTGCGGCTGCTGTTTCTTCCCTTTCGTTTTACGGTTTCCTGTTCTGTTTTAATCTGTTGACCTGCAGCTGTTGTTCGTAATTGTTGTTGCTGTTGTTTGGCTGCTGCCGCTGTTCGTGTCCCTCTGCGATCATCTTTTACTTCCTTTCTTCAACTCGTGTTTCCCTGTTTGTTCGTGTTTCATTGCTTTGTTTCCCATCCTCTAGTCGTTTCCAACTTTCTTTAATTCCAATTCCTTTGTTTCCGTTTCTTTGTGTCTCGGATCCCTTTGGAGCCTCAGAGTTCTCTTGTAAGGCTCGTACCAAAGCAATCGGAGCTTGGTCAAACGGATTGAAGGAGATGCATTGACGATTTTTATGCCAAAGGTAACTTTAGGACGTTACTCGATTTTATATCGTATGTTTGAGTAGTAGTATGTAGTAAATATTTTAACTTCGGTTTTCTATTTTAGCTGTATATTATTGCTAATTATATTAATTTTAAATCGTATGCCTTTCTATATTTTTATAACTTTCGTTATCATTTTATAAATCGTTAATGATTTAATTATTTACAATCGTTATAATATTTTGTTGGTTATCGTGACACTAGTAACCAAATAATATTGATTTCATATTTTCGTCATACTTCGTAAATTTCTAATTTTTAACTTAAAATCGTATTTTAATACAATAATCGAGATTTGTATACTTGTTTGATGAATTAATTTTCGTTTTACGATTTATACTAATAAATGAGAAAATAGTCGATTTAGTTTTAAATATATTTTTAGTCGAGACTATTTTCACTAATTATTTCCGATTGAATATATTTATTAAAATCCGTATTATTTATTAATAAAAGCTATTTATTAAAAATAATTTGAAATCTTTGTAACTCTCATTTTATTTATAAAACTCGTTGATTCAATTAATTTTGATATCATTTTTCTTAAAACATCTCTTTTCTATAATTTATAGTTTTAACTCGATTTCCTAATTATTTATAAAATATTATATATTGACTTATTATATTTTATTAACGAATTTAGAAATATATTAAGGTTACGATAACGACGATAATAATAAAATGATAATTTCGTTAGAAATGCTATTTTTATACATTTCACTTATTTTAATAACTTACGAATTTTCTATAACAATATTTCTATTTTAAGTAAGTTTCTAAAATTAGTAAGTTTCTATCTATAGAAAGTTTCCATTTTTATATAAAATGTTTATTCCTTTTATCCTCATATCATTTATATTGATTATATTTACTTTTGAATATCGATAATGGTTGTTTTGGAGTTATGGAATGAGGACAAGTGTATGGGTAGAGTAATACTGTCTAGGGTGTACGTTTTGCCATCTATAAAGTTGGTGTGTCTATGTTGAGACACATTGGTCGTTGAACTGAGCATGGTTTGTGTTCAGGAGGGTGTATGCTTACCTTAAACTTAGATATCGCATCGTGTAAGTCGCGTCGGATTGAACTGGGTATGGTTTGTATCCAGGAGGGGTGTGCACTACTTAAGCCAGGACCTCGCTGCATGCAGTCCTGTTATGGTTGAGTTGCCTAGTTAGAGACCGAAGTCTAATTTGTTTTGACTAAGTTCTCGAAGCTAGTTTGAGTATTATCCTAGTGAAAGTCTATTCCGTTGCACTGATTGATTTCCATAACGCCATTTTTGAATATTATTATTATCGATTGATATTGACTTGCAGGTTTGCAAATGCTTTAAGTTTTGCTGAAAACTTATTTTTATTATATCGTTTTAATGTTTTCTCATTTCAATTATCTTGATATAGTAATGCTATTATTTTTCCATATGATATAATATGGCTGGGAGAACGTCCGAGTTACTCCCCACTGACGTGGCTGTTATGTTTCTAACATGACAGGTAATTGCTGCTGGGTTTTGGGTGTGAGCTAGCGAGTAGCGTGGATCCTACTCTTTCTTCATTTATGTAATTTATGGATTTGTTAACCCGTTTGAAGAATTTTCTTTTTAGCCCTTTTGTAAAAAGAGGTCTTTGTATTGACTTACCATTTCTTTTAATAAGATAGAATTTGTCAGTATGTTTTAATCTCAACTCTACAGTGTTTCCGCCACTGTATTGCATTAGATTTTCTAGGGGATTACACAAGAGAAGATTTGCTCTTCCTTTATTAAAAGGAATTTATTGTTTCTTGGCCACTCGAAAAGTGTGACTTGTGCAAATGCGTGACCGCGCTCAGATAGGATGATTGTCATCTATCTGCTCTTTTAACAAGTCAACTCAGAGATTCGAGTAAAAGATTGAGACATGCGAGGATGACAATTTTTCTAACCTGGAGACAATAGTAGCAAAGAGACTTAACGTCATTCGTGAGAGGACATGTACAAGTGGGAGACTGAAGGAGTTATCTCCATTGTCCTACGGATTTACCCGCTTAAGTCTATGTATCTGATATGCCTTGCTAGAGGTCGATGTCGGGTTGACATATAAATGGGTTATATGTCTGGTAGTCTTAAGTGGGCCCATTGGGTAACACACAATGTATACGGGATATTATTAATATATCGGTATATTAATATATCGGGTCAGTAGTAATACGACTCAGCTGTGTTGTCGGGTTATGGTAATTAGAGTTATAGTAATAATCTAGTTATGGTAATTAGAGTTATTGTGACAATCTAATTATACCAATTTGAGTTATGGAATAACTTCTAGGTTAAGTAACCTAGCTCTCTAGCTCTCATATATAAGGAGGTTCATATGATGAACGAAAATATACAATTCGGAGTATTGATTCATATATTATTAGAGAGAGAATTTTGTAAGATTGTCTCACAAAAACCCTTATACTAGCATATACACCGCAGTTCCGTACCTGTGTGGATACCAACGGAGGCATCACATCTGGGTTGCTTTATTCTGTCCGTGGGGAATTATATATATTTCTGGGTTATTATATGTCTTGTTATTCTTATTAATACGCTCTTCCGCTGCCAATAAGGTATATTCGTTATCCCTCTATTGTTTGTCTTTTCGGTTAATACTTGTAACAGGTCCTTGGCTTTAAGGGTTGTAACCCTACAGCTTCAATCTTACCTTTGCTCCACTATATAAGGAGATGCTTATCACACACAACACTTAGGACTTTTTCAGAAAATCTCTCTCTTTGCAAATTGTCATTTTAAAGTTTCAAAAGCTAAGAAAACTCTTTGAAAAATATTTTAAAGTCTTCAAAAGTCACAGCCGAATGAACTGCTACATCTTGTCATGAGTACTCTTATCTAACTTGGTTAGATAATATTGTAACTTATTTTTAAGTTATTTAGAGTCGTGACCGGAGTAGGTCATTGGAGAGTTAGGAGACGGAGTAGTCTTCCAAACTCGAGAGTCATAACCGGAGTAGGTTAGGGGGTTCTTATTGTAAGGGTTTAAGTTTTCGGAGTAGATTACTTCACAATTATTAATAAGAAAAGCATTGGACGTAGGCCTTTAGAGTGTTGGCCGAACCAATTCAAAAACGCAAATGTGTTCATGTTTTTCTCTTTACTTCCGTTGCATACAAAGTAGAACACATGTCGTTTAGCTTCGCTCTTATTTGTTCGTGGATTAATATTAGTTTTAGTTGTGTTTTTCAAAGTAATTGTAACAGTCAATATACTGTAATATTTCTCTGTAACATCACCTTTGGTTAAGAGAAATAGAGGCAGTCAGACCACAGTCTACCATACTATAACTTTTGCTCTGTGGCTTATTCCCTTGCCAAGGCAAAATTGTTACGGTCAGACTGACTTTTATATTTACTAGTTCTTAGTTCTTTAAGCTTTTAGTTGTCCACGTAGTCTAACTATCTTTGATTAATAAAGTTTGAGTTAAAAATTTTGAAGGTACCTAATTCACCCCATCCCCCTCTTAGGTACTTAGGATCCATAAACTCTTCAAGTAGTGAGTTTTATATGAAGAATTTAAGTCCTACCACGAAAGTTCTTGGAAAGGAGATAAAGCAGGAATCGT
Organism: Agrostemma githago; assembly: GCA_958450325.1. Classification (NCBI taxonomy): domain Eukaryota; kingdom Viridiplantae; phylum Streptophyta; class Magnoliopsida; order Caryophyllales; family Caryophyllaceae; genus Agrostemma; species Agrostemma githago. The sequence goes on along the minus strand of OY288239.1, from coordinate 74,169,608 downwards.
CAAGAAGGATAACTTTTTTTATCACAAAAGAATTTTATACTAAAGATGCTTGACAAGTTCAACTTAAAAGACTATATATTTTTTTGTTTAACGAAGCGCGCACTTAGTCGCGTTACAATATAGGGGAATGGGGGATTCGAACTTGGGACCTATAGTCCACGGTACCTAGTCTCAACCACTAGGCCAAGAAATCTTCGTTAAATCTGTTAATACTTCTATTGCTGCTCATTTCGAATTGTCTTCTGAATAATGTCCTCAAACCGACGAAGACAAAAGGCGCATGATACATGTTCCTTATTCGAACGTAGTTGGAAGTTTAATGTACGCCATAGTGTGTACTTGGCCAGATTTGGCTTATGAAGTTAGTGTTGTTAGTCGGTTCATGCATATATAACCCGGGAAAACAACATTGATTGGGTACTTGTAAAATGGATACTTCGATACCTTAAAGGTTCTTGTGATATTGGGTTGACATTTGATAAACAAAGAGTTGAGCATGATGGGGTAGTTGGTTACACGGATGCTGATTTTGATGGTGATTCAGATCGAAGAAGGTCATTTTCATCTTCTATTTTTACACTTTGTGGTTCTGCTATTAGTTGGTATTCTTCACTTCAATTTATTACGGCTTTGTCAACCACTGAAGCAGAGTAAATTGCTGCCACAGAGGGTATAAAATAGGCTAGCTATATGGCTCCGAGGCTTGGTGTGCGAGTTTGGTTTACAACAAGATATTCTTGTCGTATTTTGCAATAGTCAAAGTGTTGTTCATTCGACCAAAACAAGTAAATCATTCAAAACTAAGCATATTGATATTAAATACCACTTTATAAAAGATATTGTTGCCGTAGGAGATCTCATTGTCGAAAAGATTCATACAACCGATAATCCGGCCTACTGATATGCTCACTAAACATCTTCAATTCCTTGAGTTCCTTCAGCTAAGTTTGATCGTTGCTTTAACTTAGCTGGAAACACCAGATGAAATGGCGAGCCAAGGTGGAGATTTCTGGGAGAATAATGTCTCACCATTTACTAAAATAGTAGAGGTGTTTTTAGAATTCTCATAATTCAGAAATAGGAAATAGATTGTGTGAATTACCTTTGTGTGAGATTTTTTTGTGGAGTAGAAAACCAATTAATTTAGTATGAAGTTTCAGTCTTGGTCAGATTAATTCTAACAAGTGGTATCAGAGCCGTCTTCGTATTAAATTTTTTGGGTCAAATTTATTTGGGTCGTTTTATTTGGTTTGTTTCGTTTTGCATGATTCTTATGTTCAGTTATTCATTAGTATGATTTATTCACGCTATACGGAGCATATACAATACGGAGTTTTTTGGGGAATGGAATTAGCCCATTGATGATGCATTGTTAATGTCATCTTTAGATTACTCACTATTGCCGCTTTGCCTCTAAAATTGTTTTGCCATTGAGTGTATTGTATTATTATGAATTGTGATAATGATTAATAGAGCATAGTTTTCGATACATTTGTGTTAAATCTCACTATGAAGATACATTTTCAGTATAGCCTTGGTATATGTTTTTTTTGTATGTTTGATTACGTACGGAGTTTTGGATGATTTTTTTTCTTCTTGCAATCGATACAGTTATATAAGGATTAAAGCATTATAATTAGGATATTAAGTTTCAGATTCTCATAATTGTCTATTTAGTTTATAAGGTATTTTTAAATTGATTGCGGTTAATTCATAATTTTGTTTGGTATTCAGTCATATGATGTATAGTACGTGGTCTCGTATATTTGATTATTATTGCATACTGTGTTTTTATGTATGAATTGGGACCTGTTTGAAATTTTGGTTGCGATTATTGTCGCGTATTTATAATTGACAAGTTAACTTGTATGATGAAAGAACTTTGGGTTGTAATTTCTCTTATCATTTGAGGTTTCAGTCACTTGTTAATTACGGTTGATTAAAAGAACTTGATTTCAGTTTCAATAATATTAACTATTTGGTTTTTTATAAGACGTCTAATATTTTGGATTGTTTGATCGAAACAATACGTTGCCAAAGTAACCTCTATTGCGTATATTAGATAGTTTAAATAATTAGACGATTGTATGTGATTGAATTTCATGCGGGTAATGGTCGGCCCAAAGGAAGTACATTATTTGGCCGAAATTCAATCATACTTGTGGTGATAAATATGTAACAGTTATTCGGTTCTCGTGTAGATGTTAAGTCGGCCCAAAGGAAGACTTGACATTTGACATGATCTTACTGTTAATATTTGATTACTACATCAAGAGTACCACTTACAAGTCGAATTATCGTCCAAAGATGAGATTAGATGTTGTGCTAGGTATCTTGTTATGATGGGAATGCTAATATTCGAATCTGAATTACAAGTTAAATTAAGGGAGTGTTGTTAAGTTTATGACACTCATAAGGCTTATGTCCATACAGTTTTTTTTAATGGAGAGTAAATTCAAACATTTGGTTTTTAAGTTTGGTTGTATGTGTAATCATGCGGATAATGGTCGGCCCAAAGGAAGACCATTATTTGACCGAATACATATACAATATCGGGTGATAAATATGTGACAATTATCCGGTATTTTCATGTGTATGCTAAGTCGGCCCAAAGGAAAGCTTAGTGTTCGACATGAGTTTATCATCAGTATTTGATCACGATTATTTAATTATAGTGTCGATGCTTAGTCAATAATTTATGCCTAGCGACTAAATGCTAAATTTGCAAAAACACTATACTGTTTGAATTTATTCAAAATATGAGAATATTGTTTTGTTCATCAAATTTGACATTAATCTTCATTATATCTGTCATATTCAGATTACATTCTCAATTCGCATAACGCTATTTATTTAAATAAATGGTAAGAGAATGTAAATATTTATTTTGGGTCGTCGCAATCTTAATACAACATTAGGAATGTATAATTGTACTACTCATAAGGATGAAAATATCATGTGGACTCACGTGTTTTTGTGGAGTAGAAAATTTAATGCATGTGTTTGATTATTGTTTAATGCGGCATTAAGGACATATTCACATATTAAAAGGGCATTGTTTCTATTAAATAAGCTGCAAGTGTCCAACTCAAAGAACAACAAGATAAGGTTAAAGTTGTTGGTTGTTGGCTTGTTACAGGTATGGACACATAAGGAATATAATACCAGTTTGTACGCCTCATCGCGTGTCGGTAAGTGCACACTTCTCATTTAAGATTTGTCTAAAGTTAATTATTATATCCAATCATGTTTTGTGGGTGGATTTGGTTTTTCATTCACATAAGTACATTAATGCAAGAAGTAAGAATCTAAGATGTTGTATGTCAATTGATGATGAAAGATTCATCTATTCGGGGCATATCATCATCTGAGTTTGAGACAATCGGCTAATTTAGTTATCACTATTGACTTGTTATTTTATTTGGAACTGGAAAATTTTCGGTACTGCCTTTTGGTGGAGTTCAATTATTTTTCGTTTGGTCAAATTTGGTTCATTGTCCATAGAGAAATAATTAATTTTTTATTTTCCTAATTCAAAAAAAAATGGTAAAGTTGTCATTTTTGACAATTTTATATAGCTTAGATTGTAATATTATTTAAAGACTTGCATTAAAACTCCAGTGGATATAAAAAATTAAGGACAATAATTTCTTTTGGGTATGACACTTTAAAAGGATTATTAAATTTGTGTCAAAATAAAATTATTGACCCTTCTACTTCAGATTCTCATATTGAAGGGGAATAAAGACGAAAAGGGAAAATAGATATCAAAAGGATTTTGGATGTCTTGTAATTGATATATAAGGATATGTGAATTATTTTATGTTTTAAGTTGTATTAGTTCACATCACTATATTAATTTTTAGACAAAATTATGTATGATATTTATATCTCGATCTTGAGAAGTTTCAAGTTTCTAGACGTTTTTATTTATCACATATTTGACTGAGATATATTCTCGGTACAGGATTAAAGATGTCATGTCGATCATAAGTGAAAACAATTTGACAAATTGACTATTCAGGATAATAACGTCAAGGTTATTTCGGATAATTTTTTAGAGAAGTTTGATCTTACATTAAAGATCGCACCATATGTAAGGTCTGAATATGTATGGTGGATCATGTATGCAAAGTAAGATTTTTGGGGCTTGGTAGGAGTATGATTATTCACACTCTTTTCCAGATAACTCTAGAAGTAATTATTGAATTGCAGCTTGTTTGTTTTGGATATAGTTACAACAATACTATTGATTGATTAATTATAGTGTAATTTATTTACATCTAAGGTATGTCCAACTAATTAAGAATATTTTTTCTAAAGTAACATAGATGGATTTAAAAACAATCAATAATTATTTTGTTGTAAAACTTTATAAAGATTAAGGGTAATATATAAAGAAATGATCCCACACGCAATTTACTTTAAGACGGATAATATGGGTTCATTGAGGTTATTGAGTTTGGGGGGGGGGGAGGAGAAGAAATGAGACTTTATGGAAATGATATTGTGTCTCATTATAAAGGATCGTAAGATTATTGATAAGCTAGTCGTATACCTATCAAAGATAACCAACTTAGGTCTAACTAAAAATATAGCTAGGGAAGTCAGGTCGAATCCACAAGGAGACAAATAAATTCTACTTGCAATTAAAGTCTATCTAAGTAACTAAATTGGGGGTTTTGTTTGTTTGTTTTAACTAATCTAAAATAATGAACGAAAGAGAATTAAGAGAAAAGAAATAACTAAAATAAAATAAGACGAATGAAGATGAATAAATATATGGAGAGAAAACTAGGATTGTCGGTTCACTACGAATCTCATATGGTCACGGTCTAAGTCACAGGTTTGTCGCAGATATTGGTCTAAGGGGTATTGAAAAGGTCCTTCCGGTCCGCTATTCACCCTAGCATGCGTCTAAAGGCTTCCGATCTTATTAGGGCAAACTAATGTGTTGTAACAGGTCTAACTTTTACCAGGCTTCCGATCTTAGGTTCAAGTTTACCAGATTCAATTAATCAATCATGCGCATTAACTGACTAATCGCGATTATATGCTACAAGTGACAACTCAGACACAATATCATTGACAAATCTATAAATTATTTAGCGACCACATTCAATTCGCAGATCCCCTAAATCCTAGCGAGGGAAATTAGCTACTCATAATTAATTCAAGAACAACAAGATTAATAAAAGAATTTACTAGATTAAACATCACGAATAATAATAAATTTACGACAAGTATAAAATAATAATTAAGAATAATTAAATATGAAGAAGGAAACAAAGAAGAACAAAGAAGAAGGAAGGAAGATTAATAAAATTACCGAAGGAATGAAGGCGATTCGAATCCAAAAGTTCTTACAATAACCGAGTTTTGAGAAGAAATTAAACTAGAGAAAATAAAAGTAGAGAAGAAGTCTAAAAGAAATCTAAAGAGAATAAGGGAGAAGTTGAGAGATGATAAGAAGTGAGTTCTAATGTGGCTCCCAAAGCCCTATTTATACAAATTGGATGGGTTAAAAACTGTTTAGGAAACTCTTGCGTTTAGGAAATTCCTTGCTGATCACGAAATCTGCCCGCAGTCCAGGAATAGTCGGCCGACTATTGTAATAGTCGGTCGACTAACCATGCATCAACTTGATCTCTGCAGCTCCAGAATAGTCGGCCGACTATTGTAATAGTCGGTCGACTATCGTCATGGTCGGCCGACTATTGTGATAGTCGGTCGACTATCGCCCGTTTCAGCGTACAGCAATTTTCCAGCTTCGATTTGGCACGATTTTGGTTCGTTTTAGCTCTTTTGTCTTCCGTTCCTGCAAAAGGACAATACACACCACAAAGTAGCCAATTCGGGGCAAAATAATAGTTTTCACTATTCAATAAACACGAGAATGCGCGTAATAAGAGCATAAAAAGTGTATATAAAATACGCGCATCAAATCTCCCCAAACCAAACCCTTGCTCGCCCCCAAGCAAGCGCAAAACTTTAACCCAATCCTAATGGAATGTATATAACTCATAGCGGAATATGCTTCAAAGTTACCCAAACCAATGTGACGATTAAAATCAATGTACACAACCACACACAACAAGCTTGACCAATGACAACAATACTGAACCTTCAACCTTGCAAGACTCGTCCATGTCGGACTCTCACGGATCGCTAATCACACAAAAGGGTGATATTGTGAGTTTTTATGTAAAAACGGAAAGACAAAGCACTCACCTAAACTGCGACCTATAAGAACATGCATGCAATCTAACATGAAATCAATCTCTACTAACCGTACATACGCATTCTATCGGGAAAGACACGTGCCAAGGACTTACATATGGTATAAAGTGAGGCTAGTCGGGTAAGAAGGGGCAAAACGATATGGATATGAGGAGGTAAAAGTCAAGCTAGTATTCCTTACACCCATCAATAGTAAACATTCCGTTCTCACCAAACTCCAGTCGAAGAAATTAGGCATAGCAACAAGCGCCTTATCAAAACCGCTTCCCACTATTAACTATGAAATTAGAGAGATCAATTCTTTTCTCATAGCAAAAACACATTCTTCTTCTAGTTTCACTTCATTTTTTTTCTTTTCTTTCTTCTTTCCTTTCTTTTCTTTTTTTTTTCATTCAATTTTTTTTCATTCGTTGATTTTTTTCTTCTTTTTTTTTCTTTCATTTTTTTTTTCTCGATTCATTTTTTCCAATTCCCCTTTTTTCTTTTCCAATATCATGGTACCAAAGTTAACCCGAAAAAAACAATTCCGTTCAACTAATCTACTAGCTTGACTAGGGTAGGCAAATTATGGCATGTAGTTAATAAACGGGTCAAACAGGTCAATTTGGCTATGTGAGGCTTATGGGAATTAATTAAAAGAAAGGATTTGCCTTTTTCGCACATGTCAAAACCACGAGTCAAAAACGTACAGGTATCAAGAGACGAATGTCATGCTTATGCAATTTGATGTTACATGTCTCATAAGGAGTACTACTCTCAATCCTAAAAGAAACTGATCATGAATGTCATCAGTTTAAGGCTCTAATTCCTTACAAATCTGAGTAGTTTGCCAACAATGAGTCAAGTTTATTCGTTCAGTACCGTTAACCAAAGATGCAAGAATACCGCATGTAATTATATACAAAAATTCTAACGGCACACTAGGATAAGAAACTAAATGAAGACATAAAAGCAATATCATCATCGCTACATAGCATTCCGACTCAACTAAGACTCGACTAAATGCAAAAACATATTTTTGGGTTTTTTTGATTTTTTATGCATGCGGAAATGCAAGAAATATGCAAATGGATGAAAACAGACAGAAGCATACCCTCCCCAAACCAAATCACACAATGCCCTCATTGTGTACAACAAACAATAAGAGGCAACAAAAATACGGGGAAGAAATGCAAGACAATAGAAGTGCAAAAAGAAAATAAAGAAAATAAAAGAACTACTTACAAGATATATATATGAGCGGAGACCTTCCCCAAACCGCTCATAAGCATCAAAATATACCAACTTTGTCATTTTACTTAAAAAACACATCAACGCCCTAAGTAGCATGTCATATTCCTGCGCATGTGAGATATGAAAGCAAATATAAGCACATGATAAGATATAAGTATCAAATGTCAAAAGTATGGAATGAAACATCTTATCACGGAGTGGAGGACCAATTTCCACATTAAGTACCGCACTAATCTCCTCGTCCGCAAGACATGGAGCATCAAAATTAAAATCAAAAAATAAAGTGTTAGTGGTCGTAGGAAAATGATCAAAAATTGGCAACAGTGGGACCGATAAGCATAAAGGTGGAAAAAGGAGTGGAATAGGGGGAACTAAGCCCAAAACCTTAGAAGAAGAAAGGATAACGGGCAAAGTAACCAATAATGGTTCATCTACAACGTCGTGCTCATACTCGTCCCATCCAACCTCGATTTTTGAATCAAAAACTTCTTTATGAACCTCATTACGCGGATTCTCACAAAATGGAACCAAGGCACTCGTGTCATAACTTTCGTCACAACCTATCTCATTGTCAAAACAAGGTCCTTTAAAAATAACCGCATTATTAGTCTCACCAACGGGTTCATCATTAGTCAAATAAAGTGAAAAATCGGGCTTCACACTTTCTTCAGCTAACCAGTCAAAGTACTCTATCACCTCTTCATAGGACTTGCTTTCAAAATCCTTACAAGTAGAAAATATATAGGCTTTTGTAGAGTCTGTCATACCTTTAATGACTGTAAGAACAAGTGTTTCATTAGTGAAACGAGCGGATTTGAGAGAGCTAAGCCAATCGCAAAACCTCTCCATATAAGCTCCAAAAGTCTCATCGGGTTCCTGTGGAAAATCTATAATAATCCTCATGAAAACGGTGAGAACGGTCTCAAGGAACTGAAGTTCCCTAAGACAAAAGATAAACTAAAACAACAAGTAAAATTAACCGTCTCCCCGGCAACGGCGCCAAAATTTGATAAGCTAGTCGTATACCTATCAAAGATAACCAACTTAGGTCTAACTAAAAATATAGCTAGGGAAGTCAGGTCGAATCCACAAGGAGACAAATAAATTCTACTTGCAATTAAAGTCTATCTAAGTAACTAAATTGGGGGTTTTGTTTGTTTGTTTTAACTAATCTAAAATAATGAACGAAAGAGAATTAAGAGAAAAGAAATAACTAAAATAAAATAAGACGAATGAAGATGAATAAATATATGGAGAGAAAACTAGGATTGTCGGTTCACTACGAATCTCATATGGTCACGGTCTAAGTCACAGGTCTGTCGCAGATATTGGTCTAAGGGGTATTGAAAAGGTCCTTCCGGTCCGCTATTCACCCTAGCATGCGTCTAAAGGCTTCCGATCTTATTAGGGCAAACTAATGTGTTGTAACAGGTCTAACTTTTACCAGGCTTCCGATCTTAGGTTCAAGTTTACCAGATTCAATTAATCAATCATGCGCATTAACTGACTAATCGCGATTATATGCTACAAGTGACAACTCAGACACAATATCATTGACAAATCTATAAATTATTTAGCGACCACATTCAATTCGCAGATCCCCTAAATCCTAGCGAGGGAAATTAGCTACTCATAATTAATTCAAGAACAACAAGATTAATAAAAGAATTTACTAGATTAAACATCACGAATAATAATAAATTTACGACAAGTATAAAATAATAATTAAGAATAATTAAATATGAAGAAGGAAACAAAGAAGAACAAAGAAGAAGGAAGGAAGATTAATAAAATTACCGAAGGAATGAAGGCGATTCGAATCCAAAAGTTCTTACAATAACCGAGTTTTGAGAAGAAATTAAACTAGAGAAAATAAAAGTAGAGAAGAAGTCTAAAAGAAATCTAAAGAGAATAAGGGAGAAGTTGAGAGATGATAAGAAGTGAGTTCTAATGTGGCTCCCAAAGCCCTATTTATACAAATTGGATGGGTTAAAAACTGTTTAGGAAACTCTTGCGTTTAGGAAATTCCTTGCTGATCACGAAATCTGCCCGCAGTCCAGGAATAGTCGGCCGACTATTGTAATAGTCGGTCGACTAACCATGCATCAACTTGATCTCTGCAGCTCCAGAATAGTCGGCCGACTATTGTAATAGTCGGTCGACTATCGTCATGGTCGGCCGACTATTTTGATAGTCGGTCGACTATCGCCCGTTTCAGCGTACAGCAATTTTCCAGCTTCGATTTGGCACGATTTTGGTTTGTTTTAGCTCCTTTGTCTTCCGTTCCTGCAAAAGGACAATACACACCACAAAGTAGCCAATTCGGGGCAAAATAATAGTTTTCACTATTCAATAAACACGAGAATGCGCGTAATAAGAGCATAAAAAGTGTATATAAAATACGCGCATCAATTATTTTAGTAAAACAAACTCAAATAACTCAAGAACAATTGTACGTTATTAAAGAAATTCACTAATGGAAGAGTGAATGCAGTTTCAGAGGATAACATTGTTTTTATGTCATGACTGACATATTACAGTGTAATAACGGATTTATATATTGCATACATTCAAGAGTAAAAGTTATATGATGAAACGGTAGAAAAGTATTCATTCAGCATCTTACCGAATCATTGAAAGTTCTAACTAATACATGTGAATTTATATATGTCATCAATAAAGCATTATGTCATTCGACAATAAAGACACTTTGGAATTGTTTCATTACCTAAACGTATAAAGCATATTGGTTTCAAATGGTTATTTGTTACCAAGACATGCTCATTCGGTAATGAGACAACTGTAAGACTCGTCCTGTCAATAATGGCTATAAAGACAGGTGATATATCCTGTTCTGGAGTTACATTGGATTAAAGGTAAAGACAGGTTTGTCAATGGTGACATTGATAAACTCAATGTTCCAGATACTGGAAATCTTGACTCAATAGATTCAAGGTAAAGTTTCTACAATTAAAGTTTATAATCATCCAATGAAAACTCAAATAAGGTTTTCCGTCAAAGAGCGCATCAATCTACCATGATATTATCTCATTTGGTTTTGTATGGATGTGGTGCATGGTTGTAGATACTCAAGATTCAGTGGGAGTATGAAAATAAATCACGTTTTATACCCTTTCAGTAAATGTGACTAATGCATTTTCATTAATGTCCTCAAAGAAATGTTCATATCCAGAAAGTACCGTTTACTTAAATCCATGTACTTCAGAATATATTTTATGTGTTTAAGTAATAAGGTATAATTAAACTTAGTTTGTACATATTTGGATATCGTGTACATTCTATAGTTTAATTGACAAATATTAAGGGAATACAGTAAGATATTGAGATCCACTAAGGGCAGCCAAATATTGTTTGTCATTTATATTTGGAGCAAAACAATTTTATCATATAAAGGAGATCGATTCGGGTTCAAATCATTCGGTATTTTGACTCCTATTTGGTCATGATTATTTGTCACAAGGCTGCAAATTAAGTTCAATATTGAAAGACCATTTAAGTTATTTGTGACAAAAATGACGATTATTATAGTTTCAAACAACAATACAAGTGATGTATTGTTATAGAAACGATTCAGAGTGAAGGGTGTCTAAGATATGTTTGTACAAACTCCATTATTGCGGATCCGCTTACTAAGGAATTACCACTCAGGGTCTTTCTTGTGCATATTGCTCAAGTGGGTGTTTCAGTTCTAAGGATATTCAGATTAAGTGGGAGTTTGTCACATTAGACACATTATGGTATACGGTTATTCAGTTCTGTAGAAATAAGGTTTATGGTTTTCTGTTTCACTCTGTCTTATTTGGTTTATCTCACTAAGGTTTAAGGTGGACCAGTTGGAAATATGCATATTTGGATCACATTCGGTTGCTGTTTCCATGCTACACACCTATACTAGATTCATGTCGTTAGTCATGTTTGCATATGTGATCATTGATGGGTCCTGTTACGACAAACTGTGGCAAAGCCCGCTTTGGTTCTATGTACATATGATTGATGGACCGAATTGTATAAGACGGTTAGAATGTTTGATAGCACTATTGAGTTCATACGGTTATAATGAATACAATTTTCAGTGTCCTACATATACTAGTATATGACCCAAGTGGGAGATTGTAAGAATTATGGATCTAATACAATATATGTGGACAACATTATTTGGACCTATTGTATTTATTAGCTATCATTAAAGTTGAGCCCAAATACGTGATTCGTTATAATACAGATAATACGGGCTTATTTACGTCTTATAAAGTATGTGTCGGAACTATAATAGTGTAGAGACCTATTAGGGCTTTATGGGATATATGATGGGCTTATCCACTAAAGGCGACTGATATATAGGTCATAAGGGTTTAACCACCCCTCCCTATATATAGTTGTAGACACCCGCATTTTGACTGCCAGGTGTCTCTGATAGTTTCCAAAAAACACTCGATGATGATCGGACGCTAACGTGTTTCTACGCGCTCGGATGTGAGCTCAAAACCATTAGTTGTTGGCTTCAGCACTTACGGAGTACAAATCTCACAAAACGAACCTCAAATTCAGGCCCAGTGGGTCATTTCTAGTCAAACGAGACTAATTTGGGTCAAAACCGACACCGGAAATAAAACCGACTTTTAGCAATTGGGTCAATCCCGGTCAAAGTCGTTTCCGAGACACACAAAAAAACAGCCACATAAACATCAAAAACTCAACCCAAATACAAAACCTATCTCGAGGTCCAAAACATTGGACCCACACGACCCAACTGACCCACTCGATCGAGTGGGCCACTCGATCGAGTGGGCCCTCATTCGAGCCCGACTGCTGACGTTTTGGCCACTCGACCGAGTCAAGGGGCTACTAGGTCGAGTAACCCTAACCGGGGTACATGGGCAATGCCTATATATATACCCCCATGCACTCACCTTTTCACAATTTTTTTACACACATCTTTTACCCTAATTCAACACTAATCAAACCCTAGTCCTATACACTCAAGCCCTAACCCTAGTACTTAGGAGGCAAACCCTAAACCAACACAACTAGACTTACATCTCGATACTCCCGTGTAAGCCACAACTACGAGTCCCATCCGAGAACAAGAACATGTAGGTTGAGGGTGCCAAAACCCGCTTTCTTCCCTTCTTCTTTCTCTCTCGTCATCTTCCTCTTTTTTCGTTTTTTTTGTTTTTATTTACTTATCGCATCCATAATATCGATAATATCACTAGTATAAAACATTAAAATACTTGTGAATTTGTGTCGAGTGTGAGTGATGGTGGGATAAGGAAACTCCAATATACAAGAGTATTGCACTCAGCGTTGCCGGTCGCTTATCTCATCACCCCGATCACTTGATTATTGAAACAAGTCAACCTAAACAATAATATTTATTTCGTTCGCATCATCATTCGATCGCATATTTCATCAATTCTAAAACCTTTTTTTCAAAACAAGTACTTCTTTTTTAATAAGGGTCGAAACCCGTTGATGCGGATCCGACATCAAACAATTCGCAAGAATTAATTATGATGTCGGGATGCGGAGGGAATCAAGTCGAGTTTTTTTAATTCAAGTATCGACATATTAGATTCAATACCAATTCCATAATTGGATGTCGAATCTAATGATTTAGTCAAATAAATTGATTAACACGATTTTCGTTGATGCTAATATAGATGTCTTCTAATTCGATTGAATTAATTACATCATCAATAAACGCGGAGAAAATTTATATCGTGCTAGTTAACTTAAAATGACTTATAGCAAATTTTTCATCCCGCTCTAATAAGCGATGTCGATTCAATAATCGCACGTTGGATATGATGAGTATCATACACACGAATCGAGCATAAATTAAGCAATATCTATGCCCGATTCGACAAAGTCATCGAGTTAGCAAAATCAAAAGCAATTTCCAATTCAATAGCGAGTTGCAAAGCGAAACATGGTTTGTACAGGGGGCACTCGATCGAGTGCCTAGCCCACTCGGTCGAGTGGCACCCCAAAAACCAAGACAGAATGTTTTCCGACCTCCACTCGGTCGAGTCTCGCAATGACTCGATCAAGTGGCAGTGTACTCGGCCGAGTTCGTCGATAACTCGATCGAGTAGGGTCTAAAATACGGGACATAAGCCTTTTCAGAGGTCTACTCGGTCGAGTCCCTCAATGACTCGATCGAGTGGCCTTATCACGACAAGTACCGTGAGTCCTACAAGGCCATTCGAGTCTCGTTAACGTTCTTTTACGACTTAGGTCAACACGTGTCTAATCAATCACGTGAAACATCACTTTTCAAAGCTTTGCATCATCCTATTTACGTTATTCTATATTATCCGCAAACCGTTATTATCATTATACCGTTACTAACAAGTTTGTTGCTTTTCTTGTTGATTTATTGTTTATTTTATTGCACTAAAATGAACTTCGCATGCTAAATTTAACTTCGACGTTAGAATTAGTTGCATTAAATCGACATAGAAACCCTTTCAATTTCTCGCATGTCTAGGGAACATACTCTTTGCATAACATTTTCTCGTTCAACTAACGCGCGTATTAGAAAGTCATTCGATATCCTAGTAGAGGCCGCTAATGTGCGGGAAGGGTTGGGTGTCCTTTGTGGGCTTCCTAACACGTACCTCACCCCTTACTCAGAACCTCGGTTTCCGGATGCCCGAAACCGTTGGCGCACGAGAGTCATTCAATACACGATAACCGGTAGTGACGGTATCGGTATCGCAATGCAAAGGGGCGAGCCCAATAAACTCTGACATCGGAAATGGGCCATACTTTGTGCATGGCCCACTACGACATAGAGTGGGTTCGAACGGGCCCGAACTCCCACAAAGTTCGGTGGCGACTTCACTTCAATTTAAATTTCAATTCGATCCATTCTCATATGGAGATTCAATCACCTCCCCAAGCCCGCGCGTGGCCGCGTCGGGGTGGACCTATGTCATATCCACAATTTGGCTGGGGATTAACTGATGCGTGACTTACCATCGGCATCCTCAGGGTGAGACTCGAATAGAAATCGTTTGACTAGTACAATACGCGTTTTAGTTTTACGGTTCATGCATAACCCCATATTTTCCCGGGCCGGTACTCGCAACCGACGTCCCACTATACCGTGATGTACTCCAATATGGATATGTCAAAGGTGTCCATAGTCGAATCGAGTGGGTTTCGCGGCATGTTCTAAGCTCAACTCGATTTAGAAAGTCCGTCCCGATCAACGCCTAGACTATGTGCACTGGTATAGACACTTTTTAGACCGACCGAGACTTAGTGTAAAGCATACATGGCGTCGTTATAATGCTTGTCTGACTACATGCTACTTGGTTTCCGTGTCGTTTTCAAAGACTGTCAACTTTTCAAAAAAATACATCTTTTTCAAGATATTCAATTTCAAAACCCGGGACGTATACCGAATTTAGGACTTATGATTTTACTCAAAATAGCCTATTTCTAGCCGGTATTCTACCCATTTCAAAACTCGAAAATATTTTCGAACTTTCAAAACCGAGGCCCGATACACTTTCCGAGTTTTCGAAAAAAATCGGCCCTTTTCCCGAGTTTTCTTGGATTTTCCAAAAAAATCCTTTTCAAAACCTTCCGCTTCTTAGAACTTCCCGTATTTAGCAGTGTCGGGTCATGTCATAAGTCGTCAAAGTCTTTAGCGTCGAAACTCTGTCGATCTTACATCACGGGTTTCTTCCCTATCCCAGTCCGCCTTATTAGACTAAGGCAAAGCCCACCTACGTAGGACGTACTCCTACAAAGGAGGGCCCATTTACACAATTGAGTCCAAAGTCTGGGGATGTCTCACGTGGACCTTCTTTCGAAAAGGACACGGCCCACCCACCGAATCCTAAAGGAGGCCCACTTTTCACAAGTCGCCCGTCTAGGTGTCTTTTCCGAGTCATTTTCCTTTCCAGTCTTGTTCGGGATGTACTTTCTATTCCGGGATTCAGGCCAGTTTCTGATTACGCGGTGTTCTTACAGACAGGCCACCCGAAACCAGGCGTCAACGTAAGATGCAAGAAACCTTGGACGAACCGAAGGCCGCTCTGGTCAAGATGGAAACCCAGTTGACGGCTATTCGGACCGACCAAACCACCCTGGCCACCCGGGTGAGTGCCTTAGAGAAGGTAGCCCCTGTTGAAGGATCTGAGCCCACTGGGCCCATAGCTGAACTAATCAGCGTTGGTTGCAGGCTCGAAGAACAAGTTCACCTGTCAACAAACAACTCGATCCACACTGAAAATGCTCGTTCCTATTCGCCTTTAAATGACGAGTTACCTGCTAACCTCAACCTTACGGGAATTCCAATGTTTGAGGGTACCGAAGACCCGGTCCACCACATCCGGGCTTTCAAAGATTTTATGGCGGTCAAAGGGGTGAAGTCCACCATGTTTAAGCACTTATTCCCTTCCTCCCTTGAAAAGCATCCCAAGGCCTGGTACTACAGGCTCGATTCCAAGAAATATAAAACTTGGGACGATGTGGCGACTGAATTTGCTCGGAATTATGCTGATAATACCGAGATCCAGACTACAATGCGTACTCTGGAAGTGATGGCCCAAGATCCCAAAGAAGGGTTCACCAAATATCTGCAAAGATGGCGGGCCGAAAGTGTGAAGCTGGTTGATAAGCCCGGCAGCGAAAAAGTGATAGTGGAGGCCTTTGTCAAGAACCTCCTCCCATCCTACCGAGTCCATCTCCGGTATGCAATCATCCCCAATTTTGCCGCCCTTACTGAAATTGGCACAAGGATCGAGGATGACTTAAGGTTAGAGAGCCTGACTAAGGCCTCTACCAAGGGATATCAAGGGGCCAGTTCATCTGTGAGCAAGCCCACATCTGCAGCTGCAACTCGCAGCATCTTCGATGAGGTAAACCTGCTTGACACCTCGTCCAAAAAGAATACACCAACTCGGGTATTCACGGATATAGGGACTACCTATACCTACGCCTTACAAAGGCTATCTTCAAAAGGCCTTGTCCAACCAATAGGCCCGACTCTCGAACTTCCAGTGGAGAAAAGGCCCAAGAGCTACAATGTCCAAGCCTATTGCCAGTATCACCGAGGTAATGGGCATGACACGGAAAAATGTTGGAAGCTGAAGCATCTGATCCAAGATCTGATTGACAGCGGGAAAATACCATTGCCTGGGGACAAGCCGAGCAACAAAGAAAACCCGTTTAGTGCCCATGCTATATTCAC
This sequence comes from Agrostemma githago, assembly GCA_958450325.1. Classification (NCBI taxonomy): domain Eukaryota; kingdom Viridiplantae; phylum Streptophyta; class Magnoliopsida; order Caryophyllales; family Caryophyllaceae; genus Agrostemma; species Agrostemma githago. Next base: position 74,152,903 of record OY288239.1, on the reverse strand, counting down.
GGGAGAGGTAATCGACTGTTCTCACCTCATTTCCCCTTTTATCCCACAAATTAATGGGATATGGTTCGATGACGAGGACGACGTTTACCTAGCCAAAGGGGAAGTTGTCCCCATCACCAGTGAAGAGGTTCGAAAAGCTAAGTCCAAAGCCTTAGCCACTAACCATCTCGCCACAGCCAGGCGCTCTACTCCAACAACCATCACTGAACCTGCCAGGACGGAATCCACCCTCGAAGAACCAAGCAGTGACACGGCTTTGGTCCAACAATTGAAGAGGGTTCGAGCTGATCTAACCATATGGCAGCTTCTGGTTAGCTCACAAGCACATCGAGAAGCACTGACTAAGGCTCTCAATGAGATCAAGGTCGCTCATAACCTTCTCCGAGTCCGATCTACCACCATTTGGGGCCGCCCATAATCTGGCCCTATACATCACGGTCATTTGCCGAGGAAAGTACCTCCCGATGATCCTAATCGACGACGGATCTGCCGTGAATGTCCTACCCCTAAGGACCGCTAGGGCCCTCGGCATCACAGATGCCGACTATCTCCCAACGGCGCAAACTATCCAGGCTTTTGACGGAAGCCCAAAACCAGTAGCCGGGGCCGTTAAATTGACGATCATAACGGGCCCAATCGAAAAAGAACTAGAGTTCCAGGTGATTGATGTCACCTCATCCTTCAACTTGCTACTCGGAAGGCCTTGGATCCACGCAGTCAAGGTCGTGTCCTCTACCCTACTTAGGAAGGTCAAGATGCCACTTCAAGACGGTGTCATCACACTAGAGGCCACCCCCATCACCGTGGCAAGCTGCAATGCTACGGGCCGAGCCGACCCACGAGGATTTGATTTCGTGGGCATGATCGAGGAGGAATATCTCTTCAGGCCTTACTTCACCACTAGCATCAACACGATGCTACAAAACTTGGGTTACTTACCGGGGGCTACCTCAAGGCCATATCTTCCAGCTGGGAAGATTATCGAGGTCCTAAACGACGGCGAGTCACAGTTCGGATTGGGGTATGCTATAACCCCGGAAAACGTGGTTCGGGCCGGTATCCACAAGGCCACCAACATCCTCAATGGCACTTACTTAGGCCCTTATAGCCCGAAGTTAACTGACAACTTCGTTACTCCAGTTTTCGGAGCTACTCAAGTGGGCCTTTACCAACCCACCATCACATATCCCGAGACCAAAACGGCTCGGGAATGCAATTTTATCCCTGATGATATATTCACCCTTGTTCAAGCCGAGTCCAAGGAAGGGGAAAAAACCTCCGGGCCCGTGCTTGGGCGCCCATTTGGAGAAGACAAGGCCGTCCCTGCGCCAAAGGATGATTTGGTCAACCCGATCCTCCGCAGCGATCGGTTTGACCCAACCAAGCTAATCTCCGAAGTCGGTGCAGACACCGGGAAAAGGGCCTAAAGGAAAACCATCAAGTGGACCGACAGCCAAAGACGGACCTACAAGTTAACCACCGGCGAGGGAGACATGCCGGATACCGAGTCCGAGTCAGAGTCAGAGTCAGAGCCGGAGTCTGAGTCCAAGTTTAGAGGGTCTGGTGCTAGAGTCGAGTCTGTAACCCCTCTTCCCTTAGCCACTTCCACTGAGGTCTCGGAGCCTGTCCCAAGAGCTCTCCCTATCCCGCCACTGACCAACGAGCAGATGGCCGCTCTATTTGAGCTTTTCTCAAAATTTACCATTAATAATAATAACGAAAACCGTTCTGCTTACGACTTGTCTTATTTCCAAACTTCTCTCAATTTCAAAAGTTTTATATGCAATGACATTGAGAAACCCGACGAACACGTACCTCTACCTCCGCATCTGATCGAACAGCTTGAACAAAGGGAGTCCCGAGATCCGGTAATCGAAGAAACCGAGCCCATCAATGTGGGAACCACTTTAGAGCCCCAGATGCTTAAGTTGGGCCTATCCTTAGATCCCGAGGAGAGAAAACAATTCACAGACCTCCTCTAGGAATTCAAGGACGTCTTCGCATGGTCCTACAAGGACATGCCGGGAATAGATCGGGAAATAGATGAATAGCGAATACCAATCAAAGATGGGTGCAAACCGGTAAAATAGAAACTCCGAAGAATGAGGCCCAAATGGTCTCTCAAAGTCAAAGAAGAAGTCGACAAGCAATTCAAAGCGGGCTTTATACAAGTGTCTGAATATCCTGACTGGGTCACAAACATCGTGCCGGTACCCAAGAAGGACGGCAAGGTGCGGGTATGCATGGACCTCCGGGACTTAAATAAGGCTAGCCCAAAAGACGATTACCCGTTACTACACATCGACATATTGGTGGATAACACGGCCGATCATGCCCTTCTATCGTTCATGGATGGGTATGCTGGATACAATCAAATCAAAATGGCAGAAGAGGATATGAGTAAGACCACATTCATTACACCTTGGGGTACTTACTGTTACACCGTCATGCCATTTGGGCTTATCAACGCCGGGGCCACTTATCAACGGACCGCCACTACTCTATTACATGATATGATGCATAAAGAAGTGGAGGTCTATGTGGACGACATGATCGTCAAGTCCAAAGATCGAAGCGGGCACATCACGACCCTAAGAAAGTTCTTTACCAGGCTGCGTAAATACAATATGAGACTGAACCCTCAAAAATGCAGTTCCGGGGTAACGTCGAGCAAATTACTGGGCCATATCGTTAGCCAACGCGGCATCGAGGTCGACCCAGCTAAAATCAAGGCCATCACCGAGATGCACCCACCCAAAACCGAAAAAGAAATAAGGGGGTTTCTCGGGAAAGTCCAATACATCAGCCGATTTATTTCAAAGTTAACCATGGTATGTGAGCCCATTTTCAAAAAAACTGAAGATAAGAGAACGGGTACTATGGGACGATAAATGTCAAACGCTTTTGATAAAATCAAGGAGATTATGTCTGCTCCGCCAGTGTTAATGCCACCTCAACCCGGTCTGCCTTTGTTGTTATACCTTAGAACGACCGAGACAGCCATGGGGGCTATGTTGGCTAGACAGTCGATTCAGAAGAACGGACTATTTACTAAATCAGTAAAAAGTTCCTAGAATACGAATGCATGTATACAAATGCTCGAGAAAACGTGCCTAGCTTTGGTTTGGGCCACTAAAAAGCTCCGACACTACATGCTTAGCCACGAGGTACATGTGTTATCCCAAATGGATCCTATCAAATACCTGTTCGAGAAGCCCATCCTTAACGGCAGGATGTCCAGATGGACTTTGATGCTCGCAGAGTTCGACCTCAAGTTCGTACCATTAAAAGCCATCAAAGGCCGGGTAGTGGCGGAATTCCTCGCTGATAGGCCGATATCTGAAGAAGCACACACCGACACTTGGGCCTTTCCTAATGAAGACATATTCCATACCGACACCGAGACATGGGATTTGTATTTTGACGGGGCATCCAACTTCTGAGGCTTTGTGGTCGGAATTCTGTTAATCTCACCACAAGGGGAGCACACCCCGTTATCCATCAAATTGGACTTTGACGTGACCAACAACGCAGCTGAATATGAAGCATGCATTCACGGGTTGCAAGCCGCCGTTGATTTAGGGGTAACAAACCTCCGGGTCCACGGTGACTCATCATTGGTCATCAATCAAGCGCTCCAAAAATGAAAAACTCGGAGGGTTCTAGAGAAACAATTCCAGAAGGTGGAATATATCTACCTACCCCGAGAAGAAAATCAATTTGCAGATGCACTTTCCAAATTAGCATCCCTGCTAAATATTCCGGAGCATCTAACTAGCATGTCGATCTGTGTCGAAAGGCGGTCCGAGCCGGCTTACATTCACGCCATCCAGGATATCGAGATAACTGACCCAGAACCTTGGTATCAAGACATTCTAACCTACTTGACAACGGGACAGTATCCCCCGGGTACTGAAAACCGGGCCAAGAAGGCCCTGCGAAGATTGGCAACCCAATTTGTTCGCACGGACGACGGGCAGTTATACAAAAAGACGGCACAGGGGGCTCTCCTTCTGTGTATCGACAAAATACAGGCTGAAAAGGTTATGGGCGAGGTACACGATTGTGAAAATGGCCCGCATATGAACGCCCATATGCTAGCCCGAAAAATCATGAGGCTCGGGTATTATTGGAACACCATGGAAACAGATTGTCAGCTATATGTCAAACACTGCCATAACTGTCAGATCTTCGCTAATGTGCAACATATGCCATCTTCCCTATTATATACCATGACATCACCATGGCCATTTTCGACATGGGGTATTGACATAATTGGAAAGGTGCACCCTTCCTGAACGGGAGGTCATTGCTTCATTCTGGTGGCCATCGACTATTTCACCAAATGGGTCGAAGCCGAGTCATACAGTGTCTTGAACGCCAAGCACGTGGCCAAATTTATCCAGAACAAGATCATATGCCGATACGGGATCCCACACGAGTTTATCAGTGATCATGGGACCCACTTTCAAGCTGAAACCGCTACGTTGCTAGCAAAATACAAAATTCAAAGGCATACATCTTCTCCCTACCGTCCCCAAACAAACGGAGCGGTAGAAGCGGCTAATAAGATAATTGTCACCATACTTAAAAAGATGACTGAGAATTACCGGATTTGGCCCGACAAAATACCTTTTGCTCTCTGGGGGTATCGGACGTCAATTCGCATCGCAACCGGAGCAACTCCATATTATCTGACATAAGGAATGGAGGCGGTCCAACCGGTCGAGCTAGAAGTGTCATCCCTCAGGATTTTACTTGAAAGCCAAGTATCGGAAGCAGATTGGGTCCAAGCCCGATACGATTCGCTAGTCGTTTTAGACGAGCGGCGATCCCGGGCCCTCAACAATATCCAAATATATCAAAATTGGATCCAACGGGCTTTCAACAAAAGAGTTAGGCCCAGGAACATCAAAGAAGGGGATTTGGTCCTAAAATCGGTTCGTGCCTTACTACCGGTTGACCCAAGAGGAAAATTCAAACCGAATTGGGCTGGGCCATACTTAGTCAAGAAGGTCTTATCAGGAGGAGCGGTGATGCTGACAGACTTGGACGGGAACGAATTCGTCAACCCAACCAACTTGGACCAATTGAAGCGCTATTACCCATAAACCCAATCTCAATGTCATTTGCAAAAGTTTATAAAAAATTCATCTTTTTATAAATTTTCAAAATTATAGACAAGTCAATAATTTAGAATTAACTATTCTACTGTCGCACATCTCGAACTAATAGTCTTGATGTATTTCGAAAATTGCAAAATTCGATTTTGAACTACGTTTGGTTTGATTCCGCTAATTGTAGATACGTAGGCAACCCCTCAAAAGGGTACAACCACTGCAATAAACGAAAAGACGGGAACGGTGTTCATTAATACGTCTTTATTAAAAACCGATAAACTCGGGAAATACAAAAAAAAAAGCCAAAAAGCGGCACCTAAAAAAAAACAAATCACACCAAAAAATAATAATAATACTCAAATAATAAAACAAAGGAGACTAATATTCGTGCATTTTGCCCTTATCTTTGTCCTTTGGGTCGCGCGGAGCCCGAGGTCGCCGGGGCGGGGGCGAGCGTTCCCGAATCACGAGGGGAACCTCCTTAGCTCGAACCCGTTTCTTTGACAGCGGGTCTTCTGCCACAGTCTTCGGTCCAAGTCGAGCCCGCACGTGCTCGGGTAGCCTATCCCGTGGGCCAAGTCGGTCCTGCACTGCTAGTCTTGGGCCCAGTCTCCTTTCTAAGTCAATTTTGGGGCTCACTTTTCCCCGTGCACCTTTAGCACTAGACCCTTCGCCTTGAGTCTTATTCTTCTTTCTCTGACCTGACATTAGACGGACCAGAGTAGCTGGAGTGTCGCCTTCGTCAAAGAAGCCCCTATTGTCTTTAACTTGCTCCCTTCGCAGCAGATCAAAAGCTTCATCGACCTTCAGAACAGCTCGGGCTTTCGCATCGCCTGCTTTGGTCCACTTCACATAGGAGTCTGAAACCCAGATTGAGTGACGAGACTTGGGAATAGGCCAAGTATGTCAGGTATACCATCTTTGCATCCAGGTATCGCACATCACATCAGTCAGTTGGCTAAGGTCACTCACAACTGCTTCAATCTCCGGGATTCTTTGGGTCCAACCATACTGCCTTAGTATGCGGTCCGGGTAGAGATGAACTGTCTGCCTGAAAGACAATATTACCTGATAGCGAGCTCTGTCCCTTGGGTCCAAGCCAGTCCAAACATAGATGGGCCACCACGGCACTACCCATCGAATCAACGGACCACCATGGAATGACAACACCTCGTCCCAATACTTCTGGGTAATCCGGCGAGAAAAATCAATGGCCCGTCTCCTCGTCATCACCTGATTATGACGGTAATTGCTCGCGTCAGGAGGAGGATCTATCACTGATAGCCTCTCGTATAACCAAATCTGAAAAAGAAGGCAAAGATATGAGTTCCCGAGACAAAATAGGCGTCCGCCTAAGGGCACTCGATCGAGTGCTTGAGGGACACTCGATCGAGTGGTACCTCTGAACGCGAACAGGGGGCTTTTTACGAGGGCACTCGGTCGAGTGCTAGGGTGACTCGATCGAGTGCCCACTGCAGCAGAAAAATCGCGGAAAAAAAAAACAAAAATCAAGAAGTTGGAAAAATAATAAAAAATCCGACATACTTGCAACAAACGGGTACTCCCGGTCAAGCGGGCGGACGAATCCCTCTTGCGGTTGTCTAGGCCTTGGATAATTTCGCCCGTGATAAGCCAAGCCGGAATATGCTCCGTCTCCATCAGATCAACCACGGTCAAGAGGCGGGCATTACCCATGCAAAACAATAAATCCATGTGACCTTCAAAAGCATAAACATGGAGCATACAGAAGGAAAAAGCCCTACGGCTGTGAACCGGTCAGACCCGGACATCGAGAGGATTCATGAATTTCTCCGACAAGTCGATCAGAGAAATATTACCATCCTTCATCATGTGGGATACCTCGTTGTGAGAAAACCCTAAAAATTCTCGAAGCTTCCTCCTCGGGTCATAAACTGAATACGGGACGGCAGGACTAAGTATCGGGTTCCATCCTCCCACGGCAGCAATCTCCTCAGGTAAGGGACAAACTTCTCCCCGGGGAAAGGCAAAGACATGATATATGTCGTCCCAGTAAGACAAGCAGGCATCAAGGAAATAACGATCGACCTGCATCTGGCGGAATGGGTACAGCTGAGTAATACCCGTCTGATTGAGAGCCACCCTATCTGTATCCCTAAAGTGTCGGGACCATTCTTGCAACATCACGGTTAGTCGATCGATTCCCATGGTCAAAATTCTTGAAGGGAATAAAGAGACTTTCTTTTCGAGAGGGATGAGTTATGAGGAGTTGGTGAAGAAAATCAAAACAAGGGAGGGCTATATATAGCATCAACCTTACAACCCTCTTTCCATATCACTTTTCCATGAAAAGTTTCCTAATTCTAACAGGAAATCAACATACAAGCCTCGTCTCGAGATTCCCTAATCTTAACCCCGGGAATTAGTCATCTCGAGCTTTCCTAAAATTCCTTGGAGTCAAAATTTTCAAAAATTCCAAATTTCAAATTTTCAAAAATTCAAAAAATCATTTTCCCCAGCGCGAGTCATATTTTCTACCTACGTGTTACATGCAAAAATTTATGTAACTTGTACAGGTACGACTCAAGCAAAGACATGTAACCCACATATCTCCCCAGCGGAAAGCCCTAGGTGGCACTTTCCCCGGAATAGCAGGGGATGGGTCTACATATGGGCGCACCCAGGGCTTATGCGACAAGTCCGATTCCCCACGGAGTTATCATCATCAGCTCAGGTATGATTTCTAGCTTATGGTGGGCGAGCCCTTCACGCGAGTCTAATGAATTATAAACGACCCGATCAGAAGTCTGCCAGGTTTCAATCCTCGATTGGCCTGGTAGCTACTCTGGCTTTCGCCTTGTCCAAGCCTCAGTCAGAGTGGAGGCTCTGTAGACACCCGCATTTTGACTGCCAGGTGTCTATGGTAGTTTCCAAAAAACACCCGATGATGATTGGGCGCTAACGTGTTTCTACGCGCTCGGATGTGGGCTCAAAACCATTAGTTATTGGCTTAAGCACTTACGGAGTACAAATCTCACAAAAAGGACTTCAAATTCAGGCCCAGTGGGTCATTTCCAGTCAAACGAGACTAATTTGGGTCAAAACCGACACTGAAAATAAAACCGACTTTTAGTAATTGGGTCAACCCCGGTCAAAGTCGTTTCCGAGACACACAAAAAAACAGCCACATAAACATCAAAAACTCAGCCCAAAATACAAAACCCATCTCGAGGTCCAAAACATTGGACCCAACTGACCCACTCGATCGAGTGCTCAGCCCACTCGATCGAGTGGGCCCTCATTCGAGCCCGGCTGCTGACGTTTGGGCCACTCGACCGAGTCAAGGGGCTACTAGGTCGAGTAACCCTAACCGGGGTACATGGGCAATGCCTATATATACACCCCCATGCACTCACCTTTTCACAATTTTTTTACACACATCTTTTACCCTAATTCAACACTAATCAAACCCTAGTCCTATACACTCAAGCCCTAACCCTAGTACTTAGGAGACAAATCCTAAACCACCACAACTCGACTTACACCTCGATACTCCTGTGCAAGCCACAACTACGACTCCCGTCCGAGAACAAGAACATGTAGGTTGAGGGTGCCAAAACCCGCTTTCTTCCCTTCTCCTTTCTCTCTCGTCATCTTCCTCTTTTTTCGTTGTTTTTGTTTTTATTTACTTATCGCATCCATAATATCGATAATATCACTAGTATAAAACATTAAAATACTTGTGAATTTGTGTCGAGTGTGAGTGATGGTGGGATAAGGAAACCCGAATATACAAGAGTATTGCACTCAGCGTTGCTGGTCGCTTATCCCATCACCCCGATCACTTGATTATTGAAACAAGTCAACCTAAACAATAATATTTATTTCGTTCGCATCATCATTCGATCGCATATTTCATCAATTCTAAAACTTTTTTTTTTCAAAACAAGTACTTCTTTTTTAATAAGGGTCGAAACCCGTTGATGCAGATCCGACATCAAACAATTCGCAAGAATTAATTATGATGTCGGGATGCGGAGGGAATCAAGTCGAGTTTTTTTACTTCAAGTATCGATATATTAGATTCGATACCAATTCCATAATTGGATGTCGAATCTAATGATTTAGTCAAATAAATTGATTAACACGATTTTCGTTGATGCTAATATAGATGTCTTCTAATTCGATTGAATTAATTACGACATCAATAAACGCGGGGAAAATTTATATCGTGCTAGTTAACTTAAAACGACTTATAGCAACTTTTTCATCCGGCTCTAATATCCGATGTCGATTCAATAATCGCACGTTGGATATGACGAGTATCATACACACGAATCGAGTATAAATTAAGCAATATCTATGCCCGATTCGACAAAGTCATCGAGTTAGCAAAATCAAAAGCAATTTCCAATTCAATAGCGAGTTGCAAAGCGAACCATGGTTCGTACAGGGGGCACTCGATCGAGTGCCTAGCCCACTCGGTCGAGTGGCACCCCAAAAATCGAGACAGAATGTTTTCCGACCTCCACTCGGTCGAGTCTCGCAATGACTCGATCGAGTGGCAGTGTACTCGGCCGAGTTCGTCGATAACTCGATCGAGTAGGGTCTAAAATACGGGACCGAAGCCTTTTCAGAGGTCCACTCGGTCGAGTCCCTCAATGACTCGATCGAGTGGCCTTATCACGACAAGTACCGTGAATTCTACAAGGCCATTCGAGTCTCGTTAACGTTCTTTTACGACTTAGGTCAACACGTGTCTAATCAATCACGTGAAACATCACTTTTCAAAGCTTTGCATCATCCTATTTACGTCATTCTATATTGTCCGCAAACCGTTATTATCGTTATACCGTTACTATCAAGTTTGTTTCTTTTCTTGTTGATTTACTGTTTATTTTATCACACTAAAATGAACTTCGCATGCTAAATTTAACTTCGAGGTTAGAATTAGTTGCATTAAATCGACATAGGAACCTTTTCAATTTCTCGCATGTCTAGGGAACATACTGTTTGCATAACATTTTCCCGTTCAACTAACGCGCGTATTAGAAAGTCATTCGATATCCTAGTAGAGGCCGCTAATGTGCGGGCGGGGTTGGGTGTCCTTCGTGGGCTTCCCAACACGTACCCTCACCCCTTACTCAGAACCTCGGTTTCCGGATGCCCGAAACCGTTGGCGCACGAGAGTCGTTCAATACACGATAACCGGTAGTGACGGTATCGGTATCGCAATGCAAAGGACGAGCCCAATAAACTCTGATATCGGAAATGAGCGGCCATACTTTGTGCATGACCCACTACGACATAGAGTGGGTTCGAACGGGCCCGAACTCCCACAAAGTTCGGTGGCGACTCCACTTCAATTTAAATTTCAATTCGATCCATTCTCATATGGAAATTCCTTCGCCTCCCCAAACCCGCGCGTGGCCGCGTCGGGTGGACCTATGTCGTGTCCACAATAGTCAAGGTTATGTCCCTGACAGCACACTTTTGACCTAATCTCACATATATCTCATCGGTTTGGAGAAACCCAAAAGGCGAGTGTGTCTGTTAGAAGGCTATAATCGGGTGACTCCCAATCCACCTCACTTCTCCAATTGAGTCAGGTATGCTTCCGTTATTCGGTATATACCAATTAATTTAGTATGAAGTTTCAGTCTTGGTCAGATTATTTCTAACAGCTTTAACTTAGCTGGAAACACCAGATGAAATGGCGAGCCAAGGTGGAGATTTCTGGGAGAATAATGTCTCACCATTTACTAAAATAGTAGAGGTGTTTTTAGAATTCTCATAATTCAGAAATAGGAAATAGATTGTGTGAATTACCTTTGTGTGAGAGAAACGTCTGCATTACCATTCCTACAATTAGCTTTGCTAATTTTCTCATTTTCACGGTATTATAAATACCTTACCATTTGTTTAGAATCATTACAACAACAAAACATTATTTTAGTATATATTTCTCTCCATTATATTAAGATTCTCACTTTTGTCACTGTGGAGTTATTATTGCATATTATTTTATCGTCTTTATTAATCTCTCTTAATCTTTAATTTGGTTAAATCTTTTGCTTCCGTGCACTCTAAATCCCTACACTACTAGAGTACTCGACAGTTGTAACTCGTATGTATGTGAGTATGTGACACACGCTTGCTTGAAATCTTGACAGTGTTTCTTAAGGGAACCTATTGTCCATAACCACATGTTCATCGGTCCATGTCTAGAAATTTAGCATAAACTGTTCGAAGAGTACTCTTGATCTGATAATTATTGTACTGTAAAATGCATGGAGGTTGAAAAGTAAGACTGGGAGTGGTCCGAAAATCAAATTGACAACATATATAGGTAGGAATGTAGGATATAGACCCCTAATTCTTATGAAAAGTCCATTCATGTTATGTGCAAAAGTGCTTGGGAGGCAAATCAGCGGGCAATAATAGGAGTATTTGTATGCAATATAGAGGAATAATACATTAATACCCACATCCATGCATGCTTATATAATCATGCATGAACTCTCAATCAACATTTTCAACACAAAACTATGTAAATGCAAAAACAGTACAAGTAACAAAGTCCTGGGAAGATAACCTCGATCACCTAATGAGTCTCCTGACCACACATGCATGAAAACAACACAGGAACTCCATTCCCATTATTCCCTGCAGCTGCTTCCATCCCTCTACTTTCACCATTTTCAACTTCTGCCGACCTTGACCATGGGCTTAACTGATCATGAGGTGGGGCCACACGGCCGTTTTCGAACAATGAGTTGGTGGGCGGCTGGGCTACAGAAATCTCGTCAGGCACATAGCTATAGCCCCCCTGATTTCGTCTCTCGACTGCAAGAAATTGAGCAAGGGACGGGGTCGTGGTTCTGGTTGTGGTCGTCTTGACATCTATACTACTGTCCCTTGAGCAAAGAGAAAAGATCCAAGGTCTTGTCTTACAAGGCTTCTTCACTTTCAGCGCTTCTGTTCTTCTTCCCCTGATCGACCTTCTGGAAAGTTCTAGAATGCTCGAAACTCCTATAAGACTCCCTAGTGTGATGCTCCTGTCATGGAAGAATGACCCCGTAGACTGCTTGGAGTAACACAGTAAATGATGTGTCAGAGTGCATGCACCATAAATTTCAGCAGAAGGAAATACCAAAGCAGACTGCATAACTAACAAGAACTTAAAGAGGCTAAAGGTTCATTTCACCTTTAGCATACAACCAAGATTTATACATACAACAACACACATATATTGCTCGAGGATAACCATACTGGAATATGCACAAATTAAAGTACATGATGGTAGTAATGGCACTTCACAATACAAGAAGCTAGCATAGACAGGTTTATTCCATCATACGGAGTACTCCATAACCAAAGGACGACAATTAACCAAAAAAAAAAAAAAGAAGAACAGGCGTCGATTGATCAAGCTTTATGCGGCAAGGGTTACAGTTTCTGTTTCCAAACACACCACTGCTTCATCGAAATCTAACAAAACAAATCGTCAGTCACGTTTGCAATACACCTCAAATCAAACAGACACATAAGTTGTTAATGAATAAACACAGTACAAATTCTTGTTTGTTACTAACATGTTCGTCACAAATTCGCAATTAACGTGTCAAATAAAGACTTGTAGATAGATAAAGACGAGTCATTTAGTGCTCCCTAGGCATTGATGTGATTTTGTTTAATTTACTCTATATGGTGATATTTGAGCGACCCGTTGCAAATCAGTGAGACTTGCATTCATAAATGATAACAAGTTCTACTTCTTATTGTCTCACTTACATCTAACAAGTAAGATTAACAAGTACGGGCAGTTGGTTGAATGATTAGACAAGCTCCCAAAACATTTAAACATTGAAAATAGATGGGAAAGAGGAAGAAGCCAAAAACTTAGGTGCATGCAAAATCACATCAATCAAAGTACATAGAAATTGGACCTAGCTAACATAGGAAGTACCATGTGAAACAGAAAGATTGGGAAAAGGGAGACTAGGTGGAAAGCACAAAGTGATAACTAACAAAATTGATTAACTGACCTGAGTGTCTAAACCAGATGAGGAATCTGTAGAAGTAGGAGAAGCAGTGAGCATAGTAGTACGAGTGGTGTTGAATGACATTGACCCCAAATAATCACGATTATTATTATTATTATTATTATTATTATTATTATTATTTCTTCCTAGCCCAATTCTCACATTTAACGGCCGCAATCCTAGAGGCCAACCTTCTTGCTCCTGCAACTGCACCTGCACCCACCAATTTCAAATTCAACACCCTCCTGGATTCTCCATTCCAAAGCATAAAAATAGCACAAATAGTAATCACATATACTACTATAAAAGATGAAATCTTTTTGGTTGGTTATTAAATGACCAAAGGGTATTCAAACAACCCACAAATTATTATTGTCTTGGATGGACAGGGATATCCGATTGAATTAAGTTTAAGCTTGTGACAGATAAAACCGTTAGAAGAAGACCTACTCATGAAAAAAATACCTGGGGAGCTGACATAGCTGCACCAGTACAGCACAACTAATCAGAGAGTGAAAGCAAAATGCATGGAATTAATGGATGGTCACCTAGCTCAATGAGTGAAGGAAGATCTTCATTTTTCAACAATATGGAGATGGTAATGGTATGGGGTGTTGCAGAAGTTTCCCACTCTCAACAACGTTATTTTAGGTCTTTATTTACAGTAACAAAAAAAAGAGTGAGGGAGGAGTGGGAAATGGAAATAAAAGAGAAAGAGAGGGTGTTATTTGAGTCAAATAAAGACATAGAGGTATGCACAATGTCCGACTCAAAAAGAAGAAACAGAATAATTTGGTTACCCCCACACTAAAATTAAGTTGATTCAACAAAGTGAGAAAGGAAAAGCATAACATGTGTTCATTTCTGTAACATTTTTGAGCACCAACTCCCATATTTGTTTTGAATTGATGTTTCTCTTAAATTGGGGTTTAAAAGAGGAAAATCAGTTATATCAAGGGTCCAAGTCTATTAAGATACAGTGACTTATTAAATTTATTTGGAAATCAATTACTACTTGATGTAACAAGTGTATCAAAATTAATAAAAATACGTACGTTTAATATAAAAAGTATACTAATAAAAATGGTCGCAATCTAGACACTAACAAAAATATATTCATTATAAAAATGTAACAATTAAATTGAATATGCGTAAAAAGAATGAGAGGGATTAATATCTAGCTAGACACATAAATTTTGTTTTATCCACCATATTGTCTCGTTTAACTTTAAGATGCATAAAGAGTATAACATCCATCAATCTCATTTTATACTTCTGTCGATAATTAAACGATGATAAACTCTAGGATTGTTTCATTCTTCAATTATTAGCATGAAATTTCATCATTGAGTTAAAACAAGTCTCCATTTTAGTGAGAATCGTTTTTTTTTGTTCTATTGAGTGCAGAATATTGTTTTTGGTTCACGAATAACACATTTAATTTCATTATAATTATATGAAAGGAAAGAATCGAGTCTGAAACCTATTGAGTGAGGAATAGAAAAAAAGGATTATACACCTGGTTGTACAGTAGCATTGTACAACCAAGGTAAAGTTGTTGAGCTTTTGTATATTTTTACTGAGATTGTAAAAATTTCTGAGCTCAAACATTTATTTGATTTAACTCGACAACTTTACACTAAAGCTCGGAAAGTTTACAGTAAAACTCGAAACCTCAGTGATAAAGCTCGAAATCTTAAAATCAGTTGTACATAAAACTATGTACAACTGGTTGTATAATCGGAATATGGGACATACTAAACTTGGTTATTACTAAAAAAACAGTCGAAAAGTTTGCTCCCCGTTCTATTGATTGCAGAATATGGGACATGCAAAACTTGGTGATGACTGGAACAGTGGAAAATAGTGGACTAATATGGAGCGTCATGAAATGTCAAATTGTCAATCATAAATACGTACTGCTTTAATTTGACGGAGTACTATGAATTATATGCTGGTAAATACACTCCAACAAGACACATGAAACATGAAACAGGCACGATTGGCAGAGGAATTGACGCCAAGTGAAGATCAAGTTATTGTAGGTAAAATGAATAGACGTGGGACATACGAGCCATCGCCCATCGTTGATTGACGCAATTTACGTGGACGACTCCATAGGCCTACAACCAAAAGTTTGGGTTAGACGAGGCTTCATTTTTCTAAATAATGCCAAAGACATCATCTTTATTTTGGCAGAGAATGAAAATTATTGTCATTTTGAGGTCAATTAAGATGCGATATGGTATATTTTAAAATCGGAAAACTTGATCGGATATCGGGTTTTACTCACCCCTATTTACTAGTTTACAACATACAAAAAGTTATTGATAAATAGTTGAAAATGACCACACCCCAAACTGACCCACCCGACCCAAACTTGATATGGTTCTTTTTTTACTTGAATATGACCCGATCCAAAAAAACTCAACCTAATCTCAACCCATTTGATCGATCTAGGTAAGACTTAAACGAGTGAGGTTGATGAATTGAATTGAATTGGACTGAACTAAAAAAAACTAAATCAAAAATAAATGCGATTGAAGTGAAAAGGTTGAATTTTACTTAATGACATTTGAGAAATGAGAATCGTCATTTCGTATGGCGACTTGTAGCCTTGTAGGTCAGTCATTCTCACAACGGACTTGAACACGTGTAGTGTTTATTAGAGCAACCACAAGGGTTTGGATTCCATTGCATTGTGGTCTATTTGCCGTCATGTCACCGCCACATCATTTACTTACAAACTCAACATTCATGAACTTATATCAACAATGGTAGAAGTTCATCCAGATTCATAAATGTGTCCCACCCATAATCCACTCTCAGCATTTAATTTCTACCCATAAAATATCATATATTAATTAATACTCATTTTGTATTATTTTAATAATTAACTAATAAAAAACACTTTTAACAAAATTAATATTAAGCTACATGTCGAGTTCGGTTCGAGTCAAGGCGGGTTAGTATGAGTTAATTAAGCGGTGAAGGTAAAAAATATCGGATCAGAATACTTTTCCGGGTCAAGTTTGGTTCAATTTTCAACATTAGCAAAAGTGTTTCCGCTGGAACCACCTTCAAATAATTGTCTTAAATAAAATCGATTATGGAATAAACAATCTACCCATAACAATAATAGAATAGATTACCAATAATCTACTAAACAATGGTGTAAATCATGCAAAAAAGAAGAATGGGACTCTCTCTCCTCCACATGTGCAGTGTAAAAGAAAGACAAACTTGGTTTGTCTGCACGAACTCCCAATTACAAACCACAAACAAACTGCATTCAACAATGGCCTCAGTTTCATCTGTCATTTATGAAACCCTCCTACGGACGCCATTGTGAATGTCCTTATGTGTATGCCTTCAACTCAATTTCAGGTTAGCCGGATCAATTCGGATTACGGGACAAACTCAAATTTTGAGTCCGGGTGTCATGTCGGATTGGCTTATTCGATTGGGGTGATGGATATGGCGCTTCTTTTTTGGTCTACCACGAAGCATAGTTACCTTTTTGGTAAAGCAGAGTAGTGTATTATTGATGTAAAATACTTGAGGCTTTATTTTTTATACATCAACTTTTTCAAGGTGGGCATATGTAGATGCATATCGAATGTATTAGCCCTATTGTTGCGTATATATAGTCCCTCAATTCCATTCATTTGTTTGTCTTTTATATTCATTGTGCGGAGTATTTTAATCAAAGACAAACAAATGAATGGAACAAAGGGAGTATAATTTTGTGAATTATTATCTTCCGAAATGTAATTTTATATAGCATATTAATGCAAATATTTTGGTGTTAATTAGGCTGAAATAGGCAACCCCAAAAGTGAAATAATCATCATTTCGTAGCACAAAGCTACTATTGAGTGACGAATTTAATTGTCGCCCAAACTACATAATAGCGCATGACAAAATAGTTGCTGTTGAACACGAGGGATAGAAAAGGTGAACATATTTTTGTTGCATAAATTATATTTAGGACAACTACAACATTTTCGTCGTAGAAAGACCCATTAGGCGACGAAATGTTTTGATGCACAAAACTCCTATATGGATACGAAAGATATTTTTGTCGCACAAATTATAAATTGAGCAACGAAATAATTTTGTTGCACAAAGGATCCTATGGGCGACGAAAAACAGTTTCATTGCGCATACAAGAAAGGGCGTTGACCCTTGGGCGTCGAAGCCATGACTAACGTATTTTTGTTGTATAAGAGTATGAGCAACGAAAAACCTATTTATGGTGACGAAATTTTTTGTTGCACAAAATTATTTTTCTTGTATTGACAACCCGATAACCAGTGACTCGAACTTGACCCGACCGATTTGAACCCGAACTGATAAGATTGACAACCAGAAGACAAATAATCTCCCAGATTGATCCAAATAAAAGAGATTTAATGTTTAACTTCATACGTTAGACTACAAAGTAAATAAACAAATTAATATTAAAAAAACAAAACTTATTAGGAAAATCTCGAAAAGTAATTAGACTCGATAATGACCCGATCCAAACCCAACCTAACCCGTCGGATCAACTGACCCAAATTCCCCGACCCAATAGCGACCCGACCCGAAAGAGATGCTGACCTGTTACGACCCGAATCCGATATGACCCGACCCGCCTTGACCCGACCTGAGTGACTCGATTGCCACCTCTATGCTTGTTCAAACCCGCTTCGTGACATAAACATCTTGAAGAAAAAAAATATGGTGAGTGACAGGCTAAAGTCGTATGCCTCAAATTACAATTTATAATCACTTATAACCAACAAACTAAAACAATAGTATAATGTAAAGAAGGGTCGAACCCACAGCGAATCAGTGTAACTACTATAACTGCTACTAATGTAGAATGAAATTAACTAACGAATTACAGAATAAATATGGGGGGTTTAATTTGGATGATTGACACTAACACTAAAACAATAATAAAGATGAAAACTTTGAGTAAATCAAATTATTAAAAGGTGTTGGGTCAAGTACGAATGCACAATTTAATCACAATTGATCATCGAAATCCGGTTCAAATTATTATTCTTGACTACTTTATCATGAATCGTAGATTCTAAAACTCCTTATGAATAACTAATTAAAACGTATCTCGTTCTTAATCAGCCCTAACTGTTAAACAACCTAAACAATCCAGTTCTAGATTTACTTCAACAGCAACATTAATAGATAGAGAATTCGATACAGAGATAAATAAACACATACAATCCAATACAGTTGTGCTATAGATCTAAGATAATTGCTCCCAAGTCTTTATATTAATGAATCCCGTTCAATAATTAAGTCTTAGACGTTACTCAGGTAAGTTAATCAACAAATCATGTTCAATTAACAAAACTAACAATAGAATGATGAAATAGAAAACTAGTTGATCACTCTAGAAATCAATAACAACATTCATGTAATTAAACTGAGCAATTAATAAATAATCAAGAATAAAGTTTAAAACTTTTAAACTCACAATCAATATTTAAGCGCTTCAATGTCTTGAACCAAGATGAGAAAGATGAGAAATTAGTTACACATGGTCTTGAGAAAACTAGGGTTCATAATCTCTCCTTTCTAATGTTACGTTAAACTTCAATAAAAAATAAGCAAAACTGATCCTAATAATAGTAGTCTAATAATAATAGGAAAAGTCTAAAAATTACCAAAAGATAATAATAAAATATAATAATCTTAATAGATACTAAGCTGTCACGGAACCTATAGAGACTTAAGTTCCGTCTTCAATTTTCGAGCTTGTTCTTCCGGTTCCTCGTTTTGGGCCCACCTTGTCTTTGTCTTCTCTTTTCATTCACGATCCGAATCGAGAATCCTCAAATAGGCTTATAACAATGACATCATAAATATTACACAAACGGGACATAAAAACACCGATTTAGTCAACCCAATTATACTTAAATCGTCGTTATAATCATGACTAAATACGACCCATCAAATATCCCACGCTTGAACATTTACTCGTCCTCGAGTAAAACTCGAAAAATGAAATAAAAACAACTTATCGACGGTCCAAAACCAGGCCCGTCTAATGGTTTTAAGTGGCCCTATTCTAAAATCCAAGATGACGCCCTCGTTACAAAGGAAAATCAAATTGAATAATTAAGTAATCGCAAAATGCCAAAACTCATCACATTTTATTTGAAACAAAAATTAAATGATTAATAATGCAAATTATTTTCTCAATGTTAATCTTTACGAAATAAAGTTATTCGCCTTGCATTCACCGAGGTAAATTCATCGATCAAATCTTTAAGATCTATATGCTCTAAGAAATCATTCTCGATTGAATTGAATGCTAAACCATTTAGCCTTTCTTGCGACATTGTCGACCTCTGTTGCGTGTCGTAACCGCAGTCAAAATTAAATTTATAATTCACTTACAAGACTCGAACTAACTAGTAGTAAGGGTCGAACCCACAGGGACTAATGATACTAGGAGGGTTGTTTGAGTTGTTTTTTTTACTAAACTAACTAATTAAAATTAAATAAATAAAATTAATAATACTACTAATCGCAATAAAAGGCAGAAAGTTCTTATTAATGAATAAATAGGAGATATGTAATTTTCTATAGATGTCGGGTAAAATCATCGATTCTCTTAATCAATTTTATTGGATAGATTAGTTAATCGGTTAATCCTTGATCGCAAGTAATTATAAATTACCAATTTTACCTTTCTGACTCGTTAAACGCCGTGAACGCACACAAGTTTAATCCTAATTAATTTATCAAATTAACCATGATCGCATGAATCAAATCAATAAATTAAGTCGCTTTAAGATTACTAATCAGTTGAATAAAATATTACCAGAGCGCTGCAATTATATCTGACTCAAATACTACACAAGATTCTAGCAATTAAGATTAGACCAGAACGCTGCAACCTAACCAAAACTATTATTAATCCAACGATCGATTCATGAATACAATTAAGTTGGGCAAACGAAATTAATAAATACGAATCAGATAGTCAAATAATGAATCTTATATAAATATCCAATAAACTCATTAATCAGTCAAAACGATATCATAATCTCATAAACCCTAATATCCAATAAGCAATTACATACTCCAATTGAAAATTACTCTAAACTAAACATAATAACAGTAAAAATAAGATAAAGATTAGAAAAACTCATAAAAATCAGGACGAACTTTGATTAGAACGGAGTCGAGCCGAGTTGTCTCCCTTCTCTCTGTTCTCTTCGTCTTATGCCCTTCTTTTTTTTTCTTGTTTTCTCTATTCTCTCTCTTCTTCCTACGGCTCTCTTGTTCTTCCTCTTTTATACTTTTTTTTTCTTTTTTCTTCTTCTTATTCTCTTATTAAATCCTTTATTTCCTTTTTTTTGGGTTTTCTAATCCATCTTTTGTTGTAATGAGCTTCAACCCATTTGTTTGGTGTCGGTATCTGCTGGCCTGCTGCCTTGTAGCTCGATTTTGACCTAGTAGATGACGGAATTTGATGTTGCTTTCTTCTATAAACTTGTAGGTCTCGAAATTATTTGATGACGGAATTTGATGTTGCCTTAATCGAAATCATTTTTTTAAATATTAATAGTATTTTGTGACAAAATGTTAGATTAGAATTTTTCGTCAAATTCCCAAGTTTAGGTAGTTTAATAAAAACAAAGGCTAAAACTTTTAAGCCCACATTTCTATCAAAATTTTGATACCATTTTCCCTAAATATTCACATATCCCAAAATTTTAAAATGGCTTGCAAAACACACTCGATGTCAATGGCCACCCGAACTCCACTTTCAGCAATAATTCATCCAATTTTCAGTTTACCTCATCCCCACTGTTAAATCCGACATTGTCCTCAATGTCAAAAGACACAACAAAGAGCTGAAAGTTTGCACACATAAATATATAAGAGGGATAAAGGTACTTGGCGGGTCTAGCAAAGTAGAAATATCTGCATCTTGTCCACGTTGATTTTGAAAACGTCATCCCATTGACAGCTATCATATGTTCAACAAATGATCACTGTTTCCTATCCTGCAAAATTTCAACACTGGACCAAGACAAGTGAAATAAGAGAAATGAAATATAAATGAAAAATAAGTAAAATAATTAGTCACGCATACAAAATAAATATACAAGCTCGGGTTGCCTCCGGAGAAGCGCCTTATTTTACGTCATGGCTCGACATGCTATTTCTCAATTTTCATACGTTGGATCCTCCAAATCAATAATATCCACCCAATTGGCCTCGAATTAATTGTAATATGGCTTTAGTCTATGACCATTCACTTTAAGTATCCTTCCTGACTCGCATCCTTTAATTTCTACCGCTCCATGATCAAACACCTTAAGAACCTCAAAGGGACCGACTCATCTTGATCTCAATTTTCCAAAAAATACTCTTAACCTAGAATTATAAAGGAGGACTTTATCACCTACATTAAAGATTTTTATAGATAACATTTTATCATGATAAACCTTAGTTTTTTTCTTTGTAGATCCGAGAATTCTCATATGTATCATTCTTTATCTCCTCCAATTCTAGAATTTCTAGTTTTCTATGAGCAACGGACTTTTCATAATTAAAATTACACTTCTTAATTGCCCAAAATGCTCGATGCTCTAATTCAACTAAAAGGTGATAAGCTTTCCCAAATACCAAGCGATAAAGAGACATCCCTATTGGAGTTTTGTATGCAGTTCTATATGCCCATATAGTTAAAAGGCTTCTTTAAGCATTTAATTTTTTTGTCACTTGGCATGCATTAATGATTTTTTTTTTCAATTTTGTATTTTATTAAAATTTATTCTTATTAAATTTTGAATTGTTTTATTACATATGTGTTGTATATTTTTATTTTTTTTAAGTTTATATTTAATCACATTATTAAGTATCACAAACTTTTCATCTACCCATAATCCTATATTTAATAATTTGTTATAATAAATAACTCAATTTATTATTGTTATCTTTCAAAACCTTTGCACCCACTTTTCATTACAAGCAATTATTAAAAATAGTACTTTGTAGATAGTTTAACACATTTAAAAAAAATAAGAATTTTCATTTCTTAGGTTTTTTTCTTTAACAAAATTAATATTTGTTTGCTATTTTATGCCTACTAAATTTAAACTTTATTGCATTGTAAATAGTTTAAACTTTATTACATTATAAGTATGCGTTTAGCTATTTTAGTTTATTAATAAAATTATTACTACTTACAGTTTTTTTAATTTTAATTATTTTTTGTTATGCATTCAATTTTTGTGCACGTGGCGGATGCTTTCATGTTTTTTTAACAATTTAATATTTTACAAAAAACTATCTTTTTTAATTTTGAATTTTCTTGTTACAGATGTGTTTTAAAGTTTTATTTTCATTATCTTTGTAATTAATCACATTATTAAGGATCACAATAAATTTACATTATTTATAATTTATATTTACTAATTTGTCTATAAATACTTCGTGTATTCAAAAGACAACTTAAAACATTAAATTTTATTCCACAAGTCAAAGTTTTTTTTAAGGAAATGATTCTTTTTAATATTTCACTTAAAACATAAATTTATTGTTATTAATGAAAATTAATGATTTTCGAAAAAAAAACTTAATCATTTGAAGGTTACACATTTTCATCTACTTTTGTCTTAATAATCAAATTTAATATTAATAATTATATTATATATTATGTAGAACTTCATTATCATCATTATATAACTAAAAAATCAATATAATGGAGAGTTGGAAAAAAAAACCATTTGTATTTTGAGATTTCTTATTCACATTTCATTCGTTCTATTTTATAAATATTCTCTTCAGTTTTGTAATTGTTCTTCGTTGATTCTAATTTTAATACTAATTTTATCTTTTTGCGTTTGTTTTTGTTTAGTGAACTTATGTGAAGCTAATAATCAAGTCTGAAATTTCTCATTTTTCAGGTATAATAATTTTATTCTAATTGATTTTTATATAAATACACTTCAAGTTAACTTTAAATCTCATGGATTTTGTGTTCATAAGAGTAACTTTTATTTATATTCAAAGTTGAAAAAATTTACAAAATATGATTAAGAAGATGTTGCAAATATAAGTGTTAATCATAGTAGCATATTAAGGATTACAATTATTTGGGTTATGTATTTGATATTTTAGTCCAAAGGTAAATCATCAATAAAAAAAGGGTTTTTCTACGTTGTACTTGTACCATTCATGTTTTCCATTTTCTATCATATACCCTGGCCGAGTGGCCACCTATTTTCTAAATCCCCACCTATACCCATGTAGTTGATTAATTTCATTAAACGTGACCTAATTACAATTAATCTTCTTAAAAAACCCTAATTAATTTCCATCTCCGTCTCCTATGTTTTCTTCAATTCTAATTTTGCATGCATGCATAATTTCTGAATTTTTTCTTCATTTTATCATAATTCTTTCTCTTTATTTTAAGTGCAACATCAATGCTTTGTTTGTTGATGTGATTAAATTAATTTCGTTTGAAATCAGTCAAATATCATTATTTTAAGCAAAAGAATAAGTTGGGGAGAAGGTGGAGGAAAATCAATAAGGTAAAAAAGAAGAAGTTGATGTATAAAATGGGGAAAATGAAATAAATTAATGAAATAGAGGGAAAGGTTGAGAAAGTGAAGGGAATACAAGTCAAGGTCGTCAAAACTGGTTATGTCATAGCCTAGAATCACTGTCATGATATCTAATTAACGGAGCATTAGACGGATAATTGTGATTAAGTCACTTTTCATGAAGTTAATCAACTAAAGGGGTATTAGTGGGGGTTTGAAAATAGGACGGGTACATGGTAGAAAATGGAAAAACATGAGGGCACAATGTAGAAAACCCCCCCCAAAAAATTAGTAAGGAAATGACAAACAAAACTTAATATTTCTCTTAGGCATAATTAAGCATAATGTCTTATTCATATGAAAATCTAATAGTTTTCAAAAAAAAAAATACTTAGTTTTCAAAAATTTGGTTGTTTCGTCATTTAATAACATTCATCGTAATGATAATCAATCAAATTTAATATGAATAATTAGATTCTTTAGTATTAAGAACTTCTTACTAAACTAGCTAATTTATGTATTTTATTGCCTTACTATTAAAATTTTTATTACATGCTTTATTATATATTTTATGTTTGCATCTATGAAATACAGTTAAAAGATTTCTTCTCCCATCAATTTTTTTACTGAGTGACTTCTGTCTCTTCCATTAAAACATTAAGCAAAACTTTTCATTTGCCTTTTATTAAAAAATATATTATTAAATTTAATATATATATATATATATAGAGAGAGAGAGAGAGGTTCTAATGAGTGCCTATATAAGTGTTGAGTCCCTAAGTCCTCATCTCATCCGTTGGATGGGAGATGGATGAAGGGACGAGATTAATCACTATATTATTAAAAAAAATAAAAAAAATAAAAAGATATTGCTTCCAACAAAATAGGAAGGAGAATATCATTCACATTCATTCATCAGTAACGTATCATTCGCATTCATTCAATCATTCACTCTCTCGTTCATCATCGTTCTCTCGTTCAAAAAAAAAGGATACTGCTTCATCGTTCTCTCGTTCATCAATTCAGTTTCCATTACTTTCTTCATCGTTCTTCATCGTTCTCTCGCTCATTCAATCATTCATTCTTCCTTCAAAATCACACAATCAAGACCACATTCAATCAGTAATCGTCTTCATCGCGCTGCATTATACGTTCGATCAATTCATCTTCTACTTTTCATTCAATGGCTGATATGAAAATCGTAGTAAACATAAACGGTGAGTATATACATTGTAGTTTATACTGGATTGTATATGGGAGTCATTGATATGATATTAGATTATTAGTTTCTACTTTTCTATGTTGAACTGCATATTCATCTGCGCACACGAAAATATATTGGTTTATTTTAGTTCACATACTATGTTACTTTAGTGTGGAGTGTCTGTTACTTTAGTGACAAACATCTATTACTTTTATGATCAGTTACTTTAATTCATCGAAGATGTTACTTTGGTTAATAACGTCAGTTATTGTAACGCATTAAAGAGTCATGTGGATATATTAAACCGCCATATTAAAATAATAATAAAAAAAGATCTTGTTTCCTATAATAGTGGGACGTGATTGCCAACAAAATAGGAAAAAGATATTGGTTTATTTTCTAATTTTCTACGTTGAACTGCATATTCATCATATGAAATTTGCGTGCACACAATATATTGAGTTATTGTAGTTCATATACTGTGTTACTTTAGTGTATAGCATCTGTTACTTTATATGTCATGTTACTTTAATACACTCTAGTCGTTACTTTAGTGCTTTTCATCTGTTATTGTAGTGCATTGTAGTGTCGTAAGGATAAAGGAAACCGCCATATTAAAAAAAAAGATACTGTTTCCTATAATAATGGGACGTGATTGCCACCAAAATAGAAAACAATATCAAAGAGTAACGCCATATAAAAAAAAGAAAAAAAAAAAAAGATATTGCATCCTATAATTATGGGACGTGATAGACTTCAAAATAGTCTATCACGTCCCATAATTATAGGATGCAATATCTTTTTTTTTTCTTTTTTTTTATCAGAGAGTAAGATACTGTGTCATACTCTCATTTCTGATCATCATATGAATTTTTTGCACTAACCTATACCTGGTGTTATTTTGATAAGCATTATCTGTTACTTTAATTCACACTATCTGTTACTTTAATGTCTTACCTCTGTTACTTTATACCTGGTGTATAAGCATCATCTGTTAATTTAATCCAATGTTACTTCAATGCACTTTATCTGTTACTTTAATTCTTCTTATCTGTTACTTTAATCCATATTTCAAGTTTTAATTGTTTTTTTCCGTCACGTTTATTGGCACTGTTATTGTTTTTCAGTAGACGCAAAAGCACATGAATGATGTAGGGATGTGGGTGAGAGTTTCCTCCATTGTACGGTGGTGAGATTAAATCAAAGCTTCTGAGATGATGATGAAGAAGAAAAAGAAGAAGACGGAGAGGACGAGAAGGATGAAGAAGCAGAATTATAAGTAGGACATTATGAGTAACAAGTGTGAAACATTGAAATTGTAATGGAGTTGATTTAGTTGGAATCTTGTACCACTTTTTGTTTTGGAGTATCTTAATAAAAACAAGCATTGTTTTTTTTGTTAATTGGAACTCCTGTTTTTGCAAGAGACTACTATGCAACGTAACAAATTTTATGAGTTAAAGTAACACAGTTCATGAATTAAAGTAACACATGATATGAGTTAGAGTAACAGTTTTTGCAAGAGACTGTGCAACGTAACAGATTTTATGAGTTAAAGTAACACAGTTCATGAATTAGAGTAACACAACGTATGAGTTACAGTAACATAGTTTATGGATTATGACAGTAACATGGTAACATACGTACAATGACAGTAGGAAACGGATGATTTTTTGCTGAAGATGAAAAAAACTTAATTTTAAATAAATTTGTTGTGTGAGAAAAAGAGGCAATTAAAAATTTGATAGGGAAAGAGAATTTGTACTGAGATAATTAAGGAAGAGAGAGAAAGAAAATATATTTTAATAGATATTATAGTTATTTCCTTAATTATGAGATCAAATCTTGTCCATTAATCTAACATTGAATCAAGGGCTAAGATGGGGACTCACGGACTCAACATATATAAGTGGACTCACCTGATCCCACTTATATATATATATATATATATATATATATATATAGAGGCGGGTTCCGGTGAGGCAGGGTAACTTCTTACACCCATTGAGGCACAATCTAGACCATTAGATTAAGATAGAACATACATCCAAATAAGTGCTATATACACTAAAAAAGTCATTATATACGTTATTAAACCCACTGTATATATATACACACACTTAAGAATTCAATATATACAGTAAAATAATTGTTATATATACACTCAAATAGTTTTTATGTACACCAATTAATCAACAATGGAACATACATCAAAATAACTGTCATATACACTAAAAGAACTCATTATATACGCTATTAAACTCAGTGCATATATACACTTAAGAACTCAATACATACATTAAAATAATTGTTATATACACCCAAATAATTAATATGTACATAAGTTAATCAACTGAAACATACATTAAAATAACTGTTATATACACTAAAAAACTCATTATATACGCTATTAAACTCACTACATATATATATATACACTTAAGAACTCAATATATACAGTAAAATAATTATTGTTATATATATATACACTCAAATAGTTACTATGTACACCAATTAATCAACATATATACACTGAAATAATTGTCATATGTACTTAATTATTTGATATATTAGAATTTTATATAACCTAAAACAGTTATTATGTACACTGAAATTGTTTTTATATACACCAATTTTATTTTAATATTAAAAAAATGATATTTTTTTCGGAATTTATTTTTTTGGATTTTTTTTTCTTTTGGGAAAAAAAATGTCCGGCAAAAAATGTTTTTCTTGGGAAAAAATGTGTTTATTTTTTCGGGAAAAAAAAGTGTGTTTTGTTTGGGAAAAAATGTTTTTTTTTTCGGAAAAAGAAAATGTTTTTTTTTCGAATTTTTTATTTTATTTTTTTTCTGAAAAATATTGATTTTTTTTCCCCGGGAAAAAAAATTGGGGAATTTTTTTTTATGTATTGGTTTTGTTTTAATCTTAGCCTTTAATTTGATTTTAATCTAATGGTTGAGATTGTGCCTCAATGGGTGCGGCGAGTTGAGTTTCCTCAAAGGATCCTAGATATATATATATATATGTATATATATATATATATATATATATGTATATATATATATATGTATATATATATATGTGTGTATATATATATATGTGTGTATATATATATATGTGTGTATATATATATATATGTGTATATATATATATGTGTATATATATATATGTGTATATATATATATATGTATATATATGTATATGTATATATATATATATGTATGTATGTATGTATATATGTATGTATGTATGTATATATATATGTATGTATATAAATATACGTATGTATATATATACAGAGATGGGATC
The DNA here is from genome assembly GCA_958450325.1 of Agrostemma githago. Taxonomy (NCBI): domain Eukaryota; kingdom Viridiplantae; phylum Streptophyta; class Magnoliopsida; order Caryophyllales; family Caryophyllaceae; genus Agrostemma; species Agrostemma githago. The sequence continues at coordinate 74,124,660 of OY288239.1, read as the reverse complement.
AGGTGAGTCCACTTATATATATTGAGTCTGTGAGTCCCCATCTTAGCCCTTGGTTCAATGTTAGATTAATGGACAAGATTTGATCTCATAATTAAGGAAATAACTATAATATCTATCAAAATATATTTTCTTTCTCTCTCTTCCTTAATTATCTCGGTACAAATTCTCTCTTTCCTATCAAATTTTTAATTGCATCTTTCTCTCACACAACAAGTTTATTTAAAATTAAGTTTTTTTTCATCTTCAGCAAAAAATCATCCGTTTCCTACTGCCATTGTACGTATGTTACCCTGTTACTGCCATAATCCAGAAACTATGTTACTGTAAACCATACGTTGTGTTACTCTAATTCATGAATTGTGTTACTTTAACTCATAAAATCTGTTACATTGCATAGTCTCTTGCAAAAACTGTTACTCTAACTCATACAATGTGTTACTTTAATTCTTGAATTGTGTTACTTTAACTCATAAAATCAGTTACGTTGCATAGTAGTCTCTTGCAAAAACAGGAGTTCCAATTAACAAAAAGAACAATGTTTGTTTTTATTAAGATACTCCAAAACAAAAAGTGGTACAATATTCCAACTAAATCAACTCCATTACAATTCTAATGTTTCACACTTGTTACTCATAATGTCCTACTTATAATTCTGCTTCTTCTTCATCCTTCTCGTTTTCTCCGTCTTCTTCTTTTTCATATTCTTCATCATCATCTCAGAAGCTTTGATTAATCTCAATGGAGGAAACTCTCACCCACATCCCTACATCATTCATATGGATTAAAGTAACAGATAACAAGAGTTAAAGTAACAGATGAAGTGCATTGAAGTAACAATGAATTAAATTAATAGAGTATGCTTATACACCAGGTATAAAGTAACAGAGGTCAGATATTAAAGTAACAGATAGTATGAATTAAAGTAATAGATAATGTTCATTAAAATAACACCAGATATAAGTTAGTGTAAAAAATTCATATAATGATAAAAAATGATAGTATGACGCAGTATCTTACTCTTTGATATTGTTTCCTATTTTGAAGTCATCACGTCCCATAATTATAGGAAGTTGTATTTTTTTTTCTTTTTTTTATATGGCTGTGGACATGACATAAGTCCACCCCGACGCGGCCACGCGCGGGTTTGGGGAGGCAAATGAATCTCCATGAGATGGTCAAATGGAAATTTAAATCGAAGTCGGAGTCGCCACCGAATTTTATGGTTATTCGGAACCGTTCGAGCCCACTCTATGTCGTAGTGGGCCGTGTACAAAATACGGCCCATTTCCGATGTCAGAGTTTATTAGGCTCGTCCCTTTGCATATCGATATAGATGCCGACTTGAGCGGTTAATCGTATATTGAATGACTCTCGTTGCCAATGGTTTCGGACATCCGGAAACCACGGTTATGAGTAAGGGGTGAGGGTACTTGTTGGGAAGTTCACTAAGAACACCCAACCCCGCCCGCATATTAGCGGCCTCTACTAGGATATCGAATGATGTTTTAATACGCGCGTTAGTTGAACGATGAATGATATGCACACATTGTTTTCCTAAGCATGTGAGGAATTGAATGGGTTGCTAAGTCGTTTAATGCATGAAAAATTAATTAACGTCAAAGTTGAATTTAGCATGTGAGATTCGTTTTAGTATAATAAAACAAATGAAAAATAAGAAGGATGAATTTGCTACAAAAGATGAACAAACGAGTTAGTATCGGTTTGTAAATAATAATAGCAAGAAATAAATATGCGAAATCGAGAAAATAAATATTAATCGAAATCTGAAAAATATTGTTGAAAAGAAGCGGTTTTGTATAAAAAATGATGTTCGAAAAAATAAAAAAAAGAACGAAAAGGGTGCGTCGGGACAGCCGGCCGCGCGGCTCGCCCGGGACGCCGGCGGGTCGCGCGTCGGTCTGTTTTTGATACGGTTTTCTGAAAATTCGATTTTTTATTAGATCGCGTATGAATATTGCCTAATTCTTACTTGACTTAATATTTTCGATATTCGTTATATTCGATAGTTGACTACGAAATCAATATCAAGTACTCGGAATAGTTTTGGAAAAGATGTAAATTTTAGAAATCGTTTCGAAGAATAAATAATAAAACGAACGAAAAAAAGTTAGAAAAAGGAGCGCGGATTTCAGACTCGTACGCGAGTCGCCTGTGAGGGGAGCGACTCGCGTGCGGGCCTGTCCCGTTTCGCTCGTTGTTCGAAAATTGTTATTTTGATGAACCACGTACAAGTTATGAATTAATTTGTACTCGATTCATGTTTTCGATATTCGTCGTATCCGATGTTCGATTATGAAATCGATATCGAATATTCGGAATGAATTTTAAAAGGGTTTTGTAAAATATTTTGTTTTGAACGAAAAGTAAAAGAAAAGAATTTTGAACGAGAAAAGATGTAACGATTTTTAATATCGTCGAGATCTTAATATAATTCTTTTCGATACAATATTCGATTATAGAGAAATCGATATCGTATTTTTCAGAATGTTTGTTATGAAAATAGTTTTTCGTTAATAACGATATTAGAAAAACAAAAAAAGACGACTCTTGACCCATAAGAAACGGACGACGAGGAGAAGAGAAGAGAAGAAAGGAGAAATGGGGTTTGGTACACCCTCAACCTACATGCTTTTGTTGACTCGGATCGAGGCTCGTCGGAATGTGGCTAGGCACGGGAGCGTCGAGTGATGTTTTGGTTCGGCTAGGTGGCACGGTTTGGACGAGACGGGTGAAGGGTGTCGGGTATAGGACCGGTTTCCTTCGGGTTTGTAATATCGGTTTCTCGATGCTAGATGTAAGGAATTATGTGTGTGTTCGTCTTTTTTGTTGTATGAAAATTGTGTCTTTCTGAATAATGTGTATCGATGGAATAATGTGTTTCTTATGTTGGATGCAAGGGGCTATTTATAGGGAGTTCCCGACCTTGGCTTAGGAGAGTTTGACTACCGCTTTGGATAGGAAACGTAGGAATTTGAGAAGCATGAGAATTCCACTTTCTTGGCAAAGAAGAAAGGGAAACTCGGCTGATTTGTGCTGTTTTGGCCGAGTGTTTTACACTCGGTCGGGTGTTCGAATCGGTTTTTGAATAGGATTCCTGTTTGAGCTAGAATTACCGCTTGAGTAAGAAGCTGAGGAGAACGAGGATTCCGTTTTCTTGGTGAAAAAGTAAGAAAAACAGGCTGGTTGTGTGTTACTCGGCCGAGTAATTGCACTCGGTTGAGTGTCTGAGCCGGTTCTCGGATAGGATTCCTACTCGAGATCGAATTCTACCTTAAACGGAATTGTTTATTATTTTGTGAAGCTGATTTTTGTGGAGTTGGAGTCCGATCAGGACGCGTGAGACATCACGGTCAGCCCACAAGTCCCGGGAAATATCTTTGACCGGGTTTTGACTTGGTCGCTAAAAGACGGTTTTACCCCTGGTGTCAGATTCGACCCAAATTAGTGTTATTTGACTCGAAACGACCCACTGGGCCTGAATTTGAGGTTGGTTTTGTGAAATTTGTACTCCGTAAAATGCCTAGGCCAAATGCCATGATTTCGAGCCCATTTCCGAGTACGTTAAAAGCACGTTTGCGTCCAATCATCATCGGGTGTTTGTCGAAAACTACTATAGACACCTGGCGGTCAAAATGTGGGTGTCTACAATGGCATTACTCTTTGATATTGTTTCCTATTTTGGTGGCAATCACGTCCCATTATTATAGGAAACAATATCTTTTTTTTATTATTTTTTTAATATGGCAGTTTCCTAAATTCTTAGGACACTACAATGCACTACAATAACAGATGAAAAACACTAAAGTAACAACTGGAGTGTATTAAAGTAACACGACATATAAAGTAACAGATGTTAGACATTAAAGTAACAGATGCTCTACACTAAAGTAACACTAAAGTAACAACTGGAGTGTATTAAAGTAACACGACATATAAAGTAACAGATGCTCTACACTAAAGTAACACTAAAGTAACAACTGGAGTGTATTAAAGTAACACGACATATAAAGTAACAGATGGTAGACATTAAAGTAACAGATTCTCTACACTAAAGTAACGCAGTATATGAACTACAATAACTCAATATATTGTAAATGTAAAAACTAATAATTGAGTAGCATCTTAATGACTTCCATGGCGATTCCAGTATAAATTACAAAACATATATACTCACCGTTTGTGTGTTCTACGATTTGCATATGAATCTATGATGAATAACACGACCATGAAAACAATATCAACATGAAAATTGACGCAAAACATGAATGACACGACCATGAAAACAATATCAACATGAAAATTGACGCAAAACATGAACACAAATTGACGCAAATTAATCAAGATAATGAATAAAAATTGACGCAAAACATGAAAGCAATATCGAAACTCACCATTGTTATACTCGATGAATTGCTTATCAACCGTTAATGAAGATGGCACGATCATTGAATCATAGTAACGGAATTTCGAGCACAAATTTGATTGAATGAATGAACGTGATGATCGATGGGGGCATTTTTTTTTAAAGGTTTTGATGAACCTGTGAATGAACGTGAATGAATGAATGAATGAGGAATGATTGTGATTATGGGAGTTATTGTTTCCTAAAATCATGGGAGTTATTTTAGGATACTAAATCTTCCTTTTTTTTAAATACAAAATATTAGGATGCATCTTGTCCATCCATCCTCATCTAATCCAACGGATGAGATGAGGACTTAGGGACTCGACATATATAAGGGGACTCATTATAACCCATCTCTATACATACATACATACATACATACATACATACATATATTATTAAAAACTTTTTTATGCATTTAATTTTTTTGGCCACATGGCGGATGGTTTAATTTTTTTTACTTAAATTTGTCCTTTTAAAATTTTGATTTTTTTTTATCACAAATAATTTATTGTTATTAATAAAATTTAATGATTTTTGAAAAAAAATCATTTAGAGGTTACACCTTTTCATCTAATTTTGGCTTAATAATCAAATTTAATATTAAAAAGAGTTATTTCATGGGAATAATACCAACTATGTGTGTTCTTCTTAAAATAATCCAAACTATACGTAATCTAATTTTAATATAAACTACGCATTCATTAATCTCGTTTTGTTATGTATGAACTTATGACTTGCTATTACAGGTCATAGTGACTTGTTGTAACTTTCTAGGGTTTTATTAAGTCCGTTGCAGTCATCGTGAAAGCCAAAATAACAGTAAATATTTTTTTCATAGCTTCTATAAGACTAAATGAAAAAAAATAGAAGATGAATTTTCAAAAAAATTAATTTTTTTTCAATGGCCGAAAATGAACACGAAAAGTAAATCAGAATAAAAAGAGTTAGGGAAAGAATTGAATAAGGGAGGTTCAACAGGTAGCCGGTCACTCATAGCAAAGCGAGGTTAATGAAGACATAGTTCGTATTAAAATAAGATTACGTATAGTTTGTATTAATTTAAGAAGCACACGCATAGTTGATATTATTTATTATGAAGAACTTCATTATCATCATTATATACCCAAAAAAGCAATATAATGGCGAGTTGAAAAAAAAATCATTTGTATTTTGAGAGTTTTTATTCACATTTCATTTGTTCTATTTTACAAATGTTCTATTCAGTTTTTCAATTTGACGGACGGAGATTTGTCGTGAATCTCGATCGATCAAAGTAAAAACCAACTAATCCTAAACTTGGGTAGTTGAGGGTAAGTCGGGTCAAATCCACAGGGACGGTCTAGTTGAATAAACAATTAGAGGATTATACAACCAGTTGTACATAGCTCTATGTACAACTGGTTTTAAGATTTTGAGTTTTATCACAAAAATTTCGAGTTTTGCTGTAAACTTTTTGAGCTTTAGTGTAAAATTGTCGATTTAAATCACATAAATATTTAAGCTCAAAAACTTACAACTCAGCTCATAAACTTTTATAAGCTCAATAAATATACACAAAAGCTCAAAAACTTTGTCTTGGTTGTACAATGTTTTTGTACAAACAGGTGTATAATCCTATTTTCCTTGAATAAAGGGTCTAGGTCTAGGTAAGGAATTAGTCAAAGGAAGAGAATAATTGGTTGGAAGAGGGTTCTAAACAAGCGAGCTAAACGAATCTGGGAAAGTAGTGATTGAGCCCATTTACTTTGCTCAATTGTGAAATCAAACCCTCTAACTCGTGATTGTTGCAATTAGACCCCTTAACTTTGCCAATATGTGAAATTAAACAATTTTTTTATTTTTTTTCCATCAATTGCTCAATTTCTTGTCAATTTCATGTCAATATCTCATTACTATCAATAAATATTTTATCCCAAAATACACCAATATAATACGTATACGTATAGAAATACATATTCTCAAGTACGAAGGAGTCCAAAAAAAATACTACTCGTATTCGTATATCCCAAGTAGTTTGATAAACTATTTTATCCCGTAATGTACGTATTCGTATTCTATTGTAATGTACGTATTTCTATTCTACCGTAATGTACGTATTCGTATTCTAGTATGAGAAATTGACGAGAAGTTGAACAATTGATCGGAAAATAAATAAAAAAGGGTTTAATTTCACGTATTGGCAAAGTTAAGGGGTCTAATTGCTACAATCAAGAGTTAAGGGGTTTGATTTCACAATTGAGCAAAGTAAAGGGACTAAATCACTACTTTCCCGGATATTAAATACTAATAAAGATGAAAACTTTAGACTAATTAACTATTTAAATAAGAATAAATACAAACATAATAAATGAGAAGGGAGAAGAGAAATATACCAAATTGAAATGGAGAATTGCATATGTTCTGGTATGGAAGCAGTTGACCCGAATCGGATTCGGGTCCTTAGTATTTGTTGTTGCTTTGGTGATGATCGTTTAACTTCCCTTGGGCTCCTCTTTCCCTTACTCCGGTGATCGGACCTTCCCGGCGGAGGTGGCCTACTCCCTGCACAGAGAACAGACAGGGCCCCGGAGGTGTCCGGGGGAACCCTCTCCGATGCCTAAGTCAGTCCATGAATAGCCTTTAGGAACCTCACTCGTGAGGAGTAAGGTGGCGGTTTTTAGAGTGAAAGTCTAGAGAGAGAAAGTCCAACCCCTTTTATGTGGGAAGTAGTTGGGTATTTATACCATCCCATAAGAGAGGGAAATGAGAGAGTGAGAGAGGGGGTGTGAGTGGATGAGGGGGTGACATGTGGGTCCACCTCGTCCACTCATTTCCTTTTACCTTAGGCCTGGTCGGAGGGGCTCTGATTCCTCCCTGGCCCTGCCAGGGACCAGCACGCCCTGTCTGGCAGGCAGGGGGGTTTGCGTTGGAGCTGTCAGCAGTTCAGGCCTCCTGGAGACTTCAACTAGGCTTTGCTTTGGTGGCCTGCCAAGCAGGCCACTTCTTATTTCTGGGTCGGGCTTCCCCAGGGTCTGAATTAGCGGGCGATCTGTGACAGGCTACCGATTCCCATCAATTGGCCCTTGCCGGTTGAGAAGGAGCGTGGCTCCTGCTCAGTAGGCGACATCTTGACTGGGATGGCGGGAGGTTGACTTCTTGAACATCTTTGCATTAAATGCATCGCGTGTTCCCGAGGGAGAGAGCCTTAACTTCTCTGGGTATGCAAAGAGTTTAAACGTCCTCTTTCATGATTACTCCTTCTTGCAAAGTGGATTTTCGAACAGTGTGTCTGGTTGATGATTGGTTCCTCTCTTTGCAGAAGTGGTTGGAACGCCATTAATGCCCTGCTTTTGTTCTTGTATAAATTCCGGCTTTACTTCATAGTCCTCACAATCCTTCTCCATTTTATTCCACTTTTTCAAGAGAAAGAAAAAAGATGTCGTGGGTGAGGAAAATAGTTTTTCGTTGCGGTGTTTACGTGGACATCCTCTGCTTCAGGGGGCGTAGGAGACTGAGATACCCAAGGCAGGTTCATCTGTCTCTTCGCCGCAGTAGGCAAATGCGTTCCCGCCTTCCTCGGGTTGCTAGGAGGAAATCTTTATCCAGGGCTGGCAAGCGCCCCAAAAAGTCCCCATCTCCTGCTGGGCCCACACCCCGACGTTGCTCCCAGGCGGGAGGTTTCTTTGACAGGGGGTGCTACGCATGTTTCCCTTGGTTGCACCCTGAGCAGTTCGATCCTACCTGCCCTGAATTGGACTCTTCTCCTGAGTCAGGCCCTTCCTCCCCCTTGGCGAGGCGGGAAGACCATGGCTCTCCTGAAGGTGCCGGGGTGGCCCCTTACGGTAGGGACTGGGATGTGAGTAGTCACGACTCAGAAGACAGTGAAGGCCAGGGCTACTCCTCTGGCAAGGATGAGGAGGAGGGCCCTGTTAACCCTTTCGAGGATTCCGATAGCTGGGGTTGGGGCTCTGTTGCAGGTGGTCATGACAGCCCTGGGGATTACTCCTCGGGTTATGATGATGATTAGACCTGACCTGCATATGCAGGCTTTTTGAGCCAAACTGTTAGGCTCTTTTTGTGTCTTTCTGTTCCCACTTTGTTTTGTAATTTCGGCCTTTTGGGCCTTTCAACTAATGAGAATCAGGTGGGCTTTTTGTTTTGTCATCATCTCTCTCTTTCTCTCTCTGTTTTTTTTTTTGAATTGATGGTGTCATGTAATGATGTCTTTCTCTGCTCTTGTTTGCCTTTTCGAGGCTCCTTGGGTAGTTAAATTTTGGATGTGTGACACATGGGGGGGCTTTTCCTGGGAAACTCTTTGATTGAGCGGCTCTTCGTCTTCCTGCGCCTATATAAGTGCCAGTTCCTCCTTCATTCCCCCTTTTACACATCCAAAATTTTACGAACCCCCTTTCTCAATTTCTCTTCTTGCCAAGCGCTCTTTAGACTGAGGAAATTTCTCGCTTCTTCATCCAGCGACTGCTATTTAGGTTAGAGTCCCAATCCTTGTCTTCCTCGTCTTTCTATTCTTTCGTTTTTCCCTATTTCCTTGATTACCATGGTCAACCGTTGTGCCCGGGTTCTCCTTTTCTCTAGTCTTTCGACTGAAAGGACGGGGGGTAAGGATAGTGCTAACACTGACCTTGCCTCCTCCTCTGGGGGGCTGGGTGTCAGGATGGCCGAGGAAGACCGTTCGGAGGACAGTGGGGGTGCAAACTCCCCTGAGCCTGCTCCCCTTAATGTTATTGATTCTAACGACGAGGCGTTAGAAGTCGATGCCTCTACAATCGCTGGCCCACTCGTTCCTAGGTAGCCGGGGAGGGCCTATTACTTAGACAAAACCAAGTATAGGATTCCCTTGAGAACATACCCGGCCCCCAAAAACCGAGACCTAATTCTGGAAAAGAGTGCCGAGGAGGCTATAGCCAAGCTCTATAATTTTGGGGAGGGCTATACTGTTGTCGTCCCTGGGGAGAAGAACACGGTATGCAATCCCCCTTCGGGCTGTATTGCTGTGTACCCCAAATATTTCAAATTTGGCTTGCGCTTTCCCCTTCACCCATTTTTGGAGGAGGCTTTCCGGTGCACGAATGTGGTCGTTGCCCAGTTGACAGCCCTTGCCGTCAGATCGCTGATTGCCTCCACCTAGACCTGCCTATTCTGGGGTGTGGAGCCATCCATAAACGCTCTACGGTTTATGGTGGGTCTCCAGATGGTGGCTTCCAATGAAGGGGTGGCTCCCCGGGTTATTTTTCCATCCTTCGCCAGAAGAAGAGCTCCCTGGTATGGCCGGTTCTGAGCGGCCTGAAGGATTGGAAAGACAATTTTCTCTATGTGCACAGTGCTACGGGATGGAGGATTCCTCGTCATTTCAGGAATCATGTCCATACCCGGCTGGAGACACGCCAAGAGTATCACCTTGAAGTTGGGGGGAGAGCTCTTGAGGTCAAGCTGACCCAGCTAGAGAAAGATTTGGTCGCCCGGTTTGCCTCTTCCAAGGACAGCAGAGGTTCATATGGTCCTGACATCTGGCTCCCTCACGCCGAGCTTATAGCGACCGATAACTATCTGACTCGGGTGGGTCTAAACCCCGGTCTTAGTGCAGGTAGCTCAGGGATTCTGTCAACACTTAAATTTCCTTTGCCTTGTTGTTTATTTGTGTGGTTACTCAGCTATCTTGTCTTTTCGCAGACCTTGCTACTTGCCTTTGGTCGAGGAACGAGTTGAGAGATCTTGGCCTGAACGAGAAACTCTCAGCCTTCGTCAAACATCCCCTCCTTCCTTCTGACTTCTAGAAGCAAACCCTGATGAAGTTTGTGAAGAGTTTGTCCATCAACAGGGTAAAGTTTCCTCCTCTCCCCCCAAAGCCAACTCCTGTGAAGGCTGCAGTTCCGGCTCTTGCCACCAGGGATGCGGAAGGGGAGGCTGCCTCAGAGGCTACCCCTTCCTCTGCTAGCAGGCACGGGACTCCCCTGCTGGGACTCAGCCTCCAGGGGGGTCAAAGCCTTCAGACTCAGAGGATACTGGGGAAAGCCGCCCCTGGTTGGTAGAAAGAGAAAAGACAAGGAAACGCTGGATGATGTCCCGGTGGTGGACCTGGAGGCCTACGCCAGCACGCTTGAGGCCAAACAGCCTGCCCACGACGTTCCAGGTACTCTGTTTTCTTAGGAAAATGCAGAGTTCCACTTTACTGCTGGCGAGAGTATCGATGCTTCTGCCCTGCTCTCTGACTTCACTGCTTCGCTGGCGGATCATCTCACCAAGTCCCTGACTTACTCCACTAGCCAGGTGTTCCAGTTTATTCAGCGTTGCTCCAGGGTATTCCAGGCCTCTTCGGAGCTGGCGGCCTTAAGCCGTTTAAACGACGAGGAGTTAAGTGTTACTCCTGGGTGCCCCCTCCCTGAACACCTGGCGGTGGTTGAGAGGGATGCCACTCTGATTGCCAGTCTGAGGGATCAGCTGGCTAAGTGTGAGGGCGAGCTGAGAGAGGCTAAGGATGAAGCAGTCCGCTGGAAAGCCCAGGGTGAGAGAGTTGTGAGGGAAGCAGCTAACCTAGTAGTGGAGCTGGAGCAGGCTAAACAGGCGGCAGCTGAGCTGGAGCGGGCCAGGAAGACGATTGCCGAGCTGGGGCATTTTAAAAGGAAAGCGTTTGAGCTGGAGGATCGTCTAACCAAGGCTGGTTCGGACCTTCAGAGGGCGCAGGATGATTTGAAGGCGAAGGGCGAGAAATGGTGCAAAGAGAAGGACAACCTGATCAATGAGGCCAACTCTGCGGTGGCAGAGCACTTTAACGCTGGGGCCACTTCCTCCCTGAAGTTCGTTATGGAGGTTATCAGGGAGATGCTTCCTGACTTTGATGAGGATGCTTTTCAGGCCCTTTACGCTGCCAAGAATGAGGCCAGAGCTGATGGATCGCCTGAGGAGACTCCTGATGCTGATCAGAGTGCCCCCCTGCATTACATGCAGGGCAGTCGTCTTCTGAGGGGTCATGTCCTTACCCTTCTGCGCCTTTGCTTCCTGGCTGACTCTTCAATATTTTTTTTGCACGCCGGGCTCTGAGGTGGCCGGCTGCCGGCGGATGTAATTTTTTAACTCTTGCCTCTGGATTTGAGTTTTATCCTTTGTTTTTTAAATTCTATGAATGCTTCGTACTATTTTTATGAATGTTTCTTTTCGCCTGTTATGCACTTATTTTTTACCATTCTTCAAGTCCTGGCTTGACCCTGGCTTTTTGTCAAAGTCCAGGGGGCCTGCCCCCTGCCTGCCTTTGGGCAGTCAGGGGGATTCTGGTGTTTTTTAAACAAGGTTGAGTGTGACATCAGTCCTTGTTCGTTCAACCTGACCCTGGCTTTTGTCAAAGTCCAGAGGGCCTGCCCCCTGCCTGCCTTTGAGCAGTCAGGGGGATTATGGTGTTTTTATACAAGGTTGGGGGATGCCCCCAGTCCTTGTTCATTCGGCACATGGGGCCCGACCTGACCCTGGTTTTTGGTCGAAGTCCAGGGGCCTGCTCCCTTCCAGCCCAGAGATAGGCAGGGGGACTTTGCGTTTTTTATACAAGGTTGGGGGATGCCCCCAGTCCTTGTTCATTCGGCACGTGGGGCCCGACCTGACCCTGGCTTCTGGTCGAAGTCCAGGGGGCCTGCCCCCTGCCTGCCCAGAGGTAGGCAGGGGGAATTTGCATTTTTTAAACAAGGTTGGGGGATGCCCCCAGTCCTTGTTCAAAATTGTTGGGGGGGGAGGGGGTCCATTTTCCCTGGTTTTAGCAACAGGGGGCCTCCCCCTATTGCCCCCTGCTCGTTTGTGTGTGAAATGCAATTTTGAACAGACAACGAGTATGAATTCGGAAATCTCTCCATTTCTTTTGAAAATAAATTTTCAAACATTCAATGGTCGGAGCCGTCGACATTTTTCTTGACCGTTCTCCGCCGATTTTTGAAGAAAATAAGTTCCTTAATCTCTTCTCAGAATGTGGTTGTTGATGTCTAAAGATAGGACCAGAGGGTCGCTATGAGGGTATATCACCCGCCCTGCGTCCTGGGGGTGATAGTCAGGGTTAGGCCCTTTGGGCTGCCTGCCCTCTCAGCATAGCATATCTGGTCTCGCAGTTCTCTTATTTGTCTTTTCTGGCCTCTCTTACTCATTTGGCCTTCTGCGTCTCCGGACACCACATGAATTATCAGGCGGTTTTGCACTGATCCCTCAGGTTTGTCCACCGCTTCCTTCTGACCCTTGTTCCTCGCAGCATAGTTACTCAGCCATCCATTCCTGATAAGCTTCTCAATTTCATCTTTTAGGTGTCGGCATTCCTCAGTGGCATGCCCAACACAGTCATGGAATGTGCATAACTTTTTTGGGTCTCCCTTTGGACTGCGGGGCTTGCTCGGGCAGTTCCACTTAGCCGTTTCCTTTTCCAGTTTGAAGATCTCTGCTCTGGACTTGTTGAGAGCTGTGTAGCTATCAAACCTGGGTTGATAGGCTACACGCTCCTTTCTTGGAGTGTTGCCCTCCTCATTTTTCTGTCTGCCCGCCTCGCCCCTGCTGCGTCCACCCTGCGGCCTGGAAGGTCCTGTGGGGGTATCCGGCAGGCTGTGGAATTCCTCCTGCAACATGAAGCCTTCGGCAATCTTTCGAGCCTTGGCCAGGGTCTCCGGCTGGGCTCTAATCATGTGGTTCTTCATCTCCCCAGGGAGCAATGAGTTGATCAATGCGTATGCTGCCGTTGGGTCGTCGATTTCCTTGACCTGATGGAAAGACAGGTCTAACCTCTTCAGGTACTCCCTGACAGTTTCACCCTTCTTCTGTCTCAGGGTCATTAGGTCAAAACGGCTCAGCCGGCGTCTTGTGTTCCCTGCGTACTGATCTAGAAAGGCTTCAGGCAGCTCTATGAAGTAGCAAACCGAACCCTGCGGCAGGTCCCTGAACCACCCTTGGGCTAGCCCTACTAGGGAGGTGGGGAAAACCTTGCACCATACTGCGTCATCCACATCGTACATTCCCATATGGCTCTCGTAGGCTGCCAGATGATCTTCTGGGTCGGTGGTCCCGTCGAACTTGACAGACGACGTTTTATTTTTGGGAATGGGGTATCCCTCACTAGTAGAATTAATGTCATTGGAACCTATTAAAAGAAACCGGTTGTAAAAACAAGAGGTGCCTTAGACCACAAAAAAATGCTTTGGCACCTGTTGTACATTGAACCGGTTCCAAAGACCTTATCAATGGAACCGGTTGTTCACCAAAAAAGGTGCAAAAGATATTAGGTAAAAATTTTAGATCATATTAAAATGCTTTGGCATCTGATGTAAGTGCAACCGGTTCCAAAGACCATATAAATGAAACCGGTTTTCAACAAGAAGGTGCCAAAGATATTAGGTAAGATTTTTAGAAAATATTAAAATTCTTTGACACCATCCTTAATTTCAACCGGTTCCAAAGACATAATAAATGAAACCGGTTATAACTACTGCAGATTCCAATTTCTAAAACTCGTAATACATCCATATAACCCTAAATCCCCTTTCACTCACATAAATCAGTCATTCTTCAACAATCAACATCCCTTCATAGCAGCTCAAAAAAGCAGTCGCACCTCCGGTAACTCCCATCGCGCCGCTCCCTTCTTCTTCCAACTTCGATGGTGGTGCTTTTCCACTATTATATTGATAGCTGGTGCGCAACTTCGAGCATCTGGACCTTGATTTCCAGTGGACGACCAACGAAGAAGGCACGAGGATACATAATATCGACTCGTGGTTTGGAAAGAGGAAGAACACCTTGTTTTGATGTATCTCGTTTTTCATTGTTCATTCTCCAGATCTTGGTTCGCTCGAGGAATTTTACCAGCAGCGCTATCCTGGTTCGCTTTCTCTCTTTTTTTTTTTTTTTTTTTTTTATCTTCTAACAATTTCTGGGTTTTCTGCTGTTTATGTATGTCGATTTTTTGCTATTAGATTTAATTACTTGCTTTTAGATGCGTGTTAATTACTCTCTCGTATCAAATTAGGGAATTTAGTGCCGATTTGGACATTATTGAAAAACCGTCTCTCATTCTGTGAGAAAATTACTGCTACTAGTTTACACTCTAGTGGATTGACATGCTCTGTTACTACGTTAGCAATGACTTTGACTTGATCAATTGAGATTCACCATTGGTGGTTGCTTACTTTATCTGGATTCTTTTCTTCTCAATCTACCACTCTTGCACCTAAAATAGATAACTTCATTCAATTCACAAAACTCTTGACATTACTTTATTTATTCCTACTATTATCATCCCTATTGACTAAACTTCAATTTTAAGAAATACGAGTAGTAGGAATATATACCATGAACATATGTACCCTTATATTTTCATTTGAATTCCTTTTCACTGATTGATTTAAACGTAGTGGGAACGAGAATCTCATTTATCTAGGGGTAAAATAGGGAGTTCGCTATTTTCAGTTATTACTTGTATGTATGAAAAGTGGACAAAAGGGATGGACAAGTAAGGTAATCAGGACGAAAAAATGAGATGGAGTATAATTCATTTGTTCTTTCTTTGGCTTTACCAAAAATCAAAACTTTCATGCGAGAACCCGTCTCTCAAGCAAAGGGTTAAGGTCATGGTAATTGTATTGTTTAGCTTTTATGGGTGATTCTCATGATCTAAGCAACTGCTATGGAGGAGACTTTGATTTGGTTTGCAGGGGTAACGAAACCTCCATTGTTATAGCCAACACCGAGGTATTATTCAAATGAAATCTTATTAAGAAAGTCCTATGTGTAATGTCGTCGTCATTGTTGTTAATTCAATCTCAATCTCTATTGTTTGATTGCTTTTGGCTCAGTATATTATTGGTGAGGATTGTTATTCGACTTTGTTTGTTCGCATCGAAAGTGTCCACGATCCTATGGGCAAGTGGTGAGAGTGTCTGCCTCTCTATTTACAAACTAGTAGTATCTTGAATTCTCTCTTGAACTTATGATTGATCATCTGTGCCTCTTCGGAAACTGCAAGGTTTATCCAACAGTTTTGGGCATAAAGCCTTCTAATGCGGACCTGGATCACTGGGCTATGCTAGCTGGCACTGATAGGATATTGATTGTTTTGAGTGGTTCAATGCTGGATGACAACTTTTGGTTTCTTGAGGTTTGTCTAACGACTCTTTTTAGTGTCTTTCCTTGAAATTGGAGGCATATACGTTGATATACCCCTCGTGATGATTTAGCGTCCTTGTAATTTGTGAATATATTTGGTATTTGATTGCGTAGGTGGGGACACTTCTTTCGTCAAACATCAGTAGGTTTTAGGAAGTGATGTAGTATCGTGGAGTAAGGAAGTGAAGGGCTATCCTTGTAAACCTATTGCAATAAGTGGTCCTTCTGGTGTGGGCAAGAGTACATTGATATACAAATTGGGCGATTAATTAATATAAAACGGAGGTTAGTACAATTTTATTTTTGCAATTGTTGTATGGTACCTAGCTGGCCAAGTTCCAAACATCATTTACGGAAATCAACGAATAAACTCCCCATTGCTACTAGAGTGGAAGTCCAAGACTCCAAGCTGGAACCGTGTGAACTTGGCAAGCTGGAGATAATGAAGAAGATCTCGAGTGGTATGACAAGCTTTGGTCAGCTGAATCGTCAAATAAATACAAAGGTTAGTCGCTGACTTATTTGAGTTGTAGACGCGAAAGTGAAGAAGTGTGACCTAGAAAAATAAGCCTCCCTAGAGTTTCTGATCCAGTGGAAATTGATTGTTCTGAAGGTGCAGTGTTGGATTTTAGTCAGCTGGACAGATCTTTGCATAAAGACATGAGGCCATCTGAATGTAAAAAGCAGGAAAAACCAATTTTGAACACAAGATGGATTCCCTTGTGTCAGATATTGATAGAACCGCTCCAAATTTGAAGGCTCTTCAATAATGTGACGCCTAAAACAAAAGGAATATCGTGTAAGAACAGAACTTGATGAAGCTAGGAAAGAGGAGAAAGAGATAACTGCCGGATTCAACGTTGTTAGAGACGAAAGGTACCTTTTTCAATCTGTTGGCTATGTGATAAACTGATTATTCTCCCCTCCCATTTATATTATACTTAACCCTAGACCATTAATTTCTTACAAAGTAACAATATACAATTGCTTCAAAAATAGTGTTTTTGCTAAATTAATTGTTACAAATCTTATAATTAATCTAGATTGGATCATGTTAGAGTATACACTACTGCTAGAACAAACAAGTATTTTCTCTTCTTTTCCTTGGAAGCTATGATGACCAGAGCCATCATGAGTGCAAAAATTTTAAGATATGATTTATGCTAACCATTTTACTCCTACACTCCCTATTTGAGATTTTGGAGTTGCATATGCATGATTCTTTTCCAACATGACACAATTTTTTGTACTAGCGTGCCATGTTATGCATTAACTGGGAGATGTATATTGATATGGCTTCGTTTACAAACCCCGTAATATAATTTCTGGTTAGCAGGTGCTTGTTAACTATTGTTTCTTTCTAAAAGTTTCTGTGTATGTAATGTGTAGTCATGGAGTGGAGTGGACACCTCTATGGGAATATTTAGCCATATCTTAAACAATGTAGGGTTGTTGATACAATATACAGTAGAATTTTAGACCAGTAACTAGGAACAAAGGCTTCTATCAACTGTAGCTAAGTTTCACTCTTTTATTTTGATCCTGCAAACTGCTGAGCAATTTAAGTCCTAGAAAATTCTGCTCCTGAAAAATGTTACCGTTTCACTTTTTCCTTGAACAACCACAACAAGTTTATGGATGCCTTCAAAAAACATTTCGAGTAACATAGACACGATCTACAAATAGTTGACCAGGAGCAGCACACATCCCCTAGACGGAACAACATATTTGAATCTGGAAAATGAGGTTGAACTGACTTATATGGCATCAAATATACTGCAATGCCTTCAACAAAGGGTTTTGGTGATATGGAACAACTATCTAGCGGTGAAAAGACTGTTTCAGAGAGTTCTACCAAAATATTCCTGTGTAAGATTCATTTCAGGCTTTGAACTTCTTTTTTTTGTATTTTTGGAAGACTAGGTCGTGTATTAGTTTAAGTGAAAGCAGTAGGTGACACCTCAGATTCTTCGCCATCTCTTATAAATCTATTCGGAATGTTGTGATCACAGAGCACTCTTGTGCGTCATGTTTACTGATCCTGTCACTCATATATTTGCTCCCAGTGATTTTTTTCCCCTATTCTTTGTGATAATCAACCAGTACTTTGATGATTCTTTTTTCTTACCATCTTTCAAAGGTGCAAGGGATTTCTGTTTGCAATGACCT
This sequence comes from Agrostemma githago, assembly GCA_958450325.1. Lineage (NCBI taxonomy): Eukaryota > Viridiplantae > Streptophyta > Magnoliopsida > Caryophyllales > Caryophyllaceae > Agrostemma > Agrostemma githago. Next base: position 74,106,947 of record OY288239.1, on the reverse strand, counting down.
GTTTCAGAGGAATGAATTCCCTATCATTACTTGAAATTGCTATAAGATTAAGTATCCTGTTTTTGCATTGGACACATTTCAATCTTAATTAAATGGGCTTAATTTGTACTCCTTTCGCTCTCAATTTGTGTGCTTTAAATTCTAGAAAGTATATCATATTATTCAAATGATAATTGCTTATGTTTTCTTGTTTACTAGTGTATATATCAAGGTTGATAAAGTTTTGCAAAGTATTGAAGATGAAGTTGAGCGTAGAACGTATCTATGAAGATGGGTGTGGATTACTTGTGGATTGTATATTACCATGAATATTAAGAAGATTGAATTATGTATGATGATGATATTGTCTAATTTTCAGTTTTATATTAATAAAAATATTGTATTTCCAATTTTGTGTCTATCTTGTAATCAATTAATTTATCAAGTATATATATATATATAGACGTGCATTGGTTTTCTTTTATATACTATTGTTGTGGATTTGAATAATAATTTTTTTTAAAAAAAACTTAAGACCTATGGAACCGGTTATGAATTACAACAGGTTTCAATTGTACACCTTATGGAACCGGTTGTGAATTACAACAGGTTCCAATGGGACACCCTATGGAACCGGTTGTGAATTACAATGGGTTCCATTTGGATACCTTTGGAACTGGTTGTGATTACAATAGGTTCCAATGATATACCCTTTGGAACCGGTTTCCCCAACAACCGGTTCCAAAAGTCATCTTTGGAACCTTCTTACAACCGGTTCCAAAGCTCTGGACCAATGGAACCTGTGGCAGTAGAACCTATGAAAAAAGGTTCCAAATGGTAGTTTACAACCGGTTCCAAAGGGTAGTTTTCTACTAGTGCCTGCACCTCAGGGTGAAGAGGAGTCCTCGTAAGCCTACCCGTCATTTTCGACCTGTTCCCCACGGATTGGTAACCGTAGTCATCCCTCCTGCCAGGGGTCGGTTTGCCAATACTGGGGGAGCGGTATCGGGGCGCTTGCCTACTCATGGCTTCATCTTCTTTTATGGGTGAGTGATGCCTGGTTCGCTTCCTCTGAGGTGGCTCCAGTTTATCACCCTGACGGTGTTTTGACTCCAGTGGTTGCCCGTGGTTGAGTCTTGATTGCAGGCTTTGGGACAGCCCTGGAGCTCGTTGGGACTCGGCCGTCGTTATCCTGGAGAAGACATCTTCCTGCTTCTCTCCTAGGCGTGTCGTCACGGGTTCCCTATGTTTCATCCGATCTTGGAGATCCTGGGACAACCCCCTCTTCTCTATGGCTGAAGTAGACTCAGTGGTATGTATGGAAAAAGCTTGCTGCTGAGAAGGCTGCTTTTGATTTCCGGTGAGGCATTTCTGGGCCTGCACAAACCCCTGAGCTGTCTTCCTTGCCTTCCTTTGGACGTTCCTGGCGGCGGTTCGCTTCATGCCCCCAGCTTCTTCCATTCCTTCAAAGTGAAGCTGCCTGGGGGTCGTTGCGATCCTGCCTACCAGGTCCTCTGGAGTGAATTCCTGGTTGAGCATGGCCGAGAAAAAGGCGGCGGTCTGCGCAACCTGGGCAGGGGTGAGGTTCAAGCTAGGCTTCTGGTGGCTAACCTGCCCGGCTGCAACCATAGTTTCTCCATTAGGCGCTCCTTGGAGGCTCGCTCGCCCTACCCCTGGGATTGTAGCTGCAGGCGTCGTTCCAGGTGGAGGCATGCCATACAGGGGGGTTACCGGTGGTACCGTCGGACCCGCCCCAGAGCTGGCTTCAACGATTTCGGGCATTTTTGTTTGATTGTGGTTGATTTTTTGTGTGTAACTCGTGAGCACAACCGAATTCCTCCCCACAGACGGCGCCAAATTGTTCCGGTATGGAAGCAGTTGACCCGAATCGGATTCGGGTCCTTTGTATTTGGTGTTGCTTTGGTGATGATCGTTTAACTTCCCTTGGTCTCCCCTTTCCCTTACTCCGGTGATCGGACCTTCCCGGCGGAGGTGGCCTGCTCCCTGCACAGAGAACACACAGGGCCCCGGAGGTGTCCGGGAGAACCCTCTCCGATGCCTAAGTCAGTCCGTGAATAGCCTTTAGGAACCTCACTCGTGAGGAGTAAGGTGGCGGTTTTTAGAGTGAGAGTTTAGAGAGAGAAAGTCCAACCCCGTTTATGTGGGAAGTGGTTGGGTATTTATACCTTCCCATAGAGAGGGAAAGAAGAGAGTGAGAGAGGGGGTGTGAGTGGTTGAGGGGGTGACACGTGGGTCCACCTCGTCCACTCATTCCCTTTTACCTTAGGCCTGGTCGGAGGGGCTCAGATCTGGTTCCCCCTGGCCCTGCCAGGGACCAGCACGGCTTATTTGGCAGGCAGGGGGGGTTTGCGTTGGAGCTGTCAGCAGCTGAGGCCTCCTGGAGACTTCAACTATGCGTTGCTTTGGTGGCCTACCAAGCAGGCCACTTCTTATTTTTGGGTCGGGCTTCCCCAGGGTCTGAATTAGCGGGCGACCCGTGACAGGCTACCGACCCCCATCAGCATAAATGAAGAAGGGTATTGTAGACGGATTAACAAAAGTAATTTAACTAGTACTAATTATAGATTAGGAGTTAAGACAAAAACAATCAAAGAAAAAAATGAATAGTATCTCCAACTCCTACTGCCTACTGTGTGCGGCTCTCTGCTGCTCTACGTGTTTCCAATTCAGGGTTCGTTCTCGTGGGTTTTGTGATATAAATATCACATAAAATAGAAAGACCAAAATGACCCTCACTTAAATGACATCAAAAAGAGTTAAATGAAGGGTTGAATGGTCATTTAACTCTAAATTAAAACAATCAAACTCCTCATCCAATTGAAATCAAACGAGAAACGGAGGAGGCAGGGGTCTTGACGTCGGCGCCGGCGAAGGTGATAATCGGTGGTCGGAATCTGGGCCGGAGTGGAGTCGGAAAATAGTAGTGGTCTCGGTGGAGCGCGACATGGGCAGAGGATAGGCGTGCGTGGTCGTGCTCGGTAGCCGGAGTTGAGGTGAAGCTTCGCGTGGGGCGTGCCTGGTGGTCAGAGCTGGTTCGCCTGGTCGAGTCAAGGCGGAGGAGGTAAGCGCGGCGGCCGAACTGGGCCGAGTCAATTGGTGGTCGCTGGAAGAGAACTCGATTTGTGTCAGTGATGAAGCTTGATTTCATTGAAAATGGTGAATGTTGGTGTAAGGCAAGAGGAAGGAGACTGAAGCGTTGAAGGTGGACGATGGAGCAGGGTGGATTATGGTGATGGAGGTTGATCGAGGAGTAGTTGTGATAATGGCGGAGGAAGGTGGTGTAGATGATGACTGGTATGTGAGTTTAATTAGGGAGTGAGAAGGATAAGATATTAGGATAGTAGGAGGGAGGCTCCGTCAAGTCAAACTCGACTTTGGCTCGGGTTGACTCAATTGTTTACTCTTTTCTTTTGTTTCGATTTTTGACTTGTTTCTTCTCGTAATTCCCGCTCCAAATCCTACAAAATAAAATCAACAAAAAGTAGTAATGATTTCATTCTCGGGAAATAACATTATTAACAAATAACTATAATATATATTACTCCCTCCATTCAACTCCACTTGTCACTATTCATTTTGGCACATTTGCCGAGGCACGTTTTACATTAGCGATATCTTTCATTTTACATTAGCAAAAATTATAAAAATTTGATATTCATAATGTAGTCATAAAGACGAATCAAACAAAATCCCACATGACTATATTCTCACTTATAGATTGTCGAGAATATCGAAGATTCCTCTCAAGTGTGAATAGTGTCAAAAAAAGAAATGTGAAGAGTGGAGTTGAATGGAGGGAGTACTAATTATCAATTAACGACTAAAATGAGCCATAATAACAATTAAGCACGAAAAATCGAAACAAATAAAGATATAAATGCGGGTAAAATGACTACCAAAATGACGTCTATCAACTCCCGCACACTTAAACCTTACTCGTCCTCGAGTAAGCTCAAATAGTCTACGACAAAAGCAATTTATTCACTAAATAAGTAAATAAAACATAATAGCCAATACGAGACAATAAACGGGCTCGCTCCGTCCCTTAAACTCACAACGAGATACTTTGAGGAGAGTATCCCCTTGCAAGGCAAGTGGGGTCTTGCCAAAATCGCGAGACGAACAAACAATAAAACACGAAACTCGGTAATATAATGGTCAACTCAAGTCAAAACGAGTCACCTCCCTCAATAAGGCAACTAAGCAAATCCCAAATCGATAATCAAAATTCTAAAATCTAACTAAGACATAAAGGATGACCAAGAAATACTTCACAAGTTGCGTATTCTTATTGTACATCTACTAATCTATAACTTCGGTAAGCAAAATAGGGTGTATGGCGGAGATGGAGTGAACTAACATGGTGTTATTATCGAAAATGAAACACAAAGTCCCTCATCTCGCATAATGAGAAGTTCGGATCGTCCCGGTACCAACTTGGTGACTAGAAAGGAGGTTAAATCTATATATTCTATTAAATAGAAAACAAACCATCTTACATGCTCTATCTACCCAATGCTCAATTCTAAAGTAACCCACATGGCATGATATGATTGGGTGGAAGATGAAAAAGAGGGAGTTTTTCTTCCTCATTGATTATGTGGAATCCAATGTTAAGAAATCAAGTTAAGCCTTCATTTCGTAGTCCGTTATTTGTTTGTCATAAATTAGTTTAAATGTCCTCATTAATCATGTAGAATCCAATGTTAAGCAATCAAGTTTCTATCCTCTTTATCTTCTTCCCTTATAATCCACCACCTACAATAATGGGTGCCTGACTTTCCCATTACACCACCCAAGTGTACAACGAAACCGAGCTGATTCCCACCGCCAAACGTCGTCTTACTGTTGCCGTTGGATGCAGCGACCCCAATTTTTCCCACCGCTTAGACTAACTCGGTATGTGCGTGACTATCATCTTTAACGACTCTGTTTTTCAGCGTTTTCGTTCTTACGCATCGACGAGAATTTAATGGCTCTGTTCTTACGTCAACTGTTTGCACTTGCTCTCTTGCATAGATGTTTGCTTCTAACAAGAATCTAATGGCTCTGTTTTTCAGGGTAGATCCCCAGTTCCGTTCTGAGCTACCCACAACAGCCGCGCTCAGTTTCCAAATTCAGCGGACCTATATTCCGTACCCGTTTATATTCATTGTTGGATCATTTATTTCTCATCTATTTTTGTTGTACATCTAGATTGTTTGCTAGCTACTACCAGATTTTTCACATTCCTATATGTATAGTATTAAATGCAAATATATAGTTGATGATATTAAAAACTACTCCCTCCGTTCATAATTTTTTACCCCATTTCATCATTATTTTTGAGGATTATTTTAATGAAACGGGACAAACGATAGTGAATGGAGGGAGTAGATTTATGTATTTTATAAAAAAAATATGCATTTTATTCAAATAGTTGGTTAATTTCTTTCCTTTTTTTAAAAAATTAAAAAATTAATTTAGATAAACTTTGAATGAACCATGTATTGTGGGTATATATAAAGTGGTATTGGATAGAAAAAATCTTGATTTAATTTCCAACTACATTTTCAAAACTTATTATCGCCCTAGAAAAATATGAGTACTATTATTTTAATTATTATGTTATTTTAAGTTATTATTAGACGATAATATTGGTTAATCTTCTCCCTGACTAATTAACCATAACAATTACTCCGTAATAAACTATTAACATAAACAATGTTTGTAAAATAGTATTATATCACCAGGCCAGTTGTATGTACAACCATCTCAAAGTTGTTGAGCTTTTGTGTATATTTATTGAGCTTATACAAGTTTTCGAGCTGAATCGTTAGTTTTTGAATTTAAATATTTATGTGATTTAGCTTGACAATTTTACATTAAAGCTTAGAAAGTTTATAACAAAGCTAAAAAACTTTGTGATAACAAATCATAAACCCAGTTGTACATTGAGCTACGTATAACTGATTGTATAATCTATTAATTGAACAATGTTTCGGGCGAATTATAAGATAACAGTCAAGCCAACCAATAAGAGGAGTAAAGATAACACAAGACACATCAGATAATAAGGAAAAGTGAAACAGAAAAGAAACACAAGGAAATCATCACCATAAGCTTCAATCATAATCTAATATGAGTACACAACTTATAATGAAAAATAATAGAACAAAACTAACACAGACAAATCTGAAACATGAAAATTATAAACAAGCACAACAAACTCAACAATATAGACGAGAGGAAACAAAGGAGAAGCTAGCACAAGGTCCAACAATACAATATGACACATTCGGGCCTCCGGCCCACTATTTGTACAACATCACGTACAAAAACTGAGAAAACAAAAAATATAAAATAGGGGAGAAGAAAAATGGAGAGAGATGTTAGAGTACTGTCTTATATTATATACATTATATATTACGGAATAAAATTTAAAATTCAAACATATTATCCTCATTCCATCCATCATTTATCTAATACTATTTTCTAATAAAGCCATGTGTTCTGCTTTAATTGGGTAAAACAACTAAAACAACCGACAAACAAAATTAAGAAAGAAGAGATATGTTAAAACCAGAGGCAATCAATTAACAAATTGTTTAATTAAAAAAACTCAATCAATTAAGAAAGAAGAGAGAAAAGAGAAGAAACTCCTTAGCTCCCACCTCGCTTCATCTTCCCCTTCTATTTATCTTTTCCTTCCTTCATTTATTCATAAGTGTATTATCACCTACAACAATGGATACAAAAATTATTACAGAACAAGAACCTCAATATGACACCCAAGTGCCCAACCAAAGCAACCCAAGTAGACCTGCAACCAAACCTCAATATGAAGTAGCACCCAAACAAAATTAGAGTCTGCGTTAAACACACCAATTAAAAAGGAAGAGAAAACTAGATAAGGGGTAAGTGAACAATTATTTTGTACATCAACTATAAGTACATTGTTTATATTTTAAGAACAAAACTAACACACCCAAAATGTGTTATAGACCTGAGGTGATAGTAAAAGAAGTAAGCAGTTGTAACAATAGAAACCATGGAAGAAAATAGACCAAAATTTGAAAATACCAACTAAAGACGCGAGAAAAAAACTAAGAAAAATCAAAGTCATAATTCAATATGATTACGTTCTCCAATAAAAGAAAAATAAATGAATTATTAGTTATTATTCATTAAATCTTATAGCGTTATATCTCATTTTCGTCAATAATCACTCACTTACGTTCTGATTTCGGCACTTTCAGTCCACCCCATTTTCCCTGCCATTCATTTCACATACATGTCATATATATTTTCATAACTTGTATCATTAAATCTTCCTAATCTCTGTCCCGTTCATGCGAAAGTAAATAAACTTACAAAGAAATGAAATCAAAACAAAAAATGAATAAATAATAAAATAAATATGGACAAAGAGGCAAAAAGACGGAACTACGATTTATAAAGGGCATAAAGCAATATAGTCTCGTGCGGTGCACGGGTATGGCGACTAGTTTATTTATGAAATGGATACAGAAGTAATAAATATGCATAAGCTCACTTATTTGAACAACTTTCCTTTCTTTTGATTTTTTTCTTTTGATTTTGTTTTGTTTTCCTTTTTTTTCCTTCATTTTTTTCAATTCATTTCTTTTCGAAACACTTGAATTATTGATAAGTGATTTTTTTTCTTCTTTTGATTTTTTGATTTTGTCACTTTGAATTGAAATGTGAGCAATTATTAAACACTTTGTTTTTGTGTTTTCTTGGGATTTTCTCATTTTTGTGGATTTTTGTGATTTTGTAAGGGATACTGTCACCAAGTCGGGATCCGGTCACCATAGGACAAAATGGTCATAAGGAAACATCACACCATGAGATGAATAAGTGAACAATAATGATGGTATACACCCTAAATCAATAATTAAAGCAAAGATTAGTCGATTCACAATACTAATATTATGGACATGACATAGGTCCACCCCGACGCGGCCACGCGCAGGTTTGGATAGGCGAACGAATCTCGTGGTAAGATTGATCTCGGGTCGAAATTTAAATCGAAATTAGGAGTCACCACCAAATTTTATGGGAATTCGGACCCGTTGGAACTCACTCTACACTTAGGCGTTTCGTGCACAAAGCACGACCCACTTTTAGTGCTAGAGCTTATGAGTTCGTCCCTATGCATTACGATACCGACGCTGAATTATCGGATATCGTGCATCGAATGACTCTCGTATGCCAACGATTTCGGACATCCGGAAACCATGGTTCTGAGTAAGGGGTGAGGGTACGTGTTGGGAAGCCCACGAAGGACACCCAACCCTGCCCGCTCTTAGCAGCCTCTACTAAGATACCGTTCGATTTTTGTGTATGCGCGTTAGTTTGACGATGAAATGTTATGCAAACGACATTTTGACTAAGCATGTGAATTACGTGTAAACTACGTCATTTAATGCATCTAAATTATCGTCGGAGTTGTTTAGCATGCGATGTTCATTTATGAAAATAAATGGCAAACATCGAAAATAGAAAACTCGTAAATAAATTACAAATTACACGGGCGGAATACAACCCGGAATTTACAATACAACGAGCGAAAAAATAGAATAATCGAATTAAAAAAAGTTTAGAATAAAAATGCAATACATGATTTTGAAAAGGGTAAGCACGTAATAGTCTTTACACGTGACGACCGAAGTCGTAAAAATATTTGACGAGGCTAAAATGACGTTTAGAAGCTCACGTTCTAGTACAAAATGGATCACTCGACCGAGTCATGGGTGGGACTCAGTCGAGTGACCTTGTACAGGCCCCTCTACCTCATTTTTGAGGGGTCACTCGATCGAGTGAGCTAAAGCACTCGATCGAGTGCCCTCTGTTCGAGGCGCTACTCGATTTCAAAATGGTGGCAATTCCGATTTTTGTTTTGTTTGAAATCGATAACCAACCGAGTTAAATAAAAATATGACGTAATTTATATTCAACTCGGTTTTCGGTATTCGTAACATGTATTTTATGATTACGAGACCGGTATCGGGAATTTTGAAAAAGATGTTGTAAAACTGTTTTGAATTGGATTAGGGCGAAATTAATTCCCTGCGCGTTACGACATCGTTACTAATCTTTACGAATTATGTGATGTTCGGTTTAGCGTCAACGGGTTTCGTACCAATCTTGAAAATGGTATCGGACATGTTCAACTACGTACTACCACGATCACGTTATGCCCTTAAGTGCTTAGGGTGGCGCTCCTCAAAAGGGCGCCACCACCGTTGCGACTTGTAAAGGGGTTAAACGGACTTGGAGCGGTAGTCATAGTTAAACGCGTTCAATCCGAAAATGATTTATAAATTTATATGTACGCGGTATTATTGTATATATGACGATAAAATAAACGAAAATCAAAATGCAATAATAATAAAAATGTTAGCGTTAGAATTAGTATAGTAATAATAATAATGGTATACAGTACATAATATATATACATTTATATAGAGGCAGGATCTGGTACATTTGTCATATTTGGTACAATTTACCTCTTAATTGTGACCATTAGATCTCACATGATCAATAGCTGAGATTAAAACTCTCTAAATCTCCAAAGCATTTTTTTCTTAGTTTTTTATAGTTATTTCAAAGTACAAACACGATTATTTTAATGAAGAAGCATAGTTATTTTATAGTTAACTCAATTGTTTACTGAGAATAATGTTATTAGGTTATTTCAATGTAGATACGTAATGATTCAAGGTAGAAAGTCCGTTATTGTATTGAATAACTTGTGTTATTGTATTGAGATGAAACTAAAATTTAATAAATTTTAAATTTTAATAAATTTTAGAATAATGTTATCTAATGTTACGTAGTTAAACTCAGTTATTATAACTCGTGTTATTGTATTGAGTGAAATTCAAATATAATTAAGTTTATAATAATGTTATCTGATTTTACGTAGTTATTCTAAAGTAGAAACTCAGTTATTGTAATGAATAACTCATGTTATTATATTGGGCTGACACTCAAATATAGTCAGTTTTAAAATAATATTATATGATTTTACGTAGTTATTAGTCCAATGTAGAAACTCAGTTATTGTAATGAATAACTCATGTTATTGTATTGGGATAAAACATCTTGCATATCATTGAGGTACACCCAGCAAAAGACACTTCGCTGAAAGACAAAAATAAAGAGGGGGGGATTAGTCACAGTACAAAAAAATTGAAATACAATAATTACATATGTGCTATAGAATAACTATAAAAACACTATAAAATAACCCTAGTTATAAAACATAGTAATTAATTTAATAAAATAAGTTCAAGAATAATATAGAATAACCGCAACAATAGTATAGAATAACTGGAATAACATAATAAAATAATTGAGTATTTTGTAGTAATAATAATTTACCAAAACTAGAAATTAATGCTATGAAATAATATGTAGTTATTTCAATGTGCATATTCAATTATTTCATTGTTCATATTCAAATATTGTAATATTCATAATTTCAATTTTTAATCTTGTAATCAAAAATCCAGAAATTGATCTTATTAAAACAAAAGATTGACGAAATTGAAAAATTCGATTGAAAAATTGAAAAAATTGAGATGAATGAAATTGTTCCTATATTAATTTAATTAGATTAGAAATTCGAACGAAATCAGAAAGCATGAACGGAAATCAGCAAACGTTGAATAGAAAAATTGAAAATTGATAGATGTGTTTTGTAATTTCAATTGAAATAATAAAATAAAAATTGAAATACGTGATTTCAGATGGGAAAAAAAAATCAGAATCAAAACAATTGAAAATTGATAAAAATTAATAGATGCGTTTCGTGATTTCAATTGAAATAATACAAAAAAATTGAAATATGCATTACACGAAATAAAACAGAAATCACGAATTCTAAAATGTGAAATTTACGATCTAGAAGCAAATATCCGATTTGGTCGTGAATTTACCAAAAAAATTCGTGAAATTGAATACCGAATCGGAGTAACGATGATGATGATGAAATCGAAGCATGCGCAACGATGACGGATGGATTTATTTGTGAGCAAATACATGATTTGATCTTTAATTCGAGAGGGATAAGTTTGTGCATGAGTAGTTTGTGCTTGAGGGATTTTCAATCTAACGTTCAATTGAATAGGGCTTAGGGTTTGAGGTTTGATGCTTACCTTGATACTAGTTTTAATCTTGACCCTTGATGTAATTATATCTAATGGTGTGTAAAGTTAGGTAAATTGTATGAAATTTGACCCAATGTAAAAGATCCTTCTTCTCTCTCTCTCTCTCTCTCTCTCTCTATATATATATATATATATATATATATATATATATATATAGAAGTGGGATCTTTTACCCACCTCAATTTTGTGTACAATCTACCTTCAATTTACAGCCTTTAGATATAGTTAAATGAAGGGCCAAGATTGAAAATTATAACATAAACTGAAACACAACCCATCCTCAAACCCTAAACCAAAACTAAAACAGAAAATAAAACAACTGAAACAAAAAACAAAACCATATTCACGAAGAACGACACATCGAAGGGTCAATTTTTTTCAATTGAAATCACGAAATCCTCTCGAATCTCGCATCTGAAATCAGGTATTTAAATTTTTTTGTATTATTTCAATCGAAATCACGAAACGCATCTCGCATCCTCTTGCATCTTAAATCGCATCTCGCATCTGCATCCTCTGATTCTGGTTTATCAATTTTTTATCAATTTCGATTCTTGTTTTTCAATTTTTTTCATACTGTACAATTTCAATTCAGTTTCGATTTCAATACCATCTAACTATCCAATTTCGTACCATCTAACTATGTCGGTTTTCAATTTTTTTCGTACTGTACAATTTAGATTCAATTTATTTATCAATTTTGATTTCAATACAATGTCTTGTTTTTCATTTTTTTCCGTACTGTACAATTTCGATTCTTTTTTTTTTATCAATTTTGATTTCAATACCATCTAATTATCCAATTTCGTACCATCTAATTATGCCGTTTTTCAATTTTGTCCGTACTGTACAATTTCGATTCAATTTCTTTATCAATTTCGATTTCAATACAATGTTTAATGATACATTTTTTTTGTATTTGCATCCAGTTTTGTAATCTGCTATTTTTGCTCGATTTTTTGTTCAAATTTGCTTCAAATTTGTTCAATTCTTGACTAAGATTCGAAATACTTTTGCTGAGTTCTTGATTGATTTCGTTTCTTGATTAATACCAACTTGATTTCGTCTCTGCAATCCATTATTTTATTATGTTATTTCACTTATTCTATGCTATTATTGCGGTTATTCTATATTGTTTTTCCAGTTATTACATTATATTAGTTAATGTGCTTTATAAAGAGTTATTTTATAGTGTTTTTATAGTTATTCTATCGCACATATGTGATTATTGTATTTCAATTTTTGTACTTTCAACTAACCCCCTTTTTTTGTCTTTCAGTGAAGTTTTGTTTTTGCTGAGTGGGCCTTCAATGATATCCAAGATGTTTCAATCTACATAATATTCATTTAGTTATTTTAATGCTTAATAAGATTATTGTATTTCAATTTGTATAGTTGTCACAATTGAACATAATATACTTGTTATCATCAATCTGTGAGTAATATCCAAGTCGTAAGGTGTTTATCTAGTTATTCTAATCCACAAATATAGTTATTGTAACTTTGTAAGGTGTTTATCCAGTTATTGTAATTCTTTAATAAATATTATAATTGATGCTTATCCAATTATTGTAAGGTATTTATCCAGTTATTTCATAATGTTAATTTAGTTATTTTATAGTATTCATTTAGTTATTTTTTTAAATGCAATATTTAGTTATTGTATTATATGATTGCAATTATTATATAGTACACTAACAGTTATTCTAACACATGATATTGTTATCATATTTAATTTGTTATTTCAATTGTACGTAGGGAACAACACAAGTTGAGTAATCCTAATACATTAAAGAATAATCGATTAGGTTATGAAATTGGAATTGATTAACATAGAAATATAAGAATTCTTCAATATTATAATTGCATATTGAAGAAATAACCGAACGAATGAAGAACGTAGATAATTAAATTGAATGAAGAACGAAAAAAATTGAACGAAGAACGAAGAAATTGAAAGAATAATTTTTTTTGTTTTTATTTTGATGTCAATTGAACGTAATTTTTTTTATTTGATTTAGTAAAGAAGTTAGAAATTTTTGGTCAAAAGAATCCTTAGATGTGTAACTGTTATGGAAAATGAGGGATTTTATTAATGTGAAATCTTTAAATCTTAGCCATTGATCCCATGAAATCAATGGTCACAATTAGGAGGTAAATTGTACTAAAAGTAACAAATGTACCAGATCCTGCCTCTATATATATATATAGAGAGAGAGAGAGAGGAAGGATCAAGTGAGTCTTTTTTTTTATGAGTCCATGAGTCCTATTCTTAGCCATTGATCTAAACAAGATGAATGGTTGAGATTGTATAGGGTAATTAAGGTAGTAACTACCAAACTTTGGAAAATAAATAAAAAGATCCTCCTCCTCCCTAGATTAGCGCCAACTGCACCCCTCTCTCTCTTCTCATTCATTTCGTTCAAACGCCCGCCCAAGAAAAACCCTTCAACTTCATCGTCTCTCAAGCTCAACTCAGGCACTCAATCGAATTTTTTCGCTCATCTCAAGCACTAAATCGAATTAAACTCAATCTCTCAACTCATCTCAATCGCTCGCTCAACTCAAGCATACCTGAGCACGCAATCATCCAACTCAACCCAATCGTTCAATTCAACTCAATTGCTCACTTTTAACTCGAGCAAGGTTACAGTCAAGCCGCTTTCTAACTTCAGCAAACATTATCATCATTGTTTGATTTCATTAATTTTTTGGCTGATTATTGATTGATTAACCTTGCTGTGTTTGTGCCCATAATCAATTTTTTTCCACTAAAGACTGTTGTGGTATCTGGGTTTTTATTTGTTACGTGTAATTGTTTCTGTTACTTTAATGCCCATATGCTGTTACAGCTAATAATTTTTATGTGTTACTGTAAGAGGTCGCTCGTTTTCTGTGTCACATGTATGGTGTTATTTCAAAGACAACAATGTGTTACTGTAATGCAGAAGAGGTGTTACTATAACTATCATCTTCGTGAAACTCTTGAATCCTTGTAAATTATGTACATCTGTTACTCTAATTCGCTTTTTATGTTACTTTACACCACAACAAATTGGCACTTGCGCCACGAATTATGCCACGTGAATTTGTTATTTGTGGCTAAATTTTACCTAGCCACGGGAAAAATTTGAATCGCTACTTAGGAAAAAAAATATGCCACGGGAACATTTTTTCCCGTGGCAAAAATTCACTTGCGCCACGAATTTTATTAAAATCGTGGCCAATAATCACTCTTGCCACGAAAGATGCCACACCCATGGCAAAAATATGTTTAGCCACGAATTTGTTCATTGGCAAATATTATTTAGCCACGACATAATATACTTCCGTGGCGAAATTAATTTTTAGCCACATATTTAATAAATGCATGTGGCTAATGGTTCTCCAAACTTTAATCATATTACTTTCAAGTTAAGCCGAGTGTCAAATATTGATCTTAAAAAATTCATTAAAATTCAAAGTTAAAGATAATATGAAAAAAAATTATTAACTTTGAAAATATTTTATTAATAAAAAATTGGTATTATTATATTTAGTTTATTTTAAGAAAAAAATTGATTTTTTGTAAAATTAAATACAAGAAAACTTTGGTTGTCTAATTTGTTGATTTTTTTACTAATCATCATTTTTGAAGTAATTGATTTCTTTTAATTTGACAACATGTTTTATTAAAATACTATAATCTTAAGTATGACTTTTGAAAAACAACTAACATTTACATAGTGTTATATATGCTAGCTAAAATGTGGCGTACATAGCATATCAAGTAAAAGAAGCATGCGATTGATCATCCATCATTGAGACGTCTAATATTATTTAAGATTCTTTCATTTTTACCGCTTAATTAATTAATTTTTTCACATGTAATACATACACTTCTTTTTAAGACAAAAAAACTTAAAATAGAAAGTGATTGAGAATGATTTTTTTTTCCAAATTATTGATTCTCTTACAATATTTTCATTGTGAAAAAAATTGCTTTATTAAATTCGTATTTAAGAATTCTAATCTGTCTATATATTTTTATGGAATTAACTTTGACTGTGAAAACAATAATTATTTTTGTAACTTAATTGTCTTTCAAGTTGTTTTGGTTTGGAAAAAAGATTAATGTATTAGAAAGTTGTGTCTAAGTTCAAAACCAGTCAAAATAATTTTTCAAAAAAAAGAGAGGTATAAATAAAAAAATCAAATAATTAACAAATACAAGTAAGAAAATATAATAATTAAGGACTAATAGTGAGAAAATCCAAAATTAATTTATCGGCAACTTTTTAATTCAATAAATGTTTTGTAATATTATTTGGAAGATATTTTAAAAAATGAATTTAAAATAAAATTTACTTTATGAAAAATAAAATTTGGGTAAAACATGAAGTAGGCAAGAGAAAACTCAATGAGGATAAAAAACTAATGAAAAAAAATAATGACTGATAACGAAAAAAAAAAAAAACATATCGAAAGAACTAGCAATAAAAGAACGTGGAAAATAGAAACTAAAATAGAAATATCGATAAATTAATGAAATCATGAGTCCGAAAATCAACTTCGAAACTCTTTTTTTTCGGAATTATAATTTTTTAGTCATAATATGTAACTCATTGGGGAAAAAAAATAATTTCTCAAAAGTAAATGTAGTTTGTGAAAAAAAACATCACTTTAAAAGAATTCAAACCAATGATTATGTCAATAAAGTTCAATTTCATTTCTAGTAGCTGGCCATAAGAACTCCACAGTTAAGCGTGCTTGAGTGAGAGTAGTGTTAAGATGGGTGACCTCCTGGGAAGGCCCTTCGATGCGTATGCTATAAAGCTAGTAATCGTTCCAGATGTGACTACTATAGGGGTAGAGAATTCTTACGGTTATTAATTTATTTAATTTATTATATATTTTTTCACCGGAATAAATGTTTTGCTACAAACATAATTAGCCACGGGATAATCCGTGGCAAAAAATTAATTCTAGCCACGGGAGACTCCGTGGCAATAAAATCAATACTTGCCACGTTTTTTTTCCCTGTGGCTATTTGTTTGCCACGACCACTTGCGCCACGGATGGTCTTTCCGTGGCAAAGTACTTTAGCCACGAAAATTTAGCACTTTTGCCACGAATTCAACCGTGGCCCAAGTGCTCATTTGTAGTAGTGTTAACACTTTCTTTGTGATACTTTAATGCCTACCAGCTACTTGTTAGAACAGTTGTACATAATTATTGTACTTTTCAGATGGCAAAAGGAGAAGACAAGTCCAAAAAAACTCGTGCCATAGATGACAAAAGCAGGAGGCAAAGCAAGGAGCTGGTCATCAAGGAGCAGGTCAGTTGCAGGCCTTAGCATTGTTGATGTTCATCTCTTACATGGTGCATATTTGGCTATAACAACAGTTGAACATACTAATTATTTGTATACTTGTAAATTTTCAGAAGGAAGAAGGGTGGGAACAAGAAGTTGTTGTTAAGAAGATCCAGTTTAGGTGTAGACCGCAGAGCCTCGTTGAGTTCATGTCCAAATTTAATGATAGGCAGCGGGAGGCTGTCATCAGAATTGGTTTTGGCGGCCTACTACAGATGCAACTTAAAAGTTTCCCCGGTAAGTATGCAATCGACTTCATGATGCTTTTTGCGGATGACACTCTGATTTTCAGACTGCCAAGGAAAAGCGATCAATTCTTGGTTACGAAGCATGATGTCCACGACTGCTTCCTCCTACCATACGGTCCGAACTCAGCTGACCTGCTCCCAATGGGTCGGTCGAAGGAAGCACTGGCGGAGGATGTCGTCAGTCTGAAACAAGCATGGAGGGACCGGTTCCATCTTCCTACTGGAAGCGACACGATTTCTCTGACTCTGTTGCTGGAAGAACTACAGAAGGACGTTCATGGGGGGGATGACTTTTGTAGATTGTTTGTTTTGTACAGCATGTCTATTTTTCTTAATCCAACGTCAAATTACACTGTTGATCTTAGTCTGCTGAGGTGCGTGGAGAACGTGGAGCAGATTAGGAACGATGATTGGTGCACGATTGTATTGGATGGGCTTGCTGCAGCCTGCCAAGACTCAGTTATTCGGAAACCGACATACCTGCTCGGTTGTGTGCCATTTTTGATGATCACATACTTTCAGCGTTTCCAATACCGTGATCATCGTTGTCCGCACGATCTGCCGCTTATTAAGCATTGGGATCGCGAGCGGATGCTAAGTAGGTTATATGGTGAATTTGTTGGTGGTGGGCTTGGTCGTCTTACCAAGTCAAAGGTGAAATACCCCCGTTGTCTACTTGAGGAGGTGGTGGACGAGGAGGTGGTGGATGGCGGGGTGCCGCTGAGGATAACGAATGCCCCAACATCATCCGGGCACAAAGCTTCGAAGTCTATAAACATTGAGCTAGCAGATGGCGTCGAGGATGACGCTGATATAAGAGCTAAGGCGGTTGACGTAAGTAATAAAAATTTTCATCAATAAATTGCATCTGTTTATGTCCCTGTGTTCATTGAATACGCGTTGTTCGCAAGAATGGTGGTATGTGTCTATTGAATACGTATGCAGTTGGTCCTCTGATCTAATGGAACTAAGAAAACAATTTTGTTGTTGCTGTAGTTGCCTAGTTTTGTTACTTTAACTATCATATCCTATTACAGTAATGCGCATAATGTGTTACTTTAAGGTAGTCAAGGCGTGTTAATCTGAGCATGAATATGTGTTACTTTAATGTTGATTACATGTTACTCTAATGACACAGATGTGTCATTTTAAAACGAATCATAAGTTACAGCCACCCCTCCAAACTAAAACTATTTGTTTACTCTTGATGCAGGAGGTACATGAATTGTACGTCATGATGGCAAGGAATGCAGTTGCATTCCATGATTGGTGGATCTCAGCCGCTTCCAAACTCAGGAGAATAACATCCGGCAAACCACTGAACGGTGACCCCGTTCCGTCACAGACCTCCCAAGACTTCTGGAGTGGAGAAGAGCTCCACCGGACGGTCGATGAAGTGTGCGAGGCATACGCACGTGCGAAGAACGCAGCTACCCAAGGCCCTGCATTCACAGGCCAGCCCTCACAGATAGCAGGTGCGGGCATGCGTACAAATGTGGCGGGGGATGAGGATGTTGTCACTGGGGATGAGAATCGAGGCTGTCCTGACTTCGAACTGTACACGACGGCGGAGATGGTTGAGGCTGTTAACGGTTGTTCGGAGGACAAGGATCACCAAATTGATGAAGCGAATGTTATTGAGAATTTGTGGGTGGAAGTCGATGGATGGAAGGTCTTCCATCCTTACTTTCTCCACTCTGAAAAATTTTTGGATTGCATGCAAGTTGTCGATGAGAAGCTTGGATGCTCTTATGACTGTGGAACCCCTGAACCAGACCAGCTAATAGTATCGGATTTTCTGGTCAGAAACAGTGCATTGTTCAGGTCGGTTTTGAGTGTTCGGAAAGATGTAATGGATTACGTCTTTTATAACAATGACAAGTACAGTGCGGGGTAAGTTTTCAATAGTCATCAATGTTCTTTACCTGATTCTATTTATCGATGTTATTTTTTTTATCGATTGTCTTATAATTCATTCAAATTCTTTTAGCGAGATGCTGGTGAGGGTTGATGACTTTTTCAACGTCCCTCGTGATGAGCTTTCGACACTCCATCCGGGGCAGCAGCTGTCGAACGCTGTTATTGATATCTGGTGTATACTTCTTAACAGCCTGGACGCGAGTCAGACTGCGCCACGTCCTACATCACGCTGCTTCTTTGGCGTTAGCCACAGCGTAAGCTTGTCTCTGTTATTTCTATCATACCGACTCAATCAACAAATAGTGTCACTCACATATCTGGAATTATCATTAATATTAACCATTATCATGGGATATCCATAACTAGTGTTACTCTTATAAATTAATACTGTTACTCTATCACAATAACAGGCGTTACTGTAAGGCTTTCAAACTGTTACTTTAATTAATAACGAGTGTTACTCTGCCTTACTGTCACGATCATGTACTGCTACTTCAACATGTGTCATGCAGAAGACAGTAATGAAGCTGTGGAAGAGCAGAAAGAGTGGTGTAAATGTCGACATTGGCGATGACTTGTTCAACTTCTGGGACATTTGGACCGAAGTGAATAAAGACACCATAAACCTAGACTCTGACCTGGTATGTCTATATGAAACACTTTATTACCCTTCATTACAACTCTTTAACAATAATCGCCAAACACTTTTATTACCAAATGACAGGTCTTCGTCCTGGTGCTTTCGGAAAACAACAACCACTACAGCTGTGCATGTATCAACTTCCTGTCAAAGCAGATTGAGTACCTAGACAACAGGAGTTACGAAGAACAGGAATTCGAAAGCCTGCCATATGTCGGGATGGCAAAAATCGCCGTAAGTGTATTTATGTTGATATACAATCAGACATTATTTTACCTTCCGTCTAATTTTTTTTGTTTATTGTATGATCAAGGCTGTGGAAATGGGAAAGTACATGGTCAGTAAAGGTATCGCGAGGGGTTCGGCTGTCGCGGAGTTCCCTGTTGTCAACGTTCTATTCGCATGGCAGGGTGGAGGGTTCTCGGCGAACGATTGCGGTGTCTACCTCATGATACACATGATGCTGTATAGGGGGGAAGTTTTCGACTGTTGCCTTGGCACAATGGAGGCGAACAACCTGTTCAGAGCGGAGATTGCAGCAACCCTGGTCCTGTGCGATATCAATAAGGACAGATACGAGGTTATAGCGAGGGTGAGGGAGTTCTTAAACGATAAAGCGAACATCGCCATCGAGAGAACAATATCTGGTGTTGCGGGGTCTACCGGGGAAACCGTCAAGAGGGCAGGCGAGGCAGATTATGAAGAACGCCCGCCGAAGAAGAGCCGACTGTCGACTCCTGACCCTACAACCCCGCTCGCAGAAACTATGCCTGAATCTGAGTTGTCTACGCGGACTAGATCTGTCCTGAAGAGCCGAAACCGTGGCAAGGGTGACGGACTTGGATGCTCAATTAACTGCGGCGCTGAAGATGCGGACTCCCCTATGTTGTCACCATTTCTTGCGAACAACAGGACGTTGTTAAGCCATATCGCCATCCGTCGCAAAAACGTCGTGGCCTACTGCCTTGTGGAGCTTGCAACACTAGATAATTGGTATGCAGTTACTGTAACATTAATAATAGGTGAATATTAAAACAGATTTTTTGATTTGTTTTTTTTTTCGTTCAGCGAGGAAGTTGCAAGCTATTCATTATTGGCTTCAATTGAGCGGAGTGACATACGTTCAATGTTACCGGGCCAAAAAATGGCGTCGTGGATCGTCGAATGCTGGTCCATGCTATTGAACAGGCTTTCATCTCCAGTCGATACTTCGGTCGAGACACCCACGACGGCATACTTTGGTATACGACAGAAGGTACGCAT
Source organism: Agrostemma githago (assembly GCA_958450325.1). Taxonomy (NCBI): domain Eukaryota; kingdom Viridiplantae; phylum Streptophyta; class Magnoliopsida; order Caryophyllales; family Caryophyllaceae; genus Agrostemma; species Agrostemma githago. The sequence continues at coordinate 74,086,346 of OY288239.1, read as the reverse complement.
TACTGTTGCATCAGCTTGCGTATATAGTTATCACCATTGTTCTAGGAGAACATATGTTCCTCACATAATGTTTTGCTTAAGTGCCAAGTTCATAACGTATCACCACATGTATGGTGTTATTGTAATGATGGAAGTGCGTTACTTTAATGCACAGGACATGTTACTTCTTAATACACATTGGTACGTTAAATTGTTTATATGTGTTACTCTAATTCGTACGTTTTGTTACTCTAGTACTTTCTTTGTGGTACATTAACTCTTTGTTGTTACTTAAATATTGTGTTACTTTAAAGCATTGTTGGTGTTACTGTAGTACAGAAAACGTGTTACTTAAATCTGTATCCTTTTTTGTATATTTATTCTAGTAGTCTGATATGTAGTGAATGTGTTTGTAGGACTGCCTTTATGGTATGATTGATGATTATGAAGACGGCCCATCCACGCATGCAGTGGACATCTTGATGTCCCATCTCGATCTTTTTAGAAGGAAGTGTGGTCGTTCTCTTAACTTGGAAGCTGATCTTACCTTTGCTCCGATCAACATCAATGAGTACTACTCATGCGTGTGCATTAACCGTAAGGATAGGACAATAGATCTCCTTGACCACCAACGTTACACGAACATTCAGGAAACAAGATTGTACAAGGCCGCAAGGTTAATGGTTAGTGCTCTTCTTCCGATTAGTATATGTATGCTGGTAGTTGTTATTGCACGCGGCCATCAGTTTTTCTCCTAATAACGTATCTGTGATACTCACAGGTGTCAGCAATTAGCGATTATTTCGACAAGCTCAAAGTCCCTAATGCATCTGATTTCGTTACTTACGAGTTTAGAGAGGTCAAGTTTAAGTGGCAGAAAGCAGACGCAACTTGGGATGAGTCGGGAATCTTCCTTATGATGCACATGTTGATGTACGAGGGCTGTACATTCCACCACATAGACCTTGAAAGGAAGGTCAACAGACGATATTTGGTGGTCCAACTTGCAGCCACACTTCTATTGGCAGACAGGAACAAGGTGCGGTCGCGGTTGTTGGAAAACGTGGACAAGTATACCGACGCGAGACAAAAGATCATTGACGGTGTCAAGGGCAAGAGCAAGACAACAAAGGGTCGAAAAAAATAATTTTTTTACTGAATCATGCCTCCTCTTTTCTAACTACGAATTAATCGTTTTGTATTGTTTAGATACATGTCTAATTGCATTGGTATTTTGACTATAAGCAATGGATTGAAGCTGTGAATGGTATGGGGATTAATTTAGCGTATTGATGGTATTACTCTGCTGTAAATGTTACTCTAATGAACAAATCGTGTTACTCTAGGAGATCAGTGGTGTTATTATGTTGATATTACAGTCAATTCCAGAAGCCTTCATAAATTGTTTTCTAAGGTACAAATGTTGGTACTTTTGTATTTGTTTAGATACTTGTCTGATTGCATTGGTATGTCGACTGTCAGCAATGGAAGAAGCTGTTAAACTCTGCTTGTATTACTATGCGAATTACTTTAGTTAAACTCTGCTGGTAGTACTCTACTGTAAATGTTACTATAATGAACAAACTGTGTTACTCTAAGAGAGTAATGGTGTTCTTATAATGATATTACGGTCATGAGATCGGTTACTTCTTCAAAAAACCACATGTATTAAATAAAGTGGAATGTTAATTGCAATGCAGCACAACAGTATGTGTCAAAAATCCGTACGGCATTAGTTTTTCGTGTAGACCAGGAAAAAAAAATGCTTAGAATGACAAAAAAATCGAGTATTCTCAAAACACTTGTTCCTCCTATTCGTCCTCCTCGGTGTCTTCTTCAGTTTCCTCTCCCTCAATGTCTTCATCTTCTTCGTCCTCCTCATCCTCATCATTGTGTGGTTTAGTAGGCTGTTTAGGGGGTCGTGCTGCATACGGATTTGGACAGTTTCGTTTGTCATGGTGCGCCATCTGTTTGCAGTTATTGCACATGCGTTTCGGCTTTCTTGAAAGTGCGACCTTCTTTTCCTTGCTTGATAACATCCGCTTTCCGCTGCCCTTTGTCTTAGAAATCTTTGGGGGGAGTATCGTGATATTGTCAGAGGTCGTACACCCGAGCATATTTTCAATTTCCTGTGTCTTGCCAACATTTCCCCCACCAGAAACTGGCTGCCTCTGCAACCTGAACTCCCGTATTAATCCGCACAAGATTTCCACATCTGCCTTGTTTCCTGCCTTTAGAAGTCCCATGGTTTCATGGATTTCCGACCACAGTTTCGACATCTCTATCTGTTTTTCTGTCGATGATGTCAATGTATTCGCCGTCTAATCCTTCATCACTGATTCGAGCAGTGCGAACAGCCTCCTTTGTCCACCTTTTGGTTACCATGTTTTCGGGTATAGTGGTCAGGCCTTTTGATGAATATATCCAGATTACGTGTCGACACAGTATCCCTCGTAATTTAAACAACTGACATGTGCAGATTGATTCACACGTACCTGGAAAGATGACGACATATTAATGCGACATTGCACCCGCAAAACAACGCGTCAATAACAATATATTATCCATCTTTTCAATAAGCAGAGACGACAATTATAATGGAGGGAATGGCGTGCAAAATGAAATGGAGGGCAGAATGAGTTACTTTTAAGAATGTGAGGTGTTACTCTAATGCATGTTCAGTGTTACTTTAAGCATTCACAACGCAGATGTCCAAAATGCTATCATCCGTTACTGCAACTCAATATATATGTTACTGTAAGGACTGACTGATGTTACTTTTATAACAACTCTGCTATCACATGAATCAAATGTCAGCGTGAACAATATATGTCATCGTTACTTCAAAGCGTCAATAACAATATATTATCCATCTTTTCAATAAGCAGAGACAACAATTATGATGGAGGGAATGGCGTGCAAAATGTAATGGAGGGCAGAATGAGTTACTTTTAAGAATGTGAGGTGTTACTCTAATGCATGTTCAGTGTTACTTTAAGCATTCACAACGCAGATGTCAAAATCCTATCATCCGTTACTGTAACTCAATATATATGTTACTCTAAGGACTGACTGGTGTTACTTTTATAACAACTCTGCTATCACATGAATCAAATGTCAGCGCATGAGTGAGTTTAAACAGTACCTGATATATACTGGACCGTAAACTCTTTATCTCGTGTAGCATCCCTCACCAGTGTCTTCTCTATCCCGTCCTTCACAAGGAAGCCCCTCACGCTGCAAGTGCCCACAGAAAATTTCACCTCCTCCTGGAATTCTTCAAATGCGGCGTGGGTGTAAATTTTAGCAGCGTGATGTTCAATTGGCAGGTGGGTTTCTGTTTTTAGAGAGGCTTGAACATTGTCGTTGTCGAGTTTTTTTTGTGTATAACGTTGCTGGTCCATGGCGCTCTCGAATCGCATCCAGAATTCGACCAACGTCCCCGATTTTTGTTCGAATCTTTTGAAGAAACTGTTCTCACTCTTCGACCTTTGCGTTGTTCGCATTAAGCCGCCCATCTTTAAATCCCTGCAATGTGCCATCACCCACTGCTCCCTAATGGAGAATGTAGTTTAAAACCACTCAACATCACTCCCATGGTACTCCTCCATTATGTCACGCCACTCCGCGTCGAACTCATCTTCATCAATATCCACATCCCATACTATAGCATTCAATCTCTTCAAAAAATCCTGGTAGTCACTCCGCGATGCACCGTATTTTGTAGGAACCTTGTTCAAGATATGCCACATACAGAAACGGTGTAGCGCCGTCTTAAACATCTCCCTCACGGCTGGTATAATACCCGGATCTTGGTCGGTAATAATGTACACCGGCTCCTTACCTCCCATTGCTGTCAGAAATCTCCGAAACACCCAGACGAACGACTCATAATCCTCGTGCGCTATCAGAGCCCCAGCAAAAGTTACCGATCGTTTGTGATGGTCAATGCCGGTGAACGGCGTAAAAATCATCTTATATTTGTTCGTCCCGTATGTCAGGTCGAACGAAACTGCATCCCCGAATAAATGGTAGTTTCGCCGCGCCTCACCGTCAGCCCAGAAAACCTTGCTCACACTCCCATCTTCATCCAGGTCGTAGTCGAAATAGAAACCCCTCCTATTCTTAGCCATGTCTTTGCAACGATCGATGAATAGCTGACCGTCCCTCTCATGCAGGAAGCACTTTATATCTCTTCCCCAGTTTTTGAAGTCAACTAAGCTCGCACCCACGTTTCCGAACCCCTCCACTTGCTCCTTGCACATGTTGTACGTCCGTGTTGCGCCGATATTCAGCTGAAAATAAGAATCAAGCGTTGTGACAATTTAACATTAATACACCAATTGTGTTACTGTTATTCTTAAGTATTGTTACTCCATAGGTTCACTAGTGTTACTCTAGAAAAAAAAAAGTAATTAGATTATGCACAACTGGACTAATCCAGCTGTGTTACTCTAGCAAAAAAACGGTGTTACACCTATATTACTCAAATGTTATTCTATAAAAGAAATTGTGTTACTCCATACCAGCGAATTGTTCAAGATCAGTTGCTTGTGGTACTTTGTCAGGTTCCTCGACAGCTTGTGGAATTCTCTGTCTTTTGGTGAGATCAGTTCGTGGTTGTGGCCGATGTGGAACCTATCAGTCCTGAGAATGCCTCCTTTATTGAACAGCCTGATCCTTGCCTTGCACCCGCAACGACGGACTTTCGTCTTCTTTTTAGGCGCAGCTGCATTGTTAACAGCTTTCACAGCCTCAGGTGTATTGGTAACAGCTTCAACAACTCCTCCCCCAGCTGCATCGTTAACAGCTTTCACAGCCGCAGGTGTTTTCTTAACAGCTTTAACGGATTTCGTGAAACCCTGTCTGTTGCTGACTAGGAGCTTTGACTTTATCTCACCATCGTGCCATCGCTTTGTTGTATACCTTCTTACATCAAATCCGCAAGCCAGTGCGTAGATTTTGTAAAATTCCACTCCCTCTTCAATTGTTTCAAATACTTGCTCCATGTACGGAGTGAAAGCCTCACCTACATCTCTGCACCATTCTTGTGCATTTGGTTCTTGGCAAGCGCTACCTGCACAAGCTAAAAACAACGTTACACAATTGAGACATAGGTGTTACTTTACTTCATAAGTTGTGTTACTCTAACTAACACAGTACGTTTCTTTAACATAATTATCAAAACCTTTATCCTAAAACGACCGATGTGTTACTGTAACTGCAATGAAGTGTTACTGTAACTCAGAAGGTGTGTTACCTCAACGACGTTTCTGCGTTAATAGTAAAAAAAACGGTAGTATCAATGTAGCATACGTTAAATCTGGAATCTGAGTTAAAACGAGAGCGATGAACCACTGTTATTAACCCACGATCAATAAAATGAATAAAATCTAACCTTTTGCACTGTTGTCCTCTGCGTTTGCTTCATTGCCAATGCCACCTGCACCCAATCAAAGAACGGTACACCAATGAAACCAATGGGTTACTGCAGTTAACAAGTACTGTCACTCTTATTAGTACAGAATGTTACTTTAACATCATCACCAAACCCCTTTTTCTAAACGCTACGTGTTACTGTGATTGCAATTAAGTGTTACTGTAACTCAGTCGGTATGTTACTTCAATGACGTTTCTGCCCTAATACAAAATTAATCAACGTTACACTCATGCAATTATTGAGTTACTTCAATTAATAAGTTGTGTTACTCTAACTACTACAGTATGTTACTTTAACATCATCATCTAAATCCTTTTCCTAAACGTTCAAAGGGTTACTATAATTGCGAATAAGTGTTACTGTAACTCAAACAGTATGTTACTTCAATGACGTTTTCTGCCTTTACATACAATTCGACGTTAAATAATAACACAACAATGAAAGTAATAGCAGCAAAGAAAATTGACGTCAAAAAATAACGCAACAATGAAAGTAAATCTCACCATAGCAACAATGAAATAACGCAACAATGAAAGTAAAAAATAACCCAATTATGAAATAGCAACGAAAGCAATATCAACATCCAAATCGACGTTAGAAAATTGCGCAACAATGAAAGTAATAGCAACAATGAAAATCAGCTCAGGTATATTTCTAATCCGTGGCCGACGGGCCCTTCACGCAGAGTCTAATGGACTTTAAACGACCCGACCGGAAGTCTGCCAGGTCTTAATTGACCTGGTAGCTACTCTGACTTTCGCCCTGTCCAAGCCTCAGTAAGAGAGGGGGCTCTGTAGACACCCACATTTTACTGCCAGGTGTCTATAGCAGTTTCCAACAAACACCCGATGATGATCGAACGCAAACATGCTTTAACATACTCGAAAACGGGCTCAAAATCATTGGCATTTGGCTTGGGCTTTTTAAGGATTACAAATCTCACAAAAACAACCTCAAATTCAGGCCCACTGGGTCGTTTCGAGTCAAATAAGACTAATTTGGGTCGAATCCGACTAAGGCCCAGTAGGAATTCTATCCGAATACTAAATCAAACACTCGACCGAGCATGGGATACTCGGCCGAGAAGCGTGATTTCAGCCGAGGTCACTTTCTTCTTCACCAAGTAACGGAATTCTCGTTCCTCTCGACTTCTTACTTTTCCTATCCAAAGCGGTAATTATCACCCAAACACTTCTCCTAGCCAAGGTCGGGAATTCTCCTATAAATAGGCCCCTTACACACACAATTATCGATCATCCATTCAGAAAATAATCAACTTTATTATTCATCACGCATCTACAATTCACAAAATATACACTTAGCATCGAGAAACCGATAGTATATCCGAGACCCGAGGAAACCGGCTACCTCTTACCCTTTACACGTCCAAACCAAAAAAACCACCATAACTCACCGACATTAACTCAACGCTCCCGTGCCCTAGCCACATTCCGACGAGCCCCGATCCGAGTAAACAAAAGCATGTAGGTTGAGGGTGTAATCAAACCCGACTTCTCTTTTCTTTCTTCTCTTCCCTCTCGTCTTTTCCCTCTTTCTGTCGTCGTCGGTCGTTTTTTACGGGTCGTCTGTCGTCATCTTTTTTTATGGGTCATCATCGTTTTTTTATCTAATATCAATATTACCAAAACTATTTTCGTATAACGAATATTATTAAAAATATGATATCGATTCTCAAATCGAATATCGTATTAAAATAATTATATTAATCTCGTTGATGCTAAAAAGTCGTTATACGATCTCAAAAATATGATTCAACGACTTTTAATGCGGAGGGAGTCAAACATCGTTTTTAAGTTTAATTCTATTTTCAAAATCCTTCCTTTTAACAAAATTATTCCGAGTATTTAATACTGATTTCATAATCGAATATTAGATACGACGAATATCGAAAGTATTAAGTCGGGTGCAAATTATTCAATATTTGTACGCGATTTAATAAAATCATCGATTTTCAAAAAAAAAATTCAATTTCGAAAACAGGCCGGGATGCGGGTCGCGCGCATCCCAGGCGAGCCGTCTGCTCGGGCGAATCGCGCCCGTCCCAGGCGAGCCGCGCGGCCGGCTGGAACGCGACACGGTTTTTGCTTTTTATTATTTTTTCGAACATTGTTTTTTAGACAAAACAACGTCTTTTTAGTAATATTTTAGATCTCGATATTTTTTTACCTCGGTCAACACGTGTTAATCCATCACGTGTCGAAAATTTTTCAAAAACATGCATATTATCGTATTCATATTTTTATTCGATTTACAAACCGTTACTAACTTGTTGGTTCGTGTTTGTAGCAATTTCTTTTCGTCATTTGTTTTATTATACTAAAACAAATCTCACATGCTAAAATACAACTTTGACGTTAATTTTAGTTGCATTAAACCGACTTAGCAACCCATTCAATTTTCGCATGTTTAGGGAAAACAATGTTTGCATATCATTCATCGTTTTGCTAACACGCGTATTCGAGAGTCAAGCGATATCTTAGTAGAGGCCGCTTATGTGCGGGCGGGGTTGGGTGTTCTTTGTGAACTTCCCAACACGTACCCTCACCCCTTACTCAGAACCTCGGTTTCCGGATGTCCGAAACCATTGGCAACGAGAGTCATTCAATACACGATATCCGGTCGGTATCGGTATCAAATGCAAAGGGACGAACCCAATAAACTCTGACATCGAAAATGGGCCGTATTTTGTACACGGCCCACTACGACAAGAGTGGGTTCGAACGGGCCCGAACTCCCATAAAGTTCGGTGGCGACTCCAACTTCGATTTAAATTTCAATTCGACCCATCTCATATGGAGATTCATTCGCCTCCCAAAACCCGCGCGTGGCCGCGTCGGGGTGGACCTATGTCATGTCCACAGTCGGGTCGAGGCAGTAACAAGTCTGGCGAGTCTCGGTTCATAAATTTCTTGAGTCAAAAAATAAATAATTTGTCTTAAAGTTTGTTATACTTTTCAAATTATAGATAATAGTTCATAAAATCAATAATAAATAAAGAATCAATAAAGAAATTCTTAAATTTGGATGTTTTTAAGAAAAGAAAAAAATATTAATTAATCAGGTCAATCGGTTCGGTTATTATTGATTCAGTTATATTCAGCTTCGGGTATCATTCGGTTATATTAAGTTTGGTATAGTTTCGGTTAGATCCGGGTTGAATTGGGTTTCAGGTATTATTAGAGTTTAATCATATCGGGTGTTCGATCGTTATCATTTCGGATATTTTCGATCGATTTTTCGGGTTCGGGTTTACTTTGTCAAATCTAATTGTTATCGATAAAAAAATGAGTGGTTAAGAGGAATAAACGGAAATCATTGTTAAATGCTAACGTGTGTTTATATTTTTGACGAAATTTGGGTTTTTGGTGCCTCTAGACAAGAAATTTAAAGTTAAAAGTGATTTTGGGCACAAAAAACTATAGATGTCTTACGGAAGATCTAATGTTAGATTTTATTTTATTTTTGTTGACAAAAAATCCCTTTTTGAGTGTACACAAAAATATTGATCAAAAATTTTAAAACACAAGAACTCAAATTATGTTTGACCAAATTTTTTGAATTGCTTTTAGTCACTAAGGAGCTTCTACTTGGACCGACATTTTTTTGGTTACACGGAGCGACTCAAAGTCAGGAAAGAGAAGAAAACAAAAAAACAAAAACCAAACAAACTAAACTTGATATGGAACCACTCTAGGCCAAGCAACTCCCCCAGTGTCCAAATTGACCAGTTGAAAGAGCACAATCGGAATGTCAGAATACTCCAAAATGCACAAACGAGTCGACTGCGAGGCACCCTTGTTAGCTAGCCAATCTGCGCACCCGTTAGATTCATGGTAAATGTGAGTGATATCTACGATCCACTCGGAGCTGTCCATGAGACTTCTACATATATTTAGCATATGTGAATGTGCCGACGGAGGGCCGTCTAATTGTTTCACCATACTTGCCACAACCTACGAGTCAGTTTGAATAATAATGCGACGAAAATTCTGTTCCTTAGCTAAAATTAGGCCCCGTTTGAGGGCCATAATTTCAGCTCGTGTGACTGATGCGAGGCCTAAAGATTCGGAAAAGGCCAACAAGGGATTGCCTGTGGTATCCCTAAAAATTCCCCCCGTTTCCGACATTCCTGGGTTGCCTTTCGATGCTCCGTTAATATTCAGTGCAATCCATCCTTCTGGTGGTACGATCCATCGAACGTGTATTTCGTGCCTAGAGACTTTATTCGTGACCATAGCTTTCGAACGTGTATTTCCTGTAAACAAGTCAACTCCGACCATAGCTTTCTTGACTAGATTGACCTTCATCCAAAGGACCCGCCGCGGGTGTGCTGGAATCTCATTGTCGTGTCCAAAGATCATGTAGTTACGCCAATTCCAAATCCACCATTTCACAACCGCGAAGACAGTTGGCTAACCCTATATGCTCGCTTTAGTATCGAGTTTTAGATTCTCGATTATCCAATTTGAACCCAGAACACTTGTTTGCCTGTAACCCATATCGACATTCGGTATAGTAGCCCAGACCTTCCTGGCAAAATGACAGGTCCGTAGCAAATGAACGAGTGATTCCTCTTCCTCTCCGCAAACAGCACACATCGAGTCATCTGTCAATCCCTGCTTTGCCCGGTTTACATTCGTCATAATACGATCATGAAGTACGAGCCACAAAAATACTCTCATTCGTTGAGGAGCACACATTTTCCAAGGTAAACTCCAACTTGAATTAGTCATTGTGAGCTCCTCGTTACGTATTAGTGCTATGGCCGATTTAAGCGAGAATCTCCCCAACGAGGTGGGATATCCAATATAGAGTATCAGACTTGTCATCCTCGACCAAAAGTTTGAAGGATGCCATAGTTTTCAGGACTTCCTCATTTAAAAAATCACCAAAAATGTCCTATTTCCACCCTACTTCCTCCTCCCACATGTCTTGTACTGTGACATCTTAAAGGTGATTCAGGATTTTGAGGGTGGTTAAATCTTCTAGCTGCACATTCGTAGCCCAACAATGGCTCCAAAACATTGTACGGCGGCCATTACCCGGTGACGAACTAATTCCTTTCTTGATGGTGTCAAAGCTATCACAAATCCCACGCCATGTGTTGGAACTATTGGCTTTAGCTCCAAACATGTCCATATCACACCGGCCACGACGATATTTGTGATATAGGACACGTGCCCATAATGAATTCGGCTCATTTAGTAATCTCCAACCTAACTTAACCATAAAAGTTGTATTGACTTGTCTCATGGATCTCATTCCGAACCCTCCGTTGCACGTCTCCTTTGTGACATTATCCCATGACACCAGATTAATGCTTCGTTTGTCATTTTTTGCGCCCCATAAGAACTTTCAGGCTCGCTTCTCAATATCATCACAAATCGACCAAGGAATTTTTGTCATTTGCATTGCATACATAGTCATGGTCGATAGAGAGGATGGAATTGAAGTAGCACGACCTGCCAGGGACAAGGTCTTCGCTTTCCACCCTGAAAGTTTCTTATCTATTTTGTTCACAATGAAATTGAAGGTTTCTCAAGTCACGCGTCCATTGATAGTAGGCATGCCAAGATACTTCTCTAGGTCGCCAGTTCGCTCTACCTCAAGTTCTGACACAACTTGGTCCGCATGGAACTCACTAGTGTTCGAAGAAAAGAAAACTCGTGATTTAGAGAGACTCACTCTTTGACCCGATGCTTAGCAGAATGCATCCAAACATCGCTTCATAGATTGGGCTTGTTTCAGATTTGCTTTGCCAAACAAAATAATATCATCGGCAAAAAAATAAGTGGGTAAGCATTGTTTATAGCACACTAAATTCTAAGCATCTAGTGTTGTTTCTAGGTTTTGCTTACACTTTTAATGCATGAATATAAAATTTTTATGTTGTAAACATTGTTGGAATATAATCCAAACACTAAGTCAAGAAGAAGCTACAAACTAGGAGACTAAGTTAGTTATGCATAAGTGTCAGTTTAGTATTGCAGTTAGAGTCTTTTCCTATTGTTTAGCTTGTAAGCCCATGATCTAATGCATTAGCAAGACATGGAAGTTGGAGTCAGTTAGCAGCCATCATGGCTTAAGAAGTTGAGTCAAATTTCCTTTTATAAGCATTGTAGTTTCCTTATTTCTAATTAAGCAAGCAAGCCATCATTTCCCTTCATCTTGTTTTGCAAACATAAAATTTACAACATTTGGTATCAGAGCTAAAATCCAGGTTCGATTCCAAGCTCAAAAACAGTATGAGTAATGGCAATGGAAGTAGTTCGAATGCAACACAATTGCCAGTTTTCAAGGGAGTTAAGTATCAGTTTTGGGAACTGAAAATGAAGACATTGTTCAAATCCCAAGAACTGTGGGAGCTGGTTGAAGAAGGATTCACTAACACGAATCCTACAAATCCTGATCAACAGCTCAAAGAAAAGAGGAAGAAGGATTCCAAAGCCTTGTTCATCATTCAACAGGCATTGGATGATGAAATCTTTCCTAGAATTGCCTCTGCTACTACCTCGAAACAAGCATGGGATGTACTCAAGTCAGAATACTTGGGTGATAAGAAAGTAATCACAGTGAGATTACAGTCATTAAGAAGGGAGTTTGAGACCTCGCTCATGAATGACAAAGAAACCGTGCAAGAGTACCTGTCAAAAGTTACAGGAGTAGTTCAGCAGATGAAAGCTTATGGAGAGAAGATGTCAAACCAGCATGTGGTTGGCAAAATCTTGAGAAGTCTAACGAGCAAGTTCGATCATGTAGTGGCAGCTATCGAGGAATCAAAAGATATGGAGGTGTATACTATTGATGAGTTGATGGGGTCACTACAAGCACATGAGGAGAGATTGAATAGGTCTTCTGAGAAGAAGGAGGAAAAAGCCTTCCAAGTTAAGGATGATCAGCACAAAGATCAATCAAGTCAGTTTGCTGGAAGAGGAAGAGGAGGAAGAGGTAGAGGTGGTTCTAGAGGAAGAGGAGGACGTGGAAGAGGAGGAAGATTCTCAGGTCAAGTGCATGAGAATCAGGAGCAGCAGCAAACACAGACTACAAAGTCTGTAATCAAGTGCTACTATTGCACTAAGCCTGGACATAAGGCCATAAATTGTTGGAAGAAAGAAAAAGATCAAGCAGAACAGAAGGGAGAGCAAAGGTTGAACCTTGCGGAGCATGACGAAAGGCTGTTCATGACAACTGCAGCATCACAGAAGTGTGGATCTGAGGTATGGTATGTTGACAGTGGTTGTTCGAATCACATGTCAAGTACTAAGGCAATGTTTAGAGATTTGGACGAGTCGAAGAAAAGCAAAGTGAGGCTTGGTGATGACAATCAATTGTCAGTAGAAGGAGTTGGTACAATTGCTGTCAAGACTGAGGAAGGTAATACCAAGCTCCTACACAATGTACAATATGTACCCTTACTTGCTTATAATTTACTGAGTGTTGGTCAACTTCTGTATTGTGGTTTTTCCTTGATGTTTGATGATGATGCCTGTGTGATAAGGGATAAGAAAACAAATGAAGTTGTGAGTAAGGTAGCTATGGGCAAAAATAGAATGTTTTCGATAGACCTAGTAAGAAATGTGGGAAAGGCATTAACTGTGAGTAATGATAGTACTAGGCTATGGCATTTGAGGTATGGGCATTTGAATATTCAAAGTCTAAAGCTACTAGGTACTAAAGCAATGGTAGAAGGCCTACCTAAAATAGGTGACCTTAAAATCTGTGAAGGGTGTATATATGGAAAACAAAGCAGGGGGTCTTTTCCTAGTGGGGATACATGGAGGGCAAATGGGTGTCTAGAATTGCTCCACGCAGATTTATGTGGTCCTATGAGGACTGAATCCCTAGGAGGAAGTAGATACTTTTTATTAATCACAGATGACTTTAGTAGAATGAGTTGGGTGTTTTTTCAACAAAGCAAATCAGAAGCATTTGAAAACTTTAAGAAGTTCAAAGCTTTAGTTGAGAATGAAAGTGGGAAAATAATTAAGGCATTAAGAACTGATAGAGGAGGAGAGTTTATTACAAATGAGTTTGGTGAATTTTGTGATAAACAAGGAATTAGAAGAGAGCTTACAGCACCTTACACACCAGAGCAAAATGGTGTGGCTGAGAGGAAGAATAGGTCAGTTGTGGAGATGGCAAGGAGTATGTTAAGAGCAAAAGAGTTGCCTGATGAATTGTGGTGTGAAGCCGTGGCAACTGCAGTATATTTGCTAAACATTTCTCCTACTAGAGCATTAGTAGATCAAACCCCATTTGAAGTATGGAGGGGAAGAAGACCTGGGGTGAGTCATTTAAGTATCTTTGGTTGCATAGCTTACTCTCTAGTCAATTTGAGAACTAAACTGGATGGTAAGTCAATTAAATGCATCTTTATTGGGTATGCTGTACAATCGAAAGCCTACAGATTGTTTGATCCTATTAGCAAAAGAATCATAATCAGCAGGAATGTGGTTTTTGATGAGGAGGCAAGCTGGGATTGGTCAAGGGTTGAGGATGGGTCAAGGAGTTTCACCTTTGAAAGCTCAGCAATACAGGAAGAAGAGCAGATACATTCAACTCCTTCCACTCCTGAAGGAAATACAGGAAGTAGCTCCTCTGAGTCGTCTGATTCATCAGATGAGTTGTCTCCAAGAAGAAAAATGAGATCACTTGAAGAGATCTACGAAACATGTGGGTTTGCATTGGTGGCTACAGAACCAGAAAACTTTGTTAAAGCTGCGCAAATACCTGAGTGGCAGGTTGCAATGGAAGAGGAAATCAGGTCAATTCAAAGAAACAAGACATGGGAGCTGACTGATCTTCCTGAAGGCAAGAATGCAATAGGTCTGAAGTGGGTGTTTAGAGTTAAACACAACACAAATGGAAGCATACAAAAATACAAGGCAAGATTGGTTGCTAAAGGCTACTCTCAACTGGAAGGGGTAGACTTTGGTGAAACTTTCTCACCGGTTGCAAGGTTTGATACAGTTAGAGTCATCTTGGCTCTTGCTGCCCAACTAAGTCTGCCTGTGTATCAATTTGATGTTAAATCTGCATTTCTTAATGGTGAGTTACAGGAGGAGGTTTTTGTTGAGCAACCACAGGGATTTCTCAAAGCAGGAGAAGAAGAGAAGGTCTACAAGCTCAACAAAGCACTGTATGGGCTGAAACAGGCTCCAAGGGCATGGTATAGCAGAATCGACAAGTTCTTCAAGGAAGATGGGTTTGAAAGAAGCGAAAATGAGCCAACTTTGTATGTCAAGAAAGTTGAGAATGAAGGAGTCCTTGTAGTATGCTTGTATGTAGATGACATAATCTACTTTAGTTCATCACTAAAGCTGCTGGAGAAGTTCAAAGAGGCAATGAAGAATGAATTTGAGATGACCGATCTTGGTCTGCTGCATTACTTCCTAGGTTTGGAGGTAACCCAAAGCAAAGAAGGAATATTTTTGTGTCAGAAGAAGTATGCATCAGATTTATTGAAGAAATTTAGGTTGGAGGCGTGTAAGACAGCAGCAACGCCCATGAATGCAAATGAAAAATTGCAGAGAGATGACGGTACAGCAGATGCCAATGAAAGGGTGTACAGAAGTCTAGTTGGTGGTCTAAATTATCTCACACACACGAGGCCCGATCTAGCCTACAGTGTGAGTGTGATTTCAAGGTACCTACATAATCCAACTAAGCAGCAGATGGGAGTAGCAATAAGAGTTCTGAAATATATTGCTGGTACTAAAGAGCATGGGTTATGGTATGCAAAGTCTGAAGAGTTCAAGCTAAGGGGCTATTGTGATAGTGATTGGGCTGGGTGTATCGATGACAGAAGAAGCACGACTGGATCAGTGTTTACACTTGGTTCAGGAGCAATCACCTGGAGCTCAAAGAAGCAAGAGACAGTAGCACAATCCTCCACAGAAGCAGAGTACATTGCTGCAAACTCTGCAGGCAAGCAGGCAGTCTGGTTGAGGAAGCTGCTGAAAGATTTGGAGTATGCTCAAGACAAGGCTACTGAGTTATGGTGTGATAATAAATCGGCAATAGCAATGACAAGAAATCCAGCTTTTCATGCAAGGACAAAGCACATAGAGGTTCAACATCACTACATCAGGAAACTTGTAGCAGAAGAGCAAGTTGAACTCAAGTTCTGTGGAACTAATAGTCAGAATGCTGATATATTCACAAAAGCATTAACTCAGGCCAAACATCAGTTCTTCATGGATCGAGTTGGAATGAAGGTGTTTGAATTAAGGGGTGGTGTTGGATATAATCCAAACACTAAGTCAAGAAGAAGCTACAAACTAGGAGACTAAGTTAGTTATGCATAAGTGTCAGTTTAGTATTGCAGTTAGAGTCTTTTCCTATTGTTTAGCTTGTAAGCCCATGATCTAATGCATTAGCAAGACATGGAAGTTGGAGTCAGTTAGCAGCCATCATGGCTTAAGAAGTTGAGTCAAATTTCCTTTTATAAGCATTGTAGTTTCCTTATTTCTAATTAAGCAAGCAAGCCATCATTTCCCTTCATCTTGTTTTGCAAACATAAAATTTACAACAAACATTTCAATAAAATAAAATAAATACTTATTCGTTCATATTTTCTCATTCTTTACAAATAAAGATCCATATTAATCGGATTGGCTTATTCGATCGGGTCATTCGACCCAATCAGTTTTGTCATGTCTAATTGTGATGTGGACACCCTACCGCGGGTATTGCCTTTTATTTGTAGTAGCAAAAGGGAGAAGATATTGAATGGGCCAAGCTAGAACGGGTTTTGGTCAATCCATATCAATTATCCTCTTTAGGTCCGCTGCTTCTACCTTTACCGGGTGTTTCGGATAATCAATTCATCATCCACTTCTTGTTGAAGCTTGTACATGGTCTTTTCGCCCTAATCATGTTGACCGTTGAGTTAAAATTTCGATGTTAGTTAAATTGAAAATCAAATTATCTAAACTAACAAGGGATTGGATTGTTTTAGTGACAACATTTTACAGTACTTATTATTTTTGTGAGTATAGTAAAAGCTCAAAAACTTATGTTCACTATCCTATACGGATTAATCTGCTTATGTTTATATACCTGATACTGCGTATGTCTTACCAAAGGTTGATGTCGGTTGACATATAAATGAGTTACGTGTCTGTTAGTCTTAATCACATTCATTGGGTCACACACAATATGTATGAGAAATTATTAATATAGCGAATATTAATATATCATGTCGGTAGTCATACGGGCAAAACTATGTTGTTGAGTTATTAATTAGATTTATGGTGATAGTTAATTAATTTTAGGTTAGGTGATGACTCTACCTTCTTATCTCTTATATAAGGATATTAGATTTTGTGTAAATCATTTTGTGATTATGTAATTATGTTGTTATGATCTCCTTCCTCTATTGTAGACTTAACCTTAGAGAAGATATCCTCTGTAATTAGGCAAGTATATAGTGTAACCTCACTATATAATGGAATGGCAGACAATCACCCAAATCAGGGGATTGAGTTATCTCATATGGTATCAGAGCCCGCGTGAAAGACCTGCCTCGATCAACCAAAAATTCCGTCGACACCAATCTCGACGTCCGTGTGTGTCCCACCTCCGCCTAGCCTCACGCCAAAATGGCAGGAGACGACGCCTCGCCCCACCCTCCAAAGCTTCAACCCGTCTACACCGTCAACAACATCCAACAACGCGTACGAGTTCTTGACGGTACTAATTAAGGTCCCGTATACCACAAGGTCTCAATTGTTCACGTTACACGTCAAAGGTCACAAAGTGCTCGGACACATTAACGGTACCGACAAGCCTACCGACAAAACCGAGCTCGAGGGGTGGACTGAGATTGATTCCATTGTTCTACGATGGATATACGACACCGTTAGTGAAGACTTGCTGAAACAAGTCATGAAGGATGAATCCACGACCCGTGAAGGATGGATCCGGGTCAAAGACATATTCCACAACAACAAAGGAGCCCGAGTCGCCTCCCTCGAACACGAGTTTGCCAATCTCAAACTCAGTTTCGTGGCCTCACTACACACTTACTGTCAAGAACTTAGCGATCTCGCCGGCCAGCTTAAGGATTTGGACGCCACCGTATCCGACCGCCGCCTCGTGCTCCAACTTGTTCGTGGGCTACCCAAGGAATACAACATGGTAGAATCATATATCAATCAAACGCTACCCACGTTTAAAACTGCTCGAAGCATGCTAAAACTCGAGCACCAGCGTCAGGCAGCCGTGACAGAGAGTGAACCGCCGACGGCCCTGGCCGCACCTGTTGTCGCCACTGTCACGCAACCGACCGACACCACGCCGCGCTACACCTCGGAATCCCGACCTCGTCATCGTCCAAAGAACTACCGCGGTGACCGACCTCTGCCTTGCGGCCCGCGTCTACCCCTGCGCCTAAGTGGGGCCCTCCTCCACCTTGGTACTCCACGTGGACCCTCTCTCACCGTGTCCATACCCAATACTACCAGGCTGGTCCATCCCATACAACTAGTGGTCACAAACCCGTTCAACCTCCACGGCCCCTCAACCTCCCATCCGTCAACCTCAGCATGCTCATTTGACGGAAATAGAACCGCTCTGATCCACGGATATTAACAACGCCTTTAATACAATGTCGATTCAGGGCCCATATGATAATCAATAGTATATGAACACCAGTGCCTCCACTCATCTCACATCCGACCCAGGTATGTTAACTGCTCCCTATAACACTAGCATTGTTCATTCTGTATATGTCGCTAATGGCAATAGCCTCCCTATTTGGGGGTCTGGCACGTCCCAAATACAATTACCCAATTGCACCCTGCACCTTTGTAATGTCCTACATGCCCCCACCATAATTAAAAACTTAGTATCCGTCCGTAATTTACTGAGGAGAATAATGTTTCCGTCGAGTTTGACCGGTTGGTTTTTCTGTGAAGGATATTTCGACTGGGACTACGATTATGAGAAGTGACAGTCCCGTGGAA
The DNA here is from genome assembly GCA_958450325.1 of Agrostemma githago. NCBI lineage: Eukaryota > Viridiplantae > Streptophyta > Magnoliopsida > Caryophyllales > Caryophyllaceae > Agrostemma > Agrostemma githago. The sequence continues at coordinate 74,067,938 of OY288239.1, read as the reverse complement.
CTCTATCCCGTCTTTCCCACGAGTCAAGACCGCCAATAGCCTTCCGCACTCACCACTAGGGGTGTTCAAAAATTGACCCGGACCGGCAAACCGGACCGGACCGGACCGTAAGGTCCGGGTCGGTCCAGACCGGGGCACGTACCGGTCCGGTCTCCGGGTCCCAAAAAAGTTGGTAACCGGTCCCCGGTCCGGTCCACACTTTAAAAAAATATCAAATTTAGTGTATTTTTACGGTCCGGTCCGGTCTTAAGAGGGTCCGGTCCGGTCCGGTCCGGGTTCTTTGTTAACCGGTCCGGTCCGCGGGTTTGGGTTTTTTGGGTTTCCGGTCCGCGGGTCAAACCGGTCCGGTCCGGTCCGGTCCGGGTTTGGACCGGTGAACACCCCTACTCACCACCATCGCATCGTCAGCCTGGCACGCCCGTCTCGGCTACCCAAGCCCAGATGTGTTTGATTTTATTAAGAGTCATTCTTCCATTTCCTGTAATTCTCAGAATAATAAAACGAGTCTTTGTACGTCTTGCCAAATTAGTAATCATAGACGGTTACCCTTTCTGCATACATCGACTCCGACTCTTGCCCCATTTGACATCGTTCATGGCAATCTATGTACTTCTCAAATCCTTAGTACTACCGGATTCAAATACTACCTTGTTCTCATTGACAATTACACCCAATTCGTTTGGGTCTACCCAATTAGGTATAAATCCGAGGTCACGTCCAAATTCATTCTTCCACAATTATGTGACTACCCATTTTAAGGTCAAAATTAAAAAAATTCAATGCAATCTTGGTCGTGAATTTGACAACACCAAACTCCTCAAGTACGGTCAAGCCCACGGACTAGTTTTCTGTTTCTCTTGTCCCCAAACCTCCCCACAAAACGGCAAATCCGAGCGCATGATACGTCATCTCAGCGACATCATGCGCGTCCTTCTCCTTCATGTCGCTCTCCCCCTACCCTATGGGTCGATGCTTTTCATACAGCAGCCCATCTTCACAACATTACCCCCACCAAAACTCTCCGCCTCCGCTCCCCCACCTCGGTTTTCTTCCTCAAAGAACCATCCTACGATCACCTTTGTGTCTGTTTTCCAAATCGCACCGCCAAGTCACTTCAAAAATTAGCCCCCCGGTCCAGAAAATGTGTGTTTCTCGGTTATCCTCCTCACTATCACAGTTATCGGTGTCTAGAAATCCTGACGAGGGAAATTATTATTTCCCAACAAGTCACATTCAACGAGACCTAGTTCCCCTATGCCCAAAAAAATCAGACCCTCGACCACTCATTCTTAAACCCCGACTCACTTCACCCTTACATTCTCGACCCAGACCCCCTACCTACCCCTGCCAAACCCACGACCCCGCCTTCCCCACCTTCCGCACCCACGACCCCTCCCTCCTCACCCTCTATACTCAGTTCCCTTCCATCCTCACCCTCCGCACCAACCATCACTCCCACGCCTCCTCTCACTACCGAACCCACCCAGCCATCTTCAACCCCTGCCTCGCCACCGACTTCCGCCACCACCACCTTACCCCTGGTTGTTCCCACACATCCAATGCGCACACGTGCCATGGATGGGATTTTTAAACCAAAAGTTCTCCACGCCAATCACCACCCTAACCTCTTACCCCTACCCAAATCACCTTCCTTAGCCTTGGCCGACCTGCATTGGAATGCCGCTATGCAAGATGAATTTCGTGCTTTGAAGTTTTACATTACTTGGGAATTGCTTTCGCGTCCACCCGACGCCAACATTATCCGTTGTATGTGGCTCTTCTGTTACAAATTCCATGCTGATGGTTCTCTTCAACGATATAAGGTTCTTCTCATCGTAAATGGGAAAATACAACAAGTAGGTATCAACTGTGAAGATACGTTCAGCTCGGTCGTCAAACCCACCACGATCCGTACCTTCCTCAGCCTCGCCATTTATTGGTCCTGACCCATACACCAACTTAACGTGAAGAATGCTTTTCTTCACGGAGATTTCACTGAAACGGTGTATATACACCAACCCCCCGGCTTCGTGGATAAGACTCGCCCAACCCAGGTGTGCCACCTACGAAAATCTTTGTACGACCTTAAACTGGCCCAACGTGCCTGGTATCATCGGTTCGCGTCCTACATTATCTCCAAGGGTTTTAAAAGCAACATTTGTGATCCATCCATGTTCATCTATCGAACCACCACTGCTACGGCCTACCTCCTGCTCTATGTCGATGATATCGTCCTCACTTGTTCTACAACCACATTAGTGAACCAAGTTATCTCGACCCTTTCCGCAGAATTCGCCATGACTGATCTGATCTCGGTTCTCTCCACCACTTTCTCAGGATAAAAGTGACTCGTTCCACCAGGGCTCTATTTCTAAGTCAGGCCAAATATGCTTCCGACATTCTCGATCGTGCCTCTATGCTCAATTATAATCCTACCACCACTCTGGTCGACATATAATCGAAGCTCAGTGAAATGTCGGGCCCTCTTATATCTGATCCCACACTTTACACGGCCAGATATATCGTATGCTCTACAGCAAGTATGTCTACTTATGCATGCTCCTCGAGAACCCCAGTTACATTTCCTCTAGCGGATACTCCGCTACATTAAAGGTACCCTCGAGCTGGGCCTTACTCTTACAACGTCCCGATCGCATACTCTCACGGCATATTCCGACGTCGATTGGGCAGGCTGCCGTGATTCTCGATGCTCCACATCTGGGTACTGTGTCTTCCTCGGTGACAACCTCATCTCCTGGTCCTCCAAACGACAGAACACCATCTCCCGATCTAGCACGGATGCAGAATATAGGGGCGTGGTCAATGTCGTCGCAGAGACTAGCTGGCTTCGTAACCTTAGCTTCTACTTGAATTACACGTTCCCATCCGCCACGCTACCCTCGTTTATTGTAACAATGTTTCTACTGTTTACTTATCCGACAACCCCATCCAACACCAGCAAACCAAGCACATTGAAATAGATATTCATTTCATTCGTGAAAAGGTTCAACTTGGCCTGATACGAATCCTACACGTCCCCTCCGAGCATCAATATGTAGATATCTTCACCAAAGGCCTACCACGCGAGTACGCGACATCTTTACTCGTTTTCGAACCAGCCTGAGCGTCCATCCTTCTCCCGCTCCGACTGAGGGGGTGTATTAGATTATGATTCTGTAAATCATTTATGATTATGTAATTATATTGTTATGATCTCCTTCCTCTATTGTAGACTTAACATTAGGCATGATATCCTCTGTAATTAGACAAGTATATACTGTAACCTCGTTATATAATGGTATGGCAGACAATCACCCAAATTAGGGGATTGAGTTATCTTATAAAGGAGTCTCATATAATAACCCCAAAGCACACAATTCTTAGTATTGACTCATATCATATTATAGAGAGAATTCTCGAGAATACTCCCCGTCTCATGTCATCTTCGAGCCGTATAGCTGGAATGGATATCTCCTTGAATGTATATATGGATGTGTTTGATATCGGAGAAGGGAGGCATAAGCGAGGCTAAGGTTATTGACAAATCCCTAACGCGTCGCTTTAACTAAGTCGCTCGGTTGCAAACACAAACGACGCAAAACAATAGTTTCACGTCGGTTTTCTGTTGAAACCGATGCATTTAAGACTACCTTTTCCGTCAGTTATTATTAAAACTGACGTATTTGGTCAAATACATCGGTTCGAAGTATAATTGACGCAAAAAATTCATCTTAGATGCGTCGGTTACAAAAGCCCACCGACGAAAAATTTTTACTTGCGTCGTTTCGGGTTAAACCGACGTAATTAAAGCAACGCGATAGGGGCTTAGTATAAATTTTAGTATAAATTTTCTTTAAATAAATTATTTGTGATGGACAATGATTTCATCAATATAAATAAGGAGTAAATTTTCATTTAATATATACATTATTTTTGATACATAATAATTTCATAAATAATAAGAAAGGATATTTTTTTTAATACTTTAATTGTGATTAACGCATCGTCGGGGTGTTGGGTCCAGGGTCGGGTCATGCGGGGAACTAGGCGTTGGCTTGTTGGGCTATAGCTCGACATGTTACGCCGAGTACTATGAAATGCAATCAATGAGTAATATAGAAATATAGTGTATAATCCCCTAATTGTTGTTAGATTGACTTTTCCTGTGAAGGGCTTGGGTTTGAATCTTGCTAGGGCTAGTTTCCCTTATTTTTTGTTCCTTTTGTTGCTACTTATTCTTTCTAGCAATCTTTCTTTTTTCAATTTCACCAATAAAAAAATAAAGCTTTCATATATTTAAATGTGCATCCTAAATAATCACTTTATACGAAAAAGTTATTCAATGTCTTATAATGGTCATTAATAATTCCTTCAAGTAGATTTTATGGTTGATCTAATCAGGGACGTAGCTATCACTATAAAAAAGAGGTGAATTTGTGGGACCGCATTTTTGGGACCAACAATGAAAATGTCCCAAAATTTATTTTGAGACCGCTCACGGTCCCAAACTGTTTAATACAGTTGCAAATTTGAGACCGCTTTTTAGTGGTTCCAAATTTAATTTATCAATTGCAAATTTGGGGCCAGGTTTAGTAATTGGGATCAATATTAGCCTCATACTTTTTTATTTAATTTGGGACTGCATTTTTGTCAGATTTTATCCTCATTTCTCAAACTTTTTCAAAAACCCTATTTTCATAAATCAGGTAGCGTTATTCATTCAAAACCCTAGGATATTTAAATTGCTTCGATTTCTCTTCCATGAAACTTAATTTCTCTCAATCTGTAAGTAATTTCTCACTTCAATTCATGCATTTGTCTCATTTATCATATCGAACCTTATCATTTTTGTAACACCCCTGATTTATAAATTAAATTTTATTTAACTTTTATTCCATTTACGATTTAATTTGTAAATCTTAAAATTATTATAAAACGAATTTATCTTTTAATCGATTCAAACTCCTAAAATTCTATTTGTCTCCAAAACTTTTCCTATATTTTATTTACGTTTCGGTCTATTTATTCATTTAATTCTTATTCGATTTTTATTTCGACGATTTGAATTCTAAATTCTTTCAATTTAAGCTCAAATTTCTATTTCAACTCGAAACTCGTCAAAACATTTATTATTTTCCTCGAGAAAACAATTTAATTCATTTTCGTCGTACATTCGTTAATTTTCTCTGGAAGCGTTATTTTAATCGTAAATGTTTATGTTATTATCGAGATTCACCCTATTTTTTCCTTCCGGACTAATTAATTATTTTTCCTACTTTATTTTAACTCCGATATTAATTTTGGCCTCGATAAATATTTTTTTACATATTATTGTATTTGTCCGATTTATAATTTTTTCGAACTCGATCTTTTTTTGGTTTTTACTTGAACCCGTCTTATAGTCAATTGAATTAGGACCCATTACGATTCTAACCTAAAGGATACCCCATTTCTGTTTGGGAATCTGTTGCCCCTAACTCTTTCATCGTTCTCCTTCATCTCCTTCAGTCCCTTCTCCGTCCTTCTCCGTCCTTCTCCTGCAAGCCTTCTTATCCGACCACCATCTTTATCCGCTTGTCCTTGTTTCAGTGATCCCCTGCTTTCCTTCGTCCGCCTGTCCTTGCAACAAGGGTAATTTGCTTCTCTTTCATTTCTTCTTTTTTTCTTCGGTCATTTCTATTGCTACTGCTCTTTGTCTTTTCCGCTTCGCGTCTTCCTTCCTTCTTTTTCCCTTTCGTTCTGTTTTGCCCTCTTTTGTGCGTTGTATGATGTTTCATTGTCGCTCTGCTATTGTCTCTTTACAGTTGCTGTCATTGTCGTCTCCTGCTCCTATTGATTCGTGGTATTGTTATGGTGCTCTATGCTCGCTCCTGTTGTTCTCTATTTCGTCATTTATATTGTTCACTACGACCTGCCTGTACTGCTGACTTCATTGCTTTGATGTCTTTGTTGTTGCGTTTCTGTCCGGTTGCTACTTCTAATGTCGTTTCATTCTCCTACTACTGTTGATGTTTCATTGTATGCAATTGTTATTGTCGCTGCTGCTGGTGTGCTTCTCATCGCTACAGTTTTGTATTGTTCTACTGTATTGCTATCATTGTTATCGAGTTCATGCCTTGTTTGTTCCTGTTGCGTTGCTACTGCTTTTGTTCCTTCATTTTGTTCTTCTTTTCTCCTTATTCGTTCTGCCTTGCTGCTGCTGCCTTGTTGGTTTGGTTCATAGTTGATGTCGTGGTTGTTGTTGCTTTGTTGTCCTACTGCTGCTATTAGTGTCTTATTGCCCCTCTTCTCATTCTTCTTCATCTTGTATTTGTGTTGGAATGAAGTTCTGTTGCTGTTGTATGTTGTTCCTGATGGTGTTGTTCATTATTTCTTCTAATGTCGTCACTCCTTTCGTATTCCGGTTTCATTCGTATTTAGCTCTTATTTGCGTTCCTGTTTGATTCCGCTACTGATATTCTCGTCTCGTGGCTGTTGTTGATTGTGCCTCTATTCTTTGATCATCTTTAATCTCTTTCTCCGAATCGTGTTTCCTTGTTTTGTTAGTGTTTCATTGCTCCGTTTCCCATCCCCTAGTCATTTCCAACTTTCTCTTCTTCCAACACCTTTGTTTTCGTGTCTACGTGTTTCAGAGTCATGTTGGAGCCTCAAGCTTTTGGTTAAACAAGTGTCAGAAGGATCGAAGCTTGGACAAATTGATGGAAGGACAAGTACTTTGACGATTTCTAACTTAAGGTAACTTTAGGACGTTACTCGGTATTATATCGTACGTTGAGTAGTATATAGTAAATATTTTACCTTCGGTTCTCTAATTTTTAACTACGTATTATTTGCTAAAGTTTAATTTTAAATTGCATGCGTTATAAATATTTTACAACTTTTGATATCGTTTGTAATTGATGACCAGGCACCTGAAACTCTAGATATGCTCTAATTTCCTAGTGATATCATCTCATCAAAACCTTGTTTAGATATATAGCTGTTGTTTGGACTGTTTTAGCTGACAATGTTACTTTCCTACTCTTTCATAAGGCATCAAATTGTATGAATCAACAGAAATTAGAGAGCTATGTCAACCGCAAGATCGCTATTGATGCTAGCATGAGCATTTATCAATTCTTTTTGTTCGTTTTCCCCTTTGATTTTTCAATGTTATTGTGCTTCTCTCAATATGATTCATTTTTTGTATAGAGGTTGATATATATATAGCTTGTGGTTGATTGTTTGTAGATTGTAGTTGGACGAAACGAAACTCAAATGCTTGCAAATGACACTGGTGAAGTCACTAGGTACTTTATCAAACACTTGAGTTTGTTATCTTTTTTCGACATATCGACTTCATTATACGTTGATAGGAACACCAACTTGTGTCGTATTTACATTTGTTGTAAGTAAAAGCTAATAGGAACTTGTAAATGATGAGGTGAAGTTCGTTCTAGTCATGGCTCGTGAAATCCATTTACAGTGTTTTGGGTTACTTTATCGTTAGTTCCAGTCTCGCCAAAAGTTGTGACAGGGTTAGAGCTATTTCTATTTCTGCTGGACACTTGGCCACTTGAGCCATCCCTAGCATTCTGCTTGTAAACTGGTTGGACTAACGTATGTTATGAGCTCAATGTATATGATTTACTCCTTTAGTCTTTGTGTATGCTGACTACTTAAGAGTATATCACTCAGTTCATTATGAATATTGGTTTTCATCTTTCTTTATGTGCGAGTACAAGCGACAAGCTACCTGTTCGTCTCCTTACGTGGATATGGAAGATAGAACGTATAATTTGACCTTATTAAGGTGAGAGCTGGCATCATATGTCCTGATTTCTAAGATTAGTCATCTATATGTTTTGTTTTTGATTAACCTTCTTAATATATAATGAATTTGATAAATGTAGGCAATTGCAGAATCAACCATGTCAACTGACAATATGGATGTCGCTAAAGAGACTTGAGCTACCAATTGTTTAGAGAACTATAGGATAGATTTTTAGCTTATTAAAGAACTTGACCGTTTGTGGTATATCAATTACAACTCATTTGAATGTATTATTTTGACCTTCTTGGTATTTTGAATGAGAAACAATGTTGGTTAATTACATGTGATGCAAGAGTGTTTGGTTAAATTTCATTTGCAAGTATTTAAATTTTTATAATTTGTTAATGACGTTAACGACAATTATTTGCGTCATCTTCTACGACTCAACTAACGCAAGAAGTTCACAGATTGCGTCATTTCTAAACAACGACGATGCAAAAAGTTATTTCTAGCGTTGGTTTTTTTTAACATTATAGCGTCGGTTTCTAGTTTAAAATTGATGCAAATGGTTCGCTAATTACGTCGTCTCTAACTAAAAAGCAATGCAAAAGATTCTGTTTGTGTCGGTTCTCAGACTAATTTGCGTCGATTGTTTAGAAAAAAATGACGCCAAAAGTCACTTATTGCGTCGATTTTTTCCAATAAAACGATGCGATAAATAATACATATTGCATCACTTCTAAACCACCAACGCAGAGGGAAAAATACCCCCTCAATATACGTCAACACAAAACGACGCAAATGACCGTTTAGAACCGACGTTATAGGGGTTTTTTCTACTAATGTCCTCTATAATTAGGCAAGTATATACTGTAACCTCACTATATATATAATGGAATGGCAAACAATCACCCAAATCAGGGGATTGAGTTATCTTATAAAGGAGTCTCATGTAATAACCCCAGAACACACAATTCTTCGTATTGACTCATATCATATTATAGAGAGAATTCTCGAGAATACTCCCCGTCTCATGTCATCTTCGAGTCGAATAGTTGGAATGGATATCTCCTTGAATGTACATATGGATGTGTTTGATATCGGAGAAGTGAGGCGTTAGCGAATCTAAGGTTATTGACAAATTTCTCGACCAATGTGGCCTCGTCAGGGCAGTTAACCAATTGGACGCTGGCCTTTCGCCATCGAGTTATGAATTCGGAGAATTCTTCTTTCTTATTTTGCGATAGGACTTATAGGTTACGAATGGTCATTTGGGTCTCAAAATTGTTTGCGTATTGTTTTGAGAATTTGACGTCTTTGTCGTCCCATGTAGATATTTGCTAAGGATCAAGAGAATAGAATCAGTATCAGGGAGGGTCCCCGAGGGATGAAGGGAATATCCTTGCGTATTTAACCCCTTTTATAGCAATGTAGTCTTTGAAGCTTCAGATGTGATGGTCAAAAATATTAAAGATTCTTTTTAATTATGAATATTAGGCAAAGAAGAAGTCTATATATCCTTTGGATTTGATCGGATAAAGTATAGGTTAGTGAATAATATATATATATATATATATATATATATATATATATATATATAGATTTAGGTTCATGTGAGAACCACCCCTTCAATGAGAACTGTGAGAACTATAATATGAGTCATTGGATCATAGTGTTCAATCACATTCGTTGGATTCTTCAAAATTCTTCAATCAAATTAATTCATCACAATTGCTTCAACCTTCAACCCGTAACTCCTTCTCTTTCTACAAAATTCTTCGACCCATAATCCTTTAATCGATAAATTCTTCAATCGACCATTGAATCCGATTCTTCAATCCATCAATTTTTCAATCGGCTTTTCTTCAATCCATTAATTCATCACAATTGGCTATTGAACCCCAATAACCTAAGTAGTTTTTTTTCAATTAATCATTTTATGATTAACTTATTCAATTAAATTCATTAATTCATTACAATAGTAACAATATTATCGTCGGCAAATATAATTGCAATAATCTCAGCAATGGTGTGTTATCGTTTTTTTTTTCAAATTTCCTGATTGATTTAAGAGTTCATCTAAAATATTGTCCTTTAATTTCCTTTTGTACGGATTTTATATGAAATACAAACCCTTCTTTTTCTAGCCCTACTAGATTTAATTTTCTTTTTAAATTGTGGTGTACCCTATTTCAATTTTAGCGTACCATATTTCAATTTTAGCGTACCCTTTCTCACTATTAGCGTACCCTTTTTTCTATTTTAGCGTACTCTTTTTCAATTTTAATTTTAATTTTAGTGTACCTTTTTAAATTTTAGCGTACCCTTTTTCACTTTTAGTGTACCCTTTTTTCTATTTTCACGTACCATTTTTCAATTCCAATTTACCGTACCCTTTTTCACTTTTAGCGTACCCTTTTTCAATTTCAATTTTAGTGTATCACTTTTAAATTTTAGCGTACCATTTTTCACTTTTAGCATATCTTTTTTCCATTTTAGCTACTTACCATTTTTCAATTTCAATTTTAGCATACCTTTTTTTAATTTCAATTTTAGCGTACCCTTTTTAAATTTTAGCGTACCTTTTTTTAATTTCAATTTTAGCGTACCCTTTTTAAATTTTAGCGTACCCTTTTTCACTTTTAACGTAAATTAGAGGGGAATGAAGCATTGAATAATTCCACGATAGGTGTTAATTTGATATACAAGAACCTTTAATTTGATATACAAGAACCCTAATTACACAAAAATCTCTAATCAAGTGGACATATTTAATGATTTTGACGAAAATATGAACCCTAATTTAAAGAAATCCTCAATTGTATATAATTTCCCAATTTTATGAACACCGGAACCCTAATTTATTAAGATTAGGCAACAAATCTCCTGAATTTGCATTGATGAACAAAGCTTCATCTGCCTTTTCTTGATTTTTGGTGAATTTTGTAGAATTTTTTTCTTCAATTTCAGACATTGTTGATGAAGGGAATGAGAAGGAAGAGAGAAAGAAACGGATTTGGTTTATTTTGTTAGAGGAAGATGGGATATTTTTAAGAATAATGTCAAGCATTAGATGTGAATAAGATCTAAGAGTTTTTAATAGTTCTCACAGTTCTCATTGAGAGATAGGTTCTCACCCGATCTCAACTCTCTCTCTCTCTCTCTCTCTCTCTCTCTCTCTATATATATATATATATATATATATATATATATATATATATATATATATATATATATATACGGGGACTACTTTTTACCATCGGCGCTTTACTTCTTACCGTCGGCGTTAATTACGTCAAATGACGACTTTGTCCTTACTATTTATTCTCAAAATAATATTACTTTTACATTTATAGATTATCGATTTATTAAAACTCGATAACAAAACCGTCTTTTTCGATTATCGTAATAAACCAAAACCGACTTCCTATATAGTTAATTACGCAAAATGACGAGTTCTCTTTTGCAATTAATTCTCGAAATATTATCACATTTACATTTTATAGAGTACCGGTTTATTATAACTCGATAATAAAACCTGATGGGGGTCGGCACCGCTGGCTCGGTCGGTGGCCGGCGTCACTATTACTGACTGCTGCTCCATGAGTTGGAGCCTACCGGCTCCCTTCATCCGGAGGGATGTCCTCGATCGGGCTCGGTGTCCGGCGACCATCTCCCTGCCTCAAGTCCTATAAATATACGGAAGGTACCCTCCTTAGAAGGGGGGCAAGAAAAGACACACACACAATCTCTCTAAAAAAGCTAAGTAATATCCTCCCGAAAAACGACCTACGCATCCCAATCCACACAACTGACTTGAGCGTCGGAGAGGCAACCTCGGAACCCCTCCGAGGTCCTTGTTTGCTCCCCGTGCAGGTCAGAGTTCAGGTCACGCAAGGAGAGGAGCGGAAGGTTGCCGGTCATGTCCGGCGGGAGGCCTTCAATTGTTTGATACCCAAACAATTTGGCGCCGTCTGTGGGGAACCTTGAACAAAAAAGCTCCCTGCTCTAAGAAAGAAAAATCGTCAAAACATCATAATGGCAGCTCGCGACACCGGGAACGCCCCTATCGAGACGGAAGCCGAGCTCGAGATCTTGAGAACCTCACCACCGGAGAACCAAGCCCGAGATAAGGACAGGGGCAAAGGCCACCTGGCCTCAACGTCCACGCCAGCAACGGTGCCCCCGGCAACCGTTCCCCAAAGCACCTTCACCCCCGAGCAGCTATCCGCCGCTCAACTTCTCCTCGCTGCCCTCTTAGGGGCGGCGACCCCGAAGGCCCCAAACGCACAGCGGGCCAAAGAAACCCCCAGGCCTAGTGCCGGGATCTTCCAAAGAACCGACGTTTCCCCAAGAGAACTCTTCCCCGGACCGCCGGAGAAGATGACGCTGGAGGAAAGAAGACAGCGATACCTGGAGAAGAGTAGGCGCCTGGATGATGAACACATCAGGATACGCCGCCGCCAACGATCCGCGGAACCCTCATCGTCCCACCAAAGGACGGATTCGGGCACGCCCTCGCTAAGCGGCACCGGAAGAATGGACAGCGAGTCTTCCACAGGCAACAGACATCGCGAAAGAAGCCGAAGTCATACCCCAACCATACATAACAGGCTGGGTCCCGGCACCCGAAAGACCAGGAGAAGTCACAGCCCCCTAAGGACGGTTCATCACCGCCTGGGCCAGCGAGAAAGGGATGGAAGGCCCGCGAAAACCGTCCAAGACCGGTTGGGTCCCAGAGAACGCGGAAGAAAGTACGCCAGCCCCGAGAAACGAGGCTCGGTATTTACCCGACTGACGAGCAATGTCGCCCGGGAAAATTCCCCCGGACAAGAAACGTTCGTAACATGTCAAACCGGCAGAGGCGCACCTACCTCCCAAAGGGAAGAAGAGGGTGAATCTAAGCTAGCCGCACCAGGCGCTAAAGCACCGAAGAAGGGACGGCCGACAATGTCGCCATTTCACCCAGAGATTACGGAACACCCCATGCCCAGAGTAAAGGTGCCTAACATCCAGTTCGACGGAACCACCGACCCGGAGGACCACTTGGCGACGTACGAGAGCTACATGGCCATGTACGAACTCGACGATGCGATGTGGTGCCGGGTTTTCCCCACCACGCTCACCGGCTATGCCCAATCGTGGTTCCGGGGTTTGCTGCGCGAATCCATTCGGAGCTTCAGAGACCTTAGCACGGCCTTCATAGACCAGTACGCCGGAAGTCGGCGCAGGCAGATCGTAACGGTGGATCTGATGACCATGAGACAAGGGCCAAAGGAGACCATCAGAGAGTATGTCAGAAGATTCGACTTGGAGTGTCAACAAATACGAACAATCGATGCGTCGACGGCCGCCTGCGCCTTGACCCATACGATGACAGAAGGACCCCTCAAGAGTCACCTACTCAGAGAAAGACCTACCTCGCTGGTCGAAGCCCGGCGAATCGCGTAAGGATACATGAACGAAGAAGATTACAAAGCGCGGCGTGAAGACCCCTCCCCACCAAGGGTCCGACGCCCACCCTTAGAAAGAACTCGGAGCCCGACGGGTCAAAAGGAGCCCCAAAGAATACCGGGCCGGAGCCGCGGGGAAAAGAGGTCGGAGGGAGGCCGCAGAGAAAGATTCGACCGTTACACCGCGCTGACCCGTCCCCGGGCAGAAATCTACGAGATAGAGAAGGACAACAAGAAGTGGGGTGTCCCGCGACCCATCAAACCCGGACCGCACGCAGATCCAAAGAAATACTGCGCTTTTCACAACCAGACAGGGCACACTACAGAAGAGTGTCGAAATCTGAAAGATGAAATTGAAGACCTCATACGTCGCGGCTCGTTGGCAGCATACGAGGCCAGGGGCCGCCGCGTCGCCATCAACAACAACGCCGGCAATAGTTATGGCAGAGGTACGATTAACGACAATCCCAGGGAAAGAGCCGATAAGGGAAAAGAACACAACGTCATAAATACAGTGGGAGAAAGGGGGCAGGAGGGGGGAGCCAGCAGGAGGCAGGTCAAAAGCCACCTAAGGGAGCTAACCCGTCATATACACTACACCAACGAGTCTAGGGAAAAGGTCGTCCCGACTCTCAGCGTCACGGCAGAGGACTACGAACGAGTAACTTACCCCCATAGTGACCCCCTGGTATTGGCCATCAAGATAGGCGACCATATGGTCAAAAGGTGCATGATAGACACAGGCGCCTACACTAACCTACTGTACAAAGAAGCGTTCGAACAGATGGGTTACGACAAACGACACCTTAACCCAACTGCCGGCGCCCTGTACGGATTTTCTGGGACCGGAGTCATCCCCATGGGAACAATCGACTTACCGGTCACCTTCGGGGAAGGGGACAAAGCAAAGACAACCACGGCCCAGTTCGTAGTGGTAAACGATAGGTCTGCCTACAATGCGTTAATAGGCCGGATAACCCTGGACGGAATACACGCCTTGGTGTCCATACGCGCCCTGACGCTGGCATACGTCACTGACAGAAATACGGAGGGAAAGCTGCACGGGGACCAGAGCTCCGCCAAAAGTTGTAACTCGGTAGCCCTCAAACGATCCCAAGAAGAAATGAAGGGAAAGACAAAAACGGCCCCCGACACCGAGCATGGACAACCGGCCCCAAAAACCCTCAAGATAAAAGGGACGAACGATCCCGACTCTGAGCGCGTAGAGCCAGGCGGGGAGAGCATGACGATAGACCTAGAGCCGGGCCGGTCCGTCCTCATAGGAACCGGCCTAGACCCAAGCTACCAGGAACGCCTCATCAGCCTCCTGAAAGATAACACAGACGTGTTCGCATACTCAGCCGACGAAATGACGGGGGTAGACCCGGAAGTAACGGTACATAGGCTAAACGTCGACCCTACCTTCCGACCGGTGAAGCAGAAGAAGAGAAGCATGTCGGCGGAAAAGGACGACGCCATCCGATGTGAGGTCGACAAACTAATAAAAGCCGGCTTTATAGAGACATGCAACTACCCCGAGTGGCTGGCAAACGTGGTAATGGTGAAGAAGTCGTCAGGCGCCTGGCGAATGTGTGTCGACTTCACTAACCTGAACAAAGCATGCCCAAAAGATTGCTACCCCCTTCCAAGGATCGACCAGCTGGTAGACGCCACCAGCGGGTATACTATGCTAAGTTTTCTGGATGCCTTCTCCGGATATCATCAAGTCTTTCTGTGGGAACCAGACCGGGTCAAATGCGCATTCATTACCAGCGCCGGGACGTTCATGTATAAAATGATGCCCTTCGGACTAAAAAACGCGGGGGCCACCTACCAAAGATTGGTAGACAAAATCTTCAAAGGTCAGAGAGGCAGAAACATGGAGATATACGTGGACGACGCGATCGTAAAAAGCAAAACAGACGACGAGCATTTGGGCGACCTAAGAGAAACGTTCCAATCACTAAGGAAGTACAAGATGAAGCTGAACCCCCAGAAGTGCACGTTCGGGGTAAGATCCGGAAAATTCTTAGGCTTCTTAGTAAGCGCCAGAGGAATAGACGCCAACCCGGAAAAAATTCAAGCCATCCAAAACCTACCGGAGCCAAGAACTATCAAAGATATACAGAGGCTCACGGGAAGGATGGCCGCCCTCGCCCGTTTTATCTCAAGGGCAGCAGATAAATCCACCCCTTTCTTCGGAGTCCTCAAAGGTAACAAACGCTTCGAATGGGGAGAGGAGCAGAAGACGGCGTTCGCTAACTTAAAGGAACACTTAAAAACCCTACCAACGCTGGCACGACCAGTCGAGGGCGAGAAGTTGTACGTTTACATAGCGGTCACCAATGTCACAGTCAGCGCCGTCATTCTCAGAGAAGAAGAGAAGGCCCAGCAGCCGGTGTATTTCATCAGCCATGCGCTTGGTCCTGCGGAGAAAAATTATCCCATGGTGGAGAAGGCGGCTTTCGCCATAGTCGTGGCCGCCCGAAAGCTACGCCCTTATTTCGACGCACATCCGGTAACTGTCCTTACGAACATGCCTCTCGAAAAGGCGCTAGAAAAATTCGAAAAGTCGGGAAGAATGCTAAAGTGGGCCGTGGAACTGAGCGGCCTAGGAATCACCTACCAGTCGAGGACGGCGATAAAAGCCCAAGCACTGGCGGACTTCATAGCCGAATGTTCCCACTCGGAAGACGATGACCCACCATCAGAGACTTGGGAGGCCTTCACCGATGGATCGTCCACCAGCAACGGCTCCGGAGCCGGTGTCGTCTTAACAATCCCCGACGGCGAAGAATTCGAGCACGCACTAAGGTTCGCTTTTCAGGCATCAAACAACGAAGCCGAATACGAAGCTGTCTTAGCCGGCATCCACTTGGCCCGAACAGCCGGAGCCCAACGAATCATATTATCGACCGACTCGCAACTAGTAGTGAACCAGATAAACGGAGAGTACGAAGCCAGAGAGCCCTCGATGGCACTCTACCTAAAGAAAGTGAGAGAAGAGCTGTCCCAACTACAATCATACGAAGTCAAGCAAGTGCCTAGGTCACAAAATAACCGAGCAGACGCATTATCAAAACTCGCAAGCTCGAGCTTACAAGATATTAGGCGCTCGGTCTGGGTAGACGTCCGGCAGGAAAAAAGCATCGCAGCGATCAAGAACGGCCAGGACGACGTCCTCAACATGGAACGCGAAAGCGTCGACGATTGGCGGACACCCATCATCGAGTATATCCTAAACAAACAACTGCCGAGAAACCCGGCAGCGGCTAAACAAATACCCACAACAGCCTCAAGATACATGATATTGGACGGACAACTCTACAAAAGAGGAACCGCTGCTCCAATACTGAGATGCCTCAAACCGGAGGAGGCAGCAGAATTACTGGACGACATCCACTCAGGGATGTGCGGACACCATATAGGGGGCAGGAACCTGGCACACAAAGCAGTCAGAGCGGGCTACTACTGGCCAACCGCCATACATGACGCCCGAGAACTGACCAAGAAATGCAGAAATTGCCAAATCCACTCACCGGTGATCCACGCGCCGGCCAGGGAGCTACAGCCCATCCTGAGCCCTATCCCCTTCGCTCAGTGGGGGATGGATATACTAGGACCCTTCCCTACGGCAGCCGGAAATCGAAAATTCGTAATAGTGGCAGTGGATTACTTCTCAAAATGGATAGAAGCAGAAGCCGTCCCTAACATTACAGAACCGGCCGTGCGCAAAATGATATGGCGGAACGTTATAACCCGATTCGGCGTACCCAAGGTACTGGTTTTTGACCATGGCCGGCAATTCGATAACCCCCCACTGAGAGAATGGCTAAGGGGATTTGGGACTTCAGTGGCATACTCGGCCGTCTGCCACCCGCAAACCAACGGCCAAGCCGAGGCCGCCAACAAACAAATCCTCAACGGTCTGAGAAAGATGCTGGAAGATCTCAAAGGGAGATGGGCCGATGAGTTACCAAGTGTCCTTTGGTCCCTAAGAACGACGCAGAAAGCGGCAACGGGGCACTCGCCGTTCGGCCTGGTATATGGGGCAGAAGCCCTCCTCCCCATAGAAGCGCGCATTCCCTCCGCCCGTAGCAAATATTACGAGGGAGACAGGAATGAGGCGGCCATGGAGGAAGCCCTAGACCTGGTAGAAGAGACCAGGGAGGAGGCACGCGTAAACTTGGTGGCATATCAACAGCGCATGAGAAAGGCCTATAACCAGAGGGTAAACCACCGAATGTTCCAGGTGGGTGACTTAGTCCTGAGGAAATCCGCGGCAGTCGGCAAGGCAAATGAACACGGAAAACTTAGCGCCAACTGGGAAGGGCCATATGAGGTCACCAAGGTCCTAGGGCCAAGTACATATAAGCTGAAAGACCGAGAAGGGCGGGACTTGCCGTCACACTCGAACGCCGACACCATCAGGAAGTACTACGTCTGAACTGGCAAGCGAAATACTGTACTGAACCTCGGCAGGGTATCATCGGACCTGTCGACGACCCTGCCACCAGAAACTTGTAAAAATTTTTAATAAGGAGGGCTTTGTTTGCTAAAATCTACTTGCTCCCTGTTCACTATGTTCTCGACCAGCAAGCAGGGGGCAATAAGGGGGGGAGCCCCTATTCGCCCATCATCAAGAATGGACCCCCCACCAAAAGTCGGGAACCGACTGTGGCCTGACCACAGCCGACCTACCGACCACCTAAGTTGGGAACCGACTGTGGCCTGACCACAGCCGGCCTACCGACCACCTAAGTTGGGAACCGGCTGTAGCCTGACCACAGCCGGCCTACCGACCAAATAAGTTGGGAACCGACTGTGGCCTGACCACAGCCGGCCTACCGACCACCTAAGTTGGGAACCGACTGTGGCCCGACCACAGCCGGCCTACCGACCACCTAAGTTGGGAACCGACTGTGGCCTGACCACAGCCGGCCTACCGACCAAATAAGTTGGGAACCGACTGTGGCCTGACCACAGCCGACCTACCGACCACCTAAGTTGGGAACCGACTGTGGCCCGACCACAGCCGGCCTACCGACCACCTAAGTTGGGAACCGACTGTGGCCTGACCACAGCCGGCCTACCAACCAAATAAGTTGAGAACCGACTGTGGCCCGACCACAGCCGGCCTACCGACAACCCAAGTTGGGAACCGACTGTGGCCTGACCACAGCCGGCCTACCGACCACCTAAGTTGGGAACCGACTGTGGCCTGACCACAGCCAGCCTACCAACCACCTAAGTTGGGAACCGACTGTGGCCCGACCACAGCCGGCCCACCGACCACCTAAGTTGGGAACCGACTGTGGCCCGACCACAGCCGGCCTACCGACCACCCAAGTTGGGAACCGACTGTGGCCTGACCACAGCCGGCCTACCGACCACCTAAGTTGGGAACCTACTGTGGCCTGACCACAGCCGGCCTACCAACCACCTAAGTTGGGAACCGACTGTGGCCCGACCACAGCCGGCCTACCAACCAAATAAGTTGGGAACCGACTGTGGCCTGACCACAGCCGGCCTACCGACCACCCAAGTTGGGAACCGACTGTGGCCTGACCACAGCCGGCCTACCGACCACCTAAGTTGGGAACCGATTGTGGCCTGACCACAGCCGGCCTACCAACCAAATAAGTTGGGAACCGACTGTGGCCTGACCACAGCCGGCCTACCGACCAAGTTCTCCCCACCCAAAGTGTGGGGGCATAAGTCGAGAACCGACTGTGGCCTGACCACAGTCGGCCTACCGACCCAATTCTCCCCACCCAAAGTGTGGGGGCATAAGTTGGGGACCGACTGCGGCTTGACCACAGCCGGCATACTGACCAGGTTCCCCACACCCAAAGTGTGGGGGCATAAGTCGGGAACCAATAAATCAGAGAACATGAAATACAAAACACAAATGAGTAATCCGGAAAACAAAGGCGTCAGAAGCGCCAGGCGTTTGTTACAATTAAGGAGTCAAAATAAGGCTACGATCGTGTAAAAATCGGCAGCCGTCCCCAAAGGATCAAGCGCCACCTACAAACGACAAAAAGGAAAAACGAGGAAGCATGGAGGGCAAGCCTATGCCTGAACCTCAAAGGGGTAGGTGCGAGGAGATCCACAAAAAGCCTCAAGAGGGGGCAGAGGAGTTGGCATTATCTGCCGGCTCATCTGCCGCCCTCTCCTCTCCCTCCCTGAGGGTACATGAGGCACAGGAGGACGACGGCCCGAGTTCCTATTTGGAAGAAGTAGGAGGCTCCGCCGCCGGCGTCCCACCCTCACGTTCTTCCTCCTCCGCTTGAAGACGTTCATATATCGGATTGTACCGACCAAAGTCGAAACCCAGGTCGTACTCACGAAGAGCCTTGGACGTCAAGTCAACCACGGCCTTCATTCCCTCGACAAAAGCATCATCCCCTTCCTTCGCCAAGTTAGCAATTTCCTCAGATTTCTTCTCCAGCTCCTGCTCAGCGGTCGCCAGCTTCGACTCGCAGGAGGAGTGAGCCCCCCGGAGAGCTTCCAATTCCTCGCGACCGATTGCTTCCTTTTCTTCAGCCTCCAACCTCAGCCGCTTCTCGGACTCCAGCTTCGTCTCAACCGCTGACCTTAGCTGCCTCTCCGACTCCAGCTCCGCCTCGGCTGCCGACCTTAGCTGCCTCTCCGATTCCAGCCTCGACTCTGCCTCCTGCAGACGGGACATCAACTTCGCGCCCTCCTCCGCCGCCTTCTTAATCTTGATGCTGGCCTGAACAACCTTAGATAAATCCTCCCCCAAGCCACGATAAACGGTATCCAACTGGGCGAGGGTCTGAATCCGGTCAACAGGTGAAACGTCCCCCTCCAACATCCTATAGAAGGAAAGATCGGACAAAGAGGGAAGAGGCGCATCCACAGCGGCAGCGACGTCGCGCATAGTTTCCCGGTCTTGGGAGGCTTCCAGGCCCACGGCAGCCTCTCTGAATCCGGAGGACGGATCGGCAGTCACCCCCTGTTCGGGAAGAGCCGAAATAGTGACTACCGGCAAACCTGTAGTCCTTGGGGAGGTAACGACCTCAGAATCCCCAACATCAATCCGCACGCCGGCGACACTCATAGCCCCCTCAGGGTCAGCAGAAGGGCCCAAGGCCTGCCTTTTGGGAGGAGGAGCCCCGCCAAACGCCGGCGCCGCTCTCCTTAGTCTGGAAAGCCTAGACTTCTGGTAGGTCATGATGGTTAGCCGGTCTGATGAGGGAGGCGGCGGTGTGGTGACAAGAGGACGGAGGGAAGGATCCAACCCTAGTAAATCGATCTCCTCAGGCGACCAAGTAGCCGCCAACCTGCTATCTACATAATTAGGCAGAAAAATGGGCAAAGGGTTGAGGGCCTGAGGACTATCAAGAAAGGTAGACAAAACAAGTGAATAAGTAGGTCGCCAGTTACCTGGGCCGGCGACAGGAACGCTCATGCCCACCCGTTCCAGAAAGTCGTTCCTTGTGATTAGATCATAGTGAGGCAGCCATATTGAAGGAACGGCCACCCTTTCTTTGCCAAACCACTTCATAACGGCGGGGAAGGCGCCGACAACAACCCTGTCCGACTGCCCCAAACCAGACTCCCTCAAATCCAAGCAACCCCCCATCTCCCTATCACTCTCCAGATTGATGCGAACGTCCGATTGAAAGAATCGGGGGATGGCCCAGGGTTTATCCGAACGCACGTACAAAAAGGCACCTTTCCACTTATGACAATTCGAAAGGATGGGATAAGAAGTGACATACTTGCCTCGCCGGCCAAGAGCCCAATAGGAGGACGACGACGCCTTAAGACGCACCATAAACCTGAACGCCTCCACCGAAGGCCTCCACCTTCTAAACCGGCATACCCAGCAAAACGAAATGATGGCACGGAAGGATTGGGGAGTCAGCTGACCCAACGCCAGCCTCATACGGCAAAACACCGCCTCCACAAAGGGATCAAGGGGAAAGCGGAGGCCAAACTTTAAGGATTCCACGGATACCCCCACACACCCCTCGGGAGGAGAGCAAATGGACTGACCCGGGTCCGGTAACAAATATTCATAACCCTCCCCAAGAGGATAAAGCTCTTTGGCAGCCTCAAGGCCACCAACATCAAGAACCTTTCGCCGCCAACCCTCGTCGATCAAAGTGTTGGCATGAAGGAGAGGGCGACGGTCGCCACCAACACCATCCTTCTCTGACTCCACTGGCCCAGAGACGGAGGCCGAGCGACGAGGAGAACACACCCCCGCCTCAGAAGACTCCCCCAAACTAGGCCCCCCCTTTCGAAGACGACGACGCAGGACCATAGAACTACCAACAACATCCCCCCCCAAGTCGCCGGACGACGACAAGCCTCCGCCACCCCTCGCAAAAGTCAGCGTCCCACCGGCAGAAATCTGCAAAGCCCGAAGAGGCTCCGCATAAACAGGCCCCACCTCTTCTACAGACTCCCCGGACGAAATATCGCCGACCCCTTCGACAGATCCACTGCGCTGAGCCCCGTCGCGCTCCGACAACCCCCCATCGTCCTCTACCCCGAAACGTACTTGCCGGGAACGGGTGGACATGACGCGAGAGCAAAGGAATAAAACAAAAGGCAAAAGACAGAAGACTAACCTAGAAGAGCCGGCAAAAATAGAAGCTCCCACGGCAGGAGACAACGACTAAGTCAGAAACGATTGAAAAGTGAATAATTGGCTTTGCACTTAGTGAGAGTGAAATTGCAAATGGGGGGGGCAAATGGGGGGGAGCCCCTATTTATATAAAGAAAGCCTCCTAGGTCCACCCACCAACTGACAGAGACCAAGTGGCATTCAATGCAACACAAAAAATTGAAGAATACGAAAAGACAAAACAAGGAAAAAGGGGTAGGCAAGTAGGGAAGCGCGACTTAGGGCACGAAACACGAGGATTCATATTCAGCAAACAAAGTCAACATACATCCGGGTAATACAATATTAGAAAAAGGGGGAGCCGGCAAACCCCGAAACTACACAAACCGACCAAAAGAAAAAGACTACCTAAAAACATAGCCACACCGCCAAGCGTACCGCCTTTCCATCTACTAACCTCGACCAGCAAAATGAGGTATCCCCCAGACCCATATCGCCTGACAAAACCTCACTCCGTATCCTCCCCCTCGGCGTCCTCGTCAGGAAGGGAGGAGGCCGAGGTAGAAGGGGAAGAGGAGGAGGCAGGAGAAGGAGGAGGGGCGCGAACCCCAGGAGGGATGTCAAAACCCTCAGCCATCTCATCCGACGAGTCATCAGGACAGAAAGGGCCGTCCATCCATGACGGCCCAGACGAACGGCTGCTCGAAGAAGAGGAGCCGGAGGAGTCAGCCGAGGCAGGACAATCCGGATCAACATCCGGCTCAGAGACGCCAAAGTGCACCCTGGCACGCCGGCGACGATGGCCACTACCACCACTGGGAGAGCGCCTGGAAGCCCCTGCAATAGAAGGAGGAGCAGGAGGAGCAGCTTCGATAGGCGCCGGCGGGCGGTACGGAGGCCCTCGAGAAATCCAACGACCATACTTATTTTCCGAAGTCTCGGGAGAAGGGGAGCGTTTCCTGCGCCGGACAGGACTGCTCGGGTGCACCACGGCGGAGGACGGAGAATTGCTGCCAGAAGAGGACGACATGAGTAAGTAGAAACGGATTACTTGAAGAGGGATGAAACAATGATGCCAAAAATGGCAAAAAAGGGGAGACCTTATATAGGAGTAACAAAGCCATGCATGCACCATTAAATGCATACAACCACCCAAGCAACCTAGGAAAACCAAAAGCCATCATTACCTCTACACAACCTATGCTAGTAGGAAGGATGGACAGATTGCACGCAAAACGAGACCGATCCTGCGGCACCTCGCCCAGGGACTATTCACTGAGAAGCGGCCCGCGGCGGCCCCGGGCAGACATCCAGCGAGGGGCAATTGATGGGGGTCGGCACCGCTGGCTCGGTCGGTGGCCGGCGTCACTATTACTGACTGCTGCTCCATGAGTTGGAGCCTACCGGCTCCCTTCATCCGGAGGGATGTCCTCGATCGGGCTCGGTGTCCGGCGACCATCTCCCTGCCTCAAGTCCTATAAATATACGGAAGGTACTGACACGGTTAAGTCGCGTTACCGATATCAAAATAATCCTAAATACGACTAACTGATAGATAGTGATAAATAGGGTCGATTCCACAGGGAGGCAAATTGAATTTATAAGTCGGTTGATTAAAAGGTCCAATTCACAAAGTGCGATTTAGTTGAGTTGTTTTGACTAACAGGCTACAGCAAACACTAAACTATGATGCTAAAATAGAAAACTAAAATTAAAACAGTAAACTAGTATGAAAATGAAAATAATAAAATTAATGGAAGAAAGACACCAGAGTTACAGGATCATTATAAACCAAGATAAGCATAAATACAATAATCAAACAAACGACTAGTACGAACTAAAGGGTATAGACACGGTCCTCTCGGATCACTAGTCGCCCTAGAATTTACCTAACGGGCTCTCGCATCTTATTAGGAAATTCCAACGATTACAACGAGTCTAATCCGTTCCAGGCTTTCGATCTTAGGTCGGGATTTACAGGATACAAACAATCAATTAAGGCCTATAATTAATTATTCGTCATTGAGATGTTGCAAGAGCGATAAAGTTCATAAAAACCGATTTATTTAACTACTGCATAAATACGAAAATTGATTTATAAGTCGCCTATAACTCTAGTGAAAACAGATTTAGCTACTCATATTTACAGTGACAATTTGTATACTAATAATGATGATAAAAATGGAATATGTCATGATAACAGGATGAATATGGAAGATGAAGAATGATGGAATAATTATAAAAGTAACTGAATTACAAAACTATGGGAGAAGGAAGAAACAGGAATTAATAAAATTAAAAGGATAGAATAACGTAAAATCTAATACTACTGGAAGAGGGAGATAGGGAAGAAGGAGAAATTTACCTAATTTAAGAGACTGCAGAAATAAAGAAGAAGAAGAAACCCGAAAATAATAATACTGAATAATTCCCAAAATGCTTGAATTAATTACTGAAGGCTGATTACAGAAAGCTTCAAAATAAAAACTAATTGTGTTTTGATTACAGAGAGGACAAGGAAGAAGATGAAGCAGAGAATATGTTCATAATAGATAATCAGTTCATAAAACTAAAGCTGTATTTAAACTGCTTAAGCACTCCATAGATGTCCTCCTTTTTCTGCTATCTTCAATCCCACTAACTAGGTAGTGGGAGGAACTGAAGAGCGTAATAAGGGGAGGAGTGGGTACGTCAACTGAATTAGCTTGCAGTGGTATCCCATCCCGTAGACTTGGATTGTAGGCTGGTAGACTTGAGATCCAAGTCTACAGACTTGTCTGCTGCACTTTCTCAGTCTATAGACTTGGTTCCTAAGTCTATAGACTTGTGCTTTAGTCTACAGCTTCTTACTCCCTTCTTTTCAGTCTATAGACTCACAGTCTAGTCTATAGACTTGCTTCATTTTTCTTAGCTTACAACGGATCGGTTTCAGAACTTTAAGATTTTTGATGCAATCTTAGCTCTTTTAACTGCTCGGTCTCGATTTTCTGCAAAACATCAAAAGAATACCCGAGTAGCACATATGGGAGAAAATAGCGTAATCCGATTCCTAAAATAATAAAACGACACGGGAATGCGTGCCAAAATAGGTGAAAAATCGAATAGGAACGGCACGCATCAAATCTCCCCAAACCGAACCATTGCTTGTCCTCAAGCAATCAAACACAAGACCTATGGGAACGGTATACAATTCAAAGCTATTTACATCAACTACACTCGCTACAAAAACTAACTCAAGCTAGCGACACTTAGAAAATATGAACTGACTCAAGCTATGGCATAATCAAAAGAATAACAGTGAACCGTCAACCTTGCTAGGCTTATCATTGTCAGACTCTCGCGGTTACACTCTACTCTCATGAAGGGGATGTGGAATATAAATGTGAGATAGAGAGAAAGAAAGATGCTCGCCTAATCTGCGACCTATACACATGCATGCAATCTAATGTGATGACAATCTCTACCAATCATTTGCGCATTCAAACTAATCGAGACCAAGACACATATCGAGGCATAAAATGATGAAATGGGATATGTAAGTGATGGGTAAGAAGGGGTTATAATTTTGGGAATGTGGAGGTAATAGTCGAGCTAGACAATCCAAACTTCCAAACTACATTACCAAACTACCAAATCACACAACAGATAAAATCAAGCCGATTAATGACGGCATTCTCCATATCTTGCTTATTTCACCAAAATCAACTCCACAATATTATCACAATGAAGTATCGGAGTTCACAACTCAATTCTTTTTCACTTTTCTTTGATTCTTCATTTTTTTTTTTTTTTTTCTTTCTTTCTTTTTTTTTTTTTTTTTTTTTTTTTTAACCCGAAAATACAAGAACGGAAATATATATACACCAAATCGACTTTTCTCCGCAAAACATCAACATTACCATGACTAGCTCGAGTAGGGTAGGCAGTTTAGGCTTGTGGTTAATTTTGTAGTAATGGGATAGTTCGATTTTTTATTTATTTATTTATTTATTTATTTTTATTTATTTATTTTATTTTTTTTGCTGAAATGAATACAGGAAAGGGAAATAAAAGGTGAGAAGGAGAAGCCTCAATACATGCTATAGTTACGACCCGAATGCACAAAGACTTAAGAGACTGACTTCACACTTATGCAATTTGATGTTACATGTGAAATAGGGAGAGCTATTCTCATTCCTAAATAAACCGATCATGGATGTCATCGGTTTCATAAGGCTCTAATCCTCAGAATTTAAGTAGGTTGCCAACAATTTAAGCCAAGTTTATTCGTTTACTGAAATTACAATTAATTTATGCCATAACTCAAGACTCGATCAAGTAAACTAAACTATGGCTAGAATGAGAAAGTTAATGAAATGAGAGAAGAAGAGGCAAAAGCATTTTCATCATTGTTGCTTAACCCGTCCCGACTCCTAAAGACTCTTAAAATGCCTAAAGATTAAAATAAAAACAATAAAAAATAAAATGCATGCGAAAATGCAGAAAATATGCAACTATTGCAAATTAGTTACCCTCCCCAAACCAAACAATACAATGTCCTCATTGTATACACAAATTGAACAACCGAAGAGAAGAGAAAAGTAACTAAAAATGCAAAACTAAAGAGTGAGGAGGAGAGGAGTACCTAATATATACAAGGAGTTCCCCAAACCGAACTCTAGTCATGGTCGGAGTCTGACGCAACTGTGGGCGATCGTGGTTTCCAAGCATCGGGTGCGGGTCTCGGATCTGGCGGGTTATGTATCGTGATGGTGCCACGACCCGACCTAGCACTCCTAGTGACGACTCGACCTGCCGAACTTCTCCTAGTCGGGGTACGTCCTGAAACATTACTAACTCGACCACGAGGGGCAACGCTGCTAGTCAAACCGCCGCGAGTGCATGGACCACGCAAAGGCTCTCCCCTAGTGGGAACACTACTCGACGCACCACCCCTATCGCTAATCCCTCCTGACGGGCTTCCCGACGGTGGTACCCGAGATCCTGAGTTTACAATAGCAGTTCGGAGCTGCCGAAGCTCAGTGAAGAGATGGTTGAGGGTGGTGTTGTGCTCGGCTCGAAGCCGATCGCGGTCTGCTGCCGCCTCTGTGTGGTGTCGCGTGAGTTCTTCACGGAGTTGTGTGTACTCCTCACGGAGTAGTGTGAGAGAATCGGTCAGCTGACTTAGTCTATCGTCAGTCGAGGGTAGGGTCGCGGTGGGGGTGGGGTGGTCGGTTGTCGGGGAACCTATTACGGGTCCTGGTGACAGGGTAGTGGATGGTTGAGTGGATGCTGAAGTCGATGGTCTAGCCCCAGAAGATTGCCCGACCTCCGGTGTAACACCGGATGAGAGGGCAGTGAGTGAGAACGAGGATACTTATATTTATCTCAAGTTGGTGTGCAGTACACAATACTAGACTGAGTCTAGTGAAGTATGCCAGACTGAAGATCCCAGTCTATAGACCCAATCCCCGGCAACGGCGCCAAAATTGACACGGTTAAGTCGCGTTACCGATATCAAAATAATCCTAAATACGACTAACTGATAGATAGTGATAAATAGGGTCGATTCCACAGGGAGGCAAATTGAATTTATAAGTCGGTTGATTAAAAGGTCCAATTCACAAAGTGCGATTTAGTTGAGTTGTTTAGACTAACAGGCTACAGCAAACACTAAACTATGATGCTAAAATAGAAAACTAAAATTAAAACAGTAAACTAGTATGAAAATGAAAATAATAAAATTAATGGAAGAAAGACACCAGAGTTACAGGATCATTATAAACCAAGATAAGCATAAATACAATAATCAAACAAACGACTAGTACGAACTAAAGGGTATAGACACGGTCCTCTCGGATCACTAGTCGCCCTAGAATTTGCCTAACGGGCTCTCGCATCTTATTAGGAAATTCCAACGATTACAACGAGTCTAATCCGTTCCAGGCTTTCGATCTTAGGTCGGGATTTACAGGATACAAACAATCAATTAAGGCCTATAATTAATTATTCGTCATTGAGATGTTGCAAGAGCGATAAAGTTCATAAAAACCGATTTATTTAACTACTGCATAAATACGAAAATTGATTTATAAGTCACCTATAACTCTAGTGAAAACAGATTTAGCTACTCATATTTACAGTGACAATTTGTATACTAATAATGATGATAAAAATGGAATATGTCATGATAACAGGATGAATATGGAAGATGAAGAATGATGGAATAATTATAAAAGTAACTGAATTACAAAACTATGGGAGAAGGAAGAAACAGGAATCAATAAAATTAAAAGGATAGAATAACGTAAAATCTAATACTACTGGAAGAGGGAGATAGGGAAGAAGGAGAAATTTACCTAATTTAAGAGACTGCAGAAATAAAGAAGAAGAAGAAACCCGAAAATAATAATACTGAATAATTCCCAAAATGCTTGAATTAATTACTGAAGGCTGATTACAGAAAGCTTCAAAATAAAAACTAATTGTGTTTTGATTACAGAGAGGACAAGGAAGAAGATGAAGCAGAGAATATGTTCATAATAGATAATCAGTTCATAAAACTAAAGCTGTATTTAAACTGCTTAAGCACTCCATAGATGTCCTCCTTTTTCTGCTATCTTCAATCCCACTAACTAGGTAGTGGGAGGAACTGAAGAGCGTAATAAGGGGAGGAGTGGGTACGTCAACTGAATTAGCTTGCAGTGGTATCCCATCCCGTAGACTTGGATTGTAGGCTGGTAGACTTGAGATCCAAGTCTACAGACTTGTCTGCTGCACTTTCTCAGTCTATAGACTTGGTTCCTAAGTCTATAGACTTGTGCTTTAGTCTACAGCTTCTTACTCCCTTCTTTTCAGTCTATAGACTCACAGTCTAGTCTATAGACTTGCTTCATTTTTCTTAGCTTACAACGGATCGGTTTCAGAACTTTAAGATTTTTGATGCAATCTTAGCTCTTTTAACTGCTCGGTCTCGATTTTCTGCAAAACATCAAAAGAATACCCGAGTAGCACATATGGGAGAAAATAGCGTAATCCGATTCCTAAAATAATAAAACGACACGGGAATGCGTGCCAAAATAGGTGAAAAATCGAATAGGAACGGCACGCATCAGGTACCCTCCTTAGAAGGGGGGCAAGAAAAGACACACACACAATCTCTCTAAAAAAGCTAAGTAATATCCTCCCGAAAAACGACCTACGCATCCCAATCCACACAACTGACTTGAGCGTCGGAGAGGCAACCTCGGAACCCCTCCGAGGTCCTTGTTTGCTCCCCGTGCAGGTCAGAGTTCAGGTCACGCAAGGAGAGGAGCGGAAGGTTGCCGGTCATGTCCGGCGGGAGGCCTTCAATTGTTTGATACCCAAACAAAACCGTTTTTTCGATTATTGTTACGCCTCCGATTTTAAACATTTAATTAGATTAATTAACGACTTAATACAATTTAATAAACGTAATTAACAAATACGAGTAATATGCAAATTAAATCCTAATTAATCTACGACAAGTCGACAATAAAGATTTATTATACAGATCGATGCAAAATAAAATAAAAAAATCCGGAAATGGATCAGGTCAAGTGGGTTTTTCGACCCACCTAGGGGTCGTATTATTTTCTCTATAATACTTGAAAGTTTTAAGAAATAGTTTAAGTATAATGTAAATTTTTCAATGGTATGAGACATGAAGTATAAGGTGGTGAAATTGGTTACAATGTTAACATTTCATACAAATGGCTCGGGTTTGAATCTTTTTGTTCACACATTTGCCTTTTGAAAAAATAATTATTAACAAGGATCGAACTCCAGACCTATTAATTAGGAGGCAAATGACCAAACCACTACACCACCATCAACAAACTGATATTTAAAATGGTTGAAAACTACCTTAAAAGAGAAAAAAAAAACTGGAAAAATGGCTTGGTCGAAAAAAACCGTCGACTCGCGGATGGGGTAGTCGACGGTTTTTTTCGATTCGCGGATGGAGTAGTCGACCAATTTCTTCGACAAACCCATCCGCGAGTCGACGGTTTTTTACGACCAAGTCATTTTTCCGGATTTTTTTTTCTCTTTTAAGATAGTTTTCAACCATTTTAAATATCAGTTTGTTGATGGTGATGTAGTGGTTTGGTCATTTGTCTCCTAATCAATTGGTCTGGGGTTCGATCCTTGTTAACTGCATAATTTTGTAAATTTACATTATACTTAAACTATTTCTCAAAACTTTCAACTATTATAGAGAAAATAATACGACCCCTTGGTGGGTCGAAAAACCCACTTGACCTTCCGGTTTTTTTATTTTAATTTGCATCGATCTGTATAATAAATCTTTATTGTCGACTTGTCATAGATTAATTAGGATTTAATTTGCATATTACTCGTATTTGTTAATTACGTTTATTAAATTGTATTAAGTCGTTAATTAATCTAATTAACTGTTTAAAATCGGAGGCATAACAATAATAAAAAAAAAGCGGTTTTATTATCGAGTTCTAATAAACCGATACTCTATAAAATGTAAATGTAATAATATTTCGAGAATTAATTGCAAAGGAGAACTCGCCATTTTGCGTAATTAACTATATAGGAAGTCAGTTTTGGTTTATTACGATAATCGAAAAAGATGGTTTTGTTATCGAGTTTTAACAAATCGATAATCTATAAAATGTAAAAGTAATATTATTTTGAGAATAAATAGTAAGAACAAAGTCGTCATTTGACGTAATTAACGTCGACGATAAGAAGTAAAGCGCCGACGGTAAAAAGTAGTTGCGATATATACTCATAACTAGGACTGTGAGTGAGCCGAAGATCCGATTCGTGAAGTTCGGCTCGGAAAAAGCTAGATTCGTATTCGATTCGGGTGATCAAATATAGGGCCAAATCATAATTTGGTATTCGAACCAAATCAAGAATAATATTCGGCTCGATTCGTTTCAATCCATTACTTGTTCCATTTTTTCGGTCCATCTAAATTCATGTCTCATTTAGAAAATTTATCCTAAATTTTTACCCAAAAGTTGATATTCACGCCTTCACAGTCCATTTTACTTAAATTTATGGTCCAATTTTCTTAAACTTACCTAAAAGAAGAACTTGAAACTAGATTTGATTGGGAAACTTATTATTTTTGGATGAATTTATATTGTAATAGATACTAAAGTATGAACTTTATTGGTGGTTCGCTTGCTTGAGGAGTTAGACCATAACTCTAAACTAAGCTCCTGTAATGTCGGTAAGGTTTATGTAGATTTATTTTGTTTTCCAAAATGTTTTGTGTTATTGAGATTGCTTGTTGAATTAGTTGGTTGCTGCTGCCATAGTAATAATAGTATCTATACTTAAGGTCGATTCATTTTGTGCTTTTATTTAATTTTTTATTTTGTCGGATCAAATCAAATATTATTCGACTATTCGATTCGAAAAATCAAATACCAAATCAAATAATGATTTTCATTATTCGACGGTATCAAACCAAATCAAACGTCGGCTCAAAATTTTTTCAAATCAAACCAAATAATAACATTATTCGGTATAGTTCGGCTCGATCACAGCCCTACTCATAACATCGTTATTTGAAAAAAGAAATGCTTTAACGATGGAATGTAAGTGTTGAAAGGTAGGGGACCAAATTATGTGGGTGGATGTAGTGATGACTCCAAGAGTTGTTCTTCTTGAAGTTACAAATCCTCAATTAACATAATCTAAGTATTTGTACTACTTCCATTTAACTAATGAAGAAATATACTGCTACTATATATTTGAGTGTGAATCATCGTTTCCTGCCATATGATCAGAAGGGATATTCACCTTTAATTTGGGTTAAAAAAAAACAAAAGTAGATTTTAAAATTTTACAGAAGAGAATTAAGACCATGGACATTGGTTTTCATCTTCCTCTTTTTCATCTTACCTTCTCTCCTCATTTCAATCATCCACCTTATTTTTTCACTTACCATCTTCTTATTTTTCATCTTATAAAAAAATACCCCACATTCATTTCATCTTCTACTTTCATTCTCTCTCAATTTTATTATACCCCACACATTTACATATCAAATTTACCTTAACCTAGTCATTTATTTTCATACTATTATTAATTTTTACTTTTAATTTGCTTACATTTTTTTGAATATTATCGTTTCTAAAAAATTGAAAGTAAGAAATGAAAATAAAACACATGGATGTAATCGCTTAAAGTTAAATAAATTATAATGAAAACAGACGAAGACTTAATACTTAATACATTGTAAAACCTAATTTAATTAAGACTGACTAAATTTAAACAAGCATAAAATAAATAAAAAGGGAGGACGACAACGACAGTACTTAAAGACTCTTACAAACAGAAAGACTCGCACGGCCCGAGCTAATGACAATTTTTTAATAAAAAAAAGTTAAAGAAAAAAAATATATACGTTCGGAAATATAATCTTCGAGATAGAGTAAATACGGACGTTAGAACCGAAACAAATTAAGAAAACAAGATTAAAACTAAAATAAATTGTGGGTTTGGCCCCACAAGGGCAACGTTTCTTCTTTAAACAAAAAATTGTCTGACAAATGCACTGACATCCTCATCTCTCTCCTCCGATTTCATCTTTTCATGTTTTTGAAATCCCTTCCTCTTTACATCTTCTTCTTCTAAATTTTCATCGGCTGCACTAAGGGTATGTTTGGATAAGGGGAATTGGAGGGAAAGGGAGGGATCAACTTTCCTTTGTTTGGATAGCATTTAGGAAGGGAGGGAAATGAAGGGGAAGGAAATGGATGGAAGAGATATATTCATTTTAGGGTAAAACTAAATCTTGCCAATTTTGACAAGATTTTGAAGAAAAATGGGTGTTTTTCCATTAATTTACAAAGTTACTAATTTGTCCTTACTAACAAAATGTATTCAAAATGAATCAAAAATTAATAATCGTAATTACAAAGGTTATATAATACATTCGTTCCTACTTAATAAAAGACAATTTTATCAATCTTCCTCTCCCTCTCTTCTCTCATTCATGTTATCCAAACAATCATCTTTTTCCCTTCCCTCCCCCCCCCTTCTCCCTCCCCTCCCTTTCCCTCCTATTTTGTTATCCAAACAGACTCTAAGGATTTCATCTTCCTCTTCATCCATCTCTCCATTTTCCTCATTTCATCTTCTTCATTTTCATTGAATGTGCATGGTGTAAGTATAGCGATCGAGCATGTGTGTCTCAGGCCCTGCCTTTTAAATAAAAATTAAAGTCAACTGAAAGTTTCTTGTTAATCACTACTCGTATCATCCTCAATTGGAAGGAAACAATAATAAGAACCCAAAGTAATTACGACTTTAGGAGTATTACTTTTCTAACACTTACTATGTGAAACGCAATCTATGATAATTATTACTCCGTACATGTTACCAATTGAGTATCATATAAAACGATCTTATCATTAAAACATGAATATATTATGCTTATACAAAGTACTCTATTCCCTTCACTATAATGATCCACATTTTCTTTTTAGAAAAATTTACTAAGATGTTCCACTTTCTTTTTTAGTACTCTATATACTCCCTCCGTTCCAATTAATTGTTTGCCTTTACTTTTGACACCAAGGACAAGAGATCCAATTAGAAGGTGACACGTGGAGCAAAGAGTAAAATTTCACATAAAAATCATTCTTAAAATAGAAAGGCAAAAAATTCATTGAGACGCCCCAATATGGAATAAGCAAACAATTCATTGGAACGGAGGGAGTATATTTTATGGTTCTTATTATTTGTGACCCCACTAAGATCATAGAGAAGGGGAGAGAGTACTTCATATAAGATAATTTAGACAATAATTAAGAAAAATTAATTAAATTAAATAAGACAACATTATTTATCATAGGTCCACAAACATGCATTTAGAGAGTTTTGACAAAAAAAGAATATAAAATGATCGAGTTGGTGTGGTATGGAGAAGACGTAGTTAACATGTTGGTGATGAGCTGCTAGCTTTTCTAGTTGAACATGAATATAATGTGTAGAGATCACTCAATGGTCTAGCAACGTCACATACACATGATTCATGTTCAACAATAACCTAACACGCACCTTCATTCCTTCAAAGAAATTAAAAAGCTACTCGTAGTACAATAACTTCCATCAACCTTAGCTTATTGGTTTATGTTATGAAGCAATAATTAACGGAATTACCATCACTAATCCATTACGTAGTGCATTAATCAATGAATAGTTGATATGCATGTATCTATCGAACATATTTTACTCTATGTACTACGAGTAGTTAAGAAGAAAATATTATTGAGAATACTTCTTAGCTAAGTTCAAATCTCTCTCTCCTTTATTTTATTTTGACGAATAAGTGCACGCAAAAAAAAATTAATAAAGAATGGTTCATAATTTCATATCATCATATGTATGTATTACCATTAGACATGCTCGCATACATACATAATTTAATTTGTTGTGATAGTTTGCAAACCAAAATCTAAATTAAAATGACTTTAATCTGTGCTACCTATTTAATTACCAAGAATAATTCACATAAATTATTATTTCAAATGCTTCGAACCAGTATCTCTATCTTTATCATTAACAATCTAACAACAATTTTCTGATACCATCCAACGATATATACATATATATTTTTTCATTGTCTTCAAAACAAATTAAAAGACAATATAGTACTCCCTCCGTTCCAATGAATTGTTTGCCTTTGGTTTTGGCACCAAGGGAAAGAGATCCAATTAGGATGTGACATGTGGAGCCAAGAATCAAATTACATGTAAAAAACATTCTTAAAATAGGAAGGCAAACAATTCATCGAAACGTCCCAATATGGAATAGGCAAACAATTCATTGGGACGGAGGGAGTAGTATTTATTACTGTATAATACCTGAAAGGAAATTGTGAAACGTAAAAGTCAATGCTAATTTAGATAGTGGAATTATGATCCATTTGGACAAACATCGATCGATCATCAGATGATCATACACCATTATTATGGAAATAATTAAACCTAATTATTATTTAAAAAAAAAACTAATTAAAAGAGAAAAAAAGGAAGAAAATAGAATGTTTATGATAGTAATCACCTAAAAGACACGAGAGTGCCAAATTTAGGCCTTTCAACTTTCTGATTGTCCTTGAGAAGAAGAAGAAGAGAACGAGGTGGAAACAAGAAGTCATAATCTTGATGAGACACCTTGAATAACTTGATCGTCATCGACGGCTTAACATCATCATCGTCGTGAATAATACGACGCCGCTTGATGGGGTACTTTGCCTTGGGTTTTCTTGGTGCAGGTGGAGGACATGTATAATTCACCTTAATCTTGTTATCAATTCCCGTAGGAGTCTTAAACCCATCATCATCATCATCATCATTTTCACTACTAATAATTACTCCATCATTATCATTATTATTATTATTATTATTATTATTATTATTATTAAGGGATGGTTTTACCTTCTTGATGAGGTCAAAATCGCGGAAATACTGCCCTTCATCATGAATACAATAGTCGTCGTCTTGCGTTGGTGAATGATGAGAAGAAACGTAGAATTGTTGTTGTTGTTGTTCCTCTTCATCATGACCATTATTGTTTGAGAATCGAACCGTTTCATCAGAAACGTCCATGATATATTAATATTAATAATAAGTATGGGAGAAAATGAAAAGGGAATGAGGGATTGAAGATGCGAAAAAATAACAAGAAAAGAAGAAAGGACCGGGTGTGTGTTTAATTTATGGGATGGTATGTTAAGTATTTAAGGAGCCAGGAGGGAGGAGGAGAGGAAAAGTAGTAAAGAGGTAAAGAAGCTAAGGAGGTGGAATTAAAAGAGGGGGATTTGGTAACTCCATAGACTCATATACTCATTTCCCCCACTTTTGACGATGGATCCAATGAAGAAAAACAAACAAACTACTTGCAACTTTTTTTTTACTACTCCCTACAGTACTAATTAAGGTGATTTACTTACAAGGTTAAAAAAAACTCTTAACTTGTTTTTTTTTAGTTTTACTTTTTAGAGTATATAGCTATGAGTTGATCAATGTGTTTATTTTTTTTTCTAAATACTACTCGTATTTCATTATGTAAATTTCATTTAATTAGAGAAAGTCGTGTTTTATTATTGTCGGTAGCAAATCATCGGTAGTAAATTTCATTACTCCTTGTACTCTTTACACATTTTTAAGCTTCATTACCCGTTAATAATATACATATCCCAAGTAAACCCTTATAGTTATAATTACACCCTTAGACCATGTACATTAGAGAAGAGGTTTTCTTTCTCTTATTTTTTCTCTTTCATTCTATATTTTTGACACATCATCATCTCTTTCATCCATCTCATTTTCCACTATATTCATCCTCTTCTCTAATTTTTACCCCACAATAGAGAGGATCCTCCTAATTATCTTTCTTATTATTTATTTTAATTATTTAATGATTAATATTATTTTTTTATTTAATTTAATTTTTTTGCATGACCAATAGCCATTGCTAGCATGCACAAGGGCCAATGTTAAAAATTCTCTAAAATTAGAGGAAGTAGTCAACTTCCTCTAAACAAGAGGACCTTCCATGTTGATCATACAATGGAGAGGACCTCCTCTTAGAGGAGAGAGGGTGCTAAGAGGAGGGCAAATCCTCTTCATTGTACATGCTCTTATAGGGTGGACTAGGCTTACTTAGCTTAAGATTGATAATTTATCATGTCCGTTTTAACGACATGTAAAAACATACAGAGTACTCCCTATTATCCATTCAATTCTTGACATAAGTTTTTTCATCACTTTTATGAAAAATGGTAAAAGTAAGATTATTATTGGTAAATCAAATGGTTTTATGGGTCCACCAAACTTAAAGTAATTAAAAAGTAATGATATTTTGTGTAAATAGAGGTAGGATATTAGGTTATATGATAAAGTCTTTCACCAAAAAAGGAATGTAAAAAATTGGATTGTCCATTTATGGCAAGTGTAAAGCATTGAATGAATGTGAGGGATATTATTTTGAATTTTATGGTGTTAAAATAATAAATGAACATTTTTAACATTTCCTTAATCAGTTGGTGTTGACTATCATGAATCACAAAACTCTTAGGGTGTGTTTGGATAGCAATGAGAAATGAAGGGAGGAGAGGGAGAAAGAGGGAAGAGAAAGGGAAGGAATGGGAGGGCAGGAGAATGAAGATGAATCATTTTCCCTTCAAATCTTGTCTATTTCGGAGGAGAAATATTTTGCCTTAGAAGATGAAAATGGAAGAAAATATTTTGCCTTGATGTGTTTGGATAAGGGGATTTGGAGGAAAATGAAATGGAGGAAAGCAAGTTCCATTGTTTGGTTAAAAAAGGTAGAGGGATTTGGTTAACACTGCCAATTAACGTTACGTACTTAACGCTTCAAAAAATAAAGCGCGGGCTTAATATGAAGACTCGTCAAATGGGTCCAGCGGGTCGGGTCATACGGGCCGGGTGCAAATACGGATCACGTCAAATGTAAGCAATGTTATACGGCTCAATTTACTTTTATATCAATTTATATATAACACAACTACAAAACCGACCCGTGAATTTTCACGGGTGGTAAAACTAGTTTTGTTTAATTCTCTTCTATTTGGATCAATTTAAGAGATTAGTAGTCTTCTGATCATCAATCTTATCAGTTCGGATTCAAATCGGGTTCGGATTCGGGTCACTGGTTATCGGATTGTATCGGGTCTAGAGTCACAAGCGGGTCGGGTTGGATCGGATTCGGCCCTTCACGTGACTAAATTTCCAGGTTCTAACGGGTTGAGTTTCAGGGCATCGGGTGAGCTTTTATCATCTCTACTTTGAGTCATCTATTCACGTGGTGGCCTACGCCAATTAAACGTTAAACGTCGGATAGGGTAATACTATCAAACCATCAAAGTACTTACTCGTATTAATTACCATAATTTTCTTCTAGTTTGGTACTGTAATGTGGAGCAAAATTAATAAAGATATTCCATTATTACTATGTCTGTCCGAGTTGGTAGTTAATTAAGGTGAAAAAAGTTAAAGCGACGAAGAAGAATAAGAAAGCGATGAGAAACAATTAAGTGGGTGGATGAGATTAGGCAATACTCCGTATTACGTACTCCCTCTATCCATTTTTAATCTTCCTACTTTCCTTTTTGGATTGTCCATCTTTAAACTTCCTACTCACAATATTTCTTCTTTTGGTTAATTTTTGTGGTTCATATCATTTCTGACCCCACATTTTCTCTCAACTTTCATTTTCCACCACACACTACACTCCACCCTTAATTTTTGTGTCTACTCCCCCATGAAGTTTAAATTTGGATGGAGGGAGTACTTCGTATATTTCATAAATGCTACGAATTGATGATACAGATTGTAATATATGTCCATTAAGGGAAATGATAAATACTCATGTACAAGCACCAAAAAAAAATACACACATGTATAGAGTAATTTTTAGTGCTGCATTTGATAAATTAAAAAAGAAAATACTTTTTTGATATATGTTTTAATTGTATTTACTTTCTATGTATCGTGTATGTGTAACTTAGTCTTCAATTTTTCAATTAATACAAAATTTGGAAAAAAAATATTAAATGTTTAAATACAATCCTAGGCTCTATTTAACTTATCCATGAATTAATTATTAAAAAATTAAATAGTTTTGAAATTCCATGTTATGATACTCGTATATGTTATGATGACTATGGCACATTCGTCCGAAGATATCCGCCCGAAAATGAATCAAATCCGAAAGTGATCCGACTCGATAATAGGCATAATATATAGGGTCGGAACCCGTCCGACTCGTGACCCACCCGAAAACATGTAAATTTATTTTGAAATTGTAAAGCGTATACTATTAATATAAAAATGAAAAAAAAACAATATAAACTTGGAGATTATCTTAACTACGTAATCATAAACAATAAAAATTGATTAAAACATGTATATTATAAGCTAAAAGTTTTTAAAAGCATAACACGGTAATAAGAAATACTCCGTATTTATTTATTTATTTTTACAATCGTATGCAAAAAATAGCTTATACGGAGTATATGTTTTAAATTTATATTTTTGTTACACTATTATGAATACAGTTTTTATAACGTGTGTCCACTCGTCACACGTTAATAAGCTAATTAAATCAAGTCTTACAAAAATATTATATAAGTATGGACAATATAACTTAATATTTCAATTTCTCATGTTAATATCTTTTTTATTTATTTTCCACCCAAAAAATAAAGGGGAAGATCATTGGAACTCGGAGTAGACGAAACTGCAAATTGAACTTCACCTAGAACGTTGCCAAGTAACTTCAGAAATAATAAGGAACAAAATATTGTAAAAATTTCAGATAATTATATATATAAGAGAAGAAGAGAGAATTGATGTGTGGTAAACTGATGAAGAAAGGATCTAAAATTTCTGGGAACTTATGCCAAGAAATTCTCTGGACCAGGAAAAAAAGAAAGATAACTTGTACTCCGTACGTAAAAGTGGGCTTACACCTGCACCCCAGGTGCTCTACCAAAGCCCGAGCCTGACGCAAGCGAATGCACACGTGTGGTTTGAGGGCAAACTCACACACCTCTATAAAAGCTCCACATTACTACAAGTAATCAACCAAGGAAGGAGAAAATTTATTAACATAATACTCAAACTAGGATAAAAGCTCCACGTAATCACCTTTCTTCTAATTTTCCAATGTGTGATAACAAACATAGGAAAGCAAAATAAAAGGAAGTTATTTCGTCAATGTGGGATAAACTCAAACTCCTTGATTTCTCAAGGTGGGACAAGAACAAAAAAGTTTTTTTGAAGCGTACAACTAAGTCACTAGATTGACGATGTAAGATAATATTCCAACGGTTAGCCTCCTACATTTGAACACCTATTATGATTTAGTTTCACCATATTATGCATGTTATTCGGAGCACACATTATTTGTGATTTGTTTTGGAGGTGATTAAACATCATGTCAAAAGCATGTTGTGAAAGTCAAAGATACTAATTTAGAGGCAAACTTAGAATAATGCCAATGAACATGAAGTTTAATTATTTATATTAGTATAGATCCCGTGCAATTATGCACAATGTTAATACTATTTTTTATAGTATATTTCTTTTTAGATATAAAATTAGGAATTCAATATTTAATTTTACATTTACATGTCTGAAATGTCATTAAATGTGTATTTTAACGATCACAATGTCGATTTTTTTATACTCTGTATATGTATCTTGTAATTCGAGATACTGACTTCTATCTTACATATTTTGTAAAATGTATAAATTTTTATTTGAAAATGTATATAATGAGATTTTTTTTAGTAGTTAACATGTCATAAAACTCAACTCAATATCTCGTAAATGAAGGATTTTTTTTTTACAAAATGGGTCGTTTCGCGCGTGAGATTGTCTTCCTCATTAGTTTGTGAAATTTTTTCGGAAGAAATTTATTGATATAGTCCATATTTTGTACATTGTTTTAAAAAAGAAAGTAAAACTCATCTCGAAAATAAAATTGCAATTTTCAATTTTTGTCACAAAGTTATTGACATTATATTATAAAAAATTTCAATTATTAGAAAGTAAGTTTTTTTTCTCACAAAGTTAATGACATCATATTATAAAAATTTTAAATTTTTGTCATTATTGAAAATAAATAAGTTGTGAATTTTCTTTTAATTACTTCTTTATTTAAAAGGGTTATTTCATGGAAATAATATCAACTATGCGTGTGCTTCTTAAATTAATACAAACTATGCATAATCTCATTTTAATACGAACTATGCGGTCATTAATCTCGCTTTGTTATGGGTGACCGGCTACCTGTTGAACCTTTCGTTTTCAACTCTTCCTCTAACTTTTTTTCTTGTAATTTACATTTCGTGTTCATTTTCGGTCAATGATAATTTTTTTTAAAATTTTCCGAAAATTCGTCTTCCATTTGTTTTTCAATTAGCCTTATAGAAGCTATGAAAAAATTATTTTTATTGTAATTTTGACTTTCACGATAACTGCAACGGACCTAATAAAATCCTATAAAGTTACAACAAGTCACTATGACCGGTAATAGCAGGTCATAATTTCATACATAGCAAAACGAGATTAATGAATGCGTAGTTAATATTAAAATGAGATTACGTATAGTTTGTATTAATTTAAGAAGCACACGCATAGTTGGTATTATTCCCATGAAAAAACCTTATTTAAAAATGTGTGCATTTTGGAGTGAAAATTTTAGTAAGTGTTATTTTCTTAGTATAGAGAAGATGTTGCTGCTATTTCTCTTTTAAGGCTAGCATATCTCGCTAAAAGTTTCATTTTTTGTCTCATTTCTTTGTAACACGTAATCACTATCACATAGTAAATAATTACTCCCTCCGTATCTATATGTTCTTCTCTTTTCGTATTGACACAAGTCTTCATAAATGATTATTATAATGCAAAAGTAATGCAAGAAGGGCTCAATTAGGAAAAAAATTAGAAAAAATGGGTACATGTAAACATTTGATTGGATGAGTATTATCAAATAAGGAAATAAAAGAAAAAGGAAGAACATGAAGATATTGCCCAAAGAGAAATAAGAGAAGAACATATAGATACGGAGTGAGTACTATTTTTATCAATCAAGAAGTGATGTGTTACATTATAAAGATTATGGGACACGAGATAAAAAATAAAAGTAGGACAAAGGATCTCAACTGCCTTATGCCTAACTATTTAGGGCAACGCGTATATTACATTTACTCAGTTCCTATATTTTGTTTCTCCCTTCTTCCTTATCGAAGTTGGTCAACTTTTCTTTTTTCTTTCTATTTTTGGGTGTATCTTACATTTTGTGGACTATTTTATCCTTATTTTTTTATACAATATTACACTACCTGTAGACACCCACAGTTTGACCGTCAGGTGTCTATAGCAGTTTCCAAAGAACACCCGATGATGATCGGACGTAAACATGACTTAATACGCTCGATTTTGGACTCGGAATCAATAGTAATTGGCGCGAACTTTTAGCGGAGTAAAAATCTCACCAAACAGACCTCAAATCCAGGCCCAGTGGGTCATTCCCAGTCAAATGAGACTAATTTGGTTAAAAACCGAGACCAAGGGCAAATCCGTCTTTTAGCGACTGGGTCAAACCCCGGTCAAAGGCGTTTCCGAGACAGAAAAATCTGTCACGCAACTTTTCTATCTGCAATCGGAATCCTACATCTCCTAAAATCGGGTGTTTCTTCCCCCTTAAGCAAGCTTCTCCTATCCACAAACGGAATCCCACTTCACCCCAACCGGTTGCTTTCTTCCTTTGCAAGCCATCTATCTCCTATCCCAAGTCGGGTATTTCATCCTATAAATACCCCACCCCCGACACATCAATTGGAACATCAATTATTCACAATTTCACAATCACACCCGACATTCATAACATCAAATTCGCAACCCGAATTTCTAGCAAACCTTAGGCAAACTATACAAAAATATCATCCGATTTTCCTCTAGAAATCCTATAGGAAACCCGAGCCTAACCATATGAAAATACAACACCTTAACTCCTCCTATATCCTCGTTACTCCAATGCAAGTGCCGTTACTACGAATCCGTGATCGAGGTCGAAATTAGCATGTAGGTTGAGGGTGTTACAAATCCCGCTCTCTCTCTCTCTCTCTCTCTCTCTCTCTATCTCTCTCTCTCTCTTTCTTCTCTTCCTTCTTCTAGTTTTTTCCGTCGTCAAGCGTCGTTGTCGTCTTTTTATTTTTATCGTTTCTAATATCATTATTAATATTACTACTACCATAATTAGCAATAGAGTGTCGTCCCTAAGGATTCGATATCGACTCTATAGTCGAATATCATATCTAAAGGAATCAATCATCAAATCATGTTAAGCATAATTCCGTTGAAGCCGAGTAATGATCACATGGTCCGAAAAGACTAATTACGACATTACTACGTGGAGGAACTATTTCGTCTTAATACAATCAAAAACGATTTACAAACATCTTTTTCAAAATCCACTCTAAATATTCGATATTGATTCTATAATCAAATATCGAATATGACGAGCATCGAAAGCCGAATCGAGTGTAGATCATACTATATTTTCAGGCGATTTAGCAAAATCATCATTCTCTGGATGCGATACCGACTCCATATTCAAATATCAAATCTAACAGAATTAATCAAAAAAGCCAAAACAGTCCTCCATGCGAGTCGCGCGGATGTCATGAGAGTCGCGCGGAGGTCATGCGAGTCACGCGGATCTCATGCGAGTCGCGCACCTGTGCAAGTCGCGCACCTGTGCAAGTCGCGCGAATTTCATGCAAGTTGCGCGGTTGCCTGAAAATTGCGACACAAAAGGGATTATTTCGTCCTATTTCAATTTTAAAACAACTTATAACATCTTTTCTAAAAATCACTCTAAATATTGGATGTTGGTTCCATAACCGAGTATCGAATATGGTGAGTATTGAAAGTTAAGTCAACTATAAATTATACAATATTTCCACGCGATTTAATAAATCATCGATTTAAAAATTAAAAGCATCATCAAATATTTTTCGTGACCTCGGTCAAACACGTGTCAAGTCCGTCACGTGTCCTACTTTTTTTCAAAACCGTGCATCATGTCTTTTACATCTTCTAACTCATTTACGCTCCGTTATT
This sequence comes from Agrostemma githago, assembly GCA_958450325.1. NCBI lineage: Eukaryota > Viridiplantae > Streptophyta > Magnoliopsida > Caryophyllales > Caryophyllaceae > Agrostemma > Agrostemma githago. The sequence goes on along the minus strand of OY288239.1, from coordinate 74,024,474 downwards.
ATCGCAATTGTTGTATATTATCGTTTGTCGCATTGTATTTCCGGGTGGTATGTCGTTCGTGTATTGTAATCTGTTGTCGCACCTTTTATTTCGTTGTTTGTTTTATTGTACTAAAATGAACATCGCATGCTAAAACAATTTCGATGTTAGTTTAGATGCATTAAAACTACTTAGCAAACATAATTTTCATGTTTAGTCTAAAAGCATTGTTTGCATATCATTCAACTGTCAAACTAGCACGCATACACAAAAATCGAACGATATCTAAGTAGAGGTCGCTAAGTGCGGGCGGGGTTGGGTGTTCTTTTTGAACTTCCCAACACGTACTCTCACCCCTTACTCAGAACCGTGGTTTCGAGATGTTCGAAACGTTGGCATAGGAGAGTCATTCAATACCCGATTTCTGATAATGTCGGAATCAGTATCGCAATGCAAAGGGACGAACCCCATAAACTCTGAAATCAAAATGAGCCGTAACTTGTGCATGGCCCACTACGACATAGAGTGGGTTCGAACGAGCCCAAACTCCCACAAAGTTCGGTGGCGACTCCAACTTCGATTTAAATTTCAACCCGAGATCCATCTCACATGAGATTCATTCGCCGCCCCAAACCCGCCTGTGGCCGCGTCGGGGTGGACCTATGTCATGTCCACACTACTTACCCTCACTAACCCAACTATTTATTTCTTAAATATGATCCCAAAACCTATTATACTTACCTAGTTACTTGCACTAACCCAATAACTGATGTACTAACCCATAACCCGCATCCATCTCCTTAGCTTCTCTCTTGCCTCACTTTTCTTGATTGTTCTTCAAAACCTCTAACTTCTACATCCTCTATCTTCATCTTCTTCCTCTGTCGTCTTCTTTCATGTGTGCTCAATCTCCCATCTCTCTAAAATGATGAAAAAAATGGATTTGAGGCTCTTACCACCCCTCTTCTCAATGATTTACTCGCTCTTCTCTTTTATCCTCTACAAATCGACGCTTTCTTCTATCCTCACTACTAGAAAATAGGAAAAATCGGACCGCTAACGGCTACCATCTTCTGTCACTAACGGGCGACATGTATCGCTAATAGGTGGTCGACCTTCGTGGTCGCGTAAATAGGAAGTAGGCGACCGATTTCGGTCCCTAAAAAAGACGCGCGAACGACATCGATTTTAATTTAGCGACCGCTGTCAGTCGCTATAGACATTACTTAGCAACCAATATCGGTCGCTAAAAGGAAAATATTGCGTCGGTCGCCCTGCACTTCACCTGAACCTCGTTGGATTGGTTTGGGGGACCTGGGGCGTCTGTATTAGCGATCGATATCGGTCGCCATGCCCCCCATATATAGCGACCGAAATCAATCGCTACTGGAGCTGTCATTGGCTGATTAAATTTGTTTCATTTTGAGCCAAAATATGCACCAAAAAACCACACAACAATGACAATACGTGCGAACACATTCCAAACACCATGCATATCGTCCACATAACGCCAAATTCACACTTCCTCAAATGTCAACCAAGATAAAGAAATGTCATAAACAAACTAAATTCATAATCATGTTACAAACTTCCAAAATTAACATTCAGAAACTACGATGTTTTTTAATTACAAGTACCAACAGGATCTAATCATCTAATAGGGAGGCTAGCGGCAACACCACTCTCACCCCCATTGAAGGGGTCTCTAGGGTCTGGGGGTCGGGGAGAGGGTCCAGAGTTGCAGTTATGCTGTTGAAAGCTCCTCAGGCGGGCGAATTCTTCAAGTATTTGCCTGCTTACCCTCATTGGTTTGCTTGATTTGTTCAGCAACGTTCCGCCTTTCCTTCATCAACCTCTATCCTCAATTGAGTCATGGCCGAGGGTGCATACTCATTTTGGGTCAAGCCGTCTCCTCGAGAATTTGGTGAGGTGTAGTATAGTGGGTGAGCGTTCCTCGTACCATACACCCCTCCCTTGCGGTACCCATTGACAACCTCGAACCATATCTGATTCGGATCTTTACCGGCAGATTCATCGGTAGATGATTAGTCTAGTTTAGTAGGAATTAATAAGGGTCATTTAGTTGACTATTTTTTAGTTTTGGATGTATTTTGAAGGATTTTGGTGCATATGTCCAAATTGATGGGTTAATGTAATAGAATGTGTAATTAGATGGATTAAAGGGTGAAAAGTTATATGGGTTGTAATTGAAATGTTAATAGGGTTAAAGTGTCAACAATCTTTTGGAAGTGAAGACAAATCAAGCCCGAAGTTAAGTGGAAGCCCAGACCAAGTAGAAGAAAGAGGTGGAGGATTTCTAAAATCCGCTGCCAGCGGATTTTCCAAATTCCGTTGCAAGCGGAATTTCTTGCCAGCAGATTTCCAAAAATCCGCTGCCAGCGGCAGAAATTTATGCATAGGATTCCTTCTTGGAATCTTTTTCGCATAGGATTCTTTCTCTAGTCTTTTGCTCTTCTTCTTTACTCACCTCTTCTATTTCTTCTTCATTATGATCATTTTTTATGAGGCATTTTATGAGGCTTTATGAGCCATTGATAAAGATGCTCCAAGGATGACTATATAAGGAGGAGAAGTTCACCATCACATTCATCATCCAACACATCAATCATCACTTGTAATTCTCAACACATATAGTTTCTATCATATTTTCTAGCTTATTTTGCAAGTAGTTCATTTGTTTGGAGGGCTAAGTTCTTATTCTTGGAACAAGTAGTTGAAGCCTTTCAAGTTAGTGAATTGTAAAACTCATTTCTAATTTACTTTTATATTAGAATATCAAGTTTAATTTGCTTTATTTCTTGGTTTGTTAATTCATCTTCTAGCTTGATCACCTAGTTTTTGCTATTAATAAACCATTGCTAAAATAATTAAATGAATCTTTTGTTTGTTTAAACTATATCCGAGTAGCAAATATAATTCACCAATTCGCATGCTTTTCATCGTTGTTGAGTTATAAGGATTAAACTTGTATGAAACAAAGTGATACCGCTTGAGTAATCATTCTTTTATCTTTGCTAAATTCCATCGTTTTAATCTACATATTGATACGATTTAGACGCTTGATTTAAGTTGACAATATCGTAAGGGTTGTTTGAGTATGCTTCTCATATCTTATAACTATTAATAAGTGGAATTAGAAGTCGATTAAACTTCATAGCATAGTATTCTAATATAAATTGTAAAGTAGACGAGTCAATGATCAATTCGTTAAACTTGATGGTGGATATTGCTTGGTCCAAGTATTTTTCTCATATTTGTTACATCGGTTATTCATATTAGTTTATTTAGCTAATTTATTTTATTAGTTTTTTTAGACTTAGAAACAACACATTAAAATCCCTCCATTTGGTTACTTTTATATAGATTTACACACACTTAAACGGCATAATCACCTTCCTTGTGGGTTCGACCCCTACTTTCACTAACTACTAGTTTGTGTTAGAAGTGGATAAATATTGTAATTTGGAGGCTCACGACAAGTCTAGCCAAATTTTGGCGCCGTTGCCGGGGAAGACAATTTTTGTTATTTATTTGTGTGTTGTTCTATATATTGTTATTTTGTTGGTGTTTGGTTTATGCCGAACACCCGTTCTACTAACGATAAATTAGTAGATTTTGATCCAGAATTGGAGCGGACTCTTCGTCGCATTCGGAAGGAAATCAAGAGGAAGCTCGATTTTGATAACATAGTTGAGGAGACAAAGGAGATCAAAATGGTCAAAGAAACAAGAACCTTGAAGGAGATCAAAGCTCCCGATCTTTCTCAACAACCACTTTGCATTACTTTTCCGGCGTTGGCGAAAAATGCAACCTTTGAATTGAAGTCGGGTTTGATCCACTTATTACCCTCATTCCATGGGTTAAGTGGTGAGGACCCACACAAGCACTTATCTGAGTTTCATGTTGTATGCACTAGAATGAAACCCAATGGTGTTACCGAAGAGCAAATCAAATTGAGGGCATTTCCATTTTCCCTCAAAGATGCCGCTCGAGATTGGTTGTACTACCTTCCACCGGGTAGTATCACAACTTGGGAATTAATGAAGAAGGCGTTCCTTGAGAAGTACTTCCCCGCCGCCAAATCGTCAAGTATCAAGAAGGAGATATCCAATGTGGAGCAAGACGATGGGGAAACACTTTATCAATATTGGGAGCGTTTCCAGAAATTATTATCAAGTTGCCCATATCATGGGTATAGTGCTACCGACCTCATCCTCTATTTTGTTGGAGGATTATCTCCAGATGATGCCCGAATGGTCCATGCCGCTAGTGGAGGAGGCATTGTTAATAAAAACCCGGATGATGCTTATACACTATTGAGTGAGCTTGCCGAAAGCTCACGCTAATTTAGTGTGAGAACTACCACAAAAAGGGTAAACATGGCTACTTCAAGTTATCACACTTCACTTGAAAGGAAGGTTGAAGATTTGGCTTCCATGATGAGGGACATGATGAAGGGGAATCAACAACAAGTTCAAGCTAGCTCTATTTGTTCATCACATGGGCATTTCGCCGACAAGTGTCCACTTATGAAAGAGGAGGTCACCGAGGAGGTAAATGCGGTCGGTGCTTTTGGCCAAAAGAGGTATGATAATTTTTATATGAGAAGAGACCATCCCGGGTTCCAATATGGGAACCCACAAGGAGGCTTACAACCTCAAGGTCAATTTTTTAATCAACCTCAAGGTCAATCCTTTGGCCAACAATTTGGTCAAATCCGACTCCGTTTCATTCCTAGAAATCAAGTCCCAAACACCTTCACCCCACAAGCCCAAACTTCCACACCTACTATGTTCACGGAGGACATGATCCGGGCTTTAACCTCTAATGTTGCTACAATACAAGCAAACCAAGCCCAATTCCAACATGACACTAAAACTAGCATTCAAAACCTAGAACATCAAATGGGTCAAATGTCTAGTGCTATAGGGAGACTTGAAGCTCGGGATTCCGGAAAACTTCCATCCCAACCTATTCCCCCACCTAATGCTAATGCTAGTGCTATTACTTTGTGAAGTGGGAAATAATTACCCGGTCCACAGGATAGGATTCAGGAAATTAAGGAGCAAGAGGAGGAAGAACTTGAGGTTGAGAACACCGTTCTAACCCCGGTGGAGCAAGAAGCATCTTCACCGATAGTGACACCCACTTATGCAGATCCACCACCATTTCCGGAGGCACTCAAAAGGAAGACTCGGCCCATGCAAGATAAAGATGTCTATGAAACTTTCCGGAAATGTGAGGTAAACATCCCTTTACTTGATTTGTTGAAAAGTGTTTCTAGATATGCTAAATTTCCTAAGAAATTGTGTACTATCAAGAGGAATCAAAAGCTTAAGGGAGTCCAAAAAGTTAAAGTCAATGAACATGTGTCGGCTTTGTTTCAACATAAATTACCACCTAAATGTAGTGACCCGGGTATGTTTACCGTTCCTTGCACCGTAGGAGACACCACATTTCCTAATGCTATGCTTGACTTAGGTGCATCGATAAATGTACTTCCATATTCATTATATAAATCTTTGAAATTGGGTCCTTTAGTAAAAACGGGGGTGGTAATACAATTAGCCGATCGTTCTAATGCTTACCCTAAGGGGGTTGTTGAGGATGTCCTAGTAATGGTGGACAAACTCATTTTCCCCGCCGATTTTTATGTGCTTGAAATGGAACACGATTCACATGCGACCCCTATACTTTTAGGTAGACCATTTTTGAAAACCGCAAGCACTAAAATCGACGTGTCTAATGGTTCACTCACGATGGAGGCTAATGGTCAAGTGGTTAATTTTAACATCTATGATTCAATGAAATATCCACGTGACGACCATTCTTGTTATATGATTGATGTGATGGAGCCCATAGTGCAAGATGTGTTCAACCTAAAAGGAGAAGATGACTTGATTGTGGCAATTGACAATAGCTTATATTGTAATGACTTGGATCTAACTCTTTCTAGTGACTTGCAGGAGGTTGTGGCTTCCTTGTCCAAGATGGAGACTTCACCTATTATGTCGTCTTTTTCTAAACCACTAACACTAACTTTGCCTCGTGAGAAATTGTTACCTTCAGTTGTGCAGGCACCCGTGGTAGAATTAAAACCCTTGCCGGATCATTTGAAGTATGTATTTCTAGGAGATAGTGAGACCTTACCCGTCATCATTTCTAACAAGCTCACGGAGGAGCAAGAAGCAAGGCTAGTGGAGGTTCTTAAGGAGAATAAGTTAGCAATTGGATGGACTATAGCCGACATCAAAGGCATTAGTCCAACCACTTGTATGCATCACATTTCCCTAGAAGAAGATGCCAAACCGGTGAGGCAACCCCAAAGGAGATTGAACCCACCTATGATGGAGGTGGTGAAGAAGGAGATCTTCAAGCTCTTGCAAGTGGGTATAATTTACCCAATCTCGGATAGCAAGTGGGTGAGTCCCACACCAGTTGTGCCAAAGAAGAGTGGAGTGACGGTAGTAGAGAATCAACATGATGAGTTGGTTCTCACTCGTGTTCAAAATGGGTGGCGAGTTTGCATTGATTACCGTCGACTCAATGCGGTGACTAGGAAGGACCATTTTCCTCTACCTTTCATCGATCAAATGCTAGAGAGGCTTGCCGGTAAGGCCTTTTATTGCTTTTTAGATGGGTACTCGGGCTATTTTCAAGTAGCAATTGCGCCCGAGGATCAAGAGAAAACCACATTTACTTGTCCATTTGGTACTTTTGCATATCAACGCATGCCATTTGGGCTATGTAATGCCCCCGCGACTTTTTAACGATGCATGGTTAGTATATTTTCGGAATATGTAGAGAATTTCATTGAAGTTTTCATGGATGACTTTACCGTGCATGGTGACTCGTTTGATAGTTGTCTATATCATATATCTCTTGTTCTTAAGAGATGTATTGACTCTAACCTTGTTCTTAATTCGGAAAAATGTCATTTTATGGTAGAACAAGGTATTGTCCTAGGTCATGTGGTTTCATCTAAGGGTATTGAGGTCGATAAAGCCAAAATTGACACAATTCAATCTCTTCCTTATCCAACTACTGTGCGCGAAGTTCGTTCTTTCCTTGGTCATGCAGGTTTCTATAGGATATTTATCAAGGATTTCTCTAAAATGGCTTCACCATTATGCAAGTTGTTGCAAAAGGAAGTAGATTTTGAGTTCGATTTGGCATGCAAGGAGGCGTTTGACAAGTTGAAGGAGAAGTTAACCTCGGCACCGATAATCAAAGCTCCGGATTGGTCACTCCCATTTGAACTCATGTGTGATGCGAGTGACTACGCCATCGGTGCCGTTTTGGGTCAAAGAGTTGGAAGGATACCTTATGTGATTTACTATGCATCTTTGACCCTTAACGAGGCCCAAAAGAACTACTCTACTACCGAGAAGGAAATGTTAGCGGTAGTATTTGCTTTAAAGAAGTTCCGTTCTTACTTGCTTGGTACCAAAGTGGTGGTTTACACCGATCACGCCGCTCTTAGGTACTTGATGACAAAGAAGGAGGCCAAACAAAGGCTCATTCGATGGGTTCTATTGTTGAGTGAATTTGACTTAGAGGTCAAAGATAAGAAAGGAGCCGAGAATGTGGTCGCGGACCACTTAAGTCGATTGGTGAATCAAGATAGGCTAGTGGAGCCTATTCGGGATTCATTTCCCGATGAGACACTCTTTGCTCTTACTTCCGTTCTTCCTTGGTATGCAAACATTGTTAACTTTCTTGTTTCCAATGAATTTCCTACAGGTTTTTCAAAATCCCAAAAGGAGAAGATTCGTAGTGATGCTAAATATTATGTTTGGGATGATCCGTACTTGTGGAAACATTGCGCGGACCAAATAGTACGGAGGTGTGTTTCGGAGAGTGAGGTGAGCTCTATCCTTGCCTTTTGTTATTCATATCCTTGTGGAGGCCATTTTGGAGTTAGACGTACCGCAAGAAAGGTATTAGATTGTGGTTTTTATTGGCCTAGCTTGTTTCGTGATACTCATGGCTTTGTTAAGATTTGTCACAATTGCCAAAGGAGCAGTAACATTTCACGTCGAAATGAGATGCCTCAAACCCCGATGATTTATTGTGAAATTTTTGATGTATGGGGTATTGATTTTATGGGTCCATTTCCCGTGTCTCATGGGTATTTGTATATTCTCCTTGCGGTTGATTATGTCTCGAAGTGGGTGGAAGCTAAACCCACTAGGACTAACGATTCTAAAGTTGTTGCAGATTTCGTTAAATCTAACATCTTTTCTAGGTTCGGAATTCCCCGGGCTTTGATATAGAGGCACCCATTTTTGCAATAGGACGGTTGGCGCATTGTTGAAGAAATACTTTGTTACTCACAAGGTGTCCACCGCTTATCATCCTCAAACCAACGGGCAAGCCGAGGTGTCTAATCGAGAGGTGAAATCTATATTGGAGAAGACTGTAAACTCGAATCGGAAAGATTGGAGCATGAGGCTCGATGACGCTTTATGGGACTATAGAACGGCTTATAAGACTCCGATTGGTATGTCACCGTATCGATTAGTCTTCGGTAAGTCTTGTCACCTCCCGGTTGAACTTGAGCACAAGGCATATTGGGCGGTGAAAAATTTGAATATGAGGATGGATGAATCGGGTGAGTATCGAAAATTGCAACTACAAGAGCTCGAGGAGATTAGGAACGAGTCATATGAGAATGCCGCGATATTTAAAGATCGAACCAAAGCATGGCACGATAAAATGTTGGCTCGGAAAACCTTCACTGTGGGACAAAAAGTGCTGCTTTTTATGTCCCGTCTTCGGTTATTCCCGGGAAAATTGCGATCCTGGTGGGTTGGCCCGTTTGAAATCACACAAATATATCCACAAGCGGTCGAGATTCGTAGTTTCTCTACGGATAAGGTTTTTAAAGTGAACGGACACCGTCTTAAGCCGTATTATGACGGGTTTCAAAAGGAAACGATCGAGGAAATCGACATTTCCAACCCAATTTATGAAGATTGAATCCGTTCTCTTTACGTCGAGCCACGATGTTAACTAAGGCGCTTGTCGGGAGGCAACCCGTCTTTTCTTTTCTCTTTTTTACTTTTATTTTTCATTTTATTATTATTATTATTATTATTATTATTATTATTATTATTGTTATTATTGTTACTATTGTTATTATTATTTTATTTCCTATTATTTTAGAATGAATTTTAATTTTCTAATTAATTTCTTTTTCCTATTTTGTAGGTATAATTCTCGGATATGAAATCGACTTAATTCGATTTTATAACTCGGGTAATAAAAAAAAAAATCAAGTATCAGAAACTAAAATTGATGACCGAGCTATCAATGTCGACCCGCAACAGCATCAACATCAGCACATTCAAGCAGCTAGGCGCGGCCCCACACGCCGCTGGCAGCAGACACGAATCAGAAACCCTAGTTCTGGCCTCTGGGTGGACGTCGCCTGGCCGCTGGGCGCGGCGAACATTGGCCGCTGGCAGCGGCTGTTTCAGCCGTGGCTGCTGCTTGTGTTGTTGTCGTGGGCTGCTGCCGTGATATGGTGGTGTTTCATGGTGGTGTTGCTGCTGCTGTTGGGTGTCTTTCATGGTGGTCTGTTTCATTGTTGCCGGAAGTTCGATGTTGGTTTCGGTGGTTTGATTGTTGCTGTCGTGCTGGTTGTAGGATACAGGTATGTAGTTCTATTTTTATTTTTATTTATTTCATTCATCCTCTTCTCAACACTTCTCTTCTATATTCTTTATATAATTACTGCAACTTTTCTCCTTTGAAACTCCATCAAAACTCATCCAATTTGACTCAAATTTATCCCAATTCACTTCAAAATCACTTATTTATCATTACCCATTACAATTCCTATCATTTTAACACATAATTTTGCCCAAAAAGTAAAAAAAAATCAAGTTTTTCAACCCTTGGATGTCAAAATCCGAGTTTGATTCTTTCTTTGTTTTTTTTGGACTAATTGAGTCGAATTTGATCTTAATCAACGCAAGGAGGACATTCATTCATTGTTTCAAATTTTAAGAGGTATAATTTTCATATTCTTCTTTCAATTCCTTGAAATTTTACCTCTTACCCATTAATTAGTAGCTTGAATTTTGCTTATTCTTGCTCAATTTTGGGTTTTCTTGCCCCATCTTGTGTTATTTGAATCGCTTTGTGTGATTGATATTTTTGTTGTGATGGTGAGAAAAATTGAGTGATTGAATTGGTGAATTATGGATTATTTTGAGAAGAAAAAAAATTGAGTGAATTGTGAGTGAAGATTTCGTTGATCATTACTTGAGAGATGGGGAGAGCTAAAAGAAAAAATTACTCTACTACCGTTTCTACACCACCACCAAAAAAATCCAAAAACGTCAGTAAAAAAGCTCAACCCAAACCCGTCCATCCTAAACATATTCCCGTTACCAAACCGTCTTGGTAAACTAAAGCTCAAGACCTAATTTGGGATAAGTTATCTAAGAAGGAGATGAGGGGAACTCGATTTCTTTGTCGTTCTACTCTTGAGAAATTGGGGATGCTTGATGTCATGACGAAGCTAATGAAAAATGTGGGCTTAGAAGAATTTATGGAGAAGGGAGCTCATACTTATTGGAGGTATACACTTGAGTTCTTTTCCACCATTTCGATTTCTAAAAAAAGCACTAAACTTGTACCCGCAATTAGCTTCAAATTGAATGGTAAAGCTCGTGAGTTGACTTATGCGAAGTTGAGGGAAGCTTTTGGTATTTAGGATATGTGTGAAAAGGAGTATGTGGGGGTGAGAGAGAGAGAGAGAGAGAGGGATTTGGTGGAAACAGGTTACGGGGTTGCTTTTGGGTGGTAAATCCGGTGAGTTGAGTTCGAGTATTCCTAACCCATGTCTTCGACTTGCTCTTCGTTTGATTGTCAACTCATTCCTTTGTAAAGGGGAGCCTAATAAGCTTCCCCACTCTCATTTCGGTTACTTGAGGGCTATGATGCCGGATGGCGAAGGTGTTCTCGATTGGGTTGCTCTTTTTGTTACATCTAGCATAGCTTTGGGTACTAAGGATGGGGCGATTATAAATGGTGGTGGGTTAGTCACTCTCATTATGAATTACTTGAATATTGAGGTGGCGGAGGGGGAGAATCCGTTACTTGATAATTACCTCTTTGATATTCCTTGTTTGATTCACGCTAAGATGTTACGACCTCGCATGAAGGTAAAAGGGTCTTATTATTATCGATGGGGGAAGAATCATGATTCTTATCTACAATTACCTAGACCCGAGGATGATCCTTTGGTCTATGGTGAAGTTTTGGAAGATTTCTTTGTTCCCAGGGATCGTAACATTGATGATGATGATGAGGAGGAGGAGGAGGAGGAGGGAAGTGATGACGATGTTGAGAGTGAGGAAGATGAGAGTGGTGAGGATAGTCAAGTTCGTGAAAAAGGAGAAGGAGCAAGGGTGAAGGAAGGGAGGAGTCATGAGAAGAATAAGAGTGTGGATGCTTTGGAGGGGGCGAATAATGAGTTAAAAGTGGATCCAGAAGCTTGGTTTACAAAGATAGATGCTTGGTGTGCCTCGACCGATGCTATGATTCATGACATGTGTGCACGGTTGGAGGAAACCCATGCCGCTACTTTGGAGACTAGAGACTTGATGAGAACTATGTCTCGTGTTCTATTAGCACGGTTCCCGGACGCTCGACGACCATCGTCCGAGATCCTTGCCGAGATGGAGGGGCAAGCTACCACCTCTAAGGAAGATGACACCGGGGATTCCCTCGACACTTGATTGCTTGGTATGTTCCTTCTTCTCATTTTCTATATCTTTTTCTTTATTTTTCCTCACATTGAGGACAATGTGAAGATTAAGCGTGGGGAGTGGAATATACTTGTATATATATATGTTATTTTATGCATTAAAAAAAAGACGAAAAAAAGAGAAAAAAAAAGAAAAAAAAAAGAAGAAAAAGAAAGAAGAGAACCCGGCTAGGTGAAAACTCGCAAGGGCGAGCGCCTAGGCAAAAATGGGTATTTGGCCGAGGACGGAGTGAAAACCCGAAAGGGCGCTCCGGGTAAAATGAAGAAATGAGAAGCGAGCCATGAGAGTAGAAGTGAGGAATAAAAGCTAAATCGAAAACCCGCAAGGGCGGGCGGTTTAGGCAAAATGAAGGATTAGGAAAAAAGAAATCATTATTTTGATTACTATTTTTGCTATTTCTCCATGATTCGGGAGTCATAAGAAGGTTAGAAGGGTGATTCGGGTTTAGGATCATCTTAGAGATGGAGTAATAAGTGAATGTCAACTACATATGCTTTTATTTGTCAAATATTGTTATGTAGTTGGATATTGTGATTGGTTGTGAGTGAGCATTAATTGTAGTGTGGTCTTGGTGAATAGGTTATTCTGTTTCTTTGACCATATATTTTGAGGGATGGTATAAGGAGGGGGTGTGAGAGTTAAGAGTAGTTGTTGGTTCTATCAAGCTACCTACGCTTCGCTGTATAGACCTTGTGGAGGATCATTTTTGATTTAATTTACTCGAGTTCGAGTAAAGGTCTAAGCGTGGGGATGTTTGATTTGTCTAGTTTAGTAGAGATTAATAAGGGTCATTTAGTTGACTATTTTGTAGTTTTGGATGTGTTTTGAAGGATTTTGGTGCATATGTCCAAATTGATGGGTTAATGTTATAGAATGTGTAATTAGGTGGATTAAAGGGTGAAAAGTTATATGGGTTGTAATTGAAATGTTAATAGGGTTAAAGTGTCAACAATCTTTTGGAAGTGAAGACAAATCAAGCCCGAAGTTAAGTGGAAGCCCAGACCAAGTAGAAGAGAGAAGTGGAGGATTTCTAAAATCCGCTGCCAGCGGCAGGAATTTATGCATAGGATTCCTTCTTGGATTCTTTTTCGCATAGGATTCTTTCTCTAGTCTTTTGCTCTTCTTCTTTACTCACCTCTTCTATTTCTTCTTCATTATGATCATTTTTTATGAGGCATTTTATGAGGCTTTATGAGCCATTGATGAAGATGCTCCATGGATGACTATATAAGGAGGAGAAGTTCACCATCACATTCATCATCCAACACATCAATCATCACTTGTTATTCTCAAAAACACATATAGTTTCTATCATATTTTCTAGCTTATTTTGCAAGTAGTTCATTTGTATGGAGGGTTAAGTTCTTATTCTTGGAACAAGTAGTTGAAGCCTTTCAAGTTAGTGAATTGTAAGACTCATTTCTAATTTACTTTTATATTAGAATATCAAGTTTAATTTGCTTTATTTCTTGGTTTGTTAATTCATCTTCTAGCTTGATCACCTAGTTTTTGTTATTAATAAACCATTGCTAAAATAGTTAAATGAATCTTTTGTTTGTTTAAACTATATCCGAGTAGCAAATATAATTCACCAATTCGCATGCTTTTCATCGTTGTTGAGTTATAAGGATTAAACTTGTATGAAACAAAGTGATACCGCTTGAGTAATCATTCTTTCATCTTTGCTAAATTCCATCGTTTTAATCTACATATTGATACGATTTAGACGCTTGATTTAAGTTGACAATATCGTAAGGGTTGTTTGAGTATGCTTCTCATATCTTATAACTATTAATAAGTGGAATTAGAAGTCGATTAAACTTCATAGCATAGTACTCTAATATAAATTGTAAAGTAGACGAGTCAATGATCAATTCGTTAAACTTGATGGTGGATATTGCTTGGTCCAAGTATTTTTCTCATATTTGTTACATCGGTTATTCATATTAGTTTATTTAGCTAATTTATTTTATTAGTTTTTTTAGACTTAGAAACAACACATTAAAATCCCTCCGTTTGGTTACTTTTATATAGATTTACACACACTTAAACGGCATAATCACCTTCCTTGTGGGTTCGACCCCTACTTTCACTAACTACTAGTTTGTGTTAGAAGTGGATAAATATTGTAATTTGGAGGCTCACGACAAGTCTAGCCAGTAGATGTGGCTTCAATATATGCTTCCTAAAAAACAATGACTTGATAGTTAGGTGATCTTTCATCCACAAAGTTATAATATAAAGAACAATATAGATTTCTTTATGTTAAAAACTCACCCAAATTTCTTGATCCCTCTTTGTAATGAAGCCTCTTTGACCATTACAATTTGTTTTGCTTTTTGTCTGCACAAGCAACTCCGCAACCTTGAACAGTTTTCCCGTTTCCATTTGATTCTATTAAGAATATATAGATTTCTTGTTAATCATTACAATGAAAACATAAAATAAGATTTCAAAAAAATGAAAGGTTTGAAATACTTACATCCAAAGCGCGCCGGTAGTTAGATTGTGACCCCCATAATGTGTCGGCTCAACTTTATTCTCAATGTTTCCCCGCCTCTTGTTCTTTTTGGCTTGGGCGAATCTCTTTTGGAATTCTTTGGAGGAACGAACTTTATTAAATTGCTCGAGTGCGGGGCCTACAATTTTTATTGAGTGATGAATTAAGAGAAAACCAAACTTTCTATTCAAGTATGGACATTAATTATATTGAGTAATAATCAAACCTTGAAGAACTTTCTCCGCCTTGTTGTCGTTGGCAATTTTCCATATGTTGTCTTTAAAGCGCACCTTAGCAACCGCCATATAACGCTCCCGTGCTACAGCCTCAAGGCTTGAGTCCCACCAGAATTTTAGCTACAAGAACGTTTGTAGTTAGTAGTTTATTAATCCATAAACGATAAATACATGAGGTAAGTTAACTAATCAACAAAACAAAAATGACATACTTTGAAGTTGTTAAACCACTGCTCTTGTTGCCACGCAGGCACCTTAGTCCAGTAGGTGTAACCTCCAGTCATGTTGGTCTTATAGCTCTGTGTCACACCAGTGATAACGGATCGATGCCAAAACCTAAACCATTTACGAAAATGTATGTAACATTTGAAACAAAATATTTAAAAACCTTAACCAATAACAAAGTAGCTAATATAATGTTTCACCATGTGTTTTCGAGACTTAAAATTATACACTCGTCCTCCTCCTTACGCTTGATCACATGAGGTGGCTGTGGATTTTGTTTTTGTTCATCAACAACCTTCTCATTTTCATCCTGCTGCTCCTGCTACTGTTCCTGTGAAGCTTGCCTTCTCCTGCTCCCGCTCCCAGCCCTGAATCGACGGCCCAACGTTATCTCTGCTGTCAAAGATAGAAAGTTAGAAATTAAAACAATCACTATATATAAATGTATATATAAATGTGTGTGTGTATTTGAATCTTTTTTCGAGCGATTTCATTAGTCTGTTTCATAAAAAATCAAATTAGGAAAGTATTATAAATAATAAAAAAAATCAATTAGAGAATCTTTTAATTATTATAGGGATATTTCCCACGGTACCCTCGAACTTTGACACATTACTCATGGTACCCCTCATTTTAAGTTTGTTCCTATGGTAACCTTGTGTTTTGCGTTTAGTGCCCATGGTACCCTTGATCAATTTTCCGTCATAATGGCGTTAAAAGTTAGTTTAAATAAAGTGATTAATTTTAATTTTTTTGGTGAATTAGTTAGAAAATTAATGAAATTCAAATTAATTGAGGAAATGTCCATGGTACCCCTTGTGTCCACGGTATCCTTGTGGTTTCAATTATTTGTCCATGGTACCCCTGAATGAATTGTAACCACAATGGTACCATGGGCAAAGAATTTAAAATATAAGGGTACCATGGCTAAAACATTGAAAACACAGGGGGACCATGGACATTCCCTCAATTTTCAATTATTTTAATTAGAAGTTCATTAATTGTTCTAACTAATTTTTCCTCTGAAACAAATTAATCACTTTAACTAAACTAACTTTTAACGCCGTAATGACAGAAAATTGATCAGGGGTACCTTGAGCACAAAATACAAAACACAAGGTTACCATAGGAACAAACTTAAAATGAGGGGTACCATGTGTAATGTGTCAAAGTTCAAGGGTACCGTGGGAAATATCCAATTATTATAATATATATGTTCCGGTATGGAAACAATTGACCCGACTTCGGATTCGGGTCTCTTGATTATGATTATACTTGGATAGTTTTTGTCGACTTTCTTCCACCTCTCCTTTTCCTCACTCCGATGGTCGGACTTTCCCCGGCGGAGATGGCCTGCTCCCTGCACAATGAATGCACAGGGCCTCAGAGGTGTCTGAGGGAACCCTCTCCGATGCTTAAGTCAGTCCGTGAAATGCCTTAACGAACCTAGCTCGTGAGGAACTAGGCGGCGGTTTTTTTAGAGTGAGAGTCTAGAGAGAGAAAATCCAACTCCCTCAATGTGGGAAATGGGAGAGTATTTATACCTTCCCACAAGAGAGAGAAAAGAGAAGATGGGAGAGGAAGAATGAGTGGATGAGAGGGTGACAAGTGGATTCGCCTTATCCACTCATTCTCCTTTACCTTAGGCAAAATGACGGAGGAGCCCCTGGTTTCCCCTGCCCCTGCTGAGGGTGAGAGCACCCTGGGGGCCAGCAGGCAGGAAGGCTTGACTGCCCTGTTTGGCTGGCGGCACGGCTCTGCCGAGCAGGTGACTTCCTTGGAGAGTTTAGTGATTCCTCGTTTGGTGGCCTGCAGGGCAGGCTCTCCTCTATTCTTGGGTCGGGCCATCTTAGGGCCCAAACGGTGGGTGACCCATAGCAGGCTACCGACCCCCATCAATTGGCCCTCGCCGGCTAAGGGGAAGCAGGGCTCCCTTTGGCAGGCGATCTCTTGATTGGGACGGGAGGTTGACTCTTTTGAGCAACTTAGCATTTAATGCGCAGCATGTTCCCGAGGGAGGAAACTCAACCGTATTGGGCATGCAAAGAGTTGGAATGTCTTTGCTCATGATTACTTCTCTTGTAAAGAGGATTTTTGGACAGCGTGCCAATTTGATGATTGGCTCTCCCTCTTACAGAGGTGGTTGAAGCACCATTAATGGCTTGCTTTTGTTCTTATATAAATTCTGGTCTTCTCCATCATTTTCACGCCTCATCTTCAACCTCTCCACTATTCTTTTCCAAAAAGAGCTAATGTCTTGGATTAAGAAAACAGTCTTCCGCTGCGGAGTTTACGTGGAGGTCCTCTGTTTCAGAGGGCGTCGTCGGTTGAAGTATTCTAAACAGGCTCACCAAATTCTTCGCCGCTGTAGACGAAAAAACTCCCGTCGTCAACGGGCTGCTAAGTGGAGGGCCCTCTCAAAGGCTGGCAAACGCCCTGGGGGGTCTCCCCCTTCTGCTGATCCCCCATCTGGATATTGCACCCAGGCAGGGGGCTGCTACGACAGTGGATGCCATAGGTTCTTAGACTGGCCTTTAGGAAGGGCGACTCTTCACTTACCCTGGCCTATATAAGCACTCTTACTTACCCCATTTCCCTCTTTTACGCTTTTTTGAAAAACCCAAACCCTTCTTCATACTCTTTCGCTGCCGAGAACGTTCTTAGACTGAGGAGCTCTGTTTCTCGGACTTTCAACCAGCAGTGGTCGCTTTTAGGTTTGAATCTTGTCCTAAGTCCTCGTCTTTTTCATTTCCTCGCTTTTCCTTCTTCTTAAATCATTATGCCTAGTCACCGCGCCCGCATCCTTACATTTACCGGCCCGTCGACTGAGAGGGCGGAGGGTAGGGAAGAGGGTAGAGCTGACCTTGCCTCCTCCTCTGGGAGGCTTGGTGTTAGGATGATCGAAGAAGATCACTCGGAGAGTGGCGAAGATGCTAATTCTTTTGAGCCTGCCCCTTTTGACGTCGTCGACTCCGACGACGAGGCAATGGAAATTGATCCTTCCAGAATTGCCGGCCCAGTTGTCCCCAGGGAAGCGGTTAGATAAGTCTAAGTACCAGGTCCCCCTGAAAACCTACCCGGAGTCCAAGAACCAGGACTTGATCTTGGCGAAGAATGCTGCCGGGGCGATTGAGCGATTTTACGATTTTGGGTAGGGGTGCACAATTGTTGTCCCAGGAGAGAAGGACACTGTATGTTGCCCCCTGATGGCTGCATAGCCGCCGTCTACCACAAATGTCTAGAATTTGGCCTGCGTTTCCCCTTGCACTCTTCTTGGAGAAGACCTTTAGGAGGATGAATGTGACCATAGCTCAGTTGACTGCTGTGGCGGTTAGATCATTGATAGCTTACACGTGGACCTGCCTATTTCATGGCTATGAGCCCTCAATCAACGCTCTGCGATATATGGTCGGTCTGCAGATGGTGTCCTCTTCTGGGGGAGAGGGTTCCCCTGGATATTGGTCTATCCAAAGGCAGAAGGGATACACTCCGGTCTGGCCAGCTCTGAACAGTCTGAAGGACTGGAAAAACAACTTCCTGTAGTGCACAGCGTTTTAGGGTGGCGGATTCCTAGACACTTTAGGAATCATGTCCATACCCGCCTGGAAACCCGCGAGGAGTATCACCCGGGCGTTGAAGGGAGGGCCCTGGAGGTGAAACTGAATAGACGGGACCAGGAGCTGGTTGAGAAGTTTGTTGCTATTGTAGATAAATCAGGCGTATGTGGCCCTGGCTTCTGGCTTCCTCATGCGGAACTCTTAGCCACTGATGAATATCTGGGCCAAGTGGCCTAATTCCTGGTCTCGAAGGAGGTAGTTCAGGGTCTTTACTAGCATTGTCTCCTTTCAACTCTACCTTTCTATATTTTTCGAACTGATTTCTTTTGCCCTGCAGATCTTGCCACTCGCCTCTGGTCAAGGAAGGAGGTAAGGAACCTCGGTTTAGATGAAGACTTTACCATTGTCTCAAAGCGTTCCTCTGTGGACATGACATAGGTCCACCCCGACGCGGCCACGCGCGGGTTTGGAGAGGCGAATGAATCTCCATATGAAAACGGATCGAATGGAAATTTAAATCGAAGTGGAGTCGCCACCGAACTTTGTGGGAGTTCGGGCCCGTTCGAACCCACTCTATGTCGTAGTAGGCCGTATACTAAATACGGCCTATTTCCGATGTCAGAGTTTATTGGGCTCGTCCCTTAGCATTTGATACCGATACCGTCACTACCGGTTATCGTGTATTGAATGACTCTCGTGCGCCAACGGTTTCAGGCATCCGGAAACCGAGGTTCTGAGTAAAGGATGAGGGTACGTGTTGGGAAACCCACGAAGGACACCCAACCCCGCCCGCACTAGCGGCCTCTACTAGGATATCGATTGACTCTATAATACGCGCGTTAGTAATTCGGTGAGAATGCTTATGCAAGGATTGTTTTCCCTAAGCATGTGAATGAAATTGAAAAGGGTTTCTATGTCAATTTAATGCAACTAAAATCTAACGTCAAAGTTGAACTTTAGCATGTGGGTTCATTTTTAGTACGATAAAATAAACAACCAAAATTTGACAAAAGAAACAATAAACGCGTTAGTAACGATATAACGGTTTACGAAATATTGAATGATGCAAATGAATTAATGCACGATTTTGAAAAGGATGTTTCACATGATTAATTAAGCACGTGTTGACTTAAGTCACGAAAAACAATTAACGAGACTCGAATGCTATTGTAGGACTCACGGTTTGACGTGATTAAGGGCCACTCGACCGAGTCATTGTGTGACTCGACCGAGTGGACCTCTAAAAAGAGGTTCTGTCCGGATTTTACGACCCTACTCGACCGAGTTATTGACCAACTCGACCGAGTACGTCGCCACTCGACCGAGTCACTGTGAGACTTGACCGAGTGGAGGTCGTAGAAACATTCTGTTTCATATTATGGACCCTACTCGATCGAGTTATTGATTAACTCGATCGAGTACGTTGCCACTCGACCGAGTCACTGTGAGACTTGACCGAGTGGAGGTCGTAAGAGACATTCTGTCTCGGTTTCGGTGATGTCACTCGATCGAGTGGCGTAGGCACTCGGTCGAGTGGCACCTGTACGAATCAGGTTCGTTTGCAATTTCAATTATCGATTTCAAATTTGCTTTCGATTTTTGATGATTTGATGAATTGGGCATAAATATTGTGGAATTTATACTCAATTCTGAACTTGAATACTCGTCGTATCCCATATTCGATTATTGAATCAATATGGAATACTAGAGTGATAATAATGGAAAATTAATTTAAGTCGACTTAAATTAACTACCGCGATATGGTAGATTTCCTCCGCGTTTAATAATGTCATAATTCTAATGAATTGTATTGACAATTATTTTAGCATCAACGGAAAATCGCATTAGTTAATTATGTGACTAGATCGTTAGATTCGACGTCCAATTATGAAATTGGTATCAAATCTAATAGATCAACGCTTGAAATGAAAGACTTGATTCCCTCGGCTTTTCCGACATCGAAATAAATCCCTAGGGATTGTGATGCCGGATCCGCGTCAACGGGTTTCGACCCTTAAAAAAATATGTGTTTTGAAGAAGGTTTTTTAGAAAATCGATGCAATATGCGATGCGAACGAAAATAAATGAATTATTGTTGAAATTGACCCGTTTCAATAATCAAATGCTAGGGTGTCAGGATAAGCGACCGGCAATGTTGTGTGCAGTACACTTGTATATTCGGGTTTCCTTATCCTGACATCCTTCGCACTCGACACAAATCGACGGGTATTTTTATGTTTTATACTAATAATACTATCGATATTAGAATGCGATCAAAAAAATAAAAAAAAAACGAAAACGAAGAGAAAGAGGAAGAGGATGACGAGAGGAAGAGAAGAAGGGAAGAAAGGGTTTTGCACCCTCAACCTACATGTTCTTGTGCTCGGTATGGACTCGTAGTCGCGGCTTTTACACGGGAGTTTCGAGGCTTATGGAGGTTGAGTTGTGGTGGTTAGGGTGTTTGATTCCTAAAGCTAGGTTTAGGGTTACGGTTCCTAGGCTATGGCTAGGGTTTGCTTGGTGTAGAGTTTGGATTAGGGTTGTAAAATTTTAGGGTTTGTAAACTTGTAGGGTTGCAAAAGTTTTAGGGTTTGTAAACTTGTAGGGTTGCAAAAGTTTTAGGGTTTGTAAACTTGTAGGGTTGCAAAAGTGTGTTAAGATGTGTTGCATGGGGTTGCTTATATAGGCACAGGCAAAGACCCCGGTTAGGGTTACTCGACCGAGTAGGTGGCTGACTCGGTCGAGTGGCCCAGTGCGTCAGCCGTCGGGCCTGAATAAGGGCCCACTCGATCGAGTGGGTGGGGCACTCGATCGAGTGGCCCAGCTGGGTCGCGCGGGTCCATTGTTTTGGACCGTGACTTGGGTTTTTTGATGGGTTTTTGTTTGACCTGGACTTTTGATGTTGTGAATGGCTGTTTTGTATGTCTCGGAAATGACTTTGACCAGGGTTGACCCAATCGTAAAAAAGTCGGTTTTATTTCCGGTGTCAGTTTTGGCCCAAATTAGTCTTGTTTGACTCAGAACGGTCCGCTGGGCCTGGTTTTGAGGTTGATTTTGTGAGGTTTGTACTCCGTAAGTGCATTAGCCAACGACTAATGGATTTGAGCCCATATCCGAGCGCGTAGAAGCACGTTAGCGTCTGATCATCATCGGGTATTTTTTTTGGGAAACTACCATAGACACCTGGCAGTCAAAATGCGGGTGTCTACAGAGCCCCCACTCTGACTGAGGCTTGGACAAGGCGAAAGTCAGAGTAGCCACCAGGCCAATCGAGGATTGGAACCTGGCGGACTTCCGATCGGGTCGTTTATAGTCCATTATACTCGCGTGAAGGGCTCGCCAGCCACAAGCTAGGAGTCATACCTGAGCTGATGATGATAACTCCGTGGGGAATTGGACTTGTCGCATAAGTCCTGGGTGCGCCTGTATGTAGGCCCATCCCATTGAGTCGTACCTGTATAAGTCACATAAAATGCATGCAACACGTAGGTAGTAAAATGACTCACGCTGGGAAAAAAAATGATTTTTGAAATTTTTGAAAGTTTTGAAAATTTTGAAAATTTGAATTTTGTTTGCAATTTTGACTCCTAAAGAAATTAGGAAAGTTCGGGATGAATATCTTGTGCTAGTATCGGGACTAGGCTTGTGGGTTGATCTCGATTGGGATTAGGAAACACTTGTGCATGAAGAGATATGGAAAGAGGTTCTACTATAAATACTCCCTCAATGTCCTTGATTTTCTCACAATTCCATCACAATTCACTCCCATCTTAAAAAGAAAACCTTCTCATCCTTCTCAAGAAACTAGTCATGGGAATTGATAGATTAACTGTGATGCTGCAAGAATGGTCCCGACGCTTCAGGGACACAGATAGAGTGGCCCTTAACCAGACGGGCATAACTCAGCTATATCCGTTCCGTCAGATGGTGGTTGATCGTCACTTCTTGGATGCATGCTTGGCTTACTGGGATGAAATATATCATGTCTTTGCCTTTCCTCGGGGCGAAGTTTGCCCTTTACCTGAGGAGATTGCAGCTATGGGAGAATGGAACCCGATACTCCGTCCTGCTGTCCCGTACTCGATCTATGACCCGAGGAGGAAGCTTCGAGAATTTCTAGGGCTTTCTCACAATGAGGTATCCCGCATGATGGAAGGTGATAATATTTCTCTTATCGACTTGGCTGAGAAATTTATGAATCCTCTTGATGTTCGGGTCAGACCGGCTTACAGCCGTAGGGCCTTTTCTTTCTGCATGCTCCATGTATATGCTTTCGAGGGTCACATGGATTTGTTATCCTGCATGGGAAACACCCGTCTTCTGACCGTAGTAGATTTGATGGAGACTGAACACAGCCCGACTTGGCTAATCACGGGCGAGATTATCCAAGGACTGGATAGCCGCAAGAGGGACTCATCAATTCGTCTTACCGGGAGCACCCGATTGCTGCAAGTATGTCGGATTTTTATTATTTTTCCAATTTCTCGATTTTTCTATTTTTTTTATTTTTTTCGTGGATGGCCTGTGGCAGTGGGCACTCGATAGAGTCACCCTAGCACTCGACCGAGTGCCCTCGTAGAAACCTCCTGATCTGCTCCCAGAGGTACCACTCGATCGAGTCATCTTGGCACTCGATCGAGTGCCCTCGTAAAAGCCCTCTGTTTGGGTTCAGGGGTACCGCTCAATCGAGTGTCCCAGGTACTCGACCGAGTGGCCTTAGGCGGACGCCTATTTTGCCTTAAAAACTCATGTATTGGGACGAGATTTGGCTATATGAGAGGCTATCGGTGATAGATCCTCCTCTTGATGCGAGCAACTATCGCCATAACTAGGTGATGACGAGGAGGCGGGCCATTGACTTTTCTCGTCAGATTACAAAAAAGTATTGGGACGAGATTTTGTCTTTCCATGGTGGCCCGTTGATTCGGTGGGTAGTTCCGTGGTGGCCCATCTACCTTTGGAGTGGCTTGGACCCGAGGGATATAGCCCGCTATCAGGTGATCCTATCTTTCAGGCAGACGGTTCATCTCTACCCAGATCGCATACTAAGGCAGTATGGATGGACCCAGCGAATCCCTGAAGTTGAAGCAGTTGTGAGTGACCCTACCCAACTGACTGACGTAATGTGTGATACCTGGATGCAAAGATGGTACACACGGCATACTTGGCGCATTGTCAAATCTCGCCATTCGATCTGGGTTTCAGACTCTTACACGAAGTGGACCAAAGCTGGCGATGCTAAAGCCCGAGCTGCTCTGAAAGTTGATGAAGCTTTCGACCTGCTGTGAAGGGAACAAGCTAAAGACAACAGGGGCTTTTTTGACAAAGGAGACACTCCCGCTACCCTAGTCCGTCTTATGTCAGGGCAGAAAAAGAAGACCAAGACCCAAGCTGGAGGGTCAAGTGCTAAAGGTGCTTGGGGGAAGGTGAGCCCCCAGACTGACTTGGGAAGGAGACTAGGCCCAAAACTACCCGTGCAGGACCGACTTGGCCCACGGGATAGGTTACCCGAGCACGTGCGGGCTCGTATTGGACCGAAGACTGTGGTAGAAGACCAGTCGTCGAAGAAACGGGCTCGTGCTAAGGAGGTTCCACTTGTGATTCGGGAACGCTCATCACCACCCCGAAGACCTCAGGCTCCACGCGACCCGAAGGATAAGGGGAAAGGGAAAATGCCCGGATATTAGTCTCCATTGTTATTATTTGAATATTATTATTATTATTATTATTATTATTATTATTATTATTATTTTATTTTTTTGTAATTCCCGAGTTTATCGGTTTAATAAAGACGTATTAAAGAATACCGTTCCCGTCTTTTCGTTTTTTGCAATGGTTGTACCCTTTTGAGGGGTTGCCTACGTATCCACGATTAGCGGAATCAAACCAAACGTAGTTCAAAATTGATTTGATTGATTTTTTGCAACTTTCGAAATACATCAAGATTATTGATTCGAGATGTGCGATAGTAGAATAATTAATTCTAGCTTATTGACTTGTCTATAATTTTTGAAAATTTATAAAAAGACAATTTTTTATAAATTTTTGCAAATGACATTGAGATGGGGTTTATGGGTAGTAGTGCTTCAGCTAGTCCAAGTTGGTTGGGTTGACAAATTCGTTCCCGTCCAAGTCTGTCGGCATCACCGCTCCTCCTGATAAGACCTTCTTGACTAAGTACGGCCCAGCCCAATTGGGTTTGAATTTACCCCTTGGGTCAACCGGTAGTAAGGCACGAACCGATTTTAGGACCAGATCCCCTTCTTTGATGTTTCTGGGCCTAACCCTTTTGTTGAAAGCCCGTTGGATCCTCTTTTGGTATATTTGAATATTGTTGAGGGCCCGTGATCGCCGTTTGTCTAGAAGGACTAACGAATCATAACGGGCTTGGACCCAATCTGCTTTAGGTACTTGGCTTTCAAGTAAAATCCTGAGGGATGACACTTCTAGCTCAACTGGTTGGACCGCTTCCATTCCGTATGTCAAGTAATACAGGGTTGCTCCGGTTGCGGTGCGGATCGAGGTTCGATATCCCCATAGGGCAAAGGGTATCTTGTCGGGCCAATCCCGGTAATTCTCAGCCATCTTTTTAAGTATGGTGACAATTGTTTTATTGGCCGCTTCTACCGCTCCATTTGTTTAAGGTCGGTAAGGCGAGGATGTATGCCTTTGAATTTCATATTTTGCCAGCAATGCGGCAGTTTCAGCTTGGAAGTGGGTCCCGTGATCACTAATAAATTCGTGAGGGATCCCATACCGGCATATGATCTTGTTTTGGATGAATTTGGCCACGTGCTTGGCGTTCAAGACACGGTATGACTCGGTTTTGACCCATTTGGTGAAGTAGTCGATGACCACCAAAATGAAGCAATGATCTCCTGTCCCGGAAGGGTGCACCTTCCCAATTATGTCTATACCCCATGTTGAAAATGGCCATGGTGATGTCATGGTATATAAGAGGGAAGATGGCATGTGTTGTACATTGGCAAAGATCTGACAGTTATGGCAGTGTTTGACATATAACTGACAGTCTGTCTCCATGGTGTTCCAATAATACCCAAGCCTCATGATTTTGCGGGCTAGCATATGGGCGTTCATATGCGGACCGTTTTCACCATCGTGTACTTCGGCCATAACCTTTTTGGCCTGTATTTTGTCGATGCATAGGAGAAGAGCCCCATGTGCCGTCTTTTTTGTACAATTGCCCGTCGTCCGTGCGAACAAATTGGGTTGCCAATCTCCGTAGGGCTTTCCTGGCCCGGTTTTCGGTTCCCGGGGGATACTCTCCCGTTGCCAAGTAGGTTAAAACAGACTGATACCATGGTTCTGGGTCAGCTAGCTCGATGTCTTGGATGGCGTGTACATACGTCGGCTCGGACCGTCTTTCGACACAGATCGGCATGCTGGTCAGGTGATCTGGGATGTTCAGTAGAGATGCTAATTTGGAAAGTGCATCTGCGAATTGATTTTCTTCCCGGGGCAGATAAATGTATTCTACCTTTCGGAATTGTTTCTCTAGAACCCTTACCCGTGCTTGGTAAGCCACGAGATTGGCGTTCCGAGTTTTCCATTTCTGTAGAGCCTAATTGATGACCAATGATGAATCACCGTGGACCCGGAGGTTTGTTACCCCTAAATCAGCGGCAGCTTGCAACCCGTGAATACATGCTTCGTATTCGGCTGAGTTATTGGTCACGTCAAAGTCCAATTTGATGGATAAGGGAGTGTGTTCCCCTCGTGGTGAGATTAGCAGGATTCCGACCCCGAATCCTCGAAAGTTGGATGCTCCATCAAAATACAAATCCCATGTTTCGGTGTCAGTATGGAATATGTCTTCATCAGGAAAGGCCCAAGTGTCGGTGTGGTCCTCTTCAGATATCGGGCTATCGGCGAGGAACTCGGCTACTACTCGGCCTTTGATGGCTTTTAATGGTACGAACTTGAGGTCAAACTCAGATAACATTAAAGTCCACCTGGACATCCTACCGTTGAGGATGGGCTTCTCGAACAGGTACTTGATAGGATCCATTTTAGAAAATACGTGTACCTCGTGACTAAGCATGTAATGTCGGAGCTTCTTAGTGGCCCAAACCAACGCTAGGCACGTCTTTTCAAGCATTGTGTATTTGCATTCATATTCGAGGAACTTTTTACTGATGTAGTAAATAGCCCGTTCTTCTGAATCGACTGTCTGGGCCAGCATAGCCCCTATGGCTGTCTCGGTCGTTGTTAGGTATAACGACAAAGGCAAACCGGGTTGAGGTGGCATTAATACCGGCGGAGCAGACAATATCTCCTTGATTTTGTCAAAAGCCGTTTGACATTTATCGTCCCACAGTACCCGTTCTCCGATCTTCAGTTTCTTGAAAATGGGCTCACATACCATGGTTAATTTTGAAATGAACCGGCTGATGTATTGGACTTTCCCGAGGAACCCCCGTATTTCTTTTTCGGTCTTGGGTGGCTGCATCTCGGTGATGGCTTTGATTTTAGCTGGGTCGACCTCGATGTCGCATTGGCTAACGATATGGCCCAGTAATTTGCCCGATGTTACCCTGAAGCTGCATTTTTTAGGGTTTAGCCTCATGTTGTATTTGCGCAGTCGGGTAAAGAATTGTCTTAGGGCCGCAATGTGCCCGCTTCGATCTTTGGACTTAACGATCATATCATCCACATAGACCTCCACTTCTTTGTGCATCATGTCATGTAGTAAAGTAGTGGCGGTCCGTTGATAAGTGGCCCCGGCATTGATAAGCCCAAATGGCATAACAGTGTAACAGTAAGTACCCCAAGGTGTAATGAAGGTGGTCTTACTCATGTCCTCTTCTGCCATTTTAATCTGATTGTATCCGGCATACCCGTCCATGAACAATAGAAGTGCATGATCGGCCGTGTTATCCACCATTATGTCGATGTGTGGTAACGGAAAATCATCTTTTGGGCTAGCCTTGTTAAGGTCCCGGAAGTCTACGCATACCCGCACCTTGCCGTCCTTCTTGGGTACCGGCACGATGTTTGCTACCCAGTCTGGATATTCAGACACTTGTATAAAGCCTGCTTTGAATTGTTTGTCTACCTCTTCTTTGACCTTGAGAGACCATTCGGGCTTCATCCTTCGGAGTTTTTGCTTTACCGGTTTGCACCCATCTTTGATGGGTATTCGGTGCTCGGCTATTTCCCGATCTATACCGGGCATGTCCTTGTAGGACCCTGCGAAAACATCTTTTAATTCCTGGAGGAGGTCTGTGAATTGTCTTCTCTCCTCTGGATCTAAGGACAGGCCCAACTTAAGCATCTGGGGCTCTAAAGTGGTTCCCACGTTGATGGACTCGGTTTCTTCGATTACCGGATCTCGGGACTCCCTTTGTTCGAGCTGTTCGATCAGATGTGGAGGTAGAGGTACCTGTTCGTCGGGTTTCTCAATGTCATTGCATATAAAATCTTTGAAATTGAGAAAATTTTGGAAATAAGACAAGTCGTAAGCAGAACGGTTTTCGTTATTATTATTAGTGGTGAATTTTGTGAAAAGCTCGAAAAGAGCGACCATCTGATCGTTGGTCAGTGGCGGGATAGGGAGAGGTCTTGGGACAGGCCCTGAGACCTCAGTGGATAAGGGAAGAGGGGGTACAGACTCGACTCTAGCACCAGACCCTCTAGACTCGGACTCCGACTCCGACTCTGACTCTGACTCAGACTCGGTATCCGGCATATCTCCCTCGCCGGTGGTCAGTTTGTAGACCCGTCCTTGACTGTCGGTCCACTTGATGGTCTTCTTCCAGGCCCTTTTTCCTGTGTCTGCACCAACTTCGGTGATCAGCTTTGTTGGGTCAAACCGATTGCTGCGGAGGATCAGATTGACCAGATCATCCTTTGGAGCGAGGACAGCCTTGTCTTCTCCAAATAGGAGCCCAGCACGGGCTCGGAGTTGCTTTCCCCTTCCTTGGACTCGGTTTGAACGAGGGCAAATATGTCATCAGGGATGAAATTGTATTCCCGAGCCGTTTTGGTCTCGGGATATGTGACTGTAGGTTGGTAGAGGCCCACTTGAATGGCTCCGAAGACTGGAGTGACGAAGTAATCAGTTAACTTCGGGCTATAAGGGCTTATGTAAGTACCCTTGAGAATGTCGATGGCCTTGTGAATACCGGACCGAACCACGTTTTCTGGGGTTATAGCATACCCCAACCCGAAATGTGATTCGCCATCGTTTAGGACCTCAATAATCTTCCTAGCTGGAAGATACGGCCTTGAGGTAGCTCCCGGTAGATAGCCTAGGTTCTGTAGCATCATGTCGATGCTAGTTGTGAAGTGGGGCCTAAAGAGATACTCTTCTTCGATCATGCCCACGAAATCAAATCCTTGTGGGTCGGTCCGGCCCGTAGCATTGCAGCTTGCCACGGTAATTGGAGTAGCCTCTAGTGTGATGATGCCGTCCCGAAGTGACATCTTGACTTTTCGGTGAAGAGTGGAGGATACGGCCTTGACTGCGTGGATCCAAGGCCTTCCTAATAGTAGGTTAAAGGACGAGGTGACATCAATCACCTGGAACTCCAACTCTTTCTCGATCGGGCCCCTTATTATTGTTAACTTAACGGCCCCGGCCACCGGTTTTGGGCTTCCGTCGAAAGCTTGGATGGTCTGTGCTGTCGGGAGGTAGTCGGCATCGGTGATGTCGAGAGCTTTAGCGGTCCTTAGAGGTAGGACATTCACAGCGGACCCATCGTCGATAAGGGTCATTGGGAGGTACTTCCCTCGGCAAATGACCGTAATGTATAGGGCCAGGTTATGACTGGGCCCGAACGCCGGCAGATCTGACTCGGAGAAGGTGATGAGTGGGCCTTCTTCCTTGGACTTGCCTTTGAGATAAGGCATGATGGTGGCTACCATTTCGGAAGGGGTAACCTGTGAGTCGACCTTGATCTCATCGAGAGCCTTAGTCAGTGCTTCCCGATGAGCTTGTGAGCTAACCAGTAATTGCCATATGGTTAGATCAGCTCGAACCCTCTTCATTTGTTGGACCAGAGCCGTGTCAGTGCTTGTTTCTTCGAGGGTAGATTCCGTCCTGGCAGGTTCAGCGACGGATGTGGGAATAGAGCGCCCAGCGGCGGCGAGGTGGTTGGTGGCTAAGGCTTTGGATTTAGCCTTTCGGACCTCTTCAAGGGTGATGGGGACAGCCTCCCCTTTGGTTAGGTACACATCATCCTCATCATCGAACCATATCCTGTTGATTTGTGGGATATAGGGGGAGATGAGGTGAGAACAGTCAATTATCTCACCGGTGAATATTGCGTGGGCACTGAACGGGTTTTCTTTGTTGCTCGGCTTGTCTCCAGGCAACGGGATTTTCCCGCTCTCGATTAGATCTTGGATCAGATGCTTCAGTTTCCAACACTTTTCAGTATCATGCCCATTACCACGATGATATTGGCAGTATGCTTGGGCGTTATAGCTTTTGGGCCTCTTTTCTACTGGAAGCTCGGGCATCGAGCCTATCGGTTGGATCAGACCCTTTGAAGATAGCCTTTGTAAGGCATAAGTATAGGTAGTCCCTATATCTGTGAATACCCGATTCGATGTATTCTTTTTGGATGAGGTGTCAAGCAGGTTTACCTCATCAAAGATGCTGCGAGTTGCAGCTGCAGGTGTGGGCTTGCCCGTAGATGAACTTGCCCCTTGATAGCCCTTGGTAGAGGCCTTAGTCAGGCTCTCTAACCTTAAGTCGTCCTCGATCCTTGTACCCATTTCAGTTAGGGTAGCAAAATTAGGGATAACAGCATACCGGAGATGGACCCGTTAGGATGGGAGAAGGTTCTTGACAAAAGCCTCTACTAGGACCTTCTCACTGGGCTTGTCGACCAGTTTTACGCTTTCGGCCCGCCATCTTTGTAGATATTTAGTGAACCCTTCTTTGGGATCTTGGGCCATCACCTCCAGAGTACGCATTGTAGTCTGGATTTCAGTATTGTCAGCGTAGTTCCGAGCAAATTCGGTCGCCACATCATCCCAAGTTTTATATTTCTTGGAATCGAGCCTGTAATACCAGGCCTTAGGATGCTTCTCCAGAGAGGAAGGGAAAAGGTGGGTGAACATGGTGGGCTTTACCCCCTTGACCGCCATAAAATCTTTGAAAGCCCGGATGTGGTGGACCGGGTCTTCGGTACCCTCAAACATAGGAATTCCTGTAAGATTGAGGTTAGCAGGTAGCTCGTCATTCAAGGGTGAATAGGAACGAGCAATTTCGAAGTGGATCGAGTTGCTCGTTGACAGATGAACTTGTTCCTCGAGTCTGCGAACAACGCTGATGAGCTCAGCTATGGGTCCAGTGGTCCCGGACCCGTCAACAGAGGCCGTCTTTTCTACGACACTCAAACGGGTGTCTAACGTTGCTTGGCTAGCCTGGATGGAGTTCAGTTGAGTCTCGATCTTGGCTAGGGCATCCTTCAACTCTTCCATTTTGCGTTGATGTCGGGTTGCGGGTGGCCTGTCTGTAAGAACACCGCGTAATCAGAAACTGGCCCGAATCCCGGAATAGCAAGTACATCCCGAACAAGACTAAAAGAGGAAATGACTCGAAAAAAGACACTTAGACGAGTGACTTGTGAAGTGTGGGCCTTTCTTA
Source organism: Agrostemma githago (assembly GCA_958450325.1). Taxonomy (NCBI): domain Eukaryota; kingdom Viridiplantae; phylum Streptophyta; class Magnoliopsida; order Caryophyllales; family Caryophyllaceae; genus Agrostemma; species Agrostemma githago. The sequence goes on along the minus strand of OY288239.1, from coordinate 73,993,554 downwards.
GGATTCGGCGAGTGGGCCTAGTCCTGTTCGAAGGAAGGTTCACGTGAAACATCCCCAGACTTTTGACTCGATTGTGTAAACGGGCCCTCCTTTGTAGGGGTTTGTCCTACGTAGGTGGGCCTTGCCTTAGTCTAATAAGGCGGACTGGGATGGGGAAGAAACCCGTGATGTAAGATCGACAGAGTTTCGACGCTAAAAACCTTGACGACTTAAGACACGACCCGATACTGCTAAATATGGGAAGTCCTAAGAAGAGGAAAGTTTTGAAAATTGATGGTTTTTGGAAGGTCCGAGAAAACTCGGGGAAAGGCCCGATTTTTCGAGAAAATTGGAAAGTGTATCGGGCCTCGGCTTTTGAAATACGAAAACATTTTCGAGTTTTGAATTGGGCAGCATACCGTCTAGAAAATAGGCTATTTTGAGTAAAATCATAAGTCCTAAATTCGGCATGCAACCCGGGCTTTGAAAATGAATATCTTGAAAAAAGATGTAATTTTTTAAAGAGTTGACGGTTTTTTGAAAACGACACGGAAACCAAATAGCACGTAGTCACACAAGCATTATAACGACGCCATGTATGCTTTACACTAAGTCTCGGTCGGTCTAAGAGGGTCTATATCAGTGTACATAGTCTAGACGTTGATCGGGACGGACTCTCTAAGTCGAATTGAGCTTAAAACATGCCGCGAAACCCACTCGAATCGATTATAGACACCTTTTGACATATCCATGTTGGAGTACATAAATGGTATAGTGGGAAGTCGGTCACCAGTACTGGCCCGGGAAAATATGGGTTATGCATGAACCGTAAAACTAAAACGCGTATTGTACTAGTCAAACGATTTCTATTCGAGTTTCACCCTGAGGATGCCGATGGTAAGTCACGCATCAGTTAATCCCCAGCGGAGTCGCCAAATTGTGGACATGACATAGGTCCATCCCGACGCGGCCACGCGCGGGTTTGGGGAGGCGAGTGAATCTCCATATGAAAACGGATCGAATGGAAATTTAAATCGAAGTGGAGTCGCCACCGAACTTTGTGGGAGTTCGGGCCCGTTCGAACCCACTCTATGTCGTAGTAGACCGTATACAAAATACGGCCCATTTCCGATGTCAGAGCTTATTGGGTTCGTCCCTTAGCATTTGATACCGATACCGTCACTACCGGTTATCGTGTATTGAATGACTCTCGTGCGCCAACGGTTTCGGGCATCCGGAAACCGAGGTTCTGAGTAAGGGGTGAGGGTACATGTTGGGAAGCCCACGAAGGACACCCAACCCCGCCCGCACTAGCGGCCTCTACTAGGATATCGATTGACTCTCTAATACGCGCGTTAGTAATTCTGTGAGAATGCTTATGCAAGGATTGTTTTCCCTAAGCATGTGAATGAAATTGAAAAGGGGTTTCTATGTCAATTTAATGCAACTAAAATCTAACGTCAAAGTTGAACTTTAGCATATGCGTTCATTTTAGTACGATAAAATAAACAACCAAAATTTGACAAAAGAAACAATAAACGCGTTAGTAACGATATAACGGTTTATTAAATATTGAAAGATGTAGAAAGATGCAAATGAGTTAATGCACGATTTTGAAAAGGATGTTTCACATGATTGATTAAGCACGTGTTGACTTAAGTCACGAAAAACGATTAACGAGACTCGAATGCTATTGTAGGACTCACGGTTTCACGTGATTAAGGGCCACTCGACTGAGTCATTGTGTGACTCGACCGAGTCATTGTGTGACTCGACCGAGTGGACCTCTAAAAAGAGGTTCTGTCCGGATTTTACGACCCTACTCGACCGAGTTATTGACCAACTCGACCGAGTACGTCGCCACTCGACCGAGTCACTATGAGACTCGACCGAGTGGAGGTCGTAGAAACATTCTGTTTCGTATTATGGACCCTACATGATCGAGTTATTGATTAACTCGACCGAGTACGTTGCCACTCGACCGAGTCACTGTGAGACTCGACCGAGTGGAGGTCGTAAGAGACATTCTGTCTCGGTTTTGGTGATGTCACTCGATCGAGTGGCGTAGGTAGTCGGTCGAGTGGCATCTGTACGAATCAGGTTCGTTTGCAACTTCAATTATCGATTTCGAAATTGCTTTCGATTTTTGATGATTTGATGATTTGGGCATAAATATTGTGGAATTTATACTCAATTCTGAACTTGAATACTCGTCGTATCCCATATTCGATTATTGAATCGATATGGAATACTGGAGTGATAATAATGGAAAATTAATTTAAGTCGACTTAAATTAACTACCGCGATATGGTAGATTTCCTCCGCGTTTAATAATGTCATAATTCTAATGAATTGTATTGACAATTATTTTAGCATCAACGGAAAATCGCATTAGTTAACTTATGTGACTAGATCGTTAGATTCGACGTCCAATTATGAAATTGGTATCGAATCTAATAGATCAACGCTTGAAATGAAAGACTTGATTCCCTCGGCTTTTCCGACATCGAAATAAATCCCTAGGGATTGTGATGCCGGATCCGCGTCAACGGGTTTCGACCCTTAAAAAAATATGTGTTTTGAAGAAGGTTTTTTAGAAAATCGATGCAATATGCGATGCGAACGAAAATAAATGAATTATTGTTGTAATTGACCCGTTTCAATAATCAAATGCTAGGGTGTCAGGATAAGCGACCGGCAACGCTGTGTGCAGTACACTTGTATATTCGGGTTTCCTTATCCTGACATCCTTCGCACTCGACACAAATCGACGGGTATTTTAATGTTTTATACTAATAATACTATCGATATTAGAATGCGATAAAAGAAATAAAAAAACGAAAACGAAGAGAAAGAGGAAGAGGATGACGAGAGGAAGAGGAGAAGGGAAGAAAGGGTTTTGCACCCTCAACCTACATGTTCTTGTGCTTGGTGTGGACTCGTAGTCGCGGCTTTTACACGGGAGTTTCGAGGCTTATGGAGGTTGAGTTGTGGTGGTTAGGGTGTTTGATTCCTAAAGCTAGGTTTAGGGTTACGGTTCCTATGCTAGGGCTAGGGTTTTCTTGGTGTAGAGTTTGGATTAGGGTTGCAAAAGTTTTAGGGTTTGTAAACTTGTAGGGTTGCAAAAGTTTTAGGGTTTGTAAACTTGTAGGGTTGCAAAAGTGTGTCAAGATGTGTTGCATGGGGTTGTTTATATAGGCAAAGGCAAAGACCCCGGTTAGGGTTACTCGACCGAGTAGGCGGCTGACTCGGTCGAGTGGCCCAGTGCGTCAGCCGTCGGGCTTGAATAAGGGCCCACTCGATCGAGTGGGTGGGGCACTCGATCGAGTGGCCCAGCTGGGTCGCGCGGGTCCATTGTTTTGGACCGTGACTTGGGTTTTTTGATGGGTTTGTGTTTGACCTGGACTTTTGATGTTGTGAATGGCTGTTTTGTATGTCTCGGAAATGACTTTGACCAGGGTTGACCCAATTGTAAAAATGTCGGTTTTATTTCCGGTGTCGGTTTTGGCCCAAATTAGCCTTGTTTGACTCGGAACGGTCCGTTGGGCCTGGTTTTGAGGTTGATTTTGTGAGGTTTGTACTCCGTAAGTGCATTAGCCAACGACTAATGGATTTGAGCCCATATCCGAGCGCGTAGAAGAACGTTAGCGTCCGATCATCATCGGGTGTTTTTTTGGGAAACTACCATAGACACCTGGCAGTCAAAATGCGGGTATCTACACCCTCTCTTCCTTCCAGCTACAAGAAGGGTGAGAAAAACTTGATGAAGTATGTGAAGAGCATCTCCGCCAGCCGTACAAGACTTCCTCTCCCTCCTCCCCCCGAGGCTACCGCCTGCAAAGCCGACGGTTCCCCCTTTTGCTACCCGTGGCGTGGAAATGGAGGCTACTTCAGAGGCCACCTCCTCTCCTGCCAGCAAGCAGGATGGTTCCCCTGCAGGGACTCATACTCCTCTGGGACCACGTCCTGACAACTCTGAAGAAACCGGGGAGAGCGTTCCCCTAGAGAGCATGAGGAAGAGGGACAGAGAGCCCTCAGGTGCTACGCATGTGGTCGATTTAGAGGCCGACACTGACACTCCTGACCCCAAGCGCCCAGCTCGCGATGTCCCAGGCACCCTCTTTTCAGAGGAAAATACTGAGTTCCACTATATTGTTGGCGACAGTCTGGACGTCTCCGCCCTGCTCTCAGACTCCGGTGCTGTTTTGGCGGATCGCCTCACCAAATCTGTAACCTCCACTACTAATCAGGTGATCCAGTATATCCAGCGCACTTCCAGGGTGCTTCAAGCTTCTGCCGAGCTGGCGACCCTTAGCCGTCTGAGTGATGAAGAGTTAGCTGTTACCCCTGGACTCCCCCCCTGATCGCCTGGGTATGGTTGAAAGGGATGTTACCCTTATCACCAATTTGAAGGACCAGCTGGCGAAATAGGAGGGTGATTTGGAGGAGGCCAAGGGCCAGGCGAGCCAGTGGAAGGCTCAGGGCGGAAAAGCTGTGAGGGAGGCGTTTAAACTGGAGGTGGAGCTGAAAGAGAGCAGGCTGGAAGTGGAGTAGGTTAAAAAGGCGTTGGCTGAGCTGGAGCATACCAAAAGAAGGGTAGTTGACCTAGAAGAGCGTCTGTCCAAGGCTGATTCAGACTTCAAGAAGGCCCAGGATGACTTGAAGGTAAAGGGCGAGGAATGGCAGAAGGAGAAGGATGCCATTCTGCAGGAAGCCGATGTCGCAGTGGAGACGAGCTTTCAAGATGGGGCCTCTTCTTCCTTGGAGCTTGTTATGGAAGTTATTAGGGAAATGTTCCCTGATTTTAATGAGGACGCCTTCCGAGGTTTTTATGCTACTAAGAACGAAGCTCGAGCAAATAGCCCGCCTGACGAGGCTACTGGCCCTAGTCAAGATGCTCCCAATGTTTAACGTGCAGGGCAGTCATTCTCTGAGGGCTCTTGCCCTTATCCCACTGCGCCTTTGCTCCCTCGCTGACATTTTAACATTTTTGCGTGCCGAGCCCTGATGTGGTCGGCTGCCTTATCTGATGTAATACCTTAACTTGTTTTCTGGATTCTTAGTCTCTTCTTTGTTCAAACTCTTTTTACCTGTTATGAATATATTTTCTTTATTTTTTTTTTGATGTTCTTTTTCTAAGGCATGGCCTGACCCTGGCTTCTGTTCGAAGTCCAGGGGGCCTGCCCAAAGGTAGGCAGGGAGACTTTGCGTTTTTTATACAAGGTTAGGGGGTTGTCCCAGTCCTTGTTCTTTTGGCGTGCGAGGCCTGGCCTGGCCCTGGCTTCTGTTCAAAGTCCAGGGGGCCTGCCCCCTGCCTGCCCAGAGGAAGGTAGGGGGGCTTTGCGTTTTTTATACAAGGTTGGGGGGCTGACCCCAGTCCTTGTTCGTTCGCCGCGTGGGGCCCGGCCTGACCCTGGCTTCTGGTCGAAGTCCAGGGGGCCTGCCCCCTGCCTGCGCAGAGGTAGGCAGGGGGACTTAAATATTTTTGTTGGGGGGTCTATTTCCCTTGGTTTTAGCAACAGGGGGGCCTCCCCCTGCTCGTTTGTGTGTGAAAAAAATGCAAGCTTTAAACAGACAACGAGTATAAACTTTCGGATTCATTTCTTGTTAAAAAACTCTTAAAATAACTGTGGTCGGAGTCGTCGACATTGCATTCTGAGCGTCCTCCGCCAATTTTTCGAAAGAGAATTAATTAAGCTTCCTTAGCATTAGACGTAGTACTTTTTTAAGGTGTCCTCATTCCAGTGGGCGGCCAATTCTTGGCGATTTTGTAGGTGCCTGGCCCCTTAATCTGGGTTACCTCATATGGGCCTTCCCAGTTGGCGCTCAGCTTTCCGTGCTCCCGCGATTTTCCCACCGCCTGCGTTTTTCTTAAGACCAAGTCCCCTACTTGGAAACTTCTTTCGTTTACCTTTCTATTGTACGCCTTCCTCATTCGTTGCTGGTAGGCGGCTATGTTCATGCTAGACTCCTGCCTTACTTCGTTGACTAGGTCCAGGGCCTCAGTCATTGCTGCTTCATTGTCCACCCTGTTATACTGTTGAGATCACAAGGTGGGGATCCGTGCCTCTATGGGCAGCAAGGCCTCTGCCCCGTCTACCAGGCCAAAGGGGGTGTGACCCATGGACTCTTTTCGGGTAGTCCTGATTGACCATAGTATGCTTGGCAGCTCATCTGCCCATCTGCCTTTAAGCTCATCCACCATTTTCTTGAGTCCATTTAGGATTTGTTTATTGGCAGCTTCAGCCTGCCCGTTGGTTTGGGGATGGTAGACAGCAGAGTAGGCGACTGCTATGCCATGTCTTTCCAGCCAAATTCTCAAGGGGTCGTTGTCGAATTGCCTTCCGTGATCGAATACCAGCATTTTTGGCAGGCCAAACCTGGTTATGATGTTTCTCCAGATTACCTTCGTGACCGCAGGCTCTGTGATGTTTGGCACTGCTTCTGCTTCGATCCACTTGGTAAAATAATCGATCCCCACAATTAAAAATTTTCTGCCCCCAGTCACAACAGTGAAGGGGATATGTCCATTCCCCATTGAGCGAAGGGGATGGGAGACAGAATTGGCCTGAGTTCCTGGGCCGCGGCGCGAATTGATGGGGCGAAGAGCTGGCACTTCCTGCACCTTCGAGTTAAATCTTTTGCATCTGCTAGCAGGGTTGGCCAGTAATATCCTGCTCTCAGGGCCTTGTGGGCCAGAGAATTCCCTCCTATATGATGGCCGCAGATTCCCGAGTGGATGTCATCTAGGACCTCTGCAGCCTGCCTTGCCCCCAGACACTTGAGCAGGGGTGAGGAGAATGATTTCTTGTACAGGTCCTCGCCTATCAGTATGAACCACGCGGCTCTCGCCAACGTCTTTCTTCTTTGAGCAGGGTCAGATGGTAGAGTTCTGTGTTTTTTGAATTGGATGATTGGGGTCATCCAATCTTCAGGACCTACTTCTTCAATGACGTTGACTGGCTGGCGGGGTGGTAGATTTTTCCTGGACCACGTCCACCCAGACCGACCTTCGTATGTCCTGCAGGCTGGAACTGGCCAACTTTGATAGGGCATCCGCCCGGTTATTCTGGGACCGGGGGACTTGCCTGACTTCATAGGACTTGAGCCCAGACAATCCCTGCTTCACCTTATCACTACTACAAAACATCAAATAGACAACTCCTAGTAGACATCTAATATTGTTAACAATTGATGTATAATTTATATATACAACTATTTTTTTGACAAACAGTTGTCTTTATAGGCTTATAGACAACTGTACTTTATGAAAACAGTTGTCTAAATATTATACAACTGTTTTTCTTAAATTCAGTTGTCCATTAACTTATTATAGACAACTATATCTAAGTAAAACACTTGTCTATTCTATTTTTCAGCCCAACTAAATTATTATATTTTATTTAAAAAAAGAGAAAAAAGCCCATTATCCCCAAACTACCACAAATTCTCTACCCTGTGTATTCATTTCCTATATTTCCTAAATCGAAAACCCTAATTTACTTTCTCTCTCCTCACTTCCGCGATTTTCATTCGATTTCGGTAATTCAAATCCCTTGAATTCATCCTCAATCCTTCGATTTCCTCCCTTTTGTCGTTGATTTTGTTCTTGTTTGACGTTTGTGCTTTAATTTTGCAGGTGATCTGACAATGGCAAGGGTTTACGTCGGAAATCCGGATCCGCACGACTCTGAACGCGAAATCGAAGATGAATTTCGTGTTTACGGTGATCTTCAAAAGGTTCGATCACATGTTTTTCTTTATCGATTGTTAATGGCTTTCGTTTTTCTATGTTCTTGATTTTCGTGTTTAAGGGCGAGTAAGTTCTTGATGATACATACCGACCGATTCTCGTCACCTCATTGTAAAGTCCCTCTTACATTGTATCTATGCTTGATCGTCTCACATGTAGTTTGAGTTTGGCCAATTTGTTGCTGTTTACTGTCTACAGATAAATGACCAAGTTGGTCAAGCTATTTTCACACTGAAAAGCCTTTGTTTCATACTTCATTTTCATTGCATTGAAAAATAGTGTAACTAAATCTTGTGTAACTATTTGCCTCAAAAATTCTACTCTCTGCAATATGGCATGTTTAAGATTAAAGTTCAATGGGTACTGTACACCTTTTGGGTGCATTTATCACTAACTCGCTATATAATCTCAGATTAGACTCATTTCACTTATTTCTTTAACTAAGTGTGATTGTAGACAGTAAATTCTTAATTTGAAGGCCAAATTAATTTATTTTTTTCGTATTTTTTTACACTAGCTAGCTTTCCTCACCCGAGCAACTAAAAACATTACAAATAAACGTTGCATCAATTACCTTGGCAGTCTCATATGGCACAGCCCTGTTGGAAGATAGCTCATTGATTTCATAAATTGTTAGGTTATCAATTGAATGCAATTACAAGTGTTTTTCTGTACCAGCCTGCCTTTGTCCCGGGTTTGTGTCACCATAAGCCAGCCTGACCTGGCTTAGCCCCCCTCACAGTCCGGCTCAAGGCTCAATTGGTTGAACTCAGCCAGGCCCATCACAGCTCACACCCGACCTCTAAACCTTGAAGTGGATCCATTGCTGGGTGAGTAATCTATTCATGTTTCACTACACCTTCCATTATTATTACTCCTTTTTTACTTTCTTTCTTTTGCTACGTACTTATGTCTTTCTTTGATGATAATGGAGAATGATAATTTGGGGTTTGTACTTATCTACAGTTACCAAGTACTCCGTACCTTTTTTGTTAAAGTATGGTTACAAAGGAGTAGTATCTTACTCCTACTTTTACCCAATTTGAGTGCCACAGGTGAAAATTGAGTGACGTTATCCTCACTCAAAATTCAAAGAGGTTACACTTATTGTATGAAATTATCATACACGAAGGCACGAAGCCATGTGACATTTGTGATTTATACCAACGTGATTAGATTAGGGGTTTGTTAATTTCATATTGTCGTTTGGATGCTAGATATAGGAAGGGATAGACGGGTTTGTTACATATGCTATTGATCATGGTATATTTCATCATCAAAATGAATCGTGAATGAGTTTCTTCGTTTAATTGGTTGGTTGATTAATTGAGTGATGTTGACGACAATGTTACCTTATTCATTACTTTGGCAACCACTATACGATTCTTTTCACTCTCTCCCTGTGTTAAAGTTATTCATTTCTATTTTTGTGTGAATTATTTACTACAGAGTAGTTACCTATTAGTATTAGAGTGTTCCTAGCTGCTGTTTTCATGAATAGTGCAGGTTATTATTGTCTGATAGTAAATAAACTTCTTCCTTCTTCGGTAGGGAATCAAGTTCGTGGACGTGAAATATTACCATAAAAAACCACCGAATAATCATTATTGTACTAACTCTTTTATATGGAGTATTTCCCTCTTTTTTGCAACTATTTTCACAGATATCCTCTATTTTGATGAAGAATCAGTTGAATGCTCAACTAGAGTACTAGATAAGGAAATTTCCAGATGTAGCTCCCAAAACCAGAAGGAAGCCCGCTACCCTAAAGGAACTGACATGACTAGCACAGTGTTAAGCTCACTGAGGACTGGGGAAGCTCTAGGAGAACCATCAACAAAAGATGGCTCAACAAATCATCAGGAGGTGAGTACTTCAATAGACAATGTGTTAGGAGTTAGTGTGACTGCTGCGACTGAGCCTCAGTCAGTCAAGTGGCGTTAAGTCTGTGGGGATGGGTAACTCAGACAGAAATGAAGGGAGCACTCAAAAAAAGGAAGAGGTAAGGAATACGACCCGGAAAACTATATGCTAGTAAAACGAGCCAAGCTGGAGTGAACCTGTAGTATTACGAGGATAATGAGAAAGATGAAGCAATTGATATAGTTCTATCTGATGTTGAGGAAGAACTAAAGAATTGGGTTTTCACACCTTCTCTTGTTTTAATCATATGTTTTATGTACACAATTGAAACAAAATAATTAGTTCATTTATATTGTTGTTTGTAGCTGTTCAAGGATACGAGGCCATATTCTCAAGAAGATATTGACGAGGTTCGTGAATTATGGGCGGACTATTTTCTTACGAGTAATAATTAGTCATATATGATGTATCCGATTTATATAGACAAGGTCTTATTATGTTGGATCATGGTTTTAGGTACCTTTTGGATGTTGGATAATGATGTTTTTATGTATGTTTTGGATGATGGATAATGAGTTTTGTACCTTAGCTTCTAGATGTTGGATAATGGTTTTATGTACCGTTTGGATGTTGGATTTTATAAACATGGAACTTCTTTTGTTCGATTATTCGCTATGGTATTCCTTTTTTATGGTTTGTTAATATGTACGTATTTTGGAATTATTAAAAAACATAAAATATGTACACGTATATAAGCACATATCTATATGTACGTATTTTTGAAAACAGTTGTCTATTATGTATATAGACAACTGTTGTTTTAGAAAAACAGTTGTCTATATACGTAATAGACAACTATTGTTTTAGAAAAACAGTTGTCTATATACATAATAGACAACCGTTGTTTTTCCACAGTTGTCTATTAACCAATAGACAACTGTTCTAAAACAGATGTCTATGCTCAGAGTAATATACAACTCCAAACTACTCAACTGTTGTAAGTCAGTTGTCTATTGCAAGAAAAACTGTTGTCTATTTGATGTTTCGTAGTAGTGTATCCAGATATGCGGACATCGCCTGATCTTTAGCTTCGTATTCTCCGTTAATCTGGTTAGCGATGAGCTGAGAGTCTGTTGCTAAGACGACCCGCTCTGCTCCTGCGGCTTTGGCCAGATTAATGCCTGCGAGAACGACTTCATATTCGGCTTCATTGTTGGATGCAGGGAAGGTGAACCTGAGAGCGTGTTCGAAGTCCATTCCTTCAGGGCTGGTCAATACGACCCCTGCCCCGGCACCGTTGGTTGTGGAGGATCCATATGTATATACCACCCATTCATCGGCGGGGGGATCGTCTTCTTCCGAATGAGAGCACTCGGCCAGAAAATCTGCCAGAGCCTGTGCTTTGATGGCTGCCCTGGTTGGTAAGATATTCCCACCCCGCTCAAGTCAATGGCCCATTTCAGCAGTCTCCCAGACTTCTCGAATTTTTCTAGCACCTTCTCTAGCGGTTGGTCGGTCAATACCACGACAGGGTGCGCGTCAAAGTATGGCTTGAGTTTTCGGGCTGCGATGACGACTGCGTAGGCTGCCTTTTCTACCACTGGGTAGTTCTTTTCCGCTGCCCCCAGGGCGTGACTTACGAAGTATATAGGTTGTTGGGATCCTGCCTCTTCTCTTAAGATAACTGCGCTTATCGTTGAATTCGTTACAGCGATGTAGAGGAAAAGCTTCTCCCCTGCCACTGGTCTTGCCAGGATGGGGAGTTTCTTCAAATGCTCCTTGAGCTGCTCGAAAGCCTCTCTCTGCTCATCTTCCCATCTGAACTGTTTGTTTCCTTTTAACAATTTAAAGAATGGGGTTGATTTGTCTGCTGACCTGGCGATGAAGCGTGCCAGGGCAGCCATCCTGCCAGTCTGGCGTTGGATGTCTCTTATTGTTTTGGGTTCTGGAAGATCCAAGACGGCCTGAACCTTTTCAGGATTGGCGTCTATCCCCCTGGCGCTGACCAAAAAGCCCAAGAATTTTCCAGAACGAACTCCGAATGTACACTTCTTGGGATTGAGTTTCATTTTGTAGGTTCGCAGGGAGGAGAAAGTCTCCTGCAAATCCATCAGGTGTTCCTTGTCCCCTTTACTTTTCACAATGGCGTCATCGACGTAGGCCTCCAGGTTCCTACCCCTCTGATTTTCGAAAACTTTGTCGACTAGTCGTTGGTAGGTGGCGCCTGCATTCTTGAGCCCAAATGACATCATTTTATACATGTAAGTGCCATACCTGGTGATGAAGGCGCACTTCACCCTGTCAGGCTGCCAAAGATACACCTGATGGTACCCTGAAAAAGCATCCAGAAAACTCAGCATGGAGTATCCACTAGTGGCGTCTACCAGCTGGTCTATCCTTGGAAGGGGGTAGCAGTCCTTTGGGCAAGCTTTGTTGAGGTTTGTGAAGTCCACGCACATCCTCCATGCACCCGAGGACTTCTTTACCATCACTACATTCGCTAGCCATTCAGGGTAGTCGCAGATTTCTATGAAATCCGCCTTCAAAAGTTTTTCTATTTCTTCTTTGATGGCCAGGTCTTTTTCTGCAGACATATTTCTTTTCTTCTGCTTCACAGGGCGGGCCTCCGGGCTTACATTCAGCCTGTGAACGATATAAGCTGGGTCGACCCCCGACATTTCATCTGCCGAGTAGGCGAACACATCCCTGTTACTCTTTAGGACCTTGATCAGCTCTGCTTGGTAGGACTCTTCCAGGTCAGCCCCTATGAGGACTTGTCTTCCTGGTTCCAGGTCCACCAACATGCTTTCCCCCGCAGGTTCAAGGTGGTCAACTGCCTGCTAGTCAACTGGAATCTCTCCTTCCCTGCTGGGGGAACTGTCAGCTTTTCTTTTTTCTTTTCTTTCGGTTTCGTGGGTCTTCAGGGCCACAGAATAGCATTGTCTGGCCGATTCTTGGTCTCCGTGCACTTTTCCTTCCATACCGAAGTCTGTCACATAGGCTATAATTAGAGCCCTGATTGATATGGCAGCTTCGATTTCGTCTAGGGTGGCTCTGCCTATCAGGGCGTTGTATGCAGACTTCGCGTCTACTACAACGAATGATGCTCTGACGTTCCTGGCGGAGGTTCCCTCCCCAAATGTTACTGGCAGATCTATGATCCCCATGGGAAGCACGCCTGCCCCGCTGAACCCATACAGCGATCCAGGGGCAGGCCTGAGGTGTCTCTTTTCTAGGTTCATCTTCTCAAAAGCGTCCTTGTACAAGAGGTTTGTGTAGGCGCCAGTATCCACCATGCATCTTCTCACGATGTGATTGCTGAATTCGAGGGACAGTACCAAAGGGTCACTGTGGGGGTATATTACTCGCCCTGCATCATCAGGGGTGATGCGCAGAGTTATGCCCTTGGGACTTCCTGCCCTTTCAGCGTAGCAAATTTGATTTCGTAATTCACGGATTTGTCTTTTCCGGCTTCTCCTGCTCGCCTGACCCTCAGCGTCCCCCGACACTACGTGGATTATCATGCGGTTCTGCACCGAGCCTTCAGGTTTGTCCACCGTCTCTTTCTGGGCTTTGTTCCTTGCTGCATAGTTACTCAGCCAGCCATTCCTGATGAGTTTCTCAATTTCATCCTTCAGGTGGCGGCATTCCTCGGTGGTATGTCCTACACAGTCGTGGAACGTACAAAATTACTTCGGATCCCCCTTCGGGCTGCGTGGTTTACTTGGGCGGTTCCATTTAGCTGTTTCTTTTTCCAGCTCGAAGATTTCTGCCCTGGATTTATTGAGAGCTGTATAGCTGTCAAATCTGGGCTGGTAGGCCACGCGCTCCTTTCTGGGGGTGTCTCCCTCCTCAGCTCTCTGCTTCCCTTTTTCAGCTCTACCGCGTCCACCCTCCGGTCCCCCTTGCGGCCTAGCAGGCCCTGCGGGGGTATCCGGCAGGCTGTGGAACTCTTCCTGCAGCATAAAACCTTCCGCAATTTTTCGAGCCTTAGGGTCTCAGGCTGAGCTCTGATCATCTGGTTTTTCATCTCCCCAGGGAGTAGCGAGATGGTTAGCGCATACGCAGCTGTTGAGTCATCAATTTCTTTGGCTTGCTGGTAGGACAGGTCAAATCTCTTCAAATACTCCCTGACGCTTTCGCCCTTCTTCTGCCTGAGGGTCATTAGGTCAAAACGGGTTAGCCGGCGCCTCTTGTTCCCTGCATATTGGTCCAAGAAGGCTTCGGCCAGATCTATGAAAAAACTAATTGAACCCTGCCGAAGGTCTCTGAACCATCCCTGCGCCAGTCCCACAAGGGTGGTTGGGAAGACTTTGCACCAGACTGCATCGTCCACATCGTACATGCCCATGTGACTTTCATAAGCTGCTAGGTAATCTTCTGGATCTGAGGTCCCGTCGAACTTGACGGAGGGCATTTTGATCTTTGGGATGGGATACTCCTGCACGTCAGGGGGAGAGGAGTTCTTGTGGGCCTGCCCACCACTCGTGACCTGCTTCCCCCAGAGTGGTAACCGTGGTCATCCCATTTTTTCAGGGGTCGGTTTTCCTGCACTGGGGGAGCGGTGCCTGGATGGCCGCCTACTCATAGCTTCGTCATCCCTGTCAGGGGAGGGGCGTCTAGATCGTTTCTTCTGGGGCAGGTCAAGGTTGTCATCCTGACGATGCCTTGGCTCAAGTGGCTGCCTCTGGTTGAGTCTAGACTGCAGGCTCTGAGACAGCCCTGGAGTTGGCTGTGGCTCGGCCGCCGGCGTCAACCTAGAGAAGACTCCGCCCTGCTTCATCCCCAGGCGGTTAGATGCAGGCTCCCTGTGCCTCATTCGATCCTGGAGGTCTTGGGGCACGAAGCGAACCGCTACCAGGAACATTCAGAGGAAAGCAGTAAGGATTGCTCAAGGATATCAGCAGGCCCAGAAACGCATTGTCAGCAACCAAGAGCGGCTTGTTCAACAACAAGCGTTTTCTATACACACCACCGAATCCACAGCTGCCAGGGAGTGCTGCTATCCTTGAGCGATTCGGTGGTGTGTATAGAAAACGCTTGTTGCTGAACAAGCCGTTCTTGGTTGCTGACAATGCGTTTCTGGGCCTGCTGATATCCTTGAGCAATACTTACTGCTTTCCTCTGAATGTTCCTGGCAGCGGTTCGCTTCGTGCCCCTTGCCCTCCCTCCACTTTCAAAGTGAAGCTGCCTGGGGGTGGTCACGATCCTGCCAACCAGGTCTTCTGGGGTGAACTCCTGATTTAGCATTGCTGAAAAGAAAGCCGCAGTTTGTGCAACCTGGGCAGGGGTGAGGTTCAAATTAGGCCTTTGATGGCCACCCTGCCTAGCTGTAACTGCACTTTCTCCATCAGGCGCTCCGCGAAGGTTTGCTTGTCCTACCCCTGGGATTGTTGCAGCAGGTGTCCTCCCAGGTGTAGGCATGCCATATAGGGGGATCACCGGTGCTACCGTCGGACCCGCCCCAGAACTGGCCTCTATGATTTCAGGCATTTTGTTTGATTGATTGTGGTTGATTTTGGTGGGAAACTCGTGAGCACAACCGGAAAGTTCCCCACAGACTGCGCCAAATTGTTCCGGTATGGAAACAATTGACCCGACTTCGGATTTGGGTCTCTTGATTATGATTATACTTGGATAGTTTTCGTCGACTTTCTTGCACCTCTCCTTTTCCTCACTCCGGTGGTCGGACTTTCCCTGGCGAAGATGGCCTGCTCCCTGCACAATGAACGCACAGGGCCTCGGAGGTGTCCGAGCCGATGCCTAAGTCAGTCCGTGAAATGCCTTAACAAACCTAGCTCGTGAGGAACTAGGCGGCGGTTTTTTTAGAGTGAGAGTCTAGAGAGAGAAAATCCAACCCCCTCAATGTGGGAAATGGGAGAGTATTTATACCTTCCCACAAGAGAGAGAAAAGAGAAGAGGGGAGAGGAAGAATGAGTGGATGAGAGGGTGACAAGTGGATTCGCCTTATCCGCTCATTCTCCTTTACCTTAGGCAAAATGGCGGAGGGGCCCCTGGTTTCCCTGCCCCTGCTGAGGGTGAGAGCTGTAACACCCCTGATTTTATAAATTAAATTAAATTAAAATTATGTTCGTATTTTTATTTTTACGATTTAACTCGTGATTCGTAAAATTATTTTAAAACGAATTTATCGTTTAATCGTTTCAAACTCCTAAAGTTCTATTTGACTCAGAAACGCTTCTTATGTTTGAAACATATTTTTATTTCAGTTTCGAATTTATTTTATACATTTAATTTAATTCATATCGAAAGTCTATTTCGATGATTTAAATTCTAAATTTTTTTTATTTATTTATATTTAAGCTCGAATTTTATATTTTTTTTGGCTCGAGACTCATTTAATTTAAGTTTCGTGAAAAAAACATTTATTACATTTCCTCGAGAAATCAATTTAATTTACTTTATCGAAAATTTATTATTTTTCGGGAAATACTATTTGATCGTCTAATTATTTATTTCTATCTGCTTTATTTTCGTCTCGAGTACTTTATTTATTCATTTTATTTAACGGTCCGATTATTTATTTAATTTTATTAACTCGTTTTGATTCAACTCGTGGGTCAGTCAACTCGTCGTTACAGAATTCATGTTCCTAACCCGATTCATTTAATCTATCCGTATTCTCTTACCCATTTTAATTGAATAATTCATGCCCCTCTTACTGTTTCTTTCCCCTTTCTACGTGTCCCCTTCTCTGCATTTGTCTTCCACAAATTCAACGTAACTCCCCTCACCTTCTTTATCTATTTATTTTTGTCACAAACTCAACCCCTTTTGCTATTCCACCGTCACCCCCTGCATCTCCTTTCTTCTTCATATTCTTTATCATTCTTCACCATCATCACGCCTCTGCTCCTTCCTCACCCATCACGTCACTTTTTCCCCCCGACTCCGTTCGTAAACCAGCATCTTCGCCCTGGTTTGTTCCGTCGATGTCGGCTGTATGCCCCTTGTTTACCTCTGCGTGTGTCCATGTTCCGGTGATGGTAATATTCTTCGTTCTATTGCTTCTTCTTCTAATTTTTTTCCGCTGTATTCCGTCCTGCTGCCATTTGTGTCATTCTATTTTTCCTCCGTCTCATCTCGTTTCCTTATCCTTCTTCTATCGGTTTTCGATTTGCTGCTTTTTGTCGATTGTTGTGCTGATCGTCCTTGCTGTTACGTGTGCATTGTTGTTGTTACCGCTGCTGTCTTCTGTTGTTGTACTCGGTTCAGTTGTCGATTTCGGTCCTTGTTCTTCCTTTCTTCTTTTCTTCTCCTCTTTTTCTTGATCTCTCGTTCTCGGTCGGCTTTCGAGTCTGTTTTGTCCCTCTGCGGTTTGCTGTTGTTCTGTTCGGTTTGGTTACGTTTTACTGCTGCAGTTCGATGTCGTTTGTCGTTGTTCTGCTGTTGGTATTCACTTTCGCAACTGTTGTCGTTTGCTACTGTTTTTCGTTCCTTTCTTCTTCCTTTTCGACTGTTGTTTGTTGCTGCGTGTTGTTCCCTGTTCGTCTTCCTCTTCGCTGCTGTTTTCTTTGTTTCTTCCTGCTCCTGCTGTTCGCTGTTGCTCTTATTCTTATTGTACGGCTACATTTCCTCTTCGTTTGTTGCTGTTTCCGTATTTTGATGATGCGGTCTACTGTGGGTGTTATATCATTATTCTGTTCTCGTTCTGCCATTTCTGCTGCTCTTGTCGCGATGCTGCTGCCGCTGTACTTTGTCGTTGTTGTTCTGTCCGTTTCACATTTCTTTCTTCTTTCTTTATTCTTCTCCTTCTCGTTCTTTCCCGATTCTCTTTATTCCAATCTCGTTCATTTTCGTTTCGTGAAGGCCTCGGAGTGCTATTCAATCGGTTTTTCAAGTTCTAAGGTTCGAGTTTGGCCTTAATCAAGAAAGGCAAGTACGTGATTGCTCGGTTATCGGCTAAAGGTAACTTTAGGACGTTACTCGATTTTATATCGTATGTTTGAGTAGTAGTATGTAGTAAATATTTTAACTTCGGTTTTCTATTTTTATTAGCTACGTATTATTTTGCTAAAAGTTTAATTATTTTTAAATCGTATGCCTTATAAATATTTTACAAGTTATCGAAATTGTTTTATAAATCGTTAGTAATTCAATCATTTACGCTCATTATAATGTTTTGTTGGTTATCGTGACACCAGTAACTAAACAATATCGATTTCATATTTTCGTCATATTTCGTTAATTTATAATTTTCACCTAAAAATCGTATTTTTATATTTTAATCGAAATTTGTATACTTGTTAATAAATTGATTTTCGTTTAACGATTATTTCTAATAAATGAGAAAATAGTCGATTTTGTTTTAAATATATTTTTAGTCGAGACTATTTTCACAAATAATTTCCTATTTGTTTCTGTTTGACTGTTTTTATTAAAATCCATATTATTTATTAATAAAAACTATCTGTTAAAAATAATTTGAATTCTTCGTAAATTTCATTCTATTTATAAAGTTCGTCGACTCAATTAATTTTGATATCGTTTTTCTTAAAATATCTCTTCCTTAAGATTTATTGTTTTCACTCGATTTCCTAAATTATTTATAAAATACTATATAATGACTTATTATATTTTATTTATATTTTGAGTAACGAATTTAGAAATATAATAAAGTTACGATAACGACGATAATAATAAAATGCTAATTTCGTTAGAAATGCTATTTTTATACATTTTACTTATTTTAATAACTTACGTATTTTCTATAAGACTTTCTATTTTAAGTAAGTTTCTAAAATTAGTAAGTTTCTATTTATAGAAAGTTTTCCTTGTAATATAAAATGTTTATTCATTTTATCCTCATATTGTTTACATTGATTATATCTTTTGAGTATCGATAATGGCTTATTTTGGAGTTATGGAATAAGGACAAGTGTGGGTTTAGAGTAATATAGTCAGGGATGTACGTTTTGCCATCAACTATAAAGCTGGTGTGTCTATGTTGAGACACATTGGTCGTTGAACTGAGCATGGTTTGTGTTCAGGAGTGTGTATATTTTGACCTTAAACTTAGATATCGCATCGTGTAAGTCGCCGTCGGGTTGAACTGGATTACGGTTGGTGTCCAGGAGGGGTGTACATTACTTAAGCCAGGACCTCGCTGCACGCAGTCCTGTTATGATTGAGTTTCCTAGTTAGAGACCGAAGTCTGATTTGTTTTGACTAAGTTCTCGAAGCTAGTTTAGTATTGTCCTAGTGAAAGTCTAGATTCTACCCTAAACCTATCCATAACGCCTTTTTGAATATTTTATTATTATCGATTGATATTGACTTGTAGGTTTGCAAATGCTTTAAGTTTCGATGAAAACTTATTTTTTTTATTATATCGTTTTAATGTTTTCTCATTTTAATTATTTTGATATAGTAATACTATTATTTTTCCATATGATATAATATGGCTAGGAGAACGTCTGAGTTACTCCCCACTGACGTGGCTGTTATGTTTATAACATGACAGGTATTTGCTGCTGGGTTTTGGGTGTGAGCTAGCGAGTAGCATGGATCCTACTCTTTCTTCATTCTTGTAATTTTATGGAATTGTATAAACCCGTTTGGAGAATTTCTTTTAGCCCCTTTTGTAAAAAGAGGCATTTGTATTGACTTACCATTTCTTTTAATAAGATATAGGTTGTCAGTGTGTTTTAATCCCAACTCTACAGTGTTTCCGCCACTGTATTGCGTTAGAAATTCTAGGGGATTACAGAGCACCCTGGGGGCCAGCAAGCAGGAGGGCTTGACTGCCCTGTTTGGCTGGCGGCACGGCTCTGCCGAGCAGGTGGGTTCCTTGGAGAGTTGAGTGATTCCTCGTTTGGTGGCCTGCAGGGCAGACTCTCCTCTATTCTTGGCTCGGGCCATCTTGGGGCCCAAACGGCGGGTGACCCATAGCAGGCTACCGACCCCATCAATATATTTAATCTATTATATTAATGTGATGTTTTACAATTCTTAGGTAAAAAACTTTAGAGTTCATTTTTTAAAAACATTATCGTAAAATAAATTATAAAAATGATATGATCAGATTCGTGGTAAAAAAATGCTTTCATTAGAGTATAAATTTCATATTATTTGTTCCACATTATGTGATGCATTTATTACATAACAGTTGTAAAATTATCTCACATCGACAAATTATAATATGATGATGAAATTCTATATTATAAATAAGAGTAATCAGTTGTTCTTCGATATCCACCAAACGTCTTTTGAATCTCAGAAAGAGTTCTTAAGACTATAAACCTTAAGTACTTATCCTACATCGAAAAATTATGATGAGGGGATGAAATTTTATATTATAAATAAGAGTAATCATTCTATTTTAAATATTGACAAAAAAAACTTTTAAATCATCTCACATCGAAAAATTATGATGGGGTGATGAAATTTTATATATATTACGGAGTATAAATAATAATACTCCAGTAATAATTCGGTTTTAAATATCGACAAAAAAACTTTTGAGTCTTAAAAAAGCTTTTAATACAAGACTACAAATTTAAATTCATCCTACATTGAAAATTATAGTGAGGTGATTGAAATTCTATATTATAAACAAGAGTAATGATATAGGAGTATTTTTTTAGTCTTAAAAAGAGTTCTTAAGACTATAAGCTTAACTAATTATCTCACATCAAAAAAGTTATGGCAAGGTGATGGAGGACTATAAACTTAAATAAATTATCCCACATCGAAAAATTATGATAAGTTGATAAATTCTATATTATAAATAAAACCGATCATTTGTTCTTAAATATCAATAAAAAAAATTAAGTCTTAAAAAGTTTCTTAATAAGACTACAAACTTAAGTAAAATTAATCTCACATCAAAAAATTATAATAAGGTGACGAAACTTTATATTATAAATAAGAGTAATCATAAGAGTAATCATACTCTCTTAAGATATTAACCAAAAAATCTATTGAGTCTTAAAAGTATATATTAAGACTATAAACTTAAGTAAAATTATCCCACATTCGAAAAATTATAAAGTTTCATCAAACAAAAATCTTTTGAGTCTTAAAAAATTATATAAAACGTTTTGGGATACGACGACAAATTTATTGGAGTAATGACTTAAATATCAATCAAAACAAACTTACCCTACGACTTTTTCTTACTTTAAGTTTGGTGGATCCATAAAACCATTTGATTTACCAATAATACTCATACTTTTACCACTTTTCTTAATATTGATGAAAAATCCTATGTCAATGATTGTTTCTCCGAGTTTCTATTATTGTCCCATTTGGTTTTGGGATGAAAATTAAGGAAGAAAAAAAATGAGTGACTAAAAAAGAAAAGGAAAGAGAGAGAGAGAAATGGGAAAGAAAATGTGAACCACACACTGATGACCTAAAATGAAAAGTGAGACAAATATCAAACTCAGCTCAAAAAGACAAGTCAAACAAAAATAAGAACCGACGACCCCTAGACAATTTAAACAAGGAAGCTTTATTGGGGAACATTATTCATGAATGATAAATAAGACCGATCATTCGTTCTTAAATATCAATCAAAAAAATTTTAGTCTTAAAAAGTTTCTTAATAAGACTACAAACTTAAGTAAAAATAATCTCACATCGAAAAATTATAATAAGGTGATGAAACTTTATATTATAAATAAGAGTAATCATAAGAGTAATCATAAGCAATGGGGAGACTAGGATTCAAAGACTATCACAAATTTAATTTGGCCCTACTCGGAAAGCAGGCTTGGAGGTTGATGACGGATGGTGATTCTCTCGTGGCTAGACTTCTTAAGGCAAAATACTATAATTCTACCCGATTCGAGTGTGCTGAGCTAGGTCGAAACCCAAGTTTTACATGGCGTGGGATATGAGAAGCTAAGGGGGTGGCAATGTTGGGGGCTAGGCGAGTGATTCGGGACGGTCAGGATACATGGGTTTGGCGTGACCCATGGATTCGAGGAGGGGCAGGCAGGCGGGTGGTTTCACCAAGGGGCGAGGCTACGGAAAATTTGAGGGTGCAGGACTTAATGGCTCAGGGGCCGGGTTGGAATGAGGAGCTCGTCTCTACATTATTTTTGCCGTTTGAACGAGATTTAATTCTTAATATAAAAACGAGCAGACGCGATCGTAAGGATGAATGGTGTTGGGACGTTGAGAAGAGTGGCCAGTACTCAGTGCGATCAGCATACAAGCTCCTCATGGGTGAGTGGATGGCGGATGAGGGTACCTCAGCAGTAGGTAAGGATAGGTGGTTATGGAATCGTATTTGGAAAAGCAAGACGCTACCCCAGGTGAAGATTTTTTTTCTGGCAGCTATGTAATGAGGCTGTTCCAACGAAAGGAAATCTCGCCTCCCGAATTTCTGGAATGGATGCAAGATGCCTGATTTGTGAAAGCGATTGGGAATCGGGCATCCATCTCGTGAAGAATTGTGGTTGGCTTGGTGGGCTATGGGATAGATTGGGGGTTGATAGCCTGCGTGATAGGTGTCAAGGAAAGGTGCGGGATTGGGTGGAGGAATTATGGGAAGGAATGGGAGATGAAGACCTGACAAGGTCGATGCTTGCTTGTTGGGCTGTTTGGGAGTGTCGTAATAAATGGGTTTTTGATCAGAAATCGATTAGTTTGGAGGATGTACTGCACAGGGTCGACTCGCTGAGTAGGGAAATGGAGGAATGTGAGGTTGGGTGTGTGGGTAAGGGGAAAACAGCAGCTATGAGCAGCAACAATGGCAATGGCAGTGACGGATGGAAATGCCCGGAGCAAGGGTGGGTAAAGGTAAACTGCGATGCATGTGTGAAGGAGGCATGGGGGACGGGTGTGGGAGCTGTGTGTAGGGACGAGGAGGGTCGATTAATGTGGGTTGTAGCATAGCGAGCTCGAGCTTATGAAGACATTGGAGAAGCGGAAGCTGGTGCTATTAAGGAGGGCGTCTTGGAGGCAAAGCGTAGGGGTCATAGTCGGCTGATTATAGAGAGTGATAATCAGGCTGTAATTGATCTGTTGAGAAGCAAGAAGGAGGGGAGGAGTGAGTTATATGTTCTTTGCGCTGAAATACGGAGCTGGATGGTGAGTTTTGAGGATGTCCGTTGGAATTTTGTCAGGAGGAACTCAAACATGCTAGCCCATGCTGCTGCTCACTATGAGTTTGGTACTATTCCATTTAGGTGTGTGTGGGATGTTGATTTTCCTGCAGAATTTGTACATTTGGCTTCGGCCGATTTAAGGCATGTTAATTAAGTCCCGAGTCGGGAATTCAAAAAAAAAAATCTTTTGAGTCTTAAAAGTATATTAAGACTATAAACTTAAGTAAAATTATCCCACATTCGAAAAATTATAAAGTTTCATCAAACAAAAATCTTTTGAGTCTTAAAAAATTATATAAAACTTTTTGGGATACGATGACAAATTTATTGAAGTAATGACTTAAATATCAATCAAAGATATTCTTATTGTACTCATAAAGATATGAATCAAACAAAATCGGACGTGACTATATTTTTTCTCTTATCGATTGTCAAAAATACTGAAAATTATCTTTAGTTATGAATAATATTGTCCAAAAGAGATGTGAGTATTTTTATATTCAGATTCTCGAAATATTGGGTTAATGTTGTTGCTTCTGGTGTTAATCCCGTTTGTCAAACCGCTTTGGGTTAAGGTTATACCCAAAACCTTACAAAGAGGCCACAAACTTACCCTGCGACTTTTCCTTACTTTAAGTTTGGTGGTTCCATAACACCATTTGATTTACCAATAATACTCATACTTTTACCACTTTTCTTAATATTGATGAAAAATCCTATGTCAATGATTGTTTAATTTCTCCGAGTTTCTATTATTGTCCCATTTGGTTTTGGGATGAAAATTAAGGAAGAAAAAAATGAGTGGCTAAAAAAAGAAAAGGAAAGAGAGAGAGAAATGGGAAAGAAAATGTGAACCACACACTGATGACCTAAAATGAAAAGTGAGACAAATATCAAACTCAGCTCAAAAAGACAAGTGAGACAAAAATAAGAACCTTCGACCCCTAGACAATTTAAACAAGGAAGCTTTATTGGGGAACATTATTCATGAATGATAAATAAGACCGATCATTCGTTCTTAAATATCAATAAGAAAAATTTTAGTCTTAAAAAGTTTCTTAATAAGACTACAAACTTAAGTAAAATTAATCTCACATCGAAAAATTATAATAAGGTGATGAAACTTTATATTATAAATAAGAGTAATCATACGCTCTTAGATATTAATCAAAAATCTTTTGAGTCTTAAAAATATATTAAGATTATAAACTTAAGTAAAACTATCCCACATTCGAAAAATTATAAAGTTTCATCAAACAAAAATCTTTTGAGTCTTAAAAAATTATATACACTTAAGTAAAAAATTATAATAAGGTGATGAAATTCTATATTATAAATAAGACTAATAATTATTCTTTCTTAAACATCAACCAACTTAAGTAATTCTCCACATTAAAAAATTATGATGAGGTTATGAATTTCTACGAATAATCATTGTTTTTAAATAGCCTCGGGCTTATGTATAAGTGTGGGTAAGTCGCATGCCTATTTTGCAGGAGTTGATGAAGATAGAAAGGCGGCCATACTGCAATTTTCAGGCTGTGTGGAAGGTACGCTGCCTTTTCGATATCTTGGTTTGCCAATCCAATGTACTCACTTAGGTAAGATTGACTGTGAAAAACTGCTTGCTCGAATTATATCGAGGATTTCGAGTATAGGAGCCCGTAAGCTGTCTTATGCGGGAAGGCTGACTTTAGTGCAGGCTGTTTTATCTCAGCTGCATAATTATTGGGCAATGGTGTTTATTATCCCAAAATATATTTTGGCCCGAATTAATTCGCTATGTCGTAATTTCCTTTGGGATGGCGGTGTGGAAGGAACTAATAGGGCCTTAGTGAGTTGGGAGAAAATTTGTTTTCCTAAGGAGAAAGGTGGCTTGGGGCTTAGAGATATTTCGGTGTGGAATGAGGCTGCTGTAGCGAAATTGGCATCCTGGATTTTTGATCAGCCTGATCGATTGTGGGTTCGATGGGTAAGTAGCATTTATCTGAAAGGGAAAACCTGGGATGAGTATCAACCCAATACAGAGGTCACTTGGGCTTGGAGGAAAATTTGTCATGTGAAGGAGAAAATTAAACACATGTATGTGAATGGAATGTGGCATGGCACGAGTAAGTTCTATTCGATTGCGACGGCTTATGAGAATATGCGTGTGTGTAAGCCACGAGTTCCGTGGGCGCGTTTGGTTTGGAGTGCGTGGAGTGTCCCTAAGCATAGCTTTATTGCTTGGCTTGTGTTTAGGGGAGCTCTTAACACTAGGAAGAAATTATTAAGGATTGGGGTTGCTGATTCGGATAGGTGCTATTTGTGTGAAGCACAGGAGGAGACTTTGGGGCATTTATTTTTTGGATGTTCTTGGAGTTCTCGGGTTCTGAGCTTGCTGAGTGACTGGGTTAAGAAGAAAATGCCGGGTGATGGGGGCTTGAGTTGGGCGTGCAGTATGCGGGGAACGAAGCTACAATGCAATATTCTTCGTCTTCTCGTTAATGCTGCAGTTTACCATGTATGGAGACAGCGCAACTTAAGCAGAATTGAAGGAATGGTTCTACAACCACAATATGTGGCAAAATTGATTAAAATGGACGTCAGAAATAGAATCATGTGTAAAATAAAATACCCTTTAAGTGCGAAAGACGATAGATGGCTACATAAATTGATGTAGTCATATTCTTTTGTAATTGTTACATGGCATATATATATACTTACCCTTTACCAAAAAAAAATATCAAACAACAATATTTTGAGTTTAAAAAGGTCTTAACAAGACTACAAACTTAAAATTATCTCACATCGAAACAATTAAAATAAAGTGTGATGATTCTATATTATAAATAAGACTACAAATTTTAGTTAAATTATCTCACATCGACAAATTATAATAAAGCGATATTATAAATAAGACTAATTATTTTTAACAAATTATTATTTCTATATTGGATTATTATTTTTGACTATGAATAATCATGTGTTCTTTTGGATCATAAAAAGAACTCTTAAGACAGTAAATTATCCACATCAAAAAACTATAACAAGATGATGAAATTTTATATTATAAATCAAGGGGCGTTTGGTTGAGGGTTATAGGAATGGGAAAGGGAATCGACACCCTTTATTCCCTTTGTGGTTGTTTGTTTTAATTTTTTTTTGCATTCCCTTTCCCCTTTGCATTCCCTCCCAAGCCCCCATACTCCTCTAATTTCATTCTCCCCCCCCAAGGGTTTGGATTTTGTTTCCCTCACCCACCGCCCCAACTCATCACCCATCACCCTAAAACCACCACTACTCCGGCACCACTACTAATGTCACCACCACCACCATCAACGTCACCACCACCACCACCAATCTCGTTACTACCGCCACCCCGAGACCGTCATCACCTCGTCATTTCTATTCCCTATAATTTCTAAACAAACAAAAAGGAAACCTAAGGTAATCTATTTGATTTTCTTTCCTTTACCCTTCTTATTTCCCAAGTTTATTCCCTTTCTCTTTCCCGTGTTTTAACCAAACGCCCCCTAAGAGTAATCATTCATCATTAAATATCAACCAAAACTCTTTTGACTCTTAAAATGAGTTCTTAAGACTATAAACTTAAGTAAAATTATCCACATCGAAAAACTCTTTTTGAGTCATAAAATGAGTTCTTAAGACTATAAGCTTAAGTAAAATTATCCATATCGAAAAATTATGATTAGGTGATGAAATTCTATATTATAAATATAACTAATAAATCGTTGTTAGATACTCCGTATCTTCCAAAACTCTATTGAGTCTTAAAAATCTCTTACATCAACTCAAATAAAAGTATCTCAATAGTTTGAGACTACATCTAAACTTAGCTAGGTCAAAATTATCATACATCGAATATGATGAGGTGATGAAATTCTATATTATAAATAAGATTAATCATTCGTTCTTAGATATCAATAAAAAATCTTGAGTCTTAAAAAAACACTTGAAACCTTACGTAAGATTATCCCACATCGAAAAATTATAATAAGGTGACGAAATTTTATTATATAAGGTGATCGATTCTATTATATAAATAAGAGTGATCGTTCAAAGTCATGAATTTCATAGATATCAACCAAACATCTTTTGAGTTTTACAAAACCTCTTTAAGACTATAATAAATTAAGTAAAATGATTCCTTTTGATCCTTAAAAAAACTCTTAGGACTATAAACGTGGGTAAATTTTTCCACATCGAAAAATTATTATAAAGTTATCAATTTCATATTATTTGCTCGAAAAAATAATGAATCTATTACATATAAAAATAATAAAATTATCCCACATCAAAAAATTATAATAAGGTGATAAATTTTTATGTTGTAAATAAAAATACTCATTCGATCTTAAATTTCAAACAAAAATCTTTTGATCCATAAGCTCTTAAGACTATAAAATCAACTAAAATAATCTCACATCGAAAAATTATGATTTTATTTATAGATTATAGTTAGGCAGTTTGCATTGTCCCACATTAAAAGAATAATGTAATTGTATGAAACTTATCATATATAAATTAAATATACTTCTCCCTCTCATAAATAGAAAATATTTACGATGAAAAGAATTCTATTATACTCCTATAAACTAGAGTAATCGAATAATATAATTGTATCACATTGAAAAATTATCATAAAGGGGTGATCCTATTATTATAAATTGAAGTCATGATTGATTATAAAAATTATCAATGTACTCTTATTTTTATAATCTTCATATTAGATCTTTTATTTTAATTTTAATGTAAACAAATGATTAGACATAGTTAAAATATACTCCGTAACTTTTACTCTATATAATCCCCCCCCCCCCCAAGTGTAATTAAGTCAACCAACCAGTGCGCGCACGGGCTTTAATCTAGTTAACAATAATATAATCAACTAATCAAAACAATTAACAATAATTTTAATATTTAAATAATACAAAAATATCCATCTAGTAATCATCCTCGCTATCGTTGTCCTCTTCCCACCTGGCTACTAGCACCACCTACATCCTCCTCCTCGTAATCATCTTCCTCTTCCTCCTCGTCATCAGATCAACTTCAAAATCATCGATGCCTTCCACTTCGGAGTCCTCCGCCTCCTCAACCATCTCCCCAACATCCATTGCACCGTCCTCATAGTCCTCATCAGCTTCATCATCTTGTGAATCCTCCCCCACCACCACCTCATTATCATCCTCACTTGCGAAAAGAGTTTCATCAATTGGAGACAATCTTGTACCATTAGAAATAACCTCTTCTTGAAAAAGGTTAGTGTTAATTTGCCACTGTGGCTTAGTTTTAAACACAGTCCACCACTGATTTTGATTTCTATCATTTTTTGTGGTTGGAAAAGGAGCAAAATACACTTGGTGTGCTTGATGTGCAAGTATAAATGGATCGTACTTAGAGTATTTTCTGGTATGATTAACTTCAACTAGTTTGTACCGTTCATATACTCTTATACCATGCACTGAGTTGTCCTTCCATTCGTATTTAAATATCACAGCTTTATACCCACGGTCACTTCCAGCATAACACATCAATATGTCCTCCAATAGACCGTAGTAGTCGTCACGTACCATCAAGAGAAGAAACAGTCACTCCAAAATTACATCTAGCCTTACTGCTGCCATGGTTAAATGTATGGAAATTATAACCATTAACCGAATACCGGTTTCAAGTTCTAACCTTTTGCAAAGGACCTAATGCTAAACTCCTAACCAAATCATCCTGGATATTTAAAAAAATTACATTATTCTTAAGCCAATTGGGGAATTGTTCCTCGTGCTTATTCCAAACATCATTAGCATTTACATTTGGATTAGCAGCGAGAAATTCCGTTACAAACTTCTTCTCATAAGCCTCCAAAACCTCATAATTTGATAAAAAGTAAAGGTGAGCACGATTTTATACCTTTTCATCTTACATCCTCCATCCCCAACTAATGTAGATCCTTCATCTACCTTACTTTGAAAAAACTCTAGTATGTTGGGATCAATCATGTCATGTTTTTCTAGGTTAAGATTCTTGGCTTTGGTGTTGACTTCTTTCTCGAAATACAGAGAGCAGAAGTTGGCGATCTCCTCCGTTAGATAAGCATTACATATGAAGCCCTCCACCCTGACCTTGTTACCAAATTTTTTCTTCAAATGGTTAAGAAATCTATAACAATTAAGCAATTTTAGTAATCCCTCTTTCCACTAACCAAGTAACTCAACTCATATATTTTCCCGCCTAAAGCTATCCACAACAAAAATTAAAAAAATAGACCAAATGAGCTAGGCGCAAATCGAACCCTTGACCTCATGTGTGTCACCCTTCTCCTCTCCAACTATACTCTAACATCTTACCGATTTAAATATCTCTACATCACACATAAAGATATACACCACAGAAAGTATGTAATTAAGAAAATTTGATTGATTACATTGATTACGAAAATTACATGTTTTACACGGAAAATATCGCATCAATATTTAATATGGAATGTATGATCAATTTTTTTTAAAAAGTATAAACATATTGTTCCGTTTTAACCAAATAGTTGTATTATTTTTGTCAATAGGAGATTGCACTATCCTGTATAATATTTTACATAGAATATAAAATAATTATGATTATTATTGTATATCTTTCTGATCATATTCGAAAATCATATTCTTAACATCGATATAAAATTTAGTAACTATATATAAATGTAATATATATTCCGTTTGCTCTTACAAAGCCTGATACATAGTAAAAACTCACCGAAAATTCTCTATATAGTACTTTAAGACAATAACAGTTACTAACTTTTTCCTAAAAAATACACTAATTTAAATTGAGAAGTAAAAGAACATTTCAATAATAAATTCGCAAACTATTCAATTTTCATTAATGTTAAAGAAATTGACAAAAAAAAAGCTTCTTTTTATGAAAATAATTAGATAAATCTTAAGATATGATGTCATTAACATTGAGAAAAAAAAAATCAGTTATCTAAAAAATTTATTTTTTAAATGAGCTATTTACTTTAACTTTTACAGAGATATACCCTCCCCGTCCCAATCAATTCTTTGTCCATTCCATATTAGGCGTCTCAATGAATTCTTTGTCTTTCTATTTTAGGAATGTTATATATATATATATATAGAGAGAGGCAAGATCCAGTACATTTGTCAATTTTCCTACAATTTTCCTTCTGATTGTGACCGTCAGATTTCATGAGATCAATGGCTAAGATTTAGGATT
The DNA here is from genome assembly GCA_958450325.1 of Agrostemma githago. Lineage (NCBI taxonomy): Eukaryota > Viridiplantae > Streptophyta > Magnoliopsida > Caryophyllales > Caryophyllaceae > Agrostemma > Agrostemma githago. Next base: position 73,963,650 of record OY288239.1, on the reverse strand, counting down.
TTCCATTAATAAAATTCCCCCATATTCCATAATAGTTACACATCCCCATGATATCTTTGACAATAAATTTTAAAAAACACTACGTATAACTGGCAGTATAGCAAGAAAATTATTTCAATCTCTTCAAAAATCTACGTATCAGTTTTACAATCAAATTTCTGAATAAAACTGACATCAATTTTTTTTTTCATTCAATTTCTTCAATTAAACGAGTTCTTCGTTAAATTTCATCAATTGAGCGATGGATTATAGTAATACATACAACTTCGTTCAATTTTATTGGTTCTTAATCTTTGATCTGTATGAAAATATTGATATATTTTACAGATCAATTGATCAATTTCTTCGTTCTGTTTTCCAATAATACATCATTTTTCAATTTCTTCAATTAATCAATGACACAAGTTAGAATAACGGTTTTTCTACTATATAATAACTGCACTCGTACAACAGAATAACTGGTCATTGTATAATACAATAACTGGTCATTAGTGACTTGATTGACATGAAGAATAAACATGATAATCAATGAATATCTTAGAATAACTACTAGAGTATTATACAATAACTGAAATCAAATAATAAAATAATTGGTGTTTGTATAACTCGTATCAATTTCTTCGTTCAATTTCACAGCTAACATAGGTCCTTTTCTTTGCTTGTGTCTATGATAAAATGGATCAATGTCGCTCTTCATAATCAAGAAATGAGTTCGAAAAGTCTGCAAATAGAAAACATATGTACGACGTGATTACAAGACATAATAGGATAAAACATAATCTAACGATATCTAAGCATTAGAATAACTAAATTGACACTATAAAATAACTAAATTAACAATAAAAAATAACTAGATAAACACCTTACAATAACTGGAACACCTTACAATAAGTGGATAAATACCTTACAATAACTATATTTGTGGTTTAGAATAACTGGATAGACATTTTACAATAACTGACCCATAAATATTTTTAGAATAATTATGATAAATATGCTGATTGAAATACAATAACCTTACTTAAGAATTAGAATAACCAAATGATAACTATAAAATAACTAAAGTCATAAATGACCCTTGAGGAGTATTATAACTATGCATATAACCATACAATAACCATATTTGGATATTAGAATAGCTAGGGCGAAACTATAAAATAACTACACATTCGTTCGATAATCAATAAAAAAAATTGAGATATGCGTTTACTAAAATAATAATTGAAAAAATTGAAATATGCAAGATGACGTTACACAACAAAAACAGAAATCAACATTACACGAAATCAAAATCAGCGAAATCGACCCGAAATCAAAAATTGAAGCAAAAATTGAACACGAAATCAAACAAATTGAAAGAAATTGAACAAAAAAGTAACACGTATATTGAATAAAAACTATAATCGATAACGAAAACAGTGATTCAATAATCCAGGACGGAATTAGAAACCCTAGAAATTAATAACGCAAAATCAACTCTATTGATGATTCAAGAAATTTCCAACATGTGACTGCTATGGCTGCCATTGTGTTGGGATTTTAAATTAAAAATAAAAAAAATCAATCAACATTTCTCAAGGCAATAAATCATTAATCAATCAGTAATAATAATTGTTGATTATGAAATTATCATAATTGAAGCAATAACAATTGATGATTGAAGCAATTTACGTTTCTAGCAATTGGGCGTGAATTTACTTGATTTTGAGATACGTGAGGGATTTTGAAAGATCTTGAGGTTTTCAATTTGGTAGAAATTGAGGGGTGTGAGCGAGCAGTTTTCAATTTGGCAGAAACTGAATAGGGTTTGGGGTTTTGAGGTTTGACGTAAGACATTGTATTAAGTTTTAAATCTCCGCCCTTGATGTTGTTATATCTGATGGCTAGTAATGATAGGTAAATTGTATGAAATTTGTCCAAGGTAAAAGATCCTACTTCTATATATATATATATATATATATATATATATATATATATATATATATATATATATATATATATATATATATATATATAATTTGACCTCCTCATGATGAATTTGGCTTCACATGTCACTTCATCATTGAACCTTTTCCCCTTTGTGCCAAAAGCAAAGGCAAACAATTCATCGGGACGGAAAGAGTATATACTCACTCTATACCACCAAGATCTTCTCATTTATTTAAATGTGAGGATTATAATTATCATATAGAATGATTATTTTGGTAGAGGAGACTACAAAATACGGAATATACTATTAAAATACATATAAAAAAAGTTTCACAAATTACATAATATAAGTCTTACACCTGAGACAGTCTATTTTTAAATTATTTTTTAATTTTCTAATGAAAAATTGAATAGCTTTTTTACACAAAAAGAACGTATCACGGCGGGTTAACCATTAAAAAACGTACATGATTATACAATTTTTGATAAATATTTATGTATTTTATGGTATGTTAAAGAGAGAAGTGGGTATCTCGAGATGTGAGATGATATAAACCGAGTATATAAAAAATAAAGTATAAACAATATTTTCATTAATTACACGTTAGTTAATACTCCGTACATTTCAAGACATTACTCAAATATTTTGATTAGTTTTGCGATTTTAAAAATGTTTTCCTATTTCTAAATTATACAGTTGATAAATAGTAAAAAAATAATATTTTTTTTATTTTAAATCTTAAATGAAATATTCTATAAGATAAATATATTATAAATACCGTGCAATGCACGGGGTCTGTACTAGTAAGTAATTACAATATTATGCATTAGTATTTCAATAAGTATTTTAAAGTAATGTTTATCAATAAATCACCTCTCAAATGGGTACAACCACCTATATTGGACCGGTCCACTACAAGAAAATACTGGTTTCGCGGCGATTATTTCACGGTGAATGGATAATCGACACAATTAATGCACAATTACTCATATAATTAATCACTTACCGTAGCAAATATAAAGCAACACTAATATACCGCATTAAACGATGGGTTAGAACAGCCTAATTCTCACAAAAAGATTCATTAAACCGCAGAAATGCATATCTTAAACTTTTTCCAAGCGCTCAACATAGAATTAGAAATAAAATCTCGCTAAACCAAGAATTAGAATCACGACGCTAGGGTTTTTCATCTTCTCCCCAAAAAATACTTTCAGAAATCCCTGCTAATACCTGGTTATCATCATTGTTGACATCAGTATTACTTATAAATCATGCTGCTTATGAATTCCCTCGTCAAGGTACCCTTTATTACGGCTTAGTGTGTTTATCTCTTTGAATTTATGGTATTGCAATCAAATCAAGATTTATTGCCTATTACGGAGTAATACACAAGTTGTCAGGAAAAGCCAAGTATATCACTTGAGCCCGGTGGTCAATTTGAACTTAGTGGCACTCCTCTTGAAACGTTACATCAAATTTGTGCTGAAGTTAATTCCCATCTCTACTAGGTTGGTTTTCATGTAGTTTTCTATCTTGTTCTATTTTATTTTTATAGAGGCTGAAGGTATGACATTTAATTTTTTTAAGTGTTCTTACTTTGAATCTCCTGGTAGTTTTGTGCCATTTTTTAAGTTCATTCGTCTTCTTTCCTCTCCACTACTGCCCTAACACGTTGTTTTGAGACCTATATATACTCCAAAGTAATTCTTTCTTGTTTCATACTTGATGAATGCAATACTAGAATTTCAGACCTGCAGCGTGTTCGTTCCAAGGGTTGGCTAATGTTGTATTATTGTAATACAGGATGTTGTTGAGTGGTAAATCGATTTTCTCCTTCATTGAATCAGGCTGCATTATTCGGAGTCAAGTTGCAGATATTGTAGAGTTGGTTTTAGTCCATGTTGGCTAGAATCGGGTTCAGTTGATACAGGTTGCAGTATTCTTCATAGACGACTGCACTCAAGAGAATTCGGGCAGTGAAAAATAAGGATCGGGAGATGCGTGGACACCAAATCAGGTTGGTTGCTCTACATAATTCATCGACTCCAGACCTTCGTTTAGTTCTTATAGCAGGCTGCATCGAGATTAAAAGCTCCGTATCAGGGCTGCACATCACTAAACATAAGGTTGCAGTTTAAAAGAAAGAAGAAGCCGCGAGTTTCAGATTCATATTGCTTTTAAATCCGATGGACAATGCAAGTTCAGTTTCGAGTGTAGGCAAATGTGCAGGTGTTGTGACCTCTAGGCCGCCGTCTTGATGAATTCAAATGAGATGCAAGCTTCCCAAAACTTTGTGTAGACTACCGGCCAGTGTACGAATAAGGTTTGCTCTTATAGGTCGAAGGAAACGGTTTCAGTTCAGATATGGGTTGCAATCAAGCATGTTCTGGCTGAAACTCGAGCCGCGTTGCGTGGTTGATGAGTGATGCATTTGGCTGGATATTGACTGCATTTTAGGGGAACAAGTCGCAGCGTACTGAATTTCTTGCTGGCAGACCTACAGCACAAGCTGCACTTCTATTGAACAACCTATGGTGTTTGCCTTAATTCTTGTTGTTTTAGTCCGTCTTGCGTGAGCAAATGCCAGCTTCATTGTTTGTCCTGTTGTGAAGTTGTACTTCAACTTTCCATCTATTGAAAATCAGAATGACCACTCACTGTACTTGAGAGATAGAAATGATATTTCGTATCGAATGAAATCGATATCAATTTACAATATGGTTGCAATAGTATTAAATATCGTGTCGAATGCATTTGTTACGATTGTCGTAGATGACATTTTGTAAACTTATCGCGTCGAATACAATTGATACAATTGTAAGATTGATGACATTTAATTGTACTTATCGTGTCGAATATAATTACAACAATTGTCACTAAATGACATATTGTACTTATCGTGTCGAATACAATCGCTACAATTCTTATTAGTAGGAAATCAAATTATTTATCGCATCAATAAAAATCGACACTAAAATTGCCATTAAAACTCTTCTTCTTTCGTGTCGATTTTAAGAAGCTAACCCAACGAATAGATTATTTGTCACGAAAGGCTATGGCAAATTCGCCTACCTTAACGAATACACAATCGATGGGGAAACCTTTCGCGTCGAACAGAATCGCCACGAAATTCCAAAATAATTGCCATGAAAAGGTGATTTTGTTGTAGTGACGTCCTCCAACTTTAGCTTCGTAGGGCAAGTTGACCGGCATATTCTCCATTGAGTTAAAGAAGGAGGGTGGGAAGATCTTCTCAAGTTTACATAGTATCTGAGGATTTGACCTTCCAAACGAGTCATGTTGTCAATTGAAATTGTCGACGAACACAAATCTCAAAAAAACTGAGATATCTCTGTAATAGATTTCCAAACCCCTTGTTGTAACACCCAGCCCAATCCTAGGACCGAAAATGTTAACCGCGATATCTCGCCAGGCTTTGTACTGGTTCAACAGACCAACAAGAGTCCTTTCCAACGTATTTTGTTCTCACTCATGTGAATCCCAAAAACCTTCCCAGGAGATCACCCATCCTTAGACTACCCCCAACCAAGCACGCTTAACTACGGAGTTCTTTTGCATGGATGACCAGAGAAGAAAGTGTAATTTGTTGATATGAGTAGTACGTTAAATCTTTCTAAGCAAAGCTCATAAATAGGACATCTTCAATCAACATGGGGTGTTTCAATCACTTCCTCTTGAAGAGCGCAACGTCCTCGTTGCGCATGGCAGCATAACCGCCGCTGACCCAGAATCCACCCTCTCTAGGTGCCAAATATACGGTCGTAGGGTTGCTTCGATACCATTTGTAACACCCCGACCCAATCCTAGGACCGGAAATGTTAACCGAGGTAGCTCGCCAGGATTTGTACTGGTCCAACAGACCAACACGATTCCTTTCCAGCGCATTTTGTCATCACTCATGCGCATCCCAGAAACCTTCCCAGGAGGTCACCCATCCTCAGACTACCCCCAGCCAAGTACGCTTAACTGCAGAGTTCTTTTGCATGGATGACTAGAAAAGAAAGTGCAGTTTGTTGATATGGGTAGTACTTCAAATCCCTTTAAGCACAGCTCATAAATAGGACATCTTCAATCAACATGGGGTTTTTCACTTGTGGCAAAAGTTGCTTCAATGACACAGGTAATAACCGCTCCATGAAAACATGGCAGTTGTGACTATAAACCTTGCAACTTCAGATTCTTAATATCAACACATCGACTGAAATTGGAGGCGTACCCATCTGGGAACTTCAATTTCCCTAACCACTCTAACATGACCTTTCTTTGAGCCTTATCAAGGCTAAACAAGGACCTCAACTTGGAACCATCCCGCTTGATGTGCAATTTTGGACGATCACATATTTTCTTCAAATCTTTTCGAGAGCCTGTAATGTCACGAGTCTTACCATCTCCATCTATCACGGTGTGAATCAATTGCTCAAAGAAGTTCTTCTCAATATGCATCACATTCAAATTATGTCGGAGTAATAAAGTACTCCAATATGGAAGCTCAAAGAAAATACTTCTTTTAAACCAACCATTTTTTTAACTTCTTTAGATCCTTGAACTCTTGATCGGTGCCATCAATAGTAGATGGAAACTCTGAAATCACCTCCCATATCTCATCTCCCTAGAGACGAATAGGTGCATCATCAAGCACCACCTCACCATTTTTGAAAGCTCTCTTGTTCTTCCTGTATGGGTGACCCTAGGATAGAAACTGTCTATGACAGTCAAACCAACTAATTTTACTGGAATTTCTTAGATATAATGCTTTGCTTTCATTCATGCAACAAGGACATGCTTTTTGGCCCGTCGTAGACCAACTAGACAACATACCGTATGCAGGGAAAGCATTTATAATCCACAAGAGCGATGCTCTAAGCTGAAAACTCTGTTTCAAGGACACATCATATGTCTCCACCTCTACTTCCCATAAGTGTTTCAATTCCTCTATCACTGGTTGTAGTTAAGCATCCAAATGGTGTTTGGGATTTTTTGGGCCGAGAACAATAAGAGAAAGAAAGATGAACGGTGGTTTCAGACACTACCATGGGAGTAAGTTGTATGGTGTGACCATCATAGGCCAGCAGGATTACGACTTACCAAACTGACCGAAAGGGAGAAACCCATTGGTACACAACCCAAGTCGCACATTGCGAGGTTCCTTAGCAAAATTAGGGTAAATTCTATCAAAGTGCTTCCACTCCTAGCCGTCACTAAGATGACACATCTTTCCCTCTACATGAGTTTCTTCTTTATGCCACCTCATTTGTTCGGCAATGGTTTTGGTTTCATATAATTTTTGAAGTCTAGGGGCACTGGGAAAGTAAGTAAGTCGACTAAGTGGTATAGGTTTCTTATCCCTCGCAGCACTCTTTCCCATTTTACCCCTCAAAACAATATTCCCATCAACAATTTTGTATCTACCCTTACCACATTTCTTACATTCCTCAAGTAGAGCATCGTTCTTCCAAAAGAGCTTGCATCCATCGGGACAAGCATCAATCTTTTTATGCGGAAGTTGAAGACCTTTTACTATTTTTTTGGTAGTGTAGAATGTTTTGGTCATGATGTTATCCTTTGGGATGACCTTCTCAAGTAAGGCAGCAAAATCGTCTATACACCCAAAGGGTAGGTTATACTCACATTTAAGGGTCACTATCATAGATGCGACTTCTAACATTGTCATATTGCACCCTCCATGTTGATGCCTAACGAGTAGTGTGGTGAAATTATACGATGGGCTTGACGCCTATCGAGTAGTGTAGTGGAAATTATACGATGGACTTGCGCTTGACGCCTATCGAGTAGTGTAATTATATGATAAGCTTGAGGCCTATCGTTTAAAGTAGTTGAATTATATTGGTACCGTTAGTTGATGATTCTCCGAGGAGTTGAGTTGAGATTGTTGATGGATACCGTTGATGGTACTGAGAATGTAGAGCATGATTGCCTGTGTCGTAGTACTGTTACAACGTGATATTGATATCCTTGTTGAGATGATAATGGTATTGGTACATTAATATGCATTGCATCCTCGGTCTGGAGTATGTCATTACAATCACTACACATTGCATATATGTTTTAGAGTTCGTAGACACCCAGATTTAGACCTGGTGACTGCAGGAGTGCACAGCAAACACCCGATGGCGATCGGACTGCAATGCGACGCGAGTTTGCGATGTTTTAGATAGTTTTTTCTATAGAACGGATCAAATAATTACTCGGAAAGATTAAATTAACATCAAGGCAGCCTTAGTCGTGTCATTACGGTCGCGTCGACACTAATTAAAGTCAATTCCGACACCGGGACTCCGAATCGATCCCGAAATACGCAAAATCAACCCGAGTCAGCACACCAAGCCAAGCAAACCCCGGGATGTACACCCGAGGCCCATTCGGCACAATAGCACTCTAGGTCAAAGGGGAAACTTAACCTCCAAGATAGCAAATGATACGCACAATCTCAGTTTTGGAAAGTATCAAAATCGTATCTACAAATTTCCGATCGCCTTGCATCAAGCGTCCTAGCCCTCACACGCACGAACCCAGGCGCCTGAGAACAGGTGCGTTTGGACTCAGGCGTCCAACGCGACGACGTGAGCCGAAAACAACTATAAATACCCCCCTCACCCCATTCATTCGACACACAACAACTTCTAATTCTCTTCTCCCTTTACTCATTACGAGTTTCTCTCGCTTGGGCTCGCACTCCGACACCCAAAGCAAACGATCCACTCGATCGCAGTCCCGATAAGCGAAATCGATGCTACTCCTCACCTTCGAGCACTCCACTCGATCCCGAGGTGCCTGTGTTCGATTAGCTACTCCGAGTTTAGTAACGGAGTTCTGCCGGATTAGCCGCAGAACCAGCAAGTAGTAACGGAACTCTGTCGGATTAGCCGCAAAACGAGCAAACGGTAAACGGAACTCTGACGAAATCACAAGGCAAGCTGGGAGGATCCGCCTTTTGAAGTCGAACCGTCACAAGGTTGTCATCTAAACAAAACTTTACATTTCTGTATTTTTATTATGCAGTGCGATAATGTCAAACGTGGACACTAGGTCCGTAACACGTACTAAAACACGTGACGTCCCAACTTCAACCATAAACACTAAAATACCCTAAATAGACCCGAGAAGTTCCGAGATCCGTTCTCAACTATCTATGCATCGTGTCCCGTTTAGCGTATACTGCGAGGGTGCAACTCCTCACTATGTGATTTACTTACATTCGCATTTACAGCTTTCGTATGATTTATTGCTTTTATGACCTTATAATCTCATTCTAAATCACCTAACATGAGAATTAAAACTTAAACATGCTAAAACTGAACAAAGTGATGGTCGGGTTCCGTATTAGTTCTGGTGCTCACCTTACACGGTTCGATGCACTCTTACTAATACCAAGCCGACGCATCTTAAGCAGAATACAAGGTAAGGTATACCACGAGAACGACTAATATCCGTATTTTCACGTTAAAACTGACTTGCTAATACATATAATATTAGTACTCTCTACTCTCCTATGTGCATCTTTTCATGGCTTGCTTGTCACGTTAAATCGCATGCAAAGAATGTAAACATAACTACTTCGACGACAAAGCTTATGTAATCCCCTAGAAATTCTAACACAATACAGTGACAGAAACACTGTAGAATGGGATTAAAACACACTGATAAACTATATCTTATTAAAAGAAATGATAAGTCAATACAAAGGCCTCTTTTTACAAAAGGGCTAAAAGTAAAATCTTCAAACAGGTTTATACAAATCCATAAATAAACATGAATGAAGGAAGAGTAGGATCCACGCTACTCGCTAGCTCACACCCAAAACCCAGCAGCAATTACCTGTCATGTTATAAAGATAACAGCCATGTCAGTGGGGAGTAACTCGGACGTTCTCCCAGCCATATTATATCATATGGAAAAATAATAGTATTATTATATCAAAATAATTAAAATGAGAAAAACATTAAAACGATATAATAAAAATAAGTTTTCAGCGAAACTTAAAGCATTTGCAAACCTGCAAGTCAATATCAATCGATAATAATAATATTCAAAAATGGCGTTATGGAAATCAATCAGTGCAACGGAATAGACTTTCACTAGGATAATACTCAAACTAACTTCGAGAACTTAGTCAAAACAAATCAGACTTCGGTCTCTAACTAGGCAACTCAACCATAGCAGGACTGCGTGCAGCGAGGTCCTGGTTTAAGTAGTGCACACCCCTCCTGGATACAAACCATATCCAGTTCAACCCGACGCGACTTATACGATGCGATATCTAAGTTTAAGGTAAACATACACTCCCCTGAACACAAACCATGCCCAGTTCAACGACCAATGCGTCTCAACATAGACACACCAGCTTTATAGTTAATGGCAAAGCGTATACCCTAGACTGTATTACTCTACCCATACACTTGTCCTCATTCCATAACTCCAAAACAGCCATTATCGATGTTCAAAAGTAAATATAATCAATATAAATGATATGGATAAAAGGAAAAACCATTTTATATTAAAAGGGAAACTTTCTATAAATAGAAACTTACTAATTTTAGAAACTTATTTAAAATAGAAATATTGTTATAGAAAATACGTAAGTTATTAAAATAGGTGAAATGTATAAAAATAGCATTTCTAACGAAATTAACATTTTATTATTATCGTCGTTATCGTAACTTTATTATATTTCTAAATTCGTTACTCAAAATATAAATAAAATATGATAAGTCATTATATAGTATTTTATAAATAATTTAGGAAATCGAGTTAAAACAATAAATCTTAGAAAAGAGATATTTTAAGAAAAACGATATCAAAATTAATTGAGTCAACGAGTTTTATAAATGAAATGAACTTCGAGTCGGAAATAGAAATTCGAGCTTGAATATAAGTAAATAAATAAAATTTAGAATCTAAACCGTCGAAATAGATTTTCGATAAGAATTAAATTAATTGTATAAAATAAACCAAAACAGAAAAATATGTTTTAAATATAAGAATCCGAGTCAAATAGAATTTTAGTAGTTTGAAATGATTAAACGGTAAATTCGTTTTATAATAATTTTAAGAATTACGAGTTAAGTCGTAAAAATAAAAATACGATAATTTTAAATTAATTTAAATTTATAAAATTAGGGGTGTTACAACTTTCCCCACTAAAAAGAAGTTTCGTCCTCGAAACTAACAAAAACATAATAATAGAATGGAAAACAAAGTTATATCACTTGAACAAAAGGAGAATGCTTAACTTGCATCACAATCTCGGTTTAATTTTTTTTTTTTTTACGACCTTAAACGTGATTTGAAATCAAAATTGAAAACAAAATTTATTTCGAGAAAAGTTGGGCTCAGTTCCTAGAGTTTAAAAATCATTTAAACTAATAAAATTGTAAGTTAAAAAAAAATATTATTGAATAAAATAATGACGATAAATAATATTTGTAAACGAACTCGAGGGGAGAGTACCCAAATATTTTCAAAATAACAGTAAAACGTTTTAATTAAGAAATTCAAAATTATTTTGCTTTAAAACTAAACAAAATTTTGAGAAATCAAATTTTGTAGTTAGTAAATGAAAATCGAACCATTCGTCAAACATTTTCAATAATAGATTTAAAGTTTATCGACAATAAAATAAAAATTTAGACATACCAAGTTTTTTGAAAATATTAAACCATTTTTAGAAAATAATCCTATAGAAATCAAAATATTTGCAAGTACGAAAGTTTTCATAAAAATCTCGATTACTTGAAAATCAAAATTAAAGTTTGAAACAATTTCGAAATACTTTAAAATAAATTATTAAGACCCTTTTGAACAGGATTAAATATATGTTATTAACCAAAAACGAATATGAAAACGAAATTTGAAATTTATATCTCAAAATGTTAAAATTTCATGAAAATCAAACTTTTTCCCTAAAGTAGTCAAACTTTTCATAACATAGGTTTGGGAAAATGATAAACGGATAGATAGTGACATAGCCAACGACAAATCAAAACAGAAATTTTCAAAACCCGATAAAGAAGTCAAAGGGATTGGTTGAAGAAGAAGTAGCAGGATTAAAGAAAAGCTAAGAGGAGGAACGAAATTGAGAGTCAAACGGAGCTCTCATGGAATTACAGAAGAAGTTAACCATCTCGAGTTTCCCGGTACGACTCCCACGACACGGTTCCTAATTTCCATCAAATACGTTAAGTCCAATATTAGGCGCTAGGTGGTACTACTCAGTCACAAACTCTAAAAATGTCTTACGTGATTATCCAATCGTTCAAACGACACGATGCTAAACCACAATTGATTTACAATCTAATCTCATCAATTAAGATTCCAACGGTCATCAGACAAACCCAAACTCGCCATCGATAAGGTTCCTAAATCCAAAGCTCATAAAGTTTGAACTCGAGTTACACCCCAAATTTCTCGAGTAAGGAACACTAAACAAGATCCACAAATTTAACAATGTTCGGGCACAAATTCTCAAAAATGATCACCAACATATTTAATATGCCACAAGTACAGAACTTGGGAAAGTACAACGAATCCTCAAACACGCTCAAACCTATAGGTAATGGCGCGAACACTCACATCTTCAAAACATGACATTCAACTAAGGTTTCTGAGAATTCCACCAAATTTCATATAGTATCAGCGAAACCACCAAAATATTAACTCAACGAAGCCACAATCTCGTTGGTCTAAGGGTTTTGAAATATAAATCCATCAAGATGATTCGCATTATGTATTCCTCAAAACAACGCGATAAAACCAACCTCTAAATGTAATATGTTTCTCCTTTCAAGGTTAACAACAATTTATACAAGGTAGATCACTCAACTCCAAAGTTCATAGGTTACAACCTTAAACAACGATCAACGATCTAATCCTCAAGAAACACGGGTAATCTATGTCAACTAAAATTTCTAGCGACATTAATGAAAACCTTTAATGGTACCACAACACTCAGGTTAATACTTTAAATAATACCCTATGATCCCAAATATTCACGATGCGTCTTTCAGATAAGCATTAGGTAAAAATCCCAAGGTAATATTATCAGTTACACTTAGTTCGGTTCTAGGTTAGGTACTAGGTATCCATCAAATATGACATACTCTTACTACTCCAAAACATATTCAAATTTAAGTACTCCCCATATAATCAGAGTAACCTATAACCCAAGGTTCGGTGTCTAAAGTATCAACCCAATTCCAATAATCTAAATAATACCATTCAAATCAATCCTCAAAAATTTCTTATTTCCTTAGAAAATAGGGTAGAAATCAATCCTCAAACCAGGTAGCAAGGGTTTACTAAACCTCAAACCTCTATATCATGGGGTTCACTAAGACAGAATCCGGTCTAACCAAAGAATCTCAAGAGAAAGATGGTAGACTAGAAGAATAGAACAAGGATTCACCAAGCGAATGAAGATGAGAATATAAAAGAGAATAATTGTAAGAAGCAGAGGAAGGAAGAAAAGAATCGATGATCCTGAATAACTAAGATTTAAAACGAGAGAGAATCTTCGAACCTCTAAGGTTCCACAAAGGAACTCACGGTATCTTCATCATCTTGTAGGGAACGAGCACACAAGTCTTGGGTCGCTCCATCTGGATCTACTGCAACATCATGGAACACGAATCTACTCTTGATCATCTGGCCTGTAGCCTGAGTAAACTGAATCTTGACCGGAAGGCAACCATGGTATCTTCCGTGTAGCACCAAGTTGTCCACTCGAGTCAACAGGCATTGAGAGTTCTAAGCAGGACTTGTCCCGATCTGGAGCAGCATCCTATCAACATCTTGTTCATTCATCTTCTTCTTGGACATAAAAACAAATATTCAATGCTAATCATTGAGTTACAAGATCAGATAAACCTAACAGTTAAGTCATTACTTTGGTTTCTACCCATCTCTCACTAATATTCTTTTAATGTTCAAATCATTTACTAGTATTTTTCCTAAAATCAGGTGTAAGCGTCGGGAGCAACAATGCTCTGATACCAACTGTAATCCCCTAGAAATTCTAACACAATACAGTGACAGAAACACTGTAGAATGGGATTAAAACAGACTGATAAACTATATCTTATTAAAAGAAATGGTAAGTCAATACAAAGGCCTCTTTTTACAAAAGGGCTAAAAGTAAAATCTTCAAACGGGTTTATACAAATCCATAAATAAACATGAATGAAGGAAGAGTAGGATCCACGCTACTCGCTAGCTCACACCCAAAACCCAACAGCAATTACCTGTCATGTTATAAACATAACACCCATGTCAGTGGGGAGTAACTCGGATGTTCTCCCAGCCATATTATATCATATGGAAAAATAATATTATTATTATATAAAAATAATTAAAACGAGAAAAAACATTAAAACGATATAATAAAAATAAGTTTTCAGCGAAACTTAAAGCATTTGCAAACCTGCAAGTCAATATCAATCGATAATAATAATATTCAAAAATGGCGTTATGGAAATCAATTAGTGCAATGGAATAGACTTTCACTAGGATAATACTCAAACTAGCTTCGAGAACTTAGTCAAAACAAATCAGACTTCGGTCTCTACCTAGGCAACTCAACCATAGCAGGACTGCGTGCAGCGAGGTCCTGGTTTAAGTAGTGCATACCCCTCCTGGATACAAACCATATCCAGTTCAACCCGACGCGACTTACACGATGGGATATCTAAGTTTAAGGTAAACATACACTCTCCCGAACACAAACCATGCCCAGTTCAACGACCAATGCGTCTCAACATAGACACACCAGCTTTATAGTTGATGGCAAAACGTATACCCTAGACTGTATTACTCTACCCATACACTTGTCCTCATTCTATAACTCCAAAACAGCCATTATCGATATTCAAAAGTAAATATAATCAATATAAACGATATGGATAAAAGGAAAAACCATTTTATATTAAAAGGGAAACTTTCTATAAATAGAAACTTACTTAAAATAGAAATATTGTTATAGAAAATACATAAGTTATTAAAATAGGTGAAATGTATAAAAATAGCATTTCTAACGAAATTAACATTTTATTATTATCGTCGTTATCGTAACTTTATTATATTTCTAAATTCGTTACTCAAAATATAAATAAAATATGATAAGTCATTATATAGTATTTTATAAATAATTTAGGAAATTGAGTTAAAACAATAAATCTTAGAAAAGAGATATTTTAAGAAAAACGATATCAAAATTAATTGAGTCAACGAGTTTTATAAATGAAATGAACTTCGAGTCGGAAATAGAAATTCGAGCTTGAATATAAGTAAATAAATAAAATTTAGAATCTAAACCGTCGAAATAGATTTTCGATAAGAATTAAATTAATTGTATAAAATAAACCGAAACAGAAAAATATGTTTTAAATATAAGAATCCGAGTCAAATAGAATTTTAGTAGTTTGAAATGATTAAACGATAAATTAGTTTTATAATAATTTTAAGAATTACGAGTTAAATCGTAAAAATAAAAATACGAACATAATTTTAAATTAATTTAAATTTATAAAATTAGGGGTGTTACAGCTTACTTGTCCTTAAACAACCGACATAGAAAAATATAAGGTTAAAACAATGGATTTTACAGTACTTCCGTCACAACAAGGGAACAAAGTTATCAGCCCACCGATTGATTAGTAGAGGCCGCTTTGTGCGGGCGGGATTGGGTGTCGATGTCTAACGGATGTTGGCTTCCCAATATGTACCCTCACCCCTTACTCAGAATCGACGGTTTCAGGATGTCTGAAACCATTGCCATGAGAGTCATTCCAAGCATGGAGTGCTTAAGGGTACAAGTCTTTATCTTTAGGTCTCGTGCCACTCAACTTTGAGGCGGTGAGGGATCAAAGTTGACTTGAACGGTTTCCGAGTCCCCATAATTGACTCGGTGGCGACTCCACAAATCGGCAACGAATTCGGTTCACTAAAAGGGTCGCCTTACCAAACATATCTTTAAACATTTACAACCACGACTCAATCGATCCCAACAGAAACACGGGTGCCCGCACCCGTCTAGTACAAGCTCGGGTCGTCATCCAAATCGAGGTCTGAAACATCTCCCCGAACGTGAGATCGGACCGGTCCCCGACCGGGAGGGGGCCACGTGGGTGGCCGCCGCGATGCAACTCGGTCGGTCCCGCGCGGACGTGCGCGGTGCACCGGATGGTGCGGACGGACGTCCACAATTTGGCGCTGGGGATTTGGAAACAAGTTTCCAGCGATGGTGTAACTCGAACGAGGTCAGTGAAGCTCATTTCCTAATTCCGTGTTATGGTCACTACAGGTTTTGGCCCTAAAAAGCCCACCCTAACCGATATTAGGACCAATCGACCTCTTCGCGGTAAGATCCTTATGGACACGCAGAGAGATCCTCGGTTGACGCACCGGCCGCTTAACGCGCATCCCGCGGATATACCAAGCGAATGGCTCTAAGCTGCCGGTACGACACTCATCTCCCTAGGTGACCTGTCGAAAGGCTATTCGTGGGCGGTAGCCTACCCTAATCTGCCCGAGTCTGCATCCTGCATGAGTGTACGCATTCTTAGTTATGTGTAGCGTGTTTGAACAACCCAAATAAAACATTAAGATCTGGATTCACCGCACCCAACTCCATTTTCG
Organism: Agrostemma githago; assembly: GCA_958450325.1. Lineage (NCBI taxonomy): Eukaryota > Viridiplantae > Streptophyta > Magnoliopsida > Caryophyllales > Caryophyllaceae > Agrostemma > Agrostemma githago. The sequence continues at coordinate 73,947,047 of OY288239.1, read as the reverse complement.
AAAAAGAATCATCTCCTTTTCAAATCTGCATTTTCAGCGCTGATACTCCGGCCAAATTAGAATTATTTTCAAAAGCCTTTTGAACACCGTCATCACGACAAATTTTACACTCACTACTTTCGAAATACCCTTTTGAGCGTCATCACCTTGGCCAAAGTAAAACTTGCCGTTTTTCCAAACAACAACGAAGACCGTTAACACCATCAAACTCCCAACTAATAGGATCAAGGTGCCCTATAGACATACTAGACTCTAAAGCCCGGAGAACATGTGGGGTCAGTGTCGCGACGTGGTCGAGTCATGGTAGTCGCTCCCCAAAGGCAATAGGCCGACCATAGTCAGAGTCTAGTATGTCTATAGGGCCTAGGCTAAAATAATAACAAGCTTTGTCTTTTTTTTGCATCGAGTCCAGGAGGTGTGAAGGGACTTGTCTTCCACCTCCCCACCAAACCTAATCACGGTCATCTAGCCCGTTTACTACTTTATCAATAAAACAATTCTTCTTTTACAAACACGCCTCGACAATCGCTCAACCTTTTTTTAATAACGCACTTTATCGCTTGAAACTCGATACTATGCCACTTAACGATAACAATTAGCAAAGCGTAAGGGCCACAACGAACGACCCACTTAACTTCACCCTAAGAAGAGATCAGATGCAGCTACCCTAAAGTTCAACTCGCATCTGACTCCCTAACCACAAAGCACAACATAAGAAACCCCACTGCCAATAGGTTACCACATACCCATATCAGTCAAACTAGACTTCCCCGTTACCAACAACGCAGCCGAATACGAAGCTTGCCTAATAGGGCTAAAAGCCGCCTTAACTCTAGGAGTTAAAAACCTTAGAGTACACGGAGATTCATCCCTAGTAGTCAACCAAGCCACGGGCACCTGGAAGGTATATAGCGAAAGCCTAGCCCCGTACCAAACGGAAATAGAAACAATATCCCAGGAGTTCACTAAAATCGACTTCATACACATACCCCGCAAAGAAAACCAATTCGCTGACGCCCTATCCAAGCTAGCCTCATTAATAAACATGCCCGACAACCTCTTCTCTATGCCTATCTGCACAGAAAGGAGTGAAAAACCAGCCTACATCCATAACCTCGAAACCAACGACATCACCGAAGAACCCATTACGTCCTAAACCAAAGATTGCTATACAAACAAACCCCACAAGGAACACTCCTTAGATGCATAAACAAAACCCAATCCGAAAAAGTCATGAAAGAGGTACATGACGGGGAATGCGGACCCCATATGAGCGCACACCTATTAGCCCGAAAAATAATGAGACTAGGTTATTACTGGGTTACCCTGGAGGCAGATTGTCGGCGTCACGTCCGCCACTGTCACAATTGCCAAATATTCGCCAACATCCAACACCTACCACCATGCCCACTCCACACCATAACAACACCATGGCCCTTCTCTACCTGGGGAATTGACATCATAGGGAAGGTACACCCAATCAGGACCGACAGACATTGTTTTATACTAGTGGCCGTAGATTACTTTACCAAATGGGTAAAAGCCGCCTCTTACACCCTACTAACCTCTAAACAAGTAGTCAAATTCCTACAAACCAACATCATTTGCCGATACGGCATACCTCACGAAATCATTAGTGATCAGGGGGCTCATTTCAGGGCCGACATCGAAAAATTCCTAGACAAGTACAAAATCCAAAGACACAAACCCTCACCCTATAGACCTCAGACAAACGGGGTCGTGGAGGCAACAAACAAAACCATTACCACGATACTTAAGAAAATGATAGACAACTATCGGGATTGGCCAAACAAAATACCCTTCGCATTATGGGGATACCGAACCTCCTACCGAACACCTACCGGAGCAACGCCTTACTACCTAACCTACGGCTCCGAAGCGGTGCATGATTAGTCTAGTTTAGTAGGGATTAATAAGGGTCACTTAGTTGACTATTTTGTAGATTTGGGTGTGTTTTGACGGTATTGTGTGCATGTCGTAATCGATGGGTTAATATAATAAAATGTGTAATTAGGTGGATTAAAAGGTGAAAAGTAATATGGGTTGTAATTAAAATGTTTATTGGGTTAAAGTGTCGACAACCTTTCAGAAGTGAAGACAAATCAAGCCCAAAGTTAAAGTGGAAGCCCAGACCAAGTGGAAGAAAGAAGTGGAGGATTTCTAAAATCCGCTGCCAGCGGATTTTCCAAATTCCGCTGCCAGCGAAATTTCTTGCTAGCGGATTTCCAAAAATCCGCTGCCAGCGGCAGAAATTTATGCATAGGATTCCTTCTTGGATTCTTTTTCGCATAAGATTCTTTCTCTAGTCTTTTGTTCTTCTTCTTTACTCAACCTCTTTTATTCTTCTTCTTCATTATGATCATTTTTATGAGGCATCTTATGAGGCTTTATGAGCCATTGATGAAGATGCTCCATGGATGACTATATAAAGAGGAGAAGTTCACCATGACATTCATCATCCAAGACATCAAGTATCATTTGTAATTCTAAAAAACACACATATTTTCTAGTTTATTTTGCAAGTAGTTCTTTTGCATGGAGGGCTAAGTTCTTATTCTTAGAACAAGTAGTTGAAGCCTTTCAAGTTAGTGAATTGTAAGACTCATTTCTATTTCATTTTTATATTAGAATATCAAATTTAATTTGCATTATTTCTTGGTTTGTTAATTCATCTTCTAGCTTGATCACCTTGTTTTTGTTATTGATAAACCATTGCTAGAATAGTTAAATGAATCTTTTGTTTGTTTAACTATATCCGAGTAGCAAATATAATTCACCAATTTGTATGCTTTTCATCGTTGTTGAGTTATAAGGATTAAACTTGTATGAAACAAAGTGATACCGCTTGAGTAATCATTCTTTCATCTTTGCTAAATTCCATCGTTTTAATCTACGTATTGATACGATTTAGACGCTTGATTTAAGTTGACAATATCGTAAGGGTTATTTAGTATGCTTCTCATATTTTATAACTATTAATAAGTGGAATTAGAAGTCGATTAAACTTCATAGCAAAATATTCTAATATAAATTGTAAAGTAGAAGAGTCAATGATCAATTCGTTAAGCTTATGGTGGATATTGCTTGGTCCAAGTATTTTTCTCATATTTGTTACGTCGGTTATTCATATTAGTTTATTTAGCTAATTTATTTTATTAGTTTTTTAGATTTAGAAACAACACATTAAAATCCCCCCATTTGGTTACTTTTATATAGATTTACACACACTTAAAACAACATAATCACCTTCCTTGTGGGTTCGGCCCCTACTTGCCCTTACTATTTGTTTGAGTTAGTAGTGGATAAAAAATTGTAATTTGGAAGCTCACGACTAGTCTAACCAAATTTTGGCGCCGTTACCGGGGACAACAATTTTTGTTATTTATTTGTGTGTTTTTCTATAAATTGCTATTTTGTTGGTGTTTGGTTTATACCGAACACCCGTTCTACTAACGATAAATTAGTAGATTTTGATCCAGAATTGGAGCGAACTCTTCGTCGCATTCGGAAGGAAATCTAGAGGAAGCTCGATTTTGATAACATAGTTGAGGAGACAAAGGAGATCGAAATGGTCAAAGAAACAAGAACCTTGAAGGAGATCAAAGCTCCCGATCTTTCTCAACAACCACTTTGCATTACTTTTCCGGCGTTGGCGGAAAATACAACCTTTGAATTGAAGTCCGGTTTGATCCACTTATTACTCTCATTCCATGGGTTAAGTGGTGAGGACCCACACAAGCACTTATCCAAGTTTCATGTTGTATGCACTAGCATGAAACCCAATGGTGTTACCGAAGAGGAAATCAAATTGAGGGCATTTCCATTTTCCCTCAAAGATGCCGCTCGAGATTGGTTGTACTACCTTCCACCGGGTAGTATCACAACTTGGGAATTAATGAAGAAGGCGATCCTTGAGAAGTACTTCCCCGCCGCCAATTCGTCAAGTATCAAGAAGGAGATATCCAATGTGGAGCAAGATGATGGGGAAACACTTTATCAATATTGGGAGAGTTTCCAGAAATTATTATCAAGTTGCCCATATTATGGGTATAGTGCTACCGATCTCATCCTCTATTTTGTTGGAGGATTACCTCCAGATGATGCCTGAATGGTCCATGCCGCTAGTGGAGGAGGCATTGTTAATAAAAATCCGGATGATGCTTATGCATTATTGAGCGAGCTTGCCGAAAGCTCACGCCAATTTAGTGTGAGAACTACCACAAAAAGGGTGAACATGGCTACTTCAAGTTCTCACACTTCACTTGAAAGGAAGGTTGAAGATTTGGCTTCCATGATGAGGGACATGATGAAGGGGAATCAACAACAAGTTCAAGCTTGCTCTATTTGTTCATCACATGGACATTTCGCCGACAAGTGTCCACTTATGAAAGAGGAGGCCACCGAGGAGGTAAATGCGGTCGGTGCTTTTGGCCAAAAGAGGTATGATAATTTTTATATGAGAAGAGACCATCCCGCGTTCCAATATGGAAACCCAAAAGGAGGCTTACAACCTCAAGGTCAAATTTTTAATCAACCTCAAGGCCAATCCTTTGGCCAACAATTTGGTCAAGTCCGACCCCGTTTCATTCCTAGAAACCAAGTCCCAAACACCTTCACCCCCCAAGCCCAAACTACCACACCTACTATGTCCACGGAGGACATGATCCGGGCATTAACCTCTAATGTTGCTACAATGCAAGCAAACCAAGCCCAACTCCAACATGACACTAAAACTAGCATTCAAAACCTAGAACATCAAATGGGTCAAATGTCTAGTGCTATAGGGAGACTTGAGGCTCGGGATTCCGGGAAACTTCCATCCCAACCTATTCCCCCACCTAATGCTAATGCTAGTGCTATTACTTTGCGAAGTGGGAAAGAATTACCCGGGCCACAGGATAGGATTCGAGAAATTGTGGAGCAAGAGGAGGAAGAACTTGAGGTTGAGAACACCGTTCCAACCCCGGTGGAGCAAGGAGCATCTTCACCAATAGTGACACCCACTTATGTGGACCCACCACCATTTCCGGAGGCACTCAAAAGGAAGACTCGACCCATGCAAGATAAAGATGTAGATGAAACTTTCCGGAAATGTGAGGTAAACATCCCTTTACTCGATTTACTGAAAAGTGTTCCTGGATATGCTAAATTTCTTAAGAAATTGTGTACTATCAAGAGGAATCGATCAAAAGCTTAAGGGAGTCTAAAAAGTTAAAGTCAATGAACATGTGTTGGCTTTGTTTCAACATAAATTACCACCTAAATGTAGTGACCCGGGTATGTTTACCGTTCCTTGCACCGTAGGAGACACCACATTTCCCAATGCTATGCTTGACTTAGGTGCATCGATAAATGTACTTCCATATTCATTATATAAATCTTTGAAATTGGGTCCTTTAGTAAAAACGGGGGTGGTAATACAATTAGCCGATCGTTCTAATGCTTACCCTAAGGGGGTTGTTGAGGATGTCCTAGTAATGGTGGACAAACTCATTTTCCTCGCCGATTTTTATGTGCTTGAAATGGAACACGATTCACATGCGTCCCCTATACTTTTAGGTAGACCATTTTTGAAAACCGCAAGCACTAAAATCGACGTGTCTAATGGTTCACTCACGATGGAGGCTAATGGTCAAGTGGTTAATTTTAACATCTATGATTCAATGAAATATCCACGTGACGACCATTCTTGTTATATGATTGATATTTTGGAGCCCATAGTGCAAGATGTGTTCAACCTAGAAGGAGAAGATGACTTGATTGTGGCTATTGATAATAGCTTATACTGTAATGATTTGGATCTAACTCTTTCTAGTGACTTGCAGGAGGTTGTGACTTCCTTGTCCAAGATGGAGACTTCACCTATTATGTCGTCTTTTTCTAAACCACTAACACTAACTTGACTCGTGAGAAATTGTTACCTTCAGTTGTGCAGGCACCCGTGGTAGAATTAAAACCATTGCCGGATCATTTGAAGTATGTATTTCTAGGAGATGGTGAGACCTTACCCGTCATCATTTCTAACAAGCTCACGGAGGAGCAAGAGGCAAAACTAGTGGAGGTTCTTAAGGAGAATAAATTAGCAATTGGATGGACTATAGCCGACATCAAAGGCATTAGTCCAACCACTTATATGCATCACATTTTCCTAGAAGAAGATGCCAAACCGGTGAGGCAACCCCAAAGGAGATTGAACCCACCTATGATGGAGGTGGTGAAGAAGGAGATCTTGATGCTCTTGCAAGTGGGTATAATTTACCCAATCTCGGATAGCAAGTGAGTGAGTCCCACACAAGTTGTGCCAAAGAAGAGTGGAGTGACGGTAGTAGAGAATCAACATGGAGAGTTGGTTCCCACCCGTGTTCAAAATGGGTGGCGCGTTTGCATTGATTACCGTCGACTCAATGCGGTGACTAGGAAGGACCATTTCCCTCTACCTTTCATCGATCAAATGCTAGAGAGGCTTGCCGGTAAGGCCTTTTATTGCTTTTTAGATGGTTACTCGGGCTATTTTCAAGTAGCAATTGCGCCCGAGGATCAAGAGAAAACCACATTTACTTGTCCATTTGGTACTTTTGCATATCGACGCATGCCATTTGGGCTATGTAACACCCCCGCGACTTTTCAACGATGCATGGTTAGTATATTTTCGGAATATGTAGAGAATTTCATTGAAGTTGTCATGGATGACTTTACCGTGCATGGTGACTCGTTTGATAGTTGCTTATTTCATTTGTCTCTCGTGCTTAAGAGATGCATTCAATCTAACCTTGTTCTTAATTCGGAAAAATGTCATTTCATGGTAGAACAAGGTATTGTCCTAGGTCATGTGGTTTCATCTAAAGGTATTGAGGTTGATAAAGCCAAATATGACACAATTCAATCCCTTCCTTATCCAACTAATGTGCGTGAGGTTCGTTCTTTCCTTGGTCATGCAGGTTTCTATAGGAGATTTATCAAGGACTTTTCAAAAATAGCTTCACCATTATGCAAGTTGTTGCAAAAGGAAGTAGATTTTGAGTTCGATTTGCCATGCAATGAGGCATTTGACAAGTTGAAGGAGAAGTTAACCTCGACACCGATTATCAAAGCCCCGGATTGGTCACTCCCATTTGAACTCATGTGTGATGCAAGTGACTATGCCATCGGTGCCGTTTTGGAACAAAGAGTTGGAAGGATACCTCATGTGATTTACTATGCATCTTTGACCCTTAACGAGGCCTAAAAGAAATACTCTACTATCGAGAAGGAGATGTTAGCGGTAGTATTTGCTTTAGAGAAGTTCCGTTCTTACTTGCTTGGTACCAAAGTGGTGGTTTACACCGATCACGCCGCTCTTAGGTATTTGATGGCAAAGAAGGAGGCCAAACCGAGACTCATTCGATGGGTTCTATTGTTGAGTGAATTTGACTTAGAGGTCAATGATAAGAAAGGAGACAAGAATGTGGTCGCGGACAGCTTAAGTTGATTGGTGAATCATGATAGGCTAGTGGAGCCTGTTCGGGGTTCATTTCCTGATGAAACACTCTTTGCTTTTTCTTCCGTTCTTCCTTGGTATGCAAACATTGTTACTTTCTTGTTTCCAATGAATTTCCTACAGGTTTTTCGAAATCCCAAAAGGAGAAGATTCGTAGTGATGCTAAATACTATGTTTGGGATGATCCTTACCTATGGAAACATTGTGCGGACCAAATAGTACAGAGGTGTGTACTGGAGAGTGAGGTGAGCTCTATACTTGCCTTTTGTCATTCATATGCTTGTGGAGGCCATTTTGGAGCTAGACGTACCGCACGAAAGGTACTAGATTGTGGTTTTTATTGGCCCAGCTTGTTTCGTGATGCTCATGGCTTTGTTAAGACTTGTGACAATTGCCAAAGGAGCGGTAACATTTCACGTCGAAATGAGATGCCTCAAACCCCTATGATTTATTGTGAAATTTTTTATGTATGGGGTATTGATTTTATGGGTCCATTTCCCGTGTCTCATGGGTATTTGTATATTCTCCTTGCGGTTGATTATGTCTCGAAGTGGGTGGAAGCTAAACCCACTAGGACTAACGATTCTAAGGTTGTTGCAGATTTAGTGAAATCTAACATCTTTTCTAGGTTTGGAATTCCCCGGGCTTTGATAAGTGATAGAGGAACCCATTTTTGCAATAGGACGGTTGGCGCATTGTTGAAGAAATACTTTGTTACTCACAAGGTGTCCACCGCTTATCATCCTCAAACCAATGGGCAAGCCGAGGTGTCTAATTGAGAGGTGAAATCTATATTGGAGAAAACGGTAAACCCGAATCGGAAAGATTGGAGCATGAGGCTAGATGACGCCTTATGGGCCTATAGAACGGCTTATAAGACTCCGATTGGTATGTCACCGTATCGATTAGTCTTTGGTAAGTCTTGTCACCTCCCGGTTGAACTTGAGCACAAGGCATATTGGGCGGTGAAAAATTTGAATATGAGGATGGATGAATCGGGTTCATATCGCAAATTGCAACTACAAGAGCTCGAGGAGATTAGGAACGAGTCATATGAGAATACCGCGATATTTAAAGATCAAACCAAAACATGGCACGATAAAATGTTGGCTCGGAAAACCTTCACCGTGGGACAAAAAGTGTTATTTTTTATGTCCCGTCTTCGGTTATTCCCGGAAAAATTGCGATCCCGGTGGGTTGGTCCATTTGAAGTCACACAAATATATCCACATGGAGCGGTCGAGATTCGTAGTTTCTCTACTAATAAGGTTTTTAAAGTGAACGGACACCGTCTTAAGCCGTATTATGACGGGTTTCAAAAGGAAACGATCGAGGAAATCGACATTTCTGACCCAATTTATGAAGATTGAATCCGTTCTCTTTACGTCGAGCCACGACGTTAACTATGGCGATTGTCGGGAGGCAACCCTTCTTTTCTTTTATTTTCTTTTTAATTTTATTATTATTGTTATTGTTATTATTATTATTATTATTATTATTATTATTATTATTATTATTATTATTATTATTATTATTATTATTATTTTATTTCCCATTATTTTAGAATATATTTTAATTTTCTAATTAATATTGTTTTCCTATTTTGTAGGTCTCGGATATGAAATCGACTTAATTCGATTTTATAACTCGGGTAAAAAAAAGCAATCAAATGCCGAGCTATCAATGTCGACCCGCAACAGCATCAACATCAGCACCATCCAGCAGCTGGGCGCGGCCCCAAACGCCGCTGCCGGCAGAGGCCGGTCAGGAGGACCCCCCTGACGCCGCTGGGAGGTCACTTTGGCCGCTGGGCACGGCTAAGCCGGCCGCTGGATGCGGAATTTCAGCCGCTGGCAGCGGCTTATTGTGGCGTCGAGATTTTGCACACTTTTCGCGCTGCTGTTATTCAGTGTTGTTGCTGGTGGTTTGTTGGTCTTCGTGCTCGCTGGTACGTGTCTGCTATTTTGACGTGGTGGTGGGCCGGCGTTGGTCTGTTGCTGCTGTCGTGGCAGCTGTTGGTACCGGAGAATGTTGCTGCTGTTTTGATGGTGGTTCGTGCTACTATGCTGATGTTGTCGATGCTTGTTTGCTTGGTGGTGTCGTTATACAGGTACCTCCTTCTCATCCTAAACCTTCCTCTTTTATTCTTAAAATTAAAAAAAAAAGAAAAAAAAATTACTGCAACTTTTCTCCTTAAAAACCCCATCAAAATTTCACTCAATTTGAATCAAATTTGTCCCAAATCAATTCAAAATCACTTATTTATCATTATCCATTACAATTCCTATCATTTTAACACATAATTTTACCCAAAAAGTCAAAAAAAATTGAGTTTTTCTGCCCTCGGGTTCCAAAATCCGAATTTGATTTTTTTTTACCAATTGGGTCATTTTCGATTCAAATTAATGCAAGGAGACCATCCATTCACTCTTTTTCATCTTTCCGAGGTATAAATTTCATATTAATCTTTCGATTCTTCGAATTTTACCTCTTACCCATTGAGTAGTAGCTTGAATTTTTCTTATTCTTGCTCAATTTTGGGTTTTTCTTTCTCCTCCTTGTGTTATTTGAATCAATTGTGTCGTTGATATTTTTGTTGTGATGGTGTGAAAATTTGAGTGATTGAACTGGTGAATTGTGAGTGAATTGTGAATAGTGATTGAATTGGTGAATTGTGAGTGAATTGTGAATAGTGATTGAATTGGTGAATTGTGAAGTGTGAGTGAAAAAAAATAATTAAATAAATAAATAAATCGAGTGAATTGTGAGTGAGGATTTTGTTGATCATTACTTGAGAGATGGGGAGAGCTAAAAGAAAAAATTACTCCACTACCATTTCTACACCACCACCGAAAAAAATCCAAAACCGTCACTAAAAAAGCTCAACCCAAACCCGTCCATCCTAAACATATTCCCGTTACCAAACCGTCTTGGTTAACTAAAGCTCATGACCCAATTTGAGATAGGTTATCTAAGAAGGAGATGAGGGGAACTCGATTTCTTTGTTGTTCTACTCTTGAGAAATTGGGGATGCTTGATGTCATGACCAAGCTAATGAAAAATGTGGGTTTAGAAGAATTTATGGAGAAGGGAGCTCATACTTATCGTAGGTATACACTTGTGTTCTTTTCCACCATATCGATTTAAAAAAAAGCACTAAACTTGTACCCGCAATTACCTTTAAATTGAATGGTAAAGCTCGTGAGTTGACTTATGCAAAGTTGAGGGAAGCTTTTGGTATTCGAGATATGTCTGAAAAGGAGTATGTGGGGGTGAGAGAGAGAGAGAGATTTGGTGGCAAGAGGTTACGGGGTTGCTTTTGGGTGGTAAATCCGGTGAGTTGAATTCAAGTATTCCTAACCCATGTCTTCGACTTGCTCATCGTTTGATTGTCAACTCATTCCTTTGTAAAGGGGAGCCTAATAAGCTTCCCCACTCTCATTTCGGTTACTTGAAAGCTATGATGCCGGATGGTGAAGGTGTTCCCGATTGGGTTGCTCTTTTTGTTACATCTAGCATAGCTTTGGTACTAAAGATGGGGGGATTATAAATGGTGGTGGGTTAGTCACTCTCATTATGAATTACTTGAATATTGAGGTGGCGGAGGGGGAGAATAATCCGTTACTTGATAATTACCTCTTTGATATTCCTTGTTGGATTCACGCTAAGATGTTACGACCTCGCATGAAGGTAAAAGGGTCTTATTATTATCGTTGGGGGAAGAATCATGATTCTTATCTACAATTGCCGAGACCCGAGAATGATCCTTTGGTCTATGGTGAAGTTTCGGAAGATTTATTTGTTCCCCGGGATCGTGACATTGATGATGATGATGATGAGGAGGAGGAGGAGGAGGGAAGTGATGACGATTTTGAGAGTGAAGATGAGAGTGATGAGGATTGTCAAGCTCGTGAAAAAGGAGGAGCGCGGGTGAAGAATAAAAGTGTGGATGAAGAGAAAAGTCGTGAGAAGAATAAGAGTATGGATGCTTTGGAGGGGGCGAATAATGAGTTCAAAGTGGATCGAGAAGCTTGGTTTACAAAGATAAATGCTTGGTGCGCCTCGACCGATGCTATGATACATGACATGCGTGCACGGTTGGAGGAGACTCATGCCGCTACTTTGGAGACTAGAGACTTGATGAGAACTATGTCTCGTGTTCTCTTAGCACGGTTCCCGGACGCTCGACCACCATCGTCCGAGATCCTTGCCGAGATTGAGGGGCAAGCTACCACCTCTAAGGAAGATGACACCGGGGATTCCCCCGACACTTGATTGCTTGATATGTTCCTTCTTCTCATTTTCTATGTCATTTTCTTTATTTTTCCTCACATTGAGGACAATGTGGAGATTAAGCGTGGGGAGTGGAATATACTTGTATATATGTTATTTCATATTTTCAAAAAAAAAAGGGAAAAAAAAAAGGAAAAAAAAAGGGAAACCCGGATAAGTGAAAACTCGCAAGGGCGAGCGCCTAGGCAAAAGTGGAAAAATGGCCGAGGACGGAGTGAAAACCCGAAAGGGCGCTCCGGTTAAAATGAAGAAACGAGAAGCGTGCCATGAGAGTAGAAGTGAGAAATAAAAGCTAAATCGAAAACCCGCAAGGGCGGGCGGTTTAGGCAAAATGAGGGATTAGGAAAAAAAAGAAATCATTATTTTGATTACTTTTTTTTGGTAAAAGGTAAGTGTATATATATATGTATAAAATTCAATTTACAAACTAATGACTACAACAAATTTTGTAGCCATCTAGCATCTTTGTTATGAATAGGGAATTCGATCTTACACATTATTCGATTTTTCATCTCTAACTTAATCAACTTAGCCGTGTAATGTGGTTGAGATATACATCCATCAACTCTGCACGCATTTCGCTGTCTCCAGATGTGATATATCAACGCATTAAACACAGCTCTAATAATGTTGCATTGCATCTTCGACCCCCTAATATTCTTAGCCCAATTCATACTCCCGAGAACCGGTATCCTCTTCTTCAACCAGTGTCCCACAATCGCCACAACTCTCGAGCTCCAGACACACCCAAAAAATAAGTGATCCAAACTCTCAGGTTGCATCTCACAAAAAAAACAACGATCAGAATCAGCAATTCCAATTCTGTGAAGCTTCTGTCTCGTGTTTGGAGCACCCCTAAACACAAACCAAGAGATGAAGCTATGCCTCGGAATACTCCACTTACTCCAAACAACTATCCACCACGGAACATTAGGCCCTTTATTGCGTAACTCCTCATAACCCTTCGAGATCGAATAAACCTATCCGGCCCGTGCCACTTTCCATTTGCAAACAAATTCTTAATCTTGTCCTTAGCCTGACAAATTTTCCTCCACGACCACGTAACATCTGCATGAGGCTGATATTCACTCCACGGGGAGCCTTTCAAATAGACATTACTAACCCACCGAACCCACAACCTGTGCGGCTGATCAAAGACCCACGACGCCAGTTTAGCCACCACAGCCTCATTCCACACAGTCAAATCACGGATTCCAAGTCCTCCCTCATTCTTGGGGTAGCAGATTTTCCCCCAACTCACTAGCGCTCTATTATTACCTTCCACCCCGCCATCCCATAAAAAATTCCGGCAAAGGGATCCAATACGAGCCGTAACAAATTTCGGGATAATAAAGACCATAGCCTAGTAATTATGTAATTGTGATAACACAGACTGAACTAAAGTCAACTTACCCGCATAAGATAATTTCTGAGCTCCAATACCTGCAATTCTCGTCGTAATGCGCGCCAATAATTTCACACAATCATTCTTACCCAGTCTGGTACTCTGAATAGGAAGCCCAAGATACCGAAATGGTAAGGACCCTTCAACACATCCCGAGAAACGCAGAATGGCAGCCTTCCTGTCCTCATCAACTCCTGCAAAAAGAGCATGGGACTTCCCAACACTAATGCATAAGCCTGAGGCCTTACTAAAAGTCGCAAAAGCCCGCCATAAAATCTCCATCGACTCCGTATCCCCTTTACAAAAAATAAGGAGGTCATCGGCGAAAAGTAAATGACAGAGCTTTAATCCTCCGCATTACGGATGAAACCTAAACTTGTTCTCCACAGTCACAAAGTCCATAATACAAGTAAAATACTCCATACAAATCGTGAATAGCAACGGCGACATAGGATCCCCTTGCCTCAATCCCCTTTTCCCTTGAAAAAACCCAAAATTATCCCCATTAATGCATAAAGAATATGAAACAATCTGCACACACTACATAATCAGCCCACGAAAATGGTCCGAGAAATCAAGCGCTCTCAACATTTGGTCCACAAAACCCCATTCCACACTGTCATACGCCTTATGGATATCGACCTTAAAAAGGTAACGAGGAGATATTCGTCCCCGATTATACATTTTAACTAGATCCTGGCATATCAGAATGTTCTCCACTATGCTTCTGCCCTCGATAAAGCCCCCTTGAATAGGGCTAATCAACTTAGGCAAAACCCGAGACAGCCTTACACAAATGATTTTAGCAATGCATTTGTATTTGACGTTGCAACAAGCAATCGGCCGAAATTCTTTGACACTAGAGGGTCGATTAACTTTCGGGATTAAAACAATATTGGCACAATTAATTTGTTTAAGCAACTTACCCGACACAAAGAAGTCACGAATGGCCTCCAAAAAATCTTCACCGATCACATCCCACGAATCAATGAAAAATTGGCTCGAATATCCATCCGGACCCGGGGCTTTGTCTCGAGGAATGCCGAACAACGCATTCTTAATTTCATCCGAAGAAACAGGCTCAAGAAGTGAATTCTTCATGTCTTCGCTACAAATAGTGCCCCGTCGAACTAAACTGACATTCACCAATTCAGTAGGTTTCGAATCACCAAGCAGCTTCATGTAGAAACTCAGGAACGCATCCTGAATCTCAGCAGCAGACTCGCAGTCAACGCCATGCTCGCATTCTGAATCACCAATTCAGTAGGTTTTGATTACTATTTTTGCTATTTCTCCATGATTCGGGAGTCATAAGGAGGTTAGAAGGATGATTTGGGTTTAGGATCATCTTAGAGTTGGAGTGATAAGTGGATGTCAACTACATGTTTTTATTTGTCAACCGTTTTTCTGTAGTTGGTGTTGTGAATTTTTGTGTGTGAGCGGGCATTGATGGTAGTATGGTCTTGGTGAATAGGTTATTCCATTTCTTTGACCATATATTTCTTTTGAGAGGGATGTTATAAGGAGGGGGTGTGAGAGTCGAGAGTAGTTGTTGGTTGTATCAAGCTACCTACGCTTCGCTATATAGACCTTGTGGAGGATCATTACTTTGATTTAATTTACTCGAGGACGAGTAAAGGTATAAGCGTGGGGATGTTTGATTAGTCTAATTTAGTAGGGATTAATAAGTGTCACTTAGTTGACTATTTTGTAGATTTGGGTGTGTTTTGACGGATTATTGTGTGCATGTCGTAATTGATGGGTTAATATAATAAAATGTGTAATTAGGTGGATTAAAAGGTGAAAAGTAATATGGGTTGTAATTAAAATGTTTATTGGGTTAAAGTGTCGACAACCTTTCGGAAGTGAAGACAAATCAAGCCCAAAGTTAAAGTGGAAGCCCAGACCAAGTGGAAGAAAGAAGTGGAGGATTTCTAAAATCCGCTGCCAGCGGATTTTCCAAATTCCGCTGCCAGCGGATTTCCAAAAATCCGCTGCCAGCGGCAGAAATTTATGCATAGGATTCCTTCTTGGATTCTTTTTCGCATAGGATTCTTTCTCTAGTCTTTTGTTCTTCTTCTTTACTCACCTCTTTTATTCTTCTTCTTCATTATGATTATTTTTATGAGGCATTTTATGAGGCTTTATGAGCCATTGATGAAGATGCTCCATGGATGACTATATAAAGAGGAGAAGTTCACCATGACATTCATCATCCAAGACATCAAGTATCATTTGTAATTCTCAAAAACACACATATTTTCTAGTTTATTTTGCAAGTAGTTCTTTTGCATGGAGGGCTAAGTTCTTATTCTTAGAACAAGTAGTTGAAGCCTTTCAAGTTAGTGAATTGTAAGACTCATTTCTATTTTATTTTTATATTAGAATATCAAGTTTAATTTGCATTATTTCTTGGTTTGTTAATTCATCTTCTAGCTTGATCACCTAGTTTTTGTTATTGATAAACCATTGCTAGAATAGTTAAATGAATCTTTTGTTTGTTTAACTATATCAGAGTAGCAAATATAATTCACCAATTTGTATGCTTTTCATCGTTGTTGAGTTATAAGGATTAAACTTGTATGAAACAAAGTGATACCGCTTGAGTAATCATTCCTTCATCTTTGCTAAATTCCATCGTTTTAATCTACGTATTGATACGATTTAGATGCTTGATTTAAGTTGACAATATCGTAAGGGTTATTTGAGTATGCTTCTCATATCTTATAACTATTAATAAGTGGAATTAGAAGTCGATTAAACTTCATAGCAAAATATTCTAATATAAATTGTAAAGTAGAAGAGTCAATGATCAATTCGTTAAGCTTATGGTGGATATTGCTTGGTCCAAGTATTTTTCTCATATTTGTTACATCGGTTATTCATATTAGTTTATTTAGCTAATTTATTTTATTAGTTTTTTAGATTTAGAAACAACACATTAAAATCCCCCCATTTGGTTACTTTTATATAGATTTACACACACTTAAAACAATATAATCATCTTCCTTGTGGGTTCGACCCCTACTTGCCCTTACTATTTGTTTGAGTTAGTAGTGGATAAAAAATATCAATTTGGAGGCTCACGACTAGTCTAGCCAGTGCAACCCATAGAGTTAGAGATACCCTCACTAAGGATACTAGCCGAAAGCGGCATCCCCGAAGAAGAGTGGAACCAAAAACGTTACGATGAGCTAGTAC
Source organism: Agrostemma githago (assembly GCA_958450325.1). Lineage (NCBI taxonomy): Eukaryota > Viridiplantae > Streptophyta > Magnoliopsida > Caryophyllales > Caryophyllaceae > Agrostemma > Agrostemma githago. Next base: position 73,930,650 of record OY288239.1, on the reverse strand, counting down.
TCCTAGATGAGCGTAGAATACATGCACTGTCCAACGTGCAAGCCTTCCAACAACGTATACAACAAGCCTTTGACCAACGAGTCAAATGCCGAAACATACATGAGGGAGACTTAGTAATCAAATCCATTAGAACACCTCTTCCCGTCGACCCCAGAGGGAAGTTCAAACCAAATTGGGCGGGCCCCTACCTCGTCAAAAAAATACTCTCGGGGGGCGCCGTAATCCTTACCGACCTAGACAGCCAAGAGTTCTCAACCCCAACCAACATGGACCAACTCAAGCGATACTACCCCTAAACATCCCAACAACCTCATCCTGATCTCCAACCTAGGGTGAAAATCCGCGCAAAATGTTTTTTTAAAAAAATCGCATCGATAATTGGCATAACGAGTTTAAAGCAAAATCACTCACATCTAAAAGAACTACGAACATGGTTTGATTCCGTCTAAACACGGATACGTAGGCAACCCTTCCCCGGGTACAACCAACAAAATGACAAGATCGATTACTCGATTCGCATACAAACCGAAACTTTTTTTTCTGTGTTCCGATTAATGAGTGATTCTAATGATGAAGCACAAACGACAAGCCGAGGACGGGGTGAAAACCCGAAAGGGCGCCCCGGGCACAATGAAGAAATGAGTTGCGAGCCGTCGTAGAATAAATAAATAAATAAATACGATCCAAGGACGGAGTGAAAACCCCATAGGGCTCTCCAGGCAAAATGAAGAAACGAGTTGCGAGCCGTCGAAAAAAGGAAAAAAAAAGTAAAAAAAAACAAAACAAAAGGTGAGCCTAGGACAGAGTGAAAACCCGGAAAGGTGCTCCGGGTAAAATGAAGAATCGATTTGCGAGCCACCACAAAACAAAAAAAATGGTGAAAATAATAAATACAAAAATAAATGTGCTTCTCATTAATAAAAAAAGATCTATTAAACCGAGCCTTTGTCGAGGCATTTACATCAAGCATCCGAAATCCGGCTATCCCAGAAAATGACAACGTGTCAAAACACTACAGAAACTAGTACCAATACGCCACACAATATCAATTAATAGAACATAGTACAAAACGGCTAGGCTGTACCAGTCCAACTTTTTTTTCTCCCATCACCACCTGGGTGTGCTTGTTCAGGTTTTTCACCATCGACCCCTCCTAACACAAGCTTCCACCACCCTAGCCAAAAGCGAGCCCAACCAATTATACTTTCTCTCATCACTCACAACACGAGTCTCGTCGGTCTTGGCCCGTATAGATGAACTAGCGGCACTAGGATCGGTAACGCTGTCTTTGGTCAGGCACTTAGTGACGCCTCCTTGAGTTGCCTCCTTATCCTCTAGCATCGCGGTCTTCCTAACTTTCGACTTGCTCTGTCCTGACGGGTGTTCATGAACCCCCTGCCGGAAGGAGGTAATGTTGGTCGGTCAAACACTCTCTATAACAACGGGACGTGAAAATTTCTGTTCCCAAGACACCCTAAACTTCCTGAACGAATTCTCCGTCCATGAGTCAAACCTAGAAACTCCCCAAGTAATCTCCGAGGTGGTTGGCCTCACCCCCATTTGGTTCGACAACTGGCTGGGATAAATATAAACCGGATCCCTTAAAGATAATATCAACATGGCCCGAGTAGAGGACGAGAAAGGAAGCCCGGCTTGTCCACTAATATGCCACCACGGGACTGTCCACCTGATAGCCACATGCCTATTGTCCAAGTATGAATGTCATTCTTCTTCGGTATGACCAGCACACCATGCCTGCACCATCTTGCGACCCGTGAAGCCTTTATAACCCTTAACCGACCGAGGAGGGTCAACCATGCCGAGCCTTTCTTGTAGCCAAACCAGCACAAACCCCGACACAATGTCACTTCTTCGAACTTAAGTGGTTTTAAAAAAAACAACAAAAGCAACAAAAATAACATCCCACATACCTGCAAAATTATTCTAGAACCCCGAAAAGAAGCCCGATACAGCCGGGCACGAGCGTCAAGACCTAGAATGAGCTCGCCCAAAATGAGTAAAGAAGGCGACCGCCCATGTTCCATCCCCATTACAACATCCAAAACCCAAGGATTACCCCAACCGTCATGCACTAGCGCATCCTCGAAAAGATAGTAACAAGCCACCGCAATATTGAAAGCCCGTCTACAAGCTAGAGATGAAATATCACGGGAACCCATCTGTGAGAACGTCCTAAATAGCAACTCTAGGTCAACACCATCTCCCCCGAAGAAAACATTAGCCTCCTCTAACGAGGAAAGGTCCAAAAAGTGACGAAACCGTTCCACAAAAGCATCATCTTCCAAAGGCACACACGGTCGAACCGAGGACTGTAACACCCGATATTTTTCTAGCATTTTTATCATTTCCGTTATGACTTCGTCATAACTCTGTCACATTTTGGCCTTAGGTTTCATCATTATTCCAAGCTCTATTTTCATTTTTGAGTCTAATGGTATTTATTTTTATTTTGAAAGATTTTAATTATTTTAAATCTATTTATTTGATTTTCTTCGTAAACTAATTATTTTTCTGCGAGGAATTCTACTTCTCTACGAATTAACGTTTTTAAACTCTGATTTAAGCTATTCCTTTTCCTAAAAATGTCTGAATATATTTATATAATATTTTCAACTAAGAAATATTTTATTTACGAAAATTTAGCCTTTAATGATTTTATTACGAAGTTTCGTAAATAATTATTTTCGAACGCGCGGTTTACTCGAATTGCTTTGAAATGCTTTTAATAATTTTATGATCCTTATTTTTATCAACCTACAAATAAAAAGATACCTTTTTGGACCGTGACACCATGTAGTAAACCATTTGATTACAACATTTATTTACATAACACTTTATGTTTAAACTTTAAGTAAAAAGATATTTTTCTCTTTAATTGACTTACATGCTTAAATTACAAACTTTTCATTCTACCATCACATTCATTTTTGGCTGAAATTCTTTCTCCCTCTTTTTGGCTGGTGTTCCTGCCCATTTTCAGCAGCCATTTTCATCCATAATCAAGCTTTGATCGTCGTATTTTCATCTTCTAAATTATCGATTTTCTTTTCCCTTCGTTAAGGTAATAATCGATGTTATTTCCGATCGTTATTTACCTTGATTCTTTTAGTTTTCTCATGGTATTTTTGTACCATGTATGTCATGTGAATTAGGATTTTTGGTTGATCCTGAAACCGACAAATTTATAATCAACTCGGATTTGGGTTAGAGGTAACGTCGATGTTACTCGGTATTGCATGATTTTATTTGTGTAATTGGATGTATATTTTTATATTTTTGTTTTTGATGATATATATATGTCATATAATCTGGAAAATTTTTAAAAGTTGAAAATTTGTATGTTTCGCTATTTTTATCGCTTTTACGAGATTAACGATTAAATCGTCATATTAATTTGTAAAATCGTAATATTCGGCCCAAACTTGTAATATATGATTTTATTCTGTAAAAATGAGATTTTTGATGATTTTTAATAATTTGGTATTTTTCTGATATTTTTGATATCGATTATTGAATTATTACCGTTATCGGACAGAAACGATTAAAAGCCGATTTTTAGTTCTAGCACTTAAACAATTTATTTTAATTTGATTTTTGACATGGTGAAGCTTTCTGATGAAATAGAATTTTCTGAATTTTTTCATAATATTTCGGAATTGTTAAGTTGATTAATTAATTAATCACTTTAAATCATCGTTTATCGTTAAAACCGCGTTTGTCGTTTAAATTCTCGATTTTTGGTCTTTTGATTTAATCCGGAAAAAATTATGATTCTGATGATTTCATGATAAAATGTAATTTTATGATTTTTAGTGCTTTAATGAAATTTTAGGAACGATAAGTTTTATTAATGGAATCGTTAATTGTGAAAACGGGTTTAAAAGACGGTTTTAACAGGGTTTATTAAATCTGGAATTTTTGGAAATCTGGAAAAATAGTATTTTCTGGAAAATCATGATTTTTAACTTTAATAATAATTTTTGGATATTAATACTTAAATCGTTTTGTAATTACTATTTTTATTAATCGTTATTGTCGAGATTAGACGATTAACGAGAAAACTCTTTAAAAACCGAGTTTTAGGATTCTGGAAAATTTTCTTTTCTGGACAGAATGTCCATAAATATATTTTAACTATTTTACGTAGTTTTTGTACTATTTATTAAAGTCTTTAATTAATAAGTATTGATTTTTGGACAAATTACGATTTATCGTTAAAATGCTTCGTCTTACCGAAAAGATTTATTTTTCCAGCTATTTTGAAAATATTTAAATCTGAAACTTTAAGAGTTAAATCATCCGTTAACATATTCTAAATATATTCAATGGTTTAATTAAATAAAAGACGTTAAAAAATTTAATTTGACATTTACCGTAAAATCCTATTTGTAATCGTATTGTCGTAACTAATAATAATTAGGGAATTTTAGCTTTGTAAATTTTGAAAACACCCTGATTAGTATTATTAAAATGTTTAAGACATTTTTAATCATTTTATACACTTGTACGATATTTCAGTAATTTCATAAACTCAAATGTTCTTACTTTAATAATTAATATCGTTAAGGCCGAAAGTATTAGTTTTATAAATCTATATTGTTTACTAAAAATGTATATTTTCGATATTTTGATATGATGCTTTTTTAGTAAAGTTTCTAAAAATAGAAGTTTCCTAAAATAGAAAGTTTCCTCTTTTATAATATAATGGTTACTCCTTTTGTTCTCTTATTATTTTAATGATTATATCTTTTGAATATCGATAATGTCTTTGTTTTGGAGTTATGGAATAAGGACAAGGGTGAGGTTAGAGTAATATATTCTGGAGTTTACGTTTTTGCCATCAACTATAAGGCTGATGTGTCTTTATGGGGCACACTGGTTGTTGAACCAAGCATATATGGTGTTCGGGAGTGTGTGTATTTTTTCTTAAGCTCGTGCCTCGCAGTGTAAGACGCCGTCGGGTTGAACTGAGTATTTATGATGCTCGGGAGGGATGTACATATCATCTTAAACCAGGGCCACGCATTTATAAGTCGTCGTCCTATTATGGTTGAGTAGCCTAGTTAGAAATCGAGGTTTGATTTGTTTGAACTAAGTTCTCGAAGCTAGTTTTAGTATTCTCCTAGTGAAATTCTAGCCGTCTACACTAATCCTATCCATAACACCATTTTGAATATTTTATTATTATCGGTATAGTTTGGTTCGCAGGTTGGCAAATATTTTCTGTTTTCTCCGGAAAACTCATTTTTTATTATATTGTTTCGATACGTGAAATTCTTCACTGAAAGCTTATTTTTATTATACTTTTTTACTATTTTCCATTTTCACTATATTTCTATAATAGTAATTATAGTATTAAAATCCTGTTATACGGCTGGGAGAACATTGACGTTGCTCCCCATTGATTGTGGCTGTTATGTTTTTTTTTAACATGGCAGGTATATTTGTTTCCCTTCAGATGGGCTAGCGAGCAGTTGTGGATCCTGCTTGTTTTAATAAGATCATTGTATTATGGATTGTTAAAACCCATTTTATGGATTTTATTATATTTTTATTTTGTAGCCATTTTTTATTTTATGGCTTATGTATTGACTTACCGTTTTTATTTAATTAAGACATTGTTACAGTGTGTTATAATCCCACTTCTACAGTGTTTCCGCCACTGTATTGCGTTAGAATTTCTAGGGGATTACAAGGACCACCCACCTATAGCATCTAGCTCCTCGGGAAGAGGACAAACCCGGCCCCAGAAAAAGCAAAGACATGTCTTTTTACGTCCCAAAACTTAGTGCATGCTAATAAGAAGTCATCTTGCACCTTAACCTGCCTTAACGCAATAACCACGGACAAACCATCGCTTGGAAAAACCTCGAGATCACATCTCTTAAAACAACCCGTCCACTCCGTCAAAAGATTCCCGAAACTCGACATGACTCCGAATAACGCAAGGGAGCTATAGACACACTATGGGTATTTTAGTATGTCAAAAATAAGCACCCATAACCCGCATATATAGCCCTAAACCCACAACGATTAGAAAACTACAAAAATTTCCATAAACAAGATCTGGGCCGCTCAAGCCCAAGCACCCAAATATCCAGCCACCCGAGCTCAGGCGACCCGGAATCCAATAGCCCCAATCCGAGCGTTTGTTCCCCCAAGACACCAGCACCCCTATAAGCCAAAAACCAAAACATCAACCCCGCGTTATCACCACAATTACCACCTGACAACCCCAGACATTGGGAACGACCTCCCGAAGTCACTATAGCCCTTTCCGAAGACCGAAATACCCGCGCAAGAGTTGCGAGGTCACGCGGACAACACATTTCACCCGTCGGACCCACCAGGACATAAACGTCTTTTCTTTTTTTAGGAGGATAAGCTACCCCACCTAGGCGTATTGTAGCATTTAACGGCATCGTCAAGTCGCGGCTGTAGCCCAATACGGCGTTGTCATACAAAAGTGGTCTAACTTTTTATTTCAAAATTGGCCTAACCTTTTGCTTTTGCCTCATTCTAAACATGAATGTAGAAACGACTACACTTGTCTACTAACACACTTGGTCAAAACATGTCAACTTTTTACGTTTCAAGCATGTCGAGTCAAGCATTTTAATCGACGTACTACTTGATCTAACTCCCGGCTCAAACTAACGCATTTCAAAAGTCCGAAAAACCGTTTTCGTACTCTCACGAAATCCGAACGCATTTAAAACGTCCTAAAACCACGACGAAATCGTAAACAAACCAAACACGAAGTAATTACTTGTCAATCTAGGTCAACATTTCACAAAATTAGAACGCAAGATTAAACTAATCAATCCGAACACTAAAAGTCTTAAGATACAAAATATACAAACTTATATACAAATCGAGTTCATAAACTTGGGAGGACCCCTAGAAGTCGCGCCTATAGCTATCACGAACTCACCGATGTTTTCATCCAGACCTAAGTCCTCCAAAACGAAGGTAGGAGACTCACTACCATCCATCCCCGACAACATGTCCAAGGTAGTCGTCTCAGGAATCCCTCCAACGTCCTCGGTAGCACCCGTGACATGGCTTTCAGCCTCAGACTCAACCTCTCTCTCCATCTCAACTCCTTGCCTAGCCTCACCCTGCGCTGAGGTCTCACCCTGATACCGAGCCAACCACTTCTTAAGTCGGGCAATCTCGTCGCCCCGAGATTGCAGGAGCTGTCTCGGATCAGCCACCTCTGCCTCGAGCTCGGCCACCCGAGTCTCCAGCTGCCCCACCATGTCTCAAGAATCCTGCAAATACACCTAGGCCTTAGGATCGGAAAACACGCAAACAGCCTAGAAAACCAACCGTGGGTACACATACTCACCGATCGAGGCCCCGAAATATCACGGGAGACTCTCGAAGCATATGCCCGGAAGCAGTTGGTAGCCTGCCACAACCTCTGATGGCAAGCGGACGAAACCTGAAAGGTGAAACAAAAAACCAAAACTTACCAAACATAACCTAACCCTTAGAACCCGAGTCCGAAGCAAAAAAACAAAACTTACCTAGTATACCCGGTTGCGCCACTCTATCCCGACGTCCATCTCCTCGACAGAACACGGGGGGAGAGGCTCAGTGAAAGCTACCCCGGCTGCATTTACCCTAAGCAGTGTCAAGGGGAAGTCTGGGGGCAGGACAGCGTCAGTCGGATCGGCCATCTAAAGGAAAAGCAAACCGGTTAAGGAGCAAATAAACGTTAACCCATAAAACAAAACGAGCCCTAAAATAAAAACCGAGTGCTCACCACGAGGTGGTGGCAAGCTAGCCGCTGGGTGACGTGAGATAGATAAGAAGCGCCAGGCACCAGTAGCGCATCACCTCCTTCTCCATCCCTACCCTCAAGGACCTCTGCGGCGGTAGATGGTCTAAACATTGTCCGGGGAGGATCAACCGGTACCCTAAAATCGTCATACAAGAACTGACGCACCAATCGTTCGCCCAAATACCAAACCGGGCGAAACAACGCAGGAAAGTGTAGACACCCACATTTTGACCGCCAGGTGTCTATAGTAGTTCCCGCCAAACACCCGATGATGATTGGACGTAAACGTGCTTTGATAGACTCGGATATGGGCTTGTAATCATGGACATTTGGTTTAGACTTATTAAGGAGTACAAATCTTACAAAACCAACCTCAAATCCAGGCCCAGTGGGTCGTTTCGAGTCAAATAACACTAATTTGGGTCGAATCCGACAACAGGGGTAAAACCGTCTTTTAGCGACCGAGTCAAAACCCGGTCAAAGATTTTCCCGAGACACGTGAGTCAGCCGTGACACTTCACACGGTTGATTCATGCTCAAATTCCTACAAAATTTCAGCTTCGTTAAAAACATTAAACAATTCCGTTAAGGGAAGAATTCGACCTCAAATAGGAATTCTATCCGGAAACCGAATCAGATATCGACCGAGTACCAAATACTCGGCCAACACACCCCCAACCAGCCGAAATACCTTTTCTTCTTGGCCAAGAAAGCGGAATTCTCATGCTTCTCAAACTCCTACGTTTCCTATCCTAAGCGGTATTCAAACTCTCCTAAGCCAAGGTCGGGAATTCCTATAAATAGGACCTCCCATCCAACACTCTGAACACATCATCAATCATCGAAAGTCAGAAAATATACAACCTCGTAACGCCAAACAATTTCCGAGTAATCTCGACCCGACGAATCCAACCCCCAGCCGGCCGAAACCCGTCCCATTACACGTCCAAAATAACACCCTAACTCATCCTCATCATCTCGACGCTCCCAAGTCTAAGCCACTTTCCGACGAGCCTTATCCCGAGAAAACAAAGCATGTAGGTTGAGGGTGTAAATCAAACCCGATTCTTCTCTTCTTCTCTCCTTTTCTTCACGTTTTTTTTTTCTCTCTTTTTTTTTGTGTCGAGTCGTCGGTCCTCGTTTAATATGGATCGTTTTCACATATTTTTCATTATTTCTAATAATCGATATTAAAAAAAAACTATTTTTTTTATAACGTTCTTAAAATACGATATCGATTCTCTAATCGAATATCGTACCTAACAAGAACAAAATTAATTAATTCTCTTTGATGCTAATAAAATCGTTACATCTTTTTAAACAAAATTCGACGATTTTATACGCGGAGAGAATTAACATCTTTTTCGTTCAAAATTCTTTTTTTTTTACTTTTCGTTCAAAATAAACTTTTTTTCAAAACCTTTTCTAAAGTCATTCCGACTATTCGATATCGATTTTATAATCGAATATCGAATACGACGAATATTGAAAATATGAATCGGGTATAAATTAATCCATATTTGTACGCGATTTATAAAAATTGACGGTTTTTGACAAATAATGAAAAACGGACAGACCGCCACGCAAGTCGCGCGCCTGTCAGGCGACTCGCGTGGTGGCCTGCTTAGCCGGGTCTCTTTTTTTGTTTCCTCGCTTTTCTATTTTTTATTCTTTTCGAATCTTACATAAAAAGCGACTTTCGCGACATATTTCGATAAATATTTTTTCTTCGACCTCGGTCAACACGTGCTAATCCATCACGTGTCATAAGTCTTTTCCAAAATCATGCATATTATTTATTTACGTCTTTATTCAAATTATTCAATCGTTACTAACTCGTTTTCTCGTGTTTGTAGCAATTTATTTATTTCTTTGTTTTATTAGACTAAAACAAATTCACATGCTAAAATAACTTTGACGTTATTAGTTTAACATGCATTAAACGACTTAGCAACCCGTTCAATTTCTCTCACATGCTTAGGGAAAATAATGTTTGCATATCATTCCACTATCGAACTAACGCGTGTACGTACAAAACGAACGATATCTTAGTAAAGGCCGCTAAGTGCGGGCGGGGTTGGTGTTCTCAATGAACTTCCCAACACGTACCCTCACCCCTTACTCAAAACCATGGTTTCCGGATGTCCGAATCCATTGGCAACGAGAGTCATTCAATATACGATATCCGATAATGTCGGTATCGGTATCAAATGCTATGGGACGAACCCGATAAGCTCTGACATCGGAAATGGGCCATGTTTTAAATATGGCACACTACGACATAGAGTGGGTTCGAATGGTTCCGAATAACCACAAAATTCGGTGGCGACTCCTACTTCGATTTAAAATTCAATTCGTCCCATCTCATATGGAGATTCATTCGCCTCCCCAAACCCGCGCGTGGCCGCGTCGAGGTGGACCTATGTCATGTCCACAATTTGGCGACTCCGCTGGGGATCAACTGATGTGTCACTTACCATCGGCATCCTCAGGGTGAGACTCGAAAAGAAATCGTTCGATTAGTAATATACACGTTTTAGTTCAATGGTTCATGCATAACCCAATTCTTTCCCGGGCCGGTTACTTGTGACCGACGTCCCACTATACCACAGTGCATTCCTACTTGGGTGCACTAAAGACTTCGATGGCAGAACTCGCATGGGTTTTACGGCAGATTCTAAGACCAACTCGGCTTAGGATGTCCGTCCTGATTTGCGAGAATGCGATCGTTGTTGGTATAGACCCTATTCGACCGACCGAGACTTAGAGTAAGAGCATACATGGCGTCGTTATACTGTTTCCGTGACTACATGCTACTTGATCTTCTTTGGTCTTTTTCAAAAACCGCTATTTCAAAAGCTTGCATCTTTTCAAACCTATCCATTTTTCAAAGCTCGGAAAGCTACCAAATTTAGGACTTATGATTTTGACTCAAAATAGCCTATTTTTAGCCGGTATGCTGTCCAAACTTTCCAAAAAAAATTCAAAATCTCGGCCCGGTAACCTTTTTTTTCGATTTTTCAAAAAAATCGGGCCTTCCAATCCGACCTTGCTCGGTTTTCAAATCCAAATTCCCTCTTCAAAACTTTCTTCTTCTTAGGACTTCCCGTATTTAGCAGTGTCGGGTCTTGTCATAAGTTGTTAGAATCTATAGCGTCGAAACTCCGTCGATCTTACATCACGAGTTTCTACCCCATCCCAAGTCCGCCTTATTTGTCAAGGCACGGCCCACCTACGTAGGACAAACTCCTACAAAGGGAAGCTCATTTACACAATCGAGTCCAAAGTCTGGGGATTTCACACACGGATCTTTCTTCGAACGGGACTAGGCCCACTTTGCCAAAACCCAGGGAGAGTCCACCATCCACGAGTCACCCGTCTAGGAATCGGTCTTCAGTCCCACTCGGGGGCTACCCTTTAGCGGGGCGATCAACCGAGTTTGCTCTAAGGATCAGGTCTTACACGTGTTGGCTCACGTACCCCACTTTCGAGTCACTTAGATGTCGCACCATTTGAGTCCTATCAAAGTCTTTAGTCTCACTCGGGGGCTGTCCTCCACCCAAGCAGTCAACCACGGTTACCCTAGAGAGTACCCTACGATGCCTTTTTCGAGTCGTACCTATGCTACGAATATTCGAGTCACCTAGGGTTATGTCACCATGGTTGGTCCGAGCACGCGACGCAGTCAAACACGGTCACCCCATTTTCGGACTCACCTTTCTGCGGCTCGAGTCTAATTCGCGGTCGTTACTTTGTCTAGATCAACGTTCGGGTTTCCCGGTCCGAGAATCCTAGTCATTCCCGTCACCCCGGGCCGTGTCTAGTTTGACACCCTCTCTTGCATTTGCGCAAAGTCGAGTTTAGGCGAGTCGTGGCACCTGTCGTTTTCTCCAATCAATGACCTTATCAAAAAAGAACATATACCAACCGAGCATCCAAAAGTCCGGATTTGATTTGAGTCTAAGTCTAAGTTCGAGTCTAGGATACCCTACATCCTCATTTCCAAATCAGAGTCAGAGTCATTTGCATTCTGTCCTCTTTTCAAAATTCAATAAAATCAGCTTTTCTATTTCTCATACATACTTTCCTTATGTGTTTCCGAGAACATGATGAACACCATCATACACTGTGAGCACACGCACGTGACTATTATAGGCACATCTATAATGACTGCAGGAAACCGAGCCTGTGTTTTCCTCTTACCTATTCCATGTCTGGTATAGAAAGCCACATAACTACCCGTAGCAGGAGCATATCGAATCCTATGACAAATCTGGGTAGTCTTCTAGTTTGGGTTCAAGACAGGAGGCAAGCCCACTTCCCACAATAAACACCCATCCAAAAAGACTAGCCAGTCCCTACCTTAGGTGTTAGTCTGACCGACAAAAAAAAAGGCTGGACAAAAAAATCAAAAGTCCAAGAGAAAAAAAAGCAAAAGGCCAAAACAAAAAAGCTGGCCATGATCAAAAAAGAATTATCAACATCTCTCGACCAGACACGGTCAACTCAAATGAAGAATCCCATGACCGGGGCTAAGAGGTCAACCCAAAGAATTCAAAAACCCATGACCATGAAACGGTCAATTCAAAAATTATCAATACCCATACCATCCAATAGGGGAGAGACAGTCAAGCTGGTCAGCTAACACCACATTTACCCTTCCCACATTACAACCCTCAAGACCTTCTCGAGACCTAGGCTAGAGACAGCCCAGAATTTTGAGGATTCAAGCTCCATAGGATGCACCCTAACCTTTAGGGCCAGACATGGAAACCAGATCCCGCATTATCAACCTGCCCGATCGAAGTCCGAGTCATTTTTACTCGACTTCCCCCTTTCCTACCACATTACAATACCTTACTCTCGAAGCCTTAGCTCCACAAAATCGAGCTCCAGATTTCGAAACATCAAAGCCACTTGCGACCTAGCTCCACATTTCCAAAAACATCTAAACCAGTTACCAGCCCCAAACACGGGAACTCAACTTGCAGTCGGCATAGAACATGCCCAAATAGTTCACACCACCTCTGGGGCTATCCCGGAGAATGCTCACAGTCACAGGATCAACATCCTAACTATTCTAGCCCTTTGATCAAGACATCACTGGGAATGCACCTAGCCTACACCATCGTTGTGGCTAGTTACACACAAAGCCCTAGTAAACTAGGCACCATTATATATCTTTCAATCCACTGAACTACGGCTTGGTTTGATTTCACCACACGTGAATACGTAGGCAGCCTTTCAACAGAGGCACAACCACCCACATTGACACAAATTCGAAAAAGCATCATCATTCCGGTCACGACACTGTCATGTTCTCAGCAGCTAGCTTTGTCATCCTGGGGGCTTCTCCTAGGCAGAAGTTCTCCATCCACTCACAAAATCCAGATAAATTCAAAGAATAAAGATCTAGCCTCCTTTCTATAGTGTGTCCTAGTACTCGGCTCAGTTGAAGACGAGAATTGGTCAGGGACTCGAAGCAATACCCACTTTGGGAATGTACCCCTAAATCAAAAGAATATCCAAAAGAAGACCAGTCTACGGCATTGCTACCACAAAGCCCTGTCGTACGGAAACAGTTCAATTCTGAGGATTCGACCGTGTTGCCACTCGCCTAGGCTACGGAATAGCGCAACTTAAGAGTCTTGTCATATTAGGTGGCCCATCTCCTACCGAGTCACGGTCCAACCCTTAGAGAGTCTAGTCGTGTCTGTCAACTCGTCTTGTCGCGTCCAGAGTCGAGTCGGTCGGTATATCTCTCTCTTCAAATTCTCATTTTAAAATTCGCAAAACTTAGCCATTTGAGAAAATCCCTTTCCTAGTCACCACAGGAATAGGAATTTTTATCACACTTCATCTAGGCATACAGGCCTAACCATAGACTTTAGGAGTCCGTGTCAGAATCGGATTAAGAATCAAGTCATCCCAAGCATTCTAATTTCCAAAAAAAATCATTTTCTTTCCAAAAAACCAATCAAAAATCATTTCTTCGCCAGCATGAGTCAGTGTTTCGCCTAAATGTTACATGCAATTTGTTATGTATCAACAGACAGGTACCCCAAGACTCCCCGAAGAATTCTCAAAGACTCCTCAGTGGAAGGATCATGCAACATTTCTACTAAGGAATCGGGATGTATCTGTAAGCAGATACACCCAGAGCTTCCAAGGCAAGCTCCCCGCGCTATTCCAAGATGAGATGTGTCTGTAAACAGACGCACCCAAGACTTTTTAGGAGAAGTCCCCGCGCTATTCCAAGATGGGATGTGTCTGTAAACAGACACACCACACACCCAAGACTTTTTAGGAAAGATCCATAGCTTCCAAGACAAGCTCCCGCGACATTTTTGGCATCAACCCAGGTATGATTTCTATCTTATGGCTGGCGAGCCCTTCACGCAGGTCTAATGGACTATAAACGACCCGATCGAAAGTCTGCCAGGTTTTAATCCATGATTGACCTGGTAGCTACTCTGACTTTTGCCTTGTCCAAGCCTCAGTCAGAGTGGGGGCTCTGTAGACACCCACATTTTGACCGCCAGGTGTCTATAGTAGTTCCCGCCAAACACCCGATGATGATTGGACGTAAACGTGCTTTGATAGACTCGGATATGGGCTTGTAATCATGGACATTTGGTTTAGACTTATTAAGGAGTACAAATCTTACAAAACCAACCTCAAATCCAGGCCCAGTGGGTCGTTTCAAGTCAAATAACACTAATTTGGGTCGAATCCGACACTAGGGGTAAAACCGTCTTTTAGCGACCGAGTCAAAACCCGCTCAAAGATTTTCCCGAGACACGTGAGTCAGCCGTGACACTTCACACGGTTGATTCATGCTCAAATTCCTACAAAATTTCAGCTTCGTTAAAAACATTAAACAATTCCGTTAAGGGAAGAATTCGACCTCAAATAGGAATTCTATCCGGAAACCGAATCAGACATCGACCGAGTACCAAATACTCGGCCAACACACCCCCAACCAGCCGAGATACCTTTTCTTCTTGGCCAAGAAAGCGGAATTCTCATGCTTCTCAAACTCCTACGTTTCCTATCCTAAGCGGTATTCAAACTCTCCTAAGCCAAGGTCGGGAATTCCTATAAATAGGACCTCCCATCCAACACTCTGAACACATCATCAATCATCGAAAGTCAGAAAATATACAACCTCGTAACGCCAAACAATTCCCGAGTAATCTCGACCCGACGAATCCGACCCCCAGCCGGCCGAAACCCGTCCCATTACACGTCCAAAATAACACCCTAACTCATCCTCATCATCTCGACGCTCCCAAGTCTAAGCCACCTTCCGACGAGCCTTATCCCGAGAAAACAAAGCATGTAGGTTGAGGGTGTAAATCAAACCCGATTCTTCTCTTCTTCTCTCCTTTTCTTCACGTTTTTTTTTCTCTCTTCTTTTTTGTGTCGAGTCGTCGGTCCTCGTTTAATATGGGTCGTTTTCACATATTTTTCATTATTTCTAATAATCGATATTAAAAAAAAACTATTTTTTATAACGTTCTTAAAATACGATATCGATTCTCTAATCGAATATCGTACCTAACAAGAACAAAATTAATTAATTCTCGTTGATGCTAATAAAATCGTTACATCTTTTTAAACAAAATTCGACGATTTTATACGCGGAGAGAATTAACATCTTTTTCGTTCAAAATTCTTTTTTTTACTTTTCGTTCAAACATTTTTTTCAAAACCTTTTCTAAAGTCATTCCGACTATTCGATATCGATTTCATAATCGAATATCGAATACAACGAATATCGAAAATATGAATCGGGTATAAATTAATCCATATTTGTACGCGATTTATAAAAATTGACGGTTTTTGACAAATAATGAAAAACGGACAGACCGCCACGCAAGTCGCGCGCCTGTCAGGCGACTCGCGCGGTGGCCTGCTTAGCCGGGTCTCTTTTTTTTGTTTCCTCGGTTTTCTATTTTTTATTCTTTTCGAATCTTACATAAAAAGCGACTTTCGCGACATATTTCGATAAATATTTTTTCTTCGACCTCGGTCAACACGTGCTAATCCATCACGTGTCATAAGTCTTTTCCAAAATCATGCATATTATTTATTTACGTCTTTATTCAAATTATTCAATCGTTACTAACTCGTTTTCTCGTGTTTGTAGCAATTTATTTATTTCTTTGTTTTATTAGACTAAAACAAATTCACATGCTAAAATAACTTTGACGTTATTAGTTTAACATGCATTAAACGACTTAGCAACCCGTTCAATTTCTCTCACATGCTTAGGGAAAATAATGTTTGCATATCATTCCACTATCGAACTAACGCGTGTACGTACAAAACGAACGATATCTTAGTAAAGGCCGCTAAGTGCGGGCGGGGTTGGGTGTTCTCAATGAACTTCCCAACACGTACCCTCACCCCTTACTCAGAACCATGGTTTCCGGATGTCCAAATCCATTGGCAACGAGAGTCATTCAATATACGATATCCGATAATGTCGGTATCGGTATCAAATGCTAAGGGACGAACCCGATAAGCTCTGACATCGGAAATGGGCCATGTTTTAAATATGGCCCAATACGACATAGAGTGGGTTCGAATGGTTCCGAATAACCACAAAATTCGGTGGCGACTCCTACTTCGATTTAAAATTCAATTCGTCCCATCTCATATGGAGATTCATTCGCCTCCCCAAACCCGCGCGTGGCCGCGTCGGGGTGGACCTATGTCATGTCCACAGAAGGAGCATCCTCCTGTAACTCCTAGGCCTCAACTCCGCCGTCACATACCTAGGTACACCCTCGTAATTGGCCCAAGGACGGGCCACAAACTACAGAAACATAATCGACACTTCACCAACCCTAAATCTAGGATACTATTAAATGAAACAAGCCGTAAGAAGGAAACTTACATCTTCGAGGCCCAGCTGGTTCACCAGCACATTTTCCGTCGGGTAGTGACTCGTCGTGCTCTTGGCTTGAGCCAGTCTCCACTCGATCCCTCTGGAAACCTGGCCGGACGAGCCTGCACTGTCTTGGGTGTCAATCGAGGGAAATAAGAATAAATCCAAGCCTCCAAAACCCAAAGGAAAACATCATGAGCAAAACCAAACCAAACCAAACTAAACAGAACCCGAAAAACAAATATAGAGGCAATGACTAACCTCCAGCACGAGACCTGGGCCCACGATGGGCAAAGCCGAGGCCGATTACACCTGCAATGGCCTCACCATGACTTGCAAGCAGCGAGTCATCTCCGCGAAAGTCGCGGTCACCCAATCAAAACGCCCCAGCTGATCTAGATCAGCTAGGAGAGGTAAAATCCTAGTACTAAACCTCTCGCCCTTATCCGAGAAGTGAGTCGATCCTAGGAAGTACCACAAACACAGTCGGGCATCCTGCTCTGGCATATCGGGTGCTCGACCCTCTAACACCGCCACCCTCTCAAAGTGATTGGTAATGTACGAACTCACCAGATCATGAGGCGTACTGTAAGCCTCACGCTCCAAACAATCCCCGATCCATCCCCGGACCTCATCGCTATCTAACTTAGGGCCCTTGGCAGCTCATCTAATCCACTCCGAACCCCAGGGTAAGCTCGTAATAACCCCGAAGTCCTCTAAAGTCATCCCGACCTCCCCAAAATACATGTGGAAGGTCGAGGTAATGTCGTGAAAGCGATCTGCCATCGCTCTAATCACCATAAGGTTGCACTTGGTCTTGCAACCCACCAATCGGACCCATTGCCCGACCACGGGACCCAGAGCGGTCCTCGCGATAATTCCCTTTGCCGCGGGGGTCAGCTTTTAAGAATATATCGTAAAACTCGAAAAGGTCCTCATCGGACCTGGGGGCTGCAAACCAAGACAATACAAGCATAAACAAAACAAACCAAACCAACCGAAAACAAATTTTAAAGCCTAAACCAATAATCATGAGTCGAGATACTCACCAGACCCTGCACAATGCGTTGAGAGACGTGCAAGTCAGGACGAAACAACAACTGATGGTCGTCCCAGTCCCGAGCCCACTGAGGATCCTCATAGCCTATCTCCTCATTCTCTGGCACGAGAATCGGGACATTAGCTCTCCTAGCAATCGTCTCAGAAAGCCTATTCTTCCTTACTCTATCAAAGTCGGGCTCATTTATGGCCTCTGGATCACGACACTGCGAAGGAACACTTCGTCGTCTCCTACGAATCCCGCGGGGAGTCAGTGTGCTCGTCTCGGCGGCCTCGCCACTAGTATCAACCTAAGAAGCTCCCTCGGGATGCTCGGTATCATCTCTAGCTGCAAAACCAAGCAAAATACAAAGATCCATGCCTCAGGTCAGGCTAAAATAGCTCAAACAGATCAAAATATGGTCAAAGTTTCGGATAGAGATATCAAAAATCCGAAGGGCCCTATAACACCCATTTTCTATCCCGGTCATAATGGAAGTGGTTTCGGGAAAATCCGACATCGTTACGACACCTTTTGGTCCGTCAAAAGTCACACAAAACATCACGGAAGGCCCTAGAGGTCATTCTAACTCACAAAGGTCGACATAGAAAACACACACAACGTCATAAACACTAGTCGAGCAAGATTACGAAGGATGAGTACGGGAATAACCGGGAGAACGGTCCCTAACCCTAGCATTTCGAATTTATCCCCATAGGAGGGCATTATCGTACCTCAAAGTCTTCTATTAAGCTTATAACTACCCTAACAAGCTCTATTCAACCCTAGTTTAACAATGGGGTCAAGCACAAACATCGAAACTTAGTAAATTCAAAATGCCTAAATCAATTTTCTAGGGGTTTAACAAAATCAACTCACAATCAACTAAATTAAGCAAAATCGACAATAAGCGAGTAAGGAACACTTACCCAACGTTGACATATTCGTGTATGGCAAAAATCAAGACGGAAATCGGTTGAGCAAGTTGAAAAAGCAAGATTGAGGCGGAGGGGTGCGCGCGTTTGAGACTTGGAACGAATGAATCGTTCGTCCTCCCTTCGCTGATTTAAAGGAGTCTGACCCACATGAAACTAGGCGCCTCAGGTCGCGCGTCCGTATTCTGGACCGCTGGGGGCTAGGCGCCTGAATTCTATGACGCAGCAGGATGCGCGCTTAACTACTCGACGCAAGACCAAAACAATAACAAACGAAGCATGTTATCGAATATACGCACAACATGCACTCATAAAGCAAGCAAGTAAACAACGACAAGACAATTACTAGACGATACCGGTAAAGCAAGCCTATAAACTAACCCCGAACAAAGAACAATAATAAAACAAGCATAGGAACCTCGACTAATAAGAATGCTCACGCTCGACCACGTGATAAATCAAGCAAAACAAAGCCAATCTAAACAAAGTCCGAACAAATCCAAGCACATAACAAATCAGAACAAAGCAAGGCAAATCCGAACAAAGTAAGACAAGTCCGCAAAACTAATTTAAATAAATGCCAACAAACACTTTCGAGCCTAGCAGAGTCTTAGTTATCCTGAAGGCAATTTGTGTTTGAGCGGATACTTACACGCTCAAACATTTTCGAGCCTAAAGGATCTTAGTTACCCCGAAGGCACAGCAAACAACAATTTTTGCTCGAGGGGTCATAGGCATGCCGAAGGCACAACAAACAACAATTTTTGCCTAAAGGGTCTTAGTTATCCCGAAAGCACAGCAAACAACAACTTTTGCCCAAGGGGTCATAAGCATCCCGAAGGTACAGCAAACAACAATTTTGCCTAAAGGGTCTTAGTTATCCTGAGAGCACGGTAAATAGCAATTTCTGCCTAAAAGGTCTTAGTTATCCCGAAGGCACAGCAAACAACAATTTTTGCCCGTGGGGTCATAGGCATCTCGAAGGCACAGCAAACAACAATTTTTGCCTAAAGGGTCTTAGTTATCCTGAGGGCACAGCAAACAACAATTTTTTGCCTAAAGAGTCTTAGTTATCCTGAGGGCACAACAAACAACAATTTTTTCCCAAGGGGTCTTAGTTATCTCGAAGGCACAGCAAACAACAATTTTTGCCCGAGGGGTCATAGGCATACCGAAGGCACAGCAAACAACAATTTTTGCCTAAAGGGTCTTAGTTATCCTGAGGGCACAGCAAACAGCAATTTTTGCTTAAAGGGTCTTAGTTATCCCGAAGGCGCAAGAAACAACAATTTTTGCCCGTGGGGTCATAGGCATCCCGAAGGCATAGCAAACAACAATTTTTGCCTAAAGGGTCTTAGTTATCCTAAGGGCACAGCAAACAGCAATTTTTGCCCGAGGGGTCATAGGCATCCCGAGGGCACAGCAAACAGCAATTTTTGCCTAAAGGGTCTTAGTTATCCTGAGGGCACAGCAAACATCAATTTTTGCCTAAAGGGTCTTAGTTATCCCTAAGGCAGAGAAAACAGCAATTTTTGCCCGAGGGATCATAGGCATCCCGAAGCCACAACAAACAACAATTTTTGCCTAAAGGGTCTTTGTTATTCTGAGGGCACAGCAAACATCATTGTTTGCCTAAAGGGTCGTAGTTATCCTGAGGGCACAACAAACAGCATTTTTGCCCGAGGGGTCATAGGCATCCCAAAGGCATTTTTTATTCCATTCTCAAGCCTGAGGGGTCATAGGCATCCCGATGACATTTTATTTTATTCTCGATCCTGATAGGTCATAGGCATCCCGAAAGCTTTCATTTTAATTTATTCCCGAGCTCGAGGGGTCATAGGCATCCCGAAGGCAATTGTTGGAGTGGATACTTACACATTCGAACATTTTCTTTCATATTCATGCTCAACGCTCATAAGCATTCGAAAGGCAGTCCAAATTTGAACGGATTCTTATACATCCGAAAAGGCAAATCACATAACAAACCTAGAACGAGATAGCAAGCACGGGCTCGAGCCCCGATAAACGACCGCAGGCAAGGACGTCAGGTATGATTTCTAAGCCTTGGCTGGCGAGCCTCAACACGTAGTCTAACGGACTAAAAACGACCCAACCAGACAGCCACCAAGTCGTAATCCTTGATTGACCTGGGCGGCTATACTGTGACTTTTGCCTTGTTCAAGCCTCAGTCAAAGTGGGGGCTTCTGTAGACACCCAGATTTGGACCTGCTGACTGCTGGAGTGCCCAGCAAACACCCGATGACAATCGGGCTGCAACGCGACGCGAGTTTGCGATGTTTTAGATAGTTTTTTCTATAGAAGGGATCAAATAATTACTCGGAAATATTAAATTAACATCAAGGCAGCCTTAGTCGTGTCGTTACGGTTGCGTCGACACTAATTAGATTCAATTCCGACACCGGGACTCCAAATCGGTCTCAAACTACGCAAAATCAACCATAGTCAGCATACCGAGCCAAGCGAACCCCGGGATGTACACCCGAGGCCCACTCGGTGCAATAGCACGCAAGGTCAAAGGGGAAACTTAACCTCCAAGATAGCAAATGATACGCACACTCTCGATTTTGGAAAGTATCAAAATCGTATCTTCAAATTCCCGAACGCCTCACACCAAGCGTCCTAGCTCTCACACGCACGAACCCAGGTGCCTGAGAATAGGTGCGCTTGGACTCAGGCGTCCATCCAGGCGATGTGAGCCGAAAACAACTATAAATACCCCCCCCCCCACCCCACCCCATTCATTCGACACACAACAACTTCTCATTCTCTTCTCCTTTTACTCATTACGAGTTTCTCTTGCTTGGGCTCGCACCCCGACACCTAAAGCAAACGATCCACTCGATCGTAGTCTCCATAAGCAAAATTGATGCTACTCCTCACCTTCGAGCACTCCACTCGATCCCGAGGTGCCTGTGTTCGACTAGCTACTCCGAGTCTATTAACGGAGTTCTGCCGGATTAGCCGTAGAACCAGCAAGTAGTAACGAAACTCTGCCGGATTAGCCGAGGAAGGAGCAAACGATAAATGGAACTATGCCGAAATCACAAGGCAAGCTGGGAGGATCCGCCTTTTAAAGTCGAATCGTCACTAGGTTATCATCTAAACAAAACTTTACATTTCTGTACTTTTATTATGCACTACGATATATAATGTCAAATGTGGACAGTAGGTCCGTAACACTTACTAAAACACGTAACCTCCCAACTTAAACCATAAACAATAAAATACCCTAAATAGACCCGAGTAGTTCCGAGATCCGTTCTCAACTATCTATGCATCATGTTCCGTTTAGCGTATATTTCGAGGGTGCAACTCCTCACTATGTGATTTGCTTGCATTCGCATTTACAGCTTTCGTATGATTTATTGCTTTTATGACCTTATAATCTCATGCTAAATCACCTAACACGAGAATTAAAACTTAAACATGCTAAAACTGAACAAAGCGATGGTGGGGTTCCATATTAGTTCCGGGGCTCACCTTACATGGTTCGATGCACCCTTACTAATACCAAGACGACACAACTTAAGCAGAATACCAGGTAAGGTATACCACGAGAACGACTAGAATCCGTATTTTCACGTTAAAACTGAATTGCTAATACATATAATATTAGTACTCTCTACTCTTATGTGCATCTTTTCAAGGCCTGCTTGTCACGTGAAATCGCATACAAAGAATGTAAACATAACTACTTCGACGACAAAGCTTACTTGTCCTTAAACAACCGACATGGCAAAATATAGGGTTAAACAATGGATGTTACAGTACTTCCGCCACAACAAGGGAACAAAGTTATCAGCCCACCGATTGATTAGTAGAGGCCGCTATGTGCGGGCGGGATTGGGTGTCGATGTCTAACGGATGTTGGCTTCCCAATACGTACCCTCACCCCTTACTCAGAATCGACGGTTTCCGGATGTCCAAAACCATTGCCAATGAGAGTCATTCCAGGCATGGAGTGCTTAAGGGTACAAGTCTTTATCTTTAGGTCCTGTGCCACTCAACTTTGAGCCAGTTAGGGATCAAAGTTGACTTGAACGGTTTCCGAGTCCCCATAATTGACTCGGTGGCGACTCCACAAATCGGCAACGAATTCGGTTCGCTAAAAAGGTCGCTTTACCAAACATATCGGCCTTTAGACATTTACAATCACGACTCGATCGATCCCAACGGAAACACGGGTGCCCGCACCCGTCTAGTAAAAATCCAGATCGTCATCCGAATCGAGATCTGAAACATCGCCCCGAACGCGAGATTGGACCGGCCCCTGACCGGGAGGGGGCCACGTGGGTGGCCGCTGCGATGAAACCGGGTCGGTCCGGCGTGGAGCGCCGGGCGGTGCAGACGGACGTCCACAGAGTTTGTTACTCAGTGGGTACTAACCTTGTGTGTTGTCTAACTTGTCCACCCAATTTCCTTGGTGGGCCTGCGATGATCCAATTCATATTTTTTATCTTTTGGGGAACAATGCTAGTGCAGGTTGATGATGTGTGATGATTGTATCTGGTTGAGTGTACGAGATGGGTCTGCGCTGTCACTGAACACATTTTAAGATTGTAATTATATTAAGTTGGGCTTTCGCTCGCTGATGCAATTGTATGATCACACTCCGTTGATACGAGATGGTAATATTCATTATGTGGTTTTAAATGGTTGGTTTCAGAATTGTATTTTAATGGACTATTACCTCGCGTTATACCGAGATGGTAACACCTTCATCAACTCGGAAATGTCTTGATAAAGCTTCTGGGTAAATAAGGGTGTTACACTCAAGCAGTTCTCCCAGCTATATTACATAATATATAGGCAATAGAAGCATAATATATGAAAATAGATTAAAACTCACAACATTATATATCAAAATACATTCAAACCAAAAAATAATTTTGCAGCCTAACGACGTCAAAACGAATAATGGAATATAAAACATATGATCAGTACAACTTTTATTACTAGAGATATGTCAAAACAGTACCGGTGTCACTAGTTAACGAACTCAGTGTCCACAAAGCGACTCCTAAGCCCTCTCACGAGGCAACTTAAACTATAATAGGATTGCGTTCAGCGAGGTCCTAGCCTAGCTATATGCGCATGACTGCTGAGCATAAATGATACCTAGTTTGACAATCAATGTATCCCTAACTAAGATACACCGACCATATACACTACAAGAATAAAGGTCAAGGGCGTCCATAAATGGCTTGCGTTAATAGACGCCATTTGGGGACGGGCGTCCTTTGTCACACGTTAGGATGTGGAAGCCCAACCTGGTTGTCTATTTTTCAAGCGGGCGTCCAATGTTGGGTGCCAGAAAACGGAGCGTCCACAACGATGTCTAACAGAAGACGCCATTTTCAGATAGCTGGCATGTGACAGTGGATGCCAGCTTCCCAAAGATGGCGTCCACTATCAGACGCCATATGACGTTTACGGCGTGCGACAGTGCACGTCATCTGCCCAGTGATTGCGTCTACTGTCGCACGCCAGGAAGCTGCATATTTGCGTTTTTTGGTCAATATCACGCATATAATGGCGTCGGATAATGGACACCATGTAAGCTGTATGGCGTCTATTAGTGGACGCCATACATGTCGTTGCTAGGCCGTAAACATGTGTTTGATGTCTAGCCAAATCTGCAAAAAAACCAAAATTCACAACACTTCTAATCTCAACTTTATCCACAAAATTCACAACGCTTTAACTCTCAATGTAAAATACACAACGCTTGAACTCTCAACACATGTCTAGCTAAAAGAACCTTTATATAAATAAATTTTAAGATACAGTAATCACATATATACAAATTAGTTTTAAGATACGTTAATCATAAATCCATTTACAACAACAACAGTCAATCAGGTAACCGTAAAGCTAGCTGAAGCCCTCGAGTTCCCACCATCCCCGTTAAAGGGGTCTCTATCGTCTGAAGGGCGATAGTTAGGACCAGGTTGCATCTCGCAAACATGGTCCTAAACAGCTGCATTTCTTCCCGCATCTTCCTGATTTCCTCCTCTTGACGTGCCAAGTGTTCCTTTATCTGCTCCTTCTCCGGCTCATGCTGAGATCCCGCAGGCGTATACTTCATCTGTGAAGCAGTTCCAAGACGCGGTGGTGGAGGTGTGAAGAAAATGGGGTGCGCATTCCCTATGCCGTACACAACCCCTTTTCTGTACCCGTCGACGACATGAAAAAATGCTGCATTCGGATCTTGTTGGGTAGGTTGATCAGAAGCGGTGTCGATGGTCTAGTTTGCGGTCGAGTCGACATAGGCATCCTAAATAAACAACAATTTTTTTCAGTTTTAGTTATTAGATAAAAGCATCGGTATAATTATTTAACCACATATACTAAGACAAAGTTGATTTATTTGTAATAGTTAGTACTCACCCAAATCTCCTGATCCCTCCTTGTGACAAAGGTCGACTCCCCTTTGTCATTGGTCTTTCCATGCATGTCCAGGAACAGCTCTGGAGCGGTGAACATTTTCCCGGTATCTGCTTGTATCTAATAAATGTATATGAATGTTAGGTGAATATTATGCAAATATAATTTATGAGAATTTAAATAATACTATATTAATAAAAATCATACCTTCAAAGCCTAACGGAACAACGACTAAGAACCCCGATGATGTCTAGGGTTCGCCTTCCCCTCTATATTCGCATTCTACATCTTATTCTTCTTTCCATGTTGTGATCTCGCCTTGAACTCTGGACTAGAATGATATGCGACCCACCTCTCCAATGCTTCACTTAAATTCGATTTATTTAACATATTAATTAAGAAAATATTGAAGTTAGATTATTTGTTAAAACTGACTATTATTAAAAACTATACCTCTAAGATCTTTCAGTGCAGTCACATGCTCATGTCGTTTGTACATGACGTCCGCAAAACGTCATGTATAAGTCTCATTGTACCGATCCCAGACCCTACCTTCGAGCTGAGACTTCCAAACAACTTCAGCTACAAAATCGATCCGGATTATTAGTAGCGAAAATATTTACAAAGTCTATATTCTGAAATAATAACAATGTGATTAAAATGCCAACGTACCCTAAAGTTGTTGAACCGCTGCTGACGTTGGTCTAGGGGC
Organism: Agrostemma githago; assembly: GCA_958450325.1. Lineage (NCBI taxonomy): Eukaryota > Viridiplantae > Streptophyta > Magnoliopsida > Caryophyllales > Caryophyllaceae > Agrostemma > Agrostemma githago. The sequence goes on along the minus strand of OY288239.1, from coordinate 73,904,850 downwards.
ACCAGAGTCCAACAAGCGTACCCCAAGCCTTTATCGATCAAGTAGCTGTTCGTACGCCCTTTTGATCACATCTTTGTGCAGAAACCTGCACCGTGTCGAGAATCACATATATATGAAATCTTAAAAAATTATTCCAGCAATTTATTTTTCATATGTTAGAATATATTACCAGATGTTGTTAGGATCAATCCTCAACCGTCCCTCATCGTCAAACTGTTGTGTCCCCTGCCCTTGTTGTTGCTACTCCTCTTGGTTCTGATGCTGCTCCGATCCCGTTTCGGGGAACACTTCTTCCATCTCTTCCTTCTCGCGGGATGTCTGAACCGACCTACTACTCCCACCGCGTCTCTTGCCTCTACCTGCCATCTTAACCTTGCAACAAACAATATCAGCAGTAAGTAGCAATTAAAATTAGCGATGAAACAATAAAACAAATTAGAAAAATAGTAATAAATAAAACCTACTAATACCTTTCTAGTAATCATCTTCGCTATCCTTATCGCCATCACCCACTTCTTCCTCTTCATCCTGATCTCCCTCCTCCTTTTCATCGCCATCCACATCATCATCATCCAAATTCTCCTGGTCCTGTCCGTCATCCTCCTCAAGGATCTCCCGAACATCCATAACGATGTCATCGTTATCACCACCGTCATCATCCTCTAAATCGTTCTCTACCCCTTCATTATGATTTTCATCGGAGAATATGGTTTCATCACTTGGAGATAAGCGTGTATTACCTGAAATAGCATCTTCCTAGAAAAGATTACTGTCTATTTGCCCCCGTGATTTAGTCTTAAAGACTGCCCATCATTGACACTGATTTCTATCATTTCTTGTGGTAGGATAAGGAGCAAAGTACACTTGTTGTGCTTGACATGCGAGTATAAAGGGATCGTACTTAGGATATTTCCTAGTGTGATTAACTTCGACTATCTTGTAACGTTCATGCACTCTTGTACCATTCACTGAGTTGTCCTTCCACTCACATTTAAATATCACAGCTCTATACCCACGTTCTTTACCAGCGTAACACAGCTCAAAAATATCCTCCAAAATACCGTAGTACTCCTCACCATCAAGAGATGACACATTCACACCAAAATTACATCTACCCTTATTCTTCTCGTAGTTGAATGTGTGAAAATTAAACCAATTTACCGAGTAGCGGTTCCAGGTTTTAACCACTTGCAAAGGACCGTATGCCAAACTTCTGACCAAATTATCTTGTATATCTAAGGCAATTACATGATCCTTAAGCCACTTAGGAAACTGTTCCTCATGCTTATTCCAAATATCATCAGCATTGACATCTGGGTTTCCAGCCACAAATTCGGTTACAAATTGCTTCTCATAAGGCTTCAAAACCTCACAATCGAAAAGTAGATAAAGGTGAGCTCGATTGTATTCATTCTCATCTAACATCATAGAACCCTCAATTGATGAAGTTCCTCCCTCGTCCTTAATTTGAAAAAACTCTGGTATGTTAGGATCAATTACCACCGATTTCTCTAGGTTAAGATTCTTGGTTTTAGTTTGGAGATCTTTCTCAAAGTAGAAGGAGCAGAAGTTCGCAATCTCTTCTGTTAAATACGCATTACAAATAGAACCCTCCACCCTAGCCTTGTTACCAATTTTCTTCTTCAAATGGTTAAGAAACTTGATAAAAATTATGTACCTTTCAAATGGGTACATCCATCTATATTGGACAGGTCCTCCAACCTTAGCATCGTAGGGCAAGTGGATCGGTAGATGCTCCATCGAATTATAGAACGATGGTGGGAAGATCATCTCAAGTTTGAAGAGTATCTGCGGAATTTGATCCTCCAGCCGAGTCAAGTCCTCAATTGATATTGTAGAAGAACGCAAATCTCGAAAAAACTGAGATATCTCAGTTATAGAATTCCACACCGTCGGTGGCAGAAGCTGCTTTAATGATACTGGTAGTAATCTCTCCATAAACACATGGCAATCATGACTCTTTAAACCTTGCAGCTTTAGATTCTTGTGATCAGCACATCGCTTAAAGTTAGAGGCATACCCATCAAGGAACTTCAACTTCTCTACCCACTCCAATAATGCCTTTCTCTGAGCCTTGTCGAGGTTATACACGGCTCTCAGTTTGGATCCATCTCGTTTTATGTGCAGTTGAGGACGGTCATAAATTTTTTTTACATCTCGCCGAGAACCTGCAGTGTCATAACTTTTACCATCCACATCCATCACAGTGTGAATCAACTGCTCAAAAAAGATTTTCTCTATGTGCATCACATCAAAATTATGACGAAGTAACAAAGTACTTGATGCGCGCTGTCGCTGACACGCATGCAAACAATATTTTAACACCGACTAACCTAACTGATGTAGTAGTGGTAGGTCGGGATCGATCCACAGGGAGAGGGTTAAGCGATATTGGTCAAGTCTAGAGTTTAATCGCGATTGGAATTGAGATGGGGGTTTTGGGATGAGAGGAGTCGAACTAAGGTTGGCGAACTACACTACTAAGGCTAGGAACAATAATAGGAAAGGTGTTGAGGAGAGTCGGGATTCAAAAATGGGGTCTTAGAGTCTCGGGATCGAGTTTTAGTTACAACGTTGAAAAGGGAGAGTGCCACCTTTCGGTTTCTTCACCCAACCTACCTAAACCCGCTTTCGCGACGAAGGGGTAAGTCTCAAATTAAGGTAATTTCTACCCCGAGTTTCCCCATATTGATATAAACGAGTCAAGGTCAATCTAGCTGCAGTCTAGGTCAACAAAGACACAAAAACCTTAAAATTGATAATCAACAAGTAAACAACCCACCAACATCCCTTGAACCAAATAATCCAAATCCTCCTCCCTAATTCCCCAACAAGAAAATCTACTCACTAGTCATGATGATTAACAACAAAACACTAACTAAGGAGAATTTTAACTAAAGCATGCATAACAACTACACTAACAATTAACACTAAGGAGAGAGATTAACTAACACACAATCTAAAGAGAAGCTAACAATGGAGAGAAAATCATAAACTAATGGAGAAAAGAGAGAGGAAAGAATTTACCAACTATGGAGGAAACTAAGAAGGAAGATGAAGATAACATAAAAGATTGAATCTTGGGAGAAATATACAAGAATTTGTCACTAATCCATGCATAAATCTTCAATCTTCAATAAAAGAAATACGAATCTTCAAGAAATAAAATAAGAGTCTTGTCACATAAACTCTTAAAAAACCCTTGAATCTTCAATATAAAACACAATCAACTACAAAGATGGATGCTTGATTACTAATTAATCTAATACTAAGTGGATCTAATAATTGTTTGTAGAAATTTTTCACTAGAGAACTTACTACAACTACTACTAGAGAATTCTCTATACTACTCCTACTCCTAAGAGGCTCACACAAGGCTCAAGAAGGCACAAAACCCTAGGAGGAGTACTTATAGAATCTCTTAATGGGTTGCACAAACTTCAAGGCTCAAGTCCAATTTCTCTTCATTTTAGCTAAACCATCACCCTTTGCATTTTCATGGGGTGAAACTTCACCCTGTGGCTCGACATAATAATCCCACCGGGTGAAATTTCATCCGGTGAGATTTTCTTCTCAATTTGCAAATCCGGCTCGGTTTCTCCATCGGGCGAAATTTCACCCGGTGGGCGAAATTTCGCCCGATCGTGAGTGCAATGAAAATCTTCGGTGAGGTGGAAAATGTCGTCGGGTGAAACTTCGCCCGATGATGACTCACCGGGTGAAGTTCCACCCGGTGGAGTTTCTCCTCTTTTCCGGTCTCTTTCTTCGTCGATCAATTGGATTACTCGAACTTTCGGTTGTGTGCTTCGCTCTTTGGACCGTATCTCTCTCATGCTCGTAGAAGCTCATACACGTTTTCGGTCGAAAATCCTATCGAAATAGACAGAAAACTACCAAAAACACGTAAAATGTAAAAGAGAGACACTAATGCGAGAATTACTCAAAATACGGCGATAATCGCACTCTATTCTCGCAAAACGGAGGAAAACGGGTCTAAATGGGAGGAAAAACGGTCCAAATTTTGCACACAACAATTCCCCCACCCTAAACCGTTGCTCGTCCTCGAGCAAAGACCCAAAAAGAAATTAGCTACTACTACTACTAAGCTAGACTATGCTAAGCCGATACGGGGCAATTAACGGGCTCGCTTCGTCCCTTCAACTTACATCGAGATACCCATGAGGTAGAGTACCTCCATGCAAGGCAAGTTGGGGCTTGCTCAAAATTGGGGTTGCGACTAACACACACAAACACACAAAACAAGGAAGACACACGAAAAGATAGTCGCAACCAAAGAGAAGATAAATCACCGAATCCTTCATCGAAACGGCGAAGAAAGCACCGGTTTGAGCTTAAGACAAGCGAGAACACTACCAAGTTAGTAACGCAAATTGACATGGACAAGGTCCTAATAGGATGACAATCAAACAATAAAAACATTGAAAATTTACCAAGGTCCGTCTAATTCCACTAGAGATGCCTACAACGGGACGATAAATGGCGTGAATAATTGAGAACCATGGAGTTAGTAAGCACTGTAGGTAAGTGTTATGTCGTCCACTAAGCTAAGCCTAGAGGATCGTCCCAAACTCGAGAAAGCCAATTAGACCAAACAGATGGACAAGTGTTTGCGAAATGGTAAAGATTGCCAAATTACCTCTATTTTCCTTCCTCGGGACTCGCTCCTCTTGTAGGCATTTCATGGCAGTAAGTCAATCAAGGGATTATTTGGGTTTGGGAACGATTTTTGAGATTTTGATTTCCTTTTCGGTTTTCTTTCCCCATTATTTCGATCGAGGGCTTTTTTTTTCTTTCTTTTTTCAACACCCTTCTTCTTCATTTTTCCCTTTTTCTTTTTGAATATCTCTTTTTTGGCTAGATAGTTCATTTGATATCAAGGTAAAGCATATTCTTGCAAACTTATTTGTGAAAATGGGTGAATGGTAGAAAAATAGGCTAGTCGGGTGTGCACTCCCTCCGAACCCACAAAAGGATGGAAATTTGGACTAAAGAAATGGCTTCTCAAGTAAGGTCACCTAAGAGAACGGGGAACGGTAACCAAGGCCTTATCACTCCATGGGTGGTCTAGGTGGTCAAATGCAAATCCCGGTGTAGACTCTTAGTAGAAAAGATGGACTTATGGTAAAAATCCAATGCAAAAATTGGTTCAAGGTCATTCTACTAGAAATATGTCCAAAAATCAAAAAGGTTCACTAACAAGGGAGTAATAAACACTCGGCTTAAACTCAAAATTGGGTTTTCGAAAACTTTACCTAGACACGCTATACACACAATGAAAAAGAATACACAAAAATGACAACAACACAAGAAAACAAAACAAAACCACAAACACAAGTATAGCCAAGCACTCCGAACTCCATCAAGGCAACACAATCACAACCACCAATTCCAAAATGTTCACCAAGTGAACCTCCAAATAGCATAAATGCCCAAACTCCCATGCATAAGAGAAAGGGGTAAAACGAAGGTAGAAAATATTACCGCGCGGTTTTCATTCCATTTCCGCTACCTTACGTATCTATGCTAAATGGTTGGTGGTGTACCTACAAGAAGGAGAATGCAAGGCAATACAAGTGGCACAAAACAAAAATAAAAGAGAAAAGAAAACTAAAATGAAATTTTTTTTGGGTTTTTGGTTTTTAAAGGAAAAATGAAAAAGAAAGGAAGAAAAAGGATAGTAGATCCCTCCCCCACACTAAAACCGTGCATTGTCCCCAATGCACAAGTAGAGGAAGAATCAAAAAAGAATAAAAAGAGAAAAGAACGGAAAATCTTTTTGAATTTTTATGATTTTTAAAATGTTTTTGGATTTTTGATTTTCAAAATGAAGAGAATAAAAAGAAAAGAAGTGAAAAATGAAAAATAAAGAAAAAGAAGAGAAAATAAAAGGAAAATGAAAAGAAAAAGGAAAAAGAAGAAAAATTGATAAGTGGAGAAGGGGTGTAGGTGTAATCACGTCACCTCGCCCGGATTCCGCACGAATCGGGAAAAATTAAAAGAAAAAGAAAATTTTGGATTTTTCAAATTGGTCTTGGTGCGATCAAATCACCTAAGACCGGGAGCAACAATCAGGTCCTTCTTCTCTAAGGCACCTGCAGATAAAACCTCACCTTTGTAATGACCCAAGTAGGATCACGTGAGGGGCTGACAACTCACCAAACCAACCAAAATATTACCACAAATCAACCAACAACCATAATTCTCAAATGCCAAAAATTGGCGCTACAAGACTGACAAAGATTACTGAGACTAGAGAACAGATTATTGACAACTGACAACGACATCCAACACCCCCACACCAACACTGACGACACTCGACCACTCACATCGGACCTGGGGAACGAGGTGGTGGGTAGTAAGACACTGGCGGAGGCATACCGAAAAATCGATCAAAATAAAGCTGTTGCTGTTGCAACATCCTTTGGTTCTCCTCCGCCGCCAACCTCGCTGCTTGGGCATCACTAGCAGCGTCCCTAGCCATCTCAAAGCTACTCCAGGCAAACTCAAAGCCTTCCCTAGAGTACGTGTAGGAACTATGCGCAGTATCGCGCGCATCCTGGGCTACGTTATAGGCGTCCTGGGCCAGGTTCAGAGAGGTGGTCGAGTTCTTCCAAGTCTGACGTGTTCGATCATAAACTTCCCCCCACTGGTTATAAAAGTTGTCCAATCCGAAGAACGAGGAGTGTTGTGGAGGACTCATGTTAACGTCCTCCTGAAAACCTGGGGTAGACTGGGTGAACGTGGAGTGTTTGTGTGATTCAAAGTCGGGTGTGAAAAACTGTGAGGTCTGGGGTTCGGTCTGATGGGAGGAAGAGGGTGCCTGTGATGATGACGGTAAAGTTCTATGACCCTCATCCCGGGAGGTTTCAACCTCCGGTTCCTTCTCCGACACGTATACGACCTCAATATCATCGTCGCCATAATCTAAAGGTCCATCAGAACCATATAAAACTTACCTCGGGTGTTATCCCGAATGTACTCCCCAGACCTCTTCGGCATGCCGAAGTTCTCTTCAATATCTAGCCTAACCTATTCGGGGTTAGGCATTGCAATAGCTCTCATTTCAATAATCTTATACAAGAACAAACTGTTATAATCCCCTTTCTGGGGCCACACAAGGAAAGGACAATAAACTTCATCTATAAAAATTCCCGCCCCATCAACTGGTGTCAAATCACTAAAATCAATGTCCAAGGCTTTAGCTAACATCGTCACAATACCGCCACAAGAAATTTTCTTGCGGCTGCCCTTCGCAACCTGGGCAAAATGAGTAGCTAAGGCCTCGGACATATCGATAGACGAGCCTCTGTTCAAAACCGCATCCTCCAACAACTGTACAGTTGTGGCACTACAGTTATGGTGCGTATCATAGCTTGTCAGGAATGAGTTGGCTATGATACGCGCCAAATACCGAAGGATGGGGTTTCGAATAGAGAAAAAACGCATCTTCCCTCCCTTGAAAGTCCTCTGGCGGGCTATTTTAAACCAGAATCGATCTCGGCCGAATTTATCGTCCCGAATCTGTCCCGCCCTAGGCCTTCCAAGGACCGAAGAAGGTAAACCAAGCAATGCACCAAAGTCCCTCAAGTTGAGGACGTACAGAGTTTCTCGCAACTGAAACGAGACAGTGGCATTATCGTCACCACTTAGCTCAAAAGTTGCGAAAAACTCGCACGTCAACTTCTGAAAAGTTTCCTCCTCGGAGGCATAAAATTTAATAAGACCAAGGCTTTGGCACATTGCTTGTACCTGCGGTTCTATGCCCATACGCTCAAGTACATCTCGAGCCGCCCAACGAGTCGGCTCGAGACGACAGGCCAAATTTTTTTTACATTTATCATGATGAGTTTTTTTTAGCGAAATATAAACCAGAATCAGCATGACGGAAATTACGACAAATTTTTGGGTAACGTACCTCAAGCGGAACAGGTTGTTCGCGCGGGATTGATCTTTGTGTCTGAACCGACATTCGGGACAGATTCGTCCCGACTCTCGGCCGTCTCCTCCGACCTAGAGGATGATGTTGACCCCGAATTCCGATTAAGCATTGAAGAAATTTGTTTCCTTGCCATTTGCTTTACCCTTCTCATCCTTGTTGCTTGAATTTAACAAATATGGTGATGACGGTCTCGGTTTGGGGTTTGTCTGAACTTGAACGATTTCTAAAAAAAAAACTCCAAGGAAGTGTTAGGAATGTGATGAGGATGAGAAATATATAATTTAATTGGAATTTGGTGGAGGAATGGAAGGATTAGAGGTGGTTTAAGGTGGAGGATTTGGGGTTTGTTTGGGGTTTTTGGGGTTTGGTTGAGGGGAGAGAGAGAGAGAGAGGAAAAGTGAATAATGAAGATGGGAAGGGGGGTTTAGTTGGGTAAGGGTGCCACGGGGTGTTATTTCGCCCGGTGGTCACCATCAGGCGAAATTTCACCCGACGGTGTTTGGACCATTTCTCGACATTTCCGCGCTATTTCACCACCGGGCGAAATTTCGCCCGGTCAGATTCCACCGGGCAAAATTTCGCCCGGTCGGATTTCCGTCAATTTCCAAGTCGCAAAATATTTTCACCTTCGGGCGAAATTTCGCCCGGTGAGATTCCACCGCGTGAAATTTTGCCCGGCGGATTTTCCGTCAATTCCTTTATTCGAGCAAAGTTGCCATCGGGTGAATTTTCACCCGGTAAAATAATCCACTTCAAAATAGGACTTTGCTACGAAAATTCTTCTACGACTTGGCCCAAAACCATCCTTAACTCTTCAATAAAATTAATCCTCTCGACCCATGCATTAGCTACATGGAGAAAAACTCTCAAAATTCATAGCGCATCCCAAAAATTCCAAAAGAAATCTTCACGGTTCCTGCAGGTACCAAACATGCTCCAAAAGAAAAATCCAAAAGCTATTGTCCAAATAAAATAAATAGAGATGGGAATATACAAATATTTACAAGGTGGTTATTATGGACACCATCAAACCGAATTGAATAGTTTCAGTTTAATCGGGGTTGCTTGAAAAACAACCCGGAGTACCATGCTTCTTGTTCTTGAAAATAACGCCACCAACCATATGTTCTCTTCTTGGCCTTGGTAAACCCATAAGCCGAGCTACGTCCGGTAGCATACCCCACTCATTTAAAACTTCTTCTTCGGAGGCTTGACCAAGTATAAGAAAAACGCCATCATCATCACTATCATTATAGTGGACATCTTCTTCGGATGGTTCTTCGGTGGCATAGTTAAACGTCGGTGCAAGGTTCAATGGATTAGGAGGTTGGTAATTATCTCGTGCTAGAAGTTCGTCATCGGTTGGTATTTCCACCATATGATCCCACAATTCCTTTCCGAAAGGGATATTCGGCAAGAAAGCGGGCAATACAAATTGAACAGTGCTATAACCAACATTAAAAGATAATTTCCTTTTTTTTACATCGATAATCACTCCGCCGGTTTCTAGGAAAGGTCGCCCTAGTAAGATAGGATTGCGTTCTTCAATGGGCATGTAAAGGACCACGAAATCGGTAGGTATGCATATAGGACCTACCATAACCATAAGATATCGTGCTAACCCAATTGGCGCCTTCGAAGTACCGTCGGCCATCTGAACGTTAAGCGGAAAGTGTACCATCCTTGGAAAATTGATTGTTTGAGCAATGATCAATGGCATAAGGCAAATATCCGCCCCAAGAACATATAAAGCTCGATGTATCTCAACATTTTCGATCGAGCAAGGTATGCAGAAGCTACCGGGGTCACCAAGCTTAGTAGGTATGGTAACTTTTGGGGTGACCCTAGGTAGTAGTGGAGTTTCCTTCCTTATGGTAGAATTCAAAATTATACCCCTTATATACTCGGTCGGAGTTGGCATAGAGGGACTAGTTTCTAAATTCTCTATCAAATCAGTGAAGGTTATCCTGTCTAAGGCTTGGTTATCGAGTGGGATTGGTGGCTTGTCATTCAAGGGGGGCACTTCGATCTTCGAAACTAGGTTTGTGTCCTCTATGGGAATTTGTTCAATAACATACGCAAGGTCTCCTACAAGGTACTTTGATGGATCTCTTCTTGGGTCTTCGATTACACTCTTGACCACTTTCTCATCGGGTTCATTGATTGAGGGCTGAGATGTAAGAGTTCGCGGGTCAAAGGGTTTCACCGTTCCTTTTTGTTGATCACCTTAACGGCATTCACGGATGCATGATTGAAAGAATCGGTCGGCTCTTGAGAAGACTGGGCTTGCAAGGCGGAACGTGCCTCTAAAGCTTCAAGTCTAGCTCGGTTTGACGCATTTTCTTTCAATAAGAACTTGATCGTTTGTTGAATGTCATAAAAGGGTTGAGAGTTACCTTGAAAGTTCCTTGGAGGACGGGTTCCAAAAGGAGGACCTTGATTGAATGGAGGATGGGTTCCAAAGGGAGGACCTTGATTGAATTGAGGATGGGTTCCAAAGGGAGGGCCATAGTTTGGTCTAGGTGGCCCTTGAGAATAAGAATAACCTTGATTAAATTGATTTGTGTGAGGAGGTCTTGGTTGATAATAGAAACCGTGTGAATTAGGATAAACCCTTTGATTGGGGGCTCTTGGAAAAGAATATGATCCTTGAGTAGGCATGGAATAAAATCCGGTCCCCAAATTTGGATTGTTCGTTTGAGATTTTTCATGGGTTCTTTGGGTGTTGGCTTGATAAGCACTCTCCTTTCTCATACACAATTCGGAATCGTGGTCATATCTCCCGCAATGATCACATGGAATTTCAATACGATACAATTTAGGTGGTGAAATGGATGATCGTCTAGGTGAAATCACTCTTCTTGGTGGAGATGGTCTTTGTGGAGATGTTCTAGTCTTGGGTGGAGAATTGGCTCTAGCAACATACACTTCAAATTGCCTAACCAACTCCTCAACTCTAGCTTCAAGTTCGGTTCTCCTCTCGGTTGACGATGTTGACTCACCACTTAGCTCTTCATGTTGATCATTTTCGGAGTATTCATCATTCTTGGCTATCCTTTCAATGAGTTTTGTGGATTCAATTTCATTTAACAAAAAGAAATCGCCCTTTGCCGCCGCATTGACATTTTCTTTGGCGTTGTCCAATAACGAGTGGAAGAATATATGAAGTAGAAGCCAACTAGGGATGCCGTGGTGCGGACATTTTCTTTGCAATGTTTGACATCCGTCCCATGCTTTACTTATGCTCTCATTTTCTTGTTGTTGGAATGTTTGAATTTCTCTTCGGAAATTGTTAGTCTTGGATGGTGGGTAGTATTTTTCGAGGAAAGAGTTGCTCAAATGTTCCCAAGTGCGAAAAGTATTGTTGGGAAAACTCTTAATCCATCTCCTTGCTCCATCACGCAAGGTGCGAGGAAAAAGGATTCGACATAGTTGGCACTCGGTGACTCCTTCAATCTTGACACCAATAAGACTTTCTTTGAAAAGGCAAACATGCTCTATCACATCTTCATCCGGCAAAACTCGAAAAGTTTGTTGTTGAATTAAATGGATGATGGAAGGTTTAAGCTCGAAACTTTCCGGGATGGCTCCAACGAAGACGGGTGAAGAAATATCTTCAATAGATGGTTGAGAATGGGACCCAAGTGTAGCCATGCTTGAATCCTTGGAAGTTGTTTGAGGATGGAGTGTTGAGAAATGAAGTGATTGGTGGAGGATTACACTATCAAGTTGTTGCTTCGGTCACAATATTTCCAAGCGACTTGTTCTCCGGATGGGGATCAAGCAACCTAAATCAAAAGTATGCCTAGCAAAAACTCAACAAACAATGAGTCCTCCTAGCACCTAATGGCACTAGGGTAGGAGGAAAGAAAAACAATTATCCAATCACAAAGACTTAATCAGTTAACTAATCACCGTCTCCCCGGCAACGGCGCCATTTTGATGCACGCTGTCGCTGACATGCATGCAAACAATATTTTTAACACCGACTAACCTAACTGATGTAGTAGTGGTAGGTCGGGATCGATCCACATGGAGAGGGTTAAGCGATATTGGTCAAGTCTAGAGTTTAATCGCGATTGGAATTGAGACGGGGGTTTTGGGATGAGAGGAGTCGAACTAAGGCTAGCGAACTACACTACTAAGGCTAGGAACAATAATAGGAAAGGTGTTGGGGAGAGTCGGGATTCGAAAATGGGGTCTTAGAGTCTCGGGATCGAGTTTTAGTTACAACGTTGAAAAGGGAGAGTGCCACCTTTCGGTTTCTTCACCCAACCTACCTAAACCCGCTTTTGCGACGAAAGGGTAAGTCTCAAATTAAGGTAATTTCTACCCGAGTTCCCCCATATTGATAGAAACGAGTCAAGGTCAATCTAGCTGCAGTCTAGGTCAACAAAGACACAAAAACCTTAAAATTGATAATCAACAAGTAAACAACCCACCAACATCCCTTGAATCAAATAATCCAAATCCTCCTCCCTAATTCCCCAACAAGAAAATCTACTCACTAGTCATAATGATTAACAACAAAACACTAACTAAGGAGAATTTTAACTAAAGCATGCATAACATCTACACTAACAATTAACACTAAGGAGAGAGATTAACTAACACACAATCTAAAGAGAAGCTAACAATGGAGAGAAAATCATAAGCTAATGGAGAAAAAGGAGAGGAAAGAATTTACCAACTATGGAGGAAACTAAGAAGGAAGATGAAGATAACATAAAAGATTGAATCTTGGGAGAAATATACAAGAATTTGTCACTAATCCATGCATAAATCTTCAATCTTCAATAAAAGAAATATGAATCTTCAAGAAATAAAACAAGAGTTTTGTCACATAAACCCTTGCAAAACCCTTGAATCTTCAATATAAAACACAATCAACTACAAACATGGATGCTTGATTACTAATTAATCTAATACTAAGTGGATCTAATAATTGTTTGTAGAGATTTTTCACTAGAGAGCTTACTACAACTACTACTAGAGAATTCTCTATACTACTCCTACTCCTAAGAGGCTCACTCAAGGCTCAAGGAGGCACAAAACCCTAGGAGGAGTACTTATAGAATCTATTAATGGGTTGCACAAACTTCAAGGCCCAAGTCCAATTTCTCTTCATTTTAGCTAAACCATCACCCTTTGCATTTTCATGGGATGAAACTTCACCCTGCGGCTTGACATAATAATCCCACCGGTTGAAATTTCACCCAGTGAGATTTTCTTCTCAATTTGCAAATCCGGCTCGGTTTCTCCATCGGGCAAAATTTCACCCGGTGGGTGAAATTTCGCCTGGTCGTGAGTGCCATGAAGATCTTCGGGAAGGTGAAAAATGTCGTCGGGCGAAACTTCGCCCGATGATGACTCACCGGGTGAAGTTTCACCCGGTGGAGTTTCTTCTCTTTTTCGGTCTCTTTCTTCGTCGATCAATTGGATTACTCGAACTTTTGGTTGTGTGCTTCGCTCTTTGGACCGTATCTCTCTCATGCTCGTAGAAGCTCATACACGTTTTCGGTCGAAAATCCTATCAAAATAGACAGAAAACTACCAAAAACACGTAAAATGCAAAAGAGAGACACTAATGCGAGAATTACTCAAAATACGGCGATAATCGCACTCTATTCTCGCAAAACAGAGGAAAAATGGGTCTAAATGGGAGAGAATATGGTCCAAATTTGGCACGCAACAGTACTCCAATATGGAAGGCTAGAGAAAATGCTTCGTTTAAACCAACCAATTTTCAGCTTCTTCAGATCTTTGAACTCCTGATCGGTTCCATCAATAGTAGACGGGAACTCGGAAATCAACTCCCATATTTCATCTCCTGGGAGTCGAATAGGTGCATCATCAAGCACCACCTTACCCTTTTTTAATGCTCTCTTGTTCTTCCTATATGGGTGACCCTCTGGTAAAAACTATCTATGACAATCAAACCAACTAATTTTACTAGAATTTGGAAGATAAAAAGCTTTGCTTTCATCCATGCAACAATGACAAGCTTTCTGACCGGCAGTAGACCATTCAGAGAGGATACCATATGCGGGGAAGTCGTTTATAGTCGACATCAAAGCTGCTTTCAGCTGAAAGTTTTGTCTCAAAGATACATCATGTATTTCCACCCCTACTTCCTACAGCTGTTTCAATTCCTCAATCACAAGTTGTAAGTAAACATCCAAATGATTTTTTGGATTTTTTGGTCCGGGAACAATAAGAGATAGAAAGATGAAAGACTGCTTTAAACACAGCTAAGGAGGTAAATTATATGGTGTGACCATCACAGGCCAACAAGAGTAAGACTTACCAAATTGACCGAAAGGTGCAAAGCCATCAGTACAAAACCCAAGCCTTACATTTCGGAGTTCTGCTGCAAATTGAGGATAAATTCTTCGAAACGCTTCCACTCCTCACTGTCACTCGGATGACACATCTTTCCTGGTACCCTAGTTTCCTCTTCGTGCTACCTCATTTGCTCGGCTATGGTTCTTGTTGCATATAATTTCCGAAGTCTAAGTGCAATGGGGAAGTAAGTCAGCTGACTAATTGGGATCAGTTTCTTACCTCTATCACCACTTTTTCCTTTTCTACCCCTTAAAACAATATCCCCCTCAACTGTTTTATACTTACCCTTACCACATCTCTTACATTCATCAAGCATGGCATCATCCTTCCAAAATAACATGCATCCATCGGGACAAGCATCAATCTTTTGATGCGGAAGTTGAAGAACTTTCACAACTTTTTTGGTTGTGTAGAATGTTCGGGTCATGATATTATCTTTTGGAATGACTCTCTCGAGCAAGGCAGCAAAACCATCGATACAAGTGAAAGGTAGGTTAAACTCACACTTAAGGCTCACTATCATAGATGCGACTTCTAACAAAGTCACATCGCACCCTCCATATAACGGCTTTTCCAAAGCATTTAACATGTCAAAAAATGCTTTTGCTCGGCTCTTGTGGGTTAGGTGAATCGGCATTCATATATATGTTATCGTTGCTAAACAAGTTGCACTCCACAACATCAACTATCATTCCTCTCAACCCCCCCCCCCCCCTCATTTTGTTGGATCTCGGGTTCCTCGGCTTGAGAGGTCGGGTTCACCATGACAAATCCAACGATAATAATTGGGCGAGAAACCATTACAAATGACATGTTCCTTAACCACAATGATCTCAAAAAATTTTAGGTTCTTGCATTTAACACATGGACATCTTACTTCCTCATTCGATGCATAGTCAAGTGACCGTTTAGCAACCTCCACAAATGACTCAACGCCTTTTAAAAATTCAACGGTGGGACATCTTTTCTTATCAAGTCTTCCCGCATACATCCACTTCCGTTCAATTCTCTTTATTTTCTATGTAAAAAAATATATAACAACAAATTAAAGTTGAATTTCCCTAACTTAATTTAGTACTCTAAAACAAATATATTTACTAAGAGTAAACAACTAACCTAAACTTAATATTATCAATTTAGAATTCACCTTAACATCCCCTATATACTAAAAGAATAACTCCTCTTTAAAATTTTCCCTCCAAATGTTCAATCCTATTTATGGAAACAATAATATAAATCATCTATAAATTAAATGCAAGTAAGTCAAATACTATAGTATTAATATTTTACAATTGCAAAACGTTGTAAACTACATACTATAAGTATTACTCCGTATTAGTTTCCTGACGATGTAATAATTAAGATTTATAAACTTATACTTCCTTCGTTCAAGTTCAAGTTCAAGCTACCCATATTCGTTTTTCAGACGTTCAAGTCCAACCTTCTCATTTCCATTTTAGTCATTGTTTTAATATTAAACAAATACTTTAAACTTTACGTACATATTTAAAAAAATGTCACTATTTACTCTACGTTTAATATTAAACAAATAATTAACCTTTAAACATTTGTACCTTTAATAATAAATAATCGGTTTCTTAAAACTTGTGATAAAAGCAAATGGGTAGCTTTGACTTGAACGGAGGAAGTATTATTATTCGCTTCATGATCATAAAAAAATAATTAAAAATATACATTTCATTACATTAGTAATTTTTCTCAATTAATTTTTCAGTTTCAATTTTAATTCTCAAATTAAAAGTTGGGATAGAAATGTTAAAATAAAATAATTATCTATAAAAAAATTATAAGTAATACATAAAAACAATACAACAACAATTAAAATATCGTGCAAGTATGCACGGGGTTATACTAGTATTTATACTAACAACTTAGTCCTACTAAACCCAATTTATTCAAATCCTCACCCAATTAATCACAATATCAATAATATCAATACCACAAACCCTAAGATTATACCAACAATCTACCTAATCAAAATTGGGCAAAACTAATGGACAAGCAAACAAACATAATTAATTTTCACATATAGAAACTTTCTTCAAATATTAACTTTCCAAAATAGGTGTTATTATAATTAGAAATCGGTTAAAATAAGAGTTATACAAAATACTTATGTACGCAAAGTAGATAATATTAGGCCTCGAGACGTAAACATTATATTTATTATACATATGTATAATTAATGATTAAAAGTCAATGAAAGTCAAAATCATAATTATTTCTCAAAAGGTTGAAGTTTAAGTAATTAAAAGTATTAATTTACAAATTTACAGATTTTTCGGAAGTGAATCTTAGGTAAAACTTTTATTTTTGGAGTAAATCCAAATTCCAAACTTAACAAAGGTTTTTTATTCGTACTTTCGCAAACTGTCAGAATCCGACACCCGTTTGTATCTCTTTAATAAAACGCGTTTAAATATATATTTTAAAGTAAAGTCAATTGGAATTTGGAAACATTAACTAGACTCTTCAAAGTTTATGTACGCAAATTACCCAAATTAAATTCAAAGTTTATCATAGGTTTTAAATTAGGTTTTGCAACAACTGACTGATTCGCGGACTATTTCAACATCTGTTCGTAAACAATTTATTGTGACCGAAATAATTGGAATTATTTTACGAAATTAAATATATTTAAACTAGACTTAAAATAAACAATAGTCTCTTTTCAAAGTTTTCGAAAATAAAGTCTTTTAACAGATGTAATAAATCGTACAAAAACACTAACAGGTTACGAAACATGATGTAACTTTGTTAAAACAACAAAAACTTTCAATTTGATACTTTATATTAGAAATCTTAAAAATTAAGAAATAAATTCTTATTTGTGTCTTTTAGTTGCGGCCTTATGATATTTTTAATAGATCCGTTGTACAATAAATTCTTAATTGAAACATATTATCATAATATAGTAAAAACACGTTTACTAGTGATTGGGGTCGGCCGCCTGTCAAGTAACCGCCTGCTGGGCAGGCCCTGGGATGATTCCAGTCAAAGCTCAAAGGACCAGTCTCTAGCAAGAAATTGAAACAGAGGCATCAAACGCTAAGGATGGCCGCCGGCTGCGGGGACCATAAGCCATCCCAGCCTGCTGGAACCTAGCAACCACTGCCCGAAGTCCGCCTGCCCTGGGGAAGTCCCTGGTCGATAGGGTCGGTACCCCCAGGGGCCCTCCCGTCATTTCGCCTAAGGTAATTAGGGATGGGTGGATGAGAGGACGCCACTTGTCACTTCTTTGTCCAACCATTCCTCCCCCACTTCTCTCTCTTGTAGGAAGGTATAAATACTTCCCCATTTCCCACATGAGAGGGGGTTGGATTTTCTCTCTCTAGACTCTTACTCCTAAAAACGCCACCTAGCTCCTCACGAACTAGGTTCATCAAGGCAATCCACGGGCTGACTTAGGCATCGGAGAGGGTTCCCTCGGACAACCTCCGAGGCCCTGTGCGTTCATTGTGCAGGGAGCAGGCCGACTCCGCCGGGAAGGTCTGATCCAGGGAGTGAGACGAAAGAGAGGTTCAAGGAAGTCGAGCAATCAATTATTCACCAAGTAACTCAATTATACAACCCGGATCTAGAACCGGGTTAATTGTTTCCATAACCGGAACAATTTGGCGCCGTCTGTGGGGATCTTACGGTTGTGCTCACGAGTTACCCACTAAAATCAACCACTCATAATCACAAAATTAAAACAATCATGCCAGAAATCATTGATGCCAGTGCAGGAACGGGTCCGACGGTCCCACCGGTGACCCCCCTGTATGGTATGCCGCAGTCGGAGAGGGTTCCTCCTGCCACGATCCTAGGGGTAGGGGGAACCAGTCTCCTCGGCGGATCTAACACTGCTGTGACACCTGAGCTGGGAGCACACCCAGGACACGCTCTTAATCTGACCCCAGCTCAGATGGCACAGACAGCCGCTTTCTTCTCTGCGATGCTGAACCAGGAGTTCACTCCTGAGGACTTGGTAGGCAGGGTCGCATCGGCTCCCAGGCAACCGTCCCCAATCAGCAGGGATGAAGCTGGGGGCACGAGGTGGACCGCCGCCAGGAATGCTCAGAGGAAAGCAAGAAGGACGGTACAAGCGTATGCGCATGTGCAAAGGCGCATTACCACCGGCAACCCAGAGCCACCTGTCCAGCAGGCGTTCTTCATTCACACAACAGAATCAGCGTCTGGAGAGCAGGGAGGCTTATCTCGAGGGTTCAAGGAGCGAATGAGGCCCAGGGAGCCCATGTCAAAACGCTTGGGAGAAAAGCCAGGCGGGGTTTTCTCTAGGCTGACACCAGCGGCCAGGGAGCAGTCAGCCCCTGGTTTATCCCAAAGCCTACAGTCAAGGCTCAACCGAGGGCAACCGCTCGAGTCTAAGTACCACCAGGGTGAGAGCTTCTGTCACTCTCAGATGAAAAGACCCAGGCAAGTCTCCCCTGAGACAGAAGATGAAACAGCAAGCAGGCCCCCTCCAAGGCACCGCTCCCCTAGTATGAGGAAACCGGCCCATAAACAATGGGATACTCACGGTAACCAATCTAGGGAAAGCAGGTCACGATTGGTAGGCAGGCCCACAAAAACCCCACTTCATCCTGAGGTACAAGAATACCCCATTCCAAAAATTAAAATGCCCACCATTAAGTTTGATGGGACAACAGACCCAGAAGACCACCTGGCAGCGTTTGAGAGCCACATGGGCATGTACGACGTAGATGATGCCATCTGGTGCAAAGTTTTCCCAACCACCCTGGTAGGGCTCGCACAAGGATGGTTCAGAGACCTCCGTCAGGGGTCAGTCAGGTTCTTCATAGAGCTGGCCGAGATCTTCCTCGAACAATATGCTGGGAATAAAAGAAGACGCCTCACCCGTTTCGATCTTATGACCCTGAAGCAGAAAAAAGGTGAAAGTGTGAGGGAGTACCTGATAAGGTTTGATCTGTCCTACCAGCAGGTCAAGGAGATCGATGATTCCACCGCCGCCTATGCCCTAACAATCTCCCTGCTTCCAGGGGAAATGAAAAACCAGATGATCAGGGCCCAGCCAGAAACTTTGGCCATGGCCAGGAAAATTGCGGAAGGGTTCATTCTGCAGGAGGAGTTCCACGGCCTGACGGATACCCCTGCAGGCCAAACAAGGCCTCAAGGGGGACCGCAGGGTGGACGGGGCAGAAGTGAGCCAGGCAAGCAGAGGGAAGAGGGAGACACTCCCAAGAAGGAGCGCACTGTCTACCAGCCCAGGTTCGACAGCTACACCGCCCTGAACAAATCCAGGGCGGAGATCTTCGAACTGGAAAAAGAAACTGCTAAGTGGAATCGCCCGAACAAGCCTCGTAGCCCGAAAGGAGACCCCAAGAAATTCTGCACTTTCCACGACTGCATAGGCCACACCACCGAGGAATGCCGTCACCTGAAAGACGAGATCGAGAAGTTAATCAGGAACGGATGGTTAGCCAACTACGCAGCCAAGAATAAGTCTCAGAAGGAAGTATCTGAAAAACCCGAGGGGTCAGTACAGAACCGCATGGTGATCCACGTGATTTCAGGGGGCACTGAGGGCCAGCTCAGTCAAAGAAGCCAAAAAAGACAAATGCGTGAACTAAGGAACCAGATCTGCTATGCTGAGAAAGCAGAGAGTTCAAGGGGAGTGACATTAAGCATCACCCCTGATGATGCAGGGCGCGTAGTATACCCGCACAGTGACCCTTTGGTGCTGTCCCTAGAGATTAGCAACCACATTGTGCGGAGGTGTATGGTAGACACTGGCGCATACACAAATCTACTGTACAAAGACGCCTTCGAGAAAATGGGCCTTGAAAAAAGGCACTTACGACCTGCCCCCGGATCGTGATACGGGTTCAGCGGAGCAGGCGTGCTGCCCATGGGAGTCATAGACCTACCCGTAACCTTTGGGGAAGGCTCTACTGCCAGAAACGTCAGAGCAACCTTTGTTGTTGTGGATGCAAGATCCGCCTACAACGCCCTAATCGGCAAAGCCACCCTGGACGAAATCGAGGCGGCCATCTCCATCAGGGCCCTCACCATAGCATATGTCACCGATTTCGGACTAGAAGGAAAAGTGCGCGGGGACCAAGAGTCAGCTAGACAATGCTACTCCGTGGCCCTGCAAGAACACGAAAAAGAAAGAAAAGGAAAAAGAAAGGCTGACAGTTCCCCCAGCAGGGAAGGCGAAATCCCAGCCGAATATCAGGCGTCCGACCACCTGGAGCCAGGGGGCGAAAGCATGCTGGTGGACCTAGAGCCAGGGAGGCAGGTCCTAATAGGAGCTGACCTGGAGGAGTCCTACCAGGCTGAACTGATCAAGCTGCTGAAAGAAAACAAAGACGTATTCGCCTACTCGGCAGATGAGATGCCCGGCGTTGATCCATCATGCATCGTTCACAGGCTGAACGTAAGTATGGACGCTCGCCCTGTAAAACAGAAAAAGCGAAATATGTCCGCAGAAAAAGACGCGGCAATCAAGGAAGAGATTGACAAGCTCTTGAAAGCAGATTTTATTGAGGTCTGTGACTACCCAGAATGGCTGGCGAATGTGGTCATGGTCAAGAAATCGTCGGGCGCATGGAGAATGTGCGTGGACTTTACAAACCTCAACAAGGCCTGCCCGAAAGACTGCTATCCGCTCCCCAGAATCGACCAACTGGTAGACGCCACCAGTGGTTACACCATGCTGAGCTTCCTAGACGCC
Organism: Agrostemma githago; assembly: GCA_958450325.1. Taxonomy (NCBI): domain Eukaryota; kingdom Viridiplantae; phylum Streptophyta; class Magnoliopsida; order Caryophyllales; family Caryophyllaceae; genus Agrostemma; species Agrostemma githago. The sequence goes on along the minus strand of OY288239.1, from coordinate 73,883,803 downwards.
TTTTCAGGGTATCATCAAGTATACTTGTGGCAGCCGGACAGGGTGAAGTGTGCGTTCATCACCAGTTCAGGCACCTACATGTACAAGATGATGCCATTCGGGCTTAAAAATGCAGGGGCCACTTACCAGCGTTTAGTTGATAAAGTGTTTGAGAAACAAAAAGGCAGAAACATCGAGGCTTACGTTGATGACGCCATCGTAAAAAGCAAAGAAGACAGAGAACACCTGATAGACCTGCAGGAAACCTTCTGCTCCCTGCGCACCTACAAAATGAAACTCAATCCAAAGAAGTGTACATTTGGGGTTCGCTCCGGCAAATTCCTGGGGTTCTTGGTCAGCTCTCGGGGGATAGACGCCAACCCTGAGAAAATTCAGGCAGTTCTAGACCTTCCTGAGCCCAAGACCATTAGAGACATCCAGCGCCTGACGGGCCGCATGGCCGCCTTAGCACGGTTCGTCGCCCGATCAGCAGACAAGGCCACTCCTTTCTTCAAGATACTGAAAGGAAACAAACAGTTCAAGTGGGAAAACGAGCAGAAAGAGGCCTTTGAGCAGTTGAAGGACCATCTTAAGAGGCTCCCCACCCTGGCAAGACCAGTAGCAGGAGAAAAACTTTTCCTCTACATTGCAGTGACCAATATAACTGTCAGCGCGGTTATCTTACGGGAAGAGGCAGGCACCCAGCAACCTATATACTTCGTAAGTCATGCGCTGGGGGCAGCCGAGAAAAATTACCCGATGGTCGAAAAAGCCGCCTACGCCGTCATAATTGCTGCCAGGAAACTCAGACCTTACTTTGACGCGCATCCAGTCGTGGTCCTCACCGACCAACCACTGGAGAAGGTGTTGGAAAAATTTGAAAAATCAGGGAGATTACTGAAGTGGGCGATCGAGCTGAGTGGGCTAGGTATATCTTACCAGCCAAGAACAGCCATCAAGGCCCAAGCCTTAGCAGATTTCCTGGCTGAGTGCTCCCATTCAGGGGAAGAAGAGACCCCTGCCGAGGAGTGGATCGTGCATACGGACGGATCCTCGACAGCCAATGGCGCAGGCGCGGGCGTCGTACTGACCAGCCCGGGGGGGACGGACTTTGAGCATGCGCTCAGGTTTGTCTTCCCGGCATCTAATAACGAAGCAGAGTACGAGGCAGTACTCGCAGGCGTCAAGCTAGCTAAAGCCGCAGGGGCAGAGCGGATTGTCCTGGCGACAGACTCCCAGCTCATCGCCAACCAGATCAATGGTGAATACGAAGCAAGGGACCAAGCAATGGCCACATACCTGGAAATGGTAAAAGAAGAGTTGTCAGGCCTGAAATCATATGAGATCAAACAGATCCCCCGCTCCCAGAACAATCGAGCAGATGCCCTGTCGAAACTGGCAAGTTCCAGTCTACAAGACATACGGAGGTCAGTATGGGTCGACGTCTTGCATGAGAAATCCACAAACCCCTGTCAGGCAATTAACACCGTGGAAGAAGGACCGGAAAGTTGGATGACTCCCTTCATCCAATTCAAGAAACATGGTGTCCTGCCATCAGACGCAGCACAAAAAAGGAAAATACAGGCTAGAGCAGCCTGGTTCATACTCATTGGGGGGGAACTTTATAAGAAATCTTTTACTTACCCCCTGCTCAAATGCCTACGGGCAGATCAAGCTGATGAAGTGTTGGAAGATATCCACTCAGGGATTTGCGGACATCACATCGGGGGGAGATCCCTGGCCCACAAAGCCCTAAGGGCAGGCTACTACTGGCCCACCATGCTGGCGGACGCCAAAAGCCTGACCCAGAAATGCAGAAAATGCCAACTCTTTGCCCCATCAATCCATGCCCCGGCCCAGGAACTCAGGCCAATCCTATCCCCCATCCCATTCGCTCAATGGGGGATGGACATTCTAGGACCCTTCACGGTGGCCACAGGGGGCAGGAAATTCTTGATTGTCGCAATAGACTACTTCACCAAATGGGTGGAAGCCGAAGCAGTACCCAGCATTACTGAGCCGGCGGTCAGGAAAGTGGTCTGGCGAAATATTATCACCAGGTTCGGTCTGCCAAAGATGTTGGTATTTGACCATGGCAGACAATTTGATAATGATCCTCTAAGAATCTGGCTGGAAAGCCACAACGTCGCAGTCGCCTATTCAGCCGTCTGTCACCCGCAAACCAACGGACAGGCAGAAGCGGCCAACAAACAAATCTTGAACGGCCTGAAGAAAATGGTGGATGACTGCAAGGGTAGGTGGGCTGACGAGCTTCCCAGTATACTCTGGTCAATCCGAACTACCAGGAAAGAGTCTACAGGCCAAACCTCGTTTGGTCTGGTATATGGAGCAGAGGCATTATTACCAATTGAGGCAAGGATCCCTTCTCTGCGCTCCCTGCAGTACGACCGAGCTGAAAACGAAGCTGCAATGGTCGAGGCCTTGGACCTGGTAAATGAGTTAAGGGAGGAAGCTAGCACCAACATCGTTGCCTACCAGCAACGAATGAGGAAAGCCTTCAACACCAAAGTCCGACAAAGAAACTTCCAAATGGGTGAGCTGGTTCTGAGAAAGACACAGGCGGTTGGAAAGTCAAGAGAACATGGAAAGCTGAGTGCCAACTGGGAGGGTCCATACCAAGTGACTCGAGTCCTGGGACCAGGCACTTATAAAATCGCCAACCTTGAAGGTCAAGAGCTGCATGCTCAATGGAATGCAGACACTTTGAAGAAATATTACGTCTAAACAAAATTCAAGGATAGTTTTTGATTTTTTGCTAAGAAACAAAAGGCGGAGTACGGTCAAAAAATGTCGACGGCTCCGACCACCCAAAAATGTCGCAAATCTTATAAAGAAATGAGAAAGATCCAGATTTATACTCGTTGCCTGTTCAAAACTTGCGCATTCACACACAAACGAGCAGGGGGCAATAGGGGGAGGCCCCCCTGTTGCCAAAATCAGGAAAAACGAACCCCCCAACAAAAAATCCACCCTGCTTACCTCTGGGCAGGCAGGGGGCAGGCCCCCTGGACTTTGAACGAAAAGCCAGGGACAGGCCAGATTAACAAGGACTGGGGGCAGGCCCCCCAACCTTGTATAAAAAAAACGCAAAGGCCACCCTGCTTACCTCTAGGGAGGCAGGGGGCAGGCCCCCTGGACTTTGAACAAAGGCCAGGGACAGGCCAGACTAACAAGGACTGGGGGCAGGCCCCCCAACCTTGTATAAAAAACGAAAAGGCCACCCTGCTTACCTCTGGGCAGGCAGGAGGCAGGCCCCCTGGACTTTGAACGAAAAGCCATGGACAGGCCAGATTAACAAGGACTGGGGGCAGGTCCCCCAACCTTGTATAAAAAACGCAAAAGCCACCCTGCTTACCTCTGGGGAGGCAGGGGGCAGGCCCCCTGGACTTTGAACAAAGGCCAGGGACAGGCCAGACTAACAAGGACTGGGGGCAGGCCCCCCAACCTTGTATAAAAAACGAAAAGGCCACCCTGCTTACCTCTGGGCAGGCAGGGGGCAGGCCCCCCGGACTTTGAACAAAAGCCAGGGACAGGCCAGACTGACAAGGACTGGGGGCAGGCCCCCCAACCTTGTATAAAAAACGCAAAAGCCACCCTGCTTACCTCTGGGCAGGCAGGGAGCAGGCCCCCTGGACTTTGAACAAAAGCCAGGGACAGGCCAGACTGACAAGGACTGGGGGCAGGCCCCCCCAACCTTGTATAAAAAACGCAAAAACCACCCTGCTTACCTCTGGGTAGGCAGGGGGCAGACCCCCTGGACTGTGAACGAAGCCAGGAACATGCTGTGACAGGCGCGATTAAACAAACAAGGAAAGGATCCCTGAATTTTAAAACAGTTTGCCATAAAAAGCAAAGAGAAATATTCCACAAACAAAACCCATGAAGGGTGGAAAGGCCTTTACAAAGTTGAAGAAGAAAAGACAAAGTGGCAAATATTACAAACAAGATCGCCATAAGCACTGGCTTAGCACGGAAAGATAAAAGCTCTTATAAAAATAGAGAAGGGGCGTCATGTAGCATCCTGGTGAGCGCCGGTATCTGCCTCAGGTTGCCTGGCAGCCCGAGCTTCATTCTTAGCGGCATAGAGACTCCGGAAGGAGTCCTCATCAAAGGAAGGGAACATCTCCCCTATCACCTCCATTACCAGCTCCAGAGAGGAGTTGGCACCGCTCACGAAGCTGGCATCCACTGCAGCCTCAGTCTCCTCGGCCAGGGCCTCTTTTTCCTTCGTCCATTCCCCCTTAGCCTGTTTAAAAGTCGACTGGGCCTTTGACAGCTGCTCCTCCAAGTCAGTCACTCTTCCCTTTAGGCGCCCCACCTCAGCCAAGGATAGATTGGCTCGGTCCAACGACTGCCGGCTCTCCTTCAGATCAGCCTCTAGCTTGGCAACCTCCTTCACAGCCATTTCCCCCTGCAGCCTCCATTGACCAGCCTGCTTCTTGGCCTCCTCTAACTCTCCCTCTTGCCTTGCCATCTTATCTTTCAAGGAGCTTATCAAGGAGACATCCCTTTCTACCATGGCCAGGCGGTCAGGAGGAGGAGCCCCAGGAGTAACTGTCAGTTCCTCATCACTCAGGCGGCTGAGAGCCGCCAGTTTCGCAGACGCCAGCATAACCTTGGAGGTACGCTGGATATATTGGAGCACTTGATGAGAAGTTGAGGTCACCATTTTTGTAAGGCGATCGGCCAAGACGGCTCCGGAGTCAGAAAGCAAGCCTGACACATCCACACTGTCACCAGCCGTATAGTGGAACTCTGCATTTTCCTCTGGGAAGGGAGTGCTTGAAGGCTCACGCGCAGGGCGCTTCGCCTCAGGGGTGGCAACATCCGCCTCCAGGTCCACCACGTCAGCACTAGGAGCCTCCCTCCCTCTCTTCCTCCTCAAATCCAAAGGAACACTCTCCCCAGTCCCCTCGGAATTTCCAGGCTGCGTCCCCTACGAAATCCGAGGGCCAGCCGGAGAGGCACCCTGTTTTTGACTGGGAGAAGGAGTAGCTCCTGAAGTAACCTCCGCCTCCCCCTCATGGATGCTAGGGGTAGGAGTCGCCGGCTTCGACGAAGGCAGCCAGGGTGGGAGAGGTAATCTTCGACCAGCGGCAAAATCTTTCACGAGCTTCATGAGGGCTTTGCTTCCTTTCCTAAAATTTGCAGGAAGGGGAGGACGCCTTGAAAGAATGTCCAATTCCTCGCTCAGGCCCAACTTCCTGACCTGCTTCTTGGTCCAGCGCCAAGTATAGGAATCTGCAGAAAGGGAAAGGCGGTCATCTAAAAAGCAGGGAGAGATAAAGTCCCTGGAAAATCGTGACAACAAAAAATCCCTAGAACTACCTTCAAGGCCAGGAATCAGGCCCAGGGGAAGCAAATACTCGTCTGTCGTGATGAGCTCCGCATGGGGGAGCCAGAAAGCAGGGCCAAAGTTCCCATGTTTATCCACCACAATCTCAAACTTTTTTACCAAAATCTCCTCCTTCGCACTCAGCTTGACTTCCAGAGCCTTCCCCCCAACACGTGGGTGATACTCCTCGCGCGTCTCCATGCGGGTGTGGACATGGTTCCTAAAATGTCTAGGAATTTTCCACCCTGACGCGCTATGGACATATATAAAGTTATTTTTCCAGTCTTTAAGGCTGCTCATAGCCGGCCAGACCAAGGCGTACTTTTTCTGCCTCAGCAGAGACCAATAACCAGGGGAGCCATCCCCCCAGATGAGGACACCATTTGAAGACCGACCATGAAACGAAGGGCGTCAATATAAGGCCCCTCGCCATGGAAAAGGCAGGTCCAGGTGTAAGCTACTAAGGATCTAATAGCAGTCGCAGTCAGCTGGGCGATAGCAACATTCATCCTCCTGAAGGTTTCCTCCAGGAAGGGGTGCAGCGGGAATCGCAGGCCAAATTCCAAGGCCTTATGGTAGACGGCCACACATCCTTCTGGGGGACAGCACACTGTGTCCTTTTCCCCAGGGACCACAACCGTGTACCCTTCCCCGAAATTGTAAAATTGTTCAATGGCCTTAGCAGCGTTACTCTCCAAATTCAGGTCCCTGTTTTTGGCCTCAGGGTAGGTCTTTAGGGGGACCACATACTTTTCCTTGTCCAAGAAGTAGGTCTTCCCCCTCTCCCTGCGGATGAGGGGGCCGGCGACCCTGGAAGGATCCACCTCCAGGGCCTCGTCGTCGGAGTCAACCACATCAAAGGGAGCTGGCTCGGGTGACTCAGCACCCTCCCCCTATGATAATCGTCCTCCTCCCTGGGGCCGACCCCGGAGGAAGAAGCTATGTCACGTCGGCCACCGTCGCCGCCACTAGTTCCCCCGAGCAAAGAATTAAAAGAAAGGGGACGAACTCGCGACATATTGGCTATGGAAGGGAAAAAAAAGAGAAGAGATTTAAATAAGTTCTAACCTAAAGACGCCGATAAAGTCGCCAAAGACAGTGATAAAAAGTATTCCTTGCTCCTCGAAGAAATGCTCGGCAAAACAAAGAAGACTCAGGAAGTATAAGGAGTTTGAGATGTCAAGAAAGGTAAAAGAAGAGAATGAAGGGGAAGAAGGGCTTATATAAAGCCCAAGAAGCCCAAAAGGCGATCCCCTGACAAGAGCCTCAACAGTCACCCACGTGTCGCACACTGGGCACGGACTGTTCGCCCTTCCCAAGAAGGGCCTCGAGAAGTTAAAAACGGCAGAAAGAAAGGCCAACCGACGACGTCATTCTAGCATTCAAAAAAAAAAACTGATTAACTTTCATCTCATTAGCCAAGAAGGGGAAAGTTACATCTTGAGACAGATACGAAAAGAAAAATACATAAGGCCCAAAAATTCCGGCCTGACAGAAACCAAGCACCCTGCTACGCAGGCCTAGTCGTCGTCCAAATCTGGGGAATAATCCCCAGGACTGCCTGGACTCCCGAGATCCGAGCCCCAATCCCAGTCTGGAGAACCCTGGAAAGGATCATCAGGAGCTCCGTCTTCATCCTTGTCGCTCAGACAACCAAGACCCTCACTGTCATCAGAGTCATGGCTGCTGTCCTCCCAGTCCCTGCCAAAGGGAACGGCCCGGGATTCGTCGCAGGTGCGGCAGCCTGTCTTCTTCACAGGCGAAGAAGGACCTGACGCCAAGGAGGAATCAGAGTCGAAAAGGTTGGAGTAAAATTGTTCGGGGTGCAGCCACGAAAAGCACTCGTGGCACCCCCTGTCAAAACAGCCCCCTCCCTGGGGGCAGCGCCTAAACCTAGGCGCAGCAGGAGGTGAGGGCCTCTTGAGGCGCTTGCCCCTCCTAGCAGAAGCCTTCTTACCCGTCCGGCAGGAATAAAGCCGTGAACGGCGACTACGGCGGACAGCTCGATACGCAGCACGAGCATATCGGAGCCTCCAAAACCCTCTAAAGACAAAAGTAACATATCTAACTCCACGACGGATTACAAACTTTTTAATCCAAACCATGATTAAAGACAAAGAAAGTGGAAGGATTGGAGATAAGCTAAGCAGAAAAGTGGAGGAAGCTGGGGTTTTATACAAGGGAAAACACGGCATTAATGACACTCCAACCACCCTGGAAGGAGAGCCACCAATCGGGAACTCTTCACGGTTCCCAAAAATCCACCTAGAGGAGAAGTGTAATCATTGCAAAAGGCACTCTCAACTCTTTTGCATACTTGACGTGAGCAGCATAACGTCCCTTGGGAAAGTGCAAAACATTAAATGCTGTGGCAGACATGGAAATCAACCTCCCTCCAAGCAAGAATCGCCAGTAGAAGAAAAGCCTTACTTCCCTCCTACTGACGAAGGCCAATTGATTGGGGTCGGCCGCCTGTCAAGTAACCGCCTGCTGGGCAGGCCCTGGGATGATTCCAGTCAAAGCTCAAAGGACCAGTCTCTAGCAAGAAATTGAAACAGAGGCATCAAACGCTAAGGATGGCCGCCGGCTGCGGGGACCATAAGCCATCCCAGCCTGCTGGAACCTAGCAACCACTGCCCGAAGTCCGCCTGCCCTGGGGAAGTCCCTGGTCGACAGGGTCGGTACCCCCAGGGGCCCTCCCGTCATTTCGCCTGAGGTAATTAGGGATGGGTGGATGAGAGGACGCCACTTGTCACTTCTTTGTCCAACCATTCCTCCCCCACTTCTCTCTCTTGTGGGAAGGTATAAATACTTCCCCATTTCCCACATGAGAGGGGGTTGGATTTTCTCTCTCTAGACTCTTACTCCTAAAAACGCCACCTAGCTCCTCACGAACTAGGTTCATCAAGGCAATCCACGGGCTGACTTAGGCATCGGAGAGGGTTCCCTCGGACAACCTCCGAGGCCCTGTGCGTTCATTGTGCAGGGAGCAGGCCGACTCCGCCGGGAAGGTCCGATCCAGGGAGTGAGACGAAAGAGAGGTTCAAGGAAGTCGAGCAATCAATTATTCACCAAGTAACTCAATTATACAACCCGGATCTAGAACCGGGTTAATTGTTTCCATAACCGGAACAACTAGTATTAGAATTCGATTTTTTAAACAATACTACAAACAATTACAACATATATATCATGTAATACCGAGTCATAGCATCATGTGTTACCTTAATCGAGATCCAATCAATAACCTGCAAAATAAATTAACATATGGTTTAGAACCATATTAGGTTAATAAAAAGAGGGGAAACGAAACGGGGAATAAGAGTAATTACTCTCGAGATTTGAATGAACAAAGATTGGATTAGGGGATCGAATTGATGAACGAAAGAGGATCGGATTAAGAGGAAACCAAAGTGCAGTAGCCCAGCAACGAAGCATAATAGATGAAGCAAAACCGAGCGACATCAGCAACGTGCTACTGCCAGTGGGGAATCCAGGATTTCTGTGACGTAACATGTCCAGAATATTACTGACTCGAATAACTCGATTGAGTTAATCCACTTGAATTCACATTAGTATACTCCAACCCAACTCAGTTGAGTCTACTTTGGACATGAAACTACGGTAATTTTGAAGAACTAACTACAAGACCGAAAAAATATCTTTCAAAAAAACTCAAAAATATTGAACAACTAGAAATAATTGTAAATGACTAGTCTCCCTTATGATAGAGTTATCGTCACTTTGTTATGACGAATTAAATACTAGTCATTTATATAGAAAAAACGAAACATCAATGTTTGTTTTCTTTTTCAATATAAATGGGTAATATTTGACCAATTATACCAAGGGGCGAAAAAGCTCTATCACAAACAAGAATTTCTGACTCTAGATAGACTAAATAGACCCCTCTCTTACAACTTAACACAAACTCAGTAAACCAACAAAAGCAAAAAAAGCAAAAAAAACAAACTATTTCAATTGTCCTTCCCCGAATACCAACCACTACCAAAATCTAAAAACATACCCTGAAAACATATCTATGTGCATACCATCAAGACATCAATTTGTCTCCATTCTTCAAATATACTCCAAAAGTCAAAGTTCAATTAGAACTCAAAACCAAATGTTATCATCAAACAAAATCATCTCAAACTTATATAATTAGGGATTTTGGAATTAAAAATATATGGACCAATAAATACCTGATGCATAGTGTTCGGGCCAAAAATTTACACCTTCGGAATGCAACGTGGCATGCTATGAGTGGACGGTCAAAAGGTCAAAGGTCAAAAGTCGGAACGTCATAGACGATAGTCAAAAACCGAGGGTCAAAGGTCAAGATCAAAAGCCGAGGGTCAAAGGTCAAAAGACGAAAGTCGACGTTATTAGAGTCACTGGGTCAGACGGAACCCGAAACAACAAAAGACAATGGGCCAAACAAGGTAAAGAAACGTCTTGCAGCCCACCAGAGAAAAGGTCAAGGAATATCCCCTAAATTTATGGGATTCCTCCTGCTGACCAGGAAAATAAATGGGGAGGAAAATATAACTGCCAAGGAGGAGGTTAAATGCCAAGATATCAAAGAATAAAGAGGTTAAATGCCAAGATATCAAAGAATAAAGAGGTTAAATGCCAAGATATCAAAGAATAAAGGGGTTAAATGCCAAGATTCCCAACCATAAATGGGATAACGGACAGCAGCACTATAAAAAAGGGAAGAAGAGCAGATCATCACATACCAATTTGGAGCCTGCTATATAGAATATAACACAACACTCATAATCGACCATAAGAATACCCATATTTGTACTCCTTTCTTCACCTTTTCCCGTTCATAGTAAATCTTGGCGGGATTCCGACTCCCCTCGCGGTTTTTCCCACATCGGGTTTCCGCGTCACTAAAATTCCGTGTGTTGTTCATTTCTTCTTTTCGTCATTCCTCGTTCGCTAGATTCGTTGTTATTTCGTTAACCCGTAGTTATAGGCCGATCACTTTAACCCGCAACCGAAATCGTAAACCCGGTAAATTTTTTACCAAAACAATTTGGCGTCGTCTGTGGGGATAAGTGATCATCTCCTATAAGCCAAACCCACCGTGAAGCAATCTCGTGTCGTCATGACCGGATCCGGCCAAAGTTCTTCCAGCAGTCAAGGGGCATCAACTCAGCCCATTGGAGGAGGGTCATCCCCAGGATCAGCAGAGCTGGTTTTCACACCCCTCACCCTGGGAATTCCCACCAACCAAGCGGTGAAACCCACGTTATCGGTGTCTAGGCCCCCTCCGACGCCTAAAACCTCTGGGGTCACCAGCTCCTCCAAGGTCAGGAAGGAAAGCATACCAACCAGAACCTTGACTCCAGGAGGATTCGTAGGAGAAGCTTCCAGTGGAGCGGGGTCACCAGACCTGATGCAGAGTATGCTCCAGGGAATCAATGCTCTGCGCCAAGCAGTAGAAACCCCGCAGAAGGACAACCAAGATATCAAGGCTCGGATCTCGACAGCAGACAAGACTCTAGTTGCATCGCTCCAGATGTCACGAGAGATGCTGCCACTGATGCCTAGGGGAGAACCCAGCACCCGTAGGGAATCAGCAGCTGGCAGGAAGACCACCAGAGAGGTCCCTTCAGAGTTGGTCACCAGACTGGAGCTAGGATTGGCTCCACCAGGCCCGGTTATTGAACCCCAAGGGTTGGGTTACTTGACCTATGGCCCCACACCCGGCAGATCTCCTACCGCAGGTAACTTTCTCTCCAACATCGAAAGTCGAGAGACTAACTCACTATCTTCTACAAGTACCCCTGTCCACCAGACGCCAGGATGGCAATTTGTAACTCCACCAGGGATGACCACCTTATCCAACAACCAGCCCTCTGGAGGAATGTGGACAGCGCCTACCCTCAACCAGCAGGCGTCAGAGTGGCAGCCCAGATCCGTGACAGCAGCAGCACCTTTACTTCCTCCTCCTAGTAGTCAACACCCTGAAGGACCTTATGCAGGGAGTACTCCTTTCAACTTTTCTCCTCTTGTCTCTAACTCTCTTGCAGAAACCATTAGCACAGCAGATCAACAAGGTTTGTGGAATGCCACGCCCCCTGGAGAGAGCAGCTAGGGACAGCTACGCAGATTCACCCTTCATCGACGATCTAGCCTGTGTTGCTGTACCCCAGAGCTTCATGCCACCAACCATGACGCTTTATGATGGCACTGCAGACCCCCTAGATCACATCAACCAATACAAACAAAAGATGATGATGGTGACCGCTACGGGGCCCCTAAAGGAAGCCTGCATGTGCAAGGGGTTTGGCTCCACTCTGTCAGGAGCAGCCCTTCATTGGTTCGTCGGTCTGCCTAACCAAAGCATCACCTCCTTTGCTGACCTGGTCAATGCCTTCAACCAGCAGTTCGTCAGCAGCAGAAAACCAGAGAAGCAGACCAGTGATTTGTATCGGGTAGTGCAGAAGTGCGAAGAATCTACAGGTGACTTCCTCAACAGATTCAACAAGGAGAAAGTAACCATCCTCAGATGTGATGTGCCCACCGCCATAGAAGCCTTCCGCCAAGGGCTCCACCAGGATTCAGACCTCTATAAAGACCTCACAAAGTACCCATGTGCCACATTCGAGGATGTGCAGACCAAGGCGATGGCAGCCATCAGGCTAGAAGAAGATTCAGGCCCCAGAAGGGCTGCGTATGGTTATGTCACCAGAAAGGCGCCAGCAGAAAAGAGGGGTGAAAGATCAAACCCCTATGATAGGAACGTGAGCAAACTTTCCGAGGAGAAAGACTGGAAGGACAATCCAGGATTGCCACCTAAAGTAAGTGAGTATGGGTTCTCTACCAACCTTGATGGGCTGCTCAAGGCTCTGAGGGAGTTAGGGCGCAGAGTCAGGTGGCCCAGGAGACAGGAGTACATCAATGATCGAAGGGATGCCAGCAAGAAGTGCGAATTCCATGACGATATCGGACACCATACCGAGGAGTGTGTCCAGCTCAGGAGAGAGGTTAAGTTCCAGTATGATCAGGGGAACCTGGACCACCTTGTGTCCAGAAACTCCAGCAGGATAAATGCAGCAGACCAAGTATTGCCCTCTCCACCTCCAGTATGTACCAGAATTGTCAATGTGATCACAGGAGGGTCAAAATTATGTGGACTAACTTACTCAGCAGCCAAGAGACACGCCTCCTACGCCAGAGGAGACAAACCAGAACACTCCTACAGAATCAGTTGCAAGGATCTTCCAGCTGTCACCTTTAACGAAACTGATGCAGAAGCTACTCCAGAGAGGCACCATGACGCATTAATAATTACTCTCTCCATAGGGAACTGCACCGTGAAGAAGATTCTGGTGGACACTGGGAGTTCAGTCAACCTTATCATGCTGGAAACTCTCCAGAACATGGGGTTTAGCGAGAAGGATCTAACGAGGAAGGCGGTTCCCTTGGTAGGTTTTAGTGGTGAGACCAAGCATTCTCTGGGAGAGATCACCATTCCTACCTATGCCGGAGGAGTGAACAAGCAAGTACGGTACCTAGTCATTGATGGACCCTCCACCTACAACGTGATTCTAGGAAGGCCTTGGATCCATGAGATGAGGCAATCACCTACACCTACCACCAGTGCCTGAAGTTCCCTACACCCTGGGGAGTGCAGAAGATCAACGGAGACCAAGGAGAGGCCAAGGATTGCTACAAGGTAGCCCTTAAAAAGACAGAGAGCCCCCCAGCATAGCAATTACAGAGCCTTCATCTGCCTCTGCAGGAGTACGTAGAGCCACCTCAGGCGGAGTTGGATGAAGTCAACTTGGACAAGCAACATCCAGAGCGAAAAGTGTTAATCGGATCAGAATGCACAGGTAATATCCGCCAAAACCTCATTGAATTATTAAAAACTAACATGGATTGTTTTGCTTGGTCGCATGATGATATGGTAGGTATAGATCCGAGCGTTATCACTCACAGGCTAAGCGTGGACCCAAGCTACAAACCAGTCCAGCAGAAGAGAAGGAAGTTTGCTCCAGAGAGAAATCAAGTCATAAATCAGGAAGTGGACAGTCTGCTGGCTGCTGGAAAAATCAGGGAGGTGAAGTACCCAGAGTGTTTGTCTAACGTGGTGGTGTTCCCAAAGAAGAATGGCAAGTGGAGGGTGTGCGTCGATTTCACCGACTTGAACAAAGCATGCCCGAAAGATCCATTCCCCTACCACATATAGATGCCATGGTAGATGCTACAGCAGGCCACGAGATGCTAACCTTTCTTGATGCATGGAGTGGGTACAACCAGATCAAGATGCATCCAGCAGACCAGGAGAAGACAGCCTTCAGGTCTGAGAGAGGTATATATTGTTACAATGTAATGCCTTTTGGTCTGAAGAATGCAGGTTCCACCTACCAGAGACTAGTCAATAAGATGTTCAAGAGACAGATTGGGGACACAATGGAGGTATATATTGACGACATGGTCGTCAAGTCAAAACAAGCTTCGCAACATACAACACACTTGGAGGATACCTTCAACACCTTGAGGTAATACAAGATGAAGTTAAATCCTTCAAAGTGCACATTTGGAGTGTCATGTGGGAAGTTTCTGGGGTACATGGTAACCCAGAGGGGAATTGAAGCTAGCACGGAGGAGATTAAGGCCATCCTCCAGCTGGAATCTCCACAGAAGCCAAAGGACGTGCAAAGGCTGACTGGAAGAATTGCTGCTCTGGACAGATTTATCTCCAGGTCCTCAGATAGGTGCAGACTGTTTTATGATATACTGAAGAAGGCCCAAAGATTTGAATGGACAGCAGAGCACGAAAAGGCGTTCAGTGACCTGAAGAATTACCTCGGCACTCCACCTCTGTTGTCAAAACCAGAACCTGGAGAACAACTCTTCCTGTATTTATCAGTAACCGAGGTAGCAGTCAGCGTGGTATTAGTACGTGAGCACGAAGGAGCACAATGCCCAGTATATTATGTTAGTAAGTCTCTGCTTCCTGCAGAGACCAGGTACACATCCCTTGAGAAACTCGTACTTGCACTTGTTACAGCATCTTATAAACTTCGACCTTATTTTGATCGCATGTTATTTCCGTAATAACAAATTATCCACTAAAAACTATTATGAGGAAACCTGAGTTATCTGGGAGAATGGCCAAGTGGTCTATACACTTGAGCGGCTTCGACCTGAAATTTGTCCCCAGAACAGCGATAAAGTCTCAGGCGTTAGCAGACTTTGTATCCGACTTCAGCCCAGCACTGCAGACCCAGGCAGAGAAAGACATCCTCCTCCCTGAGGAGGACAAAGGCGAACAGGTGTGGAAGCTAAATGTAGATGGCGCCTCCAACATGCGAGGATCTGGAGCAGGATTAGTTCTGAAGTCTCCTCAGAGGGATCTCATAGTCCAAGCAGTACGGTGCGAGTTCCGAACAACAAACAACGAGGCAGAATATGAAGCTCTAATATTGGGTCTCCAGCTGGCTCTAGACCTCAAAATCAAGCGCCTAGAGGCATACAGCGATTCCCAGCTAATAGTCAACCACATGAATGGTTCGTATGCAGCTAAGGACTCCAAGATGGTGTCTTACCTTGAAGTGGCAAAGAAGCTCTCCCTTAGGTTCGTAGCCATCTCAATCAACCAAGTCCCTAGGGACCAGAACGTGGAAGCAGACGCCCTAGCCACCCTGGGGGCAACCTTCAAACCAGGCGTAGTTTCCACCATACCCATTGTCCATGTACTGGAGCCAGCAGTTTGGATAGGCACACAGAAACACCAGATGCTGAGGCAGGAGGACAATTCACCAGACCAGGGATTGCAGTGGCTGCAGGAGGCAGGAGTCTGCAACACCTCAGCAGAACAAGAAAGAATCCCAGACTGGAGAAAACCCTACCAAGAATGGCTGCAAAACGATATCCTTCCAGCAGACAAGAAGGAAGCCCGGAGTTTTAGGATAAAAGCGTCCAGGTACACCCTCATTGATGGTGTCATGTTCAAAATATCAGCCGCTGGACCATACTTGAGGTGCCTAAGTCAGCAGGAGGCTGAGGTGGTTATGCATGACCTCCACAGTGGTGAGTGTGGAAATCATGCAGGGGGCAAGAGTCTATCCAACAAAGCACTCCGCCAAGGTTACTACTGGCCGACAATGCGCAAGGACGCGAGGGAATATGTTAAGAAATGTGACGCCTGCCAGAGACATTTACCGGTCAATCACCAGCCAGCAGAGCCGTTGCACCCAGTAATTTCTCCCTAGCCCTTCATGAAATGGGGGATGGATATTGTTGGCAAGTTACCAAGAGCCCCAGGAAACAAAGTTTTTATGTTGGCCATGACTGACTACTTCTCCAAGTGGATAGAAGCAGAAGCATTCCCTCCGGTGACTGAGAAGCAGGTTATATCCTTCATAAAATGTAACATTATCTGCAGGTTTGGCATTCCTTTAGAGATCATCTGCGACAACGGATCCCAGTTTATTGGCAACAAGATGGAGGCCTACTGCGCCAGGTGGAACATCACACTAAGCAAGTCTACCCCCAGAAACCCTCAGTCTAATGGTCAGGCGGACTAGCAACAAAATTGTGATAGACAACCTGAAGAGAAGGTTGGAGGAGGCAGGGGGCAGATGGGCAGAGGAACTCCCCTTGGTGTTGTGGTCTGACAGAACTACACCCAAGGTGGCTACAGGACAAACACCTTTCAGTTTGCTCTTTGGTGCTGAGGCGGTTATCCCTTCAGAAGTGAGAGTGCCTACCCACAGATACGGCTGCATAACAGAAGACAGGAACCAGGTTGAGATGGCAAGCAGCTTGGATACTATAGATGAGCTCAGGACTGATGCCCAAGTAAGGATGGCCTCCTACAGACAGACAGTCGCCAGAAGTTACAACAAGAATGTCAAAGTCAGAGTCCTGCAGGAGGGAGACCTAGTTCTCAGAAAAGTGTTCCAGAACACCAGAAACCAGCGAGCAGGAAAGTTCGCCTACAATTGGGAAGGGCCCTACCAAATAGAGAAAGTAGTTGGGAACGGAGCCTACCGACTTATGACCATGGAGGGGAAAATCATCCAAAAGCCATGGAACATCGTACACCTAAAGAAATACTTCTTCTAAACGGGCCATAGCCGCCAGCAATCTGGGCCACCGCCGCCAGAAACATGGGCTACAGCCGCCAGAAACGTGGCATCTATTCTGCCAGGTGCACCTCCACCAGAACCCAAGTTTAATATTTTCAAATCTTGCAAACATATATTTAAATTTTCCTGTCATTCTTCTGCCTGCCTTACTTTCTTCTCGCAAAATTTAAAATTTTCTCTTTGCAAAATTTAAAATTTTCTCTTTTGACTTCCTTTTTATACATGTCGTCAGAAATCAAATTTCTTTTGCATTAAAGTTTGATTTTCTTATTGCATACATTTTTGAAATTTGATTTTTTCTCTTCATACGCTTTCGAAATTCGATTTTCCTCCGCATATGTCGTCAGACCCATCTTTGCCAAATTTTTGTCAGTTTTCCCAAACTAAGAGCTGGCCTGGTGACTAATCTGGTGGAGTGTACAATTTCTACAGAGGGCGTGCGTCTGTGACTAAGTGCCTACAACCGGGACATTACAGTCTCCTGCGCTACTTAGCACCCACGCAAAGCGTGGCACCTCCGACTGAGTGGGCGAACTAAACCCCAGGCCACCACTATATCAAAGGTCGACCATACAAACATAAGGCATGCATACAACAGAAGGTAGTTAGACAAAACTACAACAAACGATTACAATCAAACGCAAACAATCACAATCAAAAGCAAACGATTACGATCTTCTGTTAAGGCACGAAGTGCCAGAAAATACTAACACACTTCGTTCCCCTGAACAAAGGCAAGGTCATCACATAAATTTTTTGCAAACACTAACAAAAGTTCATACCACGCAGGGTTCACAAGCCGAAGGCAAAGTTCAACAAAAGAGGAGTAGCATCACTCCAGCAGAGCTTGGTCCACAGCCTGGACATTCTCCTCTGGTGAAGGCGGAACTGTAGCGGATCCTCCTGCAGAAACCTGGGTCTCTGATGAACAGCAACAGAACCTCTCCAGGATCATCAACGACACCCTTCTGGTCCACACTCTCTTGCCCATCAGCCTCCTGGACAGCAATGGGGAAATCAACGGACTCCATCAGATCCTCCGCCTCCACATCAGAAAGAGCATCCAGGTCAGGCGCCACAGGAAATTCCTCATCCAGTCACTTCTTCTCTACAACCAGATTCCTCCGCCAACAATCTGCGAACCAAGTCCAACTCCTTCAGAGAACCTTCTTCTAGCACAGACCTGGGACCAGGAAGTAGCATATGATCCAGGAAAGTCATATCCTCTGCAGACTTACCAAAGCCTTCAGGAAATTTGAGCACCACTTCAGCAGAAACATCATCAACGGATCTGGGGGCAGAATAAGAGGTAGACTTAGGAAGGTCTGCCACCAGAGGTCCACTTTCTGCAGGAGTAATTTCTTAGAGAGGGGACAGATTACGCCTTCTCCTAGAACCAGCAAGGCCAACTGAAGAAGAGCCAACTGCCTACAACTGAAGCAAACGGAAATTCCCGCCTAAGAAGAGCTTAGTCGGAAATTTGGGGGCATCTGTTCGGGCCAAAAATTTGCACCTTCGGAATGCAAGGTGGCATGCTACGAGTGGACGGTCAAAAGGTCAAAGGTCAATAGTCGGAACGTCAAAGACGATAGTCAAAAACCGAGGGTCAAAGGTCAAGATCAAAAGCCGAGGGTCAAAGGTCAAAAGACGAAAGTCGACGTTATTAGAGTCACTGGGTCAGACGGAACCCGAAACAACAAAAGACAATGGGCCAAACAAGGTAAAGAAACGTCTTGCATCCCATTTAGAGAATGCAGCCCACCAAAGACAAGGTCAAGGAATATCCCCTAAATTTATGGGATTCCTCCTGCTGACCAGGAAAATAAATGGGGAGGAAAATATAACTGGCAAGGAGGAGGTTAAATGCCAAGATATCAAAGAATAAAGAGGTTAAATGCCAAGATATCAAAGAATAAAGAGGTTAAATGCCAAGATTCCCAACCATAAATGGGATAACGGACAGCAGCACTATAAAAAGGGGAAGAATAGCAGATCATCACATACCAATTTGGAGCCTGTTATATAGAATATAACACAACACTCATAATCGACCATAAGAATACCCATATTTGTACTCATTTCTTCACTTTTTCCCGTTCATAGTAAATCTTGGCGGGATTCCGACTCCCCCCGCGGTTTTTCCCACATCGGGTTTCCGCGTCACCAAAATTCTGTGTGTTGTTCATTTCTTCTTTTCGTCATTCCTCGTTCGCTAGATTCGTCGTTATTTCGTTAACTCGTAGTTATAGGCCGATCACTTTAACCTGCAACCGAAATCGTAAACCCGGTAATTTTTTTACCAAAACACATAGTAATTGGGAAAAGCTCGGATCGATGATTCGGTGGGTGTTGGAGACAAAAAAAATTGAAAAGTTGGGGTTTTGAGCAACGGATTAGGGTAATTTAAGGATAGTTGGGTTGAGATTGAGTTCTACGGAGTATTTGTGCTTCATTCACTTCCTTAGATTGGAATGGATTAGTTTAATTTTTTAAATTTTTTAATTTTTTTTTTTAATTTTAAATTACTCCATACTACCTAACCTCCAAATACTCATTCATGAAATATTGTTACTATTGTGCTAGAACTTTATTATTATACGAAAATCATAACAATTTGTTATTGATAAATTTGTTCTTAATTAAATATGTAATTAGTGAAAATTTAATTATGACCTCAAATGAAAGCATTAAGATGATAAATAAGATAATGAAAGCAATCGATCATGACGATATTTCGAAGGTCCAATTACAAGATTTTGCCTAGGGCCTCCGAAAGTTCAGGACCGGCCCCGGGCAGTAGTACAAATGAAATCAGAAATGGAGGAGTTTAACATAAAGTGGGATGAAGCAAAAGGAGAGTTTGAGGGAGTAAATAAAAGAGAGGAGCAAAGTAACTTAACACCAACAACAACAACCAAAGATAGAAGTAATTGAGTAGAAATAGGATAGGTAATTTGACATGTGCTTAGATAGTTAGATATAATTAAACTAAAAATATCTAGTGTGAAATGAACAATCAGCAGGAATAATTACATACCTATTGAACTCGATTCGGGTCCTAAAATAATTTACAGGTTGATTGAAAATCGTTTGTAAAATAAATAATGGGTTTACTCAGAAATCGGGTTTAAATCATGTTATTATGAAAGATTTAGGCCCAAATTGTGAAATGAATCGTAAAATAATATTTTTGGTCTGAGAACAAATATTTAGATCATGTTTGAAACTAATAAAACAATTAGTTGACTCGAGAAATCAAATGGGTCAATCTCAAGTTTAAATAATTGTTTGTAAAGAAATAATGTTTCTCGAAGGATAAATAGTTTTCACCGAAAATGAATTAGATTGATTTCTCGAAAGCAAAATGATGATTTTTCAACAAAAGTTTAATAAAACGATTTTTCGAGGAAATAATAAAATGTTTTAACGAATTTCGAGTTGAAAATAGAAATTCGAGCTAAAATAAAGTTTTTAGAAATTTAAGACGAAGTCAAAGTAATCCGATAAGAATTAAAATTAAGGATTACGAGTTAAATCGCAAACAATATAAAAATATGAATACGAATTTAATTTATAAAAATTACGGGTGTTACATCAGGGAGTTGATCTGGAGGGATCCGGACCACGGTTTGGGTTGGCCTGGGTCGGGTTCAATTACCGGCCCCATTAGCATGCAATGAACATTAAAACTCGACTTTGATGTTACTTTATTCGTTCCTAAATAAATCTACATAGTCAAATGCATAGTAAGGTTAAACGGTTGTTTGTTAATTTCCTTTTTTCACCATTTAAGAGCGCAAGACATCCGACATTATTTAATTAGTAGAGGTCACTATGTGCGGGTAGAATTGGTGTCGAAGTTCCTAATGTTGACTTCACAATATGTACCATCATCCATTACTCGAATCTCTGGATAGTGGAGACCTATAACCCTTTAAACAATAGTCATTCTAGACATAGAATATTTAAGGGTACAAGCAAGTCTATATTTTTTTGGTCCTCATGTCACTCTCCTTTAACCTTGACTAAGGATCAAAGCTGACTTGAACTGTTTCCGAACACCCCACAATTATTCGGTCGCGACTATAACATCCCTTGCAAATTCGTATCACTACACGGGTTGCCAAACCAAATCATCTGACATTTAAACATTTACAACCACATACCGAGAAACATAAATGTGAATACGCCCGTGTGAAAGTAAACTTAGTTGAATTGAATTGAGCTTAATTGAAACTTACTGGTTTTTTCTTCTTCTTTACGAGTAGTACTTTGTGCTAGTTTAATGCATGTGACTAGGGGTGAGCATCGGTCCAAGATCGGACCGGAACGAAGATCGAAAATAATTTTTTTATGGACCGAAGACTGGATCTAAAACTTTCGATCTTGGACCATACCTTACCCGAAATATTTGGTCCGGTCCGGTCATAGACCGGAATGGACCTAAAACTATTTTTTTACTATTTCATATATGATAAATACATATAATTCCGCTAAATCAACATCATTGAATTATAATACGATTATTGTTTTATGAAAATAATTGTTAATGTTAATTTATAATGTCTTTTGATGATAAGATGATCATTTGTTTTATGTTATTTTAATAATTACTCTTTAAGAAATATAAAATTCGGTCCATTTGGTCCAAACCTAAATTAACCAATCTTGAACCGAACTGGATCAAAGACCAAAACCTTAAAAAAATGTGGACCAAGAACCGCACCTAAAACAATCGTTCCAATTTTGATCCGGACTATTTTTCCGATCCGAACCTAAAGTTGCTCAGCACCATCGACACTTAATTGACTAGCTAGTACCTACTCTCACGTAACTTCCTTTTACATCCACCTGACTCGGAAGTCAATAAAACAAAGACAGTTTCTTCTTGTTTTTGTACGGAGTAATAATCTCTTCCCTGTCCGCCTCCACTCATTTAAACGCAACGACTATTCCAGTATTCCTTGACTTACCATTTAGGCATTTACCACGACCACGGTAAATTCTCCATCCTTACATGCAGTACAAATGGAGGTTTTAACCCCATCACAACCACCCCCGCTCGCCGTTGAATCACTGACTTCGCCTCCTCTTACGGCACCGAGTCACGGCATCGAGTCGGACCAGCCGCCGAGTCGCGCGAGTTGTAACACGGAAAACACAGTCGGAGAAGATGATGAAGAGTACGAGAGGAGAGAGAAAGTGTACGTTGCTGTTGGAAGGAGCTTAGAGAAGTCCGCTTCCGTGATTCGTTGGGTTATCCGTACGTTCCGGAGCTCAGAAATTTGGCTTCTTCATGTTCATCTGCCTTCTCCTCTTATTCCTACTCTTCGTAATCTCTCTCTCCCCTCATTTCCCTCTTTTGATTCATTTTGGTGAATTTCGACTAGCTCCGTCATCCTGAAAAGTTAACGTATGCTTTGCACACAAGAATAAGCAGATAGATATGGAATTGTTTTTTTTTATAATTTTAAAGATACAGTAGAAATACAAACGTAAACTATTGACGGAAAGGAGGGAGTAATGTTTTTATTGACGTAAACTCTGTTATTTTGTAGCTTAGAGTGAAGAATTGAATTGAATTGATAATTTGTGTTAAATTAAACTGTTTTTTGTTTTTTCGATTTATGAGTAGTGGATGCTATTTGAAGATACTGTAAGGTTGTAATAACTTGTCGAATCATACTTATCTGAGCTGAAATAGGCGGAATCACTTCATTTAACGATGATTTGTAGCTGTAATTATTCTAAGTATCTCAACCAAAATCTTAATGATGTTGAAAATATTTTAATATCTTAATAATTTTGACTTAGCTAAAACTTAAAAGGCTTGTTGGAATGAAACGTGATACTTCGTACATCAGAGCAGTCTGCAACCCGCAAAGTTTGAGAGTTATGAATAATGCTATAGATTTGATTTATACTCCATAATACGAGTACATTGTTGCATTATTGCTCAAAACGACTAGTCAATACATGAATACTCTGTGAAGAAATGCATTTGCCTTTGTATCTAGAGTTTATTCCGTACTTGTTTAGTTGTT
Source organism: Agrostemma githago (assembly GCA_958450325.1). Lineage (NCBI taxonomy): Eukaryota > Viridiplantae > Streptophyta > Magnoliopsida > Caryophyllales > Caryophyllaceae > Agrostemma > Agrostemma githago. The sequence goes on along the minus strand of OY288239.1, from coordinate 73,861,304 downwards.
TGGACTGAGTTTAGCATTAAGATTCAGACCAGTAGTTATTGCTTGTGAAAAACTAATGCTTAATATAGAATGTCAGACTATTTAATTTGTTGCTTTTGATACAGCAACACAAAAAATGAGGGAGATAGAAGAGTTTTAGGAACTTGTTGTATCACAATGCTGTTATAAATGCATGATCTAAGTATATACGATAATTCATGTAGTTGTAGGAACTTAAAACAGTTTTATATTTATGATGCAGTGGGAAAGCTTCCGGCAGCTCGAGCAAACCCTGAAGTGGTGGCCAAATATAGAAAAGATGAGCGAGAAAAGACGAAAAAACTTTTGCAATATTACTTGAACTTCTGTTATAATGCTAAGGTAAATTTCTCATGCAACATAGCCACATTGGTGGCCACTAACCACTGGTCAGTAGTACTACAACTATTAGTAGGCTATCCCACTCTGGAGTTTGAGTTTATTTGTGAAGGCAGGATAAAGCTGCTCGTCTGCTACTTAAACAATGATTCACCGGTGGCCCTAACTTTTAATTCAACCAATGGACTTGGAATTCCTGTGTCGTCCTACTATTAGCTCCCAATAGAAGTTTTCTGCGATTGATACGGGGTTTGATATGTTGTAACATAGCCTGAAATATTACGAAGCTGCGCTGACAGTCTTGTTAGCCTTATTTTTGACTTGCCGTTTATTATAAATATAACTCATTGTTACAGGTAAAAGCAAGCGCAATTGTATCAGAAGCTGAACAAGTTCACAAGGGGCTTGCAAAAGTGGTTATCAATCATGACATACAAAAGCTTATAATGGGCTCAATCTCCGGAAAGTATGTGCTATATGAGAATTGTGTTGTTTACCAATGTCCATTAGCTTGTAATTTTCAATATTGTTTCTTTTAATGGGAATTCTTTCTTTTACGTCGTTGGCTTTCATTTCTTTGAGATGTGTGGGGGAGTCGGGTTGCTGAATAGCTTATTTATGTAATTTATTATAATCTTTCAGTCGTGATCTAGCTCTCATCAAATGATATGGTGCAGTTGTGTGAAGGTGAACTCTAGCAAAGCTAATTATGCTGCCAAATATATTCCAGCATTTTGTGAGATTTGGTTCATAGATAAGGGGAAACATACTTGGACAAGAGAAGCTTTTGACGTAGCTAGGCGTCCACTAAATTGTCAAGACGAAAAGTTGATTCGAGAGAGGTTAAAGTCAAAATCGTGTCCCAACAAGTGTGAACATCTGTACGACTCAGATCACGTTTGTTTCAGTTCTTCTCGTCTAAGAGCGAGGCACTCTGTTCCAGAAGGATTGGTTCAGAGTGGTCACACTGTAGAGGATTTGATTATGCCTGGTGGTGAAATAAGTAGTCCTTGCTGTGCTCGATCCCCAACCAGCAATGAATTATCAACTGTTTCTGAGAGCATGAGTTTTTCTGACATAGATACAAGGTTGGAGGAAGAAAGTTTGTCCGCTCAGCTGTTGGAACTGAAAGCAGAAGCTGAGACATTAAAGAATGAAGCATTGGGAGAACATGTGAAATGTGAAAAATTGGAAGCTGAAGCTATTCAAGTAATAAGGAAGGTGATAATCTTGCTCAAATTTGATTTCAGTCCTTGAGTTTCAGTAGTTATGTTCCAGAGTTTTCTAAAATAAGTCTTTTTAAAAAAGTTGTAGAAGCCTTTAACTACTGAACTCCACAGCTTGCACTTCTAGTCTATCTAGTGCTCGGACTACATGATTATATCACCAAGTAATTTAAAAAAAACGAATGGTTGCTTGTAATGGTATGTCTCTTGGCAGTAGAGCAAAACTAAACTGTCAGCCTTGAGGATGACTGTATTCCAGTAGCCGGTGTTGAATCAATGTAATTAGACTTGGTGTCAAAATAATGGTTTACTGTGGGGAGGGGAAAATTGGGCACGCACTATTATTTGTTTGATTATATAATGTCCTATTAAGGGCTTGCTTGGGATAAGATTAATATGTTAAGGGGTAATGGTGCTCAAAATGAGAAGGAAATGAAGGTGAGTGGTGGTGTTTTGTGGTGTAAAGAGGAGATTGGGGAGGAACATTACCTCCATATGGGGGTAATACATTACTCCCCTCTCCCCCTAAGTAATGTATTACCCCCATATGGGGGTAATTGTTCCTCCCTCACCCCCTCTTTACACCACAAAACACCACCACTCTCCTCCATTTCCTTCTCATTTTGAGCACCATTACCCCTTTAACATATTACCCCCATCCCAAGCAAGCCCTAAGAGTTGTTTGGTTGTGATCTCACATGGCATGCTTCCATATTGAAGAATGGAAGAAGAGATACCCATTGGGATAAGCTTTTGGTTTGAGATCAGGTCATAGATCTCTTGTGAAATGAGATATTTAATCAGAGCCAGCCTACAATAAAAGGAGGGGGTTTATAAATGTAGTTGGATAATTGAGTTAAAAGTTGGGAAAGACAAATTTAATGAGCTTGACTTGTACAAAATTACAAACACGGTAACTCTGTTTTGAATCTCGCAGGTGAAAGATATCGAACTCATCCACTCCGGTGAAGCTAGTCTCAGAATGGAAGCTGAGAACGCTTTCAGAAGCATGCTCCATGACCAAGAAGGACTTTTAGAGGAAAGACTGGAAGTTATAAGAGAGCTACATAAAACCATGAGGAATGTGGCTCTCCTTGAGTGTCGTGTCCAGGAGGCTGACCAGCGGTGTGTTGAAGTATCTGAAGAGTTGAAGTTAATCCAAGTTTGCATTGCAAGCTTACGAACAGAAAGACAAAGAATTTGGAGACAGAGAATGGAAGCTGACCGTTGGCTTGAGAGGTGGAGAACTCGTGGCAGGAAAACTGGTGCTACAACTCATCAAGGATGTGGTGGCATTCGGGATGATATACCTGAGCTAGTTGAGTTCTCTCTTTTAGATCTGCAAAGTGCCACGTACAACTTTTCAGAGAGCTTCAAAATAAGTGAAAAAGGATTCTGCAGTGTTTACAAGGGAGAACTGCTTGGTAGAACTATTTCTATTCAGAGGTTGCATGCACAAAACTTTCATGCCCCATCACAGTTTGAAAAAGAGGTCTCTTTCTCTTGTGCATTTCCACAGTTTGAATTGCTCCTCACCGTTTTCAGCAATGGAGCAGTTTGATACTACTGTGTAATTGTATTACTATTGGGCTTAATTAAGCTGATTAAATTTGCAGGTTGAAGTTCTTGGCAAGCTAAGGCACCCTCATTTAATCAGCTTACTGGGTGCTTGTCCAGAGGCATGGTCCCTTATATATGACTACGTTCCTGATACTGTCCAATATCATCTTTTTCAAAAACGCAACAATTTCTCGTGGAAGATCCGAGCAAGAATCATTTTTGAAATTTCAACTGCTCTTTTATTTCTCCACTCTTCTCGGCCTGAAAAGATTGCCCATGGCAATCTACAACTCGAAAACATTGTCCTTGATTCTGAATTACACTGCAAACTTTGTGATTTTGGGATCACTAGACTCTTATCACAGGACACCCTCCGTTGCCCTAGTTTTGGCCGTTATCCTGATTCTAAGGGTGCCTTCCCATATACAGATCCAGAAATCCTTAGAGCAGGGGAATCATCACCAAAGTCCGATGTCTACTCCTTTGGTGTTGTCATGCTACAGCTGCTGACTGGGTTACCTCCAGTAGGATTGGTTGCTAATGTTCGGAGAGCAGTGTCAAGTGCTAGAATTGCATCAATTTTGGACCCATCCGCAGGAAATTGGGGCCCATTTGTAGCAGAAAAACTAATGGACTTTGCTCTGAGATTCTGTGAACCCAATAGTCGGGACAGGCCAGAATTGACACCGTCTCTTGTGAAAGAGTTGCAACAGCTTCATATGTCACAGGAGAGCCCAATTCCGTCTTTCTTTGTGTGTCCAATACTTCAGGTTAGCTGTTGCTGTTATTTTTTGAAATCATCTCATCTTTTTCAACCTGGTTAGAAGTTTGTGGGCTTCTAAATGAGTTCCAGGGCCCTCTTTTCATGAAATTTTGGGATATAGAAAGCTTGATTAAGTGCTTTACAAAAGATGTGGCATAACTTTTCTGTAATGCAAAAAATTCGTGTTTTTTCTCACGATTAAGAACTGGAAACTTGGCTAAATCACTTTAAATTAAGAACATTTATGACATGAAACTGTGATCGGCTTTTAGGCTGCGCTTGCCAAATAAATCTCCTGAAATGTTTGCCATTACTCTTTATGTTTAAAACTCACATGGCATGGCACCATTAGTGTTTATGGGTATCAGCAGGGCTCTTGAACCCGTACCACGAGTAGTCAAGTACCACATGTGAGTGATCTGACATAAGCATGCTTGGTGTCGTAGTGTTTTAACTCCGATCAACTTATTTCAGGAGATCATGTGTGATCCTCAAGTAGCTGCAGATGGATTTACCTATGAAGGAGAGGCCATTCGCGAGTGGTTAGAAAACGGCAGGGAAACTTCTCCCTTGACCAATTTGAAATTGGATCACCTTCATCTTACACCCAATCATTCCTTAAGGTTAGCCATTCAAGAATGGCTTTGCAAGTGCTGAACACCCTTGAGTATGGACAGCTCCCTTAAGTTTCTTCTTTCTGTAAAGATGTCCTTACCGGCTTACGGGGTGTTCTATTTGTGAATTATTGTGAGAGTATATTGTAATGAATGATGATAGAAATATAATGGGAGGAAACATATGTTGTAAGGAATGCAAGCAGGCCTCTCGAAACTAACCCAAGCTAACATGACCGGGATCCAGATGGTGCAACATCAAAATAGACTTAAAGTGACTAATTTGAAATAATTATCGCAATCAGAAAAGAATTGAATACCCAACCAAGCTGATCAACCAGTTCGCAAGGTGTAAAATACAAGATTCCAAGTACAATCTCTATCAATAAAAGTTCCATTCAGACTCAGTTTTGCTACTTTGAATGGAATATTTCCTGCCTATTTTTCTTATCTAAACCCACCCCTAAACATCACATGCTATGTAAGGAATGTTTTCACTATTGTACTTGGAATCAGGATTAACGATGGTATTTGTTAGAAAATGACACTGTCTTCCATTGTGACAGTCACGACTGAAAATGCTGAATCTGAACTTGCGCGGTAACTTGTTTTTGGTAGCATTAAGGAAGTTAAACATTATGCATCCACCAGCCATGACACACTTAGAGCAACCGATAAGGAGACACCAAAAAGAATATTATGAGAAAATGAGGTCCCGAGGTCCCAACTGAAAAATGCTTTCAACTGATGGTTGAATGCTCCATAGTCCAATATAGAAATCAAAATACAAAACAATTTTTCATATTCTGTACAAGTAGAATCCCAAAGGCAAATACAGCAGCAGACCAAAAGAATTTTAAAGAGAAAGGAAAACAGGGCAAATGGTGAGAAAACTGAGTAGGCTCTATGGATTGTACACTTCCTCCTCCTTCACCTAATACTACCACTACTAAGCTTCAATTCAATTGAAATGTTGAATGATAGTTGAGCAATCTACCATCAAAAAAAAAAATCATCCAAAGGAGCACATAATAAGCATAATCCCAATCCCGATCATCCATCCTTTTCCTCTATATAAAATCTATACTTAACCCTCCCTCCTGTATCCGCCTCAATCCTGAAATTCATAGTCATACCCGTATTTGATCGCCTCTATCGTCTATACAACACACAAAAACAATCCCGCTATACATGATAACATCACCGCCCAACCGCCATTGCCACCTCCACCTCCACCTCCACTAACAGGCGGAGAACTGGACGGCCCACCAAAATGGATATCCGGTGAACTCTCGGGTACTGTCCCAATATCAGGCGGTTGGGCCACAAACGGCCCACCTCCACCTCCACCTCCGCGTCCACCTCCACCCCTCAAATCTACCTCGCTACCCTTCCCGAATATTTCCTTAGGCAAAAGCACATTAGACACCCCAAATATGGCAACAGGTTTCTGATCAAACACCGTTTGAGTCACCACCGCCTGAACCAACCCGGTATTAAGCGAAACCGATCCGTTAACCCGAGAAATATTCAGCGTGAAGCTACCCGCCCCGTTATCCTCCGTGGCCAATGTCGGCTGAGCCGGGTTCACTATCGACTCCAGCGAACCCAGCGGGTAATACGAGTGCAACACATGGAATTTCAGCACAAGGGATTTGCGTTCAGCTGGGAGAGCTTGGAGCTGCACACTTGGCGGAAGGTTCGCGAATGCCACGTCAGTGGGGACGAAGAAGGTAATTCCAGCACCGTCCTCGTCCTGTTGAAATTCCGAAACCACCCCTGACGCGGTTAACATCGACGCCGCCACATTGAAGTCGTGGCCGTTGATCAAGGCGTCGGTGATGTTGATCGACGGTGGAGACGGCCGGAGCTCGGACGCCGTCAGATCGTATCCGCTCGGCTCGAGTAACGAATCGACGGTGAAGATCGAGAGGCTATACGGCACCGTTTTGAGGAGAGAGATGACGTTGGATGAGGCGGAGCTGTTGTTGGCGGGGTGGAAGGAGACGACGCCGTTTGAGGGGTCGGATGTGAAGTTGAGGGAGCCGAGGGTGTCGGGAGCCCGGCCGGTGGTCTGGAGGAGGGTGGTGATGAGGTGGGAGCCGCGGAGGTCGGACCAGGTGAGGTACTGGAGGAGGACGTGGTAGCGGATGGCGTCGGCGAGGGTGGTGGAGGAGGAGGGCGAGGTGGGGCGGAGGTAGGCGTTGGGGACGGCGAGGATGGTGACGGCGTCGCGGTGGTTGATGTCGTCGGAGATTTCGGAGGCGGTTAAGAGGGATGTGAATTGGGAGAGATCTGGGTAATGTGATAGGATTTGGGTGATGTCGAGGGGATAAACAGGGTGGAGTAAGAAGAAGAAGATGGTGAAGATGAGGGCTGGCGGAGGGGTAAAATGGGAAATTGGGGTTGCTTTTGGAGAAACTCCCATTGCTTATGTGGAACAATGGAAGTGAAGTGAAGGTTGAGGATAGATAGAGAGTGAGGGTGTGAGGGTGAGGTTCAGGGTTGAGGGTGGCGGATTTAATTAGTGGGTGCGTCGTGCGTGAGAACTACGACGGTCCTTCAATAATTGACAATGGTTAAGAATCATAAGAGTGACTAAGTGAGTAGCTAGCTATATATTCATATAATCACATTGAAGAATCGAAATCTCTTTAAGTCTAATGGTTAAGAATCTTAAGATTATGTACCGTAGGTAATCAAATATCTCCTCCCCAATATCGTAACGTGAGCAAGTGTGTATTTTACTATTTTGTTGAACCCAAAAATATATACTTCGTATATAGTATTCCCTCCGAGTTCCTATATTTGTTCCAAAGAGATTTGGGGTGGAAAATAAGGAATGAATATTATATTATTAAAAGTGAAAAAGTGAAATGATAAAATAAGAGAGAGATATGTAATTAGGGAAGAGTAATTTAGAGTATCCATCAAAACCAAAATGATTACCATGTAATTACAATGCAATACATTAATGTGAAAATAAATTTCCGGGTTACAATTTTATTTAACGGAAAAAATAACGTAGACGTAGTTCCTCGAGTTACATTTCCGGGTTACAAAATACAAGTCGCTGAGATTACTTAGTTGGATATTCAAGGGTCGCCTGTTGAGCCCTTCAGAATTTTTATGAGTTCCTCGAGAACGGACCGATTTTCCTCATACGATCCATGGAGAACCTGCCATAGTAACACCAAAATTGCAAACCCACACAAATAGCTGTAATCCATTTACAATGTTTACACTTTTACAATGTTTACCCACACAAATTCAACGGAACGTAAAGCAACCGACAACCGCATACCCTCAGTTTACACTTCACTGGGTATTGAATTTATTACATGCCTCATCATAAACACCGGGAACTAAATACCGATGTATGGCGGCACATAATGAATCCCAATAATGGTGGTGGACCTCGTAAATTTGTAAAATTCATCACTAGTGCAAAAAAACCCTAAACCAAACCAATTCGAAATCACAACCAACAGAGGCATAATAGAGGCATAGATTGACAGTAACAAAATCAGCAGAAACAACAAGCATTAATTCAGAACATAACATCAGAGATAACTTCAAATAAGAGGGCATAACGGTTAGATCTAGGGATAAACCTTCCCTAAACTGCGTCTTTGGGCTTGAATAAGGGCCAATAATGGGATTTTTTCTCTAACCACGAACACCTTCCTTCCTTAGTCTCCAACGCCCTTCGTGAACCTCTTCTTTTCTCTATTAGGCAACACAGAGTCAAGAACAAAGAGTACGATTCCATCATCGGCTCCTCTCCAGTGTCATCTCCAGTGTACTCTAGAGGAGTTATGCTTTCCATGTTGAACAAACATGGTCCATTTTCCAATTTGATGAAAGAGGAATCCAGATCCGCGTCGGCAAAGGACGACAAAGGGACGACAAAGGTCGACATACGAAAGAGCGAGGAGTCTCAGGGGTTTCATGGTGAGAAAGAGGTTGTTGATGACGAAGGAAGGAGGATTTGTGATGAAAGAGGCACGATTTAGGGTTAGGGTTGTGTTGGCAGAGATGAAGATCTTGAAGAATTGGGAATTAGGGTTAGGGGAATTGGGGATATATGTCGAGGGAGTAAATGGGTGACTGATAAGTCATGGGTTAGTAATTAGTTTAGGGTGAAGTTAATTGTGGGGGTGGGTAGATTAATTAGGATAAATTTGTGTGTTTTGGTAGGTATAATTAAGGGTATGTAATGTAATAAGTGAATAAAAGTAAGGGTAGAATGGTAATGTTGAGTGATAAATTATTTCCATAAATGGAAAATGGGACAAAAATCAAACTCAGCCCAAAAAGGAAAGTGGGACAAAAATAGGAACTCGGAGGAAGTATATAATATGATGATATGATTGAATCGAAGATGTCTTCGGTTACTCTAGTGGTTAAGACAAAGATATAATGGACAACAAGTTCTAGGTTCGAATTTCACTACTCCTCTATTATAGCTAGACCTGACAAAAGGGGTCAATGGGTCGGGTTGGTTCGGGTCAGCTTCGGGTCGTGTCACTTTTGGGTTATTAAAATCGGATTGACTTCGGGTCAGGCCGCGTCATTTCGGGTTCGGGTCATTTTCGAGTTTGCTATTTTCTACTTTTTAGGGATATCAACTCGTTTCTATAATAATAGTCGGGTTAGCCTAAGTCAACTTCGGGTCTTCATTTCGAGTGTCGGGTCGGGTTCGGGTTGTCTTATTCAGAATGGGTCATTCGGGTCAGGTCAATTTTGCCATGTCTAATTATAGTGCACTGCTTGCACGCTTCATAACTAGTGTAGATCCCGCTCACTAATGCACGATACATTTAAGATTTCATATTGTTATAACGGAAGAGAAAGACAAACAAATTAAGAACGTAAAATCGAGGGACAGTTACGTGGTTCACTAACAACCTGTTAGCTACATCCACGGGTCGAAGGAGGAGATAGTTTATTAATTTGATGAGAGGTTACTCATTTGATATCATAATTTTTCTAGGGTAGAAGAACGAGAGTTTATATAATACTCTCAACCTAAGCAGAAACCCTAAACAGATTAGGAAACCCTGTATAATAGAAAACCCTAGGTCAAATACTAAGATATCAATTAGGAAACCTTTCTAATTAAACAGATTCAGATCACAAGTCAATTCGAGATCCGAACAGACAATTGTTAGGCACTTATTTCCCAACAATCTCCACCTTGACTTGAATTGTCTCTCAATCAAATTAGACAGATGTACTTCAACGAATGCCAAATGTACCAGAAAACTCCTCAATCAGACAGATGTACCAGATACAATCCAACGAATGCCAGATGTACCATAAATAAAACTATTCTCCCTCTCCTGCCACAGATATTGGCAACAAGGGGCAATCGGATACTTCAAATAGTTAGCAAGTCCAAACCGTGTTGAAACTTGCTATACGGAGTCAAATCAGACAAAGTTTGCATCCCTCTTTCACTATCAGAGGATGCAACGACAACAGAACCAGACAGCGTAGATCCTTGAAGATGATATAAAGTACCGTGCTTGGTCCCTTTCAGAACCACGTTTGAACCCTTACAGACTTTCAGAACTCCACCTTTATCTTGAAAGCTGAAACCTTTCTTGTCTAACCAACTCAAGGATATCAAATTCTTTATCATCAGTGGAACATGTCTAACTTCATTCAACGTGCAGAATTTACCATCATTTATCCTAATCTTGATTGAGCCAATTCCAACTACTTTACAGACAACATTATTGGCCATAAAAATATTGTCCCCGTCTATCTGCTCATACGTTAAAAACCACTCCATGCGCGGACATTTATGGTAAGAAACTCCCGAATCTAGGATCCACGAATTAGTGTGATCTGTGACCCTCTCACCAACTAGAGCATAATCATCTTCCTCATAATCTACATTTGCTACACCAGTAGTACCAGATTTGTTTTGTTCATTCTTTTTCTTGGGACAATCGAATTTTCAATGTCCCTTCTCTTTACAATAATTACATATATCTTTGGGTTGTGAACCTTTAGAAACATGAGTACCAGAATAAGATTTATTCTTCCTCGATTTTCCTTGTCCCTGACCCCCACTGGCTACTAAACCTACTGCCTGATTATCTGTATTTGTACTAGGCGGCTTATATATGGCAGTTCTCTAGATGTAATTTTGGTGTGACTATTTCTTCTCTTATTGGTGACGACTATTAAGGAATTTTGGAGGACATCTTCGAGTTGTGTTACGTTGGAAAAGACCGTGGGTATAGAGCTATGATATTCAAATGCGAATGGAAAGACAACTCAGTGACTGGTACAAGAGTACATGAACGTTACAAGCTAGTTGAAGTTAATCATACTAGGAAATATCCTAAGTATGATCCATTTATACTAGCACATCAAGCACACCAAGTGTACTTTGCTTCTAATCCAACCACGAAAAATGATAGAAATCAAAATCAATGGTGCTCAGTGTTTAAGACTAAGTCACGAGGGCAAATAGATAGTACTCTTTTTCAGGAAGAGGTTGTTTCAATTGGTACGCAATTGTCTCCAATAGATGAAATCATATTCGCAAATGAAAATCATAATGAGGGGGTGGGGGAGGATTTAGAAGATGATGACGGTGGTGACAACAATGTCCTCCTTATGGATGTTGGGGAGATGGTTGAGGAGGATTTCGGATTTGAGACGGAGGTTGATGTGGATGGTGAGTAGGACCAGGAGACGGAGGAGGAAGATGGAAATAAGGATAGCGACGATGATTATTAGATCGGTATTTGTTTTGGAACAAGATTTACTATTGGTATTTGTTATCATACATGATTGTTTTTCAATTTGAATTTGATAGCTAACTGTTTTTGTTTAGGCTGAAGATGTCTTGCTGGGGAAGGAGACGAGGTGGCAATGGTAGCCAACAGGCACGACATAAGCATATGCAAGAGGACGAACCAGTCGTCAATTTTAAGGAAGAGGAAGAGGAAAAACAGGTACAGGCTAGGTGCCCGATTTCGTGAAGACGATGGGCGGATGATTATGGAAATAAATGGCGTCTGGTAATAAAATTTTACATAGCGCTTGGTTAATTGTCTAAATGTTTTGTTTCAAATACTATGATATATATGAGCTTCTTTAAATGGTGTAGGTGTTGGCACACAGACGTCGTGAAAGGATGTTCCCGGAGTTTCATGGTTGCTGGAGGCTTGGGATATACTTGCTGGACGCAAGTGTCGCTGCACCAACGACTGCAATGGTTAAACAATTTCAAGGTGCGTTATTTTTCCCTTATTTGGTTATCAATTCAAATCTAGGCATTGTAATAATCGTTACTAATCTCGAACGTTTTTGTAGATAAAATTCTATTGGAACCCTAGCTTGGAAAATGTAGCATGAGACCGATACTTGGAGACGTGTAACCGCCAGATGAAGGACATCATGTACAAGCGGCGCTTGAGAAACAATGCTGACAAAGTTTTAAAAGGTATAATTTTTTGTACTTCTTGATGTCATTAATTAGCGAATAATCTAACCTGGACATGCTCTTAATTAATCTCTTAATATTAGGTGTAGCATTGGAGAGGTTTAACCAAAATTGTTCAACTCCCGAGTTCAAGAAAAGATCAGAACAAGGAAAGAAGAACAAGTTAAAGGGCAACCTAGAGGGGCGCGCTGAGCCCACACATCATCGGGGGTCCCAATCATCTTTCCAACGCGTGATGAAGGCAAAGTATTTCATTTGTTCCGTTTTTTTCATCATCATTTATTTTTTCATAATTAACTAACATTTATTTGAATTTAATAGATACAAAAGGAAACAGGTAAACTTCTCACCGCTCCGCAATTATTCTTTGACATGCATGCGAAGATATATGATAAGGGGGAGGGAGATTTTGTCATCGATAGGGACCAAAATATTTGGGTGAGTTCCTATTTCAACATGTCAACCGTGTTGTTGTGAAATCAAACAAAATTATACTTTCTTTTACGTATAATACTTATTCCTAAAATGCTTTTTGTTTAGGACACGTACACAAAACGATCCGAGAGCGCTTCTGATACCAACCATGACCCAATAAACGCCATATATTTTGATATCGTTAGTGGGTATAGAAAAGGGTGTACGGTGAAGGAAATGCCCACAGTCTATTTTTCACACCCCCTGCAGCACGGTGAAGCACCTCATCCATTCACAATATACACCGTCTGCTATGACACAGATGGCCTCGCAATATGATGCAGACCAAGAGGCTGCTAGATAAAGAGAAGAGGATGCCAAATGAAGGGAGCATGAAATGAATGAAAAACTGGCCCGCCAAGATGAGGAACTTAGAAGGTTGCGCGCAGATATGGACCGATTCAACTCATTTTGGGCCTTCTGCAACAAGGGACTGAGTTACCATCCTCCAGATGACAGAGACCCCTCAACGGGGGTGGTGGGAATAGTGGTGCTTCTGCTAGCTTCTTGGTTGGATGATTAATTAGATTTTTAGTTGTTGTAAACTGTTAAGATTATTATTTTCTTGGATTATCGTTTCTTCAATCACAACTAGTTTATTTGTCAGACAATTTCAGTATTGGGCAAGATGACGATGATGTTACCCGTATTGGGCATTCTGTGGAGCACTACGACTTGTGTTGGGAGTTGATATTGGTAGTATTGTGGTTGTTATGTGTAATTTTTTGAAGATTTTGGCTAGACATAAAACGAATATTTACGGCGTCGTAACAACAAGATTGGCGTCCAATATCAGACGCCGTCACGGACACTAGAGAGATTGAAAAAACTAAAATCTGGCCTAATGTGGCGTCCGACAATGGACGCCATATTAACTAATTTGGCATTTGCTATCGGATGCCATCGTTCTTGTCGTCTGGCGTCAGACAATGGACGCTGAAAACAGTGTTTTGGCGTCCATTGTTGGACGCCCTTCTTCTTGATTACGCCTCTATTGTCAGACGCCAGTGTGGACGCCAGAATATGGCGTCCGACAATGGACGCCCGAATTTTAAAATGGTGACTCCATAGGTCGCCCGCCCACTGGTGTCCAATTGTTGACGCCCGAGCTAAAATGACATCCACAGCTGGACGTCGTTTGTGGACGTCCGGGGCCTTTATTCTTGTAGTGTTATGGCGCAGTTCTCTAGAATGGAGTGACGATCTGACCTTCTCTAAAGTAATTGTATCTTTACCAACAATAAAGGATTGCACAAAATTCTCATACGACAACGGTAAAGATAGTAACAAAATTAATGCGCCATCCTCATCTTCTACTTTAACATCAATATTATGTAGTTCTAATAATATTGTGTTTAACTGATCGAGATGATCTCGGAGAGGCATACCTTTCTACATTCTCAGTTTGAACAGACGTTGCTTCAAAAGCAACTTGTTGGTTAAAGACTTCGTCATGTATAGACTTTCAAGCATTTTCCACAAACCCGCTGCGATTTCTTCCTCCGCGATTTCAGTGATGATATCAGACAGACAGAATAAGATCGTTGAATGTGCCTTCTCATTTAGAACGGTCATTTCAGCGATGACTGTGTCATCTTTTTTATTTACGAGTGGCGCCCACGGTCCTTGTTGTTTTAACAATGCCCGCATCTTGATTTCCACAGACTAAAACTATTCCTCCCATTAAATATCTCGATTTTAAAGCTCATCACAGACATCTTTCTCACGGATCATAAAACCCAAAGCTCTTATACCAGTTTGTTAAAACGGAAGAGAAAGACAAACAAATTAAGAATGTAAAATCGAAAGACAGACAGATTTACGTGGTTCACTAACAACCTGTTAGCTACATCCACGGGCAGAAGGAGGAGATAGTTTTATTAATTTGAGGAGAGGTTACATATTTTATAATGATATCATAATTTTTCTTGGGTAGAGGTATGATGAAAGTTTATATAATACTCTCAACCTAAAAAGAAACCCTAAATTGATTAGGAAACCATATACAACTGGAAACCCTAGGTCAGATACTCAAATATTGATTAGGAAACTCTAATCAATCAGATATTAATTAGGAAACCTTTCTAATTAAACAGATTCAGATCACAAGTCAATACGAGATTCGAAAAAATAATTCTAGGCGCTTATTTCCTAACACATATTATATCTAATCAGCAACATATTAGCTTTTAACATTTTTATGTTTTAACTTTTGATTTGAGAAAATAATTTAAAATTCCAAAGATAATCAAGATAATCGAGTAATGTCAATTAATGTATACTTAAATATTTTTTTTTGTTACAAAGCTAATGATAATATTTTGTAATTTTTAACCTAATTATTTAATTAAAAGTTTAGTTTTTCTTATCACGAAACAAAGCGTCTCGAATAAAAATACTTTTTTTTTATATATATTCAGATTAGTTAGAACTTTTTCCAAAATTTATATAGTAAAATAAAAAATTGAAAGTATTTTATATAGTTTTTCATCATCAAATATTTTATATTTGTTTACGTCAATATATGATCTCGTTAGTTTGTAACACTTATATTTAGTTTTAAAAAAAATGTATTATAAATGTCTGTTTTTGTAATAGCTCATACATAATAATTTTATTTATTCTCTTATTGAAGAATTTTTCTTCTCATTTTACATCGATATTTACTTTGTCTTGAATTTATTTAGATATTATAACTACTAGTTGGAAAGCCCGTGCAATGCAGGGGCCAATTTTTAGTGATAATGATAATGACACCAAGTCGTCGAAGGAAAGAATATGTCTAATAGTAAAGAAATATTATACACATACGTGAATGTGTTTTTAGGAAGATTATATATATGTGGTAAACGTCAAATTAAATTATAGGCCCGCATTGTAGTTAGAAATACTACCTCGTGGACAAGTACATCTTCAACTATATATTCGTATCAATATTCACTTATATTTATATGGAGTATTTACTTATTACTCTATTAGTTTTCCATTAAACAATATTATCTACAGATTATTATAACAAAGTAAAGTAAGAGATTCAATTTGACATAGATAGTTCAAAAACATATTGTACATAGCGTGTATATATAACGATATGAGCAATTAAATTTCATGATAGTATAAATAGCCGTGTTTATTTCTTACATAATAAATGTATAAATAATTGATCAAATAAGGGATTGAGATGATAAGTTACCACTCCTAAATTTGATTAGTGTTAGATTAGTTTTATTAAAAAAAATTGCTCATATGATTAACTAAGTACATGTATAATAAATTCTATTATAATATATAGTGTAGGATAATAATTGCATTTTATAAACTTCACATATAGTGAATAATAGGTTTATCATATTATGATTATATAGTTCACTATAATCATAAATAGGCTTAATATATAAATATGTTATATAAGTTGAAACCATTTACTTCGTATAATACGTTGAGCTGATACTCCGTATACAGTTGATATATTCTTAATCACTGTATGTCATAATATATGTTACGGAGTAAGTTTTTTCACCTGTTTATTACTCCGTATGATTGATATGTCTTAATCACTTTTAAGTATGTCTTAATCTTGTCTTAATTAATAATTTGTGACTTTCATGCAAATATATATATATATATATGTATATATATATATATATAGACATGTTATTATGAGGTATTTATATATTTATATATTAAAAATATCACATCATAATATACTTATAATATATATTATATTATGAAATTTATCAAACAATTCATAAAATACTCATAATATATTTTCATAAAGCTATTATGTTTATACACCTCCTTGGGCTCCTTCTACACAAAGGATAAACAAATAAACCAACAAATAAGACTCAATAATATATATATATATATATATATATATATATATATATATATATATATATATATATATATATATATATATATATATATATATATATATATATATATATATATATATATATACTTCGTAGTGAATTTGTTGGATAATTAGTTACCATAATCATCTTACAATAATAAGCTAGTTTATTATGATACATATAGTGAATTATACTTATAATATGTTTATTATATAGAGATAATTAGGCTTAATTAATTTGGAGTTTCTTTATATATTATTATATTAATTAAAATAGCAAGTGTAAGACTCAAATTTTTTTAGTTGATATCCAAGGAGAAATGATTATTATTTATAATATAGACTATAAACCTATTATAAATAATCTTGAAGATTATTAATTGACATGTATATATATATTATGAGGTGCATTTATCTCGTCTTTAAATAAAATATATAAATTTGACATGTATATAATTTATATTTATATAAATTTATAATTTATAATTTTAAATAATTATATAATTTATATAATTAAATATGTAACTTATTGAACATGGTTTATATAATTTTATATAGATGCATGCATGTCACCTAATTTTGAAGAATCACAAGCTGAATTAAAATTAACATCATTTATATAAAAATCTTATAACATATTATTAACATGATATAAACCCCAAACTATTTGACCAACATGAAAGTCACAAAATATTAATTAAGACGATATTAAGACATACCTCCTTACAGAATAAGTCGAAATCTAATACGAACGATATTAGATCTTTATAGGATGACTTCATAAATAATAAATAAGATGACTTGAAATAATCTTCAAATAATAATAATAATGGTTATTTTCTCTATGTTGTCCTGTAACGTAGTAACAGTTGTTTCTTCATAATTTTTCATACGCATTAGCATAGAGTTTCTGATGAGGAATAATGCTCCATTATATAAACATGTACAGAGAAATGATCAGTTTCCTATTAGGGTTTTAGTTTAATTTAATCTAGTCCTTCCACCAAGGTTGAGTCAATATGGAAATACTACTTATTTAATCCGATACCATTGTGATAACATCTCTCTTAAAGACCCGATTTCAATAAGACCTCAATTATAGGGAAGAAATATTATCATAATAATAGGGAAGATATATTACATAACCCGTAATATTATTATATATTAGTATAAAAGTACTATCCGTAATAAATATTTAATTTACTTTCCTTTATTTAAACCAACAAAATAAATTTTTAAATATTTATTCAGGTTGTATTAAAAACTTTAATTTACTTTCCTTTATTCAAACCAACAAAATTTATTAAAAAAATTATTAAGGTTATATTAAAAAATTTAATTCACTTTTCTTTATTTAAAACCAATAAAATATATTATTTTTTTTAGGTTGTATAAAAAGTTGTTGCTTATATATATATATATATATATATATATATATATATATATATATATATATATATATATATATATATATATAAGATCAAGTGAGTCCTCTTTTCAATTATGAGTCCATGAGTCCTATTTACAACCATTGATCTAGAGGGGATGAATGGTGGTGATTGAGCTTAGTAATTAAGGCAATAACTAACATATTTTGGTAAAAATATAATAAAATCCTCTCTCCTCCCTTAATTCTCTCCAACCACTGAAACACATTACCTCACACTCAATTTTTTCATTATATTCAAACTCACCCGCCTAAGTAAAACCCTTCACCTTCCTCATCCCAAACACATTCGCTCGACTTTCTGATTTTCTTCAAAACACATCCGCGCATCATCTCATCTTCAATCTCAAGCAAGGCTACATTGAAGCAGCTCCCTAACTTCAGCAAAGATAATCTTCAGCAAAGATAATCTTCAGGCAACATAATATAAGGTAACTCGCTAATATTCGATTGTTGTACTGAAGAACTAGGGTTTAGTTTATATTCGTATCTGATTTCATTAATTATCTCGCTAATTATTGATTGATTTACTTTCCTGCGTTTGTGCCCTATAATTAATTGGATTCACTAAGGATTGTTGCGGTATCTGGGTTTTCATCTTTTTCGTCTAATTGAATTCAATTGCATATTCAGACGAACATATTTCGAATGTTATTCTAATGCGCATACTCAGTTACTGTAATAAAATTAATGTGTTACTGTAAGAGGTCGTTTAGTTATAGTGTTACATGTATGATGTTATTTTAAAGACGACCATGTGTTACTGTAATGTAGAAGACGTGTTACTTTAACTCCCATCTTCGTGCTACTTTTGAATCCTATTAATCTGGTACACTCAATTGTGTTGACGTGTTACTCTAATTCGCACCTTATGTTACTCTAACACTTTCTTTGTGTTACTTTAGCGCTTATCAGGAACAAGGTGTGTTCGTGTTTGTTGGAGAGGTAGATAAGTATGTGGACGCGAGACAAAAGATCACCAACGGTCCCAAGAGCAAGCCAACAAAAGGTCGAAAAATATAATGTGTCCAATGAATCATGTCATCTTTTTTCTAACTACGAATTATTGGTTTGTATTCTTTAGATACTTGTTATGTACATTGGTATTTTGACTATCACCAATGGACAAAGCTGATAAACTCTGTTACAATGACTTTCTGTACTTGTTACTCTAAGTAACGACTGATGTTACTATGGGAATGAATGAAGTTTACCCAAGGTACAAATGTGGTCTCATAATCAGTGTGTTACATTGACGCATTACAACTGTTACTTTATTGAACAAATGATGTTACTCTAAGTGATTAATGGTGTTATTCTTATGTCTCATGGTTAAACAATGCTATTATCATCAATTACTCAGACGCATTATATATGGTTCTTTAAAGAACGAAAGTTGTTAATTTGGTAATGAATGGTTCTAATACAAATTATCCTCAGTTACGGTAATCATTTGTTTAAACAACGATGCTGTCCTCAGTTACTTTCATGCATTTTGTATGTTACTGTAACTGACCAAAGGTGTTACTCCAATGATCTGAGATGTTACTCTAACCAAATACACATGTATTAAATAAAATATAGAGTTAATTGCAACGTAGCACATCGCTATGGGTAAAAAAATGTGTACAAAATCAGTTATTCGTGTAAACCAAAAAAAATATTCTTAGAATGACCAAAAACACAAGTATTCTCAAAACACTTGTTCCTCCTCCTCATCTTCCTCGGTGTCTTCTTCAGTTTCCTCTCCTTCGTCGTCTTCATCTACTTCATCCTCCTCATCCTCATCATTGGGTGGTTTAGTAGGCTGTTTAGGGGGTCGTGCTGCGTACGGATTTGGATAGTTTCGTTTGTCATGGTGCGCTATCTGTTTGCGAATCCCTCTACTTACGAGTTCAACGTTTGCGAATCCCTCTACCTGCTCCTTGCACATGTTGTATGTCCGCGTTGCGCCAATCTTCAGCTGAAAATAAGAATCAAGTGTTACTGTAAAACATTTATGTATGTTATTGTAGACTATTCGTGTTACACTTATGTTGTAATAGCGATACTGTAAAGATATGAATGTGTTACTGTAGCAAATTTAAATCTTCTATTCAGCATTCTATTTTCATTCTACGGACAATCTAACATTAATACACCCAGTTGTGTTACTCTTATCCTTAAGTACTGTTACTCTATAGGACCAGTGGTGTTACTCTAACAAAAGTAATTAGATTATGCACACATTGGTCGTATTTCCACCCCAAAAAAATGGTGTTATACCTACCTTACACATATGTTATTCTATAAAAAAAATTGTGTTACTCCATACCAATGCTACCTGCAAAATAATTAAAAAAACGTTACGCCCATGTAACATATGTGTTACTCCAACTCACAAGTTGTGTTACTTTAACTGGTACTATACGTTATTCTAACATCATCATCAAAAACCGTTTCTCAACGTTCAGTGTGTTACTGTAATTGCAATTAAGTGTTACTGTAACTTAGAACGTATGTTACTTCAACGTCGTGCCTGCGTTAGTAGAAAACAAAACAATATTATTAGTGGATATCATTGAAAATCCGAATAACAAACATAAAACTCTGGAATCTATAACAATTAACCATTGATATGAATCTATGATGAATGAAATGACAATGAAAGCAATATAACCATGAAAATTGACATAAAAAAAAAGAATGCAAATTGACGCACAACGTATCCATGAATAAAAACTGAAGATGTCGCGCTTGTTATCAACGCAAAACGTGAAAAAAAATATCAAGACTCACCATTGTTATACTCGATTAATTGCTTATCAACAGTTGATGAAGATGTCGCGCTCGTTGAATCCATGGTAACGGGATTTCGAACTCAGATTTGATTGAATGAATGACGGAACGTGATGATGGAAGCTTTTTTTTAGGTCTTGATGAATGTGGTAACGTGAATGGATGAATGATGAATGAACGTGATTGTGGGGTTATTATTTCCTAAAATCATGGGAGTTATTTTAGGAACGTAAATCTTTTTTTAAATGCAAATACTTGGAAGCATCTTGTCCATCCATCCTCATCCCATCCAATGGATGAGATGAGGACTTATGGACTCATATAGAGTAAAGAACTCATAAGAGCCTTACTTTATATATATATATATATATACACACACATACACACACACACACACACACACACATACGACCTTTAATCTTACCCCCTCACCTGGAAACGTTCTTACTCTCTCTCTCTCTCTATATATATATATATATATGGATAGATAGATAGATAGATTCACATAAGGCCAACATACCCCATAAGTCCACAAGTCCTTATCCTAGCCACACAAGCTTAAAGTTACACGAAAAGTGCTTAAAGTTACACAAAATGGGTCTAAAGTTACACTTTTTCACTTGAAGTGATAAAGTGCTGAAGGTCTTCTTATATAATATCAATCTTCAAGTAATGTAACTTTATTGTATATCATCTGAAACTTTAAAGTATGACTTTGTAACTTTATACAAAAGAACAGAAAATGCATACTTATCTCACCACCAACCATCTGAAAATTAAATTTATGTAACTTTAACCCATAATTTTGTAACTTCAAACCTTAACTTTGTAACTTTATACTAAAACCCAGAAATTTAAAAGTTGTCGCCGACGACGGGGTGGTGATCACCGGTGACGTGGTAGTGGTCATCGGGGTGGTCGCCGATGACGTGGTGGCACCGGAATGGTGGCCGGCGGATGGGTAGTGGTGGCAGCGTGTAACAACCCGGATTTTCGATGACTTAGTTTAATAGATAATGCAGAAAATTATCTAAGTCATTTAATTATACAATATCAGAGTATGATTTAAAAATCCGGATCATTATGGATCCTTATAAGAAACAACTACTAGTACAAAATATAGATTGTACTTTATACAAAACATATTATTAAATCTTTCTCTTGATTCCCCCTCGTCTTATACCTGCAAAAAATAAAACAGAGACCGCTGAGTGGAACAACAACCAAACCGTTCTTCTAACATCACCTCATACACATAAGACCATCATGTGAATAACCAACTATATGCTTACAAAAATATTAAGGGATATCACTTAACAGATAGTTTTCTTTAATTCAATTAACCAACATGTGAGGTGATGAAAACGGTAAGGTTTAGAAGATGAGACATTGACAGTCATTTGATTTTAAAAGAATTCCTTTTTCACGTAAACAGAGAATAAACACATGAGTCGTGGCTCCTAGTACCACCGCTACATCCCACTGGCTTGCATCTCACCAATAGAAGTAACCATGTTACCGACTCGTAGACCAAACCGATCTTATGAGGTTTACATCTTAACCATAAGGCTCAATTGGGTCGGACTTCTAAAATACGTTTATTTAGACGGGGCTCCGGGCGAAATGAAAGCTGATGATTACATTCTTTGCATCAACAAGAGGGTACCCGCAGTTTTCAGAATCCTGTTCTGCCCTCGTCACCTAGGTAGTAATACTGATCAAATACTTGTCTATATATGCACACATATCCTACGTAGATTCTTGAACTGCAGTCCTCACTACCGTAGGACGACTACCTTAAACACTATGTCGACCCTCGTACCGCAGCCTCCGAGTTTGATTTTCATTACAAGTGCAGTCAAAACACCACGTATGGTAGAATCCAACACAAGTTATTCGTCCCAGACCCGCATCGTAAACCTTATATAAAGTCACTCGTGAGCAAGTAGTATTTTATTTGGTGATCTTTAATAATTGATCGGACCCATATGAACATTCAAATCCTCAAATTCTTACTTTCGGTGAGACAACGTGATACTTTATTCCTCTAGTATCACCCGAAACAATATATTCTCAATATCGTTTAACATATATTTGAACTTATTTCAAAATAGAAATTTCTTTAAATTTGGTTTTATATTAAAATAAAACTTAAGGTATAAAAAAAATATTATTTTAATATTTTAACGTTTTCTGAAAAATATAATTTAAATCATACTTGGCCGATTAACAAAATTTGACGTGGAATTACTTTTAATAATTATGAGTATAAAAGTTTCAGAATAAAATAAATTCATTTGGGTTTTTCTATGGGCTACCCCTCAACTATCGGCTTTTCCAAGTGGTACCCCTGCCTTTTTCGAATTATAAGGTGTACCCTTAAACTTTATAATTTACTCTATATTGTAACCAAAGTTAAAATTTTCGAACGAAAATTTCTCAATTGATGATATAAATAGTGATTATTCCCTATTTTACTTTCGTCAACCATGATATATTTCTTCAATTTGCATCCTTTACTCAAAAAACTTCATTCCACTACACTACGACATAGGGGTGACGAAGAGATTCAGGTTGAAGGATTTAAAAGAGTAAGGGAGATAGGTCGACGTTGGCTAACAACAGAGGTGCGTTGTGATGAGCATTTGGTGGCTTGGTGAATGGTAAAGAAAAAGAGGTGGTTTGAAGCATCAAATTTGATTGATTAATATGTTAGTTATTAATTTTTTTAAAAAATAATTGTAATACATTTATCACTTTGGTTATGATATGGAGTGATAAGCAAAGTTTAGGGGTACACCTTGTAATTCGAAAAATGCAGGGGTACCACTTGAAAAAACCAATAGTTGAGGGGCACCTCATAGAAAAACCCATTCATTTATTATTATAGAAAACGTGATTATAAGTTTATCTATTTATATATATAAAAATTTAAGTGGAGTAAAAATAAAATCCATAAATAAACAGTAAAAATACTCAAACCAATTTAAACTTGAACAGAATATAAGTAAAAATCAACAAGAGGAACAAATAATATAAAATGAAGTTTATAACCATAAGAACATAAATAACAAATAAAAGCGAAGTATAAATAACATGACTTTTAAAATAACGTAAGTAAATTTTAATCTCTTTAGGTTCTTTTAACCATTTTATCAGTTTCTCAAATAAATAGAAATGTAAAAATGATAAGTAAATTTAACAAGTGATAATTTAGTTAAGTTAAATTTAGTCATAAAAAAATACATAACATAAATAAAATATCACGTAACATTTTTATATACATAAGTAGTTTAGTCATAAAAATAAGCCTAAATATTTAATTAAGCAAATTATTTAGTTAGTAACATAAATATACTTATAGAAGTAGGATCAAGGGAGGTGGTGGTGGATTGGAA
This sequence comes from Agrostemma githago, assembly GCA_958450325.1. Lineage (NCBI taxonomy): Eukaryota > Viridiplantae > Streptophyta > Magnoliopsida > Caryophyllales > Caryophyllaceae > Agrostemma > Agrostemma githago. Next base: position 73,837,363 of record OY288239.1, on the reverse strand, counting down.
AGTTGGGAAGTTATGTTTGTGAACCTTGATCTTGGGTGAAATGGATGACTTAGATTAGATTAAAAAAAAAAAAAAAAGGGAAAGGGTCGCCTGGTAGCAGCAGTAGGAGCAAATTTTCCCCCTCCCTCACTATCAATCACACCAAACTCTCTCACTACAATTCAAACCATTTATTTTCTATACAATTTAATCAAACCACTCCCTCTCTAAAATTCAATTAATACTCTTATTTGACATACTTTTTCAATTCTTCAACCTTCGTTCATCTTCATCTTCAAGCTTCATTCATCCCAGAAAAAAAAGAACAACTTCATCTTCAAGCTTCATTCATCCAACAAAAAAAAGAATTTCTTCATCTTCAAGCTTCGTTCATCCAAAAAAAAGAACAACTTCATCTTCCAACTTCATTCATCCAACAAAAAAACATTCTAATTAATATGTTCTAGTTGGAAATATTATTTTGATTGACTGTAAAAACATTCTAATTAAAAAAAGAACAACTCATTTAGTGCGTAATGTTCTTGCAGAATTGAAAGGTCACACACTTTCAGTTGTATAGTCACACTCATTATTTTGTAGAATCACGCAGTTGTACACTCATTGTAGTCACATATTCAGTTGTATATTCACACTCATTAGGCTGTATAGTCACACTCGCTATGTTGTAGAATCACGCAGCTGTAGAATTTTTTTTTTGGTACGAATGAGGAGCTAAGCTCCAAAAACTAAGTATTAGCTATTACACGGGGAATAGCTATCCCAAAAATGTCCCGAAGAATGGGACGCAGCTCTGTAAATGGAGAATCAAGGTGCGTAGGTATAGTGCTTGAATTAATTCCTCGATTTGCTAACGAATCGGCTACTCTATTCGCTTCTCAATAAGTATGTTCCAGCTTGACAGTCCATTGGGTCTCCCTGATTAAGTCTCGGCAACGTTTCACTATAATCTTCAATTGGTTGCTTAACAACTGGTCTTCATTAATGATTTTGACACACGATGAATTATCCGTATGAGTAATAAGCTTCGTCAAACGCAACGATCTTGTTCTTTCTAACCCGGCTAGTAAGGCGAGTAATTCAGCTTTCATAGACTAACAAATTCCGCATGATAAATAATAAGCAGTAATAAAGTTACCCGTTTCATCTCGGAATATACCACCACCACCTGCTGGGCCTGGGTTTCCTTTTGAAGCTCCGTCGGTATTTAGTTGCATCCAACCGTGGGTTGGAGGGAGCGATCGAATGAAAATCTCAGTGCTCGGGGGACGTGGTTGCTCTTTCACGCAACTGTAGAATACCTTGGGATTAATGTATCATGCGTTTAATCACCTTCATCTTCATGCTTGTTTTATTTTTCATACCTTCTTTTTTTGATATTTATAAAATTATTCATCTTCTTCATTATCCAAAAACAATTAAGGTTGAATATGGATGAATGGACGACTGTGACTTTCCTCAGTAACGACATTCTAAAAAAACGAAAGTATTAATCACATACAAAAGTATTTAAACCAACTTCATCTTCAAGCTTCATTCATCCAACAAAAAAGAAGAATTTCTTTATTTTCAAGCTTCGTTCATCCAAAAAAAAGAGCAACTTCATCTTCCAACTTCATTCATCCAACAAAAAAAATTCTAATTAATATGTTCTAGTTGGAAATATTATTTTGATTGACTGTAAAAAGATTCTAATTAAAAAAACAACTTTTAGTGCGTAATATATTCTTGCAGATTTGCAAGGTCATACACTTCCAGTTGTATAGTCACACTCATTAGGCTGTATAGTCACACTCGCTATGTTGTAGAATCACGCAACTATAGAATACCTTGGGATTAAGGTATCATGCGTTTAATCATCTTCATCTTCATGCTTGTTTTATTTTTCATACCTTCTTTTTTTGGTGTTAACAAAATTATTCATCTTCATTATCGAAAAAAAAGTGAAGGTTGAATATGGATGAATGGATGATTGTGGCTTTCCACAGTAACGACATTCTAAAAAAACGTAAGTATTACTCACATACAAAAGTATTTAGACATTCATTACATATTCAACTTCCATTCATGTTGGTTTATTTTATAGTTGATTTCATGTTTGTAAGGAGTCTGACTATACAACATTAGGAGTGTGACTATACAACATGGCGAGTGTGACTATACAAATACGACCACTTTTGGCTACAAACCAATTGGTGCACAGCTGCGTGGTTTTAAAGGAGAAAGGATGAGTGATTTTGCTATAGACCTCGCGTGATTATGAAACCAGAAAATAGCGATGGAAATATATTTACATTAGAAAAAGTCCATCCTTACATATAGTACGTCAAACATAAAAACATTCTAACCCAACAAACATCATTTACATATAGTACGTCCATCCTAAAGCAAACATTTTATCCCATAAATACACTCAAGAGCTTAACGGTGGTCTCCGGCACGTGTACAACAATACGTTGTCCAATTACGTGGTCGGTCGCTGTATCTTCCACGACCTTCTTCTTCCCACCGCCCCTTTTACCAACATTCCTCTTTCCACCCGTCATTTCGCTGCGACAAAACACACAATCAATATAAATCACACAATGAATATGACTATACAACTGAATATGTGACTACAATGACTGTACAGCTACGTGATTGTACAACATAATGAGTGTGACTGTACAACTTTAACTGTGTGACTATACAGCATAATCAGTGTGATCCTACAACATAATGACTGGGATTCTACAACATAACGAGTGTGACTATACAACTTCAACTGTGTGACTATACAACATAATCAGTGTGATCCTACAACATAATGAGTGTAAATATACATCATACTGACTGCGATCGTCCTACAACATAACGAGTGTGACTATATGATGCGCGTCAGATTGTCGCCAATCTAACCCGATCAAACAAAATTTATAAACTCCAACTAACTACTACGTAGTAGCGGTAAGTCGGGATCGATCCTCAGGGACGGTCTAGGTAAAGTCGGTCGAGTCAAAGCCTAAGCACGTTTGGACGTTCGGGGTCTATTTTTGGGGTTTTATGGGTTAAGTCTACACAAGTCTATACTAAGAAGCTATAAACCACGAGAAGCTAGTCTAATAAGGAGAAGATGTTAGGGGAAGTCGGGAATCGGAAATCGGGTTCTATGAGTCTCGGAATCGAGTTTTATTCACAACATCGATAAGGGAAAATGTCACCTTTCGGTTTCTTCACCCAACCCACCTATACCCGCTTTCGCGGCGAAAGGGTAAGTCTCAAGTTAAGCTAATTTCTACCCCGAGTTTCCCCATATTGGTAGAAATGAGTCAAGGTCAATCTAGCTGCAGTCTAGGTCAACAAAGACACAAAAACCTTAAACTTGGTAAATCAACAAGCAAGCAACCCACCAACATCCATCAATTCAAATTACCCAAGATCTTCCTCCCTAAACCCCTAACAATAAGTCTACTCACAATGCATAATGGGAACTAATAAAACGATAACTAAGGAGAAATTAACTAAACAAGCCTAATAATTAAATCTATAGAAAAACAATAACTAAATTAAATCTAGACGAGAGATTAAATCTAGAACGAAATTAAATCTAACTAAAGATTAGGGAGAGGAAGAGAAATATACCGACTATGGAGGAAAACCAAAATAATAAAAATAAGGAGAAGCTTGATGAAGATGAAAATGGATTTGTCACTAACCCTTTGAAAATCTCCAAAATAACTTCATTAAAAACTTGATTACACTAAAGATGGAGTCTTTACACTAATAAATAAGGAAACTAATTAGATCTAAATAGGTGGAGATTTTTGGATTGTCACCCTCCAAAAATCCCCTACTAATTAATAAAATTAAAAGCTAATAATAATCTACTACTAATCTACTAGCTTAGGTAGTGTTGTGGTGGTGTTGTGGAATGGTTGCCTCCTCCTCAAATGATGAGGAGTTACATATATATATATATATAGAGGAGAGAAAAGAGGGTATCAAAACCCTAATCTTCTAAGCCCAATATGTGGCAACCCAATACTTCAATACCCACATCCTTCATTTCACCCTATGAAACCCATCCGACGAAACTTCGCCCTACGGTTTTGCATAACTAACCACCGGGCAAAACTTTGCCTCGCGGTTTTCCCGATTTCACCCGATCGTTCCGGTTTCGCCCAATCACTTCGTAACCCCACGCACTTACGGTTTCACCCATTCCAATTCAATTGCATCTCGATCCAAATTAGATCTCACCCCACACATCAACAACTTAACTCACCCCAAATATTTCAATTCAATAATTCCGAGCTCCATTCAATATCGGTTTCTAATCCTCGAACTCCGGATCTGGGTCGAACTGGGTCGACACCGAAGCTGGTGTCGACGCCGGCGATACTCGCCGGAGCTGCCGCTGCTGCGTTGCTGTTGTTCGATGTGGGGTTGCCGCGCGTGCTGCTGCTGTTGTTCTGGTCCGACGCTGGCGGTTCTCTGCCGGCGCTGCTGTTGTTGGTCGTCGTTGTTGGTCCTCGTCGGATCTGGGCCGCTGCTTGGACGGTGGTTCTGGTTGCGTCGCAGCTGCTGCGCTGCTGGGTTCGTTAGAGAACGGAGGTGGAGGGCGAATAGATGTCAGAGTGGTGGTGTTGGGTTCGCCGCTGCTGCTGCCATGGACGATGGTTCTGGTGGCGTCGAGTAGGGTGGAGGTGATTGATGGAGGGTGGCGCTGGTGGGTGGTGGTTAGAGGTGAAGGTGGTAATGGAGGTCGGGTTTAGTGGTGGAGGACGGAAGGGAGTTGGTTTGGTGGTGATGTTCAGAGGTTGAGGGGTGGCTCGCCGGTGTGGTTGTTGGAGGGAGTTGAGAGTTTGAATTGGGTAAGGATGAAGATGGGATTAGAGGTGAAGGAGGTGAGTGGTGGTCGGGTATGGAGGTTGTGGTGGCCGGAGGTCAGGCTAAGGTGGTCGAAGGTGGTGGTGTTTGTGGTGGGTTATGGTGGGAGGTTGAAGACGGGAAAGGTTTGAGTTTGGATCAAGGTCAAGGTCAAGGTCAAGTTGACCTTGACTTGGGTGAGTGAGATGGGTTGATATGTGGAGTTGGGTTGATTTGTGATGGGTTGTGGATTGATGGAGTGTTGGTTTGTATTTGGGCTGAAATGGTGAGTTGAGGATGGGTTAGTCAAGTGATGGAATGGGTTAGGAAAGTGGGTTATGAGTGGGTTAATTTAGGAGGGTAGTTTGGGTGAAATGGGTTAGGTGAATCGGGTTTGACTCGATCTCTTGACTTGGCTCCTCTCGCTTCAATTCGCCCCTTTATTCACGAACACGTACCTATAAGACAAAAACACACAAAAGCAGTACAAAATTCTACGAAAAGACGATAAATACAAAAAAACCAAATTCAAACTAGAAAATTCGAAATGTAGTAAAAAATGAGTTATATTGACGTTAAAGCGCACACAAAATCGAGTCAAATACGAGTGAAAATAGGGGGTAAAACGGTCCAAATTTGCGTGTTATCAATTCCCCTACACTTAAAATTTACTCGTCCTCGAGTAACTCATTAGACTAATCTACGACCCATAAATAAATAACACGCAAAAACAAAAACACTAAACACAAGAACGAAAAACAAACATCACAAACAGATCACAAGTTTTCAAATCAAAAGTCATAATTCTAAAATCCAACTAAAATATAGAATATGAATACTAAAATTATTAAATCGGTTGTAAAAATAATTATTACATATTTCTTGGCCTCGGTCCAAACTATGTCGGGATGTGTGGCGGAGATGGAATGACTACTCCCATGAAGTTATCGACTAATGCATACAAGTCTCGGCCACTTGCAAAAACAAGGGCTAGGGTCGTCCGAATGGCCCAAGTGACATAAGAACCGATCCAAATGGAAGATAAGGATATCAAAAATACTCGGGGGAGGAATCGTCTTTCTTTTCATTTTCTTTTTGCTATTTTTTTTTCTTTTTCATTTTCTTTTCTTTTCATTTTTTTTTCTTTCTTTTTCATTTCTTTTTTTTTCTTTTTTTTTCTTCTCCCCATTATTCTTTTCTTTTGAGTTTTTGAGAATTTTTCTTTGTAAGCACATTTTGATGTTCGGCTCATTTGAATGGGAAAGAAAGCAAAACTCAATATCAATCAAAACCAAACTCTTATTTGTGGAGTATTTTTGTGGAATGATGGATCATAAAAGGATAGAAGTCACTTGGGTTATAGTCACCTAGACAAGCATACAAGGTCAAAAATCACAACACGGGAGGTGGAAGGTGGACATATGTGAGGTACACACCCGAGCGACTTACAGTAGGAGGACAATCAATATATAATACTTAAAATCAACCAACAAGTAATAGAAAAATCCATACTCTTTAAAGAAGTTGAGAGTTAGAAAAAAGATTTTATCAAGGAAAACAAGTGAAACACGAAAACAAAAATCTTTTTGGAATTTTTGGAATTTTTAAATTTTTAGGATTTTTCAAGTTTTATCAAATGAAAACACAAAACAAACAAGACACAAAAGCAACAAACAAAACACAAGGCTACAATCCATAACAACCACAAATAAACATATAAACTCCACCAAAGTATCCCCCAACAACAATATCAACCACAATCCTAAAGCAACGATTAATCGTCAATCCCCCCACACTTAAACCGAACATTGTCCTCAATGTTCAAAATTAGGGAGGGAAAGGAAGGGTGGGTAAGAAATTACCTTTTAGAGCGTAAGTCGTCCCCCACACTTGAACGATTTCGTGCTTCTTATCCATTTTTCATCCATTGTCATTGTTTGTTGGAGGTACCTACAACGAAAAACACACAAACAAGCATACACATAAAAAGAACACAACAAAGGTTATTAGAATAAAAACTACTACTAAACTAAACAAAGCCAATACGGGGCAATTAACGGGTCCGCTCCGTCCCTTCAACTCACATCGAAATACCTATGAGGTAAGGTAGTCCCATGCAAGACAAGTTGGGTCTTGCTCAAAACTGCGGACGCAACTAAACTCACACAAAACACAAACGAACAAACACACAAACGAACGGACAAACAAACAAACAACAAACAAGAATAATTGCATCCAAACATAAAAACACCAAATCCCTCATCGAGACGGCGGGGAAGACACCAATCGTTTACTCGAGACAAGTACAAACGTTCCAAGGTTAGTTATTCAAGATGAAATGGACTAAAGTCTAATAGGATGACATTAAATCACTAAAAACATTGATGTTTTATCTAGGTCCTCCTAATCAACTAAAAGCGTACAACAGGGCGTAAACAGGATGGAAATGAGTGAACCATGGAGTTATTCGACACTGGAGGTAAGTGTAATCCCGACCTTTTTGCAAAAGCAAAGAGGATCGTCCCAAACATAAATATATCTTCAAGTAAGGTCACCTATAGGCACGGGATCCGGTAACCAAGGCCTTATCACTCCATGGGGGGTCAAGGTGGTCAAATGCAAACCCCGTTGTAAACTCCTAGTAGAAAAAGTGTACTCAAGCTAAAAGATAAATGAAATTTTTGGTTTAATGCCATTCTAGTAGAGTAAAGTTCAAAATCAAAATGAGTTACTGACAAGGGAAGGTGAACACTCGTAAGCAAGTCTCACAATCGGGTTTTTGAAAACATTTACCTAAACACATTAAACAAAACACATAAGAACACAATAAAAACAAAAACAACTCCAAGTAAAGCCAAGTACTCCAATCTTCTTCAAATAGTCAACACAATCAGAACCACCAATTCCAAAATGTTCACCAAGTGAACCTCCAAAGCATACAAGCCCGTACTCCCATGTGAATAAGGGAAGGGGAGAAAAATAAGGGTTAAAAGGGATTACCAAAAGAGGTCTTCACTTTTTAATACCTCATGTCCTTATGCTATGAAGTGGGTGGTATTCCTGTAAGAAAGAAGAGAGCAAGGCAATACAAGAAAGACAATCACTACAATCCCACAACAACTACTAAAAACAACACAATTACATCACAATTACAAATACTCCACCAATCCTCCAACAAGATACAAGCAAACATCACGATCCACAATCCCAAATGGAACAATCAAGCAAAATCTCTTCCAAACTTGATCACTTCCAAATTCTTCACCATCTATCCATGTTGCCTTCTTGTTGGAGATTCCTACAAACAAAAACAAAACACAAAAAGCATAAATATGCACACAAAAAGCTTGGGTTACCTCCCAAGAAGCGCGGTTTTGGCTAGGACCGCCAAACCTTAAAGTTTATTTGTCTTCAAAGTGTAATCTCCACCATACCCATCAAGGGCTCGGAGGTTTAAGTCAAAGGCTTTAGAAGAGTCTTCAGAAGGGCTCATGTAGCCGAGCCAAGCTATCATGAGAAGCTTCCAAGTCGGAAGCGATAAGCAGTCTTCAAATCCACGAAGCCTGGGTTTGTAATGATCTCCCGGGTCTTTCCATTTCACAAGTCCAAGCGACCATTTCTTCCCAAAATACCTTCTAGCTTCCCAAAACTTCACAATCTCACCACTCAACACAAAAGGCGGTTTAGGCGCTATTTCCCCGTTGAACATCCCCATTTCTTCTTCAAGTTGCGGGCCCATATCCCTAAATCTCAAGACATCACTTGTCCCCATATCATCATGAAGGAGAGATTCAAAACTTTTACCGGCGGTTTCAATTTCTCCTAAACCAAAGTTTAGCTCACTAGCAAAGGACTCGTGATGTTCTTCAACATTCTCGCACAAGGGAAACTTGATTTCATCATCATTCCAAGACTTAACAACATCTATTACCTCATTCAACTCATCCCAAAGACTCGGATCCTCGACATTCTCGTTTGCATTTACCATGTGGCAATTTTGGGATTCGAGTTTCTTGTTGGGAGTAAAAGTGGTGATCTCTATCCTTGATGACAAGATGTTGCCATTCATATCGATATCTTCAAGGATCACTACTTCACCTTGAGTCGCCTTCTTGGATTGCATTGTGGGGTGAGGAAACTTCATGTCCATGGACTTTTCACCAATTTTCATCCCATCAATGAGGGTTGATTTTTCTTGAACGACCTTGGTGAATGACCAGGAGACTTCAACTTTTTTGATCATGTCCACAAGTCGGCTACACTTGATATTACCTTTTTGAATGTTAGCTTGTTGCGGAAATGGTAAAGTTGGCGCATAGATCGATGGAGGTGGAACATTGGATTCCTTCTCCTCAATTGCTTGCTCGGTCACTTGCCTTTTAGCTTCCTTCAATCTTCGTTGTTTTTCTTCAACCTTTGCAACTAACTCAAATTCTTCTCGAATTCCCCGGTTTTGTTTGGGAGAATCAGGAGTAATGGCATGTAGGGTTTTTTGTGGTTGCAAATTCGGGGTTGCCTTGGTACTCAAGTGACTGTGAGGGTTTGGTATGGTGAATCCCTTGGGTGTTGAGGTTGATCGGGAAAGTCATGAGGTGGGTGCACGGGAGTGACTAAGGCTTTGGATGCTTGTCGGGATTTCAAGAGTTCGATCCTTGCCTTGTCTTTCGCATTTTCATTCATCAAATACTCTATTGTTCTTCGCAATTCATTTAATGCATTATCCCATTGACCGCTTCCTTGACTTTGTTGATAATTACCTTGATTGCCAAAAAATTGAGAGGGTTCATTGTAGCTTTGAGAGTGTAATCCTTAATGACCTTGATTACCTTGGTAATTCGGGTTTCCTTGATACACTTCGTTGACTAAAGTCTTTCTCATATCAATGGTCGAACCATACCCTTGACCACTACCTTGACCATGTTGATAATTACCTTGATTTCCGTAAAAAGGAGAGGGTTGGTTATGTCTTTGAAAATTAAACCCTTGGTACCTTTGATTTGGCCCTTGGTTACCTTGATAATTGCATTGATATTATTGATTAAACCTTTGATTATGATGATTATCTTCTTGATTATGGTAATTGTTCCCTTGATTTGTACTCTGATTATTGAAGTCCCTTTGAACATGATAGTTTCTACCTTGATTGTTGAAGTTTTTCCTTTGATAAGGAGACATATGTGGAGGCACTTTGACAGACCCTTGGTTGGAGAATGTTTGTTGATTGGAATTGAAGGGTCTTTGCTTTGGAGTACGCTTTGCATTCATAGCCTCAAGTTTCTTGGTTAGCTCTTCCTTTTCCAATTGGAGTTTCATTTCATTGGTCATAGGAGTAGTTTCATCTCCCATTTTCTTAATAAGCTTGGCTTCAACTAAATTCTCTTTGGAAGAGCATACATGTTCAAAAGCATCTTCTTGAGGGAACCCATGGAAGGTCTCTAGTTTTTCTTCATTGATCAAGGAATCTTTAAACTCAAACTCATTTGAAATGGTTCCATAGGAAACGGGGGAAGAAAAATCCTCGTGAGTGAGTTGTGAATGTGAATCAAGAGTTGTCATGTTTGCTCTTTGAAGGCTCTTTGGTGATGAAAGTGATTTGGGAAGTGAAAGGGTTAGAGAATTTTCTTGTGGAGATGGTGTTTCTTGTGGATTTGGAGTGATGAGAGGAGTTGTAGAAGGTGAATTTTGTGGAATGAAAGGTGTAAGTGGTGTGGATGTCGGTGATATGGATGGATTTGAAGGGGATGGAAGGATAGTATGTATGGATGGTGGTGTGAGGTACGGATGTGGAATCACTCTAGTTGAGATATTTATCGGGAATCTCAAGGCTTGAAATGCCATCTTTGGCTCGAGATCGAACCAAAAAGTCAATAATCTGTTCCTGACAAACACACTCAAATAGAAAGTGTGCCTCCTAGCACCAAGAGGCACTAGGGTAGAGGGATAACAATAACCAAACACGAAAAGACTAAAACTCAACTAACTAATCGCCGTCCCCGGCAACGGCGCCATTTTGATGCGCGTCATATTGTCGCCTATCTAACACGATCAAACAAAATTTATAAACTTCAACTAACTACTACGTAGTAGCGGTATGTCGGGATCGATCCTCAGGGACGGTCTAGGTAAAGTCGGTCGAGTCAAAACCTAAGCACTTTTGGACGTTCGGAGTCTATTTTTGGGGTTTTATGGGTTAAGTCTACACTAGTCTATACTAAGAAGCTATAAACCACGAGAAGCTAGTCTAATAAGGAGAAGATGTTAGGGGAAGTCGGGAATCGGAAATTGGGTTCTATGAGTCTTGGAATCGAGTTTTATTCACAACATCGATAAGGGAAAATGTCACCTTTCGGTTTCTTCACCCAACCCACCTATACCCGCTTTCGCGGCGAAAGGATAAGTCTCAAGTTAAGCTAATTTCTACCCCGAGTTTCCCCATATTGGTAGAAATGAGTCAAGGTCAATCTAGCTGCAGTCTAGGTCAACAAAGACACAAAAACCTTAAACTTGGTAAATCAACAAGCAAGCAACCCACCAACATCCCTCAATTCAAATTACCCAAGATCTTCCTCCCTAAACCCCTAACAATAAATCTACTCACAATGCATAATGGGAACTAATAAAACGATAACTAAGGAGAAATTAACTAAACAAGCTTAATAATTAAATCTATAGAAAAACAATAACTAAATTAAATCTAGACGAGAGATTAAATTTAGAACGAAATTAAATCTAACTAGAGATTAGGGAGAGGAAGAGAAATATACCGACTATGGAGGAAAACGATAATAATAAAAATAAGGAGAAGCTTGATGAAGATGACAATGGATTTGTCACTAACCCTTTGAAAATCTCCAAAATAACTTCAATAAAAACTTGATTACACTAAAGATGGAGTCTTTACACTAATAAATAAGGAAACTAATTAGATCTAAATAGGTGGAGATTTTTGGATTGTCACCCTCCAAAAATTCCCCTACTAATTAATCTAATAATAAGCTAATAATAATCTACTAATAATAATCTACTACTAATCTACTAGCTTAGGTAGTGTTGTTGTGGTGTTGTGGAATGGTTGCCTCCTCCTCAAATGACGAGGAGTTACATATATATATAGAGGAGAGAAAAGAGGGTATCTTCTAAGCCCAATAAGTGGCAGCCCAATATTTCAATACCCACATCCTTCATTTCACCCTATGAAACCCATCCGGCAAAACTTCGCCCTACGGTTTTGCATAACTAACCACCGGGCAAAACTTTGCCTTGCGGTTTTCCCGATTTCACCCGATCGTTCCGGTTTCGCCCGATCACTTCGTAACCCCACGCACTTACTGTTTCACCCATTCCAATTCAATTGCATCTCGATCCAAATCAGATCTCACCCCACACATCAACAACTTAACTCACCCCAAATATTTCAATTCAATAATTCCGAGCTCCATTCAATGTCGGTTTCTAATCCTCGAACTCCGGATCTAGTTTGAACCGGGTCGACACCGGAGCTGGTGTCGACGCCGACGATACTCGCCAGAGCTGCCGCTGCTGCGTTGCTGTTGTCCGATGTGGGGTTGCCGCGCGTGCTGCTGTTGTTCTGGTCCGACGCCGACGGTTGTCTGCCGGCGCTGCTGTTGTTGGTCGTCGTTTTTGATCCTCGCTGGATCTGGGCCGCTGCTTGGACGACGGTTCTGGTGGCGTCGCAGCTGCTGCGCTGCTAGGTTCGTCAGAGAACGGAGGTGGAGGGCGAACGGAGGTCGGTGTGGTGGTGTTGGGTTCGCCGTTGCTGCTGCCATGGACGGCGATTCTGGTGGCGTCGAGTAGGGTGGAGGTGATTGATGGAGGGTGGCGCTGGTGGGTGGTGGTTAGATGTGAAGGTGGTAATGGAGGTCGGGTTTAGTGGTGGAGGACGGAAGGGAGTTGGTTTGGTGGTGATGTTCAGAGGTTGAGGGGTGGCTCACCGGTGTGGTTGTTGGAGGGAGTTGAGAGTTTGAATTGGGTAAGGATGAAGATGAGATTAGAGGTGAAGGAGGTGAGTGGTGGTCGGGTATGGAGGTTGTGGTGGCCGGAGGTCAGGCTAAGGTGGTCGAAGGTGGTGGTGTTTGTGGTGGGTTATGGTGGGAGGTTGAAGATGGGGAAGGTTTGAGTTTGGGTCAAGGGTCAAGGTCAAGGTCAAGTTGACCTTGACTTGGGTGAGTGAGATGGGTTGATATGTGGAGTTGGGTTGAATTGTGATGGGTTGTGGGTTGATGGAGTGTTGGTTTGTATTTGGGCTGAAATGGTGAGTTGAGGATGGGTTAGTCAAGTGATGGAATGGGTTAGGAAAGTCGGTTATGAGTGGGTTAATTTAGGAGGGTAGTTTGGGTGAAATGGGTTAGGTGAATCGGGTTTGACTCGGGGTTTGACTCGATCTCTTGACTTGGCTCCTCTCTCTTCAATTCGCCCCTTTATTCACGAACACGTACCTATAAGACAAAAACACACAAAAGCATTACAAAATTCTACGAAAAAGACGATAAATACGAAAAAAAACCAAATTCAAACTAGAAAATACGAAATGTAGTAAAAAATGAGTTATATTGACGTTAAAGCGCACACAAAATCGAGTCAAATACGAGTGAAAATAGGGGGTAAAACGGTCCAAATTTGCGTGTTATCACTATACCTTAAACTGTGTGACTATACCATCTAATCTCTGTGACTATACAACTAAATTATACTTATTTATACTTCAATCATCATTAGCAAAAATGATTACACACACTAATCACTGCAAGAATTTGTGTGATTCTACAATAATTGTGACTATACAACATCAATTGTTTGACTATACAACCTTAAGTGTGTGACTACCAAACTGAAACCGTAAAATGGAAAATAAAAGCCATACAGTTCATTATACTTCAATCATCATTATCAAAGTCACATTCATAATTAGAAAGATGATTATACCTACGAATCAGAACAAATTATTTAAACATTCAATAAATATTCAACCTCTATTCATCCATATTCAACCTTTACGTGTTGGTGTTGTAAAATAATTCCCTCCCTCATGCTATTTATAGAGGTGAAAACTTCTCCTCACTCCTACTCTTTGTAGAGTAGGTGTAATACTCTACACTCTATACCACACTCCTACTACCACTACTTTACTTTTGTTACCATGCAACATTCATATAATCAGGTTACTACACGTAGTTGTAGAGACCGAATTACTTCACTTCGACCCATTTCTCAGACAACTTTCTTTCATTTTTAAAAAGTTGAAATATAAGATTTAGGAATTAAAATAACGGGAACCACAAGACTTATTTTTGAAACAGAATTTGTAAAACAGTAACTAAAACAAACGACAAAAAGTATTATGGGACAAAAGTTATAAGTAATTATTATTTAGTTGTAATCATCTTAAATCACTTCCTCGTGTAATGGGATTTTAAAACATTATATAAAAATTTCGATAAATTATTTTTAAATTTTGCGAGACGAGAAAATATTTTAATTTTTCAGAACGACAGGTTAATATTAAAATATTTTTGAGTTTTAAACTTTATTTAACGAAGATAAAAAATTTAATTATGTTTGTTAAACACGGAGTGTTACAATCTTCCCTTCTTAAAATAATTCCGTCCTCGAAATTTCCAGTATATTTGAGTGTTCGGCTTAGGTTTAACATTCTACCTGAATCAAATAATTGTGGGTGTTTCCCACGTGGCTTGCTCATATTTCTGACCTCTCCACAATACTTTGATGAGGGGTATTACTTTCTGGCCTTAAGGTACCTACTTCCTTTTCTAGGATTTGAACGGGTCTCTCTGAATAAACAAAGTTTGGTTCTAAGGATATCACATCGGGTGTGGTAATGTGTGATGGATCACTTTTATATCTCCTTAATTAGGACACATGAAACACATTATGAACTTGACCTATTCGATCAAAAATCTCATAAGGCCCGATATATTTAGGACTCAATTTTCCTTTAACTCCGAATCTTCTCACTCCTTTCATTGGTGCAACTTTTAGAAATATTTTCTCCACCTCAAATTCAACTGGTCGTCTATGCGTATTTGCATAAGCTTTCTGTCTATATCCTGTGCGGCTTGAAGTTTCTCTCGAATCACTTTGATCTGTTGAATCTGGTCTTGGACAATCTGAGGTCTTAAACCGAGATTGTCACTAATGTCATCCCAACATACTGGGCTTCTACACTTTCTACCATACAGAGCCTCAAAAGGAGCACATCCCAAGCTAGTATGGTAACTATTATTGTATGAAAATTCTATTAACAGAAGATTCTTCTCCCAACTTCCTGGAAATTCTAGGGTACAAGCTCTTAACATATCCTCAAGGGTCTGGATAGTCCTTTCCGTTTGACCATCAGTTCCTGGATGAAACGTTGTGCTCATTTTAATCTTACTACCCAATAGTTGTTGCAATTTGTCCCAACATTTCGGGAAGAAACTCAGGTCTCGTTCTGAAATAATGTCCTCGGGTACTCCATGAAGTCTGACTATTTCGGCTGTGTAGGCCTCAACTAATTGTTCTAATCTCCAAGTTTCTTTCATGGGAACAAAATGTGCGACCTTTGTTAATCTATCTACGATTACCCAAATAGCGTATTTCTGACCCTGTGTCCTCGGTAATCCCATGACAAAATCCATAGAAATCAAACTCTAGTTCTCTCTGGGTATATCAGGAGGTAATGTATAGCCTAAAACAATGGTTGTTATACATTTTCACCATCTTACTAACGCGCGTACTTAAACACCAATCGATATCTTAGTAGAGGCTGCCATGTGCGGGTGGGGTTGGGTGTTCTTCATGGGCTTCCCAAAACGTACCTTCACCCCTTACTCAGAACCTTTGGTTTCCGGATGCCCGAAACCATTGGCAACGAGAGTCATTCGATATACGATATTCGATAATTCGACATCGGTATCGTTATGCACAGGACGAACCCCACAAGCTATAATACTATAAGGCAAGTCGTGCTTTGTGTGCGATACGCCTAAATATAGAATAAGTTCGAACAGGTCTGAACTCTCATAAAGTTCGGTGGCGACTCCAACTTCGATTTAAATTTCAATCCGAGAACAATCTCACAACAAGATTTATTCGCCTACACAAACTCGCGCGTGGCCGCGTCGGGGTGGACCTATGTCATGTCCACAATTTGGCAACTCCGCTGGGGATACCTGATGCACCACTTGTCATCGGGATTCTCAGGGTGAGACTCGAAAAGAAATTGATCGGTTACTAAAGTGCGCGTTTTAGTTCGATGGTTCATGCATAACCCCAATCTGGCCCGGGCCGGTTACTTGCGACTTACGTTCCACTATACCGCGGTGCATTCCTACATGGGTGAACTAAAGACATCTATGGCCGAATTCGTATGAGTTTTACGACATGTTCTAAGTCCAATTCTGCAGCTTAGGGAGTCCGTCTTGGTTTACGAAAGAGTCAATGGTGTTGGTATAGACCTTATTTGACCGATAGAGACTTAGTGTAAAGCATACATGTTGTCGTCATAATGCTTGTTGGACTACTTGCTACTTGGTTTCCGTGTCATTTTTCAAAAATCGTCATTTCAAAATGCATCTTTTCAAAATATCAAATTTTAAAAAAAAAAAAACTCAGAATGCTACAGAAATTTATACTTAAAATTTGACTCAAAATAAATTATTTTTAGCCGGCATGCTGCCTATTTCAAAATTCAAAACTCTCGAATTTTCAAAAAATCTAGTCCTGTCGGCATGCTGCCAATTTCAAAAGTCAAGATTGTCCCCCAAAATTTTCAAACTTCAACCCTTCTCAAAACCTTCCTTATTATAGGACCTACCGTAATCCGTGTGTCAGGTCTTTTCATAGTTCATCGAAGGTCTATAGCGTCGAAACTTTGTCGATCTTACATTGTGGGTTTCCTCCCCATCCCCGTCCGCCTTGTTCACAAAGGCATAACCAACCTGCGTAGGGCATACCCCTACAAGAGAAAGTCCATCTCGACACTCGAGTCTAAAGTCTGGGGAAGTCTCACATGGTCCTCCCTTCGAACAAGACTCGGCCCACATAGCCGCATCCTAAGGAAGTCACATCACTCGTTTGTCATCCGTTTAGTCGAGTCTCTTTTGAGTCAATTTTCGTCGTTCTGTTTTCCTTGATCGGGTTGTCTTGTCACCAAGATCCAGGCTCAAAATTTATGATTACGTGGTATTCTTTAGACAGGCGACCTCAACTAAGCTCGGAATGGAACAAGCTATAGGTGAATTGAAGGCTATGATGGAAACCATGGTCAACAAGCAAACCGAGGTCAAAAACCAACTAGTAGCCATAAGGGCCGATCAAGCGGCTACAAATGCTCGACTAGCTGTCGTCGAGCAAAGGGGCCCCGACACTGAGTTTGCAAACAATGGGCCCATGGCCAAGTTGATCAGCACAGTGCGCTGATTATAGGAGCTGATCAACACGGTGTGTTTAGTAGAGGATTAAATCCACTCATCCAGGGGTAACAACATCCACACGGAAAACTCCCGTGTTTATTCTCTGATGAATGACAAACTGCCTGCAAACTTGAATCTCACGGGTTTGCCAATGTTCGAGGGGACTGAAGACTCGCTACTCCACATGCGGGCCTTCAAAGAGTTCATGGATATAAAAAGGGGTGGATTCAAACATGTTTAAGAATCTTTTCGCAACATCGCTCGAGAAACACCCAAGGGCGTGGTACTACAGGCTAGACCCTAAGAAATACCCAACTCGGAATTATGCTGACAATACCGAGATCCAGACCACCATGCGCACTTCGGAGGTCATGGCCCAAGAGCCCAAAGAAAGGTTCACAAAGTATCTTCAGCGCTGGAGGGCCGAGAGTGATAAGCTGGTCGACAAGCCCAGCAAAAAGACTTTGGTGGAAGCATTTGTGAAGAACTTACTACCATCCTATCGGGTCCATCGCTGGTACGCCGCTATACCCAACTTTATTACCCTCACTGAAATGGGTATGAGGATCGAAGATGACTTAAGGCTAGAAGGCCTATGCTAACCAAAGCTTCTACCAAGGGTTACCAAGGGGCCTCCTCCTCAGCTAAGGCCCCGGCCGCAGCTCGCGGTATATTCGATGAGGTTAATCTACAGGATGCCTCGTCCCAGAAGAACACCTCATCACAGGTATTCACCGACATAAGTCCTACATATGCCTATGCCTTACAAAGGCTCTCCTCCAAAGGCTTGATCCAACCAATTGGCCCAACTCTAGAAATCTCGGTCCCCACACACTTTAAAAATTATGATGCACAAGCCTATTGTCAATTTCATAGGGGCAACGGGCACGATACCAAGAAATGCTGGAAACTAAAGAACCTTATCCAGGATTTGATTGAAAGCGGTAAGATTCCACTACCCAAAGACAATCCGAGCAACAAGGACAATCTTTTCAGTTCCCAGGCCATATTTACCAGGGAAGCGAAGTGATTGATTGTTCCCACCTTATTTTCCCTTTCACCCTACAAGTGAACGGGATCTGGTTCGATGATCAAGACGATGTCTACCTCGCCAAAGGAGAAGTCATCCCTATCACAAGTGAGGACGTTCGAAAGGCTAGGACTAAGGCGTTAGTTAGAAACTACCTCACCCGCTCCGATCGTCCCTACCAAGCTACTAGCTCTAGGGACACCCATATTCCGACAGTTGTCACTGATCAAGTCAGGGCAGAAGTCGTCCCCGAAGAGCCAACTACTGAGACGACTCTCGTAGAACAGCTGAAGAAAACCTGAGTTGACCTCACAGTATGGCAACTTTTGGTTAGCTCGCAAGAACATCGAGAAATACTTACTAAGGCTCTCGATCAAATCAAGATCGACTCAACCGCTACCCATGCTAAAATGGTAGTTACTGTTATGCCTCACCTTAAGGGTAAGGCTAAGGAAGAGGGTCCATTGATTAACTTATATGAGTCCGATCTACCACCATACATCATGATGATATGTTGCAAGAAGTATCTCCCTATGACCCTAATAGATGATGGGTCTGCTGTCAATGTCCTTCCACTAAGGACCGCTAAAGCCCTCGGTATTACCGAAGCCGAATATATCCCGACTGCTCAGACCATCCAGGCCTTCGATGGAAGCCCAAAGTCGATAGTTGGAACCGTCAATATTTCAGGTGATTGGCGTCACCTCCTCCTTCAACTAGCTCTTGGGATGTCCGTGGATCCACGCTGTCAAAGCAGTATCTTCCACCTTACACCAGAAAATCAAGTTGCCCTTGCGTGATGGTGTTATCACCCTAGAGGTGACACCAATGACTGTGGCCAGCTGCAACACCGTGAACCGCCCCAGTACGGATCTTTGGGGGTTCGAATTTGTGGGTACGATCGAGGAAAGCTATCTCTTCAGGCCCTACTTCACTACCAACATCGATACAATGTTGCAAAACTTGGGTTACCTTCCAGGGGCTACTTCTAGGCCATATCTTCCAGCTGGGAAGATCATTGAGGTCCTAAAAGATGAGGAAGACCACTTCGGCCTAGGGTACGCCATAACACCGGGCAATATCAACCGAACAAGCACCAAAAAGGCATGTAACCTCATAAAAGATATCCACTTGAGCCCTTATAGCCCACGGCTGATTGATTACTTTGTCAAATTGGTATTTGAGGCCATCCAGGTTGGTCTATTCCAACCAACTATTGTGCACTCCGGGACCAAACTGGCCCGAGACACCAATTACATTCTAGATGACGTGTTCACCCTCATCCGGTCGGAACCAAAGGAGGATGATGACAATGTTGAGCCCGTGCTGGGGTTACTATTCGGGGAAGACAAGATCGCCTCAACTGCAAAGGAAGATTTGGTTAATCTCATCCTCCATAGCAACAGATTTGATCTAACCAGGCTGATCTCGGAAGTGGGCTTCGAGACAAGGAACAGGGCATGAAGGAAGACCGACGGTTAAGGCCGGGTCGTTTACAAGCTGATTGCCGGTGAAGGAGACATGCCTGCTTCCGATTCTAAGTCCGAGTCTGAGTCAGAGTCAGAGTTTGAGGTCAAGTCTAAGGAGTCTGGTGCTAGAGTCCAACCTATAACCCTCTCCCTTTAGTCACTTCTGTTGGTGCCTCAGGGTCTGTCCCGAGTGCCCTTCCAATTCCGCCACTGAACAACGATCAGATGGTCGTTTGAGCTTTTCTCCAAATTTTCCATTAATAATAATAACAACCATTCGGCTTACGACTTATCTCTTTTTACATGCAATTCTGGTTTCAAAAATATTTTATGCAATGACATTGATGAGAAACCCGACGAACAGGTACCCTTACCTCCTCATCTGATGGAGCAGCTAGAGCAAAGGGAGTCCCAGAACCCGGTAATCGAAGAGACCGAGTCTATTAATGTGGGAACTACCTTAGAGCCCAGATGCTTAAGATAGGGTTATAATTAGACCCCGAGGATAGACAACAGTTCACAAGCCTCCTCCAAGAATTCAAAGATGTCTTCGCATATTCCTACAAAGACATGCGAAGATCACATACCAATCAAAGACAGGTGTAAACGGGTTAAACAAAAAATCCGCAGAATGAGACCCGAGTGGTCTCTCAAAGTCAAAGAAGAAGTCGACAAATAGTTCGAAGTTGGCTTCATACAAGTGCCCGAATATCCGGACTGGGTTGCAAACATTGTGTCACTACCTAAAAAGGACGGTAAGGTGCGCGTATGCGTGGATTTTTGGGATCTTAACAAAGTAAGCCCGAAAGATGACTTTCCGCTTGATGCACGTCAGACTGTCGCCTATCTAACGCGATCAAACAATATTTATAAACACGACAAACTAATTACGTAGTAGCGGCAAGTCGGGTTTGATCCTCAGGGACGGTCTATGTGAAGTCGGTAGAGTCTAAGTCAAACAGTGTTTGGGGTCTATTTTTGGGGTTTTTAGGGGTTGAGTCTAGACTAAAAAGCGATAAACAATGAAAAGATAATCTAATAAGGAAAAGGTGTTAGGGGGAGTCGGGAATCGTAAATCGGGTTTTATGAGTCTCAGAATTATGGGTCGGTCAAAAAGTCGATAAAGGGAGAATGCCACCTTTCGATTTCTTCACCCAACTTATCTAGATCCCGCTTTCGCGGCGAAAAAGGGTAAGTCTCAAGTCAAGGTAACTCCTACCCCGAGTTTCCCCATATTGATAGGAGTGAGTCAAGGTCGATCTAGCCGCCGTCTAAGTCAACAAAGACACAAAAACCTCAAATATGATAAATCAACAAGCATGCAACCAACCATATATACAATCCCTTAATTCATATAATCCAAGATCTTCCTCCCTTAACCCCCTAACAAGAAATCTACTCGAAATTCATAGTGGAAATTAATAAAACAATAACAAGGAAGAAAACAATTAAAACATGCATAATAATTAAATCTAAGGAAAATAATAACAAAACAACAAGGAAAATTATGATCTAATAAATAAACTAGGAAACGATCTAAGAGCAACAAAAACGAAATCTAGAGAAAATAACAACGAAATGATGAACAAAATAGCAATCAACAAGATAAACTAGGAAGCAATCTAAAACAACATAAATGAGATCTAGAGAAATTAACAAAGGAACGATAAATAAAACGGCGATCAATAAAATAAAACAATAAAAACGATCTAAAAATGATGCAAGTAAAATAAATAAAAATGGAACAATAATGAAAGTACGAAATTAAATATAGGCTAGAGATTAGGGAGAGGAGGAGAAATATACCAACAATGAAGGAAAATGACAATAATAAAGAAGATTGCATAAAAGAAATAAGATGAAGTTTGATGAAGATGACAAGGGATTTGTCACTAATCCTTTGATAACCTCCAAGAATCTTCAATAAAAATTCCAAGAGGAAGAAAGATTAAAACTTGATTATAATAAAGATGGAGTCTTGGACACTAATTGAAAAAGAAATTACTCAGACAGTATAGCCAAGCATTTCCTGCTATACGGACAGCAAAAGAAGATATGCTCATGAGTCTCCTTAACCGCTCCACAAAGCCAGCATTCTTCCCTGACTTTAAGCCCCCATTTTGCCAATCTCTCATTTGTCTGAAGCCTCTTATGCATCATTATCCATCCAATAAAAGCGTGCTTCGATAAAACCAATTTATGCCAAACCATATCACTCCAGTCCACCTTTTGTTTCTCCTCCCTTAGCCAATCATACCCCCGCTGCACCGTGACCTATTGCCAGAATGCATCCAACCATCCTTCACAAACCCACCCTGAAACAATTCATAAGTCTTGCAAATTCTCTTCCAAGGCCAGCTAGAAGTAGTTTTATTTATCATTGATTGCCAGTCTGCTCCTTTTAAAAAATAAGTAGAGATTTTTGGATTGTCACCCTCCAAAAATCTCCCTTAACTAATCTACTAAAAGCTAATAATAAAGTACTAATAATATACTAATAATCTACTAATGTGTGATTGCTTAAGGTTGTGTTGTGGTAGGTTGCCTCCCCCTCCTCAAAATGAGGGTTTACATATATATAGAGGAGAGAAGAGGGAATCAAAACCCTAGTCCTCTAAGCCCATTAAAGTAGCAGCCCAATGCCCATAAACTGAATTTCACCCTATGACTCCCATCTGGCGAAACTTCACCCAACGATTTTGCATAACTCACCCACCGGGCAAAAATTTGCCCCGCGGTATATCGATTTCGGCTGACCGTTTTAATTCAAATTCTTTGAGTCTCATTCAAATGTCGATTTATAATTCCTGAACCCGGATCTGGGTCGAACCGGGTCGACACCGGAGTTGGTGGTCGACGCCAGCGAAAGTCGCCGGAAAATGGGTCTGGGTCGCCGTTGCTGTTGCGCCGGAGGTCGGAATCTACTGCTGCGCTGCTGTTGTTGTTCGTCGAAACCCGGGCAGCAGAGGTGGTGGTGCGCGATGCTGCTGCTGCGCTGTGTCGAGACGCAGGTGGAGGTCGACGGCGAAGAGGGGAAGGGCTGGTGGTGCGCGCGTGGTTGTCGCCGGAGTCGATAGAGGAAGACGGAGAATGGAGAGAGACGCGGTGGTGGTCAGAATCTGGGCTCGCCTGAGAGGATGACGACGGTGAGATCGTCGGCAGGTGGGTCGAGTATGGAGGTGGAGTCGAAGGTGGCTGCTGGTGCTGGTGGTCGGAGTTTGACCAGAGAGCAGTAAGGTCGCCGGAGATGGAGTTTGAGGGAGATGGGTTAGTCAAGGTCAAATTTACCTTGACTTGGAAGTGGGTTGGTTTGAGTGATATGGGTGATGGGCCATTTTAGTGATTTGGGCTAGGTTGTATTTGGGCTAAATTGAAGGTTAGTGAATTGGGTCAAGTGGAAGATGGGATGAGTACGTGGATTAGGAAGATTATGGGAATAAGATGGGTCATGGGTGAATCGGGTTTGACTCAGACCTTGACTTGGCTCCTCTTGCTTCGACTCGCCTCTTTATTCACGAACACGTACCTATAAGACAAAAACAAACAAAAGCAGTACCAAATTCTATGAAAAAGACGATAAATACGAAAAAACCAAATTCAAACTAGAAAATACGAAATATAGTCAAAAATGAGTTATATTGACGTTAAAGCACACAAAAAATCGAGTCAAATACGAGTGAAAATGGGGGGTAAAACGGTCCAAATTTGCGTGTTATCACCGCTACCACATATCGACATACTGGTAGACAATACCACTAATCATCCCCTTCTATCCTTTATGGATGGATATGTCGGGTACAACCAGATCAAAATGGCAGAAGAAGACATGAGCAAGACCACCTTCACTACACCTTCGGGTACTTACTGCTACACCGTCATGCCATTTGGCCTCATTAATGTCGGGGCCATTAACCAACGAACTGCTACAACCTTATTACTCCCTCTGTCCCAATGAATTCTTTTCGTTTGTTTTTTTCACACTTGTCGATGCACATTTTGTTTCGTTCATATCTTTATTTACGTATTATTAAAAATTCTAATAAATTGATATTTTTAATATAATTATTATGACAATTTGAAAAATATCTCACATGACTATACTTTACATTATATTTTAGAAATTATATCAAAGATTATTTCACCTCATGAATAGTGTCAAAATAGAAACGTAAAGAATTCATTGGGACGGAGGGAGTACATAATATGATGCACAAGGAAGTACAAGTTTATGTAGACGATATGATCCTCAAATTCAAGACCCGAGACAAGCACATCATCCCCCTAATAAAGTTCTTTACCCGACTGCGCAAATACAACATGTGGCTAAATCCCCAAAAATGCAGTTTCGGGGTAACGTTAGGCAAATTACTGGGTCACATCGTTAGCCAACATGGTATCGAGGTTGACCCAACAAAAATCAAAGTCATCACCAAGATGAAACCTCCTAAGACCGAGAAAAAAAAAAAGAGGTTTCCTTGGAAAAGTCCAATACATCAACTGGTTTATCTCCAAGTTAACCATGGTATGTGAACCAATTTTCAAGAAGCTGATAGTTGGAAAACGAAAACTGTGGGACAATAAGTGTCAAGCGGCCTTTGACAAAATCAAGGAAATTTTATCCTCTCCGCCAGTCTTAATGCCACCTCAACCCGGTTCGAATGCAAGAAGTTCCTAGAGTACGAATGCAAATATACCATGCTCGAGAAAATATGTCTGGCACAAGTCTAGGCAACCAAAAAGCTTTGGCATTACATGTTCAGTTTCGAAGTACAGGTACTATCCAAGAAGGATCCCATCAAATATCTGTTTGAGAAGCTCATTCTCAACGGCAGGATATCTAGGTGGACGCTAATGCTGGTAGAGTTTGACCTAAAGTTTGTGCCACTAAAAGCCATCAAGGGTCGGGTAGTAGTCGAGTTTCTTGTCGACAGCCCGTAACTGAAGAAGAACACACCGATACTTGGTCCTTCCCTGACGAAGACATATTCCATACCAACACAGAAACGTGGGATTTATATTTCGATGGTGCATCCTTGGTCATCAATCAGGCTCTCCAGAAGTGGAAAACTCAGAACGGCGACCTCGCGGCCTACCAGGAGCGAGTAAGAGTTCTCGAGAGCCAATTCCAAAAGATAGAATACATATACTTTCCCCGGGATGAAAACTAGTTCGCAGATGCACTTTCCAAACTGGAATCTCCGCTGAATATCCCCAATCACCTGACCAATATGCCAATTGCATCGAGAGATGATCCGAACCGGCATAAGTCCATGCCATTGACGATATTGAAATAGTCGATACCGAACCTTGGTATCAGACTATTTTAACATACATATTGACCTCCGCCTATCTAGGATCGGTCGTTAACGATTGGATAGAGGATCGAACAATATTTATAAGACTCAAAAATAACACAAAACAAATAAATGTAAATGTGGTAAGTTGAGGTCATTCCACAGGGATGGCAATGTTGATTGAGAAAGAGCGAATGCGTTTGGGTCTTAATAGGGGGTTTGAGTCGAGTCTAAACTAATGATGCGATTAGTGACAAATAGTAATCAATAAGGGAAAGGTGTTAGGGGGAGTCGGAATCGAAAATCGGGTTCTAAAAATCAACGAATTATGGAGTCAGTCACAAAGTCGATAAAGAGAGAATGCCATCTTTCGATTTCTTCACCCAACTTAGCTTAATCCCGCTTTCGCGGTGAAAAGGGTAAGTCTCAAGTCAAGGTAACTCCTACCCCGAGTTTCCCCATATTCATAGGGAGTGAGTCAATGTCGATATAGTTGGCCAAACTAAGTCAACAAAGACACAATAACCTCAAACAAGATAGATCAACAAACATGCAACTAAACCATAATTCCTCAATTCCTATTACCCAAAATCTTCCTCCCTTAACCCCCTAACAAGAATCTACTCACATTACATGGAGAAAGCAATAACAATGGTGATCCTACCAAAAACATGCATAATGATGAAAAGTAGAGGAATTAAAACTAAAACAATAAAGGAAACTAAGATCAACAAATGAAACTACCAAACAATCCAAAAACAATGCAAGAAAAATCAAGGAAAATGATGCAATAAAAAGAGAGTAAGGATAAAAACTAATCCAGAAAAGGGAGAGGAAGAAAATTATACCAACTATGGAGGAAAAATAGGAATAAGGAAGATGAAAATGCATGTAAATAAAGGTGAAGCTTTGATGAAGAAAACAATGAACTTGTCACTAATTCTTTGATAATCTTCAAAGAACTTCTTGATTAAATCTAAATTCCTTACAATAACTTGAATCTAAAGCTAGATGAAGAAGATGAAGATTGATAAAAACTATGTAGCCTTCTAAGTGTTGTCTAATGGTTTTTTAAAATCTAATGTAATGTTGTATCATGTAGTCTCTAATTAGGTTAAACTATATATAGTAGTAGCTTAATGAATCACTAAACCAAGCCCAAATTTGATTCTTGCACTTTGAGTAAACTTTTACCCTATGTATTTTCAAAGAGTGAAACTTTGCCCCTGCGAATTTCTGACTTTCACAACCAATTACACCGGGTGAAACTTCACCCGGTGGACTTTTCTTTCAAATTTTGCATTTGGGAGCCTCGCTACCGTCGGGTGAAACTTAACCCGGTAAGTGAAAGTTTTACCCGATGGTTTCGCCCGGTGGGTTCAATTTCCTGAAGATCTTCGAAGAGGTCAAAATGTCGTCGGGCGAAACATTCGCCCGGTGGTTCTTCATCGGGTAAAACTTCACCCGGTGGTTTCCTTGACCTCTTCGGGTTTCGTTCTTTGTTGTTTGATTGTTTGGACTTTTGGCTTCGTGTGTTGCTTTTGGACGTTAATCCACTCTCTTGTGCTCGTGGAAGCTTGGACATGCTCTTGGCAACAAATCCTATTAAAATAGATGGAAAAATAACCAAAAACACGTGAAATGCAAAAGAGAGACGCTAATGCGAGAAAGACTAAGAATAAGGCGATAATCGCATTCTAATCTTACAAAAACGGAGAAAAACGAGTCTAAACGGGAGGTAAAATGGACTAAATTTAGCACACATCACATATTGACAGGAGGATATCCTCCAGAAACCGATGGTCGGGTTAGGAAAGCCCTGCGAAGATTAGCTACCTAATTTATTCGCACATATGACGGGCAACTATATAAGAAGACAACACAGAGGGATCTTGTCCTATGCATCAACAAAATATAGGCCGAAAAGGTTATGCTGAAGTACATGACGGTGATTATGGTCCACATGTGAATGCCCAGATGCTAGTCCGAAAAATCATGAGGCTCGGATACTACTGGAATAATATGGAAACTGACTGCAGACGTACACTACGTCAAGCATTGTCATAACTGTCAAATCTTCGCCAATGTGCAGCATATGCCATCGTCCCCATTGTACACCATGACATCACAATGGTTGTTATCAACATGGGGAATCAACATAATCGAAAAGGTAAACCCTCTGGGTCGCGAGGCCACTGTTTCATCTTGGTGGCCATAGACTATTTCACCAAATGGGTCGAACCGAGTCATATTGCATTTTGAACGCTAAATATGTCGCCAAGTTAATTCAAAACAAAATTATATGTCTGTACGAGATCCCACATGAATTCATCAGTTATCATGGGACCCATTTCCAAGCTGAAAAAGCCTCCCTGCTTACGAAATACAAAATTCGGAGGCATACACCCTCGCCCTACCTTCCCCAAATGAATGGAGCGGTAGAGGATGCCAACAAAACAATTATCACGGCTGATAATTATCAGGAATGGCTCGACAAGATATCCTTTGCTCTATGGGGATACCGAACATCAATCCGCACCGCAACCGGTGCAACACCCTACTATCTAACATACAGGATGGAGTCAGTTCTTCAGGCAGTCTAGTTGGAGGTATCATCCCTCAGAATTCTATTAGAAAGCCAAGTACTTGAAGGTGATTGGGTCCAAGAGCGATACGACTCGCTGATTCTATTGGACGAACGGCGATCCCGCGCCCTCAATAATATTCAGGTATACCAGAAGAGGATACAATAGGCCTTTAACAAGAGAGTTAGATCAAGACATATCAAGGAAGGGGATTTAGTCCTCAAATCTATCCGGGCTCTATTACCACTTGACCCGCAGGGAAAGTTCAAACCTAATTGGATCGAGCCATATCTGGTGAAAAAGGTTTTATCAGGAGGTGCTGTGAAGCTGACGGACTTGGACGAGAATGAATTTACCAATTCTACCAACCTAGACCAGTTGAAACGTTACTACCCCTGATTCTTTCTTAATGTCATCTTCTAAAAGTTTATCAAAGTTATCTTTTCAAAACAAAAACATGTCAATAAGCTAGGATTATTTATCCTACTGTCACACACATTTCGAACCATTAGTCTTGATGTATTTTGATATTGCAAAATTCTAAAAGCTTGACCTACGTTTGGTTTGATTCCACTAACTGTGGATACGTAGGCAGCCCGCAAAAGGGCACAACCACTGCAATCATGAAAAAAAAGACAAGAAATGGTTTAATTAATAAAAATTTATGTATTACCAAAACCCCGATAAATTCAGGAGATTCAAAGTAGAAAAATTCAAAAAAAAACAGCCCAACATTACAATAATAGTAGTATTATTCAAATAATAATTAATATAAGGAATCGAGTACTCAGAGCTTTATCCTTTGCATCCTTGGCCGTCCACTAGCGACGAGGCGGGGGCGGGCGTTCCTGAATCACTACTGGGACTTCCTTGGCCCGGACCCATTTCTTCGGTAGTGAATCTTCAGCCACGTTTGTCGGCCGAATTCTGGCGCTCACATATATGATCCGGCACCCTATCACGTAGGCTAAGCCAGTCCTTAGCCGCCAGTCTCGGCCCGAGTCTCTTCTCCAGATTAGTCTGGGGTCTCAGTCTCCCCCCCACACCTCTAGCATCGGTGTCTCTAGCTTGAGTCTTAGTCTTTATCTTAGGACTCGACGCTAGTCATACCAAGGTAGCAAGGGTATCTTCATCATCGAAAAAACCTCTATTATCCTTACCTGTCTCCCTACAAACCAGATCAAAGGCTTCATCAACTTTCAAGGCCTTACGGGCTTCCTCCGACTCTTCAGAACTCCATTTCCGATACGACTAGGAAACCCAGACCGAGTGACAAGAGTTGGGAATAGTCCAAATGAAACGTGTGTGTCACCGCTGCAACCAAGTGTCACACATCACATCCGTCAGCTGAAGTGGAACACTGATTATGGCTTCGCTCTCGGGAATCCTTTGAGTCCATAAAATTGCCTGAGGATGCGGTCTGGATATATATGGACAGACCAATTGAATGACACGATCACCAAATATCGAGTCTGATCCATCTTGGCTAACCATGTCAATGTGGAAAGAAACTACTAGGCGACGGTCCACCTAATAAAGGGACCTCCATGGAATACGAGCTCCTCCTCCCAGTAAGCCCAGTTTATGTCATGGCTCGGGCTCATGCGCCTTTTTCTCGAACTCACCTGACTGCTATGATACTTGCACACATCAAGAGGAGGCTCTATGATTGACAATCTCTCGTACAGCTAAATTTGGCAGGGCATGGTCTTATAAGAATTCAAAAAAAAAACGAGAGACGTATACCTTCAGAACCCGACAGATGTCCGCTAGTTGCCTGTTAGAATCAACCTTCCTAGCATCAAGACCCATGATGATCTCCCCGGTTATCAGCCAAGTCGGACTATGACCAGTCTCCATTTGGTCCACCACGCCAAGCAGCCGAATATGGCCCATGCACGAGTCAGTCTCCAGACGCCCCTCGAAGGCATAGCGATGAAGCATGCACATGGCAAAAGCTCTACGCCTATGAGAATCAATAATTTTCGCATCCTTCTCATTCATGAACTTATCAGCCAAATCAAACAAGGACACCGAGTTCCCTTTCACCATTCGATCAAACTCAGCGTGAGACAACCCTAAAAATTCCCTCAAATTCCTCCTCGGGTCAGGATAAAATGAGGGAACAACATGACGGGTAGCAGGGCACCATCCACCAACAGCAGCTATTTCCTCCGGAAGAGGGTAGATCTCTCCTCGAGGGAACATAAAGACATGATTGACTCGTATCCCAAAAAGACAAGCAAGAGTCTAAAAAGTAAGAATCTACCTTAAGACGCTGTAACAGAATCAGAGCAAAAATTCCCATTTGATTGAGATGAAACTTCTCCTCATCCTTGAAACTTCGGGACCATACCTGCAGTAGCGCAGACAGATTCTTGATACCCTCGACAAAATTGCTCGGGTTGCTTCCTTAAGAATTTGAAGGATTTTTTAAAAGCTTGATGCAAAGGCGAGTGAGAAAAGACGAAGCAAAAATCGTTATAAACACGAAAACCTCAGGATCCGCATCGTAGCACGAAAAAGAGAAAGTCGGAAGTTGAGGCGCCTGGGCCCCCGTGCCTAAACCCAGAGCGCGCAGGTGCCCGCGCCTAAATATGTGGTCGCAACAGCTTACGTGCTTATACGCGCAATCCCGGTCTATGTTCCAGCACCTTTCTAAAGCCCAATATAGGAATCGAGTCATCCCGAGCATTTCTCCTTTAAAATCCCAAATTTCAAAAATGTCAATTTTTATTTAAACACCCCACATTGATTGAACATGTCTTATTTATGAGTTTAAATGACAAGTGTTTAAAGGGATTGAAAGTACTACTTATATCAACAAAGTGCACTTTCTTTTCTGCTTGTCCATGCAAAAGAACTCCACAGTTAAGCGTGCTTGGCTGAGAGTAGTCTAAGGATGGGTGACCTCTTGGGAAGGTTTTCGGAATGCGCATGAGTGAGGAAAAAATGCACTAGAAATGACTCGTGTTGGTCTGTGGAACCAGTACAGAGCCTGGTGAGCTACCGCGACTAACATTTCCGGTCCTAATTTGGGTCGGGGTGTTACAAATGGTATCAAAGCAACTCTGCGACCGTGAATTTGGCACCTAGCAGGGGTGGATTCTGGGTCAGCGGTTATGCTGTCAGGCGCAATGAGAACGTTGAATTCTTCAAGTGAGAGTGACTGAAATACCTTACATTAATTGAGGATGTCCTATTTATGAGCTTAAATGACTAGTGCTTAAAGGGATTGAAAGTACTGCTCATATCAACAAAGTGCACTTTCTTTTCTAGTCATCCATGCAAAAGAACTCCGCAGTTAAGCGTGCTTGAGTGGGAGTAATCTAAGGATGGGTGACCTCTTGGGAAGGTTTCCGGAATGCGCATGAGTGAGGAAAAAATGCACTAGAAAGGACTAGTGTTGATTTGTGGGACCAGTACAGAGCTTGGTGAGCTACCGCAACTAACATTTTCGGTCCTAGTTTGGGTCGAGGTGTTACAAATGGTATCAGAGCAATCCTGCGACTGTGGATTTGGCACCTAGCAGAGGTGGATTTTAGGTCAGCGGTTATGCTGTCAGGCGCAATAAGGACGTTGCATTCTTCAAGTGGGAGTGATTGAAACACCCTACATTGAATGAAGATATCCTATTTATGAGCTTAAATGACTAGTGCTTAAAGAGATTGAAAGTATTACTTATATCAACAAAGTGCACTTTCTTTTCTGGTTGTCCATGCAAAAGAACTCCGCAGTTAAGCGTGCTTGGCTAGGAGTAGTCTAAGAATGAGTGACCTCCTGGGAAGGTTTCTGGGATGCGCATGAGTGAGGAAAAAAATGCACTGTAAAGGACTCGTGTTGGTCTGTGGGACCAGTACAGAGCCTGGTGAGCTACCGCGACTAACATTTCTGGTTCTAGTTTGGGTCGGGGTGTTACATTTTTACTCCCCAGCGGATGATTGAGTCGGTGTCTCTCCTAAAATGCTACATTCAAATATGATGTGTCTGCATACAGGTACACCCAATACTTCGAAAAATTAACATCCCCACCACATTATCATCATCAAGACAAGTATGATCCTCTACTTATTGCTGGCGACCCCTTCATGCAAGTCTAACGGACTATAAACGACCCGACCGGAAGGCTGCCAGGTTTTATTCCTCGATTGATGATAAGTGTGTTTTGTAGTTTTTTTTCTTGTGTTTGGTCCCAGTTTCTCTTGTGGAATCGCTCTTTGTAGCGGTTTCGAGGCTACTTACGCTTCTTCTAGCTTATTTTAGGTTCCTAAGGCCTATCTTGGAGAAATGGAACGATTCTGACTCGTTCCAATGCATATGGAGCCAATGAAGAGATGCGACGATGACTCGGTGGCTTAGACTCGATCCCGAGCCCTTGGGACCCATTCCCGAGCACCGAGAATCGATAAGAAGGCTAGGAAGAGAAAGTAGGGACCTATGAGATCATATTTGAAGCCTACAAGACCCATCCCGGTCGGGAACACATCCATCACGACCGAGTTGAAGTGCAAAGCAAAGACGGGTTACTGGAGGATGATCCCGGCCGGGACCATGAGCTTCCCGATCGGGACCAACATCATCCCGACCAGGAAGAGCATAACACCGCCCGGTGTTATGCACCATCCCGACCGGGATCAAGAACTTCCCGACCGGGACCATTCCTTCCCGACCGGGATGACTTCATTCCCAGCCGGGAAGGCCCCAGTTCAGCCCGTGTTTCATTTTTCCGCCTCCCTTATTCTTGTAACCCTATATATACTCTCCTCTTGTATTGTTTTAACCATTCAATATTCTACATTACTCCACTAAACCCTAGACTACTTTAGGTTAGATTAGCTTAGATTAGTGTAGATTAGCCTTAATTGATCATTAATCTTAGTTTAATCCTAGTTTCATCTTTGTATTATCGAAGACTTTTTGTGTTGATCTACTCTATTGACAACATTGGAGATCTTCCTTTGGGTTTATTTATGCAAAGATTCAATCTTTTGTTCATCTTCTAGTGTTGGTATAATTCTTCTTCTCCCTAATCTCTTCTATTTAGTTTTCATTTGTGTTTATGTTTAGTAACCTTCAATATTCCATTGTGAATGTTTGTGCTTGTGCTTGTTTCATTATGGGTGTTGGGTTTACTATCTTGAACATGAGTGAGTAGTCCTCTTGCTAGGATTAGTAGGGGAATTGAGTGTTTAATGGGTGATTAAGGGTTTGTGTAGGTTGTTGGTGATAGTTTTGGTTGCTTCTTGGTTGTATGCATGGAACATGTTTGATGAAATGCTTGAATGACTTGTAGTTGCAAATGCATGTTTTCTTGCCTTTCTTCTTGTGTCCTTGTATGTCGCTAGGATGGGTTCTTGCGCGAGAGCGAGGAACCTCTAGGTCGGTTTAAGTAGCGAGAGCCCGGACTATGCCTAGATAGCTTGACTACCCCCTCCACTCTTGCTCTCCCTTGATCATATCATCACCCTTGAACCCAACCTAATCCTAGTTCTTTCCTTATTGAATTCTCCATCTTCTTATTCATTGTTCCTCTAGTTTGTTGCTTTAGTTTAGCTTTAGTTGTTACACTTAGTTCCTTCTTAGTCATAGTTTTATCCCCCTTCATAGTTTTAGCTTAGTTTAGCCTTGTGACCTAGTCAAGTCCTTAGGTGAAACTTAGTCGAAACCCTCTTTACCGTCCCCGTGGACTCGACTCGACTTACCCTATCTACCCTTGTTAGGATTAGTTGGTTAGTATTTGATCAGTGGGATCCACGACAAATCCCTACCATCAATTGACCTGGTGGCTACTCTGACTTTCGCCTTATCCAAGCCTCAGTCAGAGTGGGGGCTCTATAGACGCTCGCGTTTTGCATGCTCGTGTCCGTAGCAGTCTCCAACAAAACACCCGACGATGATTGGACGTTAACATGCATCAATACGCTCGAATACGGGCTCGGAATCAATAGTATTCGATATGGGCACGTAGTGGAGTACAAATCTCTCAAATTCAACCTCAAATCAAGACTCAGTAAATCATTTCCAATAAAATAAATCTACTTTGAACCAAAACCGCCACCGGGGGAAAAACCGTCTTTATCAACCGAGTCAAACCCGATCAAAGTCGAAACCCGAAAAAAAAATAAGCCACAATATCATCCCAATATGCAATCAATCAAAGTCAAAACGGAATCCTTATTATCTCAAATAACCCGGATATCAATCCGTATTTTGAACAACTTCCGATACACACAATTTCAGCCGCCTGAGACCAGGCGCCTCAGAATTGAGTCGCCCCAGGTGAGGCGCCTCAATACCAGGGCGCTAACCTTGTCACGCCTGAATTTTGAAACTGGAAACATTTCACAAAACTCTATAAATACACCCTTATGTGCATCATTTCAAGGGTTGCGAATTCCATTTTTTCTCATTTCCGAATACAAAAGTGCGAGAGTTGTTCCTCCTTCACACATACTCAAAACCGCAACCAAAAAACCTTAACTCTTCTTATATACCTCGAATCGCTCTCGTGTCTACGATGATA
Source organism: Agrostemma githago (assembly GCA_958450325.1). Classification (NCBI taxonomy): domain Eukaryota; kingdom Viridiplantae; phylum Streptophyta; class Magnoliopsida; order Caryophyllales; family Caryophyllaceae; genus Agrostemma; species Agrostemma githago. The sequence goes on along the minus strand of OY288239.1, from coordinate 73,803,186 downwards.
CTTCGCGAGCCCGTATTTCGAAGCATTTGACATATAGGGTGAGGGTGTCCAAATCTCTTTTCTAATCTCTAAACTCTTTTAATTATCGTAACTAATACTAACTTTTTTCTTTATTCGCATCTAACATTTATTTTCTCATTCCTAACTCCTATGTATTAAATTTCCGACGATAAAATACTTGTCCTTCTACCTATCGAATATTAAGGATAACGAAATAAGGAAACTCGAACACAAGAGTATCGCACTCGCGTCGCCGGTCGCTTATCTCGTCACCCCGCATATTTGGTTCTTTAAGGCGAGTCAACCCCCAAAAATGCTTTTTATGCTCTATTTATTAATACCATGTACATATAATTACTTAAAACTATTTTAACACGACTCGAGTGGGTGTCCGATGACGGTATCGGCATCGTAGATCTTAACAATCAAATAACAATGTCGAGATACGTAAGACCTAATGCCTACAAGGACAAGTCGTTATTAATAATACGGAATAAACGTCATATGACGACGCCTATTCGTACACCATGGACCTATGGTCAATGTCGACGTCGAATAGTGCAAATGGTTTAATCCAAATCGATTTTATTTTAAAACTAGCGCATCCAATTAAAGCTTCTACCCAAAGTTCGCATAACTACCAGAGAAAGCGCACGGGTGGTGGCACCTCACACTTGAGTCGTGCCACCCCAGGCGCCTTACCTGTATGTTATGACGTGATCGTCGAATCCTTTGTCGTATGTTTTCGATGTCACTTATAATCGTCATTCCGAAATGTTTGATGCCGATTCTATAATCGAATGTCATGCATAAGGAGTCACCGAAAATTGTACTAATACGAAACCTAATGTTGTCAATCCGAGCGTCGTATGGTCCACAAGACCCGACAAAAACGCCATGATACGGAAGGCTCCGATATTCGTATTTAGGCTGACATATCGGTTCATATTATAAATTGGTACAATTAAAGACAAGTACCCAATCAAGGCCAAAACGAGGCATCGAAGACTCTCAAAGTAGTTAAACGACGATACACATTTCACCTAGGAATTTATACTTGTGACGTAAGTCAATGCGTGTCATCCTATCACGTATTTCCGTTCAAAATCCACATTTTATATTCATTTTCATTCTATTGTAGTTTCCCCTTTTATGACTTTGAGTGAATGCCTCGTAATATTAATCCTATATCGATGAATCTCTAGTTGGATTCGATATTTGATAAATCAAGGCAACCAAATTTCACTAGGATAAGTCAGGACGAGACTTCGAGGGCTCGGGATCAAGCTAGCATCACGCTTTGGTCCCGAATACCGTCGATTCAGGCACCCCGGTGTCCACCACTGAAGGCTGGGACGCCGAACTTCTTGCGCCTGAGTTCCATGGTGTAGGGGTGAGCAAAACCGGGTACCCGAACCGGTTTTGACACCGGTTGGGGTACCCGAATTTTAAAAGCAGTTTTTTTTTCCGATCCGGTTTAAACCGGGTACCCGGTTTTTTTCCATATTGTAAACCGAAACTGAACTGATTTTTATGACACGGTTTTTTAAAAATATGGCTATCTTTGTTATAAACCGGTTTTTTGAACCGGTTCTTGACCCGGTTTCATTAATTTGCATATCAAATTTTTATTTTTATTTTCGTTTAAAAGTGTAAACCAGTTCAAAACGGGTACCCAGCTTTTAAAATTGCGAACCGAATTCGACCCGATTTTTTACTAAAAAAACTGGTTCGGGTACGCGACCCGGTTTTCAACTTCAACAACCCAGATTTTCGGGTTTTTTAAACCGGATATTGGTTCGATTTCAGTTTTTAAAACCGGTTTGATTTTTTTTGCTCACCCCTACCAAGGCGCACAGGCTCACGTGCCTGACCCTCTATCCTCCGATCAATACGCAACATAATGCGTAACTGACAGGAGTCTGTCCAACATTTCGATGTGCAGTTTCTATTTACGTTTCTATTTACGAGTCTGTTTATAGTTTACGTTTACCGTTTCTAACTCGATATTGTTATTGCTTGTCATATTGTGAATTCCGGGTTGTATCCCGCCCGCGTAACTTGTAATCTATTTTCAAGTTATTTGGCATGTATCGCTTTCTAAATGAACATCGCATGCTAAATTCAACTCCAAAAAATTCTAAAGGGGCATTAAACGATGTAGTGAACACGTAATTTGCATGTATAGTCTAAAACAATGGTTGTTTTCACCATCTTACTAACGCGCGTACTTAAACACCAATCTATATCTTAGTAGAGGCCGCTACGTGTGGGCGGGGTTGGGTGTCCTTCGTTGGCTTCCCAACACGTACCTTCACCCCTTACTCAGAACCTTCGGTTTCCGAATGTCCGAAACCATTGGCAACGAGAGTCATTGTAGACACCTGCATTTTGCCTGATCATGTCTGTAGCAGTCTCCAACAAAACACTTGCCCATGTACTATTTCTGATAGTAAGATGAATGAGGAAGGGAGGAGAAATTTTAAATATTTTGCCATGTGGAGTACAGCGCCTGATTATTCTAACATAGTGCGAGATACTTGGAATATGATAATTGCAGGGTGTAAAATGTTCTAAGTTATCAAGCGAATGAAATTACTCAAGAAACCCCTAAAAATCCTTAATCAGCAATGCTACTCGGACATAGAGAATAAAACTGTAATGGCAGAAAAACAGCTGATCGATATCCAACTCAAAATTTAGGAACAACCTCAGAATGCTGACCTGATTCAGGAAGAGATTGACACGGCTACAAACTGAATTCTCTGACTGCAGCAAGAAATTCTTTTTTGAGCCAAAAGGCTAATACCAGATGGATCGAGAATGGTGATAGCAACACGGGATATTTCCATGGGTTGTTGAGGAAACGGTACTGCAGTAACAAGGTGACACAAATTGAAGACAAGAGAGGGAACCTGTGTAATGACACGGAGAAGATACATCAGGCCTTCCTTGAATTCTATGAGGGACTTCTAGGTTCTAGTACTGCTACCTAACCGATCAAGAAGCAAGTGCTAAACTATGGTGTTTTGTGTAATCACGAACATAACATCGAACTGAATAGACCTGTCACTAAGGATGAAATCAGGAAAATTGTGTTTGATATTCCAAACGAAAAAGCTCCGGGTCCTGATTGTTTTTCTAGCTCCTTCTTTAAGGATAGCTAGACTACTATTGGAGATGACATTTGTGAAGCGATCCAGGATTTTTTTGGGAATGGGAGAATTCTGAGGCAGATTAATGCTACAACAATCACCCTAATTCCTAAATGTGAGCGGCCAACGACAGTAATGCAATTCATGCCTATTGCCTGCTGCAACATGCTCTATAAAATCATCTCAAAAATTTTATGCAACAGATTGGCCAATATTCTACCTGACATCGTTGAGGACAACCAAGGCAATTTTGTTAAAGGGAGATCTACTCTTGAAAATGTCCTCATTTGTCAAGACATTGTCCAAATGTACAACAGGAAGGCGGTGTCTCCTAGATGCCTATTCAAAATCGACCTCCAAAAGGCCTACGATTCTATTGAATGGAGCTTTATCGAACAATTGATGATGGGATTGAATATGCCCCCTACCTTTGTCCAAAAGGTAATGGCTTGCATTAGTACTACTTCCTACTCACTATGTCTTAATGGTACTAGTTTCGGCTACTTCCCGGGGAAGCGGGGTCTAAGGCAAGGTGACCCAATATCACCCCTCCTCTTTACCCTTGTTATGGATTACTTGACTTGAATGATCAAATATGCAACAGATCGTTGGCCTTTTCAATATCATCCGCTTTGTAAGGAGATTAAGCTTAATCACCTTATGTTTGCGGATGACCTACTGATGTTCTGCAGAGGTAATGCCCAATCTATCATGCTTTTGATGCGAGCCTTTTCCTCATTCTCCAAAGCGACTGGTTTGAAAATGAACAATGGCAAGTCAGAGGTTTACTTTAATGGGGTTACCACTAGTCTTAAAAAGGATGTGTTAGACGCAATTGGGTTTAAGGAGGGCGTTCTCCCCTTCAATTATTTGGGTGTCCCTATCAAGGCAGCGCGGCTCACAAGGGCTGATTGTAACATCCTAATTGAAAAAATGGCAAATAGAATTAGGAGCATTGGTGCGAAGAAACTTTCATATGCGGGGAGAGTGGTCGTTATTAACTCGATTTTGAAGACACTTCACTCTTATTGGGCAAGCATATTTTTGTTGCCTAAAGGAGTCATTAGAAGAGTGGAGGCCATTTGTCGAAATTACCTCTGGGATGGAGGAACCGATTTTAACCGGGTTCCACTTGTGAGCTGGGATAAGGTTACCTCACCCAAACGTGATGGCGGAATGGGGATCAAGAAGGCGGAATTCATGAACATTGCAGCTGTCGGAAAACTAGTGAACTGGGTTTATATGAAGGCTGATAGGCTTTGGGTTAAATGGATTGATCACATCTATCTCAAGGGGGCTGATTGGAATGAATACTCTACACCGAAGTCCACTCCTTGGGCTTGGAAAAACGTATGTTAGATTAAAGAACACATGAAGCATGGCTATATTGATAATAAATGGCAGGGTGAAGATGAAGACTATACAATTAAAAAGGGTTATGAGTGGCTTAGAAGGCAAACACCCCAACGTGAAATGGTACGAGCTTGTTTGGCATGACTGGAACATCCCACGAAATGCCTTTGTTACCTGGCTTGCACAACATAATGGACTGAACACGCGTGGTAAGCTTATAGAATATGGGTGCAGCCTGAATGACCAATGCTGTTTATGTGAAAATAGCACTGAAACTGTGGGGCACTTGTTCTTTGAGTGCCCTTATAGCTGTAGAATTGTCATGACTATTGAGGCCTGGTTCGGGATGAAGCTTCGATGGAATGCAAGTGACAGTACAGATTACAGCAGCATCACGTCATCTGTGACTGCTGTGATCTGGACCGCTTGCCATTACGCAATATGGAACCAAAGAAACAACGCTAGGCTGCAGCTTTGGATGAAGACTCCTCGAGGGGTCGCTGAAGATGTTATCTTACAAGTAAAGAAGAGAGTACGTGGCAAATTGAACAATAAGTTGAATCGAAATGATAGGGAATGGCTTCGAAAATGGGATATTATGTAGTTATGCGTGTATTCCTTTTTTGTTGCCTGATGTTGTGAGGCGTGTGTTGAGCTGATATGCTCACTTTTACCCTGTATATTGTTCATAGTAATACAAATTCACATTTTACCAAAAAAAAAAAAACAAAACACTTGATGATGATCAGACGCTAACATGCATCAATACGCTCGAATACGGGCTCGGAATCGATAGAATCCGATGGTTGGCACTTAGCATGGTACAAATCTCTCAAAACCGATCTCAAATCCAGACTAAGTGGGTCATTTCCAATAAAATAAAGCTACGTTGAGCCAAAACCACCACCGGGGGCAAAACCGTCTTTGTCGACCGAGTCAAAGCCGGTCAAAGTCGAAACCTGAAAACAAAATAAGTCACAAAAGCGTCCAAGTACACAATCAAGCCAAGTCAAAACGGAATTCGAAATTGCCTCGAATAACACGGATATCAATCCATATTTTGAGCACCTTCCGATACGCGCGAAGTCAATCGCGCGCATCCCCGCACCTCAATATTGAGTAGCCCAAGTGAAGCGCCTCGGAATTGAGGCGGTGGCCCTGAAGCGCCTGAATTTTGAAATCAGAAGTTAGGTTTTGGCGCTCAAACTCATTTCCAAGCCTTCCTCACCTCTATATATACATCCTCCCCTCACACCATTTCGAGGGACAAAAAAAATGAGAAAATCGGGAACCAAAAAACCCACCTTTCACCATTTCAAAGACCAAAAAACCGGAATAAGAAAAAGACCTTGTCATTCCAATACACAAAAAACCGAGACAAATCTCTTCGTCCTCTAAGTTTGCTCCCTTCATTTGACAAGAGTTTGGCAATCTCAGAACTTAAACACACCTTAACTCCTCCTACATACATCGAGGTGCTCCCCGTGTCTACGACGATACTCCGCGAGCCCGTATTTCGAAGCATTTGACATGTAGGTTGAGGGTGTCCAAATCTCATTTCTAATCCCTAGACTCTTTTAAATGTCGTAACTAACTATACTAACATTTTCTTTATTCGCATCTAACATTTAATTATTTTCTCATTCCTAACTCCTAACTACTAACTTTTCGACGCTAAAATACTCGTTCTTTCACGTATCAAATAGTAAGGATGACGAAAAAAGAAAATCCGAACACAAGAGTATCGCACTCGCTTCGCCGGTCTCTTATCTCGTCACCCCGCATATTTGGTTGTCTAAGACGAGTCAACCCTTAAAACGCTCTTACGCTTTCATCCTATTAATACCGTGTATATATAATCAAAACTATTTTAACACGACTCAAGTGGGTGGCCGATGACGGTATCGACACCGTAGATCTCAACGATCAAATAACGATGTCGAGATACGTAGGACCTAATGCCCACAAGGACAAATTGTTATCAATTCGAAAAAAATGTCCCATGACGCCAATTCGCACATCATGGATCCGTGGTCCAATGTCGAGGTCGAATAATGGAAAGGGTTTAGTTCGGATTGATCATTTTCAAAATGGATTCGTTCAACGAAAGTCTCTGCCCAAAGTCCGTATAACAACCTGATAGGGCGCTAGGGTGGCGACGCCTCTATATTGAGGTGCACCATTATAGGCTCCTAAGGATCGGGCCGCCCCATGGTGTGCGCCTGACCTCAGGATTGTGACGCGATCAGAGAACCTTTCGTTACGCGTTTTGGATATCATTTGCAATCTTCGCTCTCGAATGTCTGACACCGATCCTATAATCGAGTGTCATGCATAAAGAGTCACCAAAAATCGAAGTAACACGAAACCTATTGATGTCAATCCGAGCGTCGTACGGTCCATGAGACCCGACAATGACGCCGCGATATGGAAGGCTCCAATATTCATATTAAGTCGATATAACGATTCATGTCATAAATTGGGGTGATTTTAGGACAAGCATCCAGTTAAGACCGAAACAAGGTATCATAGATTCTCAAAGTAGTCAAACCATGATATGACTTTCACCTAGGGAATCATGCTTGCGAGGCAAGTCAACACATGTTTCCTTTCAAAATCCACATCCCGTATCAATTTCCAATCTATTATCATTTTCCCCTTACGACTTTGAGTGGATGCCTCGCAATATTAATCCTATATTGTTGACTCCGTAGTCGGACTAGATATTCGATAAATCAAGGTAACCAAATATCACTAGGATAAGTCGGGACGAGACTTCGAGGCCTCAGGATCAAGCTAGCAACAGACTTTGGTCTTTTACACCGTCTATTCAGGCGCCCCAGTGCACGCACCTGAAACCTGAGTCGCGAGCACCAGGTGCCTGAGTTCCAGGGCGCACGCCTGACCCTCTGTCCTCTGATCAATACGCAATATAATGCGTAGCTGATCGGAGTCTATCCAGCATTTCGATTTACGGTTCCTGTTTACGTTTTCTATTTACGAGTCCATTTATAGTTTGCGCTTACCGTCCGGGTTGTATTCCGCCCGTGTAACGTGTAATCCACTTTCAAGTTATTTATTTTGGGTTCTTGGCATTTACTGTTTTCAAATGAACATCGCATGCTAAAACAACTCCGACAAATTAATTCTAAAGATTCATTAAACGACGTAGTAAACACGTAATTTGCATGTGTAGCCCAAAACAATGGTTGTCATACATTTTCATCATCTTACTAACACGCGTACACGAACACCAATCGATATCTTAGTAGAGGCCGCTACGTGCGGGCGGGGTTGGGTGACCTTCATGGGCTTCGAACACGTACCTTCACCCCTTACTCAGAACCTTTCGGTTTCCGGATGCCCGAAACCATTGGCAACGAGAGTCATTCGATATTCGATAATTCGACATCGGTATCGTTATGGAAAGGGACGAACCCCACAAGCTCTAGTACTATAAAGCAAGTCGTGCTTTCTGCACGATACGCCTAAGTATAGAGTGGGTTCGAACAGGTCCGAACTCCCATAAAGTTCGGTGGTGACTCCAACTTCGATCTAAATTTCAATTCGAGAACAATCTCACCGCGTGATTCATTCGCCTACCCAAACCCGTGCGTGGCCGCGTCGGGGTGGACTTTGCCATGTCCAAAGTCATTCGATATACGATATTTGATAATTCGACATCGGTATCGTTGTGCAAAGAGACGGACTCCACAAGCTCTAGTATTATAAGGCAAGTCGTGCGTTGTGCACGATACGCCTAAGTATAGAGTGGGTTCGAACGGGTCCGAACTCCCATAAAGGTCGGTGGCGACTCCAACTTCGACTTAAATTTCAATCTGAGAACAATCTCATCACGAGATTCATTCGCCTACCCAAACCCACGTGTGGCCGCGTCGGGGTGGACCTATGTCATGTCCACACTAATTAATCATTGCAAACTGTCGATTCATATTAAGAAACATCGATTTAACTCCAAATATAATCGGTTTCATTAAAAGCATTCTGCTAATTATTCATTATGGACTAATTAAAAATATTGATTTTTCTCTATAAAACATATATTTCACTCCGAAAAGCATCGATTTCACTAAAAAAATCTTCGAATTACTAATTACAACTTTAAACCAATAAGAAATATTGATTTCAATAATATGAAGAACAAAAAAAAGGTTGGAAATGGGAGGTGCACACCTAAATCAAGGCGTGGGAGATGGAGATCCACATCCAAACCCGAGTCCAGGCGTGGACCTCCCAAGTCCATGTCAATTTTGTTATTTTTTTTTCTCGATTTTTTCACTAGATTAATTGAAAGTATAATCGAATTTGCGTATACGTCTATATTGCCACCTTTTCTACATTTGACATGTTGCGGATGTGATCATTTTTTTCGAATCAATGTATATTCATATAAATTTGTTATTATGATTTCAACGAACTAATTATTAGTTAACGATAAATTTTATATAATTAATGAGTTTGTAAGAAGAAAAAAAGTGTAATTTTATTATTCATGACAAAAGTGTCAACTTACTAAAAAAATCCGACGACGTGAAATAAAATGGTCGACGATGAGGAGTAGTGGCATTTTTATTTCAGCTAATAGCTAACTTATTTATTTAGAAATAAACTACTCGTACTCGCCAAACACAAAATAGCCTAAAAAAAAGTTGACTCGAGGTTATGTCAAATAGTCTAATTTAATTTGGTCAAATAAGTTGGCTGAAAGCGCATGCCAAACAAAGTCTTACACCGTACTAATTTAGGTATATTGACATTCAATGGTTTATTGTAAAATGTCTTTCAAGTTACTTATTTTATTGGGATTTTCTACGATATACCCATGTGTTTTCTTGTTTTCTACCATATACCCCTCATGTTTGGAAAATCTCTACTAATACTCCTATACTTAATTAATCACATTAACCGTAACCTAAACATCATTTGCCGTCTAAGTGATCCGTTAAATAGGTGACTTGACTGATGACTGGAGAGTGACATGGCAGAAGACGGACTTTCACATAGCTGACTCATTTTCCCTCCACTTTTCCCAAATTTTTCCTCCATTTCATTAAGTACCTCATTTTATACATGAAGGTGTTACTCATTTCACTCCACTTTGTTCTTCTTCCTTACATCTTCCCTTTTCTTTTTATATGTTCTGATGTCGACATCTTCATTGTCAAGGATTGACGGTCTTCAATTGAAGAATCAAGCTTGCAACGGTCGTCAAGTAATTAACTCAAAATTAAAGACAAATATCAGGATTTTTGGAAAATTACTGTAATTAAAGACAAACTTTACCTTGAAATTCAGAGACTGAGAGCGCATATGAGCATTTTGGGGAATTATGAAATTAATTAGGGTTTTGGGAGCAGAATGACGATGAGTAGAGAAGAGTGGTAGAAAAGATTGGTTTTATTTTTTAAATCAGAGGAATAGGAAGGTTAAACGCTTATTTCAATTTATTCCTTTATTTTTTTTAAAATTAAAGAGTCAATGTCATGTTAGAGTCAATTCTCTGCCATGTCACGCTTCAGTCAGCAGTCAGCTAAGTCACTTAACGGACTATTAGCCGTCTGAATGGTCATTAGGTCACGGTTAGTGGGATTAGTGGAGTACAGGAGTATTGGTAGGGATTTACAAACATGTGGGGTATATAGTAGAAAACAAGAAAATACAGGAGTATATCATAGAAAATCCCTATTTTATTTGATTATTTAACATAAATAATCTTTATTATAGGTGAATTTTTTAAAATAAATCAAACTTTATTTAACCTGTGAATAAACCCAAGTATTGGACATATCAAACACTAATGGAATTGGGTACCTACTACCTGCTTAACTGTTACATCATTTACTAACAGTAAACTATTTCTATTTTTTTAAGTAAAAATGCAACTCGTAACCTAATTAATTATTTTTTCCTTCTCCATTCTCTTCTTAAAATTAAAAGAAAAGCTTCTACCATTGTCTATCACAAAAACCCATACTCCCTCCTATTAATCTTCTCTCTTTTCTCTTTGGACTGTATTTTTAATCAATTCTTTATTCTTTTTTCAATTCTTTATTTTTTCCTTTAGATTTTTGGGCTGACCAGTCTTCGGTTCTACCTGGTCTGGTTTGGACCGGTGAACACACCTCTAGGAGCGTCCAAGGGATGGTTAGGAGAAAGATTAATGATAATTTTAGAGAGTGGTGACCGGTAAAACAAGTAGCCGATCATTTAGACTGTTATGAAAGAAAGATACCCGAAGTTCAGATTATTGTGAGATTAATGTGCTTGAGATTATTCTAAGAAGGTGGGTAATAGTTTGGATTATTACCATGAAATAACCCTTTTTTTATTGATGAGTTTTTATTGCATTAGAAACATATCTCACTCTAAGATAGTGTGAGACGGTCTCACAAGAGACTAATTGATTCTCTATTGCTTTTTCCTTGGATTTGCGGTACTAGTTAATTAATCCAACCCACGGTAACTTTTACTAGTATATTTTAACAATGGGGCTCGCTTGGAATGAGAGTAATTATTCTAGGGGTAATAAAGCAAAAAAGAACTAAAAATGAATAAGTTTGTTGGTTGGTTGTGACATTTTATAGTGTAAAATGGATATGAGGGGGGAATAATTACCCCCATTGGGGGTAATGCATTCCTTGGGGGGAGAGGGGAGTAATAATTCCTCCCAAATAAGGTAGATTTCTTTAATTTTCTCCATTTCCGCTCAGTATCATCACTACTTTCCGTCATTTTTTAGTTCATTTTTGCTCTATTACCCCCGAAATAATTACCCTCATTCCAAGCGAGCCCTGTGACTTAGTTAATACTCCCTCCCTTCATAACCAAACACACCATTTGCTTTTTCACATTTGTCGAGACACGTTTTGCACCTTCAATATCTTTCATTTTACATTACTAAAAATTCTAAAAATGTGATATTCCTACTCTACTCATAAAGATGAATCAAACAAGATCCCACATGACTATATTTTACTTTGTAGATTGTCGAGAATATCGAAGATTCTCTTGAATTGTGAATAGTGGCAAAATGAGAAGTGGTGTGTTTGGTTATGAAGGGAGGGAGTACTTCTTTTGAGGCCTCACTCCTTAACTTCGGTTTAGGCCATGGTTTCATATGGATATTGAGAAATTAGTTTGTTGATGTTTTATTTTTGGTTGAAATGTAAGTTGTATTCCACCACCAAAACATTACATACTAGGCCAATCAGCCATTGTTCACTCCAACTACATACATTGCTTAAGACATTACAACATATTTAATAAATCAGCATTCAAGCACAATATCTTCGCTGGGAGACAACTATATAGTCGCGTTTTAATGTCCTTTTGCATCTCATTGCATATCCTTGCAGGCGTTAAGAGGTAGCTTTCATGTTGGCATTGATTCCTTGCCTTCCAAATGCTATATACTAGAGCATTAATTATCATTCCAGTAATTTCTTTCTCAATCGCGGCATTATCCGAGCTTTTAACCACCAATTATAATAGTCCATCTCAGGAATCTGCACATTGTCCCACCTGTTCATAATCTGTAGACATCTCCTACTATAATCACATTCAAACAACAAATGTCGATGCGTTTCATCCTTGTCCTGGCATACAACACATCCTGCTGCAACAGTCCAGTTCCAATTCAGCATTCTGTCTTTCGTTAACAACCTTTCTTGAACTGCCAACCAGCTGATAAATCTATGTTTAGGTAGGTTGATGTTGTTCCAGCTGACCTTCGCCTTAGGATCAATACAACAGCTAGGCATAAGCCACGTATACCCATCTTCCACACTGTACTTTCGACCTTGAACACACCACCACGATCCAACATATCCTCCCTTCATTGTGTCCTTAATTTGGCAGATTTTTCTCCTCGTCCAGCTTGAATTACTTGTTGGGTAATTCATCCAATCCTCATGTTTTAAATAGGTTGAGTGAATCTATTTGACCCATAAAGTATAGTTTTACCTTGAATCCACCAGCTATATTTCCCAATACACGCTTTATTGAATAGTTTAAGATTCTTCGATCCTAAACCACCATATTTCATCTCCTTGCATAAGTTTGTTGATGTTTCGTTCTTTGTTTTAAAAAAAATAGGTACAAGTTATTATTTACCAACAACATATGAAATTAATAGAATGTACGAAGTATTATTCTCTCATGAAGAATCTAACGAGGGAACCCTCAAAAGTTGAAGAAGACAACGAAGAGAACGTGCCGAATTGTTAGATCAAGATTTGAGATCCTTAATTTACTAGAGAAATATTATTTTGTGGTTTTTATTAGATTGATTTTTGATTATTTGTATATTTGTTATAGTGTCATATTACGATCTATTTACGAAATTTTATTATCTGTGAAAAGTAAAATAAATGTTGATTAAGTGGTACTCGTAGTTGGTTCATGCCTGGCGCTTAGCTGCCGGTTGTAATTAGTGAGAAGAGGTTAATAGAGGAAGAATATAATGAGATGCTTTAGATAACTTTTTGTTGGTTAAAAAGAAAAGAATTAGTGAACTCTTGTCAAGTGGGTTGCACCACTCACTGTCATCACTACCTGTCAGATTTATTTATATATATATATTCAAAAAGATAGAAGCATAAAACAGGTGTACAACTTGATTTGCAATGTCGGGTGAACATGAGATCAAAGTGATGGATGTACATATACTGACCGTAGTCAGGTGGAGTACTAAATAAGTTATCTTCAGGTTGTCGATTTTTTTTTTCCTCCCTAAAATAAATAAATAAATAGGTAGTCTCATTTATAATAGAGTTATCCGTCACTTTATTATAACAGGTTAAATATTATGCATTTGTATAGAAAAGACAAAACATTGATTTTGTAGTGTTTTGTCTTTCTGTATTCAAATGGATCGTATTTGACCCGTTATAAGAAAGTGACGGATAATTCTGTCACAAACACGAATTTATGATAAATAAATAATGAAGATTTTTTTTGGTAATGCAAAAGGGGTAAGGACGGACCTAAAGGAAAACAAGATCGCGTGAGGCCAAGAATAGTAACCTTAAAAATACGACACTAAACTAAAACTACGGAGTAACTACTAAACAAGAAAGAGAACTAGACGAGGTTAAGACACGCCACCAATATCCTGTTGAGCCAAATTGAATAGTTGTGATGAAATTTCCGAGTAATCCAGATGACATGATCAATCATCTTGGGTGATGCTCTTGTTAATAATTAGCTAACCAATCCGTGCACCCATTGATCTCCTAGATGTGTAATATTAACTTTCTAGTCCAGATAATCCATATTGCAACGATAAATGTTCAGTTGTTCACCATGTGCGGGTGGATTGATGTGAAGAACATCTTGCTTATTTATTAACTTGACGACAACCTGTGAATCTGTTTGAATAATGATGTGACGAAATAACCATTCCTTAGCTATAATTAATCCCCTTCTCAAGGCCATCAACTATGCTCTAGTCACAGTAGCAAGATGTAACTACTCAGCAAAGGCTAGTAACGGGTTACCCAATCCCGCCAACTCATAGCGGCCCTATCATTACTACAAATGAGCACTTGGACCACGGCTAAATTCGTGGCAAAAGTGCTAACTTTTCGTGGCTAAAGTACTTTGCCACGGAAAGACCATCCGTGGCGCAAGTGGCCGTGACAAATAAATAGCCACGGAAAAAAAAGTGTGGCAAGAATTGATTTCATTGTCACGGAGTCTCCCGTGGCTAGAACTAATTTTTTGCCACGGATTATCCCGTGGCTAATTATGTTTGTGGCGTAACATTTATTCCGGTGACAAAATATATAATAAATTAAATAAATTAATAATCGTATGAATTCTCTACCCCTATAGTAGTCTCATCTGGAACGGTTACTAGCTGGGTCATTCCAATATTATTTAATGCATCGAAGAGCAGCCTTCCCAAGAGGTCACCCTTGAATGGTTACTAGCTTTATAGCTGAGTCATTCCAATATTATTATCTTAACACTGCTCTCACTCAAGCACGCTTAACTGTGGAGTTCTTATTGTAGGGTTACAACCCTTAAACCCAAGGACTTGTTACGAGTATTAACCGAAAAGACAAAAGTAGAGGGATAACAATTATACCTTATTTGCAGCGGAACAACGTATTAATAAGAAAAATAATAAACCCAGAAATATATATAATCTCCACGGACTGAATAAATAATCTTCACGGACAAGAATAAATAATCTCCACGGACAGAATAAATGATCTCCACGGACAGAATAAAGCACCCCAAACGTGATGCCTCCTTGGTATCCACACGGGTACGGAACTGCGACATATATGCTAGTATAAAGGTATGTGAGACTGTCTCACAACTTCTCTCTATATCTCTCTTATAACTCTTTATAAGACGAATATATTATGAGTCAATACTCTTAATTCCATATATTGGTTCATCATATGAACCTCCTTATATAGGAGATGAGAAGGTAGAATTAGGTTATTTCTATAACTCTAATTACCATAATTAGATTATTAGTATAACACTAATTACCATAACCCGACAACGCAGCTGGGTCCGTATTACTACTGATCCGATATATTTAATATATCGATATATATTAATAATATCTCATACACATTGTGTGTGACCCAATGGGCTCATTTAAGACTACCAGACATATAACTCATTTATATGTCAACCCGACATCGACCTCTAGCAAGGCATATCGGATACATAGACTTAAGCGGGTAAATCCGCAGGACAGTGGACATAACTCCTTCAGTCTCCCACTTGTACATGTCCTCTCAAGAACGGCGTTAAGTCTCTTTGCTACTATTGTCTCCAATTGAGAACGAGGTAAGAAGAAGTGTCATCCTCACATGTCTCAATCTTTTACTCGAATCTTTGAGTTGACTTGTTAAAAGAGCAGATAGATGACAATCATCCTATCTGAGCGCGGCCACGCATTTGCACAAGTCACACTCTTCGAGTGGCCAAGAAACAATAAATTCCTTTCAATAAAGGAAGAGCAAATCCCCTCTTGTCTAACCACATTCTATCACATGATCCATGCATGCCCAATAACCATCCATAGCCCCCTTTCACAGCTGACGAGGAATAGTATCAAAGCATACACATCACATGTACAGAATAGTCAAAGACTCAGGTCTAAAGACCATACAAGTTCATAACTTGCAAAGAACTTTACTGACACTAAGCGAAATCTTAGTAAAATCCTTTTCGGCGGGTCTGTCTAATGCATGTTCTTAACATACACCCGTGTGCCTGGTTTAGTATCTCAATACCTATGACTCAAAGAACTTAGTCATCAACCAACTCACACACCAGTCATTTAAGGATATTCAAATGTCCCAACACAATACCCTGACTAGAGACAAAATAATTACATCATCCAAATAGAGTTCCAAGACTAAGTCACGTACTTAGTGATCTATTTCATCAATGTAAATTATTTAGGGACAAAACTCGGTTACATTAGCCAAATGACAACATGTCATACATATATCAATTATCGAAATAACTCCCACTAAACCAAACACCTCTAAAGGTACTAAGAGCACTCGCCCATGCGTCTTATACCGATCATAACCAATATGATCTTTATGTAGAGAAGGTTTCGGGACATACAACATTTGTATCAGTTATTTACAAGCATATGACCAATCTACCTTATCTCAATTAAGGCAAACTGTTAGTTTCATAAGCAACAATTGCTTCATAAACTTTAAAGTAGTTGAGTGTGTGCTTAATTCGTAATCAAACGTCTATTTGCTTCAAAAGCAATAGAACACTAACTTTAGTTATAATATCAGTCATAAAGTTGTCCTTTGGAATCGTTCCAACACACAACTTCTTATCCAAAACAAAATTTACTGAGATTACAATCTCACGTCATCTTTGTCTATTTGGAAATATGAATCGTTGTAACTTGTTTACAATAATTCGCTTATCACATCATGCGCATCTCTTAAATAATTCCTCTCTTGCTTCTTAAGCGCAAAAGAACAATTCTTAGATAGCAATTTTGTGACACTCACTAGATTAGTATCTACTCGTCATACGAGCACACAATAAACACATTTCTTGCAAAGTCTCATAGACGAAAGCAATCAAATGTCGTTTAGTTAGAGAAATATGTCACTTACATACCAAATCATAACGATAAATGCACTCCCACTAGCCTCTTGTACATACTTTGTCTCTCTTCATCTCAATGGAAAACAAACATATTTGAATTACCA
Source organism: Agrostemma githago (assembly GCA_958450325.1). NCBI lineage: Eukaryota > Viridiplantae > Streptophyta > Magnoliopsida > Caryophyllales > Caryophyllaceae > Agrostemma > Agrostemma githago. Next base: position 73,786,439 of record OY288239.1, on the reverse strand, counting down.
CATTGAGAACGAAGATACTTGCTCCATGCTCCAATCAAATCGGAATATTCACATTTGCCAAGCAATTTTAATAATATGAAATTTATACGAAGTGTCGCACACATCATATTGCATCCCTTTCAAGAAATGTATTTCATATATATGTCCAAAACTCATCATAATGAGTGATGACATTCAAAATGCTAAATCAATCTTAATAGACTTAAACATAATGTTGTAAGAAGGGTTTTTCATAGTCATTACTATGAGATCAATCCTTAACTACCAACTATATGCTTCATAGATACTCTTATATCAATCTACATCGTCTTTATATTGAAGACTATTCTTCACTATAAGACTCATTTAACCAAAGTCTATACCTGGTAGTTATGGTATATAGAATCTATTAGATTTTATGTGACTTTTGGAGTCTTTGCCCATTATTGTTTCATCATATGTCAAACCTATGTAGGGTAATATTTTACAGCTAAGATGATCATGACTTTTCATGGATGCATCAATATTCTCTACAACTGTTGAAGAGAAATCCTGTTAATCTTGAACAATTTCAAGGTCGATTCTACTCCCACTGTTTCTATTAGAAATCACATATTTTTTAAAAGAAACATACCACTTCATGCAACAAAACAGTTTTGCTCTTTGGATGGTTTGTAGAATTAATATAATACCCCTAATAAAACACATGCCATAATTGAGTCTAAGTTCTAGAAAATAATTTTCTTTAAACTTGACTTGATAATTAAGAAAAGACTTTTAAGAACATTTTCAATCCATATCTCATATGGTGTCTATTCTCCGACTTACATGGACAATCTCATCAACATTTGTACAAAGACTTTTATAGTGCATAAGCTTCTAAAGCGTCAATAAAATCTGCATAACTCAAATCATATCAAATATGGTTCGATGTAGTTTGAAACACTTTTCACTACTTCTAAGATGATCACAATCTTTTAGTTCAATTCCTCCCTGTTTCAATCATATCGAACAAAACCATACGTGTTACCCATTTTGCAACATCACTAGTTAAACTCACACATATATGTATGTGTGTGGTCTAACAAGTCTAAGTACCCTCCCACTATAATTAATAGGAGTCACTTGTAATGTCATTTATCCATCTAAACAAGATCCATTTACCTCAATTAATCCTTATCAATAAGGTTTATAATTTCATCATTATGAAACTTATTCTTATGTCTCTTGTCTCAAGGATTAAGGACAATGCCATAATAGGTAAAACTCGTGTCGAGGAACGGAACCTTTTGATTGTTATGTTACAATTAAAAGCATTCACCACTAGGAATGTAGAGCCCAACAAACATGTTAGCATTATTGTACCTCATATTCTTGCAAGGTATAGAGCAACACTTGTTCTACTTTTATCAAAACTTTTCATGCCCATACATGAAACAGAATCAATATTCTTGCTTATGACTAGTACAAGAATAACAATTATTCAATTCCAATATTCAGCTTTATGGTAAAATTAAGTCATTTTCCTTTTATATATGAAACAACAACATTTGTTCATTTCATCATAAAACACTTCACTTATATACCATTATTCCACCCTCTTTGAACCATCACATCCACAATGTATTAGTTGCATTTGGTATCTTATACCAAAACAGTAGAATGAAAGTAACAATTACTCTAGCAACATACACACCAGAAGTCATACTTCAATTGATTTGCAGATTTTCTAGACACTTCTAGAAAGCTATCTACCCATGCCATATATTTGTCATTACATTAATGACTAATAAAATCGTACCTAATCTAAATTTGGCAACAACTTTAGGTATGATAACAATTATCATTCCCTTACTTTAGCCAACATCTTAGATTCATTAATCATTATCTCAAGCAATTTTCTTAATGAACTCATAGAACATTAGTATTATTTGCCTTCTTGATATAATGTTCAATCATCTTTTAACATCTCATGCTAAAAGGTGAGAAACCTTATTAAGTCACCTATTTATTCATAATAAAGTGACCTAAACTTAGGACTAATTGAAATGATTTCAATTCCTAATTCTTTTGAAAGAATCATCCAAAATTCCTCAATATAATCACGTCATCGTATGACATGGATTAATTAGATCATATTCAACATTTTCTCACTTAATGGGAACGGTTTCCTTTATTGAAACAATTGATTTTGGTACTTATAGTAGTCATCTCCATGACTCTAATAATTATACAGTCCATACTGTACATTAGCACTGGTTATAATTTGTCGAAGTTATCCTTCACAAGGACAAAATCCATATCTCTAATTTTGAAACAATTCTCAAGATACCAATCGACAAGGTTGAACAATTCAAACTCATCTTTAATAAATGTGATAAAGGGACTAAATTACAACTACAAGTATATGCAAAATAAAACGATAATTAATATTAACAATCTTAAACAATTTAAGATAAAATCATGAAAACTACCCTCAAGTTCGCATAATATTCCAAGATCTTAAACCTTTTGTCGCTCAAGTGAACTTGGACTCACTGCTCAAGCTCTAAAAGTAAAGGTAGACAACAACATTATCAATTACATCAATATGTAATTCTTGGTTCGTCGGAATTAGTCATCACATGACACCAACTATTTGCCTCAAAGCCCAAGTCCGACTTGATAGCAATGTTAAGCAAACCAGACTGAACCTGTGGGTAACCGTTACCCACCTACTCAGTCCACACACATCGGCAAAGCACCACTTAGGCAGTCACTTCAACCAATGGTATGAAATTGTTGTAGTGGTCAATTCTGGAAAGACAATACTTAATATTTGTGCGAGGGATTAAATGCATATGGGTCCTAAACATGTTGCTAGGTCAACTTACAAGGCGACCTATCAGTTCTAGTCACACAAGTCACAAGTCTAAACAATAAAATTGATGCATCATATGACATAATTATTCAATTATTATTAGTGAATTGTGCGTAGAACAAGTTAAAGGATCCCTTATTTTGATTCGTAATCATATTACAATTCATAATTCCTATTTGGTTTGAACAATTTCACCAATATCTTTCATTTTTCCAATTATGAGAAACAATTCCTCACTCGGAAAAATTGAACGAATATACAAAACTCGATTCATAATCGATCTGCAACTTATAATTGTCATATAGATGAACAATTCATCAAAATCAAATAAAACTCGAGAAACTCTTTTCCCGATCTATATATGATAATATGTTAATTAAAAACCATAAAATTATTTAGCCGATTTAGAAAACTAATTTTTTCATTGATTCGGAAAAATAAAATATAATCCATATTTGATTCAGAATCAACATACAAACGCAAGAAAACAACTTTTCTTAAAAGCGTCGCCCGACCCGACACCATGTCGTCCGAGTAAATATTGTGTCGTCTTGGTCAAACCTTTGCCGCTCGGGTCATCCCGTTCCAACCGGGACATACCCATGCCGACCGAGTCACACTCGTGCCCACCGAGTCATACTCGTGCCAACCGGGTTGGTCTCTTTTCGTTCCGTCTCCACCATAATTAAAACGAATCTTGTCATAATCTTATTAGGTCTCATCGTCAACAATAAATTCTAATAATTTTATGTTCCCATTTTCAATCGAATCTTGACTAATCTAATTAGCCTCATCGTCAACAAGGAAATTTGGGATTATGATGGTTCAATTTAGGGTAAATTAAATTAAATCATAAATAATATTATATTTTAAATTAATTTTAAAGATCATTTTTTGAATTTTAACAATTAAATTCATAAATTATAACAAACCCTAAACAGACAGAAACGATAACTACTCGCGTTAAAACAATCACGGAGTACATAACGGTAACAAGTCACGCATGAAAATACAATCATATTACCGATATTAATCTGCCACTTAATAATCATGATATGCATTCATCAAAGTATATAATAATATTATGTGACGTACGTGACTATCTTATGCAAAAGACACCAAGCAAGTTGATTGATATGCCACAAGTCATGCGAAAAGACAATAATATTGTACGCAATAATCAAATTAATACGCGGGTGGAATCTCTCACAACCAATTATGAGACATAGATTCACGTCTATCTGATTAATACTACGTAACAGAGGCTCTGATACCACTGTAGGGTTACAACCCTTAAACCCAAGGACCTGTTACGAGTATTAACCGAAAAGACAAAAGTAGAGGGATAACAATTATACCTTATTTGCAGCGGAACAACGTATTAATAAGAAGACTAATAAACCCAGAAATATATATAATCTCCACGAACTGAATAAATAATCTTCACGGACAAGAATAAATAATCTCCACGGACAGAATAAATGATCTCCAGGGACAGAATAAAGCACCCCAAACGTGATGCCTCCTTGGTATCCACACGGGTACGGAACTGCGACATATATGCTAGTATAAAGGTATGTGAGACTGTCTCACAACTTCTCTCTATATCTCTCTTATAACTCTTTATAAGACGAATATATTATGAGTCAATACTCTTAATTTCATATATTGGTTCATCATATGAACCTCCTTATATAGGAGATGAGAAGGTAGAATTAGGTTATTTCTATAACTCTAATTACCATAATTAGATTATTAGTATAACACTAATTACCATAACCCGACAACGCAGCTGGGTCCGTATTACTACTGACTCGATATATTTAATATATCGATATATATTAATAATATCTCATACACATTGTGTGTGACCCAATGGGCTCACTTAAGACTACCAGACATATAACGCATTTATATGTCAACCCGACATCGACCTCTAGCAAGGCATATCGGATACATAGACTTAAGCGGGTAAATCCGTAGGACAGTGGACATAACTCCTTCACTTATGCCCAGCTACCAGAAATAAAATTGAACTTTATTGACATAATCATTGGTTTGAATTTTTTTAAAAGTGATATTTTTTTTCACAAACAACATTTACTTTTAAGTAATTATTTTTTTCCCCAATGATTTACATATATATTATAATTAAAAAATTATTATTCCGAAAAAAAAAAAAAAGAAGTTTCGAAGTTGATTTTCGGAATCATGATTTCATTAATTTATCGATATTTGTATTTTAGTTTCTATTATCCACGTTCTTGTATTGTTAGTTCTTTCGATATATTTTTTTTCTTTTCGTTATCGATCGTTATTTTATTTTATCAGTTTTTTATTCTCATTGAGTTTCCTCTTGCCTACTTCAAGTTTTACCCAAATTTTATTTTTCATTAAGATTTTATTTTAAATTCATTTTTTAAAATATCTTCCAAATAATACTACAGAACAATTATTGAATTAAACAGTTGACGATAAATTAATTTTGGATTTTTTCACTATTAGTCCTTAATTAATAGATTTTTTACCTGTATTTGTTAATTAAATGATTTTCTCACTTATACCTCTTTTTTTTTTGAAATTTTATTTTACTAGTTATTGAACTTAGGCACGACTTTCTAATGCATTAATCTTTCTTTCAAACCAAACAACTTGAAAGACAATTAATTTAGAAAAATAATTATTGTTTTCGCAGTCAGAGTTAATTCCATAAAAAAATATAGACCAAATATGAGTATAATAAAGCGATTTTTTCACACTGAAAATATTGTAAGAAAAGAAAATCAATAATTTGGAAAAAAAATCATGCTCGGTCACTTTCTTTTTAAGTTTTTTTTGTCTTTAAAAGAAGTGTAATACATGTGAAAAAATTAACTAATTAAGCGGTAAAAATGAAAGAGTCTTAAATAATATTAGACGTCTCAATGATGGATGATCAATCACATACTTATTTTACTTGATACGTTATATTATGTACGCCGCATTTTAGCTAGCATATATTACACTATGTAAATGTTAGTTGTCTTTCAAAAGTCATAATTAAATTATAGAATTTTAATAAAACGTATTGCCAAATTAAGAGAAATCAATTACTTCAAAAATGATGATTAGTAGAAAATCAACAAATTAGACAACCAAAGTTTTCTTGTATTTAATTTTACAATTTCTTTTTTGAAACTAGATAAAATAATACCAATTTTTTTTATTAATAAAATAATTTCAAATTTAATATTTTTTTTCATATTATCTTTAACTTTGAATTTTAATAAAAATTTTAAGATCAATATTTGACACTCATTGTAACTTGAAAGTAATTTGATTAAAGTTTGGAGAACCATTAGTCACATACGTTTATTAAATCTGTGGCTAAAAAATAATTTCGCCACGGAAGTTAGATTTTAATAAAATTCGTGGCACAAGTGGATTTTGCCACGGAAAAAAATGTTCCCGTGGCATATTTTTTTCCCAAGTAGTGAATCAAATTTTTTCCATGGCTAGGTAAAATTTAGCCACAAATAACAAATTCCCGTGGCATAATTCGTGGCGCAAGTGTCAATTTGTTGTAGTGTATTAATCAATCGATGTTCGGAGTCATTGTTCTTAAATGGGGAAAAAAGAAATTAACAACCACTATTTTAACCTTGCCATGCATTTTGACCAATGAGAAGATTATACAACTAGTTGTACATAATTTTATGTACAATTGGTTTTTGATTTTGAATTTTATCACAAATATTTAGAATTTTGTTGTAAACTTTCTGAGCTTTGGTGTAAAGTTGTCGAGTTAAATCACATAAATGTTTTAAGGTAAAAAACTTACAACTCGACTCAGAAACTTGTATTAAGCTCAATAAATATATACAAAAGTTCAACAACTTTGCTTTGGTTATTGTTCAACTAGGTGTATAATTTTTATTTTCCCATTTTGACTATAACAGTTTATGTAGGTACAAATAAACTAATGTCGAAGTAGATTTTAATGTTCATTACATGTCATGTACGAATAACACATAACAATTCAACATCGAACAATTAACTGTATAAAATTGTTTGTAGCGTACGAAAGGTCTTTGGTCGCCCTCGTACATTTCATGAATAACTTCACAATTTATTCAGTATCATTAATGGGAAAATTAATAAAATGACAAAAGAAATCCATTTATGAAAAAAAAAAATCATTTTCTGAATTACAATTTTATTTCTGAGGTGTAACACCCCTGATTTTTATATATTAAGTTTTATTAATATTTTATTTTGTTTACGATTTAACTCGTATTTCTTAAATAATTATAAAACAGATTCATTTTTCAATCGTTTGAACACGTAAAATCCTATTTACCTCGAAAAGTCATTTTTATGCTTAAAATGTATCTTACTTTCGTTTCATTCGATTTACTCATTTATTTTTATTTGAGTTTCCGTTTCGACGGTTTATATTCTTGAGTTCATCTTTATATAAACTTGAGTTCTTATTTTAAACTCGAAACTCATTTTAACTACCTCGTTCGCAATAGTTTTTATTAATATCGAGAAATTGCTATTTAATTTTTTTCTACGCGATTTCGTACATAATTATTTTTGAAACGTGATTTTAATACTACTTTCTCGTAAACACGTTCTTATACAACTTCCGTCTTTTTTTTTTAAGTTATTCATTTACGATTTTAAGCGCGAGTCGGACTTGATTGTAGCAGACCCGACCGTTTCCCTCATCGGACTGAGATATTTTCGTAGTTCGGTTGAGAGAGTCAAAAACCAACTCGATATTCTCTCCTATCTTCGCTCCGCTTCCCCTCTTTTTGGCTAACTGTTTGAGTAAGTAGTTGCTGACTCTCCAAACTTCTCTTAAACCCCCAACACAAATTTCCTTATTCTATCATAACATTGTACGTATCCCTCTTCTCCTCTTCTCTACAAAAAAAATTGAATTGAACGTACAACAATAGTAATTTATTCTCAAGTTTCTATTTACCGATCCTATTCCAATCTTGAGGGTAATTTAATTACTCCTATTCTCCGTCTCGTTTTCCTCTTTTATTAATTTATAATATGGTTTAATACTCCGTACATGTTAATTAATTTTGTAGGTTATCATATCAATTCCGACAAAGATGATTATCATAATTGACCCGGATTTCGCTTAAGGTAACACATGATGGCAAGACTCGGTATTGCATGATATATATGTTGTAGTTGTTTGTAGTATCGTTTTAAAATTGAATTTTTATACGAATAAACATGTTTTAATTATATTGCGATAATATGCTTAAATCGATTTCGTGTTTCTATCGCTTTTAATCTTCTCAATTTATTTCACATCGGATCTTCTAAAAGTATTATAAGGCCGAGACTAAAACATACAAATAAGACTTTATTTCTGAATTTTCGTGATTTTAATATAAAGTAGCAAAGTGAAAGTTTTTATTATTTTTAACATAATTACTGCATGTTTCAGAATCGATTAGTGTTTTTGAACGATTTATTACTCCTGTTTAAAGACTATATTTTCGAAATGTTTGAAAAGAGACTACTGTTTATTTTAAGTCTATTATATGTCTGTAAATTTCGTAAATTAATTCCAAGTATTTTGGTCACAATAAAATATTTACGAACAGATGTCGAAATAGTCCGTGAATCTGTCAGTTGTTGTAAAACTAATTTAAAACCTTTGATACACTTTGAATTTAATTTGGATAATTTACCTACATAAACTTTGAAGAGGAGTTTGGTTAATGTTTCCAATTGGTTTTGCTTTAAAATAAATTATTAAACGTATGTCGAATTCTGTCAGTTTGTGAAAATACAAATAAAAACCCATGTTTTATTTGGAATTTGGATTTTCTCCAGAAATAAAAGTTCTAACTAAGTTTCTAAAGTTTTCAACCCCACTGATCTTACGTTATTTTGATTTTTAATGATTTAATTACGAATTTTATAGTAAGACAGTGCTATTCCGGAAAATCTGTAAATTTGTAATTTAATACTTTTAATTACTTATATTTCAACCTTTTGAGAAATAATTATGATTTTGACTTTCGTTGACTTTTAATCGTTAAATATATATTTATAAAATAAGTATAATGTTTATGTCTCGAGGCCTAATATAACTATTTTATATAATTCAAATGTTAAACGATTTCTAATTATAATAATACCTATTTTGGAAAGTTAATATTTGAAGAAAGTTTCCCAAATTAGAAAGTTTCTTTTAAGAACGTTTTGATAATCCTATCGAATTACGACAACGACTTTGTTTTGGAGTTATGGAATAAGGACAAGTGTACGGGTAGAGTAATACAGTCTAGGGTATACGTTTTGCCATTAACTATAAAGCTGGTGTGTCTATGTTGAGACACATTGGTCGTTGAACTGAGCATGGTTTGTGTTCAGGAGTGTGTGTATTTTGACCTTAAACTTAGATATCGCATCGTGTAAGTCGTCGTCGGGTTGAACTGGATTACGGTTGGTGTCCAGGAGGGGTGTACATTACTTAAGCCAGGACCTCGCTGCACGCAGTCCTGTTATGGTTGAGTTGCCTAGTTAGAGACTGAAGTCTAATTTATTTTGATTGAATTCTCGAAACTAGTTTAGTATGATCCTAGTGAAAGTCTATTCCGTTACACTGATTGATTTTCATAACGCCGTTATTATTATTGATTGACATTGATTTGCATGTTGACAATCATTTTGAAGTATTTTACCGTATCATTTTAAATATTTTCCATTTTCAACTATTTTGATATAATAGTAATTATGCTTTAATATTATGTAATATGGCTGGGAGAACTGCCTGAGTTGCTCCCCACTGAATTGTGGGTGTTATGTTTATAACATGGCAGGTCTATTTGTTCCGGGGTTTGGTATGAGCTAGCGAGTGGCGTGTATCCTACTCCGCTTGATTTATGTTTATTTATGGATTGTTAAACCCATTTGGAGAATTTTTATTTTTAGTCCTTTTGTAAAAAGTGGCCTTTGTATTAACTGACCGTTCTTTTTGTAAAATATAGAACATCAGTGTGTTTTAATCCCAAATCTACAGTGTTTCCGCCACTGTATTGCATTAGAATTTATAGGGGATTACATGAGGAGTAATTTTTTATTACGTTCAATTTTTAAAAAAATATACAGTACAAATTACGGAGTATAACATTAAACTGCATACGAATTTTATTTAACAAATTATAGAGTTGACCGTCTCCCACGTGAAACTTTCTATTTTGTAAAAAAAAACTTTCATTTGTTATTCAAAGGAGCTAATTTTATAGAGATTATTTCACGGTGTAAGGTCGCTTAACACAATAACTAATATAAAAAGTTTTCATTAGTACATATTTTCTATTTTCCTACTCCCTCCATTACAAAATATAGGTAGTTTTGGGTGCAAAAAAACTTATTTAATATATAAGTTGTTTTGCGTTTTCTTTGCATTTTCTCTTCTTTCATTGGTTTGTATGAACATTTTTCAATTTCCAAAGCAAATTAATATCACTTAAAGTGTTTTCCTTAATAAATGTGCAAATAGCTAAAACTACCTATATTTTGTAACGGAGGGAGTACTAAATACTCCGTAGTTATGTATTTGACCGTTTATTGAAAAGAGAAGTGAATACCTCGAAATACATTTACGGAATATAAAAAATACAATAGTATTTTCATTAAAATATGCATTTGATGACGTTTCAAGACATTACTCATTATCTTGATTAGTTTTTTTTTTTATTTCAAAAATATTTTCCTGAATCTAAAGTGCATGTACAGTTCTTAAAAATAAATAATGAATTCATAATTTAATTTTTTTTAAAAAAAAAATATATGAGTAGGTCTACTGAGAGACAGTCTTTTATTAAGTTTATTGAGAGACTAATTACTAATGCAGCTAACAGTGATACCGAACCTAATAAAAACGTGTACGTTTAACCTAAAAGAGTATACAAATATAAATGGGGTACGCTGTACGCGTGTTATAAAAAGCGGAACATACAAAGTTGCCATTTAGAGGTACATCTAATCATAAAGTAGATACGTATAAGACATAAAGTGGTACTGAGAAGTGATCTCTCAATAACTTATGAAGAGACGGTTTCTCCCTAAACTTTGTGAAAAAATATTTTTCCTCAGAGTTTCTAACATCTTTCGTGTTTCATTTTTGGATGATTTTTTTCCCTAATTCCATTTATGGAATAACGAATAGCCCTATATGATTAATACTCCCTTTTAGCCCTATATGAGTTTAACACAAAGTTTTAAAGAAAGCTGAAAAAGTTAGAAAACAGTGTTGATATGGTGCATATAATGAGAGAGAAATAAAGATTGAAAGTAACTTTCTTTTAAGAGAAAATGAACTAACTAAAAAATCAATAAAAGAAATATGAGATTAATTCAAGAAGAAGAAGGGAGCAATGTTTTTCTCTCACTTTTCTAAATCCACATTCTTTTCATTTATTAATATAATATTTTATTCTTATTTTCCACCAAAAAAGAAAAAGGGGGAAGATGGTCAAGAACTCGGAGGGAGTATAACATACAAAGTAATAATTAAATAATGTGCATAAGTGCATAAGAGCAAGTCCAATAGTGAATAAAAATGATTTGCTTGCAATTTAGAAAAAATTTCAAGCTGGAAGCTCACTATTGGACATGAATGTTTTCTTTGTAGCTTAAAAGCATTGTAGCTCAACAAAGCTACAATGGCTTTCATAAAAAAAATAAAAAGAAAATTTTTCATTGGATAAAAATAATAAAGTGGGACCAAGCAAGCTACAACATGTTACAAACCACTATTGGAACGATATGTAGCCGAAAAGTGAAGTAGCTAAAGAAATCGATATGACAACGCAAACTACAAGCACTTGTAGCTTGCTATTGGACTTGCTCTAAGTCTCTACTAGAGCTGGCAAAAGTTGTCCTGACCCGTTAGAACCTGAAAATTTAGTCTCCTTAAATCCCCAACCCGACCCGCTTGTGACTCGAGACTCGATACAACTTGATAACCAATGACCCGAACACGACATGATCTGATAAGATTGATGACCAGAAGACTATTAATCTCTTAGATTGATCCAAATGAAAGAGAATTAGTTAGACCTGTCAAAAACTGACCAGACCCGAAAATCCGACCCGAAACCGCCCGAAAAAACCCGCCCGAAAATGACCGAAACCCGAAAGTGACCCGACCCGATAATAACCCGAATATATTGGGTCAAAATCCGCCCGAACCCGTTACCCGCCCGAAAATAGATAAATTAAAAAATATTGCTTTTATAAACTAAAGTTTATCAAAAACAGTAAGAAATATTTTTTTATTTTCAAAATTTTAAGAAATAATATTTATATATATCTTTAAAATCATATTTTTATCACATGATTATTATAATGAGAAAAAAAAAATCAATAAATCGAGTCAAAATTCGTACCTCCTATAGAAATAAAATATCAACATATATTAAAAAATATATTAAATAAAACACACCAATATCTTACATTAAATGAGATGATTAAGAAAATTAAGAATAAAAGTGTATTTATGATAAAAAAAGTAAAGAAAAGTAATGTTTTTAAAGTGCGTTAATAACCCTTATTTGACCCGAAACTCGACCCGAAACCCGTATAAACCCGACCCGTATAAAACCGGTATTTTTTCAAACCCGAAATACACCCGACCCGTATTTTACCCGAACCCGTATTGACCGAACCCGAAACCCGACCGCTCGACCCGTTTGACAGGTCTAGAATTAGTGTTTAACATCATATGTTAGACTTAATGATAAATTAATTACAAAAAATAATAGGAAAAAAACAAAACTTATTAGGAAAATCTCGAAAAATAAGTAGCCCAATAATGATCCGATCCAAACCTAACCTGACCCCTAATCAACTGACCTGACCCAATGGTGACATGACCCGGCTTGACCCCACCCGAACGCGATTTGCGTGACCCTATTGACACCTCTAGTTTATACTATTACACAAATTCTTACTTGTGACGGCCATATCCGTCATAAGTGTACGACGGGTCAAATACTATCCATGGATAGATAAGACAAAAGCAAAATGTCTTCTCATATTTTGTCTTATCTACCACATGATAGTATTTGACCCATCACAAACTTATCACCTATATATTCGTTACAAGCCAGACTTGCTGATACTCCTACCCCTAGTTGCTTTTACTTTCGACCATTTGATCGTTGAATCGGAACGTTGACGGGAAATGAAGAGTGGAGAGGTAAGAAATGGAGAGATTGTTACTGCGTGATAGCGATGATCTCGTACTCTTCCTTCCACGAATCACGATACGGGTGTGGTCAACCGTCCAAGTCCTATGAGAATAAACCAATTGATACTTGTACTAGTTTTGTTTAATTTGATCGACCATCCTTCTTCATCTTCATCTTCCCCTTTCAGCTTTTTGTCCTCTTCCTTCCACCCACAACTATACGCGTCTGCCATTCTCCAAATGGATTTCTGCAGGTAACTTCTTCTTGCCTCTCTAACTTCAGTTCAACCCCCCTTCTCCAATTTGTATCTATTAGTTTAGTTGGTTAAGGTAGGTGGTACTCATGATGTGGTTCGAACCCATCAGCATCGTTATTGCCCTCGTGCTCTTGTTAAACCCCAAAAGAGAATTCTATCTCTGTGGAAGGAATAAAAGCTTGCTTGCTTGCTTGTTTATTAACTTTTGAATATGATGGGATAAAAGAAGCTGAGAAACTGAATGGGAACCAATTTATGTTGTTTCTAAACAAATGGTAGACGAGTGCCAGACGAGGAGGAGGAGGAGGCGTGGACGATGGTGGGGAGGAATGGGAACCAATTCATCTTGAATGGAACACCCTTCTACTTCAATGGCTTCAATGCCTACTGGCTCATGGTATTTGCTTCAAACATCTCGACTCGAGGTAAAGTCAGTGAGGTCTTTCAACAAGCATCTTCCGTTGGTCTCAAGGTCTGCAGGACGTGGGCTTTTAATGACGCCCAGTGGTGCGCCTTACAAACATCACCATCTCTCTATGACGACCATGTTTTCAAGGTCAGACATGACCGTGTCAAAGAGTTTGAGTAAGTAGTAACACAACTCTTACAAACTATTTTGAGGTTTTGTGCTTTTTTACTGAAATTCAGGGCCTGGATTATGTGGTGAGTGAAGCAAACAAGTACAAGATCAGGCTTATTTTGTCACTGGTTAACAATTGGAGTGATTATGGTGGCAAAGCACAGTATGTTAAATGGGGTAAAGAGTCTGGCTTGAATTTGAGCTCTGAAGATGATTTCTTTTCTCATCCTACTCTCAAAGTCTACTACAAAAATCATGTCAAGGCAAGTTGTACACAGTTATTTTTTATGTTTTAATAAAAACAAATTAACAAGAGTCGAGACTATTACTCTCACACCTGTGTTATTGAGCCAAAAACATGAGAAGTAGCCATGTCCGAAGCTTTAACATGATAGTAACATCTACCCAAATCCGTCACTTATGAGTGGCAGATCTAGAAAAACTTTTACGGGGCCCTTTCTAATTATAATTGTACCAAATGTACATGAATGTTTTGGCGTTTAGATGGCAAGATACGCCAATAAAAACAGAACAAAAAGTCTGGCCTTGCTAAGAGCATGTAGAATAGGAGCTACCCTCCATGGAGCTTTTTAAGTGCTCCTCGTGATGCATTGATGCTTCCCATTGGTCATGACCAAAATTTAGTGTTTTGCGCCTACAGTCGGAGCTCTCCATCACTTGTTTTGCACATGATTTATAGCTAAGTTTGAGAAATAGTCCGTCACGAGTTTTTTGTCCTTTTATTTTCTCTATCTTGACATGCAGACTGTACTAGACAGAATCAATACATACACTATGGTCGCCTACAAGGATGATCCAACTATTATGGCTTGGGAGCTGATGAACGAGCCCCAGTGCACATCTGATCCCTCTGGAGATACATTGCAGGTTCAAATCCTTCACCAATTTAATTTCTAGGATAAGCACAAACTGTCCGACCCATTTAGTTTAGTAAAGAGCGTTTCATGAATCCTTATTTTTCAATAGGCTTGGATACAAGAAATGGCTGCTTATGTGAAGAGCATTGATTCAAACCATTTGCTTGAAGTTGGCTCGGAGGGGTTCTATGGCCTCTCAACACCTGAGAGGACTAAGTTCAATCCAAACACATATGCAACCCATGTCGGAACCGATTTTATTAGAAATCATCAGGTCCTTGGAGTTGATTTTGCTTCGGTTCACATTTATGCAGATTCTTGGTAAGTGAAACTGTGAAAGTAGTTGAGATGGCGTAGAAAGTTGTTGTTTGCCTGCAAAAGGTTCTTTTCTAAATCAGATGCTCCATAATAGAAATGTTTGCTCTATTGTTAATTGGTAACTTCGCTTTAGGCGATTTTTGGGTAATAAGCGTCATGTGGTAGAAGGTGGTGAGCTGTTTAGATTTTTGGTGACTTTTCACCATGAAACATTAACACTTTGCCCCTGATAACCTTGAATTTCTGCTGTATGTAGTAGTTCAATAGTTTGTTAGTTATTTTGCTTTCGATGAGTCTTTAAGTCAGAGTGTACATTGTTAGCTTTCGAGGTGATTTTTTAACCTCGCCCAGATAACCAGAAGCATCTTACACAACTAACACAAGTGTGTAGTTTTGTAGTTTGTTGTACGAGTAGTATTTAAGCTTTTAGGTAAGTCCTTGGAAGACCGTTTATGGTAAGAATGTGGTGAGATTTTAAGATATCGGGTGAACTTTCAACTGCCTTCCAATAACCTTGACTCTCCAGTTTGTCCTAGATTCCTAGAGTATAACTATCTTTCCCTTTTGCATTTGTAAGTGACTGATCCAAATTCTTACTGATTTAAGGATATCAGAAGCAACTCCGGATGCCCATCTGGAATTTTACAAGTCATGGTTACAATCTCACATAGAAGACGCAGACCAGAAACTGGGGATGCCTGTTGTGTTCGCTGAGTTTGGCGTATCGGCAAAACATCCATCATTTTACAAAAACGCGACCTTTGAACTGGTGTACAAGACTCTGTCTGAATCTGCAAAAACAGGAGGAAGTGGAGCCGGAAGCCTGATGTGGCAACTCTTTCCTGAAGGCATAGACCACATGAGTGATGGATATGAAGTCGTCCTCTCCAAATCTTCTTCTATTTCAGACACAATTGCTCTTCATTCTACAAGGATGATAGTTCCCTCACAAGAGATGTGAGATTATACCCAACTATTAAAATGGTTTATTCTATGGTGTCTTAATGTTATTTTATGAAGGCGGTATACTTGTAAATATCAAAGTCCGAGTGTTCTGGTTTGCACAAGACTCAACATGAACACTCTGTATTGTAATTTCTTGGGTAGAGTCACTGGTTAATATAAAGCGTTTTATAGAAGTCGATAAGTCTAAAGAAGAAATCTTGATAGACCGCCTCACACTAAAAATAAGGGAAGAAATTAACGCTATTGACCATTGAGAGAACGTCTCTTATAAGGTTTGTGATTTCGAAAATTTGTGTCATTGAACGTGAAAGTGGACTATTAGAAGTTTAGAACTCAAATCATTTGTGAAGAACATATGTTTTTTTTACTTTTCAAATCACGGGTTTTACATTCTTAGTCGATTGTACGAATACTACTGCGAGTATTAGTTTTTTTTTGGCGATTGGTAATCTATTACATTCTATGATGATAGCAACGCTAATCTAGCTAACTTATGCGCTCCTGTATTATAGTTGCGTCTAATAAAACAAAACGATATGCAGTGAAATAAATTACAAAGTGATAAAATATCTATTACAAGTGTCGGTTTCTGCAGTTGTGTTTTGGTGATTACCAATTTGTAATATTAGTTGGACGCAGTCCATATTGATTTCAAGATGAAAGAACCTGTGCAGTTGAGTCCATTTTAACATACTTCTGAGTGCTAAAGCTTCAGCTTGTAATGCAGATTGAGCTGTCCCTTTTTGTGAAATATGCATCGATTCCATGCTTGGAGAGAATACCTACCATCCAAATTCAGCTTTCAAATTTAACATATATATCAATCTTCTCGCAGTCAGTGAATCCACTTTAGAAGTGATCAAATAGCCCAAGCCCATAGACTCGACCCGGCCCGGCCCACTTCTTTGAAGGGCTTGGGCTTTATATTATGGCCCAAAAAAGCCCATGGGCCGGCCCTAAAAGCCCGAAGTGTTTTTGGGCCGGGTTTGGGCCACAAATTTAGCCCAATATTTGCCCGGCCCGGCCCATACTTTCTAAAAATAAATAATTTTATAACTATTTTCTAAACTTAATGATATGATTATAACTCTCTTTAGATTTCTTATATAGTCATATATAATTTATGATTAATATCTCTGTAATATGATCATAATTAGTCAAAGTAATACCAATACGAGCATATATATTATATTCATGTATACTCCGTACTTGATTAAGCATTTTAAATTTGTTACGTTATTCATTATATCATATTTAAAGTGATATATGTATGTCAATATTGTTGTTTATCATTATTTTTTTAACGAAATTATAAAATTTATAAATAAAACACATAAGTTTAAATTATTAAACGGTGATATTAAAATATTTATTTCATACAAGAGCTTTAAATTATAGGGCCCGAAAAGCCCATTTGGCCCGAAAAGCCCGTTCTAGCCCGCTAGGGCCGGGTATGAGCTTAAAAAATAGGCCCACTCATTTGGCCCGGCCCGGCCCAACCCGCTCACGTGGGCCATTTTTTTTACTTAGGCCTGGCCCAAGCGCGCATCGGCCCGGCCCATGATCACCTCCACTTGTAATATGCAAGGGAATTCCCATTTTCAGTTTCTTTTCTATGCGGTTCATGTCAGCTGATTTGTTTGCATTATGTGGAGATTTGCTATTGAAAGCCGAGATAACTAACGCTGAATTTGTTTCATAGCTTAACATAATGACGTCTGGGGGAGGTAACAAGCCTTGAATGCTCTTCCGGTTACGCATATTCCAAATTGTCCATATTACCGCCAAGAATTTAACTGTTCCATCTTCATTTTTGGGGTGATTTCTAAAAAGGAACAACCAGTTTCTAATCCGATCTCGAATAGGAATGTTGTTTCCCGCTTGGCTATTACAGTAATTCCCAGCTGACTACCAAACCATGTTCTTTGGGTGATGCTACAGTTCCTGAATAGATGCTCAAGTGATTCCGCTTGGGTTTCGTCCCCACATAAAACATAATGTGTGATATACGTTAGTTTACATCGTGCGAACTCCACACCTATTGGCAATGTTTTGTCCACAATGCGCCATATTAACGTCATCCACTTCTTTGGAACAAGAAGATGCCATATATATTTATATATGTTCCAAGAAGCTGTAATAATTCTGGCTTTATCTGTTTGGGTAGCGCTGGAAGACCATTGTTGTAGAATGAGATTATTGTAGCCCTTTTTAATAGAATATTTCCCATCACGATTCTATCCCCAAATTAGTTTATCTTGTATTACAGTATCTGGTATAGGTATTGCCATAATATTGGATGCGGTATTGTCTGTAAATATTGAAAGAATATTGTAGACACCCACATTTTGACCGCTAGGTGTCTATAGTAGTTCCCGCCAAACACCCGATGATGATAGGACGTAAACGTGCTTTGACAGACTCGGATATGTGCTTGTAATCATGGACACTTGGTTTAGACATTTTAAGGAGTACAAATCTCACAAAACGGACCTCAAATCCAGGCCCAGTGGGTCGTTTCGAGTCGAATAACACTAATTTGGGTCGAAACCGTCACCAGGGGTAAAACCGTCTTTTAGCGACCGAGTCAAACCCGGTCAAAGATATTTTTTCCCGAGTCACACGAGCTGGCCGTGACACTACACGGTTTGATTCGGACTCAAACACCAAAAAATCAGCCATACAAAAATAATAAACAATTCCGTTTAAGTAGAGTTCGATCGCAAGTAGGAATTCTATCCGGAAACCGAAACGGAATACCACCCCAGCTCAGATACTCGGCTGAAACAGCCGAGATATCACCCCAAACCAGCCGAGTTTTTGGCTTTTCCACCAAGAAACGAGAAGTCTATTCCTTCACGAACTCTCATATTTCCTATCCAAACCGGTGTTTCTTGTCACACAAGTAAGATCACCTCGGTTCCTATAAATAGGACCCTCCCTTCAACCTCAAACAGACAGAAAATCGACCGATAAAACACGATTGGATACATGAAAAATCAGACCAAAAATCCTAAGTTTTCAGCAGCCAAAAAACGACACTCGAAGTCCCGACGTAATCCTGAAGTAATTCCAAAAAACCGACGAAACCGATCCCGTCTAAACCGGCCGATCCCACGCCACACACACACTCCAAACCGACACCTTAACTCACCCACATCATCTCGACGCTCCCGTGTCTAAGCCACCGTCCGACGAGCTCTATACCGAGAACACAAAGCATGTAGGTTGAGGGTGTAAATCAAACCCGTCTCTTCCCTTTTCTCTCTTCTTCATCTCGTTTTTTTATGGGTCTTGCGTCGGTCTTTCTTTTATTTTCTAATATCGATATTACTAAAACTATTTTCCTATATCGAATATTCTTAAAATACGATATCGATTCTATATAATCGAATGTCGTATCAAAAGGAATTATATTAAGCTTTCGACGAAATCGTTACATTTTTCTTATTCAAAGCTTTTTTACAACCTTTTCGTTCAAAATTCCTTTTTCTTATTTTTCGTCCAAAACCCTTTTTTTCAAATTTTTTCGTTCAAAATAAACTTTTTTCCAAAACCTTTTTAAAGTCATTCCGAATATTCGATATCGATTTCATAATCGAATATCGAATACGACGAATATCGAAAACATGGATCGAATACAAGTTAATTCATAACTTGTATACGATTCATCAAAAATAATAATTTTCGAACAAAATCCAAAGGCCGGACAGCTCACGGTCCGGACCTTTTTTTTACGGTTTTCGTTTGTTTTATTTTTATTATTCTTCGATCAATTTCTAAATTTACATCTTTTCCAAAACTATTCTAAATATTTGATAATCAATTATCGAATATAACGAATATCGAGAATATTAAGTCGAGTACGAATTATGCAATATTCGTACGCGGTTTAATCAAAATTTTCCAAAAAAACGTTTCAGGCCTCCACGCGACCCGCATTTATCTCGGGCGAGTCGCGCGGCTCTCGGCCGAGACCCATCTTTTTTTCTTTTTTTATTTTCTTTCTCGAACATCGTTTTTATACAAAACAACGTTTTTAACGATATTTTTCAGATTTCGACTAATTTCTTATTTTCTCGATTTCAATTTCCTATATTATTATTCAATCGTTACTAAATCGTTTTCTCGTGTTTGTAGCAAATTCTCATATTTTCTTTTTATCGTTTTATTAGACTAAAACGAACTTCACATGCTAAAATAACTTTGACGTTATTAGTTTAACATGCATTAAACGACTTAGCAACCCATTTTATTTTTCCTCACATGTCTTAGGAAAATAATCTCTGCATATCATTTCATCGTCGAACTAACGCGTGTACACCAAAATCGAACGATATCTTAGTAAAGGCCGCTAAGTGCGGGCGGGGTTGGGTGTTCTCGCTGAACTTCCCAACACGTACCCTCACCCCTTACTCAGAACCATGGTTTCCGGATGTCCGAATCCATTGGCAACGAGAGTCATTCAATATACGATTAACCGCCCAGTCGGCATCGGTATCGATATGCTAAGGGACGAACCCGATAAACTCTGATATCGGAAATGGGCCAGGCTTTAAGTATGGCCCACTACGACATAGAGTGGGTTCGAATGGTTCCGAATAACCATAAAATTCGGTGGCGACTCCTACTTCGATTTAAAATTCTATTCGATCCATCTCATATGGAAATTCTATCGCCTCCCCAAAACCCGCGCTTCGCCGCGTCGGGGTGGACCTATGTCATGTCCACAATTTGGCGACTCCGCTGGGGAGTAACTGATGTGTCACTTACCATCGGCATCCTCAGGGTGAGACTCGAAAAGAAATCGTTCGATTAGTAATGTACACGTTTTAGTTCAATGGTTCATGCATAACCCCGTTCTATCCCGGGCCGGTTACTTGTGACCGACGTCCCACTATACCACGGTGCATTCCCACTAGGGTGCACTAAAGACTTCGATGGCGGAACTCGTTTAGACTTTGCGGCATGTCCTAAGACCAACTCGGCTTAGGGAGTCCGTCCTCAGTACGAGAATGCGATCGTTGTTGGTATAGACTCTATTAGACCGACCGAGACTTAGACTAAGAGCATACATGGCGTCGTTATACTGATTCTATGACTACATGCTACTTGATCCTTTTTGGTCTTTTCAAAAACCGTCATTTTCAAAAAAAACTCACATCTTTTCAAATCCATTCCTTTTTCAAAAACCCGGAAAGCTGCCGAATTTAGGACTTATGATTTTGACTCAAAATAGCCTATTTTTAGCCGGTATGCTGTCCAAACCTTTTCAAAAAAAAAGCCCGAAATCTCGGCCCGATAACCCTTTTTCTCGGTTTTCAAAAAAAAATCGGGTCTTCCAATCCGACTTTGCTCGGTTTTCAAATTCAAATTCCCTTTTCAAAATCCTCTTCTTCTTAGGACTTCCCGTATTTAGCAGTGTCGGGTCTTGTCATAAGTTAGAGTCTATAACGTCGAAACTCCGTCGATCTTATATCACGGGTTTCCACCCCATCCCAGTCCGCCTTACTTGTCAAGGCACGGCCCACCTTCGTAGGACTAACTCCTACAAAGGGAAGCCCGTTTACACACTCGAGTCTAAAGTCTGGGGATTTCTCACGTAGACCTTCCTTCGAACGGGACTAGGCCCACTTTGTCGAATCCCAAGGAAGGCCCACCGTCTACGGGTCATCCATCTAGAAGTCAGTCTCCGGTCTTTTTCTAGTCTAGTCTTTTCCTCACTCGGGGGACTACCCTTCAGCGGAGCGATCAATCACGGTTGCTCTAAGGGTCTTGTCTTGCACGTGTCTCACGTACCCCACTTTCGAGTCACTTAGATGTCACACCATCTGAGTCCTTAGTCTCACTTGGGGGCTATTCTCCGATAGGGCGATTAATCACAGTCACTTCGAGAATCGTACCCTACACATTTGTCTTAGGAGAGTCTAACCCGAGTCAAACTGGAGTCGTCTCTCCTCCCACGCTATTTCCTATGCCTTGGTGTATTTGAGTTCCGTAGCAAATTTACTGATTACGCGGTGCCCTTACAGACAGGCCACCCCACACTCGAGCCATGACACAAAAGGCCATAGATGAGTTGACCACCTCGTTGGCCCAAATCCAAGACCAACTGAGGCAAATACGGGAGGATCAGATCGCCATCGTCACGCGGGTTAGCGCCGTAGAACAGGGAACCCCCAACGCTTCGATCGATGATGACGGGCCTTTAGCCGCATTGGCCGGTGCAGTCCTCAAACTACAAGAACAGGTCCATCTGACAACCCAAAGTTCCATCCATACGGAGAATGCTAGAATTTACACCCCACTTACCGATGAACTACCCACCAATCTCAGTCTGACGGGTCTGCCAATGTTCGAGGGTACTGAAGACCCGGTCCACCATATCCGGGCTTTCAAGGAATTTATGGCCCTAAAAGGGGTTAAGTCCAGCATGTTTAAGCACCTGTTTGCTTCATCTCTCGATAAGCACCCAAGGGCCTGGTACTACCGGCTCGACCCCAAGAAATACAAAACTTGGGATGACGTGGCAACGGAATTCGCTCGGAACTACGCCGACAATACCGAGATCCAGACCACAATGCGCACCCTGGAGGTCATGGCCCAAGAGCCCAAGGAAGGTTTCACCAAGTACCTTCAAAGGTGGAGGGCCGAAAGTGTTAAGTTGGTAGACAAGCCCAACGAGAAGACACTAGTGGAGACGTTCATCAACAACCTCCTGCCTCCCTACCGCGTCCATCTTAGGTATGCCGGCATTTCAAACTTTGCGGTGCTTACCGAAATGGGCATTAGGATTGAAGACGATCTTCGACATAATGAAGATCTGGGTGAAGCTTCTACCGAAGACAATACTGGACATCCACTTGATTCCTTAGAAGCCGAAGACTGCTGACAACCTCATCCAAGAGTCTAGATTTGGTTCAAGTCCGAGTCTGAGTCCGAGTCTAGGATGTACTATTTCTTTCAATTTCAAAGTCAGTCAGAGTCAGCAGTATTCTGTCCTCGTTTCACATTTCAATAAAATCAGCTTTTCTATTTCTCATACATACTTTCCTTATGTGTTTCCGAGAACATGATGAACACTATCATACACTGTGAGCACACGCACGTGACTATTATAGGCACATCTATAATGACTGCAGGAAACCGAGCCCGTGTTTTCCTTTTACCTATTCCATGTCTGGTATAGAAAGCCACATAACTACCCGTAGCAGGAGCATATCGAATCCTATGACAAATCTGGGTAGCCTTCTAGTTTGGGTTCAGGACGGGAGGCAAGCCCACTTCCCACAATAAACACCCTTCCAATAAGACTAACCAACCCCCACCTTAGGTGTTAGTCTGACCGACAAAAAAAAAAAGCTGGACAAAAAAATCAAAAGTCCAAGAGAAAAAAGCAAAAGGTCAAAACAAAAAAGCTGGCCATGATCAAAAAAGAATTAACAACATCTCTTGACCAGACACGGTCAACTCAAATGAAGAATCCCATGACCGGGGCTAAGAGGTCAACCCAAAGAATTCAAAAATCCATGACCATGAAACGGTCAATTCAAAAATTACAATACCCATACCATCCAATAGGGGAGAGACAGTCAAGCTGGTCAGCTAACACCACATCTAGCCTTCCCACATTACAACCCTCAAGACCTTCTCGAGACCTATTCTAGAGACAACCCGGAATTTTGAGGATTCAAGCTCCATAGGATACACCCTAGCCTTTAGGGCCAGACATGGAAATCAGATCCCGCATTATCAAACCTGCCCAATCGAAGCTCGAGCCATTCTACTCGACTTCCCCTTTACATAACAGAATTCACAATCACCATATGCAAATCCGAGAACAAAACTCGTTAAAAGACCCGAGAGCAAAACTCGTCAAATCCCCCCGAGAGCAAAACTCGTCAAATCCCCCCGAGAGCAAAACTCATCAAATCCCCGAGAGCAAAACTCATCAAATCCCCGAGAGCAAAACTCATCAAATCCCCGAGAGCAAAACTCATCAAATCCCCGAGAGCAAAACTCGTTAAAATCCCCGAGAGCAAAACTCATCAAATCCCCGAGAGCAGAACTCATTAAAATCCCCGAGAGCAGAACTCGTTAAAATCCCATCCCAATTCTTCTCGTTCAAACCAGTTACCAGCCCCAAACACGGGAACTCAACTTGCAGTCGGCATAGAACATGCTCAAATAGTTCACACCACCTCTGGGGGCTATCCCGGAGAATGCTCACAGTCACAGGATCAACATCCTAACTATTCTAGCCCTTTGATCAAGACATCACTGGGAATGCACCTAGCCCACACCATCGATGTGGCTAGTTACACACAAAGCCTTAGTAAACTAGGCACCATTATATATCTTTCAATCCACTGAACTACGGCTTGGTTTGATTTCACTAACACGTGAATACGTAGGCAGCCTTTCAACAGAGGCACAACCACTCACAATGACACAAATTCAAAAAAAAAAAGCGCCATCATTCCGGTCACGACACCATCATGTTCTCAACAGCTAGCTTTGTCATCCTGGGGGCTTCTCCTAGGCAGAAGTTCTCCATCCACTCACATAATCCAAATATTTTCAAAATCTAGCCACCTTTCTATAGTGTGTCCTAGTACTCGGCTCAGTCAAAGACGAGAATCTGTCAGGACTCGGAGTAATACCCACTTTGGAAATGTCCTAAAAATCAAAAATTCAAAAGGAGCACTAGACTACAACATTGTTACTGCTAAAACAGTCTCATTACAGACTACTGCAATTCCCCTATAGCAGATCGTTCTCATTTCGATGTTCGACTGTGTTGCCACTCGCCTAGGCTACGGAATAGCGCAACTTAAGTGTCTTGTCATCTTAGGTGGCCTACCCCCTACCGAGTCACAGTCTAACCCTTAGAGAGTCAAAGTCGTGTCTGTCAACTCGTCCTCTCGCGTCCAGAGTCGAGTCTGTCGGTATATCTCTCTCTTCAAATTCTCATTTTTTGCAAAACTTAGCCATTTGGGAAAATCCTTTTCCTAGTCACCACGGGAATAAGAATTTTTATCGCGCTTCATCTAGGCATACAGGCCTAACCAGGGAATTTTTAGGAATCCATGTCAGGATCCGAATAGGAATCAAAGTCATCCTAAGCATCCTTATTTCCAAACCTTCCAAAAAATGCAGGATTTTCCTCTTTTCAAAATTTTCGAAAAAATCACCTTTTTCTTCCCAAGCATGAGTCAGTGTTTCGCCTAAATGTTACATACAAATTATGTCAGCATACAGGTACACCCAAGACTCCCAGAAATTCTAAGTTCCCCAGTGGAAAAGCTCAGACAACTTCTTAGCTTCCAAGGCAAGCTCCCGCGCAATTCTAAGACAGGGTGTATCTGCAAACAGGTATACCTATAGCTTCCTAGGCAAGCTCCCGCGACACTATCAACATCAACTCAGGTATGATTTCTATTCTATGGCTGGCGAGCCCTTTACGCAGGTCTAAGGGACCCTAAACGACCCGATCGGAAGGCTGCCAGGTTTTAATCCTTGATTGACCTGGTGGCTACTCTGACTTTTGCCTTGTCCAAGCCTCAGTCAGAGTGGGGGCTCTGTAGACACCCACATTTTGACCGCTAGGTGTCTATAGTAGTTCCCGCCAAACACCCGATGATGATAGGACGTAAACGTGCTTTGACAGACTCGGATATGGGCTTGTAATCATGGACACTTGGTTTAGACATTTTAAGGAGTACAAATCTCACAAAACGGACCTCAAATCCAGGCCCAGTGGGTCGTTTCGAGTCGAATAACACTAATTTGGGTCGAAACCGTCACCAGGGGTAAAACCGTCTTTTAGCGACCGAGTCAAACCCGGTCAAAGATATTTTTTCCCGAGTCACACGAGCTGGCCGTGACACTACACGGTTTGATTCGGACTCAAACACCAAAAAATCAGCCATACAAAAATAATAAACAATTCCGTTTAAGTAGAGTTCGATCGCAAGTAGGAATTCTATCCGGAAACCGAAACGGAATACCACCCCAGCTCAGATACTCGGCTGAAACAGCCGAGATATCACCCCAAACCAGCCGAGTTTTTGGCTTTCCCACCAAGAAACGAGAAGTCTATTCCTTCACGAACTCTCATATTTCCTATCCAAACCGGTGTTTCTTGTCACACAAGTAAGATCACCTCGGTTCCTATAAATAGGACCCTCCCTTCAACCTCAAACAGACAGAAAATCGACCGATAAAACACGATTGGATACACGAAAAATCAGACCAAAAATCCTAAGTTTTCAGCAGCCAAAAAACGACACTCGAAGTCCCGACGTAATCCTGAAGTAATTCCAAAAAACCGACGAAACCGATCCCGTCTAAACCGGCCGATCCCACGCCACACACACACTCCAAACCGACACCTTAACTCACCCACATCATCTCGACGCTCCCGTGTCTAAGCCACCGTCCGACGAGCTCTATACCGAGAACACAAAGCATGTAGGTTGAGGGTGTAAATCAAACCCGTCTCTTCCCTTTTCTCTCTTCTTCATCTCGTTTTTTTATGGGTCTTGCGTCGGTCTTTCTTTTATTTTCTAATATCGATATTACTAAAACTATTTTCCTATATCGAATATTCTTAAAATACGATATCGATTCTATATAATCGAATGTCGTATCAAAAGGAATTATATTAAGCTTTCGACGAAATCGTTACATTTTTCTTATTCAAAGCTTTTTTACAACCTTTTCGTTCAAAATTCCTTTTTCTTATTTTTCGTCCAAAACCCTTTTTTTCAAATTTTTTCGTTCAAAATAAACTTTTTTCCAAAACCTTTTTAAAGTCATTCCGAATATTCGATATCGATTTCATAATCGAATATCGAATACGACGAATATCGAAAACATGGATCGAATACAAGTTAATTCATAACTTGTATACGATTCATCAAAAATAATAATTTTCGAACAAAATCCAAAGGCCGGACAGCTCACGGTCCGGACCTTTTTTTACGGTTTTCGTTTGTTTTATTTTTATTATTCTTCGATCAATTTCTAAATTTACATCTTTTCCAAAACTATTCTAAATATTTGATAATCAATTATCGAATATAACGAATATTGAGAATATTAAGTCGAGTACGAATTATGCAATATTCGTACGCGGTTTAATCAAAATTTTCCAAAAAAACGTTTCAGGCCTCCACGCGACCCGCATTGATCTCGGGCGAGTCGCGCGGCTCTCGGCCGAGACCCATCTTTTTTTCTTTTTTTTATTTTCTTTCTCGAACATCGTTTTTATACAAAACAACGTTTTTAACGATATTTTTCAGATTTCGACTAATTTCTTATTTTCTCGATTTCAATTTCCTATATTATTATTCAATCGTTACTAAATCGTTTTCTCGTGTTTGTAGCAAATTCTCATATTTTCTTTTTATCGTTTTATTAGACTAAAACGAACTTCACATGCTAAAATAACTTTGACGTTATTAGTTTAACATGCATTAAACGACTTAGCAACCCATTTTATTTTTCCTCACATGTCTTAGGAAAATAATCTCTGCATATCATTTCATCGTCGAACTAACGCGTGTACACCAAAATCGAACGATATCTTAGTAAAGGCCGCTAAGTGCGGGCGGGGTTGGGTGTTCTCGCTGAACTTCCCAACACGTACCCTCACCCCTTACTCAGAACCATGGTTTCCGGATGTCCGAATCCATTGGCAACGAGAGTCATTCAATATACGATTAACCGCCCAGTCGGCATCGGTATCGATATGCTAAGGGACGAACCCGATAAACTCTGATATCGGAAATGGGCCAGGCTTTAAGTATGGCCCACTACGACATAGAGTGGGTTCGAATGGTTCCGAATAACCATAAAATTCGGTGGCGACTCCTACTTCGATTTAAAATTCTATTCGATCCATCTCATATGGAAATTCTATCGCCTCCCCAAAACCCGCGCTTCGCCGCGTCGGGGTGGACCTATGTCATGTCCACAAATATCTCAAGAATATTTAGTGTATTGTTATAAGAAAGATATTATTGTAGAGATAATTGTTTGCCTTAATAGGTGTTAGAGTTATGGTAATATTAGACTTACTTGAGTTATGGTAATATTAGACTTACTTGCATTAGAAGATATTGGAGATATTGTAATCCTAGTATATAAGCATGCTTTGTATGAGATTGAAATCAATAAGAAAAAACCTTTCCCCAAAACTCAGAATTTATTATGGTATCAGAGCAAAACAGGTAAAAAAAAAACATGGCCGGTGATGAGAAGCAAAACAAAGAAGCATTAAAAACAATTCCTATGTCTTCACCCCTTTATTTGCACCCGTCCGAAAATCCCGGTCTTATTGTTACTCAAATAATTTTCAATGGTAGTAATTACGATATGTGGCAGACGCGGTTAAGAATGGTTTAGACGCGAAAAACAAATTGGCTTTTATTGAAGGGAAGGTCAAGAAACCCGAAGGTAATGAAGAAGAAGATAGTCTCGAACTAGTAGCATGGCGTCAATGTAATGCTATGCTACGAGCATGGCTCCGGAATGTAATAGATCCAAAATTACATCCAAGCATTACTTTTTCAGGACCCATCAAAGAAGTATGGGATGAACTACGAGAGAGATATTCGGAAGGGAATGCCTCTCGAGTACATCAACTCAAGACGGAATTGACTGAATGTAAGCAAGGACGTGACAGCGTGGTAGAATATTACACGCGATTGAAGACAATTTGGGACGAGTTAGGGAACTACAGCAAGGTAAAAGATTGCACATGTGGTGCCGCGGCATTCATCACAAAAGAACAAGAGGAAGAAAAGGTTCATCAATTTTTGATGGGTCTCAATTCTAAGCTATATGGTAATATTCGAAGCAACTTGTTGATGGAAGATCCAATTGTTATCCTAACTCGTGCCTACGCCATCATATTAAGAGAAGAGAGACATGCATCTGTGATAAAACCTAAAGAGGAAGTGCACGAGGCAGCTATGGCCACGAGGACCCAAGGTGGCAGGGGAAGAGGTGCGAACCCTCGTGCACCAAACGAGGACGATTCAACACCATATTGTACTCACTGTGGTAAGTTTTACCACACCGAAGAGAATTGTTATGATAAACATGGTTACGAAGAAGTCAAAGCTCGTGAAAGGGGACGAGGGAGACGTGGTGGCGGAAACGGCCGAGGCTACCGAGGAAGGGGCAGAGGTCGCGGACAAAACGCCTACCACGCGAATGCGGTTTCAGGTCATAATGCAGGTGCAAGCAGTGGAAAGAATATCGCATTCACAGAGGACGAGATGGATCGTCTTAGAAGTTTGTTAGGGGCTAGCCCCGAAGGAAACGAGAAATTACAAGGTATGAATCAGACCTTAGACATGCGATGGTTAATTGACAGTGGAGCGTCCCACCAAATGACGGCAAATCGAGGAGTCCTGGAAAACCAGTGGGACGCCGAGCCCTCCCACGTTAGTTTACCGGATGGTAGAAAAGTTGAAGCTTCCATCCATGGAGAAGTAAAATTGGACGACAATTTTGTCCTGAAAGATGTTTTATTTGTGTCTTCACTCACTTGTGACCTTATATCTGTCCAACAATTAATAGATGAGAATAATTGTGTGATAACATTTTATTTTGATTATTATTGTGTAATGCAGGATCTGACTTCGAGGACACAGATTGGACAGGGTGAGCATACTCAGGGGGTATATTATTACAAGTCGAACAAAGTTGAAGTAGTAAGATCGGCAGGAATTTCGAAGGATAGCAGATTATGGCACCAAAGACTCGGTCATCCATCTAAGAGTATTCTTTCTTGTTTCAGTTCTTTAGTAGGTTGCAATTTAAATTGGGTGTCCTCAGAAGCTTGTGATTCTTGTTGTCGTGCTAAACAAACTCGAACTCCGTTTCAGCTTAATAATAAAAGATGTGATACTTTGTTTGGTCTTATTCATTGTGATATATGGGTTCCATACCGGGTAGCTAGTTTGACTCGTGCTCATTATTTTTTGACTATTGTCGATGACCATAGTCGGGGAGTATGGGTTTATCTTATGAAAGAAAAGAATGAAGCGGGTGATTTACTTAAAGTTTTTTGTCGAATGACCAAAACTCAGTTTGAAAAGGAAGTTAAAATAATTCAAAGCGATAACGGGACAGAGTTGTTGAGTGGGGATATGAAAAACTATTATGAGGAACACGGGATTTTATTTCAAACTAGCAACGTTGATACACCTCAACAAAACGGTCGAGTCGAGAGAAAACATCGTCATATTCTTGAAAAAGCAAGAGCCTTACGTTTTCGGGGGGAGTTACCTATTCAGTTTTGGGGAGAATGTGTATTAACCGTTGCTTATTTGATAAACCGTACACCCACTCCTTTATTAAAAGGTAAAACGCCTTACGAGATTTTACATAATAAACCACCAAAGTTCGATAATGTGAGAGTTCTTGGTTGTTTGTGTTATGCGCATAATAAAGGGAAACCGAGAGATAAATTTGGGGAAAGAGGGACTAGATATGTTTTCGTTGGTTATCCTTTTAGTAAGAAAGGTTGGAAGGTCTATGACCTAAAGGAGAAACGAGTTTTTGTTTCACGTGATGTACAATTTTACAAACACACCTACCCCTTTGGAACCTCAAATAACACCATACCACAAGATACCATGGTTACCTCGCAAGATACTTTTGTAGATTTCAATCCACCTCATGATGTAAGGGGGAGTGTGGATGATGGGTTAGAGAATGTGAATGGAGAGGGTAGCATTCCGATGGAAAATCGGGATGAAGGGGATGGAAATCCTGAGGGACTGTACGTTGAAGGAGTCGACACTCCAACAGACACGCAGCAGCAACAAGTGACAGAAGAGGGTGACTTGGATGAGACCGCGGTTAGTACAGAAGGTAGCGAAGTCGAGGTTGAGCAGCCCAAAGTAAGGATGGGTCGTGGTGCACGTAATAAGATGGAACCGTCTTGGAAGAAGGATTACTATTGCAAATCGACGCAGATAATTGCCCCTCAAGACAATGCTCATCAAGTTCAGTTGAAGTCTTCAAGGTCAGGTACTCGTTACCCTCTAGCGAATTATGTTATTACCAATTGTTTCTCAACATCTCACAGTTCATTCATGGCGAGAATTGACAAAGATCGAGAGCCCACTCACTACCATGAAGCCGCGAAGAGAAAAGAATGGCACGAAGCCATGAGTAGCGAGATAAAGGCATTAGAAAAGAATGCAACATGGAAAATAGTGAGTTTGCCCAAAGGAAAGAAACCCATTGGATGCAAATGGGTGTACAAGATTAAGTACAAAGCAGATGGAACAATTGAGCATTACAAAGCAAGACTTGTGGCGCAGGGATTTAGTCAGGTAGAAGGAATAGACTATCATGAAACTTATGCACCGGTGGCAAAGATGACAAGTGTGAGATGCATGTTGGCGGTAGCAGTTCAAAAAGGTTGGTTAATAGAGCAATTGGATGTCAACAACGCCTTTTTGCATGGGGATCTCGACGAAGAAGTATACATGAAGATCCCACAAGGCTTTGATCGAGGGACGGAAAGACAGGAAGGTATGTAAATTGTTGAAATCCATTTATGGATTGAAACAAGCTTCTCGTAATTGGTTCGCAAAATTGACCGTGTCCATGAAAAATTACGGCTTTGTTCAATCATTAGCTGATTATTCTCTTTTCACCCTAAATCGAGATGGTATTTTCATTGGAGTCTTGGTTTACGTCGATGATATGATTATCGTAAGCAATAATGATGAAGCATGCAGAAAATTCAAGTTATTCCTAGATAAAAGATTTGGAATCAAAGATCTAGGGAAAATTAAATATTTCCTTGGAATAGAAGGAGCACATCATGGGAATGGATTATTTCTAAACCAAAGGAAATATGCATTGGGAATAATTGAAGAGACAGGAATGAAAGAAGCAAAACCGGCATATACACCGATCCCGACCGGACACAAACTTGCATTAGAAAGTGGGTATATATTACGAGACGTGATGAAGTACCGGAGGTTAATTGGAAGACTCGTGTATTTGACCATAACAAGGCCGGACCTAGTGTATGCGGTACATACTTTATCCCAATTTGTGAATGAACCAAGGAAGGAACATTGGGAAGCGGCCTTGAAGGTAGTACGCTATCTCAAGCAGAATCCTAGTAAGGGGATAACGTTTCTGAAAGATGGAGATTTGAGGCTCCGAGGATACTGTGATTCAGATCACGCAAGATGTCCGGTCACACGTAGATCATTAGGTGGATATTTCGTTTCCATAGGAAAATCGCCTATATCTTGGAGAGCAAAGAAGCAAGTAACGGTGTCAAAATCGTTAGCTGAAGCAGAATATAGGGCCATAGGTTTAGCCACTAGTGAATTAATATGGTTGAAATCTTTTCTCGCATCATTAGGAGTTTTTCATAAGGAACCTATGGACTTGTATTGCGACAATCAAGCAGCTATACATATAGCTCGGAATCCAGTTTTTCATGATAGGACAAAGCATATAGAGATAGACTGTCATTTCGTGTGACAACGATCAGTCTACATCATATCAGGAGCAAAGAGCAGATAGCGGATTTATTCACCAAGGCATTGGGTGGTGAATCATTTGATCATCTGCAGTTCAAGTTGGGACTTGGTTTACCAAGATCGCCAACTTGAGGGGGAGTGAAAGAATATCTCAAGAATATTTAGTGTATTATTATAAGAAAGATATTATTGTAGAGATAATTGTTTGCCTTAATAGGTGTTAGAGTTATGGTAATATTAGACTTACTTGAGTTATGGTAATATTAGACTTACTTGCATTAGAAGATATTTGAGATATTGTAATCTTAGTATATAAGCATGCTTTGTATGAGATTGAAATCAATAAGAAAAAACCTTTCCCCAAAACTCCGAATTTATTAAATATGGTCTGAAGAGGAATTCTATCCCACCTTCTATTATGATTGATAAGATCATTGAGTGTCAATGTATCTAACTGGCAAATATTCATTGTGGTGAATGGTTTAGTAATTGGTACCTGATTATTAATCCAATGAGCTGAAAGGGCCAAATTTTTTGACTGGGATCCAATATTCCAAGCTAAATGCGGAGTAATGTTTTCCAATCCCCATAAAATCTCTTTCCAAATAGTCGTACTTTTAGCATGATCCAGGATATTTGAGGAATTTTGCATAATATCGCGAGCATTAGGTTTGGGGATGCGAGGATGGCAGATTTGACCTTGGTGTGCGGAAGTAGTTAATGTGATAGGGGAACAAATTCTGCTCATTGGTTGGCAAATAGTACTTCCTCCCTGCAAATCCAAATGTACTAGTTTTATCACCCGTGAAGATTCACGGATCACTTTATAGTTCTGTTATACAAAGTATATAAATATAAATTGAAAGAAAAGTTAAAATTATGAATGAGATGTATCATATATGAACTCAAATAAAATACTCCCTCCGAGTTCCTATTATTGTCCAAAAGCTTTTGGGTGAAAAATAAGGAAGGAGAAATGAGTGACCCAAAAAAAGGAGGAAGAGAGAGAAAACGAGTGACTCAAAAAAGAAGAGGAAGAGAGAGAAATGAGAAAGTAATTGTGAACCACATATTGATGGCCTAAAAAGGAAAGTGGGACAAAAATGAAGCTCAGCCCAAAAAGGAAAGTGGGACAATAATAGGAACTCGGAGGGAGTATGTATTAGAAAAAGAGTATTCATTGTACTACGTAGGTACTTTATCTGATTAACTAAAAAAACTGAAAAGAACATGGTCAGACTATCTCAAAAATTAGTTAAACGAAAAAAGAAATCGACCCTCCATTTTTAGGATCATAAACCCGTTTTTTAACCCACGACTTGTTTGACCTGAACCAAGAATAACTCGTTATTTTAGGATCGAAACCCTACCCGACCCGTTCGGTCAGTGAGAATTTATTAAAATTAAATAAAATATTTATATCTAAATATTATATTTGGATTTATAATCAAAAATAAATATTTTATATTACAAATTTTTAATTTCATACAACTTTTTTTTATCATTTAATTGTAAAATAATTTTAAAAATTGAATTAATTATTTTTTAAAGTATAAACATTATTACTCCGTCCGAGTCTGACTTATGTTTCCTCTTTCCCTTTTGGGCTGGGTCATTCTTCATTCATTCCTCTTTTCTTTTTAAGTCATGAATATGTGGCTCATATTTACCCAATAATTTTTCGCTCTTCCTCCTTCATTTTTTAGCCATACATTCCACACCCTTATTTTTTCCCCAAAATCCCTAGGGGAACATAAGTTAGACTCGGAGGGAGAATTAAAGAGTACAATAATAATATGAAAATAAAATAAAAATAAAGATGCCCATCCTGGGGCTGACCCCAATCCTATCCGAATACCGTCGGCCAATCCGGTCCCGACGGTATGGACCCTTTCTTTACCTCTGCCTAAGGTAGGAGATCGGCCTCGGCTAACCAGGTTGAGGAACCCACGATCTCTCCTCCCCCCTCTCTCTCTTATGGGGAAACCTATAGATAACCCTTAATGGTAACAAATTTCCTCTCACAAAACTTCTCTCTAGAAAAACGCCATCTTCCTCCTCACGAGTAAGGTTCCTTAAGCGCATAAAGGGCTGACTTAGGTATCAAAGAGGGTCCCCTCGGATACCTTCGAAA
Organism: Agrostemma githago; assembly: GCA_958450325.1. NCBI lineage: Eukaryota > Viridiplantae > Streptophyta > Magnoliopsida > Caryophyllales > Caryophyllaceae > Agrostemma > Agrostemma githago. Next base: position 73,751,719 of record OY288239.1, on the reverse strand, counting down.
CCCTGTTTGCTGCTTGTGCAGGCACAACTGATCTGCTCATCCAAGGAGGTCCATCAACTAGGAAAACAAGGAAGTGAGCGCTTGGATAAGCCAAGATCTAAGCCCAAGAGTTCCAAGATCTAGACCCGTTCTAGATTCGATTGCTTGATACCCAAACAATTTGGCGCCGTCTGTGGGAATTTGACAAGATAATATTCGAAAAAGAACGAAAAGTCACAAGAAGATGTCAGACATCGAAGAGATAGTTACAACGGTAGATCCGACGGAACATGCCATTGTTCCCCAGTACGGAATGCCGACATTTTTCCGCGAACTGTCGTGCCAGCCGCTGCCCCCTGGGGTGGCGGGCAGGCCACAATTCACGGCATACCCAGCAAAGAAACAGGAGCCTCAAAAGTGCAAGAAGAAGTAGAGCGAGGGCTTAACCTCGACTTACGCCCGCTCAAGCTGTGCAGGCTGCCAACTTCTTTACTGCCATGCTGAACAAGGATGTCACCCCTAAATAACTGGTCGGCGGTATCGCAACGACCCCGCGGCGTCTTGAGTTCCCGAGCTCGGCAACAACGGGAGAAACGAAGTGAACGACCGCAAGGAGGATCCCGATGCTCTGACCAACTCACTCGTGCCGGGCGAGCTAAAAAATAAACTCATCTGAGCCTAGCCTGAGTCCCTTGCAAAAGCTGGTAAGATAGCCGAAGGGTTCATGGTCGAGGAAGAGTATCACTGCAGGCATGGCCCTACGCCGGTGTCAAACAGAGCCCCGGTCGCGCCATTAAGTGCTCGCAGCAGAGGTGACACGTCCAGTAAGCCAAAAAGGGAAGAAAACAGTCGGAAGGAGCGGACACCCTTTCAACCGAAGTTTGAGAACTATACCTCTCTCGACAGACCAACGGTCGAAATATTCGAGCTGGAGAAGGATACAGCCAAATGGAACCGCCCCAGAAAGTCGCGAATTCCCAAGGGAGATCCAAAAAAGTTCTGCGTCTTCCACAATAGTATCGGACACACGACAGAAGAGTGCCAACACCTTAAAGACGAGATAGAAGAGCTCATCAGAAAAGGATGGTTAGCTATCTACGCCACTCGGATGAAGAACTCAAAAGTCCAGCCGAACAAATCGGAGGAATCAAAGCAAGACATGCCTGTGATACACGTCGTGTCCGGGGACGCTGAAGGGCAGATGAGCCGGAGGGGCCAAAAGCGACACCTACGCGAGCTCCATCATCAGATATGCTATGCGGAGGTAACCTTGGTACTTGCCGCGTTGACCCTTAACATCATGCCGGAAGTGTAATCCCCTATAAATTCTAACGCAATACAGTGGCGGAAACACTGTAGATTTGGGATTAATACACACTGATGTTCTATATATTACAAAAAGAACGGTCAGTCAATACAAAGGCCACTTTTTACAAAAGGACTAAAGATAGAAATTCTTCAAATGGGTTTAACAATCCATAAATAAATGTGATTAAAGCAGAGTAGGATCCATGCCACTCGCTAGCGCACACCAAACCCCGGAACATAGAATACCTGTCATGTTATAAACATAACAGCCACAATTCAGTGGGGAGTAACTCAGGCAGTTCTCCCAGCCATATTACATAATACATAGGCAATAGAAGTATAATATATTAAAATAGATTAAAACTCAAAGCATTATATATATCAAAATAAATTCAAAATCAGAAAACAATTCAGCAGCCTGACGACGTCAAAACGAATAATGGAATATAAAACTGATGATAAGTACAACTTTTACTACTAGAGATATGTCAAAACAGCACCGAAGTGTAACTTAGTGTCCACGAAGCGACCCCTAAGCCTTACTGGTTAAGGAACTCAGTGCCCACGAAGCGACTCCTAAGCCCTCTCACCAGACAACTCAAACTATAATAGGACGGCGTTCAGCGAGGTCCTAGCCTAAGTACATGCGCATGAATCTTGAGCATAAACGATACTCAGTTCGACAATCAATGTATCCCTGACGCAAATACACTGACCATATAGCTGATGGTAACAACCAACATATCCTAGACTTATATACTATACATTCTCATTTCCAACACTATTCCACATTCAAACCATTATAAGTAACTTTCCGAAGATATCTTAAATATTCCCAAAATAGTAACTTTCCAAAGATAGAAACTTTCTTCAAATAGTAACTGTTCCGGAATTGGAATCAATTAACTCGATTTGGAATTCGGGCTCGTATTGTTCGGTATCGCTCCGAATTAGCAGCTGGTCAATCTTGCTAACCTCTCCTTCCTCCTACTCCACTGGTCGGACCTTTCCCGGCGGAATGGGCTGGCTCCCTGCACACAGAACGCACAGGGCCTCGGAGGTTATCCGAGGGAACCCTCTCCGATGCCTAAGTCAGTCCGTGAATGCCTTGAAGAACCTAGCTCGTGAGGAACTAGGTGGCGTTTTAAGAGTAAGAGTTCTAGAGAGAGAAAATCCAACCCCCTTCTTGTGGGAAATGAGAGAGTATTTATACCTTCCCACAAGAGAGGGAAGTGGAGGGAGGATGGGTGGATGAGGAGGTGACAAGTGGCTTCTCCTCATACATCCATTCTCATTTACCTTAGGCGAAATGACGAGAAGGTCCCTTAGTTATCCCTGTCCGCCCTGCAGGGATTTCCCCCAGAGGGCAAGCGGGTAAGGGCTGTGAAGGCTGGACTTAGGCAGACCGCGTTGCCCTACTGGGCAGGCGGTTATCTGAAGCCCCAAGTGGGCTCTTTTTAATGACTTTGCTCTGATTGTCTGTCAGGTCGGTTCCCGGATTCCCCGGGTAGAGTCCTCGGAGGGCCTGCTTGGCAGGCGGTCCAGAGCAGGCTGCCGACCCTCATCAATTGGCCCTCGCAAGCTGGGAGGGGGCAAGGCTTCCTTCCGGCTGGTGACTTTTGCTTAGATGGAGGGAGGTTGACTTATTTTCGGTTTTACTGTTGCATTTAATGCGTTTGCACTTTCCCGAGGAAGGGAGCGTTAACTGCGTCAGGTATGCAAAGAGTTGAGAGGTCTTTTGCAATGATTACCCTTCATGCTTGGTGGATTTTTCGGGCAATGTGAGGACTTCATGATTGGTGGCATTCCCTGCCAGGATGGTTGGGATGCCATTTAATGCTTTATATCCTTTGTATAAATTCCAGCTTCCTTCGCCATTTTGTTACTTCATCCTTAATTCTTCCACTTTTCTCTGTTGAATCATGGTTTGGATTAAGAAATCTATTACCCGCCGTGGAGTTCGCACTGTTACTTTTCTTTTTAAGGGATTTTGGAGGCTCAGGTATGCTCGGGCGGCTTACCTGGCCCTTCGCCGCAGCCGTCGTCCACGGTTGCATCCCCGTCGGAATGTTCAGAAGGCCACCATTAGGGCGGGCAAGCGCCTTAGAAGATCTTCACCTCCTCCTGCTTCCAGGTTCAGGCGCTGCCTTCAAGGAGGAGGGTGCTTTGATCGGGGTTGCCATGAGTGTTTCCCATGGCTGCACCCTGAACAATTCGACCCTGACTGCTCTGATGCAGACTCTTCCCTGGGGTCGGGCCCTTCCTCTCCAGTGAGGAAAACAGGCTGCCGTACCTGTGATGAATCCCAGACTGTTCCCTATGGCAGGGACTGGGATGTCAGTAGCCGGGACTCTGAAGACAGTGAGGGTTTGGGCTGCTTGAGTGATAGAGATGAGGACGGCCTCCCCGACGATCTCTTCAAGGATTCCCCCGACTGGGATTGGGGGTCGGACTTTGGAGGTCCAGGCAGCCCTGGGGATTATTCTCCAGACTTAGGTGATGACTAGGCCTGCTCGCAGGGCATAGGCGCGTTGAGCCGAAAATTCAGGCTCCTTACGTATTTTCTTTTATTTGCCAGGCATGACATGTAACTTGTCCATTTTCCATTAAAGTTAATGAAAAAATCCGAGCGACTTTGTTACTCTTTTTTTTTTTTTTTTTTTTTTTTTTTTTTTTTTCTGAATGCGGGGATGACGTCGTCAGCTGACCGTTCCTCTGACACTTTTGCTTTTTCGAGGCCCCTCTTGGGAAGAGGTGAGTGGCCCATGTTCAGAGTGTGACACGTGGGGTAGATTGTTGGGGACGTTTTGTCAGAGAGGCGGCCTTTTTGGCTTCCTGGGCTTTATATAAGCTCTTCCCCTCCTTCATTTCTTCCTTTTACATTTTTCGAATCTCATAATCCCTCTCCTACTCCCAAACCGTCTTCGTTGCTGAGAACTTTGTGAGACCAAGGAGTGCTTACTGTCACACTTTCCGGCGACGACCAACGTTCTAGGTTAGGATCTCTCTTTACATCTTCACCCTTTTTTCCTTTCATTGATACTTTTTTCTTTATAAGCCAGTATGTCTCGAGTTCGGGCTTTCTATTTTAGTTCATTGCCTAAGAGGACCGTGGGTGGAGACGGGGATAGACGCGATCTAGCCTCCTCTTCTGGGGTTGGGCCCAGAGAGGAGGATCATCTTGACAGGGGGGAAGGTGATGAATCCCCCGAACCTGCTCCCTTTGATGTTGTTGACTCAAAAAATGAGGCACTGGAGGTGGACCCCTCCAGGATTGCCGGCCCCCTCATTCGCAGGGAGAGGGGGAAAACTTATTACTTGGATAAGAAAAAATACTTGATTCCCCTAAAAACCTACCCTGAAGCCAAGAATAGGGATTTGATCTTAGAAAGTAATGCTGCCGAGGAAATCGAGAAATTTTATCATTTCGGGGAGGGGTACACAGTCGTAGTTCCAGGGGAAAAAGACACAGTATGCTGCCCCCCTGAAGGTTGTGTGGCTGTATACCATAAGAGCTTGGAATTCGGTCTGCGATTCCCTCTTCACCCTTTCCTGGAGGAGACCTTCAGGAGGATGAATGTTGCTATAGCTCAGCTGACTGCCTCAGCCATTAGGTCCCTGATAGCCTACACTTGGACTTGTCTTTTTCACGGCGAGGGGCCTTATATTGACGCCCTTCGCTTTATGGTTGGGCTACAAATGGTGTCCTCGTCAGGGGGAAACGGTTCCCCTGGGTACTGGTCCCTGCAGAGACAGAAGAAATACGCTCTGGTCTGGCCGGCTTTAAGTAGCCTGAAAGACTGGAAGAATAATTTCCTGTACGTACATAGCGCGTCAGGGTGGCGGATTCCTAGGCATTTTAGGAACCATGTTCATACCTGTATGGAAACTCGCGAAGAGTATCATCCGGGCGTCGGGGGGAAGGCCCTGGAGGTAAAGCTGAGTGCAAAAGAAGAGATTTTAGTCAAGAAGTTTGAAATAGTTGCGGATAAGTCCGGCGTTTTTGGCCCTGCTTTCTGGCTCCCCCATGCAGAGCTCATAGCCACAGACAAGTACTTGCTTCCATTGGGCCAGATCCCCAGCCTTGAAGGTAGTTCTGGGGGGCTTTTGCTGGCGCGATTTTTCTGAGACTTTATTTTCTTGCTTTTTAACTGACTGCTCTTTCTTCTTTTACAGCCTCCGCTTCTCGTCGTTGGACAAGGAAGCAAGTTAAGAGGTTAGGTTTGAGTGAGGAGTTTGTCGTCCTTTCGAAGCGCCCTTCCCTCCCTTCAAATTTCAAGAAAGGGGAGAAAAGCTTGATGAGGCTCGTAAAGGACCTCGCTGCTGGCCGGAGGCTGCCTCTTCCCCCTCGTCTGCCGTCGGCAAAGCAGATGACTCCTTCCCCCAGCATCCAGGATGGGGAGGCTGAAGTTACTTCAGGGGCCACTCCTTCCCCTGGAGGCAGGCAAGGTGACTTCCCAGCCGGGACTCGTGTTCCCCAGGGTACGCGTCCTGCGAACTCTGAGGGGACTGGGGAGAGTGTCCCCCTGGAGCTGAGAAGGAAGAGGGATAGGGAGCCCTCAGGGTCTACTCCTTTGGTGGATTTGGAGGCTGACGTTTGTACTCCTGAGGCAAAACGCCCTGCTCGTGACATTCCGAGCACCCTTTTTCAGGAGGAGAATACGGAGTTTCATTATACTGCTGGCGACAGCGTAGATGTGTCGGGCCTGCTCTCTGATTCTGGCGCCGTCTTAGCCGACCGTCTCACCAAGTCTGTAACTTCAACTTCTCACCAGGTAATTCAGTACATCCAGCGTACCTCCAAGGTGTTGCTGGCGTCTGCCGAGCTGGCGGCTCTAAGCCGTTTGAGCGACGAAGAGCTGACTGTCACACCTGGGGCTCCCCCTCCTGACCGCCTGGCCATGGTGGAAAGGGACATAACTCTGATAAATAACTTGAAGGAAAAGCTTGCTAAGCAGGAGGGCGAGCTGGAGGAGGCGAGGAGTCAGGCTGGCCAGTGGAAGCTTCAGGGAGAGAAAGCTGTGAGGGAAGCAGCCAACTATGAAGCTGAGCTGAAGGAGAGTCGCTTGGCGATGGAGAAGGCTACCCTTTCTCTGGCTGAGATGGAGCACCTGAAAAGGAAAGCAGCGGACTTGGAGCAATGTTTGTCCAAAGCTGACTCAACTTTTGAGCAGGCCAAGAGAGAGTGGAAGAAAGAGAAGGATGCTCTTGCGGAGGAGACCGAGGCTGCAGTGGATGCGAGTTTTGTGAGTGGGGCCAACTCTTCCCTGGAGCTGGTGATGGAGGTGATTGGGGAGATGTTCCCTGTGTTTGATGAGGAGGCCTTCCGAAGCCTCTACTCTGCTAAAAACGAGGCTCGGGCGGCCAAACCCCCTGAGGCGGCGGCTGGTCCAAGCCAGGAGGCTCCATGATGTTTATCCTCTCTTGAAATAGCCCTTATTCTCTGCGCTGAGCTTTTGTTATGGCCAGCTGTTTGTAATTTTTAGTTTTTGGAGCTTTGCCTTAGTTGCTTTGTAAAAACTTTTTACCCTTCATGGGTTTGTTATGGAATGCCTTTCTTTTGTTTTGGTCTGCCTCTTTCTCTCTCCCTTAAGGTATGGCCTGATCCAAGGTTGGGGGATTTTCCCCAGTCCTTGTTAGCTGTGCGTAGCCTATTCCCTGCTTGCCCAGAGGTAGGCAGGGAGGGCTTTTTGCGTTTTTTATACAAGGTTGGGGGGAATTGCTCCCAGTACTTGTTAGCTGTGCGTAGCCTGGCCTATCCCTGGCCTCTGCTTGGAGTCCAGGGGGCCTGCCCCCTGCCTGCCCAGAGGTAGGCAGGGAGGGCTTTTGCGTTTTTTATACAAGGTTGGGGGGAATTGCTTCAGTCCTTGTTAGCTGTGCGTAGCCTGGCCTATCCCTGGCCTCTGCTTGGAGTCCAGGGGGCCTGCCCCCTGCCTGCTCAAAGGTAGGCAGGGAGGGCTTTGGCGTTTTTTATACAAGGTTGGGGGGAATTGCCCCCAATCCTTGTTAGCTGTGCGTAGCCTGGCCTATCCCTGGCCTCTGCTTGGAGTCCAGGGGGCCTGCCCCCTGCCTGCCCAGAGGTAGGCAGGGAGGGCTTTTGCGTTTTTTATACAAGGTTGGGGGGAATTGCTTCAGTCCTTGTTAGCTGTGCGTAGCCTGGCCTATCCCTGGCCTCTGCTTGGAGTCCAGGGGGCCTGCCCCCTGCCTGCCCAGAGGTAGGCAGGGAGGGCTTTTGCGTTTTTTTATACAAGGTTGGGGGGAATTGCCCCCAGTCCTTGTTAGCTGTGCGTAGCCTGCACCCTTCCTGCCCAGAGGTAGGAGATTTTTGTTGGGGGGGCCATTTTCCTCGGTTCTGGCAACAGGGGGGCCTCCCCCTATTGCCCCCAGCTCGTTTGTGTGTGAGAGCGCAAGCTTAAACAGACAACGAGTATGAATTCTTGAGTATTATATATAAAAAGTTTTGTTAGAACATAAGGGTGGTCGGAGCCGTCGACATTTCATTCTGATCGTTCTCCGCCAGTACTTTTTCTTAGAGACGAGACTTTTCTAAGGATTAGTTAAACATAGTATCTTTTCAGGGTGTCGGCGTTCCAATGTGCGCTCAGCTCTTGGCCTTCTGGGTTGGCGATTATGTATGTGTCTGTTCCCAAAATCTGGGTCACCTGGTATGGGCCTTCCCAGTTGGCGCTTAGTTTGCCGTGCTCCCTAGACTTTCCTACAGCCTGTGTCTTCCTTAGTACTAGGTCACCTATCTGGAACCTTCTCTCATGCACCCTCTTATTGTATGCCTTTCTCATCCTTTGCTGATAGGCGGCTATGTTGATGCCGACCTCCTCCCTGATTTCATGGACCAGGTCTAGGGCTTCGGCCATTGCTGCGTCGTTGTCAGCTTTGCTGTATTGCTGAGCCCGCAGGGTAGGAATTCGTATTTCGATGGGTAGTAAAGCCTCTGCTCCATACACCAGGCCAAATGGCGTCTGACCTGTTGATTCTTTTCTGGTGGTCCTTATTGACCAGAGTATACTTGGTAGCTCGTCTGCCCATCTTCCTTTGAGATCATCTACCATCCTTTTGTGCCCATTTAGGATTTGTTTGTTAGCGGCCTCGGCCAGCCCATTGGTCTGCGGATGGCAGACAGCGGAATAGGCGACGTTTATTCCATGCCCTTCCAGCCAAGCTCTTAGGGGGTCATTATCAAACTGCCTCCCATGATCAAACACTAACACTTTTGGTAGGCCGAATCTGGTTATGATGTTTCTCCAGATGACCTTCCTGACTGCTGGCTCAGTGATGTTCGGGACTGCCTCGGCTTCAACCCATTTTGTGAAGTAGTCAATCCCCACGATCAGAAACTTTCGTCCCCCTGTGGCCGTAGCAAAGGGACCCAGTATGTCCATTCCCCATTGGGCAAAAGGAATGGGAGATAGAATTGGCCTGAGTTCTTGGGCTGGGGCATGAATTGATGGAGCGAAGAGTTGGCATTTTCGGCATTTTCGAGTCAGGCTCCTTGCATCTGCTAGCATGGTAGGCCAGTAGTAGCCTGCCCTTAGAGCTTTGTGGGCCAACGACCTTCCTCCAATGTGATGCCCGCAGATCTCTGAGTGAATGTCATCCAAAACTTCAGCGGCCTGCTCTGCCCGCAGGCATCTGAGCAGGGGGAAGGTGAAAAATTTCTTGTATAGTTCTTCATTAATTATTATGAACCATGCTGCTTTGGCCTCTACCTTCTTTTTTTGTACTGGATCAGACGGTAGGATGCCGTATTTTTTGAACTGAATGAGGGGGGTCATCCAGTTCGCCTGCTCCTCTTCGACGATGTTGACTGTCTGGCAGGCGGTAGTGGACTTCTCATGCACCACATCAACCCAAACTGACCTCCTTATGTCTTGCAGGCTGGAGCTGGCCAGTTTTGACAGGGCGTCCGCCCGGTTATTCTGTGACCGAGGTATTTGCCTGATTTCATAGGACTTTAGGCTTGATAATCCTTGCTTCACCTTTTCTAGGTAGGTGACCATGGCCTGATCCCTAGCCTCGTATTCCCCGTTGATTTGATTGGCAATGAGCTGGGAGTCAGTTGCTAGCACAATTCGCTCTACACCTGCAGCCTTAGCTAGATTTATTCCCGCAAGCACGGCCTCATATTCTGCCTCGTTGTTTGATGCAAGGAAGGTGAATCTGAGCGCATGCTCGAAATCCACTCCTTCAGGGCTGGTCAGTACGACGCCTGCCCCTGCACCATTGGCCGTTGAGGATCCGTCAGTGTATACTATCCATTCTTCGGTGGGAGGCTCCTCTTCCCCTGAATGAGAACATTCAGCCAGGAAATCCGCCAGGGCCTGTGCCTTGATGGCTGTTCTGGGTTGGTATGATATCCCCAGTCCGCTTAACTCAATTGCCCATTTTAGCAGCCTTCCTGCTTTTTCAAACTTTTCTAATATCCTTTCTAGTGGCTGGTCGGTGAGGACCACAACAGGGTGTGCGTCGAAGTAGGGCCTGAGTTTTCTGGCTGCTATGACGACTGCATAGGCGGCTTTTTCTACCACATGATGGTTTCTCTCCGCTGCCCCCAGGGCGTGACTTACAAAGTAGATGGGCTGCTGTGAGCCTGCTTCTTCCTTCAGGATGACTGCACTCACTGTTGAGTTGGTGACAGCAATGTATAGGTATAGTTTTTCTCCTGCCACGGGTCTTGCCAAGGTAGGGAGTTTCTTCAGATGCTCTTTAAATTGTTCGAAGGCTTTCTTTTGCTCATCCTCCCATTTGAATTGCTTGTTGCCCTTCAACACTTTGAAGAAGGGGGTTGACTTGTCTGCTGACCTGGCGATAAAGCGAGCCAGGGCAACCATCGTGCCTGTAAGCCGTTGAATGTCCCTTATGGTCTTAGGCTCTGGGAGGTCTAGGACCGCCTGAATCTTTTCGGGATTGGCGTCTATCCCCCCGGAGCTGACTAAGAACCCTAAGAATTTGCCAGATCGGACTCCGAATGTGCACTTTTTTGGATTTAACTTCATTTTGTACGTTCGCAGGGAGGAGAATGTTTCCCGTAGGTCCGCCAGGTGCTCCCTGTCCCCCTTGCTTTTGACAATTGCATCATCGACATAGGCTTCCAAGTTTCTCCCTTTTTGGTTTTCAAAGACCTTGTCCACCAATCGCTGATAGGTGGCGCCTGCATTCTTCAGCCCAAATGGCATCATTTTATACATGTAAGTGCCATGGCTGGTTATGAAGGCGCACCTCACCCGGTCAGGCTGCCAGAGGTACACTTGATGGTACCCTGGGAATGCATCCAGAAAACTTAACGTGGTATACCCACTAGTGGCGTCTACCAGTTGGTCTATCCTGGGCAGGGGGTAGCAGTCCTTCGGGCAGGCTTTGTTAAGATTTGTGAAGTCTACGCACATTCTCCATGCGCCTGATGACTTTTTTACCATCACAACGTTCGCCAACCATTCAGGGTAATCACAGACTTCAATGAAATCTACTTTCAAGAGTTTTTCTATCTCCTCTTTTATCGCTGCGTCTTTTTCTACGGACATATTTCTTTTCTTCTGCTTTACAGGGCGAGCCTCCGGGTTAACGTTCAGCTTGTGAACAATAAAAGCCGGGTCGACCCCTGGCATTTCATCTGCAGAGTAAGCAAATACGTCCCTGTTTTCTCTCAAGACTGCAATTAACTTCTTTTAATAGGACTCCTCCAGGTCGGCCCCTATGAGGACCTGCCTTCCTGGTTCTAAGTCTACCAGCATGCTTTCCCCTTCAGGCTCTAAGTGGGCTGCTTTTTTGTTGGGCAGCCGGGATTTCACCCTCCCTGCTGGGGGAGCCATCGGCTTTTCGTTTTCCTTTTCTTTATGTTTCATGGGCCTGTAGAGCCATGGAATAACAGTGTCTGGCCGACTTCTGATCCCCGTGGACCTTCCCTTCCATGCCAAAGTCTGTCACATAGGCTATGGTGAGGGCCCTGATTGACACAGCGGCTTCGATTTCATCTAGGGTGGCCCGCCCTATCAGGGCGTTGTATGCAGACTTGGCGTCCACCACAACAAATGATGCCCTGACATTCCTGGCAGAGGCTCCCTCCCCGAATGTCACCGCTAAGTCGATAATCCCCATGGAAAGTACGCCTGCCCCACTGAATCCATACAACGATCCAGGGGCGGGCTTCAGGTGTCTTTTCTCTAGATTCATTCTTTCAAAGGCATCCTTGTACAAGAGGTTTGTGTAGGCGCTAGTGTCCACCATGCATCTCTTGACAATGTGGTTTCTAATCTCTAGAGTTAGGACCAAGGGGTCGCTGTGCGGGTATATGACCCTCCCCGCATCTTCAGGGGTGATGCTCAAGGTCGTACCCTTTGGACTTCCTGCCCTCTCGGCGTAGCAAATCTGGTTTCGTAATTCGCGGATCTGCTTTTTCTGGCTTCGTCTGCTTGTTTGCCCCTCTGCGTCTCCTGACACTACATGAATGATCGTGCGATTTTGGGCTGAGCCTTCAGGCTTGTCTGCCGCTTCCTTTTGGGGTTTGTTCCTCGCTGCATAGTTACTCAGCCAGCCGTTTCTTATGAGTTTCTCTATCTCATCTTTTAAGTGCCGGCATTCCTCCGTGGTGTGGCCTATGCAATCATGGAACGTGCAGAATTTTTTAGGATCCCCCTTTGGGCTGCGCGGCTTGTTTGGGCGATTCCATTTTGCTGTTTCCTTCTCCAGCTCAAAGATTTCTGCCCTCGGCCTGTTGAGGGCCATGTAGCTGTCAAACCTTGGTTGGTAAGTTGTGCGTTCTTTCTTGGGGGTATCCTCCTCCTCTCTCTGTTTGCCTGGTTCGTTTCTGCCGCGTCCACCCTGAAGTCCCCCTTGCGGCCTTGCTTGGCCTGCAGGGGTGTCCGGCAGGCTGTGAAACTCTTCCTGCAGAATAAACCCTTCAGCGATTTTTCTGGCCTTGGCCAAAGTTTCAGATTGGGCCCTGATCATCTGATTTATCATTTCCCCTGGGAGCAGGGAGATTGTCAGGGCGTAGGCAGCGGTGGAATCATCAATCTCTCTGACTTGCTGGTAGGACAAGTCAAACCTCTTTAGGTACTCCCTGACGTTTTCGCCCTTTTTCTGCTTCAGGGTCATAAGATCAAACCGAGTGAGTCGCCTCCTTTTGTTCCCTGCATATTGTTCAAGGAAGGCCTCTGCTAACTCTATAAAGAAGCTGATCGATCCCTGGCGAAGATCCCTGAACCATCCCTGTGCAAGCCCTACCAGGGTGGTTGGGAAGATTTTGCACCAGATTGCATCATCCACGTCATACATGCCCATATGACTCTCAAATGCCGCCAGATGATCCTCTGGATCTGTGGTCCCGTCAAACTTGACGGTGGGCATCTTGATTTTCGGGATGGGGTATTCTTGTACATCAGGATGAAGAGGAGTTTTTGTGGGCCTGCCTACCATTCGTGACCTGCTTTCCCCAGACTGGTTACCGTGGATATCCCATTGTCTAGGGATCGGTTTCCTCGTACTGGGGGAGCGGTGCCTCGGTGGCCGCCTGCTCGCTGCTTCGTCCTCCGTGTCAGGGGAGATTTGTCTGGATCATTTTCTCCGAGACTGGCCGAGGTTGTCATCTTGGTGGTACCTTGATTCAAGCGGCTGTCCCCGGTTAAGCCTAGACTGCAGGCTTTGGGACAACCCCGGGGCTGGTTGTCCTTTTGCTGCTGGCGTTAACCTGGAAAAGACTCCGCCCTGCTTTTCTCCCAGGCGCTTAGACGCAGGCTCCTTGTGCCTCATCCGTTCCTGTAATCCTTGAGACAGACCTCTCTTCTCCCCAGACGCGGACTCCGTGGTGTGTATGGAGAACATCTGTTGCTGGGCAGGCGGCTCTTGGCTGCCTGCTGTGATGCGCCTCTGCACCTGTGCGTATACTTGAGCTGTTCTTCTTGCTTTCCTCTGGGCGTTCCTGGTGGCGGTTTGCTTCGTGCCCCCAGCCCCATCCCTGCTAATTGAGGGGGGCTGTCTGAGGGTCGTTGCGACCCTGCCTACCAGGTCCTCAGGGGTGAACTCCTGGTTAAGCATTGCGGAGAAGAAAGCGGCTGTCTGTACCATCTGAGCTGGGGTTAGGTTCAGGGTGTGTCCTGGATGTGCCCCCAGCTCTGGTGCTACAGCTGCACTTGGCATGCCCAGGAGACAGGTTCCCCCCATCCCCAAGATCGTGGCGGGAGGTGCCCTCTCCGGCTGCGGCATGCCGTATAGGGGGGTCACCGGTGGGACCGTCGGACCTACCCCTACACTGATGTCAACGATCTCAGGCATGATTACTTTGATTGGTTAGTTTTTGTAATTGGGAATGGTTGATTTTTGTGGGTAGTTCGTGGATACAACCAGATCTTCCCCACAGACGGCGCCAAATTGTTCCGGTATTGGAATCAATTAACCCGATTCGGAATTCGGGCTCGTATTGTTCGGTATCGCTCCGAATTAGCAGCTGGTCAATCTTGCTAACCTCTCCTTCCTCCTACTCCACTGGTCGGACCTTTCCCGGCGGAATGGGCTGGCTCCCTGCACACAGAACGCACAGGGCCTCGGAGGTTGTCCGAGAGAACCCTCTCCGATGCCTAAGTCAGTCCGTGAATGCCTTGAAGAACCTAGCTCGTGAGGAACTAGGTGGCGTTTTAAGAGTAAGAGTTCTAGAGAGAGAAAATCCAACCTCCTTCTTGTGGGAAATGAGAGAGTATTTATACCTTCCCACAAGAGAGAGAAGTGGAGGGAGGATGGGTGGATGAGGAGGTGACAAGTGGCTTCTCCTCATCCATCCATTCTCATTTACCTTAGGCGAAATGACGAGAAGGTCCCTCGGTTATCCCTGTCCGCCCTGCAGGGATTTCCCCCAGAGGGCAGGTGGATAAGGGCTGTGAAGGCTGGACTTAGGCAGACCGCGTCGCCCTGCTGGGCAGGCGGTTATCTGAAGCCCCAAGTGGGCTGTTTTTAATGACTTTGCTCTGATTGTCTGTCAGGTCGGTTCCCGGATTCCCCGGGTAGAGTCCTCTGAGGGCCTGCTTGGCAGGCGGTCCAGAGCAGGCTGCCGACCCTCATCAGTAACTTTCCAAAATAGGTATTATTATAATTAGAAATCGTTTAACATATGAGTTATATAAAATATTTAATATTAGGCCTTGAGACATAAACATTATATTTATTAGATAAATGTATAATTAATAATTAAAAGTCAAGGAAATTAAAAATCATAATTATTTCTTAAAAGGGTTGGAGTTTAAGTAATTAAAAGTAATAAATTATAAGTTTACAGATTTTTCAGAATTTCACTGTCTTACTATAGAAGCTTAACTACAACTTTTGTTTCTGGATAAAATTGAAATTATTAACTTAAAGGCGGTTTTTATTCATAGTTTTGTAAACTGACAGAATCTGTCACCCGATCGTATTCCTTTAATAAAACATGTTTAAAAATTTATTTTGAAACAAATCCAAATGGAAACATTAACTAGACTCTTTAAAGTTAATGTAATTAACTTACCGAAATTAAATTAAAATTTTATCATAGGTTTTAAATTAGTTTTTACAACAACTAACAGATTCGCGAACTAATCCGTTACAGTTTCATAAACGATTTATTGTGACTAAAATACTCGGATTTAATTTACGAAATTTAACAGACGTATAGTAGACTTAAAATAAACAGTAGTCTCTTTTCAAATATTTCGAAAATAAAGTCTTTAAACAGGAGTAATAAATCGTACAAAAACACAAATTATTTCTGAAACATGCTGTAATTATGTTAAAAACAATAAAACTTCCAATTTGGTATTTCATACTAAAAATCACGAAAAATAAATGATAAATTATTATTTGTATGTTTTAGTGTCGGCCTTATAATAATTTAGTAGATTCGAAGCACGAAAAATTATAGCATGCAATTTGTAACATTAAAACGATAGAAACAACATGTGAGAAATCGATTAAAATTATTATCATAATAATATACTTCGTAGTAAAACAGGTCTAATAGTAAAAATACGATTTTTAACATTACTAAAAGCAACTACGACATATATATCACGCAATACCGAGTCGTGCCATCATTGTTACCTTCATCGAGATCCGAATTAATAAAATAACCGTCTTCATCAGATCTAGCACGATAGCCTACGAAAAATTAAAACATATGGTATGAGAACCACATAAGAAGGGATTAGAAAGAGGGAAACGAGATGAAGAATAAGAGTAATTAAATTACCCTCGGATTAGAATGAACAAATGAGAAGAAATACCTAACAGGCTGAGCAGCAATAACGTAATTAAACGGAATTGGAGGAGGATGAGTTTTACGTAATGATAGAACTAATAGAATTGGAGAGGAACTATAAAAAGAAAGAGTTATTGAAGAGTTTGGAGATTATAAAAAAGAATGGAGTAAATAAGGTAACAACAACCACTAGAGAAGTAGAGATGGAAGCAGTTGAGTAGAATTAGGATAAATAAAAACATGTGCTTAAATTAATTAAATATTTAGTGACTCATCTAGTTAGTGACGAGGTAACAGACTCGATTTGGGTTGAGAAATAATTTACGGTGTAATCGAAATCATTAATAAAAATAAATAATTGGCTTACAAATAAATTGGGTTAAACTCGCATTAGAAAAGAATTAGACCCAAACTTCGAGATGGGCTAAAATATTATTTTATCGTAACATTAAATATTTGGGTCGGGTTCGAAGTTGATAAAAATAATTAGTTGACTAGAGAAATCAAATGGGTCAATCTCGAGTTTAAATAATTGTTTGTAAGGAAATTGAGTTTCTCGACGAATAAATAGTTTTCAACGAAAATGAATTAAATTGATTTATCGAAAGCAAAATGATGATTTTTCAATGAAAGTTTAATAAAATAATTTCTCGAAGAAATAATAAAACGTTTTAACGAGTTTCGAGTTGAAAATAGAAATTCGAGCTAAAATAAAGATTTTAGGAGTTTAAGACGAAGTCAAAGTAAATCCGATAAGATTTAAAATGAAGGATTACAAGTTAAATCGCAAACCAAATAAAAATATGGATACAAATTTAATTTATAAAAATTAGGGGTGTTACAGGAAGACGGTGGACGAATAGTGTACCCGTACAACAACCCCCTTGTCTTGACCCTCGGCATCAGCAATCACGTCGTGAAGCACTGCATGGTGGACACGGGAGCATATACAAACCTGTTGTACAAAGAAGCTTCTGGAAAGATGAGCCTAGAGTCCAGACACTTAAAACCAGCCCCTGGATCTCTCTACGGGTTCAGCGGTGTAGGCGTGGTCTCGATGGGGATGATAGAGTTGTCTGTTACCTTCGAAGAAGGAGACACGACACAAAACGTCCGAGCTTTGTTCTTAGTCATTGACGCTAAATCTGCCTATAATGCATTGATTTGTCGGACAACCCTGGATGAGATCCAAGCCGCAATTTTGATCCGAGCGCTCACAGTGGCCTATGTCACAGACCTTGGAACAGAAGGCAAGGTGTACGAAGACTAGGAATTTGCACGTCAGTGGTACTCCATGCAAGGCCCTCAGGCCGACTGCAAAGGGAAGAGAAAGATGCACGATTCCCTTACCAAGGAAGACAAGCTTCCGGACCAACAACTGATCACCTAGAAACCAGCTGATTGGCCAGAACCAAGGGGGAGAGCATGTTGATGGAGCTAGAACCCATACGTCCTGTCCAGATAGGTGTCGACCTGGACGAATCGTACAAGGAAAAACTGGTTGAAATACTCAAAGACAACAAAGACGTCTTCGCATACTCGGCCGACGAAATGCCAGAGGTAGACCCGGGCTTCATAGTCCATGGGCTGAACGTAGACCTAGCCGCTCGGCCAGTAAAACAGAAAAAGAGAAATATGCTAATAAAAAAAGACCAGGCCATCAGGGAGGAGGTCGAAAAACTCCTGAAGGTCGGCTTTATCAAAGCATGTGACTATTCAGAGTGGCTAGCGAATGTCGTCATGGTAAAAAAGGCATTGGGGGCATGGCAGATGTGTGTGGGCTTCACAACCTTAACAAGGCCTGCACCAAGGATTGTTACCCCTACCCAGAATCGATTAGCTGGTGGACGCGACGAGTGGCCACTCGATGCTCAGCTTCCTCGATGCCTTCTCGGGATACCACCGAAACTACTTGTGGGAGCCTGACAAAGTCATGTGCGTTTTCATCACAATCGCCGACACATTCATGTACAAGATGATGCTATTTGACTTGAAGAACGCTGACGCCACCTACCAACGCATGGTCGACCAAGTATTTAGAGAACAACGGGGTCGGAACCTAAAGGCGTACGTAGATGACGCAATAGTCAAAATCAAGGGGGACGAACAACATCTGGAAGACCTAAAGAAGACCTTCACCTCACTCTGAGGCTATCAAATGAAGATGAACCCAAAAAAGTGCACATTCGGGGTGCAATCTGGCAACTTCCTCAGTTTCCTAGTCAGCGCCCGAGGGATAGACGCCAACCCTAAGAAGGTCAAGGTCATCCAGGATTTGCAGGAGCCACGAACAATTGATGTAAGAATTTGTCGCGAATCCCCACAATCAAACAAGAACCTAATTCTCCTAACTAGGTGGCTAGGGTAAGTCGGGTATCGAATCCACAGGGACGATGAATTAAATAATAAGTCTCGGTCTAGTTAAAGTTTTAGTCGGAGAAATTCAGTTTAGGTTGAGATATCTAAACTAATTAACTAAACTAATGATAAAGGAGAATAGTAATAAATATAATAAAAGGGACTAGGGTCAAGGTTAACAGGTAGTCTTAGGAGAGTTGTCGGAGTCATAAAATAGTCGATTAAGGTCAGTAATAGGTAAAAGATAGGCTCTCTCAAGTCTCTATCTACCATAGTTCGGCCCTAGTGGGCTCTCGCTAATTACTAGGTCGACCCACTCCATTGAACGTAGGTCTAGCTTAGACTCAACTCTCTATCTTAAGTCTAGGTTAACTGAATTGATTAACAAATCTAGTTAGGACAAGAAAATCATGTAAGTATAGCGTTCAAATGAAGATTAATAACGATTAATCAACAATTAAATTAACTCGAGACAAAATCCCAATTAAGACAAACCGAACTAACTCTAACCCTAGAATTGACTACTCTATCATGACTGAAATTAAACTACTTAAATTATCCAATACTAAGAACATCATAACAAATATAATTAAGCGATAAAGATGCAGATTTTAATAAAATCGATAACTAAAACAACCTACAACGGATTTTAAATAATACTGTAAATATGAAATAGAAGAAGATAAAGAAAATAAGCAATTAACGAAGACAAAATAGCTAACTAAAGAATTCCGTACGTAAACAAACTGCTTTCTAATCTAAAAATCAAAGAGAAGGGGGTCAAAAGACCTGATCATGCATGCTAATCTCCTCCCTCCTAATCCATGCGCCCCTCTCCATTAAAACTAACTTACTTCCCCTAAATCTCTTTTACGTGATGTTTTAAGAGTGAGTCCGTTTGTACGTGGACTTTGACGGAAGTTTGTCTTACTTGGACCTGTCCAACACTATTCTTTTGTTTCGTTTCCGTTGTATTTTAACTCGTCTTGATCCGTCTTTTCTTGGTTATTCCGGAGGAGGTACCTACAAAATAAAAACGAGAGAAAGCAGTACAAAATCCTCGAAAAATAACAATTATTACTACAATTGTAACTAAAACAACTAACGGACCCTAGTTAACACTTAATAACATATAATGAGCTATATAATAGTTATAGAACACAAATCCGGACTAAATAACGGGTAAAAGTAGGGGTACATCACTATTAAATTATCACTTATCAAACTCCCCCACACTTAACCCTTACTCGTCCTCGAGTAAGCTAATTAGACTGAACTACGACCCTTAAATAAAATGACGCGAAACACAAATAAAAACGTAAACTAATTACAAGAAGAATTTGCAATCACAAGCATTATAATCAAAAGTCAAAATTCTAAAATTCAACTCAAGTATAAACAATGATAATATTCAAACACTAAGACGGTTGCAATCGACACTATACATCCATCGGTTTCGGTCCATGCTATGTCAAGGGTATGAGATGGAGGCGGAATGAGTACTCCCATGAAATTACTAACACTAGAAAAACTCATCTCGACTCAAAGAATCAAGGATCCTCCTAATGATCCAAGTGAAAGAGTAAACGATCCAAAATGAGATAATAAAATTAAAAATAACTAACTCGGGGAGGAATCATACTTGATTTTTTTTTTGTTTTTTTTTGTTTTTTTTTTGTTTTCATCTTTTCATCTTTTTCTTTTCATCTCCTCCTTATTTCTTTTTGATATTTTTGTGATTTTTTTCGGTGCTTACAAACAAGCACTTATTTTGTGGAAAGATCGGTCAAAATTTGTAGCTTCGCCCTTTCTCTAATAAAAGATGATAAATAGAATGGATCGCAAAAAAAAGGGAAGTCGCTTGGATCACCGTCACCTAGACAAGTCAACTAGTGTCACATCAAATCACGAGAGATGGAAAATGGAACAAGTGAAGTACACACCCTCGAGCGACTTACAGTAGGAGATCGATTGATATATAATGAACAATTGCGACGATCGAGCGTCTAAAAATCATTATTTTCACAAAAGTTAAAAGTTAGAAAAAAGAACTAAATCATAGAATACAAGTGAAATATAAAAATAAAATCTTTTTGGATTTTTTATTTTTGATTTTTTTTTACAAAAGGAAAAAAAACAAACAAACTACGACACAAAAAACACAAACCGATAACAAATTCTCCAATCAACCAACAATAAATCCTCCCCCACACTTAAATCGGACATTGTCCTCAATGTTCAAGAACTAGGAAGAGAAAAGAAAAATGGTGGGTAAAGAACTTACTAAAGTGAAATGATGCTTGATACTTTTTCTCGTACCCATCGTATCTCTTATCGATTTCTTGGAGCTCACAAATTACCTACACACAAAACAACAAAAACACACGACACAAGCAAAGAGATATATACACATTGTACTCACTTCTCAGCAAACAAACGAGCTGTTTAAAAAACTAGTCAAAGACCTCATTAGCTTGTGAAACAAGCTAGACCAGTCATGATCACCAAAATGGTCATAATGAATCAACATTAATAAGCATGACCAATAGTGGATAATAGAGGTAAGAAGGCTAATAAGCGGTTTGTGAGGCAAGATGTGCATACCGAATATCTCAATTTTACCAGAAGGCTCGTCATAAAATTCAAGTTGCATAAGAAAGGGGTCTAATACCCCAAAACCACTCAAAATACTCATCTTACTACTTTCACTCCTCCTATGAGAGGTGCTAATGTCTCCTCCATCTTCAATGCTCTCCGTAATAGTTTCCATAAGAGACGGGTCTAAAAGCAAAATGATCTCCTGGATAGAACTATCACAGTCCTCCTCACTTATCATGAGCTCAAACGAAGGGCTAAGATAAATAAGGTCGGGACAATCAATGGGTGAAAGAGATTCATCCTCAACAAATTTCTCTAAAATAGGTTTCTCAAAGAAACCATCACAATCCCATGTATCGTCAAGCATAGACTCATAAGAAGAAGTGTCAAAGTGTAACGAATCATCAAAGAGAGCATCATTATCATCACTAACTCCCTTTACTCCTATGAAGTCAAAGAGGAGATTCTGCATCATTTCAACATTAATTATATCCTCAAAAACAGGATTCTAAAAACAATCACCCAATGAGAAATCCTGCACTTCGCTTTCAAGGTCAACATGGTGAGATTGAACATTGGACACATAATCATCATCTTCATCATCAATTATGTTCACAAAGAGTGGGGAAGATGAAATATCGTGCATAACATTCACATTGACACGAGGAGGAGAAACATGACATACACTAGCATCATACACATCACCAAGAGAGTAGGAATCAACCCCATCACATAACAAAGAAGGAACATGTGGGTCATCTCTAGGGTGTGGACCTCTCCCAAATTCTTGATGGTCATGGCCACTGGCTATTTTCATAATCAAAGCATGTGCGTCTTCCACTTCCAAATCATAGAATTTCCGGTTAGATGCAACAAAAATCAAATCTTTATGAAAAGGAAGCAGGTTATCAAAGAATGTCAATGTAGTAAGCCAAAGTGGGATGCCATGATGGGGACAAGCTCTCAATAAACTCCCAAACCTACTCCAAGAATCACTCAAAATCTCAAACTCGTCCTGTCTAAAGTCAAGAATGTCTTGTCTAAATTTGGCGGTTTTAGCAGGAGGAAAGTAATTCCTAAGAAAGGCTGGAGTTAATGGCTCCCAAGAAGAGAAAGTGTTAGGAGGGTGTAAGTATAACCATTCCCAGGCTTCACCTTTAAGGAAAAAGAAAAAAAGCATGAGAAATATCGTCTCACGCGATTAAGACAAAACCCCAATTAAGACAAACCAAACTAACTCTAACCCTAGAATTTACTACTCTATCATGATTGAAATTAAACTACTTAAATTATCCAATACTAATAACATCATAACAAATATAATTAAGCGATAAAGATGCATATTTTAATAAAATCGATAACTAAACAACCTACAACGGATTTTAAATAATACTGTAAATATGAAATAGAAGAAGATAAAGAAAATAAGCAATTAATAAAGACAAAACAGCTAACTAAAGAACTCCGTACGTAAACAAACTGCTTTCTAATCTAAACATCAATGAGAAGGGGGTCAAAAGACCTGATCATGCATGCTAATATCCTCCCTCCTAATCCATGCGGCCCCCTCCATTAAAACTAACTTACTTCCCCTAAATCTCTTTTACGTGATGTTTTAAGAGTGAGTCCGTTTGTACGTGGGCTTTGACGGAAGTTTGTCTTACTTGAACCTATCCAACACTCTTCTTTTGTTTCGTTTTCGTTGTCTTTTAACTCGTCTTGATCCGTCTTTTCTTTGTTATTCCCGAGGAGGTACCTACAAAATAAAAACGAGAGAAAGCAGTACAAAATCCTCGAAAAATAACAATTATTACTACAATTATAACTAAAACAACTAACGGACCCTAGTTAACACTTAATAACATATAATGAGTTATAGAACACAAAACCGGACTAAATAACGGGTAAAAGTAAGGGTAAATCACTAGTAAAATATCACTTATCAACGATCCGGGATATCCAACAGCTGACCGACCGAATGGCCGCCCTCGCACGGTTCATAGCCAGGTCGGCCGACAAAACAAACTCGTTCTTCAAAGTCCTGAAGGGGAACAAACAGTTCAAATGGGAAACCGAACAGAAGGTGGAATTTAAACAACTAAAGGAACATCTCAAGACCCTTCCGACCATGGCTAGGCCGGTGACAAGTGAAAAGCTATACCTCTATATCGCTGTCACCAACACAACAGTAAGTTCAGTCATACTGAGGGAAGAGACCGGAACATAGCAGCCCGTATACTTCGTCAGTCATGCCCTCGGACCAGCTGAGAAGAACTATCCCATGGTCGAGAAGGCAGCTTATGCTGTGGTGGTAGTAGCACAGAAACTCCGACCCTACTTCGACGCACACCCAGTAACCGTGCTCACAAACCATCCACTAGAAAAAGTCTTGGAGAAGTTCGAAAAGTCGGGAAAATTATTGAAGTGGGCTATAGAGCTGAGTGGTCTCGGCATATCCTATCAGTCCAGAAGCGCCATTAAAGCTCGGGCTTTGGCAGGCTTCTTAGCCGAGTGTTATCATTCAGAGGAGGATGACCCGCTCACCGGGGAATGGCTGATGCTCACAGATGGATCATCTATAGCCAATGGTGCGGGGGCAGAGATCATGCTAACCACCCCCAAAGGGGTCGACTTCGAGCATGCATTAAGGTTCACTTTTCCCGCGTCTAACAACGAGGCGGAGTACGAGGCTGTGCTCGCCGGCATCAACCCGACCCCAGTCGCGGGGGCAGAGAGGATAGTTCTGGTCACTGACTCCCAACTAATCGCAAACCAGATTAACGGAGAGTACGAGGCCAGGGATCTCACCATGGCCTCGTACCTGCAAAAGGTGAAGGAAAAATTGTCGAGGCTCAAGTCCTAAAAAAAATAAGGCAAGTTCCGAGGTCGCAGAACAACCGAGTTGATGCCTTCTCTAAACTAGCGAACTCGAGCCTATAGGAGATTAAGAGGTCGATAAGGTTTGACATTGTGAAAGCAAAATCAACTACCGATAACCCCTAATCAACGCGGTCGAGAAGTCTGGTCCGAAGGTTGGATGACGCCGATCACCGATTCAAAAGGGATGGCACACTCCCGGATGACCTGACCTTACGAAAGAAAGTGCCGACCAAGTTCGCGTGGTACATTATGGTTAATGGCGAACTATACCGCAAATCCTTTTCGTCACCCCTGCGCATGTGCCTCGAGCCAGAGTAGGTGACCATGGTCTTAGATTACATCCACTCCGGTGTATGCAGACATCACATAGGAGGAAGGGCCCTTGCCCACAAGGCTCTGCGAGCCGGGTACTACTGGCCCACCATAGTGCCTGATGCAAAGGAGCTGACCTCAACGTGTAGAAAATGCCAACTGTATGCACCAGTAATACATGCGTCGGCCCAAGACCTGCATCTGATCCTATCACCCATACCCTTTGCCCAATGGGGGATGAACATCCTAGGACCGTTCACCGTCGCAACCGGAGGCAGGAAGTTCCTGATAGTGACAATCGACTATTTCACCAAGTGGATAGAGGCGGAGGCCGTACCCAGCATAACCGAGCCAGCAGCCCGAAAGGTCATTTGGTGTAACGTCATAACACACTACGGCCTACCCAAATTTTTAGTATTCGACCATGGTTGACAATTCGACAACGACCCACTAAGGGGTTGGCTGGAAGGGCACGAGATCTCCATCGCCTACTCTAGCGTTTGCCATCCGCAGACCAACGACCAAGTCGAGGCAGCCAACAAGCAAATCCTTAATGGTCTAAAGAAAATGGTAGACGACCTGAAAGGAAGATGGATGGACGAGCTCCATAGCGTCCTCTGGTCGATCCGAACAACCAAGAAGAAGTCCACCGGGCAAACCCCTTATGGGCTGTTGTACAGGGTCGAAACTTTGCTACCCATTGAAACTAGAGTCCTTACCCTCAGGTCACAGCTGTTCAGCAGAGCAGCAATGGCCGAGGCTCTAGACTTGATAGGTGAAGTAAGGGAGGAGGCCTGCACCAACATAGTCGCATATCAGCAAAGGATGAGAAGGGCTTACAATAGGAGGGTGAGTGAAAAAAGCTTCCAAATAGAGGACCTTGTCCTTAGGAAGATCCAGGCAGTGGGCAGAGCCAAAGAGCATGGCATGCTCAGTGCCAACTGGGAAGGACCCTACCAAGTTACCCAGATCCTAGGCCTCGGTACATACATGCTCGCCAACGCTGAAGAACAAGATCTGGCTGCTCATTGGAATGCCGACACCTTGAAGAAGTACTATGTCTGAACCCCAATTAGGTCTTAGCAATTCATTTTTGTCAAAATTTTATTTTTTTCTATAAGCGGAGGACGTTCAAGTGGTAATGTCGATGACTCCGTAAAGTAGTGTTTCAACGTTTTCGTAATGAAAGAAGGAAAAGTTTTCCCCTTTTAAGTGTCTCATACTCGTTATCTATTCGCACTTTATCTCACAGACTAACGAGCAGGGGGCAATAAGGGGGAGCCTTTTCTACAAAGATCAGGCGACAATGGACACCCCAACACCGAACTAACAAGGCCTAATGAACACTCGGCCTTGAATAAAAAATAAAGTCCCTCTACCTACCTCTAGGCGGGTAGGGAGCACGACCCCTGGGCTTTGACCAGAATCCAAGGACGGGTTCAGAGTCAAAGCTGAACGAACAAGTCCTAATGAATACTTGGCCTTGTATAAAAAACAAAGTCTCTCTGCCTACCTCCAGGCAGGCGGGAGGCACCGCCTCTGGACTTCGACCAGATCCAAGGATGAACCGAGTGTCAAAACTGAACCAACAACGCCTAATGAATACTTGACCTTGTATAAAATACAAAGTCCCTTTGCCTACCTCTAGGGAGGCAGGAGCACGGCCCCTGAACTTCGACCAAAATCCAAGGATGAGCCGGGCGTCAAAGCTGAACCAACAAGGTCTAATGAATACTTGGCCTTCTATAAAAAAAAAGTCCCTCTGCCTACCTCCAGGCAGGCGGGGGTTACGACCCTTGGACTTCGACCGAAATCCAAGGATGGGCCGGACGTCAAAGCTGAACTAACAAGGCCTAATGAATACTTGGCCTCGTATAAAAAATAAAGTCCCTCTGCCCACCTCCAGGTAGGCAAGAGGCACAATTGAGTGCATAAACAAAGCAATTACAATAGGAGTAAAATAAGCGCAAAGAAGAGGAACATCCATACAAGCTAAAGGGAAAAGTTCACGAAAGTTCAACAAGGTGCGAAAGAGGAAAACAAATTACATAAACCGGCAGTTGACCACATCCGAGCTCGGTGTGCACAAAAGTTAGATTAAAACAGAGAAAATGTAAAAGGTGCTAAAACTAGACGTGAGGCCTTATCCCCTGAGGTGGGAGATAGCAGTATCCAGACGCTCAAAAGGGTAGGGGCACGAGCCTTGAGAGGACGATTGCCGTGGATCCTATGCCTGGGGGACCTCATCCGGCACCCCCTGGACAGGGTTCAACGTCTCGTCAGGTGCCCACTGAGACCCATCTCTGTCCCTAGCCTCATCCATATCAATGTACTTAGCGTTGAATGCAACCTCATTAAAATCTGGCATCATCGCCTTCATGACCTCCACACAAAATTTGCCATCTGTCAAAGCTCCGTTGTTAAGGGACAGCCCCACCTTCTCATCGGCCTCGGCCAAAATAACATGTTTCTCCTTCAGTAGTGCCTCTAGTTGCGCCTCCAACTCTTGACACTTTCCACGAGCCCCCGACAATTCGATCTCCATCTCAGACAACCGACCCTCCGAGCCCTTGAGCTTGAGCTTCCCCTTCAAATCTGAGGAACGAAGGGTCACCCGAGCTAACTCTTTCTTTGTCTCTCCCAGTTCAACATCCAGTTGCGAGGCCTCTCGCATGGCCTTCTCTCCCTGCTCTTTCTAGTTGGCCGACCGACACTGAGCCTCCTCAAGCTCATGGCCCTGGTCCGCCAATTTGGGCCTCAAAGTAGCAATTATCGAGGCATATCTCTCAATCGTAGACAACCAAATGAAGAGGGGAACCCCTGGGTGAAGGACCAATTCCTCGTCACTCAGATGGTTGATGGCCCCCAACTCAGTGGAGGCCTTAAAAAGCATGGAACAACGGTATCACACATGCCTACCCCAACACCTTTGCAGACTAATCCAAGGTACCAGTTGAGGAATCGGAAAGCAAGGTAGAGGCATCGACGCCGTCGAAATGGTAGGCCCATTCCATGGCGTTATGCCCCAATAGCGAGTCAGCCGGGGTAAAGGCGTGGCATTTAGGAACAAGAGTATTAACCTTGACTTCCAAGTCGATGAGCTGCTCAACCTCGATAGGTTCTTTCTCTTTCCTCTTCTTGTAAATGCCGAGCCGACGCACCTTAAGCAGAATACTAGGTAAGGTATACCACGAGAATAACTAATACCCGTATTATCACGTTAAAACTGATGAAAAGAATGGGCCACCCCAATCTAGTACTCTCTATTCTCCTACGTGCATCTTTTCATGGTCTTCTTGTCACGTGAAATCGCATGCAAAGAATGTAAAAGCAATTACTTCAATGACAAAAAGCTTACTTGTCCTTAAATAACTGACGCACGTAAGGTTAAAACAACGGATGTTATCTTACTTCCGCCACAATTAAGGAACAAAGTTATCAGCCCGCCGATTGATTAGTAGAGGCCGCTACATGCGAGCGGGATTGGGTGTTGACGTCTATTGGACGTTGGCTTCCCAATACGTACCCTCACCCCTTACTCAGAATCTACGGTTTCCGGATGGCCGAAACCATTGACAATGAGAGTCATTCTAGACATGGAATGCTTAAGGGTACATGTCTTTATCTTTAGGTCCCCATGTCACTCAACTTTGAGCCGGCTAAGGATTAAAGTTGACTTTAACGGTTTCCGAGTTCCCAAAATTACTCTGTGGCAACTCCAAAAATCGGCAACGAATTCGGTTCACTAAAAAGGTCGTCAGACCAAACATATCGGCCTTTAAACATTTACAGCCACGTCTCGATCAATTCCAATGGAAACACGGATGTCCCAACATCTGTCTAGTAGAATTCTGATAAGTGTGTTTTGTAGTGTTTATTTCATGTGTTTGGTCCCGCTTTCTTTTGTGAAATCGTTCTTTAGAGTGGTTTCGAGGCTACTTACACTTCTTCTAGCTTGGTTTAGGTTTCTAACGCTCATCATGGATAAGTGGAGCAATTCCGTCCCGTTTCCGATGCATATGGAGCCAATGAAGAGAAGCGACGATGATTCGGTGACTTAGACTCGATCCCGAGTCCCATGGAGCCCACTAGAGAATATCCCGAGCACCGAGCATCGATAAGAAGCCTAGGAAGAGCAAATAAGGACCCATCACGGCCGGGACGAGAAGACGAGAAGAAACGAGCCCCTGTATGGGCCTTCTCGGCCGTGACCACCATCATCACGATCGGGATGGGACCCATCCCGACCGTGACCACTCCCATCACGGCTGGGACGGGCCCAGCTCGCACTCCGCTTCATTCTTTTCAATTCTCTCACTTATGGAACCGTATATATACCTCCCTCTTGTATTGTTTTAATGAGGGAACTCTACAAAACCCTAGAGAATAGGCTCATATCATTAGCTTAGTTTCTTCTTAATCTTTCCTTAATCTTTCCTTTAATCTTAGCTTAATCTTAGTAGTTACTCTTGTATTAAGGGAATTCTTGAAGATTCTATCAAGAATGACAACCTTGGTGGATGTATTTTGGTTTTCTTTATATACAAGTTTTCATCTTTTCATCTCCTTTCTAGTTTGGTATAATCACTCTTCTCTCTTTTCTCTTAATCTTTCATTGTTAGTTAAGTTTTAATCTTTATCTTTTGCTTATTGTTCTTACTTGTTTAATCTTCATAATGAATGTTTTTGCTCTTTTGATGGTTTCTTTAGTTAATGTTAGTTTCAACTTAAACATGTGTGAGTAGATTCTTGTGGGGTTAGTAGGGGGATTAGGTGTTGATTATGGGTAATTAAGGTTGATTGAAGGTAGAAGTTGAATCTTTGTTGCTAGCCACTTGTCTTGCATGCTATATGTTTGATGAAATGTTTGTTAGGGTTGTAGTGGCCAATACTACTCTTGCTAGTTTCCTCTTTCTTGTTGTATCTTTGATTGGTGGTTGAACTCTCTTGTTTTGGGTAGCATCTTACATGAGTTTTCGGGTTTGTTTTTTGACGCAAGAGCGCGGACTTACCTTAGTGACTAGGTGAAACATACACCCTCAATTACCCCACTAGCCTAATACACCTATGAACCCGACCTAACCCTACTCTTTCCCTTATTTAATTTCCTCTTCATCTTAGCTATTATTCCTTTAGTTTGTTGTTTCATTTTTGTTTTAATTGAATCATTTAGTTCATGTCCTCCTTAGTTCATTCATAATCATAGTTCATAATCATAGTTTCTCTCCTTTTATTACCTTAGTTTGTTCATCCTTATTTCTTAGCCTAGTGATTGTGTTAGTAATCAATTCTCTATAGTTATCCTCCTTTGTGACCTTGTGACCTAGTCTAGTCTTTAGGTGAAACTTAGTCTAAACCGTTTTCCGTCCTTGTGGTTCGACCCGACTTACCCTAGCTACCTAGTTAGGTTTAGTTGGTTATTTGGTGTCGGGATCCACGACAAATCCCACCATCAATTTGGCACCGTTGCCGAGGACGGTGTATGTTTAGACTTTGTTTGCTTATTTGCTTGACTTAGTTACCGTTTTGTGTTCTTCTTTTATCCATTTTGCATATTTTGTTGTCTTTGTCCTTGTTTTTATTGTGTGTTCTTCTTTCTTTGTCCTTTGTGGTGTTCGTTTATTGTCTCTACCTAGTGCCCATAAAGCACTAGGTGTTCTCACGTTTGTTCCAAGTGTGTAGTGCATGCCTAGGAGGGGAGACGACTTCTTACTCTTCAATCCAGAGCCGGAAAGACTCTTTAGAGCCTTTTGCCAATGGACAATTGATCAAGTTAGGAATTCTCAACCGGGTACTAGCACCAACATTGAAGAACAAGCCTTTGGATTCGACTTTAACGAAGCATCTCAAGAGACCACCGAAGGGACCTTCTTGAATCCCTTTGGTACATCTATTCACTCTTCTCCACCTAGTTCTCCTTCAACATCTATATCAAGTTCTACACTGTCATCTCCCTTACATCCAAACATGCCTAAGTTCTCATCTCACTCTACTTTCACCGAGGATTCCTTGCCGGGACCGAGCACTTTACCAAAAGCTTATGCCGGAAATTTCGTGGCCAAGACACAATTTGTTTAACTAGTAGAGCGAAATCAATTTAGTGGTTTGCCTACCGAAGACCCGCAACAGCATATGGAGACTTTCTCCGATCATTGTGATGCTATTTCTCAACCCGGGATTACTCAAGATCAAATTCGTTGGGTTCTTTTCCCGTTCTCTCTTATTGGAAAAGATAAACAATGGTTTAAGATTCTTGATAAGGCGACCATGGAGATTGATACTTGGAAAAAGCTTGCATTGGCGTTCTATCAAAAGTTTTACCCCCCTGAGAAGAGAAACTTGCTAAGAGCCTCCACCACCGATTTCCAACAACGAGATGAGTAGAGTCTTTATGAATCATGGGAGAGGTTCAAAGCCTTGGTTAGATCTTGCCCCCATCATGGTTTATCGCAATGGTTCCTTGTCCAACAATTTTGGAATGGTTTATATGAAGATTCAAGGGCCATACTCAACATGGGTTCCAATGGAAGGTTTACCGAGGTAGATGATGAGCAAGCTTGGTCTAGAATCGAAGAAATGACGGTTCACAATTCTCAATATTCTAGGCCTAGAAAGGTAAATAGAGGGGGAAGGCATGAGCTTGATGCAATCACACAAGTTAGTGCAGATCTTGGGGCACAATTGAAGACCCACATGGACGCCATCGATAAGAAGCTCCAAGGTCACTGTAATCAAGGTCAAGGCACAAGTTCTTCCCACCAACAATCAATCCATCAAGTTAATGCTATGGGAGTGGTTTCTCCAACCTCTTATTATGAGATATGTGAGATTTGTGGGATATATGGGCATGAGCCTCAACATTGTCGAAGTAGCATTGAGCAACTTAATGCTTTTCAAGCATACAAACAAGGTGCCCCATACTTTACTTACAAGGCTCAAAATGTGCAAAATCCTCATATGTTCCAAGCCTCTCAACAACAAGCTCTACAATAAAACCGTCCATCATATGTTGCTCCTCCCTTAAGGGACAATCAAGGCTACCAAGGTTACCAAGGCAATCAAAGGCCTTTTAACAACTTCCAACAACAAAATTCTTACCAAAACCAAGGTGCCTTCAACAATCAACAAGGGTTCAATTATCAAGGGAACTTTAATCATCAAGCTCAACAAGGTAGTTTCCAAGGAAACCAACACTCTCAAGGGTTCCAAAACAACCAAGGTTACCCAAATCACAATCATGGTAACTTTCAAGGCCTAAATCAAGGCAATTCTCAAGGGTTCCAAGGGAACTTTCAAAATCAACAAGGGTTCCAAAATGCTCAACATGACAACAAGCCAAGGAGCCGATCTCCAACTCATGACTATGGCATTCCCCTAGCCATCACTAATACTCCACATAACCAACAATCTCCGACTCGGGATTTTGACATGCAAAAGACGATGTTGGACATGCAAAGGAGTCAATTTGAGATGCAAAGAAACCAACAAGAATTCTATGCTCAACTTCAAAAGGAAAACAAGGCAAGAGATACACATGTTAAGATGCTTGAAACCCAACTAGCTCAAGTTGCCTCGGGTAGCTCATCTAGGCAAAAAGGTCAACTACCTCCTCAAGGCGTACCATCGAAATTTGAAACCGTGAATGCTATCACTTTGAGGAGCGGTGCATCCTATGATTCTCCCTTGTTTCCTAATGAACATGAAGCTATGAAAGAAGTGGAATCTCCATGCCAAGGCAATGAAAATTTGGGGAATCTCATGGAGGAGCAAGTCTTATGGGAAATTGAAAAACCGATTGAAGACAAGCTTTTCCCACCCCAAGAAGAAAGTAAAGCAATGAAGAAGGTGACAAGTGAAAAATCCAAGCCTAATGAACTTGACAAGAACAACATCAAGTTGCCGTTCCCATCGAGGCAATTGAAGACAAAGGCGGATGTTCAATTTGATAAGTTCGTTGATATTGTGAAAAAATTAGATGTGAACATCCCCTTCACCGAGCTAATTACCCAAGTCCCGGCTTATGGGAAGTTTATGAGAGATATATTGACAAGAAAGCGATCCTTAGACAAGGTAGAGACCATAGCATTTACAAGAGAGGTGAGTGATCTTATTCAAGGCTCCACCTTACCTAAGCTCAAGGATCCGGGTAGTTTCTCAATCCCATGCACCATCGGGAATTTGAAGATCGAGAGGGCGTTGTGTGATTTAGGGGCGAGTGTAAGCATTCTCCCTTATTCTGTTTGTGAGCAACTTGGAATGAAAGAGCTCGAGTATACCTCGATTAATATATTACACTCCAAATGGCGGATCGTTCACTTAATCAACCATTAGGAATGTTGGAGGATGTGCCATTAAGGATCGACAAATTCTTCATTCCGGTTGACTTCCTTGTACTTGATATGCCCGAGGATGCAACCACCCCTATTATTCTCGGACGACCATTTCTACACACCGCCGGTGCATTGATCGATGTTAAGAAGGGTAGGATCACTTTTGAGTTAGGCGACGAGAAGCTTGTGTTTGACCTTCAAGGCAACACCTCGCCTACAAATGAAAAATCATGTTATATGATCCATGCCGTCAAAGACATCGAGCTAGGGAATGAGTCGGGTGAAAAGCTTGATGAGGTAAACAATTTGGTTACCTTGTGTGAAAATTTGAAAAACTTTTATATGCTTGATTGTGAGGAGCTAGAAAGTAGCTCGGAGGTGATTAATCCCGCTTGCTTGAGTTTTAATCCACTCCATCTTGGTGAGTTGAAACATGATGACTTGAACATGGATAAGTCGATTGGAAAGAGGAAGGTTGAGCCTCCTTTGAGGTTCCATGAAAAGAAATGGAAATTTGGTTATATCCCGAAAGATTGCAAGTACAAGTTCAAACCATTGAATATAGCCAATCGGGATGACCCGGGGACGTCAAGGCAAGGTTATGAAGAACCGTGGAGTGTATGTTGGTGTTCCACGAGCTTTGTTGAAGATTGTTCAAGAGCCTTCGACTTGTTGCTCCGTGCCCTCGAATGCTATGGAATTGTGTGCAATTGTGTTGATGAAGAATGAAGATTCCTCACAAGCCTTGGTTTGACGGAGTTCCTCAAGAACCGTCGTGTTGTATACATCTCTTTCCTCTTCCTTTCAATTATTGAGTTGTATTTGTGTGAGTTTGGTTTCTAGGATTTGCGTGTTTTGTGGAATTCTTGTCGTTTGGATTTTTGATGAGTGATGTGAGGGAGGGATTTTTTATTGAAGTTATTGAGCTTGATTGATAGGTTTGAAGTGAAGATGAAGAGTTTTGAAGGGTTATGGATGATAGAAGCTTTGAAACTTGGTAGAGGAAGTCGGTTTTGAGCTTGGTTCAAGCTTTTGGGGACGGGATTTTGGATCCCGAGGTATTATTTGTCATTTGGGTGGAAGACTTGGTAAAATCAAGGGGATTGAAGAACTAGAGAGGTGTCACGGCCGTGATGAACCCCTCACGACCGTGACAAGTTGTGCTTTAAAAGACTGCTCTCTGACAGGCCATCCCGCCCGTGATGAGCTTGATCCCGACCGGGACGAAGCCTTCCCGCCCGTGATGGTCCCGTCACGACCGGGATGGGTTCCTGCAGCCCCCTTCGCCTTCTTTTCTTCATTTAAGCCCCACCCCACCACTTTATACCCCCACCCAACCTCCCTACTCACCTTTGCCACTATCATTTCATTCTTACACTTCAATTATACACCTTCATCTCATCTTCTCATCACTATACACCAAGTTTTCCCTTAAATCCCAACCTCATTTAACCAATGCAAGCCCGATACTTCAACCATGCCACTATATTTAGGAAGAGGAGGAATATCGATGACAAAGACGAGTAAAGTGCCAAAAATGATCATTGAGACGATGGAGATTGTTGAGTTGCTAACCGTTTGGTGGGCACGACTCTCTTTTCTTTTCCGTCTTTTATTTGCTAGTCTTTCTTTGTTTGTTCCCCTTTCTTTTATGCATTTGGTGTCATGGCGGCCCTCGGGGCCTTTGTGGTTATTGCTCCCGATTCTCGATGACGTGATTACATCGAGAATCATTTGAAAAATTCAAATTGACAAGTTCTTTTCACTTTTTTTTATTCCTTTTTTTGGTAGAATTTAGTCGGAATCCGGGCTAGGTGACTTGATTACACCTAGCCCTCCCCTCCCATTTCCTTTTATTTTCTCCCTTTTATTTCCTCCCCCATCCATATGTTTTCTCGTCTCGGCCCTAGGTGACTTGATTACACCTAGGCCCGACACATTCTACCCTTTCTTCACTTTCATTTTTCATTTTTAGTTTAATTTTCCCTTTTTTCTCTTCTTTTTAGTGTCTTCCACACACTATCGATCGAGCATGAGGACATTGCTCGGTTTAAGTGTGGGGGAGCGATATCTTAGTTTAGATTAGCTTTATTTTCGTAGTTTTTTCGAATTTTTTTTAAAATCTCTAAAAATTCGAAAAATTTCATAAAAAAACCAAAAAGATTTTCTTTTGTGTCATTTTCCTTTTTTGGCTTTGTGTCGTATATTTGTTGTTTTGTGTGTGTTTTGCCCTCCTTTTTCCTTATAGATTGCTTGATCACCGTTAACTTTGGAGGGCTCTCAAGACATCCGGTAATATCCTTTCATTTCTTTCTCCCTTTCCCTCTTTTTCTCTTGCGGAGTTTGGAGGATGTTTTGTGATGGATGCTCGGGTGGAGCTTTTTGTAGTTTGCGGATTGATGTGGTGGCTTGTTTGGAAACTTTGGGGTGGTGTTTGTTTATTTTTTGTGTGTGTTTGTTTTATTTTGTTTTGTTTTGTTTGTCTCATTTTCTTTCGTCTTTATTTTGTCTTGTATAGTTTGTAGTGTAGAAAATGTTTTCAAAAACCCGGTTTTGAGGCTAGTGCGCAAATGTTTACTTTCTCTTTCTAGTAATATGAATCGATTCTTGGACTTTAGTCTTGTAGAATGACTTTAAATCAATAGTTTCGTTGGTTCTTTACCTTGTGTCCACCTAGTCTACTAGGGATTTACTGCGGAATTTGCATTTTGACCACCTTGACCACCCACAGAGTGAAAAGGTCTTGGTTTCTGAGTCCCGTCTCTAAGGTGACCATGTTCGAAATTGTTTGATTAGTCCAAGTTTCCACCTTTTTGTGGGTTTGAAGGGAAATCGCGCCCGTCTCACCCATTTCCCTACCTTCTACACATATCTCACAAATAAGTTGCATTTTGTCGAGGTTTCTATACTTGGTTGTGATGATTGCCTACAATACAAAATTTAGCCAAAAGGGCAAACCAAAAAAAAGAAAGAAAAGAAAGAAGAAAAAGAAAAGGCTCAACAAATCAAAAACAAAATAGAAAAGAAGAAAAAGAAATGGCATAGCAAATCAAAGCAAAATACAAAAGAAGAAAAATGCCAAGAAAATCATTTCAAAAAAAAAATCTTACCCCTAAAAAATAAGCCTTTTACCGATTGTTATCGTGAAAAGCCTACCAAAGGACCGAGTCCCTAGGAAAGATGATAGCGATAATGGTCGGTATTCCCTCACTTTGCAACAATATCCACCTTTTTACTTGGACTAGTTAGGCTATTTTTGAGCTTGGGACGACCCTCTTGGCTTATCGCTAAAGGAGGCGGAGTTTCACTTTACCTACAGTGTCGACTAACTCCGTGGCTCATCCTTTTTCCATCCCGCCTATCTGTAGACACCCGTATTTTGCCTGCTAGTGTCTATAGCAGTTCCCGACAAAACACCCAATGATGATCGGACGTAAACGTGATTTAATACGCTCGAATACGGACTCGAAATTAATAGTATCCAACGTGGGCATTTAGCGGAGTGCAAATCTCTCAAAACCGACCTCAAATCCAGGCCCAGTGGGTCGTTTCCAATAAAATGAGACTAATTTGGGTCAAAACCGTCACCGGAAATAAAACCGTCTTTTAGCAACCGTGTCAAAACCCGGTCTAAGTCGAATCCCGAGACGAACCAGCCTCACACTATGTCCAAATACACAAAATGAATCAAGTCACAACAACCAAATCATTTCAAAAATGGTCAACAATCTTTCCCTAAATACATTCCACCCGATTTGACCCACTCGATCGAGTGGCTTAGGCCCACTCGATCGAGTAAGCCTGTGAACCGGCTGAACCGGACTCGAACCGGGCACTCGATCGAGTGCACCTGCACCATGCGACCGAGTGCACCTGCACCACTCGATCGAGTGACCCTAAACCGGGATATTTTTCGTATAAATACCCCGTCACCCCACAACATTTCATAACTTTTTCCAACCTTTTACCACCCTCATAATCTCTCATTTACAGCCACATTTCAGCATCAACCTTACTCCGACACACACATACAACCCTAATCCCAAGATCAAAACTCGTCAAAGACCCGAAAGCATCCTCTCCCTAACCATACACACCCTAAATCACCCTACATATCTCGACACTCCCGCGCGCACACGCCGCTACTATGAGTCCGTTTCCGAGACCAATTAAGCATGTAGGTTGAGGGTTTAATTCAAATCCCGACATCTCTTTCTTCCTTCTCCTTTTTTTTGTTTCTTTATATATACATATATACGTACTATTATTATTAGTCGATATTAACGACACTAATATTTTATTTACTAACACTAACTTTTAATTTTATGCGTACTAACTTTTTAATTTGTATTTGTATACTAATATTTCATTTTTGCTACTAACATTTTATTTATCGCAATCTAACATTTTGTTTATGTACGCTACCACTAACATTTATATTATCGTTCATTTATTATCGTCGTAACTAAATAATACCGCGTACGTATAAGTTAATAAACCTTTTCCGGATTGAACACGTTTGACTATGACAACCGCTCCAAGTCCGTTTAATCCCTTTACAAGTCGCAACGGTGGTGACACCCTTTCGAGGAGCGCCGCCCCAAGCACTTAAGGGCGTAACGTGATCGTGGTCGTATGTAGTTGAACGCGTCCGATACCATTTTCAAGATTGGTACAAAACCCGTTGACACTAAACCGAACATCACGTAATCCGTAAGGATTAGTAACGATGTCGTAACGCGGAGGGAATTAATTTCGTCCTAATCCGATTCAAAATAATTTTACAACACTTATTTCAAAATAACCGATAACCGATCTTGCAATCATACAATATATGTTTCGAGCGTCGTAAACCGAGTCGCGTTTAGATTGTGTAATATTTTCACGTAACTCGACTAGTTATCAATTTAAACAACAAAAATTGAAATCGCCACCTTTTTCGAATCGAGTAGCACCTCGAACAGAGGGCACTCGATCGAGTGACCCCTCAAAAATGAGGCAGAGGGACCTGTACAGGGTCACTCGACCGAGTCCCATCCATGACTCGGTCGAGTGATCCATTTTGTACTAGAGCGTTAGCTTCTCACATCACTCGAGCCTCGTCAAATCTTTTTCTACGACTTTAGTCATCACGTGTCAAGTCTATCACGTGCTTATCCTTTTTAAAATCATGGATTACATTTTTTATTCTAATCATTTTTAATTCGATTATTCTATTTTTTCGCTCTTTGTATTGTAAATTCCGGGTTGTATTCCGCCCGTGTAATTTGTAGTTTATTTACGAGTTTTCTATTTTCGATGTTTGCCATTTATTGCCCTAAATGAACATCGCAGGCTAAACAACTCCGACGATAATTTAGATGCACTAAATGACGTAGTTCACACGTAATTCACATGCTTAGTTAAAGTGTTGCTTGCATAACATTTCATCGTCAAAAAAACGCGCGTACACAAAAATCGAACGATATCTTAGTAGAGGCCGCTAAGAGCTGGCGAGGTTGAGTGTCCTTCGTGGGTTTCCCAACATGTACTCTCACCCCTTACTCAGAACCATGGTTTCCGGATGTCCAAAACCGTTGGCATACGAGAGTCATTCGATGCACGATATCCGATAAACTCGGCGTCGGTATCGTTAGGAGAGCTTGCAGTTTATCCTCTTGCTTATGAGCATTACTTACAGTTTAACCTCTTGCTTAGGAGTCTTCCTTGCAGTTTAACCTCTTGCTTAGGAGAGTGCCAGCTTTTCAAAAGGTAGAAGATGTTTCGCCATCGTCCACCCTCACATTGGCACTTGATGAAGATGAGATGTTTTCAACCATTTCACTTTCATGATATTTTGAAGGCTTTTGTTGATTTGTGAAAACTACAGCCCGTCTTTTTGCTTTAAGGGGTTGCACTTAAGTGATGTCTACTACCTTCATACGCTTCATGCTAGAAGGGACGAGGCTTTGAATATTATTGCTAACTTTCACTTATTTGACCTCTTCACCGTAGGGAGGCACATTACAACTTGTCCTTGTGAATACCCCTAGACGACTAAAGATTCTACTTTTAGACGAATTTAAGCGCTTGAGTATTGACGTTTCTCCACTTGAAGTTGATGGATTGACGATGAACTTATTGCCCCCTTCACATGTGCCTAGCTTATTGAAGATGGACAAACGATTATTCAGTGGAAGTTGATGTCCTTCTTTAGTAGCAATTGTTCCCAACCGATGGAACACAGAAGAACGCGATCTCTTCGTGGGTGGGCGTATCTTATCAAAGAATGAGAGTTTTGATGGACGTACATTACTTTCATTTTCATTATCTTCACTTCCCAGGACAGAGATTGTGTTGATACTGACGTGGTTGATAGTCTTTACAGGAAATAACTTTCTTTTTTTGAGGATACATCAAGCTTCTCTTTCCTTGTTTTCTTTGATGATGGACATGCCGTGATTTGAGCTTCTTTAGCCCCCTTGATTTCTTGTGCATCACTGTCTCCCAGGTCGCGATGGTTTGATTGGTTGCTACTGTTTCTTCACGATCCAGGATGATTCTTCCTTCTTTAACAAGTTGCATGAACTTTTCTTTTAGAGTTATGCATTTCTCAAGAGGATGACTAATCAACCTGTGATAGCGACAATAATTCTAATTGTTCTTCATGTTAGCTTCTTGAGGTCGTTTTGAGTCCGGTTTTTCGAGGAGGTCATCCAACATATTTGACAGGTTAGAATCATGAAACTGATACTGTTTGCCTAACATCTCTTTTAAAGTAAATTAATTCTTATTGTTGTTTGATATAGGATTTCTCAATGTCTTCGTAGGTACATTGCTGACGTTGATGACCATGGACTCCTTTGATGTCGTATTGGTGCCTTCACTAATCTTCTTATGTTCTTGTCTCCAGAAATGTGTTGCCTTATTTTGATTGTGGCTGTTGATCGTGATTTCCATGTTATGAGCTCGCGTTGCTAACTCCTGGAAGCTTTTTGGTTTGATCCCATTCAAGATGTAGAGGAGATCGCAGCTCATTCCGTTGATGCACATTTCGACCGCTGAAGTTTCATTCAAATGCTCCTTGCATTCAAGACTGAGGGCATGCCAACGGTTAAGGTAGACAATGACCGTCTCATCATCCCACTAGGAAGTGTTTGTCAACTCGCTCATGCTTACAATGTGCTTGGTGCTGTAGAACCTGTTGAGGAATTCATCTTCCATACGACCCCAACTGTCGATTGATTCGGCTTCCAAATCCGTGTACCACTCAAAAGCGGTTCCCTTGATAAAGCGCATAAACTGTTTGATTAGGCGATCGACAGTGGTTCTAACATTGTTGCATGTCTCTACAAAGTGCGCAATGTGCTGCTTCGGGTTCCCTTTTCCATCGAACTGCT
This sequence comes from Agrostemma githago, assembly GCA_958450325.1. Classification (NCBI taxonomy): domain Eukaryota; kingdom Viridiplantae; phylum Streptophyta; class Magnoliopsida; order Caryophyllales; family Caryophyllaceae; genus Agrostemma; species Agrostemma githago. The sequence continues at coordinate 73,712,339 of OY288239.1, read as the reverse complement.
GAAACTTGGGGGGGTTGATATCCGGAAGGCATGCGTAGACCATCAATTCTTTTAGTGTAAGGCTTGATATATCTTCCAGTGGAGGGACCTTCATCGAGTTGGATCTTGATCTCGTCAGCTATCAGACTCTGCAACTGCTCCGGGTGTAAATACCGGTCTTGTTCTTTGAAGGCTTTTCACCATCTTTTTTCTCGTCTGAAGGTGATGCGAGGACTTGCCGTGGGTCCTACCGATCAAATAGAGACCAACTAAACCTAACACGTAGCTAGAGTAAGTCGGGTCGAGTCCACGGGGACGGTAATAGGTGTCTAGACTAAGGTCAACTCAAAAACAAGACTAGGTCGCCAACACAACACAAAGAGGGAGAAACTAACAAGAATTGATTAATTATGATGATTGGAAGGGGTGAAAGTGGACTAACAATGAACTAGGTATAACATGAACCAAATGAAACACTAAAGCTAAATGAAACAAGCAAACTAGAGAAATAAAAGCTAATAGGATGGAGAAATCAAATTGGGAAAAGATAGGGTTAGTTTGGATTCATAAGTGTAGTGGGATAGTTGGAAGATCGAGGGGGTAGGTTTCACTTAGTTACTAAGGTCGGTCCGCGCTCTCGCGTCAAAGATAAAACCCGAATACTCATGCAAGATGCTACTCAATACACAAGGATTCAACCACAAATCAATCACACAATGGGAAGAGGAAGACTAGCATGAGAAGGATGGCCAATTCTACTCAAACAAGCAATTCATCAAACACATAGTGTGCTTAACATGTGTTTAGTAACAAAGAATCCACCTTTACCCTCAATCAAACCCTAACCATCCATAATCCACACTTAATCCCCCTACTAACCCCACAAAAGTCTACTCAAACATATCTAAATTAACATCAACATACACAAGAGAAATCGACACAAACACCAAAACATTCATTATGGAACTAGCAAGAACAAAGAACAATATGCAAAGATTAAAACTTGAATGATTGAACAAAGATTAAGAGAAAAGAGAATAAGAAGATTATACCAACTAACAAGGGGATGAAAAGATGAAAACTTGTTGTTCCGGTTATGGAAACAATTAAACCCGACTCTGAGTTCGGATCTTAATTAACGTAATTGAAGTTCAAAGTGATCGATGTAAGTCTTCCTTGACTCTCCCTTTCCTCCTCACTCCGATGGTCGAACTTTCCCGGTGGAGATAGTCTGCCCCTGCACAGGGAACACACAGGGCCCCGGAGGTGTCCAGGGGAACCCTCTCTGATGCCTAAGTCAATCCGTGAAATGCCTTAACGAACCTAGCTCGCGAGGAACTAGGCGGCGGTTTTTAGAGTGAGAGTCTAGAGAGAGAATTTCCAACCCCCCTTTCTTGTGGGAAATGGAAGAGTATTTATACCTTCCCACAAGAGAGAGGAAGGAGGAGAAAGAGTGAGAGAATGGGTGGATGAGGGGGTGACAAGTGGCTTCACCTCATCCACTCATTTCCCTTTACCTTTAGGCAAAATGACGGGAGGGCCTTTGATTTTCCCTGCTCCTGTTGGGCATGCGAATACCCAAGAACCAGGAGGCAGGGAGTACTGGTTGCCCTGCTCGGCGGGCAGTGACGCCCTGCCGAGCAGGCGGATGCCTTAGAGTGATGGCTTCTCGCTTCATGACCTTCCTGGTAGGTCCTTCTTTATTCCCGGGTCGGGCCACCCTGGGACCCAAAATGGCGGGCGACCCGTTTGCCGGCTTCCGACCCCCATCAATTGGCCCTCGCCGGCTAAGAGGAAGCAGGGTTCTCCTTGGTAGGCGATCTCTGGGATGGGAGGTTGACTTCTTAGCATTTAATGCGTTGCATGTTCCCGAGGAAGGAAGCTCAACTGCATGGGATATGCAAAGAGTCGGAATGTTTTTCGGCTCATGATTACCTCTTGCAAAGAGGATTTTTGGGCAGCGTGCCTCCTCAGTGATTGGTTCTTCTCTTTATTGAAGTGGTTGGGGTGCCATAAATGGTGTGTTCTACCCTTGTATAAATTCCAATCCTTACCACTTCTTACGGTTCATCATCAATCCTTCTTCTAGCTTTATTTTCTCTTTACAAGAACAATGTCTTGGGTTAAGAAAACCGTTCTTCGCTGCGGGGTTCGTGTGGGTACGTTTCGCTTCAAGGGATTTTGGAGATTAAGATATCCAAGGGCGGCTTTTCTGGCCCTGCGTCGCAGTAGGCGACTACGGCTTCGCTCTTCTCTGAACGCCAGGAGGAGAGCTGCCAGAAGGAAAGCTGCCAGGGTAGGCAAGCGTCCTATCCAAACTTCATCTCCACCTGGGCCCATAACCGGGCGCTGCTCCGGCTGCTTTGATCGGGGGTGCTATACGTGCTTCCCCTGGCTACACCCCGAGCAATTCGTTCCTAACTGTCCTGAGTTTAACTCATCCTCTGAGTCGGGCCCTTCTTCCTCTGTGAGGAAGACGGGTTGTGGTTCCTGTGATGATGTTAGGACGGTCCCTTATGGTAGGGACTGGGATATCAGCAGTCGTGATTCCGGGGATAGTGAAGGCCAAGGCTACTCCTCCGACGGTGGAGAGGACTTCCCTACTGATCCTTTCAAGGACTCAAACAATTGGGACTAGGGGTCAGCTTTGGATGACTACAGCCCAAAGAATTACTCGGGCCCTGATGATGACTAGGTCTGCTCAGGGCTTGCAGGCTGATTAATTGAGCCAGGAAGTCAGGCTCTTTTCTGTACTTTTTATTTGTTTTTTGAATGTAACTTGCCCATTTTGGGCCTTTTTTCCTAATGAATGAAAAAAGATCAGGCTGTTTGGTTACGTTTTTGTTGCTTTTTTTTTTGAATGCGGGGATGACGTCATTAGGTGATCAGCCCTCTGACGCCCTTTGTCTTTTCGAGGCCCTTCTTGGGAAGAGGTGGGCGGTTGATGTTCAAAATGCGACACGTGGGGTAGTTTTTGGGGAAGTATTGTCAGAGGGGCGGCCCTTCAGCTTCCTGGGCTTATATAAGCCTCTCTCCTCCCCCTATTTCTCTTTTTCTCACTTTTCAAACTCGAAAACCCTCTTCATTTCTCCACTATTTGGGAACTCTTTTCTCAAGACTGAGAAGATTCCTCCCTCGGATTTCCAAGCGGCGATCACCGTTTCTAGGTTAGAATCTTGCACTTAAAACCCTTTTCTTTTTAGTTTCTTCACATCTTATCTTCTTGATTCGATGTCTCGTGCTCGTATTCTTACTTTTATCGACCCGTCGTTTGAGAGGACTGAGGATGGAGAGGAGGGTAGGACTAACTTGGCCTCCTCGTCCGGGGTTAGTTCCACTGGGGAGGGTTACCTTGAGGAAGAAGATGCTAATTCCCCTGAACCTGCCCCCTTTGACGTCGTTGATTCCGACGACGATGCCTTGGAGATAAACCCCTCTAGGATAGCCCTTCCTCTTGTCCCCAGGGAGAGGGGGAGGACGTATTATCTAGATATGGTCAAGTACCACATCCCCTTGAGGACTTACCCTGAAGCCAAAAATCGAGATTTGATTTTGGCACTTAACGCTGCTGAGGCCATTGAGGACTTTTACAATTTTGGGGAGGGGTATACAATTGTGATTCCTGGGGAGAAAGACACAGTGTGCTGTCCCCCTGACGGTTGCATAACCGTTTATCACAAAAGTTTTGAGTTTGGCCTGCGATTCCCCCTGCACCCCTTCCTGGAGGAGGCCTTCAGGCGGATGAATGTGGCTATAGCCCAGCTAACAGCCACCGCGATCAGGTCGTTAATATCCTACACCTGGACTTGCATCTTCCATGGGGAGGGACCTACTATTGATGCCCTGCGTTATATGGTGGGGCTGCAAATGGTGTCCTCATCAGGGGGGGATGGCTCCCCTGGATACTGGTCCCTTCAGAGGCAGAAGGGCTACACTCTAGTCTGGCCGGCTTTGAACAGCCTGAAAGACTGGAAGAACAACTTTGTATATGTACACAGTGCTTCTGGGTGGAAGTTTCCCAGACACTTTAGAAATCATGTCCATACTCGCCTGGAAACCCGTGAGGAGTACCACCCAGGTGTTGGGGAGAAGGCCTTGGAGTTAAAGCTAAACAGTCTGGACGAGAAAGTAATCAAGAAATTTGCGGCTGTCACTGATAAGTCCGGCGTCTGCTGCCCTGCATTCTGGCTTCCTCATGCAGACCTCATTGCTACGGACAACTATTTGGGCCGTGTGGGCCTGATTCCTGGCCTTGAAGAAGGTAGTTCAGGGATTTTTATCGGCCTTGTTGCTCTGTTTTTCTATGTTTCTTTCTAACTGGTTATTCTTTTGCCCTGCAGATTCCAATTCTCGCCTCTGGTCGAGGAAGGAGGTGAGAAGACTTGGCCTAAACAAGGATTTCCTGATCATTTCAAGGCGCCCCTCCCTTCCTTCGAGTTATAAGAAGGGTGAGAAGAATTTAATGAGGTTCGTGAAGAGTCTTTCATCCACACTACTACAAAATTAGTCATAGACATGACCTAATAGACATAGGTTAAAAGTAAAACCTACATCTATTTTCAATAGACATAGGTTATTTAAAAAACTGATGTATATATAAGAGAATATACATAGGTTAAAATTAAAATCCATGTCTATAAATTACAGACATGGGTCAGAGTAAAACCTATGTCTATAATATATAAATAGGAGTAGAGTATATAAAAATCCGTGTATATTGAAATAAAAATCTAATATTCACCCCACCCAACAGGAAACCCTAATAAGAAACCCAAAATTGATGCTCATTATTAGGGAAAGCAGCCAAAACGCAAACCCAAAACACAGTCAATGACGCTCGACGGCATCACTTCCTGCCGCCAGAATCAATCCACGCTCGCCGGCATCAGTTCGTCTTCTTTGCCGGCGTTGTTCTTTTCTTCTCCTTCATTTCCTTTTCCGCTCTCAACATCAATTCCTCTTCCGCTCTCAACATCAATTCCTCTTCCTTCATTTCTCGCCGTCATTTCGTTTCTCCGTCGTCATTTATTCCGACAGCAGGTCAGTTTGCCGCCAATTCCTCTTCCGCTCCCGTCAGTTTGCCGTCAGCAGGTCAGTTTATCAAATTGCCTTCTGTGAATTTGATTTCCATTAGTTTTTTCTTTCCACTTTCGAGAACAGTGTTTACAAGTTGATTTTAGACAGATTCTAATTTCATTTTGTTTGATTTCGTTTCATTTGATAAGTGTCTTTAATCTGATTGATTAATTGTTCTTTTCTATTGTTATTACTGTCTCTGATACCGATTTTAGGCGAGTTTTTATATAATCTAACCTTCTTTTGTTTATCTAATTGATTGAGTGTTCGCTTTTGATAATCTATTCTCAGAAATCGATTGATATGAATTTCTACACTATCAGACCTTGTTTCACTTGATTAAGTTTCATTTGATTAGATTCTTCATCTCACTGTTTAATTGTTCATTTTTGATGTCATAATTACTCTATGAATCTGACCTTGTTTCATTTATCTGATTATTAGTTGATTATTCGATTTTCATTTTGTTCTTTCTCAAAAATCGATTTAATTCTAGATACATTCTACTGGTAGACATTCGAGATACAATAGAGTTTAAGTTGACGGTAGGCGCATCTGATTAAGCTACTAGTAGACATTATAGATACACTAAAGGTAAGAGGCATATATATATTGCTAGATATTGCTAGAAGCTTTGCCTTCTGTTTTTAAATGTGCACAGTCTGTCTTATACTCCCTCCGAGTTCTTATTATTGTCCCACTTTCCTTTTTGGGCTGAGTTTGATTTTTGTCCCACTTTCCTTTTTAGGTCATCAATGTGTGGCTCACAATTACTCTTCCATTTCTCTCTCTTCCTATTCTTTTTTGAACCACTCGTTTCTTCTTCCTTATTTTTCATCCCAAAACTTTTTGGGACCATAATAGAAACTCGGAGGGAGTATAACTTTTGCAATGCCTTTAGAACTTTAGTGATATTTGTGAGCTTGTAAACGAAATTGTGTAAACTTTAGTCTAATCTGGGTCTATTGAATTTGAAATATTTAGCCTCAGTTGTTTTTAGGATTAATTTCATTTTCTATGAGTTAAGTTCAGTTCAGTTTAGTCCATGTTATATAAGTTTAGTTCATTTCATTATAGTTTAGGTGTCTGGTTTCCCTCCTCCAAAAGAACAAAGGTATGCAATGTGTTAACCCCATTTCAAAGTGTTTTGTTGATGCCGAAACTAAGATGTACTATATGGTTCCTTCATTTACAGTGTACTAATACCCCACTTCAATGTGTGTTGTTTTTTGTCTTCATTTTAGGATGCCGGAGTTCAGCCGTCATTAGTCATAGTGTACTTTGGAGGGAACGATTCGGTGGGAACAGAGGTATACAACGTGTTAACACTACTACAATTTCAATTTAAGAGGATGCTCATTTTAGCACGGTTTGACACGGAAGCGTCCTATATTATTCATCATGTTTTGGCGCGTTTAGTATTCTGTTAAACAGCTCGGTTATTCAAACGAACCGTCTTTTTTAATAGAAATCAAGTGCGGTTAGTTTGACTAACCGTCTTGTTAAAACAAAATAGCACGGATCAGAAAGAAACCACGCTGTTTGTTCAATGTAATTCCAGGAGGGTCCATCCTTTTGTTATTTTCTCAATCCCAGGCCCTTCTTCCTCGTCCAAAAGCGCATAGCCGCATATCCATCGCAGGCCTTCTTCCTTCCCTAAACCCTAACGCCACTAATACCACCCGTCGCCACAACCAACCACATGTCCTCGTTTTTCTTTCTCCCTCGCCACCCTTGAACGCCTGTTGTATGTCGCCTTCTGTTTGTGTTTTTTTTCTTCACTTTTTTTTTTTTTTTTTTCTGTTTTCAGTTCACAGCGCTATTTGTGATTATATTTGATTCGTTTTTGAGGTTTGACTAATCTTTCGCTGGTTTGATTCCGCTCACTCTGTATAATCGCTATTTTCGAAACTTCCATCATTTGACTCCAATTAGGTTAAAAAGATAACTTAAGATTGATTTTATTTGGTATATCATGACTGTTTATCATGTATTCTGAACTAAAACTTCGTGATTAATTTGATTTGGAGCATATATTGCGGTAAATGTTGAATGAATTTAGTTGGATGTGTGCAATTTTTGCTTCCTAGGGTTTATCTTCGATCAATCAGCTCCCTCATTGTTTAATTTTCGTTTGCATGTGTTCATTCTCTTTTTTTGGTTCAATTCTGAGTTCCTTCTTCGTGTTTTGGCTGTGTTCCTGGTTTTATTCGCATTTTTAATCTATTACTGATGGTTTTCGCAGACAAGTGAAGCTGGTGGTCGTGTTATGATAGTTGTATATCACAATTCATGCTCAAACGTGATGTGTGATGGTTTTATATCGTTGTAGCCCTTATGTTAGAACAACGACCAATGTTTAGACCGTTTGGTGTAAGTTTTGACTCTTTGATTTGTTAACTTTGGTTTTGTAGTCCTGAAATCGGTATGTGGTTATGGTCCGATTCATTTGTTGTTTGTTGTTAGAAATATTAGGCTGATATACAACATAAACTGAGAGGCAAGGAGTTTTTAGGTAAGTAGTGATTTTGCACCTGCAAATGCCCAATCCAACGGCCGACAATAGGCATTGGGTGCATGAAGATGCTGTTGTAGGCTACCATGAGGTAAAAACTCAAAGATGAGGAGCCTGTGGCTCTGGTTAGCACAGTAGCCCAGTGGCTCCATTAGGTAGGGTGAATGTAAACGGCTCAACAGGTCCACCTGCCCAAACCCAAGTAACACAAATTATATATATATATATATATATATATATATATATATATATATATAGAGGAAGGATCAAGTGAGTCCTTTTATTTTTTTCGAGTCCATGAGTCCTATCTACCACCATTGATCTAGAGTGGATGGATGGTGGTGATTGATTCTAGTAATTAAGGCAATAACTAACATATTTTGGTAAAAATAAAATAAAATCCTCTTTCCACCCTTAATTATCTCCAACCACTAATACACGTTACTTCCTCACATTCAATTTTTTCCTCACATTCAATTTTTTCATTCACATCCTAACTGAAACCCTTCACCTTCATCATCCCAAACACAATCACTCGACTTCCGGTTTTTTTCAAAACACACCCGCGCATCCTCTCGTCTTCAACTCAAGTAAGACTACATTGAAGCAACTCTCTAACTTTAGCAAAGATAATCTTCAGGCGGCATAATACAAGGTAACTCGCTAATACTCGATTGTTGTACTAAAGAACTAGGTTTAGTTTATATTCGTATCTGATTTCATTAATTTTCTCGCTAATTATTGATTGATTTACTTTGCTGCGTTTGTGCCCTATAATTAATTGGTTTCACTAAAGATTGTTGCGATATCTGGGTATGCATCTGTAGAGTTTAATTGAATTCACCTACTTCATACTATGCTTCTACTCTTCATACTTAGTCTAACATATATTGAATGTTACTCTAATGCGCATATTCAGTTACTGTAATAAACTTGAGGTGTTACTGTAAGGGGTTGTTCAGTTAATTTTACACATGTATGATGTTATTTTAAAGACGACCCTGTGTTACTGTAATGTACAAGACGTGTTACTTTTAATCTCATCTTTGCGTTACTTTGAATGCTAGTAATCTGGTACATTTAATTGTGTAGACGTGTTACTCTAATTTGCACTCTATGTTACTCTAACACTTTCTTTGTGTTACTTTAACGCGTATCAGCTGTACATATGGTGTTTCTTTCACTCGTATCAGTTGTACTTTAATTTTATATACCAGATTAAACTGTAACAATAGTTGTACATAATTATTGTACTTTTCAGATGGCAAAAGGAGGAGACAAATCAAGGTGCGATCGCGGTTGTTGGATAACGTAGATAAGTATGTGGACGCGAGGCAAAAGATCATCGATGGTCCCAAGAGCAAGCCAACAAAGGGTCGAAAAAAATAACGTATCTAACGAATTATGTCATCTTTTTCTAATTACGAATAATGCTTTGTATCGTTTTCGAAACTTGTTATGTACATTAGTATTTTGATTATCACCAATGGAACAATGCTGTGGGAATGAATGAAGTTTACAAAATATACAAATGTGGTCTCATAATCATTGTGTTACATTGACGCATTATAACTGTTACTTTAATGAACAAATGATGTTACTCTAAGTTATTAATGGTGTTATTCTTTGTCTCATGGTTAAACAATGCTATTGTCATCAATTACTCTGACGCATTATATATGGTTCTTAAAAAAAACGAATGTTGTTACTTTGGTAATGAATGATTCTAATCCAAGTTATCCTAAGTTACTTTGGTATTGAATTGTTTAAACAACGTTGCTGTCCTCAATTACTTTCATGCATTATGTCTGTTACTGTAACTAACGAATGGTGTTACTCCAATAGACATGAGATGTTACTCTAACCAAATACACATGTATTAAATAAATATATAGTTAATTGCAACGTAGCACAGCGCTATGTGTAAAAAAATGTGTACAAAATCCAGTTCCTGTGTTTTGTCAATATCCTCCCCAGAAACCGGCTGTCTCTGCAACCTGAACTCCCGAATTAATCCGCACAAGCTTTCCACATTTGCCTTGTCTTCTGCCCTTAGAAGTCCGTATCAGTGAAGCTTCAATGTCGTGTCCACTTCAACAGAAAATAAAACAATACTATCAGTGAAGCTTACGTTAAATCTGGGATCTATAGTACCACTGTATATCATGGAAAACCTAAATAACAAACATAAAACTCTAGAATTTATAACAATTAACCATTGATATGAATCTATGATGAATGAAATGACAATGAAAGCAATATCAACATGAAAATTGACGAAAAAAAGAACGCAAATTGACGCACGACGTATCCATGAATAAAAATTGAAGCAAAACGTGAAAAAAATATCAAAACTCACCATTGTTATACTCGATTAATTGCTTATCAACAGTTGATGAAGATGTCGCGCTCATTGAATCCATGGTAACGGGATTTCGAACTCAGATTTGAATGAATGAATGACGGAACGTGATGACGAAAAAAAAAACTCACCATTCCTGTGCATTCGGTTCTTGGCAAATGCTACCTGCATAAAATTAAAACTCGTTACAAAATGATACTCGTTTTGTGTTACCCTAATTAATATTTGGTGTTACTGTAATTCATAACGTATGTTACTTCAACGCCGTGTCTACTTCAACATAAAACAAAACAATAATATTAGTAAAGCATACGTTAAATCTGGGATCTATACTAAAACGAGAGCAATGAACCACTGTTATTAATCCATGATTAATCAAATGAGTAAATTTCACCTTTTCCACTGCTGTCCTGTGCGTTCGATTCTTTGTCAATACCACCTGCACAAAATTAAACAACATTACACCCATGCAACAAATGTGTTATATCAATTCATAAGTTGTGTTACTCTAACTAGTACACTACGTTACTTTTAACATCATCATCAAAACCCTTTTTCTAAACGTTCACTGTGTTACTGTATTTGCAATTAAGTGTTACTGTAACTCAGAAGGTATGTTACTTCAATGACGTTTCTGCGTTAATATAAATCAAAACAATAGTGTCAGTGTATATCATGGAAAACCTAAATAAGAAACATAAAATCCTGGAATCTATAAAGATCGATAGAGCAACTAATCATTGATAGGAAACTATGATGAATGAAATAACAATGAAAGCAATATCAACATTAAAATTGACGCGCAACAAATGTGTAATATCAATTCATAAGTTGTGTTACTCTAACTAGTACACTACGTTACTTTAACAGCATCATCAAAATCTTTTTCTAAACGTGCAGTGTGTTACTGTAATTGCAATTAAGTGTTACTGTAACTCAAAAGGTATGTTACTTCAATGACGTTTCTGCATTAATATAAAACAATGCAATAGTATCAGTGTATATCATGGAAAACCTAAATAAGAAACATAAAAACCTGGAATCTATACAGATCGAGAGAGTAACTAACCATTGATATGAAACTATCATGAATGAAATAACAATGAAAGCAATATCAACATTAAAATTGACGTTAAAAAGTAACGCAACAATGAAAGCAATAACAACAATGAAAATTGACGTGAAAGAAATATTGAAACTCACCATTGTTATACTCGATCAATTGCTTATCAACAGTTGAAGAAGATGACGCGGTCATTGAATCCATTGTAACGGGATTTTGAGCACATAATTGATTGAATGAATGAACGTGATGAAGAAAGGGTTTTTTTTCTCATGTTTGAATGAATGAATGAATGAACGTGATGAATGATGAATGATGAATGATGAATGAACGTGATCAAGGGAGTTATTGTTTCCTAAATTCTTGGGAGCTATTTTAGGAACGTAAATCTTCCTCTTTTTTTTTTTTTTTTTTTTTTTAAATGGATGCATCTTGTTCATCCATCCTCATCTCATCCAATGGATGGGATGAGGACTTATGGACTCATATAGAGTAAAGGACTCATAAGAGCCTTACTCTCTCTCTCTCTCTCCATATATATATATATATATATATATATATATATATATGGAGAGAGAGAGAGAGAGAGTAAGGCTCTTATGAGTCCTTTACTCTATATGAGTCCATAAGTCCTCATCCCATCCATTGGATGAGATGAGGATGGATGAACAAGATGCATCCATTTAAAATAAAAAAAAAAATAAAAAAGAGGAAGATTTACGTTCCTAAAATAGCTCCCAAGAATTTAGGAAACAATAATTTCCTTGATCACGTTCATTCATCATTCATCATTCATCACGTTCATTCATTCATTCATTCAAACGTGAGAAAAAAAACCCTTTCTTCATCACGTTCATTCATTCAATCAATTCTGTGCTCAAAATCCGGTTACAATGGATTCAATGACCGCGTCATCTTCTTCAACTGTTGATAAGCAATTGATCGAGTATAACAATGGTGAGTTTCAATATTTCTTTCACGTCAATTTTCATTGTTGTTATTGCTTTCATTGTTGCGTTACTTTTTAACGTCAATTTTAATGTTGATATTGCTTTCATTGTTATTTCATTCATCATAGTTTCATATCAATGGTTAGTTACTCTCTCGATCTATATAGATTTAAGGTTTTTATGTTTCTTATTAAGGTTTTCCATGATATACACTGATACTATTGCATTGTTTTATATTAATGCAGAAACGTCATTGAAGTAACATACCTTTTGAGTTACAGTAACACTTAATTGCAATTTCAGTAACACACTACACGTTTAGAAAAGGGATTTTGATGATGCTGTTAAAGTAACGTAGTGTACTAGTTAGAGTAACACAACTTATGAATTGATATAACACATTTGTTGCACGTCAATTTTAATGTTGATATTGCTTTCATTGTTATTTCATTCATCATAGTTTCCTATCAATGGTTATTTGCTCTATCGATCTTTATAGATTCCAAGATTTTATGTTTCTTATTTAGGTTTTCCATGATATACACTGACACTATTGTTTTGTTTTATATTAACACAGAAACGTCGTTGAAGTAACATATCTTCTGAGTTACAGTAACACTTAATTGCAATTACAGTAACACACTGAACGTTTAGAAAAAGGGTTTTGATGATGATGTTAAAAGTAACGTAGTGTACTATGCTAGTTAGAGTAACACAACTTATGAATTGATATAACACATTTGTTGCATGGGTGTAATGTTGTTTAATTTTGTGCAGGTGGTATTGACAAAGAAGCGAACGCACAGGACAGCAGTGGAGAAGGTGAAATTTTACTCATTTGATTAATCACGGATTAATAACAGTGGTTCACTGCTCTCGTTTTAGTATAGATCCCAGATTTAACGTATGCTTTACTAATATTATTGTTTTGTTTTATGTTGAAGTAGACACGGCGTTGAAGTAACATACGTTATGAATTACAGTAACACCAAATATTAATTAGAGTAACACAAAACGAGTATCATTTTGTAACGAGTTTTAATTTTATGCAGGTAGCATTTACCAAGAACCGAATACACAGGAATGGTGAGTTTTTTTTTTCGTCATCACGTTCCGTCATTCATTCATTCAAATCTGAGTTCGAAATCCCGTTACCATGGATTCAATGAGCGCGACATCTTCATCAACTGTTGATAAGCAGCGCAATTAATCGAGTATAACAATGGTGAGTTTTGATTTTTTTTCACGTTTTGCTTCAATTTTTATTCATGGATACGTCGTGCGTCAATTTGCGTTCTTTTTTTCGTCAATTTTCATGTTGATATTGCTTTCATTGTCATTTCATTCATCATAGATTCATATCAATGGTTAATTGTTATAGATTCCAGAGTTTTATGTTTGTTATTTAGGTTTTCCATGATATACACTGATACTATAGATCCCAGATTTAACGTAAGCTTCACTGATATTATTGTTTTGTTTTCTGTTGAAGTAGACACGAAATTGAAGCTTCACTGATACGAACTTCTAAGGGCAGAAGACAAGGCAAATGTGGAAAGCTTGTGCAGATTAATTCGGGAATTCAGGTTGCAGAGACAGCCGGTTTCTGGGGGGGATATTGACAAAACACAGGAACTGGATTTTGTACACATTTTTTTACACATAGCGCTGTGCTACGTTGCAATTAACTATATATTTATTTAATATTTGTGTATTTGGTTAGAGTAACATCTCATGTCTATTGGAGTAACACCATTCGTTAGTTACAGTAACAGACATAATGCATGAAAGTAACTGAGGACAGCAACGTTGTTTAAACAATTCAATACCAAAGTAACTGAGGATAACTTGGATTAGAACCATTCATTACCAAAGTAACAACATTCATTTTTTTAAGAACCATATATAATGCGTCAGAGTAATTAATGGTAATAACATTGTTTAACCATGAGACAAAGAATAACACCATTAATAACTTAGAGTAACATCATTTGTTCATTAAAGTAACAGTTATAATGCGTCAATGTAACACAATGATTATGAGACCACATTTGTATATTGTGTAAACTTCATTCATTCCCACTGTAACACCGGTCGTTAATTAGAGTGACATGAACAATTAGTCAGGGTAACAGAGTTTAACAACATTGTTCCATTGGTGATAATCAAAATACTAATTTACATAACAAGTTTCGAAAACGATACAAAGCATTATTCGTAATTAGAAAAAGATGACATAATTCGTTAGACACGTTATTTTTTTCGACCCTTTGTTGGCTTGCTCTTGGGATCGTCGATGATCTTTTGCCTCGCGTCCACATACTTATCTACGTTATCCAAGAACCGCGATCGCACCTTGATTTGTCTCCTCCTTTTGCCATCTGAAAAGTACAATAATTATGTACAACTATTGTTACAGTTTAATCTGTTATATAAAATTAAAGTACAACTGATACGAGTGAAAGAAACACCATATGTACAGCTGATACGCGTTAAAGTAACACAAAGAAAGTGTTAGAGTAACATAGAGTGCAAATTAGAGTAACACGTCTACACAATTAAATGTACAAGATTACTAGCATTCAAAGTAACGCAAAGATGGGATTAAAAGTAACACGTCTTGTACATTACAGTAACACAGGGTCGTCTTTAAAATAACATCATACATGTGTAAAATTAACTGAACAACCCCTTACAGTAACACCTCAAGTTTATTACAGTAACTGAATATGCGCATTAGAGTAACATTCAATATATGTTGGACTAAGTATGAAGAGTAGAAGCATAGTATGAAGTAGGTGAATTCAATTAAACTATACAGATGCATACCCAGATATCGCAACAATCTTTAGTGAAACCAATTAATTATAAGGCACAAACGCAGCAAAGTAAATCAATCAATAATTAGCGAGAAAATTAATGAAATCAGATACGAATATAAACCAAACCTAGTTCTTTAGTACAACAATCGAGTATTAGCGAGTTACCTTGTATTATGCCGCCTGAAGATTATCTTTGCTAAAGTTAGAGAGTTGCTTCAATGTAGCCTTGCTTGATTTGAAGACGAGAGGATGCGCGGGTGTGTTTTGAAAAGAAACAGAAGTCGAGTGATTGTGTTTGGGATGATGAAGGTGAAGGGTTTCAGTTAGGATGTGAATGAAAAAAT
Source organism: Agrostemma githago (assembly GCA_958450325.1). Taxonomy (NCBI): domain Eukaryota; kingdom Viridiplantae; phylum Streptophyta; class Magnoliopsida; order Caryophyllales; family Caryophyllaceae; genus Agrostemma; species Agrostemma githago. Next base: position 73,697,228 of record OY288239.1, on the reverse strand, counting down.
TGAATGTGAGGAAAAAAATTGAATGTTAGGAATTAACGTGTATTAGTGGTTAGAGATAATTAAGGGAGGAGAGAGGATTTGATTTTATTTTTACCAAAATATGTTAGTTATTGCCTTAATTACTAGAATCAATCACCACCATCCGTCCACTCTAGATCAATGATTGTAGATAGGACTCATAGACTCAAAAAAAAGAAAAGGACTCACTTGATCTCTACTCTCTCTCTCTCTCTCTCTATATATATATATATATAGAACAACGATCGTATACAATAATTACTTCGACTGAAGTAATAAATTTGTTTATTTTCTTATATTTATAAGTTCGAACCCATGTGGGAAGTTGATGAGAGGTTCTATTAATGCAGTAGATATATAAATTGACAATTTTGCTTGTTTGCAAAAAAAAAAAAACAATAATTGAAGGTGGAAGGAAAATGTGAAAGAAAAATGGATGTTATATAAAGTCAAAAGCTTGAAGATTAGCTAAGTAAACTATTTAGAAGATTTGTTTAGTTTAGGTTACATAGAAAATCTTATTTGAAGTTTTTGTCAGCATACTGTTACTCAACATTTGCAGGTGCCTTTGGGTATTTGCAGGTCCTCGGATATGCTCACCGATTTGCCAAGCTTCGAATCGATGGAGCTCTTACCGACTGACTCCCTTCACCAGGGCCTTGCAGGTGCCTTTGGGTATATAAGGCATTGAATATACTTAACTGTTGAAATGTTATTTAATTTTTAATTCTAGTCTTTATGTATAGGTTGGAAAGTGGTTTATCTTGTTTTGTGAATGACCGGAATAAAGCTAGATAATTTGCTTTTGCTTTACATTCTCTAAAAGGTCTGAAAGATTTTAATCCAGCTATCTTCTCATTGTGTGATGCCGTCCTGATTCCCGAACTTGCCAAACTAAAGGTCTCTTACGAGAAATAGTACCCAATGGTTGTGATATACTAGTAATGTAATCTAGGCAGAGCACGGATCGGATATCTGATCCGAATCAGATTTTCAGATCGGATATCCGATCCGAATCACTTCGGATATCCGATTTTTGATATCCAAAAATTTCGGACCGGATATCCGATATTCGATTTGGTACAGAATTTTGGTCAAATAAAATTCTAAATGAAGTTCAATTCAACTCGAAAAATCCTAATCTTAATTAATCTAGTATTATACGAAGTATACTATTCTATATTTTAAGGCAATACAAAAATGTCACCAAGGCTTAATGTAAAATGAATTAAATTATAACCTACTTACATTAGAATACACTAACCCAATATAAAAATTACAAAAAAAATTCATTGTTCGGATCGGATCGGATATCCGAAAAAATTATTTTGGATATCCGAATCCAATCCGATATCCGAAATTTTCGGATCGGATATCCGATCCGAAATCATTTTTCGGATCGAATATCCGGTTTTTCGGATCGAATACGAATCGGATAGCTGATCGGATTCGGATAGTCGGATAATTTGCTCAGCCCTAATGTAATCATGCTGATTTTTTGTGTGGGTTAACAAAGATAGATCTTGGTTGAGAACCTCATTTAAGCTTTGGGCCGTGTTGGCTTTGTAGACTATTATTTTAATTTTAATTTACAATGTTCGTTGAGTAGATTTTGAATTTTTTCTCATCCATAAGCAGGTTACAAGAACTTCGTGATGGGGCCAATGAGACCGAAGAGCTAGTAATGAATTTGCGAATGAAGATATAAACAATTCACCCATCTTATTTACTCCATCCGTCTGCCATATGTTTATATATTATTATTCTAAGAAATTAGTACAAGAAGACGGGTTCAGAAGATTATTTTGTATGTTAAATGCTCATCATTTTGTGTTTACTTTCCCTTCTCTTCAGAAATTTTGCTACTCTGCTCATCTTGATCCATGGATTATGTCTTATGTTTTCATCAGGTTGTCTTGGCCTCAGCTGAAGCCGTAGCTTCTTATCAACCAAACCTTGAGGAAATAAAACAGTTGCCTGGTAGAGGGTTGATCATAAGTGCTACTGCTTCGCCAGATTCTGGATTTGATTTTTTGAACCGATTTTTCTGTAGTATAGATGAGGTACTAGGATCGTATCCTTTCACTTTCTTCTTTCATCCATGTGGCTTCTCTATAACTGTTAACTCTGGAATTGCACCAGTATAATTTCTTTTGATAACTTGTTAAATTATACGACAACCCATTAAGTTTAGGAACAATTCTTTAATATCTGTATTTTGTGTTATGTTTTCTATTTAGACTTAATTATGAGTAAGGCAGTTTTAGACATGGAAAGTCATTTATTCAGTTAGTTCTATGTTTTAAGATGAACTCTTGTGAACTTACCGCACTCATGAATTTATCCGTGCCTTCCTTGGTGCTAATCTTTGTGGTACATTATGTATTTTTCGGGTTCAAAAAATACGAATCATTAAATGTTAACTTCAACCTTGGAATCTCTTTAATGTTGTTAACCCTTGTTTGATTGACAGGAGATAGTTCGGAGAAAGGTTAAGAAGAACATCGTGAGCAACGATGTCTTGATTTATTTGTAGTTAATAGTTAAGTATATCTATAGTGTGGAAGGTAGGAAAAGAGATAATGTCTTGTTGCTGTAATTAATTGTTTTGTTATTAATAAAATTTAATTACTATTTATGTGAGTTGTGCACCTATTTCGTAATTTTTTTTTGTAATTTAGCAGTTCAATAGACATAGGGCGTATAAAATAACCCATGTCTACACTATGACAATAAACATAGGGCGTACCAATAATCCATGTCTATTTTTTTATAGACATAGGTTAATTCTGCAAACCTATGTCTAATGTACAAATAGACATGAGTTATTTGAAAAACCTATGTCTATGTTTTAGATAGACATAGGTCGTACGACCTATGTCTAAGTATTTGACAATAGATGTCACTCAACTTAACATGGGACGCGAAACCCATGTCTATTAGTGAAAACGACCCATGTCTATTTGATGTTTTGTAGTAGTGCAGCCGAAGGCTTCCTCTTCCTCCAAGGCTGCCGCCTGTAAAATCGACGGCTCCTCCCTCCGATATTCAGGGTGCAGAGGCAGAGGTCACCTCAGAGGCCATCCATTCCCCCGCCGGCAAACGAGGTGATTCTGCTGCGGGGACCCACACTCCCCAGGGATCACACCCTGCCAACTCTGAAGGAACTGGGGAGAGCGTCCCCTGGAATGCAAGAGGAAAAGAGGTAGAGAACCCTCTGGGGCTGCTCATGTGGTTGACCTGGAGACCGACGTTGAGACCCCTGAGCCAAAACGCCCTGCCCGTGAGATTCCAGGCACTCTCTTCTCAGAGGAGAACACGGAGTTCCACTATACTGCGGGCGATAGTGTGGATGTCTTTGCCCTGCTTTCAGATTCTGGGGCCGTCCTGGCAGACTTCCATCAAGTGATTCAATATATTCAGCGTACTTCCAGGGTGCTACAAGCCTCGGCTGAGTTGGCGGCTCTCAGCCGCCTGAGCGATGAGGAGCTGATTGTCACTCCTGGGGTTCCCCCTCCTGATCGTCTGGCCATGGTGGAAAGGGATGTCACCCTGATCAGCAACTTGAAGGATAAGTTGGCGAAACAGGAAGGTGAGATGGAGGAAGTGAAGGGTCAGGCGACTCGATGGAAGCTCCAGGGGGAGAAGGCCATGAAAGAAGTGTCGAAGCTGGAAGCGGATTTGAAAGAGAGCAAGCTGGTGGTGGAGCAGGCAAAGAAGTCTCTGGCTGAAATGGAACATATAAAAAGAAAGACAGTCGACCTGGAGGAGCGCTTGTCGAAGGCTGACTCGGAGCTTAAGCAGGCTCAGGCTGATCTGAAGGTCAAGGGCGAAGAATGGCAAAGGGAGAAAGATACCATCCTGGAGGAGACTGAAATCACAGTGGATACAAGTTTTCAAGATGGGGCCAACTCTTTGCTGGAACTCGTCATGGAAGTAATCAGGGAGATGTTCCCCGATTTCGATGAGGAAGCCTTCAGAAGCCTTTACTCCATCAAGAATGAAGCTCGGGCTAGCAAGCCGGCTGAGGAAACTGCTGGTGCCAGTAAGGATGCCCCCAACGTTTGATGTGCAGAGGCTTTGCCCTCTCTTCTTGCGCCCGAGTTATGATGGGCCGACTGTCTCTGTAATTTTTAATCCCTTTGTCTTTGGACCTTATTAATGTTTTTGTAAAAACACTTGAATCTGCTATGAATGTCTTTTATTTCAACCTGCTTTTTCCTTTTTCAATGGTACGACCTGACCTTTGCCCTTGTTTGGAGCTCAGGGAGCTTGCCCCCTTCCTGCCAGGGGTTTTTGATTGTTTTTTTTTATACAAGGTTGGGGGGATTGCCCCCAGTCCTTGTTTTTGGCGTGCGAAGCCTGGCCTGACCCTGGCTTCTTATTCGAAGTCCAGGGGGCCCGCTCCTGCCTGCCCAGAGGTAGGGAGGGGTTTTGGCGTTTTTTATACAAGGTTGGGGGGATTGCCCCCAGTCCTTGTTTTTGGCGTGTGAAGCCTGGCCTGACCCTGGCTTCTTATTCGAAGTCTAGGGGGCCTGTCTCCTACCTGTCCAGGGGCAGGGAGGGGTTTTGGCGTTTTTTATACAAGGTTGGGGGGATTGCCCCCAGTCCTTGTTTTTGGCGTGCGAAGCCTGGCCTGACCCTGGCTTCTTATTCGAAGTCCAGGGGGCCTGCCCCCTGCCTGCCCAGGGGCAGGGAGGGATTTTGGCGTTTTTTATACAAGGTTGGGGGGATTGCCCCCCGTTCTTGTTTTTGGCGTGCAAAGCCTGGCCTGACCCTGGCTTCTGTCCGAAGTCTAGGGGGCTTTCCCAGGGGTAGTCAGGGGGATTGAAATTTTTCTTGGGGGGCCTATTTTCCTTGGTTCCAGCAACAGAGGGGCCTCCCCTATTGCCCCCTGCGCGTTTGTATGTGAAAACTGCAAATTTTGAACAGGCAACGAGTATGGATTGAAAGCTTTTCATTTTTTCGGGACTTGCTATAATCATTCGTGGCAGGAGTCGTCGACAATTCTGTTTTGACCGTCCTCCGCCGATTTTTCTTTGACAAGTAAAATAAAAAGGCTATCTAGCTTCCTATTTTTAAACATAGTACTTCTTTAGGGTGTCTATATTCCAGTGTGCGGCTAACTCGTGGCCTTCAAGGTTGGCGATCTTGTAGCTACCTGGCCCTATAATCTGGGTTACCCTGTATGGGCCTTCCCAGTTGGCGCTTAGTTTTCCATGTTCATGCGCTTTTCCTACCGCCTGCGTTTTTCTTAGGACTAGGTATCCGACCTGAAGACTCCTCTCATTTACTCTTCTGTTGTATGCCCTTCTCATTCTTTGTTGGTAAGCAGCTATGTTAATGTTGGCCTCCTCCCTGACTTCCTGGACCAGGTCCAGGGCTTCAGCCATGGATGCTTCGTTATTTGCCTGATTATATTGTTGAGATCTCAGAGTTGGTATCCGGGCTTCTATAGGTAACAAGGCCTCTGCTCCATAGACTAGGCCAAAGGGTGTTTGACCTGTAGACTCCTTGCGTGTGGTTCTGATTGACCATAGAATACTTGGAAATTCGTCTCCCCACCTACCTTTAAGGTCATCTACCATCTTCTTTAATCCATTCAGGATCTGCTTATTGGCAGCTTCATCAGCCTGCCCATTAGTTTGTGGGTGGCAGACAGCGGAGTAGGCGACTGCTATTCCATGCCCCTCCAGCCAGGTTCTCAGGGGGTCATTGTCAAACTGCCTTCCGTGGTCGAACACCAGCATCTTTGGTAAGCCAAATCTGGTTATGATATTCCTCCAGATGACTTTTCTAACTGCAGGTTCGGTGATGTTAGGGACTGCTTCAGCTTCGATCCATTTGGTAAAGTAGTCAATCCCTACTATTAAGAACTTCCGACCTCCGGTAGCTGTAGTAAAGGGGCCCAGTATGTCCATTCCCCATTGAGCAAAAGAAATGGGGGACAGGATTGGCCTGAGCTCCTGGGCTGGGGCATGAATTGAAGGGGCAAAGAGTTGGCATTTTCTGCATTTTCGAGTCAGATCTCTTGCGTCTGCTAGCAGGGTCGGCCAGTAGTAACCTGCCCTCAGGGCTTTGTGTGCCAGGGATCTTCCTCCTATGTGGTGCCCGCAAATTCCTGAATGAATGTCGTCTAGAACTTCTTCTGCCTGCTCTGCCCCCAGGCATTTGAGCAGGGGTGAGGAAAACGACTTCTTGTATAAGTCTTCTCCTATCAGTACAAACCATGTGGCCCTTGCCAGCGTTTTTCTCTTTTGAGCTGGGTCAAGCGGTAAGATTCCATGTTTTTTGAATTGGATGATTGGAGTCATCCAATTTTCTGGGTCATCCTCTTCAATGATATTAACCGGCTGATGGGAAGTGGTAGATTTTTCTTGGACCACGTCCACCCAGACTGATCTTCGTATGCCTTGTAAGCTTGAGCTGGCCAGCTTTGATAGGGCGTCCGCCCGGTTATTCTGGGACCGGGGAATCTGCCTGATTTCGTAGGACTTAAGCCCTGACAGCTCTTGCTTTACCCTTTCTAAATACGTGGCCATAGCCTGGTCTCTTGCCTCATACTCTCCATTGATTTAGTTGGCGATGAGTTGGGAGTCTGTTGCCAGAATTACCCGCTCTGCTCCAGCGGCTTTGGCCAATTTTATGCCTGCGAGGACGACCTCATACTCGGCCTCGTTGTTAGATGCAGGGAAGGTGAACCTGAGAGCATGCTCAAAGTCCGTTCCTTCAGGGCTGGTTAATACGACCTTTGCCCCTGCACCGTTGGTCGTGGAAGATCCGTCCGTGTACACTACCCATTCTCCAGTGGGGGGATCATCTTCCTCTGAGTGGGAGCATTCGGCCAGGAAATCCGCCAGGGCCTGCGCTTTTATGGCCGCCCTGGGCTGATAAGATATTCCTAGTCCGCTTAACTCGACGGCCCATTTCAGCAGTCTTCCTGATTTCTCAACTTTTTCTAAGACGTTTTCCAATGGTTGATCAGTCAATACTACAACCGGGTGTGCTTCAAAGTAAGGTCTGAGTTTTCGGGCTGCAACGACGACTGCGTATGCTGCCTTCTCAACCACAGGGTAATTCTTCTCGGCTGCCCCCAGGGCATGACTCACAAAGTATATGGGCTGTTGAGAGCCTGCTTCCTCTCTCAAGATAATCGCACTTACTGTCGAGTTGGTGACGGCGATGTAAATGAAAAGTTTTTCTCCTGCCACTGGTCTCGCCAGGGTGGGGAGTTTTTTCAAGTGTTCCTTTAGTTTTCCAAAGGCTTCCTTTTGCTCATCCTCCCACTTAAATTGTTTGTTGCCTTTCAAGACTTTGAAGAATAGTGTTGATTTATCTGCTGATCTGGCAATGAAGCGTGCCAGGGCAGCCATCCTACCAGTTAGGCGCTGGATATCCCTAATGGTCTTCGGTTCTGGAAGGTCCAAGACTGCCTGAACCTTTTTAGGATTGGCGTCTATTCCCCTTTCACTGACCAGAAAACCTAGGAATTTTCTGGAGCGAACCCCGAATGTGCATTTTTTGGGGTTGAGCTTCATCTTGTAAGCGCGCAGGGAGGAGAAGGTTTCTTGTAAGTCTGTCAAGTGTTGATTGTCTCCCTTGCTTTTTACTATTGCGTCGTCGACGTAGGCCTCTAAATTCCTACCTTTCTGTTTTTCAAAGACCTTGTCTACTAATCGTTGGTAGGTGGCGCCTGCATTCTTCAGTCCGAAGGGCATCATTTTGTACATATAAGTGCCATGACTAGTGACGAAGGCACACCTTACCCTGTCAGACTGCCACAAATACACTTGATGGTATCCTGAGAAGGCATCCAGAAAGCTTAGCATGGAGTACCCACTGGTGGCGTCTACCAGCTGGTCTATTCTGGGAAAGGGATAGCAGTCATTTGGGCAGGCCTTGTTCAGGTTTGTGAAGTCCACGCACATTCTCCACGCGCCCGAGGACTTTTTCACCATTACGACGTTTGCCAGCCATTTAGGGTAATCACAGATTTCAATGAAATCCGCTTTCAAAAGTTTTTCTATCTCCTCCTTTATGGCTAGGTCTTTCTCTGCTGACATGTTTCTTTTCTTTTGTTTGACGGGGCGGGCCTCCAGATTCACGTTCAGCCTGTGAACGACGTAAGCTGGGTCGACCCCTAACATTTCGTCCGCCGAGTAGGCGAATACGTCCCTATTATCTCTCAGGACCCTGATTAGCTCCACCTGGTAGGACGCCTCCAGGTCAGCTCCTATGAGGACTTGTCTGCCAGGCTCCAGATCCACCAGCATACTTTCCCCCCCAGGTTCCAGGTGGTCAGCCGCCTGCTGTCTGGCTGGGACCTCACCCTCCCTGCTGGGGGAACTGTCAGCTTTTCTTTTCCTCTTTCTCTCAGTTTCATGGGTCTGGAGGGCCACCGAATAGCATTGCCTAGCTGACTCCGGGTCTCCATGAATTTTCCCTTCCATGCCAAAATCTGTTACATAGGCTACAGTCAGAGCCCTGATTGATATGGCTGCTTCGATTTCGTCCAAGGTAGCTCTGCCTATCAGGGTGTTGTATGCAGACCTTGCGTCTACTACAACGGCCCTAACGTTTCTGGCGGAGGCTCCTTCCCCGAATGTTACAGGTAGGTCGATGATACCCATGGGGAGTACCCCTGCCCCGCTGAATCCATATAAGGACCCAGGGGCTGGCCTTAGGTGCCTCTTTTCCAGGCCCATCCTCTCGAATGCGTCTTTGTACAGTAGGTTGGTATAAGCTTCTGTGTCTACCATGCATATTTTTACGATGTGGTTACTGATTACTAGGGATAATACCAAGGGGCCGTTGTGGGGGTAAACTACCCGTCCTGCATCCTCTGGGGTGATACTCAGGGTCGCGCCCTTGGGACTCCCTGCCCTCTCAGCATAGCAGACTTGGTTTCGCAATTCCCTGATCTGCCTTTTTTGGCTTCTCCTACTTGACTGGCCCTCTGCATCCCCTGATATCACATGGATTATCATGCGGGTTTGCGCCGAGCCCTCAGGCTTATCTGCCACCTCTTTCTGGCTCTTGTTTCTCGCTGCGTAATTGCTCAGCCATCCATTTCTGATAAGCTTCTCAATTTCGTCCTTCAGGTGGCGGCACTCCTCGGTGGTGTGCCTCACACAATCGTGGAATGTACAGAATTTTTTCGGATCCCCTTTTGGGCTGCGAGGCTTGTTGGGACGATTCCATTTTGCCGTCTCTTTTTCCAGTTCGAAGATCTCTGCCTTGGATTTGTTAAGGGCTGTGTAACTATCGAATCTGGGTTGATATGTTGTGCGTTCTTTTCTAGGGGTATCTCCCCGCTTGTCTTTCTGTCTGTTTTGCTCGTTCCTGCTGCGTCCACCCTACGGTCCCCCCTGCGGCCTGTTTGGCCCTGCGGGGGTATCCGGCAGGCTGTGGAATTCTTCTTGCAATATGAAGCCCTCGGCGATTTTCCTGGCTTTAGCCAGGGTCTCAAGCTGAGCTCTGATCATCTGATTCTTCATCTCCCCTGGGAGTAGGGAGATGGTCAGGGCGTACGCAGCCGTTGAGTCGTCGATCTCCTTGACCTGCTGGTAAGACAAGTCAAATCTCTTTAGGTACTCCCTCACGCTTTCCCCCTTCTTTTGCTTCAGAGTCATCAGGTCAAAACGAGTGAGCCGGCGCCTCTTGTTCCCCGCATACTGTTCTAAGAAAGCTTCAGCTAGCTTTATAAAGAAACTGATTGACCCCTGACGTAGATCCCTGAACCATCCTTGTGCTAGCCCAACTAGGGTAGTTGGGAAGACTTTGCACCAGACCGCGTCATCTACGTCGTACATGCCCATGTGGCTCTCAAAGGCTGCCAAGTGATCTTCTGGGTCTGAAGTCCCGTCGAATTTGACGGAGGGCATTTTAATTTTCAGGATGGGGTACTCCTGTACGTCAGGGTGAAGTGGTGTTTTGGTGGGTCTGCCTACTGATGGGCCGTATTTAGTCGTATTTATTACGACGGTTTTGGGGTATTTTGTGAGCCAAATCGGTTGTTTTGTATTGCATTTGTGTCAGTTTGGTATGAATGTAATACAGGCTAATTTGAAGATGTTAACCACTGGACCGTTGATTTGGGCTAAGAACGAAGGAAAAGGAAGCCCGCTTGAAGACCCGGAACGATAAGAATCGAAGAATGGTATGAGACCATTCCAGCTCGCCGGGCGAGTCGCGCAGTAACCACGCGAGTCGCGCGATCAGGCGAGTCGCGCGAGACAGGGGCGAGTCGCGCGGAGGCCTGTGACGCAAGACGCATTCCGGCTTATTTTGTTTTAATTTATTACGTTTTAAGACTTGGATTTTAATTAGGAAACCTTATTATTACCTTAGGATATTTTATTATTATTTTATTATTAGGAAACTTTTATTAGGATAAATATAGCCTTAGGTTGAGATTATTAGTATATTATCATCACATCAAGTTTAACGTAACATTAGAGGAAGGAAAGGGAGAACTTTGAAGAACCCTAATTTTCCATTGCAAGTATGTGTAACTAATCTTCTCCACTTAGATTTAAGCCTTTGAAGCACTTGATAATCGTTTGTGAGTTTGAATGTTTTAATTATTAATCTTGATTATTGTGAATTGCTTTGTTATTAAATCTATGAATGTTGTTATTGATTGCTAGGTGTACAACTAGTATTTAATTGCATCGTTCTATCGTTAGTATCGTTAATTGAGTAGGATTTACTGATTAACTTTACATTAGTAACAACTAGGAATTAATATTGAACGGGATACGTTGATATTAGTACTTAGAAGCAATTCACATAAATATCTAAGGTACGACTGGATTGTACGTGCTATTTATTCTCTATTGAATTCTCAAATCTATATTGCTTCCGTCTAATTGAACCTAGAACTGGATTGTTTAGGTTGTTTTACGGTTAGGGTTAATTAAGAACGGGATTCGTTTAGTTAACTATTCTTAAGAGAATTGGAATTTCATATTCACAATAGAGTAGTCAAGATTATTAATTGAAACCATCTTACAATGATCAATCGCTATTGAGTGTGGATTTGTGCTTGGGTCTAAGTTATTTCTCATCATTTGATTTAGTCAAAGTTTTCATCTTTATTAGATTTAGTTGTTAGATAATTATTCAAAACCCCCCTTTCTTATTGATTAATTAATTAGTTATTTATCATTCTATATTAGTACGCAGTTATAGTTAAACCAATTCCCTGTGGGTTCGACCCTTATTTCCATTATACTATTGTTTTAGTTGTTGGTTATAAGTGATTATAAATTAGTAATTTGAGGCATACGACTTTAGCCTGTCAAATTTTGGCGCCGTTGCCGGGGAATCGGTATTAATTATTTTTGTGTTTTCTAGTGTAGTTTTTAATTAATTTTTTTTTTAAGCTAATTTTATTTTTTTATTTTATTTTGTGTAGTTTATGTATAATACTCGCTCTTCTAACTTGAACCTCGAGGCATTCGACTCAGAGATTGAACGCACCTTTCACAGGTCACAGAGAATCGGAGAGGGAGCAATAGTTATTGGAACGCAGGAATTCGAGGATCTAGAGTTTTTCGACGATATTCCTATTACTCCCGTGAACACTGAAGTTTCCTCCGAATCCGAATCCGAAGACGAGTCGAATATCATAGCTAACACAATCAAGCAGCTGACAGCACCCGACCTTGCACAACAACCTTTGTGCATCACATACCCACCATTGGGGGCGAATGCCACTTTCGAATTGAAGTCGGGTTTGATCCATCAATTACCCACATTCCATGGCATGAGCGATGAGGACCCTAACAAGCACTTGTCGGATTTTCACATTGTTTGCTTGAGTATGAAACCGGCATCTGTCACTGATGAGCAGCTTAAGCTAAGGGCATTTCCCTTCTCATTGAAGGATTCTGCAAGAGATTGGTTGTATTACTTGCCACCGGCAAGTATTGATACATGGGTGAAAATGAAGAAGGCGTTCCTTGAGAAGTACTTTCCGGCATCTCGAGCCTCCCAATTGAAGAAGCAGATTAGTAATGCGGAGCAACGAGATGGTGAGACGATGTATGAGTATTGGGAACGCTTTAAGAAGCTGTGTGCTACATGCCCATATCATGGCTACAATCCTCAAGACCTTGTGATGTACTTTTGCGGAGGTCTTTGTGTGGAGGATGCTCGCACTGTGAACGCGGCATGTGGGGGATCGATCGTGAACAAGAGTCCAGATGCTGCTATAGAAGTTATCCAGGAGCTAGCTGAAAGCTCTCGAGATTTCTCTCGGAAGTTCCCTAAACGGGGAGTGCATGCCATAGGTAATTCATCATCCTCGAATCTTGAACAAAAAGTTGATAGTTTAACATCTCTTGTCCAGAATATGATGTCAGGAAAAACAAATCAAGTTATGATGTGCGGTATTTGTTCTACCGAGGGACATCCGAGTGAGCATTGTCCTCAAATGTATGAAGGTCAAGAGGAGGTGAACGGAGTGTGGGAAACCGGGCAAAACAAAAAGTGGGATCCATACTCTAACACTTTCAATCCTGGATGGAGATATCACCCGAACATGAGGTGGAGGAATCGGGAAGGCGACCAAGAAATTAATCAAGGTAATCAAGTTGGTCAACCGAAGCAACAACTGTTTGCTAAGCAACAAGTTATTCCTAACACGGTTCCTACTCCGCCTCCACCTAGTGGACAAATGTCCACCGAAGACATGATACGTGCTTTGGCGGCTAACCAAGCTACGGTGACCACCCAAATGTCCAACCTCCAAGCTACGGTTCTTCAACATCACACGGAGAACAAAGCTAGCATTCAAAATTTGGAAGTTCAAATGGGCCAAATGGCGACCGCCATTGGTAGATTGGAGGCTCGGGATTCTGGAAAACTACCTAGTCAAACCATTCTTACGAAGGAAAACGTGAGTGCCGTATCTTTAAGGAATGGGAGACAATTGGTGGAGGCCGACAAGCCGAAGAGGAGGGCCAAAGAAGCTATGGTTCAAGAAGAGGAGCTAGTGATCGAGGAAGGTGAGGAACCTTCGAATGTGCAAGAGAAGGAGTCAATTACTCCTACTACACCGGTGGCGGAACCGGATGTCCCTTTCCCCGAGGCACTCAAGAGGACCCGTCGTTATGAGCATGACAAGGATATCTACGAGGTATTTGAAAAGTGTGAGGTAAACATTCCCCTTCTTAATCTTTTAAAGAGTATTCCTAAATATGCTAAATTCTTGAAAGAATTATGTACTATTAAAAGGAATAACAAGCTGAAGGGAGCTAAGAAAGGGAAGGGTAGTGAGTATGTGTCCGCTATTTTTCAAAAGAAATTACCCCCTAAATGTGGCGACCCGGGCATGTTCACTATACCTTGCACCATAGGAGATACTTTGTTTGACAAGTCTATGTTAGATTTGGGAGCTTCTATTAATGTCATCCCTCTTTCTATCTATGAATCTCTTAGACTTGGTCCTATGAGGGAAACCGGGAAAGTAGTGCAACTAGCGGATCGATCGAGTGTCTATCCTAAGGGAGTTGTAGAGAATGTTCTAGTTAAAGTTGATAAGTTGGTCTTTCCGGCCGATTTTTATGTTTTGGACATGGAACATGACTATAGTACAACTCCTATCATTCTAGGACGACCGTTCCTAAAGACCGCGGGAACAAAAATCGATGTCCCTAATGGCTCACTTAGCATGCAATTTGAGGGTAGAGTCGTTAAATTCGACATACATAAGCCTAGTTCTCATGCCCCGAAAGACAATACCTTGTGTCGTGTTGATGTTTTTAATCATTTATCTCCTAACTCACAAGAAGAAGCGGTGAAATCGGTTCCTAAACCGATCTCATCTACCTCTTCTAGCAAGGAAATTTTGTCTGAAATTGTGCAGGAATCTCCTTCTAAGGGACCCAAGTGTGTCATTCTTTGGGAGTCGCGTAAGGACGCGGAGCTAAATAAAGGTAAAACGAGGTCATGGTTCGATCAATGGATGGTTCGAAAGAGCTCAAGCAAGCATCCAACGGTTTTACAATTTCAAAATGGAAAAGTAAAAGATTTAGTCGGCATAAGGCTTAAGCCGACTAGTGAAAGGAGTGACGGATCGGGTGTCAGGAGAAGCAATCTCTCGGACATGACGTCTTCTACCTAGACTCCGTCACAGTCGAGCGAACGACTTTAAACAAAAGCGCTTCCGGGAGGCAACCCGCTTTGTAGATTTTTATTGTAAAATTTTATTTTTTTGGGTCATAGGTCGTAGTTTTAATTTCGTTGTTTTTCTTAATCGTTGTTTTTCTTAAACTAGGTTTTTATTACTAATTTTGATGTTTTATTAGGAGAAAAGCGTCAATTTTCCAGGAGATGGGGCGACTAGCATGGATCCTGGGCGACTAGCATGGAGAGCCTTCAAAATCTGAGCAAAAATTGAAGAAAAAGGAACGGAGTTTCAGGCATCCGCGCGAGTCGCGCGGACTCTATGCGACTCGCGGGACCCCCCTCTCACAGGTCTGCTTTTTTATTTCAAAAAAAAAAAAAAAAAAAAAAATCAAAAAAAATCAATAATTAAAACAGGTTACCCGACTCCCTCTCCCCCTCATCTTTCCTTATTCCTAATCTAATTACCCCAAATTCAAAACCCTAAATTCCTTTCCCAATTCAATCTCAATTACCCCAAATCAAATTCTAACACCCTAATCTCTTCTTATTCAAATCTAATTACTCAAAACTCCTAACTTCATAATCCATCAAATTACCCCCAAAATCTCCTCCCCACCTCACAATCACCGTGTTTACGCGCGTGGGTCTGTTCGTGCGTCGTTCGTCGTTCGTCGATCAGAGTCGTCGTCACTGTTCGTAGTCCGGTGGGTGGTCACGCGACTCGCGTGGGGTTCAGGCGAGTCGCGCGGGGGTCTGTTCGTGCGTCGTCATTGGTTCCGTTGCCGGTCGTCCGTCGTAAACCTAGCTGCTCTCTCGGTTCTCAAGACACTATACGACAAGTCTCCGCTTTTGTCATTCTGGGTCAAGTGGGTTGTCAAGTTTGTAAGTTCCAAACTGCATCCTTTACCTCTTTTCCGCTTTAATCCAACTCTTGGAAGTGTGTTTCTGTCTTGTCGTCTATTGGTTGGGTCGAGTTTGCATTTGTGGTGTTTGCAGAATGTGTAAGTGTCGTAGATCCTGCTGTTGTTGTCGACTTGAGTAGGCGGAGTACCGATATTTGATACCGGTTGCTGATTCGAGTCATAGTCCGGCCCCATTCTCTGTCTAGTTGGTCAGTTTCACTAGGGGTCTGTCTTAGGTTAGGTTTGTTTGTCTAAGTCTGTGTAGTCATGGCCCCAAAGAAGCAAAAAACGACTTCGGTTGACTATATGGGGTGTAAGAATCTGAGTACGAAACAGAAAGCGGTATGGCGCCAACTATTTGATCGAGTTGTTATGTCGACTAAGTTTGTTGATAATTTGGCATTGAGGTTGCTTGGGATAATTGATGAGGTGTATACTTTATTGACTCGTATTGGGCTAGCGAACTTTTATGATATGCATGCGGACACGTATAAGCGCTACACACTTGAATTCTTGTCCACCTTAGAAGTCCATCGTGATGACAACCCCCCTCACATTACCTTTCATCTCGGAGATGCGGAACGAAATGTAGATTTCACGGAATTGAGGGAGGCGTTGGGTATAGCACCGAGAGGGGGAGCGGAGTTTTTGACCCCTACTCCTCGAATGATGGATGCATTTTGGTTGAAAATTGCCGGCCATGCATATGGTAACGTAGGAGCTAAGAATGCTGATATTCGTCACCCCGCCCTTCGTTATGTTCACCGACTTTTGAACTCCACATTTCTTTGTAAAGGTGAACCGACTCATCTACCTAGGGCGGATTTGATGTATTTGTGGGCCATGATGCCCGAATGTGTGGGAACCCCAGATTGGGTTGATATATTCTTGACTCGTTGTGAGAAGCACCAGAAGGCGGTCTCGGGGAACATTCCGATGGGAGGTATGATTACTCTTTTAGCTCGATATCTTGGACTACCCCAGATGACGGATTCTCCTGTCGTAGGTGATACTACTATCAGCATTAAGTTTATGGAAAGTTGCTCTATGATTTCACGACCGATTGCTAAACACCACCTAATCTGGACGCTCGGCACGTCCCATCAACATTTCTTGATTTTGCCTCGTCCGGATGGGAAACCGTTGCCATTGGGGCCTACTGCGGCTGCTTTTTACATTGAACATGATGAGCAGTTTCCTAAACCGACTACCGAGTCTAGTGCCCCGGTTGTGGAGGAGCCCGAGGGTACGTCGGATTTTGATCGTTGGAGCGGTTGGCGCGAATCAATAGAAGATCGAGTCGAAGAATCGGTTGATAACAGTAGGTTGGCCGCTGAGTTCGGTCGTTGTATGAATCAGTTACAGTTGAAGTTGCACCCGAATGACTACTCGGAACCATCTCCCGAGTTTTATGCAGAGCTTGCAGCCCGTGAGCAAGCGAGATCATCTAGGAGGGCGGCACGTGAGGCTAGGTCACGTGACGCCGGCTCCTCTTCTCACTCTTGAGCCTCCGAGGTATTTCTCTTCCCATTTATTTTGTTGTCCTTAATTCACACATTCGAGGACGATGTGTTATTCAAGCGTGGGGAGGGAAATTATCTCGTTGTATATAGTAGTTATTTTGTATTACGTCGTTTAGTTTAATTTAAAAAAAAAAAAATCGAAAAAAAAAGAAGAAAAAAAAAGAGAGAAAAATTGGAAAAAAAGAAAAAAGAAAGAAATAAACCCGGCTAGGTGAAAACCCGGAAAGGGCGCCTAGGCAAGAATGGGGAATGTGGCCGAGGACGGAGTGAAAACCCGAAAGGGCGCTCCGGGTAAAAAGAAAAATCGAGTTGCGTGCCACGAGAGTAGTGTGAGAAAAAAAAAATGAAAGCTAGAGTGAAAATCCGCAAGGGCGGACGCTCTAGGCAAAATGAGGGAATTAGGAAAAAAAATCACTACTACTTTCTCCGTTTTTGGTGTTGGCGTCATAAGAAGGGTGACATAGAAGGTCGGAAGGGTAGGATTAGTTGGCTAAGGTGAGAAGAATCGCGGTGCGGTGTAGTCGTAGCACTAAATTCTATGCGATTGGTGATGTTTTGATTGGTATATTGAACTATTAGAGGCGTTTAGGATTGATCACATGTGTGGGTTGTGGAATATTGTGGTATATGTTTTGTACCACCGGTGACATTTGTAGCACATGTGATCCGTTCTAGGATTGGAGAAATAAGGGGCGTTAGATGTGAATTTTAGCTTATTTTTATTTGCTAATGTGCCTTGTTTTGATGAATTTGGTCAATGATAATAGTTTGATATTGGGTGTGTTAAGTTAGTTGAGCATGTGAGTTGAATTTCATGAAAATGTTGGATTGGAAAGTGCTTTAACTCATAACGAGGGAGATTGGTGGAAGACGAGTGAGGGCCGGTGTGTTATTGTTATTCTCACGTATATTGGATCAGTGATTCACGCATAGTCTCACGTAAGATTATGGTGTTCTTCGAGTTTTACTCGAGGACGAGTAAAGGTTCGAGCGTGGGGATATTTGATGGGCCGTATTTAGTCGTATTTATTACGACGGTTTTGGGGTATTTTGTGAGCCAAATCGGTTGTTTTGTATTGCATTTGTGTCAGTTTGGTATGAATGTAATACAGGCTAATTTGAAGATGTTAACCACTGGACCGTTGATTTGGGCTAAGAACGAAGGAAAAGGAAGCCCGCTTGAAGACCCGGAACGATAAGAATCGAAGAATGGTATGAGACCATTCCAGCTCGCCGGGCGAGTCGCGCAGTAACCACGCGAGTCGCGCGATCAGGCGAGTCGCGCGAGACAGGGGCGAGTCGCGCGGAGGCCTGTGACGCAAGACGCATTCCGGCTTATTTTGTTTTAATTTATTACGTTTTAAGACTTGGATTTTAATTAGGAAACCTTATTATTACCTTAGGATATTTTATTATTATTTTATTATTAGGAAACTTTTATTAGGATAAATATAACCTTAGGTTGAGATTATTAGTATATTATCATCACATCAAGTTTAACGTAACATTAGAGGAAGGAAAGGGAGAACTTTGAAGAACCCTAATTTTCCATTGCAAGTATGTGTAACTAATCTTCTCCACTTAGATTTAAGCCTTTGAAG